>JALMGA010000003.1:104694056-107194056 GCA_023333525.1 Aspidoscelis tigris stejnegeri | reverse complement strand
GTCACCACCTCTTCTGGCAGCAAATTCCATAGACCGATGGCCCTCTGGGTGAAGAAATACTTCTCCTTGCCTGATCTGACTCTCCTACCCATCAGCTTCATAGAATGCCCCCTGGTTCTAATGTTGTGTGATAGAGAAAAGAAATTTTCTCTATCACACAACATTTAGAGAAAAGAAATTTTCTCTATCTCCCTTTTCTATACCATGCATAATTTTATGAAGTTCAATCCAGTCACATCTTAAATGCTGCCTTTTGAGGCTGTTAAGACTTGGAATTTATCTAGGCTGCATCCAGACTTGTTTATACTAGTCAATGGAATGCACAGTCGTGATCGAGGAGTTGCACATGACGATTGATGGATCATCATGGTTTCGCATTATTCGATCAGGACTGTGCACTTACCTTAATGCTGATTGAATGGCACTTTCTGTGCAGTATAAACAAAACCTGAAGTTTCCCTTCCATCCAGGCAGAACAGTGAGAAAAGAACAACGAGAGCAGGAAGGGCAGCTCAAATGTGATTAGCTGCCTCAACCCATGTGATGCCATGCACCGACTCAGCTCTCGCAGCTTCTAATGGGGAAGCTACAGAGCTGCTTTTTGAGTTGGGACAGCTGGCTGTCACGGCGCAGTAGGTATGCTACACGTTTGCCTTTAACTGTGGATTTCTTCTGCTAGTCTGGGGGCCACCCTAGTGACCCCAACTCATGGAGGTCACATTTGACTCCTGTCTGTCACTTTCACCTCAGTTCACCACTTGGCTTGATGCTGTGTCATGATGTCTCAGAATCCTGAAAATATTGGAAGGGAGGAATGATGGTCATAGGCAATACAAGCCCAAATGAAGTAGGGATGTGCATGAATATTCAAAATATTAGTTATTCGTATGAATTCAGACATTCGTATACAAATTGAATCCGGACATTTGGATTTCCAAATTTGAAGGAATACGAATATCTTGAGTTATTCATATGAATAATTCAGACATTCATATCTGAATGGGTCCATACACATCTCATACATACCTGTACGCATCTTGTAAGCATCCGTACGCATCCATACAGGATGAAAATGAGATGCATACAGGTGCCATAAACAAAACAGCAGTGCCTAGGACAAGACTGGCCCCTGGATCAGTCACAGGTGAGTGACCAATGGTGCAGGGCTTACACTGTAAGTGACTAGTGCTCTCAAGTGTGAGCGCTGGTCAACGTTGGGTGATTACGTTTCTTTCCTGTCCAGCGGCTTGGAAGGGAAGTGAAAAATCGCCCATGACCTTGTTGGAAATACAGCATTTCATGTGTGTGTGTGTGTGTGTGAGAGAGAGAGAGAGAGAAAGAGAGAGAGAGAGAAGTCAGCCTAACCTGCTAAAGGGGGGAGGCGGAGCTTGGACTTCAGTTAGTTTAGTTCTTCCTATTGAAATGGCTGAGTACAAATCAGTCTGTACCATGTTGTTCTTGTTGTGTTTTTAAGTAAACTTTTATTTCTATTAGCGCGAATCCCCATGGCAAGCTTATTTCGGATTCAATACGGGTTCAATCCTCGCAGACCCCATGTCAGTTTGGCTTAACACGCTTTCTGCTTGTTAAATCACCCCAAAGTGTTGTAAATGTTAACCCTCATTTCAACAGGTCTCACTCCGGATCGTGCGCTTGATATGTGTTACATTTTTACTGTGGGGATCCTACCCTTTTAAGGGATGAGAATCCAAGTTTAGGGTTTCCCTCCCCCAATAGCTTGCTTCCAAAGATAGTGATTTCAGTGTAAAAATCCAACCTTCACAGCAGCTGCTACACTGTAGAATCCAGGCACTTTGCATCTGATAACAATGTTGCAATTTTGCGCAATTCTAGCTCTTTGGAGTTCTGACTTTTAAAGGGGAAAGGAAAGAAGGGGCAGGTTCTGGGAGATGTGTGAATGCGTAAAGCAAGGGGGCTTGAGTTGCCGCCGCTGCTGTGTGCCCTGGGCAATGGGGGGAAGAGGGGAAAGAATCGCTGGCTGCCCGCTGCCATTTTTCCTCCATCCAGGCAAGCGGCAGCCACCCAGCCACCCAGCCAGGCTCGGTGAAGGGGTCCTTTATCGGTGGTGCATTCACACCAGGAGGAAGAGGGCAGGGCAGCCCCGAAAAGCGGCTTTTAAAAAGTAGCCACTTGAGTCACGTATGCCACCTACGATCCTCAGAATCTGGATCAAAGGTGATTAAGTTTAAAGTAATGGGAACAGGCAAATTCACGTTTGCATCTGGTTCTATTATTTCGTTTTAGGGAAACCGTATTAAGCTTATAATGGGGACGCGGCCCTAGTCTTTTGGGTGGTGCATTTTTGGGATCACTGCAGTCTTGCACTGCAAAGTCTAGGAAAATCACACAAGCCTGATTTTCCAACAGATTTTTACCTCATCACAGGTTCGAAGCATGAGAGCTTCTTTTTCTGTGTTCCCAAAAATCCAGTTCAACCAGAACAGTGGCCTTGAAGCTTCCACCGATAATACCATTTATTCAAATGTTCTAAATGGATCTTTTTGAAAGGTTTTAACAGTTCCTGAAAAAGGAACACAGAGAATTGGGAATAGCATAATCCCAGAAATGACTGTGAGATAACAACACAGCAGAAAGCCAATGCTTATGTGCCTGCTAATGGATGCCTTACATAATGCACTGCTTTGAAATTTATTTATTTATGATAGTTAAATGTATTTCTCCAGCAGTAAAGTGCTCTGTTTGTTATAACCACAGCATAACAAAGCTCACAAAAATGGGTTTCTTGACAAAGTGTTCTTTTCCAAGACACATTGGCTTAGAGGTTGCAATATTCTTCTTAATTCTGCTAAAGCAAACTGGCTACACAATGAGTCCTTTAACTCACGAGTAACTCATGCTTTGAATGATCACAGCAACTTTCACCCTAATATTTTTACAGCAATAGTAATTTGTGTATGGTTTCTGATTGCTCATAATTTCTATCTTTATGTGTTTTAATCGGAGGTTCTCAATAGCAGGCATCCAGATGTTTCCGGACTCCCAGCCTTCAGCTCTCAGCATTGTGTGCCAGCCCTCTCAAAGTGGAATGCTGGGAGATGTAGTTCAGCAACATCTGGAGGGCCAAAGTTGACTATCTCTGATTATAAGGGTGGCAGCTCACTTGAAACCTCTGTAATATAATACAGTGCAATTTATTTATTTATTTGTATTTCTATCCCGCCCTATACCCGAAGGTCTCTGGGCGGGTTACAATATTATATTAATCTTAGACACAATTGCATTGCAATTGATCATGCGAAACTCAACTGATAAACATTGTTATCACTTCCAAGGAACCAGGTAGGGTCTCCCATTTAAACTTTTCTCATCTACCTTTGCAGGCTATTGATTAATCATCAATTACTTATGCTAGTTCTCTTGGCCAAATGAGCTAGCATGTTTTGGTAAATGCATATGGAATGGAAGAATTTAAGAACATAAAAGGAGTCCTGATGGATCAGCCCCTTAATCATTTTGGTTGCCCTTTTCTGCACCTTTTCCAGTTGCACAATATCCTTTCTGAGGTGCGGTGACCAGAATTGTGCACAATATTCCAAACATGGCCTCTCCATAGATGAATAAACTTGGATGCCTTACATAATGCACCCACCCACCCCGGGGCCCAGGGACACACTCGTGCACACGGAGCTCTTACCTTTTCGCTGTCCTGGGTCTGAATGACCTGGGGCAGCCGGGAACGCACAACACATGGATGCAGCGTGGCTTCTGATTGGGCAGATCGCCTCCCTGGATGGCTGAGGACATTTTGAACGTTTTAACTGCTCTACATCTCGAACATGCGGAGAACACTCGGAGACGGGCTGGGACGGATCTGCCTCCCCGGCGGCGCGTATGCTCCGTCTCCACGTGTTCTCCATGCATTCGAAACAGCCTGTGTTGCAGAAAGCTCAGCCCCCATCAAAAAGACCTAATGCTTAAAAAAATAGAAGAATCATCCTGTTCTCTTTCGCTAGATGTGTTGAGAGTAAGAGAATGTTGTTGGAAAGGTGAGTGGCCCAAAGGAAAAGAGGCTTTTACATTCAGTGTTATGAATCCTACACACACCTCTTGACATCAGTCCCTGCAGGTATACGGCGAATTGCCAGCTTCACGAGGAAGGATCCAAGAACCATCCACCGTCTAGACGGCTCTATTGATGCAGAAGCTGCAGAGCTGTTTGATTTCAATAACGTCCCCGCTCCCTTTAAACACGGTGGGATCAAAAAGTCACCCTGACATTTAGAACTCTGCCGTTGCTCTACGCGTGTCAGAATGTCCTTGCCAAAGCAGCAGGGTCTGGTGGGAATATACGGTGTCAGAGTACAATCCAGCCTTCAAGGAACATCTGAGTAAGCCATTTCAAAGCTCTTCTGAACTTTCCAGCTTTCAACTACCTTTGGAAAAGTTAGCCTGGTTCTGCATGCCTTTAAAGAAAAGGGATGCATGAATAAAGGAGGAAATGCGCACCAGCTGCAATTAGACAAATTAACATTATGAAACCGCCTGCAGCAGAGATGTGCACAAACTCAAAAAATGGTGGAAAAGTGGAGGCTGCCAAGGTCAGCTTCCATCTTGCTTCTCACGGTGTTTCGGTTGTTATTAGGTGTGCGTACGCATGCAATTTTCGGCATTTGATTCTATCCAAAGATTCGAATCTATTCAAATGTTTAAAATTCGAATGTATTCACATTCGATTTGAATATCCAATTCATATTTGAATGCACAAATGTCGACAACATTTGTAGGTGTCCATCCGCGTCCATACACATTCGTACGCATCCCGTTTTTATCCCGTATGCATCCTGTTTTCGTCCCATACGTATACGAATAAGATGCGCACAGATATGTATGTAATGCGTATGTATCCATACACATATGAATGCCCGAATAATTCGTACGAATGATTAGAAAGATTCAAAATTCATTCAAATGTTTAGATTCAAACGTAGAGACATTCAATTCAAATTCGAAAGTCCGAATTCGAATGAATCTTGAATGTTTCGAATATTTGTGCACATCCCTAGTTGTCATGCTATGCTCTATAATTCTGCTTAGGGATGGGCAAAAAATGTTCGTCATCTTCACAATTAGTCTGAATTGCGAATGTTCAGAATTTCGCATTCAAGTCAAATATTGGCTATATTTGGAGGCTGATCTGCAGACGCGTAGTGAAACTTTAGTGTCTTCATTGGAAGCTTCGTTACATTCTGGGTGGCTTACCAGTCCCCTCCAAAGCAGATTTGCCCTCCTTTTCCACGCACAGTCAAAGACCCGGATCTTCAAGATCCAGATCTTTGAACTGGGGTCCTCCTGGAGATTCGGAACTTGACAATGTCTGAAGATCCCACTGTGGACACCTTTAATCAGGTCCACACGAAATCCAGATTTAAGGGCCTGAAATCTGAATTCCGCCTGCCCTCATGGGAACAGGGCCTTGCAGATGGGGCCTTCAATGGGGTCCAAGTGGGGACAGGGTCTTCCCAATTGGTACCAATCAGGTACCAATCGAGTTCCTAAGGGGTCTTAGAAGGATTCTACGCTCTAGTGGAAAAAAGGCCCCTAGAGTGGGTTTGGACTAGATTTAGACTGGATTCAGATCAGATTTGGAGGCTCAACTGGAGGTGGCAGGCATTCAAAGAGAATTCAAAGCCTAGCACATTGGAAGTGGCTCCACTCAAATGAATGTGAATTTCCATCCCATTCGCTTCAATGCAAAGCTAATGGTGGTGGGGGTGGGGAAATTGGGCACAACCCCAGTTCTGCTTTCGAGAAGAAGCTGGGGATTGAACCAGCAACCATCTGCTTTCCAGGCTACTGCCCCCCTGGATGGAACCTACAGAAAGAGCATAACTTCAATGTTCAAAACACCCCGTTGGCTTTCAATTCATTTAAAGCTGGTTGTTGACATGTAAATTTGGAACACTTTTTTTTTGAAGTACATAGGTCATCCTTGATTGTTTGGGTGAGGCTATCTTAGGCTGCATCTAGACATTGCTTTATTATTCCACTATATTTGGATATTGCAGAATAAAACATGCATATTTCACAATTCCTGTTCTTTATTCTGGAATATCTAAGCGCAGTGAAATAAGTAAACAACATCTGGAGGAGCCTTAACTGTAGTCCCACTTGGCTTCAACCAAGTGGAAAGCAGTTGTGTCAGTAGCTAAATAACTCTATGATGGCAGTGGGGTTTGGGCCTGTTTGAAGATGAAACACAGAGGAAGACATCCACACTTCAAGTGCTAGTGCAGTTCTGAACCAGACTACCAGCATTTGAAGTGTGGATGGCCAGGTCAGGCAGGCCAGATTGCCATGGCAATGGCTGTGGCAACATCCAGCACATGCCATAGTGACTGGCTGCCCCACCACACTCACGTGCAGCATTGCACCTGGAAGAGGCTGCTGGTACTGCTAGCTGGGAGCTCCCTAGCTGCTCCTGGTCGATCTGTGAGCAGCGTTTTAGCTGGCTACAGCTATTTAAGACCAGGCATGGCTTGGGGAACTCCAGAATGGCATCTGTGGTGTGTGCAGATGCACTTACCCAAGGAACAGACCAACGCTCCCTAGAGTGTGAGTGCAAACAGAGCCCATGTATGGAACTGGAGATGGCATGCTTCTGAAAGGTAGCTGGTGCAAGCATGTGGGTGTGGCATGTTTTATGCTCATGCCCTCCTTGTGGGCTTCCAAAGGTAAGGGCCTGGCCATTGTGGGAGGAGGCTGCTAGACCAGAAGGGCCACAGTCTAATCCAGCAAGCAATCTCAAGTAGGGATGTACACAAATATTTGAAAGCATTTGAAATTAGATGGAATCGACCAAATTTTGACATTCGAATTCAAATAGAATGTCCTTAAATTTGAATTTAATGTTTTGATTCAGATTTTGGATCTATTTGTTCAAATTATTCAGACATTTGCACGTATATGGGTTCGTACACGATGCGTACTTGAAGATTTGCATCTGTCCCATATCCATATGCATTTGTACAGATCCATACGGGATGAAAACGGATCGCATAGGGGATAACTACGGGATGCATACGGATGTTTATGGGATGCGTAATGATCTGTACGGGCGCATACAAATGTCAACATTCATAAGTGCAAATTTGAATAAAAAATTTGAATGAATAGATTTGAATTTGCTTAATTCAAATTGAATTTGTTTAAATTTGAATTGAATTTGTTTAAATTCGAATTTAACAGATCCGAATTGAATTGAATTTTTGAGTATTCGATTCAAATCGAATCCCAAAAATTGCATTAGTGCACACCCTTAATCTCAAGCTCTTTAGATCTCCCAACAGATATTCAGAAGGTGCTAACTTCATTGTACGTTTTGAGGCATGCTTAGATGCTGTTTATTTTTGCAGGCATTTGCTGCTTCCTAATGAAATAATTACTTAGCTATATGTTTATAATTGTTTCTACTCTGGTGTTTTAATGTATTGTTTTCATTCTGTTTATTGTTGCACCAGGTCCTGGGACTTGCAATGAATACAGCCAAAGCCATTTTGCAGGGGAAAAGTTTCAAAACTATTATTTGAGTTTCTAATTAATACAGACCTTGGACCCAGATAAATATGTTGACATAGAACAGCAGCCACTAAAGAGCTGAGTCTGACGCAGGTGCTGTAATGGTCCATCAGCTTCCAGTAATGAAAGAAACCTCAGCTCTGTAGAGTGCAGAAGGCTGCCCAGACAGCAGCCATCTTTGGATGCTGCTGCTGCTGGTCCTATTGTGCATGCACAGCACTGTTACCAGTGTGGTCCTCCAGCACATCTTCCAAACCAGAAGGCGTGCAAAAGAAGCACCTGGAGCCTTACCAGTTCCAGCGCTAGGAAAAGATAGGTGCATGCATGGTGCGTAAGAGTATTTTCAAGAGGAACAGTCACAGAAACATCAGCAGACAGAGGTCCACAATTGTCTCCTAGGCCTGGGGGGAAACAGCAAGAGGCAGCTCTAAATAGGGATGTGCACGAATAGTCATCACATTTGAGATTCATCTGAATTCATCTGAATGAATCAAATGTTTCTATACATTCGTATGGAACTTCACTACATTCGTGAACCTGGGAAGGTGGGAAAGCGGCTGCCCGGTCACATCTGAGTGGATTCAAAGCATATTCAGAGTGAATTCAATGTGGATTGAGAGTGGATTCAGAGCAGATTTGATGTGTTCAGAGCAGAGGCATTTTTGCACTGCTAAATGGGAACGGAGTGCAATAACCCAAGTGGAGCGTTAATCGACTTTACCGCTTCCTTCCCCCGGGACTGGATACTCACCTTATTCGATCCCGGAGTCCGGTCCAGCTCTGGGTCCTGCCATTTTGGCAGTGGCGCCTCTGCAACTGCCTGTGCACCAGGGGTGTTGCCTGGACGATGCTGACACTCTGTGCATGTGCAGTCACGTTTTCGGTTGTCCGAGGTCCCTGCGCACTTGCAGGGCACCTCAAATGACCCCGGAGCACTGGCAAGAGCGAATGGTCATGCCACTGGACACTTCAGGTAAGCGTTAGGTAAACATTGGTAAAGGTGTGGAGCACAATTTTGTTCTTCACACCTAATCAATGATTAGTGCACTTCTGGGGAGGAAGGGCATGCTTGTAGGCTGTAACATCCTACTTGACGTCCGTTTGCTCTTCCCCAGAGGTTTACTAATTATTGACTAGGCCCCAAATTTATAGGGGATTTGTGGTCGCTAGGGATGTGCATGGATATTCAAGATATTCGTTGTTTGTATGAATTCATACAAAATTTGGACATTCATATTTTAGTGTTCATACGAATATGAATATTTTGAGTTATTTATACAAATAATTTGAGCATTTGTATGTGTACAGATACATATGTATCTCGTACGTATCCGTACGCATCTTGTGCGTATCCATAACGGATGCATACAGGATGAAAATGGGATACATATGGGATGCACACAGATACATATGTATGTGTACAAGATTCGTATCACTGAATATGTATCGAATATTCAATATTCTGGCCCGGTAGTGAATTGGCAGCCAGTGCAATTCTTTTAAAACTGGTGTAATGTGTATCCAGTTAGCTGTACCAGTCAGCACTCTGGCTGCTGCATTTTGCACTAACTGCAAAATCAAATGTTGAAATCAAATGCAAAATCAAATGTTGAAATCAAATGCAAAATCAAATGTTACAAATCAAATGTTGAAAATTGCATTTGTGCACACTCCTAGTCGGCGCAACTGGCAGCAGGGATTTGAATTGGATTCATATTGAGCATTCGTACTGAGTTCTAACTCAACCACATTCAAAGGGGTTCTATTCGAATGAGTGTGAATTTTCTCAGATTTAACTCAACGCGAATCGAAGATGAAAAAGAAATTTGTCCACACCCTTAACTGAAGAAACTTCCTTAGATCCTGCAGTAGGACCATTTGCAGTTAATCATAGAATCATAGAATCATAGAATGGTAGAGTTGGAGGGGACCTCCTGGGTCATCGAGTCCAACCCCCTGCTCAAGGCAGGATCTCCTAAAGCATCTCAGACAGATGGCTGTCCAGTCTCTGCTTGAAGACCTCCATCGAAGGGGAACCAACCACCTCCCGTGGCAGACCCAGGTAACAATATGAACACCAGCCACTTTCCCTGATCTGAACTGCTGTGGGACAGTATCCCACATCCGGTAAGGGCAGGAAAGCACTTGTGATCAAACCGGTTTCTGTCATTTCAAAAACTACAAAGAGGGCTTGGAGAGGGATTTCCATTGCAATTCTGTCAACATGAAAAAGCCCACTTTTAGAAATTAGTTTGATGGACCGCTGAGAAAGAGGGGCAGCAATCGACTCTGTGACACCAACCTCTTCCTTACAGAAGTCTCAACTGGTGTGGATCCCTGAGGAGTCATCCCAGTGGCAGTAAGGGGTAGAGGGTGGAGGAACTGAGGCAAAGGCTTGAAAGGTTCACATTTACCTACGTAAACTGCAGCCCCGGAGCAGAATCTGGAAGTGCAAAAACAGAGATTTCAGCTCCATTCTTTGTTCGAGAGCAGTCCTGGGGAAATTGCTGAAAGGGAGCATCTATAGAGGCTGATCCAGTTATTGGTAATGCATTTTGTATTTGTAAAGGGATTTTCTTTTCACAGTTCGTAGCCTTTTAACCCTGAGCTTTTGGACAAGATGACCTAGAATATGGGAAGCATTTATTTTTAACTTAAGCTTTCAAAGAGCACATGGCACAATCCTATGCAATTGGAATTTGGGATCTTTCCACAGTTAACCTTAACCTGGTCCAGGAAGGGGTCCACACAAAACCACGGGATCCCACCTTAAGGGAGGCCACCCTCTGTGCGAGCCGGCCAAGTCCACGTTGTATGGCTACCTAGACAGGGACAGCACTAGATCTTTTTAAAAAGCTCTACCAGTCTTGCTCAGGAATAAACTAGGAATGTGCACAAATTTTGTGTGTGCTCAGTGTAGGGGTGTGCAGAAATGCAATTTTTGACAATTCAAAAATTCAAATTTGTATGAATAAAGAAAAATGAATCTCTGGATAGTCAAACCAATACGAATACATTTGTATCTATTTGTACAAATATTCTATACGTATCCAATGATATGATACATCTGTATGCATCCTGTTTTTATCCCATTCTGTTTTTAATCCGTTGTAATCCGTTGTAATCCGTTGTTACCCACCCAGAGACCTTTGGGTATGGGGTAGGATAGAAATGTAAATAAATTAATAAGTACATACATACATACATACATACATACATACATACATACATACATACATACATACATACATACATACATACATACATACATACATATCAATATGAACATGGATACATACATGATGCATACATATCCATACACATATGAATGTCTGAATTATTCAAACGAATAACTGAAAATATTCATATTCATACGAATACTAAAGTACAAATGTCTGGATACTCAGTTCGTATACAAATGCCAGAATTCATATGAATAACTAATATTTCAAATATTTGTGCACATCAATAGTTCAATTCAAATAGAATAGGATGCGAGAAAATCTCATTCATTCGAATAGAGCCTCTTTGAATGTGGTGGGATTTGAATGCAGTATGGATGTTTGATACGAATCCGATTCCAATCCTTGCTGCCAGTCACGCCTACAAATCCTTTATCAATGTGCTCTGAATCCATTTCAAATCCACCCTGAATCCAACTTGCATCCACTCTGAATCCGCTGCAGATGTGACTGTAATCCAGATGATCGAAATATGCAGATGGCAGCCATCTATACATAGGATACATTTTGGGGAGGGTCGAGGAGGGTTATATATAGAAAAGGTGGAACCAGGGGGCATCTATGAAGCTGATGGGTAGGAGAGTCAGATCCGACAAGGGGAACTATTTCATCGCCCTGAGGGTCATCAGTCTATGGAATTTGCTGCCAGAAGCAGTGGTAATAGCTACCAGCCTAGATGGCTTTAAGGAAGGGTTGGACAAATTTATGGAAGACAGATGTATCAATGGCTACTAGAATGGATGCCTAAATACATCTTTCAGGCTGGGGGGACAAGCAGGATGCCTCTAAGGCCATTTGCTGGGATTTGAGAGCAGGAAAAGTTTTGTCCTTGTCTCTGTTTGAGATGCCCATGAGCATTTGGTGGTCCACCATGTGCGACGGGACGCTGGACTAGATGGGCCGTGGCCTGATCCAGCAGGACTTCTCTTATATTCTTATGTATGCACTGGGCAATGTCTGAAAAGGCCCTATGAGCTTTTGCACATTTTATCTGGCCCAGATCCTCTTCGGCGCTTGCAAAAACAATCATACCCACCACCACCTGCTGCCCATTTTTATGCTGAGCAATCGATCAGTGTTTTCTCTTGCTACGACTAAATAGTCTGCCAACAGACATAAGGGAAATGGCCTTAGTCAGATTCCCGCTGCTCAGTTCCCTTTGGAGAAGATTTATACGTACTATCTGCCTTTAAATTGTGCCATAAATGTAAGTAATGCACAGAATAGCTTGCCTGTGATGTTTGGAGGAGTGAAAGGCACTTGCAGTAATTAATGCCGCTTCTCTTGAACATGAGGCAGACTAAAAATCTCATAAGTCACTGAGGGCATGGAGTGCATACTGAATGTGGAAGGGAACAGGGAAGAACTAGAAAAAGAAAAAGCCCTTTCAATGCTAAATAGTTAAGTGGGCATCCTGCTATACTAGCTTCCTCTCTTCTCTCTATTAAAATACAGCCTCACTGAGCCAATTTAGCAAGTGCAAAGTGATGCACATTGGAGCAAAGAATCCCAATTATTCCTAGAATCTGATGGGGGCTGAGCTTTCTGTGACACACCAGGGCCCTTTTCGCGGGCTAGAAAAGCCAACTCTTCTTCTTCTGGATCAGGCCACTGCCCACGTTGTCTCACAGAGAGGCTCACCCATTGCTTCTAGGCTTGCTTAAGTGGTCTCTCGAGAATGTCCAGAAGCAATTGGTGGGTCACTGTGTGAGACAGGATGCTGGACAAGATGGGCTCTGCCCCAATCCAGTAGGGCCCCTCTTATGTTCTTAAGCTATTATGCTGGCAGCGTCTTCTCCATCCTCCTCCAAACTTGAAAGTCAGAACATGCAGGGATCTTCACTCAAAGGCCACTCAAAGCTGCCTTAGCTTTCACCAGTGAAAGCAGATAGGCAGAACATCTCCCTGTGGATAAAAGATGACAGATTTTCTGCTGTAGAAATTTCTCTCCTGAGGCAGAATGTCTCACGCTGTGCCAAACACAAGTTCTGTGGAAAACCCGAAGGAAAACCAGCATATCACAAGAGCAGCCTTGAAGGACATATTTGATACAGTGGGAATTGAACAGGTGGGAGGTTGGAGACTAATTACATCTGACTGGAAGGAGAACAGGCTTGTGGATTATCATGACTTAATTGGGATAGTGAACTTTAATGAGTCTTTCACCATTCTATGGGCCTGTTCACACCTGACTTTATTCTGGAATATATCCTGGAATACGAGCCTGCTTTCTACATGCTAGTTTAGACTATAGCAGGCCCCAAGTGAAGAGTTGACTTTTCTACCTGGCTTTTCTTACCCATTTAAAGGGGGCTCAAAGCAACTGACAAAGCTTTTCTATTCTTCACCCAACAAACAACACCCTGTGAGGTGGATGGGGCTGTGAGAGCTCAGAAGAGAGCTGTGACTAACCCAAGGTCACCCAGCTGGCTTCATGGGGGAGGGTGGAATCAAACCCAGTATTCCCAGATAAGAGTCTGGCTCCCTAACCACTAGACCAAATTGGCTCACAAGTGAGGCCTGCCAGAGTTTGTATTAGCATGCGGACAACAGACCGCTATCCTGAGGTAAATTCCAGAATATGGCCAAGTGCAAATAGGCCCTAGGATTCGCATCAAGTTATTTATGATTACCCTCGTATACCATAAACTGTTTCATTTTTGAACAAGGTGTAATTGCTAGGGTTTTGCTCTGTTTCTTCAAGTCTTAACCCACCTCATCCTCAAAACAATGAAGCAGTCTCTTTCATTCAGGTAACCTCCAAAATAAATAAATATAGAGGCACCACAGTGTCCAAAGGCAGTTGTGTCACTATAATTGGTTAACAGCCAAGAGGTAATTGACACAAGATCTTTCCCTGGCTGACAGGACTTTCTAAAATAGTTTTCCCTTGATCATTGATGGCTAGTACTATCCTGAAAATGAGACTGTGGAAGCCAACTGAGGTATTTAGTCGAAAAAGGTGTATCTGTTCTCTTCATTTCTTAATGGCTGCTTCCACAGCTGGGCCCAGAAATAAGTCATTCATGAGGGACATACAAACTTTCTCTGTTTCACCTCTAGTTCTCAGTGTTCACGTTTCCTTATTCTGAGCCATATCTGCAATGAATGCACATATTGGCTTTGGTAATCCACACAAGAGGTGGCATCTTTGGAGAGTGGTGATAATTAGGGATGCGCACAAATATTCAAAATATTTGTTATTCGTATGAATTCATATGAATTCAGACATTCATATATCAGTCGAACGTCTGGATATTTGGATTTCCGAATTTGAACATATGAGAATATTTTGAGTTATTCATATGAATAATTCAGACATTCGCATCTGTATGGGTATGTATGCATCTTGTACGTACCTGTACACATCTTGTATGCATCTGTATGCATCCATACAGGATGAAAAAAGGGTGCATACAGGATTCATACAAGTACGTATGAGATGTGTATGTATCCATAAAGATATGAATGTCCAAATTATTAGTACAGATACATACAAATGTAGTCATGTGTACTCTTCTTCCTCCATGAAGCCAGCTAGGTGGCTTTGGACTAGTCACAGCTCTCTTCTGAGTTCTCACAGCCCCACTTACCTACCTCACAGGGTGTCTGTTGTGGGGAGAACAGAAAGCTTTGCCAGCTGCTTTGAGTCCCCTTAAATGGGGTAGAAAAGGGGTAGAAAAGCCAACTCTAACTCTTCTTCCTCTATGAAGCCAGCTGGGTGGCCTTGGGCTAGTCACAGCTCTCTTCTGAGCTCTCACAGCCTCACCTACCTCACAGGGTGTTCTTTTATGGGGAGAAGAATTGAAAAGCTTTCTCAGCCACTTTGAGTCCCCTTAAATGGGTGAAAAAAGCAGGGTAGAAAAGCCAACTCTTCTTCTTCTTCTCTTGCGTCATTTAATGCATATGAATGAAGGAGGATGAACCCACTTCTGCTAGTTTTCACATAACTCTAGGTACAGATTTTGCACACACCACATACACATTTATATCATGCAAAGACTCAGCAAGTGGCATTTTCCAACTGGCTTTAGTTGACTTTGAAAGCTAGGTAAAGTTATAGAAGGGCTGCATTTGGGTGGGAGACAACCAGAAATCCCAGAACCGTAGAACAACCTGAAAACAAGCAAGCAAGCAAACCAAAACCATAAGAAAACATTTATAAAATACTTTTGTATTGTTACAAAGAAAGCTGCAGGAATGTGTCCATGTCGTTACCAGGAGTGAAGATCAGACACAGAAAATGGGCAGCTAAGCAAGGAGAAAGATTTTGATGGTGTGCAAACTTGCAGAACTGCGCTTGTGTGTGTTTGCGCAACTGTATGAGACAATGAAACTGTGGAACCTGGAAGAAGTGCAGACTGTTTAAAAATGGTCGACGCAGGAACAATTCATTTAAACTTTTTCATACCTAATTTTACACAGCAGGGAGGAAGCGTGTCTAGAACGCTGAGCTCCGCTTGCAAACTGATTTGACTGGCAAAACAAAGCAAATGTCCTTATTTTTTATTCCAGATGAAAGGATTTGAGCACTGTAACTGCAGATACTGACAGCAGGGCATGTGCAAATCCTCTTACTCTGCAATTCTATTTCAGACATGATCCAAGGTTGATTAGCAACACCAGAGGACCGTGTGAAATGAACTCACTTCGCGGTAGGAATGGCTGGGGAGAGGATTTGGAAGGCATACCTGAGACTAAGGGAATAGACTGACAACAGAAGTGCAGTTCAATGATAACAAGCTGCCTCTTTCTTCCGTGGGTAGTCAAGAATAATACAGAGAAGAAGAATCCCTTGTGATGTCAACAGAGTGCTTCAGCACTTAGGTTCTGCTCTCCACTTGCTAATCTTAGTTGGGGCTTTACTACGTGTATTGATATACACGCAGCCAAAAAACCACTCACCTTGAGGACAGGTATATCAAAGGCTACTAGAATGCATGCCTATGCACCATTTCTGGGATGAAGAGATGGGCTGGATGCCTATGAAAGCCATTTGAAGGGTATTGAGAGCAGGTGAAGGTTTTGCCCTTCTCTCCTGCTTGAGTTGCTCATAGGCAAATTGTTGGGTCACTGTGTGAAACAGGATGCTTGACTAGACGGAATGTGGACTGATCCGGCAGGATTCCTCTTAAGTTCTTATGCTCAAAGAATCATAGAATCATAGAATCATAGAATGGTAGAGTTGGAGGGGACCTCCTGGGTCATCGAGTCCAACCCCCTGCTCAAGGCAGGATCTCCTAAACCATCTCAGACAGATGGCTGTCCAGTCTCTGCTTGAAGACCTCCATCGAAGGGGAACCAACCACCTCCCGTGGCAGCCTGTTCCACTGGTTGATCACTCTTACTGTTAGAAATTTTTTCCTAACATCTAAACTAAATCTTTTCCCCTGCAGTTTCACCCCATTGTTTCTAGTCCTTCCTTGAGAGAGTGAGAACAGGGCTGATCCCTCTGCCTTGTGACAACCCTTGAGGTATTTGTAGACAGCTATCATGTCTCCTCTCAGTCTTCTTTTTGTTAGACTAAACATTCCTAGTTCCTTAAGCCGTTCCTCATAGGACATGGTTTGCAGACCGTTCACCATCTTGGTAGCTCTCCTTTGAACCTGCTCCAGCTTGTCAGCGTCTTTTTTAAACTGGGGTGACCAGAACTGGACACAGTACTCCAGATGAGGTCTGACCAAGGTAGAGTAGAGGGGGATAATAACTTCACGTGATCTGGACTCTATGCTTCTCCTAATACACCCCAGGATTGCGTTTGCTTTTTTTGCAGCTGCCTCGCACTGTTGACTCATGTTCAGTTGATGATCTACCAGGACACCCAAGTCTTTTTCACATGTGCTGCTGCTCAGCCAAATTCCTCCCATTGTATATGTGCTTTTTTCATTTTTCTTGCCCAGGTGCAGAACCTTGCATTTTTCTTTGTTAAATACCATTTTATTAGTTGCAGCCCATTGTTCGAGTTTCTCTAAATCTTTTTGAATCCTCTCTCTCTCTTCTCTGGTGTTTGCAATCCCCCCTAGCTTTGTGTCATCAGCAAATTTGATCAGTTTCCCTTCAACTCCCTCGTCCAGATCGTTTATAAAAACATTAAACATAACTGGGCCCAGGACAGAACCTTGTGGTACTCCACTTGACACTTCCTTCCATTTGGACGTGCAGCCATTTAAAGCCACTCTTTGAGTACGATTACTAAGCCAGTTTTGAACCCACCTTATAGTTGCCTTGTCAAACCCATATTTGATCAATTTTTCAATGAGGATCGCATGAGATACTTTGTCAAATGCTTTGCTGAAATCAAGAAATACTATGTCTACTGCATTTCCTTGATCAACCCATTCAGTGATTTTGTCATAAAATGAAATCAAGTTGGTCTGACACGACTTGTTTGATACAAACCCATGTTGACTACTGTTAATTATTGAATTCCTATCCAAATGCTGACATATGTGTTGTTTAATAATTTGTTCGAGAATCTTTCCTGGTATTGAAGTCAGGCTAACAGGCCTGTAGTTCCCTGGGTCTACCTTCTTCCCTTTTTTGAAGATAGGAACATTTGCCCTTCTCCAATCGTCTGGGACTTCTCCTGTTCTCCATGACTTCTCAAAGATTACAGCAAGTGGTTCAGCAATTACCTCTGCTAATTCCTTCAGTACCCTAGGATGTAATCCATCTGGACCCGGGGACTTAAATTCGTTTAAGTTAGCTAAGCGTTCCCTTACTCTCTCAGTGTTGATTTTGTGTCTTGATTCTCCTAGTCCTTCATCAGTACAGTGAAGGACTGTTGCATGTACATTATCCCTCTTGGAAAAAACAGATGCAAAACAGGAGTTCAGAATCTCTGCCTTCTCAAGATCACTTTCGATCACTTCTCCATTCTCTCCCTGCAGACTTCCCAAAACCTCTTTGACTTTTCTTTTGCTGTTGACATATCCCCAAAACCCTTTTTTATTGTTTTTAGTCTCTCTTGCAAGCCTCAGTTCATTTTTAGCTTTAGCTTTTCTGATACTTGCCCTGCAGATTGTACTGATTTCATTATATTCCTCCTTAGATATGTATCCCTCCTTCCATTTCTTAAACATTTCTTTTTTCTTTTTTATCAAGTTTTTAAGTTCTAGGTTTATCCACCCTGGTCTCTTTAGATGTTTTCCATTCTTCCTTCTTTGAGGAATTGTTAATGATTGCGCTTCTAATATTGCATTTCTCAAAATATCCCATCCTTCTTGGACATTTCTATCCTTTAGTACATTTAACCATTTGATCCCTCCTAACCTCCTCCGGAGTCCATCAAAATCCGCCCTTCTGAAGTCCAACTTTGAAGTCTGAGTCCTCTCATGCTTTCCTTCCCTTATTATCCAGAATTCAAGGATAACATGATCGCTGCCTCCTAATGCCCCAGAAACTCTGATATCCTCCACCATTTCCTCTCTGTTGGTAAGAATTAGATCAAGGATAGCCAATCCTCTTGTTTCCTCCACCACCTTTTGGTACATGAAATTGTCAGCGAGAGAGGATAAGAACTTATTAGACTTGTGACTTTTTCCTGAGCGAGATTCCCAACAAATGTCTGGGTAGTTAAAGTCTCCCATAATCACTATGTCATGCTCTAAGGGTCTGGATGAATTCATGTAGGAATGGTATATCAATAGCTAATAGAACTGGTGGCTAGGTTCTGCCTCTAGGTTGGAGAAACAGGCTGGAAGCCTCCAAAGTAGGGATGTGCACAGATATTCTAAACATTCAAAATCCAACTGAATTCATTCGAATGTGGACATTCGAATTTAAATAGAATGTCTTCACATTCGAATTTAGACATTTAAATGGATTTCAAATGTTCCAAAACATTCATTTGAATGATCTGTAGAAATATTTTTTATATAAAAAAAATATAAAAAGACTCAGATACGTATATAAAAAGACTCAGATACGTATAATAAGACGTATATAAAAAGACTCAGATACGTATATTTGTGTGTGTGTATATATATATGTATATATATGTATATGTATGTATATATATGTATGTATATATATGTATATGTATATGTATGTGTATACACACACATATATATATACACATACATACAAATATTATACGTATCTGCACACCTTTGCGCTTATATTATGGAACTAAAACTGGATGCATACAGGATAAAACGGGATGCATACAGATATGTACAACACATATGAATGTTGTTGACATTAGTATCTTCAAATTCATGTCTAACATTCGAATGAATAGGTTTGAACGTATCAGATTCTCATTGGGTTTTGTTGGATTAGGATTTTAAACATTCAAATCGACTCAAATGTTTTGACATTCGATTTGACTCGAATTTGAATGCAAAAAGAAACATTTGTGGACACCCCTACTCCAAAGGCCACTTGCGGGGAGTCAAGAGCAGGTAAAGGTTTTGTTTTGGTCCACTATGTTAGGCAGAATGCTAGAAACACTGTGACCTGATCTGGCTCTTCTTAGGCTTTTTTTCTAAAATGGATGCCTAGGTACCACCTGCAGGTTGGAGAGACAGGCCGTTTTTAGGTGAAAGGTTTTGCTTTTGTCTTCTTCTTGAGATGCTCAGAAACAATTGGTGGGCTGCTATATGACAGAGGATGCTGCATCTACATTGAACAGAGAGCAGCCCGGTCCAGATGGCCCAGAATAGCTGCCTAGACTACGCAGTGGTGGACCTTTTTAAAAAGGTCTGCCACAATCAGTTTAGTCTAGTGGTTAGGGAGCCGGACTCTTATCTGGGAATACCAGGCTTGATTCCACGCTACCCCATGAAGCCAGCTGGGTGACCTTGGGCTAGTCACAGCTCTCTTCTGAGCTCTCACAACCCCACCTACCTCACAGGGTGTCTGTTGTGGGAAGAAGAATAGAAAGCTTTGTAAGCTGCTTTCAGTCCCCTTAAATAGGTGAGAAAAGCGGTGTAAAAAAGCCAACTCTTCTCCTTCTCCTTCTCCTCCTCTTAAATAAACTGGCATATGAGGTATCTAGAATGCCACATGCAACCACAGGTCAGTTTAGCAGGGAGACCCATTCTGACAGCCCACAAAACTGTGCTGCTAAAATGTGTCCTCTGGGGTGTGTGTACTAACCCAGCCATTGCAGAACATGGAGGCTGGCTCCAAAGAACCTGTGGAATTGTTGCTGGAATTGCCCCAGCCTGGCCCTATATCTATATCCTAAGCATTCAATGCATGTCCTCCCAGATGTTGATGACATACAGCTCCCATCATTCCTTGTCACTGGACAAACCGACAGAGGCTGATGGGAACTGCAGCTCAGGAACTTCTGGAGGATCATTGTTTGAGCATTGATATATGTGTACTCATGAAAGGATGGATGGATACACACTCCTGGAAGGCATGATATGGGGGGGGGAGGGGGAATCTTTGTGTTTGATGGTCCAAGAGATGCACACTGTGAAAATGGTTCCCCTGGGGAGACATAACTGAATCACAAAACACTTCATTACCAGAGCATTAGCTATCTACTACAATAGCCAAGTCGACCACATTTCAAGCTAATTGCTAAATTAAAGGCAGCTGAGGAGGAAGCAAATAACACCTATTTAATTCATTTTGTTGCTTCATTTTAATGTCTTTCATTGCCTCCTATTCACGGGAAAATATATGTTAAATTCCTAGACATCCCTTCATCATTTCTAGTCACCTGCGTAGCGTGTGCCTGTTAATTCTCTGGTCGTGAATGCCCACGCTCTCATCAGCCATCATTTGCTTTTGGAAAGGCATAAAATAATTCATTCCCTGCAGCTTTAGAAATGGACTAGAGGTGGTCAGATAGGACAGGCAGATTTACAATGACCAGGAATGGTAACTCAGCAGAACTCCTCTATTTTAGGGCATTGGATGTGATATAGGGACCTTTTTGCACTAGAGCTTAGGGGTGCTTCTGCATTGTGCTGCCGAAAAGTGGATCTTTTTTGATCCGTTTTTCAGCGAACTGTCCTCCCCTAGATCTGTTACAAATAGTGATGGATCTGAGGGACCCCCATGCATCCGCACATGTGCGGGGAGGACGGATTCTGGAGGACGGATGGAGTGGGTGCTGTGCTGACACATCAGCACCCATTCCAAACGTCCTCTGGCTCGCACGCCAGCGACGCCACCTCTGGAGTTGTGGGACTGGAGCATGGAGCTGTCAGTAACTATGTGCTTCTGGCGGCACCCGGTGCATGGGGGAAGGGCTTCAGAATCAGACAGGCCTGCTTCTGCTGTTCCCAACATGGCGGGTAGAGGGAATCCGTCCCTTCACCTGGCCATGTGCAGAAGTGTCCTGCTTTGTTCCCTGGGTTATTTGTAACTCCTTTAGATATCACCCCATTGACAGATATTTTTGCTTTCACCCCCTTATACAGTATAACTCTGTAATCGTTTTGTTAATTCTATCTCCCAGGTCTATTTGTTTGAGAACTTCTTGTAGGTGTCTATGATTAATAGTATCAGATGCTTTATATACATCTAATTTAAGTATAGCCAACCTCCTGCACTTCTTTTTTGCATCTGCCATCACATTTACTATATTTTTAATAGGGTCTCCTATATAACGCCCATTAATAAATCCATTGTTAATACTTCCTCCATCCTTTTTGCGAATATTCTTATGAAAATTTTATAATCCTGATTGGGACAATGTGATTGGTCGATATGAATCCATCAAATACTATTGTCTTTGCCCTTTAAGAATAGTTATTATGGTAGGGTATTTCCAGGTCTCTGGAATTTGTTGCATTTTCGATATCTTGTTAAACAATAAGCATAATCTTGGTATTAGTAAGTCCCGATATACCATTTTGCTAAAGTAGCATGGAACTTCAGGAACAGTATGCAGAGATGATCTTTGCAGAAGTGGATCACTGGCAGGGCCAAAGTGTGGGCTTTGTTCTCTCCCAAGATCAGAGGCTGGAGAACATAGAAACAGCTCTGTGCACACTGTGGGTGGGTTTCAACAATTTCTGGGAATGAGATATAGACTAAAAATAAAGCCGTTAGGGAAAGGTGTGGATATTTCTGACAGCACCCCTGAAAGGTCCCTACCCTTTCCCCACAGCCCCATGTGGTTGTCTAATGTTTGGGAGGTCCAGATTGAGAAGGTCTCCTTAAAAATGCAATCAGAATGAAATAAGTCTCCATTTCTAACATTTTCTCTAGGCTAAGGCCATCTCCAGATGGTGACCAATTAACCCACTAGCAAGGGATAACGTGAGATAACTTACATGCACATCTGGGGGCCTGGAATGCCTGGACATACATTGGCATCTGTTTCAGCCTCCACGCGTATGTGCTAGATGGAACAATCATGGTGGACCTGTCCAGAATAGGGATTTGCACGAACATTTGGCGCATTTGAAATTTGTGTGAATTCATACAAATTTCAACATTCGCGGGCAAACTGAAAAGGGCCTACATTCATAGGCACTATTTGTCCATGAATCAAATGTTGAAGTTTTGATTAAAACTGAGTTACGCCCCCACCTTTCCCCACTTTATCTTTGGCCATGCTGCCAATGCACCACTGTGCATTCCTCACAGGTGTCATGCTTTGTGCCATCAGCACCCAGGCTGGCTAGCTAATTATTCCTACATATAACTTTACCTAAAAGAGCCAGGTGTGTCTTATTGGCTGGCTTACATTTGCAAAATCTGGCAACCCTGTCAGCACCTTCTCCTCCAAGGATGAGGAGGCTGTCGGCCACGCCAGCCAAGCCAAGGCAGGCTTCACTGTCAGCCAAAGGGAGGGCTGTATGACTCAAGGATCAGGAGTGCACAATGAATGGAGACAGTTTAGACTCAGACATTGGCCAATGCCCTTTGCAGAGCGCTCTCAGGCAACAACGAGAACACCTGAGGTGTTCAGCTCATTTGCATGCCAAACAGCTGCGTGGGGGCGAGGGGGCGGAGGGGGAGACTTGCCCAGCCCTTCTTAAAGCTCGCCCAAATCTAGCAAACGCTGTTGCAAACAATGGATCTTTTCCTGCAACCTTGGCTCCTGCACTTTCTGTGTTCCTGGACCTCTGACTGATATATGACAATGAAGACCCTCTGGAAA
Organism: Aspidoscelis tigris stejnegeri; assembly: GCA_023333525.1. Taxonomy (NCBI): domain Eukaryota; kingdom Metazoa; phylum Chordata; class Lepidosauria; order Squamata; family Teiidae; genus Aspidoscelis; species Aspidoscelis tigris. Next base: position 107,171,181 of record JALMGA010000003.1, on the reverse strand, counting down.
CTCTGACCTCGACATCCTGATCACGCAATAACATTTTCTTCTCCAAGAACTCCGAAGCCTGAACCAGCTGCTTGCTCCTGTTTGACAGGTGTGTGTGTGTGTGTTTGCTTACTGAATGCTTCCAGCTTAAGACACGACAAGAGGCCCAAGTAGGCCTTCTGGGGCTGCTTGTGCAGCTCACCATCCTGGGATTGCCACAATCTCCAGATGGGGAGCTGCATGCACAGCCCTGGAAAGCCTATTTCAGGCTTGAAGCAGCATGGAAATGGGTCCAGCAATGTCAATGCCCTCCTCAGTCCCCCACTACTCCCTTACTCCCACAGAAGCTGCAGTCGCCTTGTCTGCAAATATTTGTCTAATGTTTGTGCACAAAGCTGAAGGCTTCTACATTCTGTTGTGGGGAGAAAAACGGAAGGTTTATCAGTCCCCTTGAGTCCCCTTAAGGGTTAGAAAAGTGGGTATAAAAGCCAACTCTTCTTCTTCTTCTTCTTCTTCTTCTTCTTCTTCTTCTTCTTCTTCTTCTTCTAAAAAGGTGCTTTGGCTAGAAAACCCACAACCAGTGCTGGGTTTTCCATTCTTTCTCTCTCTCTCTTTTTTTTTTTTTTTTTGCAGGTTTTAGGTAGGAAAAAGTCAGTCTATGGTAGGGATGTGTAGAAATATTCCAAACATTCCAAATTTGATCGAATTCATTTGAATTTGGATATTTGCATTCAAAACAAATGTTGTCAACATTTGTATGTGCAAATTTGAATAAAAAATTCAAACAAATAGATTCTAATCTATTTGAATAAAATCAAAGGTGAATGCATTCAAATTTTAAGTATTCAAATCGATGCAAATTTCTGGGGATTCAATTCGAATCCCAAAAATTGCACTCGGGCACACCCCTAGTCAATGGTTGCATTGCCTCAGATACCTAAGGTAACCCAACCATAGTAGTGCCCCGATGGCACTATATTATCCCCATTTGCTGGGTCCTAAGGGTTTGCAACCAATGAAGTAACAATGCAAGGTAGCAAACTAAAATTAGTCACTGTACCTAAAATGGCCACCACCTCATCATCTTGTATGACTTCAAGAGATCCTGAGACGACAAAGCAGAGTGCGTCAACACTTTCGCCAGCATGGTAGATGAGGTCTCCAGGAGCACAGTGGATGGTCTGGAACTCCACTGCCAGAGCGCGCAAACATCCGTCACTTGCTAGCCGAAAGGCTGGGTGCTCATTGAAAACCTTCCGGTTGAGATGCACGCAGATATCTGCTCTCATATCCTTGGGACAAATCGAAAGTACCTGGAGACAGAGAAGGAAATACTCTGAAGAACCAACGTAAAGATTAGCTAAGTGCTAAATGGTAGAAACATTGTGACTCTGTGCATTTTTTAGAAAAAATATATTGTTGTGCTTAAAGGCATCTTTATGAATAATGAAACCTAAGGCTTCTTGAAGAAGCCGGAGTGCAGCCATATTTAATCAAATAGTTAACTAGTGTCATGGAAATATTAATATTATAATCTATAATCAATGATTACAAAGTAATCATTGGGTTTATTAAGGTTACATCTATAATTGGGAACATGGTTTGGCTGTGATTCATGAGATTGTAACAATGCTTGTCAAAGCAGACGTACATAACAGGAAACAGGCTAAGCTGCGGTTAAGCTGTCTGGAAGAAAGGGGGAACCTTTCTCTTCCCTTTCTTAGTTTCTTTATGTCACAGTGGCCCTAGAGTTATTTTGGTTTATACTATATGATGTTTCAGCGTTATTGTTGATTTTACCTTTTATGTACCTTTAACCTTTATGCCTAACAGTTTGAAGGGGTCATCATTTTTTGGCTATATAAGTGGGACATATCTCTTGTATGTTAAGGAGTACCCAGGACTCCTTCCATGACTAGTCATGTAAAGCGCCTTAATAAATCTTAAATCCTGAAGGAAATACTGTGTCAGATCTTGCTTTAACACTAGCAACTTCAAATAAAAGATTATTCAAAGTTACAGTAATATTTGCAGTCAGCTAATGCTTGAAAAACTCAGCAAGTAGAGGAAAAAAACCATGAAACCATATATGGTAGATGTTTCACTTAAATTATAAAAAAGGGAACTATACAACACCCTTAAAAATGAGGAACTGTTATTATTCTCTATGCACATGATATCTTTTTTTTAATTTTATTTATTTATTTATTTATTTATTTATTTATTTATTTATTTATTTATTTATTTATTTATTTATTTATTTATTTATTTATTTATTTACATTTCTATCCCACCCCATAGCCGAGGTCACTGGGCGGGTAACAACTGTTAAAACAACAAATTAAAAACAGAATATACATTAAAATCAAGAAATCTAAAACAATACCCAGCATGTTTAAAATGATGGTATTTGTGCTGGGATGGGAAATATAATCATCTCAGCCAAAGGGCAGAATAAAGAAAACTGGAGTGAGAAATTCAGACACTCATATATGAATCGAATGTCCAGACATTCATACTTGAGTATTTGTACAAATACAAATATTTTGAGTAATTTGGACATTCAGATGTGCATGGATACGCACATATGCTTACGGAATGAAAACGGGATGCATGCAAAATTCATATCATCGGATATGTACCTAATATTTGTACCAATAGATACAAATGCATTTGTATCAGTTTGAATGTTCGGACATTTGTTTTTCTTTATTCGTACGCATTTGGATTCTCGAATATTCGATTCCATACAAATCGACTGTTGAAAACTGCGTTTGTGCACACCCCTAGAAAGGACCCTTCTATTTGCATTACTGTGAGAGAATGGATCCCTTGAGCCTGTTGAGGAAGAACAGTAGCAGATTATTTAGGCCCAGTTTGTTCTAGTAGTTAGGGAGCCCTTGCATCAGCACACATGCGAGGAGGACGGATTGGGAAATGGATTTGGGGTGGGTGCAGTGTGGATGTGCAGCACCCATCCCAATCCATCCTCCCAAGGCCCTCCCGCCGCCCCCCCCAATTGGCCCATCTGGAGCCAAGGGTGGGAAACCGGGGGCCTCCTTTCTCTGGGCTCCCCCTCGCCTGAGAAGCCACAATCGCAACTTCTTGGGCCAGGGGGAGGCTTCAGCCTACACCCCCCCCTACCCACCCCAGGTTCCGCGCGTGTGTTACCCTCCTTATCTGCAGGCAGCCAGGCTGATTCTGGCTGCTGGGGCCCGGCGTGCTTTGTGCATGCGCGCAATGCACCTCCCCATTGGTCAGCCATGCGCCTGGCTTCAGCAGGCCCTCTGCGCAGACGCGCATGGCTGGCCAATGGGGAGGCACACTGCATGCACGTGCAAAGCACACCGGGCCTTGGCCGCCAGAATCGGCCTGGCTGCCTGCAGCTAAGAAGGGGAACACACGCGCACTATCAGGGTGGGTAGAGGGGTGTAGGATGTTGTGCCACAGGAATGACACCCGCCTTCTGCATGGCTCCGTATTCTTGATCAGGTCACGTATGTGATGGGTCTACCATAGAGATCTGCAGAAATGTGGTTTATTTTTGTTTTTGTTTTGTATTTGATTCGTATTGAATTGAATGCAAGAAAATGAATAGATTAGTTTGAATAGATTTGACATATGTATGAAGACGTATGAATTTGGACATTCAAATTTTAATCAAATGATTCAATACACTTGTGCAAAGCTTTGGTGCGGATTCATATGGGATTTGTATGAGATGCATATGGCATGTGTATCTAGCATTCATATCGAATTCTTATTGAACATTTGTATCGAATTCGAATCTTACCACATTCGGAGGGACTTATTCAAACTAATACCAATTTTCTTGCAATCGGGTGTATACAAATCAAATGCAAAAATATTGTGTACATCCTTAGTGTCAGTGATTTTCGCAGGTGCTGTGTGGCATGCTGTGCTGAAAATCACTTTCATTAATTCTGCATCATGGAGATTTGCCATCTGCATGCCTCTGTAATCCAGATTAAGTCCCTGAGGCCAGATTGTAGACTCCACAAATGGGATCTCCCATAGATCCGGATTAAGGGCCTTTTGATCCGGATACAGCTCTGCCCATGCAGCTAGATTTGGCCTAACGGGGATGGGGCCTCCTCAATCCAGATTAACATGCAGATGTAGGGTGTTTTCCCACTGTCACTAGAAGTACCCATTAATGGCATTAATGTACCCATTAATGGGTATTTAATGGGTACTTCTAGTGACAGTGGAAAAACACCTGTAGAGGTCTTGAATCTGGATCAGAAGTCCTCTGATAAGATTAATGGCTTAGTTATAGGAAGAGTCACGGTGCCAAACTAAGCTGCTTTTGAGCCAATATTTGAATGCCTGTGAGTGCAGATATGGCCTTAGATGTCATATAGGGTGGTACTTTCCAAGTGGTCCAAGAACTCTCTTCTAGAGATGGGCACAATTTTTGACATTCTATTCAAATCGAATACCCCCAAATCTGATCCAATTCAAATATTTTATATTCAAATTTAGCAAGATTTGATTCGAGTTTACCAAATTCGAATCTTTTCTTTCAAATTGTTGATTCGAATCTGCACATACGCATGTTGACAACATTCAAATGTGCATGCACGCATCTTCCCCACATCCATACGCCATCTTGCCTGAGAGGAGTGGAGAAGAGGCAGCAGGCTGAGCTACCATCTTGCTCTCAGCACTGCCCCTCCCTCCTCCAACTGCCATCACAATGCTACAAACTATCTTGCCTGAGAGGAGTGGAGAAGAGGCAGCAGGCTGGGCTCTGCCATCTTGCTCCCAGCAGTGCCCCTCCCTCCTCCAACTGCTATTACAAGGCTAGGAACCATCTTGCCTGAGCAGAGTGGAGAAGAGGCAGCAGGCTGGGCTGCTCTTCCATCTTGCTCCCAGCTGTGCCCCTCCCTCCTCCAACTGCTCCCATCACAAGATGGCAAAGAGACTATGGCAGCTGATCCACCAGTTGAGAAAATGTCTGTTCCTGAGGCTGAGCAGGGCGGGGCAGTAGAGATGCCGGCTGACTATCTCTACCATCCTCCAGTTTAGTCATCAATGAAGAGAAAATTCAAAGTAAAGAGAATAGGAAAATTCCAGCAATAAGAAACAAACAGAAGAATTGGAACTGAAGACCTCAAGTGCTGCTTTTTGCTGTTCCCTGTTCCCTCCCACACCATTTTCCTTTTGTTTCTTGTCTCTTTAGATTCTAAGCCTGAGGGCAGGGACCTGTCTAAGATTAATATAATATTGTAACCCGCCCTGAGACCTTCAGGTATAGGGCGGGATAGAAATACAAATAAATAAATAAATAAATATGCATCCCTACACGTCCGTATGCATCCCATAGTTATCCTTGTATGCAACGGATCCGTGCAAATGCGTGTGGATGCGGGAAAGATGTGGATCTCCAAGTACGCATCGTGTATGAACCTGTACACATATGAATGTCCAGATAATTCAAATGAACAGATCTGAAATTCAAAATTTGATTCAATTATTTACATTCGAATTTCGGGACATTCGATTCGAGTTCAACTGTCAAAATTTGGCACATTCGATCGGATTTCGAATGCCTCCGAATATTTGTGAGCATCAATGCTCACCTCCAAAACCATATTCCTCTGGTCTCCTGAGAATGAGCGGCGAGAACCTGAATGAAGTCTCCTTCTTGTTGTCAGTTATTGGGATGAAATGAGATGCTGCTAGACAAAAATGATGGTACAGAATATTTAATTCTGTAGTTGAATATAAGGCTAATAAAACTGGGGATCAGGTTACATGTGGGTGGGTGTGGGGGGAGCATTTGTGTAACAGCCAAGCAGTTTTACTGCTCTGCCTGCCTCACATAGGAGACAGAAAGAGAGCGAACAGTTAAAAGGGGGTATTTTTCATTTGATCCACCCCAGGGATGCTGCAGGGAAGAGTTACAGAAACAATATTGATGTTGGTTCTAAATGATCAGAGTGGCTGAGTTATGGCGTATGTGCTGGAGGGGCTGGCGGAGAATCAAAGCAGAATTTGCTTAGATTTCATGAAAGCAGGAGACGGAGAGGCGTTTTCCTACTTGGTGGAGAACAGCCCTCTTTTTGCAGGGCTGCTAGTCAAGGTGAACCTAAGAACCTAAGAGGAGCCCTGCTGGATCAGGCCACAGCCCATCTAGTCCATAAGAACCTAAGAGGAGCCCTGCTGGATCAGGCCACAGCCCATCTAGTCCATAAGAACCTAAGAGGAGCCCTGCTGGATCAGGCCACAGCCCATCTAGTTCATAAGAACCTAAGAGGAGCCCTGCTGGATCAGGCCACAGCCCATCTAGTCCATAAGAACCTAAGAGGAGCCCTGCTGGATCAGGCCGCAGCCCATCTAGTCCAGCATCCTGTCTCACACAGTGGCCCACCAGTTGCCCATGGGCATCGCAAACAGAGACAAGGGCAAAACTTCTTCCCTCAAATCACAGCAAATGGCCTTAGAAGTGTCCTGCTTGTCCTTCCAGCCTGAAAGATGCACTTAGGCATCCATTCTAGTGGCCATTGATACATCTGTTGTCCATGGATTTGTCTAACCCATCTCTTAGGCATCTAGTCTGGTTGCTGTTACCTAAAGAGGATGGGCAGGGGCGGTAAATTATAGGGAACTCTCAAGATCTGAATCTGTAGATTTGAAGCACCCTGCATGGCCTTGGATAAGGTCCTGTCTCTCAAGCAAATGTAGCTCACAAGGCGTAAAAATTCAGGTGAAAGCACGCATCTTAGAAATGAGGTTTTCAAAGAGCAGGATTGTATGGTCTCAGCTGCCACTTCAGCCCTTTCTGCACTAAGAGCACAGAAGATCCACATCATTAGATCCAGACTCACCAGGTCTACCAGTCCAGATGACAGGGAAGCAAGCGCTGGATGAGCACCATCTGCAGGAATGGCACTAATCTGGATTAACTCTCCTGCAGTTGCTAAAATCTTTCATATTGGCCAGTGCACCCAGATTTAGAACGGGCAGCTGACATCCTGGCTAGAGAGGTGCACAATCTATTTTTTTAGATTGATTCTAATTGAATTGAATGGGAAGTAAATTTGCATTTGTATGGAAAGAGCCCCTTTGAACGTGATAGGATTCATATCTGCTTCAAATGTTCTATGAATGCTATTGGAATCTGATTTGAATCCCTGCCACCACGCGCGTCTCCAAATCCCCTCTGAACACTTCAAATCGATTCTGAATCTGCTCTGAATCCATTTGGGAGACGGACTATTATATGGGAATACCGGGTTTGATTCTGCACTCCTCCACAAAGTCAGCTGGGTGACCTTGGGCCAGTCACAGCTCTCTTCCTGAGCTCTCACAGCCACACCCACCTCACAGGGCGTCTGTTATGGGGAGAAGGTTTGTTGAATTGAATTGAATGTTTTGACATTGGATTAGATTCAAATGCATGCAGTGCCTGACAGAAGTTCTGTCGCTTATCCATGTTGTTAAAACCAAAGCTTATAACCTGACTTAAAATTCATCCATTGGTTTTAGAAATGACTCATATGAAAGCTGAAACTCTCCCAAATGAGGTTTTTAAAAAGAAAATAAATTTGCTTCACTGCTGAAATATTGATCATTTAGTGAACACAGAAAGGTCTGATTTTGGCTAGACAAAAGTTTTGTCGCCTTGTCATATAATGCACCTAATTCTAGTTTACAGCCTGACCTGTGCTCACTAATTGATTGGATAATTAGTGGGTGTGTATAAAAAGAACTCCAGCACCCCAGACCTTCACTTGAACTGCAACTTGACCTCTGACAACATGCCAAAAATCCACCCTGCGACCAAAGCCTTGATTATCAAGAGGCTGAAGACCAGATCCACTGCAGAGGTCGCTGGCACCTTTAATGTGTCTCAGTGTCAAGTACAAAGAATTAAAAAAGATTTGAAGAGACTGGAGATGTTTTTGACAAGCCCAGGTCTGGCAGACCCCACAAGACAACTGCTCAGGAGGAACATTTGTTGGTTCGAAAATCAAAAGCCAGCCCTTCTTCCACTGCAGCAGAGCTCCAACAGGCCTGGTCACCTTAAGTCCCTGTGTCAACTAGAACAGTTTGTAGGATTCTGTCTTGAAATGGCCTCCATGGTCGAATCAGTGCCCAGGAGCCAGCACTAAACAAAACGCTATTAAAAAACCGTGTGGCATTTGCCAAGGCCCACAGCCTACTAAACGGATGGATGCTGGAAAAGTGGCAGAAGGTGGATTTCTCAGATGAATCTACAGTTGAATTACACCACAGCTGCCACAAATACTGCAGGAGACCTACTGGAGCCCGTATGGATCCAAGATACACCCAGAAAACAGTTAAGTTTGGTGATGGAAAGATCATGGTCTGGGGTTACATTCACTATAGGAGTGTGCAAAACATTTGCAAGGTGGAAGGCAATATCAATAGCCTAAAATATCAAGAAGTATTAACTGCCTCTTACATTTCCAATCATAAAAGGGGTCAAATTTTGCAGCAGGATGGTGCTCCATCTCATACACCCATCTCTACATCAAAGTTCCTCAAGGCAAAGAAGATCAAGGTGCTCCAGGACTGGCCAGCCCAGTCACCAGATATGAACATCATTGAGCATGTTTGGGGTAGGATGAAAGAGGAAGCTTGGAAGATAAAACCAAAGAATATTGATGAACTCTGGGAGGCATGTAAAACTGCATTCTTTACTATTCCTGATGACTTCATCAATAAATTGTATGAATTAGTGCCGAAACGCATGGATGCAGTCCTTCAAGCTCATGGAAGTCACACAAAATATTAAATATGGCTCTAATAGCACCACAACTTCATTCACCAATGTTATGAAACATATCTTTGTATTTGAAGTGAATTATTTGTTTGATTTTCACATTACTTTTTGTAGGCGACAAAATTTTTGTCTAGCCAAAATCAGACCTTTCTGTGTTCATTAAATTATCAATATTTCAGCAGTGAAGCAAATTTAAACCTCATTGGGGAGGGTTTCAGCTTTCATATGAGTCATTTCTAAAACCAATGGAATTTTAAGTCAGGTTATAAGCTTTGGTTTCAACAACATGGATAAGCGACAGAACTTCTGTCAGGCACTGTATGCAAAAATACCATTTGTACACATCCCTGTAGCTTGGCGGGTCTATGCACAGCTGCTCACTGAATTCTGCTCTGTCAACTTCTTGATCTCCAAGAACTTCAGGGGCCCCAACTGTATGTGCTCAGAGACGGTCACTGCAGAATTGAAAGACATTCTTCTTCTAGTGCAGCGCCATGCGGAAATGCTGCCGCCCCAAAACGATCATGTGCATGACTAGCATTCACAGTGTACTGCAAAGTGCTACAAAAGGAAGCTGCACCCAGAATGAATCTCATCCTTCTTTTCATGCCGCACTATAAAAGTTTCATAGATTGTGTGTGAAAAAGAGGCACCCAGGGTCACTAAAGAATGCAAAAGGCTCTACAGCAGCACTTTCATCGTGGTCTCGAGCACAGGGAAAGGTGAGCTCACCCGTGCACAGGGCAGACAAAGCCAGCAAAATCCATCAAGGAGAACGCAGTAATTAGCCGAAGTTATGAGCCAAAAGGTTCTATTCACAGTGCCAGCTTCAAGCCACCTCCAGCTGAACACAAACAGAGAGCCAATGAAAGGAGGAGGAACTCCTGAAAGAACAGAGGGACAAAAGACAGGCTGCGGGAGCCATGCTGGATTTTGATTGTTCTTTTCCATTTTGGAAATGGAAGGGGCCTGAAGTGTGCGGCAGAAAATCATCTGCGCTTAAATGAAAAAATGTGCAAGCACCGAAAACAAGCTTCTTTACTTGTAAAGCCAGTGGAATGGAGAGGAGGAGGAGGAGGGTTGGCTTTTCTGCCCCAACTTTTTCACCCATTTAAAGGAATTCAAAGCAGCTGGCAAACCTTCTGTTCTTCTCCCAACAACAGACACTCTGTGAGGTGGGTGGGGTTGTAAGACCTCAGAAGAGAGTTGTGACTAGCCCAAGGTCACCCAGCTGGCTTCATGGAGGAGTGTGGAATCAGATCTGGTATTCCCAGATAAGGGTCCAGAGGCCTATTCACATTTAGGCTACTGGTTTGCAACTAAGGCTGCTTCCGCACTGGCCACTAAAAACACATTAAAGACAGATGTTAAACACTTGGCCAGTTGCCTTCCGCATTGCAGTACACATTAGAGACACTTTGTGGGGTCCGCTTCCACATTGGCTCACGTGAGATCTGTCTCTAATATGGTCTACAAGGCACTAAAACCGGTTTCCCAGAAAACCTGAAAGAAGGTAGTCTTAATCAGGTCTTAATCCATCAGTCACTGCGCATTTCTGGTGGCAGGTGGCACATGGGGGAAGAGCGAAAGAAGGCAGACTGGCCTATTCCCGCCCTTCCCAAGATGGCGGCTGCCGGCAAATCTGGCCCCTTGCCTCTCCGGGTGTAGAAGGATCCTGTTTCCGACTGGACTGAGGCGAGGCGCCAGATGGAATACCTAATTTTCGAGGTCTTCCTGGAGGCCAGATTCTTCAGTGGCAAGCCCCAATTAAGGTCGGATCTTGCGCGCCAGAGTGCAGAAGTCCTGGATCCGACCTCCTGTGTGGAAGGTAAGTAATCTATGTGTCTCGTATGTGTCTTACATATGTCTTTATATGTGTTTTAAGGCCCTGTGCGGAAGCAACCTCTGAGGCTAGGAAACTTTGTTGCTAGACCTTGGAGCCTGCCCATGTAGCTTGCATGAACTTCAGGGACAGAATCAGTCTGGATCAGTGCCATCATGTAGACAGCACTGTTCTAGTCCAGACCACGTCTTTCTGTAGTGCAAACCACCAGATTTGGCTTTTCCAGAACAACTGGACCATGGAGAGATCAGTGCAGAGAAGGCCTGAATTTTCAACCCATCCCTAGCTGGAAAGGCAAACTGCCTCCTAGCTTTTAGCAGCTTTTGGCGTTATCTGCCTTAAGTATCTAACACCTAAGCGTTTGCTGAAACCTCCACTGAGAAATCTGGGCTACAACAGACAAATGGTTAATGTTGCTTTCTCCCTACTGTGGGATTTTTATTTGTGGATTTTTCTTTCTTTTCCCCCTTATTTTTAATTGTGGGTTTAACTTTTTTTTTGCTTTGTTTGATCTAACTTGTATACCACCCTGGGACCTAGATGAAGAACACTAGAAAAAACGACTACAAATAACTGTAGAAATAAATTGCTTTTCTTTACAAACAATCAGAAGAACTTTTGGAGATGAGCAAAATAAAAGGGTGGCCAAAATGGGGTAGCTAATCTTTTTCAATTTGAGATCAACCATGATCTTGACATTCTTCTAGACACATAGAAACATCTACTTTATTTTGGGGTGGCCTCATTTCATTTCATTTCATTTCATTTATATACTTATATATTTATTTATCATCTAGTTGTGCTCTCTGATTACCCATTACAATTTCAACTTCAAAGCAAGGCTTATGCTTCCCACATAAATGAGTATGTGGAACTTGGAGGAAACATGGGAGCATTCTACATTTAAAAAAAGAGGAAAATATATCCTTTTGCCTCTGTCTTGCTCCAGAGACAGAGCACTTCAAACCTCTAAGGAGGTGTTGTTCTGATGTTGTTTTTCCTTTTCTTCAGGCATTTTCTAAACACAGCCAGGTAGTTTAAGATAAGCTTGCAGGACAGCTCAAAAGACCTCTGCAGGGAACAGGGATGATAAAAAGCCAGGATAGAAAGCTGAAGCAACCAGCACAAAGACTCTTATAGATTAGGGCGATGTACAGCTGACGAACGTCTGCTAAAAGGTTTTAAAGTGTCCAGATATCTTCCTTTATATATCGGGAGCAAATGCCATGAAATTGGTTCAAAGACATGGCTCTCCAATTAGCACCTTTCAGAACTCTTTCAGAACATACTTGCTTTGAGGATTATTTTATTTCCAGTGATTCTTTCTTGGTAGGTAGGAAGATTATTATTTTATTTTATTTTTACGTGAAGGATCAGATCTGCAAATATGAAAGGATAAAGTTGCAAGACTGGTTTCCTTAACTTAAATGGTTGCTATTAGAAAATGACAGACTTAGTTTGTGTGTGTGAGAATTTATCAAAGACATTATGCCTAAGGAACACATCGTTTGGCATCTGTTTTAGAAGAAGAAGACATGGCTTTTCTACCCCACTTTTCTCACCCATTTAAGGGGACTCAATGCTGCTGACAAACCTATTCGTCTCCCCACAACAGACACCCTGTGAGGTAGGTGAGGCTGTGAGAGCTCAGGAGAGAGCTGTGACTAGCCCAAGGTCACCCAGCTAGCTTCGTGGAGGAAGAGAAGAAGAAGAGTTGGCTTTTCTACCCCACTTTTCTCACCCATTTAAGGGGACTCAATGCTGCTAACAAACCTTCTGTTCTTCTCCCCACAACAGACACCCTGTGAGGTAGGTGGGGCTGTGAGAGCTCAGAAGAGAGCTGTGGCTAACCCAAGGTCATCCAGCTGGCTTCATGGGGGAGGGTGGAATTGAACCCGGTATTCCTAGATAAGAATCCATCTCCTTGACCACTGGCCCAAACAACTGGCTGATGTGCAGGAGAATTAGTACAGACAAGGCCAAGTATATTCTTCATCTATAGGGTAGTCAGCCTGTGGAATTCGCTGCCAGAAGAGATGGTGACAGCAACCAGCCTAGTTAGCTTTAAGAAAGGATCAAACAAATTCATGGATGACAGGTGGATCAATGGCTACTAGAATGGATGCCCACATACCACCTCCAGCTTGGAGAGACAGGCAGGAGGCCTTTAAAGGCCATTTGAAGGGAAACAAGAGCAAGTGAATCAAATTGTGAATTGGATCTGACAAGGGGAAGTTTCTTTTCTCTATCACACAACACTAGAACCAGGGGGCATTTATGAAGCTCATGGGTAGGAGAGTTGGATCCGACAAGGCGAAGTATTTCTCACCCAGAGGGTCATCGGTTTATGGGATTTGCTGCTGGAAGAGGTGGTGACAGCTACCAGTCTAGATGGCTTTAAGGTAGGGTTAGGCAAGTTTATGGATGACAAATATATCAATGGCTACTAGAATGAATGCCTAAGTACATCTTTCAGGTTGGGAGGGAAAGCAGGACATTTCTAAGGCCATTTGCTGGGATTTGAGAGCAGGAAAAGGTTTGCCCTTGTCTCTGCTTGAGATGCCCATGGGCAATTGGTGGGCTGCTGTGTGCGACAGGATGCTGGACTAGATGGGCTGTGGCCTGATCCAGCAGAGCTCCTCTTATGTTCTTACTGTATGTTCTTAGGTGAAGGTTTTGCCTTCGTCTTCTGCTTGAGACACCCAGAAACAATTGGTGGGCCACTGTTCAAGACAGGATCCTGGACTAGATGGGCTGTGGTCTGATCCAGCAAGGTCTGTCTTATGTTCTTTATCTGTAGAGAGTCTCAACATTTTATATTTATGATGATTGCAGCCTAGTTCCAGGCAACTGGCTTGTGGTCTATGCACAGGTTATAGGCAGAGGGAAATGTATTCACATACATAAAAGTAAAGCTTTCAGTGCTGCTGCTTCTGAAAAGCAAAATGGAACAGGCTAGGCTAAAACCACACAGCCAGATCCTCTGCCCATGGCTTCACATGGCTTAGCTTCCCTGAAAACCCACAGCAATCAAGAATTCCAGGAGGCAACATTTGTATCAAGTAATATATTTTACTGCAAGTTATTCTAATTAGCCTAAACGAACACTGCATGGTGGTCCTCCGTGCAACAAAATGACCTATTTTTCCCCCCAGTAAAACAAACGCAACCTATTAATTTTTCACCTGCTGTCAAGCATGCCTTAATTAAAAACAGAGACGTTCTGGATCCAAGGGGAGCATTTTACCATAACCAAAAATTGCTGTAAATGTTCTTCAGGACCCACTTCGGGGCATGTATTTATAGAACATTCTTTGGCATAGATTTTCTTTTCTTAGGCTGTATCCACACTCATTTTTTTTTAATCCACACACATTTTAGAAAAGCAGCTCAGATGTGACTTACAGCAACTGCTACAATGAAGTCTTACAGTGTGCTTTAGAACAGAATGTGCTGTAATGATGGATTATATTCAATTCAGGACACTAAAATCATTAGGACCCTTCCTAAGAACATAAGAGATCCCTGCTGGATCAGGACACAGCCTGTCTAGTCCAGCATCTTGTCTCACACAGTGGCCCACCAATTGGTTCTGGGAATCTCAAACAGAAGACAAAGGAAAAACTTTCACCTGCTCTCAAATCCCTGCAAATGGCCTTTGAGGGCATCCTGCCTGTCTCCCTAGCCTGGAGGGTGTATCTAGACATCCATTCTAGTAGCCATTGATACATCTATCATCCATGAATTTGTCTAACCCTTCTTTAAAGCCATCTAGGCTGGTAGCTGTTACAACCTCTTCTAGCAGCAAATTCCACAGACCAGTAACCCTCTGGATGAAGAAATACTTCCCTTTGTCAGATCTGACTCTCCTACCCATCAGCTTCATAGATGCCCCCTGGTTCTAGTATTGTGTGATAGAGAAAAGAAATTTTCTCTATCCACCTTTTCTGTCCCATGCATAATTTATATACTCCAATCAGGTCCCCTCTTAAACGCCGTCTCTCCAGACCAAAGAGGCCTAGATGTTGCAGCCTGATTTCGTAATGGAAATGTTCCAGACCCTTAATCATTCTGGTTGCCCCTTTCTGCACCTTTTGCACTGCCACAATATCCTTTCTGAGGTTGGGTGACCAGAATTGTCACCAGTTCATTGAAATTAATGGCCATAGGTGGTGATAGGCTTCCAAAGGCCAACTGCTAGGAGGCTACAAACAGAGTGAGGTCCATGCTTATGTTCTGCAGGAGGACCTCTCTGTGCAGTTGGATTGCCATTGTGAAGCAGGGATGTGCATTTGATTCGTAATGTTAGAAGATCTATATTCATTCGAATAGATCCCCTTTGAATGTGGTAGGATTCTATTTGATACGAATGTATTCATATGATCCACTTACCCACCTTTTCCCCGGACCTGGAAAAGGATCTGGCAAAGTGGTTGCACACTCTTGATGTAGATAGATCCATTTTGTTCTATCATGATATAACAAAATTGTTTAGGAAGTCGCCTTTGTTGTTTGTCCATTTTTACTCTTGTACCATGGGTTTGAAGGCGAATGCGGGGATTATTGCAGGATGGGTTAAAGCCTGCATAACCCTTGCATACCAAGTTAAAGGCAAACCAGTGCCCCAGGGCATCAAAGCACACTCCACCAGGTCCACGGCAACCTCCGCGGCCTTGGCATTGAATGCGCCTCTGGATGAAATATGCAAAGCTGCAGCTTGGTCTTCGCCAATGACCTTCACTAGTCATTATAAGTTGGATCAGTTCCCCTCAGCAGAGGCAGGAGAGTGCTGCAGAACGCCATTTTACAGAGGTAGGCTCTTTATTCAAGGTATCTGCCTATGTTTTATTTTCTCTCTCTCTCTTCCTTTTCTGGACTTTCTCCCCTCTCTTCTGCTGTGTTGGGCTCTGGTGCATCCCAGCATCAATCGGCTGGATCCAGGGGAGAATGGAGCATTGAACACCTACGTGAGCGTCCATTCTCTTGGATCCAGCCAAGTCCCGACCCGCTCTTCACAGTTATATGATTCTTTTGGGGTTCTCTTTGTGTGTCTTGTCCTCTTGTTTTCAGGGGACTCCACCATCCAATGTGGATGAATCTCCTTGACAGACTGGGGAGCAGAGCATGCTGGGAGATGATCCCTGTAAGGAGACACCTGTTGGTGAAAGTTTTTTCTCGTTTGACCAAGCAATAGATGAGGCTTAATACCACTAAAATATCCTTCAAACAGTCCTCACCGAAGAGGCTCTGGCCATACGTATCCCATAATATGTCAGCTCTGAAAGCATCAGATCTGCCCTGAATCCACTCTCAAACCATGTCCAGTTCATTTTGGATCCATTGCAGATGTGATTGGCACAGCTGCTTCCCCCCCCCCGTTTCACAAATGTTCCAAAGCTTCATACAAATGCTCTAATGTCAATGTACGAATGTTGTAACATTTGATTAATATACAAATTTGTATGAATAACAAATGTTTTCAATATTTGTGCCCCTACTTAAACACCCACCCTTTCTTTTGGTTTTGGACACATATATGTCTGCTATTTTAAGAAGACACACTTTTCCATGACATATTCGGCAGCGATTTATTTTTAAACCCTCACGTTCTAGTACGATTATCATTTTCTGTCGCCATAGGAACATTGCTGTAAAGTTTAAATATAGAATTTTGTTTTTGCAAGCACATGCAATTCTTCTCTGCTCCTTTTATTATTTGGATTATAGAAAGGGGGGAATTAAGCTTCTCATAAGAGAATATTTTGCTTTCTGTGAGGTAGAATAGAAAGCTGAGATGAAACAACCCTATAATGTAATAAATCTCAAAGCGAAAATAAAATAAAATAAAAGCCAGGCTCCTAAACAAGAAAGGAGGGAAAGAGTTGCCTATGAACAGTTTTATGACTCACAGAAAGAATTTTCGGCTAAACCTTGTGCAGCAATTAATTACTTTATTCATCTGTTAAGAAAAGATAAACATACTAATATCTTCATTTAAGAGTAACGGTATTTGGAAGTTAACAGTGCAAGCCTAGAAGGTTACAGAGAATTTATTTTATGACCAAAAGCCAGGAAAAGAAAACCTACTTTTATCCCTCATCCGCTATAAGTACAAGAGACAGAAGGCATGATGATCAAAGATAAATTATTCAAAATTATTTGATAACGGATAAAGCACATTGCAAAAACAAGACAGATTGCTTTTTTAAAGCCTAGATGAGCTTTATACCAAACACGACTCATCTTTTCCTCTGTAATAATTGTGTTTGCAATATGTTAACAATTCAGTACCCGAGGGATATGAAAGATTATTTTTTTGTCCCCTCAGTCCACTAGTTTTCATCATTAACATTTTATTTTGTTAGCCATTCATTTAAAAAAAAAACATTTCCCTTGTCGCACTTTGGGGGTTGTTATGACCTGTTCCATAATTCTGCCTTGAACTGAACCTTTCAGATATGGCTGAATTAGCCATTTTCAGAGGATATGAAGGGTCGGCTTTTATATCCTGCATTTCTCACTCTTCTAAGAGAAGCTGACAAACCTTCTGTTCTTCCCTCCACAACAAACACCCTGTGGGATAGATGGGACTGTAAGAACTCAAAAGGAGAGCTGTGACTAGCCCAAGGTCAGTTGAGAATTGTCTTTGCAAGAGAAGCTTTACACACAGCATTTTTAGTTATATTTTACTTATAGGCCACTGAGGAAGACTCTATAGTCGAAACGCGTATGGCCCATTACTCTGCGTTTGTATCTGCTGGTTTACATTATATTTACAGTTAGATTTTTGCTGTGGTGTGTGTTTTTTAATTCGGCGTATTTACAGCCCATTATTTCTGCTGCTTTGTTTGCAGCTGGATTTTCTTCATTTTCTTTTTGGTGCTCTGGATTTTAACCACTCATATATATTTTTCTACCAGTGGGGTTATCTCAACCCTTTTAGAAATTGTTTTATTTCACGTTTTGGATATAGTACCCCTGTTTGGTTTTTTGCTACTAGCCCAAGGTCACCCAGCTGGCTTTGTGGAGGAGTCACGGCAAAATCAAACTCTGTGACTGCAAAATATGAGGTTGGCACTCTAACCACAAAACTATACTGGGTCACAGAGGAGTCTAAAGCAAATGGAGCATTTATGAAATTGACAAATTTTATTTAACTGCAACAACAGCTGCATTTGAGTCTTCTGGCAGTCAGATCCTCTGAAGATGGATAACATGGGGTGTTTCCGCACATACCTCCTGAAAGCCGGATTAAGGGAAACTGTTTTTCTCAAATCCGTCTCTGGGAAGATCCGTCTGAAATAGGGACGGATCTAAATAAGGCCCCATACTTCCGCACTCACGTGGGAAGGCTGGATTCTGGAGAACGCATGGAGTGGGTGCTGTGCGGACCCCTCAGCACCCATTCCAAAAGTCCTCTGGCTTGCGCGATAACGACAACGCCCCTGAAGCTGCGTGACTGGAGCGGTGAGCTGCCAATCACTCTGTGTTTCCGGCTGCACCCGCCACACAAGGGAGGGGCTTCGGAAGCAGGCAGTTTTGCTTCCGCCCTTCCCAACATGGCAGCCAAAGGGACATCCGTTCCCTCTCCTGTCTGTGTGTGGAAGCGTCCTCCTTTAATGCAGATTTCCCACACAATAATGGATTAAGGCCTAATTTTTCAGGTCTTTCTGGGAACCAGTTTTAGTGCCGCCAAGACCACATTAGAGACAGATCTCACGTGAGCCTGTGCGGAAGTGGCGTCCTTGAAGTGTCCCGGATCTGGCCTCCAATGCAGAAGGTAAGTTCCAATGTGTTCTGTATGTGTCTTCAATGTGTTTCTTAATGCATTCTAATGGCCTGTGCGGAAACACCCATAGTCTCCACAGGAAGGATTATTAAAAGAATTTGGGGGAAGTGGGGCTTGGATTAAGTATGAAGATCGATTATATAAAAATGAAGTAACTAATGAATTTCTTTTAAAAACAAGGGAACAGTTACATCAAAAAGGTAAAATTATACAGTGGCTTACACAGGCTCAACTTGCGGATAAATATAGACATGATAAAGAAAGATTTAACTTTGAATGGGAAAAGCAAAATTGGGCGTTACAGTTAAAGAAGGCGGAAAGGGGAACAATTGGTGTGCTGTATAAACTGTTATTGCAAATGGGGATGGAAGGAGCGCATGATTACATGGGCAACCCCCTGCTCAATGCAGGATTTCTTAAACCATCCCAGACAGATGTAGGTCCAGCCTCTGCTTGAAGACCTCCAACAAAGGAGACCTCACTACCTCCTGTGGCAACCTCTTCCACTGACTGGGCGCCTTCACTATCAGGAAATTCTTCCTAATATCTAATCTGTATTGACTCCCTTGAAGTTTCATCCCGCTGTTTCTAGTCCTCCCATCTTGTGCAAGTGAGAATAGGGAGGATCCCTCTGCAATGTGACCGCCCTTCAGAGACTTGAAGACCCCTATCATGTGTCCTCTCAGTCTTCTCTTTTGAACTGGTAGAAGGTTAACTTCAAAGCTTCTATGATGTGATTGTTGACATGCAGAACACAAAAGCCCCATGTTTCAAAAACATTCACCTTGGGGGCAAAAGAAAATTCATTGATTAACAGGAATACACACACACACAAACAAACACACAGCTATACCTTCTCTGTATCGATCCCTTTGGACATTGACCATGTGGAGACAATATAATCCATGACTCGCTCACTAAGGCCTTTGGGTACTTGGTAGAGCTTTAGGAAATCTCTCACGTTGTTCAGCATCTCGTGGTAGCGGTTTGTGTTGGCATACATTTGTTGGAAAATGGTGGTGACGTTTCCAAAAATAGTTGCATAAAGAAGAGCTGAAAGAGAGCAAGACATGGAATTAAAATCCAAAGGCAAGCAGAGAAGAACAGACAGGCAGCTTTCACATATGCTGCTAAAGCCTGTCTCATTCTTTCAACAAATAGCACCTTTGGATCATGCTTAGAGAAGAGGCTCAGAGATTATTCGCAGGTGGCACTGTTCACAGGCCAGACTGGTCCTGCTCTTCTCATCAACACTCTAGACTTGAAAAGGTAGATTAGTGACAGGATGAGAACATGAATGCCACACACGACCACCTATTTAAAAATGGTAGAGTTTTTTTTAAAAAAAAATTATTAGTTTTTTATTACAATAGCTTTAAACCCCCCTCCCCCCCGGGTAATACATAATTCCAAATTTTTAATACAATACATTGAAAAGGCTACACAATTCATACTACTACATTGAGAAAATTAAACGTAACTTCATTTTCTCACTTTCACTCCTAAGCTTATTATCTAAATATATTTTAACTATCATCCATTTTTGTTTACATATTCTAACCCTATCCAAATTACTTATATTATTCATACGACTATTCGATATTTCTACTGCTATCACATTAATTATATAATTATACCATTTATTAATAGACCATTTCGTTCTATCCTTCCATCCACTCACTAAGACTATTTGAGCACATGTTAACAATTGTTCTACTATTTCCTTCCGTTGGATAGTCGGAATATTGTTTAACTCCAAATGTAAAACTCCCATTCTCCCTTTTACTGTACATTGTATATTGAGCATATCGCTGATTTCTTTCTCTATCTTCTTCCAAAATTCAGATACTATAGGGCATTCCCAAATCATATGAAAGAAAATACCTCTTTGGTAGAGTTTTACAGTTGCCATGTCTGGATTTTGTATGGTCATTTGTTCCTGGTGATGACCTTATATTTTATCAAAATCTGATCTTATCGGACTTGTCACTTTTTGAGTATTTTTTTTTCCTAGAGGATTGATGAAATTTACTACTAGATGAGGTGGCACCAACAACCAGCCTGTATAGCTTTAAGAGAGGGTTAGACAAATGCATGGATGACAGGTGTCAGGCTGGGGAAACATGCAAGGCCCTTTGCTGAGTGCAGGTAAAGGTTTTGTTTTTGTCTTCCTCTTGAAGAAGAAGAAGAGTTGACTTTCTACCCCGCTTTTCTTACCCATTTAAGGGAACTCAAAGCGGCTGACAAAGCTTCTGTTCTTCTCCCCACAACAGAACACCCTGTGAGGTAGGTGGGGCTGTGAAGGCTCAGAAGAGAGCTGTGACTAGCCCAAGGTCACCCAGCTGGCTTCATGGGGAGGGCGGAATTGAACCCAGTATTCCCAGATAAGAGTCCAGCTCCCTAACCACTAGACCAAACTGCCCAGAAACCATTGGTGGGCCACTGTGTGAGGCAGGAAGAATAATAATAAGAATTGGCTGTTCTACCCCACTTTTCTCACCCATTTAAGGGGACTCAAAGTGGCTGACAAACCTTCTGTTCTTCTCCCCACAACATAACACCCTGTGAGGTAGGTGAGGCTGTGAAGGCTCAGAAGAGAGCTGAGGTCACCCAGCTGGCTTCATGGAGGAGTGTGGAATCCCACCCAGTATTCCCAGATAAGAGTCCAGATCCTTAACCACTAGGCCATACTGGCTCAGAATGCTGGACTAGACGCACTGTCTCTTCTTCTTATATTCACTTCTAAGGTGATTTGGAACCTCTTTCCCCCCTCCCTATACATAAGAACACGGTTATTGATCATTTACGACAAACTGCAGTTTGATTTGATGTTGCAGATTCTGAAGGCCAGTGGCAAATTGCTGATCAGCCGATTCAGTGCGCTCCAAGCACTGGCTGCTACTATGAAGAAATGTGCACAAATATTCGTAATTAGGATATCTGTATATGAATCGGATGTTACGACATTCGCACATTGACATTAGTATTTGTATGAATGTTTTGGAACATTTGTGAAACAGGGAGGTGGGAAAGTGGCTGAGCCAGTCACATCTACAGTGGATCCAGAGTGCATTCAACACGGATTGAGAGTGGATTCAAAGTGATAGGAGAAGAAGAAGAAGAAGAAGAAGAAGAAGAGTTAGCTTTTCTACCCACTTTTCTCACCCACTTAAGGGGACTCAAAGCGGCTGACAAACCTTCTGTTCTTCTCCCCACAACAGACACCCTGTGAGGTAGGTGGGGCTGTGAGAGCTCAGAAGAGAGCTGTGACTAGCCCCGGGTCACCCAGCTGGCTTCATGGAGGAGGGCAGAATTGAACCCTGTATTCCCAGATAAGAGTCTGGCTCCTTAACCACTAGACCAGACTGGCTCACAGTTGTTGCTTTCAGAGAGGATATGTTACAGGATATGTATCAGATGCATATGCATTTATATCAGATATTTATATGAATGTGCATGAATAGATTCATATCAAAAAGAATCCTACCACATTTGAAGGGGACTTATTCAAACGGATACAAATTTTCTTACATTCAATTATCTACGAATAGAATGCAAAAAAAAACAAAAAAACCCCACCATTCATGCATATCCCAACTAGGTAACTATTTTTTAGCAGCAGCACTTTGCCTCTTAAAATTGGGGAGACAGAGAATGCCTTGAAATGGGACTAAAACTGCAAATCCTTTTTCAAAAATAATAACGTCCGTGATTCTTCCTTTTTCAGAAGCAAAGCACTTTCTGCCCTCCTGAAATGTTCGTGCACGTGAACGGCTGTTTTTTCCTCCTGAAGGAGGCTTCAGAGAAAAAAAAATACTCTGATATAATGAACCATTGGCATTATTTCTAGAGGAATTCAAGGGAAAAGCGAGATCAGTATGGCATGGGTGGCTTAGCTACTCAAGGACTCACTCCACTCAATTTGAATTGCATTTTCATGGCAGGATTGTGGAGTAGTCCCAGGAAACAAAGCCAAAAAAGGCATTTATTTTTAACCAGGAATTGGAGAGGAATTGCACTGGACCTTATGCTGTGATATATCCCAGAATAGCGACCTGCCGTCCTTATGTATGATGCTTTGAATGCAAAAGGAGGAGCAGAGTCTACACAACATTTGCGCCTCATTGCACATTCAGTGCAAAGGAAGACCATGGCATCGGCTTTTGTTTGTTTCCTGACCATGCTGCCATAAGCGTTGTTGAGGTGCTTTAGCAGCAGAGAAGTCTGAAAAGCTCCCAGGGCTCTGTTTTGCTTAAGAAGATTTACTGGGCCCCTTGGCAACATTCCTGGCATTACATAAGAACGTAAGAGGGGCCCTGTTGGATCAGGCCACAGCCCATCTAGTCCAGCATCCTGTCTCACACAGTGGCCCCCAATTGCCCATGGGCATCACAAGCAGAAACAAGGGTAGACTTTCTCCTGCTCTCAAATCCCAGCAAATGGCCTTAAAGGCATCCTGCTTTTCCTCCAGCCTGAAAGATGTACTTAGGCATCCATTCTAGTAGCCATTGATACATCTGTCATCCATAAATTTGTCTAACCCTTCCTTGAAGCCATCTAGACCGGTAGCTGTTACCACCTCTTCCAGCAGCAAATTCCACAAGAACATAAGGGAAGCCCTGCTGGATCAGGCCATAGCCCATCTAGTCCAGCATCCTGTTGCACACGGTGACCCACCAAATGCTCATGGGCATCTCAAGCAGAGACAAGGGCAAACCTTTTCCTGCTCTCGAATCCCAGCAAATGGCCTTAGAAGTGTCCTGCTCCGCCCCGCAACCTGAAAGGTGTACCTAGGCATCCATTCTAGTAGCCATTGATACATCTGCCATCCATAGCCCTTCCTTAAAGCCATCTAGGCCGATAGCTGTTACCACCTCTTCCAGCAGCAAATTCCATAAACTGATGGAAATTAGCCAGAAACTGATTACCCAGGAAATGACCTGTGGGGCATTTCCTGGGTTCAAAGACTTCCCCTACTGCTGTCACATGGAAGGTGATCTTTAGCTGTCTCCCAGGAGAAGGTGTGCAAACAGCATGCATCCACATTAAAGATACCTACTACAAATGTAGCACTATTCTTTCATGCAAAATGAGGGATGTACACAATTTTTTGTGTGTATTCAATTCATATCAAATCGAATGCAAGAGAATTCCTATTCGTTCAAATAGATCCCCTCCGAATGTTGTAGGATTCGAATTTGATAGAAATGTTCAGTTCAAATTCACATATGAATTCCATACAAATCACATATGAATCTGTAACCAAACTTTGTACAAATGTATCAAAACATCCGATTAAAATTCGAATGTCAATCATCAAATGTGTCGACATTCAATGCAAATTTGAATGTACAAATTTGTACAAATTCATTCAAATTTTGAATGTTACAAATATCTGTGCACATCTCTAGATGGTGCCCCAGAAGAAGGAATGAAAAATTCCCATGAGACATTTACATCGTGCAGACAGGGGAAATATAGCGCCATTATGGCACCACTATTGTAGGGTTGTGTCATGTATCCAAGGCAAGCCCACTATAGCCCTGCTTCCCCCAAAATGTGCACTAAAAACTATTCCTGGAAAACCCAGCACTAGTGGGATGTTATCCATCAATAGCACATGTAGCTAACTTCTGGATGGAGCAACTATAATTGCTCCATCCAGTGTGTATGTGCAAGGGTTGAGACAGGCTAGGAGGCAGTAACTGTGAGGGCAGGATTTCCCACATTATTTCCTCCTAGTGCAGTGGTTCTCAACCTGGGGGTCGGGACCCCTTTGGGGGTCAAACAACCCTTTCAGAGGGGTCGCGACGGGTCTCCCACAGCCCTTCCCTCCCAACTCCCAGCTGCTCTACCCCCGTGGTTGGGGGCCTCCACAACATGAGGAACTCCATCAAGGGGTCGTAGCATTAGGAAGGTTGAGAACCACTGTCCTAGTGGGATATCTGAGGGATTTTCGCATTACTCCCGTTCCGTTTGGAACGGGAGTACGACGGGAAGCCTAAGACAGCTCACGACGCTTTGAGCATTCACACAGAGGGGCGCAGGGATGCGTGTAAACGCATTCCGGAGTGCCCGTGTGCGAATGCTCAAAGCGTCGTGAGCTGTCTTAGCCGGCAAACGACGGCAAGGGGCGGGGAGACAGCTGAGGAGGCTCCCGCAGCCAGCGCTGGCTGAAAACAGCTGATTGTCAAAGCTGCGCCGGCAGGAGAGGCAAGCCCGCGGCTGTTAGGGAGAGAGAAGCATGCGCGAACGCTTCTCCTCCCGAACGCCTGCGGGCAGTTCGTGCGCACCTGAACACATGTAGAGCAGTTTAAAGTGCTCTACATTTGGAACGCGCGGAAGACAGCTCCGGACATGCCAGGACGCAAACTCGGCCGCAGCAAAGCGAATGCTGCGCCCGGAGCTGTCTCCCGCGCGTTCCAAACCCCCGTGTGCGAAAATGTCTCTGGTCGCCACCTTGTTGCAGCCTAAGTGATGTGTAGCTCGAATATCATGAGAATCAGAATTCTGAAACATTGGCTGTTTTTGTACTAGCCCGGAAGACCCTATTAGGAACCCATCTGGAACCCGATGGGTACTCGATTGGTACTGATCAGGCATGCACTGTCCCCACACAAGACTCCTTTTGGGCCCCATTAGGACCCCATCCCGAATGTGTTGCCCCCATGAGTGCTGGCAAAATCTGGATTTAATGGGTACTTCAGGCCCTCAAATCCAGATTAACTGTAGACCACTTTAATGGTGTCTACAATCCGGTCTTCAGCCGTGAAGACCGGATCAATGGATGCACATTCGCACAACTTACTGGGCTGATGAGGTCCAGGGGCATGCTCAGCAGTCGCCATTTGCAGCGGGGTGGCTCCAGCTCCTCCCTGCCACTCACAGCTACAGGGACCTGAACTGACTCCGTAGGGGCCTACGATGTCAAGCACAGGCTTCGTACTTGGTGAGTAAGCAGCTGCAAAGCTATGACTTTCCACCATGCCCTCTGTCAGTGAATGTATGCCTTGATTGGTATTGGCAGTGACTAATCGCACTGCGCCATCAGTGGCCCCTCCAGCTCCGTTGAAATGGGGTGCTGGGATGAGTGGTACAGCGTCCCCATATCACCCCTGTTTGGCACCCTTTTCCATTGGATGCCGGAGGGCCCATGTGGACGTATGGGATCCTTGCTAAGATCCGGATCTTCAAAAAGTGGATCCCATGAGGACCGGATTTCAAAGATCCAGATCTTCGAAATCCAGATTGAGGAAGGTAAATGCAAAAACAGCCTTTGACTGGAACCTAAAATTACCTTCGGAAATTACAGCTGGAAGGTATTTCTTAAATAATATAGAAAAGGATGATCATTTTTTCTCCTGTCTATTTCTATGGGTTTTGATTATCGAAGACCATGTGAAGCATACTATTTAATTAACGCAAAAGAAAGAAGCATTAGTATGGAATTATTCAGCGGTTTAGATTAAGCTTTATAAATGTAACCCATGAGGCCATGCATTACTTTTTGCAAATGAGGAATAATTCATAATTCTGTCAGCTGAACTACATGAATGCGTATCACGAACATCATTAAAAAAAGGAGGGGAAAAAACACTGGAAATTGGCTACTTTGGGCCCAAACCACAAAATAGATTTTTAGTAAGAAAGTCCATCTACCTGCCTACCAACTAAGTAGAAAGGGCGTACAGCTTGGATGTGTTCACACTGAAGTTTTAATCCAGTTTCAGTCCACTTTCAGGGTGTGAGAACCCACCAGCGGAGTGACTAGGCATTCTGTTTCAACTTTACTGTGGTCACACCTTCACTTTAAACCTTCTTCAGACCATCTTCAGGTCTGACTGCTCACACCTTTTTCATTTCGGTCCATTTTATTTGGGGATGTTCCATTTAGGAGAGTCTAAATGGACAATAAAAGAAATGTACAAAGGGGCTAAGGTGAAAACATATGCCAATCGGAGTTATTCAAGGGAGTTTGACAATAAAGGAGGGACTAAATAAGGGTGCCCATTATCCATTTTAGGGTGCTCCTGCAATGGCCACCGAAAAACGGATCTAAAAAGATCCGTTTTTCGGCGATCCGTCCTCCCCCTGGTCCATCACAAATAGTGATGAATCTGAAGGGCCCTCGCGTGTCCGGATACGCATGGGGACGACGGAATCCAGAGGACGGGTGCTGGCTCGCATGCTGTCAGCGCTGTCCCCGGAGCTGCGGGACTGGAGCATGCAGCTGCCAGTCACTGTGTATTTCCGGCGGTGCGCGGCATGCGGCGGAAGGGCTTCGGAAGCAGGCAGTCCTGCTTCTGCCCTTCCCAACTTGGGTCTCATTCGCCTGGCCGTGCGCGGAACTGTCCTGCTTCGGCACACATTCACAGGAAAGTGACGGATGTAAGACCTGATTTTTCAGGTCTTACATTTAATCTGGATTTCAGTGGGGAAGCGGCCTCTGCAAAGGGTCACAGAAGAGGACTCCAATGTGGAAGCCACTTAAGGTAAGTGTTCTTAATCTGGATTGGTGTGGGTGGGTTAAAATGGTTTCCGCAGCTAGTGCAGAAACACCCTTACTCTTTGCACTAGCTATAGAGCCTAAAGCAGTGGTTCTCAACCTGTGGGTTGCAACCCCTTTAGGGGTCAAACTACCCTTTCAGAGGGGTTATGACGAGTCTCCCGCCACTCTCTCTCCCCCCTCCCAGGTGCCCCACCCCCGTGGTTGGGGGTCCCCACAACATGAGGAACTGCATTAAGGGGTCGCAGCATTAGGAAGGTTGAAAAGCTCTGGCCTAAAGCAAATGATATAAGGGAAGACAATCGATGGATGGGATATAAAGTGATTATAACTAGAGGGCAAACAGCAGAGATAAATAAAATATATTTATTACGACAATTAATCATGGCAGCTTTATCCGCTATACAATTTTCGGGATTTGATTGGATTCAAATCGAATATCCAAAGATTTGAATTGATTTGAATGTTTAAAATTCGAATGTATGCACACTCAGTTCAAATCGAATTCATTCAAATCTATTTGTATGAATATTCTATTTATATTTGAAGATACAAATGTCAACAACATTCGAATGTGGCCGTAGGCATCCGTATACACCTGTATGCATCCCATATGCATTCTGTTTCTGTCCCATATGTATCTGTACAAATGCGTACGGATACGAATAAGATGTGTACCGGTACGTATGTAAAGCGTATGTATCTGCACACATACAAATGTCCAAATAATTTGTATGGATGATTAAAAAATTAAAATATGTGTTCAAATGTACAGACATTCAGTCAAATTTTGAATGTTTTTAATATTCGTGGCACATCCCTATTACCCACTGTTGTTTTAGGTTGGAAAGATAAAAGTACATGGAAAGCAGGTAATTGATTTAAGTATGGAATTGACAAGTTCAAATTTGATTTTTACTGACAGCAGAGAATGAAATCCATGGGATTACAGGACAGAAACACAGTAGAGGAAGATTGGAGTGGATTAATAACTTACATTAATAGACAGGATGCAGAGGCAATATTACAGCAAGAAGTACGGAAAATTATGAATAGTCTCCCTACATAGTGGAATTACAAGTCGCTGGGGGGACGGAAGAAGAAGAAGAAGAAGAAGAAGAAGAGTTGGCTTTTCTACCCCGCTTTTCTCACCCATTTAAGGGGACTCAAAGTGGCTGACAAACCTTCTGTTCTTCTCCCCACCACAGAATGTCCTGTGAGGTAGGTGAGGCTGTGGGAGCTGTGACTAGCCCAAGGTCACCCTGCCGGCTTCATGGAGGAGGGCGGAATCGAACCTGGTATTCCCAGATAAGAGTCTGGCTCCTTAATCACTAGACCAAACTGGAGAGGTGTCAAAAGATATGGAACGTATTGGAATGTAAATGTGAACAACCAAAAATCCCAAAAGAAACCCAAACAAACACACCAAAAGTGACCAAACAAACAATTGGGTTCTATACCACAAAAAAAATATATTTGTAATATTTACTAAAAGGGTTACAATGACCCCACTGATAATGCAAATAATAAATGCACTGATAATGCAAATAATAAATGAACTAAATCAAATAATAAAATATAAAGCACCAAAATTAAAAAACTCACTGTAAGAAAAACAATTGTGGAATAAAAGTAAACCATAAGCCACAGCCAAAAGGTATATTAAAATCAAAGCAATAAAGAAAATATAGATAAAATATAGATAAAAATAGGCCAAACGCATTTCGACTAGAAAAGTCTTCTTCAGTGGCCAATATTAAAATATATATACGAATAGCTGTGTGTGATATTGAATTTTGGTGCTTTATATTATATTATTTGATTTAGTTCTTTATTATTTGCATTATCAGTGCATTTATTATTTGCATTATCAGTGGGGTCATTGTAACCCTTTTAGTAAATATTACAAATATATATTTTTTTTGTGGTATAGAACCCAGTTGTTTGTTTGGTCACTTTAGGAATGTAAATGTATCAGGCAAACTTTATGTATAATTGTAACCCGCCCTGAGAAAAACTTGTAGCCTGCCCTGAGAATTACGAGTATAGGGTGGGACAGAAATATAATTTTTTTTAATCTTTTAAAAAAATAAATAAAAGGTGAAAAGCCCCAAATAGTGTGGATAGAAACGAAAAAGGTGTGAGCAGTCCAGTCAGATCTTAAGATGGTCTGACGAAGGGTTAAAGTGAAGGTGTGACCAGAGCCTTAATCTAATCCAAAAGTGGATTTTCTGAGCTAGGCAGTGCTAAAAGAAAGAAGCTTGTCCCTTTGCTGAGGCATTTTCTCACTCTGAAAGTGAAGAGAGATTGAAACTCTGGTGCAAATGCAGCACCTATCCTGATCAACAGCTCATGGTATATAGGACTTTATGTATATGGAGGAGCCTCATTAAACATTTCCTAGGCAAAAATAGAAGTGCGACTGCAGTGCTCATGTTCTCACTGCAGAGATCATTACCCAGTATTTCAGCGTTCCCCAAAGAAAGCCAATAACAGGCTAATTTACTGGGAATGGTACTTGTCAGCACTCTTCTCATAAATAGCATCTGTCCCGGAATGCCATGCACTCAGAGACACACGGTTCCAGGCTGCTGCTAACGTGAGCCTGCTTTCTTATGGGAGAATGCCCATCCCCTCTTCAGGACCCTGGTCACACCTATATCAGACGGGACATCCTATCCATAATTTGAACTGAGGTCGTACCAGTTCCGTTTACACCCCGATCATTATAGGTTGTCCTCAGACCGTCCTCACTCTGGGCTTTATCACTCAGACCTTTATCTGCTATTGGCCTGAACCTCCTCTATGGAACTCTTGGCTCTGCATCCTTTTGCCGCATCAAATCTATCTGCTTTCTTATTGGATGCCATTGTGTCACACAAGGGAGGCGAGGGTGTGTGTTTGCAGTTCTTGTTTAAGCCTGCTCCCCCCCCTTCCATGCCTTCTTCCTTTTTTATGTGCTTTTCTTCTCTGTCTGATTAAGATGAAAATAATAATAATAAATTTGAAACCGAGGGGAGAAGGGGAAGTGCCTCATGAACTCTGCACATCCACATTGGTTGAAAGGAAAGACTGGACCCACCCACCACAGCACAGTTCAGCCTCCTTTAGCCCCCCCCCTCTCCCACTGCTCACAACTGAGGAAGCACAGACAGCCAGGATGGGCTGAATCCTCGGAAAAGAGGACTCTGGTTAGAACAGTCTAAAGGGGATAGGGCGGCTTGGAAAACAAATTGAATAAAAATTATGTAATGCAACCTGAGGACAATCTGAAGTCATCGTAAAGGTGTGACCAGGGTCCAGAGGCCTATTTGCATGAGGGCCAGAGGAATGCGTGTAGGACACCATGGGATGGACCATTCGCTCCACTTGGCTGGCGGCTCCATTCGGAACTGCCCCAGCCCGTCCCAGGGCACCCACATGTGTTCCAGGTGTAGAGCACTAAATAGTGCTCTACACCTGGCTCAGGGTGTTTGCAGCCATCCCTGGCTGTCCCACAGATGTTCAGGAGGAAGCACTTTCACATGATCCCTCCCTGACAGCTGCAGGCCCTGCCCCAGGCCTGTCCCCATTGAGTCCGGCTGGACCCAGGGGCAGGCAGACCTGTCTGCTCCCTTCCCCAGGTTCCTGTGGGGCCTAGGGGACCAGATCGGGTCTCCTAAGGCCCACAGGAATGCCCCTGGGCACCCACCCCCCAGGCACGAGCCTAAGTGGGGACGCGTGCACGCATGAGGCACTTACCTCCCGCTCGCCGGGTTCCAAAATGGCCGGCCAACCAGCTGCACTGCACATCTGCATGTGCTGACCACTCTGATTGGCTAGCTACAATCAGAGTGGTCAGCACACGGGTGGGTGGGTGCCCAGGTGGAGTTCCTCTGGGCCCTAGGGGACCCTATCCAATCCCCTAGAACCCGCAGGAACCTGGGGAAGGAACGCAACAGGCTTCTCCGCCCTGAGTCGAATTCTACCCAATGGGGGGCAGGCCTGGGAGGGGCATCCCAGCCCCGTGCCCACCTTTTCGGGCTAGGCCACGCAGGAACATATTCCTCTTTCGCATGTAGGCAAGTAGGAACATGTGCCCACGGATTCCTTACCTGCCTAGGTGTGAATAGGGAAAGCGTCCCCACATGGCCTAGCCTTAAGTCTGCTTAACTTTTGCAGAACCACAGCCAAATGGATGTGAAGTATGGCTTAACCATTTATGCCTGGCCTTTCCTGCATTCACCTCCTTGCCAGATTAAAAGCTCTAGTAATCCGCTTCTGGGCTTCAGCAGTCCACATATTAGGTCTTTCCCAGATGAGGGGTGTACAGCACAATTGCAGTGCTGCTATGGTGGGGTTCAAGGCAACCCCACCACAGCCACTATATCCCACTCATAAAAAGCGCTATAAACTATTGCTGGAAAACTCAGTGCCGCCCAAATATTTATGGACCTAACTGCATGTATGAGATATGTACAGATACGTGTGTAATACATACGTATCTGTACTTTCAAATGTTTTGAATCATTCAAAATATAGACATTCTATTCAAATTTGAGTGTCCACATTCAATCGAATTTTGAATGTTTAAAACATTTGTCCACATCCCTACTTTAAACCTTCTTCAGTCCATCTTTGGGTCTGACTGCTCGCCCATTTTCATTTCTATCTGTTTTATTTATGGACTTTCCACCCTCCCCAACTAAAATGGATAGAAATGAAAAAATGTGAGCAGTCAGAATTGAAGATGGACTGAAAAAGGTTTAAAGTGAAGGAGTGACCACAGACAGAATACTGAGGGATTTTCTTAGGACGGGAAGCCTAAGACAGCTCACGACGCTTTGAGCATTCACACACAGGAGCGCAGGAGCGCGTGTAAACGCGTTCCGGCGCGCCTGTGTGCGAATGCTCAAAGCATTGTGAGCTGTCTTAGCCGGCAAACGCCAGCAAGGGGCGGGGAGACAGCTGAGGAGGCTCCCTCAGCCGGCGCTGGCTGAAAACAGCTGATTGTCAAAGCCGCGCCGGCGTGGGAGGCGAGCCCGCAGCTGTTAGGGAGAGAGAAGCAGGCGCGAATGCTTCTCCTCCCGAATGCCTGCGGGCAGTTCGTGCGCGCCCGAACGCATGTAGAGCACTTTAAAGTGCTCTACATCTCGAACGCGCCGAAGACAGCTCCGGACACGTCGGAGCGCAAGCCCCGCTGAGCCAATGTGTATGCCGTGTCCGGAGCTGTCTTCCACACGTACTAAAATGGCGTGTGCGAAAACACCTCTGGACTGGGCAGGCTGAGACCAGAACCAGGCCAAGAACAGAAGCCAAGGACAGAATTGTATTCTGCTCATTGAAGGAAAACGATATTCTTAATGTAGAAAATCCAGAATAAATTTGATGTTTAACATCCACATTTTAAGAAATATTTCTTGCGTTGGAGAATAAAAAGATACACCAGTATCCAGCCTCCTCACCAGTCTCCCACTGAGAGCAGCATTTGAGCAGGTGGCCACATCATGCTGCCTATTGAAGTTATCACTTGCCCAGAACTGATGTCTCCTGGCATGAATCAGCCCACATTAGCCAACAAGCCCGTCATGTCAACTGAAGGAAAATTTAGCTCTTGATTTTGCTCCCAACCTGGACAGATTGGAAAGATGTTTTCAGCATGTTAAAAGGCAATGCAGGCTCTCATTGTACACACTGCCCTTATCTCATGGTTCTGCAACAAAAGGACCAAACAATAAAGTCCTCACAGGTCTTGTTTTCATTAGGGATATGCACGGATATTCAAAAATTCAAATATCCAATTTGAACCCGTTGAATGTTGACATTTGAACTTGAATCGGATTTTCGAAAATCCAAATTTGCACATTCAAACTCAAATAGGATAATTCAAATGGGTAGATTTGTATCTGTCGTATACAAATCTGCGTGAAAATCACGCATATCTTGCACTTAAAATATGGGATTAAAACAGGATACATATGGGATAATACGGGATGCGTACGGATTTTTATGGAATGCGTACAGATATGTATAACAGGAACAAATGTTCACATTCGTATCTTTAGATACGAATCTAACATTCTAATGTACGGATTCGAATGTTACAGATTCGAATCAGATTTTATGACAATCAGATCATAAATATCCTGATCGAATTGGATTTTTTGACATTCAAATTTACTCGGATTCAAATATCAAAAATACATTCATCACATCCCTAGTTTTCACAACTATGCAGGAAGTCCATTCTCAGGGTGTTTTTTTTTTAAAAAACCCAAATCCTAAAGTTCCTGTTTCAATATCTTCTAGTAACCTAAATTAATTCTTCAGTAAAGAATAACATTCACTGGAACCTATTTCCCCTTACATTTTAAAGAGAGACAGAATGGGACGGAGAGAGCACATGGAAGAAATAAAATACATTAAGCCCTCAGGATAAAAGGATTTGCAACCCAATTCTACAAATGTTTAGATGAAGGGGGGGGGGAGTTGACTTCAAGTTAGGATCTGGAGAAAGTGGCCCTTCCTGCACTAACTTTAGATCCAGATTAAGGAGCCTGTTAATATGGACCAAGGGCCTCCCATCTGCACATTGAACGATAAGGGAGACCAAGAAGCAACAGAGTTCTGATACATTCCAGTTTGGTCTAGTGGTTAGACTGCTGGACCCATATCTTGTAGTCACCAGGTTTGATTCCACAATCCTCCAT
Source organism: Aspidoscelis tigris stejnegeri (assembly GCA_023333525.1). Taxonomy (NCBI): domain Eukaryota; kingdom Metazoa; phylum Chordata; class Lepidosauria; order Squamata; family Teiidae; genus Aspidoscelis; species Aspidoscelis tigris. The sequence goes on along the minus strand of JALMGA010000003.1, from coordinate 107,137,599 downwards.
GAAGCCAGCTAGGTGACCTTGGGCTCTCTTCTGAGCTCAAGGGTGTCTGTTGTGAGGAGAATAGAAAAGCTTTGTCAGTCGCTTTGAATCCCCTTAAATGGGTGAGAAAAGCAGGGTAGAAAAGCCAACTCTTCTCTCTCTCTCTTTAAAGAATCAGCCAGAGTAAAAGGCAAAGTCAGGGTCTCAATGTATTTCATTTTAGGCTCTTCTTTCCTCACCCTAGATTCCCTGGCTGGTATACTGCACCTGAAAGCATGCCAGGACCCTCAGAGAGAGTGTCACCTGGATCTTCACAAACACCATCCAAGGAAATATTGTCTCACAGCCAGAACAAAGGGTCCAGAGGAGAAACACCTAAGCCCAGGAAATGCAATCCAGGGCTGAATTCGCACTTCAGCCCTTTACTATGCAATTAGTCAACATCTGGACAGGTGCATCCATACTTGCAGGAGGCACTTACAGCCTACAAGCACCCCCTGCCTGCCCAGAGGAGGACTAATTGCATGCTAGCTGTGGACAAGCGTGCTAACCTTACCCAGACACTTACCTGAAGCATCCAGCCGGCAAGCATCCTCACCTCTTCCGGCTGGGAAGGTCATCAGAGCGGCCATGCAAGCATGCTGGCAGCTCTGATGACCCCTGATGCGACTGTGACTGTGCAGAGCGTCAGTGATGTCATAGCGACAGCACTGATGCACAGGCAATTGCAGAGGGCGCCACCTTCAAGGTGGTGGTGCCCAGAAGATGATAGGCCCAGGGACTGATCACAGGTAACTGATCAATCATGTGGGGAGTAGGCTAATGTTGACTAGTAATCGCAAGTGTGAGCACTATTATTTATTTATTTATTTATTTATTTATTTATTTATTTATTTATTTATTTATTTATTTATTTATTTATTTGAATTTTTCCCACCCTATATCCAAAGGTCTCAGGGTGGGTTACAACATTAAAAACCAGTAAACATATAAAATGAGCGTTAAAACCATAACCCTGCCTGGATTTGGGGAGGAAAGCCATTTCCTTGTTTAGCCAAAGGCCAGGGCAAGGAGGTGCGTCTTCACCGCTCTCCTGAATACATAAAGTGAAGATGACTGATACACCTCGGGAAGGAGACTGTTCCACAATCTGGGTGCCACCACTGAAAAGGCCCTATCCTGGAGGCCCACCCCTTTTGCTACTGAAGGTGGTGGTACAACCAGGAGGTCCTCCGCTGCCAATTTTAGGGCATGGGGAGGTCAATATGGAAGAAGCCGTTCCTTTAGATTTAGCGATACTGTTGGTTGATTGCACACCTTTCCCGTCCATCAGGCAGGAAGTGCAAAAATGCCTGAGATAAGAACATGCTTTGCAAGCCTTGGAGAGTGAATGTCAAGTCCTGAATTGGGTGCCTGCTTATCTTTTGCATCACAAAACCAATTAGTCTTAGCTGGCTTGCTGTCTTTCTTGGCTTGCTGTCTTTCTTCTCAAATATTTCCCATTCTTCTAATATAACTATCCTCTAGAATCTGTACATTGATAATATGGGAAAGTTTGTACTCTTTTTGCTGTTTTGGTTCTCAGTGCTTTATCGCTTTTTCTTATCACTAAATCCATTTAGTTTCTTAGCTTTGTATTGCTTCCACTACCTTCAGGTCACTCTTGACTCATAAACTGATTAAGCCGTGTCTTCTCCCTGGTTTGGTCTCTCTGTGCTCTTTATTGCTTTTTCTATTCCTATCACTATACTTTTCTGTTACTTCTCCAAAAGTTCACTAGTTAATATTGGTGGTACTATTAAAACCAATAGTATCTAGGCTCATAAGAGCCAAATCTACCAATATCATAAGGTGGGAGAGCCCACACTTATTTTTCTGTTTTGCTTTCTAGCTCTTTGTTACTTCTCCCTACTATCTCTTACCTCCATTCTCAAATTGAAATAATTTGCCATTTTTATATCTGTTGTTTCTTAGCTCTTTATTGCTTCCACTTCCTAGTTATTCTTGTTACAGACAAATTTATGTTTGTAATCCTGTTTTGGTTTTAAGCTCTTTCTTGTTTCTTCTAGCCTCAATATGTTTTTCCCCCTCTTGGTTTGATTTGTAGCTCCCTGATCAATTTCAATACTATTTCTGTTTAGTTTTCACCTTTACTTTTTGCTTTTTAGAGTATTACAGAAAATCATGTGGTTATAAAACTTTACAAAGGGATCACACAATATTTCCATCTCAGACAAGCACACAAATCAATCAAGCAATAATTTTTTTTAAAAAAAATGTTTTAATATTTGATATGATTTATTCTTATTGTAACCCACCCTGGGACCATTTGGTGAAGGATGGCATATACATTTCGTGAGTGAGTGAGTGAGTGAGTGAGTGAGTGAGTGAGTGAGTGAGTGAGTGAGTGAGTGAGTGGGTGGGTGGATGGATGGATGGATGGATGGATGGATGGATGGATGGATGGATGGATGGATGGATGGATGGATGGATACTTCAAGCATAAATCTACCCCTGACATACTCCACTTGCTAGTTTAGGAGATAGTGAAACTAGGGACTTCTTAATTTCTCATAATAGTTGGTTACATAAATAACTGGAAACAAACAAATCTAATTTAACTCAGGAAGTTAAAGAGCTGGAATTAATATACAGCACAACTGACTCAACTATTTTTAAAAAATGACAGAAATTCAGACAGAAATCAACACTTTAGAAACAAACAGTATCGCTCAATCACACCTCTATTTCAAACAAAAACAGTATATATATGGAAACAAAATTCAAATGGTTAGCTAATTATCTCAGATGTAGGGAATACAAAAATAAAGTCTTGGCACTGCACAGTGGTAATCCAGACAAACCAAGCTGGGCTACTGCTAACAAGAAAATCTTAATACAAATCTAGATTCAGCAAAACTTCCAACATCTGACAAGGCTCCTGGCCCAGATGGGTTTCCTTCCATCTTTGATTTAAAAAAAAAATCAAATGTCTATTAAGTTTCATTTAATAGCATCTTATGGGGAAAGAGATACCTCAATCTCATCACTCTTTTCCCGAAACTTAACAAATCTCTGGAATCACTTGACTCTAATTCATCTATAACGTTACTAAACAGGATTATAAAATTTTCAGGTCCTAATTGGTTGATAAAATGGGACTAATTTTATCATTAGTTCTAATCAATTTAGGTTTCTTTTACCCATGTGCTCTTGGAGCCTATACAAATTGCAATAAATATCACCCATCATGCCTCAGATGCCAATACTTTTATTGATATTTGATTCAATAAAATATGATTACTTATTATCTGTTCCAAAATCAATGAATTTCCTGCATCTTATATTAAAAATTAGTGAACATAGGGTGTTTTTCCACTGTCACTAGAAGTACCCATTAATGGGTACAAAAATGCCATTTAGTACCCATTAATGGGTACAAAAATGCCATTTAGTACCCATTAATGGGTACTTAATGAGTACTTTTAGTGACAGTGGAAAAAACACCCATATTCACAGGAAAAATTTGCACCATATTTGGATTAACTCCTTATCATAATCTTTCAATATAGAAAAGGGGGGGTGAAGAAGGATGCCTCCCCCACCATTGTTAATTGCACTTGGATTGGAGCTGTTTATTAGATATATATAAGTAACCCACAAATACCTGGATATAAGGTAAACAAGACTGAAGTATATTGTACTGTGTATGCAGATGATTGTTTGATGTTTTCAGGAAACCCTTAAAATTCTATTTCTTTTATCTTCAGCACGGATAACAATATTTCACTCAAGTCTCCTGTCTCTACACAAATCTTATTAAGTCTGTAGCATTATGTAAGAATATAAACCCTAATGACATTTTGCAAATATTTTAAGTCTACAGGCAACAAGGCTGTGAATAAAGGGTTCAAGTATTTAGGAACTGTCATCCCTCCAAATGTATGGCAAGTTTTCAAGCTAAACTATGCCCCAGCATGGAAATGGCCATTAAAATGATGCTCGATTCCAAATTTCTTTACTTCTTCCAAATGTTACCAATAGACATCCCGAAATCAAAATGCTTTACTGGGATCAAACACTATTAAAATGTATTTGCTGAAAGAAAAGATGCAGAATGAGAAGATCTTTTATTTACAGCACAGCCAAAGCTATGGGCTGGAGAACACCTATTCATAGTGATGTGCATGAAAGTTATAAACATATGAAATTCGATCAAATTTGATTGAATTTGGACATTCAAACTCAAAATAGTCTACACCTTTGAATGTAAACATTTAAACTAATTTTGAATGCCCTGAAACATTCGTTCTAATGATTCAAAACATTCAAAAGTACAGATAGGCGAATGTATTACATAGGTATCTGTATGCATTTGTCTTGACAGTACGGGACGAAAACGGGATGCACATGGGATAAAACGGGATACGTACAAAATGTGTACAGATATGTATAACACATACAAACGTTGTCGACATTTGTATCTTCAGATTTGAATCTAACATTCAGACAAATAGATTCAAATGTATTCAATTTGAATCAGATTTTGTTGCATTTGGATTCTACACATTCAAATCGAATGGAATGTTTGGATATTCGATTTGATTTGAATTTGAATGCAAAAATAATTTGTGCACATCTCTACCTTTTCTTGACTCGTAACATTTATTTATTTATTTATTTATTTATTTATTTATTTATTTATTTATTTATTTGCATTTTTATCCCACCCTATACCAAAGGGTCTTAGGGCGGGTTACAACATATAAAATGACCACATTAAAACCCATAACATATTAAACATATTAAAACCATGGCAGTGCCAGAATGTGGGGAGGAAAAGGCAATTCCTTTAACTTAGCCAAAGGCCAGGGTGAAGAGGTGCGTCTTCACAGCTCATCTAAACACGGTGTTCTGTATGATTACATCATTATAATGATACATTTAGAATCAGATTAATAAAGGGGCCACATTATCTTGAATGGTAGCTGATCCACTGAAGTAGTTCTTCACCCAGAGGGTCATCGGCTTATGGAATGTGCTGCTGGAAGAGGTGGTGACAGCTACCAGTCTAGATGGCTTTAAGGTAGAGTTAGAAAAATTTATGGATGACAGGTGTATCAATGGCTAATAGAATGGATGCCTAGGTACATCTTTCAGGCGGGGTGGTGGTGAGTAGGACGCTTCTAAGGCCATTTGCTGGGATTCTAGAGCAGGAATAGGTTTGTCCTTGTCTCTGCTTGAGATGCCCATGAGCATTTGGTGGGCCACTGTGTACGACAGGATGCTGGACTAGATGGGCTGTGGCCTGATCCAGCAGGGCTTCTCTTACGTTCTCTTATGTTCACCGGGCATTTCAGTTGCACAATTCTTATTTCAAGAACAAGCTAGGAAGTGGTGGGTCTCCTACAAATCGCAAGGAATTTGATCTAAAGATCCTTATTTTCTTCTCTCCTCTTCCAGGGTACAAAATAAAAAAAATCTAATTGCCTGGTGCCTCTCTCCCACTTCAATGCACTCCTCTCAAGTACTTCCATGTCTTACACTTAGCATTACCTGCCAGGGAATGGGCAGGTTTTAAGGATGCAGGGCTGCGTCCAGACAAATTTAATACTGTGCATGGAATGCACAGTCCCAATTGAGGCATCACACATAACGATCAATCTATAGTCACGGCCTCCCATTATATGATCGGCACTGCACATTTTCCTTAGTGCGGGATGAGTGACTCTAGCTGCACAGTATTAATTATTAATACAGGCAAGATAGGATGGTGAGAAACAGCAGTGAGATGCCGTCTAACCAGGATGGGCAGCTCAAAATTTGATTGGCTGCCTCAACGCACATGATGGTGCAAGCCGCCTCAACTCTCGCAGCTCCAATAGAGGAAACTACAGAGCTGCCTTCCAGTCCGGATGACTGGTCTTTTCTGCGCAGTGAGTTTACTGTATATAAAATTATGCATGGTATAGAAAAGGTGGATAGGGAAAATTTATTTTCTCTGTCACATAACACTAGAACCAGGTGGCATCTATGAAGCTGATGGGTAGGAGAGTCGGATCCGGCAAGCGGAAGGAATTCTTCACCCAGAGGGTCATCGGCTTATGGAATGTGATGCCGGAAGAGGTGGTGACAGCTACCAGCCTATATGGCTTAAAGGTAGAGTTAGACCAGTGGTTCTCAACCTTCCTAACGCCGTGACCCCTTAATGGAGTTCCTCATGTTGTGGAGATCCCCAACCACGAGGGTGGGGTAGCTGGGAGGTGGGAGGAAAGGGCGGTGGGAGACTCGTCACGACCCCTCTGAAAGGGTAGTTCAACCCCCAAAGGGGTCCCGACCCTCAGGATGAGAACCAGTGAGTTAGACAAATTTATGGATGACAGATGTATCAATTGCTACTAGAATGAATGCCTAGGTTGGGGAGGGGGAAGCAGGACTCTTCTAAGGCCATTTACTGGGATTCAAGAGCAGGAGAAGGTTTGTCCTTGTCTCTGCTTGAGATGCCCATGAGCATTTGGTGGGCCACTGTGTGCGATGGGATGCTGGACTAGATGGGCTGTGGCCTGATCCAGCAGGGCTTCTCTTATGTTCTTATGTACTGTGCTTTTTTAAACTTCGGATTTATACTACAAGCCTAGAGGCAGCCCAGGTCTATTCTGACTAAAGGACTACCAGCCCAGACAAGAAGATTGATCTAAATTATTTAACCCTCGGTCAAAGTACTGGTTGAGGAAATAAGGGTAGATAAACTGCCACAGCTTGCAAATACCATTGAAGCCATGAATAGAGTTCTGGCAGCAAAGGAAATTGGAAAAGCAATTTTTTATTCTTTCTAACAATTTAGCTGGATTAGTGACGGAACGCTAGTGAATAATAATTCGCCTGGTTCTAACATCCTTAGACAGCAACAGGAAAAGGATTTAGAACTTCAGTTTCCCGATGAGGAGTGATCTGACATTCTGACAAGAAAGACCACTGAATTCAAATCGACTTAATCAGGGGAACTTGATTTTAAAATAATTGATAGACAGCATTATTCTCCCTCTGTTCTTTCACATTTGCTTCCACAGATTTCTCTGTGTTGCTGGCATCGCTGTGAAGAAACTGTCTGTTAACAGTGGTCCTGCAAAATACTAAATAAATTTTGGAGTTTAACTAGTAATGGACATACTAGGGATATGCACGAATATTTGTAACATTTCTTATTTATTCAGACATTCATACAGGAATCGAATGTTACAACCTTTGTGCACTAACATTTGTATGAATATGAATGTTTTGGACATTCATATAAATAGTTTGGACATCCAGTAAACTTAGGAGGAGGGAAACCTTCTGTGCTACACATCTGCAATGGATCCAGATTGCATTCAACATGGATTGAGAGTGGATTAAAAGTGGATTCAGGTGGGTTTTGATGCTTTCAGTATGTGGATTTGTTACAGGATACATATCAGATATGTATTCATTCATATCGGATACATATTCATTCGTATTGGATATGTATGTGTTCGTATCAGATGTTCATATAAATTAGTATGAATGCATTCATATCAAACAGAATCCTCGCACATTCGAAGGATATTTATTCAAACAAATATGTATTTTCTAACATTCAGTCTGTTACAAACTGAATGTCAAAAAACCCATTCATGAACATCCCTCATACAAAGTAAATGAAAAATTCTGTTCAGAGCTAACACTTTTACATACAGTATATACAGAAATGACAACAGATTTTTTAAAAAAACAAAAGACGCTGGCTGCATCCAGACAGGTGGAATATAGTGCTGTTCCAGCACCGTTACTTTGAATTTGCTGTTAAGCTAATATAGTGTAATACCAGTATTCTGTCCCCTTTTCCATTGTTCCTGGTTTGAATTGTTTGTAATGTTGCTGTTTTCTTGTTTAACTATTTATAATTTGTTTTATATTAATTCAAGTATAACTTTTAAAAAATGTTATAGTCTGTTTTAGGAAAAGCCCAATTCTGATCAAAGGTTTTTCTGAAACAGCACTATAACATACTTTCACGATGGGGCCACCATACTGGCCGTGGTCACCACACATCAGGTGGAAGCCAGACAGACATCTGGAGATGTTTTGATTTGGATTCCTGCATGGAGCTGAGGTTGATAGGTTCAATGGCAGCTTCCAATCTTATAGCTCCTTCTAGATGGGGCATTGGGAGCCTTGGGGAGACACCTTTGAGACACCTAGCCTTTCAATTTGGCTTTTCAATTTGCTAAATTAAGGGCCTGTTTGCGATGTTGAACAGGGGAAGTCCACAGATGCTCTGAGATGCAGTATCAGCAATGCATGGAGATGCTTCCATCCCAGAACTGTCTCCGTGTGTTCCAGACCACTCCCCACCCAGGATAGTCGTTCTCTGCAGCTAATATGCTCCTACATGTACCCTTCACACCTACCCCAGGCTAAAGAATTAAGAGATGGGGTGACGCAGCTGCTGTGGCAATGATAGCATGCATGGGCGTTGCCACAGTGAGGCAATCACCTCTAGTATAGTGGTGACTGAACTTACCTGACGCTTGGGGAAGTGCTGGGTGAGTTTGGGATGGATCGGGGATTTTGAAATGCAGACACCAGAGACGTTTTCGCACGGGGCTGAACGGAACGCGGAAAAGACAGCTGTGGACACGTCATCCGCATTGCCCGCGCGCGGCTTGCGTTCCGACGTGTCCGCAGCTGTCTTTTCCGCGTTCGAAATGTAGAGCACTTTAAAGTGCTCTACACGCGTTCCAACGCGGACGAGCCGCCCGCAGCCGTTCGGGAGGAGAAGCGTTCGCGCCTGCTTCTGTCTCCCGAACGGCTGCGGGCGCGCCTCCGACGCCGCGCGGCTTTGACAATCAGCTGTTTGTCAAACAGCTGATTGTCGATCTGCCTCCGCGGCTGTCTGCGCGCCCCTTGCCGGCGTTTGCCGGCTAAGGCAGCTCCCGGCGCTTTGAGCCTTCGCACACAGACGCTCCGGAACGCGTTTACACGCGTTCTGGCGCGTCTGTGTGTGAAAGGGGAAAGCGCCCGGAGCTGTCTTAAGCTTTCCGCCTGAACGCGTTCCGTTTCGAACGCGATGCAGTGCGGAAATGCCTCAGATCCATCCCACATCTTCACTCCCCTGGGATGTTTTCCCAGGAAAATGAAGGTGTGAAAAGGCCCTCAGTCCCTTTATAGAAACAGAAGAACTGAAGAATGTCCTGCTGAGTCAGATCCATGGCCCATCTGATCTAGCAGCTAGTCAGAACTTCAGAGGATGGCTCAGAAGCTCATGTGAGCTTCAGGACTGGCACAGAGAGAGGGCTGGAACAGCAGCTGCTGTGCAGACAGTGTTGTCTCAACTCTGAGAACCTTAGCACTCATCATGTACTCCAGATCAGAGATGAATTCACACTTCAACCCATACTATGTGTGAAGCCCCTCCCCAGATCTAGTTATCAGATTAGCAAGACAGTGTAGTATAGCTAGGAAAGCTGTCCAGTCAGAGGGAAGTGTGACTTGCTCATTCCAGTTGGGAGGGGGAAATCTTCTCCAAGAATCAGCCAATGGGAGGGGAGAATAAGCCCAGGGGAGATATAAAAGGGCATAACTGAAGAAAGTCAGTGTTCTGTAACTGGGGCTAATCTTAGGCAAAAGATAGACAGTTCAGATCCGGGTTCTGTGGATATCTAGGAAAGAGATTTGGCAGGGTCCTGAATTATGAAAGGGTTAATGTGAAGTTAAAGAAAACTGTGCTGTGTTTAAACTGATTGAAATGAAGTATTGTAAACCAATAAAGAAGCGTTATTTTGTAACCAGGAGGGCTAGTGAAAGTCTGTGGTTACCTCAGCCCGGGAAGTGGAGGCTGAACTGATGTTATTTTAAAAGTCAAGCCCCGGGGTGGCAGATAGAGTGGTGCTTGGCAGCTATATAAAAAGGAAGACGTAAAGGGGAGATCATGCATGTTGTGGCTGGGTAGTTTGAGGGCTCTGCAGCCCTGTTCCCAAACAATTAAGGAGCTGTGAAAGGGAAGGCACTCTACAAGAGGCAGGCTAGAGAATGGATGCCCAGCTGGCATGACACTATGCAATTAGTCAACATCTGGGCAGGCACATCTGCACTTTCTAGAGGTGTTTACGGACTACAAACAACACCGGCCTGCCCAGAGGTTGCCTTATTGCATACTAACTGTGGTGTTTGAAATCATGCATGACAAGCACCCTCACCTTAACCTAACGTGACCAGGAACCTACCTGGAAGCCATCTGAGCTTCCATACTAGTGCACTTGCAGCTTATATGACCCCCTGAGGTCGCAAGTGCCCAGCGGATTGGATGCACAACTGAAAACAGGGAACTCTCTGATCGTGCATGCACGAGGCTGTTTTGCATAGGCTAGGTTAGCACTCGCATTGCTAGTCTCTTCTGCACCTTTCCCATCCAACAGACAGGAAAGCAAGTGCAGAAACACTTCAGGATGTTGAGGACAGAAAGGCCCCATGACTCCTATGCCGATAACACATGCCAGATATGTAGAACAGCTAAGAAATCACCTATTTTTTAAAAGTGTCTCCTAATGCCTAATTAAGCAGTGTATAAAATTGTCTACTATTTATTTTCACTGGGAATCAGGTGGTACAATTCATCCAGCAGCACCATATTAGCTCCCTCTTTCAAGCAAGATAATGAGTTCAGGGTTTTGTTTTGTTTTTTTCAGACTTCAAGTGCGCACAAAATATTTAGCTGATTTAAACTAAATAGCTTTCAGGAGCAAAGCTCTCATCATAACACTCAAAACAACTCCTTGAATTTACGCCCTGGAAACTCTACAATCGGTGCACTAAATTGTCCCTAACTAGGCAAACAGGATCCTCTAGCACACTGTACCATGTTTATAAGAGGTGCTGAGATTCTGAAGGTATATGTAAGATAATGTTTAAAGTCTGACTGCATACTGTGTGTGCATTGTGATGCTTCAGTTTAGAAGACAGTTTCTTCTGCCCCAACTATGTGTAAACTGAGGGACAGACTAGTTCTTGGTGTTCATGGGCCTTTTCCCACTAGGGCTTAGAACCCTTCTAAGACCCCATTAAGAACCTGATTGGTACCTGACTGGTACCAACTGGGAAGGCCCTGTCTCCAACTGGACCCAATTGAAGGCCCCATCTGCAAGGCCCTGTCCCCACGAGGGCAGGGGAAATCCAGAGTTAATGGGTCCTTCAGGCCCTTAAATCTGGATTTTCTGAGGAACTGATTAAAGGTGTCTTCAAGATGTGGATCACCAGGAGGACCCCATCTCATAGATCCGGATCTTGAAGATCTGGATCTTTGACTGTGTGTGGAAGAGTAGGACATGATACTATGAGTACTGCATCCATGTACCTACAGGGTCTTGTGTGCTCTTTACAACTTGGCCCAAATCCACCTAAACTGAACAGCCAAATAAAGGATTTATATGTTGGTCTCCATAAAGAATTTGACTTCTGGTCCAAACAAAGGATTTACCTAGTCCACCTTCGTCGCTCTGTGTCCTCTGTGCAAAACTGAACCATGGCTCCTCTCAGTTCCTTTACCTAGACAGTCTCCTTTACTTATCAGCAGTAGCCAGGAGCAAGGAGCAAGAGATTCCATTAATTAATTAATGTTTCTATCCCACCCTTAACCCAAAGGTCTCTGGGTGGGTCACAGCAAAACCAGAATAAAAACAGATAAAATGAGTTAGTTAAAACAGTGAGAGTGCCTGGACTGGGAGGAGATGCTGTTCCCTCAGCCCTATTGGATCAGACCCAACACAGCCCATTAAGTCCAGCAACCTGTTTTCACAGTGGCCAATGAGTTGCATATGGAAGCCACCAACAGGACATGGGCAAACGGCTTGAGTTGCTAACAGTCTGGAACCATCTGGCCTAGGGATGTCCATGAATGTGTTTTTTGACATTCAATTCATAATGAATCGAATGTTTGAACATTATTATTTGTACAAACAGAAGCTTTTGAATGTGATAAAATTCTATTCGATACAAATGTATTTGTACAATTTTGTACGAATATCCGATACGAACAAATACATATTGGATATGAACTAGGGGTGTGCACGAATGCAATTTTTGACATTGGATTTATAACAAATTGAATATTCAAAAATCCAAATTTGTCCGAATAATGAAAAAACTAATGTCTGGACATTTGATTTGATATGAATACATTTGTATGTATTTGTTTGAATATTCAAGATGTACCCAATGATAAGCTTCCCATACGCATCCGTACACATCCATATGCATCCTGTGTGCATCCCATTTTCATCTCATATGTATCAGTACAAATGTGTATGGATACATACAGGATGCGTCCGGGTATGTACACAATGCATATGTACCCATACAGATATGAATGTCCAAATTCTTCATATGAATAACTTGAGATATTTTTATTGGTTCAAATTCAGAAATTCAAATGTCCAGACATTTGATTTGAATACGAATGTCCAAATTCGTACAAATTCAAACTAATAGCAAATATTTTGAATATTCCTAATACAAACACATATCCGATAGATACCTTATCATATGATACATAGCCACTTTCCCACTTCCCCAGTTTAATGAATGTCCGAACTATTCATATTGTCTGGGAAAGCTGCCAGCACACACACACAAACACACAGCTGATAAGAGACAGCTCACTTGCCAAGGCAGCTTCTTCAGCAGCACAGCCAAACAAAGTCCATAGAGAAGAAGTCAAGAAACTGTCCAAAGTCCAGGGTTTATGAGAGCAACACAACAGTCTGGTCAGAGGTCAAGGTAGCCAAGGATTCAAGGTCTGGGGGTCAGATACGGCAGCCTTCTCTTAAAGAAAACCAATAGTTTCTGACAAGAGGCCTGGGCATCAGTTTTCAGATTACAGCTGTAGATTACTTGCGTGCCTCTCTGCAAGTCTCTTCCACCGTCTTAACCCTTCCTTCTCTGCTGTCCTCTGCTTAAAGCTAGGGATCTCTGGGCTCTGCTGTTCCATGTCTCCCACATCTTGCTCTCCTGCTGTGGCAAGGCTGGGCTGCTGAACCCCAGGATCCACTGGAGCTGGGAGGTCAGAACTGGGTCCTGGCACCACCTCAGGTTCCTCCTGCATCTGAAGAAGCAAGTCCTCCTCATCCTGCTCCTCCTCCTCCTGGCTGACCATGACACACATGAATGTCTGAACTATTCATACATATGTCCAAAACATTCGTATTCCTACTAATGTCAATGTACGAATATTGTAACATTTGTTTTGTGTATGATTGTCCGAATTCAGACAAATTTGTACGAATAACGAATGTTATGAATATTCATGCACATCTCTAATCTGGCCTTAAGGAGCTTACCATTTCCTAAGGACATAAGAGGAGCCATGCTGGACTGGGCCACAGCCCACCTAGTCCAGCATCCTGTTTTACACAGCAGCTATCCAATTTCTTCTAGGCATTCTTCAGCAGGAGTGAAGGGCAAAACCTTCAGCTGCTCTCAAATTAGGGGTGTGCATGAATGCAATTTTTGGGATCTGATTTGAATCGAATACTCAAAAATTCAATTCAATTTGAATCTGTTAAATTCAAATTTAACCAAATTTGATTCAAATTAAGCAAATTCAAATCTATTTGTTTGAATTTTTCATTCGAATTTGCTCTTACAGATGTCGACAATATTTGTAGATGTCCGTATGCATCTTCCCCGGGTCTGTACACATCCATACGCATCTGTACACATCCATATGCATCCCGTAGTTATCTAGTATGCAACCTGTTTTCATCCCATACGGATCCATATAAATTTGTACGGATGTGGGAAAGTGTGGATCTTCAGGTACGTTTCACGTGCGAACCTGTATACATGCAAATGTACAAATAATTCGAACAAATAGATCCAAAATTCAAAATTAGGATCAAAACTTAGTTCGAATATGAATGTCAAAATTTGGTCCATTCGATCCAACCCCAAATGCATTCAAATATTCTTGCACATCCATACCTCAAATCCCTACAAGTGGATTTGCAGTCTGTCTGCTTAATGACATTCAGAAAAAGTCACACAGACAGCAAGATTAGCAGCCATTGATAGCCCTGTATCCCACAATAGGCTTCCAAACTGGTGGCCAATAATATTCCAATGATGCCTTACTGGAGGGCACAGAAGGTACTCACACCTTCAGGCCATGGATAGCTACCCTGCAGAGAAACCAGTCTCACATCATAAGCTTTCATTATTGCCTGAAGGGGCATTATTCTAATCTTGGGCCCAAGTGATGCTCTGCTATCATGATTAGTATTAAAGTAATTAATGTGGTAGACAAAGAAATGAGAGTCTTGCCTCTTTCCTTGCAACTATTCCGCAAGGTGTCTCCCTGCTATTCAGTCTCTGAATATCCTAAATTCAGCTTTGGCTGGAACTTCCACAGAAGACTGCAACAAAGCTATTGAAATCATAATTAAAACAGTTATGCACCATGGATCTCACTACTGTGCAAAGATTCTGGAACTGAAATTGGTTAAAAAAAAAATAGAGCTATTAAGTAATTATGAGCATATTTCTAATGCTAATATCGAGCCAGTTCATAATAATAAATTAATCTTTTGTTTCTTGCCTTGGAGATGATACCACCAGAAGAGAGTGTAAAACAGCTTGGTGCCAAATTATATAAGTGGAAACTGATAGTTAGGAATACTTTCTAGGGATGTGCACAAATGATTTTTTTTTTAATTCGATTTGTAACAAATCGAATGTTAGAAAATTCATATTCGTTCGAATAAATCCCCTTTTGTACAAATATCCAATACAAATGCATACGGATGCTGCATATGGATCCTGTATAAATGCATACATATCAGATACGTATCCTATACCAATGCATACATATTGGATATGTATCAGATACATATTCTATACAAATGCATATGTATGATACGTATTTGATAAATATCCAATACGTATTCCCAGTTTAACTGATTGATGTATATATTATGCCTGGTATAGAAAAGGAGGATAGAGAAAATTTCTTCTCTCTATCACACAACACTAGAACCAGGGGGCATCTATGAATCTGATGGGTAGGAGAGTTGGATCCGACAAGGGGAAGTATTTCTTCACCCAGAGGGTCTTTGGTCTATGGAATTTGCTGCCAGAAGAGGTGGTGTTTTTTCACTATCACTAGAGTACCCATTAAACACCCATTAAGGACCATTTAGTGCTGAGTGGAAAAACACCCCTGCTCTCAAATACCTGTCAGCAGCAGAAACATCCTGCCTGTTTCTCCATCCTCGGGACATTATCTGGGAATCCATTCTAGTAGGCACTGATGCACCTGCCCTCCATGGATTTATTTAACCCTTCCTTAAAAGTATCCAGGCTGGTTGCTGTCATGACCTCTTCTAGTAGTAGGTTCCATAGGCCTGAAACCCTCTGGATTAAAAATATTTCCCCTTTTCACTCCTAACTCTCTTGCCCATCAGTTTCATAGAAGGCCCCTGGTTCTAGTGCTGCAAGATACAGAAAACAATTTTTCTCCACCCACTTTTTCCACACTGTGCATTATTTTATATACTTGAATTAGGTCACCTCATAAAATGCCATCATTCAAGAAGAAGAAGAAGAGTTGGCTTTTCTACCCAGCGTTTCCCACCCATTTAAGGGGACTTAAAGTGGCTGACAAAGCTTCTTTTCTTCTTCCCACAACAGAATACTCTGTGAGGTGGGTGGGGCTGTGAGAGCTCAGAAGAGAGCCGTGACTAGCCCAAGGTCACCCAGCTGGCTTCATGGGGGAGGGTGGAATTGAACCCAGTATTCCCAGATAAGAGTCCGGCTCCCTAACCACTAGACCAAACTGGCTAGTTTGGCAGAAGAAGTTTAGACATTGCAGCCTGATTTCATAAGGACTTTGCTCCAGCCCTTTCATAATTTTGGTTGCCCTTTTCTGCATAATGCAACACCATTTGCTCTTCTCTTCTGGAGGCTGAACATGGGCATCTCATGAATAGCAGAAGGGACAGCATTTCATAGAGAAGGTGCTTCCTCAAAGAAGTCCCAAATGCATGCCATCTTAAGAAAGAATTCTGCATTTTATGGGACCCCTTGAAAGACCTCTCCAAGTGATCTCAGGGCTCTTTCAGGGTTGTAATGGGGTAGGCATGTTTTAAAGTACCATTGTCCCAAACTATTGGAATGTCTGGGAAAGCTGCCAGCACACACACACAAACACACAGCTGATAAGAAACAGCTCACTTGCCAAGGCAGTTCCAACAACACAGCAAACGTAGTCTTGAAAGAGAAGTCGAGAAACAGTCCAAGTCCAGGGTTTGTGAGAGCAACGCAACAGTCTGGTCCGAAGTCAAGGCAGCCAAGTATTCAAGGTCTAGGGGTCAGATACGGCAGCTTTCTTTAAAGGAAAACCAATAGTTTCTGACAAAGGGCTTGGGTGTCTGCCCGGTGTTTTATCTTTACAGATTCAGTTCACAGCTGTAGGTGATCTGCATGTCTCTTTGCAAGTCTTTTTGATCATCTTAACCCTTCCTTCTCTGCCCTCCTTTGCTTAAAGCTAGGGATCTCTGGGCTCTGCTGTTCCATGTCTCTCCCATCCTGCACTTCTGCTGTGGTAAGGCTGGGCTACTGAACTCCAGGCTCCAATGGGGCTGGGGGGTCAGAACTGGGTCCTGGCATCACCTCATCCTCCTGTACCTGAGGAAGTGAGTCCTCCTCATCCTCTGAGTCCTTCTCCAGGCTGACCATGACATGGAACCCTATGCACCAAGCAAAAACCTTAATCTGGATTGGTAGCTAAATGGCAACCACTACTTGCAGCTTCCAGAGCAGATACAGGGGTAGCCCCACATATAGCATATTACAATAGCCTAAACGTGAGACTACCAGGGCTTGAATAGGCTGTTTTCCCATGGTAAGGATATTCTGAGGCAAATGTGAGTTCGACTCGGGAGAGTCCCCATGCAAAGCCCTAATTCGGGCTATATGAGGGACAAAATCCAAAAAATCGAAGTAAAAAAAGAACCCCTTTATAACTGTTCTCACTCCAAATTAGGGACAAGAACAGGTTATCCTGGGGGCATGGGGACACCCCCAGGTTACACTTGCAGCATTAGTGGGTGGGGTTTCGCTGTCCTCACCACTAATGCTGTGATCACAACTATCCCCCCTTGCCTGAGTCCTTAATCGCCCAGGTAAGGGCTTGCTTTACCCCAAACGATCGCCTGACAGCTGCCCTGCAGTCAGCTGAGCAGCTGTCAGGTGGGTATAGGGGCTGTCACGTGCACGAGCAGAACTCCGGTAAAATGATTAAAACAGACGTGGTTACCACACTTGCTCTGATGTGAAGCAAATGGGGCAAAAATCACTCTTGCCCATCCCTAGTTTGAACAGAGAATTCCTTCTTCAAACTGAGGCTTGTTTGCACAGCCAGATAATATCGGCATCTTAGTTCACCAGGCTGATACAACTTATGTGGATAAAAAGCTAATCTGCAACCTTAACAAAGGATGGGGAGAAGGGAACACCCACCCCTCAAAGAATGAATTCAATGTTGCAGATCTTCACGGAACATCTTTTTCCGGAGGCAGAATTACTTTGCTGTAATTCTGTGCAGCCTTGAGTCTTGTGGGTGAATTACTCCCCCTCAGGTGAGAAAAAAGGATATTGCTGATTGCCTCATTACAGCTGCTTTGTAGTAATTTCAGATTGGCCTGTGCATTTCTTTATACAAAGCCTCAGGATCTCCTATTATAGCCTTCCCTTTTTCAATTTACATTCAGGATAATGAAAGATGTAGGCTGCGGTGCGTTCAGAACACCGACTCAAACAACACACATAGCTCATTGACCATCCTTTCTTCCAAATACTGACCTCAGTGCAGGCACATTTTTTAGTAATTACTTTCTTTGCCCACTAATTTCCCTTTTATTTGAACAGTCTTAAGTTCTACTTAAAGACCTAATTCATCTAAGCCAGCTCAGAACACAAAGAAAATTTTAAAAAATGGAATGGCCTTCTAGTGGCGCAGTGATAAAGAATACAAAGCTAGAAGTCAGGAATAGGGATGTGAACAAATACTCATAACGTTCCAAATTCGGCCAAATTCGGACATTCACTCGAACAGAATGCTATGATATTTGTATGCTAACATTCGAATGAATACGAATGTTTCCGGACATTTGTCCAGATAGTTTGGACATTCATTAAACTGGGGAAACATATCTGATAAGTATTTATTCATATCAGATATGTATTTTTTCATATCAGATACATATCTGTTTGCATCAGATACATACTGTATTTTCTGGCGTATAAGACTACTTTTTAACCCAGGAAAATCTTCTCAAAAGTCGGGGGTCGTCTTATACGCCGGGGGTCATCTTCTTATACGGCGAGTATATCCCAATCTCTATATTTTAACTGGAAAAGTTGGAAGTCATCTTATACGCCCAGTCGTCTTATACGCCAGAAAATACAGTATCTATTCACATCAGATACATATCTGTTCGCATTTGTTACGTATCTATTCGTATCGGATACATATTTGTTCGTATCAGTCCATTCATATCAAATACGTATCTATTCAAATCAGATATGCATCTGTTCATATCGGATACATATCTTCTTCTGCACTTCTTCTGCACTAGCCTTTATTCTGGAATATATCCTAGAATAAGGGCTTACTGCCCACATGCTATTTTGCAGAATATAGCAGGCTTCACTTGGGGTGTGCCATAGTCTACATTAGCAGGAGGACAACAGACCTCTCTTCCAAGATATATCCTAGAATAAAGGCCAGTGCAGAAAGGGTCAGCAACTGACTCAGCATTCATGTGTCTAGGCTGCAGGATCAGACCGTATAATCACAGCAGGCACCATGGGGGATAAACCATGATGTAGTGGTTCCACAGTCTCTCAAGACAAGAAGGATGTTTGTCACCATCATTGCACGATAAACCGTCTAGCCAGGGTCAAGACCAAACACATTCACAGTGTCCACCTAAAGCAAACTAAAACCTCTTCCTACTTTTGTATAAGAGAGCACATGGGTTGCCAGACATTTGCTAGATTGTGAAATGCGCCACCAGTTTGCCTAAATGTGCGTGGGCTGTTGACAGAAAAATGGAAAGAAAACACACAGCAGGGATCTTTTAAGATACAAACACCAAGATCTTATATTTATATGTAGATGAAAAAATATACAGAAAAGACATGAAAATTGTGTGTGTGTGTGTTAGCAATAGTATGTTTATATATCAGCTTCCAATAAGTAAAATTACTCACTGTCTTTCTTCCTAAATCCTGGCACTTTATTTCTACCTAACATAAGAACATAAACACAAGAGAAGCCCTGCTGGATCAGGCCACGGCCCATCTACTCCACCATCCTGTCTCTCACAGTGGCCCAGAAGATGAAGGCAAAACCTTCCGGGGCTCTTGACTCCCTTCAAATGGCCTTTAGAAGCATCCTGCCTCTCTCTTCAACCTGGAGGCACAAGGTAAGTGGTTGCATGGCTGGGGGGAGGGGGCGACACCCCTGGGTGCTGGTGGGCACCTAGGGGGGTCCTGCGGGCTCTAGGTTTAAGGGCCTCTTAGCACACATTAGAGACAGATCACACGCGAGCCAATGCGGAAGCGGAATCCCCAGTATGTCTCTAATGGGTGCTGCAGTGTGGATGGGAATTTCACAAGTGTTTTAAATGTGTGCTTAATGGGTATTAAGTGGCCAGTGCGGAAAGGCCCTAAGAGTCCAAGTCTTTTTTGAAAATCATCCAAGTTGATGGTGCGCAACACATCTGATAGGCGTGAATTCCAAATCAAAGCCACAGTTTTGGGGGCAGTGGAGGAGAGGGAGAGAAAGGTAGCAACTACCATACATTTTCTTTCCAAAGCTTGGAAGACCAACTTCTACAGGATGTTCTTGTTTCAGGTCTCATTAAAAACTTCTGCCAGCGTCGGCAGACCAAAGCTTTATCATGTTCCTTCCGCCTAATGTCTTGCTGTGTCAGAGACGTCACAGGTAATAAGCCTGCCACACGGTGGGATACAGGGTGCTGCATTTGCAGGGCGGCCCAGAAGTCAACAGGGTCAATCTTGACAGGTTCCTTCAGAAGGTTTCGTGCATCAAACTGGGCAGATGTCAACAGTGCTCGATAAACACACCATCCAGCATGTTCCTGCGCCAAACTGGCTCCTTTGACTGTTCTTTTAATTTTATGTTCAGTACGTTTTCTGACATGGACACAGCACTCCTGTCATATTTTGGGAGAAGTGGCTCCAGGCAGGATTCCCAAAGCAAACTGACAAAAATATATTCAGCTCCGGTGAAAACACAAAGAGCAGAGAGCAAAACATGCCAGCGCTTTGTTTTACTCGCCTTACCCTACAGCCAGCTCCAGACGCTGGCTGAATATCGGGCTAACCAAGTGATATTTCGGAGAAAAGTCTCTCCAGAGCAACTGACAGGCAGTGAAGGGCTGGTGCTGCCTGTGCACAATATAGTGATGTGCATGTCTTATATTTCAACAACACAATGTACAACAGAAGTGCACAATTGCCACAACTGTGGTTTTGGAAAGAATCGTGCCAGAAAGAATGCCTAACCTAGTAGAGAAAATGCTCATTTAAGAGGGGACCTGATTGAAGTATATAAAATTATGCATGGTATAGAAAAGGTGGATAGAGAAAATTTCTTTTCTCTATCGCACAACACTAGGGCTGTGTCTTCATGGCAACCTTATCTCAGATTCAAAACATTTTCAATCCTCGGAGTCTGCACGGTAGTTTGGCTTAACACACTTTCTCCGTGTTAAACCACCCCAAAGCGTGGTGAATCTCAATCCTGCTTTCAACAGGTCTCACTCCGGATCGTGTGCTTGAAATTTTTTACTGTGGGGACCGTACCGTGTAAGGGATGAGAATCCATGTTTAGGGTTTCCCTCCCCCAATAGCTTGCTTCCAAAGATAGTGATTTCATTGAAAAAAATCCACCCTCAAAACAGCCACTATAAAAATCCAGTCCTTAAAGCTACACTGTAGCGATCTAGCCACTTCTTAATAACAATGTTGCAGTTTTGCACAATTCTAGCTCTTTGAAAGTTCTGATCTTTAAAAAAGAGAAAGGAAAGCCCCGGAGGTTCTGTTTTAAAGGCTGTGGCTGTGAAGGGGGTTTGAGTTGCTGCTGCTGTGTGCCCTGGGAAATGGGGAGAGGAGGGGAAAGAATCGCTGGCTGCCAGTGCCTGTTTTTCATCCATCCAGGCAAGCGGCAGCCACCCAGCCACCCAGCCACCCAGCTAGGCTCTGTGAAAGGGTCTGTTATGGGTGGCACATCCATGCCAGGAGGAAGAGGGCAGGGTAGCCCTGCAAAGTGGCTTTTAAAAAGTAGCCGCTTGAGTCCCCCCTTGAGTCACGTACGCCACGTACGATCCTCAGAATCCAGATCGAACGCAATTAAGTTAAAAGTAATGGGAACAGGCAAATTCGTGTTTGTATCCAGTTTTATTATTTCGGTTTAGGGAAAGCTTGCTGTGGGGATTCCCCCTAGAATCAGTGGGCACTCTATGAAGCTGATGGGTAGGAGAGTCGGATCCGACAAGGGAAGTATTTCTTCACCCAGAGGGTCATCAGCTTATGGGATGTGCTGCCGGAAGTGGTGGTGACAACTACCAGTCTAGATCACATCAAGGTAGGGTTAGACAAATTTATGGATGACAGATGTATCAATGGCTACTAGAACGAATGCCTAGGTGCATCTTTCAGGCTGGGGGGGGGGGGAACCAGGGTGCTTCTAAGGCCATCTGCTGGGACTTGAGAGCAGGAGAAGGTTTGTCCTTGTCTCTGCTTGAGATGCCCATGGGCAATTGGTGGGCCATTGTGTGCGACAGGATGCTGGACTAGATGGGCTGTGGCCTGATCCAGCAGGGCTTCTCTTATGTTCTTATGTTCTTATCCCTGATTCTGCCTAACCAGTTGATCAGGACTCACCAATAAGCTGACATGAGTGTTTGATGTTCTCACACAGGATTAAAGTCACACTGACCTCTTTGCAGTTTGTATCTGAGATGTCTCAGGAAAACTCTTTCCCACAAAATGAAGTCTTAAGGAATTTTCTGGTTTGTTTGGTTCTATATGTGGCTGTCATAGCCATTCCACTACACAGTTACAACATACACATACTAATACTGAAGGGTGCAAGCAGCTAATGTACACAATATTTTTTTCCTGTTTGCTTCACATCAAAGCAAATGCAAAGGAAATTTGCATGTGTGTGAACAGAGCCACTTTGAGTATGGTAAGATTTAAATTCACTGTGAATGTTATTCAAATCCACTTTGAATCCCTGCTGCCAGTCCCATCTCTGAATCCCCTCCGAATATGTTCCGAATCCGCTTTGAATCCACCCTGAATCTGCTGCAGATGTGACTGGGCTCCAGCTTCACTGCTTCATAAATATGACGAAGCTTCAAACGGATGTGCAAGAGCATTCACTCCACAACCAAACATGACTCTTTGAATACAGTCAATATTCAGTTTTAATGCAAATGTTCAAATTCTTACAAATGCATACGAATGCAAAGCTGAGAAATAATTCACGCTCATCCCTCTGCGCAAATGAAAAAAGTTGGGTGTTTCAATGGAAAGCATTATGTAAATATTTGAAATAAATAAATAAATAAATAAATAAATAAATAAATAAATAAATAAATAATTTCAGCTTCCCCACAGGCACACCCACAGCCCCTGTCCCCATGTCTCTGCGTTTCTCTTTATCTCCTCCTCCGCCTCTCTGTGCATACTGTATTCATAGCAAATTCTGATAATGAGTTATCTTCATCAAACTGGAGGGAAAGAGACTTCCATAGCAGCTGAGCAATAATGACCATCAGATGTCAGCACAGTTAATTACGGCTCTGATGAGTTTTAGAGAGATCAAAAGCAAATCTGGGCTGCAGCAAACTGCCTAATCACGGATCTTCAGCCGTCGCTTTTGCCATGTATTTCCATTTTTAATTTCTGTAACACTGCATTTGTAATTGGCATGTGCTCCCGATTGCCTAGGAGAACGAACATATGGAGCTGTCTCTTGTAAAAAAGAAATGAAAGAATAGGAGAGACAACCAGGTAACAATATGCTGATGCTCACGAAGCTGTTCCAGGGAGTACAAATTTCAAATAAGAACAGATATTTATAGGCTCTCCTTAAACACATTTCCTTCCACGTGCAAAGATCTGGGGAACACAGGTAAAATCTCAGCAGGAATTACATAAAACTGGATGCACAGTAATTTCTCAGCTGTCGGTTGAGGCAATGGACAATGTGCCTTCCACTGGCTTTTTTTTTCAACTGCAGGGTGATAATTTATTTATTATTTATTATTTATTATTATTTATTATTTACATTTCTATTCCGCCCCACACCCGAAGGTCTCCGGGTGGGTAACAACAGGTTAAAATAGAATATACATTAAAAGGCATTAAAAATTCAGCACATATAAAACAATATACAATATGTTTAAAATGATAGTGTCTGTACTGGGGGAGGGAACATTAACAGCTCAGCCAAAGGCCAGGGCAAAGAGGTGCGTCTTCACTGCCTTTCTAAATATATATAAGGAAGGGGCCTGACGCACCTCAAGGGGGAGGCTATTCCATACTCTGGGGGCCATCACAGAAAAGGCTCTCTCCCGGGTGCCCACCAACCTCACTGTTGAAGGTGGTGGGACAACCAGGAGGGCCTCACAGCTTGATCTTAAGGCATGGGCAAGTCGATATGGGAAAAGGCGTTCCTGTAGATATTTGGGGGCCAAGTCATTTAGGGCCTTGTAAGTCAGAGTCAAAACTTTGAATTGGGCTCGGTAGCGAATTGACAGCCAGTGCAATTCTTTTAAGACCGGCATGATGTGCATCCGGCTAGATGTTCTGGTCAGCATTCTAGCAGCTGCATTTTGTACTAGCTGCAACTTCTGAACTGTCTTCAAGGGCAGCCCCATGTAGAGTGCTAATTGGGGGGAGCAGGGTGGATGCAGTGGCAGGGTGGATGCAAGGGTGTCTGTGTTCTCACCTGGACCCAAGCATCACTTGCTGAACGGCTAATCAATATGGATGTGCATGCATATTCGTAACATCCGATATTCGGACAAATTCATACGAATCCGGACATACGTAAAGGAATCAAATGTTACAACATTTGTACACTGACATTTGTATTTGTACGAATGTTTTGGAACATTAGTGAACTGGGGAGGTGGGAAACCAGCTGTGCCAGTCACATCTGCAATGGATCCAGAGTGCATTTGAAATGGATTGAGAGTGGATTCAAAGTGGATCAGGGCAGAATTGACCTTTTCAGAGAGGATATCTTACGGGATACGTATCAGATACGTATGTATTTGTACTGGATATTTTTATGAATTTTTACGAATATATTTGTATCAGAATGCTATAATATTCAAAGGGGATCTATTCAAATTAATATGAATTTTCTTACATTCAATTTGATACAAATTAAATGCAACACCCACCCCCCAATTTGTGCATATTCAACTTGGCTTGGGATGAGAGGAGGGTACCTTGATGGAAAAGTGATACCTTGTGTCAATTGCACAGAAGAGAGAATTTCACTAGATAAGAGTCCTGCTGGATCAGGCCACAGCCCATCTGGTTCAGCATTCTGTCTCACAGAATTCCTTCTTCTGTGCATATTGAAGATACAAGAGCCATGTAAGTGCAGCAGAGAAAGTGGAGTTGGTCCTCTGGATATTCATTAACTTATTAACTTCATTACCTGATTTATAAAGCTCACTCTTCAAATTAAGCAGCGATCTATCTGCTTGATAAAGCAATAGTACATAAAACAGATTTTTAAAACAATTAAGCCAGAGCATAGAACAGGTGATGCTCACACACCTCCACCTCCAGAGGGTCATCGGTCTATGGAATTTGCTGCCAGAACACGTGTTGACAGCAACCAGCCTAGATGGCTTTAAGAAAGGGCTAGACAAATTCATGGATGACAGGTGTATCAATGGGTACTAGAATGGATGCCTGGGAAATCCACCAGGCTGGGGACTCAAGCAAAATCCAAAGGTCATTTGCAAGGATTCAAGGGAAGGTGATAGTTTTGCCTTTGTCTTCTGCTTGGAAATTCCCATAAGCAACTGGTGGGCCACAGTGTGAGACAGGATGCTGGACTAGATGGGCTATGGCTCAATCCAGCAGGGCTCCTCTTATGTTCTTCTATATCCTGAAGCCTAAAATCAGCCATGATAAGGAACACTTGGGTTTCTAAAGAACATTCCACACTCAGGGTGCCACAGAAGATAAAGTCCTTCCTACTCCATGCAACGACAAAACTACAACCTACAGTCATAAATGAAACAATCCGCACTTTGTTTCCTGCAGATTTTAAGGAGGATCTATACCTAATAGAAGAAGTCATCTTTCAAATGCTCGGGAGTAGGGAAGTGCACGAATATTCGTGACATTAATTATTTGTATGAATTTGTATGAATTCAGATATTCGTACATGAATTGAATGTTACGACATTCATACATTAGCATTCCTATGAATATTAATGTTCTGGACATTCGGACAAATAGTTTGAACATTAATTAAATTGGCGGGAGGGAAAGCGGCTGCGCCACTCATCTGCAATGGATCCAGATTGCATTTGACATGGATCAAGAACAGATTAAAAGTGGATTCAGGTCAGATTTGTCACTTTCAGAGCATGGATATGTTACGGGATACATAACGGATATGTATCTGTTCGTACTGGATATGTATCGTATATTCGTACGAATACATTCATATTGAATAGAATCCTACCACATTCATAGGGGATCTATTCAAATGAATATGGATTTTCTTACTTCGATTTGTTATGAATCAAATGTCAAAGGAAAAAAAAACATTTGTGCACATCCCTACATGGAACCTATCCTAAATATATATTGCAGAAATAATTCAATAGAAATTAAAGCTCATTAATATGAAAAGTAATGCATATTTAAAATCTTTAGTCTCATACACCATTAATAAAACAAGACACAGGCCTTTCACCCTTAAAACAGAATATTGTTTTATCCCAAAGATCTCAATAATAATGGGTGAGTTCCAAAGAGAGGCATTAATAACATAAGAGAACATAAGAGAAGCCCTGCTGGATCAGGCCACAGCCCATCTAGTCCAGCATCCCGTCACAAACAGTGGCCCACCAAATGCTCATGGGCATCTCAAGCAGAGACAAGGACAAACCTTTTTCTGCTCTCGAATCCCAGCAAATGGCCTTAGAATCATCCTGCTTCCTCCCCCCCATCCTGAAAGATGCACCTAGGCATTCATTCTAGTAGCCATTGATTCATCCGTCATCCATACATTTGTATAACCCTTCCTTAAAGCCATCTAGGCTAGTAGCTGTCACCACCTCTTCTGGCAGCAAATTCCATAGACCAAAGACTCTCTGGGTGACTCTGGGGGTGCTTCCGCACAGGGGCTAATTAATCCGGGTTTACTGCACCCGGATTTAGTAAACTGGATCCCAGGGGAACCGGTTTCACCAAATCTGGATCCCCAGTAGATCCGGATTTAGGGGGTAGATCCGCATCTAACAGATGCGGATCTACCCCTCGCCCCGTGCTGCCGCACACGCAGCATAGATCCGGATTGGAGACGGGTGCAGACGCACAGCACTCGCATCCCATCCATGCCCCTGGGCCCTCCCCCGACCTGCCATGATTGGCTCGCCAGAGCCAAGCATGGCGAGCCGGAGGAGGGCCCTGGGTAGGCACACTTGCGTCATGCGGACGCATCCTAAGTGGATGCGTTTTCACGGCGCAAGACCACATAATATGTGGTGTGCCAAAAACACCCATTTAGCACACTTTAAGCATGGATAGGTGTGGGCGCACCTACCAGAAGTGTGCTAAATAGACCCCGCAAATGCGGACGCATCGCCGAAAACCGCTTTCAAAGCGGTGTTGCTGTGCGGACACACCTCACCAGAAGTGTGCCACACCGCAACGCATGTGCGGATTAGCCGTTGCGAAAGTGTGCTAAATGGGTGTTAAAGGCCCTGTGCGGAAACACCCTGGGTGAAGAAATACTTCCCCTTGTCGGATCCAACTCTCCTACCCATCAGCTTCATATATGCCCCCTGGTTCTAGTGTTGTGTGATAGAGAAATTTTCTCTGTCCACCTTTTCTATATCGTGCATAATTTTATATACTTCAGTCAGCTCCCCTCTTAAATGCTGCCTCTCCAGACTGAAGAGGCATTTTTTAAAGCCCCATAACATTTGGGCTAGGGGAGGGGAATTTTTAAGTCTGCATGTTTTTAAAACTTCCCCCTGAAAATCAATGAAGACTTAACTCCCACTGAATTGCACTGTACTTTGAAGAAATAAAACAAAGTCAAGAGCCATTATCCATTCTACTCGCTGGGAAATTTTTCATTGATTGGCCTGGATTTATAAGACATTAAACTTATTCATTATCTGTAACTAATATCTCAAGCACGATCTCTCAGCTTGTGTTTGCCTGGCTCTGGGAAAAAGGCCAGGATCTCTTCTGAGAGTAATCATTTTGTTTTCCATTTGATTTAAACTTTACGGAAACCTGGAAGAAAACTTTCTTTTAGGCAAAGTCTAGGGCAACTCGAAAAAGCTAACCTAATTTTGACAGCATAATGCCATGCTTTCTTGATTAAAGGGCCCTTTACCATGCAGAAAGAGAGAAAAGCACCACGCAGCGCCCCCGTTCTTTTACACAAACAGACACACGAAGACACAGGGGAGGGGGCTGGATCCAGGCGCGTTACAAAGAAGTGACGCAGAAGAAGCGTGCGGGTGGTAGCAAGCAGCTTTCTCCCTTTCTCAGACGTCAGAATTTGAAACTGATCGAATACAATAGGACCGCTGCTCCAGATAACCTCGCTGAACCACTTCCAGCTGCGGAGTCTGAGGGTCTGTCCACACTTAACTCAGTGGGATGCTATAACACATGGCTTCAACGCACGATCAAGTCATGGATAAGAGAAGACTTGTTTTAGATTGACCTGGCATTTAACAGCAGCACCATGAAGGCAGCATTAAGGACCCTTCCACACTTACCTGCCCTAAATCCATAGAGGCATGTGCCGGATTAGCACAGTCTGCATTGATGGTACTGATCTGGTTCATGCTCCATGCAGCTGTGAAGCTCCTGTGAGCTTTGTAGTGGCCACTGCCCCATACCGAAGAAGGAAGGAAGGAAGGAAGGAAGGAAGGAAGGAAGGAAGGAAGGAAGGAAGGAAGGAAGGAAGGAAGGAAGGAAGGAAGGAAGGAAGGAAGGAAGGAAGAAGAAGTTGGCTTTTCTACCCCGCTTTTTTCACCCATTTAAGGGGAGTCAAAGCAGCTGACAAAGCTTCTCTATTCTTCTCCCCTCAACAGAACACCCTGTGAGGTAGGTGGGGCTGTGAGAGCTCAGAGGAGAGCTGTGACTAGCCTAAGGTCACCCAGCTGGCTTTGTGGGGGAGGGCAGAATCAAACCCGGTATTCTGGCTCCTTAACCAATAGACCAAACTGGCTCACAAACTGGGTGGTGTCTTTTGGCCGCATGCTATGTTAGGAGGGATGCACATTAATGCAGTTTTCAGCATCCAATTTGAATAGAATATTTGAAATGTCTTAATTTGTACAAATAGAGACAAACATATTAAAATTTGAATCGATTCAAAAATAATATCTATTCGTACAAATATTTGATATGAATTTGATGATACAAATGGCGACAACATTCATATGTATCCATACCCATCCGTACACATCCTGTTTTTATCCCATATGATTCGTAAACATACAAATGTCTGAATTATTTGAACGAATGACTCAAAATATTCCTATTCATTTGAATATTAAAAAACAAATGTCTGGACATTCAATTCAGCCAAATTCGATTGAATAACGAATAATTTGAATATTCTTGCATATCTCTATATGGCAGTTCTGGAACACAGAGGTGGATCCAAATTAAGATTCTCCTTAATCCAGATTTAGCTCCATCCAATGCAGGCAAAGCCAGACCAGCAGGCCCAAGGTCTCCTTGAACCACATTGACATGTGGATCAGGAGGCCCATGATCCAGATTAAGAGGTTCCTTAATCTGGATCAACAGTAAGTATGGAATGAATCTTCCGCTCCTTCTCTGGATCCTTCTTGTAATATGTTCCCTGCCTGATAACACTGAAGGCCTTTCTGTATTTGCTGCTGAAAAGCAGATCTAAAAAGAACAGCTTTTCGGCGATCCATCCTCCCCCAGATCTATCACAAATAGTGACGGATCTGAAGGACTGCTGCACGTCCGCACACACGCGGGGAGGACGGATTCCTGAGGACAGATTGGAGTGGATGCTGTGGAGACACATCAGCAGCTATTCCAAGCATCCTCTGGCTTGTGTACCGGCGCCGGCACCCCCGGAGCCACAGGACTGGAGCATGCAGCTGCCAGTCACTGTGTGCTTCCGGCAGTGCCCGGCGTGTGGGGAAAGGGCTTTGGAAGCAGGCAGTCCTGCTTCCGCCCTTCCAAACATGGCAGTGGGAGGGAATCCGTCTCTTCCCCTGGCAGTATGCGGAAGCATCTTGCTTCTGCACACATCCAGAGGAAAGTGACGGATGTAAGACCTGATTTTTCAGGTTTTACATTTAGGATGGATTTCGGCAGCAAAACCAGTTTTAAAAAACTGGGCTTGTGCGCCGAAATGTGGATGCACCCTCCCGGAAGGGTCTCTAATCAGGTCTGCAATGTGGACGGATCACAAGGTAAGTGTCCTTTATGTGTGTTAAGGGCACGTTAAACCGGTTTCCACAGTCAATGCGGAAGCACCCTGAGGTGGGACCACCATTACCTCCTCTCTTCTCCTATCCAGCTATCAAGAAAAGTTATGCACTGGCGGTATGGAGGGAATGACATTATGTGGGTGGCGCTGAAAAATTAGAGATATGAGCAGCACTGTGACCTGATTGCATTGTAAGCTGAGCACCTTAAAGATGCTCACTCAGGTTTACTCTGTGGATTATAATTCTACTCCTCTTCTGTGAAAAGAGGTAATGCAAAAGCTAATTTGAATGCCTAAGGGATGTACATGGAGCCCATTTCTCCTTTCAATTTGATACAAATCAAAGGGAGGAATATTCACCTTTGTCTCTTTGTATGTGAAGGGAACCTCCCATCTCTTCTTTCCCATCCCACTGCAGTGACCCACTCAACTGCTGCTGATGCCACCATCATGTCCTCCTCCAAGGCTCAACTAGGCCTCCTGGAGCCCATCCAGGAATCATGGGAAACTGCATGAGATTTCCTATGATTCCCGGATAGGGGTGGCCTATAAACCTGCGTGCGGACCTCTGGAAGGTCTAGTTGTGCCTCGGAGGACAGTGCAATGAAGGCAGAGGCCATGGCCAACACGACTGTGGCTGGATTTACAGGCAAGTGGGGACAGCTGGTGGGGACAGGAGGCCAAAGGGTGGGAAGATTCTTAGGAGCTCGGGAAAACAGGAACCTATGCAGGCCCCTTTCAATTCACCCGTGAGTGTCTGAATTTGTACAGACTCATATGATTGCAAACATGACAAATACTTTCCACCCATCCCTAGAATGCCTCCTTCCTCATCTCATGCGTGCATCTAGGCCAGGGGTAGGCAAACCACGGCTCGAGAGCCACATGCGGCTCTTTGGCCCCTTGATTGTGGCTCTCCCAGGTTAGGAGTACCCCAATTAATTTAATAACAGCGTGCCTACTTATAAGTCATAAGTTTTAAATATTTGGCTCTCAAAAGTAATTTCAGTCACTGAACTGTTGATATTTGGCCCTTTTGACTAAAGAGTTTGCCAAACAGTGATCTAGGCAGATGTCTTTGGAAGATGCTGGGTACCAAAACTGCAACCTCCCAGCTAGGGGTGTGCATGAATGCACTTTTCAGGATTCGATTTGAATCGAATATCCGAAAATTCAAATGGATTTGAACGTCTCAATCCATATTTGCAAATACGAATGTTGACAACATTCGTATGTGCCTGTACCACATCCCATACTTACCCACGCGCATCTGTACACATCCATACGCATCCCATATTTAATCCTGTATGCATCTTGGTTTTGTCCCGTACGGATCCCTACAAATGCATATGGATGCAAGAAAGATGCATAGGGGCAAGTACACATTTTGTACATATCCATATATATATGTCCAAATAATTCAGATGAATGATTCAAGAATTCGAAATCTACTCCCAACCCCTTTCCAAGTGGCTTGCTCTATCACTGAGCTCTGCCATTTATTCCCTTAACAATTATTTTCTCCTAGCCCAGGTTGCTTTCCAGTATTGAAGCAAAGGAGTTTTAACCTCTGGGCTGCAGAGTGTGTTGCAAACGCATCCTTCAGTCCGGCCCATTTTGCAAAACGTGAAGCAGCAGGTATATTATTGTGTACGGCAGGTCAGGGCTCCGTGGGAACAGGTTTTTTTAATAACTTTTTGAATTGTGCCTTGTGCGTCAAAAACCTTCACACGGTGTTCCTAGTCAAACCTCCCTTGGTCTCTACAATTCACTGCTATGTAGGTCAGAAAATCCGAGCTTGAAAAACCAAATTCTGAAGTGCACAATCCTCAAACTGACTGCAATAACTTGTTTACCAGGGGGGGGGGGGGACTCCCAAACTTTGAAACTTCTTCTTTGTCTGCCAGAAAAATGTAAAGCAGAGTTTTACCAAGGGGGGGGGGCATAAAACTGAAGTGATAAAAACAAAGCTCTACAGAAAGATAATTCCTTCCTGGTTTTCGTCGGGCTTTCTTCTTCTTTTCCTTTATTCCCTTTGTAAACAGTGAACATGAACTGCTGATGTGCCATAGTTTCATTTCCATGTGGGTAATCTTTCTGGAGAGACTTTATTTAATCAGCTTAATAGAATTTATTTCCTTTTTTTATTTGGCGCCTCAGCACACAAGAGGAACCAGCCCTATAAAGGAAGTTTCATTACTTGGGTCGGCTGCTGATGACAGTACTTGCTGAAATTTCTTCCAGGCCATGACTGGAAGAAACTAGGTTGCACCCACACATGGGGAGTAGAGAAACACTATGGGGAATTTCTGTTAGGAACGTGCACAAATACTTCTTTTTTTAAATTCAATTTGTAATGAATCAAATGTTAGAAAATCCATATTCCTGCGAATAGATCCTCTTAAAATGTGGTACAACTCAATTCGATAAGAATGTATTAGGGCCAATATCCAATACGTATCCGATGTGAACAAATATGGATATGATACATATCCATAATGTATCCAGACTCTGAAAGCATCAAATCCAACCTGAATCCACTTTTTCCACACACCCCAAGGCGTGTTCCCGTTATAAGCTTATTTCGGGTTCAAACTGCTTTCAATCCTCGCAGACCCCACGTCAGTTTGGCTTAACACGTTTTCCGCGTGTTAAATCGCCCCAAAGCGTTGTAAATGTTAATCCTCATTTCAACAGGTCTCACTCCGGTTTGTGCGCTTGAAACGTTTTACATTTTTTACTGTGGGAACCGTTCCGTGTTAAGGGATGAGAGTTTCCCTCCCCCAATAGCTTGCTTCCAAAGATAGTGATTTTGCTGTAAAAATCCACCCCTTAAACCAGGTGCTACACTGTAGCAATCCAACCACTTCACACCTGATAACAATGTTGCGATTTTGCAAAAGTTCTGACCGTTAAAAAAGGGAAAAGAAAGGAAAGCAGCTGCAGGTTCTGGGAGATGTGTGAATGTTTTAAAGGCTGTGACGGTGACGGGCGAAGGAGGCTCAAGTTGCTGCTACTGCTGTGTGCCCTGGGCAATGGGGAGAGGAGGGGAAAGAATTGCTGGCTGCCTGCTATCGTTTTTCCTCCATCCAGGCAAGCGGCAGTCACCCAGCCACCCAGCTAGGCTCCCTGAAGGGGTCCCTTATGGGTGGTGCATTCATGGCAGGAGGAAGAGGACAGGCAGCCCCCCAAAGCGGCTTTTAAAAAGTAGCCACTTGAGTCCCCCCCTTGAGTCACGTACGTCCTCAGAATCCAGATCGAACGCGATTCTGGCTGAAAGTAATGGGATCAGGCAAATTCGCATTTGCATCCAGTTCTGTTATTTCGGTTTAGGGAAACTGAATTAAGCTTATAATGGGAACGCTCTCCCAGTTTAACTAATGTCCGAACTATTCATATGAATGTCAGAACGCCTGATGTCAGGTCTGCATGGAGGCAACACCGCAGCGCACATCTGCCAAGAATGCGGCAGATTGCTCCCGGCAAGCAGTACGACCCATCTGAATTGGGGCAACACCGGATATCTGTAGGTGGAGTCGAAGCCCCCCCCCCATTTGCAGGGGGGATGAATACAAAGCTGAATGTTTCCCCATTTGATAATTTGGCTTCGTGCACATCGCTAGGATGATGCAATCCTTCTGACTTTGGGCAAGAGTTGCAGCATAATTGCTTTTGGCACACAGCGTAACTTCTGCTGGCATGGTTTTCTCATTGGAGGCCAGCATGGGGAGAAAATAATTGGTCTAGCCTACCTTTTGACCCTGGGAGAACCACATCCTCACACTTGGCAGGGATAATATATAATGGAGAAACCAAAACAAACACCAGTTCCTCCTCAGATAAAGAAAAGGCACCTGCGCAAATAAACAAGTCACTGCCAATATTGACTCTAAACATCCAGAAGATGCCACGCATAAGGATGTGCACAAATGGGTGTTTTGGACTTCAATTTGTAACAAATCGAATGTTAGAAAATCTGTACTAGTTCGAATAGGTCCCCTTTGAATGTGGTAGGATTCTGTTCGATATAAATGTATTCATATTTATCGTATGAATATCCTATACGAATGCATTTGTATCCTGGATACGGATGCTGCATACGGACTGTAGGTACGGATTCTGCATACATATCCTACGTATCGGACACGTAGCCTATATGCATGCATAAGTATCGATACATATCCAATATGTATCCCCAGTTTAACTAATGTGTGAACTATTCATATGAATGTTCTGAAACATTCGTATTCGTACGAATGTCAATGTATGAATGTCATAACATTTGATTTGTGTACGAATGTCCAAATTCATCTGAATTTGTATGAATAATGAATGATATGAATATTTGTAGACATCCCTAGCCATGCATCAAGGCCAAGGGGTACACTCGCTGTCTTAGCAGGATAGTAGGGGAGTGCAGGTGGTATATATATACTGCCTGAAGTTATGTCTACAGCTAGTTAAGGCTCAGAGAGAAGGAAGAAGACTGGTATTTGTTGCCTCTAACCTGCCCTCTCCTGAGGTATCACAACAGTCGCTTCACTTAGGTGCGTGGAGGAAGAAAGAAGACCAGAGATTGTTGCCTGCCTTTGCCCTGCCATTCCCCATGGTATAAGAACTGTAGCTGTATTTAACTGGGAGAAGGGAGAGGGGGGGGGGGAGGGAGGAGACCTGGCATTTGCAACTTCTGCCCCACACTTCTCCAAGACTCTGTGTAACTTTATAATGTACTATTTTGTATTGTATGTAATTTTATGATGTATTATATTATAATGTATTATTATGTGTTTGGTGTTTTTTCTGTTTGTTTTAAACTGCCTTGAGCAATTCTTTCTGGAAAGACAGTATGCAAATAAAAATGGAAATGGAAAATGTTTTTAGCTATGGAAAAGTTTATTTTTATTTTTTTGCCTTTCCCAGTGAAAGCTAACTGGTAAACTGTATCTTGGCAGAACTACGACTTTTTCTATCCAGACTTTGTCTGCTCAATGCCTCAAATTCTAACAAGCCTCCAGCAGTGGTTGGCAGAACACCCACAAAGTTCGTCGGCACTTGCGGTCTAATTTTCAATGCATCATTAAGACCTTGGTTCTCAACGCTTTTTGTTAGACCTTTTAATCGAATAGCTTCTTCAGTTCGAGCCAGTTTGGTCTAGTGGTTAGGGAACTGGACTCTTACCTAGGAGTACCAGGTTCAATTCTGCCCTCCCCCATGAAGCCAGCTGGGTGACCTTGGGCTAGTCACAGCTCTCTTCTGAGCTCTCACAGACCCACCTACCTCACAGGGTGTCTGTTGTGGGGAGAAGAACAGAAGCTTTGTCAGCTGCTTTGATTCCCCTTAAATGGGTCAGAAAAGTGGGGTAGAAAAGGCAACTCTTCTTCATAAGTTGAGAAGTTTTTTACCCTTGTTTTGTATTTTATTGTTGCATTTAATTGTTGTCAGGTGCCTTGTGCTCTTTTAGGTACAAGGCAGTTTATAAATTTAAAGATATTTAAATTAAAAAATATAGAACTGCAGCCTTGAGATTTAATTTTTGTCCCTTTACCATGTGATAACTTTTTTAAATTCTGGAGTATTGACAAGTTTGAACTCTGTCAAGAGCTTATTGAAAATCTGCAAGTGGTTTAGTTAATAATTGAAGGCAGGAGCTTCAAGTTGGACAGATTTTATTATTTTCTTGAATTGGTTGAAAGGAAAAGATGAAGAAAGAAGGAACAGAAAAGAAAGGTGCAAAAGCAACATGTAAAATTATGTAAAAACCGAATGGGGCTACGACACGTTGGGATAGCTGGAGCAGGTTGGAATGGATCCAGCCACCCCAGAAGAGTGAATGCCCCATTCCAGCACGTCGTAGACACGTTCGAAAGGGTCTAATGTGAAAAGGTCTTAGGAGGCCACTTTGGACATCCTGGTCCTCAATACTCTCTGTCTCATGTAGATGGAGCATTCCAGTGTGTGGACAAACGAGGCCCAGAAGATGACCAAGGTCCAGAACAGAGGTAGGCGCTAGTAGTGTGCAAGTGGAAATTCACATTTGTGCAAATGGAGTCACTTCAAATGTGCTAGACTTTGAATTTGCTTCGAATATTTGTTGAATGTTAATCAACAGCAGCACCCCTCCCCAATCCCTGTCGCCACCCACTTACGCCTCTGAGTCTGCTCCAAATCCACTCCAGATCAGTGAATTCACTTTGAACAAAGGCAGAAAATCTCTCACTTTGCATTCAGTGGTCAGTCCTCAAATACAGCCAATATTTATCATTCAAATGCAAAGTTTCAAACATTCACAATTCAGACGAATTGTGTAGGTGACCCACATTTTTTGCCCATGCCTAGTAGGTGCTGGACACTCATTCACATATCCAATACCATTCAAAAAGTAAGCTCACAGGTCTGTTCTCATAGCTTCAGTGCATGGAAGAAAGGGAGAAATGCCAATCAGAAACACGTCTATATTCCCTGCCGTCCACTGGAGGCATGAATATTGTGGATCAGCATTTCATTCCCTGCAGAGAAAGCTCCTCTCTTCCAATTGCTGCTTCTTCTCTCCCTGCATGAACCAAAGCCTTGGTGCAGCGGCCTCTACTAGAGGAACAGATAACCTTTAAAAACCCAGAACATCTGAGCACATTTGGAATATATGATTTAAAAAAAAAATGCCAAAATTGCCACCATTGATCCATAGTAATGGAGAATCTAGGAGAAGGCAAAAAAGTGAAGTATCACCTGGTCTTCCTCCTCACAGCCACTGTGGCACTAGTTCATGCACAAAATTGCCAATGGCCAATATGCCAGCAGCTACCATTATTGTCACTTGCACGCTTCTTTCTCTGTAGTGACTAGGGGTGTGCACGAATGTTCGAATGCATTCAAAATTCAATCAAATTGACTGAATTTTGACATTTGAATTCGAATAGAATGTCCTTAAATTCAAATTTTGAATTTAAATAAATAAATAAATAAATAAACAAACAAACAAACAAACAAATAAATAAATAAATAAATAAATAAATAAATAAATAAATAAATAAGTGGTGGTGGTGGTGGTGGTGGTGGTGGCGGCGGCGGCAGCGGCGGCGGCAGTGGTGTGTCAGATGAAATGGTTTGACTACAGTTTTCCTTGCAGTGTAGATGCACAGACTGCAGTGATGTCATAAACTGGAGCAGGCTGTAGGTCAATTCTTGAACATAAAGGTTTATTTCAGTGCATGCAAAGGAAGCACTAACTAACAGTGTGAGAGAGGTGAATGGAAATAAGAAAATAATACAGGCTTACCAAACATCAGCTAATACTAAACAAAAACAGTATCTTCTTTGTGTTCCTTATAATACACACTTACACAGGAACTAGGAATAAGGCATACAGCATTACACAAGAGAATGGCATAATAGCAAAGATGGATTACAAGACACCAGTAATTATACAGAAGGTAAGTACTGACTGACCTACCCAGCTGACTCAAGGCAGCTGTATCAAACGTTTCTCTGCAGTACCTAATCACAACCAGGTGAGCTTAGTTGGGCCAGAGAGATCCCCAAATACTTATCTAACCATTAATTCCCTGACATGGTGGTGGTATATTCATTTCATCTGGATGCAGCCTCAATCCATTGTGATATATCAATAGTGCCTCGGAGGCCTTTACTTTTGTTTTTAAAGTTTCTGGGTTGTATTAAAGAAGTTATATTTAGCCAGCCACGCAAAAGCTGAACCTTGCAATAAAGAAGTGTTATGCAGAAAATCCACATTTTGCTAGCTCTGTAAAAGTGAACAAATGTAGACAAGCTGCTGAACAATTCAATGCCGTTAATATGGGAGTGGAGGAGATTTTTTTTTCTCACTCAAAAGCCTATGTGTGGATTTAAACAACTATAAATAAAATTTAAAATAGTCTGGCAAAATGAAGAAAGATGCCAACCGTAAAGGCGTGTTTGGATGTTGATATGGCAATAATGAAGCATGAGTCGTATGCCCTGAATTTACAGATCTTGCTTCAAGGCAGAAAACCCTTTGTGTATTATTTGTGTTATAAGAATAAAGTAAACTTTGCAGACTTTTCCTGTGTTTCCAAACAACATAAGCAAGCCCAGCTGTGACATGAGGCTTGGAAGAATTATTCATAAAACCATCCATTAGCAGAGATGTTTCCTTTAAAATAGTACAGTAGAAAAGCTTTCACCAATTCCAGTAGAAAGAAAACCAAACATAAACGCCTTTAGCTTTTGCTGTGGAAAGTTTCAAAATGCAGGCATGTTTTTAAATATTTGGTTATCTTTAATATATGTGTTTCCTCTAGCAGCATGGGAGTTTGCCTGCCAACACCCTGCTGAAAAGACCCAGAAAAATGTTGTTTGCCTAGGGCAAATGTACCTTGCCTAGAATCGACAGCTAAAGATATGCTGTTTTGATTTCCAGAGAGTGAAAACACCAAAATGTGTAAAACTCTAACAAAGGCTACATTCAGACATTGATTATTCTGCTATACCTGGATATTGCAGAATTAAACATGGATATTCCAGAATATTCAAATATAGAAAAATTCAAAAATCCAATTCAAATTCTACAAATATTGACATTCAAATTCAAATGGGATTTTCAAAAATCTGAATTTCCAAATTCGAGCAAATTTTGAATTTTTGGAAGTTCGATACAGATTTTCAAATAGTTTGACTGAATAGATCAGGTTTTTTCCTTTGCTAAGCAACTTGACTTCAATGAAAGGAATAGATCCGTTTATATCGCATCCGAATATCGGGTCTATTCGCGCATATAACACGGGATGACAACAAGATGCAAATGGGATGCAAACGGGACAAAAATGGGATGCACACAAATTTGAAAATTGGATATGAATGTTGCCGACATTCGTATCATCCAATTTGAATCAGATTTTTGGAAATACGGATTTAGATAAACTGGATTCAAATCAGATTTTTGAAAATTTGAATTTATGAATTTCAAATCAAATATTCAAATATTCAAATTGACTCAAATTCGAATGTAAAAAATGCATTTGTGCATATCCCTAGTCTGGATGCAATCCCCAAAAGATCTTGAAGTAGGGAAGATCAGCTGGAACGCCAATATAGGAAAGGGTGGTGTTCCCAAGAATCATGGCATCTTTCTTTCAGGTGAGTCCTTGGGTTAAGACAGTAGCAGCTGATGCATAGCCAAGATAGTCAGGATCTCTTCTCTCCATTAGAAGCGCACTGCTGGATCAGGCCACAGCCCATCTAGTCCAGCATCCTATCTCACACAGTGGTCCATCAATTGCTTCTGGGCATCTCAGGCAGAACACAAAGGAAATCCCTCACTTGGCTCTTGACTCCCTGCAAAGGTCTTTAGAGACTTCCTGCTTCTATCTCCAACCTGGAGATGGTACCTAGTCATCAGTTCTAGCAGCCATCAATACACCCATCATTCATGAATTTGTCTGACCCTTAGAACATAAGAGGAGCCCTGCTGGATCAGGCCAGAGTTCTGCTAGTCCAGCATCCTATTTCACTTTCTTCTATCCATTCGCAAGCAGAAGCCAAAGACAAAATCTTCAGTCACCAGAGGCCTATTCACACTTAGGCCTCTAGTCAACAATTACTGCACCTCTGCTGAAGAGCATACACACATCCACTAAGCTGTTAGAGCCTAGAAGCCCCCATTAGAGGTGCACTAATTGTTTAGGTATGGGGCACTAAATCATGCTCCACACCTTTACCAACATTAACTAGAAGCTTACCCAAAGCGTCCGGTGATGTGACCATTCACTCTTCTTCCAGTTGCCTGCATGTGGTGGTTGAGGGAGGCAGTGTCTGCGCACACGCAATGGTGGTAGTGGCCATGATTGATCCCATGAAGGATCCTGTGATCGATCATAGGGTCACAAGAGGGGCGTTTCATTGTAGACAGAGCAGTGGATGCTGTGCGCTCGCTCACAGGTGCTGATGTGATTGGGCGCCACTAGTCCCTGTCCTCAAACACTTAGCTGATTGCAGCCAATGGTAACAGCAAGAAGGCGGGACTTCCAGGCTGGTAAATGGGAGGAACATTTGCAATTCTGGCCAGTAGTGGACGCTTTGGGGATGTTTTTCTCCTGGCAAACGCAAATGGTCCACCTGTACCTGAAGTTTACCTGCCCTAATTCACAGCAGCCTAATCAGGTAAGTGCTCTCAACTCTCTACAAAAGTTTTTAGAGCCTTCATGTCTGTCTCTCCAACCCAGAGGTAGTACCTAGGCATCCATTCTGGAAGCCAATTCATGAATTTCACTACAGACTACCTTTCAGTGGGCACAAGCAGACTGGCTGCATTCTCATACCAATGAATTAAGAGTTGTAACAGGGGGTGCTTCCACATTGGGCGCCAAAAAACAGATCTAAAAAGATCAGTTTTTCAGCGACCCACCTCGCACGTCTGCACACACGTGGGGAGGATGGATTCTGGAGGTCGGATGGAGTGGGTGCTGTGCGGACACATCAGCACTCATTCTAAAAGTTCTCCAGCTTGTGCGCTGGCAATGCCACCCCTGGAGCCGTGGGACGGGAGCATGCAGGTGCCAGTCACCGTGTGTTTCCAGCGGTGCCCGGCGCATGGGGGAAGGGCTTCCAAAGCAGGCAGTCCTGCTTCCACCCTTCCCACACATCCAGAGGAAAATGACGGACGTAAGACCTGATTTTTCAGGTCTTACATTTAATCCAGATTTCGGTGGCAAAACCGGTTTTAAAAATCAGTCTTGCACGCTGAAATGAGGAAGCGGCCTCCACAAAGGGTTGCAAAAGAGGACTCCAGTGCGGAAGCCACTTAAGGTAAGTGTTCTTAATCTGGCTTGGGGGTGGGTGGGTTTAAAACGGTTTCAGCAGCTAGTGCGGAAACACCCAGCGAGTCTGTGGTTCTAAGTTTTGTAAAGCAAAGAGCTACACTTCTTGGGTGGCATGGGCATATTGTTTGCCGGGGGTGTTTTTGCTTTGACAACAACATGGAAGCAGTTTGCTTTCAGGGAGATGCCTAAGATTCCACCCTCTGAAACACAAGCCTCCCAACATTTTTTCCCAAACCTCCAAATCTACTGGATGTTAGCCCCCCCCCCCCAAAATCACTATTTCAGATTCTGACATTTGATACTCAAAAGTTTTATCTCTTTGATATTTTTATGTTTAAAGCTTGACGGTGCTGTTTAATGATTGTTGCAGTAAATCTGGTTGAGAGTAAGGTAGAAAGGGATTAATAAATTCAATCCCTGATAACATAACCATGATAAATGTGACACTAGGCTTACTATGATATTAAGTTATAACGCATTTGGTGCATTGATATAAGAACCTAAGAGGAGCCCTGCTGGATCAGGCCACAGCCCATCTAGTCCAGCATCTTGTTGGACACAGTGGCCCACCAGTTGCCCATGGGCATCTCAAGCAGAGACAAGGGCAAACTTTCTCCTGCTCTCAAATCCCAGCAAATGGCCTTAGAGCAGTGGTTCTCACCCTGTGGGTCACGACCCCTTTGGGGGTCGAACTACCCTTTCAGAGAGGTCATGGCGAGTCTCCCGCCACCCCTCCCTGCCACCCCTATGCGTCACCCCTCGAGGTGGCCAGCAGCAGGGTTGCCTCTCTACCCCTGTGACCCCAGCTGCCTCGCCCCATACGCTCTAACCCTCTGCTCTAGCTTCATTAGTGGACAAAGACCCTCATAGGATCAGGCCCCCATGCTTGGGGGTCTCCACAACATGAGTAACTACATTAAGGGGTCGTGGCATTAGGAAGGTTGAGAACTTCTGCCTTAGAGGCATCCTGTTTGTCCCCTCCCCCCAGCCTGAAAGATGTACTTAGGCATCCATTCTAATAGCCTTTGATACATCTGTCATCCATAAATTTGTCTAACCTTTCCTTAAAGCCATCTAGGCTGGCAGCTGTTACCACCTCTCCAGCAGCCAATTTCAGCTGGACTGTTTGGAGGGCCACAAATGCCCATGTGTAATATAAATAATAGTAATTTAAAAAGTTTCTTTCATACTGGTACAAAAGGCTACCATCTGAGCGAAGGAGTCTGAACCAGCAAGGCCTGCTGGCTTGGACAAGGGGTCTGTTCGCACTTGGCCTTTTTCGGGAGTATATCTCAAGACAGGGTTCTGTGGTCTGCACGCTAATTCAGGCTATAGTAGGTCTCACTTGGGGCCTGCTGTAGCCTGCAGTAGAATGTGGACAGCAGGTCCCTATTCTGGGGTATATTCCAGAATAAAGCCAAGTGCGAATAGGCCCAAGATATGGTCTGGTGTAGTGCCATCAACATGACAGTGCTGATCCAAACCAGTCCCAATACCAGCTCCAAAGCTCACACATGGGCTCTGTAGGGCTAGGAATGAAAGCTTCTAGCCTCGGAACCCCCCAGGGAACTCATTTTGGTACCAATCCCACCACCAGTAGTTGGGAACATGGAGGACAGGATCCTGGGAGACCTCGATATCAAGGTCTACCATGGTTCTATATCAAGGGCCTCTTGATATGGATTGCACTTCATCCTGTATGAACAAAGTGTTGTAGCTAATGCAAGGAATACCAACAAGAACAGAAGAACAGAAGAGTAGACCTGCAGGATCAGGATGCAGACCATCTAGTCTAACATCCCATCTCACACAGTGACCTACCACTTGCTTCTGAGCATCTCAAGCAGAAGACAAAGTCAAAACCACATAGTCTTGAATCCCTGCAAATGGCCTTTAGAGCTATCCTGCCTATCTCTCCAACCTGGAGGTGGTATCTAGGCATCTACCTGTCCTCCATGAATTTCTTACCCTTTCCTATCCAGGCTGGTGGCTATTACCACTTCTTCTGGTAGTAAATTTCATAGAACAATAATCCTCTGGGGCAAAAATACTCTCCTGCCCATCAGCTCCATAGAGTGGCCTAGCCATGTTGAATGTCAGCTCCAGCAACATACCAGGGTGGATTCCCCAATCTTCCCATTTTCTTTAAAATCAGTTTGAGTTGTCAACCATTTTCTAGTGTTTATTTATGTGACTGATTTCCATCTTATTTTATTGTCCATCCTTCTTCCAAAACATCCCCAAAGCAACTTGCACAATTAACGATAGATCATATTAACAAATAATTCCATCAAGTACAGAGGCAAATACAAATACTAAAAATTTATCATCCTATTTTCCTCAGTGCCAGTTTCAGCTCTCTGAACCATTTTTTACTTTGTATTTTATTTTATTAAATATAAAAAAATAAAATCAAGACAGCAAAACAAAATCTAGAATTCAAAGCACCTTCACAAAGAAGAAGAAGATGAGGCGGGTGAGGTGTTGGCTTTAGGGCTGGACACGAATATTCGTAACATTCAAAATTCATATGAATTTGGCTGAATTTGGACTTTTGAATTCGAATCAAATGTTGACACATTAGGACATTCACATTCACATTCAAATTGAATGTTTCAATACATTAATATGAAGCTTTGTTACAGATCTGTATGGGATTCCTATGGTATTGTATGCAAATTCGTATCGAATTCATATTGAACATTCATCTTGAATTCGAATCCTACTACATTTGAAGGGGATCTATTTGAACGAATACGAATTTTCTTGCCTTAGATTTGATATGAAAAAATACAAAAAAAAATTCATGCACATCCCTACTTGGCTTTCATACCCTGTTTTTCTCATCCTTAAGGGGACCCAAAGAGGCTGACAAACCTTCTGTTCTTCTCCCCACAGCAGCCACCCTGTGGTAGAGGTAGATAGAGCTGTGAGAGCTCAGAAGAGAGCTGTGACTAGCCCAAGTTCACCCAGTTGGTTTCATGTAGATGTGTACACTTGAACCGGGAGACTACCAGATAAAAATCATCACAAATTCCAGACCATTGAGAAAGGACTCACGAGGATAATGGTTTTCTCTCACATTATGCCCATTTCAACACTAGCTAACTACTTGACTCATTCACTGAGCTACAACTCCTTCCTCCAGGCTATCCCTCACACCTGAGGATTTACTTCTGCATTTCCCCACCTAGTTAATCCCCTCCACCATATTTACATGTCCTTTGTCACCTCCTACATTCAGTTTCCTATAAGTCTGTTCCTGACATTGGGTCACCTTAGCATCTGAAGAAGTAGATGTGTCTACGAAAGCTCATGCCACCAATCCTTCTCCTGTTAGCCTCCAAGTGCTACTCACTACCTTCCTGGACTTTTTGAATTAGACTAACACGGCTATTTCTCAGATAAAAATCAGACACTCTAACCACAAGACTAAACTGGTTCACAGATTTCACAGTTACGTTCTGCAGGTTTTTCAACAATTATATTTTACCTCCCACATTGACCTCCCTGTCAGTGTTTCAACTGTCATATTGATCTGTCTATCAATTAAGATCTGTGGACAGGTTCACCACTGTAAATCATCAAAAGTATGGAGGTATATGAGAGGGCCTT
The DNA here is from genome assembly GCA_023333525.1 of Aspidoscelis tigris stejnegeri. Lineage (NCBI taxonomy): Eukaryota > Metazoa > Chordata > Lepidosauria > Squamata > Teiidae > Aspidoscelis > Aspidoscelis tigris. The sequence continues at coordinate 107,093,379 of JALMGA010000003.1, read as the reverse complement.
CTCTGTGGTGGCCCCCAAAATGTAGAATAACCTCCCCTCTGAGCTGTGCCTAGCCTCATCACTCATTGCTCTAGCCTTAGAGTGAAGTAACCAGAAGCCTTTTCGCACTACAGCCGGAACTTAGTGCACTTAGGCTAGGACACTCTGGGATGCTTTCCCCATTAACATGTAGGCAGGAAAGGAATGTGTCTACAGTGTCCTAGCCTGAAAAGGCTGGCACAGAGGCGGGACGCCCCTCCCAGGCCTGTCCGCCATTGGATAAGGGAAGACCCAGGGGTGGGCAGACCTGGCAGGGCCCTTCCCTGGATTCCTGCACGTTCCAATCCAGTCCTTTACAGGTGGCAGGAGCTCCCCCACTCCCCACCCCCATGGCCCACACTGTGCACAGACACACCGTGGCGCCAGCTGAGCCGGTCTACTTCATACCAGGACAGCAATAAGGTAGGTGCATGCATACGCGTCCCTGGGCCAGGGGGTGGGTGCTGGGGTGGGGGGTGGTCCCACAGGGCAGATCTCGGCAACTGAGCCCCGCAGAGGACAACGATAGTCCCCGATGGGCCAGGGGATGTGGGGTCCGTCAGTATACCGGGACCAGCTGAAGCTCTGACCAGCTGGGCTCAGTATACTGAAGGACCCCACATCGCCCAGCCCAAAGACAGCCACAGTACAATCTCTCCCTACCCTGGAAAGGGGTAAGGGGAGGCCGAACTGGGCATCCCCCCCCCCCGACTCCTGCTGTCGTGATGGGACTGCAGGAGCCAGGAGTGAGCCACCCTTGCCCCCCACGTGTGCGAGGCCTCACCTTGCCGGGCCCAGGGTGCGATCTGCTGCAATCTGTGCAGGCACGTGTGTTCCCGCAGGCCAGAGCAGATCACACCCCGGGCCCAGCAAGGTAAGTGATTTGCGCGGGCCTGCCAGCTGTTGGGCTGATTTCAGCCCACTAGTGGCATTGGGGGGGGGTCGTGTCCTGCAGCTGTCAGGGAGGGAGGAGTGCAAATGCTTCCCTCCCTGGACAGCTGCGGAACAGCCGGGGATGGGCTGTAACATGCTGGGCCAGGTGTAGAGCACAATTAAGTGCTCTGCACCTGGAACACCTGTAGGACATGCTGGGACAGTTCTGAACGGAACCTCCGGCCCAGAGGAATGAATGCTCCATCCCAGCGTGTCCTCCACGCGTTCCAAAAGGCCTAATGCAAAAAGACTTTAGCACTCTCCTTTTGGGCACTAATATTTGTGATTTTAAGGAACTGAATTTTAATTCTGTTTTACTGATGTCATTGTAACCCACCCTGAGACCTTCAGGTAAAGGGTAGGATAGAAATGTAGACGAAAAAAGAAATACCTCAATTACATTGTTTTAAATACATAGATCCACCAGTTTCTGTGACAGGATCATGCTCCTATCAAAGGTAAACTTGTGCCAACGAGAGATAGATTGTTGAAACGCGCACTGTCGGTGAAAATAATGAAAGTCTGAATGAGCTTCAGGGTTCTGTTCACTAGGAACGAAGGGTTCCCAGCCTCAAAGCCCTTGAGGGTTCCATTTCAATGGTGTGTTTTTGTACACTGCTGAAATGGGACCCCTGGTAATCCAGAAAGAAAGAAGTGTGCCTTCTGGACGTCTCTGTGTTCCAGATCACCCTCACTGGTACACCAGTGGATCTGTTTAATCCAGTCCACCGGTAATCCAGTTTAAGAGTCTCCTGATCTGGATTTCACTCTGTCTGGTGCAGAGGGAGTGAAAAAGTAGTAGGCAGGGCCACTTTAGCCTGCACTGGTGTGTGGACTGAAGAGGACGTCATGCCTGAGTATTCTTTTTCTAAGGCTGTGTTCAGATATAACAGAAGAGGCGTCTTAGAGACACCTCAGAGAGACAGTGTGTGGCCCTCATGTTCCCAAGACTTCTCTAATCCACCTTTTCCAGCACATAATGTCCAGGAGAGGAGAAAGGGCCAGACTGCTGTGTGAACAATCCCACTTCAGAGTCTCCTCTAAGGTTGTGTTCAGACATAACAGAAAGGGTACCTCAGAGGCACCTCACGGAGAGAGTGTGTGGCCCTCATGTTCCCAGGCCTTCTCTCATCCACCTTTTCTAGCACAGAATGTTCAGGAGAAGGGGCAGGGGCAGACTGATGTGTGAACATGAACAATTCCACCCAAGAGCCTTCTCTAAGAGGCTTCAAAGATACCTCAGGCTCCATCTGGGCATTGGCTCCTTATTCTGCTATAGTTAGATATTCCAAAATAAAGAACGGGATATTCTGTAATATCCATGCTTTATTCTGGAATATCCAAATTCAGTGGGAATAAGTAACCAACGTCAGGATGTAGCCCAGTGTTGGGTTTTGGTTTTGTTTGCTTTTTCTAATCACAGCCTAAGGTAAATGCAAAAACCTGAGGAGTCAACGGGGGTTGACTGTTTTATGGTTTTGGATTAGGCCACACAGGGGCTGAAATCACTGAAAAAGAAAGCAAAGGAACAGGTAAGTACCCCTTACTGCTTGAATCTGCCCCCTGCCAACATCTGGCCAGCATCTAATTCTCTTCCACTTCTCATGGAAACACTTAACTGAAGGCCAAAAAGAAAGACAACTATTGATAAAAGTAATAAAGGATGTAATTGCCAGACAGGGTGTCCAGGTACCCTGGGAGCGCTGATGGCTCAAATTGGTAACTTTATTAGAACAAAATGAGACACATCAATTTGTATGCTCATTCCTGGGGAACTATAAAGGATTTATTTTTTCAGATGGTTACTTTTACTGCTGTGTAAAAGGGGAACATAGTCACTTTTCCCCACAGGGGCAAGGTTGCTGGCCATTGTATGAAGGAGGCAGCCTCAGAAATCAAGGATTTTCTTCTCGGTGATTTTTGCTTACAATAAATCACCAAGAAGAAAATTCTTGATTTTTTTTTTTCCTTCTTGTTCAGGAAAACCTGCCAGATGGCTGATGAAAAAGCTGCAGAAAAGAGACCAGGAGATCAAGAGTTAGCGCAATTAGGAAGCCTTTCAGGATGGGGGGAAAGTGGGAAACTTTTAAAAACAAAATTACAAAATGATTTCCAGGTAAATGCTTAATTTTCCTTCAGGCTCACTTAAGCTTTGTTCGCACCTAAATGTTAATCCAGTTTCAGTCCACTTTCAGAGTGGAACAACAAAACCACAAAGTGACTAGGCAGTTTCTTTCTACACTGTCTAGCCCAAAGATGGATTTTCTGAGCTGGAAATTCATAGAATCACAGAATTGGAAGGGACCTCTGGGGTCATCTAGTCCAACCCCGTGCTCAATGCAGGATTTCCTAAACCATCCCAGACAGATGTAGGTCCAGCCTCTGCTTGAAGACTCCAGTGATGGAGAACCCACCACCTCCTCTGGCAACCTCTTCCACTGACTGATCGCCCTCACTGTCAGGAAGTTTTTCCTAATACCTAATCAGCTTACCACTTTGCTTATATGTCCTCTCACTCCAAAAGTGGACTGAAGATGCATTAAACCTTAGATGTGAATGCAGCCTTGCGGCCTTTCTGCTAGCACCTCTCCATGATTCGCACCGTGGAAAGATGTGGTCTGGAACAATGGCAATGGCCCAGCCCAAATTTTATCTCATGCAAGCTTTAGGGCTGAGCTACAGGCATCTGAAGAAGAAGAAGAGTTGGCTTTTCTACCCCGCTTTTCTCACCCATTTAAGGGGACTCAAAGTGGCTGAAAAAGCTTTTCAATTCTTCTCCCCACAACAGAACACCCTGTGAGGTAGGTGGGGCTGTGAGAGCTCAGAAGAGAGCTCTGACTAGCCCATGGTCACCCAGCTGGCTTCGTGGAGGAGGGTGGAATCAAACCCGGTATTCCCAGATGAGAGTCTGGCTCCTTAACCACTAGACCAACTGGCTAGTGGGAGGGGTCAGCTTGTATCAATCCATGTCTGACCAGCACTGGCACAAATTCAATGCGAATTCATTAACAGGCTGACTTGATTGGGACTCATGTGAACAGTCTGATCAAGGTCTCCAGGTGTGGGTGGGGCCTTGCAGATCTACACTATCATGTGGACTGAAGAGGATCTAAAGCGGTCCCTTGTTCTTTTATTCAACACACTTCTATATTGGTTCTTGTGTACATGATTGCACACATGCCAGTCTCCATTTTATTCAGTTTATCTCATTTGCTGTGCAAGTAAGAGTGGTTTGAATAACTAGCAAGATTTCTGCAAAATATGAACATCATATCACCAGCATATCAACTTACTCAAAGGCTGATGTTTGGGGCACTTAAACCTAGAGAGATTTATTTGGGATTAAAGTCTTTATTTCTTTAATAGATTCTGTTTCTCCTCCCAAAATCTCAGGAGCCAAAGTACTGCAGAGAATGCAGATAAATGGGAACAGGTTCAGAGATTGGCAAAAAAAGGGTCACCGGGGACCAGAAACATTTCCGCATAATGTGGATCTGGCTTTTAGGGGTACATTTCCCTGTGAAATTAAAAGCTGTCTCGAATTCCAGGGACGATATCCTATGCAGCAGGAAAAGTGGTTTAGAGAACACTGAATACAGAGGGTTTTTTGAGGCAGACATTCGATTTGTATTCCACGGAGTATAGTGGAGAAATCTGAAAAGTAATGAAAGAAGCAGGAAATGTCACAGTTTCCCACCTCGCTCAAAAGCAAGGTGACGGTGTTACAAGAAGGGAAGCACCTATCTCCAGAACTGCGGAGGTTTTTGTGAAATAACACAAAAATAGAAGCTTAATGAGGAAGAAGGGGAAACGGAGAAGAGCGGACTAGGGCAAGGAAGGAAACTAGAAGTTGGGGGATAATGATGGCGCTACTCTAGAACTCCCACAATGTCTGGCATTGGGGAGGAGGGAAATGAAACCATCTTTCTGTCCACCTCATATAGGGTGTTTTTCCACCTCGCTCCTTTAATCCAGATCTAAGAAGGTCCGGATCTAAGGAATGGGTACATTCCTTAATCTGGATCTAGTAGATCTAGATTAAGGGAAGTACCCGATGTGTTTCCATGGGTGGTCTAGCACCCAATAGCAATGGGTGCTAGCCTCCCTGCCGTGGAAACACCGGAGCACCCATTTGGAAACCCAGATCTACCCATGAGGGGTCTGCTTGTCACCCCAGCTGTTTGGGGGGACAGGGGGTGCAATCTCCAAAGCCACTTCGAAGTCTGTGCAAAACAGCTCCATTGAAGTCTGTGCTGATCTTCGGAGTGAACTTCGAAGTGACTTCGAAGTGACTTCGGAGTCACTTCGAAGTTCACTCTGAAGATAGGCACAGACTTCAAAGATGCTCCGGAGCTATTTTGCACAGACTTCGAAGTGACTTGGAAATGTCTTCGAACCTTAGGTTTTGGGGTCCCCCCCCCCATCCCGCTAGCCTCCTCTAGACCCCATTGCCACACGAGTGTGGAAACAGGTTCCCTTTAATCCGGAGACCCCATTGTAGACCCCATTAATGCGGTCTACAGAAAATCCGGATTAAAGGCCAGAAAGTACCCATTTGATCCGGATTTCCCCAGTGGCAGTCGAAACAATTGGGTCCCAAATGGGTGCCTTTGTGGAAATGGGATCATCCGGCTCACACCCAAATGGGTCCTTAATGGGTACTTTCTGACAGTGGAAAAACACCCATAGTCCCTTTCTGATTGCACCTTGAACTAGGGATGTACACCAATGTTCTAAATATTTGAAATTCAATCAAATTCAATCGGATGTGGACATTCAAATTCAAACAGAATGTCTAGACATTTGAATTTAAGCATTCAAATGGATTTCAGATGTGAATCTCCAGAGCTTTGGACAAAGCTTCATAGAAATGGCATTGCTCTTACGGGTCATCGTCAAAGCCTGTGTCATTCTCTGGAGTTTCCTTCGGAGCCATCTTGAGAGCTGTCTTTGGAGATTATGCACAGGCTTCCGAGCTTCAGGGCAGCCCCCCCCCCCATGAATGCCCCCCTGGAGCCCACCCCTAGCCCCCATTGCCTGATCACAGTGGAAACAGGCTCTGTATAATCCAGATTTGATGCCTGAAGACCCCCCCCCCATTGTAGACCCCTTTAATGGGGTCTAGAGGAAATCCGGATTATAGGTCCTGTAGGGCCCATTTAATCTGGATTTCCCCAGAACAGGTAGAAACAAATGTGGCTCTAATGGGGTCTGCAGTGGAAACTGGGTCTTCCTGCTCTGAGCCTAATGAGTCCTTAGTGCTAGTAGACACCCCCCTCCCCATCTCTATCTATCGCATACTTAAACATTTCAGAACATGAGGGTCTGAGCACAAAAATAAATAGAAAACGGCTGTCTTGTCAATTCCTGGTACTGACAATCAATAACGGCTACAGGAAACACAATTTCTGGTATCTTATGGTGATCGTTGAGTGGGAAAAGGAGATTGGTTGGCCTTGGTTTTCTATTAAAACTTTTGATTGACACAAATTATGCCATCCATCCTGTTCGTTTTGCATTTCCCGGATAATGGTATGGGGGTTGAGGTAGGTATAGCTCTTCAGCAATCCATTAATTCCCACTTTCAAACCAAAAGGTTGTACAGCAGCACTGAACAGAACTAAGCAAGCACAGAATACTTCCTTAGATCCAAAATTGTGTGTTTCCGTGGAGTAATTTTTGCTAGCCGTGTTATGATAAATTAGTGTTAATTTGTATACATGGCTTATGCTCTGTGCAAAATTTAGTGCGTAGCTGACTATGCGTGTGAGTATTAATAACTATTTGTTTTGAATTATCTTTGTTTGCACGTCCTTTTTTTTTCCTGAAAGAGCTGCATTTGGGTAAATCATGCTCCTCCTTCCAACATTTTAGCTCCAAAACTACTTTTTTGAGGGAGAGGGAATGATTCCTTCAGGGTTAACCCAGGCTGAGCTGAATTTGAACTCAGTCAGAACTTCCCTTTCCGCACTGAGCCTTATTCTGGGCTATATCCAGGAATAGAGGCCTGAGGCCTATTCACACGAGGGCCTCCGGAATGCGTGTAGGATGCCCTGGCATGAAGCATTGGTTCTGCTGGGTTGGTGGTTCTGTTCGGAACCGCCCCAGCCCATTCCAGGGTGTCTTACACACGTTTTGGGTGTAGAGCATGAAATCATGCTCTACACCTGTTCCCAGCTCTCCCAGGATGTCCCACAGCTGTTTGGGAGGGAGAGCATTCACATGCTCCCTCTGGAACAGCTGTGGGCCCTGCCCCAACCTGCTGCCATTGGGTCAGGTTCAACCCAGGGCCGGGCAGGCCTGTCTCTTCCCTTCCTTGGGTTCCTGCATGCTCTAAGTCATGCAGTTGGCTCCCCTAGAGTCCATAGGAACCCCCCCCCCCGGGCACGGGCCCACCCTGGGATGTGTGCGCATACACGCTGCTTACCTCTTCATCACCGGGTTCAAAGTGGCGGGCCCGGTCAGCAGTTTTGTGCATCGAGACAGGCCTGCCTGCCCCGGGTCGAACCTGGCAGATCTGGGAGGGGTATCCAGCCCCTGCACTGGCCTTTTCGAGCTAGTCCACACGAGGACGGATTCTGCATTTGCACCTAGGGAAGTAGGAACGCGTCCCCACATGGTCCTTACCTACCTAGCTGTGAATGGGGGATGCGTCCCCCGCATGGCCTAGCCTTCGTGCACTGTAGCCCTAGTGCAAAAAGGCCTCTGCTCCCCACATGTGGCTGGCCCCAGGCTTGATGCTGGGGATGCGCACGAATATTCAAAACATTCAAAATTCGATTGAACTCGATTGAATTTGGACATTCAACTTTGAATTGAATATCTATACATTTGAATTTAACATTCGAGCGAATTCTCAAATCTTTCAAATCATTTGAATGAATTATTTGGATATTTGTATACATACAGATATCTATCCATTACATACATATCTGTAGGCATCTTATTCATATCTGCATGCATTTGTACAGATATGTACAGGATGAAAACAGGATGCACATGGGATAGAAACGGGATTCGTACGCATGCGTATGGATACATTTGAATATTCGTATGAATAGATTCAAATGTATTCTATTTTAATAGAATGTGAATACATTCGGATTTTAAACAGTCGAATCTATTCAAATCTTCAGATATTTTATTTGAATTAAATCCTGAAAATTGGATTCATTCACTCCCCTACTTAATACTCTAACCACTGCACCAGACTTTCTCTCTTTGATTCAAGGTCTTCCATTCAAGAGCCCTGAATCTATGCTTGAGGGATTCTTAGGAATGTACAGTACATGGCGGTATCCTCCTGGGGTGTTTTCCCACTGTCACTAGAAGTACCCATTAAGTACCCATTAACGGGTACAAAAATGCCATTACGTACCCATTAAAGGTATTTAATGGGTACTTTTAGTGACAGTGGAAAAACACCCCTGAACTGTTCTAACTTGACTCTTAAGACAAACTCTTAAAACAAAACTGTGTTGAAAGGTTCTCAGCCTAGTAACCCTTAAGTCTGAGTTATAATAGTCAATTCAGCTATATTAGTGGTTTAAAATACCATGGAAGGATGCAACGTAAATGTACTTTATTCTTTCCAGTAGGGATGTACACAAAGGTGGGGTTTTTTTGCATTCAAATTCGAGTTGATTCAAATGTCAAAACATTTGATTCAATTTAAATGTTTAGAATCCAAATGCTATAAAAACTGTCTCAAATCCAATACATTTGAATATTTGTTCGAATGTTAGATTCGTATTTAAAGATATGAATGCCAACTGCATTCATATGTGTTATACATATCTGTATGCATTTCATACGCGTCCCGTTTTATCCCGTATGCATCCCGTTTTCATTCCGCATTATAAGCGCAAAAGCGCTGAGGCTAAGGACGTGCATGAATTTTTTTGGCATTCGATCCATACAGATACGTATGTAATACATACGTATCTGTACATTCGAATCATTCAAATGAATGTTTCAGAACATTCAAAATCCATTTGAATGCTTAAATGTGAAGGTGTAGACGTTCTATTCGAATTCGAATGTCCACATTCGATTGAATTCGATCGAATTTCAAATGTTTAGAACATTTGTGCACAACCCTACTTTCCAGTCCTGCTTTCTGTATATATATTCAAAAAAAGTCTCCTCATGGTTAGCCACTGTCATAGGGCCTGTTCACGCTTATGAGTGCAGCACAGATTAGAATGCTCTGGGCCACGCTGTCCGCACACCACACTGCTACCTCTGGCTCAGAGAGTATCCTGGAGCACCTGGCCCTCCCTCGCTGTGGAGATGTAAAAAACTCTCCACAGCTTGAGCGGGAGCATCTACCATGCTCACGGTTGCTCCTGCAGGCAGCATTTATACCCATGTCTGGGGTGCAAATGCTGCATGAGGAAAGGTTGACGGGTCTGCAGCTGTACAATCATGCACCATTGGCATAATCACCATGGCAAAAGCCAGGTGCACAGCAGAAACTGCCACCGCTGTTGCTATGTTGATTGGAATGGTCTGGGATGGACCATCCACACTGTGGGTGCGTCTTCATGGCATAGTTATCTCGAATTCAAAACGTTTTGAGTTTGCGCAGTTCAGACGGCACTTCGGATTAACACGGTATTTCCGTGTTAAAGGACGTTATCCCGATTAGAAATAAATCCTGATCTCAACAGGTCTCACTCCGGATCGTGCGTCGATACGTGTTTCCTTTTTAACTGTGTGGACAGTATCGTTCCGGGATGAGATTCAGTGTTAAGGCTGTCCTGCCCCCCCAATCGCACTGTAACCAATGGCTGAACGTATTAGAAGCACGTCATGTTTAGGGTTTCCTTCATTGAAAAAATCCACCCTCAAACACCCACTATAAACCTCCAGTCCTTAAAGCTGAAACACTGTATCAATCTAAGCACTTCACACCTTAAAAACAATGTTGCAATTTTGCGCAATTTCAGAACTTTGAAGGTTTGGAACAGTCGCTTTCAGCCCCCTTAAGGGTGAGAAGGCTTGTCAGCCACTTAGTCCCTTGAAGGGTGAAAACAGAATGTCAACCGCTTTGAGCCCCCTCTAGGCTACTTTCCCTCTGCCTGTGGTCACACCTAAGGTTTAATCCAGTTTCAGTTCACTTTCAGAGTGAGAGAATACACCAGCAAACTGACAAGCTGGTTTTCTTTCAGGGTTAATAACTCAGAAAATCCACCTTTAGACTAGATAATGTGGAAAGAAAACTACTGGTCACTTTGCTGATGTGTTCTCTCACTCTGAAGGTGGAGTGAAGCTAGATTAAACCTTAGGTGTGACCACAAGCCAAGGTTTTAATCCAGCTTCGGTCCCTGTGAGGTGGGGGGGCGGAGTTCCCTCCCGGCCACGGGGGGAAGAGCAAGCGAGGAGCCCCCTTCGCCCTCTTGTCCACCCCTTGGCTCTCCTCCTCTGCGGGGCAAAGTGGCGGCAAAGCGGGGGAAAAGCGGCGGCGGAGCCCCAGGGAGAAGCCGCTAGCGCCGCAGCGCCGCAGCGCCTGGATGGATGGATGGATGGATGGATGGATGGATGGATGGATGGATGGATGGATGGATGGATGGATGGATGGATGGATGGATGGATGCTGCTGCTGCTGCTGCTGCTGCTGCTGCTGCTGCTGCTGCTGCTGCTGCTGCTGCTGGGAAGGGGGAGGGTGGATTGGGCAGGGAATTCCCGGCGGAGCATGACGCAAAGAGAAGGGAGGGTGGGATCCTGGCAGGGAAAACCAATCACAGGAGAGAGTGTGGGCAATGGGCAGGAGGACAATGCTGCCATGTGGACTCCGAGTATTGATCCCGCGTTAAGGCTGCCATCGGAACCGGATCAACTTGCAAGTCGTCTGGACAGCTTTGTTCCGTTTCTTTTATTTCGAATTCTTTAAACTGAAATAACACATGCCATGAAGACGCGCCCTGTGAGCGTCTGAAGTTAAATTGGTGATGGTGTTAGTGCTTGTGATACAAACACCGACTACTATCTCTGAACTTAATGACAATGGGATGGTATTGTTCTACCGTTCCAGAGGGATAAATATGAACAAACCAAAAGAATATTGGAGAATATTAATATCTAATGAAGTGCCTCCTCTTATTCAGACTTGCCAGTACAGTAGCATCAACTGGAGTGGCCCTCTTGGCAGGTCTATCATTTTCAGATGTTAAAGGACTGGGAATCCATAACAGGGCCTCCTCTGTGCTAGCCCCAGGCCATGCAATGTTCTCCATTCTGTGGTGCATCAGGTGCCATCATTTTATATATTCCAGCAGATGGTGATGATAAATCTCTTTACGTGTGCCTTCAGAGAAAGAGGCAGTATTATTCATCTTCCTCCTCATCTGCCTACAGTACAATTGTTTTTCATTTAGTTTTATGTGTTTGTTCTGTTGGTGGCTGCTTTGAGACTTTAGGGTCCAGGGTATAAATAAATAAACAAACAAACATTCTACTCTCTACCAGTCATAAAGCTCTCTGGGAAAGTCACGAGGCAGCCGATGCTAGAGATGTGCATGAACTTTTTGGGGCATTCAATTCAAAATAAATTGAATGTTCGAAAATCCTTATTCATACAAATAGATCACATTCAAATGTGGTAAAATTCTATCTGAAATGAATAGATACGTAACTGATGTGAACAGATACGTATCTGATACGTTTCCCCAGCTTAACATTTCCCCTGACCACTAGAGCAAGTCTGGTCTAGTGGTCAGGGAGCCAGACTCCTATCTAGGAATACCGGGTTCGATTCCACCCTCCCCCATGAAGCCAGCTGGGTGACCTTGGGCTAGTCACAGCTCTCTTCTGAGCTCTCACAGCCCCACCTACCTCACAGGGTGTCTGTTGTGGGGAGAAGAACAGAAAGCTTCATCAGCCGCTTTGAGTCCCCTTAAATGGGTGACAAAAGTAGGGTAGAAAAGCCAACTCTTCTGCTGCTGCTTCTTAACAAATGTCTGAACTATTCATACGAATGTCCGGAAACATTCACATTTATTCAAATGTTAGCATATGAATATTGTAACATTTGATTTGAGTTTGAATGTCCAAATTCAACTGAATTTGGCCAAATCTACCTCACAGTGTGTGGCGTTCACGCCAGTCAGCAGAGACAGGGCAGCCATTTTGTGGGATTTCCAAGCTCCGTGACTGACAGCTGGGGTGGAGCGTCGGAAGAAGCCCAGCCAGCCTACCAAAATGGACCAATCAGAAGTGCGGAGTCACGGACTATAAAAGCGGGTGGCTTGCTGCGTCTCTTGTGTCTCGTCTTGGGTAGAGGAGGATCAAGGGAGTGTTACTCCAAACTGCTGCTTGTAGGCCTCTTCTCTCAGGGATGAGGAGAAGAAAGGCAGGAGGTCTCTCCTCTTGGGTAGAGGGAGATCGGGGTGTGCAACGGAAGCATGCCCGTGTGAATGTGCGACTCTCCACTCAGAGCCAGAGCAGAATAGAGCCCAGGAGAACAGTATCAGGATTGCTGCAAAGCTATTTTTATTATTTTGGGGATTTAAATTACTTCAAGTCAGTGACAAGCCTGAGAGGCAAGGACTAAGAACAGATTGACCTTACTGTGGAGCTTAATAGGGACTGCTGGCTCACAGTAGGGCTTGCTAAGGGAACGGGACAGATTATTAGTTTCTATATCTTACTTTTCAAGTAACAGAAGAACATTCAAGTCAAACTACAAACTTGCTTCTTTATTTTTCCTTTTGTAACAATAAACTAATAGTGTTTGTTTTACAACTGAGTTGGCTTGCTGCTTTATGGGAGTCTGGTTCACAGACATATAAGGCAGGACCCCAGTGGAGGGGGGGCTGGTTGGCACACAGCCCCGCCAGAGCTGGTAGGGACCTGGGTGCTCAGCAGCTTGCTTTATTTCTGCATTACTCTGCGGAGGACGAGGAGGGAGGGGCTGGGCTGAGTCACTGCACAGGGTGTTTTTGAGATGACAAAATGTAAAGGGAGAGAGGAAAGCCCAAATTGTCTTCAGTTCCTTCAGGGAAAATGCAATACCTCAATATATGGAATATGGAAGACCAGAGAAAAGTTTGATGCAAGGTTTGTCCCTGTCTCTGCTTGAGATGCCCATGAGGATTTGGTGGGCCACTGTGTGCAACGGGACACTGGACTAGATGGGCTGTGGCCTGATCCAGCAGGGCTCCTCTTATGTTCTTAATCCACAATATCACACAAGTAGTAAGTTTCTTCCTTGCTTTTTTTTTTTTTAAACTAAGGAGCTTTTTCTTTCTCTATTCCTCTTGTTAATCTTAATTATTGGGGAATGGAATTCTGGTCCTTTTTTCGGCTCTCTCAGCAGACTGCCTTTAGAGACCCTCCTTGGTCATCTCCTATTCTCCTGACTGTGGCCCCATTTTAGCAAAACACATTTGTGTGCCATACAAGCTTAGCACATGACCCGTCGAGAGGATCACTCCAGCATCTGAACAGTGGTATTAATCAAACAACTGGTTCCACCAGTAACTCATCATTTCTGGCTGTTTGTTTCTGCCTGTCCCCCAACCTTATTCTGCTAGCTCCATAATGCCAAAGCCCAATCCCATTTTGATTAAAAGAAAACAAAAACCAGACCGTGCCGTAGAGTCTGTTTGCAAGTCACATGCCCCAGGGAATGCTAATCCCCCCCCCAAAAAATACACTCTTAATGCATTCTGAACAACGCACTGTCCTCATGATCCCCAGTAAACACGCTAAAGACAAGGAGAGACTCTTTTGCTGGGCAAGCCAGACTGACGCGTGCAAGAGGAGGGCAGAAATCTTCTTTAATTCTGCATTATGAAAATCCAGGCTAGTGCTAAATACAACTGTTCATCTGCCACGAGGAGCTATCAGATCTATGGTGATATTTGCGTAGGAAACAGAGGGAACCTTTGCCCCGAAGGGAGGAGGGTGGGAAGGGAAACAGAGTGTTAAGGGGCACCAGTCGGGCAACATGGCACAAAGTCCTGCTGTAAGATGCCCCTGGGCACAAATAATGTTGCTTTTAATCACTACTGGCGTGTGACCCCATCTAGAACTGCAGCATATGCACTTGAAAGCTCCAGGGCTTAAGACACACACACAAACACACACACACACACAAAGAGCTGCAAAGCCAGTAGTTTTCTAAGGATGAGGAGCAGAGAATTAGTATAAAATTATATTCTCCTGGCAGTTATAATGTCAGATACAGTGGCAGCAAAAAGCATTTTAAATCACCTGGTCCTGATGGATTTTCCTTCGAAATTCTGCAAAATATTCAAGGAAATGCTACTCCTTTATATGACCAAACTGTGCAACCACGTCGTTACAACATCTAAAATGCCACAATCCTGGAAGGACGCAGTTCCGATCCCGCACAGAAAAAATCTTAATAAGGATAGCTAAAACCCAGCATCTTACTGCCCTGTAGTTTTTATTAATCAAGACTACAAGATGTCCCCTGCAATAATGGGTAAAAGGCTGAATCGGTTTAGCAAAAAAGTAGCGCACAAAGACTATTTGGGGTTTATGCCAAATAGGCTTACAGCTGACCCGGGGAGGAACCCTTTACATGAGATATACCAAGCCAAAAATAGGCGGGGAACCAACACTTAAAACACTGGAAGTAGAGTAGGGATGTGCATGAATATTCATAACTTTCAAAATTCATCCGAATTCAGCTGAATTTGGACATTCAAATTTAAATAGAATGTTGGTGCATTCAAGGATTGGCATTCGAATTTGAATCAAATGTTTAGATACACTTGTATGAAGCTTCATATGAAGGTTTGTATCGGATTCATATGCTATTTGTAGTAGGGATGTGCATGGATATTTAAGAACATAAGAACATAAGAGGAGCCCTGCTGGACCAGGCCACAGCCCATCTAGTCCAGCATCCTGTTGTACACAGTGGCGCACCAAATGCTCATGGGCATCTCAAGCAGAGACAAGGGGTGTTTTTCCACTACCACTAAAAGTACCCATTAAGTACCCATTAATGGGTACGAAATGGCATTTTTGTACCCATTAATGGGTACGAAATGGGTACTTCTAGTGACAGTGGGAAAACACCCAAGACAAACCTTTGCCTGCTCTTGAATCCCAGCAAATGGCCTTAGAAGTGTCCCACTCCCCCACACACACCTGAAAGATGCACCTAGGCATTCATTCTAGTAGCCATTGTTTCATCCTTTATCCATAAATTTGTCTAACCCTACCTTAAAGCCATCTAGGCTGGTAGCTGTCACCACCTCTTCTGGCAGCAAATTCCATAAACCGATGACCCTCTGGGTGAAGAAATACTTCCCTTTGTCAGATCCGACTCTCCTACCCATCAGCTTCATAGATGCCCCTTCGTTCTAGTGGTCTAGAACAATGGCAATGGCCCAGACCAAATTTTATCTCATGCAAGCTTTAGGGCTGAGCTCCAGGCATCTGAAGAAGAACAAGTTGGCTTTTCTACCCTGCTTTTCCCACCCATTTAAGGGGACTGAAAGCATCTGACAAAGCTTTTCTATTCTTCTCCCCACAACAGAACACCCTGTGAGGTAGGTGGGGCTGTGAGAGCTCAGAAGAGAGCTGTGACTAGCCCAAGGTCACCCAGCTGGCTTCATAGGGAAGGGCGGAATCGAACCTGGTATTCCCAGATAAGAGTCTGGCACCCTAATTGCCAGACCAAACTGGCTCACATTTGACGTGCTGTCAAATGACTTCTTAATAACCATAACCATGAGGAAATGAACTTTGGCACGAAAAGTACAAAACTGATCGGTAACATAGATGAAGAAAACTATGCCAAACATAGGCTGTGATCAGACACAGCAAATCACTATTACTAGAAAAAACATCTCTGAGGGCATCTGAGGTGGCTTAGAGAAGGTTGTAAGGTGGGATTGTTGACACACCAGTATCTCCCTCCCAACCTCTCTGGAACATTCTCTGTGCTAGGAAAGGTGGATAAGAGAACATCAGGAACATGAGGAGCACATACCGTCTCCCTGAGGCACCTCTGAGGCATATTTTTGTTTTGTTTCAGCACACAGCCTGTCATGCCTCCAGAGCATCATGATGCTCTTGAGACATACATTTAGTTAAAGATATTATAGGCTTTTCTATGTCTTAGTTTAGAAGGGGAAATAGATGTTTATAGCTTTAAGAAAGAAAAGGATTGTGGGAAATTCTAGGGTCTTATACTGCCTCTCCAGTTAGTTTCAGTTTGTATGTAGTGAGTTTGCAACCAAGTCAGACCTGGAAAGAGCATTTTCCTTTGACAAAAGACAAAGTCCACAGAAGAAAGATAAAGCACAGAAGAAGAAAGATAAAACTCACAAAGGAGAGAGAACAAGGTATTTAACCAAGACTGTTGAGAGAAAAGAAATTATTTCAGGTTATGTGTGTTTGTAACCAGTAAAGCCTTTAAAAATATAAGAAGTTGTGGACAAGTCTTATGTTCAGGCTGTGTTTCCTAGAGCCAGAGATTTCATTACATGCCAGTTCATAGCATTGCTCTGGGGACAAAACACAGCCTAAGAACAAACAATATATATATACTTGTATATTTTATCTTTGTTCTGCAATATAATTACACCATTCCTTTAATTTTCTTTCCTTGGGAGTTTCCCAGTTCTTTACAATAACTGGGTTTGCTGCCATTAAGGTCCTGGATGTTCCTGTCCCCTCTTGATACTATCCGGGGGGGGGGGGGTGGCGGTCCTCCTCTGGGCACTGCCATTTTTGCTGTGGTGCCCTCCACGACTGCGCATACATCAGCACCGTCACCCTGACGATGCTGATGCTCTGTACACGCACAGTTGCAGAAGCATCTATGGTTGTCCAAGATGTCAGCGTGCTTGCGTGGCACCTGAGACAACCCTGGAGCACCAAAAGAGGAACGGATGGTCACTGCCCCAGATGCTTGAACTAAGATTTCAGGTTGCATTGGTTAAGGCACGTAGCATGATTTCGTGCTCCACACATAATCAACAATTAGTGAACTTCTGGTGAGGCAGGCCAGGCTTGGAGGCTGTAACAGCCTCCAACACATGCAGCTGCTCTTCACCAGAAGTTCACTAATCATGCACTACTACTGGCTGTAGTGCAAATAGGCCCATGACCTGAACCAAGCCCTTTTCTGCACTTTCATTCAGATGAAGAGCCTGTACAGTAACCATCCAGACTGTTGGATCTGCACAATAATTTGTATCTATGAGCCCGCAGCCCCAATGGTGCAGTTCCATCTGCTTTAGACAGAGTGTGATACAAAACAGTGAAGTCATGTTCAGTATTGCTGGTATACCCATTTAATCAAGTCTACCACAGAGACCAGTGGCCATCATCCAAAACACAAGAAGCATGCAGAAGACACCCTGAGTCAGAGCGCCATCTGAGCAGCCAATCATGGCAGCAGAGAGGCAGAACTTCTGGCTCCAGATGCACCGGTGCAGACTGGTAAATGGGAGGACCATTCACACTTCTGGCCAGTAAGGGACACTTTTGCTACGATTTCCTCCTGCCATACACAAATGGTCCTCCTGTCCTTGGATTGTACCAGGCTTAGAGCGCTACATCTTACTGGCTGTAGTGCAAATAGGTAAGACATTTTAGGGGAAAGACATTTTAGGGGAAAGTCCTTATAGTCTTGTTTTCTCATCCATCCCACTTTTGCAAAGATGTGGTTTGGTTCTGATCCCACAGGGGGTTCCAATTAGAGACGTGCACAAATGTTTGTTTTTGCATTTGCATTTGAATCAATTCAAATGAGAAAACATTCTATTCAATTTGAATGTTTAAAATCCTAATGCAACAAGACCCGATTCGAATCCAATACATTTGAATCTATTCGTTCAAATGTTAGATACGATTTCGAAGATACAAACGTCAACAACATTCGTGTGTGTTACACGTATCTGTATGCACTTCATACGCATCCAGTTTTATCCCGTATGCATCCCATTTTCGTTCCATATTATAAGTGCAAATGCGTACAGATACGTATGATGTATGTAGAGATACATTCAGACGATTCAAATCATTCAAACGAATGTTTTGGAACACTCAAACTTGTTTGAATATCTAAATTCAAATGTGAAGACACTCTATTTCAGTGTTTCCCAAAGTGTGGTACGCGTACCCCCAGGGGTACGGGTGGGGGTACGCGTTGCACCGGAGTTTGGTGGGGGTCACGTGGGAATATCCACTGCACCGTGCTTAGCTATGCCCACAGAACAAGGAAATAAATAGGCGCATATCGCAGTTTTTACACGGGAACTGGGGCCATCGTACATCGTACCGCAACTCATTATGGCGGGAACTTCTGCGCATCCTTCGCGCAGCTCGGGTTCGGCCATTTTTAAACTGCGGGAACATTAACAGTTGACGTTGAGCCGCGGAGCTGTTTAAACACCGGAGAATTGCAGTGTTATCTAACGGTCTTGTGAGGCGTGACACGGCGTGAATATACTGCACTTCGTTGTGTATGTACCAAAAAAAGAAAAAATAAATATATTTTGATTTTTATTAAAACATATGTTTTTTATGAGGGGTACTCAGCGTTACAAAAATTATAGAAGGGGTACACATATGTCAAAAGTTTGGGAAACACTGGTCTATTTGAATTCGATCGAATTTCACATGTTTAGAACATTCATGCACATCCCTAATTCCAGTTCTAAAATCCCAAAGCATGCAAAAAGAAATAGTTTCCTCCATTCTTTGGGTTCAGTGCAAATTTACAGCAGCTTTTCCACAGTGTTTTTACCCTGAAAATGCCTTCCTGGCTTCGTTCTGCTCATTTCTTTTTGCGATCTGTCACTGCCTTGCTATTAAAAGGATGGAGCCCGTGGACACGTTCACTGACTTCACACATGCTGCTACGCCCAAAGCCTTTTTCAACATTGTTGTCAGCTCCTTTTTTTGTTATAATAAAAATAGGAAAAAGATCAAGTTGGACTGAACGTAACAGAAGGTGCCAGGGAAATCATCAGTTGTGTGTTTGGTTTGTGGTTATTCAAAGAAAGAAAGAAAGAAAGGATTGGAGAATCCGTGTGGATTCTATGTAGTATTTTTAAAACTCTAATGTTTATTATTGATTTATGTAAAATATTTTCATACTGCTTACCACCTTGGGACTGCAAAGCAGGGGTGCTTCCGCATTGGCCACAGAAAAATGGATCTAAAAAGATCTGTTTTTCAGCGATCCATCCTCCCCCTGATCCGTCAAAAATAGTGACAGATCCGAAGGGTCTCTGCGCATCCACACACATGCGGGGATGCTGGATTCCAGAGGATTGATGGAGTGGGTGCTGTGTGGGTGCATCAGCACCCATTCCAAATATCCTCTGGCCCGCACGCTGATGACGCCGCCTCCGGAGCCACGGGACTGGAGCATGGAGTCACTGTGTGTTTCTAGCGGCGTCCAGGACATGGGGGAAGAACTTTGGAAGCAGGCGGTCTTGCTTCTGCCCTTCCCAACATGGCAGGCGGAGGGATCCAGTCCCTTCGCCTGGCCGTGTGCAGAAGAGATGGATGTAAGACCTGATTTTTCAAGTCTTACATTTAATCTGGATTTCAGTGGCAAAGCCGGTTTTAAAAACCGGTCTTGCACGCCAAAATGTGGAAGTGGCCTCTGCAAAGGGTCGCAGAAGAGGACTCCAGTGTGGAAGCTGCTTAAGGCAAGTGTTCTTAATCTGGCTTGGGAGGGGGAGGTTAAAACGGTTTCTGCGGAAACACCCTAGATCTCACAGAAAACAAGAGTTTTAAGAGCTATTTCACTTTGGCACCATCCACACAAGACCTTTTTGGGCTGACTGCAGGGGCAGGAGGTGTCCTCGATGTGGGAGCTCAGGAGGCACATAGAATTTGCCTCACCGCAATTCCCAGAGTGCATCTGTGGGAGGGCTGTTCACACAGCTGTAATGTTTCCAGGGTTTTTTTTCCCACTAGCACTAAGTTAGGGACACATTAGGGACCCATTAAGGACCCATTAGGCTCAGAGCAGGAAGACCCCATTTCCACTGCAGACCCCAGTAGAGCCACATTTGTTTCCATCGGTTCTAGGGAAATCTGGATTAAATGGGTCCTTCTGAACCTATAATCCAGATTTCCTGCAGACCCCATTAAAGAGGTCTACAATGGGGTCTTCAGGCATCAAATCTGGATCATACGGAGCATATTTCCACTGCGATTGGGCATTGGGGTTTGTGGGGGGCTCTGGCAGGGGTGCACCCATGGGAGGGGTGCCCTGAAACCCAAAGCTCCAAAGCCTGCTCCGAAGAGAACCCCACGCAAGAGCAATGCCAATCCTACAGAACATCTACAGAGATTGCACCCCCTGTCCCCCCAAAAAAACTGGGGTGACAGGTGGGCCCCATGTGGGTCAATCTGGATTCACCACATGGGTGCCCCGGCATTTCTACTGCGGGCAGGCTAGCACCCATTGCTAATTTGTGCTGCACCACCTGTGGGAACACATTGGGTACCTCTCTTAATCCAGATCTACTAGGTCTGGAGTAGTTTAAGGACCCATTCCTTAGATCCGGATTAACTTAGATCTGGATTAAGGGAGGTCAGTGGGAAAACACCCCAGGTGGGCCTGGCCTTTGGTGCATCATGATTGGCTAACTTTGCAGCCACTTTTCCAATCTGTCAGGGTTACAACCTGATGAAAATAGCAGTAAAGGGTTAGGGCTAGGGCTAGGGCTAGGGCTAGGGCTAGGGCTAGGGCTAGGGCTAGGGCTAGGGCTAGGGCTAGGGCTAGGGCTAGAATAGCTTCCCAAGGAAATGATGGGAGGTGTGTCTGAAGTGGTAAGTTGACCTTCACTGGAAGCCTTCAAGCAGGGGCTGGATAGCCATCTATTCAGGGTGGTCTAGTGACAACTGCTTTTGGCAGGGAGTGCATGTGATGACCTTCCAACTAGGGATGTGCACAGATATTTGTAGACATTCAAAATCCGATCAAATGTGTCAAATTTCAACATTCAAACTCGAATAGAATGTCCTGAAATTCAAATGTAAACATTCAAATCGAATTTCAAATTTTGGATCTACTTTTTTGAATTATCCAGACATTTGTATATGTACAGGTTCATACACGATGTGTACTTAAAGATCCGCATCTTTTCCACATCCGTACGCATTTGTTTAGATTCATATGGGACAAAAACGGGTTGCATACGGAATAACTACGGGATGCACATGGACATGTATGAATGCGTACAGATGTGTACGGATGTGGGCAAGTTGCGTACACGTACATACGAATGTTGTCTACATTCGTATGTGCAGATTCGAATAAAAAATTCAGACAAATGGATTCGAATTTAGCAAATTTGAATTGAATCTTGTTAAATTTGAATTTAAAAGATTTGAATCAGATTTTCAGGTATTCGATTCAATTAGAATGTCAAAAAAACATTTGTGCCCATCTGTACTTCCAACTCTATGGCTGTCTGTGCACTCCACTGGACTAGATCAGTGTGCCCTGTCTGTCGCAGATATGGAAGAATCCATCCCTGGACCAGAAGAAGACCATCTGCAGTGGGACAGCTCTGCATGAGATCTCAGCCTCTGCATGAGATCCAAAGTTTGCCTTTGTGCTCTGCTGAAATGCATCCACTATGGTGTACCAGGCCATGGAAACATGTGCAACTTGCGCACCTCCATGGTCTGGTTACCACCACTAGTTCACCAGTAGACTACATTAATAAAATGTCCACTGATATATCTGACTAAGTACCGGAGTGTGACTACAAAGCCCATGAAAGCTTTGCAACTGTGAGATGGGTAGTCTGGACTGGTGCGCTTTCTGCAATGGATATTATTCTAAATTATAATCTGGATTAGGGATTTGCCATCTTCATTCTACTTTAAGAGTAAGAGAACCAAAGTTGAATTTTCTGAGTTAGATCATGCTGAAAGAAAGCAGCTTGTCCCTTTGCCGATGTGTTTTCTTACTCTGAGGGTGCTTCCGCACAGGCCCTTTAACACCCATTAAGCACACATCTGCTGTGGCGCCTCCGCACACGGGTTGCTGTTTAGGACACATCCGGTGAGGTGTGTCCGCACAGCAACACGCATTAAGAACACTTTCCCGGTGGCGCGTCTGCATTTGCGGGTCCATTTAGCACACATCCAGCTAGGTGCATCCGCACCTAGCCGTCACTAATATGTGCTAAATGGGTGTTTCATGCACACCACATATGATGTGTGCTTAATGGGGCTTCAGCTGTGAAAATGCATCCATTTAGGATGCATCCGCACAGCGCAAATGTGCCTAGCGAGGGCCCTTCCCCCGGCCCGCCATGATTGGCTCCTTGGAGCCAAGCATGGCGAGCCGGGGGACTCCTACCTTTCGGCTCACCCTCACCCCAGAAGCGGCGGATCGCTGCTTCTGGAGCCAGGGCAAGCTTCCCTAAAGCCCACCCTAGCCCACCTGGGGGGGGGGAACGCATGGAATCCCCTCCTTACCTGTTCAGCGTCGCCCCGATTCTGCTAGGAGGAACCCAGGATGCAGCGCGCCTGCATCCTGCGCGCCTCCTGAGTGGCCAGGGCAGCCCCTGCCCTCAGGAGGCATTCTGCGCAGGCACGCTGTCCAGTCAGAAGGTTCCTCCTGACATCCTGGGTTCCTCCTAGCAGAATCGGGGCGACGCTGAACAGGTAAGGAGGGCATTCCGCACGCTCCCCCCCGATTGGGCTAGGGTGGGCTTTAGGGAAGCTCGCCCTGGCTCCATAAGCAGCGATCTGCTGCTTATGGGGCAAGGGCAAGCCACGGCAGCGAGGTCCCCCGGCTCGCCATGCTTGCCTCCGGGGAGCCAATCATGGCGGGCTGGGGGTGGGCCCCGGGGCACAGATGGGAGGTGGGTGTTGTGCGTCCATACAGCACCCGCCTCCAATCTGGATCTATTCCACCCTCCTGCCGAGTGTGCAGAGGCACAGGGAGGGGGGTAGATCTGCATCTATTAGATGCAGATCTGCCCCGTAAATCCGGATCTACCGGGGATCCGGATTTAGTAAACCCGGGTGCTCCAGATTTATTTGCCCCTGTGCGGAAGCACCCTGAGAGTCCCCTAAAGATGGAGTAAAATGTAAGGTCAGATACATCAAAGGAAGTAACAGCCCAGCATTTCATCCCTGAGTTTACACCAACAGCCTCAGTATGCCACACAAGCAATATCCACCCGGCTATGAATGAGGCCACCGGCTCAGGCCCAGCTTAACAATTAATTGCCCATTTGAATTAGTGAAATGCTAGCGGAGCAAATTAAACATCTGCATCAATTTTGCCTAATTCATCATCTGTTTTCTTTTTCCCCAATTGGATTTGTTTATCCACCTAATCTAACACATTGGGAGGAACGTTGCCTTGCTGGAATAATTAAAACCGTAGCTTACAAAAAGATGCTGCTGATGATATCATAGGGATTTTCAGACGCTATCTATTTCAGGTGCTCATCTGCATAAAAATGTAAACAGATCACCACATTGTCTTTGTGTGTCTCTCATCTGTTTGCTGAAGCAAAATCTTAGCTGGCGCAACGCAGAATTGTCCTTTCTCTCATAGATGGGTGCGGTCACAGCGAAAGAGGACTCCTATAACCTCTTGCTGGCTCTCTTCTTGCTCCTTTTCGCGATATAAATCCACTTCATTAAAGAAAGCACACCAGGCAAAGATACTACTGCTAATAAAGATGGAACAGGGAGGCCTGTGAAAATGCCAACAGCATTTTCATAACTGTAAATCTTGCCCCAAGACGCATGAAGAATAGATGCAAATCCATGCCAGCAACACTGCATGAGACAAACCACCTCGGAAAGAACAAGTATCTTCTCTCTCTCTTTTTTTTTTCATAGCTGCAGCCATCAATTAGGATTGATGGATTTTTACTAGGGATGTGCACAAATATTCAAAATATTCTTTATTTTGATGAATTAAGATGAATTCGGACAACTGACTGTCCAGACATTTGTATTTGGGTATTCGTATGAATACTAATATTTGGAGTCATTTGTATGATTAATCTGGACATTCCTATGTGTACAGATACATATGCATTGCATACATACAAATACATACGGGGTGAAAACAGGATGTGTATGGGATAAAAACCGGATGCGTACAGATATGTATGTGGTTCATATCATTGAATATGAATTGAATATTTGAACGAATAGAGACGAATGTATTCATATCAATTTGAATGTCCAGACGTTCAGTTTTGTTTATCTGTACGAATCTGGATATTCAAATATTTGATTCAAATTGAATCGAATGTTGAAAATTGCATTTTTGTACACCCCTGATTTTTACAATGTGGAAGCTGCTAGCATTGGATACCAAGCAACGTGCTAATCGAAACCGCCTCTGTGACCATCAGCAGTAGGGAAATGATGAAGACAGTTTTGCTGAAGGAATGACACCCCTACATAGAATGCAACTGGAGCAACTTTCTAGATCAGGCCTCTGTGATATGGAATAATCACAGGGAATTTGCTTGCTTGCTTGCTTGTCTATGTATGTTTTTATCGGACTAAGAAGAAGAAGAAGAGTTGGCCTTTCTACCCTGCTTTTCTCACCCATTTAAGGGGACTCAAAGCAGCTGACAAAGCTTCTGTTCTTCTCCCCACACCAGACACCCTGTGAGGTAGGTGGGGCTGTGAGAGCTCAGAAGAGAGCTGTGACTAGCCCAAGGTCACCCAGCTGGCTTCATGGGGGAGGGCGGAGTCTAACCTGGTATTCCCAGGTAAGAGTCAGGCTCCCTAACCACTAGACCAAACTGGCTCACAGGGATGTGTGCTTTTTGCATTTGATTTGTATCAAATTGAAGTGCTTGACAGGTGCTTGGAGGTGGTAATGGGCTGGATGAGGGCCAATAAATTGAAACTGAATCCAGATAAGACAGAGGTGCTGTGTGTTACAGGCTCTCGGGTCCAAGTAGTTGGGAGGTACCCTGTCCTTGACGGGGTTGCAATATCCGGGAAGGGACAGGTGCGAAATTTGGGGGTACTCCTGGACTCTGCGCTAACACTTGAAGCTCAGGTGGAGGCCGTGGCCAGGAGTGCCTACTCCCAACTACGGCTAGTGCGTCAACTGAAACCTTTTTTGGACAGAGATGACCTGGCCACAGTTATCCACGCTCTGGTAACCTCCAGGCTGGACTATTGTAACGCGCTCTACATGGGGCTGCCCTTGAAGACGGTTCGGAAGTTGCAGCTGGTGCAAAATGCAGCCGCTAGAATGCTGACAGGAACATCTAGCCGGTCTCATATTACGCCGGTTCTAAAAGAACTGCACTGGCTGCCAATTCACTACCGAGCCCAATTCAAGGTGCTAACTTTAACTTATAAAGCCCTAAATGACTTGGGTCCCAGATATCTAAAGGAGCGCCTTCTCCCATATCGACCTGCCCGTGTTCTTAGATCTGGAGGGGAGGCCCTTCTGGTGATCCCTCCGCCTTCTTTAGTTAGGCGGGTGTAGGCGGGTGGGTACCCGGGAGAGGGCCTTCTCGGTGGTGGCCCCCAGGCTGTGGAATGGTCTCCCCCTTGAGGTGCGTCAGGCCCCTTCTCTGTTCCTATTCAGGAAGGCGGTGAAAACGTTCCTATTCACGCAGGCCTTTGGTTAAATGTTCCCCACACTTCCCCTCACTGAAAACCGCTGATGTTTTTAACTGTTTTGTACTTTTAAAATTGTATTTTTAAATTTGTTTTATTTTTGATACTGTTTTTATACATCTGTTTTAAATGTTGTGAGCCGCCCAGAGACCCCCGGGTATGGGGCGGCATATAAATTGAAATTAAAAAAAAAAATTGAAATGCAAGAAAATTTTTATTCATTCAAATAGTTCCCCTTCAAACATTGTAGGATTCATATTTGATACAAATGTTCAGTCCCATACGAATCCCATACGGATCCCACATGAACGCATACGAGTAGCATACAAATCCCATAAAAAGCTTCATATGAGGCTTCATACGAATATATCAAAACATTCCATTTGAATTCGTATTCAGTCTTTGAATCTGCCAACATTTGATTTGAATTCGAATCTCCAAATTTGGCCAAATTCAAACAAATTTTGAATGTTACAAATATTCGTGCATGTCCCTAGGTTATGGAATAATCTCCCCCTCGAGGTGTGTCATGCCCCTTTTCTGAATATATTCAGGAAGGCGGTGAAGACGCACCTCTTTCCCCTGGCCTTTGGCTAATGTGATTGTACTCCCCCCCCCCCCCACTGCAGATACTATTATTTCAATGTTTTGGATATTGTTTTAAACATGCTGACTCTTTTAAGTGTTTGTATGTATATTATTGTTTTTAATATTGGTTTGTTGTTTTAACGATTATTACCCACCCTGAGACCTTCGGGTATAGGGCAGGATAGAAATATAATTGGATGGATGGATGGATGGATGGATGGATGGATGGATGGATGGATGGATGGATGGATGGATGGATGGGTGGGTGGGTGGGTGGGTGGGTGGATATCTCAGAGGAGGTTACCCCATTAAAAACCAAATATATCTAAAACAGTAACAATGCCTAAAAGTGGGAAGGAAAAGCTGTTTCCTTATTTAGCCAAAGGCCAAGGGAAAGAGGGGCATCTTTGCTGCTCTCCTGAACATTTGAAGGTGCCTGATGCACCTCTGGGGGGAGATTATTCCATAATCTGGTGGCCGTTACTGACAAGGCCCTTTCCCAGGTGCCCACTCCTTTTGCTACTGAGGGTTGTGTGGTGGACCCAGGAGGGCCTCCCCTACTTATCTGAAGGCACAGGCAGTTCTATATGGAAGAAGGCATTCCTTTAGATATTTACCTTGTGTAGACTTTACCTCTTTTCTGAAAGCAGCCCAAGAGGTGAGCTAACTAAGATTTAGGTGCCTTAAGATTTGGAGGTGAGGCTCCTCTGGTTGTCCCACCACCTTCAGTAGTAAAAGGGGTGGGCACCCAGGAGAGTGATAAGGATGCGCATGAACTTTTTTTTTTGGCATTCAATTTGAAATGAATTGAATGTTTGAAAGTCCGTATTCATACGAATAGATCACATTCATATTTGGTAAAATTCTATTCAATATGAATCTATTCATACATATTCATATGAACATTCGATATGTATCTCTGCTATGAACAGATAAGAATCTGATATGAATAGATACATATCTGCTATGAACAGATACATATCTGATACAGATAAGTATCTGTTACGAACAGATACTTATCTGATATATATAGATAAATATCTGCTATGAACAGATACGAATCTGATATGAATAGATACATATCTGATATGTTTCCCCAGCTTAATGAATGTCCGAACTATTCATAGAAATGTCTGGAAACATTCGTATTCATTTGAATGTTAACATACAAATATCATAACATTCGATTTGAGTTCAAATGTCCGAAATCAGCCAAATTTCGAATGTTACAGATATTCATGCATGTCCCTACTCAGTGATGCCCCCTAGGCTATGGAATAGCCTCTCCCTTGACCATGCAGGTTGTTTTGCTTATGTGTATCTGATCAAGTCAAAGGTTCAAGTGCTGCAGAAGTTTAAAAGTTATGTAGCTCCTGTTAGAAACAAATTTGGTAAAGCCCCAGAGATTCTGTACACAGATAATGTTAGTGAATACTGCAATAGTAAATTCTAGAAATATCTTGAATCTAAAGGCATAGAACATGCCACAACAGTGCCATAGACCCCAAGCCAGAATGGGAGCGCAGAAAGATTCAGTCGAATGATAATGAAGACAGTGTGATGCTTATTAATGCAAGTAGGCCTAGCTGAGCTTTGTTGGGGAGAAACAGTTAATATAGCTGTCTACCTTCATTACAGGAGCATATGTAAAGCTACTAGGAAAAGTCCTTTTGAAATATAGGAGAAAACTAGGCCTAAAATACCTAAAAGCTTTTGGAGCAAAGGCATATATACACATTTCCAAAGAGAAAAGAGAAAAATTAGATCCCAGACCAAAGCTTGGAATTCTAGTGGGCTACAATCAAAATTCTAAGGGCTATCGAGTGATGAATCCTGAAACCTTTGAAGTGAATAAACTTCAGTGAATGTAGCTTATACTGATGAGAGCAATATTCTAAACAGGCTACTAGTATAGTTTTGTGAGTGAAAAATAAAACAACACAAAGCTGCAGGGAATCAAACCTACAACCTTCTGCTTGCTAGGTAGTTGTTCTAGATATGATCACTTCAGCAGTGGTCACACAAGTGTTTTAGGTCGACCTCAGATTGTCCTCAGGTCTTGCTTGTCAGATTATTTTCATTTAATTCATTTTCCAAGCCGGCCGGCCTCCGTTAGGCCGTCTTAATCTGGAGTTCTGTTTTCAGAAGACTGACAAGGCATTCCAGGCCTTCTTCTTTTCCTCAAAGTGTGAGCAGGCAAACAGGCTAAAGGAGACTGAACTGTGCTGTGGTGGGTGGGTTCAGTCTTTCCTTTGGTTAATTGGCACGTGCGGAGTTCGTGAGGTACCTCCCCTTCTCTCCTCAGTTTATTGTTGTTGTTTAAATTAATAGCACGGAGGAAAAAAAGCACATTAAAAAGGAAGGCTTTAAAAAGAACCACAAACACACACCTTCGCCTCCCCTGAGTGACGTGAATGGCATCCAATCAGAAACGAGATACATTTGATGTAGGAAAAGGAGTGGAGAGCCAAGAGTTCCATGGAGCAGGCTCAGGTCAATCGTGCAGAAAGGTGTGAGCAATGCAGCCCAAGGCAGGGACAGCCTGAGGACTACCTATAATGATCCAGATGTAAACACAACTGGTATGACCTCAATTCAAATTAATGAATAGGCCGTCCTGTCTTAGACTTGTGTGATCACGGCCTTCCCCACTCCTATCAGCTCATTTCTTTGTTTTCAGCTTGCTTAACAGATTTCATTTTTCTTCCCTTTCTCCTGCCTATTTGCCTTGTAAACCTGCTGTTTTGTTTTTTTTAAGAAAGTGCATAAAATGAACACAGAAAAGAAGCCCTCAAAGCATAACATTATTATGAAATTCTGTTTCCAGTTTTTATTTCCCCAATTCTTATGGCTTCCTAATGCCAGGGGAGAAAGAAGGGGAGAATCAGATGACAACACAGAGGCGAGGCTCAGATAATAACTTGGCTAAATTTAGAATAATTGAAGAATTGTTACGTCTTCAGAAAGCCACCCAAACTCTGCAAAATCCTAAGTGGATATTTGTGCAAGGAAGCAGCAAGCGGATGGAAAGGAAAAAAAGAACTTCAAGGCATTTGTAAAGATCTTAGGTATTGCAGGAAGGGGGCTGGGGTTACCCTTCTGGGGTTTATATATTCAGAGCCTGAGAGAGCCTTATTAAAAATGCAGTGCTTATGGCCTGAGGTGTCCCCAATAACAGAGAAATGTTTTCCCTGCATTTATTTAGGGATAGCCACAGTGCGGCAAACTTCCCAGTCCCTGTAAAAATACCGGAATATGGATAAATGGGAGGCTTCCGGCAGGGACTTTGAAAATACCTTCAGAAACAGAAGAAATGAATCATCCTTGGTATCCTGCCTTAGGAGAAGGAGAAGGAGAAGGAGAAGGAGAAGAAGAAGAGTTGGCTTTTCTCACCCATTTAAGGGGACTAAAAGCAGCTGACAAAGCTTTCTATTCTTCTCCCCACAAGAGACACCCTGTGAGGTAGGGTGGGGCTGTGAGAGCTCAGAAGAGAGCTGTGACTAGCCCAAGGTCACCCAGCTGGTTTCATGGGGGAGCGCGGAGTCAAACCTGGTATTCCCAGATAAGAGTCCGGCTCCCTAACCACTCAACCGAACTCACAAGGCATAGGACACATACAGTAAGGCAGCAATGTTTCTGCAGCCAACATTTGGTACCTTGGAAAAAAGCTGTGGTTCATGGACGATTTTTCTGCTGATCAGGCACATATGGACCTAAAAACATAAGGACATGATAAATGCCCCACTGGATCAGAACTGGGACCCATGAAGTCTGGCAGCCTGCTCCCACAGTGGCCAACCAGTGGCATTAGGAAACCCACCAGCAGGACATGGCTTTTCTACCCGCAGTCTCTCAGCAGCTAGCCTTCGGAGGCAGACCGTTAGAACAAATAGCCAGCTGCTGAAAGAAACGGAACCAGGCAAAGGGCTGCGGGGAAAGAAAGGCTTTTTCTACACTGAACCTTATCCTGGATTATAACCCAGAATAGGGGCCTGCCATCTGCATGCTGGTACAGACTATGGCAGGGCCCACCCAGGTCCAGTTCTCACAGTGGCCACCCACTGCATATAGCATGGAATATAATCTGGAATAAGGCCCAATGCAGAAAAGACTGAAGTCTGCTGGTGGTGCTGGCTTGCACATCTTCTCCAGTGGCATTGTCAACAGTATGGGACCCACAAAGCTTCAACACAGTGGCACCAGCATGGGGAAGAGCAGGCCTGGAGCGGCACATATCCTCACCACACCTCTGTGGCAACACAGTTGGGTTCCTCCATGCTCCACCCTGGATGCCAGTCCATCTGAAACAGAAAGCCTCACCCTAGTCTTCCCATGGGCTTTGCTCTTGTGGAAGACAACCCGTGAGTTCTGGGGCTCAGAACCAAAGAGGACCACCAAAGCTGGTTACCCCCACTCCAAGGTAGGTGTCACCCATCCAAGACCTTACTAGGCAATCAATGGCTGAGGACAAAAGAAATGAATCTGCAGGAAGGTGGAGTGGGAACAAAGCTAAAGGGGAGGGTGGTTGTAAAGAACGTGGTATCTGGTTTCTGGGGGGACAAAAACAGGACTAGAAAGAAAACAAGTTTGTGGAAGTCTTGCTTTCCTGTCAGTTGGATGGGAAAGGTGCATTAGAGACTCCTAGCCCTCAGCTGCCAGGGTGACTCAGCACTTGACCGTCACACCTGTGTGATAGCTACAAAAACTCGGCACCACCCTGCCCTTAACGCTGCCAGGGACGAGGGGAGGAAGACTCAGTAGCCAGCTGTTCCACCTGCTTTATAAGTTTTTTTTCTTTTTATTATTATATAATGTATTATTTGTTATAACATGCAATGTATTTTTGACTTATGTAAACTGCCTTGGGCAAAAAAATATCTTTAAGTTGTTGATTATATTTATTTGCCGTATTTCTCTTATGTAATGATTGTGTTTGCAAAATTTAAGAATGGAAATGGAAATGGAAAAGTGACCAGAGACTTACCTGTATCTGGTAGTGCATCTGATCCTCTAAAGGGTGCCACTATTTCGGTTGTGGTGCCCTGAAGAGGACTGGCCAGGAATCGAACAGAGGTAAGTGTTCAGTCGCCCCGGTTGGGGGGGAGGTATAGGCTAAGGTCAACTAGCAATCGCCTATGCCTACTATGTTGTGCTTTATTTAAAATCATTCTTATAGGATCCAAGATACGCCTGTCTTGAGCAAAGCCATGTCAATCTTCAAATATTGGTTTGGCTGTTTGCTGCTGGTTCTTTTACAAGATTAGACCTACAGAAGTGTTTCACAGAAGACTCAAGGGTCATATTTATCGTACAGATAGCAAAGCAAACAAGGATCTTTTCTCATCAGAGGTCTTAGTTGCATGGGAAATTCAATTCCTCGTTGCACATTATGTTTCTCTTTGGGTCATTGAACCTCTTCTGATAAGGCAGTGACGACCAGGGCCCAGTTAGAGACGTCTGCTGTAACATGATAAATAGTGCCAAAGGCTCATGTAAAACATTCTATTCACAAAGCTCACAGATTACTCTGCACAAAAGGAGAATTCTGAATCCCCGGTAATATGTTAAAACCTGCCATTTCTGAAATGGGATTAAGCCGCTGTGGCTTCTTCTCCCCACCTTCACATTCCTCCCTAGGATTGAAAGAAATGACTGGGAGGAAAGAGTCTCCCTGCCGGCTGCTCTCCATACTGTGAGGAATATTTTCAAAGAAAGTGTGTTTGCCAAGAGACATGATATATTTTCAAGGATAGTGTATTTGCCAAGAGACATGATAAGAGGTCTTCAAAGAGTAACTGGTCTAAACCAGTCAGATATGGACTTAGTTCTTACTGCACATGTCAGAGAAATCTAATATGTATGTCTTTTTTCTATATAGGTGTTATGGGAATATTATAATCACCGGCTGTGGTTACAGGGTATAAATTGTGTTCTGGAATGTGGGAGGTTCGAAGTTCTGGCTTGATGGGGTTATGGAAAGCGAACTTCCTATGCTGCAGCATACTAAAATTAAAGGAAATCTTTTCTCTCTGACCCGTCTGCTTATTAAGGAACTAATATGAATAGCATTTGCTGATAGAGCGGCAACTTGTTTTCATAGTGGTCTGGAATTTTCCTAACAATACCACTACCAAACTGGGTGACAGCCATTTCCCTCTTTCCTAGGTACCTCCAGGCTCACCCAAAACTGTGCCGTCCTGCCATTGCCACTTCCTGCTTGACAGATGGGACAGTCGGAAGCCAAACAGGGATGGCACAGCTGCTTCCAGTCTGACAGGCTGATAGGAAGCTGCACCGTCTCTTCGATGTGGCTTCCGTTCCATGAGACGGGACACACCATTACCTGCAGTAGAGGCGTAGCATGTCCCTGAAAACGTAGTGTACAAAGATGAGGGTTAATTGGCATCTTTTTACTTCATCAGATGCTGTGCTGCTACTACTGTGGGCACATTCATATTTGAACTGAATGTTGGCACGTTCAGATTTGCCCAAATAATGAATATTTCGAATATCCGTGCTCACCCCTAGTCAATTGTATGTTCCCTTCCCAATACTCTGGGTCATGGTGCAGTCCCATCCTGGAGCGGTGAGTTTGGGCCCTTGGTGATGCCCTCCCCCAGGGATAAGTTCTGGCTGAAGACAGAAGAACAAAAGATCACCCTAGGTCAGTTTGCACTTGGCCCCATAGCACGTGAAAGGGTAACGTCTGGTAAGGGGCATCTGCACTTGGATGAGGCATGTACAACCCAGAAATGCCCCCTGCCTTCCGGTACACGGGGTCATCTGAGGTGCCTTGCAAGCATGCCAGCACCCCAGATGACCCCAAATGTGATTGTGCATGTCTGCAGCATCATTGTTGCCATGTTGATGGCAACAGCGCAGCCACCACCATGCCAGGATCCAAAATCAAAGTGGTGGCACCCTGTTGGCGATCAGACACCCACCTGGACACCGGAAAGTATCCAGCCGTGTGGGGATTGGTGCAACATGTCCTAGCATTCCTAAGTGTGAAGGATAGTACATGGTAGTTGGTCACACACTTTTCCTGTCCAGTGGACTGGAAGCCAAGCGCAGAAACGCTCTTGAATTGGCTGCTGCTTTTGCTGGAATTTTGCTTAGTTTTTCTCTTTTTCATTTTTTTGTAGTCTTATTATATTAATTGATCCTGCTGCTGTTTTACTTTCCTTTTACCCTACATTATGTAGCTTATGATCAAAATTCTGCATACTGTTTATAACGTATATTTGATATGTTTATGTCCTGAACTGGATTTGATTTTTTTTTATTCTTCTTCTGTTTTGAACCACCCTGCAATCTTTTTGAAAGGTGGTACCAAAAATACAAATCCAAAACACTTTCCTATCGCTCCGAGCTGATGAGCGCCAGAGTTTTACATAGCCGATGGATTGCTTTTGATCTGGTGACTCACCCACAGTTCTGGCCCAGATATAAAAAGCAAGACATGACATCTCCCCGTGTTGTGAAGATGTGTGCAGTTCCCTACCCAGTGTGACTTGCACACTGCAACCTTCTGCTGGCATTTTCCAGCTGCTAAGAAAAGTCCTGCGCTTTGCTAGCAAATGGCAAAGAAACCTGTTTATTACACCCTCTTATTTGTGTGTGTCTGTGTGTTTTTCCTTTTCTTCTTTTCTAAATGAGCCACAGATCAGCAGGGGAAATGAAGGCGGGGGCACAGCGCATACAATATTGTGCCTAGAAATCTTCTCAGTTGTCTCCAGCTCCCATGGTGAAAAGGGATGTCGTTCTTAGGCAATAAAAATAGAAGCCACAGTTGAACCCAAGCTGCAAACCCTTCACACTTCTTGGGAACAAACCAGGACACCTTCAACGCCAGTAACGTTATTTCCATGGCATCAGCTAAA
The DNA here is from genome assembly GCA_023333525.1 of Aspidoscelis tigris stejnegeri. NCBI lineage: Eukaryota > Metazoa > Chordata > Lepidosauria > Squamata > Teiidae > Aspidoscelis > Aspidoscelis tigris. The sequence goes on along the minus strand of JALMGA010000003.1, from coordinate 107,059,369 downwards.
GGCAGCGTGACTTCCGTGAGCCCAGCCAATGAGCACAGCCCTCGAAAGTCTCGTGCCTGTCAAAGCGTTTTAAGGGGCAATAAATGGGCCAATAAATGCCGTAGGGGCTTCTGGGTGAGGGAGAGAGGGCTTAAAATGCCACTTGGCTGTTTAAATTGCACAACCAGCTCCTGTGGGAAAGCTGTTTGTTGATGCTGTAAACTTTACAGGATTGTCAGCAGAAAGGGGGAAATGGGATTAAAGGTAGAAGGAAAACCACATTCTGGCATTAGCCTCTTTGTGTCTAGCGATTAAGGAGCTGGACTCTTATCTGGGAGCACTGGGTTTGATTCTGTCCTCCCCCATGAAGCCAGCTGGGTGACCTTGGGCTAGTCACAGCTCTCTTCTGAGCTCTCACAGCCCCACCTACCACACAGGGTGTTCTGTTGTGGGGAGAAGAACTGAAGGTTTGTCAGCCGCTTTGAGTCCCCTTATATGGCTGGGAAAAGTGGGGTAGAAAAGCCAACTCTTCTTCTTCTTTTTATTGTGCAGATATGGTGAAAAATATGCATGCATGCATGAACAGTGACCACTGGTGACTCAGAAATGGTGAGCTAATAATGTGGTGGCTGGCATGGAAATGCCAGGGGGAGGGGCTTGCTTATTGGGGGTTTCAGAAGCCCTCCCCCCCCGCACTCACTCACATAACTGCCTGTTGCTGGGGTTGAGAGAAAGAGGAGCAACAGGCATAGGGCATTTTATGGGACCAGACCTGGTTCTCATTTGTAGGAGGAGGCAACCACATTTGGGAGCACATAAATAAATAAACTCATCAGTGGGTGGATAAGCATCCCTTAAACATTCTAAGCATAAGGTATCCCCTATCCCACAACCAATGTTCATCAGAAGCAGCACTGCACATAGTTGGTAAGTCATGTTGCAGGCCTGTTAGCTCTTAGGCCTCTGGCATGCAATTAGAACAGCCCTGGTGAAGAGCATACACACGCTCACTAGGCTGCTACAGGCTAGAAGAGTCCCCGCCCTCACCAGAGCTGTACTAATAGCGGTTGACGTGCGGAACACAAAATTGTGCTCCACACCTATCCCAGCCTATACCCCAGGCTTATCACAAGCGTCCGGCGGTGCGGCCATTCGCTCTATTTCCAGTTTGCTGCATTTGGTGGGTGGGGCATGCGCCATCCACGTAGGTGTGGTGGCATTGCCAGTGCTGAACAATCCGCACACCCATGCTGTGATCGATCACACACCCATTCCCAGGCGTGGTGATCGATTGTCGAATTGCGAGGGGAGTTCTTGACCACGGGTTAGACTGCAATTGAACACGCCCCACTCGCAACAGCATCCGAGCGACCACTCGTGGCAGCAAGAAGGTGGAACGTCTGGCTCCAAATGCTTTGGCATGGGCTCATAAACAGGACGACCATTTGCATTTCAGGCCGCTAATGGACGCTTTGGGGAAGCTTTCCTCCCGGAAAATGCAAATGGTTCTCCTGTCCCTGGAGTGTACGGGCCTTAGCACATGATGCACTACCAAGAAGACCAGCATAGGTACACATAGGAACTTCTCATGAGTGCACATCTTTTCATCCCCAACAGCTCACTGTACAGGGGTACACACAAGCACAGAACCTTTCGCGCTCTCTTCTTCCATTCTCATCAACCGGCTCCTTAAAAAAGGCTACGTTCTGATATCCAACTCAGCTGCTGTCAGGGTAATGGGAGGAAAAGGTACAGTGGTACCTTGACATACGAGTTTAATTCGTTCCGTAACCTTGCTCTTATGTCAAATCGCTCGTATCTCAAAGCAATTTTCCCATTAATCCATTCCAGCTCCCAAAACACCACCTCAGTTGTTTTTGTTATGTACTGTACTGTATTTACATACTCGTATCTCAAATCTTGCTCTCAGCTCAAAGCAAAATATTACTCACTCGGCGGCTTGTATCTCAAAACACTTGTATGTCAGGGCACTTGTATGTCGAGGTACCACCGTATTTACACTTCCCTGAAACCCCAAAGCCATTCTGAGATAAAGTGCACGTATAGGAGACCAAGATTTCCCATTCTGGGAGTGCCCTATCTCACTGATTCACCGCCTAACTGCTCAGGTCGAACTGAGAGAGTTTATGGGTGCCTGCGTGGCAAAAGACCACACTCAAACGTACAGGTGCCAGCACTCAGGCACACACAGGTGCCACCGCACACACATACAGGTGCCTGCGCACACACATACACACACAGAGATGCCAGCACACACAGAAAGATGCCAGAACATATACACAAAGGTGCCAGCATGCACACATACAGACACAGATGCCAGCACACAGATATGTCGGCACGTACACACATGTGCATGCACACACACGCACACACTATTACATAACACACACACAAGTGCCAGCACACACACAGTGAGATGCCAGCACACATACACAAAGTTGTTAGCATGCATGCACGCGCACACACAGAGAGATGCCAGTAGATAACACACACACACAGAGGTGGCTGTTTGGATGGGTGCTCCAGATGGCAGACACATGCTTTGGAGTCCAAAAAATGTAGTCTCTATCCTTAACTATATAATGCAAAAAACAACTTGCAAAATTAAATGACTTCATATTAATTCACAGGACCTGAGACCCTGACCGTTCTAGCTCAGACGTGTACCCTTTGGCTGGCTGCAGCTGCCAGGCTTCCATGGCTGAGGTATAACAGAGACTGTGCACTACCACTGAGTCACAGTGAATCCTGTGCTTTGTGACAGTTAAGTATGATTTACTATGTGTCCCATATTGGTCTATTTATGTTTGTAAATGAGAGAGTCCCCTTAGTTGTTTAAGGTATTTTTTATATGGCCCTTCACTGTAGACTTAGGGCAGTGTACAAAATAAACCCATAAAAAAATAGCAAGCCAAAAGCAACAATTAAAAAACCACCCATATAAGGAAATCATCCACAAGTCCTCCAATTCCCTAAAGGTCCAAGTGAAAAGACAGCTTTTTCTTTTTTTAAAATCAGGCATCTAAAAAACAAATGTAAAAAAAGACTTGGGAAATCTCACTTGGAAAAGTATTCCATAACGGGAGAGAGGGGAGGGTGCCCTAAAAGAAGTCCTATGCCTAGCCAGTGTGTCATGAAACTCCTCAAAGGACAGTATAGCCAGGAACTGTATAATGCACAAAGCCTTTGGGGGTCTTTTCTGCGGTGCCCCCCTTTTTTTTGCATGGTCTTTCCTCTGACATTTGGGAGGCACCTACTTCGATACCATTTAGGCAAACCACTGAAGACCTATTCATCACTCGGCCCTTCACTGGGCTTGTGATCCCTTTGCTCTGTTTCCCCATCCATTATTTTTAAGTGTCTTAGCTTTGTTTTCAAACATGCATGCAACTGCTTTGAGATATGTTAAAGAAGCAGCAATATAGAAATGTTCCAGACAGACAGACACAGGAGTAAGACTGTACATCCAAAAAAACCTCCTGTGCAATAAACAGCACTGAGAATTCACCAAAGCCGTAGAATTATCAAACCTTTAAAAATCAAGACACTAAAACAACCTGTAGAACAGAGCAGCCACTTCAGTTTAGTCCCAGCAGGTAGGCAGTTCCCAAACCTTGCAACCCATGGGTTCCTCAAACAGATGTTCTTGGAGCATCCTTTTCAACTCTACTATGCCTGAGAATACATCCATGAGTAGAGTAGAGTAGAGTAGAGTAGAGTAGAGTAGAGTAGAGTAGAGTAGAGTAGAGTAGAGTAGAGTAGAGTGTCCCTTTTAGGGACTCATGACTCCAGGCTACTACTAAGAAGCAGGCAGCCCATCTTAAATCCCTCTCACCAAAGGAGTCAGAGATTTTGTGGCAAGTTTGAGTTAAGGTGATCCATAAATGTGGGATGGACTATCAGCAGCACATTGTATATGCAACCGTTCCTTGGAAGAACAGCATGAAAGCCTGAGAAGATAAGAAGTCCCTTTTCCTTTAGAAAGTGGCCTTATTCTGGATTATATCCCAGAATTGGGTCCCGCTAGTGTGGACTAGTATGGAGATGGCAGGTCCCTATTCTGGGATATAACCTGGAATAAGATCTGGGATAAGACCCAGTGAGGAAGGATCCAGTCATTATAAATCTTTTACTGTGCAATTGGCGAGACAGGTCTTCCTAATCGTCTACCAGTGCCATAATTCATTAGGTAACCTGAAGTCAGTGGACAAGACAACATCTCATGCATGTAGAAATTAACCGAATAGTGTCTGCATTTTATTCCCCACCTCACCTTCTATTAGTGATACAAACTTGAAAGCCGAGAACCTGAAAATAGCACAGGGAGCCAGTGTGCTTCAGTTGAGATTTCTGCCACGGGTATCTTACCCTAGAGTTGCATTAAAACACCTATCGGACAGTCATCCTTACATCAATTCAGTGCACAGAAGTTTCACAATGTGGGGGGGGGGGAAGCACCCCGTCTAATAGGGATGTGCACAAATTTTTTTTCTGTGTCTGCTTTGCATCCAAATGCATGCGATGGAAATTTGCATTTGTGCGAATAGAGCCACTTTAAATATAGTAGGATTCGAATCACTGCAAATGTTCTTTGAATCTGCTTTGAATCCCTGCCTCCCCAAATCTGCTCCAAATCCACTTTGAATCGGCTTCGAACCCTCTCTGAATGCTTTGAATCCGCTCTGAATTTGCTGCGGATGTGTCTGGGCAGCTGCTTTGTCACCGCCCCACCTTTGCAAATATAACAAAGCATTGAATGAATGCCCAGAAGCATTTGCTCTGCATCTGGATATCGATCTTCAAATCCGTACGAACTGCACACAAGCCAAATAATTCGTGCACATCCCTACTGTCTGGAATAAATATAAAAACCACTCTACTTACAGCCAACCATCATCATGGCCACAGAAAAGATCTTCTCTCCGTCGGTGGTTGGAGCTATGTTCCCAAATCCTATTGTCGTAAGGCTAGTCATGGTAAAGTAGAGTGAAGTTATATAAAGGGAGTCTTTACTGGGTCCACCTTCCCATTGCCCTGTTCCAGTAGCATTGTATCGATAAGGTGTTCCAATGGTTTCAGCCAGTTGGCAAAGCCAGCTGTCCTTCTTGAGCGTGTTGGTGAGTTCATCGATGACTTCATAGTCTCCAATGCTGTACCATATACAAGCCAACCAGTGGGCTACTAATCCAAAGACACAGACCAGGAGAACCAACACTGCGGCACCATATTCCAGGTAATGGTCCAACTTCCTGGCCACACGACCCAGTCGTAGAAGGCGCACCACTTTTAAGGAACTGAAGAGGCTGCTGATTCCCTAGGTAATAAATAATAATATTTAATAATAATAATAATAAAGTCCTTTACTCCTTTGTAAAAAAGAAGTAGTATGATGCATTGAACTCTTATGCATTGACTCCTGAGGCAAACACCATCCTAGGATAAATCAAGGGGAGTATTGAGTCTAGATCACGAGAAGTAATTATTCCTCTTTACTCTGCCTTGGCCAGACCTCATCTAGAGTACTGTGTCCAGTTCAGGGAATCCCAGTTCAACAATGACAAACTAGAGCATGTCCAAAGGAGGGCTACCAAAATGGTTAGTGGTTTGGAAACCATGTCCTACGAGGAAACGTTGAAGAATCTAGGAATGCTTAGCCTATAGAAGAGAAGACTGATTGCAGTCTTCAAGTATCTGAAGGGCTGTCACAGTGCAGAGGGATCATCCCTATTCTCACTTGCACAAGATGGGAGGACTAGAAACAACAGTATGAAACTTCAAGGGAGTCAGTGCACATTAGATATTAGGAAAAACTTCCTGACAGTGAGGGTGATCAGTCAGTGGAAGAGGTTGCCACAGAAGGTAGTGACTTCTCCTTCACTGGATGTCTTGAAGCAGAGGCTGGACCTACATCTGTCTGGGATGGTTTAGGAAATCCTGCAGGGGGTTGGACTTGATGACCATGGAGGACCCTCCCAACTCTATGACCGTGTCTTCACAGCAACCTTATCTCGGATTCAAAACGTTTTCAGTCCTCGGAGTCCGCACGGCAGTTTGGCTTAACACCCTTTCCCCGTGTTAAACCACCCCAAAGCATGGTGAATCTCAATCCTGATTTCAACAGGTCTCACTCCGGATCGTGCACTTGAAACGTTTTACATTTTTTACTGTGTAGACAGTACCGTTTTAAGGGATGAGAATCCATGTTTAGGGTTTCCCTCTCCCAATAGCTTGCTTCCAAAGACAGTGATTTCAGTGTAAAAATCCACTTAACAGCGATCACTACACTGTAGTGATGGAACCACTTCATACCTTGATGGTTGGAATAACAATGTTGCAATTTTGCACAATTCTAAAAGATCTGACTTTAGAAAGGGAAAGGAAGGGATGAAAGCAGCTGAAGGTGAATGTTTAAAGCAAAGGGGCTTTAGTTGCCACTGCTGCTGTGTGCCCTGAGCAATGGGGAGAGGATGGGAAAGAATCGCTGGCTGGCTGCCCGCTGCCATTTTTCCTCCATCCATGGAAGCGGCAGCCACCCAGCCACCCAGTTAGGCTCAGTGAAGGGGTCCCTTATGGGTGGCGCGTCCATGCCAGGAGGAAGAGGGAAGCCCCGAAAAGTGCCTTTTAAAAAGTAGCCACTTGAGTCCCCCCTTGAGTCACGTACCCCATGTACGATCCTCAGAATCCAGATCCAACGTGATTAAGTTAAAAGTAATGGGAACAGGCAAATTCGTGTTTGTTTCCGGTTCTATTATTTCGGTTTAGGGAAAGCGAAATAAGCTTGCTGTGGGGATTCGCCCTATGATTCTATGATGCTAAGAAGCAACTTTTTACTTCTGATTCTTCTCATTTATAACACACATAGACCATGGCCCAGGTTATCCAAGCATCCAATCCAGGGGTTACCAAACAATTGAGGCTGATCAGCACATCTAGAGGTTTGATGTTATGGTACCACCATCTTTGGTTTTTTCACCCATGCCTTAAGTGGGTGGTTTCAGAGTTCTTTGGGGTACCATGGAGGCCTATCCTCAGATACCACATTGGTGACCCTTGTTTAAATATCTAATGCAATTAGCCATAGTTGTTCATTGCCCCTTCTCATCACCAAAGGCCTCTTCGCACTACAGCTAACAGATCTACTTGCCTAGGTGCGGATGGTAAAATGTCTTAGACAGGTTTGGGCTGAACGGCTGTCCCAGGACTCACAAGTCCCACCCCCAGCCTCCCCCTATTGGCTCCTGGAGCAGGGAGGCCTGTCCAGTGCCTTCCCTGTGGTCCTGCGTACTCCCCGGGGCAAGATAAGCTTTCTGGGTGCAGCAGGACCCCCACGTAACACCCCCCCAAGCCACCCCAGGGGCATGCATGCATGAACGGGGCTTACCTGTTCAGTGCTAGGCAGCAACTAGGGCGGGGAGGCCGGCCGCACTTTGTGCCTGCATGCCACGCATTCCCTGATTGGCTAGGGACCAGCACCTGTGCAGATGGCCAGTTGAAGCCAGGTGGGCCCCTAGTCAATCAAGGACCATGTGGCATGCAGGCACAAAGTGGGGCCGGCCTTCTCACCCCAGTTACTGCCCAGTGCTGAACAGGTAAGCCCCTGTGGTGTGGTGTGGTGTGTGTGTCCTGCTGGCCCTAGGAGCCTGATCTGGGCCCCTGGAGCAAGCAGGAGCCCAGGGAAGTGAAGGCACCTGGGCTTCCCACCCTTGGCTCAAAGGGAGATAATTGGGGCAGCCCAGAGGAGGGGCCCAGCTGTCATGAGGGAGAGCGTGTGAATGCTTTCCTTCTGGTACAGCTGGGAACATGCTGGGATGGGCAGAAAGCACTGGGACAGTTTCAGAGCACTTTTTTGTTCTCTGAAACTCAACCACGTCCAAATGCGTTAGGACAGACTGGGGTGGCTCAGAATGGAGCCGCTGCCCCTGAAGAGCGAATGCTCCATCCCAATGCGTTCTACACGCATTTGAAACTCCCTCATGCGAAAAGACCCCAGGTTATTTCAACCTGCTGTTCCTATAGGAAAAACCTGGACCTCCATGCTTTTTCATGTCTAGTGCCCAAACCATTTGAGGTACTCAGCTGAGATTAGGAAGTATGGAGCAACAGAGTAAATCTGACAATGCCCTAAAAATACTAAGAACATAAGAACATAAGAGGAGCCTTGCTGGATCAGGCCACAGCCCATCTAGTCCAGCATCCTGTCGCACACAGTGGCCCACCAAATGCTCATGGGCATCTCAAGCAGAGACAAGGACAAACCTTCTCCTGCTCTCGAGTCCCAGCAGATGGCCTTAGAAGCGCCCCAGTTCCTCCCCCCTATATTATTGTTTATATATTATTGTTTATATATTATTGTTACTGGGGGGCAGGATCCAACAGTCCCCCACATAAGTCAAATACTGTTTTAATCAATGATCTCTAAGGAAACGAGCTGAGATCCTTTCTGCACTGGGGCTTATTCTGTATTGGGATAGACACCTGCCATCCATATGGTGGTAAAGATTATGATGGGCCCCAATAGGGACCTGCTATAGTCTATACTAGCATGTGGAAGGCAGGTCCAGAATAGCCGCAGTGCAGAAAAGGCTGTAGAGTCTTCTTCATCTAAACCAATAATTACCATTAGACTGATAAAGGAAGTCTTCACTTATAGGCTGCATCCCCATGCACTCCGTTTAGTCTGAATTGGACTATTTTTAGTCCAGAGGCAGGGCCAAATTCGAATTGTGCCCGTCCTCTTGCAGTTGCTGATAATGTGGGCTCTATTCGAATACAGCCATCCCCATGCAAACTGCGCTAAACCCCTACACAGGAAACAGCACTTTTTCCTCTCCGCCCCCTCTCTCCTGATAGGAAGCGGGGTTGACATCACCAATCCCTATGCCACCCGCCGCAATGATGATAAGGAACATCACACACACCCCTTCATGGCACATAGAGGTGAAAGGCAATAATAATATGAAAATAATATGAAAAAGCTAGATCGTTTTGCAAAGCCGCTATGAGGTTTGGTGGCAGTTTAGCAGAGGTGCGCAACTCCACTCCACCCAGTACTGTGGTTTAGTGCTCATGCGCTAAATTAAGCCATTTAAATTTATAATGCCTCATTTGGCGATCAGGGAAGGGGGGTGGAATAATGGTCCTGGAACTTGTGGGACAGCAATTGCATCTTTCACTGTAAAACTAGGGCACTCAGTTAATTGTATGCATGCTTCAGAAACTGCTATTTTGTCTTGCATGTTCTCCTGGTTTGGCGATCAGGGAAGGGGGGTGGAATAATGGTCATGGAAAGAGACTCATTTCTGTTTGATCACCATTAATTGCCAAAAATGCCCAAGCACTTGCGATCACCAATGCACAAGACAGGAACAGCGTGAAACCTGACCTCCTAATAACGCCAGAGTCAGTATCCTCCCCAAATAGCCCAGGACCGTGCCCATGCATGGACTTGGCTCCCAAACTATGCCGAGAACAGTTTTCTACAGGACTAAATTTAGTGCAGATATGGGCAATTTGGTCTGCATAAAGTCCGGAAAGAGAGCTTGCATGGGGACTGTCCTTGCCGAATTCGGATTCGATTTGGACTATATAGTGCATGGGGATGTGACCATACTCTGTGTGTGGGGGGGTGGGTGTGAGAGAGAGAGAGAGAGAGAGAGAGATCTTTCCCCCTACTATAAACATGTGGCAGGCAGCCCAAAAGCATTCCATATATATGCAAAGCTATTCCTTTAGTGCTCCATGTTGCAGAATAGATCTCTTCTCTGCCAGCACTCACTCCATTAAGGATAGAATTATGAGCCATTGGGAGTCATATTTTTGAGTCAGGGAGAGAAAAATTGGGTTACATCTCTAAATATTTACCAGGAACTCAATCCAATTAATTTTTAACACTCTTAAATATTGCTGGTCTCAATGGAACTCGGGTTAGAAAAAGAAGAAGGAGAAGAGTTGGCTTTTCTATCCTGCTTTTCTCACCCATTTAAGGGGACTCAAAGTGGTTGACAAACGTTCTGTTCTTCTCCCCACAGCAGTCACCCTGTGAGGTCGTTGGAGCTGTAATTGCTCAGAAAGAGAGCTGTGACTAGCCTGCGGTCACCCAACTGGCTTTGCAGAGGTGCGAAGAATTGTCCCGAGAGACTATCAGATAACAGCATGATACTCTAACCACAAGACCAAACTGGTTCGCAACTAATCTTGTTTTGTAAAGTTCATTCATTTGGAGACTAATTTGCCTCTTCAGTTCCTAATGGCCCATGATGGGCATACCAGAACTCTTAAGAAGAAACATCTGTTTCAACCAGTCAGGAAAATTAGCTGTTGTCGTACTATATACTGCAAAGTTCCTTGGATTGTTCTACAGATGAGAATTTTTGCTTTCCTTTGTGCTCCTCGTGCTGCAAGCTGTGGATGCAACAAGAGAGAATCATGGGCTCACAATTTCCTACCGTCTAATTATATAATTAATTTGCTCGTCCACTTGTAGCAGTCTTGATATTATAGCCTTGAAACAGAATATACTCCAGTGCAAAAAATTCAGCAGCAGCTATAGCTGTTCATTTAACAGAAGGCAACGAGGCAAGTGTTCGTTATTTCTACGCCAAGTTTAAATTGCCCTTTCCTTATGCGTCATTATCGAATCAGTCTAGTCAAAACGTTGGGCAATTATATTATCAAGCTGTAAAACACTGAAATTGATTTCAGCCCTTGAATAAAACCAAAGTTCTTTTACTCTTTTGCAGTGGTTCTCTTTTTAAACTCTTGTGCGTGACTCTTAAAATGCTTGTTTTGAGACATCTGAGTTTTGATAGGTGCATTTAGGAAAGAGCAATTAGGGATGATGAAGGGTGCTTCCGCATTGACCCTTTAACACCCATTAAGCACACATTTTAAACATGTGGGAAAACCGCGTCCGCACAGCAGCACTCATTAGAGATACATTGGGGAAACCGCTTCTGCATTGACTCCCGCCAGATGTGTCTCTAAGGGGTGTTAAACCGGCCCTTAAACCCATTTCCCGGAAGACCACACTGAAGGTAGTCTTAATGGGTACTTGTGCTCTAAATCCACATTAACGGAGGATGCTTCCGCACATGGACAGGAGAGAGAACACATGGGGCAGGACAGGAAGCCGCCATGTTGAGTGAGGCAGTGGCAGGAAGCCGCCATGTTGAGAGAGGCAGGAGAAGAACAGTCCAGCCACAAAGACCCTCTCACACAGGCTTTGCATCAGGCAGGTGCTCAGCTACGGCAGTAGAGGGACAGCAAGTCTGAATGTAGCGATTCCATGCACAGGCAGGCACTGGATCTCAGACACACTGCTGATTGGTCTGCACACGGCAGGAAAGGAGCAGTGACTGACGGCCGAAAGCTCCAATCACGCGGTTCCTGTGGCAGCCATCTTGAAGTCTGTGCTACTGCGTCCACACAGCGAAGGCAGAATCTGTTCCTCGCAATCCATCCGTCCCACGTGTGTGCGGGAGCATGGGGCCTTATTAGATCCATATTTGTTTGAGACAGATCTTGCTAGAGACACATTTCATAAAAACGGATCTACTTAATCCGGATTTCTGAACTCACAGCTAGTGGTGTGCATGAATGAATTTTTGACATTCAAATCGTAATGAATTGAACGCTTGAAAATCCATATCCATATGAATAGATTACATTCAAATGTGGTAAAATTCTATTCAGTACAAATCTATTTGTACATATTCATATGAATATTTGATATGTATTGGATACAAATGAATACAATACAGATACAATGCTGCATCTGCATTAGATGGAGCGTAGCCTGCTCTAGGCAGTCAAATGACCACCTAAGCTAGGATACCAAAATGACCACCTAGCCTGGGATACTGGCCCAAGGAAGGCACAGGCATCTGTGGGCCAGTTTAGCATGGGGACCTATTTCAACGGTGCACCAAACTGCCTCCAAGGCTAGGAAGCAAGAGCAGGGGCTGTCCCAAGAATATCCTACCAGGTGTGGAAGGCTTGGCTTGGGACAGTAGGGTTGTCCCTGCCACCAGAATCACTCCAGCCTGGCCTGATCCTGCCGGGCTGGGACGGCATGGTAAATGTTGAAGTGGTCCTCTTTCTTCCCCACTGCTCATGAATTTCCAATCCCAGGGTGTGCACAAATGTGTCAGGGGCTTTGCATTCAAACTCGAGTCGAATCGAGTGTCGAAACATTCTATTCTATTCAAATGTTTAAAATCCGAAGGCAACAAAAACCAATTTGAATCTGATCCATTTGAATCTATTCATTCAAATGTTAGATTCGAATCTGAAGATACAAATGTCAACTACATTCGTGTGTTATACGTATCTGTACGCATTTCATATTCATCCCGTTTTATCCCGCATGCATCCCTTTTTCGTTCCGTATTATAAGTACAAATGCGTACAGATACGTATGATATTCGTACAGATACGTATGTAATACGAATGATTCTGAATGTGAAGACATTCTATTCGAATTGGATCAGATTTCAAATGCTTAGAATATCCATGCACATCCCTACCCAGAAGTCCCTTGATCAGATCTCTGCTCTGCCACTGAAGCTCGTTTGATCCTCCCACCTAAAGATAAAATCCCCTTGGTGCCTTGGGAAACCTAAGCAGAGAATCCAGAATGGAGTCTCCTAAGATGGTCGGATGGACACAGGTCATCTGTGCAGCGGCCCTTGAAGCCAGCCTGGTGCCAGATCTTAGGGATTTTCGCAGGACGGGAAGCCTAAGACAGCTCACGACGCTTTGAGCATTCACACAGAGGGGCGCAGGGATGCGTGTAAACGCATTCCGGAGCGCCCGTGTGCAAATGCTCAAAGCGTCGTGAGCTGTCTTAGCCGGCAAACGACAGCAAGGGGCGGGGAGACAGCTGAGGAGGCTCCCGCAGCCGGCGCTGGCTGAAAACAGCTGATTGTCAAAGCTGCGCCGGCGGGGGAGGCAAGCCCGCGGCTGTTAGGGAGAGAGAAGCATGCGCGAACGCTTCTCCTCCCGAACGCCTGCGGGCAGTTCGTGCGCGCCCGAACGCATGTAGAGCAGTTTAAAGTGCTCTACATTTGGAACGCGCAGAAGACAGCTCCGGACATGCCGGGACGCAAACTCGGCCACAGCAAAGCCCCGTGTGCGAAAACGTCTCTTGTGTTCACACTGGCAAGACCAAAAGGGAGAAAGCAAATTTCCTCCTGAATCATACAGCTGGTGGAAATTCTGCAAACAGATGAATCGTCTGAGAGCGACATTTCAAGTTGAGCTACTTATAAGCAGCTTAGCCCCTAAAACCCCACGAGCTCTTTAATCCTTCCTTACTGGTGTTAATGTTAGCAGCAGACAACACTGAGGATTTCCCTGCTTGCCCCCTGTACAAAAAGGCATCTTTCCAACACAGAGTACATGATTAAGAGCCCTTAATCATCGCTGCTTACAAAGCACTGCCGCTCCACGGAGTCACTGCAGTGGAAAGACAGCAAGGCCCTTTCTACACTAGAGTTAACATCCAAATCAGAGGGCTTCTGATCTCGATCCAGGGCCTTCTCATCTGCACATTCATCCAGATCTAGGAGACCCCTGTCCCCTCTTAAGCTGGATCCATCTGCATGAGACAGAGCCAGATTAAGATCAAGAAGCCCTAGATCTGGATCTAGCGTAGACCCAATATATCAGGTCTACAACCTGGGCTAAGGGCTTTAATTCAGATCATGGAGGCATGAGGATCTGGACCCATGATCCGCAAGTGCTCAATGCAATCATTCAGCGGTGTGTAAGAACCATATAAGCTTCACAGCCTCAGGAGGGTTGATTCAGATTAGCACCATCTTTTCAGACAGCGCAGATCTATTGGTTCGGATTTTTTATTCGAATTTGAACTTATACATGTCAACAACATTCATAGATGCCTGTACACATCTTCCCGACATCCGTACACATCCGTACGCATCTGTACAGATGCATATGCATCCCGTAGTTATGCCATACGAAATCCGTTTACGTCCCGTACTGCTCCGTATAAATGCGTACGGATGCAGGAAAGGTGCGGATCTTCAAATACAAACCCGTACACATACGAATGTTCAAATAATTCAAATGAATAGTCCCAAAATTTGAAATTTGATTTGAATGTTTAAATTCGAATTTCTGGACATTCTGTACAAATTCGAATGTCAAAATTCAGCACATTCTATTGAATTTTGAATGCCAACAAATATTTGTGCAGATCCCTACAACAGCTTATGCCAGTGAGTTCTACATAGGATACAGCGTGGTGTACAAGACATACAGAGTCCAGTCTAAAAGTAAGAGGGTTTAAAAGAAAAATAAAGGGGAGAAAACTAATATCAATCCCCAAATGCTTGGCTGGCTAGGGGTATTTAATGACTTTGCTTGGCCATCTGTATGTGGTGTGTGACAAATTGTTTTCTTTTGACTGTTCTGACCGAGGATATGCACAAATATTCATAACATTCAAAATTTGTGCGAATTTTGCCAAATTTGGATATCCGTATGTGTCGCCACCTTCCGACCAGGGGCTTGTGAATCCTTTTATTTGTTTATTTATGGCCTGAATTGTGGTAGGTGTGTTAAGATTAACTTTCAAATGTCTTCCCCGAGCCAAAAGGTGCCACTTCTTTAGTTCTGTTCCTGCTATAGCTGGTTGAAACTGTTTCCAAGGCTGTTTCTGCACAGGGGCAAAAAAACCCCGGATTCCCAGCACCTGGATTTATTAAAACCGGTTTTAATAGCCCCGTGTGCATGGTAGATCCAGTTTTGCGGGATAGATCCAGATCTACCCCACACCCCTGCTGCCGCACACGCGGCGCGGATCCGGATTGGAGGCGGGTGCTGTGCAGAGGCATGGCACCCGGCTCCGATCCGGGACGGAGGGCCCTCCCCCAGCCCGCCATGATTGGCTCGCCGGAGCGCAACGCAACCCCTCCTTACCTCTTCAGGGTCGGCATTGTTCTGAGGGTCTTCACCCAGGATGCCGTGCGCCTGCGTCCTGAGTCGCTGGGGCTGCTACTTGCAGCCCCTGCCCTCAGGAGGCGTTCTGAGCAGGCGCACTGCCTACTAAGGACAACGCACCTGCTCAGAATGCTCCTGAGAGCAATGGCTGCCAGTAGCAGCCCCAGTGACTCAGGAGCCGCGCACGACGCAGGCGCGTTGCATCCTGGCCGACCCTCAAGAGGTAAGGAGGGGATCGGCCGCTTCTGGGGCCAGGGCGAGCCGATAGGTAGGAGCCCCCGGCTCGCCGTGCTTGGCTCCGGCAAGCCAATCATGATGAGCCGGGGGTGGGCTGTTTCTTAGCACACTTGCGAAATGGATGCGGATTCACCGCGCAAGACCACTAAAAATGTGGTGTGCAAGAAACACCCATTAAGCACAGAAGTGTGCTTAATTGCCCCCATTAATGCGGACGCGGCGGCACCAAAGCGGTTTTGCCACCCAAATCTGCATTAAAAAGCGGCGCGCAATGCGGACACACGTGGCCGGAAGTGTGCTAAATAGGCACATAAATGCAGACGCTCGTTTCCCAATCCGTGCTTAATGGGTGTTAAAGGGCCTGGGCAGAAACACCCCAAATGTAAGGTGAGGCCCCTCCCCCACTCTAGCAGTTACTGTAACCTTTCACTGCTCAAGCTTCTGTTTGAATATGTTAATAATAGGCTTTGTGGCTTCTTTTAACAAAAGAACAATAAGTTTATTGTATACAGACTTCTTGGTGTTAAATCAGTGAGTTTCAATGAACAACTGCAAACAATCTGACTTTCTCAGTCTCAGCCACCACACCAGAGATCATATCAGCTTATAAACCTAAGCTCTAGGATTCTGCCTTTTGAGGATTACTTTCTTCAGGTCAGGGCACGATTCCCCATGTACCTTCCTTCCCTGATAATCCTACTAGAATCCCTGGATCTACCTTGGAGCCTACCCCAGCTGCCGGGCAGGTTATTCACCTAACCTCCCTCCCTGGGTCCCCAAGCATAGAACAACCAACGGTTTTTCTGCTCTTGCTTATATAAGCTCTGGCTCTGCTAGCCTTCACCTGATTGGTTGGCTCCTCCTGAGAGTTCCATCCCCCTCCCTGCTGTTGCTGGGGAGAAATCTCTCTCCACTTACCTCCCTAGCTCTCACTTTAAAACACTTTGACCCCACATTGACTGGTGTAGATGGTTTCATAAATTCTTTCATAAACACTTTCTCTCGCTTTAAAACACTTTGACCCCACATTGACTGGTGTAGATGGTTTCATAAATTCTTTCATAAACACTTTCATAAATTCCAAATATTCCATATCCTGTTAGTTACACCAAGCCCGTGGGCATCACACCGTATTTGAAACGAATGTTGGCACATTTGAAGACTGACATTCGAATTTGAATCGAATGTTTAGATACATCCGTATGAAGCTTCGTAAGAGGATTCCTATGGGATTGAACATTCATATTGAATTCAAATCCCACTACATTCAAAGGGGATCTATTCGAACACATACAAATTTTATTGCATTCAATTCAATATAAATTGAATACCCCAAAAAAAAAAAACCAACACTCATGCACATCTGTAGTCCTGCCACTTCCAGGATGGGTCATGTGGTTAGTGTGCTGGACTCATATCTCGTACCCATGGGATTTGATTCCACACTCCTCCATGAAGCCAGCTGGGCGACCTTGGGCTACTCACAGCTCTCTTCTGAGCTCTCACAGCCCCACCTACCTCACAGGGGTCTTCTGTTGTGGGGAGAAGAATAGAAAGCTTTGTCAGCCGCTTTGAGTCCCCTTAAATGGGTGAGAAAAGTGGGTAGAAAATCCTGCATTGAACAGAGGGGTGGACTTGATGACCCTAGAGGTCCCTTCCAACTCTATGATTGTGTGATTAAGTTCAGTAACCCCTGATTCATGTGTTCTGAGAAAATGGGAGGGCTCTATTTTGCTTTATTTTCATTTCCCCCTCTGTTTGCACAGCGTGCACTTTTATCCACCACCTCTGTGATGCCCTCTGTCACATGACTTCTTTCAGATGGTTCTCTGGTTACGTCTTATCCAGAAGAGGGAAGGCTGGTGTTGCTAATCTTTGTATAAATTTGAAGTTAGGTTGTCAGGGACTAGTTGCTGCTTTTGAAAAATGTCCCTGAAACTTCCATCATTTCCAAAGGCACTGGCAGAATTACGGACGGGAATGCTTAGCTATCTCTGCTTCCCGTGAGAATCAAATGAGTCATTTTTGCAGCACTTCCAGAGTGCCTTCCAAACCTTTCCCTGTCTAGGGCTAGGGCAGAGAGATAGATTGAAAAAAAGAATGAAGGTTCCCTCTCCGCCTTTCACCCAAAATGTTGAGGAGGGGAAGGAGAGGATTTAAAAAGATCTATATAAGCTTGAACAGTGGGCTGAAACTAACAGGATGATATTTAATAGGGACAAATGCAAAGTCTTACATCTTGGTAAGAGAAATGATAAAAAATGAATACAGAATGGGAGGAATCTGGCTGAGTAGTAGCAAAAGTGAAAAGGATCTGGGTGTACTGGTTGATCACAGGATGGGCATGAGTCAGCAACGTGATGCAGCTGCAAAAAAGGCAAACACCATCCTAGGATGCATCAAGAGGAGTATAAAGTCTAGATCATGAGAAGTAATTATTCCTCTTTAGCATGGGGGGAGGGGGTTTCCACTAGCACTAAGTACCAGTTAAGTACCCATTAATGACCCATTAGGCTCAGAGCAGGAAGACCTCATTTCCACTGCAGACCCCATTAGAGCCATATTTGTTTCCACCAGTTCTAGGGAAATTCAAATTGAATGGGTCCTTCAGGAGCTGTAATCCGGATTTCCTGTAGACCCCATTAAAGGGGTCTACAATGGGGTCTTCAGGCATCAAATCCAGATTATACAGAGCACTTTCCACTGCGATCAGGCAATGGGGTCTAGGGGGGTGCACTCATGAGGGGGGTGCCCTAAACCCAAAGCTCTGAAGCCTGTGCACAATCTCCGAAGCCAGCTCCAAAGCTGGCTCCGAAGAATAGCACAGGCTCCGAAGAGGACCCAACGTGAGAGCGATGCCAAACCTATGGACCTTTGTCAAAGGCTCCGGAGAATCATTGAAGTTTGCGGCAGATCGCTCCTCTGGAGAGTCTTTGAAGAAACTCCAGAGCATCTACGGAGATTGCACCCCTTGTCCCCCCAAAAACCTGGGCTGATGGGCAGGGCCCACGTGGGTCAATCCAGATTCACCACATGGGTGCTTTGGCATTTCCAATGCGGGCAAGCTAGCACCCATTGCTACTGGATGATGCACCACCCATGGTGACGCTTCGGGTACCTCCCTTAATCTGGATCTAGTAGATCCTTTCCCTACAAGGAAAGGTTGAAGGATCTAGGGATCATCAGAATGCGCAGTATCGCCCAGTCTGGACATACCCTCTGGTCATCAGCTCTCTTGGTATTTTCTGCCTCTTCCTTCTTCTATTGGGGCCTCCCCACAGTGGATCTTTCTTTATGACAGGACAGCCAGTCACTTCCAGAAACTTCTGATTATTCATTGTCTATCCCTCCACTGCCCATACTGTATTTCAAATACTATTCTGGGGAAGTTCCGGGCATTACAGTTTCCCTCCCTCCGCCATTCCCTGCTGTGTGCAGAAGCAAATGTTACTCCTGGTGCTGTCGGCGTTCCTCTAAGCCTACAGCCAAAAGGATTACTTCATTTCTCTCGTTGCTTGAGCAAAAGTCCCTTTTTTAAAACTCACTCAACCCTCCTCCAGTCTAAATGGAGTGACAGGCGGTGGGGGTGTCCATGGATGCAATTTCTGACATTCGGTCAGATTCGAATTGAAGATTCAAATGTCCGAATTCATACAAACAGAGAAAAAAAAATGAATATTCAAACTCAAACCATTCAAATCCACTCGTACCTATTCGTATGAATATTTGATACAGATTTGATGATTCGAATGTTGACAACATTCATACGTATCCATACCCATCTGTATATACCCCATTTTTATCCCATACGTATCTGTACAGATGCGAATGGATAGATTTGTAATGCATACGTATCCGTACACATATGAATGTGCAAATTATTAGTACAGATGATCCAAAATATTCATATCTCTTTGAATATTATTTATTTATTATTTACATTTCTATCCCGCCCCATACCCAAAGGTCTCTGGGTGGGTAACAACAGATTAAAATAGAATATACATTAAAAGGCATTAAAAATTCAACAAGTACAAAACAATATACAATACATTTAAAATGACAGTGTCTGTACTGTAGGCGGGGGGGACATAAGCAGCTCAGCCAAAGGCCAGGGCAAAGAGGTGAGTCTTCACCGCCTTCCTAAATATATATAAGGAAGGGGCATGACGCAACTCCAGGGGGTGGCTATTCCATAGTCTGGGGGCCATCACAGAAAAGGCTCTCTCCCGGGTGCCCAACAACCTCACTGTTGAAGGTGGTGGGACAACCAGGAGGGCCTCACCACTTGATCTTAAGGCACGGGCAGGTCAATATGGGAGAAGGTGTTCCTTTAGATATTTGGGGCCCAAGTCATTTAGGGCCTTATAAGCCTATCAGGAGGAGCGGGAAGTAAAATACCCCGCTTTTCTCACCCATTTAAGGGGACTCAAAGTGGCTGGCAAACCTTCTGTTCTTCTCACCACAACAGAACACCCTGTGAGGTAGGTGGGGCTGTGAGAGTTCAGAAGAGAGCTGTGACTAGCCCAAGGTCCCCCAGCTGGCTTCACAGGGGAGGGCAGAATCGAACCCGGTATTCCCAGATAAGAGTCCGGCTCCCTAACCACTAGACAAAACTGGCTCACCAATAAGTGCAGAAAAGCAATATTTATTTTAACAAATGCTATATGCTGCACAATCTACAATTGTGTTGGGATGGAAAGATAGTACTAATGGACATTAGATAATTGGTACAACTATCTAATAGAAAAATATAGATTTAAGATGTTGGAAATAAGATTTCAAAGCCAAGCGTTGAAACTACGCTCCAAGATAGAGACTAACTGGTAAGAATTATTGAACTACCTGACGAGTCCTCAACCTCCAGAAATTCTGAGATATGAAATATTAAGACTATTTCTTTGGTCCAATTAAAAATATATCAAGAGATGAAGGAGAAAAATTATATGATGTTGTCAACTATGTGCACACATGGAAGGTGGGGGGGTATGCGTTTGCCACTTTTCACTGTATGTTATTGTGATGTTATTGTTTTTATATGTGTTTATGTTGATGCTATTATAAAAATAAATGAAAACTATGAAAAAAAGAAATAAAGCAGCTGCACTGGGAAATAAACAAACATCTGGATATTCTAACTGAATTCAAATGTCCGAATTTGGCCAAATTCAATAGAATAATGAATATTTTGAATATTCTTGCACAGTGGCAAAGTTCCAGTGGCAAAATGAACCCTCAATTAAACATAGCATTCATATGTCTCCCACACAGGATTTAACCTTCAATAACATACACCCAACATCTGTCCACAGTTAATATAGTGAGCCAGTTTGGTCTAGTGGTTAGGGAGCTGGACTCTTATCTGGGAATATTGGGTTTGATTCTGCACTCCTCCATGAAGCCAGCTGGGTGACCTTGGGCTAGTCACAGCTCTCTTCTGAGCTCTCACAGCCCCACCCACCTCACAGGGATGAACAGAACCTTTGTCAGACACTTTGAGGAGTTCCCTCAAATGGGTGAGAAAAGTGGGGAAGAAAAGCCAACTCTTCTTCTATACACAGCACACTGATGTCTAGAAAGGGTAATTAAAATTCAATATCCAATAGCCTAAATGATCAGTTATAAATCTTGCATAAACTGAGATTCTCCAAATAAATACTTCAGGTGTATTTAATCCTTGGTCTTCCTAGGCTAAGACTTTCTTCTGGGACAGCCTGAGAACATCATAAGCAAATTCACTTCCTTCACCTCCAGCATCCCACGGAATATTCATTCCTGCACCACATATCGTTTAAAACATTTCCTGCTCCCTGCCCCAACACAGCAGAGGCAAATGATAGTTTTCTTCACACTAAGTGATGCAAGAATTACATGAAAGCAGAAGAAAGGCATCATTCAGAGGCATTTGTTTCTTGCACTGCATCACCAGGAATTTCCACTTAACTTAGCTGTTAAATAAACCAGATATTCATTCTCAGGAAACAGAAGGCTTCTGTATATTTAATCGTGACATTGATGAAGGGAGTCCTGTCTCTCTCGCACAAGAAAAGCTGAAGGGCAGCAGCATAATGGTAGAATACAGTTGCTCCTTACATAATACAGTTTTGCATTCACATGGTTGGTAGAATGTGACGTCCTTTGTTTAATGCAATCCCAGAAACTTCGGATAATGTGATTTGGTCTCTAAGACTGTGTTCAGACTAGCTTAAAGGAGAAGAAGAAGAGTTGGCATTTCTACCTCACTTTTCTCACTCATGTAAGGGAACTCAAAGCGGCTGACAAAGCTTTCTGTTCTTCTCCCCACAACAGACACCCTGTGAGGTAGGTGGGGCTGTGAGAGCTCAGAAGAGAGCTGTGACCAGCCAAGCTGGCTTCATGAGGGAGGGCGGAATCGAACCCGGTATTCCCAGATAAGATTCCGGCTCCCTAACCACAAGACCAAACTGGCTCACAGGGAGAATTCATAGTATGGAGAACTGGGATCGGGAATGCTAGAGAGGTTCCCCCTGCATGGACTTTACTGTGAGGAAAACCCTGGAGAAATCACCCGCCCTCAGATGGGAATTCATGAGAATGAAGGCAACTATTCCTTTCAGTCATAATCCAGCCAGTTGCAGCATGGGAACAAATGCTGTGGCCCGCGACCAACCAGAGGCCCAGAAAATCAGGTAGGCAGCACTCAATTAACCATCAGCAGTTTCTCTCCAACCTGCATCAGGCATATGGACATGTGTCACAGGGAAATAGCAGTCATCAGCCGTCCACGGCCCTGAGAGAAACATCCACCAAACTAGCTTTTTCGACTCATTTTGGAAGACTGATGGCCAAAGACATCTGACTGCCTTAAACAGAGCACGGAACAGCTCCTTCTGTGCTTGAGGTGACAATTTTTCAGAACCTCTCAGCATCACTCACCCATCAATCTCCCCCTTCAACCGTCTCCACAAAATGTTGCAACATGATTAGGGTTGCCAGGTTAAAAGGAAGCATCTTTGTAGTAGATGTTGGGCAGGAGAGGTTGGCTAACATTTCCCCTTCCTTTCAATTGTTTTTTTAATTGTTTTTTTACAGCTTTCCCCCCCTCTATCCCCCCTCCCACCCAAGGGTAATTCATGGTTGAAAGGCCACACACAATTCATAGAAAGAGCTACATAACGCAAAACAATGCTACATTCAGAAAATTAAACATAACTTCAGTTTTTTACTTTCACTCCTTAGCTTATTGTCTAAATATGTTTTAACTATCCTCTGTTTTTGTTTACATATTCTAATTCTATCTAAATCATTAATATCATATATTTGACAATTCAGTAATTATACTGCTATCATTTTAATCACATACTTATACCATGTACTGATAGACCATCCACTCACAAGGACTGAGTCCTTCTTTTCAGTTGTGAAAGGCACAGGAGAAGAAGAAGAAGAAGAAGAAGAGTTGGCTTTTCTACCCTGCTTTTCTCACCCATTTAAGGGAACTCAAAGTGGCTGACAAAAGCTTTTCTATTCTTCACCCCACAACAGACACCCTGTGAGAGCTCAGAAGAGAGCTGTGACTAGCCCAAGGTCACCCAGTTGGCTTCATGGGGGAGGGCAGAATCGAACCCGGTGTGCACTCTCCCTCTTTGACAGGGCAGGGCCTTTGGAGGCCAGATTGGGATGGGTGCTGGTGCGTCCGCTCCAGCGCCCTCTCCAATCCGGTCCTGCCGCCGCCGCCGCCAAATGCATGTACAGACACACGGGGCCTCTGAGAATCTGTCCCTATTTGGGACAGATTCTCGGAGAAAACGTTTCGCCAGAAAACGGATCTTTATAGATCCATTTTTCGGCGGCAGGTGCGGAAAGGCCCTTAGAACGGTTCTAACCCCTAGTGGAAAATGTCCCATTATAGTGGTCTTCAAGTATTTGAAGGGCTATCACAGTGCAGAGGGATTGTCCCTATTCTCCCTTGAACAAGATGGGAGGACTATAAGCAATGGGATGAAACTTCAAGGGAGTCAATAAAGATTAGATATTAGGAAAAACTTCCTTACAATGAGGATGATCAGTCAGTGAAATAGGTTGCCATGGGAAGTACTGAGTTCTCCTTTGCTGGAGGTCTTCAAGCAGGGATTGGGCCTACATCTGTGTGAGATGGTTTAGGAAATCCTGCATTGAGCAGGGGGGTGGACTGGATGACCCTAGAGGTCCCTTCCAACTCTATGGGTGCTTCCAAATTGGCCGCCGAAAAACAGTTCTAAAAAGATCCGTTCTTTGGCAATCTGTCCTCTCCCTGATCCGTCACAAATAGTGATGGATCCAAAGGGCCCTCTAGCATCCACACACACATGGGGAGGCGGGATTCCAGAGGATGGATGGAGTGGGTGCTGTGCCCATTCCAATAGTCCTCCAGCTCACGCGCCAGGAACACCACTTCTGGGACCACAGGACTGGAGCATGCAGCTGCCAGTCACCGCGTGTTTCTGGTGGCACCTGGTTCGTGGCGGAAGGGCTTCGGAAGCAGGCAGTCCTGCTTCTGCCCTTCCCAACATGGCGGGCGGAGGGAATTCGTCCCTTCACCTGGCCACGTGTGGAAGCATCCTGCTTCTGCACACATCCAGGCGAAGAGACGGATGTAAGACTTGATTTTTCAGGCCTTACATTTAATCCAGATTTTGGCAGCAAAACCAGTTTTAAAAACCAGTCTTGCACACTGAAATGTGGAAGAGGCCTTCACAAAGGGTCACAGAAGAGGACTCCAAAGCGGAAGCCGCTCAAGGTAAGTGTTCTTAATCTGGCTTGGGGCGGGGGGGGGGGGTGTAAAACGGTTTCCGCAGCTAGTGCGGAAACACCCTATGATTCTACAATTACCAAGAAAGTGCAGAAAGGGCCTTTCTAAGATGAACCAGATTCATGCCAGGCAAGAAAATCAACACCAGAACAACAGACCCAAAAATGGGGAAATAATGCACAACTATATATGAAAGTTTAAAAACCAAAGACACATGGTATAATTAAACAAAAAAAAAAAAGGTTCTTGCTTACTGTAATTAACAACTCCTCCCCTTGATACTAATGTTGGGTCCCAGCACAAGAGGCTGTCTGCTACTGTTTTGAAATATTTGAAGACACAGAGCCAACAAGGCCCACTGAGTGCATTTCATAATTTAATTAAGCGTTCCCAGTGTGTTTGCATCTCTTGGGAAAAATTAGCTCAACAATCAAATCGTTATTTCAAGCCAAATTATTCTTGGAAACACAAGTCATTTGACAAAGCAGTGTTTAAAGGAGAACATTATTCTTTCTCTGTTTAACTACCAGATATTTTCTCTTGATGGATTTTTTTCAAAATTAGAATGATTAAATGGCAGCCCCCATGTCCCCACCTGTTGCTAAAATCATCTGCCTAAACCACATCTTACCTGCCTCACTAACAGGTGAGAACTAACAGGCTATAAGAGAAAAGTGTTCAGTGACTGAGGTGTAAAGAGGAAGAAGAACTAGAAGAGGTGGTTTTATACCCTGCTTTTCACACCCATTTAAGGGGACTTAAGTGGCTGACAAAGCTTTCTGTTCTCCTCACAACAGAGGTAGGGCTGTGACAGCTCAGAAAGAGAGCTGTGACTAGCCCAAGGTGACTAGCTTGCTTCATGGAGGAGTGTGGAATCAAACCCCTTGACTACAAGATATGCATTTTAACCACATATTAGATAGCACTGTACAAAACTATTCATAGTGTGGACAAAGTGAACAGGGAGAACTTTTCCTCCCCTTTCCAAAGTCCTAGAATCAGAGGCCACCAAGTTAAGCTGAAACCTGCAAGCATCTCAGGGCAGACAAAAAGTTTTGTTTTGTTTCTTTATGACAGCGTGTAGTTAATCTTTAGAATTTGCCACAGTGAGATGTGGTGTTGTCCACTACCTTGGGTTGTTTCAAAAAAGGCTTGGACCAATTCAAGGAAATCAGCGCTATGGATGGTTATTAGCCAGTTTGGTCTAGTGGTTAAGGAGATGGACTTTTATCTGGGAATACCGGGTTTGATTCCACTTTCCTCCATGAAGCCAGCTGGGTGACCTTGGTGTAGTCACAGCTCTCTTCTGAGCTCTCACAGCCCCCCAGCAGCTTTGTCAGCCGCTTTGAGGAGTCCCCTCAAATGGGTGAGAAAAGCCAACTCTTCTTCTATACACAGCAGGAGATGGGAGAAGAACAGAAGGTTTGTCAGCCACTTTGAGTTCTTCTTCTTATGGGGCAGGAGGCTGTCTACCTCTGAAAGCCAGCTTCTGGGAGCCTGCAAGCAGAACACCCTACATGCTCAGGTCCTTCTGGTGGGCTTCCTTCGGCTGGTTGGTCAACATGAGGCATTTCCGCACTGCATCGCGTTCGAAACGGAACGCGTTCAGGCGGAAAGCTTAAGCCAGCTTCGGGCGCTTTCCCCGTTCACACACAGACGCGCCAGAACGCGTGTAAACGCGTTCCGGAGCGTCTGGGTGCGAATGCTCAAAGCGCCCGAAGCTGGCTTAGCCGGCAAACGCCGGCAAGGGGCGCGCAGACAGCCGCGGAGGCAGATCGACAATCAGCTGTTTGACAAACAGCTGATTGTCAAAGCCGCGCGGCGTCGGAGGCGCACCGCAGCCGTTCGGGAGATAGAAGCAGGCGCGAATGCTTCTCCTCCCGAACGGCTGCGGGCGGCTCGTCCGCGTTGGAACGCGTGTAGAGCAGTTTAAAGTGCTCTACATTTCGAACGCGGAAAAGACAGCTGCGGACACGTCGGAACGCAAGCCGCGCGCGGCCAATGCGGATGACGTGTCCACAGCTGTCTTTTCCGCGTTCCGTTCAGCCCCGTGCGAAAACGTCTATGGCCCTTTCCACACTTGCTTGTGGTGTTCCAGTACAGGGTGGGCTGCCTGGGACAAGTTGCTGGTGAAGTGAAACAGGGACAATCCATGCCACTGCCTCCAGGGAGCCCTTGGAGAGAGCAGTAAGGCTTCAAAGGCTGGGGATTGAAGTTCCAGGTCTCTGGAGTTTGTGGTCTGGCCAGTTTGTCTGAATAAGGCAAAAATATGTGATTTACAGAAGCCAATAGTGCACCTGGGCTGGGGAGCGGGGGTGGGCATGCATCTCTAACGCATGTGATGTTCAAAAGTTCCTGAGTGCGTAGAAAACAACCAGAGAAAGGATAAGCTAATATGGGTTGTCTAGAAGCAGCTGTGCATTTTACTTTAAAATTCTTATGACTTACTAAGGATAAGAGATGAGGAGACCCAAGATCTGAATTCAAGAGGTTCCTTATTTAAGATTAAAGGTAAGTGCAGAAAAGGCCAAAGAATGCAGGAATGAAGCTGAATTTCTTCACTAGTCACACTGGCAATGAATTTGAAGAAGACTCAGAAGTCAGGCCATACGACCTGATATTTTTGGTATTCAGTCAGCATGGTAGCAGGGTAGGTTGTCAAGGCACCTTCAGAGTAGTTTATCCAGTGGTTATGGCTGGTTACCCCAGAAGCCAACACATCTGGACTACCAGAATTTCTTTGCCTTGCCCCTCCATACAGCTAGGTGGTACCTTAGGCAACTTCTCCATATCTTCCTTGGCATGCATGGAGATAACTGCTCCTGGGTTGGGATGGGCTAGCGATCTTTCTCTGGCCCTGGAACGGAATGGACAGGAATCTGCTTGGATGATCATGCTAGCTCCACCTAGTATTGAAGCCGGGGAACAAAACTTCCCCTGCATTGAAGTTGCATTCCAGGGATATTTCTCCAGGCTTTGGAAATGGCCCTAGAAATGAGTCTGCGTCGTATCTGCAGAGAAGTTGATTTTCTCCCAAGGAGTGAGCTAGGCACCAGTGACACTGTAGCCAAGGCCCTCTGTTGGCATGCAGCACCAAGCCAACAAAAACCAGACATCCTACTAGCATAACAGTAAGCAACAGTTAGGATTCTACCAAGCAGACATAAAAGTCCATGACTTTCCCACTGAGTATTCTGCTTCTAGTAGCTGAGCAAAAATAAATAAATAAATAAATAAATAAATAAAATAGTTTGAGCAATTTTTCTGCAAAATCTGTTGTCTTCTTTTTGCTTGGTGGTCCAGAACGAACTGATAGCCTCAATCACAAACAAATCAGAAATTCTATTCTACATTTCCCAGCCTTAAGGCTTGTGCCCTGGGAAATATAAAGGGGACATTTTGCTTCATCCCTCACATAAAAGCCCTCTAGTGAGGTCATGGTGGAAAGGGTTTCTGGAGCAGAGCTTGCCGATTTATTCCGGTTTCCCTTCCATTTTCTTGCATGCAAGCTCACTTGAGATCAATATCTCCCACTGTTCATAAATACTATGAGATATATTGCAATACAGGGAGGCGGAAAAATACAGCCGTTTCCTCCTTTCCAAATTTATCTCGAGAGAACTCTCTTGATGCTTTCACACACACTGTGGGCCCCCCTCCCTCCCTCCCTCCCTCCCTCATTTATTTATTTGGTTAATTTATGTTTCCTTGTAGCTGCACCTGTATGTTTATGCGCCCGCTGTACGACAGAGCCGTTTGTTAAGCGATACAATCCTTGTAATAAAGGGATGAATAACACACGAGCAGTTGCCAATGAAAACAGCCAAGGCTGCCAAAATATGAATATACATGCGGAACAATCCCCACCACAACAGATTGTGAGGCTTTGCAAAATACTGCTGAGAATTTTGTCGCGGTAAATCATGACACTTGACGTGCAGCCAGGAAAATGTGCAGCACAGTGACGAATGGGGTGGGGGTGAGAAGGTGATCCCGTTAACTGCAGAGGGTGCCCTGTCTGCCTTTCGAGCCACCCACCACAAGACCCCTGTACTTAATTTAAGTCAGTTAACAGTCTGTATCCTCAAGTCTCCTGCTTTGCTTTTCCTCAGGAGGCCTGGGCCCTTGGGTGAACCTGCTCTTGGTGGCCTATCTTTACATGTTCTTCTAAAATTGTCCACACCCACCACTGTTTGGAAGCAGGTGGCTTTCAGGATGGACAAGTTCCACTGCCAATAAACATCACAAATATGTTCCTAAAAGCTTCTTTGGTGGCCATTAAAAATGGAGTGTGCATTGACTGGATAAATTAAGGGCTTCCGTTGATGAAGAGATATGTCTTCGTTTGCTGTTGTTTACACCTGTCCTCTTCAAACATTAAGCATAACATCTTTAGAGTTTCAAAACAATAACTAAATGTGAGGCTTTATTAAAAGTCCTTGTCTTGAGGCTTGTTCTTTTCATTCTGACTAGTTCTTCTGAGGCCTTTTTGCACTACAGCTAAGACAGCTGTAGAGCACTTCGGCCAGAAGGCGTGGACAACAGTTTCCCATATGCAATGGCAGGTAAGGGAAGCGTTCACATTCCCAAGCCTTCTCTAATCCATCTTTTCTAGCACATAATGTTCAGGAAAGAGGGGAGAGGCAGACTGTTGTGTGAACAATCTCAAAACCTTCTCTAAGCCGCCTCAGAGCAGCCTTAGAAATGTTTAACAGAAGCCAATGGTGACAGAAGCCAATACTCTATACCAGTGGTTCTCAACCTTCCTAATGCCGCGACCCCCTAATGGAGTTCCTCAGGTTGTGGAGACCCCCAACCACGGGGGCGGAGCAGCTGGAAGGTGGGAAGGAAGGGTGGTGGGAGACTTGTCGCGACCCCTCTGAAAGGGTAGTTCGACCCCCAAAGGGGTCCAACCCCCCAGGTTGAGAACCACTGCTCTATACATTGTGGAATGTATAGAGTATATATATATAGTGTTTTAATTTTGTATTACAGGATTACGTATTTTAATTTTCTTTATATTGTATTTGTTGTGGATTTATTTATTTATTTATTTATTTATTTATTTATTTATTTATTTATTTATTTATTTATTTATTTATTTATTTATTTATTTGCTTTAGGAAGAGCCTGGCCTACTACCAACACCTAGATTTTCTTGGACACCAGGGCCCTTTCTGCACTTGGCCTTATTCTGGAATATATCCCAGAATAGGGACCTGCTATCTGCATGCTAGTGCAGACTATGGCAGGCCCCAAGTGAGGCCTGCCATGGTCTGCATAAGCTTGTCACCAGCAGACTGCTATCCTGGGATATATTCCAGAATAAGTCCAAGTGCAGAAAGGCCTTAGCTGCCTAGGCCATCTATTATGGTCAACAGTCAAGGAGGGAAGGAGTTAGCCGTTCCGCAGCTTCTCAGCTGCAAGCTTTCTGACACTGCACATTTAATGGGAATTAGCTTTTAAAAAATCTTTTTAAAAACTCATTAAACAATCCCATTAAACAATCTCAAAGTGGTTTGCAAAAGTTATTCCCCAACCCACCTGAATACTAAGCTACTTTTTTCTTCTTTCTATCATCTCCCCCCCCCCACACACACACACACTTTCCTTCACCCAGGTGGGGTCTCAGCTTACCCAGTAAGGCAGGTCTGTTATGGGGTACAGATTCACAAGACTATTCAAAACATTCAAAATTTGATCGAATTCATTTAAATTCGGACATTCGAATTAGAATCGAAAGGCTATACATTTGTTTTTTTAACATTCAAATTAATTCAAATGTTTCGAATCATTCGTTTGAGTTATTCGGACATTCATACAGTATGTGTGCATATATGCATGCATTACCTATGTATCTGTATGCATCTTATTTGTATCTGTGTGCATTTGTACGGATACGTACGGGACAAAACCAGGATGCATACGGGATAAAAACGGGATGCATACAAATCCGTACAAGTGGGTATGGATGCATACAGACACATACGAATGTTGTCACCATTCGTATCTTCAAATAAGAATGGAATATTTGTATGAATAGATACGGATGTATTCAAAGCAATTCTAATTTGAATACATACGTTTTTTCTCTATTCGTTCGAATTCAAACATTTGACTATTTGATTTGAATCGAATCTGAAAATTGCATTCATGCACATCCCTAGTGTGTGGGGAGGGGGGAGGTACCATAATGTGCCACTGAAAAAGAAGTCCCCACATCTAGAGCGCAGAGGCATCATGAGAACCTAAGAGGAGCCCTGCTGGATCAGGCCACAGCCCATCTAGTCCATAAGAGCCCAAGAGGAGCCCTGCTGGATCAGGCCACAGCCCATCTAGTCCATAAGAACCCAAGAGGAGCCCTGCTGGATCAGGCCACAGCCCATCTAGTCCATAAGAATCTAAGAGGAGCCCTGCTGGATCAGGCCACAGCCCATCTAGTCCATAAGAACCTAAGAGGAGCCCTGCTGGATCAGGCCGCAGCCCATCTAGTCCAGAAGAATCTAAGAGAAGCCCTGCTGGATCAGGCCACAGCCCATCTAGTCCATAAGAACCTAAGAGGAGCCCTGCTGGATCAGGCCACAGCCCATCTAGTCCATAAGAACCTAAGAGGAGCCCTGCTGGATCAGGCCGCAGCCCATCTAGTCCAGAAGAATCTAAGAGAAGCCCTGCTGGATCAGGCCACAGCCCATCTAGTCCATAAGAACCTAAGAGGAGCCCTGCTGGATCAGGCCACAGCCAATCTAGTCCATAAGAACCTAAGAGGAGCCCTGCTGGATCAGGCCGCAGCCCATCTAGTCCAGAAGAATCTAAGAAAAGCCCTGCTGGATCAGGCCACAGCCCATCTAGTCCATAAGAACCTAAGAGGAGCCCTGCTGGATCAGGCCACAGCCAATCTAGTGCAGCATCCTGTCACACACAGTGGCCCACCAAATGCTCATGGGCATCTCCAGCAGAGACAAGGACAAACCTTTTCCAGTGGCAGCTGGGAACTCCTTCAGTCAGGATGGAAAATAACTCTCCCTAACAAAATTGCACCTTCAATGGCAAGCATGACTGGATTTGGGATGGTACAATGGTCATGAGGGGCTTTCTGACACTGCATATTGAAATATGGCAGAGTAGTCATTTTTAGTTGCCTCCCGAAGTACGTTGAGATACAACCTCAGTCTAATTAAGATGCCTGAAGAATTCAGAACTTTTGTACCAGGTTGTACCAGGCTTCAGTATAGGTGGTGTTAGTTTGTATCTCACTTGTTTTTAATCTCTGTACCCAAACCATGTATTCTGCAGGGATTTTCCCCTGAAAGCATGTCCTGAAATGGTAGAATCAAGATAACCCACCTGCATCAATGCAAGTTAAAATATGTCATTTTGTAGACTTTGCACCTTTCTTAAATTCATTTGCTAAGTAACATCAATTACAGAAGGAGAGGATTTGTTTGGAGGAAACAGCATAAACATCAACAGAAAGTAGCAGTTTGCTTACCTCGTCCACATTCTCAAAGGCATTGATGATGTCATAAGGTAAACACGACAAGAGGTCTATCACAAACCAAGTCTTCAGGTAATTCATCCGGATGAGTTTTGGGTCAGAGATGACCTCTCCTCCAGGACCCACAAAGGTAGTATGAAAATTCAAGACAATGTCCACCAGGAAAATAACATCGACCACGCTGTCCAAAACCAGCCATGCAATGTTGTTCTGCTTCGTTTTGAAGGACACGTTGTATGGGACCATGATGGCCGTGTAGAAAGTAAGAATTAAGATGACCCAGTCCCACGTGGTCTTAAAAGCGCAGTAGTGTAAAATGATATGTGGTGGAGTCTTTGGAGCTTCTTGCTTGTATTGTGGAAGGATGTCAGAACCAAGCTGGAGAACCTTAAACAAAACAGACAGACCTTATAGCTTTATTTAGAATATAAGTGAACATAAGACAAGCCCTGCTGGATCAGGCAACAGCCCATCTAGTCCACCATCCTGGCCCACACAATGGCCCACCAATTTCTTACGGGCGTCTCAAGCAGAAGACAAGGGCAATCACCTGCTCTCAAATCCCAGCACATTGCCTTTAGAGGCATCCTGCCTGTCTCCCCAGCTTGGAGGATGTACCCAGGGATCCATTCTAGTAGCCACTGGTACACCTGTCATCCTTGAATTTGTCTAATCCTTTCTTAAAGCCATCTAGGCTGGTTGCTGTTATCACCTCTTCTGATGGTAAATTCCATAGACCGATAACTGTCTGAGTGAAGAAATACTCAAACCTAACTCCCATGGATGCCATGGGTGCATCCATGAAGTTCCCTTGCCATCTTGGAATTTTGGGGGATCAAGTCTGCAACCCATTGCTATCAAGGCAACCATCAGCTCTACCACTGAGCTACAGCCACTCCCATATTTTCAATAGTTTTTGGATATTCACCATCTGCCTCCTGCCACCGCCTCCACCTGTTTCAACATCTGCAGTAGAGGAAAACAGCGTGAGACTTACTTCAGCTAACCGTGAATGTTTATGAACAACCTCAGCTTTGTTCATAGGAGTTAGCTGCTGCAGGACGCTTCGGCTGTTTGTCAAGGCTCGGGTCAAACGAGCAAATTTTGTCCAGCCTGGGGAAAGAAAGAAGGAAAAGGAAAAGATTAAAGGTGGGAAATAGTTTAAATTCTACTGGTTGACCATCATGTTCTAAACAGAAGCATCACCAAAGATCATAACCAATTCACAATTCCTGGTACCGTAAGAATGTAAGAGAAGCCCTGCTGAATGAGGCCCCAATCCATCAAATCCAGCATTAAGAACATAAGAGGAGCCCTGCTGGATCAGATCACATCTGTCATCCATAAATTTGCCCAACCCTTCCTTAAAGCCATCTAGGCTGGTAGCTGTTACCACCTCTTCTGGCAGCAAATTCCATAAACAGATGACCCTCTGGGTGAAGAAATACTTCCCCTTGTCGGACCCGACTTTCCTACCCATCAGCTTCATAGATGGCCCCTGGTACTAGAGTTGTGTGATAGAGAAAAGAAATGTTCTCTATCCACCTTTTCTATACCTTGCATAAATTTAATAAACTTCAATCAGGTCCCCTCTTAAACGCCTAGAGGCCTAAGACTGAAGAGGCCTAGACGTTGCAGCCTGGTTTCGTAAGGGAGGTGTTCCAAACCCTTAATCATTCTGGCTGCCCTTTTCAACACATTTTCTAGTTCCACAATATCCTTTTTGAGTGTGGTGACCAGAATTGCGCACAATATTCCAAACATGGCCTCACCCTAGATTTGTAAAGAGGCAAAATGGCACTCCAGCTTGGTACCTAGGCATCTATTGTACTAACCATTGATACACCAGACTTCCATGAATTTATCTAATTGTTTCTTCGGGCTGGCTACTGTCACCACTTCTGTCCCTAAAGCCACAGTATGATATATTTAGATCTGAAATATTTGATCATTAACAAGTTAATTGCTTCATAGAAAAACTGATAAATCTAAAGGCAGCTCCCAATTTGATTCACATATTGGTAAGTTGAAGCTTTTAAACGATTGTGTTCTATTGCAAAGCTTTGTGCTATAAGTCATTGTGTTCTGGAGGGTTAGGAAAGCAGTTTTTCAACAGCCAGAGGGCTGAGGAATGAAAACCAAAAGGCCTTTCTGCCCATTGATGTGGCTGTTATCACCATCAACATGGGTGAAATATGAACTCAAAACTTTTGCAGTAAATAAGTGAACAACGTCCAGATTAGGGATGTTCACGAATTCAATTTTCGGGGTTTGATTCAATTTTAATCGAATATCTGAAACTTCAAATAAATTCAATTGTTTAAAATTTGAATGTTTCCACGTTCAATTCAATTCAAATACATTCAATTTTTGGGATTTTATTTTATTTTAGTCAAATATCTGGAACTTCTAAACAATTTGAATGTTTAAAATTCAAATCTATCCACATTCGATCCGATTCAAATATATTCAATTCTTGGGATTTGATTCGATTTTAATCGAATATCTGAATAACTGGATCAATTTCAATATTTAAAATTTGAATGTAGCCACATTCAATTTGATTCAAATATATTCAGATCTGTTCATGCGAATGTTTAATCCGTATTTGCCCATTGACAGCATTCGTAGGTGTCCATGCGCATCTATATGCATCCAGTACCCATCCATACGCATCCTGTTTTTATCCTGTATACATCCCGTTTTCATCCCATGTGTATCTGTACAAATGAGTACAGATATGTATAAGATACATATGGATACGTGCGTGATGTGCACATATCTGTACCCATACGAATGTCCAAATAATTTGTACGAATGTTTCGGAACATTTGACATTCGTTCAAAATTCATTTGAATGTTTAAATTCGAATTTGTAGATATTTGATTTGAATCTGAATGTCCAGATTCGAATGAATTCGGTCTAATTTGGAATATTTTGAATATTCATGTGCATCCCTAATAACACTCATAAACCACCTTGAGCATACCATGGAATAGTGTTATACAAACAGTGAAGGCAGTCTCGAAAATTGAGGGCAATGCTGCAGGTCACGATAAATGTGGAGACATCCCTACAGCGTTCTACCTGCGTGCCTTCTATGACTCGTGCCTTTGTCTGCATTATCTCAGCTTAGTCAGCTATTCTGAATTTTTGATGGCAGATGGTCAGCCCATCAGTCAGTACTTATTCCCAGAAGTTTAGCTCATTAATCTGCAGAATGAACAGATCCAAGCTTTTAATATTTTATTTCTTCCTCTTTGTCCTGAAAATGATAGAACATGCTTTCAATTGACCCGGCCTCTTGGTCTTTCAGTGTTTTCAGTATTTATTGGATGTCAGATGACCGAAAGATTTAAAATGGGGGAAGGGGGGGGGAAGCCTTCAGACTGTATTTATGTGTTTCATCCAAGAATTCCAAAGTGGTTCAGGGTTGTGCACAACGATCAGAAAAAAAGCAGAGGGGGGAATGCTTCTGAGTAGAGGGGGGCATGAACTTAAAATCTGCTTTTTGGGTTGAATCGACCCCAACACCCCTTGGCTGGAATTTGAACTTCCCCTTTGAACTTCCCCAAAATTCCAGGAAAAGTATGTGAGAAAAGTCCCTTAAAAGGGGCAAAATAAAAGGGGCTTGAACCAGGACTCCATGGGGGTTCAAAAGAGCCCCCATGGGTGCAGTTCAAGTTCAAATCAACCCTCCAGAACTGGCAGGGATTGGGGTTTCAAATTCAAACTCCCAGGCACTTCAGCTGTGTTCACAACTAAATTTTAATCCAGTTCTGATCCAGCTGCACAGTGACAGCTATATTCAGATTAATTGACAGGAACTCAATTCGGATTAAAAATAGTCCCCAAAAATAGTCCAAACAGAATTAAAAAGAACTGGTGAGCCAGTTTGGTCTAGTGGTTAGGGAGCCGGACTCTTATCTGGGAATATTGAGTTCGATTCTGCCCTCCCCCATGAAGCCAGCTGGGTGCCCTTGGGCTAGTCACAACTCTCTTCTGAGCTCTCACAGCCTCACCTACCTCACAGGGTGTTCTGTTGTGGGGAGAAAATAGAAAAGCTTTGTCAGCTGCTTTGAGTCCCCTTAAATGGGTGAGAAAAGTGGGTAGAAAATCCTGCATTGAGCAGGGGGGGTGGACTTGATGACCCTAGGGGTCCCTTCCAACTCTACGATTGTGTGACTAAGTTCAGTAACCCCTGATTCATGGGCTTTGTCAGCCTCTTTGTGTCCCCATAAGTGGGTGAGAAAAGTGGGGTAGAAAAGCGAAATCTTCTTCTTCTTCTTCTTCTTCTTCTTCTTCTTCTTCTTCTTCTTCTTCTTCTTCTTCTTCTTCTTCTTCCCCAGAACTAAAAAAGCTGCATGGGAACACACCCTTAGAGAGTGAGAGAACCCATCAGCAAAGTGACCGGTCATTTTCTTCCCACTTTATTTAAGCCAAAGATGGATTTTATGAGTTAGATGATGCCGCAAGCAAGCCACTTACCGTTTTCCTGATGTGCTCTCTCGCTCTGAAAGTGGTCTGAAGATGGATTAAAATGTGAACGCAGCCAAATCCCAGTTCCTGTTGAAATGCCTTAAACTTGACCTGGTTCAGCACTTTTCTGCTTTTGAGCAGAGCAGCTAGAATGGCTCCGCTTGCCATTAACATTAAGATGATGATTGTTGCATAGATACTGCATCAAAATGCTTGCCCTCAGTTGCAGCCCACCAACGTAAGGAATTGTTGCAAATTTGAGTTGCCTTTTCCCTTGTGAACACGCACAGAAGTCGCTGTGCACTTTTCTAACCTTCGGAGACTCTGTCCATTTGTGGCAGTCTGTGAAATCTCACTTGATTTGATGTATTTAGCAAATGATTCTATGTGATACCTCATCCATTGGGCTGCCATAGAATACTGTATTTAACATTGAAGAAAACTCGTTCCAGGTCAGACTGGATCTGACATCTTAAAAATGACATTTTAAGGAACAGAAGAATGAAATCTCAAGAAATAAAAGAACTGCATGGGCTGAACAGAGACTGCATACACAAACAGTAAAAAAAGAAAGAGGGAAAGCTCCCAGAGTGGCTTGCCACACTCTAGTTTTTCTATCCCTCCACTAATCCGCATTAAAAGCCAGAAAATGCATTTCCCCAATGCCCCCAAATTGCTAAGAGCTTAAATCCGCCCTGTATTTCATGTCTATTTCAGTTTAGGGTTGGCTAATAAGAGGTGTTTTTCCACTAGCACTAAGTACCCATTTGGCACCGGCTTGGTACCGATCAGGAAGACCTCATTCCTATTTCAGACCCCATTAGGACCCAATGTGTCCACACCTGTTGAAGGGAAATCCGGATTGAATGGATCCTTCAGGCCCTGAAATCTGGTCTTCCTGTGGACCACACTGCCTGTGGAGATCCATCAGGTACTTGCCGGGATCCAGATCTTCTAAATCCAGATTTGTTGAAAGACCCATTTCTTAGATCCAGATAACTCTAGATCTGGATTAAAGGAGGTAAGTGGAAACCTCCCCATGTATAAACCAAGGTGTCCAGCATGGGAAGCTTCCATGAAGGTTTGGACAGAACTACAGCCTTAACAGTATCCCATCTACTGTTAGCATGATCTATTCTGACCACTGGTTAGGGATGCGCATGAATATTCAAATGCATTCAAAATTTGATCGAATTGACCGAATTTTGACACTTGAATTCCCATCAAATGTCCTTAAATTTGAATTTAAAGATTTTATTCGGATTTCGAATTTCAGATCTACTCATTCAAATTATTCAAAACATTCGTATGTGTACGGGTTCGTACACGATGCATACATGAAGATTCGCATCTTTCCCGCATCTGTACGCATTTGTCCAGATCTATACGGGATGAAAACGGGTTGCATACAGGATAACTATGGGATGCATATGGACATGCACGGATGCGCACTGGATGCGTAACGACGTGCATGGGCACATGCGAATGTTGTCAACATTTGTAAGGGCAAATTCAAATTGAAAATTTGAACAAATAGATTCAAAATTCAAAATTTGTTCAAGTCTTTAAATTTGAATTGATGAACATTCTATTTGAATTCAAATGTTGAAATTTCGACAAATTCAATCGAATTTCAAATGTCTTCAAATATTCATGCACACCCCGAGTCCAGAGCTCCCAGACATTGCATCCGCACATCACAAAGCCATTTTTTAACTAGAAATGGCTCAATGCATCCCAGATCATCCCCAAGGCAGTGTGAGCATGGTACAGTTACCCCAGTAAGCTCCCATTAGCACCTCTTCCACTTGGAAGAGTTACAAGGGAAGCACGTGACCGGCAGCACAGGTGTGATTATGCATTGTGTCACCTGGATTCCAGGGCTCCGCAATGGCTACCATCTGGGTGGTCATTCATACTATGGGTAAGTTTGGAAATGTCTAGCCATCCACAATTGTGCATAGTTAGAGTATCCTAGTGCTATGTCCCCTAGCGAACAGAAGCAGAGTCTGAATTTCCCCGTAATCTGGAATAAGGCTCTATGCAGAAAGGGCTTCGGTCTCACCATAATTCCACTTTGGTTTATTGTCCCTGCTAGGTGGGCTAAGCGAAGAGGCAGGAAGAGGCCTCAGGTTAACCAAGCTGAGTGGGAATTCAGATCCTGGGACTGCCAGCTCCCTGCCTAACAATCAAGATGGGTTGTTTTATTTAAAAAAAAAAAAGACTTAGAGATAGTAGTGTATGGTCGTCATGTTTCTCATCCCATCTCCAATCCATCTTTTCTAGACTAGAATGTTTGTAAGAGGGGAGGGGAGGAGGCAGACTAGTGTTTGACTGGTCCCATCTGTGAACCATTTCTAAACCACATCAGACGTGCTTTTAGAAAAAACAAGTAGAGCCCTTGCTCTTAGCTGATGTTCTTCTCAACCTCGAGACCCTGGAGCTGTTCTCTGCTAGTGATGGAACACTCCCGAACGCGCTCAAGTTCTTCAAGCAGAAAGGTACATTTCCTAAGCATCCATTTAACGTTTTAGCTGCATGAACACATTAATCAAAATCATTTGCTTCGAGACGCGCAGGGCTCACCATCAACTGGATGCTTCTCAAAGGCTACTCAGGCAAACACAGAGGCGTGGAACCAACTCTGCCTTGGGGAGAAGGAACGTTCCCTTCTTCGCCCGGCCACAGTGGCGTTCATTCGTCTGCCTCCTTCCAATCAATGAGCCATTCTGAAAATGACTTCTTCTGCGGGCAGCTTGGCAGGACACATGGGGGGAGGCTGAACTTCCAGCCTTCTTGCTCATTTAGGCTAATGAAAGTAAAATACTGTGGCTCGCCAGAAATCAATAGAGCAGTTTTGTAATTTTGTTCTCCTGGCTCCTGAGACATAGCTATAATGCATGCCATTCCACTGGTTTCTCCTCTAAGTATCCTGGCGGTTGCACATTCCAGGGACGGAAAGGTTGAGCAGCCCTGAACCAGGACCACAAAAATCAATGTGACTGTCTGCCATTGACTTGTGCAGCGGAAAAGTCCATCAGCTGTACGCTCTTGAATAATAAGTAGATGTCTCCCAAAGGAACTGCTGTATATATCCTGCTTCCTGTTCCTCATCGTGCTGGCCATTTATTCCATCACACCATAGTAAAGTCTCTAATTTATGGTCCTTATAGGTTCATTTTATATGTTCATTGGTTTTCAATGTTGCAACCTGCCCTGAGATTCGGGGTGTGCACGAATGAAATTTTCAGGATCTGATTCTATTCAAATCAAATATCCAAAGATTTGAAGAAGAAGAAGAAGAAGAAGAAGAAGAAGAAGAAGAAGAAGAAGAAGAAGAAGAAGAAGAAGAAGAAGAAGAAGAAGAAGAAGAAGAAGAAGAAGAAGAAGAAGAGTTGGCTTTTCTACCCCACTTAAGTGGGTGAGGGACCAATCCATCTCCTTAAGCTTAACCTACCCTTCTTCCTCCTTCTCCTTCCTCCTGTGGCATGCAGAAAGAGGCCTAGATTGTGAAGTTCCTTGCCCAATGAAACTGGGTAACAAATTTATTGGGCACAATGAGGGCCGCTTCCAGACACCAGCTGAGCAACCCACTAACAAGGGATAGTGCCGGATACATAGTGACCCTCCATCTTTATCCCCTGATAGGCTGATAGCATCTAGGTATTCAGCTAGTGCTGAATGCCTGGGTGCGTGCCTTGACACCTCTGCCTGTGTGTGGATGTCTGTTTTGCGTACATATACACAATGGACAGAGCTACATTCCATGCAGAAGAAGAATTGTTGGAAGAAGAGTTAGCTTTTCTACCCTGCTTTTCTCAGCCATTTAAGGGGACTCAAAGCAGATGACAAAGCTTCTGTTCTTCTCCCCACAACAGAACACCCTGTGAGGTAGGTGGGGCTGTGAGAGCTCAGAAGAGAGCTGTGACTAGCCCAAGGTCACCCAGCTGGCT
The DNA here is from genome assembly GCA_023333525.1 of Aspidoscelis tigris stejnegeri. Lineage (NCBI taxonomy): Eukaryota > Metazoa > Chordata > Lepidosauria > Squamata > Teiidae > Aspidoscelis > Aspidoscelis tigris. Next base: position 107,019,470 of record JALMGA010000003.1, on the reverse strand, counting down.
TCATGGGGGAGGTCAGAATTGAACCCAGTTTTCCCAGATAAGAGTCTGGCTCCCTAGCCACTAGACCAAGCTGGCTCACTTGAAAAGCACTGTTGCTAGAAAACCTACAATCAGTGCTAGGTTTCCCAGGAAGGGTTTCTAGCACTTATTAGGGGGGATATGGTGGAGCTGTCTCAGATACGTAAAGCACTCCCACCATATTGCTACCGTAATGGCACTACATTCCCCCTGTCTGGACGGGTTCCTGAACTCAGGTCAATACCAAATTTATAGCAAAATAATTACAGGAAAACAGAATCAGCAGAAATGAAGATAGCCCATAATTCAGTCTCCAGCCTTGTTGGAAGAAATCCAGAACTAGAAGCATTTATTTCTTTGTCTCTAGCATGAAGTCATTTGCTTGCTTGTTTGTTTGGCTTCTATGCCCTGAATTGCAAATTACTCTATGCCACTTACAAAGCGGTAATCAAAACAAGCAATCTATCCATCCACCTATCTAAATTCCCATTCCAATATAACAATATTGCTTACCTAGCATAAGAACATGAGAGGAGCCCTGCTGGATCAGGCCACAGCCCATCTAGCATCCTGTCCCACACAGTGGCCCACCAATTGCCCATGGGCATCTCAAGCAGAGACAAGGGCAAACCTTCTCCTGCTCTCAAATCCCAGCAAGTGGCCTTAAAAGCATCCTGCTTGTCCCTCCAGCCTGAAAGATGTACTTAGTCATCCATGAATTTGTCTAACATTTCCTCAAAGCCATCTAGGCTGGTTGCTGTTACCACCTCTTCCATAAACTAATGACCATCTGGGTGAAGAAATCCTTCCCTTTCTCTGATCCAATTCTCCTACTCATCAGGTTCATAGGAGTGCCCCCTGGTTCTAGTGTTGTGTAATAGAGGAAGAAGTGTTCTCTATCCACCTTTTCTATACCATGCATGATGCTATATACTTCAATCAGGTCCCCTCTTAAACACCGTCCTTTCAGGCCATGGAGATAAGCAGGGTACTTCTGGGCTTTGCTGGGATTCAACACCAAGAGATGTCCATGGGCAATTGGTGGGCCACTGTGTGCAACAAGATGTTGGACTGTGGCCTGATCCAGCAGGTCTTCCCTTATGTTTTTAATCTCCTTCAAAGTGTTACCCCCATTTTATCTTGCAAAGTGTGGCCTCTAGTGCATAATTAGTGTAGCTCTGGAGAACAGGATATACACATCAAAGCATGCCCACCCTCCGCAGAAGTACATCTTAACCAACGTTACCTAATTACTTACCTGAAGCATCCAGCAGCACGACCATTCATTCTTGCCAGTACTCCAGGGTCGTTTGAGATGCCGTGCAAGCACGCCGGCACCTCGGACGACCATAGATGCGACTGCATGTACTCATAGCATCAGCATTGTCAAGGCAATGTCGCTGACTCTGCCGTCACCTTTGGAGGCGCCACTGCCAAGATGGTGGCACCCAGAAGAGGACTGGGCCCCGGGATCAAATAAGGCGAGTATTTGATCCTAGGGGGAAGGAGCAGCCAAAGTTGACTAGCACTCAAGGGTGAGCACAAGTCAATGGTGGGTCATCATGGTCCTTTCCCATCCAGCAGACGGGAAGGGTAGTACAAAAACACCAATTGAAAAAGGATGGAGAATGCCGAACCTGACTACCTGCTTTCAAACTTCTGGGATAATAGTGCTACTCCACCTTCACTGGAAACAAATTGAGTTGATGAGTAATCCAACATTAGAAACTATTCCATATTCAAGCATAATAAACAACAGGAAATAAAAGATGGGAAAGCCAGTTGGAGATATACAAACTCCAGTTAAGGCTAATTGGGAAAAAGAAACTCCCAACACTTTCTCCCCTAAGGAAACTAAAATCAACACTAAAGCAGTCCCAAACTATTAAAAAAAAGAGCTATAGGTAAGACCAGAAGAAGCAGTGATTAAAAAGAATATCGAAGGACTGTTTTAATTCCCTGCAACACAAACAAAATATTAAAGACTTTTCCAACCCATAGAGGCAAATTGGTTATAATGGTCCTCCCTAAATGGCTTTTTGAACTCATGTAATATTAAGCAAGCAATCACTCGAAAACACAATTTATCTGAAAAAGTCATTAAAAAGTCAACAGTAACTCTGAGAGGCAAGAGCTCAGAGATTCATAAAGACAGATGTACATCTTTCCTCCGTCACAGCAGTAAAAGATAATTGGGAAACTGATATAGGGAAGTGTACCTCAAAACTAAGTTGGGGGGGAAATAACCTGTACAAATTATAAATCACTTAAATCTTCAAAAATGAAAGAAACATATTCCAAAATCATTTACAGATGGTTCAGAACATCCTATCAGTGGGCCAGAAATTTGGGGAAATCAAATGAGAAATACTGGAAGGGTTGTGACTAAGAGAGTGCACAAATGCAATTTTTGACATTCGACCCATAACAAATCAAATATTCAAAAATCCAAATTTGTGCGAATAAATAACAAAACATATGTAATGATACGAATCTCGCACACATCCGTAGGCATCCTGTTTTCATTCCGTATGTATTTGTACATATTTGTATAGATACGCACAAGATGTGTACAGATATGTGAATGTCTGAATTATTCATACGAATAACTCAAAATATTTATATTCGTACGAATACTAAAATACAAAGGCCTGGACTTTTGATTCGTATATAGCAAATATTTTGAAGATCTGTGCACACAGCTAGTTGTGACCCAAAGTGAGGAACTTTGGAGTATTAGACTTAGATGATATAAATAAAATAATTCAGAACACACAAGGATTGGAACCAAGCATAAGATAATTACGTGATTCACTTTTTATTATACACTGTGAAACTTGTAATAACAAGAAACTGGGAAAACTGCTAAAACCTGACAAGGGAAGCATAGTATATGGTAATCTAGGAAGTGTAAATAAATGAATTTGTCATAGCTCAGAGACATAATGTGGAAGGAAGAGAGCTGGAAAATAAATTTATACAAACATGGATGTCAAAAGCTCTACCAAACTTGAAATATTTGGAAACTGCAGTGGAATATGCTGCGGACGCGACTGGACAGCTGCTTCTGGTGGAAGTGGCCAGCCACCAGGATTCACATCATGCATCTGCTTCCTATTGGCGCAGCTGAGGTTATCCTCACAATTGTGAAAATAACGAAGCTTCAAATGAATGCATACTTGCATTTGAATGCCAATCTCCAATGAGTCTTTGAATCTTTTGAGTCATTTGTATAAATTATTTGGAAATTCATATGTGTATGGATACATATGCATTACATACGTATCTGTATCCATCTTATTTGTATCAGTACGTATTTCTACAGACGCGTACGGGAAGAAAACGGGATGCATACAGGATAAAAACGGGATGTGTACAGATGTGTGCAGATGCATATGGACGCATTCGATGGTTGTAGACATTCATCTCTTCAAATACAATTCTAAAATTTGTACGAATAGATTCGAATGTATTTGATTCAAATTGAATGTGAATACATTTGAATTTTAGACACTTGGATCTTTGGATATTCGATTCACAGTGAATCAAATCCTGAAAATTGCATTTGTGCACATCCTAGAAGTATTGTATATGGATCCTTAATACAGATTAAGGGTCTGTTCAGAAAGGACTAGGGTGCTCTTACAGTCCAAGTTCATAACTAGGCAGCAATTGGCATAAACACAAATATTCTCATGCTTTGCTTTAGCGCCAAAAAAAAAAAAAAAAAAAACCACAAAGGAAAATATTATTTTCCAAGCCAGTTCGAGTACTACATTGTATCTGGTTTCCTTGTTATTGACAACTTTTCTCTGCAGAGAGGTCACCCGTGAGTAGCTCTTTCCTCAATAAAACATTAGTGCAGCTCTATTGGGTTGCAGTTAACCTCTTTGCCATGGATTGCCTGAACACTGGAAGTGAAGGAAATAATGAAGGCATTTAAATCCATGTGTCAGCGCGGCATTTGAGATCTTAATCGGTAACAGAAATGCTGAGGTTAGCGGCCATGTTTAGGGCATAAGGGCTGCAGGAAAGTAATTACAGCAGTGCTCAGGATGATCCCTGCCCACGCATGGGAGCGACAACATAAGGCAACAAAAGGGTCACGTGCTCATCTTGCAGCCGAGCGTGCAATGGTTAACACAAATGCGGGCGTGAAGATATGCGCGATGCTTGGGCAATCCATAATTAATTCCAAACAAACTCAAAGGGACAATTGCCATTAAAATAAAGGCCAGAAACCACGTGCAAAGCAGAAAAAGCAACTGTACGCATGGCATGCAAGATATATAATCCTCCTTCTGTAGCTAGACTGCAAATCCCATCATTTCTGGCCATTAGCAATGATATCTGGGGAAGACGGGAATTAGAATCCATCAGCATCTAGGTCAGGGGTGCTCAGCTGCAGTCTGCTAAGGCTGCCTCCAGGCAGCGAGAGGAAAATGGGGGGTCCTGTCTAGATCTCACAATTGCTTCTCACTGGGATGGGCACTAATATTCGTAACCTTTGAAATTTGTACGAATTAAATGTAATTAATTTACATTTTTATCCTGCCCTATACTCAAAAGTTTCCAGGCAGCTAACAACATCTAAAATCAAACATCATTAAAACAACAGCACTATGTCTTAAAACAGTAGCATCTGCAAGTGGGAAGGGAAAGTGTGTCCCCATTTAACCAAAGGTCAGGGCAAAGAGGTGAGTCTTCTCAGCTTTCCTAAATGTGTACAGTGAAGGAGACAGACGTACCTCAAAGGGGAGACTATTCCATTCCCTAGGGGCCATCACTGAGAAGGCCCTCTCCCAAGTGCCCACTGCTTTTGCTGCTGAGGGTCATAGGACAACCAGGAAGGCCTCTCCTCCAGATCTTAAGGTACGGGCAGGTCAATATGGGAGAACGGGTTTCTTCAGATATTTGGGACCCAAGTAATTCAGGGCCTTATAAGTTAAAGTTGACACCTTGAATTGGGCTCAATAGTGAATCGGCAGCCAGTGCAACTCTTTTAAGACCGGCATGATGTGCATCTGGTCAGCGATCTAGCAGCTGCATTCTGCACTAGCTACAGCTTCTGAACCATCTTCAAGGGCAGCCCCATGTGGAGCGCATTACAGTTGTCTAGGCTGAAGGTTCCCAGGGCATGGATAGTTGTGGACAAGTCAACTCTGTCCAGAAAAGGCTTAAACTGGCACATCAGCCCTTTCTGCGCTGGGCCTTATTCCAGATTACATCTTGGAACAGAGATCTGCCATCTGTATGCTGGGGCAGACTATGGTAGGCCCCACTGAGTGCAGAAAGGGGCTAAAAATCTTCCTCACCATGTGATTCAAGGACCTAAGACCCAGTTATAGGTTACAACTGAACACAGAGATCCCACTCATCCATCAGTGCTATTGCCTCTTCTATCCTTTATGACTTTGTAGCTGCATCCCCATTATAAGCTTAATCCAGTTCCCCTAAACCGAAATAATAGAACTGGATGCAAACGCGAATTTCCCTGTTCCCATTACTTTCAGCTTAATCGCGTTCGATACGGATTCTGAGGATTGTACGTGGCATACGTGACTCAAGGAGGGACTCAAGTGGCTACTTTCTAAAAGCCGCTTTTTGGGGCTGCCCTGCCGTCTTCCTCCTGGCGTGAATGCGCCACCCATAAGGGACCCCTTCACAGAGCCTAGCTGGGTGGCTGGGTGGCTGCCGCTTGCCTGGATGAAGGACAAACGGCAGCGGGCAGCCAGAGATTCTTCTCCTCTCTCCATTGCCCAGGGCACACAGCAGCAGCGGCAACTCAAGCCCCCTTGCTTTAAACATTCACACATCTCCCAGAACCTGCAGCTGCTTTCCTTTCCCTTTCTAAAGGTCAGAACTCCAAAGAGCTAGAATTGCGCAAAATTGCAACATTGTTATCAGGTGTGAAGTGGGCGCATTGCTACAGTGTAGCGGCTGCTGTAAAGGATGGATTTTTACACTGAAATCACTGTCTTTGGAAGCAAGCTATTGGGGGAGGGAAACCCTAAACATGGATTCTCATCCCTTAAAACGGTAGGGTCCCCACAGTAAAAAATGTAAAACGTATCAAGCGCACGAACCGGACTGAGACCTGTTGAAATGAGGGTTAACATTTACAACGCTTTGGTGCGATTTAACACGTGGAAAGCATGTTAAGCCAAACTGACGTGGGGTCTGCAAGGATTGAAACCATATCAAAACCGAATTAAGCTTGTAATGGGGATGCGGCCTGTATCTCCTTTTTTTAAACAAGCCCTTGAATCCACGTTTATCATTAAACTCCATCCCAGTGACTACTGTAAGACAAGTGTGCATTGCATCAATAAGAATTTTCATTTTATGTTCCTGTCCATCAACTGTGTCACTGTCCCACAATCATGTGCAGTCTGCCCAAGCCATTCATCACAGAGACTGCAACCATTTCTTGTTCACAGAGCTTTAGGCTGCAGATAGAGAAAGATGCAGAAATCCACGGTGGAGAAAATGCCAGAAAACTATTCTTTCCAGTGGCAGATAGCATTTTTCCCGGTGAATGGAAAAGACGGAAGAGGGTTTTTGTTTGGAAGTACAATTCCTATGCTTCTGTGTCCAAAATAGGGACGCGCACAAATATACAAATGCATTCGAAATTTGACTGCATTGGCCAAATTTCGACATTCGAATTCGAATCAAATGTGCTTAAATTTGAATTTAGATCCAAATGTCTAATTTCAGACCCATTCGCTTGAATTATTCAGACATTCACACGTATATGGGTTCATACGCGGTGCGTACTTGAAGATCCGCACCTTTCCCGCATCCATTCAGTTTGCAGGCAAAGTGGAGGGCTACCAATGTAGGCCTTTTCTATTCAGCTGCAAATGTTATCTAGCCCATCTAGATGGGGCCTAAACATCTTCACATCTGGCCCTAGAGGGAGCAAAGCACAGTATGAGCATTGATTCGATCCCCTACTGATTCTGAAGTATGAGTCATAGTACTATTCCAGCTAGTACTTGCCTGGAGCTAAATTCTTTGGATAGAAAGATATGGAAGCTCTCTAATGATGGAGAACCTGTCAGCAAGCAAAATGCAAAGATACTTAGTTCTCGGCTGGGGTCTAATCAATGGCATATGCAGAGGAAAAGAACCACGTTTGCTGTGGAGGCCCCGATATTCTGTGGGATGCCAGCTCATTAAAAAACGCCAGAGCTGCATTTCAGAATTCTCTGACCATCCAGTTTTTTTAGGCATGCCAAAATTCTAAGGATTAAGTGTAATAATAAATGCAAATTGTTGCCTTGTTTTGTATGCATAGAAGCACTGCCTTTGAGCCCAGTGCTGCAGTGCAACCCAGATTGTTCTTTGGAAATGAAAGATAACTGTGAGGTGGAAAATCTGCTTTGCGCATAAGAGATCTCAGGTTCAAATGCTGGTACATACAACTCACCCACCCACCCACCCAGGCATCCGGACACTTACCTGGTGCAGACAAGTGGTCTGGGTGCCGCCATCTTGGTTCATGATGCTGTAATCACTGTGCATGCACTGTCACCATCACCAGGACAACAGCCATGTGCCGGACATGCACAGTGATGCCAGCACATCACATGACGCACCAGCACATTTCTCCAGTGCGCCATGTGCCATGCACCACAGAGGTGCAGAAGGGGCCACCACTGGATGCTGCTGGACAAGATATGTGCATGTGCGGAGCATGAAATTGTGTACGTTCCTGCATGGAAGGGCTGTTTCTGAGTTGGAAATGGCCCTTTCATCAAGTGCAGATGTTCCGTCTGGGAGCATACTCCATGCAAACTATGGGGCAAAGTGCAGAAAGGCCCCTCGAGATGGACTGGAAGGCTAGTTAGACCTCTGGCTATCCAGGCCACCAGACTGTAGATGGCTTTCTAAAGGGGCACCTAGCACACCTTTCTGGGGCTTGAGGTGAGCACTGGCTGCCACGGTACCTTCTTCTAGGCATGTGTAAATACAGCCTAGTAGGGGTGTACACGAATGCAATTTTCAGGATTCAATTTGATTCAAACTGAATATATGAAAATTCAATTCGATTCAAATCTTTAAGATGCAAATTTACCCAAATTCAACTTGAATTAAGCAAATTCAAATCTATTTGCTTGAATTTTCGGTTTGAATTTGTCAACAACATTTGTATGTGCCCGTATGCATGGTTACGCATCCTGTACGCAAGCACAGACCGTGTATGAACCCATACACATACAAATTTCCAAATAATTCGAACAAATAGATTCAAAAATTCAAAATTCATTTGAATGTTCAAATTCAGTTTATGGACACTTGATTTGAATTCAAATGTCGAAATTCGGATAAATTTGATCCAATTTTGAATGTCTTCGAATATCCATACACACTCTTACAGCCTAGGGCAGTGATGCCCAACCTATGACACGCGTGTCACAGGTGACACGCCAAGCCCTTTTGGGTGACACACATGGTCACCCTGGCACCTGGGCATGTAGTGCTTGCTTGTTCTTGAAGTGTACAAAATACCAACTTTCAATTGAATATTAGCAAACGAAATTCAGCAACAAAAGTCACTAATGTAAAGAATTATTTGTTTTTGCTTTTAATAAAATACATATATTAAAAATATAACTTTTTTTACTAGAGCTACAAATATCACAAAATTATGGATATTTCTAGATGTGACACAACACCCGAGTTATGCTAGGTTCTCTTGTGAATTTTGACACACCGAGCTCAAAAGGTTCGCCATCACTGGCCTAGGGTTTGTTTTTTAAGAACATGAAGCATTTAGCTCTTCTGCTAAGCTAGATTCCATCCACTGTTTGCATGAAAAGACTACTGAAAAAAGAAAATAAATGCCAAGATTTTGAGTGTGCACCATTACCACATACAAAAACCAACCCAATAAAGCCATACGGTTTGTTTATTTATTTATTCTACAATCTGAATTTTTATTTCCCAATAGGATAGGTTCTTGGGAACATGATACGTGATTGCATATACAAGCCTGGATAAAAACATTGTGCCAATGAACATCAATTTTTGGAGTTCCAACAAATTTGGGGGTGGTTGTTTTTCCACATACAGTCTTCCTATCAATAATGGATACCGCTTCATCGTTACATGTTCCTTAGCCATGGAGAGATTGTGACATTGTACCTAAGTATTACATAAGAATCTTATTGCACCAGAGGGGAGAAAAAAAATCTTTGCATCTTTTAAAAATAAATCCGGTCTTTTCAACTACAAAACCAGTCACTTTTGATTAATGTTTCACTTCCGCAATTTCCTAGCTTGCCTACTTCAAATTCTTATATTTCCCAGTACATCATCATTTATGTATCTCTGTGGTTCAAAATTCCAAAATAAACTCTGCTGGAAAGCTGCTCAGTATATGCTAGTGTTGTTTGGAAGAGGCAGAAAATAAATTATGCGCATTTCAGCATGCAGTGTCTGACAACGCATAACTGCAACTTAGATACTTGCTCTACAGTGGAAGCTGCTCTCACTGTGACTGATAAGTTGGAAGCAGAAAGGTGCATGATTTCTCTTCCATGTTCACTTTGCATCGAAGCAAATGCGAAGGAAATTCACATTCGTGCAGAACATAATCAAAACATAAGAACAAAATAAGAACATAGTAAGAACATAATAGGAGCCCTGCTGGATCAGGCCACAGCCCATCAAGTCCAGCACGGGGTGCTCCATGTGGCAGACTGAACCCACACTGTTAGCGCATCCTGTGTACCCCCATTCCAATGGGCTGACAGCATGGGTCCCATCTACCACATGGAGCAGAACACCTGCCAGTGCACTGGGGCAGATCTTCAGCCTCGGTGGGCCTCAGCCACATAGATCTAGGCATTCTACGCAGGTGTGGGCCACTGGCCAATCAGAGCTGGCAGTCCACTCCAATGCAGAGCACCACCAATGCTGGGAAGCCCTGCCCCTGGGCTCCCCAGTCTGAACTCCAGGGGTGAGGAGGTAAGTCCCTCAAGCGCACGTGTTCAGGGAGGCACATGTCCTGGGGTGGGGGGTGCCTGGGGTGGGTTCCTGCTAGCTGTAGTGGACCCGCCTGCAGGAACCCAGGCAAGGGACGGGACTGACCCGCCCGCCCCTGTGTTGACTCTGACCCAATGGCAGCAGGCTTGGGAGGGGAGTCCCACTCCCACTCCGGCCTTTTCAGGCTAGACCACATGGGGACAGATTCCCCATTCGCACATAGGCAGGCAGGGTGCGAAAAGGCCTCTGGATTCAACTGATATTAAAGGAGCCAGTGGAAATGGAAGATATTAAGAGGAGGTCCTGGAAAATGGAAGAAGTCACCTGTAGTTAACAACAGATTGATGTATGATAACTGTATAAAGGGGTAGTAATGGACCCTGAAGTTTTACTGTTGTATGAAAAATAATTTTTAAAAAAAGATAAATTCATGGAGGTCAAGTGTAACAATGGCTACTAGAATGGATGCCTAGGGACATCCTCCAGGCTGGGGAGACAGGCAGGATGCCTCTCAGGCCATTTGCTGGGATTCAAGAGCAGGAGAAGGTTTGTCCTTGTCTCTGCTTGAGATGCCCAGGGGCAATTGGTGGGCCACTGTGTGCGACAGGATGCTGGACTAGATGGGCTGTGGCCTGATCCAGCAGGGCTCCTCTTAGGTTCTTATGTTGGTAGTTGTAGTTCAAGAACATCTGCTCCAGCCATGAGTTCTCTTGTATAAATTATTCTTGTATATTTAGATAAGAAGCAGTTTATTTTCATTTTGAACCAACAGATCCAGGTTAATAATGAAGGCATCAATCCATTAAAAAAGACCCCATGTATTTAACCCCCCTCCCAAAAAAATAATCCTGGGGGCGGGGGGAGTTAAGGAGCTTTGTAGTAGTTTTTATTACCCAGCCCATGTGAAGCCAGGCACTTCAACTAGTAAAGAAACAATAAATTAAACTTCTGTAGATTTGTTTCTTGGGAAGAAAAATTACCTTTGGTTGAATCATCTTCAATGGGTTGCTTGAATAATGTGATATCTTTAAAAGTGCAAAGAAATAAAACCACTTTGTCATGCTCGTTTCTTATTGGTGCAATTTGCATATAAAACCAAACGGGCGTTCCTGTAATTTAAAAAGTGAGAGAGAAATATATTAAATAAAATCCATCTTGCAGAGTCTCAAAAAAAACCACAGGCTAACTGGAAGCTTTTTTCCTTGTTCTTAAGACTTGCTTGAACACATACAAGCCATGGTGGAAAATGTCAGGGGAGAAGACTTAAGCCCTTGAACTGGTAGGTCTAAATAGCGCTCAGCTAATCTTGGACCCATTCAGACAGGAGGAATATAACGCCAGTTTGGTCTAGTGGTTAGGGAGACAGACTCTTATCTCAGAATACTGCGTTTGATTCTCCCCTCCTCCATGAAGCCAGCTGGGTGACCTTGGGCTAGTCACAACAGCTCTCTTCTGAGCTCTCACAGCCCCACCCACCTCACAGGGTGTTCTCTACACGTTTAGGAAGGCATTGAAGACACACCTCTTTGCCCTGTACTGATGTTAAATGAGGATACACTTTCCCTTCCCACTGTTGTTTTAACATAGGGTGCTTTTCCACTGTCACTAGAAGTACCCATTAAGTACCCATTAATGGGTACAAAAATGCCATTTCGTACCCATTAATGGGTACTTAATGGGTACTTTTATTGACAGTGGAAAAGCACCCATATACTGTTATTGTTTTAATATGTTGATTTTAAATGTTGTTACCCACCCTGAGATCTTTAGGTATAGGGTGGGATAGAAGTACAAATAATAATATAAATAATAAATAAATAAATAAATAAATAGTTCTCAATTTTAGGAAACATTTCCATTAGGAAAATTAAGATAATTCCAAAATTATTATACTGTATACAAATTCTACCAATATTTGGTGGAGAGAAAAACTGGAAATCATGGGATAAATTAATCCAAAAGATACATTTTTCAAGATGAAAAAATTAACTGATTGATAAGCTCAATTAATTACAAACCAGTGAAAGGAGGAGGAGGAGGAATATCAATAGACATTGCATTCTAACTTCAACCTCTGATTAGTTTGCTCTTTATATTTTCTTTTTCAGTAAGTTCTTTATGCTATTTAGAACTTGGTGGACATCAGCGAGAGACGCTAAGTCTGAGATCTACTGTTTGATCACCTCCAGTCAGTCTATAGATAGGGAAAGATAGAGACTGAAATAATTAACTCAGCTTACAGCCAAATAGCTGTTCAGTTATTTCTGGAGAATTATGTGAATTTCAGTGCCTGGTTTCCAGTAGAAAATACATTGGCGCTGTAGCTGCAGTTCTGTGATCGCTGTTTTAATGGCGGTAATGGCGGTAATTCGCACCTCACCAGTGCTGGGTGTAAGTGCTCTACACCCAGAATGCATCTAGGACTCCTTGGAATGGGATGGGGCGGTTCCAAACAGAGCCGCCCACCCAGAGGAGTGAATGCTCCATCCAAGGGCACCCTTCACATGTTCCAACAGCCCTCGTGTGAATAGGTCTCAGATCCATCCCAAATTTACCAATTACATTACTACAGCAACAGGAGTAATGGACATGCATGCTGGTCATTGCTGCGCTGATGTGGCGTGGAACTGCGGCTGCACTGCTCCATGGTACACATATCTCATCTGGAAAGGGTGTGAATGCCTGTTTGTGCTAACTGGTGGCTACTAGCATAGCTGTGGAGCACTTTTTAGAGGTCTACAGCTACATAGCCAGGGAATGTAATGGCATACAGAGAGCTGCTTCTGGGAAGGAAGCAGCTCCACATAGTGCATATGCTCCATGTTGAAGTATACCCAGATGCCCCTGCTAACCTACATGGAAGACTCCAACATGGCTAATTGTGATGGCCAGTAGAGTTGAGTTAGCTCAGTAGGGATGTGCACGAATTTTCGTAGCATTCAATATTCATACGAATTCATATGAATTCTGACATTCATATCCGGATCAAATGTTATGACATTCATACATTGACATTCATATTTGTATGAATGTATCAGAACATTTGTGGATTTGATGCTTTCAGAGTGGATACATTTATGGAATTTGGGTGTCCACACTTTGGGACACCAGATCCATCCCAAATTTTAGGGAGAAGTAAATCGAAAGGAGTGTGAGCCCGTCAAAAGTAAACTACCTTTGTCTTTCTCCCTACAATAGTTTAATTTGTTGTTGCCTGACCGTGACCCAAATGGTTTCATGTATTTCATCTGCAATGCGCTCCCAAAATTCCAAGTTGCAACAAAACTACCATCTGTCAATCTTTATTCCATTGCAACTTTGAGTGCCTTGAAGAAGGCACCCTCGCTCAATCTATTCTACCTAATGTATTCAACTTTTGGCTGAAAAATGCACTTAGATAAACATTTAGAAAACTGCAGTCCAAGCTTCAAATAAGAATGCCTGAAAAATTTGGCATCTGAATTTTTTAAAGTCCCTGTATTCTATAATGTATCATTTATTATAGCTTGGGATTAGGGATGTACAATAATATTTGAAATATTCAGACATTAGCTAGAATCAAATGTCCAGATATTCCTTTTTTAGTATTTGAATGAATACAAATATTTTTAATAATTCATACAAATAATTCGGACATTTGCATGTGTACAGATATATGCATATTATATTCATATCCGTACGCATCTTATTTGTGTCTGTGTGCAGCTGTACAGATACATACGGGATAAAAATGGGATGCGTACAGATACTTATGAATGTCGTCAACATTCGTATTATCAAATACAAATTGAATATTCATACAAATAAATACAAATGTATTTGAATTGGTTTAGATTTTAATACACTTGTTTTTTCTCTATTCGTATGAATTCAGGCATTTGAATATTCAATTCAAATTGAAACAAATGTTGAAAATTGTGTTCGTACACACCCCTCCTTGTGATGTATCATTTTATACTGTATCTTACTTGTTTTATGTAAACAGCCTTTGGCAAAAAAAAAAAAAATTAATTTGTTCATTATATATTTTTGATGTAAAGGATGTTATAGGGTGTTTTTCCACTTAGCACTAGAGGACCCTTTAAGGACTCATTAAGGAAGGACCCATTAAGGACCCGTAATGGGTCCTTAATGGGTACTCTAATGCTAAGTTTTTTTCCAGTAGCACTAGAGTACCCATTAAGGACCCATTAAGGACCCTTAATGGGTCCGTTAGTGCTCAGAGGAAAAACACCCATAAGTAAAATGTTATTACTATTAAATAAGAATGCCTGCAAATTTTGGCATCTGAATTTTTAAAAGTCCTTGTTCATACTGCAAAGTTAACCACATTTCTTGCGATACTTGATTCCGGTGAGTAGTATCTTGCACTTACGGTTCTTCTTGTAGAGAAGGATTTCAAAGCAGTTTGATTCATAGTTGTCAAATGTCTGTCTGACTTTCTCTATGGTTTTCTTGTCTGTGAGCTCCCCATACATAAAACTGGAGAAAGAAAGACAGGAGGGTGGCAGGAGAGGAGACAAGGATAGAGAGATAAAAATAATCTACGTTGGATTTGCAAGCAAGAAAAACACCAGCAGAGCAATACACTTAACAGACATATTTCAGGTTTAAGAAACACTGTAATTGCCGCGCATGAATGCTTAGCTGTGATTTACACCTTGTTATGTGTTCAGCGTTTATGGTAACAAAATGGTTATGAAACGCTCTAAAGCAAATAATAGTGGCAAACTCCTTGGCTGTAAGAGGGATTTACATTGCTGTCTTGAAGCATTCAGTTTAAGCGATGCCCCGGGAATGCTTTCAGGCATCCACAGCTTTAGAAAGAAGGAAAGAGAAACAGAGCAAACAGCCTGCCGATGCATAGATGTGAAATTTTACCATCCAATGTGCCCATAAAAAGCTTATCTTGTATCTCCTCAAACACCATGAAGGCTGTAGGGTAGGGTTGTGCACGGATATTCGAAAATTCAAAAATCCGATTGAATTCAACAAATACTAGCATTCAAATTTGAATCGGATTTTTCAAAAATCCAAATTTCTGAATTCGGATTGAATCCAGATTTGGGAAACTCCGATACGGATTTTTGAATGATTCGAATGAATTCGACGTCGTATGTCGCATCCGAATATCAGGCCTATTTGCGCATATAATACTGGATGCAAACGGAACGCAAACGCGAAAAGAACAGGATGCGAACAGATTCAAAAACTGGATACAAATGTTCCAGACATTCATATCATTCGATTTGAATTGGATTGGATTTTCGAAAATACCAATCCGGATAATCCAGGTCCAAATTGGATTTTTTGAAAATCCAGATTTTAAATTCGAATTGAATGTTTGAATATTCGATTCAAATCGAATCGAATTTGAATGCAAAAAAGTGCATTTGTGCACATCCCTACTGTAGGGTCCTTCCAAATGTCTTGGGGCGGTGGGGAAGCATAAGGATTACATTTCTTTTGGGCTGCCATTCTAATTTGTGTGAGTTTTACTTGAGATTATAAGGACCATTGAGCTTCACAATGGGTCCTTTCAACTGTCGTTTTTAAAAAATGCTGGGAAATTAAATGTGGTAAGTAAATAGATATCTGCTCCAAAATGTCCACTTCAACAAGCATTTCTAGATAGATGACCTGTCAAGTCTACATTGTCCAGTTCTGGGTGCCCCAATTGAAAGAAGACATTGACAAATTGCAGCAAGTTCAAAGGAGAGCTTCCTAACGGTGAATGGTCTGCTAACCAATGTCCTACAAGGAAATGTTAAAAGATCTAGGAATGTTTAGCCTGCAGAAGAGAAGAAAGAGTCAGGGAAAACATGGTTGTCTTCAAGTATCTGAAGGGCTGTCACAGTGCAGAGGGATTGTCCCCATTCTCACTTGAGTAAGATGGGAGGTCTAGAAACAATGGTATGAAACTTCAAGGGAGTAATACAGATTAGATCTTAGAAAAAACTCTCTGACGGTACAGGCAATCAGTCAGTGGAAGAGATTGTTGCAGGAGGTGGTGAGCTTCTCCTTCATTGGAGAAGAAGAAGAAGAGTTGCCTTTTCTACCCCGCTTTTCTCACCCACTTAAGGGGACTCAAAGTGGCTGACAAAGCTTTTCTGTTCTTCTCCCCACAACAGACCCCCTGTGAGGTAGGTGGGGCTGTGAGAGCTCAGAAGAGAGCTGTAACTAGCCCAAGGTCACCCAGCTGGCTTCATGGGGGAGGGTGGAATTGAACCCGGTATTCCCAGAGTCCAGCTCCCTCTTATTCCCAGATAAGAGATTGGGGTTGCTTCTGCACAGGCCCTTTAACATCCATTAGGCACACATCTGGAGATGCGCCTCTGCACACGCGTTGCTGTTTCGGACACATCCGGTGAGGTGTGTCCGCACAGCAACACGAATTAAAGACACTTTTGCGGCGGCGCGTCCGCATTTGCAGGCCCATTAGGCACACTTCCGGTTAGGTGCGTCCGCACCTATCCGTGCCTAAAGTGTGCCTAATGGGTGTTAATTACACACCACATATGATGTGGCGTTAATGGGTCTTGCGCTGTGAAAAAGCATCCATTTAGGATGCATCCACACAGCGCAAGTGTGCCTACCGAGGGCCCTCCCCCACCTCACCATGATTGGTTCCTGGGGGACTCCTACCTTTCGGCCTGCGCAGAACGCCTCCTGAGGGCAAGGGCTGCCCGGCCATTCAGGAGGCGCTCAGGATGCAGGTGCACTGCATCCTGGGTTCCTCCTCTCAGAATCGGGGCAAAACTGAACAGGTAAGGAGGGGATTCCACTGGCTCCCCCCCCCAGGTGGGCTAGGGTGGGCTTTAGGGAAGCTCACCCTGGCTCCAGAAGTGAAGATCCGCCACTTCTGGGGCAAGGGTGAGCTGCGGCAGCGAGGTCCCCCAGCTCGCCATGCTTGGCTCCGAATAGCCAATCATGGCGGGGCGGGGGAGGGCCCCGGAGCACGGATGGGAGGTGGGTGCACAGCCTCCTGGGACCTTGCAGCCAGAATTGGGGTGACTACGAAGAGGTAAGGAGGGGATCGCTCATGTTCTCCCCCAGGTGAGCTAGGGAGGGGTTTGGAGAAGATCCCCCTGGCTCCAGTAGCTGCGATTCACTGCTTCTGGGGCGAGGGCGAGCCACGAGAGCAGAGTCCTCCAGCTCGCCATACTCGGCTCTGGCAGAGCCAATCATGGCGAGCTGGGGTAGGGCCCCCGGAGCACGGATGTGAGGCGGGTGCTATGCATCTGCACAGCACCCATCTCAAATCAGGATCTAAGTCATCCTTCCGCCGCGTGTGCGGAAGGATGGGGGGTTGGTAAATCTGTTCCTATTGGATATGGATCTACCTTCGTAAATCTGGATCTACCCTAAATCCAGATCTACTGGAAACCGGATTTACAAAATACGGAAGAGGTAGATCTGGATTTACCATGCTAAGTGCGGAAGCAACCCTGCGGCCTGAAGTCCGAACTGAAGCTTCTACAAAGGCCAGATCCATTTGATTCACAGGTGAATAAGGGTTTACTAATGTAGGCCCCTTTCAATTCGCCCACAAATGTTGAAATTGGTACACATTCATATGAATTTCAAAGAACATAAAGGGCAAATCCCCACAGCAAGCTTATTTCGCTTTCCCTAAATCGAAATAATAGAACCGGATGCAAACGCGAATTTGCCTGTTCCCATTACTTTTAACTTAATCGCGTTGGATCTGGATTCTGAGGATTGTATGTGGGGTACGTGACTCAAGGGGGGACTCAAGTGGCTACTTTTTAAAAGCCGCTTTTCGGGGCTGCCCTCTTCCTCCTGTCATGGACGCGCCACCCATAAGGGACCCCTTCACCGAGCCTAACTGGGTGGCTGCTGCTTCCATGGATGGAGGAAAAATGGCAGTGGGCAGCCAGCCAGCAATTCTTTCCCCTCCTCTCCCCATTGCTCAGGGCACACAGCAGCGGTGGCAACTAAAGCCCCTTTGCTTTAAACTTTCACATTCAGCTGCTTTCCTCCCTTTCCCTTTCTAAAGTCAGAACTCCAAAGAGCTAGAATTTCGCAAAATTGCAACATTGTTATTCCAACGGTCAAGGTGTGAAGTGGTTCCATCACTACAGTGTAGCGATCCCTGTTAAGTGGATTTTTACACTGAAGTCACTGTCTTTGGAAGCAAGCTATTGGGAGAAGGAAACCCTAAACATAGATTCTCATCTCTTAAAATGGTACTGTCCACACAGTAAAAAATGTAAAACGTTTCAAGCCCATGATCCGGAGTGAGACCTGTTGAAATCAGGATTAAGATTCACCACGCTTTGGGGTGGTTTAACACGGGAAAAGCGTGTTAAGCCAAACTGCCATGCGGACTCCGAGGCCTGAAAACGTTTTGAATCCGAGATAAGGTTGCCATGAAGACACGGCCAAATATTCGTGCACAACCCTATATTGGTTCATTTCTTCTTCCGTCCCCTCCCTGCTCCAGGCTAGATTGGCAGAATGAAAGAATGCAAACAGCTTACCTGCAGGTGCTACTTTTCTGCATGACGTCAGCTCGGTGGTACCCAGAAAGTTTACAAAATCCGTCATTACTATACACTACAGGCCAGTCCACAATCTGAGCATTGCCCAGTAAAAAACTTGATTCTGTGTTGAGAGACAGAGAAAACAAAGGGAGAGGGTGAAGAGCGTGACCCAAGCTACACACATCATTTCTCTTTCTCTAGAGTGAGAGTCAAGTCTGAAAGATTTTATTTCTAGGCTTCAAAGCACTCCAAGGCTGTCTTCCTAGGACTGATCCTTCCAACCATGCTTAGAACAATAAAGAGCTTACAGAACAGCAAAAAAACACACCAGAAAACCCAAATATAACTCTCTGTTTTGATTGCTCTCCGCAGATTCCTGAAAGGAAAAACACCCACACACGTATAGCTTATTTATTGATTAGTCCGTAGACCATTTCAAATTAAAAAAGAAAGGGAGGGAACAGTTTGTAGGAGTTCATTCTCAGTTTGGTCTAGTGGTTAAGGAGCCGGACTCTTATCTGGGAATACCGGGTTTGATTCTGCCCCCCCCCCATGAAGCCAACTGGGTGACCTTGGGCTAGTCACAGCTCTCTTCTCAGCTCTCACAGCCCCACCTACCTCACAGGGTGTTCCGTTGTGGGGAGAAGAATAGAAAAGCTTTGTCAGCCGCTTTGAGTCCCCTTAAATGGGTGAGAAAAGCAGGGCAGAAAAGCCAACTCTTCTTCTTCTTCTTTATGATCTATTCTGTATTGGGCAATGTTAGAAAATCTAACCGTATATTTGTACGTATAGATTCCCTTCAAATGTAGTAGGATTCAATTCGATAAGAATGTATTCATACATATTCTTATGAGTATCCGATACAAATGAATACATATCCCATAGGTATCCGACCTGAATGCATACATATCCCATAAATATCCCCTAACAAATCTGCTCTGAAAGGGTCAAATTTGACCTGACTCCGCTTTTAATCCGCTCTTGTTCCATGTTGAAAGCAATCTGGTTCTGTTGTAGATGTGACTTACGCAGCCTCTTTCCCACCTCCCCAGTTTAACAAATGTCCGAACTGTTTGTAGAAATGTCCAGAAACATTTGTATTTGTACGAACGTCAATGTATGAATATCATAACATTTGATTTGTGTACGAGTGTCCAAATTCATACAAATAACTACTACAGATAGGCCCCTTATGTGGCCACCAACCCAAATATTCTAGACCAGTGGTTCTCAACCTGGGAGTCGGGACCCCTATGTGGGTCAAACTACCCTTTCAGAGGGGTCGCGGTGAGTCTCCCCCCGCCCTTCCGTCCCACCTCCCAGCTGCCCCAGCCCCGTAGTTGGGGGTCTCCACAACATAAGAACATAAGAACATAAGAGAAGCCTTGCTGGATCAGGCCACAGCCCATCTAGTCCAGCATCCTGTCGCACACAGTGGCCCACCAAATGCTCACGGGCATCTCAAGCAGAGACAAGGACAAAGCTTCTCCTGCTCTCGAGTCCCAGCAGATGGCCTTAGAAGCGCCCCAGTTCCTCCCCCCCCCCCCCCAGCCTGAAGGATGCACCTAGGCATTCGTTCTAGTAGCCATTGAAACATGAGGAACTCCATTAAGGGGTTGCGGCATTAGGAAGGTTGAGAACCGCTGTTCTAGGCAAAAGACAGGAGGGCTTTCACTGAATACCCCTTGAACTGAACTTGGTGACTATAACATCCTGGTACTTGCGAACAGGAATGAGAAGGCGAAGAACCGTCAGATGAAGAGCCATGGTGGCAAGAGGCAATTGTGGGATTTCAAGACAATCCCACAATTTCAATTTCCTCTTGCATTCTGAAGGAGACACCTTGTCCCCAGATCCTTCACGTGAACCAGGAATTTTAAGGAGTGAGTCAAAATCACAGGGCAGGTTCTCATCAGGCAAGAGCGGCGGGCTCAGTTGTATCCAAGAGCTAAACAACCCCCAAAATAAAACAGATCAAAGCTCTTATTTTGACATGTCTTATGATTATGCCTCACAATGATTTAAGTTCAATAACTCTAAACATAACCATGTTATTCACGTTTTGGCTGCATGGCATTTACTTCCACCCTTCTCACAAATTGCTGCTATAAACCTGATGTGAAAATAGTAAGTGGAAACCAGTGACTCATACCAAGAGAAAGAGAAAACCATATTAAGGAGCCAGGTAAGATGTACTTTGTGGATATAGCAGGCACGTCCAAATTGCAAGGCGAAAAAGGGGGGTGAAGCAGATGCTAAAGAAGGCAGAAGGTAGCAATGGTAATTTCAAATACTGCAAAATGTACACATCTAGAAAGAAATGCAGCCCAGTTTAGCAGAGAGGCTTCAATGAGGAGGCCTGGGTATCTACCACCCAGGAATACCCCTGGAAAGAGCCCATGTTGAAGGAGTAGAAAGGCATTCTGGGAAAGCAAAATGGCATCTTCAGTGTCCATCATGCCCAAAGTGACAATAAAATAAATAAAATATGACTTCTGGATCTATGGATCTGGATCAGGCAGGGCTTGCCCCGATCTATTCTGGACCGGCTCTTGCACCAGCCTTGACAACCAGGAACATAAATTCCTGGCCTCAGAGACCCAACTCAGTGGCGCAAAAAGGGGCACTGCTGAAATGGGTCCCCAGGCCTTAGTATTCCAGTAGACCTTGTTATTGAGGACTACCAGTATTCTAGACCAGGACCAGACCAGGATGTCATTTTGGGTCTCCAGATCTGGGTCTCTGCAGATGGACCATACTTAAGAACATAAGAACCTAAGAGGAGCCCTGCTGGATCAGACCACAGCCCATCCAGTCCAGCATCCTGTTGTCCAAGGGCATCTCAAGCAGAGATCAGGGCAAACCTTCTTCTGCTCTCAAATCCTAGCAAATGGCCTTAGAAGCATCCTGCTTCTCCCCACAACCTGAAAGATGTACTTAGACATCCATTCTAGTAGCCATTGATGCATCTGTCATCCATAAACTCATCTGACCCTTCCTTAAAGCCATCCAACTGGTTTCAGCTAGCAGCAGCGGGGCCTCTGTTTGGACCAAAGAGGCCCAGAAGAGGAATACAAATCTTGAATAGAATTTATTATTATTATTATTATTATTATTATTATTATTATTAAGCCTACAGCACCCGGTATTCCCAGGCAGTCTCCCATCCAAGTACTAACCAGGCCCAACCCTGCTTAGCTTCTGAGATCAGACGAGATCAGGCATGTTCAGGGTGGTATGGCTGTAGGCATTATTATTGTTGTTGTTGTTGTTGTTGTTGTTATTATTATTTCTATAGCGCTGTCAGTGTGCTCAGCGCTGTACAAATACAAGATAAAAAATACAATATAAGTATAAAAACCTGCCAAAGGCGTACAATCTAAACAACAATAATAATCTCAAGATAACTATTAAAAACACATAAAATAAGCTAAAGCATAAAACAGTAAAAAACAACAGAGAGTATCTCATTAAACAGTCCGTCTACAGAGAGCCTGGGAAAGCTTCCCTACATCTGTTTTTGCTTAGGCCCCATGGTCAATCACAAGATTGTCAGCTGGACTGGTGGAAACGAACCAACTACTAAAAACATTCAGAAATACAAGGAAATAATTGCATCGTTTTAAACTGTGCATTCAGATGGAAATCCCAGCACTTTTTTTGCTGTTTTGTATCAATATTTTAAGACAGGAAAACCTCATTTCCTGTACTGAATGCAGGCTAGCCACGAAGTTACCCAGTGGTGAAACAGAAAGACCAGTCACTTGCTCGCCCAGCTTACAATTAGCTTTGGGGCATTCTTTGCTTAATCATTGCCCAATACTGTAATCCTCTTTTTTGGGTTCCTCTCCCCCAGACTACTGGTTGCAATAACATAGTCTGACCCCTTGTGCCCAGCCCTGGTATTCCAGGCTACCACTGATAAAAGGAATTCCAATATGTTCCCACAACATCTCAGCACAGCTAATGTCACTTTTAGTCACAGGTTGATAAGTGTGTCCTTACAGAAGCCTGTTACATGATTTTGAATTAATAACTTGGTCTCAGCATCTTCTTCAGCCTCTGATCTTCTCTCTCTTGAAGTATATAATATCACGCATGGTATAGAAAAGGTGGATAGAGAACATGTATTTTCTCTATCACACAACACTAGAACCAGGGGGCACTCTGTGAAGCTAATGGGTAGGAGAGTTGGACCAGACAAGGGGAAGGATTTCTTCACCCAGAGGGTCATCGGTTTATGGAATTTGCTGCCGGAAGAGGTGGTAACAGCAACCAGCCAAGATGGCTTTAAGACCAATTCATGGATGACAGATGTATCAATGGCTACTAGAATTGATGCCTAAGTACATCTTTCAGGCTGGGGGGGACAAGCAAGATGCTTCTAAGGCCATTTGCTGGGATTTGAGAGCAGGAGAAGGTTTGCCCTGGTCTCTGCTTGAGATGCCCAGGGGCAATTGGTGGACCACTGTGTGCGACAGGATGCTGGACTAGATGGGCTGTGGCCTGATCCAGCAGGTCTCCTCTTAGGTTTTTATGTTCTCTCCATATCAATTTGGTCCTGTATGGTTTGATTTGAATAATATACTTTTCTAGGTCCCTGAGACCTCTAAATCAAATCAGTTGGTCCATTTACCTGGAGAGCCTTCAGAATTTGAAAAATGTGGATATATTACTTTCTCACAATGATGTGGCAACGTGCATCTGGCATGGAGCCTCTGTCCTTGAGAAAGTTTGGAACTCGTGCAGAATGCAGCAGCAAAGGCTGTTCTTGGCCACGTCTGGCCAGACACATATCACACGCTTTTTTAAAGAATTGCACAGCTGCCAAATTGCTAATCAGCCCAATTCAAAGTTTTAACTCTAACTTTCCAAGCCTTGAGTTGCTTAGGCCGTAAACATAAATCTCACCCCCTTCAGCACAGACCTGCCAATCCACTGAGATCAGCTGGAGAAGGGGTCCCTTGCAGGACTATCAACTTTAGAAGCCAAATGGCTGGAGACCCACAGGACCGCCTTCTCTGTGATGGCCCCTGGGCTCCGGAATGACGATACCTCTATATATTCGTAAGTTCCATGAAGAAACTCCTATGTACTGAGGCTGTTGGCTAAAGAGGGACTTACCCTCCTCTGTTCTGCATTTTATTTAAGTGCTTTTAATTGTTTTTTTTTTTAGTTTCTTTTATATTCTGGGATCTTGGTTAGGAGGGAAAGTCCTTCTACATGGCAGTGTGGTCTAAGCCTGAGAAGCCTTCACCCACCCTACTCCAGGAGGTGGGTTCTAAAGAGGTGGGGGCCTCCGTAGGTGAAATTCTTGTGTGGTTGAATTGTATCTTCTTGCTTCAATTATTCTTGTATTTTTTGCTTTGTTGTGAACCACCTTGGGCATTTTTTTGGAAAGGTGGTCTACATAAATGCAAATGCCAATATGGAGGTATACTAGCCTCTGAGTCTGCTTATCTTTAGTAAGGTGGTAGCTTCAGATCACAACCATGGCTGTGGTCACACCTAAGGTTTAATCCAGCTTCAGTCCACCTTCAGAGCGAGGGAACACATCAGCAAAGTGACCAATAATTTTCTTTCCACATTATCTATCCCAAAGGTGAATTTTCTGAGTTAACACGGAAAGAAATCAGCTTGTCACATTGCTGATGTATTCTCTCTCTCTGAAAGTGGACTGAAGCTGGATTAAACCTTAAGTGTGACCACAGTCCGTATGTACCACAGCTACCCAGCAAGTATTAGCCACAAAACCTTTTGGGGTATCAATTTACTCTACTTCCAGCCATGCCTAATAGAAGGGCCAAAAATCCTAAAGCAAAACTGTTTCCCTTCAGCTTCTAGCAATTAAGCCCCCTTTTTCCACACACAGTCAAATATCTGGATCTTCAAGATCCAGATCATTGAGATGGAGTCCACCTGGAGATCCAGATCTTGAAGATGCCTGAAGACCCCATTGTGGACACCTTTAATCAGGTCCACATGAAATCCAGATTTAAGGGCTTGAAAGGAATCATTAAATCCAGATTTACCCCTGCTCTCCTGGAGGCAGAGCCTTGCAGATGGGGTCCAGGTGAGGACAGGGCCTTCCTAATTGGTACCAATCAGGTACTAATCAGGTTCCTAATGGGGTCTTAGAAGAGTTCCAAGCCCTAGTAGAAGAAGGCCCTCTCCTTCAATCTAGAAAAGCACAATGCTGTTTCTGAATCTTACTGTCAGTTTGGGGGTGCTTTTTCAAAACACTGTCGTTTCTGGGGTCATTAAACAAATACGTAGACAAATCTTTTTGCTTCAGTGAATTGAAGTTAGTAATGTATATTTGAATACTTTTGCTGATGAGAAAAATGATTACTCTGCAGGAAAACAAATAGCCCTTTTGCACTCATTGGTGATTTGGATTAAGAAGCCTCTTAATCCGGATCACAAGACTCCTGATCCGCATATTAATACAGAATAAGGAGGCCCCTCCTTCACTGGTCCGGTTCTGTCTGCACTAAAAGGAGACAGATCTGGATTAAAGATGCTCTTCATCCAGATCCACTGTAGATCCATTTAACCAAGTCCATACGTGGATAAAGCCCCTTGTTCCTGATCCTGGAAAGTGTGCAGAAGACACGCGACTGGGACTGAAAACTACCAGGAGGTGGTTTTCAGCCAAAAAGCACCGCCCAGGCTCTGAGGCTAAGAACTATCATTACTACCCTTTGGAGTCACAGCCACAGGGGATGAGTGGGCCAGATAAGCAATATCAGTGCAGACAGGTCTGATCAAGACCACGCCTCATCAGTGGGTGTCCACATAATCCATCTAACAACATGATTAGTGCAGAAAAGGCCCAAGATTTGTTTTTAAATACTAGTCATATCCTGTACATATTAATCCTGTACATCTTGGAAGAGACATTCCTACTTTGTAAGAGGAAGAAGAAGAGTTGGCTTTTCTACCCTGCTTTTCTCACCCATTTCAGGGGACTCAAAGCGGCTGACAAAGCTTCTGTTCTTCTCCCCACAACAGACACTCTGAGAGGTAGGTGGGGCTGTGAGAGTTCAGAAGAGAGCTGTGGCTAGCCCAGGATCACCCAGCTGGCTTTGTGGGGGAGGGCGGAATCGAACCCGGTATTCCCAGATAAGAGTCCGGCTCCCTAACCACTAGACCAAAGGAACCACAAGAGTAAAAGAAGGTTTTTCCCTCCTGGGCTTCCTTTTGTCCTTGGACTTTTTATCTGGTTGCCTGGAGTGTCAGCTTTCACTGGTGAGGAGAAAAGTGGCTTTGCAGCGTAGCTTCATTTGCATTTGGAGCAGAGATATCTCAGCCTCACATGAACGTTCATGCTTCCAAATGCTCAAATTAATTTTATTGTATTGTTCTCTTTTTTTTTTCTTCTTTTAAATTTGCTCTCCATTCTTGTTGGTTTTGCATGAAGGTTCATAACTTATTATGGCAGGATCCACCCTGGTCTTCTCTTTGCAGCGCTTCATCTAAATGACTGCTCCTGGCTGCCCTAACTTTGCGTTTGCCTTGGTGTGATACTGGCCAGTGGGTTCAGACCTAGCGACGCCCTTTGGTCTGGATCGCAGCATGGCAAATGCTGTTTTGGTCCTGCTAATGCGCTGACGCCGTAGCTCACGTGAACTTCAAAGCTGGCCTCCAAGGGCTCTTACACCGAGGAGCAAAACCCTGGACGCATTTCGGTGGTTCACTTTGTTGCATTGACGAACTGGATTCCCTGGTGGTCCAGAAAACAAAGGTGTGTCTTCTGCTTGCCTCCATCATCTCGATTGACCCAAAGTGGTATGCCAGTGAACTGATTAAATCAGGCCCAGCGATAATCTGGATTGGAAGTCTCATGATCTGACTCTCTGGTGCAGGTGACGTGTAGAAGCAATCAGCTGACCAATCTAGTCCACACCAAGGGCAAAAAGACCCTTTGTTACCTGGCTGAAGAGTTGCTGGCTAAAACTCTTCGAACCTAGAGCACATTCCCGTGGGTCATTCCCTGTGTCCAGAGACACGGAACAAATGCCAGTGATAACATCAGCAGATGAAGTAAGTCTGTTCTTCCTACTGATGGTATAGAAAAGAAGGAGAAGGAGAAGGAGAGTTGGCTTTTCTATGCCGCTTTTCTCACCCATTTAAGGGGACTCAAGGTGGCTGACAAAGCTTCTGTTCTTCTCCCCACAACAGAACACTCTGTGAGGTAGGTGGGCCTGTGAGAGCTCAGAAAAGGGAGAGCTGTGACTAGCCCAGGGTCACCCAGCTGGCTTCATGGAGGAGGGAGGAATCAAACCCAGTATTCCCAGATAAGGGTCCCGCTCCCTAACCACTAGACGAAACTGGCTCACAGTTGGTGGTATGGCCACTGGGGGAAAGTGCTCAAGAACTTGTGGTGGGATGGTGGTGGACTCAGGTGAGTATGTCTAGATCTGGATCCCACAATCAAACCAATTTCATTGCAAGAGAACAGATGCAAGAGGGCCCTGTGGCATTATGACTGAGTTAAGGCCCCATAAAGTTTCGTGTTGGTTGGTCTAATCCTGGTTTGCATCCTTGGCATTGTTAGGGCCAAAGCAGCAGGAACTCTGACCAAGGAGGGCTGCTTAGATCAAAGTTACATAAGAACATAAGTAATGCCCCACTGGATCAGACCAGGGATGCACACGGATGTTCGAAACGTTTGAAATTCGATCGAATTCGGCTGAATTTGGACATTCAGATTTGAATAGAAGGTCTATACATTTTGAATAATTCATATGAATTATTCGGACATTCGTATGTGTACGGATAAGTACGCATTACATACGTATCCATACGCATCTTATTTGTATCCGTACTCATTTGTACAGATACGTACAGGACAAAAACGAGATGCATACGGGATAAAACCAGGATGCATACAAATGAGGAAAAACGTATATGGGCACATTAGAATGTTGTGGACATTTGTATCTTCAAATACGAATTGTATATTTGAACGAATAGATCTGAATGTATTTGTTATGCCTCTGCAACAAGTTTGTTTGTAGCAATTGAAGTTTATGTTGTAAGCCTTGTTTATTAGAAGTTTAGAAAAGAATGTGAGCCTGTATCTTTAAGAGGAAGGCTTATGGGTAGGAGGGTGGAGCTTTTACAGCTTACACAGGAGAGTCAGGCCAGTTTTCAGTCTGCTGTGAGAGTGGAAAGAAGCATCATTCTTAGACAGGCTGAAACTCCTCATAGGCCGCAAGTGCCACAGGAAGAAGAAACTCATCAGTAGAAAGGAAAGCAGCAACTTCCAATAGGCCAGCAAGTGCCAAAGGAAGCAGAAAGTCCTTCTAGACCAGCCAGTGTCCCAAAGGAAGGCAGGAACTCTTTCTAGACTGAGTGACTCAGCAAAGAACAGTAACCAAAGCCTGAAGACCCAGTAAGCTGCAAAGAAACTGTAAGCTCTGACTGCTAAGAAAGTGGTTATATATTTGTTTTGCTGTTGCAATAAATACTGTAATTTGTTCATACTGAGAAAGACTGGTGGATTCTTCAAAGAGGGAGGAGTTTCACTTGTTCAAGACCTCTGCCCAAGGCCAGAGTGCAGACTGAACTTAAAGCTTGAGTATACCTGGGGCAGAACAGTATTTGACTTGAATCGAATGTGAATCCATTTGAATTGTAAACATCTGAATCAATTCAAATATTCAGATCTTCTGTTCAAATTGAATCCTGAAAATTGCACATCCATAGATCAGACCTGTAGCGCACCTATTCCAATAGCCTGCTCTAACCCTAACCCACCAACAGGACATAAGAACATAAGAGGAGCCCTGATGGATCAGGCCACAGCCCATCTAGTCCAGCGTCCCATCGCACAAGGTGGCCCACCAAATGCTCATGGGCATCTCAAGCAGAGACAAGGACAAACCTTCTCCTTCTCTAGAATCCCAGCAAATGGCCTTAGAAGCATCCTGCTTGTCCCACCAGCCTGGGAGATGTACCTAGGCATTCATTCTAGTAGCTCCTCTTGCAGTCTCCTACCAACTGGCCTTCAGACGCAGACCAGGGCTAACAGCTGTTGGTAGTCCTGCCATGAATTGGACCAACCTGATTTTGGAACCATTCAGTCTGGTAGCCAACGCCCTATCTTGCGCTTGCAAATCTCAACGTTTAACAATGCATTCTGTGAAATATATTTCCTTTTATCCATCCTCCTGGTTAGGGATGTCCACAAATATTACATTCAATATTTGTATGAATTCAGACATTCGTATGCGGGTCAAATGTTACGACAGTCGTACGTTGACATTCGTATTCAGATTAATGCTTCTGAGCATTCGTGAACCGGAGAGGCGGGAAAGCGCCTGCGCCAGTCACATCTGCAACAGATCCAGAGTGCATTCAACATGGATTGAGAGCAGATTCAAAGTGGATTCAGGGCAGATTTGACGCTTGTAGAGCAGATATATTACAGGATATGTATCGCATATGTATGGAATATGTATGCGTTCATATTGGATATTTGTATGAACTTGTACTAATACTAATACACCCATATTGAATAGAATCCTGCCACATTTGAAGGGGATCTATTCAAAGAAATCTGAGTTTTCATAGATTCAATTTGATACAAATCAAATGCAAAAAAAAAACCCATTCATGTACGTCCTTACTCCTGATTCGCACAAGATTCAGTTTCAGTGGATGATCTCCAGTTCTAGCATTCTGAGAAAGGGAGGAAAATTTCTCCCTGCCCACCATATCATGTCTTCTCTGACTCATCTCCTTTCCAGACTAAAAAGACCCAGGCATTGTAACCTTCCTTTCTACAGAAGTTTCTCCAGCCCCTTGATCATCTTAGATTCCTTCCTCTGAACCTTCTCCCACTTTATTCATATATATTCTTTTTTAAATGCAGTGACCAAAACTGCACACAGTATTCCGGACGGTCAGGGATCTGCCCCAAATTCTCTCCTGTGGAGACAGATGCAAATAATTCATTCCGCTTCTCTGCACTTTTCCTCTTCTACTCCATTTCTCCATTTCTGGGACTCTTTCGCCTGTACCTTAGGGAAGTATTTATTTTATATTTATATTTATATCCCGCCCCAAACAATACTAACAATACTAAAACCAGTACAAGGTTTAAAAATCCAGCATAATAATAATAATTTAAAAAAAAAAAGATACAAAAAAGTTTAAAAAACAGTGTTTGCAATGGGGGAAGCGTAGGGAGCATTTAACCTAAGGCCTGAGTGAAGAGGTACGTCTTCACCGCCTTCCTGAACATAAACTCGGAAGGGGCCTGACGCACCTCCAGGGGGAGGCCATTCCACAGCCTGGGGGCCACTACTGAGAAGGCCCTCTCCTGGGTGCCCACCTGCCTAGCCGCTGAAGGCAGTGGGATAACCAAGAGGGCCTCTCCTCCAGATCTTAAGACGCAGGCAGGTCAATATGGGAGAAGGCGCTCCTTTAGTACACTGTATCTTCACAGGATAGGGAGTAGATCAGAGTAGAGCATCCAAAATGGTGCCCTGTTCCATTCTACCAGTGGAGCTTTTTTGAGGTCTAACCATGTACCAGAAGGTGATATATCACAGCCATTTTGGTGGGGCCACAAGGTCAAATGCCATGATGGCGCATGGGGACATGGCCTCTGTGTTTAAGATAGGAGGAGGATCCCTTTCTGTTATGCATGCATCTGTATAGGATATGTTCCCAGGATGCGTATCATGTAATCTAAAAGATGTTCTTTCTCTAAGAGGGCATCCCTGTCCGTTTCTTTGAGCGCTTCCGGGCAAGATGGCCATATCTGTAGGAGAGTCGGATCCGACAAGGGGAAGTGAGAGGGTCATCAGGCTATGGAATTTGCTGCCGGAAGAGGTGGTAACAGCAACCAGTGTAAATGGCTTTAAGGAAGGGTTAGACACATTTACGGATGGCAGATGTATCAATGGCTACTGGAATGAATGCCTAGGTGCATCTTTCAGGCTGGGAGCCAGGGAAGCAGGATGCTTCTAAGGCCATTTGCTGGGGTTCAAGAGTAGGAATAGGTTTGCCCTTGTCTCTGCTTGAGATGCCCATGAGCATTTGGTGGGCCACCATGTGCGACAGGATGCTGGACTAGATAGGCTGTGGCCCGATCCAGCAGGGCTACTCTTTTGTTCTTATGTTCTTACATTCCCAAGCATGAATTCCTTTAATTTCCCCCCACACACACACACACACACCGGGGGGGGGGGGGAAGAGATCAATTCCTTCCTCATGACTTTCCATATTTCTGAATACATGGAAATATCAGTGGGAAACATGGTATTTTATTTTATTATTTTGTTTTGAGATAAACTACATTCCAGAGCTCCCTTAGGAAAGAATGATTCCAGCACTTCTTCCCTAAGTTCTGAACAGTCCATTAGAGAACCACAGAAAAGATCAACTTTGATTCCCCTGGAGAACGTCAGTCAATGACTTGTGAACAATCAGCTTGAACAAGTGGAAATGCAAACACAACGGGCAGGAGAGCAGCATTATTATTAAGAGCAGTGGCACTACTCGTTACCTTGATGCCGCTTCCTCAGAAACAGTGCCTAACGTGGCTCACAGAACCAAGGAGTTAGACAAGCAAACAGCTATGGTCTGTGCCATAGAACCAGACTTATAATCCTTAAAATCCAAGACTGAGGCAATCAAAGTTCTCTGTACTGTAATGCTAGATGTCCTGTCCTGGGGCCTTTGGGCACTTGGCTTCCCAGCCATGGGAAACCTTGGGGCATTTTTGCACTTCCCTTCCCATCCGCTGAACGGGAAGAAGAAGGAGGAGAAGGAGAAGAGGAGGAGGAGGAAGAGGAGGGGGAAGAAGAAGAGGAAGAAGAGGAAGAGGAAGAAGGCTTTTCTAACCCACATTTCTCACCCATTTAAGGGGTCTCAAAGTGGCTGACAAACCTTCTTCCCCCTACAACAGACATCCTGTGATGTAGCTGGGGCTGTGACAGCGAAGAAGAGAGCTGTGACTAGCCCAAGGCCACCCAGCTGGCTTCATGGAAGAGTGTGGATGCCCCCCAGGATTCAGTATTGGTACTTGCACTTTTACATTTATTCATAAATGATCTAGAAGTAGGGGCAAGCAGTGAGATGTTTGCTGATTACTTTCAATTGTTCAGGGTAGGAATGTGCAAGAATATTCAAAATAGTCGTTATTCGATCATATTCAGCTGAATTCGGACATTCGAATTCAAATCGAATGTCCAGACATTTATTTTTTAATATACAAACAAATACAACTATTTTGAATCCTTTGTTCGAATAATTCAGACATTCGTATGTGTAGATATATACGCATTACATACGTATCTGTACGCATCTTATTCGTATCTGTACAGGATGAAAATGGGATGCATACAGGATGAAAACAGGATGCGTACAGATGCGTATGTTGTCAGCATTCGTATCATCAAATTCGTACCAAATATTCATATGAATAGATATGAATGTATTTGAATTGTTTGAGTTTTAATACATCCATTTTTTCTCTATTCGTACAAATTCAGATATTTGAATATTCGTATGAATAGATATGAATGTATTTGAATTGTTTGAGTTTTAATACATCCATTTTTTCTCTATTTGTACAAATTCAGATAGAATTAAATACATTCATTTTTTCTCTATTTGTACAAATTCAGATATTTGAATATTCATACAAATAGATATGAATGTATTTGAATTGTTC
Source organism: Aspidoscelis tigris stejnegeri (assembly GCA_023333525.1). Taxonomy (NCBI): domain Eukaryota; kingdom Metazoa; phylum Chordata; class Lepidosauria; order Squamata; family Teiidae; genus Aspidoscelis; species Aspidoscelis tigris. Next base: position 106,987,256 of record JALMGA010000003.1, on the reverse strand, counting down.
GAGTTTTAATACATTCATTTTTTCTCTATTCGTATAAATTCAGATATTTGAATATTCGTACGAATAGATATGAATGTATTTGAATTGTTCAAATTTAAATACATTCATTTTTTCTCTATTCGTACAAATTCAGATATTTGAATATTCGTACGAATAGATATGTGTTTGAATTGTTTGAATTTTAATACATTCATTTTTTCTGTATTCGTACAAATCCAGATATTCGAATATTTGATTCAGATGAAATTGAATGTCAAAAATTGTATTTGTGCACACCCCTAGATCTCTTGGCATTGGGTGAGTGGGCAACCAAGTGGCAAATGTGCTTTAATCTTAATAAGTGCAAAGTAATGCACGTCGAGGCAAAGAATCCTAAACTTATGGGGGCTGAGTTTTTTGCCACACACTATGAAAGGGGTCGTGGGGGTTTGGTGGACATACCAACAAAGGTGTCAATCCAAAGTGCAGCAGAAGTGAAGAACACAAATTCAATGCCAAGAGTAATTAGGAATGGGATGGAAAATAAATCAGCAAGCGTCATTGTGCCTCTTTATAAATCGGTGGTACTTCTTAGGGAATAGTACAATTCTGGTCCCCACACTTCAAAAAGGATATTATGGAACTGGAGGAAATACAGGGAAAAAATAAAGATGGGCATGCATATTCATAACATTTGAAATTTGATCAAATTCGATCGAATTTGGACATTCGAATTCAAATAAATTCAAATTCAAACATTCAAACGAGTTTTGAATCTTTCGAATAATTCATACAAATTATTTAGACATTTGTAAGTGTACGGATACGTACAGGACAAAAACTGGACACATACGGGATAAAAACGGAATGTGTACAGATGCGTACGGACATATACAAACGTTGTCAACATTTGTATCTTCAAATACGAATCATTCAAATTTTAAACATTTGAATCGATTCGGATATTCGGATATTGAAATCGAATCGAATACCAAAAGTTGCATTTGTCTACACCCCTAGGAAAAGGCAACCAGAATGTCTGGAACACCTCCTTACAAAATCAGGCTGCAATGGCTAGGCCAGTGATGGCCAACCTATGACAGGCGTGTCACAGGTGATACGCCAAGCCCTTTTGGGTGACACACCTGGTAACCCTGGCACCTGGGCACATAGTGCTTGCTTGTTCCTGAAGTGTACAAAATACCAACTTTCAATTGAATATTAGCAAACGAAATTCAGCAACAAAAGTCACTAATGTAAAGAATTATTTGTTTTGCTTTTAATAAAATACACATATGAAAAATATAACTTTTTTTATAGAGCTACAAATATCACAAAATTATGGATATTTCTAGATGTGACACAGCACCCGAGTTATGCTAGGTTTTCTTGTGAGCCAGTTTGGTCTAGTGGTTAGGGAGCCAGACTCTTATCTGGGAATATCAGGTTTGATTCCACCCTCCCCCATGAAGCCAGCTGGGTGGCCTTGGGCTAGTCACAGCTCTCTTTTAGCTCTCACAGCCCCACCTACCTCACAGGGTGTCTGTTGTGGGGAGAAGAATGGAAAGCTTTGTCAGCCGCTTTGAGTCCCCTGAAATGGGTGAGAAAAGCGGGGTAGAAAAGCCAACTCTTCTTCTTCTTCTTCTTCTTCTTCTTCTTCTTGTGAATTTTGACACACAGAGCTCAAAAGGTTCACCATCACTGGTCTAGGCCTTGAAAGGCAGCATTTAAGAGGGGACCTGACTGAAGTATGCATGGTGTAGAAAAGGAGGATAGAGAAAAATTATTTCCTGTATCACTCTGCACTGAACCAGAGACACTCTGGCAAACTGATGGACTGGAGAGTTAAAACCAATAAGTGGAGAGTATTTTTTCACCCAAGAGCCATCAGTCTATGGAATTCACTACCAGAAGTGATAAGTGCCTCCAGGGAGTGATAAATGCATCTTTGAGGAGGGAAGGATGTTAGTGTTGCTAAAGGAAGCTGTGGTACATCTCCTCTGCAAAGAGATTTTAACAACTGCCACCCAGTGGTTAATATTTCCTTTTTGGCAGGATGCTGGAGGAGGTGATGGCTACTTAAGTGCAGGTGTGCTTGGATGAAAAAGATTATCTAAACCCATTCCAAACTGATATCAGGCGGTGGTTTGGCACTGAGACTGCCTTGGTCACTGGGATGGATGATCTTTACTGGGAGAGAGATGGAGACAGCGTGACCCTGTTGATTCTTCTCAATGGCTTTCTGTGCCATTGACCATGGTATCCAGCTGCAGCAGCTTTGGGGACCGGGGCTTCAGGGGTGGTCACACCTTCAGTTTGGTCTACTGGTTAAGGAGCCGGAATACTGGATTTGATTCTGGATTCCCCCATGAAGCCAGCTGGGTGACCCTGGGCTAGCCACAGCACTCTTCGGAGCTCTCACAGCCCCACCTGTTTAAACCTTCTGCAGACCATCTTCAGGTCTGCCTTTTCATTTCTATGGCTTGCGTTCCCACTGGACATTTTAGATCTGGTTGGACTATTTAAATCCGGATACAGAGCTAAGTGCACATTTTGGGCTGTTCCCATTTGCCTGATGATTAACTGGGCTGAACCCGAATATCTTTGCTCCCACTCACCACCCAAATCCCTGGTACAGAGCACATGACCTTTTAATTCCACCCCCACCCCACCCCAGTGCAAACCCTGTAAGCCTGTCCTGGTCAAGCAGCTGAGTGGAAGAAGGCGACCAAACTTTCCTTTTCACTCCCTCCCTTTCAGATTTGTTTTATTTGTGGACTTTCTGCCCTCCATTTGGACTTTCCTGAACGGTAAGTCCACAAATAAAATCTACAGAAATAACAAGGTATCAGCAATCAGACCTGAAGATGGCCTGAAGAAGGTTTAGAGTGAAGGCTGTGACCACGGTGTTGATGGGGGAAACTGTTTTACGGTGGTTTGTCTCCTATTTCTGGGCTAGATAGGCTTCAGAAAGTGGCAATGGGGGATTATTATTTTTTGGTGCCTTAGAAACCCCTTTCATGTAGAGTTCCTCATGGGTCAGTCCTGTCTCCTGTGTTGTTGAACATCCGTATGAAGCTGCTGGGAGAGGTCATCAGGAGTTTTGGATGAGGCTCCATCAGTACACTAATGACACCCAACATTCTCTCTCCATTCCTTCTGAGTCGGCTCATTTCCTGGAGGCAATAATGGGTTGGATGTGGACCATATGAGGCTAGGAATAGAACTAGCAACGCTTCGTTTTCCAGGCAGCTTTCTCCACCGCCTAGCAACTCCCATGGTTTTAATTACTCTGTCGCTTTAACTTCTTGCAGCCGGCCAGCCAACTAGCCAACCGTGTCCCCTTCCTGCACATAAACAACAAAGACGAACAAAGCAATTGTGGATGTTATGACCCTGGAAAGCGTTGCAATTGCCAAAAGAAAGGGGACGCTTGACAATGAATCTCCAGCTTTGCTGCGCCCTGATTAGAGGCCTCGCCGGGTTCTCTGCCTGAAAACAACATCGAAATTAGAGCCCTGCACAGTTTTTCTTTTCCAATTGATATGTCCTTCTTCTTTGCCCTGTTCTGTAATGCAGCAATGAAGGGAGACATAAAATAAGTAAGTTAAAAGTAGGTCAGCCACACACTGGCTGTGGCTTGAGAAGGGGGAGGAAATCAGGTTTTATTACTACTGGAGCCACAACCCTTTAGAACATAAGGATCTAAGAGGTGCCCTGCCGGATCGGGCCACAGCCTAGCTAGTCCAGCATCCTATCGGACACAGTGGCCCTCCAATTGCCCACGGGCATCTCCAGCAGAAGACGAGGGCCAACCTCTTTGCCCTGGCCTTTGGTTAAATGGGGATACATTTCCCTTCCCACTTGGCAGATACTACTGTTTTAATACATGCTGCTGTTTTTTTAATGGCGTTGGATTTGTAGATGTTGTTACACGCCCAGAGACCTTTCAGTACAGGGTGGGATAAAAATGCAAATAAATAAATAAAATAACCTTCTCCTGCTCTCGAATCCCAGCAAATGGCCTTAGAAGCATCCTGCTTGTCCCCCCAGACTGAAAGGCTTTGCACCTCTGCTTCCAGGGAAACCCACTGTAAATTCTCCCACCACCCCTATTCCAACATTTTCCTGCCCACAAGAGGTACAGCAGGGCACAGAAAAGGGTGATTAGCTTGCTTCTTTCACAAGGATCATTCACCTCCTTGGAAGGTGTATGGGCTCCTTTTGAACAAGGAGTGCACTGAGCCAGTCTGGTCTAGTGGTTAGGGAGCCAGATTCTTATCTGGAAATACTGGATTTGATTCCACTCTCTTCCCTGAAGTGAGCTGGGTGACCTTGGACTAGTCACAGCTCTCTTTTGAACTCTCACAGCCCCACCTACTACACAGGGTGTTCTGTTGTGGGGAGAAGAACAGAAGGTTTGTCAGCCACTTTGAGTTCCCTTAAATGGGTGAAAAAAGCAGGGTAAAAAAGCCATCTGCTGCTGCTTCACTGTGCCTCAGTCTGTCCTAGGAAGCATCCTTAAGCAGAACCTGACTACTTGTCCACTTAGTCCAGGGCTGGCCTTACTGACATCAGGCCACCAGCAAAGGAGTGCCAGGGTACCTGGAACCTAGTTCCTTAGAGGAGAGAGCTGGAGGCGCCAGGGGTCTATTCGCACTAAATTCGGTAGTGCATTTTTAGTGAACTCCTGGTGAAGAACATCTATACTTCAAGGAAGCTGCTACAGTCTCCAAGGGTGCCCAGCCTCTCCAGAAGTTCACTAATTGTTGATTAGGTATGGAGCATGAAATCGTGCTCCACCCCTTACCTGGAGCATCCAGTGGTGCAAACATCAACACCTGAAGGCATCTGAGGTGCCATGCAAGCACACTGGCACCTTGGATGACCATAGACGCAACTGTGCATGTGCAGTCACCCTCCCCCCAGACCTCCCCGGGGGTCCCTTACCTCAGAGGGCCCGGATACAAATACCCCCACATCCGGGGGGGGGGGGGGGAGGCAGTATTCAGCCAGAGCTGAATTTTTCCACATTATTCAACTCGAACAGAATGTGGAAAATGGCTCCGTGTACACCCCTGTGAACGGTACACGGGGCCACCATCTTGCAGAACTTAAGTAGATCCAGGTTTGGTCCCTGCCTTAATGGGAAGTTATTCCATGGGTACCATCTATGCCCTGACTTCAGCATCACAACTACAGAACCATAAGCGATGAAATTAAACTATACTGCTGCTGCTGTGGCCAGTGAACAACGGTACAATTTTAGAACTGTTGAGGACCATCACTCCATTCAACATGTTTTTTTTTCATTTTTCATTTCCATTGTATTTGTACACCGCCTTTCCAAAAGAAAATTTGCCCAAGGCGGTTTACAGCAAACAGAAAATACACAAAGCAAAATAACGATCAAAACATTATACTAAAAATACATTATAAAAATTGCACACCACACAAAACATTGCAAAATAAGCCGAACGCACACACACACACAAATTGAGTCAGCTGAGGCCAAGTGGAATCCAGAGCAGCTGACCAAAGGCCCCAGTCCCACAAAGAATCGCCTCCTCCAAGATGTCTGTGCCCAGTCAGGCTGGAGAGTCACCCAGAGGGCAGAGTGGTTTAGGCTGCCACCACTAGACCTCCCCCAGGAGAGATGGCAAGGTTCTCTTCCTTGGGCAGGACCTCCATATAGGCACGATTCTTGTTGCACAGGTGGATAAAACCCGTATTTCTATGCTATACAAGACACATCCCCATTATAAGCTTAATCCAGTTTTCCTAAACCGAAATAATAGAACCGGATGCAAACGCGAATTTGCCTGTTCCCATTACTTTCAGCTTAATCGTGTTTGATCCGGATTCTGAGGATCCTACATGGCGTACATGACTCAAGGGGGGACTCAAGTGGCTACTTTCTAAAAGCCGCTTTTCGGGGCACCCTGCCCTCTTCCTCCTGGCGTGAACGCGCCACCCATAACGGACCCCTTCACGGAGCCTGGCTGGGTGGCTGCCGCTTGCCTGGATGGAGGAAAAATGGCAGCGGGCAGCCAGCAATTCTCCCCATTGCTCAGGGCACAGAGCAGCAGCAGCAACTCAAGCCCCCTTGCTTTAAACATCCACACATCGCCCAGAACCTGCCCCTGCTTTCCATTCCCCTTTAAAGGTCAGAATTCCAAAGAGCTAGAATTGGGCAAAATTGCAACATTGTTATCAGGTGTGAAGTGTTATCAGATTGCTACAGTGTAGCGGCTGCTGTGAAAGTTGGATTTTTACACTGAAATCACTGTCTTTGGAAGCAAGCTATTGGGGGAGGGAAACCCTAAACATGGATTCTCATCCCTTAAAACAGTAGGGTCCCCACAGTAAAAAATGTAACACGTATCAAGCGCACGATCCAGAGTGAGACCTGTTGAAATGAGGGTTAACATTTACAACGCTTTGTGCGATTTAACACTCGGAAAGCGTGTTAAGCCAAACTGACATGGGGTCTGCGAGGACTGAAAATGGTCTGAAACCGAAATAAGCTTGTAATGGGAATGCAGTCACAGAGTCCAAAGCTTGTACACAGTAAGCAGCATTTCATAGATGCCAGATTATTTGGGCCTTCCATTTCCTCCCAGTTTAGCTATCCTTGGCCATGGTCACACCATAGTCTCTTTGTTCGTCTCAGGAATGGGCAAGGAAGCCAGCCATTGCCAGGGCATTCTTGGCCCGGAGCAGACTCTCCATATATACCTGCTGCTGCCTCTACAACCCCCTATCAAGTTTTCATTGAAAAAGGGAAGATTCAGCTGGGGGGGGGGAGCTGCTCAGCACAATGGGGGGTGTTGTGGGAGGGTAAAGGGATGAGAGGGCAACTGGGGGGTTGTGTGCCAGGTGGGTGACATGATGGCCATGTAGGAGGAGGGCAGGAGAGCTGGTGGGAGAAGGGGTTTGTGTGCCAAGGGGGCAACATGTTGGGGAGTTTGCAGGAGAGTGAGGGAGCTCTTGGGGGGCAATGGCAGTGGTGGTGAGACAACACAAAGAGGGGCATTATGGGAGTGCAAGAGGGCCAAGGTGGTTGTGGCTCTGCACACCAGAGGAGTGATGCAGTGGGGGGGGGGCAGTGTGAGAGGGTGAGGGGTGTGTGGGTGGCCATGGTGATGGAAGCCTACCACCATCAAGGCCACCACCACCACCAAGGCCACGTTGAAACTTATCTTTTAGCAGGTGGGAGGAACAACGTGCTGGTGGCGATGGAAGATCTTTGCCTGGACCTGGGTTGCTTGGGGTTATGCAGTTAGTCCCTTTCCAGCCAGGAAAGTCCTCGGAAAAAATTGGACACCCACTTTGGTGACATCTCAGAGGATTGAAGATGACCTCAGTCCTCATAAAAAAGTGAGGCGTGACCACAGCCCTTTTCTTCTTAAAGTTAACAATATGGGAATAATATTAATTATTAATTAATTCTAAACATTCAAAATGTGAATTCGATTGAATGTGGACATTCAAACTCAAACGAAACGTCTACACATTCTAATTTAAACGAATTTCGAATGTTCCAAAACATTCATTAAAATGTTTTGAATCATTCGAAAGTACAGCTATGAATGTATTACATAAATATCTGTACGCATTTGCACTTATACTGCAGGACAAAAACAGGATGCATACGGGATCAAACAGGATGTGTATGAAATGTGTACAGATGCACATAACCAATACAAATGTTGTCGACATTCGTATCTTCAGATTTGAATCTAACATTCAAATGAATATATTCAAATGTACTGGATTCGAATTGGCTTTTGCTGTATTGGGATTCAAAATGTCTAGCAGTTAGGGAGCTGGACTCTTATCTGGGAATATTGAGTTCGATTCTGCCCTCCCCCATGAAGCCAGCTGGGTGGCCTTGGGCTAGTCACAGCTCTCTTCTGAGCTCTCACAGCCCCACCTACCTCACAGGTTGTCTGTTGTGGGGAGAAAAACAGAAGGTTTGTCAGCCACTTTGAGTCGCCTTAAAATGGGTGAAAAAAGTGAGGTAGAAAAGCCAACTCTTCTTCTTCTTCTAAACATTCTAATCAAATGTTTGGATATTTGATTTGATTCAAATGCAAATGCAAAAAAACATTCATTCACATCCCTAATATTAATAATTTACAGCCAACCCAGCTATACAACTGGGTCCTCAAAGTTATAGGTAAAAAAAAAAACCACACAGATAAGGAGTTAACAGGTAGCATACTCATCTCTCAATCACAGGTTGGCACCATTGGTCTATGGAATTGGATGCCAGAAGAGGTGGCAACAGCAGGCAGCCTAGATAGCTTTAAGGAAGGGTTAGACAAATTCAGGCGTGAGCTGCTGTCTCGAGGTATGAAACCTTGGTGTAAAGTAGAGACACGCGGCCAGAAAGAAGACAGGCACGGTGCCTCCAGAGGCCATTTGCAGGGATTCAGGAGCAGGTGAAAGAGGTGAGGGTTTTGTCCTTATCTTCTGCTTGAGATGCCCAGAAGCAATTCATGGGCCACTGGGAGAGACAGGATACTAAGCTAAACGGGCTTTGGCCCGATCCAGCAGGGCTCCTCTTATGTTCTTTTTATTCCAAGAGAAGAACTGTTTTGCAGCACACAATTTTAACTGAGCACCAACTCCGAAACGGTGCTTCCTTGTATGAAAATGCCATTATTTATTTATTTATTTATTTACTTACTTACTTACTTACTTACTTACTTACTTACTTACTTACTTATTTATTATTTACATTTATATCCCGCCCCATACCCGAAGGTCTCTGGGCAGGTTACAACCTTCAAGCAACAGATTAAAACAGAGTGTACATTAAAAGACTTTAAAAATTCAACAACTTTAAAACAATACACATTATGTTTAAAATGATAGTGTGTGGCCTGGGTGGGAAATATAGTCAACTCAGCCAAAGGCCAGGGCAAAGAGGTGCGTCTTCACCGCCCTGCTGAATATATATAAGGAAGGGGCAAGACGCACCTCGAGGGGGAGGCTATTCCATAGTCTAGGGACCATCACAGAGAAGGCTCTCTTCCAGGTGCCCACCAACCTCACTACTGAAGGTGGTGGGACAACCAGGAGGGCCTCACCACTCGAACTTAAGGCACAGGCAGGTCGATATGGGAGAAGGCGTTCCTTTAGATATTTGGGGCCCAAGTCATTTAGGGCCTTATAAGTCAAAGTCAAAACCTTGAATTGGGCTTGGTAGTGAATTGGCAGCCAGTGCAATTCTTTTAGAACCGGCGTGATGTGCATCCGGCTAGATGTTCCGGTCAGCACTCTAGCGGCTGCATTTTGCACTAGCGCATTAGTGTTCTTAATGAGAAGGCATTGTCTAAAACCATGCAATCAAGCATGGAAAAATAATCTGTGTCCAACTAAAAACGCGTCTCTCCCGCAATTAAATCACATCAAATATTGGGGCTGATCCGGTGACAGCAAAGCACAGTGGTGAGTGTGTGCTTTAGCTGTTTTCGGTGTTTTATAGTGAAAAGATATTATGTTAAACATCACACCGCAAGAGTAGCCCACCTGGCACTGTGAGGATGGGGATCTGTCAAAAGCGACACACGCCTTTCCCACACAGATGTTTGGTCAAGTGGTTAGGGAGCCGGACTCTTAACTGGGAATACCGGGTTCGATTCCGCCCTCCCCCGTGAAGCCAGCTTGGTGGCCTTGGGCTAGTCACAGCTCTCTTCTGAGCTCTCACAGCCCCACCCACTTCACAGGGTGTTCTGTTGTGGGGAGAAGAATAGAAGCTTTGCCAGCGGCTTTGAGTCCCCTTAAATGGGAGGGGGAAGCTGGGTAGAAAAGCCAACTCTTCTCCTTTGTCCTTATCTTCTGCTCATGGGAACAGCGGTCTTTGTTTCTTGATTGTCTCTACAAAAAGCAGCCAAGGCAAAGATGCCTCTGTTGATCATACTTTAAGGCTCAGTCTGTAGGGATCACTAATTATGTAGTCAAAGTGGTACCATCAGAATGCAGAGTCCCAAAAGTTGTTATTGGTGGGTATCAGCAAGTTAGGTCCAACTACTTGTTGGATGCCGATGTGGTTTGCCATTCCCAACTTCTGGGGACAGGCTGGGGATTGAACTAGTGACCCTCTGTTTTCCAGGCAGCTTGCATTAACACTGAATTACAGGCATTCCCAGACTCCCTGGGCACTTCTATGCAGTTTTCTTGGCAGAGATACAGAAGTAGTTTGCCATTGCCTTCTTTTGGAGAGAGACTGGGGATCAAACCAACAGCACTTTGCTTTCCAGGCTGTTTGCATTACTACTGAGCTACAGTCATCCCCAGACTCCATGGGCACATCTACGCAGTTTTCTTGGCAGAGATACAGACATAGTTTGCCATTGCCTACTTCTAGGGAAAGGCTGGGGATCAAACCAACAGCTCTTTGCTTTACAGGCCGTTTGCATTACTACTGAGCTACAGTCATTCCCAGACTCCATCTATGCAGTTTTATTGGCAGAGATATAAAAGTAGTTTGCCATTGCCTACTTCTGGAGAGAGGTCGAGGATCAAACCAGAAGTTCTTTGCTTTCCAGGCTGTTTGCATTGTTACTAAGCCACAGTCATTCCCAGACTCCATCTATGCAGTTTTCTTGGCAGGGATACAGAAGTAGTTTGCCATTGCCTACTACTGGAGAGAAGCTGAGGATCTAACCAACAGCCTTTTGCTGTTTTCATTCCCACGGAGGTGCATCCCATCCACTCCCTTCCTAGGCATAGAGAAAAGCAAAAACAATACTGGAGAACCCACTGTGAAATGAGTGGACTTAGCCCTTTGGTTGGTAGTTTGGTGAGAGGGAAGGACAATTAAAAGGAACTAGAAGTATCACCCCTGCAGTACTTCTCATCCCTGTGAGTGGTCAGGGGAAGATATTTCAGCCTCACTTTCCAAAGTTTTGCAGCACAACATATTGCAATGGAATGCGCAGTTATTTGGATAGTTCTCTTCATTGTTCTGCAGCATCTAGGCAGGTCAGAAATCCTGCCCCTAATTCCGTCTTGCAATTGGATGTCACCAGGCAAGGAAGGCTGACCATTAAATGGCAAGAAGAAACAGTCCCAGCTCGCCTCTGCCACAAAGGACCTGTGATCCACAAGCCAGTTGGTCTAGTGGTTAAGGAGCTGGACTCTTATCTGGGGATACCAGGTTTGATTCCACCCTCACCCATGAAGCCACCTGGGTTACCTTGGAATAATCACATCTCTCTTCTGAGCTCTCACAGCCCCCATCTACCTCACAGAGTGTCTTTTGTGGGGGGAAGAATAGAAGGTTTGTCAGCAGCTTTGAGTCCCCTTAAATGAGTGAGAAAAGTGGGATAGAAAAGCCAACTCTTCTCCTTCTACTACTACTACTACATCTTTTCAAGCACATTTTTTTTAAAAAAAAGGGAAACCCTGAACAGGAAAAAAAAATTTGGAAAGCAAAACATTCTGCTCTGATAAAAATAATTTTAAAAGAACTCTCCCCAAAGTGAGTCTGACTTCAGAAGAACACTATGCCTCGCTTTGGGGCCCACATCCAAGTCATAAACACAAAGGATCCCTATAGAAAGAAGGTGAACGAGCCTGCATAGAGCAGATACGAGCCCAGACGGGCTGAATTTAAATCCCCACAAAGCTATAAAGTTCACTTGGTCGCTTTGCTATGCTCCTTTCCTCTAACTGCACGCTGCTGCTGCCTCAGAGCTGTAACAAAAGGAAGTAATTCCACTTATACTTCAGTGAGTGAAAGAAGAAGGGTGTTCAATGTAATAACTCCACAAAGACAGACATAAAGTGACTGGAAAGAATGCAGACCACACAATTTCTGTAACACATGTATACTTCTACGCAAATATACTACCAAATAACAAAAGTGCTGTTTAATGAGTCCTCCTTCCTTCCTTCCCTTCTTTCCTTCCTTCTTCTCTTTGTTCATTCCTTCCTTTTCTCTTCTCTTCTCCTCTCCCTCCTTCTTCCTTCTGTTCTTCCATCCTTCCTTCCTTCTCTCTTTTCCTCATCCTTCCTTCTTCTCTTTCCTTCATTCATTTATTCTTTTTCCCTTTTTCTCTTACTTCCTTCTCCTTTCTTCTCCTTCTCCTTCCTTCCTTCCGTCCATCCGTCCATCCATCCATCCATCCATCCATACGTCTGTCCGTCCATACGTCCATCTGTTCATCCATACGTCCATCCATACGTCCGTCCATCCATCCATCCATCCATCCTCCCTCCCTCCCTCCCTCCAGAATAGATTTCAAAATCAGCACACATTCCATTAGTTAGGAAAGCATGCATTTCGGAAAGTAATAATAATCACCCTAGTCACCATATGATCAAATAAATGGTCTTCCCAAGAGTTTGAGGCAAAACCTTCTTCCAAACCCCTTTCCTAGAGGTGCAGGCCTGGAAAGAACTGAAAGCAAAGTTCCAGGGCAAATGGGTTTGCCTTTCCTCTATTTTGTACTGTTTCCATTCCAAACTATACTATATATTCAAGGCATCACCAGGCCTTTGCATCCTATTAACCCAGGAGGAAGAGCCTTCCTTCCTTCCTTCCTTCCTTCCTTCCTTCCTTCCTTCCTTCCTTCCTTCCTTCCTTCCTTCCTTCCTTCCTTCCTTCCTTCCTTCCTTCCTTCCTCCCTCCCTCCCTTCCTCCCTCTTTCTGTTTTTACCCTGGGGAAATATAACTCCCTTGCACTCCCTTCCCTTCTGTTTTTTGTATAAGATGGGGAAATTCCATTGATCAGTCTAATAACACAAGTGATACTCGTGAAAAAATAAACCAGCAACAGCCTCAACGAAGCCAAGAAAGGAATGTGTCAGCTGTTATTTCACTGGCTTGCTACCCTCCTCTCCTTTGAATTCTGTTGCCTCCCTTCCAGTGGCTCCTTCCGCCTCATCGCATTAAAAATGGCAAACCTTGTGGAATTTTAAAAGACTACTAAGTACTGATGATTAAGCAGCCAAGACAGCCGCCTCACCCAATAAAGTTTCTTTTTTGGGAGGGGTGGGGGTGGGGAGAATGGTCTAAAAAGTTTCCAAGAGAACCCAGCCATGTAGAGGCCAGCGCTGACCATGGCTTGGAGCATGTTTGACTCAACTCAGGCATGGCTGGGGACTTTTTATGAACTTTGAGGGCAGCTTCAGCTCTGCATGCCCTCCTTCCCACTGTCCCAGATGCTGGACTGAGGGGGAGGGGAGGGGGAGGGGGAGGGGGAGGACAGCTCACTTACCACTTGATCTCCTGACGATGTTTTCCAAAAACGTGTTCTGTGGTGCCACCAGCCCTCTTTTGCCCCCCGGCATCCTGCGCTTGCAGAGCCGGGCTCTAGAGCCAAAGAGTCACAGCGGGGGCGGCTGGGAGGGTCTCGGAATGTCTCTTGAGCCCAGTGCCGTGGAGTAGCTGTGGGAAGGTGAACGAGGCAGTTCATGGTAGTAGCGCACCAGCGGCTGGTGGAGCCCAGACTGTGACAAGGCTGCGCTCGCAGCCCAGGAACTGCAGCCACCCGGGAGATTGCGCCTGCGCGCTTGCCCTAATGCTGCTGCCGCCGCCGCCGCCGTTGCTGCTGCTACCACCGAAGCAGGCAGGCAACATGACCACACTCCCTTCCGAAGACCCTCGGGAAGAATCAGTCTAAGACCCAGGAGATACGCGTCCACAGTTCCTTGAGCTCGCCAAGGGATGCCGGAGAGGCAGAGCGAGTTTGTAAAAAGGGAGAAAGAGAAGAAGAAGGTAGCAAACTCTTTGCTGCTGTTTCTTTCCTTTCTTCCTGAAAGACGGAGACCTCCTGTGCGCCGGATCCAAGCGATACGAAGATTTGCGGAGGGGGGGGGGGGCAGAAGAGAAGAAAAGAAAGTAGCTTTAAATCCGAAAGAGCTGGAGAACGGGAAAGGTTCAGCACCTCAGATAGATCCCGCGCGCAGTTCAGCACCCTGGACAGCTCCCGCTCTCTTCCCGGCGCGTCTTCACCGCAGACGGCAGCGGGATTCGAGCGTCTGCCGTAGGATTCGCCCTGCGCCCTGCGCCATCGCTGCCTCTCCGTGGATCGCCTGGCCGGGGAGAACACGCCACCCAAACGCGGCCGTCTGCGCTCCCTGGAACCCGCTGCGCCCACGCGCCGCCGAAAGAAGCGAGGGAGAGTGTAGGCGGGACAAAACGCTGCACACCTGCAGGGAATAGCGGCCGGCGGGGAGGCAGCTCGACTCGAGCAGATCCAATGCAGGGCTACCGAACCTAGGCTGGGATGCTGATGGGCTCAGGTGGGAAGCTCCAAAGGGGAGAAGCGAAGGATGCGGCGACTGCGAGGGAAAGCCGAAAGGGCTGCCCGGAGGAGGTGGCTGTCGAGTCCCCCAAGTTGGAACCGAGGGATCCCTTCTGTCTCAGGCTCTGGCACAAAGTTAGCGGAGATGCGCAAAGGTGGCGAGAATCAGCCTTCCTCCCGGAGACGAAGAAGAGGCTGAATAATTCATCAGACCCAGACGTTTGCTTGGAAAAAAAGAAGAAGAAATGTGAAGGGACGCGAGGAGATAGGGAGGGGAGGGGAGGGGCAGGCGAAAGGCTGGTGGGGTGATGATAGCCATTGGTTTGGCATGGGTGGAGGAAGAGGAGGAGTGTGAATTAATGCACTGAGATCTCAAGGAGAGGGCCTTCTTGTACTTCCTTCTCTTGCAGAGGGACAAGGGACAGCGTCAGGCAATAGGGCCTTTTCTGTGGTGGCCCCTAGATTCTGGAACAGCCTCCACAGAGGTTCGACAGGCAATGATGCTGTATAGTTTTCAGCACCTGGTGGAAATGTATCTTTTCACCCAGGTTTTGCCATTTAAGTTGCTTCCTTGGGGAGCTGTTCTGTTAGGGTGGGAGGGTAGGAAGGAGGGTGGAGGTGGAGGGAGAGGGCTATGTGAAGAAGAAGAAGAAGAAGAAGAAGAAGAAGAAGAAGAAGAAGAAGAGAGTTGGCTTTTCTCATCCATTTATTGGGACTCAAAGTGGCTGACAAAGCTTCCTGTTCTTCTCCCCACAACAGAACACCCTGTGAGGTAGGTGAGGCTGTGAGAGCTCAGAAGAGAGCTGTGACTAGCCCAGTGTCACCCAGCTGGCTTCATGAAGGAGGGAGGAATCAAACCTGGTGTTCCCAGATAAGAGTCTGGCTCTTTAGCCGTTAGACCAATTATATATCATATTTATACAAATTTGTATTAAGGGATATAAATTCCTTAAATGAATAAAATAAATTAATATAATGGGAGGCAACTTCATTTTCTGCTTCGGGATGGAAGATGCAGCTGCTTTTGCCCCCAGCCTGCTGGCGAAGAACCAGCAAGGCTGAGGGATGACGGCCTGATGCTCTTGAACCTCTTCCTGCTGGTCAGCCCCTTTGCTGGTAGAAGCAACTGCCTCAATCGATGATGCCCAGTGTGCAAGGGCAGCACAACTCTGCTTTTCCAAAGCCACAAAGGCGACGCTGGAGGGGCTGATCCTGCCTTCTTCATCTGCCACGCTGTCCCTCTCGGTCTCTTTTGGAAACAAGGCTGCATTTAGGAGAAGGGTCCCTTTTATGTTCCAGATGTGAAAGAGGAAGGCAGTTTTAGGACTATGTTTTAAATATATTTGGGCTATATATATATTTCCTATGGAAATAGAGAGGTCTGCTACACTTCCCCAAAATCATTCCTATGGAAATAGAGAGGTCCGCTACACTTCCCCAAAATCATGGGAAAGGGAGACAAGGCTGCTGGAATTGCACAAGGTCTTCACAGTGAAAACTGAGCACAACATCTTGCCCTCTCGTGTTGCTTGTTCAATGAACTTTGGTGCTTTGTGTGAACAGGAGGGTGTCGGAGGGCCGGAGCTAAAGACAGGGCTCCTGCAGATTTAACAGCTGGAAGGGTCTTCTTCTGGCCCAGCTATAAGCCAGACCCCCTCCAATTCCCTCTGTGACGCAGATGTCCCTTTGCTCCATTTGTTTCCCTTGTGTTAAAGTCTTCGTATTTCACAGCTGAGTCCTAGACATGCTTGCTCATGGTTCACTCAACAGTGACCATGGTTCACTGGCGGGGGCCCCAGGGCAGTAGGGAAGGGGCTACCCTTCCATTAAAATTCAGTTGAGGGAAATCAAAATGTGGCTTTCAATTGGAGCCTGATCCAATTGAATCACCCCACCCCTCACCCTGTGGTCCAGGCCATGTGACACCATGGACTCATTCATTTTAATGGTGGTTACCTGCAAGGAGGTATGTCTAGATTGCATGGAAACATCACCAGGAACAGACTGGGTCCATGTACAATTGGAGATACTTCCCTCCCTGTAGGTAAGAAACATTGTTAGATGTGAACCATGAATAACTATGAATGAAACCCAGATTATGGGTTTCCATAGGGCAGGCAGATGGAAAAAAGCACCTAAGTCCAGGCATCTGCAATTGGTATTGTCTATCCTAGAACTGACTTTTGGATCCTCATCTTGATTCTCAAGCACAATGGACCTTTGGTTTTACTTCTTCAAATAGATTTGGCTTCATTGAAGTTCATCAGGCATGGTATCTCAGATGCACAGTAGTCACCTATAAGCAGCACTCTCCCAGATCACCTCCGAAACCCAGTTGGCTTTCCAAACTGCTTGAGAAGGTGGTTCTGGGCTAGCATCTCCAACTGACAATTAACTAATGAGGGATGAACCACCATCCTAGGTCATGGTTTCCACTATTGAAGAAACATGTTCTTCTGAAGTTCACCAAAGATAAACAGTCACAATCTTCTTTGTGACATGTTTCCCAGTATTTTTAGAGTGGGATAATATTCCCCTCAAATCTTTTAGGACTATGTTTTAAATATATTTGGGCTATTGTATAAATTTTACGTTTAATCACTGTGACTCAGCCTGGGACTTTCAGGTGAAGGGCAGGCATACACAAGAGGAGCCCTGCTGAATCAGGCCACAACTTCTATTTAGTCCAGCATCCTGTCTCCCTCGGTGACCCATCAATAGCTTCTGGGCATTTCAAGCAGAAGACAAAGCAAAACTTTGACCTTCTCTTGACTCTCTGCAAATGGTCTTTAGAGGCAATCTGCCCATTTCTCCAACCCAGAAGAATACTTAGGCATCCATTCCAGTAGCCATTGAAACACCTATTGTCCATGAATTTCTCTAGCCCTTTTTTAAAGCTATTCCATAGACCAATGACTCTCTTATTGGTCCTAACTGTCATGCCCTCTAGAGTTGCGCAATAAACTTCTCTTGGGCATTCTTCACAGAACTTCACAGAATTATCATAGAATTATAGAGTTGGAAGGGACCTCCAGGGTCATTGAGTCAACCCCCCTGTTCAATGCAGGATTTCCTAAGCCAGTGGTTCTCAACCTGTGGGTCACAACCCCTCTGGGGGTCGATCTACTCTTTCACAGGGGTCGTCTAACACCATAAGAAAACACATAGGAACCAAGACAACACTCCTTTACCCATCTCCAGGCAGGTCTGCCCACATGCAGATATGCCCACATACGAGTACCTAATGTGATGACATCATTGTGCCAACCCCATCACATACACCCCATACAAATACAGCAGAGAGCAGCTACTGTGTAGAAAGCAGCAGTATTGGAGGTAAAACGACAGTTTTATATTCAGCTGTGGTTGATGTGAATACTATTGCTTTAATTATGTTCACTTTGTAACACTGAAAATACATCCTGCATATCGGATACTTACATTACGATTCATAACAGTAGCAAAATTGCAGTTATGAAGTAGCAACGAAAATAATGTTATGGTTAGCGTTAGGTTGGGGGTCACCACCACGTGAGGAACTGTGTTAAAGGGTCGTGGCATTAGGAAGGTTGAGAACCACTGTGACCTAAACCAAACCTCAAATGGTCTTCGTTCTTTCCTGCTGCTACTTTGTGCTCTTGACACATACTCACTTTTGGCCTTCTAAAACACCAAGATTTTCTCCTCCCACAAATACCATCAGCAAGCCAAACATCTTTTATCTCACCCCTGTGCATTTGATTCACAAGACGGCAGCAATTTGCACTCACGGCACTTGTGTTTCACGGGCTTGCTTTTTCACCCCTCTCTCCAACTTAAAAAGTTCTTTTTACACTTTCAATTCTTCTCGAGTATTTGCTACTCCGCCGTCAGCAGATTGTATAGAAATTCTATCCATCTCATCCTCTATGACGTCAATAAATATGTTGAAGACACGATACCCAGAACCAAACCTTTTGGCACCCTACAAGGCCACTCCCTCCAGTTCAAGAAACATGCATTAATGTTGTGCCACCTAGATGCCACTTAAAGTTAGGGATGTGCACAAATATTCTAAACATTCAAAATCCGATAGAATTCATTCGAACGTGGATATTCGAATAGAATGTCTTCACATTCAAATTTAGACATTCAAACAAATGTCAAATGTTCCAAAACATTCATTCGAATGATTCGAAGGTAAGATACGAGTGAATACATATTGATGCGAATAAATACGTATCCGATATGTATCCCATAACAAATCCGTGCTCTGAAAGTGTCAAATCTGGCCTGAATCTGCTTTCAATCCGCTCTCGATCCATGCCGAATGCAATTTGGATCCGTTGCAGACGTGACTGGCAGAGTGTGTGGCTGTTGTGTTCTTATCCCATCTCTAATCCACCTTTTCCAACCCGGAATGTTCATGGAGAGCGGAGCAGACTGGCAAATGAATGATCCAACCTGTAACGCGCCCTGAGAGCTTTGGGTATAGAGCAGGATAAACATGCAAATAATAAACAAATAGGTCAATCTCTTAGGCTGCATCCACACATCAGTTATCAATTGCAGAATATCCGTGCTTTATTTCAAAATATCCAAATATAGCAGAATAACTAACCAACGTCTAGACGCAGCTTAAACTATCACAGAAGAGGTCCACCCCCACCCACACCATCTTTTACTCTGTAGAAACACAGCCTGCATTTCTTCCCTACAAATTTGGACAATCTGTCTGTACACGTTCATTGTCAGTTGTCTCTCCTCGATTGAGCATCGGATCATCACTTAAACTTCTTGTTCAGACACATTGGCTTCTTCTTATTCCACCTTCATGTTTTTCCTGCTCTCTGACAGTGTTGATGGCTGTGATTTAAACACCTCCTTTTTCAGGAACAGCAGCTACCTTTCTGGAGCTGTTTTTCTGATTAAGCATTTACACTACAGCATCTTACTGATCATTGCTCTGAGCTGGCTGAAATTATAGGAACATAAGAACATAAAAGAAGCCCTGCTGGATCAGGCCACAGCCCATCTAGTCCAGTGTCCTGTCGCACACAGTGGCCCACCAAATGCTCATCCCTTCATCCCCAAGGTACACATTAGACGAAGTAGTGTTGGCTTTTCTACCCCACTTTTCTCACCCATTTAAGGGGACTCAAAGCAGCTGACAAACCTTCTGTTCTTCTCCCCACAACAGGCACTTTGTGAGGTAGGTGGGGCTGTGAGAGCTCAGAAGAGAGCGGGGACTAGCCCAAGGTCACCCAGCTGGCTTCATGGGGGAGGGCAGAATCAAACCCAGTATTCCCAGATAATAATCCGGCTCCCTAACTACCAGACTAGACCAAACTGGCTCACAAGAGGGAAGGCCTTTTGCTTCAAGTGTTCCCTTCCCTTTAGTATCAAACTCATTTTCTTGCAGGCGACACATGGTGGCAAATGTGGTTTGAAGGTTTATATATTTGGTTCGGATGAGACGTGAGACATTAGCAGAATATTTTGCAGAGGAATTGATACTATTCCCATCCTCTTCCCAATCCACTCCTGTCTGTCGTCGGCCCCTTCACAAGGTCGCTGCTTTCTTCTGGAACTTGTTATTGATCATTCATTGATCTTGATAAAATCAACCCATTTTAAGCAGCCATTTGGGCTTTGAAATTGCAGACCCATTGCAGAAGGCAACAAGGGAAGAAAATGCAAAGCAGAATGTGAACACTGAGGCAGAGAGAAGTTCAGGCTAATGGAATGTACGGCCCATGTGGATATTCAGAACTAGTAAAAAACAAAGTTTGCTGATTTGATGAGAAAAGAGGTTTTTAAAATGCCATTCCCTGATCAGGTTTTTTAATATCGGATCTCTGCACTTTTGTTTCCTCACTCTACCCTCTGCCCCTGCATTTGGAATATTTTTAGCAAGGTTCTTAGAAGGCAAGAAAAGAAAATGAGAGAGACCTTTAGAAGTGGCAGTGATATTTGTTTAACCTTAACTATTATAAGAGAGAAAATTGGTCAATGGAGCATCCTTTAGGGCCTTGAGATCTGCACACTCTATTAAATTTTGATTACTATATTAACATTGCTGTAACTGAATTAATGTTTTTAAAACACTGTCTGCATTTGTCTAGAACTCAGAAGCAAACCAAAGCACAGAAGAAGGAGGAGGAGGAGAAGAAGGAGAGGGAGAAGGAGAGACCGAGAAGAGTTGATTTTTCTACCCCACTTTTCTCATCCATTTAAGAGAACTCGAAGTGGCTGACAAACCTTCTGTTCCTCTCCCCCACCACAGAACACCCTGTGAGGTGAGAAGAGAGCTGTGACTAGCCTAAGGGCACCCAGCTGGCTTCGTGGGGATTTGCAGATAAGAGTCTGGCTCCCTAACCACTAGACCAAAGTGGCTCACATTTGTAGTTAAGACCTAAATGTAGTTAAAGGTCCCCAGACTAAAATGCACCTCCTGCCCCACACAGGGCCAATTGACACCTTGATGAGGCATGATGGCCAGCTAACAACTGGAATGGTTCGTGTGTCCACATTTTGTGACAAGTGCCGGCTAAGTGTAAACTGCCTCCATCAAGAAAGAACTTTGATTGCCACAGCAATGGCAGTAATGGCATTGGCGACCATGATCGATTGCTGACTTCTGATGTGACCGGACGACTGGTCCCCCGGAGTGACGTCTGGTCATTGAGTCCCAAGAGGGGCATTTGATCAGCAACTGAGTAGTGGGTGCTGCATGTTCGATCATGAGCGTTGATGGGATCAACCACAATACGTCCCTCTGCTCAAACATGCACCTCTGAAATGGCGCCTGAGCATCTCACGGAACGGCCAATCACAGCACCGAGGAGGTGGAACTTGTGGCTTCAGAAGCAGCAGTGCAGGCTGGTAAACAGGAGGACCATTCACACTTCTGGCCAGTAATGGACACTTTGGTGAAGCTTCCTCACAACAAGTGTGAATGGTCTACCTTTATCAGACGTTTACCAGCCCTAGTTCACACAACCTAATTAGCTAAGGGCAGAAAGACTCCTGATCTCCCAATCCACTTTCTTTTACTATCTTCCTTTGCCCACCATGCCATCACACCCAATGGGCACCAGCCATTGCTACTCAGGAGTATGCCCTTGCTGTATTTGCTATGGTTTAATAGAGTCTGTCCAGCCATATTTGCCCTGAAACACTTTCTCCGTAAACTAGGTACAGCCATGAGAGGACTCAAAGACAAACAGAACTTTCTGGCAAACTCCAAGAAAGCAGTATGAGGACAGATTTTGGACTCGTGTTCTTCCACCACAGCAGTCTGGAGAGACAGCAGGGATGGCTGACCTTGGACATTTTCTGCTGAATTCCATACCCATTTCCTGTCTGACATTTAATTGTGATCTGCGTAGAACATAAGAGGGGACCCTGCTGGATCAGGCCACAGCCCATCTAGTCTAGTGGTCAGGGAGCCAGACTCTTATCTGGAAATACTGGGTTCGATTCCACCCTCCCCCATGAAGCCAGCTGGATGACCTTAGGCTAATCACAGCTCTCTTCTGAGCTCTCACAGCCCCACTACCTCACAGGGTGTCTGTTGTGGGGAGAAGAATAGAAAAGCTTTGTCAGCCACTTCGAGTCCCCTTAAATGGGTGAGAAAGGCGGGGTAGAAAAGCCAACTCTTCTTTTTCCAGCATCTAATCACACACAGTGGCCCACCAATTACCCATGAGCATCTCCAGCAGAAACAAGGGCAAACCTTCTCCTGCTCTTCAATCCCAGTCCAGGTGTGGAATTGGTGGCTCTCCCTGCAATTACGGCTTTCGCCATGACTGTGACAATGCCGCCCCAGATTCTATCACTTCTGTGATCCATGATTTTCTCAAAGCAGTTCTTGAAGTAGTTCTCCAGCTTGGAAGGTCAATGGATCTGTTCACATAAATCCACAGGGATGAACACGTCTTAGCATGAAAGAACTCTTTCTGCCGCTCCAGAGCTGCCTCATCAATCTGAAATGCTAATTGTGCATTTTTAAGGTGCTCATTTTACATTCTGAGCAGCAGAAAACCTTCCCAGGAAAATTATGCTCAATTTGACTCTCAGCTGAATAAAATAAACTGGACAAGTTTTGTACTCCCAGCCAGGCAATTAAGAAAACTTCAGAAGTATCATGAGGGACATCCAGAGGCACTGGAAAATAGAAAAGGGCTTCATGTCCCTTCTGGAAACCTGGGCCTTTTCTTCATTTGCCCACCTGTGGTCTGAATCAGTAGGTCTGACTCTGGACCAGCCCAGAGCTATGAGCACAAAAAGACATTTCATCATTTCCCATTCAGCTGTAGTGCAAAAAGACTTCAGGACTGATTCACCATTTCGTTCTCTAGTGGATCACCTTTAGTCTTAACTCTCCACCAGCAAAACTCATAGTTTCATTGACAAGGCATAACTCGTAGCTTCGCCGCCGCCCCCCCCCCTTCTGTTATGACAAAGCAGTGATCCACAGAGAGATTTTTAGCTTAGTTTAGTTCATTAAAAATGTATATGCCACTCTGTTACCCAGGCTTCACGGATGTGAGCAAACAGTCAAGAGACATAAACCATATTTAAGGAAAGCATAGATAAACACAGTAAAATAAGCAAGTTCAGAACTGTGGCAAGGCGGGACTATTTGTTCCATGTTCAATGGCTTTTTCCACAGTCCACAGCAAGTTGCAGACGGTGGTTTGGTATTTATGAAGTCTAAAATGTGCATCTGATTTTCTTGCTGTGTTGTGATGTATTTTCCACCCTGCCGTGCGTTTGATAAGTGATTTATTCTTACGTTGTTCGGGACGACTTGCCCTCGTAGGCATTAGGGGGGCACACAAATGCAATTTTCAGGGTTTGATTCAATTCAAATCAAACATCTGAAGATTCAAATAGATTTGAATGTTTAAAATTCAAATGCATTCACATTCAATTCAAATCGAATACATTCAAATCTATTCGTGTGAATTTTCTATCCATATTTGAAGGTATGAATGTCGATAACATTCGAATGTGCCCATATGCACCTGTACGCATCCCGTTTTTATCCCATATCCGTCCCATTTTCATCCCATATGTATCTGTACAAATGCTTATGTACGAATAATATGCGTACAGATACGTATATAATGCGTACGTATCCATGCACATATGAATGTCCGAATAATTTGTACAAATGTTTCAAAAGATCTGAAAATGTGTTTGAATGTTAAAATCAAATGCATAGACACTCAATTTGAATTCAAATGTCCAAATTTGATCAAATTCAATTGAATGTCTAATGTTTCGAATATATGTGCACATCCCTAATTCATAGAGGAAGAACCTGTGTTTTTCATGGAAGTTTCTCTGTCCTGTGAACTGTGCAATGTATTTTATGCCCATAGAATCTATGATAGCTCAGGGTTGCAGTGCTCCATCAGAGAAGGTTTTCCAAGCTTGATCTTTTTCTCATTTTGCTGAGGTACCTACCTAGCATAGTGGCAAAATGTTTGCAGGGATAAAAGATCAAGCTCAGGTGGAATATATCAGTTTTTATTAGATCTTGATAAAGTATAGGAATTAACGTTGACACATTTTTAATACAGCTTACCTGAATCACAGCCCTTCCTCAAGAGGGTACAATCAGACATGATTAATGAAATGCCATCTGGGCAAATCTGTGGACAGACATAAACTCCCAAAATCACTCCATCCTGAAGCCTTGGAATAGGTGCCCCTTCCTCATATAGGATTAAGTAACACTGAGGGCAACTCTTCTTTTAGTCAGGGTGGGTGGGGAGCTGCAGAATTACATAGGCAGGAAATCTAGCTAATGACAGTAGATGAAACGGTTGCTATAGACAATCAATCAATCAAGGCAGTTGAAAACCAGGCAGACAAGACTCAATCACTGGTGAAAATTCATTGTCAGGAAGGCATTGCCAGACTTAGGCTGCGTCCCCGTGCACTCTATACTCCAAATCAAATTTGAGTTCGGCAAGGAGCTCTTTTTTTAATATTATATTTTTATTGCTTTCTGGCCCTCTATGCCACAATTAGGGAAGGAGTGTTGGGTGCCATTTCCTTGCCATTACTACAGTGGACAGCACAGGGGTCAGCGACATCAGCCCGGCTTCCAATCAGGAGAGCATGGGGGGGATAGAAGAAGATGCTGTTCCCCCATGCAGGGGTTTAGCGTGGTTTGCATGGGGACAGCCATAGTCAAATTGAGCCCACGTTATCAGCAAATGCATGGGGACGGCTCAATTCAAATTCATCGTTGCACCCGGATTAAAAATTTTCCAATCTGCCCTAAACAGAGTGCATGGGGACGCAGCCTTAGAGGCAAAAAACAACGAAAGTCTGAAGTAGGACTTTTCTTTTAACTATCTGAATGCTTTTTGTTCTCTATGAAAGGAACGTTATAAAGGCGTGACTGAAAAATATCCCTCCCTGATTGCACTCAGAGTTAGATGGTTAATCCAAAACACAGCTCAGCCAAAAGATTTATTTTCCTCCTGTATTTTCATTGTGCCCATCCATCTCCAAAATCCCAGCAAAATTCTTGTCATTTTAAGAATTTGGATCAAAGCCTCCAATTCAATTTCTGCTTGACTGCTTCCTTTTCTCTGCTCCATCTTTTTCCAAAAAGGGACACCAAAACACTCTCCATCTGCTCAGTGTCAAGCATCTAACTCAGAGCAACAGAGAAAAACAAAAGAGAAGCTATTTAGTCCTCTGGTTTCTGCAGGACTAAAGGTGAATTCTAGAGAGAAATCTCTGAAATGTCACAATAGTTGGGATTGACATGGGGAGTGAAGGACACCAAAGAAGGGACTTGCCAGCCTTCACGTTGCAGATTTTTGGACCAAGGTCTCAAAAGAAGATGATAGCTCATTAGATTTTTTTTTAATGAATTATTGCAGGATATGTAGCTCAGCTACTGAATTGAAATGAATGGATGGATGGATGGATGGATGGATGGATGGATGGATGGATGGATGGATGGATGGATGGATGGATGGATGGATGGATGGATGGATGGAAACACATTTCCCTTAAAACATGCAAGAAAATACAAGGATATATTCTGAGCCATGCCAGGGATTGTCTAGTTTAGCATTCTGTTTCTGGCATAACTAATAATCCGTTATTGTGGCCTTTTGATCATTCTGATAGCCCTTTTCTGCACCTTTTCCAATTCCAGTTCTGACCCCTGCTGCCATTTCCTTTAGGTCTCTTGCCCTGCATGCCACCTATCCTGTTGGGCAGCCAGGTTGGTCTAGTGGTTAGAGTGCCAGACAATTATCTGGGAATACTGGGTTTGATTCCACACTCCTCCATGAAGCCAGCTGAGTGACCTTGGGCTAATCACAGCTCTCTTCTGAGCCCACACAGCACCACCCACCTCACAGGGTGTCTCTAGGTGGGAGAAGAACATACGGTTTGTCAGCATCTTTGAGTCCCCTTAAATGGGTGAGAAAAGCAGGGTAGAAAAGCCAACTCTTCTTCTTTTTCTTCTTCAAATTGCTTTGATCCTGCTTCCATTCTAAAAGGAAACTGCAACAGACTAAAAACTTTGCAGCATGTATGTATGTATGCATGCATGCATTGTCTCAAATGCAATCCTGGGTGCTTTGTTATTATTAATTTTATTTATTTATTTATTTATTATTTACATTTCTATCCTGCCCTATACCTGAAGGTCTCTGGGTGGACAACAACTTTAAAATTCACCATATCAAACATAACAATATGTAATAAAACAATAAGAACCATCACAGCATCTAAAATCCAACATGTTTAAAACAAAACAATCTCAATTAAAACACTGGTGTTTACAGTGGGGGAAACATGGCTGACATTTAGCCACAGGCCTGAGCAAAGAGGTGCGTCTTCACTGCCTTCCTGAATACAGAGGAGCCCAATGCACCTCAAGGAGGTGAGGCTATTCCACATCCTGGGGGCCACTACCGAGAAGGCCCTCTCCGGGTGCCCACCAGCCTCGCTACTGAAGGTGGTGGGACAACCAGGAGGGCCTCTCCTGCAGATCTTAGGGCATGGGGAGGTCAGTATGGGAGAAGACATTCCTTTAGATATTTGGGGCCCAAGTCATTTAGGGCCTTATAAGTCATAGTTAACAGCTCTCTAAACCGGTATGATGTGCATCTGGCTAGCTGTCCCAGTTAACACCCTGGCAGCTGCATTTTGCACTAGCTGCAACTTCCCAACTGTCTTCAAGCACAGCCCCATGTAGAGTGCATTACAGTAGTCCAATCTAGAGGTTACCAGAGCATGGATAACTGTGACCAAATCATCTCTGTCCAAAAAAGGCTTCAGTTGATGCACTAACCGTAGTTGGGCATAGGCACTCCTGGCCATGGCCTCCAACTGAGCTTCAGGCGTCAGTGTGGAATTCAGGAGTATCCCCAAGTTACGCACCTGCCCCTTCCAGGGCATTGCGACCCCTTCAAGGACAGGATGTCTCCCAGCTACATGGACTCGAGACCCTGTGACACACAGCACCTCTGTCTTGTCTGGATTCAGCTTCAATTTATTGGCCCTCGTCCAGCCCACTGCTGCCTCCAGACACCTGTCAAACACTTCTACCACCTCTCCTGATTCAGATGGCACAGAGAGATAGAGCTGGGTATCATCTGCATATTGATGACACCTCACTCCAAATCTCCTGATGACCTCTCCCAGCGGCTTCATACGGATATCAAATAACATGGGAGATAAGATTGACCCCTGGGGAACCCCAGAAGTGAATTCCCAGGGTATTGAGTCTCTATCTCCCATGACCACTCTCTGAGATCGGTTCTGGAGATAGGAGTAGAACCAATGCCAAGCACTGCCTCCCACTCCTAAACTCCGTAGCCTCTCCAAAAGGATACCACGGTCAATGGTATCAAAGGCCACTGAGAGGTCCAGGAGAACCAACAGGGTAGCATTCCCCCTGTCTCTCTCCCAGAGAAGGTCATCAACCAGGGTGACCAAGGCAGTTTCCGTGCCATAACCAGGCCTGAAGCCAGATTGAAATGGGTCTAGATAATCAGCTTCTTCCAAGCATGCCTGCAGTTGAGCAGTGACCACTCTCTCTAGCACCTAGCCTAAAAAGAGGAAGCAGCAGCATCGTTATGTTGCATTTTTTTTATCACACCAAGATCTTTACAACATTGGTTTCATTAATCATCCATTACCCCCAAATTGTAAAATAGGCTATTATTAATATTATTATCCCACTTAATGCATGGAGAGTGAACGTTGATGCCTGCAGGTTTAACAGATTTAAGCTCTTGTGCCTTCATTTCCATGGCTAATAGCAGCTTCTGAAGGTAATGTAGATTAAAGGCTTCATGATAAGAACATAAGAGGAGCCCTGCTGGATCAGGCGCCAGCTCACCTAGTCAAGCATCCTGTCTCACACAGTGGCCCACCTATTGCTTTTGGGCTTCAAGCAGGAGGCAAGGGCAAACCCTCCACCTGTTCTTGTTTCACTTCAAATGGCCTTTAGAGGCACCCTTGTAGCCTGCATGCTCCCACCCCCCACCCCTCTTCTCTCTCTCTGAGTCATGGGAAAACCAGGAGACACTGCCAGGCAATGCTGCCTTGTAAGTCTCATGGCAAATGTGATAATTGGTATTTTTAATTGGCATAAAGCTGGATGTAAGGAGTTATGGGCATGTATTATCGTAATTCAAAGTCAGACTTATCAAAACAGAAATAATACTTCTATAAATGAGAATTCAGGCAAATTTGGAACAGAACTTCCTGGAAATGATAAAACAGACAAACAAAGGATCCCCCCCCCTTGTGTTTTGCATGTACACAGGACAGATCTGATCAGTACCTCAATGGTAAATCATTAGCACCAGACAGCTTTTTGTTTGCCAAGATGCCCAGCTGGAAACAGATAGTTAAGTGTCGGAACAAACCTGACTCATCAAGTCGGGTCAAAAGTGCAGTCGTTGGGAGCGACCCCTTGAATCAATCTGGCTCTGTCTGTTACTATTCCTAATAAAAATGAATAAATAATTGGACATATTTGATTGGGGAAATTCTGGAGTAAAGGCATTATATTTGGTCATGAGTCCTTAAACTGAATTGGATTTGATCAGAGCTTTGAAATTTGGCCTTATAATTGGAATTAAAAAGAAGAGGCTGGACCATTGACTTGGAAGTAATAATAAAGTCTTGGAAGGGTATTAATAATCCAAAATATTTCTAAAAAAGCAAGAAAAGCTCTGAGATTTTGGAAGGACAGAGTTTTTCCTTTAGAAGTTGCTGATTAAGGAATTGTTGTTAGGCTCCTGAGCAGAGGAAGGCTCCTGAGCAGAGGAAACATTTGAGTTGCTGATTACTCATTTAATGAGATTAGAGTATGTCTTGGGCACCAGAAGGAAAAAATTAACTTTGTCTATTTACATGAGTTAAGGATTAATCACTGGGGAAAAGAAAGATGTCTTTTGTTTTAAAGGGGGAGGGGGATGGAGTTCTGAAGTGGATCCTGCAAAATATGCTGAATTTTGGAATTTGGTCTTTTTTAAAGATTTGCCAAAGCCTGCATGAGCTATTGACCATTACATTTTAACTGGGAGAAGGACAAGAAAGAGAGGAGATAAGATTTTTAGAGTTAGGAATTGATGCTTGCTCTGGGAAAAGACAATGTCAGTAATTAACATGAAGAGATTAAGTCTCTGGACAGCTTGCAGAAAACCTGAAGAACCAGTTTTCCTCTCAGGAAGAAGGCACAAGTTAATCTGTAATCTTTTGGGGAGAAAAGAGAAGTTAAAGAAAAATTCTAGGATCTTTGGAAGTGGAAACAAGTAGGCATTTTATTCATTAACAAAAGAAGGGAGAATAAGCAGTTTTCATGGCCAATTTTTGCCATGAAAGGAGCAATAAGGCAGAGCATGTGATATGGAGACATGTGAGATCATTCTCCATGTGTCCATACTGTTCTTTTTCCAATAGCAAAGTTCTGCTTTTTAAAAGGCATTCCATATGCTTTTTGCTTACCCCTCCCCTCGATTTCCCCCTCCCCTCTCTCAGCTCTGCTCAGGCTGATGAGATTAGGCTTTTGCTAAGAAGAACCTGAAATTCTGGTTTTTCTTTGGAATCAGAGGGATAGTAAAGAATTGTTCTGCTCTTCCCCCATCTCCCCCCCCTTTTCTCTGCTTGGAGGGGAAAGTGGGAGGAGTTTTCCAGTAAAAAGGCATTTTGAATTTTGTGCCTTGCAGTTTGGATATCTCTGGTAAAAGCAATTGAGCAAGACCATTTTTAATAGCATTTCTTTTAATTTTGGGAAAATTTTGCTCATTTTTGGAAATCAGGCTGACCTTCACTGCATGATCTCCAGTCCAGTTCCTGCTGCTACATGTTCTCTGATCTGACTTTGAAGAAATCTGCATTGGTGAGAGCCAGTTGCACTAGACAGAACAGGGCATCCTTAGAATAGGTTCCTTTCTTCCTTTATCTCTTCTGTATCACTAAATTGCCAAAAAGTCTGCTTTTAAATTGATATTTTTTGTTCCTGTGCCAAGAATCTATTTTTGCTTAAGTTCTGGCTTCTTGTGAAGCGTGGTACACAGTGCCTCTCCATTTTTGCCATTTATTTTATTATTTTCATACTAATTATTAACAAAACTGTTCTTCTCACAAAGAAGCTTCCTTTGGTGTCTCTTCTGCCTGCTGTCTGCATTGCCAGAACATTACAACCAATTTATCACTATTCAAACCTTCACACTAAAAGACCCCCAACACGAGTAATCTCCAGACAAAGCAAATCTCCTCATTTCTAACGTGTGTCTAGGACATCAACTAACAACCTGCCTCTCCTCAAACCCAGGGGCAGCACTAAGCATCCATTCTAGTAGCCATCGATAACCTCATCTCCATTAGTTGATCTAATCCTTTCTTAAAACTATCCCTTCTGCTTGCTGTAGTCAGTTCCATAGAACAACAGTATTCAAGAGGGGAAATATTCCCCCTTGTCTGTCCTAACTCTCCTGCCCATCAGAGAATGCTAATGCATGCCAGCCCATCTCTTATGTGTCTGGATACTTACCCTAAGTGCAAATCCATGTCTTCAGTCTGGACACAACTGTGCATGCTCTGGTGCTTTCACCAAGACAACAGTGATGTGCCATGTGTGCACACTCACATTTTCAGATGACCCACCAAGCACCATAAAGACCAAGTCCTCCTCCTCCTCCTCCTCCTCCTCTTCTTCTTCTTCTTCTTCTTCTTCTTCTTCTTCTTCTTCTTCTTCTTCTTCTTCTTCTTCTTCTTCTTCTTCTTCTTCTTCTTCCTTAAAGCACTATAACAGCAAAGTGCTTGAGAGCTTTCTCTACAGCACTTCTCCCCACACACGCACTATGAATACTTAATAGCTGGCTTCCATAGTCATTTCCTATGTTCCTGTAAACATCTCCAGGCAGAAACTTCAAAGCTGAACAACAAAGGTTTCCTGGCTGTGATGTTTTTGCAGCTAGGAGCAGTGGCAGCCATATAAATAATGCCCTTTGCTTCCAGGGCTGCAGTGGGCAGCCTCTGCCACCTTGCAGAACTTGTTTCTGTTGCTCTTCCTAAGAGGATTTTCCATTTCTGAATCAATCCACTGTGAAATATATTTTCCTTCCTTCCTCCCTCCCTCCCTCCCTCCCTCCCTCTCCATCTTGGCATTTCCACCCATTCTTTGGCAAACCATGTGGCCATGTACTGCTCCTTTTTTTCCCCCAAGGTCCTTCATTATATGGCATCACTTAGCCTGTTTTAGTCTTGTTTGGACTATTTTTAATCCAGATAGAATGTCTGACAATTAATCCGAATATAGCTGTCCCCACTCAGAACAGGACTTTTAAATCCCCCCCCCAGTGCAATCCCTGCCTACAATCACAGCAGCAACACTTTCCCCTTTTCACTCCCTTTCAGCTGAAGCGAGAGAGCTTTAGTTAAAGGCTGGTGCTTTAAAAAAAATTCTGAACCCTGCCTCCAATCAAAGCAGCCATCGATGTTACCAGGAAATGTGCGCTCAAGCAGATCAGTGCAGGAGTAGAGTGCAATTGGAAAACAGGGGTGAGCTACTTGCTCTTTCACTTTAAAGCCTTTTTGCTGATGCGTATCTTTCTGATTATTGTTATCAGCTACTGTAATGTAGCTACATTTCTAATACTGGGTAACAATCATCAGAAAAGATACATATGTATCCAGCAAAAAGGTTTTAAAAGTGAAACGGAGTTCTCCCCCCTTTTTGCCTTTTTCAATCAGGGCTCTAGGTCAGGGGGGAAAGGGAGGAAAGTCCTGTTTTCATCAGTGCCTTTTTTTCCTCCAGATTTCTGCAGGATAGTCCTCATAAAATCCAGGTATAAGGAATTTCACACTGGATACCAAGTTCAGAATTTTTACATAACTAAATGAGGACTCTGGATACCAAATTCAGATTCAATTCGGATTTAAATGCCTATGGGGACACACCCTTAGAAATAAATGATCCAACTCCAGTAGACATGCACTATAAAAAAAAAAGTTCATACTTTTTTTTCAGGATAACTAATTTCATGTTTTTGTTCTGTGCTGGTGTAATATAAACAGCCACCAGCGGCTTCCCAAACAGATCTGTGAACTTTACATGATTTGAATTGCAGGCAGAGCTTTTTGAATTGGAATAATGTTCTATAGGCAGCAACCTGGGTCGCATTCCTTTTCCATGTATTCTTAAAATAAGTACATTTCTAGCCAGTGTGCAAAGACTCTGTAATTGCTTCAGCTGCCAATTCCAGCAGGTAACAGGGCAATTCCGAGTCTGATGCAGTTCAAGTGGGTTGAGAGTGATTTGCATGAAAACTCCATAGCCTCTGTATAACAGTTCCTGCTGATGCCTTGCCTTCATTTCAGCCTTAGGCTGTTCCCTGGGATGCGGCAAGAATGCTCATATGTCCAAAATGCTCAAGAGAAGAAATGGCATCAAGCCTAGAAGGTACAGCTGGGACAAACCCATGTCACTCGCCCCCCTCCTGATCCTTACAAAGGGAGAAGATAACTTAAAATGTTTTTGCCATCTTTCCTTAACAGGAAACATAAAGGTTTAGCAAGAAGGAAGCTGGATGTTTCTGAAGATTTTAAAACATTTTATAGCATGAAGTGGAACACTGTGCTTTATATATAGAATTGTGATCTGTCCTGAAGGATACATGAAGTGGGAAAATTGTGTACCTGGTTAAATTTGATTCTTTAAAGGGTCCCTGGAGACACCTTTTCACACTACAACCGAACGGCTGTAGTGCAGTAAGGCTAGGACACGCAGGGACGGATTCCCCATTCACACTTAGGCAGGTAAGGAATGTGTAGGCATGCGTTCCTACCTGCCTACTTGCGAAAGGGGAACCTCTCCCCACATGTCCTAGCCCAAAAAGGCGGCGCGGGGGTGGGGGGACGGAACTCCCAAGGATACCACTATTGGGTCGAATTCGACCCAGGGGCAGGAAGGCCTGTTGCGTTCCTTCCATGGTTCCTGCGGATTCTAGGGGACCAGATCAGGTCCCCTACAGCCCACAGGAATGCCGCTCAGCCCCCCCCCCCGGGCATGGGCCTATGCGGGGACACTCACAAGACACAGGCACTTACCTAGTCGCCGC
Organism: Aspidoscelis tigris stejnegeri; assembly: GCA_023333525.1. NCBI lineage: Eukaryota > Metazoa > Chordata > Lepidosauria > Squamata > Teiidae > Aspidoscelis > Aspidoscelis tigris. The sequence goes on along the minus strand of JALMGA010000003.1, from coordinate 106,954,408 downwards.
CAGGTTTCAAAATGGTGAGCCCAGCAGGCAGTGTTGTGTACCTGTGCGCCCTGCTGGCTCTGATTGGCTAGCTACCCATGTGCAGGTAGCTGCTCCATCCCAAGGTGTCCTACACATGTTCCTCAGGCCCTCGTGCAAAAAGGCCTAAGGGGCCTGTTCATACTTAACTATGTGGAATGGTACAATAACACATCCCTCCACACCCAATTTAAACTTTGGAGGGACAGCCACTTCCTTCCTTCCTTCCTTCCTTCCTTCCTTCCTTCCTTCCTTCCTTCCTTCCTTCCTTCCTTCCTCCTTTCCTTCCCTCCCTCCCTCCTTCCCTCTCTCCTTCCTTCCTATCCAACTCTAAACCCCAAGGTCTCAGGGAATGTTAGAACAATATTTCAATAAAAGCAGACAAAAAGTCTGCAGTGTGGATGCCGCTTGGATTGCCGTGGCAACAGTTGTGGCAACATCTGCCACACACTCAGTGTTGCCATGGCAATCACGATAAAGGTGCCCATCCCACCCACTCCCGGCATTTACAGCTGGAAGAGCATGTGAACGTTGCGACCAGGGACTAGACTGGGCAGCTGGAAGAAAGTCCTGGACACTTCAGGATGGAAGCAGCCTTGCAGAGCATGGAGTGACCGCCTCCAGAGCACCAAGAAGTGCAAACAGGCCCAACTAATGAAGTCTTAAAACATTTTTAAAAAACCAATTGAACTTACTGAGAATACACATACCTGAGTCACATTTTTTTTTCTGAGAAAACTGGTAAAATCCAATTGGAAAGTGTGTGTTTTAACCCCAAAGTGGACTAAAGGTTTTGACAGAGATGGGCAAAGCTTGGTTCACATCTGAATATTCAGTTAAGCAGTTCATCTTCAAAGCTGTTTGCATCAAACCAAACATGGGTTGTTTGATTGTCTGGAAATTTGATCGAACTGAACGAGACCCCTTACTCCCATACATGAATGATTTGGTTAAACATTTCATGGTCTTCCTTGAAAAGGGCTATTTTCAGTGGAAAAACTGGTACTTTTTTGCTTTCCAACAAACTTGAAATCAAATGCAAACAACCATCTGTTCAGTGAAACGGTTCGCCATTGAGCCAAACACACAAGCGCTGGGTTCGGTCTTCAGCCAAACATTCAGTTTTCATTCATGCACTGTTTTGGGTGTGTTATTCAACCCTCATATGTTCCTTTTGTATGCATTTTAAATGATTATGTATTAAGGTTGTTTTAAAGCTTTGGTTTGGGTTTTTGATATGTTGTTTGTATCTCTCTACCACCCTTTGGTGGAAAGGGTGCTTTAAAAAAATGTTATGATGGTGATCATGTTTGAAGTATGGATGTCTTTATAAATCTATGGGGAGGCCACATTTGGAATACTGTGTACAATTCTGGTCACCACACCTCAAAAAGGATACTGTGGAACTAGAGAAGGTGCAGAGAAGGGCAACCAGAATGATTAAGGGGCTGGAAACCTCCCTTACGAAACCAGGCTGCAACGTCTAGGCCTCTTCAGTCTGGAGAGACAGCGTTTAAGAGGGGACCTGATTGAAGTATATAAAATTATGTATGGTATAGAAAAGGCGGATAGAGAAAATTTATTTTCTCTAAAACACAATAGTAGGACCAGGAGGCACTCTATGAAGCTGATGAGTAGGAGAGTCAGATCAACAAAGGGAAGTATTTCTTCACCCAGAGGGTGATCAGTTTATGGAATTTGCTGCCCGAAGAGGTGGTGACAGCTACAGCTTTAAGGTAGGGTTAGACAAATTTATGGATGACAGATGTGTCAATGGCTACTAGAACGAATGCCTAGATGCATCTTTCAGGCTGGGGGGGTGGGGGTACCAGGGCGCTTCTAAGGCCATTTGCTGGGATTCTAGAGCAGGAGAAGGTTTGTCCTGCTTGAGATGCTGATCCAGCAAGGCTTCTCTTATGTTCTTATGCAACTATTCGTAACATTCAAAATTGGTAAAAATTCGGCCAATTTTGAATTGAATGTTTTGGTACATTCGTATCAGATTGAATATTCGTATCAAATACAAATCCTAACACATTCGAAGGGGATCTATTCGAACTAATACAAATTTTCTTGCATTCAATTCAAAATGAATCAACTACAAAAAAATTCACGCACATCCCTCGTTTGGAGGTTTGACCAACAATGAAAACCAAAAGACAGGAAACAAAGCCAGGAACTGACCAAAAGGAGTCGCCAGTTGCATCATGTTGTAGAAATTGGCTGGTCTATTTGGAACAAGTTGATGTGGAAAAATCACACATGGGCTGGAAATTGAGAAGGCAAAAGGAAGTGTGAGAGTGGGTCAGCAACTATGAATGTGAACATTCCCAAACTGAAGCAAAGTGTTTTTTGGCTTAAACAGCATATAGCCTGGCTACCAGATAAGAACCTAAGAGGAGCCCTGTTGGATCAGGCCACAGCCCATCTAGTCCAGCATCCTGTCACACACAGTGGCCCACCAATTGCCCATGGGCACCTCAAGCAGAGCCAAGGACAAACCTTCTCCTGCTCTTGAATCCCAGCAAATGGCCTTAGAAGCGTCCTGCTTTTCCCCCCAGCCTGAAAGGTGTACTTAGACATCCATTCTAGGAGCCATTGATACAAAATAAAGATTTGCACAAATATTCATCAATAGCCTAGCTATTGGTTGTTTTGGAGGTTTCCTTTTTAATTTTGTTGTTATTGCAACCCACTCTGAGATCTCAGGGTACAGGTTAGGACAGAAATTCAAGCAAGCAAGCAAACAAATCAGAACTTGTGTGTATATCATGGTCACAAGGTATGTTTCTCCAAATCTTTCATCCTTCCTTGACAGTTCACTGTCTTTGGACCCAGTAGGCTTTTTAACAACCAGCATCATCGTGCTTTACCTGTTAATTACTGCTCAGATTTCCTCAGTGAAAATCTGCCGCAGGGTCTTAAAAATCCCTTGTTTGGGTTGGCTGTAAATTGCTCTTGGAGAATCTTTTACAATGAAAACCAGGGTCCTTTCTGCACTGGGCCTTTTCCCATATTATATCTTGGACTAGGGACCTGGCAGTCTCATGCTGGTGCAGACTATGGCAGATCATGCCTGGGGCCTGCCATAGTCTCCTTTAACAAGTGGATGGCAGGTCCCTATTCTGAGATATAATTAAGAATAAGGGCCAGTGCAGAAAGGGCCCTGGTCTGAGCATAATTGGATGAGGTCAATCTGCACCAGAAAAATTCACAAGATCTTAGGCGCAGTGTACCAGTTCTTCTCTTAAATTTAGTTCTTTAAAGCATTTCTATGTTGCTTCTCTATATCAAAAAAAAAATCAAGTGAGTTACAATAAAGTTTTAAAAACAAGATGAAAACAGTTAAAAACAGCAGAATATAAAACAGTATTAAAAACTGGGGGTGACAAGAAAGACATTCATTCAATCCAGAAATGTCTGCATGAATAAATATTTATTTAAATAAATAAATTATAATGTAAGTAATATATACATAAAATAAAAATAAACTATATACATTTATACTCATTAGTCATATTAATTATTACAGCAATATACAGCGTTTCTACCCTGCTTTTCTCACCCATTTAAGGGGACTCAAAGCAGCTGACAAACCTTCTGTTCTTCTCCCCACAACAGAACACCCTGTGAGGTAGGTGGGGCTGAGAAAGCTCAGAAGAGAGCTGTGACTAGCCCGAGGCCACCCAGCTGGCTTCTTGGAGGAGGAGAAGGGCCTTTCCGCACGTGCTGCTAGAAAACGGATCTCAAAGATCTTTCTTCAGGAGGAACGTTTTAAAAAAGGTCCGGCGCCAATCGCGCATGCACACACCGCGAACTACGGTTCCCAGCAGCCCAGAATCGGGCCAGCAAAGACAAGGTAAGGCGGAAGGCGTGAGCGCGGGACTCTCGGCAGGGTGGGGGTGGGAGTAGGACTCGCCTTCCCCTGGCCAGAGAACAGCTGATCACCACTTCTCTTGCCAGGGGGAAGGCAGGGAAGCCGGCCGCCAGACTCGCCCACCTGGGCATGTGCCGGCAAATCCGGATTTTTCCCCGCCGGTGAGGAACCGTTCGCTTCCAAACTGATTTAAGGGGAAAAGCCAGATGTCAGACCTGATTTTTTCAGGTCTTACTTCTGGATAGAATTCGGCGGCAAAACTGGTTTAAGCAACCGGTTTTGCGCACCGACGTGCGGACGTGGCGTCCTCAAAGGGACCCTAATTGGGTTCCCTGTGTGGATGCCACGTCCAAATCCTTCCCGCATCTGGCTCTAAATCCGTTTTTAGAGCCTATGCAGAAAGGCCCAAAGAGTTGGCTTTTTTACCCCACTTTCTCACCCTTTTAAGGGGACTCAAAGCAGCTGACAAATCTACTGTTCTTCTCCCCACAACAGAACACCCTGTGAGGTGGGGCTGTGAGACCTCAGAAGAGAGCTGTGAGTAGCCTGAGGCCACCTAGCTGGCTTCATGGAGGAGGAAAGTTGACTTTTCTACCTGCTTTTCTCATCCATTTCAGGGGACTCAAAGTGGCTGGCAAAGTTTTCTATTCTTCTCCCCACAACAGACATCCTGTGAGGTAGGTGTGGCTGTGAGACCTCGAAAGAGAGCTGTGACTAGCCAAAGGTCACCCAACTGGCTTTTTGGAGGAGTGTTTTCTGAATCTCTGAAGCACAGAGGAAAATAAGCAAATAAATCAAAACAAAATACAACCGACTGAGGAAAATTGTCTGTTATAGGACTATATAGCTGTCCTTTTTATGAAGAAGCCGAGAAAGATATCAGCGAAGGATTCTCTCCAGTCAACAAGACGCCTCACGGAGCAGTTTAATAATCTTTCATTCCCTCCGTCAACACTTCGTGTCCCAGATCAACTCCTTCACTTGTGAACTTGATTACACAGGTTTGACTCATCCAGGAAAAAAAAGGGAACTGCAGTTGCCTCACGGGCCTTTATTTTCTTTAGGAGGATCAACATGTTCTCTCCTCCACCCCCACCAGTGTCCAGGAATGGAAAGGTGGAGCAGGCAGGAGCGGCTTTTTATGGATCTCCACCACCATGCAAGCACCACGCAGCACCTACGAAATGATGCCCACGTGCGCGTCATTGGGAGGCGAGATGTAGACAGGAAGGCCAAGAGCTGCCCTACATTCTGCCTGCCTTCCCTCTCAGCCCAGGGAAATGATAGATAGATAGATAGATAGATAGATAGATAGATAGATAGATAGATAGATAGATAGATAGATAGATAGATAGATAGATAGATAGATAGATAGATAGATAGATAGATAGATAGATAGATAGATAGATAGATAGATAGATAGATGATGGACGGACGGACGGACGGACGGGCGGGCGGGCGGGCGGGCGGGCGGGCGGGCAGATAGACAGACGGACGGACAGACGGATGGACGGACGGGTAGATAGATGGATGGATAGATGGATGGATAGACAGACAGACAGACAGACAGACAGACAGACGGATGGATATATATTCCAGAATAAGGCCAAGTGCAGAAAGACCCTGTATCTGTATGCATTTTTATCCTGTATGCATCCAGTTTTCATCCTGCACTATCAGCGCAAATGCGTAAAGATACGAATGTTTCAAATCACTCAAACAAATGTTTTGGAATTCAAATGTGTAGACGTTCTATTCAATTCGAATGTCCACATCCAATCGAATTCGATCAAATTTCAAACGTTCAGAACATTCGGGCACATCTCTGCTCTAGACTCCTTCTGGACCAGCTTAAAAGCAAGCGCGGAAAAGCTCCTAGATTGCCAGGGCAGCCACTGCGCAATGCCGGCTCTGTTCCATAGCATCTCCTCTTCTTCCATCTTCTCCACCAGACTTTTGTGGCTTCCTGCCACAGACCAGAATCTAACTGGGTTTTTTGCAGACGGCTTAGTACATTTTGGCTTCATTTCACCCTGCACCTCTTGGGCAGTGAGCGTCTATTCTTCAGCCCATTTTCTTGCCTACTTGTGGTTGCCAAAGTATCCATTTGGCAACATCATATCAAATTGAGAGAGAGAAAGAGAGTTTTTCGAGGGTTTTGCTGAGAGCTCCAGAGGAAAAAGAGTTCAAAAATACCCACCCTTCATCTGCTCCTCTCCACACAGCTGTCTTCCACTCATTATAGTTGCAGAAATGGAGTTACGATATGGAAATATTTTATTTCTTGAATTAAAATATAATCTCGAAGCACCGTACAAAGAAGGAGAACAGCTAAAATCATATTAGTTATGTATAAAAACCTAATTAAAATTAAGGATGGGGGAAACAACAGACTTTCAATCTGGAAAGGCCTGGGTAAAAAAATATAAGTCTTCCACTGAAGCCATAAAGCAGTGTAGGTACCCTGCAGATACCAGAGGGGAAACTATTACAGAGGGTGGGTGCCACCACAGAGAAGACCCTACTGAGGCAGTCATAAGAAGACAATCAGCGATTCATGGTACCTGTAGCAGGAGCTTCACTTAATGACCTCTGAGGTCTACATTGAGAGAGGTGGTCTACCAAGTAAGCTGGTCCCAAGTTGTAAGGTCCTTGTATGACAAAGATAAAACCTTGAATCTGACCTGGTAGCTAAGTAGCAACCAATGTATGATATGTGCATGGTAAGGGTGAATATTCATAACATTTGAAATTCGTACAAATTTGACCAGATTCAGACATTTAAATTCGAATCAACTGTTGGCATATTTGAAGATTGGCATGAAAATTTGAATTGAACACTTTGATGTATTTGTATGAAGCTTCGTATGGGATTTGTATGGGATTCATGTGCATTCATATGGGATTGGTATGGGATTCATATAAGATTGAACATTCATTTTGAATTCAAATCCCACTACATTTGAAGGGGATCTATTCCAATGAATACTAATTTTCTTGCATTTGATTCAATACGAGATGAATTTTTAACAATCTTTGCACATCCCTAGTGCACAGTGAGCTATCCCACTCAAAAACCAGGGTGCCGCCTTTTGCACCAGGTGCAGCTTCCAGCATCTGATCCTGGACAATAGACCACAGCCTCCCACATTGCCTGCCATTTGCTTTCTACTTATCCTTGTGGGTGATGCTCCATCAATGCTCCCAGCTCCAAAACGCCGGAATCCTACCCAGATGTAAGACCTGAAAAATTAGGTCTTACATCTGGCTTTTCCCCTGAAACCATTTTGGAAGCAAATGCATCTGCAATGGCAGGGGAAAAGCCGGATTGCCAGTGCATGCCCAACTGTCAAAGAGGGAGAGCGCATGCTCTCCCTGTTTGACAGCTGGGCCTGCCCACTGGCCTCCGCCATTGGCTCCCTTCTCCCGGGGTCACACACTTGTGATCGGTGTCTTATCTCCTCGCTGCCGGGCCACTTCTGGGAAGGGGCCAGCCACCCTTATGAGCACGGCTAGCCAATGGGAGGCTGCGGCACACACATGCACAGTGGACACCGGGCCTCCTGCTGCCAGAAGTGGCCCAGCAGTGGGGAGGTAAGACACCAATCACAAGCACGTGACCCCGGGTGGGGTGGAGGTTGGGGCTACGGCTTCTCTCTTGCTCGAGAAGGTGCCATTGCGCCTTCTCGGGCGAAGGGGAAGCCAGCGAAGCCGGCTGCCGACCTTGCCATGCTGGCTCCAACGGAGCCAATGGCGGAGGCCGGTGGGTGGGCCCAGCTGTCAAACAGGGAGAGCATGCGCTCTCCCTCTTTGACAGGACAGGCCCTTCAGAGGCCAGATTGGGGTGGGTGCTGGTTCGTCTGCACAGCACCCACCCCAATCCGTTTCCCCATTTGGCCCTGCCACCGCCGCCCCATGCATGTGCAGATGCGCAGGGCCTCCGAGAATCTGTCCCTGTTTGGGACAGATTCTTTGAAAAAACGTTTCACCAGAAACCGGATCTTTTAGATCCGTTTTCTGGCGGCATGTGCAGAAATGCCCTAAATCTATGACAGCTGCTTCTGCCATTGCAGTCCAGCAACAAAAACACCCAGGCCTTGGGAAGGAACCTCAGTAGAGATGTACATGAATATTCAAAAATTCAAAAATCTGACTCAAATTTGATGAATATCGACATTCAAATTTGAACTGAATTTAACGATATTAGAATTTTGACATTCGAACAGATTTTCAAATTTTTGAAAATCAGATACGGATATTCGAATGATTCAAATGTATAGATTCATATCTATCGTATTCGAATATGCGCAAAAATAATGCATATTTGCGCTTATAATATGGGATGGAAATGGGATGCATACAGGATTTGCGCAAATTCGTAAAGCTGATACCAATGTTGACATTTGTATTTTCGAATATGAATCGGATTTATGGATTCAAATAATCCAGATTCGAATCGGATTTTCAAAAATCTGGATTTTTAACATTCGAATCGAATCGGATATTTGCATATTTGCTTCAACTGGAATTCAAATGCCAAAAATACATTTGTGCACACCTCTAAACCTCAGCATCCTATCCCACGTTGTGAACTTGCTAGGTTCACACTTTTCTCCCTTTCTTTTTTCTAATTACTGGATAAAACACAAGACAGACACAGGATCTCCTGACACCTGATCCCCTCTGCAGCAGTAGTGCTGCTGTGCTTTCGCTGTTTCCTCTGGACACGGCAGTGCCTGACATGACTAATTAATTAACACGGAAAGTGTCCTTAATCTACTGTTCCACTGGATACTTAAATAACATAACCACTTATAATGGAGACCCTAATTGAGAGCAGGCATGACTTTCTGGGAATGTGGGTGCAATTCCTGTTAATGCAAAGCTAATTTCTTGCAAGAAAAAGACATTTGTTTTATGATGTTTTATCAAAATGAGGGTCTCAGAGTTATGGTACACAAAGGGTTTAATGCCATCTAGCAGGATAAAGGGTTTTTTTTAATGTATAATAGAGTAAATTCAAAACCCAGAGCTTAATTTTAGACAAATCAAAATAATCCTGCTTCTAACAAAAGCTTCACGTGACTGCTCGCAGTTGATAAAAAGAGAACACAAGAGAGATTTCTCGGATAATGCTTGTCAGTGGATAGGTTTCTGCCTGGACACACATCACGCCAATCTTGAAGGATCTGCAACATTTGTTGCCAAGTCCAATTTAAGGTATTGATGTTCAAACATAAAGCTCTGAATGGCCCAGGCTCCAAATATCTGAAGCAGCGCTTTCTCCGGTATAGTCCTGCCCAGCTACTATGATCAAAGAGTGTTTCCACATTGACTGCAGAAACCGGATTAACTGCCCAAGGAGTCGATCCATCGCCCCAGGTGTCTCTGGGGACAGGGGGGTGCGATCGCCAAAGCCTCAGCTTTGGAGTGATTTTGGAGTCATTTTGAAATCATTTTGAAATGACTCCGAAGTCCCTCCAAAGAGATAGCCAAACACTTTGGAGGGGCTCCGGAGCTGTCAGCGCAGTCCATGCGCTATTAGCGCAGACGGTGTGGACTCCCCTCCGAAGTCCCTCCGAAGAGATCAGCAGAGACTTCAAAGAAGCTGTGGAGTCCCTTCCGAGCACCTCCGAAGTCTGCACTGATCTCTTTGGAGAGACTGGCGGCAAGACTCCAAAGTCTGCCAATCTCTTTGGACGGACTTGGGAGTCACTTCGGAATGATTTCGAAATGACTCTGAAATCACTCCGAAGCTGGGACTTCGGGGCTCCCCCTCCCCCATGGGTGCGTCCCCTCCCCCAACCTCCTCTAGACCCCATTGCCTGTTTCCTGTGGAAACAGGCTCCCTTTAATCTGGATTTTCTGGCAGAAGACCCCATTGTAGACCCCATTTGATCTGGATTTCCTCCACGGCAGTGGAAATAATCGGGTCCCAAATGGGTGCTGTGGTGGAAATGGGGTCATCCGGCTCACACCCAAATGGGTCCTTAATGGGTGCAAAAATGGGTACTTTTTCACAGTGGAAAAACACCCAAAAGCTTATTTTCCACATCACAGGATGACACCCATTGAACATCTCTTTCCCTTTCTTATTCTTGAAGGTCCTCCATGGACTCCCATGACGGCGGAGCTTTCAGGACAACACAGCTACTGTGAAACACCGTTCCTCTGCACACTTTTTAGGATCCTTTGCAGCACAGATGTTTCCACCCAAGAGATCATCTCCTCACAGGGTCTGAAGAGCTCCGTTTCTTTTCATGGGAAGAAGCGGCGGTCGCCGAGGTCAATGGCTTAAAGTGGTTTAAAGAGCAAGCCCTCCAGCTTAAGAAGTCTCTGGTTTGTAGCCAATGATAAATCCAGAGGCAGGGAAACATTTGTTGACAGAAAATCCTCATCCACAGGTTTTGACATCATAAAGCCAGAGGTCAGAAGCAGGGAGGGTGCAGAGTTCCTCTGAGTTCAGCACATATGAACCTCTTTCCTCCAGTACGGAAAATATCATGTTGAGCTTGGTCTTGTCGTCAAAGGCCACCAGCCAGCTCAGTAGCTGAAGGCACAAAAGTGCCAAAGGCATAAAAAATGCACAAAGCATTAATTTTGCTGAAGAATACCAGGCAAGATCTGTTACATAAAAATATGTCACGGCCAGAATAGTTTCACAGGAGCCCATCTAGGCTGTTTCTTCAAGCACTGGTTACCTTATTGCAAAAAAAGATACGGATACCAAAAACAGAGGCCGATTTGCACATGGCCTCATAGTACATGATAGGGTAACATCTGGTAAGGAACATCTACACATTCAGGAGGAATTTCCAACCCAGAAATGCATCCTGCCTTACCAGATGTTACCCTATTGTCTACTAGCAGTGGTGCATGAAATTGTTCACCATATGCATCCCACCCATTACCAGAAGCTTACCTGTATCATCCAGCGCCGTGGTTATTCATGCCATTTCTGGTGTGAGGGGTCATCTGAGGTACTGTGCAAGTGCGCTGGCACCTCAGATGACCCAAACACAACTGCTGTTACATGTGGAGTTGGACTCTTACCTGGGAACATCGGGTTCCATTCCACACTCCTCCGTGAAGCTAGCTGGGTGCCCTTGGGCTAGTCACAGCTCTCTTCTAAGCTCTCACGCGTTTCGACAAATGTCTTGGCCTCTTTTATATTTTTTATATTTCATTATATTATTGAGGTATTTTCTATTTTTACTTTTATATTTTTCATTAAAACCTAGTGGAGTATTGTTACCATTTTAGAAATTATACTTGCTTTCCTCTTCTACAGTTTTGTATTTCTTATTCACATAGGTGTTTGGGGTAGACATTGTCTTCATTTATTTTACACTATTGGGTTCAGTTTTGGTTTTGCACTTTGGGTTTGTTTGTTTTAGGGACGGGTTGATTGTTTGTACAGATACGTATAACCCATAGGAATGTTGTCGACATTCATATTTTCAAATTTGAGTCCAACATTCGAATGAATGTATAGTATTCGAATCGGGTTTTGTTGCATTTGGATTCTAAACATTCAAATTTATTTGTTTGTTTGTTTGTTTGTTTGTTTGTTTCTATCCCGCCCTATACCCAAAGGTCTCTGGGTGGGTAACAACCTTAAAATCCACTGTATAAAACAAAATAATATATATTAGAACAATAAAAACCATCGCAGCATTTAAAATCCAACCTGTTAAAAACAAAACAATCTCAATTAAAGCAGTGGTGTTTACACTGGGGGAAACATGACTGACATTTAGCCACAGGTCTGAGCAAAGAGATCCGTCTTTGCCGCCTTCCTGAACGTAAACAGAGAAGGAACCTGATAAACCTCACGAATGGTGCGCACCTCAGAGGAGCCCGACGCAACTCGACGCACCGATGAATGTTTTGACATTCGATTTGATGCGAACAAATGCCCAAAAACATTTGTGAACATCCCTATTCACAGGTAGCCATTAGACTGGTATAAAAACAGCTCTGGGCCAATACCTATAGAATGTTGTGCCTTTTAGCCTCAGTAATATTCACCAGAGTACATTCAGCCACCACAGCAGTTTTTCATGCACATGAGAGAGTTTTTAATTGTCTTCAGCATCGCTCTTGTGTTCCGCAAAGCGTCCTCTCAACTGCATCTGAAAATCCTCCACAACCGGCAAGCACAGGTAGTGAGTGATGGATGAAACGAAAGGAAGAGGTGAATTATTTGTTTGAAGCGTCCTGTAAAATCCCTTCTGCCTTTAGAAATTGCTTGGGGGCCTGGGCTGACGTTAATCCTCATACGTAGTCCGCGTTGACCCATCGGGTCGCGCAGATAAGAGCGGCGGGGCTCTTACAATAATGCAATGTCATATCTCGAAAGAGTTCCCGCAAATCTGCCCGTACGATTGGTAGCCAGGGAGAGGGAACGAAATCCAATTTAATGAAAGCTTTAAAAAGACACATGTGACGTGCCACAAATCCATGTTTAACTGCTCCGTGGAGCCAGATGGAAACAGAGAGAAACAATTGTAAAAGCATTACGTGTTGGGAAAGAGATGCAAATGGCCGATAAGGTACGATGGCAAAAGTTGCAAACTATTCCGGCTATCCAGTTCCATCACACCTGCCTGCAAAACTTCAAAGTCTTTCATCCCTAATTTTCACCTCTCACTCCCGCCGGCACGCCTTCTCCTTATACTAGACAGCTCTGCCTGCTTCAACATGCTGCAGTCCTTCTACGCTTCTTCCTGTTCAAAGATGTGCGGGAGGAACACGTGACTGGCGGACACATGGTGGCTTCCAGTCACCCTGGCAATGGGACCACACAGGAACTCTGGTGCCGTCACCCATAGGAATGTGCACAAATGTTTGTCACACGCGAAACTCGGCCAAATTCAGACATTTGAATTCGAATCGAATGCTGGCACTAGGGGTGTGCTCAAATGCAATTTTTGGGATTCCATTAGATTCCAAAAATTCAACTCGAATCTTTAAAATTCAAATCCACCCAAATTTGATTTGAATTAAGCCAATTCGAATCCATTCGTTTGAATTTTTGATTTGAATTTGCACTTACGAATGTTGGCATTTGTATGTGTCTGTACGCATCGTTATGCATCTTGTATGCAACCGTACACTTCCATACACGTCCATATGCATCCAGCAGTTATCCCATATGAAACCCGTTTTCATGCCGTACGCATCATGTACACACCTGTACACATATGAATGTCTGAATAATTCGAACAAATAGATTCAAAAATTCAAAATTTGTTCAAATGTTTAAATTCGAACTTAGGGACATTCAACTCGAATTTGATTGAGTTTCAAATTTCTTTGAATATTCATGCACATCCCTAGTTGGCACATTTGAAGACTGACATTCGAATTTGAATTGAATGTTTTGATATATTTGTATGAAGCTTCGTATGGGATTTGTATAGGATTTGTATGGGATTCACATGCCATTCGTATGCACGTGGACGGGATTTGTATAAGCTTGAACCTTCCGATTTTCCTGCATTCGATTTGATACAAATTGAATACAAAAAACCCCACCATTCGTGAACATCCCTAGTCACCAGGGCTCCATGTTCATTATCATCTAGCCGAGCCTTGGTTAAGTACCTGCTAAGTTTTGAATGCTTTGGACATCTGCAAGTGCAGCTGCCTGAAAGCATTCTAGCGCTTGGCCTCCCAGTGACCAGAGGTGAAGTTCAAATTCATCCCTGAATATTTGGCCACTACTGTTCGGGGAGGCAGAAGGGCTGTTTCTTTCTCTGAGCTGTACTGTGGCTGAAGTTTGGTGTAGACCAGAGGCCTTTTCGCACGAGGGGTTTTTGAACGCGTGGAGAACATGCAGGGATGCTGCATCTGCACGTCAGGGGCGGCCGGATCCGTTCCAGACCGTCCTGACCGTCCTCACGCACTCTCTGCAGTTCCATTTTCAGAGTAGGAAAAACTGCTCTGAAAGAGTCTCTGCGCATTCAGCGCATCCTCTGTGACAGCTGGACCCCTTCCCTGGCCTCCCCCCATTGGCTGCCTTGCAGCCAGAAGTGGGAAGGTCAGTCAGGCCCCTTCCCTGGGGTCCTGCTGCCTGCATCAGCCAGGATCAGGCCGATGCAAGTGGCAGGATCCCCACCTAACACCCCCCAACCCACCCTGGGGCCTTGCATGCACCTTCTGCTGCTGGCCTGATTCTGGCTAGAATAGGCTGGGACGTTCTGAGCATGCTCGTGGGGCGGTCCCTCATTGGCTGGGCACCTCCCTGGCCTCAACTGGCCATCTGAGCATGCGCTGGTGCAAGGCAGCCAATCGGGGGAGGCCTGGGGAGGGTCTTTGACCTGAACAGGCTGAGTACACTTCCCCATTTGCATGTAGGCAGGGAAAGGACACATTTGGAATGCATCCTTTCCCTGCCAGTGCAGATGGGGAAGTGTACTCAACCCGTTCAGGTCCAAGCATCCTGAGGCGTTTTCGCCGTAGTGCAAAAATGCCTCAGAAAACTACTTTTCAAGCCCCACTTAGACAGCTGCTGAATAAATAAACATAAACAGGACAATAGTATGTTTTAATTAAATACATACATTTATATTTAATTATTAAATACCAACATTTAATAATGTTTGGTTTTAAATGTTGTTACCTGCCCAGGGACCCCTGGATATAGGGTGGGATAAAAATGTTCCCTCCCACACCATTTTCCTTTTGTCTCTTGTCTCTTTAGATTGTAAGCCTGAGGGCAGGGACTTGTCTAAGATTAATATTGTAACCCGCCCTGACTGAAGCTGGATTAAAATTTAGGTGTGAGTGCAGCCTTAGAGGCCTGTCTTCCTCCCCTTCTTTGCTCCTACCCTATGGTATCAGAGGGCCCAGAGCACCCACAACCCAGCCACGTGTGGGGCAGCCACCTAGATGCGTTATGTCCTTGCCTGTGAAATCGGTTGCTAGCTAAGACATCCAGGAAGAGGAAAAGATTGTGCAAGATTGCCCACAAAGGCAGGAAATGTGCCATGCTGCACATTTGCATGGGAGGAAGAGAACGCTTTGGGACTTCTGTGTGAAGGAGGTAGCTGGTGTCCCCCCTGGGCATTTGTGTCACTTTAAGTGAGCGCCCCTTGGTATCCTGCCATTGTTTTCTCACTGCCTTTTAGCTCCTTAAAGACTTGTGCAGAGCGTGATGGAATCGCATGGACAGCCCTCCCCAAGTGGCCTTCTAGAAGCTTTATAAATGTCTTGTTGAATCAGAGCTGAAGTAAGTTGGCTTCCTACGAGCTTTGGATTTGCTCTTTGGATTTATGCTTTGGACCTGCTCTTCAAAGTCCATCCTAGCTAGCTCTTCAGTTATTTAGCCAGGCTTTGCACTAGCCTTTCTGATGCCAATTGTTCACATTTTGTCATAAGAACATAAGAGGAACCCTGATGGAATGGGCCACGGCAGATCTGGTCCAGCATCCTGTCCCACACAGCGGCCCACCAATTGGCTTTGGGGCTTCATGCATTAGAAAAAGGTAAAACCTTCACCTGCTCTCAACTTCTTGCCAATGGACTTCAGAGTTGGGATATGCACCAATGTTCTAAACATTCGAAATTCGATCGAATTTGATCGATTGTGGACATTTGAGTTTGAATAGAAGGTCTTCACATTCGAATTCAAACATTCGAATGAATTTTGAAGGTTCCGAAACATTCGTACGGATGATTCATATATGTATTACATACGTATCCGTATGAATATCATACTTATCTGTACGCATTTGCGCTTATAATAAGGAACGTAAACAGGATGCATATGAAATGCATATAGATACGTATAACACATCTTCAAATTCGTATCTCACATTTGAATAGATTTTAATGTATCGGATTCAAATCAGTTTTTCTTGCATTCAGATTTTAAACATCTGAATTGAATAAAATTATGCACGGTATAGAAAAGGTGGATAGAGAAAATTTCTTTTCTCTAACACACAACACTAGAACCAGGGGGCATCTATGAAGCTGATGGGTAGGAGAGTCGGATCAGACAAGGGGAAGTATTTCTTCACCCAGAGGGTCATCGGTTTATGGAATGTGCTGCCGGAAGAGGTGGTGACAGCTACCAGTCTGGATCGCTTCAAGGTAGGGTTAGAAAAATGTATGGACAACAGAGATGAGCATTTGGTGGGCCACTGTGTGCGACAGGATGTTGGACTAGATGGACTGTGGGCTGATCCAGCAGGGTCTCTCTTATGTTCTTATGAACGTTTTGACATTCAATGCAACTCAAATTCGAATGCAAAAAAAAACCCATTTGTGAACATCCTTACTTCAGAGGCAGCCATTCTAATAACAGGACTCTCCAATCTGAGGTGTTTTCACACTAGGAATGCGCACGAATATTCATAGGCATTCGAAATCTGATCGAATGTGCCAAATTTTGACATTCAAACTCGAAATAGAATGTCCCAAAATTTGAATGTAAACATTTGAATCAAATTTCAAACTTCAGATCTATTCGTTTGTATTATCCATACATTCATATGTGTACAGGTTCGTACACGATGCGTACATGAGGATCTGCATCTTTCCCGCATCCATATGCATTTGTACGGATCAGTACGGGACAAAAATAGGTTGCATACGGGATAGCTACGGGATGCATACAGATGTGTACAGATGTGTATGGATGTTGGGAAGATGTGCGCATGCACATATGAATGTTGTCCACATTTGTATGTGCTGATTCCAATAAAAAATTCAAATGAATAGATTCAGGTTTGGTAAATACGAATTGAATCTTGTTAAATTCGAATTTAAAAGATTTGGATCGGATTGGATTTTGGGGTATTCGATTAGAATAGAACGGTGATGGCCAACCTATGACACGCGTGTCACAGGTGACACACCAAGCCCTTTTAGGTGACACACATGGTCACCCTGGCACCTGGGCGTGTACTGCTTGCTTGTTCTTGAAGTGTATGAAATACCAACTTTCAATTGAAGATTTAGCAACAAAAGTCACTAATGTAAAGAATTATTTGTTTTTGCTTTTAATAAAATACATATATCAAAAATATAACTTTTTTACTAGAGCTACAAATATCACAAAATTATGGATATTTCTAGAAGTGACACAGCACCCGAGTTAAGCGAGGTTTTCTTGCGAATTTTGACACACCAAGCTCAAAAGGTTCGCCATCACTGGAATAGAATGTCAAAAAAATAGTGCACATTCCTATTTTACGCTACCCTTTCCATCAACTGGACAGGAAAGGAACATAAGGATCCGATATTGATTAGCACGCACACATGAGCGCTATTCAACTTTAACTGCTCCCTCCACACAATTTGGATCCAGATCAAAGCAAGGTAAGTGCGAAAAAGATCTCTGTTTCATATCCACCCAAATCTATGATGAGCCTTTTCCCATTCCCTTAGTGTTGCAATTTGGGGTTCTTTACGTATGCCTGTTTGCATGGGCACATCCATGCAATGTCCTTGGCCGAGATAGAGAACTGATGCACTAAACCTTCTTGCACAGAGATACCAGGCATCAAGCCTTTGACCTTCACGGCTTTCCACTGAGCTCTAGGGAGCCGAAAGAGGGAGTTATATTTTGCTGAGGGCCCCAGAAACCCTTAGGTCAACCCTGGCTTAGATGTAGTAGTGAAATCATTCAATTAAAAGGAAGATTCCCCTTCATCAGATTGATAGCCAGGTACAACTCTATAAGTGGCAACCATCAATATGCATTTAAAAATAAATTGTGCTTTTGGGTTGAGGAGGCTCATGAGGGACCAGGGGCATTTTTGCACTTTCCTTCCCATCTGCTGGACAGGAAAGGAGCGTGATTAGCCAACGGTGACCAGCACTTGCACTTGGAGCACCAGTAAACATTGGCGGTCCTGCCCACCCATGATCAAATACTTACCTGATTCAATTGCAGAGCCAGTCTTCCTCCGGGCATGACCATTTTGGCTGCGGCATCCTCCAAGACTGTGTGTGCATCAGCGCCATTGCATTGACGGCGCTGATGCTCTGCGCAGGTGCAGTCCCGTCTATGGTCATCCAAGGTACATCAGACGACCCCAGAGCACCGGAAGAGGTCTGAATGGTTGCGCCGCTGAACTCTCCAGGTAGGTTTCTGGTAGATATTGGTTAAGGTGTGCAACACAATTTTGTGCTCCACACCTGATCGACAATTAGTGAACTTCTGGCACACTTGGAGGATCTAGCAGCCTCCATGCGCATGTGCTCCTCACCAGAAGTTCACTAATCTTGCACTACCGGCACCAGGTATAGGCCCCAGGTTTCTTAGGGTGTTTTTCCACTGTCAAAAGTACCCATTTTTGCACCCATTTAGGACCCATTTGGGTGTAAGCTGGATGACCCCATTTCCACTACGGCACCCATTTGGGACCCAATTGTTTCCACTGCCATTGGGGAAATCCGGATCTAATGGGTACATTTTGGCCTTTAATCCGGATTTTCTGTAAATCCCATTAAAGGGGTCTACAATGGGATCTTCTCCAAAAAATCCGGAGGCTAGGGGGAGGGGATGCACCCCCCCCCCCAATATTGGCTTCAAAGTCACTTCAAAGTCACTTTTAAGTTGACTTCACAGTCACTTCAAAGTGACTTCGAAGTCAGCTTCGAAGTCACTTCGAAGCATGAGCTCAACTTCGAAAGTTGACCTCATGCTTCGAAGCGACTTTGAAGCTGTCTTCGAAGTCCCTTCGAAATCACTTCGAAGTTGCTTCGAAGACTGCACCCCCCTGCCCCCCAAAACACCTGGGGTAATGGACCGACCCCTTGTGGGTCGATCCGGATTCCCCAGATGGGTGCAAAGCTGTTTCCCCAGCAGGGGTGTTAGCAACCATTCCTAATGGGTTCTACACCTCCTGTGGAAACACATGGAGTGCTTCCCTTAATCCGGATCTACTAGATCCGAATTAAGAAATGTACCCATTCCTTAGATCTGGTTCTTCTTAGATCCAGATCTAAGGGCTGCAGTGGGAAAACACCCAAAAATTAAAGACAAGCCTTAAAATAATTTCCTTTTGCAAAATAGAGATGTTTTCGCACGGGGGTGTTTGGAACGCGCGGGAGACAGCCCGGAACGCGGCAAACGCATTGCCGCCGCGGGGCTTGCAATCCGACGTATCCGGAGCTGTCTCTCTCGCGTTCCAAATGTAGAGCACTTTGAAGTGCTCTACATGCGTTCGGGCGCGGACGAACTGCCCGCAGGCGTTCGGGAGGAGAAGGATTCGCGCTTGCTTCTCGCTCCCGAACAGCCGCGGGCCCGCCTCCCCCGCCGGCGCAGGTTTGGCAATCAGCTGTTTGACAATCAGCTGATTGCCGATCTGCCTCCGCAGCTGTCTCCGCGCCCCTGGCCGGCCTTTGCCGGCCAAGACAGTTCTGGGCGCTTTTACCGTTCACACACAGGCGCGCCGGAACGCGTTCCGGCGCGCCTGTGTGTGAACGGTGAAAGCGCCCGGAGCTGTCTTAAGCTTCCCGCCTGAACGCGTTCCGTTTGGAACGCGTTGCAGTGCGGAAAAGCCTCCGGTCAGGTTTCTGCTTGAGTGCTCTTCTTCATTTTATCACCTTTTTCATTTACTGGCCACCAGGGGGAGAAATAAGTTAGATTCTAGCCTGTAGTCCTATAATAGTAGGGGGCGGGGGGGGGGGGATACCATCAAAGCCCGGCACTGTCCCGTTTGATAGAGTAAGGAAAAAAAATCCAGCTTTTCGCAGGCCCATTCTGCACAGACCCTGAATACGGTTTAAGAATCCATATTGGACACTTCTAGGTCTCAAAAGGTGTTTCCACACTTACCGCTTGATTTCTGGATTAAGGAAATCCAGATTTCTGAAATCCGTCCCTGGGAAAATCCGTCTGAAATAGTGGTGGATCCAAATGAGGCCGAACGCATCCGCACATGCATTGGGAGAATGGTTACTGAGGAACGCATTGTGTGGCTGCTGTGCGGACGCCACAGCACTGATATCCAGAAGGTTCAGACATAATGTGGCGCATGTCCAATGTGAAGCAACTCTGGGATGGACTACATAGCCGGAATGTGTTGCCGCTGCCTCTCTCAACATGGTGACTTCCCGTCCCCCCCACAGAACTGTTCCCTATCCTGTCCCTGTGTGGAAGCGTCCTCTTTTGATTCGGAATTTGCAAGCAGGAATGGTTTGAAGACCTAATTTTTCAGGTCTTCCCGAAAACCAGATTGGGTGGCCTCTAGACCCCATTAGAGACAGATCTTGTGCAAGGCGATGCGGAAGGTACCTTGCCATATGGGTCCTTATCAGGTGCTTAATGGAGTCTTGAGGGCCTGTGCGGAAACACCCCAAAACCTGCACATTAATGTGGATCTATGGGACTGCACCAGGTCCAGTCTGCCTGCAGTAGAGAAAGCATGATCTGGATTAAGGGAGATCTTAATCCAGATCACTGGTAGACCCATTAGACTGAGTCTACCAGCAGACCAGTGTGGCCCTGATTCAGAACCCTGGAGGTGTGTGCATAACGCACACATCCTGTGTTCAGGGATACTGGGGCTGTCTTTTAGTGGTGCACAATAGCACGCCACTATAAATAACTTCCCATAGGCCCCAAGACAAGGAACTTTGGTTCCCACGGAGGCATGGGAGTGCGGCCATGAAGCTCACGCAAGCTTTGCAGCCATGATGCGGGCTGATCCAGATCAGTGCCATCAGTGAAAATGGCGTTGACCCCAGCCACACCTACCAATGGGCCAAGTGCAAACACTAGGACATCTTAGTAGGGAAATGCATGAATGTTCTAAACATTTGAAATTCAATCAAATCTGATCAAATGTGGACATTCGAATTCGGATAGAATGTCTTCACATTTGAATTTAAACATTCAAACGAATTTTGAATCTTCCAAAACATTCGTTTGAATGATTCAAATGATTCAAATATACAGATACATATGTATTACGTACGTATCTGTACGAATCTCATACGTATCTGATGCATTTGTGCTTATAATATGGGATGAAAACGGGATGCATACGCGATAAAACAGGATACAACGGGATGCGTACAGATACGTATAACACATACAAATGTCAACATTCATTTCTTCAGATTTGAATCTAACATTCAAAGCAATAGATTTATTTATATGTATTTATTTATTTATATTTATATTTATAGCCCGCCCCATACCCAAGGGTCTCTGGGTGGCTCACAACATTTAAAAACAAACATATCAAAACTGTATCAAACAAGCCTAAAGCCAGTACAAAGTTTAAAAATCCAGCATAATAGTAATAATAATAATTTTAAAAAATGATACAGAAACAGTTTAAAAAACAGCAGTGTTTGCAACGGAGGAAGCGTAGGGAGCATTTAACCAAATGCCTGAGTGAAGAGGGGTGTCTTCACTGCCTTCCTGAACATAAACAGAGAAGGGGCCTGATGCACCTCCAAGGGGAGATCATTCCACACCTTGGGGGCCACTACCAAGAAGACCCTCTCCCGGTGCCCACCTGCCTAGCTGCTAAAGGCGGGGGGATAACCAGGAGGGCCCTCCCGATCTTCGTTGCATTCACATTCTAAACATTTGAATTGAATCAAATGTTTGGATATTCAATTCAATTAGAATTTGAATGCAAAAAAAATTCACGCCCATCCCTACACCTTAGACTGTTTGGCACTTTTGACTCTTCTGAAATCATCCAAGCTGGTCAACAAGATCATCCATCATGGTAGCAAATTTCAAAGTTTAACTATGTAGTGTGTAACCAAACAAACAAACAAAGAATTATTTTGCCTGTCCTGACTCCTCCCTTGCATTGACCTCAGCTCCTAGGGACAGCATGAATATTTCCATGGAGCTTTCCTGGCAATGACCTTGGTTTGTCCTTATGTTCCTCTAGGGAGAAATTCGGACCCTCCGCTTTCCTGGCAGTCAATCCAGGGCGAATGAGTGTGCACCTGAAAACATCTTCAATCCCTCCCTTCCTGCCCCTTCAGCAAACTACAGTTGAAGCTGACTCTCTAGTGTTGGCTTTGGGGCTCAGGGATGGAGGTTCTCACACCACCAAATGAAGGAGTTGGAGTTGCTTTAACGTGTCTTCATCACCTTTCTTCAGTTCATTAAAAATGGACAATTCAGCCCATGCAACTTGGAGGGACCGCCCACACCTAACTATCTACATTCAATCCGTCTTCAGAGTGCAAAATTCTGGTCACCACACCTCAAAAAGGATATTGTGGAACTAGAAAAGGTGCAGAAAAAGGCAACCAGAATGATTAAGGGACTGGAACACCTCCCTTAGGAAACCAGACTGCAATGTCTAGGCCTCTTCAGTCTGGGGAGACAGCATTTAAGAGGGGACCTGACTGAAGTGTATAAAATTATGCATGGTATAGAAAAGGTGGATGGAGAAAATTTATTTTCTCTATCACACAACACTAGAACCAGGGGTCACCTATGAAGCTGATGGGTAGGAGAGTTGGATCAGACAAGGGAAAGTATTTCTTCACCCAGAGGGTCATCGGTTTATGGAATTTGCTGCCAGAAGAGGTGGTGACAGCAACCAGCCTAGATGGCTTCAAGGAAGGGTTAGACCAATTTATGGACAACAGAGGTATCAATGATTACTAGAGGTGGATCGAATGTGGATTACAACTGAGGTGTAGTAGGTGAGGCCCTCAGTCATCAGAGGCACTTTAACCTATCCCCAGCTCATTTTCATTACGCAAAAATAAATTCTGGACGTTTTCTGATATGATGCCAGTTTAAGGGTTGTCGGCTATTAACTTAGGCTGTGGTCACACCTAAGGTTTAATCCAGCTTCTGCACACCTTCAGAGTGAGAGAACACATCAGAACACTTTCAAAGGGGATTCATTGAAACAAACATGGATTTTTTAACGTTCTATCTGTTACGAAATGAATGCCAAAAAACCATTTGTACACACCCCTAAAGTGGACTGAATTTTGATTAAATCTTAAGTGTGGCCACATCCTTAGTGGGGAAAGGCTGGGAATGCAAGAGCTACACTCTCTCTCTGATCACAGTCATGGAAAGCGTGGCAGCATAACATGTGCATGTGAATATACCTTACAACTCCCACAACCATCAGCTAAGGATTATAGGAATTCTAGTCCAACAAAGCTATGTTTACACCTAAATTCTAATCCAGTTTCAGTTCACTTTCACAGTCAGAAATCGCACCAGGCAGGTGTCACACTGTTTTCTTTCTGCATTATCTCACTCATAAATCTGCCTTTTGATTAGATAGAGTCAAAAGAAAATAACTTATCACTTTGCCAGTGTATTTTCTCATTCTGAAAGTGGAGTGAAACTGGATTAAAACTTAGGTGTGAACACAGCTCAAGAAAGAGAACTTCTCCAGACTTGGAGATGGAAGGATATCTCCTAGTGAGTAACTCAGAAAGAAGGATAACTGGACAGGTTTTCTTAAGAGTTCAGCAGCAGGCTTAACGTTCTGTGACATTTGCTTATTATCCAAGCGTAATAATAAATAGTCTTATCTTCACACTGGTTCCAGATGCAATTGGACAGGGCAACGTAGAATAAGATCCTCCTCTTTTGGTTTGGTGCTTCTTCTTTCAGCTGCCGCCTCCTGAAATCCACAAGAAGTCTTCTATGTCCGTCTGCAGGCGGAGGCATGGATCTTGTGAGACACAAAACCATACTGTTTCCCAGGGAAAACAGCTCCTATTCTTAATTATCTAGCATGCAATTTAAAAAAAAAATCTCCATGAATAATTTACAATCAGCTGCATGCATATGTTTCAGCTATTAAGCCAACTGAGCCTTTTTCTTTCCAAAAGAAAAGAATAGAAAATCTATGCAGCCTCCAATGGTGAGTCTCTGGGAGGCTTTGCAGGCGTTTATTGGCGTTCCTGGTTCCAGCTGGAATATTTCCAATTAGCAGAGGGTCCTAATGACTTGCCCATCCAATGGATATAAGGGAGGAAAGGTATTTTCACATCTTGGCAGGAAGAGGAATCTGACGGATCTCTACAGGAAATGCATAAAATGATAGAATTATGGAATTGGAAGGGACCACAAGAATCATCAAGGATGTTTTTCCACTGTCACTAGAAGTACCCATTAAGTACCCATTAATGGGTACGTAATGGCATTTTTGTACCCATTAATGGGTACTTCTAGTGACAGTGGAAAAACACCCCTAGTCTAACTCTTCAAAAGATTTGAGGAAACAAATCACACCATCTGGTCAGGTTGGTCTTGCGGTTAGCATGTCTTACTCTTATCTGCTGGTCTTCCCTGTTCAATTCTTCACTTCTTCATGAAGCCAGCTGGGCGACCTTGGGCCAGTCACAGCTCTCTTTGTGGGAGGGAGAAGAACAGAAGGTTTGAGTCCCCTTAAATGCTGAGAAAAGGGGGTATAAAAGCCAACTACTACTACTACTACTAGTAGTAGTAGTAGTAGTAGTAGTAGTAGTAGTAGTAGTAGGCTTTTATACCCCCCTTTACTCAGCATTTAAGGGGACTCAAGCCTTCTGTTCATCTCCCACACACACAGACACCCTGTAAATTAGGTGGGGCTGTGAGAGCTCAGAAAGAGAGCTGTGACTAGCCCAAGGTCAGCCAGCTGGCTTAATGAAGAAGTACTGCTACTGCTACTCACATGCATAGTAGTGGTGATCACACACTTCTGGGTATTCCATGCTATCAAAATACCAGGATGTTACGTAATTCTGTTGTGCACAGATCTAGTCAACAAGAGATTTTTCCAGAGGGGGCTTTACTTTGGAATATTGCTTGTTAGTGCAACTTTTGGTGGCGTCTGGAGCTATTCTAAGAGAAATCTATGAGGATGGTAGAGAATCACTGAGCAGACACAAAGCAAGACAGGGAAAGGTTACCCTGTCTAGACGCCTTTACTCCCAATATCCACAGTGGGAATGTAGCATCCTTTCTCCAGGAACATTGGAAGGTGCAGAATAGTACATGCCTGAAGATCTTGAATTTAAACAAAGAAACAAAGAAAAGAGATGGAAGCTGTAGATGCAGAGCAAGGAATAATTTGCAGAAAGTAACTCCCCCTAAATGCTAGCTCTGTCACTGAAACTCTACAATGGCCACAGTCTGGTCAGTCATTTGTGGTTCAGGTAAATTTAGAATGTTCTAGCCATCTGCCAGTGACAGGAGGCAAAGTGCAAATTCGCCGTAGGATCATCTGAGGAGATCTTGCTATAGGATGCCCCCTGCCCAAAGACAGGTCTTCTCTGTGGTGGCACCTATGTTCTGGGATGTTATTCCCTCTGATATTCAGGAGAAGCTTACAATTATAATCATTAAATGCCTACTGGAGACCCGTCTTTTCATCGAGACCTTCCCTCTACCAGATGGCTAAGATGCATAATTCTTAACATATTAATTTGTAGAGTATCTTGATTTGTTTAAAAATAAGAAGTAGTACACTGATGTTTTAAATAAATCGGGAAGCAAGAATTTGGAGTTTGGAAAAGTTCCCATTTTAGAGTGCAGCTGATCTTTAGCCACAGTCACGGTCCAAAAAAGATGTATATATTTTTTCAAATCCTGGTAGCATCATATAGATAGGCTGTGCATGTGCGGACAGGGATAAGGGCTGTAGAGCTATTTTGGAGTTTGTAGTTTTACACTCAGCTGTTGGACTTAATCCTTCAGCTAAGCATTGGGTATAAAACATGGGCTACATAATCCATCTCCAGTGTTAGGGACCTTTGACACACATCTGCTTAGAAGGGGGGTGACGTTCGTGCGCAAAGAGGCCTCCGGAGCAATTTAATAGCAATGGCCAAAGTTTAAAGAGAGGGAAAAAAAACTGAAAGGAAGACCTAAGAGGGTCTATTCAAGAGGGCACTAAAGCAAGAAAGCACAACCAGGCAGGGCTGAGACGACAACCCCAAGGGAAAATGGAAAAGCCCTGCTGGGAATCCAAGAAAAAGGACATTCCCACAAGCAGTACATGGGCTCAGAAATCCCAGTGTGTCATGCACATCTGCCATGGAAAACTAAAATTAAAACTGTGAAGCTATGAACAAGGCAGCTGGACGCATGATTGTACTCTGCTCAAGGGGCAACAGCTGTATTTTGTGACTGTGTAATCCAAGCCCGTTTTGCGGTCTGGGTAATTCAGAAATAACTGCATGTCAAGACACTGAGATCCCCTTTCACCCCCAGGATCACAACTACTCTTCTTGTTCTCAGTGGAATAGGCAGTTATTATTATTATTATTATTTTGTAATTTGGATTATGCAACATTTGCCCTTGGAGAAGGAAAAATCATCATTTTAAAATGAGCCTGTCTCAGCTGAGCTGTAAAATGACATCACTTTGACTGTTCTGTGGATGCTAAGATACATTTCTTGAGTGTGCTGTTTTATTGTCGTTACATTTCCAAGGCTAGAGCTGTTTGCTTGACATCCATTTGCTGGAAGGCTGAGCAGAAGATGAGAAAAGGACCTTTGTTTCAGAACTTTGTATTCAAGGAAACTTCAGCTGCACTTGAAAGCCTTGTCATTCTAGCTTAAGTGCCCTTTTCTACATGTGTTGCTAAAATGGGCGAGCGTTCTGTCATTCTGTCGTTCTGTCGTTCTGTCCCTCTGATCATCACAAAAGCAGCTCTGGAGACACACCTGAGGCCAATTCACACTTGGCCCACTAGTGCACATCAGTTTCCACATCAGAAACATCTCCTGCTATACCAGAAGCTACCCCAGAGTCAACTAGCGGTAGCGCACAAAATTGTGCACCACATGTGTCCACAACCTTACCTGTTCCGGCCAGAAGAGCGGCCATTCACACCTCTGCCAGTACTGGGGGTCGTCTGAGGTGCTGTGCAAGTGTGCTGGCACTTCAGATGAACCCAAGTCATCTGTGCATGCGCGCCGTGTCACCGACATCATGGTAACAGCACTGTCACATGCATAGTTGCGCCGGGCTCTGATGGTGCCCGGATACGTGTCCATACCCAGTTAGGTCTGCAGACATATTGGGAGTTGGTTTGGCATGCACTAGTGCTCAGAAGTGCAAATGATATTGAACACCAGTGGGGATGCACTTTTCCTGTCCTGTGGACCGGAAGCAAAGAACAAAACCACCTCTGGAATCCTTTTACCTGCTTCTTTCAGGTACATCCAGCCATGCCTGATGGTCACACAGTCAGATCACTTGAACTCTACATATGTTAAGAAACGCCCCACTGAATCAGACCCATGGATCATCAAGTCCAGGAATCGGTTCTTACTCTTCCTGTGATGTGGAATACACCCCCTGGTCCCCTTGTGGACCTGATCAATTGAGTCCACAAGAGATTTGGATTAAGGGCTTCTTAGCCTGGATCTAGCTCCTTCTTGGGCAGATGGAGCAGGACTAACAGGGGCATGGCCTTTTGATCTGCATCAACTTGGGCTCCTGCAAACAGCCCCAGAAATGAACCAGTAATGCACTTTGATAATCCCCCAGACTGCAGCTTCAGAAGTCAGGGTGCTTTCATTCTTGGCCCCAAGCAGAACAGATGTCCCATGGCAGGCATCACTCTCTCAGCCCAGATGGAGCAAGTCTGGCCAGGATTTGGCCATCGCATGTAAGGGTTCAGTGCAGAAGTATCCAAATATCTAATTAGCGAAGAGCACTGTTTCTGTCAGACTTCCTTCAAGGAAGAAAAGATGCTTGTTTTCTCCTGCCTGCCTGCCCCCTTTTCTTTTGTTCAGCAGGTGCAGAGGAAGGAAGCAATCAGACAATTTCCCACCATGAAATGTTCCATCTGTAGTTTGGCAACAGAGTAGCCAAATCAGGGACCAGACTGGAACCAGAATATTACGTGCCTAGGGGCTGTTTGGACAGACAGGCTGCCCAGGATGGGTGGAGACCAACTGGAGCAGCATTAGGGAGAGAAGCCGCTGAGTTGATGATCAGAGGCAAGGGCCAAGGATTAGTCCCACCCCATGGGCCCATGGATCAAAAGCCTGGATGGATCCCACTTGCTCCCCGGAGCCCGGCCAGATGTGGCTCTTGGGAGCACGAAGGTAAGAGCAAGAATTATCCTTCATCAGGAGCACTTCATTTGGAAGAGTCAATTATCTGAGTAGGCTTTCTCCATACAGTATGGGCTCTTCTTCACTCTGCAGAGCAAACTGTGCCTTAGGCTTCTATTGAACCTCTGTTTGACACAATTAGACTAAGCAGAGTTAAGGACTCTTGTGCGCATCACGCAACAAGTCCAGCTTGTGTATAACATCCAGACCCACGTCATGGGCAGGTGAGTCCTGTTGAAATCAGGTGGGAAACTCATCTGCCCTGTCATCCAGGTTGTATGATAAGAGGATAAAAGGAGCTCTGCTGGATTAGGACGCAGCCCATCTAGTCCAGGATCCCGTCTCACACAGTTCCCCACCACCACCCCATGGGTGTGTCAAGCAGAATCCCAGCAAATGAAGTTGCGCACAAGCAAGGCAGGATTTTGTCCACGGAGGAAGCTGCAGTGGTGGTAGCTGTCGGCAGCTGACATCCAACACCCTCTGAATGCAAGTAGGATTGGCATCTTTACTCCAAGCAACCTTTTTCTACTAGTAAGTTGCCCTTATGACCTGATTTGCAGAGGGCAGCCCTCTGTCTGGAAATAAGAACATAAATACACAAGAGGAACCCTGCTGGTTCAGAACGCAACTGATCTAAGGCCTTTTCCCACTACATCTGGAACGGATGTAGTGAACGAGGCCTAAGTAACTTCGGGACGCTTTCAGCATTAACACACAGGAACGCAGGAACGCGTGTCGCGTTCCTGCATTCCTGTGGGTGAATGCTGAAAGCGTCCCGAAGTTACTTAGCCGGGAAAGGCCGGCCAGGGGCAGGGATATGGCCCGCAAGGCTGCCTCCCATTGGGTGTGAGCACCCAAGGGACGGGCAGCACTGTCAGGCCACTTGCCCCACTTCATGCCGGCTGTATGGGGCTCAATCGAGCCCTGTGCAGCTGGCACAAAGGTACCCGGGCACCCGGGCACCCGGGCACCCATCGCGGGGCCCAGGGCAAGCTCCCTATGGGGCAGGACCCCTTCGGAGATCGGAGCGCGGGGCGTCAGTGACCCTGGTAGATGGGACAGGGGACCCACGATTCGGTGGGTCCCCTGTCCCGTCTACCGGCGTCAGCGCGCCTGCGCGATCGCCAGCCCGGCAAGGCTGGTGATCAGCGCGGCTCTCATCAGCTGTGAGGCCGATTTGCGGCCAATGCTGGCGGGAGGGGGGGCTTCCCTCCCCGAACGGCCTGGGATGCTTGGAATGCGCACAGACAGATGCAGAATGCCACATTCTGGGCTGTCTTCCGCGTGTTCCAAAAGCCCGTGTGCGAAAAGGCTTCTCGTCCAGCATCCTGTCTCATACAGTGACCTAGCAGTTGCTTCTGGGCATCTCAAGCAGAAGACAAAGGCAAAGGAACTTCACCCGCTCTTGAGTCCCTGCAAATGGCCTTTAGAGGTAGCCTGCCCATCTCTCCAACATGGAAGCAGCATGTTATCATCCATTCTTCTCACAAGCCTCTATGAGCTCCTGCAGACTTCTGCTTTGAACTTTGGAACTACGCTACTCCATAAGAAATTGAATTAGTTCATTTTTATTAATTTTCTCTATCAAGCATGTCATGATCAGGTTTCTCCTTTTTTGTCTGTTCATCACATTTTATTATTTTTCCATTTAACTCTTTTACATTCTTTTCCAATAGCTTTATACGGCTTCCATTTTCTTTTCTCCTCTCCTTTCCCTCTTCTGCTATTGCCTGAGGATTATTTAGAGCTCTCATTAACTCTTCTCTCTTCTCTTGTAAATTTTTAGAAGCTTCTAATGTCATGCCCATTTTATTTTTTAATTTATCTATTTTTGATCACATGTCTTTATACCCACCCACTCTCTTTTTCCTCCAGCCACCATCTTCTAGCCTAACACCACTGCTTTCCAGTGTTCAGTTTTCTCAGATTTTCCACAGTCTAGAGCTGTTGATTTCCTCCTTCTTGTTATCGTTCCAAATTAGGGGTTTGCATGAATGCAATTTTCAGGATTCAATTTGAATCAAATCAAATACCCCAAAATTTGGTTCAATTCAAATGCTTAAAATTCAAATTTAACAAAATTCAATTCGAATTAAGCAAATTTGAATCTATTCGTTTGAATTTTTATTTGAATTTGCACCTACGAACGTTGACAACATTCATAGAAGCCCGTACGCATCTTCCCCAGGTCTGAACACATCTGTACACATCCGTACACCTCTGTAGGCATCCTGTAGTTATCCTGTATGCAGCCCATTTTCAAATGTATACGGATGAGGGAAAGATGCGGATCTTCAGGTGTTCATCGTGTACGAACCCGTTCACATATAAATGTCCAAATAATTCGAATGAATGGATCCAAAATTCAAAATTCGAATTGAATCTTTAAATTCGGATTTAAAGATATTCCGTTTGAATTTGGACTCGAAATTCGGTCAATTTGATTGAATTTCAAATGCATTTGAATATTTGTCCACATCCCTATTCCAAATACCATCTCTTTCTTTTAATTCATTCTAGTTTGCAGGAGTTTTCCTTCCTTCCTTCCTTCCTTCCTTCCTTCCTTCCTTCCTTCCTTCCTTCCTTCTTTCTTTTTCTTTCTTTCTTTCTGCACTTCACTTCCCATCCATTGGAAAGGTATAGTGCACCCCCACTGCCATCCAACCAACCAAACAACCCCCCCCCCATGTGCCTGGACACTCACTTGGCTCCAGATGCTTGTCTGGGTGCCGCCATCTTCTCCACAGAGTCCGATACAGCTGTGCATGTACCATCACCATCACCATGACAACAGTGACCCAGCGCACATGTGCAGTCGTGCTTCTGGCCCTCTGAGGTGCACCTCAGACAAGCCCTGGCACCAGAAGAGGTGTGAATGCTCTCTTTGGTGGCTACGAATGGTAAGTTTATGAACATGTGTGGCGCATGATGTTGTGGACCACCACTAGTAGCTGCTGGGGTAGCTTCTGCTTTGCAGGAGAAGCTTCTGAGGTGGAAACGCCTCCTGCAAGGGCAGATTCTGCTTCCCAGCATGCACTAGAAGGCCAAGTGCAAATTGTCTTCCCTTCTTGCATTATACAGAACCGAAGGTACTAGAACTAAAAACAGTAGTTACTGGCTGAGGTTCCTAGGTTCTGGCTGAATACAGGATGGAATTTCCTGATGGTAAGACCTGCATAGCCTCTAGAACTTCTGTGTTCTCCATCTGTGGAAGTTTTCAAGAATAAGCTGGACAAACAGCTGCCGACAACAATGCACTCTCCTTTCCTGAGCGTTGCGAAGGCTTAGGCTATATAATCCTTGTGGTCTTTCCTAACTCGGTAATTCCGTGGTTTTACAAGGGTATGATACTGCCTTAAGCTGCTGCTATGCGACAATGGCTTTCCTCTGTCCTTCCGGGGCCTCACTGTTCCCACCATTTGAGATAATGCAGAAGTAGTGGCTGACAGTTTTATGGCAGGCTGATAATTCCCAAGGGCATGTAAAGTGAAGCATTGGGGATGCCAGCTTGAACCCAGGAAACCAAAGGGGAAAGATTACAGCCAAGAGTGCTAAGCAGGATCAGACTAGAGGAGGTGCCAAGCAGAATATAAAATCAGTCTGGAATAACCAGGCACACTGATTTGGATTATCTGGAGAGATGGGGCTCTTTCACACTTACCTTTCTGGATCAGGGCGTCTTCATTGGATGGTGGAGCCATTTCTTCACTGGCTAACTTATGAATGGTTGTTACCCACCCAAGTATAGGGCGGGACAAAGAGAGATGACAGGGAGGGAGGGAGGGAGAGATGATAGATAGATAGATAGATAGATGGATGGATGGATGGATGGATGGATGGATGGATGGATGGATGGATGGATGGATGGATGGATGGATGGATGGATGGATGGATGGATGGATGGATGGATGGATGGATGGATGGATGGATGGATGGATGGATGGATGGATGGATGGATGGATGGATGGATGGATGGATGGATGGATGGATGGATGGATGGATGGATGGATGATAGTATTTCAGCACTTTGCCTCCCAGAGCTGGGAAATGAAGTGTACAAATACCTATGGGCCAGATCACCATCACAAGCACTGGCAGCACTAATTTGGCCTATTTTTCCTGCATCTCCAAAGCTTGTGTGAGCTTCAGAGCTGCATCTGCACAGCTTCTTAAGATCAAGGAATGACAGTTCCTACTTTTGGAGCCTGGGGCTTGGGGGTTTTTCAGTGTCACACTACAGCCACAGCAGAAATAACCAGGGTGGGGTTTTTTGACAACTTCCAAACTGCTACAGTGGTGTCCAGAGTAAATGCAATGTTCCAGTGCTCGGTAGGGAACACTCTACAAGGGCTGCATCCAGACTTCTTTATACTGCACAGCAGAATGCGCAGTCTCAGTCAGGATGTCACATATGGCGATCGATGCATCCTCGTGGCATTGTATTGCCCTTCTTTTTTTATTTTCCATAATTATGCCATTATATTCGAGTAAACATTTCAAATAAACTATACAAATTGGCGTCACATCATCCCATCACTACTGTGCACTTACCATAATACTGATCTAAGGATATTCGCTGCGCAGTAGAAACAAAATTTGAATTTTTCTGCCAATCCAGGCAGAACGGCAAGAAGAGCAGGATGAGAGCAGGAGGGCAGCTCAAACGTGATTGGCTGCATCCACTCATGTGATCATGGGTGCCGACTCAGCTCTCACAGCTCCCAATGAGAAGCTATGGAGCTTCCTTTGGAGTCGGGATGGTCGGTTGTCGCTCTTGTTTACTTTAACTGTGGGTTTATTCCACAAGCCTGGAGGCAGCCATGGTAAGTGTGCAAAGGCCCTCTGTGTACAATTGTATGTGAAAAGGAGGTTGACTCAGTGTCTTCTATTGGAAGCAGAATCATTTCCTTTAGTTTGATATACGTCTGACTTTTCAAGCTAAAAGTTCCCACGGCAGGGAGCAATCTATTTTGAGATGCACAGTGAAACCAACAAAGAATATAGGACAGATTTAAAAACAATTTATCCAAAACACATACAAAACCCTGCAATAACCGAGACATTTCCAACGCCCCAGAAAAATAAACGTGCCATTAATTCCACCGTAGAAGCAGCATCAGCATCTGTAGAACACAGTGGAACTCCCACGAGAAGAATGTTCAACATCTGTGCACTCATAATACATAGTTAGTTAGTCCATCTTTATTCTGCCCCATACCTTAAGGTCTCAGGCTAGGTTACAGCAATTAAAATATACGAAAACAGACTTCTAAAAAACAAAATTAACCCCCCCCCCTTTTTTTTTTTTTAGAAAGAAATACAGTATAAAATTGGAGCAAGCAACAGTGCCCAGAAAGGGGGAAAAATAGGCTGCCATTTTTATCAAAGATTCAGTCCAATTGTACATCTAGGGGGAAAATAGGCTGCCATTTTTATCAAAGATTCAGTCCAATTGTACATCTTCATCAAACATCTGAAGCTGGGTTTCTTGACATTCAATTTGTGATGAATCGAATGTTAGAAAATTTGTATTTGTTTGAATAGATCCCCTTTGAATATGGTTGCATTCTATTCAATATGAATGTACCTGTACCAATTCGTACAAATATCCGATACGAATATATATGCAGTACATATCCGATAGGAACGCATTTACGCATATGTATCCAAAAGGTTTCTGATATGTATCCAGCATGAGTGCATACGTATCCAATTCATATCTTATATGTATCCCATAACATATCTGCTCTGAAAGCATCAAATCTGGCCTGAATCCATTTTTAATCTGCTCTTGATTCATGATGAATGCAATCTAAGTCCATTGCAGAGGTGACTGGCGTGGATACTTTCCCAGTTTACCAAACGTCCAAACTATCCATACAAATATCCGAACTATTCATACAAATGTTGATGCATGGATGCCATAACGAATGTCCAAATTCGTAGAAATTCATACAAATATCAAACGTTACAAATATTCGGTCACATCCCTAAAGGCTGCATCGCCATGGCACCCGTCTCAGTGTGGGATACATACAACACCCATTCCCCCCTTCGATTCAAAGGGGGGGAATTCTGGCTTCGTGTGACCCCCCCCCCAATAAATTTTGCACCGTTTCAGCTTCACACAGGAACATCCATCAAATGTCCACACACAACCCCTCTTTCCCATCCTGCTTTGCCCTCCACCTCGACTCCCTGCTCTCTTCTTGCCACTACTGCTACCACTGCTGCATCACGCTCTCCTCCGAGGCTCGACAAGGCCTTCCAGAGGTGTGCATGCAGCTGGAGAGGCCATCCCCCATCTAGGAATCATGGGAAATCTCCCATCATTCCCAGATGGGGGGCTCTCCAGCTTCACACACACCTCTAGAAGGCCTAGTTGAGCCTCGGAGGAGGTCATGGTGGTGGGTACTGGATAAAATGAGAGGACATGGCTGGGAGGGGACATGAGAGGTAACAAGGCATGGCTGGGGGAGACAAAGGCCAGGGGTACACAGATCCAGACCTTTTCTGTGGTGGCCCCCAGGTTTTGAAATGATCTCTCCTTTTGGTATGTCTGTTGTCTAGCCCCATCCTTGTACACATTCAGATATATGGTGAAGACACACTTCATTACCCTAGCCTTTGGTGGAAGAAGAAGATTTGGCTTTTCTATCCCACTTTTCTCACCCATTTTAGGGGACTCAAAGCAGCTGACAAAGCTTCTGTTCTTCTCCCCACAACTGAACACCCTGTGAGGTAGGTGGGGCTGTGACAGCTCAGAACTGTGACTAGCCCAAGGTTACCCAGCTGGCTTCATGGGGGAGGGTGGAATCGAACCCAGTATTCCCAGATAAGAGTCCGGCTCCCTAACCACTAGACCAAGAAGTAGCTCGTCCTCCCCTTTCAAACTCTTGTTACTTGTGGGTTTTAACGAACTGAATATTAACTCTATCTGTAGTATTGCTTTTTATCATAACCCACACAGAGACCTTAGGGTACAAGGCTGGATAGAAATGCAAATAAATGTCTTGTTGGTCACGTCCCACTCGGCCGTTACACGTGTTTCATCAGGAAAGCGGGCGGCCAGGGCGGCAGCGGAGGGACCCATTTATCTGCCCAGAAAATGTTTTTTACAACAGTATCTGAGCCGAAGTGGTCTATCTAATTTGAAACATCAGCCGCTTCGATTTGACCCAGATGTTGCCAGCTCCTTTGACATCTTAACATGTGTGTACGTGTGTGTGTGTCTGTATGGCTCCATTTAGATCTTTTTTTCCTTTTTACATTTGCTTACTGCTAACTAACTTCTGAGGGAGGAAGGTTTACAAGTTGCCCGGGACGCAAACGCTTTTCATGCAACTGCTCCCCACGTCGCTCCAGCGTGGCAACGTTCAGGCTGCTCTTATAGAGCAGGAAGCCGGTGAACTTCAGCCTGCGCTGAGACCTCTTGTGTTTTCCTTCCTCCATGCCCTGGCAGAGTTCCTACAAAGTACAAACACACACAGAGCTCCTATTGTTTCTAGCCCTTTATGAGCGTCCCTTATCCTAAGATGGAATTCGGCAGGAAACCCATGATTTCCTGAGATACAGCAAAGGGGGGGGGGAATAAAAGGGTTGCATGAAAATAAAAACCTTCCCTTAAATCCCTCCAACAAACTCCTTCATTCAATTTGGAAATGCAGTGGGGAAAGGAGTGGACTTAGACTGAATCCCTCCTTGGTTTCTTTTGTTTTTGTTTTAGGGTTTTGTTTTTCAGGCCAAACCAGGGAAAGGGAGAAGCCTGTCAGATCCCTAGACTGCAGCTATTTTTAAGCCGTGCGAAATACTTCTGCCTCCAAGATGAAGATTTTCTGACTCCAGCGAACAACACGCGTGTCTATTGTCTATTTATTCCCTCCCCGCACGGTTCTCTGAGGCTTGAGAAGATCGGGAATAACAGCTCGGGTATCGCCGTTATGATTTCATGAATTTTCCACCCCTTGGGGTGGTGGCGGTGTGGTGGTGGAGACCCACAGGTCACAGGAAAAGGCGCTCAGGACGAAGTGCGCTAGAAAGCGCTCCACAGCCTCTCTGGAGTTCCTGCCGTCTCCATGTGCGCTTGAAAGTGGACCTCGAAATAGTGACAAGGATGAGTCACAAGGAAGAACCGTGCAGCGGCTCCGACGGCAGTGTGAAAAAGATGCTGAAGTGTGTGGTGGTCGGTGACGGAGCCGTTGG
The DNA here is from genome assembly GCA_023333525.1 of Aspidoscelis tigris stejnegeri. Classification (NCBI taxonomy): domain Eukaryota; kingdom Metazoa; phylum Chordata; class Lepidosauria; order Squamata; family Teiidae; genus Aspidoscelis; species Aspidoscelis tigris. The sequence goes on along the minus strand of JALMGA010000003.1, from coordinate 106,918,280 downwards.
CAAGACGTGCCTGCTGATGAGCTACGCCAATGACGCGTTCCCCGAGGAGTATGTGCCGACTGTGTTTGACCACTATGCAGGTAACAAGACTCTCTGCTTCCAGCATTTATTGCACTATTCCCCTTGCTTCAGAGTACGGGGGAGCGCACAGAATTTTTTTCTCTTATTCTGTGCTTCGCATCAAAGTGAACGCGGAGAAAATTTGCATCCGTGCAAACGTTCCCACTCCAAATTAGGGATGTGCACGAATGTGTTTTTGACGTTCTATTCGAATTGAATCGAATTCCCAAAAGTCCGATTCGATTCAAATCTTTTAAATTTGAATTTAACAAGATTTGATTCGTATTTATCAAATTAGAATCTATTGGAATTTTCAATTCGTATTTACCAAATTCGAATCTATTCATTTGAATTTTTTATTCAGATCTGCACATTTATTTATTTATTTATTTATTTATTTATTTATTTATTTATTTAGTTATTTATTTATTTATTTATTTATTTATTTATTTATTTATTTATTTATTTAGTTAGTTAGTTAGTTAGTTATTTAGTTAGTTAGTTAGTTAGTTAGTTAGTTAGTTAGTTAGTTAGTTAGTTAGTTTGTTTGTTTGTTTGTTTGTTTGTTTTTACATTTCTATCCCGCCCCATACCCGAAGGTCTCTGGGTGGGTAACAATCTTCGAACAGATTAAAACAAAGTATACATTAAAAGACTTTAAAAGAATTCAACAAATATAAAATGATACACAGTATGTTTAAAATAATAGTGTCTGTACTGGGGGAAAACGTAAGCAGCTCAGCCAAAGGCCAGAGTAAAGAGGTGCGTCTTCACCGCCCTCCTAAATATATATAAGGAAGGGGCATGACGCACCTCAAGGGGGAGGCTATTCCGTAGTCTGGGGGCCATCACAGAGAAGGCTCTCTTCCGGGTGCCCACCAACCTCACTACTGAAGGTGGTGGGACAACCAGGAGGGCCTCACTGCTTGATCTTAAGGCACGGGCAGGTCGATATGGGAGAAGGTGTTCCTTTAGAATGTCATAGGAATGTCAAAAACATTGGTATGTGAACGTACATCTTCCCCACATCCGTACACATCCGTATGCATCCCATAGTTATACCATATGCAACTCGTTTTCACCTCGTGCAGATCCGTACAAATACGTACAGATGTGGGAAAGATGCAGATCTTCAAGTACGCATTGTGTATGAACCCATACACATATGAAAGTCCAGATAATTTGAATGACTAGATCTGAAGTTCAAACTTCGAATGTTTACATCTGAATTTCAGGACATTCTATTTGAGTTTGAATGTCAAAATTTGGCACATTTTGATCGAATTTTGGATGCCTACGAATATTTGTGTACACCCCTACCCCAAATGCGATGACGTTTGCCTTCAGTTAGCCTTCGCTGTGAATATTTGGCGAATTTACCTTCAGATCTGAAGGTACAGATTCAACATTGAAACCTGTACATTTGAATGTTATTTGGAAGTGCCCCCACCCGACCGCACAATTTGAATGCTTTTGGGCAACTGGATGCTTTTGCCACAATTCTGGTCACCACACCTCAAAAAGGATATTGTGGAAGTAGAGAAGGTGCAGAGAAGGGCAACCAGAATGTTTAAGGGTCTGGAACACCTCCCTTACGAAACCAGGCTGCAACGTCTAGGCCTCTTCAGTCTGGAGAGACGGCGTTTAAGAGGGGACCTGATTGAAGTATATAAAATTATGCACGGTATAGAAAAGGTGGATAGAGAAAATTTCTTTTCTCTATCGCACAACACTAGAACCAGGGGGCATCTATGAAGCTGATAGGTAGGAGAATAAGGTCTGACAGGGGGAAGTATTTCTTCACCCAGAGGGTCATCGGCTTATGGAATGTGCTTCTGGAAGAGGTGGTGACGGCTACCAGTCTAGATGGCTTTAAGGTAGGGTTAGACAAATTTATGGATGACAGATGGATCAATGGCTACTAGAACGAGGCTACTAGGCTGAGGGAGGGGGAGGAACTGGGGCGCTTCTAAGGCCATCTGCTGGGACTCGAGAGCAGGAGAAGGTCTGCCCTTGTCTCTGCTTGAGATGCCCATGAGCATTTGGTGGGCCACTGGGTGCGACAGGATGCTGGACTAGATGGGCTGTGGCCTGATCCAGCAAGGCTTCTCTTATGTTCTTATGCCAGCAGTACCCAGCAGATCTGGATCTGCAGCAGAAGCAACTGGGCAGACACTTGCTAACAGCATGGCTGCAGCAGGTCCTCAGATTTGCAAATATAACAAAGCTTCAAATGAATGCACAAAAGCCTTCGCTTTGCCTTCGAATGTCAGTGTTCAAATTGTATTCGAATGTCAGTCTGTAGACTGTGAGCCAGTTTGTTCTAGTGGTTAGGGAGCCAGACTCTTATCTGGGAATACTGGGTTCGATTCTGCCCTCCCCCATGAAGCCAGCTGGGTGACCTTGAGCTAGTCACAGCTCTCTTCTGAGCTCTCACAGCCCCACCTACCTCACAGGGTGTCTGTTGTGGGGAGAAGAATAGAAGGTTTGTCAGTTGCTTTGAGTCCCCTTAAATGGGTGAGAAAAGCAGGGTAGAAAAGCCAACTCTTCTTCTTCAAATGTAGCCAATATTTGACCCAAATGTGAATATATGAATTTGTACAAATACTCATGAATTGTACATTTGATGAATATTCATGCACATCCCTACTCGAGAGTAATTGCATTGGAACTGGTCTATATATGATACAGATCAAGGTGGCAAAATCAAAGATTCCTCCAGCTGGATTGGCAGGCAGGTGATGTTCTCATTGGATCCTTCAGCCTCATGTAGGTGGAAAAGGGGCTGATGGTCAGGGGTAGTCCTGATATTTCATGATTTGCAGTTTCATTCTAATTTTGGGAGACCTTCACACTTTGACCCTGTGTACATTTGCTCTCATTTCTACCCATTCTTTTCTTTCTGATATGAATTACAGAGGACCGTGGGCAACTTGGATGGGCTGGAGCACTGTCTCTGTCCCAGGAGTGCGGTTGATGTCCAAAAGCAGGGAAATAAGACTTTGGGGCAGGGGAATAAGCGTTGCCCGGCATTGAGGGTGCAAACCAGAAGTTAGGCGCTTACAGAGCCTGACTAGGGGTGTGCGTGGTTGTATTTTTGACACTCAACTCATAATGAATCAAATGTATGAATATCCATATTAATACGAATAAATCACATTCGAATGTGGTAAAATTCTGTTCGTTCCAAATCTATTTGTACATATTTGTACAAATTAGATACGTATTGGATATGAATGAGTACGTATTGGATACATACCCAATACAAACGAATACATATCTGATACGAACAAATACGTACCTGATACGTATCCATGACGGATTTGTATCGGATATGTATTTGTATCAGACGTTATATATCCACACTCTGAAAACATCAGATCCTACCTGAATCCACTATTAACCCGCTGTCGATCCATGTTGAATGCAATCAGGATTCGTTGCGGATATGACTGGCGCTCCGCTTTTCCACACACCCAGTCTAACGAATGTCCGCACTATTTGTACGGATGTCCGGAAACATTTGCATTCATACGAATGTTAGTATATGAATATTGTAACATTTGATTCGTGTGCGAATGTCCCCACTCCTACAAATTCGTACAAATAATGGATGTTATGAATATTCATACACATCATCGCCAGGCTCTGGAGCATCTTGTTAGCTGCTCTGGCTGCCGCCATCTTTCCGCATAGCAAAAGCAGGAGGAATCCTGGTCCGTGCCAGGAGAAGCAGATTCCACCTTCTAGGAGCAGGTAGGGCAGCGGCGGCGTGCCGTTGTCCTGCCCCTGGTTTTCTGCTAGCCTAGTCCAAACAGACCATGTGGATCCTTTGCAGAGACAGGAGGAGAATGCTAGAGGCAGCGAGGTGTGAACCAGTCAGGTCTAAATGCATGAAGTTGAGTGTTCCTCTCCAGTGGAGCTTAGGAAGCCTGAGTGGACAACAAGCCCATGCCATACACGCACCAGTTCCCTGCCAGTGTGATGGCCGGTGTGTTTGCCTGAACACCATGCCAACTTGCAACCCTATTTAATCCTGCTCAAAGGCAAAGCTTAATGAGGATGTTGAATGTGATTGCAAAGCTGGGGTCCCTGTTGAATGACTTTTCTGCATGCAAGTCTTTTGTTTGTTTCTTGCTTGTCGGTGGGACTAGAGGACCATATAGCCACAAAGCAATGCAGTCCAAACATATCTTGGGCAAGACCTTCAAAGGTGCCTATCTGGTACCATGAGATAGAGCACATAAGGTGCACTCAATGTGCTGGACATGTGCAGCATCTGCCTGGACTAACACTCACTCTGCCATAAAGGTACCTTCCACCATGGCTTGACTGATTGACTGGTTGACTGGTTGACTGGTTGACTGGTTGGTTGGTTGGTTGGTTGGTTGGTTGGTTGGTTGGTTGGTTGGTATTCATTTTAAGATCCCCTTCGAGTGCAGTAGGATTCATATGCAATACAAATGTTCAATCCCATATGAATCCCATATGAAGCTTCATACAAATGTATCAAAACATCCAATTTTAATTTGACTGTCAATCTTTGAATGTGCCAGCATTCAAATGTCTGAATTCAAATGAATTTGTACAAATTTTGAATGTTACAAATATTCATCCATATCCCTAGTATAAGCGGCAGCTTTCTAGGTTGTGGGAAAATGCAAAGTATAATTTCCTGATGGTAAGATCCGTAGCACTGGAACAGTCCACCTATGAGGTTGGAAGTTCTCTGTCTCCAGAGTTTTCATTTCAAAGAGAAGCTGTACGGCCACTTCCGGACAATGATGTGGTTTGTTTTTCTCAACTTTGCAAAGGGTTCAGCTCGATGGTCCTAGTGAGCCAGTTTGGGCTCTTAGCTGGGAATACTGGGTTCGATTCTGCCTTCCCCCATGAAGCCAGATGGGTGACCTTGGGCTAGTCACAGCTCTCTTCTGAGCTCTCACAGCCCCACCTACCTCACAGGGTGTTGTGTTGTGCGGAGAAGAACAGAAGGTTTGTCAGCTGCTTTGAGTCCCCTTAAATGGATGAGAAAAGCAGGGTAGAAAAGCCAATTCTTCTTCTTCTTCCTGTGATCCATCTCCACAATTCTATGCACAACCTTGGACTAATTAAGACCAGGAAGGCCATTCCTCTTTTATTTGTTTGTGTTTGTGCTTTGTTTTCTACTTCTAGTAATTTTTTCGACAGTACTGGTCATCCTGTGAAATGCAAACACATGTTTTGCAAAACCACACATTACCCTCCCGTAAGCCCTTTCTCAACTGCTTTGGGATTTGGTGCAAACAAGTAGGCGTGAGCTGACTTGAATTCCAGGCGAGTGCAACTGAAAAGTGAAAGTCCACATTTAATAAGCCCATGTGGACCGAGCGGGGAGTGGAAGCTATTGGGGAAGGGGGAATGGTGAATTGCGTCCATTTCTCATAGGCCACAGGAGCAACTGCAAAGTTAGGCCAACCCAAATCCCATGGAAATCAAGGAGGGCATTCTCACATGGCCATTTCTGAGCATGAAGCTTCCAAGGGAAATCTTGGCTGATCAGCTCGCCAGCTGTGAGCCAGTTATATGCAGCAGCCAGCATGAGTCAGTGTCTGGCAGATTAATGCAATCTAAGGGCCAATTTACATAGCATTCCAGCGTGGAGACTGTGCATCTCAGCACATCGGAGAAATAAGTCTTGAAATGTTGCCTGCCTGCTCTTTCCCATAATACACCAAAAGTAGCACAGAACATTTAGGCATCCTCAGGCATGTACCTGATGTGTTCCCCCCACCAAGAAGCATGCATGGATGGTTGCACATTTAGCACACATTCGAGCTCACAGCACAGATCCATAAGCCAACTGGAACTTCCCTACGGATGGAACTTAGCGTGGTCCTTGACTGCTGTGGCTAAGGATTCTGGGAAATGGGGATGGGGAAAGAACAGCTTTAAACTCTGGCTCCATGCCAGCTTTTAACTGACATTCAAGAATGGGAAGCTGTGGCCCAAGATCAGGTACGGTGTGGAAAACGTGGATAGAAAAAAAAACCCTCTATTGCACAACACTAGAACTAAGAAGCTGATGGGCAGGAGAGTTAGGACTGACAAGGAGAAGTAATTTTTCACATAGAGGGTCATCAGTATATGGGATTTACCACCAGAAGAGGTGGTAAGAGTAACCAGCCTGGATAGCTTCAAGGAAGGGTTATATAAATTCATGGAGGACACGGTTAACAATGGCCACCAGAATGGATGCCTAGGTCCCACTTCCACGCTGGAGAGACAGGCAGGATGCCTCTAAAAGCCATTTGCAGGATCTGAGGGTTTTTTTCCACCAGCACTAAGTACCCATTAGGGACCTATTAAGGACCCATTACGCTCAGAGCAGGAAGACCCGATTTCCATGGTAGACCCCATTAGAGCCACATTTGTTTCCACCAGTTCTAGGGAAATCTGGATTGAATTGGTCCTTCAGGACCTATACTCTGGATTTCCTGTAGACCCCATTAAAGGGGTCTACAATGGAATGCGTTTCCACCACGATCGGGCAATAGGATCTAGGGGGGGCTCTGGGGTGGGGGGGCACATATGGGGGGGCAGAAACCCAAAGCTCCAAAGCTTGTGCACAATCTCCGAAGCCGGCTCTGAAGAATAGCAGGGACTCCAGAGAGGACCCCACATGAGAGCAAAGGCTCCGAAGAATCTTTGAAGTTTGCGGCAGATCGCTCCAGAGAATTTCCGGAACTTATAACAAATCTCCAGAGATTCTCCGGAGTTGCTCCAGAGAATCCTCAATGACTCTCCGGAGCATCTATGGAGATTGCACCCCCTGTCCCCCCAAAAACCTGGGGTGACTAGTGGGCCCTATGTGGGTCGATCCAGATTCGCCACATGGGCGCTCTGGTGTTTCCACTGCAGGCAGGCTAGCACCCATTGCTATTGGGTGCTGCACTGCCCATGGGGACGCATTGGGTACCTCCCTTAATCCAGATCTACTAGATCCAGATTAGTTGAGGGAGCCATTCCTTAGATGATTCAGATTAAGGGAAGTCAGTGGGGAAAAAAACCCTGAGAGTAGGTGGGGGTTTTACCTTTGCCTTCTGCTTGAGATGCCCAGGAATAATTCTTGGCCCATTGTGTGAGATGGGACCCAACAATATGTGCTGCAGCCTAGTTCAGCAGGCCTCCTCTTGTGGTGTTATGTTCCCATGGGGTCCACACAAGTTGTAAATTGTAAGTTTATAATTGTAAGATTACAAACATGAGTTCAAAGGAAAACCCAGGAGTTAGAGAGAGGAACAGATTGAAGTCTTCAGCCGCTGTCGGACGAAGTCTTGGAGCGCAGGAAGAGACCTGGAATTAAAAAGAATAATAAACATTTCCTCCTGCTCCGTAGGACAATGGAGAGGCCTAAAATCTCAAAGAAAAGAACGATAGCTGGGGATGAGACAAAATGGGAAGTCGTCTCGCCGCATTTACTTCAAATAAATCCGTTCCCCTCTGGGACTCTGTGGCAGGGGAGTGGAGGGGGAACCGTTGTGAGCATGAACCGTTGGAACCACGTCTGCATGGACTTTTGCTACATGGATTTTTGAAACACCATTTTGTTTTCATACGGTTGGTACTATGTCGTCCTCCAACGAAACAGGGCTTTTTGCAGCATTGCTTTGCTTTTGCACACTTGGTAAAACACAGCTGTAAAGCAATTCTGGGGAAACTTTTGAAAACATGGTCCAGACCCTAAAAGCTGGCTTTTCTACTCTGCTTTTCTCACCCATTTAAGGGGACTCAAAGCGGCTGACAAAGCTTTTCTATTCCTCTCCCCACAGCAGAACACCTTGTGAGGTGGGTGGGGCTGTGAGAGCTCAGAAGAGAGGTGTGACTAGCCCAAGGTCACCCAGCTGGCTTCATGGGGGAGGGTGGAATCGAACCCGGTATTCCCAGATAAGAGTCCGGCTCCTTAACCACTAGACCAAACTGGCTCACTGCATCGTCACCAAGCTACATCTGCATAGTCAACCAGAGATCAGCGGTGTTTTCGCACTTCCCGTCTTCTGGACGGGAAAGGAGCTTGATTAACAAATATTGACTTGCGCTTGCACTTGGAGCATGAGTCAACTTTGGCCATCTCCCCCTCCCACAACTTAATCAGTTTGGGGGCCGGTCCTCCTCTGGTTGCCGCCATTTTGGCTGCGGCATCCTCTACGACCATGCATGCATCAGCGCCATTGCCCTGACCACATGGATGCTCTGCTCACACATAGTCGTGTCAATGATTGTCTGAAGTGCCGGACGATCCCAGAGCACCGGAAGGGGTGAGGATGGTTCATGCCACTGGATGCTTAAGGCAAGTTCTGGTGAAGGTTGGTTAATACAATGCATACGTATCTGTACTTTCAAATGTTTCAGATCATTCAAATGAATGTTTCAGAACATTTGAAATTCATTTGAATGCTTAAATTTGAATGGGAAGACATTCTATTCGAATGTGAATGTCCACATTCGATCGAATTTGATTGAATTTCAAATGTTTAGGACATTTGTGCGTGTCCCTAGTTGGGACCAGCAGTTAAGGGGAATCACTTTTTTCACTCAGAGGGTCATCAGTTTGTGGAATTTACTAGCAAAAGAGGTGGTGACAGCAACCAGTCTGAATTATTTTAAGAAAGGATTAGACAAATTCATGGAGGATAGGTACAATCAATGGCTACTAGAATGGATGCCCAGGTACTTCAGGTTGGTGAGACAAGCAGAGTGCCTCTGAAGGCCGTTTGCAGGTGAAGGTTTTGTTATTGTCTTCTGCTTGACATGCCCAGAAGCCATTGGTGGGCCGCTGTGTGTGACAGGATGCCAGACTTGATGGGTTGTGGCCTCATCCAGCAGGATTCCTCTTACGTTCTTATATTTCACAAAAATTCAGAAAATGTTAACAGAATTTTCATTTTATGAGACGTTTTCTTTTGGAAATAGGACAGTCTTCTAGTTTTTCAACTTATCTTTTAATCCATATCCTATACTCACTATGTAAGAGGCTGTGGCTCAGTAGTAGAGCAAATGGTCTGGAAAGCAGAGCATTGCCAATGCAATCCCCACCCAGCCTTTCCCCAGAAGTAGGCAGTGGCAAACCATCTCTGTACCTCTGCCAATAAAACTGCGCAGAGGTGCCAATTTGAGTTGGGAAATGCCTGTAGCTCAGTGGTAGAGCAAAGTGCCTGGAAAGCAGAGAGTTGTGGGCTTAATCCCCAGCCTTTCCCTAGAAGGAGGTAATAACAAACTACTTCTGCATCTTTGCCAAGAAAACTGCATAGAGGCGCTCATGGAGATGCCAACACACTCAGTCTGGAATCAGTCGCAACTCGATAGTATCCAACAACGACATGTTCATCATGTTACCTGATGGCCACTGACATTGTATTTTTTTTTAATTACATGAAATTAATATAAATTGTCACCTACAGTACACAGTTTTTATAAGACAAGCATTAGACTGTTTTGTTTAAATGATTTATATCCAAAGCACTCTGGCCATACCTGAGCTGTGGTCACACTTAAGGTTTAATCCAGTTTTTCCAGTCCACATTCAGAGCGAGATAATACATCAGCAAAGCAACAAGCTGTTTTCTTTCACTGTTAAATAACTCGGAAAATTCACCTTTGGGATAGATAATGTTGAAAGAAAATTACTGGTCACGTTGCAGATGATGAGCCAATTTGATCTAGTGGTTAAGGAGCCATATTCTTATCTGGGAATACCAAGTTTGATCTGCACTCCCCTACAAAGCCAGCTGGGTGACCTTGGGCTAGTCACGTCTCTCTTCTGAGCTCTCACAGCCCCACCTACCTCACAGGGTGTTCTGTTGTGGGGAGAAGAGTAGAAAAGCTTTATCAGCCGCTTTGAATCCCCTTAAATGGGTGAGAAAAGTGATGTAGAAAAGCCAACTCTTCTTCTTCCTCCACAAAGCCAGCTGGGTGACCTTGGGCTAGTAACAGCTCTTCTGAGCTCTCACAGCCCCACCTACCTCACAGGGCGTTCTGTTGTGGGGAGAAGAACGGAAGCTTTGTCAGCTGCTTTGAGTCCCTTTAAATGGGTGGGAAAAGCAGGGTAGAAAAGCCAACCCTTCTTCTTCTTCTCTCACTCTGAAGGTGGACTGAAGCTGGATTAAATCTTAGGTGTGATCACAGCCAGAATGAGGGGATGATGCATACAGATCTTCAGTTTTGGAAAGAGAGAACAATTATAGAAAAATATATGTTTAAACCGAATGAACACTGAACAGATCGGTAGGAGTTAAAACATAATTTAACAGATGACACATTTCAGGATGTAATGGTGGGGGTGGTTGTGGATGGGTGCTTAATGACTTAATTTCGGGAGCTTTCCAAAATCCTCTCTGCCTGAAAGAAAGGAAGGCCGTGTTTTCTATTAAAATCCCTGGCAAAGTCACTGTGCCATTACAAGGACGATGAAGGAAAATGCTCTGGGACCCCAGAGTTAGTTTCCCCCTTCCTCCATGGGCAGCAGCTGTATTAGAGGGCCAGAGAATCTATAGATATTAATAAATCCTCGGAAAATGTTTGTCCTTTGGGGAATGTGACAAAAATAACAGAATAAAAATGGTCCGTTGACACTGAAGCTGCCCTTGCTATTTACAGGCAAATATTTATGTATGTATCTCTGCAGCCACGAGGGAGGCGGGCAAATTAAGTTTTAGCTTGTTTCCAGTTTTCTAAAACGGCTAGCAAGATTTTTGACTAAATGAAAGGGGAGGTGAAGCGTGCATTACAATAGAAATGTATATCTTATTGATACATCATTATAAGCAACAGGAAAGACAAAACAACCCTTGGGCTGATCACAGCTCTCTTTCTGAGCTCTCACAGCCCCACCTACCTCACAGGGTGTCTGTTGTGGGGAGAAGAACAGAAGATTTGTCAGCCGCTTTGAGTCCCCTTAAATGTGTGAGAAAAGTGGGGTAGAAAAGCTATCTCTTCTTCAGCCCTCATTCCCCAGAGGATGGTAAATTGTGCGAGCACATCTAAACGCCCCCCCCCCCATGTGGAGCATTCACTTCTGTTCTGAGTAATTTGGAAGTGCATTTTGGGCTGTTCCCGTGTTTCACAAAACGCTCAATAATTAACCGTATCTCAGGTGGGGCTTTTATCTTTCATCTACCCAAACAGAAACCTTTCCAATTGTGGCAGTTCACACATGTGAGTCACTGAGTAATAAGCTGTGAAGTGATGAGATATTGAGCAATATCTACCCATGTGTGACTGGACTCTTTGTCAACTCCAGGGGGGTTCAGCGTGGAGAGGAAATCCTCCATATTTATACAAGTCATGATCAATCTAAAAGTACATCGAAGTGGCCAGGATAAACATTTCTTTGCAGAACCCATGTCATCCATGAGGCCTCAAGGTTTTTGTTCGTTCATTTAATTGTTACATCATTTTCTGCAACAATTCATATGTTTTACCATCCATCTATTTCTGTTTGTTTTGTTATATTTGGGTTCCTCCTCCCACCCCCACCTCTAAATATGGTTTAATTCTGAATTATTCTGCTTGGACAAACGTCAAGAGGCAGTAAAGAGGACAGGAAAGCCTGACTTCGAAGGTCTGTAAGATCATGAAGTATCACCTAGAACAGTGATGGCCAACCTATGACACGCATGTCACAGGTGACACACCAAGCCCTTTTGGGTGACACACCTGGTCACCCTGGCACCTGGGCGTGTAGTGCTTGCTTGTTCTTGGTGTACGAAATACCAACTTTCAGTTGAAGATTTAGCAACAAAAGTCACTAATGTAAAGAATTTTTTGTTTTTGCTTTTAATAAAATACATATATCAAAAATATAACTTTTTTACTAGAGCTACAAATATCACAAAATTATGGATATTTCTAGATGTGACACAGCACCCGAGTTAAGCTAGGTTTTCTTGCAAATTTTGACACACCGAGCTCAAATGTTTCGCCATCACTGACCTAGAAGGTTTTGTGGAGGAGGAGAAAAGTTGGTTTTTATACCCTGCTTTTCTCACCCTTAAGGGGACTCAAGGCAGCTGGCAAACCTTCCATTCTTCTCCTCACAAGAGACACCCTGTGGGGTAGGTGTGGCTGTGAAAGCTCAAAAAGATTGCTGTGGCTACCTCAAGGCCACCCAGCTGGCTTCATGGAAGAGTGCAGAATCAAACCTTGTGACTGTGAGGATATGAACCCAGCACGCTAACCACAAGACCAAACATCAGGTACAAAAAACAGCACCCGGCTCTGAAGGGTCTGACAAGCACTCCATCATAATTAGAAGCCAACAAGATGGATGCCGGAGTGAAGGGAGTGGATAATTTCCTTAATGTGTTTCTCTGAACGTTGCTGCTAACCTCACAAGGAACTACAGCAGTGAGATTTATGAAGTACAACAGTTAATTCATCAGGAATAAAAAGGTACCGGTGGATTTTCCCGCCTGCATGCTTTCTGGAGAGACAGCAACAGTAGAGGAAATGAATTCATTTTTTGTTGCTAGTAGCCATTGAAGTCCACCTCCTTGCCCATTTTTTCAGTTCCAAAGGAAGCTCAAAAACCAGAGCTGCTCCTACACTTGGCTTCCTGTCCGGCTGTACCAGCCACATCTGCAACGGATCCAGAGCGCATTCGACATATTTTGAAAGAGGATTCAAAGCGGATCCCGGGCAGATTTGATGTTTTCAGAGCGGACATGTTATGGGATACATATCAGATACACATCAGATATGTATCAGTCCGTATCAGATATTTGTATGAATTCATATGAATACATGTGTATTGAATAGAATCCTACCACTTTTCAAAGGGGATCTATGCAAACAAATATGAATTTCCTTACATTCAATTTGATATGAATCCATTTTTGCGCATCCCCTATTCCATTTGTTTCAGAGCGAAGTGAACAGGGGGCGGGGGGAATCATGCGGATTCCTAAATTACATCACTTTTTAAGTCTTTGCCAAGGACAAGACAGAGCTACCCAGTGGTTAGGGAGCCAGACTCTTATCTGGGAATACTGGGTTCAATTCTGCCCTCCCCCATGAAGCCAGCTGGGTTACCTTGGGCTAGCCACAGCTCTCTTCTAAGCTCTCACAGCCCTACCTACCTCACAGGGTGTTCTGTTGTGAGGAGAAGAATAGAAGGTTTGTCAGCCACTTTGAGTCCCCTTAAATGGGTGAGAAAAGTAGGGTAGAAAAGCCAACTCTTCTTCTTCTTCTTAGTAGAAGGGAGGGGAGCTACAGTCAGTTTGATCCAGAAGTAACAGAGAGCTATAATTTGCAAGTTCTTGATTAGCTTACACAAAGATCAGAGTCCTCTTTGCATTACAGCTAGAATGGCTATAGCGAAGAAGGCTAAGACAGTCTGGAACGCTTTCCCCATACACACGGAGGGAGGCAGGAACGCATCTACACGCGTTCCTGCCTGCCTCCGTGCGAATGGAGAAAGCGTTCCAGAGTATCCCAGCCTGAAGTGGCTGGGACAGCAGTGGGACGCCCCTCCCAGGCCTGCCTGCTATTGGGTGACTAACACCCAGGGGTGGGCAGACCTGGCAGGACCCTTCCCCAGGTTCCTGCACGTTGTAGGGGACCAGATTGGGTCCCCTACAGCTGGCAGGAACCCTCCCTGAGCACCCACCCAGCCACCCCATGGCCCGGGGATGCACACATGCAAACAACACCTACCTGGTGGCTGTCCTGGGTCCCAATGACCCGGCTCAGTCAGCTCAGCAGTGCATGTGCATGTGGTGGCTTCTGATTGGGCAGACTGCCCCCGTCTAGGCCTCTTCAGTCTGGAAAGACAGCGTTTAAGAGGGGACCTGATTGAAGTATATAAAAGGGTGCATGGAACAGAAAATGTGGATAGAGAAAATTTCTGTATTGCACAACACTAACACTAGAACCAGGGGGTACTTTATGAAACTGATGGGTAGGAGAGTCAGATCCGACAAGGGGAAGTATTTCTTCAACCAGAGGGTCATCGGGCTACGGAATTTGCTGCCAGAAGAGGTGATACCAGCCTACCAGCCTAGGCTTTAAGGAAGGGCTAGACGAACAACTACCAGCCTAGGTGGCTTTAAGGAAGGGCTAGACAAATTCATGGATGACAGATGTATTAATGGCTACCAGAATGGATGCCTAAGTACATCTTTCAGGCTGGGGGGGAGGGGGGGGGAGGAGGATGCTTCTAAGGCCATTTGCTGGGATTCAAGAGCAGGAAAAGTTTTGTCCTTGTCTCTGCTTGAGATGCCCATGAGCATTTGGCGGGCCACAATGTGCAACAGGATGCTGGACTAGATGGGCTGTGGCCTGATCCAGCAGGGCTCCTCTTATGTTCTTATGTATCTGATACAAACAGATAAATATCTGATATGAACAAATAATAAATAAATATGTATCCGATACGTTTCCCCAGTTTAACAAATGTCCAAACTATTTGTACAAATGTCTGGAAACATTTGTATTTGTTTGAATGTCAGCATATGAAGATCGTAACATTCAATTTGAGTTTGAATATCCAAATTCAGCCAAATTAGGCTGAATTTCGAATGTTACAAATATTCATGCACATCCCTATTTGACAAACATTGGCATGCGAAGACAAACCCATACACACATTCATTGGGTAGGGGGCTTTGCAGGAAGACAAACATCCCCCCCTTTTGATTCAAATTGAACGCGCTCCATCAACATCCCCACGGGCAGGTTCTTAAACAATGTTACTTTTATTCAAACGTAAACTGAAACAATCAAAAGTTGATGTAAAGTAGCTTTAAATGCTATAAGGAATCAGCATGAAGTTTCCCCAGCTTAAACAAGTAGAATGAAATTATCTTCTGTTAGCAAGCAGCCTAATTAGAAGAGAGTACAGTGATGGAATGAGCTTAAATCCAGCAAAGGTTAAAGAAGAATAAGTAAAGTTTCTAGGTTTGCTTAGAAGTTTGAAAGAAGAGAGAATAATAGGAGTCATAAAACAGTACAGCGGATTTAATTGGAAGGAAACAGAAGCCCTACTTTATCTTTCCTCTTGGGATAGGAAAGGGTCCAAACACCACCACCCCTGCCCACATTAATGTGGTTTAAGGGAGACCCCACCTCATCCTAGCATTCTCCATCTGCACAGAGACCCTTTGAATGTTGTAGGTTTCAAATTCAATACGAATGTTCAATATGAATCCAATTCAAGTCCCTGCTCCCAGCTGCACCTACAAATCCCCTACAAATCTGCTCTGAATCCACTTTGAATCCACTCTGGCTCCACTGTAGATGTGACTGGGCAGCTGCTTTCCTGCCTCCCCAGGTTCACGGATGTAACAAAGCTCTGTATAAATGTACAGAAACGTTTTATTGGCATTCGAATGCCAATCTTTGACTGTACCAACGCTCAATTTGAATTTGAATGAATTTGTACAAATTTGGAATGTGATACACAACTCTGTGGTCCAGTACGCCACAGGAGACGCACTTTGGTGATGCAACACGATGGGCCATCCAAAGAGGCCTCCCATTTGTTCCCATCCTTCAGGGGCCCTTCATGCCTGATCCAAAGCTGTCTCAGGCTTCAGAGGTGTTTTGGCACTTCCTTTCCCGTCCTCTTGGAGCGCTAGTCAGCTCTGGCTGCCCCGTCCCCCAGGTGGTTGAATACTTACCTGATTCAATCGAGGGGCTGGTCCAACTCTGGCCATTGCCCTGATGATCTGCACACACGCAGCTGCATCTATGATTGTCCGAGTTGCCAGTGCGGTACCTCAGGTGACCCCAGGGCGACCAAGAGGTGCATGTGGTCACTCCACAGGATGCTTAAGGTAAGTTCTGGCAAAGACTGATTACGGTGTGGAGTGCAATTTCATGCTGCACACCTAATCAACCATTAGTGAACTTCTGGTGAGGGAGGGCACACTTGGAGGATGTAGCAGCCTCCACGAAGTGCAGATCCTCTTTACCAGGAGTTCACAAATTGTTGACTAGAGGCTATATTGCAAAGAGGCCTCTGAGCTGGCAGAGGTGCTGCTGAAGAATAGGCCACCCTAATGCGGACAGCCTTGTCCCATGCCAGAGGCAACATCTCTCTTAGCCTGGGACAGTTTCCATGTCCTGGGATCGGTGGCCCACCCTATTCCAGGGTACAGAACAACAGTTAAAATCTAGCCTAAAACACAATGAGTTGACTTTACTTAATCACGTCTCATTCTTTTGGCTTTCCTACAAATTCCACCCCATTCCCCTGTAAAAGTCCAAAATCCCAAAGGTTCATATTTCCCTAGCCTAAATGGAGAAAACAGCCAGGAGTTAGAGACCCCAGGGAGAACCCAGCCAAAAAGGAAGTGTGAAAAACTAAACATTCTACCTCTCAAGCCATCCGTCTTATGCTTTAAAATCTGCTTTTCATACATCCTCAGTACTACACTAGTTAATCATTGTCTGCTTCATTTCACTCCAGGAAAACCAAATAAAAGGAAATAATTAAACTAATTTATCCAGGAATGTTTAATTTATACTTGGATCCCGTCACCCACGATGAATCTTAGCAGAATTTTCTTGCCAAAAACTTGGTAAGACATTGTTGAAACGGGCTGATTTTGGGGAGGTGGGGAGAAGGACCACGTCTTTAGGAGGGAAAGTTAGGGGTCAGCTCCTGGTGTTTCAGGCCATATTTGTCTTTCTCCTTTGTGTAACCAATTAGGGTTAGGGTTGCCTGATAGAGCAGATCTGTCTAGGGATGCGCAGGGATTTTTTTATTATTATTCAACTCATATCATATTGAATGCAAAAAAAATTGTATTTGTTCAAATAGATCCCCTTCGAATACGGTAGTATTCTTATTCAATATGAATGTTCAGTCCCGTACAAATCCCATTTGAATGCATATGAATCTGGTCACCATATCTCAAAAAGGATATTGTGGAACTAGAAAAGGTGCAGAAAAGGGCAACCAGAATGATTAAGGGTCTGGAACACCTCCCTTATGAAACCAGGCTGCAACGTCTAGGCCTCTTCTGTCTGGAGAGATGGTGTTTAAGGGGAAACCTGATTGAAGTATATAAAATTATGTATGGTATAGAAAAGGTGGACAGAGAAAATTTCTTTTCTCTATCACACAATACTAGAACCAGGGGGCACTCAATGAACCTGATGGGTAGGAGAGTCGGATCAGACAAGGGGAAGGATTTCTTCACCCAGAGGGTCATTGGGCTATGGAATTTGCTGCCAGAAGAGGTGATACCAGCCTACCAGCCTAGACTTTAAGGAAGGGCTAGACAAACAACTACCAGCCTAGATGGTCATTGGTTTATAGAATTTGCTGCCAGAAGAGGTGGTAACAGCTACCAGTCGAGATGGCTTTAAGGTAGGGCTAGACAAATTTATGGACGACAGATGTGTCAATGGCTACTAGAATAGATGTCTAAGTACATCTTTCAGGCTGGCGGGGGGGAGCAGGATGTTTTTAAGGCCATTTGCTCGGATTCAATAGCAGGAGAAGGTTTGTCCTTGTCTCTGCTTGAGATGTCCATGAGCATTTGGTCGGCCACTGTGTGTCACAGGATGCTGGACTAGATGGGCTGTGGCCTGATCCAGCAAGGCTTCTCTTATGTTCTTATGAACCCCATACAAAGCTTCATACAAATGCATTGAAACATTCTATTCAAATTCAAATGTCAATTTTAAAAAGTGCCGACATTCAATTCAGATTCAAATGTCTGAATTCAGCAATATCTGTGCACATCCCTCGTTCAAATGTGTCCCAATAAACATCGATAAAGAGGTCTGCCAGTGAGTGGTCAAGAATAGGACCCCATTTGGGGGGTCCTAGTCCAATCAATGCTGTCCTGTGCGGATTGATCATACTACGAGGGGGAGGGGCATCTGCTATTCCACACGAGTGTGCAGGTGACAGAGGTCTCCATGATCTGGTCTGCCATCCAGTGTAGAAAGGCCCTAAATGTGGGTTTTTCAAGCAGTGGTCAAGATTTTACTTGGTTTTCACTTCCATTTCCTTTGAACTGGGCTCTTGTCAACCTTCAATTGATATCCAAAGTAGGCTGTGTTGGATGACAGTAACTGAAAACAGCACTGAAGAGCTGAATTTGTGAGCCAGTTTGGTCTAGTGGTTAGGGAGTCAGACTCTTAACTGGGAATACCAGGTTTGTTTCCACCCTCCTCCATGAAGCCAGCTGAGTGACCTTGGGCTAGTCACAGCTCTCTTCTGAGCTCTCACAGCCCCACCTACCTCACAGGGAGTTCTGTTGTGCCGAGAAGAACAGAAGGTTTGCCAGCCGCTTTGAGTCCCCTTAAATGGGTGAGAAAAGCGGGGTAGTAAAGCCAACTCTTCTTCTTCTTCTTCTGAATCCCAGCACAACTCTTTATAACAATCGATGGCGTCTTTATGCACATTTTTTGTATTCAATTCATATCTAATTGAATGCAAGAAAATTTGTATTCATTGAAATAGATCCCCTTCAAATGTGGTAGGTTTTGAATTTGCTGCAAATGTTCAATACAAATTCTGTTCAAATCCCATACGAATCTGTAACGAAGCTTCATACAAATGTATCGAAATGTTTAATTATATCAGGGATGTAGAGATGTGCACAAAGATTTATAACATTTGATATCTGTTTGAATTCATACAAATTTGGAATCAAATGTTACAACATTCATACACTGACATTCGTATTCATAAGAATGTTTTGGAAAATTCATGAAATGCAGAGGTGAGAAAGCGCCTGCGCCAGTCACATGCGCAAAAGATCCAGAGTTAATCTGACATGTTTTGAGAGCAGATTAAAAGTGGATTCAGGGCGGATTTGAAGCTTTCAGAGTAGATATGCTACAGGATACGTATTGGATATGTATGTGTTCATATCAGATATGCGTACAAATTTGTACAAATACATTTGTATCATATAGGATCCTACCACATTCGAAGGAGATCTATTCAAACAAATATGAATTTTCTTATATCCGGTTTGTTACGAAATATGTGGATAGTCTCAGAAACCATTCAATCAGAAGGTGTGGCCTCTCCAAAACTACTTTGTGTCCTCCTGGTGCCCTGACTTCTTCTAGTTTGGCCATGGTCTTGTCTGCCATGTTGATAACAATCTTTTGCAGGGCCCTAAGCACATTTCTCTCCAACATTTGAAATTCAGAAATGGGGGAAGGAGATATAATAAATAATATCTGACTTTGAAGAGTCCAGAAGCCATACAATTCTGAAAGAGACCCTCTAGGATTAGCCTGTTTGACTCTATGGTGGGAAGTGACCTCCAATACACGGAGCAGATTCCAAAGGACATTCCTAGACTGCCTCTTCTGGGACATAATGGCTTCATACCCAAAAACAGGCAGCCAGGAAGCAGTGTAGCCTTCCCAAATTTGAGCCCACCCACAGGATTTGGATATGCTGGCCTGTCTGGGAGAATGAGGCTCCAAAGATTGCCGAGAGAACCCAGTATTCCTCTAATGCAGTCCCATAGCTTTTTCTTGACTGAAGCGCTCCTTGGAGTTGTTTAAGCCATGAGATGCTGTGCTTCATTAAGATGTTGGCAGGTGTTCTCTCCCTAGCCTACTGAGCGCACGTTTGAGGTCACTGGCAGAGCCAAACTGTGGCCATGGCTCACTTGGCCTGTGGAGATGGTTTGTATTGTGATAATTAGAGTGAAGTTTTGCATGATTCAAAAAGGCCAGGAGAGAAAACTGTGAGACGATCCACTGTTACGCGCTGGGCGCTTAGCCAGGAAATCATCAAAGGGAGAGAGACAAAATGGATGCAAATGTCAAGGGGTAACCAAGAGTCCTTTAAGAGAAGAGAAGGAGGAGGAAGGCTAGTGAATTTGAACATGAGATATCAATACGGAAACTACAGGAAAGAACACTACACCTTTGTCTTCTGCACGAGATGCCCAGAAGCAACTGGTGGGCCAGTCTGTGAGAGAGGATGCTGGACTAGATCAGCTGTGGCCTGATCCAGCAGACCTCCTCTATAGGGATGCACACAATTTTTTGAGTATATTCAATTCGTATCGAATCGAATGCAAGAGAATTCATATTCGTTTGAACAGATCCCCTTCGAATGTGGTAGGATTCATATTCGATATGAATGTTCAATCCCATATGAAACCCATGCGAATCCCATATGAATAGCATACGAAGCTTCATACGGATGTATCAAAACATTTGATTTGAATTTGAATGTCAATCTTCTAATATGCCAACTTTCGATTTGAATTCAAATGTCCGAATTTGGCCAAAATTGTACAAATTTCAAATGTGCACGTCCTCTAATATTCTTATAGAAAAACCCATGGAGGACAGGTGTATCAATGGCTACTGGTATGTTCGCCTAGGTATTACCTCCAGGTTGGAGAGCCAGGCAGGATGCCTCTAAAGGCCATTTGCAGGTAGTTGAGAGCAGGTGAAAATCTTGGTTCCCTGCTTGAGAGGCCCAGAAGCAACTGGGGGGCCACTCGGCAAGAGAGGACACCGAATTTGGTGGCTTGATCAAGCCTGGTCTCTCTGATGTTCTTATAGACAAACTCATGGAGGACAGGTGAATCAATGGCTACTAGAATTGATGCCTAGGTATTACCTAGATTGGAGAGACAGGCAGGACTGAGAGCAGGTGAAGATGTTTGTGCTTGGCTTGAGATGTCCAGAAGTAATTGGTGGGCCACTGTGTAAGCTGAAATGCTGGATTACATGGGTTGTGGCCTGATTCAGCAAAGCTCCTTGAATGCTCTTATGTTCTTATCCTGCCTAGGGCCCTTGGTACATGAACATCCATGGATATAAGAATCTGTGGCAACATGAGTGTTTAACTGGGCGATAGACAACTCTTGTCTCTGCTGTTGGTGCTGAGTCTGTGACATCTGAAGAAAGCTGTTGTTTTCAAAGTCTCACAAAGCAAAATGCACACAAAAAGAACCTACAGCTCTTACCTATTTACAATTCCAGATCCACATGGTTGCATAACTCAGAATTCTGGCAGTCTTGCGGTCCCAGGGGTGTTGAGTTTAGAACTGCTGGAGACAGAACATCCTTATAGCCCCTGACAGGCAAGGAGAAATCTATTAACAGGAGCATCAGCAGGCTGCACTTGAAAAGGAATTTTGCTCATGCAGGGAAATTATCTGTCTTAGGGAGGGAATATGGTCCACTTTAACAGGATGTCAGACCACATCACCATCTCAGATGTATTTATAGCTACAGAGCCCTAGTGAGAGAAGGCAACGTGGCTTTTGCTCTCCGTAGAGGCAGAAAGGCCATTGGAGAATTGAGCATATGCTCTTTTTATTGAAGCAGATGCAATTTTTAAAACTCCTACTATTGTTCAAGACTGTTCAATCAGTCTGTAAGAGGGAAAGTGTTATTTGAAAGGTGTTCGCATAAATATCTTGAAGCATTCTTAAGGTGCTTCACTCCTGGAGACCTAGTTCAAAGCTTAGAAGGCTACTGGTGGTCTCTTGTCCTCTGCACCATGGAGGGATCTAATTCAAGAACAGCTCATGAACCTTGGAGGAACTGTTTACATGACCCACAGGACCAGTTGAACAGAAGTCACATAAGGCAACCTCACTGCTGAAACTTAGCAAGGTTAGGCTTAGGTTGCTTAGGCTGCTTAGCCAATAATGCACCTGAATAATGCACCTTAAACCCAACCTATGTGGGGTTCCTTCACATATTGACTTGTGTCCTGTGAAAGAGGAAAGTCTGGAGAAAATAAACAAAAATACGCAATAAAGATCTGGCAGAATTTATCTTTGAATGATAAGAGTTTGGATCTGCTGCAATTTGTTCCACATGCAACCTGGATGCTGTGCAACTGAAAAGCAAATATAATTGACTAATCATTGAATGCAGACATTGTAAGATGAAATTTAGAAAGGCAGGACTCCGGCACACAGCAGGCAATATTGGGGTAAAGAGGTAATAGGTAGCTTTTTATATTTTTAATTTTAATGGCAGACATGAAGATCAATAAGGTACGCAGAAGTTGAACGCGCCACTAATGAAGGGGAAAGAATGAAAGGTCTTTTAAAAGGTGCTTTTCAATTCCTAGAATAAAAGGCTTTGTTGTGTGTGCTCATTTCCTCTCTGTTGCTGCTCTGGAAAGCCACAAATCAGTGTGAGTCCCTGATGTGGTTGCTAACTGTAGCAGACTGGGAAACAATTAGGCAAGACCATTAAGTAGGAAAGGAAACCATCGTGACCTCATGAAAGGAGGTTGCAAAGGACTCAAAAGCCAGGATCCCCGAAGCTGAGATTTGGCTCTCCTGCTCTTCACATTTCAGTGTGATCGATAGCAGTCAGGAAGTCATGGTCAGCATGGAGAAGCTCAGTTCTCTTCCCCAAAAAATAAAGTTCAACAGAGATGGTGAGATTATGGCTGTGGGTGATTCCAGTTCTGAACATCATGGGTATCTGTGACCCTTAAGGCCACAACCAGTTCAGTCTAGTGGTTAGGGAGGTGGACTCTTACCTGGGAATATTGGGTTTGATTCCACAATACTCTACAAAGCCAGCTGGGTGACCTTGGGTGAGTCACAGCTCTCTTCTGAGCTATCACAGGCCACCTACCTACAGGGAGAACAGAAAGGTTTGTCAGCTGCTTTGAGTCCCCTTAAATGTGTGAGAAAAGCAGGGTAGAAAAGCCAACTCTTCTTCTTCTTCTTCTTCTTCTTCTTGAAAGTTGGCATTTAAGAGGTGACCTGACTAAAGTACGTAAAATCATGCATGGTGTGGAAAAGGTGGAAAGAGAAAAGTTATTTTCTCTATTGCACGACACTAAAGCCAGGGGACACTCCAGGAAGATGAAGGGCAGGAGAGCTTGTACCAACCAGGGGAAGTATTTTTGCACCCAGAGGATCATTGGTCTATGGAATTTACTGCCAGATCAGGTCACTACAGCAACCAGCCTGAATGGCTTTAAGAATGGGTTAGATAAATTCATAGAGGAAGGTTTATCAATGGATGCTTCTAAAGGCTATTTGTTGGGATTCAAAAGCAGGTGAAGTATTTGCCTTTGTCTTCTGCTGGCAAATGCTCAGAAGCATTTGGTGAGACCAGATGCGAGACTAGGGCCACATCCCCATTATAAGCTTAATCCAGTTTCCCTAAAGCCCCCTTCGCCCGTCACCGTCACAGCCTTTAAAACATTGACCCATCTCACCCAAACTTCGGCTGCTTTCCTCCCTTTTCCCTTTTTTAAAGGTCAGAACTTTCAAAATTGCAACATCGTTATCAGGTGTGAAGTGGTTGGATTGCTACAGTGTTGCGGCGGCTGCTTTAAGGGGTGGATTTTACAGCTTGCTTTGGAAGCAAGCTATTGGGGGAGGGAAACTCTCGTCCCTTAACATGGAACGGTTCCCACAGCAAAAAATGTAAAATGTTTCAAGCGCATGAACCGGAGCGAGACCTGTTGAAATGAGGATTAACATTTACAACACTTTGGGGCGATTTAACACGCGGAAAGCGTGTTAAGCCAAACTGACGTGGGGTCTGCGAGGACTGAAAACGGTTTCAAACCGAAATAAGCTTGTAATGGGGATGCAGCCTATATGGGTTGTGGCCTGATCCAGCAGGGCTCCACTTATATTTCTTAGTCCCTGCCAGAAGAAGATAATGGCAAAATTCTTCTGCATCTACTGAAAACCCTGCAGCTCAGAGGTAGAATGCCTAGAAAGCAAAGGTCCACAGCATGTCCTAAGACCAAGTGGTGGCCCATTGCTCCAGAACCTGCCAGGGAAATTATGGAGAAGTGTCTCCAGAGCAACCAAGGCTCAACGCTGATTGTAGCAAACAATGAAGCAAAAGGACAGTTTCAACAGCCCATTCCATATTCCACAGGGTTTAAAGTAAAACAGAAGATCAACCTGATGTGGGAAATTCACACTTCGCCTATTTATAATTAGTCAACATCTGGGCAGTGGAATCTCCACTTGCAGGAGGCGCTTACACCCTACACGTGCCCCCTGCTGGCCCAGATGTGCATGCACCACAAACATACTAACCTTTACGCAACATGACCAATTCCTTACCTTTTCCAACCAGCTGGTGGCCATCTGCCCTGTTTCTGGCCAATGGGGCCATTGGAGCTGCTGGGCAAGTGTGCTGGCAGTTCCAATGAGGCGACTGCACTTGCACAGAGCATCAGAATCACCATAGCAATGGCTCTGGCACATTCACCATCATGCATGACACCAAAACCAAAATGGTGGCACCTTAGGAGGGATTGGACGTGCAACAGGGCATAGGTGAGTGACCGATCACAGGTGGACTGGGCTTATCATGTACTAGTGCTCACAAAGTGTGAACACTAGTCAACATTAGTCTATAAGAAGAGGAATTGTCTTTTCTGCCCTGCTTTTCTCACCAATTTAAGGGAACTCCAAGTGGCTGACAAACCTTCTGTTCTTCTCCCCACAACAGACACCCTGTGAGGTAGGTGGGGCTGCGAGATCTCAGAAGAGAGCTGTGACTAGCCCAAGATCACCCAGCTGGCTTCATGGAGGAGTTCGAAATCAAACCCAGTTTTCCCAGATAAGAGTCTGGCTCCATAACCACTAGACCAAACTGTCTTCAATGGACAGGAAAGCAAGTGCAGAAATGCCCCATATTTTGAAGTAGTTAGATTTGCTGAGGCGGCCATGTTACCAAAATGGCCACTTGCAAAAAAAAAGATTAGAAGAAAATTGGACAGGAATAAAAGTCCCACTTGTGTGTAAAATAAATAAATAAATAAAATAAAAGAGGCAGAGCAGCCTAGAGAAGCTTTGTTAATATTTCGGAGTAGCTCTTTTTTATTATTTATTTACCCGTTGATTCATTTTATGAAGTTTCTTATTTGGGCTGATTGAATTTATGACAAGGCAATCAAATTTGCAGACCGAAAAGCTTTCTCCTACTTAGCATTTCTAAATATAGCGCTTAGAGTATAAATCATTTCTTCTAATATTGGACTCAGGTGGACCAGGGCCAATCAGTTTAAAGGGAGAAATGTCTCCCCTCCTGTGAGCAGATGGGCTGCTGCATCATCAAAAGGATGCTGGAGAAATGAAAGCACATCTTTTTGGGTGGGGAAACGTTCTGCTAGAGGGCAAAAATCCAAACATAATAGTTTTTTTTGCAGTGTCTGCTATCTTTGATTTAGGCAGCACCAACAAGGCTTGAAACATAAGAACAAACGGGCCCCGCTGGATTAGGCCACAGCCCACCTGGTCCAGCATCCTGAATCAGCCAGTGGTCCACCAGTTGCTTCTGGGCATGTCAAGGAGAAGACAAAGGGGAAATCTTCACCTGGGCCCTTTCTGCCCTTGGCCTTATTCTGGAATATATCTCGGGATAGCAGTCTGCTAGCCACAAGCTAATTCACATTATGGCAGACCTCACCTGTGGCCTTCTGCACTAGTTGACATGTCTCAGGCAGGCTAGGACAGCGAGGTAAGCACATGTGGCACACTCACGGCAGTCCAAAGAGGCTCAAGGGAAGGCAACGTCCCATCACTGCAATGTAGCAGGTTTTTGCTCCAATAACCAGGGACTACACTGGGATTGCCATGACTATCTGTGGCAATCCCCAAACAGCCCCAGGAACATGGTGTTTTCCTTTACCTGTGTCTGGACACACCTTCAAATATCTCCACCCTTTTCTGACCCCTGGGGTCTCACTTTCTTTCAGTCGCCTTGTTCTCCACCCTAGCAGCCATAATGGGCATTGGCTTACAACTGGTGCTCAACTTATTTTCAAGCATTCTCTCTGCCTCAATGAGGACTAAAAACTTTAAAATAAAGTATGCTTCTGAATTCTGTGCTGTGACTGGCCCACAGCTTGCCTTGCCTGAAAAAGAAACACCAAAGGGGTGGCGGGGGTTGGATGGCAGAAGCATCTATTACACATAAGAGAGGGGTTGAGACACAGAAGAAGAAGAAGATTAAATTAGGTGCTATTAATGGTAGGTCCAGCTTGGCAAATCTTTCCTTGGTTGATGACTCAATTTCTATTGGCATGAAAATGGTCTCTTGCAAGCAGAATTATCTGAAGCCTTCTACCACTAATGCCTGGAGTGCCTGTAGCTAAGTGGTAATGAAAGATGCTTAGAAAACATAAAGTTATCAGTTCAGACCCTAGCTTCTCCCTAGAAGAAGAAGAAGAAGAAGAAGAAGAAGAAGAAGAAGAAGAAGAAGAAGAAGAAGAAGAAGAAGAAGAAGAAGAAGAAGAAGAAGACTTGGCTTTTCTACCCCGCTTTTCTCACCCGTGAAAGTGGTCTTCAAGTCTCTGAAGGTCTGTCACAATGCAGAGGGATCTTCCCTATTCTCACTTGCACAGGATGGGAGGACTAGAAACAATGGGATGAAACTTCAAGGGAGTCAATACAGATTAGATATTAGGAAAAACATCCTGACAATGAGGGCGATCAGTCGGTGGAAGAGGTTGCCATGGGAGGTGGTGGGGTCTCCTTCGCTGGAGGTCTTCAAGCAGAGGCTGGACCTACATCTGTCTGGGATGGTTTAGGAAACCCTGCATTGAGCAGGAGGTTGGACTTGATGACCCTAGAGGTCCCTTCCAACTCTATGATTCTATTATTCATTTAAGGGGTCTCAAAGCGGCTGACAAATCTTCTTCTCCCCGCAACAGACACCCTGTGAGGTAGGTGGACCTGTGAGAGCTCAGAGGAGAGCTGTGACTAGCTCAAGGTCACCCAGCTGGCTTCGTGGAGGATTGCAGAATCAAACGCGATACTCCTAGATAAGAGTCCAGCTCCCTAAAGCACTTGGCCAAACTGGCTCACTCATTTAACCACTCAGGCAGAGGTATGATTGCTCTGGGGTCCGTTCTGCTGTACTCGATAGGCTTTGTTCAGTGCTAGCCCTCTTGAATTACACATACAGATGCATTATTGTTCCTATACATTCAAACTGGGTCTGTTCCAAGGGTTGTGAATAGCTCCAGTTATCATTAGCTGTACAGAATTTTTTTAAAAAAAATTGGATGGGAAATAAGTGGCCATTATTTGGTTGGGCTAACCAAAATATTAGCAGAGATATCCCACAGGACATAATACTTTCATAACTTTAGGAAGCACACTTTATAAACCGGTACTGTCACAAACAAACCATGCGCTTCTGTGGGTGTGATAAAGCCTCTGGCTGTGGATGCCTCGTGTTTCCAAGAACACATGCCAGTTTCTTAACACACTCTAGGGTAGGTACCACCTTGCCAAGAATAACTTATTAATTCAATGCATGAGGTCAATAATGCAGCTAATTTTAAAAAATTAAAAACCTGGACTTAATGGTGTTGCGGTTTTCTTCTTGTAAATGGGCCATATGCATGACTTCAACTGCACAGTGCTCAGTTAACATTTCCTTCACTTTTCTCTCCACCCACCACACTTTGCAACTGCATTCCTGATGCATGACGGCACAAAAGCACCCTGGCCAGCTCTGATGATCCTCTGTGCAAAGTTCAGCTTCGTATGTTAAACCCCAGCCTTCAGACAACCCCCAAGAATTAAGCGGGCTTTGCTTTCTCTGCCCTGATGCCGAAACCTTAAGCGGGTAGATAGAAAAAGGAAACATTGTTTTGCGGCTGAAAATTGTAGAGTATTTCAAAACTAAAATCAATGCAATGAAGTTCTTCTGTAGCTATACATGTGGGGCTGTCCGCACCCGTCTTGCAGGAGTAGAGACGTGCACAAATGGTTTGTTTTTTTTTTTTGCTTTTGATTTGTATCTAATGGAATGCAAGAAAATTTGTATTCCTTCGAATGGAGCCCCCTTCGAATGCGGTAGGATTCTATTCGATAAAGATGTATTTGTACAAATTTGTACAAATATTGGATACGTATCTGATGTGTATCCAATACTTATCCCATAATGTATTTGCTCTGAAAGCATCAAATCAACCCTGAATCCAGTTTGAATCCACTCTCAATCTATGTCGAATGCACTCTGGATCCATTGCAGATGTGACTGGGGTAGCCACTTTCCCACCTCCCCAGTTCCACGAATGTTCCAAAGCACTTGTAAAAATACAAATGTCAGTGTACGAATAGTGTAACATTCTATTCATATACACATGTAATTTGTACAAATTTGTACGAATATAGAATGTTACAAATGTTCATGCATATCCCTTTACAGGAGCGAGTCCAGCTACTCACAGGGAGCCCAGTCTGTAGATCACAACACTGCCAGCACCCTGGAGCTCACTCCAGCTTCCCAGTATTCCCTAGCTTTGGACAAGCAAAACCTTGTCCATAGTTTGTCCAGGAGCATCTAGTGAGCTCCCGGTCACCAGCGTTTGCATCATCTTCCAGTGGGAAACGTGATCAGCGCTGCACACACAGTGCTGTCTGGAAGAAAACTAGGGCCAATTTGCACTTGGTCCCCTAGTACACGATAGGGTAACATCTGGCAAGGTGCATCTGCATTTGCAGGAGGCATTTGCAACCCAGAAACACCTCCTGTCTTTCCAGATGTTACCCTATCGTCTACTAGCGGTGGTGCACAAAATCACGCACCACACGCATCCCAACCCTAACCTTTCCCATCCCATTCCTTACTCAAAACATCCAGCTCTGTGGCCGTTTGCACCATTTCCGGTGTGAGGGGTCATCTGATGTACCGTGCACTGGCACCTCAGATGACACCAAATGTGACTGGGCATGCACAGACTATCATTGTCACTATGGCACCAGTGCACAGTCGCGCCAAACTCCAGAAACAAGATGGCGGCACCATGCCAACGACTGCACACACGCCCGGACACAGGTACATCTCTGGTACATGTTAATACATGTTAGTCTCTTCTGCACTCCTCCTATCCAACGGATGGGAAGGCAAGTGCAGAAGCAACCCTGGTGAAGAACTGTCTCCACTAGGACTGTGCACAAATATTCAAAATATTCATTTGTAATTTAGTATTCGTATGAATATGAATTTTTCAAGTTATTCATATGAATAATTTGGACATTCTTATGTGCACATATCCGTACACATCCATACAGATACATACGGAATGGAATGGGATGTGTACAGGATGCAGTTGGATGCATGCAAGAATCATATCATTGGATACGTATCAAATATTCATATGAATAGATATGAATGTATTTGTATCGTTTTGAATGTTCAGACATTGTTTTTCTTTATTCATACCAATTCAGATTTTCAAATATTTGATTTGTTACGAATCGAATGTCAAAAATTACATTTGTGCGCACCCTCAATCTCCGCACAGTGAGGATGCATCCTCTAGGAGTCCTGCACCATCTTCGCCTTTTCACCTAGTGCAAACTCATTAGTCAACAGAGCCAAATATCAACAGTATAACGACTGAAATTTCTTTTGAGAGCCAAATTTTTAAATCTTGAACTATACCGGTAGGTACATCTGAAGAAGTAGACATCTTCAAATGTACATCTTTGAGCTGTCCAGCAAGGTAGTTAGTAGCACTTAGAGACTAACCGGAGAAGGGTTGGTGGCATCAGCTTTCTTAGACACATCTACTTCTTCAGATGCTAGGGGGCCCAATGGGCACGTCTGCTTCTTCAGATGCTAGGGGGCCCAATGGGCACGTCTGCTTCTTCAGATGCTAGGGGGCCCAATGGGCACATCTGCTTCTTCAGATGCTAGGGGGCCCAATGGGCACGTCTGCTTCTTCAGATGCTAGGGGGCCCAATGGGCACATCTACTTCTTCAGATGCTAGGGGGCCCATTCAGGGATACCATTCGGGGCCCCTAGTATCTGAAGAAGTAGACGTGTCTAAGAAAGCTCATGCCACCAACCCTTCTCCTGTTAGTCTTCAAGTGCTATGAACTACCTTGCTGGACTATCTAAGTAGGTACATTGTTATTAACTTAATTAGGGTACTCCTAAGCTGGAAGAGCCACACTCAAGGGGCCAACCAGCCACATGTGGCTCCCGAGCCGTGGTTTGCCTACCACTGACCTAGTGTGAAAAGGCTCTCAATCCCTTTTCCTTGCCACGTTTTTCTCCACAGTTTGCCCCTCCTGCTCTGGATTGTGGCAAAGACACAGATATGCTTTGCTGGAATTTTGGAGAAAGAAGGACATTCATGTCTGCTTTCTGCATCTGTTTCTAAATCCGCTTAATAATAAGGGACATTTTCTCCAGCCAGCAAGAGATAATAAAGGAAACAGACTACAAAGACGGATGGGGAGAGGCTATGGAAGAAGTGAATGGGAGGGGAGCATAAATTAATATTTTCCACAATTCTGTAACAATGAAAGCAAATTATGATTAAGGGTTGAAGAATGCAGAAAACAGAATCGCTGGACTTTCCCATTAACACCAGTTAGAGATTGATATGGAGTGAATCAAAAGATGAGAAACCAGTGATTGGGCTAAATGGGACCTTAAATTGTTCCAGGAGTCAGAGATACATTGGAATTAGGGAGGCATTTTGTGGACAGGAAGGGCAAATTGGAGGCAACTCAGCCTTGTGCATTAAAGGAGAGATACAGATCTATGAACTGGAATGTCTAGGTGAATCATACCCATTCACAAAGGGGTTTCCATCCCATTGTTACCCCGTGTTATATGCGCAAATAGACATGATATTCGGATGCGATATAAACGGTTCTATTCAGTCAAATTATTCAAAGATCCGTATCGAATTTGGAAATTTGGATTTTCAAAAATCTGATTCGAATTCAAATGTCGAATTCGATTTGAAGGAGTAGAAAATAAGTAAGTGTCACTATGGTGAAGCCACATTTGGAATGTTACGTACAATTCTGTTGTTTTTTAAATTAATTGGGTTTTATCATATTGCAAAAGCATGCAAAAATAAAGCATACACATACATAAACACAAATATATTGCAAAAACTTCA
Source organism: Aspidoscelis tigris stejnegeri (assembly GCA_023333525.1). Classification (NCBI taxonomy): domain Eukaryota; kingdom Metazoa; phylum Chordata; class Lepidosauria; order Squamata; family Teiidae; genus Aspidoscelis; species Aspidoscelis tigris. The sequence goes on along the minus strand of JALMGA010000003.1, from coordinate 106,887,357 downwards.
ATCATGATACAATAAAATAAATCATATCCAAAGCAATATGGTACAAGAGGACACCCCACCGAACCCTCTCACATGGAACGGATTGGAGCTAACTTTTTAATATTTTCAAACATTATATTTCAAGTAATGAATCAGGTTTATTGTTCCTTTTAAAGCCTGTCTCCCCCCCCCCCCCCGGTACACAAGCTGTACAGTAACATTTTATCTTGTTTCTGTTGCCCATTGATATTATTGAATCATTCTTCTGTCCCTTAAAAAATCAAACACAAAATCATACATATATTTGTATCAGTTTTCAATACTCTACACCTTGTCATCTTTCTAGAGCCAGTTTGGTCTAGTGGTTAGGGAGCCGGACTCTTATCAGTGAATACCAGGTTCTATTCCATCCTCCCCCACAAAGCCAGCTAGGTAACCTTGGGCTAGCCACAGCTCTCTTCTAAGCTCTTATAGCCCCACCTACTTAACAGGGTGTTCTGTTGTGGGGAGAAGAACAGAAGGTTTGTCAGACACTTTGAGTCCCCTTAAATGGGTGAGAAAAGTGGGGTAGAAAAGCCAACTCTCCTCCTCCTCCTCCTCCTCCTCTTCTTCTTCTATACCTTCACTATCACTACATGTGATGCTTTAATTGCCTCTTTTACAATTTATAAACCTTTTCCCTCTATTTGTACACCCCCTAACATTTGAGGAATACATCATTCTTTTTTCCAATCTATATGTCTGCATATTATATTAATAGTTGCATTTTTCCACTTGTTTCACCCCAAAAATTAACATTCAGGCAACACCACAAAAGATGAAAATAAATCCTCTTCTGTCTGCAGCCATGCCCAGAAGCAATTGCTGGGCCACAAGGACCCTGGTCACACAAGTCTAAGACAGGACGGCCTATGCATTAATTTGATCTGAGGTCCTACCAGTGCTTGTCACACCTAGATCATTCTAGGCTCAGGCTATCCCCGCCTTGGGCCACATTGGTCACACCTTTCTCTGAGATCAACTTGAGCCTTCTCTAGCTCTCCGCCCCTTTTGCTGTGTCAAATCTATCTCCTTTCTGATTGGATGCCGTTCTGTCACTCAAGAGAGGTGAGGGTGTATGTTTGCGGGGGGGGTTTAAGCCTGCGCCACCACCTCCATGCCCCCCCTTCCTTTTTTATGTGTTTTTCTTCTTCGTGCAATTAATTTTTAAAATAATAATAATAACTTTGCACAAAAAAACCCCCACTAGATAGAGGAATCATACACATAAACTAGGGAGGGAGGGGAGGTGGCTCATGAACACGCATGCTGAGTGGCCAAAGGAAAGACTGGACCCCACCCACCACAGCACAGCTCAGCCTCCTTTAGCCTGTTCCCCCCCCTCACACTTGAGGAAATGAAGATGTTCTGAGATGCCAGGATGGGGTGAGTCCTCCTTAGTCCTGTAAAAATGAGGACTCCGGTTAAGATGACCTAATGGGGGTAGGCCAGCTTGGAAATGAATTAAGCCCTCCAGCAATATCTCCCTTGTCCCATAAGCGTCTCAAGTCCTGCCTCAGTCAGGACAACACTTGGGCCGCGTTCCCATTATAAGCTTAATTCGATTTCCCTAAACCGGATGCAAACACGAATTTGCATGATCCCATTACTTTTAACTTAATCGTGTTCGTTCCGGATTCTGAGGATCGTACGTGGCGTACATGACTCAAGGTGGGACTCAAGTGGCTACTTTCTAAAAGCCACTTTTCGGGGCTGCCCTGCCCTCTTCCTCCTGGCCTGAATGCACCACCCATAAGGGACCCCTTCAGGGAGCCTAGCTGGGTGGCTGCCGCTTGCCTGGATGGAGGAAAAATGGCAGCGGGCAGCCAGTGATTCTTTCCCCTCTTCTCCCCATTGCCCAGGGCACACGCCAGCAGCGGCAACTCAAGCACCCTTCGCCCGCTCACCGCCACAGTCACAGCCTTAAAAACAGAATCTGCAGCTGCTTTCCTTTCCCTTTTTTAAAGGTCATAACTTTCAAAATTGTGGAGAATTGCAACATTGTTATCAGGTATAAAGGGGGTGGATTGCTACAGTGTAGCGGCTGCTTTAAGGGGTGGATTTTTACAGTAAAATCACTATCTTTGGAAGCAAGCTATTGGGGGAGGGAAACCCTACACACGCATTCTCATCCTTTAACACGGTACCGTTCCCACAGTAAAAAATGTAAAACGTTTCAAGTCCACGAACCGGAGTGAGACCTGTTGAAATGAGGATTAACATTTACAACGCTTTGGGGCGATATAACACACAGAAAGCGTGTTAAGCCAACCTGACGTGGGGTCTGCGAGGATTGAAACCATTTTGAAACTGAAATAAGCTTATAATGGGAACACGGCCTTGGTGACTGGACAGTGAGGCTTCAGAGCAATGCAGGTCCTCAACTCCCCTCTCAGAAGCCAGTGGAAGGGAAAGCAATCCGTGCTGATGTGTTTCATTTGGTTTAATTTACTCAGGCTGGGAGAGCTGGCTTTTCTTGGCAAGGAAGATGTGCTGGAGAAGCACACGCAACTCCAGTCTCAGCAGCGTAGCGGAGCATGCATTCTGTACCGTATCCATCTCAGTTTAAAGCCTTGTCAATATGGCTAGAGAGAGGAGGACAGATTGAACGCTCAGCAGGTTTTCTCGCTAACAAAGCTGTCTGGAGCTTTGCCGGCACAGTAGTAGGAAGGCAAGCGGCCAAATCGCCCCGTACAGATCAGAAAATAAAAGCAAAACTGATTATCGCTCCATCTATCCATCCCAGGGCTATCAAACCCACAGCCTGGAGTGGCGTGCGTGCAGGGCACACAGCTTTGCAAAGACTGGGTGCTGCTGTGCCTCAGAGGCTGAAGTCGGAGGAATGATGACGCAGCCTGAATTTGGCTGGTCCTCATTTGCCCTCTTAACACAGAATCCGTTGGGTTCACGATGAGTTGCTAAGAGGCTAAAGCGAGACTTTCAGTTTGTCTCGGTCCCAGATTTGGTGAAGCTCTTGGGCTGCTGTTTTCACCCAGATTAATCTGAGCACTTGGAGGTGGCAGCAAAAGGAGGCAGCCTGCTTCTGAAGGCCAGTTGCTGGGAGACCGCAGGGCAAGCTGTGTGCTCGCGCCATGCTGCTGGTGGCTTCCCTGGGCAGCTGGCCGACCACTGTGAGAGGAGACTGCTGGGCTAGATGGGCCATAGGTCCAATCCAGTGGGGCATTTCTTACGTTCTTATGGATGCCCAGAAATCTGGGTGTCCAGGGGAAAGGACAGCAAGGCTTCTGGAGGGGTCCTTAAAACCCATGTGATGGTGCTTCAGAGAAGGCGAACATGCACTGGAACTGGGGCGATCGCGGTGACCTCAAACTGGGAATGTGTGAAGAGAGAGGATAATGAAGGAGTAAATGGGTGTCCCAGTCCACACTCACTATGGACCTTCGGACATCCAGGGATGCTACAACACAGAGCATCCACCCAGGGCAGAGCCATCTCCAATAGCTGTTAGCTGTGGAGCATTTTTTAGTCTTCCATAGCTATACTAGGTGTATCTACAGCACTCCTAGTAAAGTTCTCCACAGAGCTTTCACATGGACTTCTGTGGAAAGGCTGCATGGGGGGTTGGCAGCTGCGCAGTCAAGTGATTAGTCACCTGAGGCGTTTTTGCACTTGGCTTCCCATCCATTGGATGGGAAGAGTGTGATGGTGACTGACATGGAGGAGGAGGAGGAGGAGGAGGAGAAGGAGAAGGAGAAGGAGAAGGAGAAGGAGAAGAAGGGGGAGGGGGAGGGGGAGGGGGAGGAGAAGGAGGAGGTGAAGGGGGAGGAGGAGGAGGAGGAGAGGGAGGAGGTGAAGGGGTAGGAGGAGGAGGAGGAGAAGGAGAAGGAGGAGGAGATGGTGAAGGAGGAGGAGAATGGGTCTGTGAGAGCTCAAAAAGAGAGCTGTGACCAGCCCAAGGTCACCCAGCTGGCTTTGTGGAGGAGTGTGGAATCAAACCCGGTATTCCCAGATAAGAGTCTGGGTCTCTAACCACTAGACTAATCCCAGCGCGCTGGGTGGGAGACTTACCTGCAGTCACGTTTGAGGTCAACTGTGGTGTTAGAAAGGTGGTCAGAAGGGGGCTATACTTTCTGGTTCTCCTGTGCTCCTAGTGATAAGGTTATCTCACGGCTGCCCTATGTGCACAAATGGTAGACAGGAAGTTACTACGATGGCAAGAACAGTTTCATCCTTTCGCTGCTCTCCTGGGACTCTTTGGGGGCCGAATGGGTGTTGAAGAGTTTGACTGCCCTGTGCCTCAGATACCTGGAAGATGGCTGGGATGGAAGCAGTGCTGGGCTGGAAGGAAACTGACTAGGGATGTTCATGAATATGTATCAGTTATGCATCAGTTACATCAGATACTTATCGGATACACATGCATTAGTATTGGATATTGATACAAATTCACATGAATACATTCATATCGAATAGAATCCTACCACATTCGAAGGGGATCTACAGTGGTACCTTGACATACGAGTTTAATTCGTTCCGTAACCTTGCTCTTATGTCAAATCACTCGTATCTCAAAGCAATTTTCCCATTAATCCATTCCAGCTCCCAAAACACCACCTCAGTTGTTTTTGTTATGTACTGTACTGTATTTACATACTCGTATCTCAAATCTTGCTCTCATCTCAAAGCAAAATATCACTCGCTCGGCGGCTTGTATCTCAAAACACTTGTATGTCAGGGCACTTGTATGTCGAGGTACCACTGTATTTGAACAAATACTATTTGTTTGTTCGTTTGTTTGTTTACATTTCTATCCCGCCCCATACCCAAAGGTCTCTGGGTGGGTAACAATAGATTAATCAGCAGATTAAAAACAATATAGACATTAAAAACAGAATCCAGATTAAAAACACTTTAAGAATTCAGCAAATTTAAAACAGTACGCTCCATATTGTGTTCATAGTGACTGTGACTGGGGAGGGGGGAGAATATAATCACCTCAGCTGAAGGCCAGGGCAAAGAGGTGTGTCTTTACCACCTTCCTAAATATATGTAAGGAAGGGGCATGATGCACCTTGAGGGGGAGACTATTCCATAGCCTGGGGGCCATCACTGAGCAGGCCCTCTCTTGGGCGCCCACCCACCTCACTAATGAAGGTGGTTCCCCAAGAGGGCCTCACTACTTGATCTTAATTTTCTTATGTTCGATTCATGTGCATCCCTAAAACTGACCAGATCCCATCCCGAGGATGAAAATTGGTCTGCAGTTCCCCAGACCTGCAGCTTGCAAACTTCCTCTGCTTCAAGGGGAAATCAGGGTATTATTTCAGGCATCCCAGCTACCAAGGCTAGTGAATAACATGGGCATCCTTCTGCTTGCACCAGAATACGTGCTTTGCAAAACATAAGATGCAGTTAGTCCTCCCTGGGATACAGGCTCAACGTGTAGCAGCCATTCACTAGCTTGTTCCTTTTAAAATAAATAATTAAATCGATATATTTTTTAAAAATAAAAATCAATAATTTTGAGCATGATGGATTCTTAGGAGAATAACGCTTGAGGAGGGAAAACATATCTCTGTCCGTGGAATAAAGATTCTCAGCATCCATTCATAAAACCTGCACCAAAGGGGGTTTTTTTTGGGGGGGGGTGTAGTGGAAGGGGCAGCAAGCTGTATCTTACTTGGCAAGAACAATTTATATTCTAGGAGAAATACGTGCCTGAGGCAGAGCCCATTTTTATTAAGATCTCCATTTCCAGCGATAATCACAGCATTGCCCATATTTTTTCAAAGCTCCTGAAGCAAGCCAGAGGGACAGCGTGGCCATCAGGGTCATAAATCTTGCTCCGTGGAACCAAAGATCAAGCACGCTAAATCCTCATAACACACACACAGAGACGTGGATCAGTAGCTGTTATAAATCTGTAACAGGGCAGAGATGGATTAACAATATGGGGTCGGAGGAATCTTTGGAAACTGATTTTCATCCTCAAAGCTATCAGAGCGATGGACCATAAATAGCAGCAGTGGCCTCTTCCATTTAACCCGAGGGTGGAAGTTATTTGCGGAAAACATTAGACTATTATTACACCATGTCCAGACTTAACATGGGTTAACTCAGAATAGTAGGGATGTGCAAAATGGCATTTGGATTCGCAAATTTGATCAAATTTTTTGATTTCACGGACATTCACATCAAATTGAAAATCCGGGGCCTTCGTGCACTTGGCCCCTTCGTTCGCTTCTAGTTCACTCCCAGACAGAGCACGGCCATTTCCAACACTGGCAACAATTTCGTGCTCCACCCATGCACTTACTGCATCCAGCCATTTATTTATATTTACAGGGGATGTCCTGCTACGGATACACCATGGTCCTTTCTGCACTTGTTTTAGATTTCGATTAAGGCACCCCTTAATCTGGATCATTGGCCTCCCATTTGTATGTTATGTGGATCAAGGGGGGAGGGGCATCTCCTGTTAGTCCGGCTCCATCAGCACAAGACAGAGCCAGATCAGCACATCTCCATGATCTAGAACTACTGGGATACACCACAGTAGCACGCTGCCAACCCCTTCCCCCCTGGATCTGAGCCTTCAGAGGTGTGTTGTGGGGGGCTCAACTTGGAAGCTTGTAGGAGCTTTACAGCCACGGGGAGGCCCAGTCTAGAACAGCATCATCAGTGCAAAACAGTGCTGATCCAGCCCATGCTTCCACATGATCCAGATCAGCACTGATTAACTCAGGATAAGCACAGAAAGGCCCATGGCTACCTGGCGAAGTATGGAAACCACTGGTTGGGGCTCCTGGGATTTGTAGTCCATTTGGAGGGTGGAAGGTCAGCAGATATAGGCAGTTCCAGGTATACTTCCCAGCATCTTTAGTTTAAAAATAGCAGCTGATGGGGGAAATTCTTCCTTAATGTTGCTATTACCATTCACGTGTTGAGCTTTGCTTAGCAGAACAACTGGTAAATGGCAGCTTCCAGTGTTCTTAAAATAGCAACGTATCCCATGAAACAAAAGGGGAAGCCGTACATTCGTTGGTGGATAAATGGAATATAACCTCTTCCTTCTGGCTCTCCTGATGTCATCCCTTGCCTTTATGGTTTTTCTGCAGCGCTGGGGAATGCGAGTCTGCAGTCACTTCAAATTAAAAGGATTTGTTTGCCTTAATTACAATGAAGTGATACACTTAATCATAAAAATCCAGATCTGGGGCAGGGAGGAGGAAAGGTCTAACGCATGAGCCACACAGAAGATGCTATTAAAATCTACAAGGAAATCAAACTGTTCCTGTTCAGATCCTGGGTGACTAGCAAGTTTCCCCCTCCGTCTATTGAAAGTTGGAGAAATGCTGCATTGCATCTCCGCAAACAGCTAATAGCAAACTTATGATTTGCATTTCGAGAAACAGAAGTGACCTGGAATAGCTGCGGAGGTCTCAGCAGTGTATCTGAGAGAGTTTGACAGCCACGAAAGAAACATGCTGAAATTCTTGCCTAACTAATGTGCTGGGTTTAAATATCAGATATGGCAATGCTGTGTCACAGTTTGGATGAGATTTTGTGCAGAGAGATAACTGGGGACAGTGTGATATTGTCACCGAAGCTTCCATCCGCACCTGAGGCTGATTTGCACGTTGGCCGATAGTTTACAATTAGTCAACATCTGGGCAGATGTGTCTGTACTTACAGGAGGTGCTTACAGCCTACAAGCACCCCCTGCCTGCCCAGATGTTGACTGATTGTGAACTAGATGTGTGTCATGCCCTGTTCAGCCTCATCAGAAGAGGAGGATATGCCTGCAATGCTACCACAGGCTGAGGAGCAGCCACAGCAGGGCATTGCAGGCATGGAAGAGTTAAGGCCGGTTCCAGGTGAGCAGCCAGACAGCCCTGATGATGAATCCACCAGCAGTGAGTTTAATCAAAGGCTCTCTCATCGCCTGCTTAGGCAGCAGAAGCAGGTGAGACACAGATCAGAGCGATTAACCCAGCTGCTCCATAGGCGTGGCTCTGACTCCTCTATTTAAGAACAAGCTCACCTTGCCTCAAGTTGCTGCAGACAATGTCTGAGCAGTCTCATGTTACCTGAGCTTGAAATACTGGATTCCTTGTGACCTGCTCACCCTTTGGACTGCCTGACCCTTGCTGACTTTCTGGACTCCTAGACCCCGGACCAGAACTGACCTTGAGAATGCCTGGAACCCTTGGGACTGAGTAGCTGCACAAGTGTTTGCTTGTTGCCTGACCAGCCTGCGACGTGACAATGTGGTGCACAAAATTGTGCACCACAAGCTGCCTAACCTTTACTGCCATGCAACCAGGAACCTACCTGGAAGCACCAGCCGGTGAGCATCTGTACTTCTTCCAGGTAGGGAGGTCATCTGAGCTGCCGCGCAACCACACTGGCAGCTCCCATAACCCCCTGACACAACTGCAACTGCACAGAGCATCAGTGTCACCATAGCAACAGCGCTGATGCATGCACAGTCACACAGGGTGCCGTGCTCAAAATTGTGGTGCCCAGGAGCAGAGCAGCCATGCAATTGATCTCAGGTAAGCGATCGATCACGCGGAGGCTAGTCTGTCGTTGACTAGCACTCACAAATATGAGTGCTAGTCAACATTAGTTTCTTACACTCCTTTCCCGTTCATGGGATGGGAAGGGAAGTGCAAAATTGCTCCTCATCTCTACTACTTTCTGGTATCTTCTCGTGCTGTATAAGATCTGCTGAAGACCAGTGTGCAGAGCCATGAAGAATCCAGCATCATTGGTTTCCCACCTTGAAGCTGCTAGTCTGGACCTGGCATCTGAGCTAGAGGTGCTCCTGGCATCTGTAACAGAGGAAGAAAGGACATCTCCACCTTCACCTCTGGTCAACTCTCCACAAGCACAAGGGAAGGTGCCTGGCACAGCGTTGTCCCATGGTGCCACCAGGCACCTCCACATTCCATTTTGCAAGGCATTAGGGCCTCCCAAGGCATCAAAGCCAAGGCAATTGCCCTTCATGTCCTTTTCACGCCCTCATTTCCAGCCACCTTGGGATGTCACCCAATGTCAAGATTCATAGCCTAACAGTCACTACTTCTGTATCCTTAAGTATGGAGGAGACCTGCTGGGTAAGGCCACAGCCCATCTAGTCCAGCATCCTTTCTCACCCTGTGACTCACCAAGTGCTTCTGGGCATCAAGCAGAAGACAAAGGCAAAACTGTCATCTGGGGCCTTTTTGCACTACAGCAAGACAGCTGTAGAGTGCTAAGGCTGGTTCGCACAGGGGACACGTTGACCATTCGCATCGCATCCACTACCAGCCAAGGTGCAAATGGTCAACCCATCCCATGCATGTATCAGCCCAAACCATCGCTGCAGGAGGAGAAGAAGAAAGTTGGCTTTTCTACTCTGCTTTTCTCACCCATTTCAGGGGACTCAAAGCAGCTGACAAAGCTTTTCTATTCTTCTCCCCACACCAGAGACCCCGTGAGGTAGGTGGGGCTGTGAGAGCTCAGAAGAGAGCCGTGACTAGCTCAAGGTCACCCAGTTGGCTTCATGGAGGAGGGTGGAATTAAACCTGGTATTCCCAGATAGAAGTCTGGCTACCTAACCACTAGGCTGGAAGTCCCACCCGTGGGCTGCCTCCATTGATGGCTACCAATTGCACTGGCTAGCAGTCTGATGCCAGGGGTGGGACTGAACCAGGCTGGTTTCATGTTGGGGTACCACAGCCCCCACAGCCCCGATTTGGCCCATCCTGGCTGGGACCTGCCTGGGGCCCACAATTGCCCAGGGGGGAAATGCGGCCTCCCACCTCCTGACACCGCACCCACCTGTCCGCACTGCCGGTCTAGTCTGTATCAGTCCCCCATGCCGTCTACAGTGACCAATCCCACACGTTCAGAGTTGGGGTCAATCACTGTACTCCGGAGGAGGTTAGGAGGGATCAAATGGTTAAATGTACTAAAGGATAGAAATGTCCAAGAAGGATGGGATATTTTGAGAAATGCAATATTAGAAGTGCAATCATTAACAATTCCTCAAAGAAGGAAGAATGGAAAACATCTAAAGAGACCAGGGTGGATAAACCTAAAACTTAAAAACTTGATAAAAAAGAAAAAAGAAATGTTTAAGAAATGGAAGGAGGGATACATATCTAAGGAGGAATATAATGAAATCAGCACTATCTGCAGGGCAAGTATCAGAAAAGCTAAAGCTAAAAATGAACTGAGGCTTGCAAGAGAGACTAAAAACAATAAAGGGTTTTGGGGATATGTCAACAGCAAAAGAAAAGTCAAAGAGGTTTTGGGAAGTCTGCAGGGAGAGAATGGAGAAGTGATCGAAAGTGATCTTGAGAAGGCAGAGATTCTGAACTCCTATTTTGCATCTGTTTTTTCCAAGAGGGATAATGTACATGCAACAGTCCTTCACTGTACTGATGAAGGACTAGGAGAATCAAGACACAAAATCAACACTGAGAGAGTAAGGGAACGCTTAGCTAACTTAAACGAATTTAAGTCCCCAGGTCCAGATGGATTACATCCTAGGGTACTGAAGGAATTAGCAGAGGTAATTGCTGAACCACTTGCTGTAGTCTTTGAGAAGTCATGGAGAACAGGAGAAGTCCCAGACGATTGGAGAAGGGCAAACGTTGTTCCTATCTTCAAAAAAGGGAAGAAGGTAGACCCAGGGAACTACAGGCCTGTTAGCCTGACTTCAATACCAGGAAAGATTCTCGAACAAATTATTAAACAACATATATGTCAGCATTTGGATAGGAATTCAATAATTAACAGTAGTCAACATGGGTTTGTATCAAACAAGTCGTGTCAGACTAACTTGATTTCATTTTATGACAAAATCACTGAATGGGTTGATCAAGGAAATGCAGTAGACATAGTATTTCTTGATTTCAGCAAAGCATTTGACAAAGTGTCTCATGCGATCCTCATTGAAAAATTGATCAAATATGGGTTTGACAAGGCAACTATAAGGTGGGTTCAAAACTGGCTTAGTAATCGTACTCAAAGAGTGGCTTTAAATGGCTGCACATCCAAATGGAAGGAAGTGTCAAGTGGAGTACCACAAGGTTCTGTCCTGGGCCCAGTTATGTTTAATGTTTTTAAAAACGATCTGGACGAGGGAGTTGAAGGGAAACTGATCAAATTTGCTGATGACACAAAGCTAGGGGGGATTGCAAACACCAGAGAAGAGAGAGAGAGGATTCAAAAAGATTTAGAGAAACTCGAACAATGGGCTGCAACTAATAAAATGGTATTTAACAAAGAAAAATGCAAGGTTCTGCACCTGGGCAAGAAAAATGAAAAAAGCACATATACAATGGGAGGAATTCGGCTGAGCAGCAGCACATGTGAAAAAGACTTGGGTGTCCTGGTAGATCATCAACTGAACATGAGTCAACAGTGTGAGGCAGCTGCAAAAAAGGCAAACGCAATCCTGGGGTGTATTAGGAGAAGCATAGAGTCCAGATCACGTGAAGTTATTATCCCCCTCTACTCTACCTTGGTCAGACCTCATCTGGAGTACTGTGTCCAGTTCTGGTCACCCCAGTTTAAAAAAGACGCTGACAAGCTGGAGCAGGTTCAAAGGAGAGCTACCAAGATGGTGAACGGTCTGCAAACCATGTCCTATGAGGAACGGCTTAAGGAACTAGGAATGTTTAGTCTACCAAAAAGAAGACTGAGAGGAGACATGATAGCTGTCTACAAATACCTCAAGGGTTGTCACAGGGCAGAGGGATCAGCCCTGTTCTCACTCTCTCAAGGAAGGACTAGAAACAATGGGGTGAAACTGCAGGGGAAAAGATTTAGTTTAGATGTTAGGAAAAAATTTCTAACAGTAAGAGTGATCAACCAGTGGAACAGGCTGCCACGGGAGGTGGTTGGTTCCCCTTCGATGGAGGTCTTCAAGCAGAGACTGGACGGCCATCTGTCTGAGATGGTTTAGGACAGTGATGGCGAACCTTTTGAGCTCGGTGTGTCAGAATTCGCAAGAAAACCTTGCTTAACTCGGGTGCCGTGTCACATCTAGAAATATCCATAATTTTGTGATATTTGTGGCTCTAGTAAAAAAGTTATCTTTCTGATATATGTATTTTATTAAAAGCAAAAACAAATAATTCTTCACACTTGCTAAATCTTCAATTGAAAGTTGGTATTTTGTACACTTCAAGAACAAGCAAGCACTACACGCCCAGGTGCCAGGGTGGCCAGGTGTGTCACCCAAAAGGGCTTGGTGTGTCACTTGTGACACGCGTGTCATAGGTTGGCCATCACCGGTTTAGGAGATCCTGCCTTGAGCAGGGGGTTGGACTCGATGACCCAGGAGGTCCCCTCCAACTCTACCATTCTATGATTCTATGATTCTATACTGTAGACAGCATGGGGGACCGATCCAGACCAGACCTGCAGTCCATACAAGTGAGCGCGGTGCCAGGGGGTGGGAGGCCCCAGATGATCCTCCAAAGGACTAGTCATTTTATTCCCACATTACTTAATTCAAAATGTGGGTTTTCTGAGTTAGATAAGGCCGGAACCACAAAAACAAAAAAACAGCTTGAGACTTTGTTAATTTGTTCTCTTACCCTGAAAGTGAACTGAAGATAAGGCTTTTTTGCACTTAACTTCCACAGGGTACTTTCCCACAGACGTTAAGGGCAAATTTGCACCTTTGCTTCCTGGGGAGTTCTGCAGTCCATAATTTGGGTGCCGAATTTCTCCGCAACCTTACCAGAGCTTTGCTAAGTGCTGGTGGGGTGTGAATCACTGCCATTCCACCAGCAATCACAGAATCACGGCCATTTGCTAGGTATGTGGCGGAGCAGAAAAATGTGTTCTATACCAGTCCTGGCTGTGAGACACTCTGGCGCACATGGAGATGCTTATGGTATAGAAGTGTCCATGCCCAATGCGTATGTATGCTCCGTCTGGGACCATACGCAGGGTGCCCAAAAAGGACCACAGCTTACCAAAGCCTGAGACTGAAACTGTTGGCAGTCTTCTTCTGATGAGCTTTCTGCAACCCAAAGGCACCAATGTGGGAAAGTTTAGTGTTCGAGTTTACCTAACAGACGGATCTATCAAGTTCCCTGATGTCCGCAAGGAAAGCTGTTCTTCATCTGCTTGGCTTCTGCTGCCACCTACAGACCCTGAGAGCAAATTGTTGTGCCAGGAGGAAGCAGTAGAAAAGGTCCTCCTCAACCAAAAATAAAGCTCAGCTCTAGGATCAATCCTGCCTAGGGGTGTGCACGAACGCTATTTTTGACGTTCGGTTCGTAATGAACCGAATATTCAAAATATCCGACTTCGTACCAATAAAGGAAAACAAATGTCTGGACATTCGATTCGTACCAATACGTATACATTCGTATCTGTTCATTTGAATATTCTATATCTATCCAATGATACGCATCCTGTACGCATCCTGTATGCATTCCATATGCATCCCGTTATCATCCTGTGCGGATGCATATGGATACGCACAAGATGCGTACGTATCTGTACACATATGAATGTCATGATTATTCGCATGAATAACCTGAAATATTCCTATTTGTATGAATAGTAAAATACAAATGCCTGGACACTTTATTTGTATACGATTGTCCAAATTCATACGAATTCATACAAATAATCAATATTTTGAACATTGGTGGACATCCCTAACCCTGCCCCTTCCACGTTTCCATCTTTCATCTCCCCTGAGACTATTAGTTAGGTCTCTATCCCAACATGCCAGAGAGGCAGCACCAGCGACATTGCCTTCTGCGTCAACAAAATCCCAAAATGTCACCAGAAGCTTCAGCAGTGCAGACGACTTACTAGTCTCGCTGATTCTTTTTCTGCTTTATCTTTGCTCTGTGACCCTATAGCCTTAACCTCCAACTCCCAGGTAGCTTCCTGTCCACAGCACAGACATGCTTCCCCATGCTTTTTGGAAAATAACCCTGACGAAGCATGGGTTAACGTTTCCCATCCAGTTGCCTTTCTCCATAAAAAAATTGACCTTCAGCACACCATCTCTGTGTGTCCCAATATAGTTGCCACTAAACCTGCATTTCACTTGATTGAAGCACTAACTTATTATTTTATTTGAGAATTTATATCCTGCCCTTCACTAGAAGGTCCCAGGGTAGGTCACAACAATAAAAAAAGATAAAATATAGAGGAGGAGGAGAGTTGGCTTTTATACACCAATTCTCACCCATTTCTCACCCATTTAAGGGGACTCAAAGCAGCTGACAAAGCTTCTGTTCTTCTACCCACAAGAGGCAGGTGGGGCTATGGGAGCTCAGAAAGAGAGCTGTGACTCACCCAAGGTCACCCAGCTGTCTTTGTGGAGGAGTGCAGAGTAAAACCCGGTGATATGAGTCTGGCACTCGAACAACAAGATCAAACTTGGTCCACAACATAGAATATTCCCAAAACACATTTAAAATATAACTCTCCCTTTGTCCTTGGCAGGAGAGTGATTAGAAGAAGCTAAACACAAAGGCCTTTGTGAAGAGGTATGTTTTAACAGGCGCTGAAAACCATATAATGTAGCTGCCTTTCCCCCCTGTCCTAAATATTCTGTGCTAGAAAAGGTGGCTTAGAGAAGGCCTGGGAACAGGAGGACCAAACACTCAGGCCCTTTCTACACTTACCTCCATTTATTCCAGATCAGCTGGGGGTGGGATAACCAGCTGGGGAGACAGGATCAGTGCTGATCCATATTAAGTCACACTGAAACTGTGAAGCTCACACTGCCTTGACACACACACTCACACACCGCCTCCGAGGGCTAGGAAGAAAAGTTCCTAGACTCAGAGCCAGGGTTGTGTGCTTTTTGATATCATTCTATGGCACACCACTGAAAAGAAGAAGAGTTGGCTTTTCTCACCCATTTAAGGGGGCTTGAAGCAGTTGACATACCTGTTCTTCTCCCCAAAATAGGCACCCTGTGAGGTAGGTTCAGCTGTGAGAGCTCAGAAAGGCAGCTGTGACTCGTCCAAGGTCACCCAGCTGGCTTTGTGGAGGAGTACGGAATCAAACCCCATGACTGCAAGATATGAGTCCAGTACTCTAACCACAGGACCAAACTGATAGTCTCAGAACATGGCGATGGGCTGTCTCTGTGTTCTGGTGGTCCCTGTTTTTTTAATCCATGACAGGTAGACCTGAAATCTCAAGTGCTAAATCAGTGGTTCTCAACCCTCCTAATGCTGCGACCCTTTAATACAGTTCCTCACGTGGTGGTGACCCCCAACCTAACCCTAACCATAAAATTATTTTCGTTGCTACTTCATAACTGTAATTTTGCTACTCTTATGAATCGTAATGTAAATATCTGATATGCAGTATATATTTTTGTTGTTACAAACTGAACATAAATAAAGCATAGTGTTCACATCAACCACAGCTGAATATAGAAGTGCCATTTCACCTCCAATACTGCTGCTTTCTACACAGTAGCTGCTCTCTACTGTATTTGTATGGGGTGTATGTGATGGGGTTGGCGCGATGATGTCATCACACCAGGTACTCATATGTGGGCGTATCTGCATGTGGGTGGACCCACCTGGAGATGGATAGAGGAGCGGTGTCTTGGTTCCTATGTGTTTTCCAATGGTCTTAGATGACCCCTTTAAAGAGTAGATTGACCCCCAAAAGGGTCATGACCCACAAGTTGAGAACCACTGTGCTAAAGCCAAGCAACAGGAGATATTTCTTACCTTCATGGGCAAACAAAAGACAAGGAAGGAAGGAAGGAAGGAAGGAAGGAAGGAAGGAAGGAAGGAAGGAAGGAAGCCTAATGTAACTTTGGTCTGCTGTATAATGTTTTCTTTTTTGTTTTTTCCCCATTTTATAGTAACTGTTACAGTAGGAGGAAGACAGCATTTGCTTGGGCTTTATGACACTGCAGGGCAGGTAAGGCATTATTCAGCTCTTCTTTTTTCCTAAAACTCCATTTTCCCTAAATGAGAGAAAAATTACATCCGTACTCAAATTTTAATCCAGCTTTGGTCCACTTTCAGAGCACAATAATGTTCTGGCAAAGTTTTCTTTCAGCATTATCTAACACAGAAAATCCCACCTTTGGGATCAGGTAATGGGGAAATAAAATAGCGACTTTGCTGATGTGTTCTTTCACTCTGAAGGTGAAGTGAATCTGGATTAACATTCAGATATGGATGCAGTGATACGTCAACAGAGTTACGCGTGGATCACTCTGCCCAGGGCCTGCTGTACTCTGCACTAGCATGTGGAGACCAGGCCCCTATTCCAGGATATGTTCTGGAATAAGGCCTGGTGCAAGAAAGGGTCTATGAATGACATAGATCATGGTCACACCTTGCTGAAACAGTCTGTCTGTTATATATTGGGTCTACAACTGGACTAAGGGCTGTAACCAGATCACGGAGGAGTGCTGGAATTACCAGGAGCTGTTCATGCCACTGAAAATCTGTCCCCCAAGCCCCGAGGCTAGGAACTTTCACTCGTAGCCTTTGGATGGTGAGGCTT
The DNA here is from genome assembly GCA_023333525.1 of Aspidoscelis tigris stejnegeri. Lineage (NCBI taxonomy): Eukaryota > Metazoa > Chordata > Lepidosauria > Squamata > Teiidae > Aspidoscelis > Aspidoscelis tigris. The sequence goes on along the minus strand of JALMGA010000003.1, from coordinate 106,870,860 downwards.
GCACAAACTTCGCAGCCTCAGTGATGGTTAGACTGGATCAGCGCTGGCAGTGCAGACGGAACTGATCTGGGTCTCACCTCCCCATAATCTGGATCAGTAGATCCAGGGAATCCAGATCTACTGATCCGGATCTCAAGCTGGGAAGTGCAGAAACCGCCTCAGAGTGTGTTATCCAGCTTCATGTTTCAAAATGATTTTGACCTGAATCCGGGCTCAGTGCCATACCCAGTTTTATTGGCAAGGCACCTGCCAGAGTTGACCATGCACCAGGTCTCCCCTCTCCAGCCATGTATCATACTGAGAAACTGAAAACCTCAAAAGCTCAATTGCTGAGTTTTCACTGCCATCTTGTGGCGATTCAAAGAGATTTGTTTTGGAGACCTGATATGTCACAATAAAGCACAGAACTTAAATTAACCTAAAGCCATAGCATTGCTTACAAATGAGAAGCTGGCATTTTGAGAATTAAAGAAAAAGAACAAGTAATGTTCCTTACCTTCATTTGGGAGCCTGTTTCTCTTGTGGGATAGCCTGCATTTACTAGGCTCCCAGAAAGGGGGAAGGAGTGTTTACCTGTGCTCACCTAGTGCTCACCTGGTTTACCTGTGCAAGGCGAAGGCAACATTCCAGATCGGTACAACACAATTGGAGGATTACAGATACACGCTGCTCTTCATGCCTGGGAGGCAGGTGAATTAAGTGTAGATCACGCAAAGAGCAGACACCTATGTGACTCTGTTGGGCTTTGGGGAGTGTTTCAGAACACCAGTGTGCACACACCTGTAGAATGGGACCTTGGAGGTCATCTAGTCCAACTTCTGCTCATTCAAAAATCTGCTAAGGCAGCTGGAGCCCTTCCTTGATAGAGATCATCGGATCAAACTGATCATTCTAACCCATGTTCTTGGACCTCAAGGGGCAACAACTGTAATGAGCAAGGTATGGGGCGGCCCTTGAAGACAATTCAGAGATTATAGCTAGCTCAAAATGCATCAACCAGGATAGTCAGGAGGACTTCTATTCTCAAAGAGCTATGCTGGCTTCCTGTTACTGTCTGACCCCTGTTCACGATCAGTACAGACCAAGCCCCATTTATCTGAAGGAGTGACTCCTCTGCTACAGACTACCCTGCTATCTGAGAGCATCTGGAGATGGCTGCTAGGAATAGGGCTTTCTCAGTAATGGCTCCTTTCTATGGACCAATCTTCCAGAAGAATTTCACCAGGTGTCCTCTGCATAAACGTGTAGGCAGCTAGTGAAATTACACTTCATCGACCAGAAATTTGGAAATTAGGTCACCTAGTATCTTGCTATTGTTTTAAGCTGTGGTCACACCTTAGGTCTGAGAAGTACTGAGGCCATGTTAACTCCTTGGAGACCAGATACCAAACTTCATTTCTGGTTTTTCCAAGGACTTTCCCGGCTGGAATGGGACTATCTGGAAATTGGATAATCCCAGCAGTGGGTCTATTTCAGTCAGAAACAGACCCAGGGCCAGGAAGAAGCCTACTATGCCACTGCTATTACTGCTACACCAAGCCAATCCCCTTGCCTGGTAAAAGATAAGCTTCAGTGTGACAGTGGGAGCCTCACCTTGCAACACCCCCAACCCATTCCAGGGTTAGCCAGTCCAACCCCTGCTTGAAATTTTGGCCCTTATAGCATTAGGCCTTAGGAATGGTGCCAATTTGTACAAATTTGGCCAAATTAGAACATTCATATACGAATTGAATGTTATTGCATTTGTATATTAACATTCGTACAAATACAAATGTTGCCGGACATCCGTACAAATAGTTCAGACATTTGTATGAATAGTTCGGACATTTGTTAAACTGGGGAAATGGGAAAGCACCAATCACATCTGGAATGGATCCAGAGTGCATTTGACATGGATTGAGAGCGGATTAAAAGTGGATTCAGTTCAGATTTGACACTTTCAGAGCTTACAGGATATTTATTGGATACATATCGGATACGTATACATTCATATTGAATATTTGGATAGAGCTAGTTTGGTCTAGTGATTAAGGAGCCAGACTCTTTATCTGGGAATACCAGGTTTGATTCCTCCCTCCTCTATGTAGCCAGCTGGGCGACCTTGGGCTAGTCATAGCTCTCTTCTGAGCTCTCACAGCCCCAGCTACCTCACAGGGTGTCTGGTGTGGGGACAAGAAAGCTTTGTCAGCCGCTTTGAGTCCCCTTAAATAGGTGAGAAAAGTGGGGTAGAAAAGCCAACTATTATTATTATTATAGTTTATTTATAAAGCATTGTTCATGTACTCAGCACTGTACACGAAATAATATTCTTCATACAAATTCATATGGATATATTCGTATCAAATAGAATCCTACCACATTCGAAGAGGATCTATTTGAATGAATACAATTTTTTTAACATTCAATTCGTTATGAATCAGATGCCAAAAACCCCATTCGTACACACCCCTACTAGGCCTTATTATAAATTATGGGCCTTTTCACACTTAGACAACCAGGACAACCCAGCATGCTCTGGGATGGAACATCCACACCCCATGGTACCACCTCTGCCCAAAAGCAGCCCAGAGCGTGTGGGACAATCCCGATCACTTCTAAGTGAGGAGCAGTAAAAACTACTCAACAGCTTTACCAGGAGCAGGTCTCTATTCCAAATTATAATCCAGAATAATTCCCTGTGTGGAAAGGCTCAATGATTGCACAGCAGATGCAATTTCCCTCACTGATGTCCTTTTGGTGTCTCCTAGGAGGACTACAACCAGCTACGGCCCCTCTCCTACCCCAACACAGATGTCTTCTTGATCTGTTTCTCTGTGGTGAACCCTGCCTCATACCACAACGTCCAGGAGGAATGGGTTCCTGAGCTGAAAGTTTGCATGCCACATGTGCCTTATGTCCTGATAGGGACACAGGTAAGGGGCGGAGTTGTACGTTCTGTCCGGATAAGCTCTACTCTGGAACTCGGAGGCGTGCGGAAAGTGCACCTCTGTGTTCTGTACTATCAGGAGAACCCATTTCGGCATGGCACAGAAGTGCACCCCTGAATGAGTTCCTGGGTGGCTCCAGGGCTAGGAACTTTCATTTCCAGTCCTACAGAAATGGATCTGTAAAGATCCGTTTTTCGGCGAAACATTTCCTCTGAGCATCTGGCATGGGGAGGCCCGAGAAGGAAGCCATGTCTTAATCACTCCCCGAACTGGCTCTAAATCTGTTTTTAGAGCCGGTGCGGAAAGGGCCAAAAACTGATTTGAATCCAATGCATTCAGATGTATTTGTTTGAATGTTAGATTCATATTTATAGATACGAATGTCAACAACATTCGTATATGTTATATGCATCTGTACACATTTCATACGCATCCCATTTTATCCCGTTTTCATTCTGTGTTATAAGCGCAAATGTGTACAGATACGTATGATATTTGTACAGATATGTATGTAACATATTCATATCTGTACATTTGGATCACTCGAATGAATGTTTCAGAACATTCAAAATTCATTCAAATGTTTAAATTAGAAGGTGTAAGGTGTCAAACTCAATTTTGCCGAGGGCCGGATTTAAAAAAAAAAAATACTGTCAGGGCCAGGGGGCATGGCCGGGGGCGTGACCGGGGGGCATGACTGGGGGCGTGGCCAGGGCACAGAGGAGGGGCTGAGGCGTGGCCGGGACATGGCCAGGGGCATGGCTAGGGTACAGAGGACGGGCTGGGGGCGTGGCCGGGGCGTAGCTAGGGCACCGAGGAGGGGCTGGCTGTCCATGGCGGCGCCCGCGCACTCGGGCAGTGGAGGGTCCCGCCGCGCTCTCGCTCGCCCTCGCCTCACCTCACCTTGCCTCCTTCGCGCCCAAGGAGGACAGCGGCGGTGGCCGCGGGCGGCGGCGGCCGTGGGCCGTATTCATACAGCCTGCGGGCTGCATCTGGCCCGCGGGCCGTATCTTTGACATCCCTGGTGTAGACATTCTATCTGAATTCAGATGTCCACAATCAATCAAATTCGATCAAATTTCGAATGTTTAGAACATTCCTCCACATCCCCAGTGTGGACTTTATGATCCCAAACCACCATCCATTATGGATCTGGATGGGCAAAGTAGAAAACAGTACAATTCTAGGTAGTAATGGACTTTAAGTTATAATATCATTCACATATGCTTTCTATGCAGCCTATACAGGATATAGGTATATTCATGGTTTGTAGTTTGTAGTTTATTGATGTTTGAAAGTTGCTACACCATTGTTGGTTTGTTTGAATTAGAAAATCCAGTTTTTCGATTAAACAATTTTACAGTTTTCTTTTCTTTACCTCCTTTTTAAAAAATGACCAGTAAGACAAAAAGAAAAGATTCATGGTCAAAGAGAGAGGCCATTAATGCAAACCAGCTTTTGAGGCCTGTTTATCTCTGTTTGATTCCAGATTGACCTCCGGGACGATCCCAAAACTTTGGCCCGGTTACTTTACATGAAAGAGAAACCACTGACTTACGAACATGGAATCAAACTGGCAAAAGAGGTACTTTGTTTTCGGGGTGGAAGCATTCATTAAACCTCACAGAGCGTTGCCTCGCGAGCTGGCAGAATTGGAACTGAATAAGAAAATAGGGGCGTAAGAGGAGCCCTCTGGATCAGGCCACAGCCCATCTAGTCCATGGGAACCTAAGAGGAGCCCTGCTGGATCAGGCCACAGCCCATCTAGTCCATAAGAACCTAAGAGGAGCCCTCTGGATCAGGCCACAGCCCATCTAGTCCATAAGAACCTAAGAGGAGCCCTCTGGATCAGGCCACAGCCCATCTAGTCCATAGGAACCTCAGAGGAGCCCTGCTGGATCAGGCCACAGCCCATCTAGTCCATAAGAACCTCAGAGGAGCCCTGCTGGATCAGGCCACAGCCCTTCTAGTCCATAAGAACCTAAGAGGAGCCCTGCTGGATCAGGCCACAGCCCATCTAGTCCATGAAAACCTAAGAGGAGCCCTGCTGGATCAGGCCACTGCACAGAGGAGCCCATCTAGTAAAGCCTGGGTGAAGAGGAATGTTTTAACCAGGCACCAAATACCATATAATGTAGTTTCCTAATGAATTTCAAAAGGGAGGCTGTTCCAGAGTCACGGGGACCACCACAGAAAAGGCTCTTCTGTGTATCCCTATCCCCACACATTCCTGACAGGAGGTACTGCCAGAAGGCCCTCCCTCTGAGATCTTAATACAAGGGTAAATCTCTATGAGAAAAGGTGCTCTTTCAGCTGCCCAGGGCCCAAGCAATTTAGGGCCTTATATGTTTGTACCATAGTCCATTCCACCACCTCAACTGGTGCAGGTGAAACAGTGTGCCATGGCCTGCGACTGTTTATTTATTATTTGCATTTTTATCCCTCCTTATACCCAAAGGTCTTAGGGCAAATTACATCATTAAAAGCCAAATATAATAAACACAGTAAAACAAAAACAGCCCCTGAAAATGGTAAGGAAAAGCTGTTTCCTCATTCGGGCAAAGTGCTGCATGTTCAGTGTCTTCCTAAACATGTATAGTGAAGGTGCCGGGCTCGCCTCAAGGAGGGTGCTATTCCATAATCTGGGAGCCATCACTGAGAAGGCCCTATACCAGATCACTCCAGTAGACCATTCTATAGCGTGTAAGATACGTTCTATGGGTCATGCTGTGTTAGTCTACTGACTCAGTGCAGACACAGCCACTGAGAGCTCCTCTCCTCCACCTTCTGCCTCCTGAGGTGGGCCTCTAGATGTCTTCGGGAGAGAGCCCGTGTGGGACCCCCTTCTCAAAGTCACCCCTAAGTAGCCAAAGTCCTCTCAGCAAATGCCTGCTACCCCTCATGGCTCTTTTTCTTTCTCGTTCAAGATTGGAGCCCAGTGTTACCTGGAGTGTTCAGCTTTGACCCAAAAAGGTCTGAAGGCGGTCTTCGACGAGGCCATACTCACCATATTCAACCCGAAGAAAAAGAAGAAACCATGTGCGCAGTGCTGCCGGAGCTGTACAGTCGTATGACGATGTTTAGGATCGAAGCTGAACTGAGCCTGCCTTGGGTCAAAAATGTTGCCACCTTCCTCGCCACCTTTGCCCGGAGGAATGAAGGAAATGACCAGAAAGGAGCGGCCATCTTTGTTACAAAGTTCCTGCTGCTCTGAGATTCCTTTGAGCTGCAGAATCCTACCCTCTAAAGCCAGGTGCTCAACTTGCCGCCCTCCAGATGTTCCTGGCACAGAATAGTGGCAGCTGTACCTCAGGAACATCTGGAAGCCTGGAAGCTGAGAGCTCCTGCTCTGTGCCTTACTTTTTAAAATTTTCCTAACCCTTAGAGAACTGACTATGCAAGCAGCTTGGAGCCATATTGTGACGCTTTTCCCTGGGCAAACAAAATGGCCGGGAGAGGAATGGTGCTGGGCCGTAATACAAAAATAGCCAAAAGATTCTGCAGCACATCCAAGAGAAACTGGAGACGTTCCTCACCAAGAAGCGACCTGTTCATTGTGAGTTGCGAACAAGTAAAAACCTGTCTGCAGCATCACTAGGAGCAGCTGGTGAGCTCCTGGATGCAGCACTTGCACGGGGTGCCTGCACAATCATGCGCCGCATCACACTTGCCGTGGCAATAGCTCAACTAACAGTAGATGTTGCTGCAGCCGATATCTGTGACAGTCTGAGCTAGACTATCTACACTGCAAGCGCTGGTGATCTGGCTGGGAACTACACCAGCGTTTGCAGTGAGAATGCATCCCTCTGCACCCTGGCTTTAAGTACAGTGGAATGGTATAGTTATATCATTCTGCACAGTTAAGCGTAAACTCTCCATTGGAAGCTGTATAGATGATTCAGAGAGGGCATACTAAGGACTGAAAACTGCAGCTCAAATTAGGAGCAAGGTCCTCATTCCAAAAGTGTAGTCTTCACTTTGTATTCTTATCTGCTATGGTGCCAACTAAGGGAATCACAGGATTAAATATACTTCGAAGGCATCTAATGTGGGGTGGCTTTTTCACGGCCTGGCTGAAGCAGGTCACTGTCTCTTTTGCCACTGACCAGAGCAGTGGTCCCTGTGTACAGAGATGAACTACAGGCAGTATCCACGCTTAGGTGGAGGTATCCCTTCCAGACGTCCTTCTCTGAGGTCAGGCTGTGTGGTAAGGACTCCAGAGTCTCCTCTTGCATCTTGAACGGCGAAACAGAGAACGCTTTTAAGTGAAACACAGGAAAACCAGTATGGATTTTGGTATTTACTAATATTCTGTATTTTTGAAAAATAAACTTTGTGGTAAAGGGGAAGGAATGTATGAAATCAATAACATATTTTCAAATTTGTTAAACGTGAAACATCACTCTAAGATTAACCTTATAAGCCTTATTCCTTCAGCTGTCCAGCATCTAACAGTGCTTTCCGTACTAAAAGAAATGACGGACCAATTTTTCATATTGCATTCGTAAACCTTGCCCGGATCATGGCTAGGATTCAAAGGGCCCCGTATTTTTTGTGCTCTCTGTTGAAAGGCCACTTTCTTGTTGCAAAACCCTGGAATAGGGTTGTGCACAAATATCCAATGAAGTCAGAATTCGTAAGGATAAGTACAATTTCCACCATTCGCGGATGAATCGAATTGGGCCACATTTGTAGGCTTTATTCATTGGATATTCAGGTATGCTTCAGTCAAAGCTTACAGCTGAACGTTTGGTGCAACTGCGTGTGCACTGGCACCATGATGGTGGTGACGCACTGCGCAAGTTTAAGGTAATCTGAGGTGCTAACATGCTTCTGTGGCATCTCAGACAACCCTTGATACCAGCAGAGGTGCCAGTGGTCACTCCTCTGGCCGGAGCAGGTAAAGTTGCAGGTGCGTCTGGTGCCCAATATTGTGAACCACTGCTAGCAGCCACTAGGGTAGGTCCTGGTAGAGCAGGGCACATTTCTGATGTGGAAATGCCTCCTGCAAGAACAGAGATGGTCTTCCCAGAAGCTACACGAACATCTACTAGCAGGCCAAGTGTGAACTGGGGTTTGGTTTCAGTGTAGAAACAGAGGAAGAACATTGGATGGATCTAGTGTCTGCACTTCAGCATGCCTGCTCCATCCCAAACTTACCCAGCACTGTACTAAGTGCCAAGTGTGATCACCACTGTACTAGCAGCAATCGCCTCACTGCAGCAAAAGCCATGTGCTTTGGCCATTGCCATGGAGACTGGGTGACGCGACATGCAACTCCAGCTATCTGCCTGACCTTACCTCACACATCCTTTGCCTGGAAGAGCATACAGATCCTGCATACAGATCCTATACAAACGCATAGGTACTGGATAGATCCTATACTAACACATCTGTATCAGACATGTATCCCATCCAAATGCATACGGATCGATACATATCCAATATGTACCCCCAATTTAACGAATGTATGAACCATTTGTATGAATGTTCCAAAACATTCGTATTTGTACGAATGTTAATGTACGAATGTCATAACACTCGATTTGTGTACAAATGTCCAAATTCGTACAAATAATGAATGTTACAAATATTCATGTACATCCCTGTTCATTAATCATCCCCCTCCTTCCACCTTCCACCTTCTTGCTGCGTGTTATATAACTTATCTGAGCTTTCACTCTGAGTCAGCTTTTCTAGTTGCTGGAAGGTTTTGTTTCCCTTCTGTTAGTTAAATTTGCCAGCGAGTTGCAGAAAATTGACACCTGTGCTATTAATAGAGGCTTCATCAAGGAACGTCCTAGCTGTCTCCAAGACCACAGTCATCTGGGCATCTGTCCAAAACCCTTGATGACTTGGCCCTCTCCACCTGCCTGAGAGTCATGAAATACCATCAGCGACCTAGCACAACCCAGGGCACGACTGGTGAACAGCCTTTGATGGCAAGCAATGACCCATGGGTGCTTGCAACTTTTAACCGTTCTGTTCAGAGCTGCAGCTGAACCTCAGCCCCACAGGGCAAGTGTGGTAAACTCTCAGATGCAGAGTACTCACATGAAGGAGTCATTTCTTTATCAGGAATCTCTCCTCCTGGGCAGAAGCTTACCATGCAAGCACTACGCATGGTGCAGGTTTAAGTGAACAGCATGTGCACCAAACCTGCACTAGCACCAGAGTCAATAAGGCTTAGACTCACCATCTGCACCTCTTCCTGGCAGTAAGAGATGCCGGGTGGTCACATGCCCAGTGGTGCATGCACAATGATGCGCTGTGTTCCCAGGTTTTCCCAGTGGCAGCACCATGTATGCACAGTGGCACCAACACTAAGAAACAAACATGACGGTGCCTAGACACCCATCCGCATTCCAGGTAAGTCCTGCGGAGATTTCAGGAGGGTTAGTATGCACTGAGCATCCACAAGCGTGGATGTTTAGTGGATACTAGGGCCATTCCATCCAGCATCAGGAGGCAAAGTGCAGAAAGGCCCACTGTTTGGTCTTGTGCTTAGAGTGTCAAAATCTCATTGTATTCCTGCTACACTAAGGGCAAATCCCCTCAGCAAGCTTATTTCGAATTCAAAACGTTTTCAATCCTGGCAGACCTCCCGTCAGTTTGGCTTAACATGCTTTCCGCATGTTAAATTGCCCCAAAGCATTGTAAATATTAATCCTCATTTCAACAGGTCTCACTCCAGTTCGTGTGCTTGAAACATTTTACATTTTTTACTGTGGGAACCCTTCTGTGTTCAGGGATGAGAGTTTCCCTCCCCCAATAGCTGGCTTCCAAAGCAAGCTGTAAAATCCACCACTTAAAGCTATACTGTAGCGATGGAACCACTTCACACCTGATAACAATCTTGCCATTGAAAGTTCTGATCTTTAAAAAAGGCAAAAGAAAGGAAAGCAGCTGCCGGTTTGGGGAGATGTGTGAATGTTTGTTGCTCCTGCTGCTGCGTGCCCTGAGCAATGAGGAGAGGAGGGGAAAGAATTGCTGGCTGCCCACTGCCGTTTTTCCTCCATCCAGGCGAGCAGCAGCTACCCAGCCACCCAGCTAGGCACCGTGAAGGGGCTTATGGATGGTGCTTTCATGCCAGGAGGAAGAGGACAGGGCAGCCCCAAAAAGCAGTTTTTAAAAAGTAGCCACTGGAGTCCCCCTTGAGTCGCGTACGTCCTCAGAATCCAGATTGAACGCGATTCTGGCTGAAAGTAATGGGATCAGGCAAATTCGCGTTTGCATCCGGTTCTGTTATTTCGATTTAGGGAAACTGGATTAAGCTTCTAATGGGGATGTGGCCTAAAGGCCTAGCTGTGAGTGTTGCAAACTGCCAAATGGTGTGGATGTGTACATGTATGTCTGTGCCTTAAATGTATGGATTTACCCAGGAGTCAAGAAACTTTCACCTCGAGATGAAGCCCCAGGATAGGTATAATCTCCCACTGCTCTTTTCTTTCTCACACCTTCTTACGCCTAAGCTTTTATTTGCTCCAGTTCTTCCCTCTTCTCCTTCCTCCCGACTAAACTTAAAACTTAAAAAGTTTGCCTTCACAACAAGAAAAGAGATCCACACCCTGCTCTTTCACCTTTTTGACTCCCATTTCTGTGCCAAGCTTCACCAAGCTTGTATCTTCACTGGCAAATTTCCTCTGTTTCTTTCGCCCTTTGCATTTTAACTGAAACGCATAGATTTCTAGAGTTGTTTATGCTCTACCTGACTTTGCTAAAGTAGTAGTGTTGCCAGCAAGCTTACCTTTGCACATCACTGTGAAAAGTTTGTTTTACTCTCTACATAATATACTGTGTGTTGTTTAATGCTCCATTGATCTTGCATTGCTAGCCAGGCCTACAATCTGAGTGAACCTTCACCACCACCACCACTGAATAAAGTTGATAAAACTGAAAGTTGGGTTTTACATCAGTCTGGCTATCCCCTTTTCCACTTGAGGTTGGCAGTCAAGTCAAATCTTAGTCCTTAAAGGTTCTACATGTGAAAACTCTATTGGACATGTGTCCATAGCAGTTTTTGTGACAGATTTGGTGGAGAATGTGGGGTAGATATGGATATGAAAGACATGTGCATTGGGTGACATGTATCTTCCATCCATAGCGAGCCACTTAGGTCTTGTGGTTAGAGTGCCAGAGTACCATCTGGTAGTCTCCTGGTTTGATTCTGGATTCCTACATGAAGCCAGCTGGGTGACCTTGGGCTAGTCACAGCTCTCCTTTGGAGCTCTCTTAGCTGTCATCTTCTTTGAGTCACCTTAAAAGGTGAGAAAATCCAGGTATAAAAGCCAACTCTTCATCTTCTTCTGTACAGGGTAGCTCTGATGCACCAGTGTTATTGGCTATCTTCTCAATAGTCCTGGAGCACCACCACCACCACCCATGTAGTCAATAAGTCTTCAGAGGCAACTTTGCTTGCATGTTTGTATTCTTATAGAGAGCATATAGGTTCCTGAAGTCTATGTAGAAATATCTGACCCGAACCAGAAAATGTTTGCAAAAGCAAATAAAAAGTGTAAACTGAGGGAATGGATTTTGAATCCACACAACAGGTGATGGATAAGAGAAGAGAAGCCCTGCTGGATCAGGCCACAACCCACCTAGTCCAGCATCCTGTCACACACAGTGGCCCACCAATTGCCCATGGGCATCTCAAGCAGAGACAAGAGCAAATCTGCTCTCGAATCCCAGCAAAGGGCCTTAGAGGCATCCTGCTTGTCCCCCCAGCCTGAAAGATGTACTTAGGCCTACTTTAAAGGTTTAAGCTTCACTGTGAGTCCAGACTAACCATGGCTGCTTGGGGTTTATACTACCCCATTAAAAATATATGAAGGATGGAACAGTGAGTAAATAGCTGCTACAGTTGTCAGTTTTAGAAAATGTGAAGCCCACACTGACCTTCACTGGACTGCCTCAGCTCGTCCATTCTGACTAAAATGGCCCACCAGCTGGAACAGTCCACCTCTCCTGTAACAAGGCTGTCTGCATTTGCATGGCTGTTCCAGGAAAGTCCCTGTGCCAGCCCAAAGCTCATCAAAGTATCAGAACCAGCGTCCGCAAGGTCCCACGGCCAGGAATGAAAGTTCCTGGTCTCAGAGCTTCTGGGGAACTCATTTCAGCAGCACAATTTGTTGCACTACTGAAATGAGCCTTCCTGATAAACGGGGGTGCGGTGGTCTTCTGCATTCGCATGACTCTGGTCTGAGACGTTTTCGCACGGGGCTGAACGGAACGCGAAAAAGACAGCTGCGGACACGTCATCCGCATTGCCCGAGCGCGGCTTGCGCTCCGACGTGTCCGCAGCTGTCTTTTCCGCGTTCGAAATGTAGAGCACTTTAAAGTGCTCTACATGCGTTCCAACGCGGACGAGCCGCCCACAGGCGTTCGGGAGGAGAAGCGTTCGCGCCTGCTTCTGTCTCCCGAACAGCTGCGGGCTCGCCTCCGACGCCGGCGCGGCTTCGACAATCAGCTGTTTGACAATCAGCTGATTGTCGATCTGCCTCCGCGGCTGTCTCCGCGCCCCTGGCCGGGATTTGCCGGCTAAGACAGCTCCCGGCGCTTTGAGCATTCGCACACAGACGCTCCGGAACGCGTTTACACGCGTTCTGGCGCGTCTGTGTGTGAACGGGGAAAGCGCCCGGAGCTGTCTTAAGCTTTCCGCCTGAACGCGTTCCGTTTGGAACGCGTTGCAGTGCAGAAATGCCTCTGGTTTTCAAGGTGCTAGACTGCTAGCAGAATTCTTCTACCAGTATCCCACAATAGGCCACTATTTGGGGCCAGCTCCTCTGATTTATGCTCTGTCCAATAAGAGTGGGGCATAGTAGCAGAAGCATGTCCCCCTCTTATAATACAAAACTGTGTGGAGCCTCTGGACCCCTTGGTGTCCCAGATCAGTGGTAAGTAGGGATGGGCACATTTTTTTAAAAAAAAATCAACTCATATTGAATAAAATGCAAGAAAATTCGTATTCTTTTGAACAGATCCCCTTCAAATGTAGTGGGATTCGAATTTGATGTGAAAGTTCAATCTCATACGAATCCTATACAAATCCCATGTGAATTGCATATGAATCCCATACATATCCCATACAAAGCTTCATAAGAATGTATGAAAACATTTGATTCAAATGCAAATGTCTTCAAACATGCCAACAATTGAATTGAATACCCATATCCAAATTCGGCCAAATTCGTACGAATTTTGAATGTTATGAATATTCATGCACAGTAAGTGTGAAAAACCTCTGATTAAAGGGATGTTTGCCAAACTGATTTGTAGGTAAGGTCAAAGAGAGAATTGAAAAAAATGAAGCTCCAGTCAGCAACAGGCTTCATCTGGAGCAGAATATTTATTTATTTATTTATTTATTTATTTATTTATTTATTTATTTATTTATTTATTTATTTATTTATTTATTTATTTATTTATATTTCTATCCCACCCTAAACCCAGAGTTCTCAGGGCAGGTACAATAAAACCCATATAAAAACACAATTAAAAATTAAGTCACCAAAACAACTCCAAAGAACCGTGCCTGAAAGGCGAGGGCCAAGGCTACGTGCCCGGCACCAAATGGAGGATTCACATGCTCTCACATTCAGTGGTGGTGGTGAGGCAGACCCCACAGTCACACCGAATGGCCTTAGGGTAGGTGTAGAAAGGATTGACGTTGGCCGCACAGTTTGGCAGCTTCACCGTCACCAGCTTGGTCTTGTTGTAAGTGCAGACGCGGTGGTGTGCTTCAACATAAGGGGGGTCCAACACTGGCTTCTGTGTGCAAGGAAAGAGGAGGGGAGCATTAGTGTAAGGTAGAGCAAACTGCCTGAAAAGCAGAGGGTTGCTAGTTAAATCTTCAGTCTCCCCCCAGAAATAGGCAATGGTAAACCACTTTTATATCTCTGCCAAGAAAACTGCTACAAGTTAGTGGTATGCAACAGCAAGAACATAAGAACCTAAGAGGAGCCCTGCTGGGTCAGGCCACAGCCAATCTAGTCCATAAGAACCTAAGAGGAGCCCTGCTGGATCAGGCCGCAGCCCATCTAGTCCATAAGAACCTAAGAGGAGCCTTGCTGGATCAGGACGCAGCCCATCTAGTCCATAAGAACCTAAGAGGACCCCTGCTGGGTCAGGCCACAGCCCATCTAGTCCATAAGAACCTAAGAGGAGCCCTGCTGGATCAGGACGCAGCCTATCTAGACCATAAGAACCTAAGAGGAGCCCTGCTGGATCAGGACGCAGCCTATCTAGACCATAAGAACCTCAGAGGAGCCCTGCTGGATCAGGCCGCAGCCCATCTAGTCCATAAGAACCTAAGAGGACCCCTGCTGGGTCAGGCCACAGCCCATCTAGTCCATAAGAACCTAAGAGGAGCCCTGCTGGATCAGGACGCAGCCTATCTAGACCATAAGAACCTCAGAGGAGCCCTGCTGGATCAGGCCACAGCCCATCTAGTCCATAAGAACTTAAGAGGAGCCCTGCTGGGTCAGGCCACAGCCCATCTAGTCCATAAGAACCTAAGAGGAGCCCTGCTGGATCAGGACACAGCCCATCTAGTCCATAAAAACCTAACAGGAGCCCTAACAGGAATCGGCCAGGATGGAAGAACTGCTGCGCGTTGGCCCCACCGCACCCACCCTCAGACTATAAAACTGCGTTTGGGAGGGGAGGAGAAGAACCAGCCTCAGGCTACAGTGGCCTACTCCCATTAGACTATCTTAACCATGGATGAGAGGAAGGAGACTCAGCGTTCAATCATTTCACCTGCTGTGAGGGCTACAGGAACTCAGCAGCACCCAGCCCTAACATCACCATGGATAAGTAGAGGGGGGCTTAGTGGACAGCTGTCTTGCCTGTTTTATAAGTTTTTGGGGTTTTTTAATTCTTGTTATTATATAATGTATTATTTGTTATAACGTGCAATGTATTTTTTACTCATGTGTTTATTTGACTGACTGTATTTATTTGCCATATTTCTTTGATTGTATTCACATTCTATCTTTGTTTTTTCCATTTGTTGTAAACCGCCTTGGGCAGAAATTTATTTTTGGAAAGGCGGTATATAAATAAAAATGGAAATGGAAAATGCTGGATCAGGCCACAGGCCATCTAGCCCATAACAACCTAAGAGGAGCCCTGCTGGATCAGGCCACAGGCCATCTAGTCCACAAGAACCTAAGAGGAGCCCTGCTGGATCAGGCCACAGCCCATCTAATCCATAAGAACCTAAGAGGAGCCCTGCTGGATCAGGCCACAGCCCATCTAATCCATAAGAACCTAAGAGGAGCCCTGCTGGATCAGGCCACAGCCCATCTGGTCCATAAGACCCTAAGAGGAGTCCTGCTGAATCAGGCCACAGCCCATCTAATCCATAAGAACCTAAGAGGAGCCCTGCTGGATCAGGCCACAGCCCATCTAGTCCATAAGAACCTAAGAGGAGCCCTGCTGGATCAGGCCACAGCCCATCTAATCCATAAGAACCTAAGAGGAGCCCTGCTGGATCAGGCCACAGCCCATCTAATCCATAAGAACCTAAGAGGAGCCCTGCTGGATCAGGCCACGGCCCATCTAGTCCAGCATCCTGTCTCACACAGTGGCCCACCAATTGCCCATGGGCATCTCAAGCAGAGACAAGGGCAAACCTTCTCCTGCTCTCGAATCCCAGCAAAAGACCTTAGAAGCATCCTGCTTGTTCCCCCACCCGCCAACTAGAATGGCTGAGTTTCATGCCCGTGGACAAAATACCCTTTATTTCCAGATCTTTTATGCTAAGACTTCTGCAAACAAAGAAATTGCTACACCGAGCTACAACTATTCACAAGTGGCTAAAAAGGCCTATAACCTGTTAGTAGTACTTTGCAACATGGGAAAAAGTCCGTCATTACAAATAAAGCGTAGTGGGTTTTTTTCTCATCACAACATAGTTCCTTCCCATTCCTTTCCCTCATTCTCTTTCTCTAATACAGCAAAATCCTAACAAAGCCTAAAGGGGTTTCCCACATGTCTGAGTCAAATTATGTTCCAACCTACCAGCACTTTGAATTAAAAAGAGGCTAAAATTAGTCACAATATCGTTTGAGTCAATGTGTGTGGACTTGCTCACCACACCCACCGACAGACACCTTCAGCATAATTGCCACCGTTCTGAGGCAACCAAAATTAGAAATATTTGGTTCCATATTCCAGTCAAAGAATGTATCACTTGTGGATTAGGAGCTCTGCTTTAATCCCCAAGGAATTTTCTGTCAGTAGTGTAATAAAGGACAGTCCGCCTTTAAGTTTTTAAGAGGCTTTCAAAATTATATAATGAGAGCATTACGTAATTGCTTTAGGAATATTTTACCACACAACACTGTATTTTTTAAAAAAAATGACACAACAAGGGAACAAAACCTGCTAAATGGGATTTTTTTTAAAAACTGAAGTTTGCTAAGAGACAGAGTCTAATTTCTTTATTGGTGTGCGGGAAGAAGAAGAAGAAGAAGAAGAAGAAGAGTCAGGCAACCCCAAAATAGCCCCAGGAACATGGTGTTTTCCTTTACCTGTGTCTGGACACAACTTCAAATATCTCCACCTTTTTCTGACCCCTGGGGTCCCACTTTCTTTCAGTCGCCTTGTTCTCCACACTAGCAGCCATAATGGGCATTGGCTTACAACTGGTGCTCAACTTATTGTTAAGCATTCTCTCTGCCTCAATGAGGACTAGAAACTTTAAAATAAAGTATGCTTCTGAATTCTGTGCTGTGACTGGCCCACAGCTTGCCTTGCCCGAAAAAGAAATGCCAAAGGGGTGGCGGGGGTTGGAAGGCAGAAGCATCTATTACAAATAAGAGGGGGGTTGAGACACAGAAGAAGAAGAAGAAGAAGAAGAAGAAGAAGAAGAAGAAGAAGAAGAAGAAGAAGAAGAAGAAGAAGAGTTGGCTTTTCTACCCTGCTTTTCTCTCCCATTTAAGGGGACTCAAAGCGACTGACAAAGTTTTTCTGTTCTTCTGCCCACAACAGAATACCCTGTGAGGTAGGTGGGGCTGTGAGAGTTCAGATGAGAGCTGTGACTAGCCCAAGGTCACCCAGCTGGCTTCGTGGAGAAAGAAGAAGAAGAGTTGGCTTTTCTACCTCATTTCTCTCACCCATTTAAGGGGACTCAAAGCAGTTGACAAAGCTTTTCTATTCTCCCCACAACAGACACCCTGTGAGGTGGGTGGGGCTGTAAGAGCTCTGAAGAGAGCTGTGACTAGCCCAAGGTCACTCAGCTGGCTTCATGGGGGAAGGTAGAATTGAACCCGGTATTCCCAGACAAGAGTCCAACTCCCTAACCACTAGACCAAACTGGCTTACCAAATAAGCTACTAAAGTTCTCTCAAAAGATGTGGGGAAAGAGTCTGTGTGGATGTGCAAAATATTCCACATTCAGAATGCTCCAGATAGGAACAGGATTTTCTAAGTCTTCCAAATGGGGGTGGGGTGGGGATGGACTTGTTCTGTCCATAGGCCAGTTGTACCATCTGGATCCAATTGGGCCCTGCGCCTATAGATGCTGGCATTTAAAGCCTCATCCAATGACTCACTGGCATTTGGAATATCATGGTGTCCCTAAACTCTTCCATTGGCTGGAGTTATGATCTGTGGCTACAAAAGACAATTAGATGGCTATCAAGTAGGGATGTGCATGGATATTTGAAATATTCATTATTTGGACAAATTCAGACATTCGTATATGAATCGAATGTCCAGACATTTGTTTTTAGTATTCGTATGAACACAAATACTTCTAGTTACTTGTACGAATAATTCAGACATTCATATACCTACATACACATTGCCTACGGATCTGTATGCATCCAGATACATACGGGATAAAAACGGGATGCGTACGTACGCATACGAGATTCGTATCATTGGATACGTACCAAATATTCGAAAGAATAGATGCAAATCTATTTGTATTGGTTCAAATGTCCAGAGATTCATTTTTCCTTATCCGTATGAATTCAGGTATCTGAATATTCTATTTGAATCAAAAATTGCACCCAGGCACACCTCTACTATCAAGTGCTGCTGCAATCTGCCTAAGCATCACCAGTGTGGCGCCAAATTGGGCCCCACAACTCAGGATTTAGTTTGGTTTTGGAGGGTGCGCTCTTAGAATCAATGACTCATCAATTGGCCAGCTTTTTTCAAGAGATGGGTTGTAAGTAGCACCCAGCATGGGCTGATACCCAACTCCTATGACCTCTCAGAGCCTCCCCCCCCCCCAGGCACAAAGGACTTAAAACTAGTCCGACGTGTGTCCCATCCCCCCATGGCCACTTTACCTAAGGATCATGGGAGTTGTAATCCAAAAAAGGGATTTTCTCCAAATTTTGCCCATGAGCTACTGTGAAGGTCTGTCCAAGCCAAGCTTCGTTAGAACATAAGAGAAGCCCTGCTGGACCAGGCCACAGCCCATCTAGTCCAGCATCCTGTCGCACACAGTGGCCCACCAACTGCCCATGGACATCTCAAGCAGAGACAAGGACAAACCTTTCCCTGCTCTCGAATCCCAGCAAATGGTCTTAGAAGTGCCCCACTCCCCCCCCCCCGCAGTCTAAAAAATGCACCTAGGTATTCATTCTAGTAACCATTGATACATCTATCAGCCATAAATTTGTCTAACCCTACCTTAAAGCCATCTAGACTGTTAGCTGTCACCACCTCTTCCGGCAGCACATTCCATAAGCCAATGACCCTCTGGGTGAAGAAATACTTCCCCTTGTCAGATCCAACTCTCCTACCCATCAGGATTGGTGGAGGAGGGGGCGAGGGGAAGGGGAAGAAGGGCTTTCCACTTTCTTTAACAACTGTTGGTCTTCTGCGCCCATCCAGAAGAATTTTAACAGTCCTTCTGTTTTAATTCATCATCATTACATTTAAATTTCCATCAATACAAGTTTCAAGGATGGAACAGCAAAGCTATCACTGTATGCCACAACAAGGGACATGGAGGAGAGAAAAAAAGAGTGAATCGTGTACGCATGTCCCCAGTAGAGATTTGTGCAAATGAAATTCACAGGCTCAACACAAAGCTGAACTGGGCACCAGTTTGTTCAACTTGACAGCAAACTGTTTAATTGAACAAACGGTTGTCTGCGCTTGATTTCAAACTTATTTGAAATATATATATATATATTACCAGGTTCTCCATCAGGAAAATAACCCCTTTTAAGGGAAAAAAAATACGGCGAGCACAACCAAATCATTCGTGATATCCGAGCAACCTCATGTTTGGTTCGATGTGAACAGTTTTAAACATGAGCTATTTTGTAGAACTTTTGAATACAACCTGAATTTTGCACACCTCTAGTCCCCATCACAATCAGTTGCAGTAATTTTCTTTGAACCTTTAACTTTATTAGGTTTTAGCAAGCTTGCCAGTTTGGTCTTGTGATTAGAGTGTCGGATTCTTATCTGATAGTCGCCTGTTCCACACTCCTCCACAAAGCCAGCTGGGTGACATTGGGTTAGTCATAGCAATCTTTCTGAGCTATCTTAGCTCCACCCACCTATTCAAACCACTTTGAATACATTCACATCTATCCGTATGAATATTTGATAAGTATTTGATGATACAAATGAAAACAACATTCGTATGTATCCATATGCGTCCATACACATCCCCTTTTTATCCCATACGCATCCTGCTTTCATCCCGTACGTATCTGTACAGATGTGTACAGATACGAAGTAATGCGTACATATCCATACACATACAAATGTGAATTATTCGTATGAGTGAGTCAAAATATTCATATTCATTCAAATATTAAAAAAGGAATGTCTGGCAAATTCTATTCAAATTCAAATGTTCTAATTCTGCCAAGTTCGATTGAATAACAGATATTTTGGATATTCTTGCCCAACCCTACTAGACAGTGAAAAGCAGTGCCAATCTAAATGAAAATCAAACCAGCCTCATCCTGTACTATAGTGACTAAAAAAGTGGCCAAGAAGAAGAAGAGTTGGCCTTTCTACCCAGCTTTTCTCACCCATTTAAGAGGACTCAAAGCGGCTGACAAAGCTTCTGTTCTTCTCCCCACAACAGTCACCCTGTGAGGTAGGTGGGTCTGTGAGAGCTCAGAAGAAAGCTGTGACTAGCCCAAGGTTACCCAGCTGGCTTTGTGGAGGAGGGCAGAATCAAACCTGGTATTCCCATATAAGAGTCTGGCTCCCTGACCACTAGACCAAACTTGCTCACATTGTGCCACTGGAGTGACCCTTGTCAATGATGCTCACCTCCCAAGTCTCACAGCGGCCCCAGCAAGCATCTGTAGTAATTCTCATTCCCTTGCATCCAGGCTTCTTGGCCAAGAATGTGAACTCACGCACAGCACAGCCAATGAACGTTTGGAGGTTGATACTGGAAGGCTTGCGGGTGCTGGCAAAGCTGACCAGGATTAAGAGGGGCAGAGAGACATGGACTGCCCTTTGGAGTCTCATTCTGCAAGAGAAACAGCAAAGATTAGACTACTGCAATGCACTCTATGTGGGGCTGCCCTTGATGAAGACCTGGAAGCTGCAGTTAGTTCAAACTGCTGCAGACCAACTACTGACTGGCACAACTTACAGGCAACACATAACACCTGTTTTAAAAGAGCTGTATTGGCTGCCTATACGCTTCCGATCTGAATTCAAGGTGCTCGTAATGACCTTTAAAGCCCTAAATGGCTTGGGACCTCAATACTTGAGGGAATGCCTCCTCTCATACAGATCTACCTGTGGTTTAAGATCTACTGGAGGGGGCTCCTCCATGTTAGAGAAATCCACTGTGTTAGGGGAGAGGGCTTTCTCAGCTGTGGCACCCTACTTATGGAATGCCCTTCCCTTGGAGGCCCAATTGGCACCAACTCTTCTAACTTTTAGGTGCTAAGACCTGGCTCTTTATAAAAGACATGGAATCTGAGCATTTCCTGAATGCCCTGGGGGATTTTCCGGGTGGCATGACTAGTGCTTCTGTTGTAGCTCTGGTCTCTCTCTGGAATCAGGAGATGACCAGGGCTATTGTTACAATCACCCCCAAGTGTCCTTGTCATTCTTGTAGACCCCCAAAAGCTCCTTGGTATTCCATGGAGCTAAGGGCCATGAAACAGGAAGGTCAATGGCTAGAGCGCAGGCGGCGCAAATCCGGCTGTGAATCTGCCCAAACACAGGCTAGAGCACACTATCGTGCCCATCACATGGTGGTGACGGTGGCAAAAAGTAGGTTTTTCTCCGCCACCATTGCGTCCTTAAGTAGCCATCCAGCAGAGCTCTTTAGAGTAGTAAATGGCCTTATAAAATTGGGTTTGAGGAAGTGCAAACCAGGGCCATGTAAGACCTGCTGTGACAGTTTTGCAAAGCTGTCACTCAGATTCATAAGGGATTAGATGTCACAATTGGACATAGTCCAGGACAGGTCTCCAGGGAACTGTCTGGTCTGATTCTTTTGCATAAGTTTCAATTATTGTGGCCTGAGGATGTGGACAAGCTACTTGCGGGAGTGCGGCCAACAACATCCTCCCTGGATCCTTGCTCCTCCTGGCTGATAAAAGCTAGCTGTCAAGGTATGACTGGGTGGATTCAGGAAGTAGTGAATGCTTCTCTGAGGAATGGAGTGGTTCCACTGGCCCTGAAACAGGCTGTGGTCGCCACCACCTGAAGAGAGCTTCCCTGGATCCAGAAGATCTAAACTATCGCCCGGTAGCTAACATACCTTTTTTAGGAAAGATACTAGAGAGAGCTGTCACCGTTCAACTGTAGGCCTGCTTGGAAGAAGCTGATTATCTGGACCCATTTCAATCTGGCTTCAGGCCTGGTTATGGCACGGAAACCACCTTGGTCACCCTGATTGATGACCTCCTCCAGGAGAGAGACAGGGGGAATGCCACCTTGTTGGTTCTCCTGGACCTCGCAACGGCTTTCAGTACCATTGACCATGGTATTCTTTTGGAGAGGCTATGGAGTTTAGGAGTGGGAGGCAGTGCTTAGCATTGGTTCTCCTCCTATCTCCAGAACCGATAGCAGATAGTGGTTATTGGAGATACTGATTCGATGCCCTGGGAACTCACTTGTGAAAATCAGATGATGCAAAATCCTGTGATCTTATTCTGCAACTATGTTTACCCTTCAAAGTTTCCATTATACGTAAAATATTGCTGAATCTTGTTGACCTAATGGTTTTTAAAAGCCCAGTGGGAAAGCTATGTGAATTTAGAGATACATAAATTTCAGCGGGGTAGATATTTCTACCTCTGCCAGGAAGAGGCATTAAAATTGCCCGCTGATGCTCCTGGGAACCAATACCACTTTTTAAGGTCTCTAAAGCAACGATGAGGGAAGACGCTGGCATGGTTATCCAGTCACAGAAACTTTCTGGCATCTTTACTGGTAGTGTCCAATAATATATTGACTTGCAATAGTTGCAGATCAGAATTAAATGCTAAAAGAGGAAAAGGTACATCCTCCAGGCTGAGACAGGCAAGATGCCTCCAAAGGCCATTTACTGGGACTCAAGAGCAGGTAAAGGTTTTGCAATATGGTGGGGCCACTGTGTGGACTAGATGGCCTGTGGCCTGATCCAGCAGGACTCCTCTTATGTTCTTAATCAAAGGTTTTGTCTTTGTCTTTTGCTTGAGAATGCCTAAGTGCAAATGATGGGCCTCTCTGATAGACAGGATAGTGGATGGACTATGGTCTGATCCATAAGGGTTTCTCTTATGTTCTTATGTGCTAAGGAGTTGGACAAATTAATGGAGGACACGTGCATCCATGTGAATCACGTTTGGAGAGAGAGGCAGGATTCCTCCAAAGGTCGTTTGGCAGGGAGTCAAAAGCAGGTGAAGGTATTGCCTTCATCTTCAGCTTGAGGATGCTCAGATGCAAATGGTGGGCCAGTGTATGAGACAGAATGCTGGACTAGATGGGCTGTGGCCTGATCCAGCAGGGCTCTTCTTATGTACGTATGTAATAACTGGCAAAATTGTGTTCCAAATTCTTACAACTCCTAGCTGACTGCATGGGCACCTTAATGAGTACCTCTCTGCAGTTTTATTGGCAGAGATGCACAAGTGGTTTGCAGTTGCCTACTTCCAAGGAGAGGCTAGGGATTAAACCAGCAACCCTCTGCTTTCCAGGCTATTTGCTATATCACTGAGCTACAACCATTACCACACTCCATGAGTGCATCTACGCAGTTTTCTTAGCAGCAATGCAAAAGTAGTTTGACATTGTCTACTTCCCAGCGAGAGGCTGGGGACTGAACTGGTGACCCCCAGACATTCCCAAAGGTACTACTTACCCAACAAACAAATTAAAATGAATCTTGACAGGATTTTAGATAGGATAAAAGTAATAGGAACGGGGGGGGGGGTTGGAAAAGATGGATTTCTCTGTGGCAGATGGAAAAGTTCTGACAACCAAAAGCCCTTGAAATATTGCCTGAAAATCCGTGGATACCTACAATGAGCTCCAAACCAGAAAGCTAAGCCATTTATCTCAAGATCTCGTTCTCAGGAATTCTAAATAAATATTGAGGTATCGTTGCTCTTGTGGTTATCTCGTATCTTCTCTGTCATCTCCTGGCTGTCTCAGAAGATGCTGAACCTGTGACTTACCTCCAGCAAAAGGCCGTGAATTTTCTTACCTGGCTTAATGAAGATCCCTCGTTTCCCCCACTGGAGTTCCAGAAGTCTGTCTGCAGATGTCAGGCAACTCGCAGCCTTTGCCAAAGTTTACTCCCAGCAGATCTCCTTACCAGCTGCTGTTGGGCTGCTTAATGGCTCAAATTTATAGAAAAGACCACGTCAGTCAAATGACAATGGAGGCAGATCCTTACCTGAATGAGAAGCAGCATCAAAGGCAATAGTGAGAGAGACGAGATGCTTAATAGCTCCAGGAGTATTGTTTTCCTTAACATCACCCGACCCAAACAAAACAAGATTTGGTAGGGCTGGCCGAATCCTGGAAGGAAAGAATGAGTAGACTAGTGAATCTTCCATTCCTCTATCTCAACCCCTTGCAATTTAGAACTTCATAAAATCAGTCTCCTATCTATCCATTAACAGGCCAAAGAAATTGCTGAGCCAACTATACTAGAGGACAGATCTTGGAAACAAAGCCTTGGTTATATTTAGCTCACGTAGTTCTTTGTTTTTCTCTACCTAAAGAAATGGAGATTTCAATCATTTTCCATTTTGCAAGGGACTATTCCAAAATGTATGTTCTGTATGTAACTCAACAGAGGTCAACCTTTATGGGACCCAGAGAGACAACCAGCATGGGTAGCATAGCTGGAGGACACCCCATCCCAGAAAATAGGTGGTTCATGTGGTTCCTTTGCTGTCCACCAGCCGGTGGGTTAGGTGCCAATATGGGGCATGTTTGAAATATGGAAGACAAGCCGCAGTCATTGTCCACTCTATTGCTTTTTTAGAACATAAGAGAAGCCCTGCTGGATCAGGCCACACCCCATCTAGTCCAGTGTCCTGTCTCACCCAGTGGCCACCAATTGCTTCTCAGCATTCTCAGGTAGAAGATGAAGGCAAAACCTTCATTGACTCTCAAATCCCCACAAACGGTTTTGCTCTAGTTTCTCGATGTCTTTTTTGAACTGGGGTGCCCAGAACTGGGCACAGTACTCTCGATGAGGCCTGACCGAGGTAGAGTAGTGGGCACCCCAACCCCCAGGAAGACAAAAAAAAAGATAAAGGTATTGTTCAGCCAATAGGAAAAAGGTTGAACAAATACTCTGCATTTGTGGAGGTGTGATTCTTTAGCCCCTCCCTCATGTGGCAGACAAACCAATGACAAAGGCGCTAAAAATCACATGCTCCTCCTCCCTCCGAAAGTAACCAGGGCTTGGCTTTGCCAACGTTTAGTTGATACTGCCAACTTAGGGGCACTGGCTGATGAGTACGATGGAGGAAGGTAAGTTTCCTGGAGGGAAGCTTCCCCACCACCACCGTCAGATCCTAGCCTAGGAACTTGTCTTTTCCCACCCTCTCCCACCCACCTGTCCTTTCCCATCCCCTCCCCACTTACCTTGTCCTTACCTCTATACCACCTTCTCCATGCCACCCCTGCTCTGGGCCCTGCTGGAATCACAGTCCAGCAGGGCCTGGAAGAGGCCCCCATCACACCACAGGAGCTCACCCCCCAGGTGAGTGGGCCCCGGGTAGGCAGGCAGGTGAGCAGGCTCCAGTGGTGACAGGGTGGCCTCTTCCAGGCCCTGCTGGAGCCATGAAAGGGTTCCAAGGGCTAAATACATGAACACACACACACACACACCAGTTGCCACCGGAGCTCACCCCCCAGGTAAGTGGGCCCCGAGGAGGCAAGCAGGCAGGCAAGCAATTGGTGGGCCACTGTGTGGGACAGGATGCTGGACTAGATGGGCTGTGGCCTGATGCTTTAGTGGCATGAAGCAGTTCCTAGCAGATTAATCCAGTGGAGTATATAGTTCTCCTTAGAATATAAAAATCTTGGGCCAGGGTTACATTTTTGCCTTGGATTAATTGGGTGACCTTGAGAATACCTTTCATTAATTTCTTTTCATGTTTACTTCCAAATGCTGGCATTCACACAAGCACTATTGCCAACGTGAAGCTTTGGGGATAAAGAGGCAACATGCAGTTGACTGCGAACAACAGGATTTGGGATTGTGTGAACTATGAAGAATATACTATTTGTGCAGTTGTTGTGCTGCCTGTGCCCTATGTGATGTGGAAATAGGCAGGATGCCTCTAAAGACCATTTGTAGGGATTGGAGAGCAGGTGAAAGTTTTGCCCTTGTCTTCTGTTTGAGATACCCATGAGCAGTTGGTGGGCCATCGTGTGGAACAGGATGCTGGACTAGATAGGTGGTGGCCTGATCCAGCAGGGTTCATCTTATGTTCTAAGAAATTTATATCCCACCCTTCACCTCTTTTAGACATCCAAAAATCAATCCTTGCTTGCAATTTGATCCTACTAGATTGCTTCTATATGGCATACAGGTATTCTGTGACATGCTGGCCCACACTAGTTGATCTGTACCACGCTTGACTGTACTAACCCAAATGTGAGTTAACGGCTGTCTGCATTCCAGATAGCCTATCCAGACCCAACCCTGGTGGCCAACTTTGAAGGCTGGAGCCAGTCCTTGAGGGCTGGGAACAAAGGTCTCCAGTCTTTGGCATTTCTGACCAGGACCTTTTTGATGGTGCCCAATGGAGTGTACAATTCTGGTCACCACACCTTAAAAAGGACATTGTGGAACTAGAGAAGGTGCAGAAAAGGGCAAACAGAATGATTAAGGGTCTGGAACACCTCCCTTATGAAACCAGGCTGCAACGTCTAGGCCTCTTCAGTCTGGAGAGACAATGTTTAAGAGGGGACCTGATTGAAGTATATAAAATTATGCACGGTATAGAAAAGGTGGATAGAGAACATTTCTTTTCTCTATCACACAATACTAGAACCAGGGGGCACTCTATGAAGCTGATGGGTAGGAGAATAAGGTCTGACAGGGGGAAGTATTTCTTCACCAAGAGGGTCATCGGCTTATGGAATGTGCTGCCGGAAGAGGTGGTGACAGCTACCAGTCTAAATCGCTTCAAGGTCGCTTTAGACAAATTTATGGATGACAGGTGTATTAATGGATACTAGAATGAATGTCTAGGACAGGTACATCTTTCAGGCGGGGGGGGGCAGAAGCAGGGTGCTTTTAATGCCATTTGCTGGGATTCAAGAGCAGGAAAAAGTTTGTCCTTGTCTCTGTTTGAGATGCTCATGAGCAGTTGGCGGTCCACTGTGTGCAACAGGATGCTGGACTAGATGGGCTGTGGCCTGATCCAGCAAGGCTTCTCTTATGTTCTCTTATGCCCTGACCTCCAGTGCCATATCCAGGGGCATCTGCATCCTAGTATGTGGAGTTGGGTATTTTGGTTTATCCTTTATCTCTGCTCTTCCACTCATGACAGCAACAGTTAATAATTGCAAGATATCGCAAGCAAAGAGTAAGCTTGAGGCGCTTACTACACTGATTGTATATAATGTCAAAACATGTTTGGTCGTTAATCGTTACTTGAAAGTTGATATTATGGGATGGCTTTCCATTTGGGTACTGAAAAGTAATTTGTGTCAGGTTACAGATGACTTAGCACATGCTTTCCCTCTGACATCTTCTGCAGTTGCTTATGGAGACTTTTTGATGCCATTTTTTAAAAAGCACAGTTGTTAATTTCACTGCAGTATTTTGAATGCTGAACAGTTATTGCTGCTACTTATTTCCTTCCAAGGCCAAGGTGTCTGTCTCTGGAGGTATGGCATATCTTGCCACAGTTTTCTGTTGTCTGTAAGGGCATTTTATACTGGCATGTTGAAGCAAGGGATATCTTCAACACTCAGAAAAGGCCAACTTTTGCCTAAAGAAAAAGGAGAGTTCTGAGGTTAACTTACCTAGGTACTGCCTCTAGACTGGAGACACAGCAGGATGTCTCTAAGATCATTTGTAGGAATTTGAGAGCTGGTGAAGGTTTAGCCTTTGTTTTCTGCTTGAGATGCCCAGAAGCAACTGGTGGGTCACTGTGTGAGAAAGGATGCTGGGCTAGATAGACTGGTCCGATCCAGAAGAGATCCTCTTATGTCCTTACATTCTTAACCTGCCAATGATTTTGTCCCTCTTTGCTTTGGATTAGTGATGCCTAATGCTGCCCTGTAGGAGCAAACCCCTCCCTCCCTCCCTCCGCAGAGTTACCAGGTCATGTACTATACAAACATGAGAACTTCTTTTCCAATCACTTTTGCTTAGGTAAAGGTAAAAATCCAACCCATTGGCTGTTCCCTAAACTGTAATAAATGGGATGAGGAATAATTACTTCTCATGATCTAGACTCAATATTCCTCTTGATACATCCTAGGATGGTGTTCGCCTTTTTTGCAGCTGCATCACGTTGTTGACTCACGTTCATCCTGTGATCAACCAGTACACCCAGATCCTTTTCACTTGTGCTACCACTCAGCTGGATTCCTCCCATGGTGTATTCATTTTTATCATTTTTCTTACCAAGATGTAGGACTTTGCATTTGTCCCTATTAAATATCATCCTGTTAGTTTCAGCCCACTGCTCTAGCTTATCCAGATCTTTTCGAATCCTCTCCTTCTCCTGCCTAGTGTTAGCAACCCCCACTAACTTTGCGTCATCTGCAAATTTGATCAGCATCCCTTCAACTCCCTCATCCAGATCATTTATAAAAATGTTGAATAGTACTGATCTGGAATAAAATGTGTCTGGATGTGATTTACTTTGGATTATCCAAAAAAAAAAGCAGATTAAGTAAGTGCTGTCTGGATGTCTCATTGTATGGAGGACACAGAGAGAAGAGGAAGCAGAAGTCACCTGCAAGAACAGTGGAGCATGCACATGCATGTGGATTTCTTGATGTTTCTCAGGCCACCTTGTACTTTTCTCTCCCTCAGTTTCCATTTCCTTCTTACAAACATGGTCCAAAGTAAAAAGAAGCGTTGGCTTTTCTACCTCGCTTTTCTCACCCATTTAAGGGGACTCAAAGCAGCTGACAAAGCTTTTCTACTCTTCTCTCCACAACAGAACACCCTGTGAGGTAGGTGGGGCTGTGAGAGCTTTTCCATGCTATATATGATCTTACTATCAAATCTGGTAGGGAAATGATGGGGGTTTTGTCAAAAAACATGACAACCACTCTGGAATTCATTACCAGGACTAAAGGATAGCAGTGCACCCGCAAAGTTCCTGTTGATAAAATGGATGCTCTTGGCCAAGGCCAGCATTTTCCTCACTGTGCTGCGCTTGTTGCCGCCTGCACCAGCTCAGGGTCAGATCAACCAATCTAGAAACTGCTAAAATCTATTGGCCTCTTTTGCGTGCCAGTATGGGAGAAACCCTGGCATTTTCCTAAAAAGCTGGCATACATCTGTGCTGCCAGGGGAGACCTTAAGGCAGCTCCCGCACTGGATGCCTTGGGGTGCAATGCAGAGACTGTCCCTGTCCTGAGCCAGTTTGGTCTTGTGGTCAGAGTGTCGGATTCTTATGTGGTAGTCTCCCAATTTGATTCTGCACTCCTATAGAAAGCCAGCCAGGTGACCTTGGGCTAGTCACAGCTCGGTTTCTGAGCTCACACAGCCTCACCCACCTCACAGGGTGTTTGTTCTGGGAAGAAGGTTTATTGGCCACTTTGAGTCCCCTCAAGGGTGAGAAAAGTGGGGTATAAAAGCCAACTCTTCTTCTTCCCCTTCTTTGTCATCTTCTTCTTCTGATCTGCTTTGGCAGAGGGTGCATACTGTAAGTCTTGGGCAACCAAGCAGAAAATTACCAAGGCAATCAACAAACTGCCAGCAAGGGAGTGTTTGGAAGTTCTGCTGCTGGTGTTGGACAGTTCCTTGTGAGAAACGCATTAGTGAAATGATGTCGAAATCATTCCTCTTCCTGAAGCAAGAGAGTGCAATTGCGGAGAGCTAAACGCAGGTCACTTTCCAAGGGAAACCAAAACGGGCTGATGCAAAGATCGGAACTGTCATTCAGTCAACAATTCGTTTCAGGCAGCAAACGTCACATTTGCAAATGAAGTTGGGCTTAGAACAATAGGAAATGGGTGCTTTTAGAGGCCAGATCCAGCCCCCTGAACCAGGACATTTTCACACTTCCCTTCCCGTCCTCTGGATGGGAACGGAGCGTGATGACCCGATGTTAACCAGTGTTTGCATTGCAAGCCCCACGTGATCAGTCACTTACCTGTGAGTGATCCAGGAGCTTGTCTTCTTCTGGCCACCACCTTCTTGGTTGCGGTGCCCTCCACAACTGCACATGCACTGGTGCTGTCGCCATGATGATGCTGACACTTTGTGCATACAAAGTTGTGTCTATGGTCATCTGAGGAGCCAATGCGCTTGTGCAGCAAATCAGACAACCCCAGAGCACCGGAAGAGGTGCGAATGGCCATGCCTGGACTTGCCAGGTGATCTTCTGGTCAACGTTGGTAAAGGTGTGCAACACAATTCCGTGCTGCACACACCTAATCAACAATTAGGGAATGTCACGATGCCCAGCGATCCAGTTAGTGCCTGCCCTCTCTAGGAGAAGCTTGGCCGTTAGGATGCTGAGTTCGTGCAACGGCCAAGTGAATACTACAGTGTGGACACAAAACACTGGTAGCAAGCGTTTCAACAGTAAACTAAATCAAGTTTATTATTATACACAAGCAATACTAGAAGGAAAATAAGGTTCAGGTATTTGTTGGTTTAACTCAGGTTTAACTCAGTAAGTCTCTTAAGGCTAGGAACTACCCCTTTCTCTAAAGGAAAATAGTTTCCCTTTTTAAAGACAAACCTCTCCACATTCCTCCCCCTCTGGCTTGCTCTGCCACAGCTCAAGCCAAGCCAGTGTACCAGAACGTGGCTCCAGATGATCACAAGGCCCAGTCCGTCCTTGCTTGTCTGATCATCCAGCCTGGTCAGTTGCTATTGAAGTCTTCCTTCAAGATCTTCCAGCCAAAAGACCCCTGGTCAGCTACTGGTTCCAGCTCCCTCAGGATTCAGCTCTCTTCTCCTTTCAGCTCTTGTACCAGCATGAAGACCCAGTCTGCTGTCTTCTGTGTTCATTTATACTCATCCCCCTGACCCTGATTGGCTCTAGCCGCAATAAAATGCTGCTGGAGACTCCTAACAGAGGTTGCTGTCCCTCCAGCCTGATTGGTGGGAACTCCTACTCTAGCCCCTCCAGCACTCAGATCCCCGGACAGCTTTTCCCTCCAAAACCTTACTCCAGCCAATCACTGCAACAGGGCCCGCACAGGATTTCCCGCCCTTTTTGCAGCCAAAATCCTGGGTTTGCAAAAGGCTGTTTGCACCAAGGCTGGCTATTGCAGCTTGCAAGAAGCCTGCAAAGCCAGAAAGCAAAACAGTTTGCAGCCTGTACCCAGAAACCGTCACAGGGAACTTCAGGGAAGACAGGGGGTGCTTGGAAGCTGTAGCAGCCTCCTCCAAGTGTGATGCCCTTCACCAGAAGTTCCCGAATTGCTGACTACAGGCTGTAGGGCGAATAGGCCTCCGGTTAATTTTTCTCAGCAAAGAAGTTCGCCTCTACACTGTGATGTTCAGTTAATTTTGATAAATAGATGGGGTTAAAAGGGAAGGGATTATTATTGTAACATGGTAGAAATACAGGAGTTAATAATTAAGGGGTAAAGAAGGGGAGAACAAGTATAGAAATGTAATGCTTATAAGGATGTAATTGCGAATTAGTTAATAGTATATTTTGGAAGGAAAAAATGTGAAAAGCCTTAGTTTTCTTACATGTTTATCATTCTGGCCAGTGCCTATTTTGTATCAAGAGGGGAGAGATATACTATTGAAACAAATGTATGTGTGCAAAAGTATACTAATTGTAGAACAGGTGGTACATAGAATTATTGTTAAAGTGTAAAGGGAAATAAAAGAAATGTAAGGTAGAAGGGGAAATTATAGAATAGGTTCTAAGGGAAATATAAGTAGTAGGGTTTTTTTTGGCTTAATGTGACTGATATAGTATATAAGGGAATGGTTGGATTATATACATAATAGGGGAGTACTGTAATAATTAAAATAAGAGTATGTTATGAATAGAGAAGAAGGTTAGTAGATTTTTTTCGATGTTATTTTTATGGATGTTTAAGTTAGATAAGTTGGTGGAAATAATAAGAGGTTAGCTTACTATTAAGAGAAGAAATGGGAGGCAGAGGTGATTGAAATCTGAAGGAAGAAAGACAAAAATTCAGTCTGTGGAATCCACAAGGAAGAAGGAGTAAAAAAAATGGTTGAGATTATTGTATCTGTATTTCCTTGAATTTTTTTTAATATATTTGTGATGTGTTAAAATCTTCAATAAAAAAAATGGATTTGTAAAAAAAAAAAAAAAAGGTGATGTTCAGTTAAGAACCAGACCTAGAGTTCATAGGAACAAGCAGGAACTTGCTTTATAACAAATGATTTCAGGGTAATTTCTTGACAAATATAAATGCTGTATTCATTGTGTTTACAGACTTACAATGGCCAATCAGGTTGTGCAACCTGGAAATTCTACCCAATCAGTCCAAGCCATCTGTCTTACCCAGGAATTCCAACCAATTCAGCCCAAACCATCTGTTACCTGAAAATATGAAACCCTTGCTTTTCATATTTCCCCATCAGTAAACTACTTGATCCCAAAAAAACTTAAAAGAACACCACCTCCCATATAGATCTACATACCAGTTAAGGCCAGTGGAAAGGGCCTTCCAGATAGCGTCACCTCTGCCAACAGTCCAGGATGCATAAGCATGTGAAAGGGCCCACTGTGTAGTAGCCCTCAGGCTGTGGAATAATCCTCCCCTTCTGAGACTTATCTACTAGCCCCTTCATTCTGTATCCAGCTGCTGTCTGTGGCAACCACAAGTAGACTTTCAGCCCAATCATTCACCTTTCTCAATGCACCTGGGAGCAGGATGCCAGCTTTTGTGGCACCAAGGAATCTGCTTGGTCAGAGCTTTGTATACAGCTTCTTTCCAATATCCCTGCCTTGTATCTTCCTACAGCAACAGCTAGTGATAAGGCTAGTCTTGACTATGTAGTGGTAGTGTTGTGGGCTAAGGTGAGTAAGCCCACCAGACCTTAGAATCACAGAATCATAGAGTCGGAAGGGACCTCTAGGATCATCAAGTCCAACCCCCTGCTCAATGCAAGATTTCCTAAACCATCCCAGACAGATGTAGGTCCAACCTCTGCTTGAAGACCTCCAGTGATGGGGAGCTAACCACCTCCCGTGGCAACCTATTCCACTGACTGATTGCCGTCACTGTCAGGAAGTTTGTCCTAATGCCTAATCTCTATTGACTCCCTTGAAGTTTCATACTGTTGTTTCTAGTCTTCCCATTTTGTACTAGTGAGAATAGAGACAATCCCTCTGCACTGTGACAGCCCTTCGATACTTGAAGACTGTGATCATGTGTCCTCTCAGTCTCCTCTTCTGTAGGCTAAACATTCCTAGATCCTTCAACCGTTCCTCTTTTGAGAGTTCAACTCCCATCAGGCCCAGGTAGTAGCACGGATGGCACTTAGCAGCTTCTGGAGGACCAGAGCTAATGTAGCCTGAAACTCTCAGGCTGGGTGACCTTGGGCTAGTCATAGTTCTCTTTCTGAACTCTCACAGCCCCACCTACCTCAAAGGGTGTATGTGGTGGGGTGAAGAACAGAAGAAGAGTTGGCCTTTCTATCCCGCTTTTCTCACCTATTTAAGGGGACTCAAAGTAGCTGACAAAACTCTCTATTCTCCCCACAACAGGTGGGTGGGGCTATGAGAGCTCAGAAGAGAGCTGTGACTCACCCAAGGTCACCCAGCTGACTTTGTGGAGGAGGGCAGAAGCAAACCCAGTATTCCTAACCACTAGACCAACAGAAAACTTGTCAGCTATATTGAGTCTGTTTAAACAGGTGAGAAAAGTGGGGTAGAAAAGCCAATTCTTCTTCTTTGAGGAGTAGGTAAAGAGATCTACCCCATGAAAACTTATAAGGGACCGACAGAAGACTTGTAAAAGAAAAATGAAAAAAAGCTTTTTAAAAATGAAAATGAATTTCTCTACTTCAGATTCACCCACACCCTCAGTGCGTTTTCCTAGGATGATGTAACTGGCTGGATTTCTTACCCTAGTAACTAATTCTGAACTGATCCAATGACAATACATGAAGGCCTTTCACCGGCTTACTTGAAAGCACCCGTTTTCCCTGGCAATTAAGCCAAACATATATACTTTCCCATTTGAATGCAGTTCTGTGTAAGTCAGGAGGAGGTAAATGAATTAAAGGCACAGTGGTTTTCCATCTGGATTGTGATGGAGGGTACTACACTGGGTTGGTAACAGTGTTGCTGGTAATTCAAAGGTGATAACGAACAGAATTCTCCTTGAAACTTTTCTGGAAGAGACTTTGCAAAACATCTTACACACTCTTCACAACTGGCACTCTGTGCTAAAAATAAAATACACCAGAAGTACACATCCTACCATACTATCTCATATTCTAAATAATTTTCTGCTATTATACTGGCATGAATGTGAAGGACTAAGCTCCAATTTTCATCTGTGGTAGGTAGATCTTGTCCAAAAATTAATATATTTGGGGGGGGGGGACTGTAGAACGAGAGAACCAAAGTCACAGGAATGACTTTTTTTCTTACTCTTAACACTAGGCTTCTTCAGCCTTTTTTGCTGAATAGCATGCAAATGTTCCATATAAGAATCTAATCAAATTTTTACTAGCAGCAGCTAAATCTAGTAGTTGTCCAGTGTTGGAAAGACCACCAAAAATGTCTCTGTGGAATGGTAAAAGTATGGGATTTTACCGTCAACAAATTTCTAACTTGGAAAATGCAGAAATTAAAGAGCCTCACCATAGCACAGCCATAGTGTCACTGTTTTTCCCCTGTCTGGATGCAGCCTTTGACTGCCAATTACTGCTGATATGCACTGAAAGTCATTGCCTGCCACTGGAGTCTGTACCATCTGCTGTTTGAAGGCACTCGATTGACTGACTGACTGACTGATTGTTCTGGTTTAATAAAGATGGTCAAATTTGTATTATTTTTGCCTCAAAATGCCTTCTTTGCCCCTTGGTCCTTTTGAATCCATACCAGCTAATTGCATTCTGCCTAAAACAGTCCTTGAAACCAACCTATTAGCTCTGGATCTCTAGGAATAAATGCAATTGAGTATTTCTCCCTGAAACCACTTTATTCCTTTTACAGTGCCCTGGACACACATGGCATTCTCAATACAGATCCAATGTGGTGCCAACACAATGCAATACAGATGCTTTACAGAACATCTGGAGGTACCCTCAGTCTAGAGCTTGTTCTCACAGAGGCTATATCTTGATGACCCCGGGGAAGCTCACAGGCATGACAATGCTCATAGATCTAGCATCTGGACTTCAGAAATGTACAGTTGGACCTCCATATCCGCTGATCCGGTAACCACAAATTCAGTTTTCCATGGTGATCAGATCAACCTCCCTCCCCCGACGCTGGCGCCATTAAGCCTACCTGAAGCTTCTTGGAGGCCTGAGACAGACAGGAAATTGTAGGAAATAGATGCGAGATTTCCCATCATTCCTGCAAAAAAGCATGGGATTTCACAGGAATGGTGGGAAATTGAGTGCATTTCCCTGAGTTTGAATTATCTGTTGTTTTTTATTAACCATGGTAGGACCTGGAATGTATCTCGCACAGATACGGAAGTCCAACTGGACCACCCTTGATTCTGGAAGTAACACTTTTGCTATCCTGACTAGCAGTAGAGCCCTGGTTTCTTCTTGTGCGGAGCAGAAGAAATATGCCTACCCAGGTTCTAAACAGCAGCCATTAAGCAAGCTAGATGGTATATTACAATCTGGATGGATATCTAGTGGCACAGTGGTTAAGGAACGTAGCTTAGGACCCAGAAATCTCTTGGTTCAAAACCCCACTGCCTCATGGAAATTCACTGGCCTTCCCAGTTATGGGTAAAATAACTTCACTGCCCTGCCCCTGCCTCAGGATAGGCAAAGACTAAAAGAGTGAATCCAGGCAGAGAATTCACAGTGAAGCTCCTAAGACAATTGGATGGACCACACATCATCTTTCCTGCAACTCCTGCAGTCAACCCAACACTTAATGGCATCATTACACTCTTTTGGATTACTGATGAGGTTGAGAGGGAAAATTCTGATGCTTGGGTAACTCAGAGTTTCCACAGAGTTTCACCCCCAGGCTTTTTCCATTTTCCTTCAAGACAGAAGGATGCCACCAACCTAGATGTTACTTGCTTCTCTCTTAAGTGTTCCATTAGCAAGTTTTCATAACCCTCTAACAGTGCCACACTAGCTCCTTAAATACTAGGCTGCAAAACATGTACTGATTGTTTGTTTATATTTCTATCCTGCCCTATACCCAAAGGTGTCAGGATGGCTCACAATATTTATATCCTTTCCCATCACCCGTAGGCCGTGGAGTGACCCATATAATCAAACACAAGACATAGTCACACCTTCATTTTAAACCTTCTTCAGTCCGCCTTCACGTCTGGTCGCCCACACCTTTTCCTTTCTATCAGTTTTATTTGTAGACTGTCCATTCAAGAAAACCCAAATGGAGGGTGGAAAGTCCACAAATAAAATGGATAGAAATGGAACAGTGTGAGTAGTCAGCTCACAAATAGGACTGAAGAAGGTTTAAAGTGAAGGTGTGATCACGGCTGCATACAAGAAAACCACAGTATTCTAAGACTATAAAAAAGTTCCTAAAAGCACATATAAAAACAAGATTAAAGGCAATCATTTCAAACTCAGTAAACAGTCTCAATGAACTAAAAGCAACTGTACATGTATCAGTTCTCCTGATTTCATCTGAAATATGTGGAACGTAGATCAAACTCCCAACATTGCTTGATATTCAGTGAAGACGGTCCCTCTTAGTTCAAGGTCAAATATATCAATGGCTGCTAGAATGGATGCCTAGGTACCACCTCCAGGTTGGAGAGACAGCCATCATGATGCCTCTTAAGGCCATTTGCAGGGAGTCAAGAGCAGGTAAAGGTTTTGCCTGTGTGTTCTGCTTGAAAATGTATAGTCCCGGGATAGTGATGTCCTGTAATACTATTATGGGGAATCAGTCAAGGATGCCAGGTTTCCTGTAACAGTGATGCTTACCTGTTTTGGAATGAGGCCCCTGTGGGCTACCAGAAGCCAACCAAGTGTATAAAAAACAGAAAAAGGAAGTGGGTGACCACTTCCCTGGTTTCTGGTAACCCCAAAGCAAGGTCATTACAAAACAAAGGCAAGACTATTCTTCACGTCTCAATGACTGCTAGAATGGACACCCAGGTACGTCCTCCAGGCTGGAAAGACAGGCAGGATGCCTCTAAAGTTCATTTGCGGGTAAAGGTTTTGCCTGTCTTCTGCTTGGGATCCCCAGAAGCAAAAGCTGGGTCAGTGTGTGAGACAGGATGCTGGGCTATATAGACTGTGGCCTGATCCAGCAGAGCTCCTCTTAAATTCTAAGGGGCTGGACAAATACACGGAGGACAGGTGTAGCAATGAATACTAGGACAGATACCCAGGTACATCCTTCAGGCTGTGGAGACAGGCAGGATGCCTCTAAAGGCCACTTGCAGGGAGTGGAGAGCAGGTGTAGGTTTTGCCTGTCTTCTGCTTGAGATGCCCAGAAGCAATTGATGAGCCAGTGTGTGAGACAGGATGCTTGAATAGATGGGCTGCGGCCCAATCCAGCAGGGTTCCTCTTATGTTCTATGTCTGGCGAGG
This sequence comes from Aspidoscelis tigris stejnegeri, assembly GCA_023333525.1. Classification (NCBI taxonomy): domain Eukaryota; kingdom Metazoa; phylum Chordata; class Lepidosauria; order Squamata; family Teiidae; genus Aspidoscelis; species Aspidoscelis tigris. Next base: position 106,833,606 of record JALMGA010000003.1, on the reverse strand, counting down.
GGCATCAAGAGGCAACTGTGGAATCATTTTAAAATCCCCCATTGCCTCTTATTCTCTGGAGGCAGCCTTAGTTTGGGAATAGCGTCTGCAGGCTTCTGCAGACAAATCCATGCCAGCAAGCACTGATCCAATCTCATGTAAATGATCGACCCTTAATTTTATGATGTTATAATTCAGCAATGTGCTCCATTAAAGAATCCTGTATTTCCTTCGGCTTGTATTGCGAAGGATGGGGAGGGGGGGGAGAATCAGGAGGGGGCAGAGAAACCAATCTTCTGCTGCCCTCTGCTGTTCAACAAATAAAATGAAACATTTACCTTAAGGCATAAATAGTTTGCAAGTGCAGCTGAACAACCTTAACCCATCCTATACAACGGGGAGGAAGTTTGTGGCTGAAACAAAGAAGGGAATAAACTCTCACACTATCCAATTGGGCTTTTAAAATGTATCACTATCTCCTGGAGAAAAGGAAAGGTCTGGTGAGCCAGTTTGGTCTAGTGGTTAAGAAGCCGGACTCTTATCTATGAATACTGGGTTTGATTCTGCACTCCTCCACAAAGCCAGCTGGGTGACCTTGGGCTAATCATAGCTCTTTCTGAGCTCTCCCAGCCCCACCCACCTCACAGGGTGTTGTGGGGAGAATAGAAAAGCTTTTTCAGCCGCTTTGAGTCCCCTTAAATGGGTGAGAAAAGCAGGGTAGAAAAGCCCTCTTCTTCTTCTACTGGGTTTGATTCTGCACTCTTCCACAAAGCCAGCTGGGTGACCTTAGACTAATCACAGCTTGTTCTGAGCTCACAGTCCCACCCAAATCACAGGGTGCTCTGTTGTGGGTAGAAGAACAGAAGGTTTGTCAGCCACATTGAGTCCCCTTAATGGGTGAGAAAAGCAGGGTAGAAAAGCCAACTCCTTCTCTTCTTCTAAGAAGCTTGCAGAATTAGAGTACTAAAGTGAGGTTTTCCACCAGGTGGAAAGGTCAATCACCTTTGATCCCGATCAAAGTGTTCTGGTTTGTGAGTTTATGCAATCAGGAGGAAGGGAGATACATAGCCAAGACAACACTCTAGATTTGTACCAGGGACTTGAGAAAGTCAGTCCGCTACCTACCTGATTTTTATATTGCCCCATTACCATACTCTCAGCATGATAAAAATACACAAGATAGAAAAGTAATGAAAAAATAGCAATAAACGTAAGACTAAAAATAAAAATGGAATTAAAAATTTCTAAATAGAAGAGCAACTACAAACGGAATCCTGATTGCCCATCTATCTGGCCCTGGGACGGATCCACTTCAACGGAGCATTAAAAGCAAGGAGTTTTAAGGATATAGATAAATCCAGACCTTGGAAAATCTCACCAGCCTGCTTAGGTTTCACCCCTCCTAAAGTTCCAGTAAGGTCAATGGCAAAGTCGCAGAACCAAAGTGGGAGGGAGATCACTTTGCAGTGTAACAGTAGGAACCTCTGATAGGCCCTGTCATTGCATTAGCTAACTCATTTTATCCGTTTTTATACTGATTTAATGTAACCGAAACTAAGGCCTTCAGGTATAGAGCAAGATAGAAAGATAAACAAATAGCTTACACCTATAAGGTAGCCAAGAATGAGAGCGAGAGTTTACATGCTCATGGAGTGCCAGTTTAACACAGAAGCTGCATTTCCACTGAAGTTTTTAAGCAAACTGAATACATTTTCAGAGTTGGGCAATCCTAAAGGATTAGAGGAATCTGCAGTTTCCGATGATTAAAGGTCCCCAAATACGGACTATCTATATTTGGATAAAAAGAAATCTCACAATGGGATTTTGAAATAATCCTCACTTTTTGCGAATGGGAGCACATGGCTTTTGGGGAGGCAGGAAGGGGTGTTCTCTTCAGCTCCCCCTGACTCAACCATCACCCATTATTTCTTTTTCTCCCAGCCACAGCTGTTGCAATGTTATGAGAGATGCATTACATTGTAACAGCAGGGAGATCCTGACAATGCAGAGAAGAGGGGCTCTTTTTTATCTCTCCCCTCCCATCCCCTTGAAGCTTTATGTGTGGAGAGTCTGATTTTAAAGACACAGCAATCGGAGCTTTCTCTCTCCCCTCCCTTCCCCTTGCAGCTTTATGCATGGAGAGTCTGATTTTAAAGAGACAGTGATCGGAGCTTTATCTCTCCCCTCCCATCCCCTTGAAGCTTTATGCGTGGAGAGTCTGATTTTAAAGACACAGCAATCGGAGCTTTCTCTCTCCCCTCCCTTCCCCTTGCAGCTTTATGCGTGGAGAGTCTGATTTTAAAGAGACAATGATCGGAGCTTTATCTCTCCCCTCCCATCCCTTTGCTGCTTTATGCATGGAGATTCTGATCCCTGCCCCATAAAGTTGGGGTGTGATGCAAAAGGGAGGGGGAGGGGGTTCCCATTAAATCTGCATAATAAGCTATAAATGGGGACATGAAAAAAACAGAGCTCAATGAGGATTAAATTTATCCAGATTTAAAAATGTACTAAGTTGTGCAGTGGGGATGCAGCCACAGAAAGCCAAGTTAGCATCAATCAATTGATCTGGGTTAACAATTTCTTTGCTCTTATACAATGTTATGATATAGATAGACTGTGGGCATCTCCTCGGTGTCAAATTGAGCTTCCCTGCAGGTCTCTCCCAGCTTCAGGCCACCTTAGAAAAGGGTTTGATATCTCCATGGCTGCCCGAGGCTGCCATTTTAAAAGTCTTCACACCTGTACCTTGTCCTCTATGCACAGGTGCAGGGGGTCTATACTGAAATACAGACTGTTCCTCTGTGGTGTGGACCTGGCTCGGTGCATGAGAAGCAGCTTCAGAGCTGCTTTTCATTCACTGGAGTTTTTCAACTTCTCCATGCACCCTTTGATATGAGATGCTGTGGAGATGCCCCCTCCAAAGCATTGTGAATGTCATGTGTAGGAATAGCCTGAAAAAAATTAAAAAGGACTGAAGATTTTATGTATTTATTTCTATACATTCATATCTGGTTCTTTACCAAGTTGTCCTGGTGTGAGTCACAACATTCATAAAAACATAAAAGCATTAAGGTGGCCTACGGAGCTTCACTGCAACCCATTTGGCCGTCAGGGTAGAGAAGTATCATCTAGAAGGAATGTTACTCTATTGGCATTCAAGTTTTAATTCTGAATGTTTAAATCAAGTGCTTGGACAAGCTGGTACATGAAGAATGCTTGAAAAAAGTTGGCACTGCATTTTTCAAGAGCCAAATTTATTCTGTGTAGGGACTTTAATGTATGGATAAGTCCCGGCTTAGACAATAAGAATGGAAAGGGTTTACATAGTGTAAGGATGAAGCAGGAGTTGCCCCATGTGGAACAAGAAATGAGAAGATTTCTGCTTTCTGTCTTTTCCACCTCACTAAAGAAAGTTATACAAGTGAATACATGCACCTTTGCTTTCTCAAACTGATCACACGATCATACACAGGAATTCTCCATAGCCTAGTAACTCAAACAACCATGGTCCCCAAAACCATCTTGAGATGGAAGATCAAGCACCCATCACCCTCATGCCTTGCTGAAAGATGCAGAGAAGGCCTCCACTTTCCAAAGTCCTTTATTTCTGTTTATGCATCTTTTAAGCACTCGCCTGCCATTCAAGCTGTCACTTATCTTCTTCTAGTTGTATGCTTAACACTTCTCCACACTTGTGGAACATCAGAACCATGTTCAGAGTGCAGGCGTCCATTCCAAAGACCAACCTATCTTTCTGGAAAACGCATCACAGCAAAAAGGTACTGTCGATCTGGAAAATAAAAATCAAGAAAACGGCCAAGTGATCAAAGGGCAACGGTAAGTCCTATGAGGAAAACTGTAGTATTTGAGGGTATTAGAGTCTTTACCAATGACATCCTTTTAGGCTTATAGATCCTATTGACTTCATAGTGGCTAGCTTTTTCCCTCTGCCAAAAGGCTGCAATCAAGGAAAGGTATGACAGAGACATCTAATACATGGCTTCAGATAATAACGTAAGAAATGCCCACTGGATCAGACCCACGGCCATGCAACTCAGTAGGCTGTTCCCACAGTGGACAGCCAGCTGCCCAGGGAACCCGCCAGCAGCTGGTCTTTGGAGGTAGATCACCTCCTTCCACATCAGGACTCATAGCCCTGACTTCTATGACTTCATCCAAACCTTTTCTGAAACCATCCAAGCTGGTAACTATTGCAACATCTAGTGGAGGTAAATTCCAAAGTTTAGCTATGTCTTGTTTTAAAAGATCTCCTGTGTCCAAATTTGTCCAAGATTCAGCTTCATAAGGTACCCTCTGGGTCAAGTATTTTGAGAAAGAAAAAAATTATCCTTATCTATTTTGTCCATACCATGCACAATTTTATACACCTCTTATCATGTCTCTTTTTTCACAATCTCCTTTCTAGACTAAAAAGTCCCAGATATCGCAAACTTTCCTCACAGGGGAGCTCTTCCAGTCCGCTGACCATTTTAGCTGCCATCCCCTGGACGTTCTCCAACTCATGTTGGAGATGCAGCAAACAAAACTGCACACAGTATTCCATATGTGGCTGTGTCACTGATTTGTATAAAGGTGGATAGAGAAAATTTCTCTATTGCACAACACTAGAACCAGGGGTCACTCTATGAAGCTGATGGGTAGGAGAGTCAGATCAGAGAAGGGGAAATATTTCTTCACCCAGAGGGTCATTGGTCTATGGAACTTGCTGCCAGAAGAGGTGGTAACAGCAACCAACCTAGATGGCTTTAAGAAAGGGTTAGACAAATTTATGGACAGGTGTATCAATGTCTACTAGAGTTGATGTCGGTACATCCTCCAGACTGGGGAGACAGGCAGGATGCTTCCAAAGGCCATTTTCTAGGATTTGGTGAGAGCACATCGGTTTGCCTTTGACTTCTGCTTGAGATGCCCACAAGCAATTTGTGGTCCACTGTGTGGGCCAGGATGCTGGACTAGATGAGCTGTGGCCTGATCCTGCAGGGCTCCTCTTATGTTCTTATTACATTAGCATCTCTGTTTTCAATACTGTTTTAAATAAAGAGGTGCCTTTCACAGCCAGGAACCCTCAGCACCCTTAGTTAACTGGAGTACCTCTTCACACCACCAATATTCTCTCTTTGGCATGTGGCAATAAGACATCAAAAGAGATGGACTTAGTACGTAGAATATATTACTACCAGAAGTAAATGCAGTTAACCTATTAAAACATCATAGTGGAACACCACCAGATAACATTATGGTATTCATGTCCCACTTTGCAGATTCCAAGAATAAGATACTTGAAAGTGTTATTTCCTTCCCGTTATATTTTAGGTCCCCCATCCAGACTTTCTTGAATTGCTGCCCACCTCTGGAATTCCTCCACACACATCTATGTACAAAAAACAATGCTGGATTAGATCAGCAATTTTCAAACCGTAGACCTCCACGTTTTCCCAAATGATTTCCAACCCTAGCTAATGCTCATAATCCAAGAAACATTTGGAGGACCACAGCTTGAGAACCACTGGGCTAGATGAAACTTTGGCATGGCCTGCCAACAGCTTTTTAAATTATAAATTCTTACCAATGCGCTATAATGCCAGAAACCTGAAACAAATCCCACTTACATCTCAAGCAAGAAAGTTACGATCTAGAGGTGAATTAAGAAGCAAAGGCACCTACAAACTGAAAACAGAAAGAAGGGTTCTTCTTCTTTTCAGCACATGACAACAATGGAATACAAGGGTGTTGATAAAGTTATCTTTCAAGGGTCAGGACCTTCCAGGATCTCAAAATTAAGTGAGCTCCTTGTATAGAAAGTGGATCATAAAGCAAAAACTTACCAAAAAGTGTTTGTCTCTCTTGGTAGGTAAGGCATTTGAGGGAAAGAGGAAAAAAATTAAAAGCAAGCTTTCTCAATCAGATCAAAGCCTGCCCCTTTAAAGTGTCTTTCCTTAATAGTAACCAAATAAGACTGTTTGAGGTTGTTCTTCAATTTGTGCCTGGTTGGTGTAATTCTACCACATTCGCAACAACAGATCACAGCTGAGGGACATGATTCCCTGACCCAAGTTCTCATATTTATAAGGGGGAAAAAATGAAAAGCGCTTCTTCCCATACTCACCTCTCCTGATACAGGATTGATACATAGGTACCAATTTGAGGAAGTGTACGAATAGCCTGAAATGTGTCTTAGCCAGGCACAACAGCTATGCAAACCAGTAGCTGGACATTTCAACTACTGAGGTTTTTGTCTGTGCCAGTGTCTCACGTCTTCCCACTATTAGACCCTTTAGGACTCAGCTGAATCCCCTTCCCAGTGGAAGACTAAGGGAACTGCAAAACATTTAGGAGTCACTGGGTAAGGGTCAAACGTGATGGCCTTTTTGGGAAGAGGCAAATCAATAGGAACTTTAGGTAGTTCCAATACCTTCACATGACAAATATTGGAGCTAAGCAGAGAATCTTCTAGGATCACATGACAGATAAATTTCACCAGACATTCGCTAAAACAAAGGGCAAGGGATATTATCACTCCTGAATGTCCCTTGCTGGTTTACACTACCAGAAAAAAGTGTAATCTGCGCTTACTAGTTTAAAATCTTTTAGGGCTAAGCACAGAGTAACTTCAAAATCTGTAGCAGAAATGGACAAGTGATCAAAATCAAGAAGATCTATGGGGTATGATTTGTTATAAATTTATTTAATCTCCAGTATTTTCAGCTTGCACCTTTGCTCCAGCACTTTTTAAAATAGAATGTTTTATCCATGGCAGCTGCAGCTGTCAGGTTTACAATGAGTACCAGTCAAATCAGGGTTCTCTGAAGAGGTTTAGTTTAATCCTACTAAAACTTGTTGCGTTTGGTGCTGTTTATCAGTTCTTTTAATTTCTGGGTTTCATTCCCATCCTTAGCCCAAATTAGCAGAGTCAAGATTTTACAAAGCTCTTGAGTGTACAGTAGCCACTGCATGTGAAGGCTTCTCATGTACAACCTATAATCTGATAATCCTAAAACAGGAGTCCCTCAGATGGGGTGGCAATTATCAATTTCCCATTAATTTTCGGTTTTGTTTTTTTGGCCTAGAAACCAGAAACCCTCAATTCTATTGAATATTTAACTGGCAGGAAGGAAAAATATACAAGCTTGTATTTATACTGAACTTCTATCAATGGCAACAGGTTGTAATGTTTGCAAAAACTATCACAAAAGACTCATGAACATCAATTCAGCTTTATACCGTAAATACTGCTGGATCAATGATTTAGGATTATCAGTCCTTGTTATCACATATTATCTGTAACAGTTCAAAAGCATCCTGGAGAAAAAATCCTGAAAAAACACATACCTTACGGTATATAATAATGCAACTGCATTAGCTAAATATATACTGTACACAAGTCTTATCAGCATTTTATCCACCAAAGATGTGAAATTCCACTTTTTAAATATAAAGCAGATTTAGCCAGTAATGTATACTTATAATACAGCCCTCTTTTTATTTATTTATTCATTTATTTATTTATTTTTATTTATTTTTGCTTTGCTTTAACCTTAAACAATTTGGTCACAATGCACCTTTGATATAAAACTGTTTTAAATTTTATTAATACTCAGGACTCAGGTTTGCCAGGATTGGAATACTCTTTTTTTTTCCAGTAGCATTTTTAGAACCACTTTTGGTAACAAATACAGCAATTTGGAATGAGCTTCCAAGGTCAGAAGGTTGAAGTGTGCTACCCAGAATTCATTCCAACTCAAAACAAAAATTAGTTGCTGTGATGAACAACAGTATTAAAGGGTTTCAAAAACATCACAGAAACCTTTCTCTACAGATGCTACATCTTTTCACTTTTGTTTTTGGCTAGAATGTTTAATAAATATGTATTTAGAAATGTAGTGCAACAGCTTCAACCCATCTGAACTGTTTGCTCTACTCCCCACCCCTACTAGATTCATGATGACCATATGAGATCAGTTTCATAGGTGTACGGTTGTTTTTATTATTTCCCAATGGCCTAAAGTAAATGAAGAGTAATACAATAATTTAGCCTCAGTATTACTAACACAAATCTGATCATATTATCAACAGTGTACAATTAATACTGGTCGGATATTGAAGTCTGTGTTGTTGCCACTGCACACTTTGATAAGGATTGGTCAGACGAGCTTAGATTCATAAGAAATGGGTTCACTGATGAATCTTGAGCACTCTTCCCAATTATTTTTTTATAACCACTTTGTATTTATACTGTAATGTTCACACTGAAGGAGCACCCAAAGCAAGTCTGGTACTCAAACACTGCGGATACCAGAACTCTTAGCATTAAGGACCTCTACTTTTTTTTTCATGGCCCTGATCTGTATAAACATTCAACTCATGAAGATGTGCAAAAAGGAGGGGGGAAAAGGGGGGGAAAGTCAAATTACAGCATAGTTATCCAGAGGAGAAAGTTGTTACACAAACTCTTAAGAAAATGACAATCTTTTTTTTTCCTTTTACTATAAATACATTTAACAGTTTAGCAGAAAGACAAGCTAAATTTAAGATTGTTCACATTTGAAGTTGCATCACTCTCTGCTAATGATAAATAAGGAACAGGTCTTGACAGTGAAATTTGGACATAGCAATTTTCATCAACAGATCAGTTGAAGACTGGTTTAAAGAAGGGTTAAAACAATGATTATTTTTGCAAAGTTCTGAGAAGTCCATCCGTTGTCCAAACTTTGGATTGAAGTTCTTATTTTTCTTTTTCCTTTATTTAGAGACAGATATATACAGTGTTGTTGTAATAATGAAACAAATGTGAAATCTACTGTAAAGTTGCACAATACAGAAAACGGTTGCTCCATCTTCTACTACATACATGTGTGACTCCACAGGTTAATTAATGCAGCTTTGTTTCTTTTTGTTAAGTTGGAATTATCCCATCACGCCTAAGACCCCGCTTTAATTCCAAATCCTCCAGTTTCTTCCACAGTTCTTCACGCTCCTTCTCCTTCTTCTTCTCACTAGTAAATAAAGGGAAAAAATCCATTAATGGTGAAGGAAGCTTTCCAGCTTGTCTCCCCTTGTTGTTTGCAAAAGTACTAAAACAAAATAGCTTCTGAGAAATAATGACGTATTGTGTAGGGTATCCTGGAATGTTCAAATTCCTTACGAGTCAATGCAAAAGCTCAGGAGTAGCACAGTTTTATGCATTCACAGAATAACCCAAGCTTCATGGGTCCTGATAAAATCCAATTCTACTAAGTCAAGCAAGACTTGAGGGTCACACTGCATGCTCAACTGTTCTCCCCCTACACTTGGTATCGAGCTGATGAAAACCTGCCTTCAGCAGAGAACAGTTAATTAATGTCATTACAAATGAATGATATTGCTGTGCACCTTTTCAGGGAAAGGAAACTACTGTATTCCTACATGCAGTATATAAAAGTCAACCAAGTTTCATTTGTCAATATGTCTTGCCAAGACCCACTGCTTTTATTTCCAGCATTACCTCTGTCTCTCCCTCCTCGTAAAAGAATCCTGAAGTAGTTTGCAAAAACAGAATAAAAATTCTTCCTCATTATGTCTCTTCTTAGCACAGAATGACAACACTTAATTATTACTGGAATTTATAATCATCTGGGGTTTTGAGGCTGGCTGTTTAACAGTCTTAATTATCTCCGACAACAATAACTTTTTCTTTTCTGTACCTTACTCTTATTTGTTTGTTTTTCTACCCTGCCCTACACCCAAAGGTCTCAAGGCAGGTCACAACAAGATCATTATAAAAGCAGATAAAACAGATTGGCTAAAACAGTGACAGTGCTTTGCATGGGGAGGGGATGCTATTCACCCAGCCAAATTTGTTGAATTTTTGAGGGTTTTTAAACGTGCATCTTGTTTTAATACGTATTTCATTTTTATCTGAATCTGTTTGAATTTGTATCCTGTTTTAATCTGTTGTTACCCGCCCAGAGACCTTCGGGTATGGGGCGGGACAGAAATGTAAATAAATAAATAAATAAGAGGCGCATCTTCACCAGTTGTTTGAAAGTATACAGTGAAGATGCCTGAAGCACCACAGAGGAGACTGTTCCACAGCCAGGGGGCTATGACCAAGAAGACCCCGAACACTTTAACATCTATTATTGCTGTTGTTCTCAGTTGCACTTCTGAAATTACAGCCATACATTTATTCATTTAGAGAACTTTTATTCTGCCCTTATGCCTACTCTTTACAAGATAACAAGACCCTGCCCTCAGGCTTACAATCTCAAAAGACATGATGCAAAGAAATAAAGAAGACTAGGAGGAAAGGAAAAAGTATCCTGTGCACAGACATACAGCTTCATCTGTTCCCCATCTTCTGCAGCTCAGTGATGGCATGTTAAATAGCAGAAGAGGGAAGAACCTGAAGACACCAGTCTCTGGCGTGGCAGACGGAGACACCCTGCAGTCCTAAAATGAAACTCTTAAGTTTTTAACTTCTGGATTTCTCTGCTTCATAATTTTAGTGTTCATATAACTTTCGACCCTCTAAAGACCTTATTTCCTAATTGTGAGCCAGCTTGGTCTAGTGGTTAGGGAGCTGGACTGTTATCTGGGAATACTGTGTTCAACTCCACACTCCCCCATTAAAGCCAGCTGGGTGACCTTGGGCTAGTCACAGCTCTCTTCTCAGCTCTCACTGCCCCACTCATCTCACAGGGTGTCTGGTGTGGAGAGAAGAACAGAAAGCTTTGTCAGCCGCTCTGAGTCCCCTTAAATGCGTGGGAAAAGCAGGGTAGAAAAGCCAACTCTTCTTCTTCTTCTCCTGTATTAATTTAACTTAAAAAAACTAGAAAGTTACTAACAATGACATTTTGCATTCAACTACAACCATTAAACTATGACTGTTATGGAACAAGTCCAAGTGTCAACAGCAGAGCTAACAACTTAGCCTAGAAGAATCAGATTATTATTAACTTGTTACTAGAAACCAAAAAGAATGTAAGGAATTCCTCCTGGTCAGACAACAGGTCCCTAAGCTTCTACCCTTGAATAAACTACTACTTGCCAATGTGTTTTAACTGCTGTTTTTATTTTTTTCTTAATGTTTTGTAAACCGCTTTGAGGGTTTTTTTAAATGGGTGGTATAAAAATGTCTTTAAAAATTAATATATAAAAATGGGAAAACTGTATTTCAAACAGAATAGTGTTTAAAACTGAATGTGGCATATTATAGGAACCTGTTGTTCATCTAAGCCTCATTTTGACTGTCTATCAAATATCAATAATGACAGCATCGTCCTTATTAATCACAAAAAGGTTCTTGGAAAAAGATTGAATTTTCAAAACACTACAAAACTTGGCAAAAAACTCATTCCAAATCAGCACCGTCCCACCATTTTCCATGAGACTGGTTAGTAACTTAGACTGTTCTAAACAAAAGGCCTATTCTGGATTGTGCCTATCTGAAACTATCCAATGCAGTGATTTTCAACCTGGGGTACACCCCACCCCTCCCCGGGCCGGGGTTTGAACCAGGACATTTAGGGGGGGAAATCAACAATGGCAAAAAAGGCACTTAGAGATAACAACATATAAATCTAAAATAGAAACTATAATAGAGGATACAATTTATGGAAATGGGGTAGCACAATAAAAAAAGGGTTGGGGATCGCTGATCAAATGTATAAAAAGGGCTCTTGGTTAGCTATTCAAACAAACTTAAAATTACAATGATAATAATAATTTTTTGAAAGCTTCATTGTGCTGTGAGCCTGGCGAGAAGGAAAAAGATTATGGCCTCCGAAACACGTGACAGACTATACTAACCGAACAAGGCTTGATGACATACAGTACCCTTCGCTTTGCTTGTGGGAACCCCGAGTCTCAGAAAAGACACGACTTTCACCAAGTCGCAAACTGCCCGGAGTTCCCGAAGTTTCCTCATTAGTTTCACCTGCTGCTTTGGACAAGCTGAAATTTCAGACAAAAGATGACGCACTATAATTGAGAAGGATGATTAAAGAAAAGACAGAGAAACATTTTAACTAAGGTGCGACTAATGATTGTATGGATGGCACTTCTTCCAGCTCTGGAAATGTCAAAGTCTTGAATGTATCAGGAGAAAGGAAGGACCTGCGGTTGAGAGAGGGGTCACTTTGCTCAGAGATTTCAATTAAGATCGAGTGGAAGATGTGAAGATTGGTATGAAATGCTTTCTAAAGACACAAATCATTCCTTGTATTTTCCAGACGCTATCTTCAAGCAAAGTGATGGCTAATTTTGAGGGCGCAGAGGGAATCGTTTTCTTAATACGAAAGCCTTGACACATTTAAGCCTTTAAGAACATAGAGCCAAAAGAAGTTTTGTGAGGAATGCAAGTTCACAAGCTAGGCAATGGGTACTGTATCTCATAAAAAACAGGAGAGGGGAGGAAAAAAACAACCATCTAGACATCTTGCAAGGGCCAGGCTAAGGAGCATGCGAAGGTGAAAAATAAAAATGAGGCACTGCAATCCATTGTGTGTGAAAATTATGCCATTACTGCAATGTGTAAAAAAAAAACCACACTCAAAAACTTAAAAAAAAAAGAGCAGGCTTTATACACAGCTGACAAAAGAAGTCTTTAAAAAGTTACCGCTGGCGATCTGACTTGTAAGTAGCTGTCAGCTCATCAAACATAGCGCTGTTCATTTCCATAAATGCCTTCAGCACGTTGTATACTAAAGCCACAATAGCTCTGTGAGAAACACAAAGGAAAAGTGAGGATCCATTAATTAGCAGCTGAAGTGGGGAAGAATATTTTAAATGTAAATACTACTTTTGTCTGATTTATTTGTGAAAATTAAATCCTCCTGAATGACAAGCTAATACAGATGTGCACATCTCCCCCCGCCCCCAAGTTCACTTTGCATCAAAGCAAATGGGATGCAACTCTTGAATTCCTGCCACCATCGGAAACACCTCCGAATCTGTTCTGAATCTGCTCCGAAGCTTTGACCAAAGGCACAAATGCTCTCGCTTTGCACACAAAGCTAAGTCTTCAAATCCAGCCAATACTTAATTTGAATATGAAGTTTCAAACCTTCATAATTCATATGAATTGCAAAGGTGACAAGCATTTTCACCCATCACATTAAGCAGTTTGATCAGTTACAAATCTCACACATTTTGAGGGGCTTTCAGCACTGGGGAACATGTTCAGAACAGAGCAAGAAATTCTGGATTTAATAACAAGAGGATACTGAGTTCTCATGGATGATCTGAAAAGAATCTTTTCCTTTTCGTCAACATAATCTACGATATCTCTACATAAAAACAGAATCCTGTTAATGCATTTAATGATGCATTATCAGCAACCGCCATCCAATTTTGAGCATGAAGCCTTTTCATTTTCTCTAACAAAGGAGATATACATGTGTGTGTGTGTGAGTGTGAGTGTGTGTGTGTGTGAGAGAGAGAGAGATTAGGAAGCCAAATTCAAGACAGTGTTGATCTGCAGAAAAGAAAAATCGAAAGGGGCTATTCAAACCTAAATGCATTATCTAAAAATGCAGAAATGAAAGTGGGGAAGGAATAAAACAACTGAATACTATTTTAGGATTGGTGGTTGCTTTTATGCTTCACCCTGTTAAATGCCAAGTGCTCCAAGCTGCCAAACACCGGCATACATTTTAAATAAACCCTCACAAACCCTTGTGTTTTCTTCAAAAGATAGTACATTGAGGAATCAATGCCAGGCCCCTGGTCTAAGCTACGTCAACTTGCAGTTCCTGATCTCAACTATGATAAAACCTTCAGAGGGGTCAGGAGGAAGGAGAGCTAAAATTAAAGAAAGAAAAGTGGAACGGCCAAAGGAAAAGCAACAGAACTCTTCCATAACACTTTGATATTTACGTTCTTCTCTGATCATTTCTACATAGCTGCAACGCAAGACTATGCATGTTTGCACATCTCAGTGTCCACGGCAGTTAAAAGGAGGCCTGGCTGATGAAATGAAATCAGTCTACATGCTATTGGTAAGCAAGTCTTCTCTGTTTTTGATAACCCGTGTTTAGTATGATTTTTTTGCAAGCACCTGATACACAAATTGTTGTTGACACCCCCAATGACAAAGGCAAGACCTTTACCTGTTCTTGACACCCTGCAAATGGCCTTTAGAAGCATCCTGGCTCTACCTCTCCAACCTGGAGGTAGCACATAGGCATCCATTCTAGTAGCCATTGATACTGCTGTCCTCCATGAATGTATTTAATCCTTTCTTAAAGCTATGTACAGTAAGTGCATGGGAACTACCAGCAAAAGTTCACAGAATATTGCCTGGATATGCAGAAGGTCTTCAAGTCCACCTTTCATTCTAACAGCTTGCTACTTGATCAACACAAGCAAGCTGTGCATGAACCAGCCCAAAGCAAAGTGTATTTCCTTGTGGATTTTTCTACATTTCCTACTCTTCCGTTAAATATTCTGAAAGCCAGTTTGATCTTGTGGTTAGAGTGCTGGACCCATGACTCATATCTCATACTCAGTGAGTTTGATTCCACACTCTTCCAGTTGGGTGGCCTTGGGCTAGTCACATCTCTCTGCTGAGCTCTCAAAGCCCCACCTACTTCACTGGGTGATTCTTGTGAGGAGAAGAACAGAAAGCTTTGTCAGCCACTTTAAGTCCCCTTAAGGGTGAGAAAAGAGAGGTAAAAACCCAACTCTTCTTCTTCTTAATAAATAATACTATTCACATGCAAATTTTGTTCTGACCATGTTTAGCTAGATCAAGCCAGGAAGCTTCTGACATTCAATAGTTCATTTTTCTCTTTCTCAATTCCAATAAGAATTTTTAAGAAAACCCAAGACCAATTATTTTAGGGCCATATCTGGACATTATCTGGCCATACTGCTCTGTTCACCTGTGATCATCAACACAAGTGACATAATTTTTAAGTCACTGCATAGAAAATACACTAAAAGGTAGAAACCTAAAATGTTTGGTATGTTGAAAAAGCAGCAAAAACTCACGGATTCCAGTGTTCTTTGGAAATCCTGTACAGACTGGAAAACATTATGGGAAGTATTACATTGGAATTCTCCTCTATCAAGCTCATGATGTATTCATTATTCCAATAGTACAGTGCTCTTTCAGCAACCTTGAGGAAGAGAAAAATTACAGTTACTTTCAAAATTCTTTTAACATTCCAACAATGACAATCACATATTCCTAACATCCAGCAGTCTGTACTAGTTTCTCATTCTGATCCTAGTCAACTTGCTGGTTTTCACCATAAAGTTGTCTGATGCGTACATCTTTAAAAATCACGCTCTTAGTCCCTTTTTCAGATACCGCCACGATTCTGGCTGTGGTATACAATCTTTAGAAAGACTCATTTTGAATCTACCATTTTATTCTCCCACACTGTTCAATTTTTATTATAATTCTCTTTTAACTCTTTTCCTGTCAGGCTGGCAAAGGATAACCACAAGACTCTTTCTTTAAAAAGATGAACAGTGATTTATTTCAGCTCAGCATTAGGACATTTCTTGTTGGGAGCAACTTGGAACAGAAAGCCCAGCATATTTATATGTTTCATAGCTGGGCGGGGTTTGGCCTTCAACCAATAAACAATAACTATTTTTCAAAACCAGTTTAAACTTGGAGCCAAAATGTATCACTTGACCCAGCAGGGAGGGGGGAGTCAACTGTCACTTCCAAAACAACAGGCAGCTACTACTATACGTATATACAGAATCACATAGGTGGCAGAGATCTTACATTCAAATATTATGGCAGGCAGCTAGCCCTGCCTGACATCACCCGTGCATTAAGTGCTGCATCCTGTAAATGGCTGCACACTAATTCTACCCTACTGCTAAGCATCTTCTGTTTATTGAAGTTATTGAATATATTTCTTATTTTTTAATATGGATAACACTGCCTTTGTTAATAGATCATGAATGAGACAAAGTACACAGGGAGAAAACTTTCTGATGGAATAGACTTCCTTCAAATGTGGATAGTTAGGAGGGGTGCTGAAAAAATAAATTTCCTGAGGAGGCAAGACTGGATAAGCTTGTGACCCTTCCCAATTTATAAAGCCCATATGAATCCCAAGGTCATGGCAGAACATGAGAATGCAAAGGAAATTCTGGTGAGAAACAAGTATTTTTTTATCATCCTCAAAAAGAGATCATGTCCGGTGCTTGGACTGTGGAATCTTACAAGTTTCACCTCTGTCCCCTGCTCCCTTGCTGCTTAACATTTATGTTAAGCTGCTGGGAGAACTCATCTCAGATCAGGAGCAAGGGATCATTAGTTATCTCATGACGCCCAGAATCATCCCACCACAAGGAGCAGCCAAAATAGTTGCTGGCACATGGATGGCCTTAAACAAAGCTAATGAGAGTGGAGTGGGCCGATACTGGAAGCTTTCAATACATCCATGAGTGCCAGCCTCCACTTCCTCTTCCCTCCCCAGTACACACATGGGCACCCTCTAAATTAGAAGAGATGAGGATTCAAAGTCTGTAGCCAGAGGTGGAACAGTTAATGGCCCTTTTTAAAAAATGAAGTTAAATCACAGTAAAGTGGAGACTAGTTGGCTGTCCAACAGAAATAGGCGTATCTTGAACAACTTGGTACTCCCCTTACAGCAGAATGTTTGCAGTTTGGGAGTTCACCTGGGTTCCAGCAGTCACTTAAGGCTTCTCTTGACTGGTTTCCCAATCCACTCAAGCAGCCTGTTTTCACAGTGCCCAGCCAGAAGTAACCAGGATCTGAAGTACAACATCATTCATCTCATTTTGAAATCAGTGAGAGCATAATTGTGAGTTCCCTCACCAAAATGCCCTTTCCTCTAATAATCTGTCTCACCCCCTTTCAAACCATTCATACCTAGTAAACTTATTATACTGTGGGACAGAAAACCCCATCTATTAGTTATGTGCTCTTTAAAGAAAAAAAACAATCACTTTATCTTCTCTTTCATCTTTCAACAATCAGTTCCATTGAATCGTCTCTGGTTCTTCTTTTGTGTCTGAGAAAAACACATTTATTCTTGCAGACATTTTATTGTTCTGACTTCACATCTTCCTTCATAGCCATCTCCTCATTTTTGGAAGCTTTGTCTCTTGGGGGCTTCTTATTGCTACTCCCAGTGATTCAGTGGTAGAATGTGTTCCATTTGAGCTTTCAAGCTTGTCTAACTCGTTTATGATCTCCAATAGACCGTTCTCCCTCTTCTGAGTTTATACATTACTGATTCTGTATTCTATCAGCATTCTGTAAAGCCCACGGTACTGATGAAAACCACTCTAGTTCACTGAGGTGACTCAGAACTTCTTGCATTTGTGCATAAACACCTATACAGAATGTTTTTCTCTATTTTTTTTCAGGCATACATGCTTTGACACTTCCAACAAAGAATTGCTAAGTGTATCTGCAGTTCCATCACCTGGTTCTCCCCTCCTTCAGTAGGACACTCATGAACATTTTCACCTTCAGTTTTAAGGGACTGATCTAACACCAGGTGCTCTTTCACTCCCACTGGCTTTACCCCAGGGATCAGTTTAAAAACCATTCTGCTGTCTTTTGAAGTAAGATACCAAGAGTATGGCTAAAAACAAGAAAACCTACTTAGATGTAAAAAGAACAGAGTATCATTTTACAGCTCTAAACCATACTTGACAACAAATGCAAAAAACCAACAAAAATGTTCAATTTAGGTAACAACTCAGCTGATGCAAAGTCATTATCTGCTAGTGCAGGGGTGGGCAAACTGCGGCTCAGGAGCCCTTTGGCCCCTCAAGTGTGGCTCTTCTAGCTTACGAGTACCCTAACTGACTTAATAACAATGTACCTACCTATATAGTTAAGTTTAAAAAATTTGGCCCTCAAAAGAAATTTCAATCATTGTATTGTTGATATTTGGATCTGTTGACTAATGAGTTTGCCAACCACTATGCTAGGGCTATAAAAGGAGCTGATGGCTCATAAAACCTGAGCTAGGTTTCCCAGATTCAAATGTATGCTTATCATAGGAATATCTTGTCTTTTGCCTATTTTTTTTTTACTACTGTGAAGACATTACCCTTACTAAAATGCCGTATTTTTCACTCCACAAGACGCACCAGCATATAAGAAGACCCACTTTTTAAGAACGTTTGAGGGGGGGAAATCGCCATTGGCCACTACTGCCACCTCCTCCCTTCAGCTGCCATGGATTTCTATCTTCTCCTTTTTCTTCCTTCAGCTGCAGTTGTTTTGCACACAGTGAAACCAAATGCTGCTAAAAAGGGGGAGATAGAAATCATCCCCTTCTTTCAATTGCGGTTGGTTTGTGCGCGGCAAAACCAACTGCAGCTGAAAGAAGGGGGAGATAGGAATCCATGGTGTTTTCTATCTTCTTCCCTTCTCTGGCCACAGTTGTTTTTAAGAAGGAATTCCTTTTCCTATCTTCTCCCTTTTCCCTTCAGCCACAGTTGTTTTGAAACTAACTGAGGTCAAACAGGGAGATACTGTCACATAAGACCCACCCCCATTTTTAGGGGTATTTTAGGGGTGGGAAAGTGCATCTTATGAAGTGAAAAATATGGTATGTTCTCTGCTGATAACTGCTGCCAATATAAACATAGCTGCTGTAACAATGTTCTTCACCTTAAGAAAAAACACAATTATTTGGTATTGCAAGCAAATTTATTGTGAATTATGTATCACAATGTATAATGCAATACTTTGCATTGCATGTTTCTACTCTTGTTGTAAAGTGCCTTGAGCAATTTTGTGGAAAAGCAGTATGCAAATAAAAATGGTCATGGTAAAAACCATAAAAAAGAACACCGATACTTACCGTGAGGTGGTGTTCTTGAAGACAGGGAGGGAAGGAATGCCTACCAGTGGGTTATCTCTGTGCTACTCTTCAGGAAAGCGACAGATGGCATACTAAACAGGACTATAAAGGAAGCCTCTTGGCACCAAATCCCCAGTCCTTCTGGAGCAAGATGAGCCAAGGAAGCTTATGAACTAACAGAAACCCAGTACAAAAAGGTTTGCCCCCTAGTCAAAGGGAGAGCCTGGCATTCCTTCCCTCTCCGTTTTCGAGAACACCACCGCACGGTAATTACTGGTGTTCTTTCCTCTGAAGATGGAACCAGAAAGGAATGCCTACCAGTGGGACATACCAAATACAGTGGTACCTCAACATACAAGTGCCCTGACATACAAGTGTTTTGAGATACAAGCCGCCGAGCGAGTGATATTTTGCTTTGAGATGAGAGCAAGATTTGAGATACGAGTATGTAAATACAGTACAGTACATAACAAAAACAACTGAGGTGGTGTTTTGGGAGCTGGAATGGATTAATGGGAAAATTGCTTTGAGATACGAGCGATTTGACATAAGAGCAAGGTTACGGAACGAATTAAACTCATATGTCAAGGTACCACTGTATCCATTTACCTGGGTGAGAGACTAGGGAGCATCCACAATCAAGAAGTGTTTTAGCACCCTGCTCCCCAAAACAGCTGTAACTGAGCATGAAAGCCTCCTCCAACCTGCCTCCAAGTCAGACTGTGAACGTTCTCAGTGGCTCCACCCTCCTGCAAGTTTATTTAAGAGAGGGAATGGGCGAGAAAGACCAAGCCTTCTCCAACCTGCCTCCAAGTCGGCCTGTGAGCGTTCTCAGTGGCTCCACCCTCCTGCAAGTATATTTAAGAAAGAGAATGGGAGAGAAAGATCAGGCCTTCTCCAACCTGCCTCCAAGTCGGACTGTGAGCGTTCTCAGTGGCTCCACCCTCCTGCAAGTATATTTGATAGGCAACTGCTTGGATCTCCTGGTGGCAAGCAGTCCGGCTATATCACTCCAGCAAATCCACTGTAGGGAGATGAGTCTGGGTAATTACCCGGCCACGGTCCCGTTCACGCTGGATGGATCACCCGGGAATAAAGCAGGGCTCTTAGGCCTCAAATCCATAAGTCAGAGTCTGAAGGAATTTTTCTTCACTGTCCTACAGAAAACAACAGGACTGGGGATTTGGCGCCAAGAGGCTTCCTTTATAGTTCTGTTTAGTGCACCATTTGTCGCTTTCCTGCAGAGTAGCACGGAGATAACCCACCGGTAGCGCATTCCTTCCCGGTTCCGTCTTCAGAGAACAGTGTAAAACATACTTAAAATATAACTTTCCTTCCCTGGCAGGACAACACTCAGAAGAACCGCAGCATCAAAGGCCTGGGTGAAGAGGTGTATTTTAACCAGATGCCAAAAGATACATAAAGGTGGGGCCTATCGGGAAGAGTTGGGGTCTGCAGCGCATCCATCACATGGCTCGCTGAGATGCCAGTTACAAACGATTATGCAATGACAACATTGCAGGTCCCACGCAGTCCCACCCCTTCCAGCAGGAAGGCCAGCTGGGAGACAGAACTGGGAGACAGAACTTAGAAGGAGGGAGATCCAGTTAGTGGTGTACCTCACTTGCACACTCCTTCCACACTCCCCGTTCAGAGATGGACTGGAGGAGAACCTTATAATCCTGTCCCCTTCTGCTGTTAAAATGTGAGTTTCGCACATCCCATTCTACCAGTCAACAGAAAGGTGGGCTTGAACTGGTGAAAGAGCTCAAGTTGCCTGTGGCTGCCGGCACTGGTGCCTTTCTGGCACATTCTCATCCTCCCTGGCAGATGAAGGTGCAGCAGTACAATGAATCTATAGAAGTGCTGGTCCAGGGAGACAGGACGTGCCCTGGCCAAGCCACTCTCAGTTCCAAACTGTCTCCATATCCCACAATAGTCATTTAGATGCATTATTCAGACTACATCCAAGAAACACCTGTATATTCAACATCGAACTTATTTAGATGAACTTCACACCTCTGAGCTTTACAAGGATTTATTTTGGAGTTCTCAGTGGTACTATTTGATTCTTGGTTCTTTTTACTGGAATACTCATGAATGCCACCTCTCCATTGCAAATATATTCTATGTTACCTGTACAGAGCCCCAACTGACACCTATTTTCTCTACCACGTTTAAAATACACCTGGCATTTTGTGGATAATATTAAGAGCTAGCAAGAATTTAAGTGTTTTTCAAAATTCACTTTTATATTTATACTTCCACATCCTTATAGACCCTTACAGAAATTGGCAGATAGTCTTATCCCATAAAGCATGCTTGCAGGGCATACCGAAAAGGCTACAGGTCCCATATATAAGAACACAGCATGCACAGTACAACCCCAGAAACACAAAGGATCCCTGCACAGATAAACGTCCATGTAATATTCCACAGGGGAAAAAATCTGGTTCGGGACTGCATCTCTGGTAGCAAAGCAGTAAAATATGAAAACAATAAAATGGTACTCCAAACTGCTTCGTTCTTCAGAGCTCCACCCTATCTGAACTGACTTTTCATACTAAAATAATTCCGACAGGACTTTGCTCATTTTTATCTGCATGCAATATCCTATTTGCTTCTATGTTTTTAGTCGCAATACTGACCTGAAAGTGAGGGCTAGAGACGCATTTAGCTATCTGTTTAAACAAAGGTTCTTGAATTTTGACAAACTGTGAAGGTTCAATCACATCCAGTATTTCTTCCAGCTCCCCAAGGAACATGACCTGAAGTGAGAAAGGAAGTATGAAATTTAGAAGCCGATTGCAGTTCTTCAAATCTATTAGGACGCACCAACTGAACTACGAAACTAGAATATAACAACAAGAATTTAATACTAGGGATGATTCAACCTGGCTGGCTAGTTACAAAGATATTCCTGAACTCTCCCGCTGTTCCAAGTATTTCTCTTAAAGCAGTGGGTTTACTAGAACAGGCAGCCAGCCATCTTTGGGTTATCAAAAGGAGAAATCATGCATAAAACTAAATACAGAATGAGGCTGTACTTAATTATTTTCCAGGTGGGATTGATGGCTTTCATTTCTATACTGTTTTTCATTTTAAAAAAGACATTAAAAGGAAGGGCATAAAAAAATGTGACAGATGTCTGAAAGAATAGAAGTAAACTTCATGCTGTCTCATAGGCAGTGTTCTGGAATACTCCCAAGGTTCCCTGTAATTCAGAGAAGAATATAGCCTGTTCCTTTTTATCCTCATGACAATGAAGTGCAATGAGCTAGGCTGAAAGAGATATGTGACTGAGTGGTGATCTGAACCTGGGTCTTCACAAGACCTTAGGAAATGGCCAACTTGCTGCATAAGGAAGCCCACTAGCAGGACACAAGCACAATAGCCTATTCTGCTTGCAGTCTCACAGCAGCTGGTCTCTGTAGGAATTGCACTTCCTGCTGCCACCAGGCCTAATTTTCATGAATTGGTGAAAACCTTTTCTGAAATTATCCAAGCTGGTAGCCCACCTCACATCTCATGTGAGTGAATTCTAAAGTTTTAACTAGGCATTGTGTTCTGTTCTGCTTTTAAATCATTTTGTCTATCATGATGTGCCCAAGATTCAGCTCCATTGGGTGACCTCTGGTTCGAGTATTCTGAGAAAGGGAGAAAATGTATGCCTATCCACTTTATTCTAAGTTAAACATTTATTTTTACTGCTTTACGCACAGCCTTTCTCCTAAAAGCTCAAGACAGTGAATATTATTTTCCTCCCTCTCATTTTTTCCCAAAAACTCCATCAAATGGGTTAAGACCGAGAGGTAGTGAGTAGCTTGATCTTCCATGACTCAGGATTCAAACCAACCCAGACTTTTTGTATGTTTGCCAGTGATATAGAAGAGGAGCTTCTGCACTGAAAGGTATTCAGACAGAAGGAGGAGGAGGAGGAGGAGGAGGAGAGTTGGCTTTTCTACCACACTTTTCTCACCCATTTAAGGGACCTCAAAGTGGCCCTCAACAAACACCCTGTGAGATGGTGGGGCTGTGAGAGCTCAGAAGAGAGCTGTGACTAAGTTTGTAAGTTTGTTAGAGGTAACAGGCACGGTGACACAGGAGCGAAGCATTTCTAATTTACTGCAAGAATTGTAAAATGTCAGTGATACGTATTTCTACCAGGAGACACTTGTACCATGGAAGAAATGTACAAAACATAACCTATGTGAATTACGTCTTGCCCTACTTACAAGAAAAATAAGTTCTAAAGTACAGTTCTAAGTTCTAAAGTAAAGCAGGCTGCTGCCAGCAGATTAGCACTACTGATAGAAGGAAAATGGGTTTCTATGAATCCAACAGGGTATTCAAATGTTTAATTATTACCCCACTAAAGGAATACCTGGCTTTATTTATAACTATACTTAAAGTCATCTCAAGGAGTTTAATGAATGGTTGGTTCAGCCAAACAATTGTTAGGACCTTTATTAAGGTAACTGACTAATTTACATTACCAGATGGATTTCAACAAACAAGTATTATCTTATCACAGCAGAATTATATGTTACCTGTTTTTGTAGCTAGAACAATATAGACTGATAATAATAAATGGGGATATCTGCTCCAAATCAGAATGTCATGATTGCTTTTTTCAGCTTGGAATTAAAAAACAACAACACCCTAGCCCATCTATACAGTAAATTATTCTTTGCTGCCATGTCTGTTTAGGACATAATGAGCCCCACCTTGCAAATATTATGCATGGTTTGGTCTCCAGGGGCGTAAAGGCATATAAGAAACTAGCGCTAATGCAGGTTTATGGAGCATTTAAAGAGGTTTTTGTTTATTGCTATTTCTGATTAATTCTTACAAGTTAGCTATGCTTTGTTTTACAAATCCAGGTGCATCCAAAGATGCCTCATTAGTTTGACTGGCAGTTAATAAGTTTCAGATCTGGACAAAAGCTTATTCTTATGCAAATAACCTGACTCTAAAGGATACAAAGATTCAGCAAAAACTCTTTTTGAAACCTCTTTCAAACATGGATTTTTTAAAAAAAAAAAACCCTTCACTGCTAGTCAATACCTAAGACCAGTTTAATTCATTTCTGGCACTTTCAGCATTGTTCAGGAGAATAAAATGTATTCACCTGAAAATTCAGGGTTACAATTAATCAAGGGTTAACATATTTCTCCCTGGGTTAGTTTCCAGGGAATTTGCTAGAGCAATTCAACATTAAAAAACAAGAGAAAAACCAAGTCTGATTTCTTGTTGATTTCTTTTTAATAGCTTATAATGTTGATGTGGTTTTCTATCCCAGAGTATAAACACACTGCTTAATTCATTAATCATAATGAACCTCATAACGACCAATGTATCAGGTAGCAGACGGCAAGATCACCTTAGATCACAGAGAAATTTGAACTTATTCCCTATCATTCCCTACAACCAAACCACTCAAAATATTCTGAAAAGGGCAACCAAAATGATTAAGGGGCTAGAACACCTCCCTTATGAAATCAGATAGCAATGTCCAGGCCTCTTCAGCTTTGAAAGACTGCATTTAAGAGTGGACCTGATTGAAGTACAGTGGTACCTTGACATACGAGTTTAATTCGTTCCGTAACCTTGCTCTTATGTCAATTCGCTCGTATCTCAAAGCAATTTTCCCATTAATCCATTCCAGCTCCCAAAACACCACCTCAGTTGTTTTTGTTATGTACTGTACTGTATTTACATACTCGTATCTCAAATCTTGCTCTCATCTCAAAGCAAAATATCACTCGCTCGGCGGCTTGTATCTCAAAACACTTGTATGTCAGGGCACTTGTATGTCAAGGTACCACTGTATACCTTTTTAAAAAGAAACATTCACAAACATCACAAAAGCAATTGAAAGGTATTTTTAGAAGGGTTCAGAAAGATCTAATCTGGTGCAGGCCGAATGTTGGAATGGATTAATAGCATGGTAGGTAAATTACAATTTGGATTGGGCTGCAGGATTCTTCTGTCAATACAAAGGCATAACAATATAAGCCATAAAAATGTTAATAGTGTTGTCTAAAACTTCTTTGCAGATTGATATTGATCTCTGCAAGTATAACCCTTGCCAAAATGGAGCTAAAATATCACTCGCTCGACGGCTTGTATCTCAAAACACTTGTATGTCAGGGCACTTGTATGTCGAGGTACCACTGTATATAAAGTCATGCATGATATAGAAAAGGTGGATAGAGAAAGCATATTTTCTCTATCACACAATACAATAGAATTTTGTTTGTTTGTTCAGAGCTCTGGCAGGGGTGGGGAGACTCAGGCAGCTTCTAGGTCAGCAAAGGCTGGTTGCCTAAGTTTAAAAGACATCTTGACGTAATTTGAAACTTGGTGAGGAAGATCATTCCAGTAGATGCAGAAGCAAAATTTGCAAAGTTGCTAAAGGAGGTCAGCATGGGGCATGGTCATGCTCTGTACCAGGTCAAAAGAAAACCCAACGGTTCCCAGAAAAGGATATGGACCTTTATCCACCATCTGAAAAACCAAGAGATGGCAGAGATCATCTCCAGAAACCTACATAGAAAGGAAATCTACACACCGTATACCTACCTCTTTTTGACTGCAGGTTTTTGGCCAGAATTTCATTAAACCTCTAATGACCTGAATTAAAAAAAAGAAAGTAAGTAGACTTTTTAGTATTAGAAATACAGAGGTCTATGAAATCAACTTCAATATACATCTGTGAGTGTATGTGTATGTGTGTAAATATATATATATATGTATGTATGTATCATATTTACAGGCTCTGTGAGTGAAGCATCTTTCTCCAGAAACTGCACTATGCAATACGCCAACTGCAAAGAAAGAGAAAAAAGTAGATATTAATGTTCTTCACCAAAAAGTCAAAAAAGTAAAAACATCGCACACTAACTACTATGAACATTTTCTGCTATAGCATTTTCCCCACATGCTATTGAACTTTTTCTCCTCCTAATTCCGCCCCCTGCTTTCCCTGACTCTGAGAAGTGGCCCTTGGTGATCAGGAAATCATTAAACGAAAGAAGGGATGCAGCGCATGGCTGTAAGGAAAGGACAAATACCATATAACCACCCCACAAGGCCTTCCATGTGTTCAGAGGCAAATGCAAGCCACACTCCGCTGTGTATCCCTCTATGTACATAAAGATAAAGGTATGCAGTTCTATCAGAACTGCAGTGCAAACCAAAATGTCAGCTTCTATATTACATTAAAATAGCTAGATCGGTGATGGCCAACCTATGACACGCGGGTCACAGGTGACACGCCAAGCCCTTTTGGGTGACACACATGGTCACCCTGGCACCTGGGCGTGTAGTGCTTGCTTGTTCTTGAAGTGTACAAAATACCAACTTTCAATTGAAGATTAGCAAATGAAATTCAGCAACAAAAGTCACTAATGTAAAGAATTATTTGTTTTTGCTTTTAATAAAATACATATATCAAGAATATAACTTTTTTACTAGAGCTACCAATATCACAAAATTATGGATATTTCTAGATGTGACACAGCACCCGAGTTAAGCTAGGTTTTCTTGTGAATTTTGACACACCAAGCTCAAAAGGTTCACCATCACTGAGCTAGATAAATGTGAGTTTGAAACCATATGGATGTATGTGAATGTGTCATTATCCTATGGATATATTTCTTTTATATTTCTGGCAGCACTGGATTATCTCAGGAGATGACATATCAAAAGAATAACAAGAATACATCTGCAGGGGATCAGAGGCAAAGTGTATACATGCCCCATAGTTCAATGAAAACGCACGGGATCAGCAAACTCTGTACACCTAGGGTATGCCAAGTATACCTAAGCAGCAGAAGGTAAATGGGCTGCCTATGGGCCAAAGGTAACATACAAGGAGTCACCATTTGGTTTATCACTGTCATACAGCGATAAAAGCAGCCTTCTTGCCAAAGCCAACTTCAGCTCAGCTGGCTGTTAGGAGGAGAAACCTTTAGCAATATTGCCATATTTTCCTCTCTCATCCAAAGCACTGAAACAGACTAAGACTGAGTACTGAGCACTGATGCAGGAAAAAAGAGAGAGCGCAGAAACATAGACAGGTGGGACTTTTCTCTGCAAGCTAATGGACTCATATTGCTGTTAAACACTTCAAAGGAAAAACAATGTAAAAAGGAGAGTTGGAGTCAATAAGTTCAATTAAGTATGAATCATATCTACCCCCAACACAGTGAGCCAACTGATGTTAATTTCAGTTCTTCTTTGATTTAAAAGCTTATTAAAAAGAATAATCCCACAAATACTCAAAGAATAGCAGTTACTTAATAAAAAATGTTTCAATTTTTGTTTATAAAGAATGTTAAAGAATAAGGATCATGAAACCTGCTTCTCCTTTCTGCTCAATCAGTATTCCCTGCTCTACCTAACAGCTTGGTAATGGCAATGACAGCCATACTAGGCCTCTAATCATGCCCATCACCTTTCATCTTCTACCCATTTCATATACAGATGTGAAGATGGGATAGGACTGGAGCCATAATTACCGAAAAAAATGATGTGAACATATTCAGCAGCTTTACAATTAAATTTCACCCACAGCGGACCTTCCCTTCAGGGCTCCTTGACAATCAGCTGATGGTCATGAAGGTAAGGTTGCAAGAACACTACCTGTTTAATTCCTTTTCCTCAGACCTTCCCCTGTCCCCCATGTAACAGTTGATTATCAAGGATTTGTCTCCCTCAGGAGTCAACCCGAACACTGTCCATAAGGGGAAATTAGAACTTTTTAACTTCACGAGACAACAATTGGAAACCCTAAATATAGATTCTGATCGTTATGGGGGATTTTCACTTGTCTCCTCAGAAACGCATATGTGGGATTCCCCAGGGATCAATTCTGCCACCCATGTTATTCCGTATCTATCTGAAGGTCAACCGAGGTAGAGGGTGGAAAGAGGTATTATCAATATGCCAAAGGCATCCACCTCTATATTTCTGTTCCATTCTAACTAGGTGATGTATCTCAGGTTGTGGGTCAATGCCTGCAGGCAGTGATATGTTAAATGACACAGGTACTGTTATGTTTCAGGTTCTCATGTTAAGTTGAAGTATATCTTTTTCATAACAGGGTTACACTCCCTTGGAATGAACAGGCCCAGGGTCTAGGTATAGTCCTGGATTAATCATCCTACAAAAGATCACTGTTAAAGTGTCTCTCTCCTCTGCCTTTTAAGTTGTTCGTGCTTCAGATTAATATCAACTTTATGTTACTGTATTTTTACAGTTTTGATTTATGGATGAATTTAAAAAATAGTTCCACTCTAGAGTTCTAACAGTTTATTTAAAAAAAAGAAAAAAGAAAAATATTTGAACGGAAGTTTCTAACCTGTGCATGGAAGAGCGATAAACTCCTAACGGTATGTAGAGGAATCAGTACTTTCACCAAAAATTGCTTATGTTCAGCTTTAAGAGGTAAAGCAAAGCCATTGATAATACTAGAAATGAGACAAGAGCATTTTAATACCACATTATTCTTAAACACAGACCAAACAGAGCAATACTTAACCTGCTATACACAGCATGATCTAGATTCCCCCAAGAAATATTTTAAATATTTTTTAAAAAAACATTCCATAATACAAACTAGTCTACATTTTTTAAAATTTTTATAGTATCGTTAATACTATAAACTTTTTTCTTTTGTCTTCCCTAAATGAGGGTATAAATGAAATAATATCTACTGGAAGGATGAGTTCCCTGGATGCTGATAGATAAAATCAGATTCCCTCTTTCAGGGTCAAAGTTATTTCATCATTCATAATGCAGAACCTGCCAACTAGACATTCACTTCCAGCTGCAAGTCAAGAAAATCATGGGCTGATGTCACTGGATACAGAAACCCAGGGATGAAGTAATAAATGAACAAAGCAAAGGTCACAAAAAATATAAATGAGGCCTAGCACATGTTCTGAAAAGAAAGAGAGGAAATAAAGTGCATTTACATCAAATTCAGAAAACAAAGGAAACCTGCTTGCCAAAATGGTGCCCAGAATGTCTGGCAATCCCACACAAACCACAACCCCATCAATTCTTCAAATCCAGTTTAGCAGAAACGTTATGAAGACCTGCCTAAACTAGGGTAAACCATTCCAAAAAAAGCAAATGGTTCTTGTCCTAGCTCAGTGACCCCTACATACAGCTTTTTTATGTAAGATACCTGGTTTCATAAATTTCGGGGGCGCGGGCGCTTTGTTCTCACCTGCATAACTGCAGTGCTGTGTAAGTGCTATGTGAGACACAGAGAAATAGGGGGGACAATGACAAAGTGACAGTTCACACTGTACTTGTGCCAAAGGTAGCATCTAGGGTTTTTGCCGTTTGCACTCAAGCCTGAATGAGGGCTTCTTACTGCAACCAATCAAGCTCATACAAAGCCAAGGTTCTCAAACTGCAGCCCTCCAGATATTCCTGGACTACCCCTCCCATCAG
Source organism: Aspidoscelis tigris stejnegeri (assembly GCA_023333525.1). Classification (NCBI taxonomy): domain Eukaryota; kingdom Metazoa; phylum Chordata; class Lepidosauria; order Squamata; family Teiidae; genus Aspidoscelis; species Aspidoscelis tigris. Next base: position 106,804,339 of record JALMGA010000003.1, on the reverse strand, counting down.
CCCCTGTAGGCAATCTGGCCAATGGCAAGGAATGGCAGGAGTCAACACTGCAGAGTTGAGCACCCTTGATTCAAACAAAGAATAAATATAGATTAACAAAATCTAAATACTGATACAGCAGCAATCACAGACCAGCAGGAAAGATCTCAGAAATGAATCAGCACAATAAATGAATCAGCACAAGAATAAAAACAAGACAAGTATTGTAGGACACAAAAACATAGACTTAAATTACAGGGCAAAATCCTAATTAACATAAGGAGGGGGTCCCTATTGTAAAAGCAGTTCAATAGAAGAGTTATTTAGCTAGAGACCAAGCCAGTGTCTCCTTAGATGACTTTACGATGAGGCTGGATTTTCAGGTGGGTCTCTGCACTAAGAATGGCCTGTACAGATGAGGCACCATAGCCCCAGCTTTCTCAGCCAGGTTCAGTGAGAGAATAGGGAGCAGGTCTTGCAAAACCTAACAGTCTTGTCACAATAATGTTAATTAAAAGAAAGTTTTTAAAGTCATGGTTGCTCAACTTAGACTTCTGGATAGTACTTAGTTGTGACCCTCATTATTCCTTGCTACTGACCAGACTGGGATGGACCAGACTGGACCGATGAGTGTTGTAGTCCAGGAACATCTGAAGAGCCTTAGTCCGAGACTCCTGTACCAGGTAAGAGGCTCTGGCCTAAGCACACACATTTGAAAAGCTAGTTAGATTGTTACTGAGTCTTAGTATGAGATAGAAACCAAGGAGATGTAGATTTAAGCAGCCACATAGCTTGTTAGGCAATTCCCATATGCCTCATAAAATTGGTTTACAGACAGAAGGATAAAAAACTGATTAGCAATAATAATTCAAAACAGTTCCTTCAATTAAAAAAATGTGGATTTACAATGATCCTAGACAAAGCTAAGATAACCTTTCCCACATATCAATTTTTAACATCGGACCACTAGTGAGGTCAGCCACAGAAAAGAAGCTTCATTACCTTCCTAATATTTCCAGCAGTTCAGCTACACCATTGAAGTGTTCAGTTTCATAAACAAACCTGCCCAAACAAATCACACTGTTAAACACTCTTAGTGACCCAGTATATATTGCCCATATAACTCAGTAAACATTTGTTCTTCCTCCTCCCCTCAAAAAACTTACCGTAGAAAAATATTGTTAATCTGTTTTCTGATAAATGCTCTAAGACCAAGAAACTTGCCATAAATTCTGTGTAAGACTGTTTTTAGGTAGTCCCGTTCACGAGGATCTTCACTGTCAAACAGCTCCAAAAGCTATTTCAAAACAAGACAAGAGAACCCATGGAAAAATTAACATCTCTGAATCAGTTTTACTGTTTACCTTACTCCCTCTAATTGTATTGTCCATTATGAATTTGTTCCTGTATCCAAAACAATCCCTACAAAGTAACTTTAAGTTGTATCCAATGTTCTTCTTCTATCCTTAAGAGGCCCTTGGACATAGCCAGAGGACTTCAGTGAGGAACAGTGGAGGGAGACCATTTCTGCAAATTCCCACTTCTTCCCTTAGTCTTCTGTTCATTCTACTTCTTACACTGCAGAACAAGTCTGAATGAGGCAATCGGATTCGAAAGAAAATGGAATATATGGTCCAGACGCTTCTCATCCACTCCCTGTCCTGCATTTGCACAAATGGCATGCAGCATTCATATTTCACTGCACCATTTAAGCACAATTCCTCATACACTCTTCTGGATCTGAGATGGCACATAAGCAGGGTGGTATATACCATATCACCAGTTTGGGGATATGAAAGAGGAAACCCATAAGATATTAGCATGCACCTTCCAGTTAGAGCAGTAAGAGTCAACATGTGAGCCATAAAGTAAAGGGCAAATGCAGATTCCATCCTTACTTTTTGGGCACTGATTTACCAAATAACACTTATTTATTTGCAGCTGCACATCGAATAACCCCATACAAAAATGTAAGGACAACCTCTATCCCACCAAAAAAACAGAGTTGCACTTTACTGCTTTCCACTCCAATAAGAAGCATGTAATGACAGAGCCCATTCAACAGGTTACACCTAAAACTGAAGGGAGGGGTGTCAATAGCAGGAACTCTCTCTGTGACCTCAAATTACGGACAAGTCTATAAAGGATGACACATTCCTTGGGTATTTAAAGTCCAAGCTATTTAATGCTTTCCAAGTCATTTTTAATACCATGAATTAGGCTTAGAAGCAAATACAGTTCTTTTAGGATCAATGTGACATAAATTTGGCCAGTAGCCTGTCTTGTTGGCAGCCCGGCTGCTGCATTTGGCCCCAGTGTGCAAGCCCTTGTAGGCTGCAGTCTGAAAGCTGTCAGAGTATGGATCACTGGGGCCAAGTCCAGAAAGGACTGAAACCAGCAAACCATCTAGGGCTGAATGTAGACACTCCTAGATTCTAGTACCTGAGCCTTAGGTGATAGAGCTGGATCTAAGAATACCCCCTTAAGTTAAACACCTGTTCCTACACAAGTCCCTTGGACTTGAGAACCGGGGATGGATAGTACTTCTGCCTTTTCTGGATTCAGCTTCAACGTACTGATTCACATCCAGCCCATTACCACCTCCAAGCAAGAGTCAAATATCCAGACTGACTCTCCTGAATCAATTAAAATAGAGCGACAAGAGGTGTGTGCCACCATTATACTGATGGCACCCTACTCAAATCTCCTGATGGCCTCTCCCAATGGCGAGACACGGCAGACAAAATTGATCCGTGACAGTTGACGAGCCACTGGGATGGACTGCACCTTACAATTTCCATAGCCTCTCAAAACGCAGTGGTAATGTTGATTACTATTTTCATTTTGAAAATTATTTGTAAGAATCATGACATTCACTTTAAAAAAAATGTCCTAAGATGGTCTCGTTTTATTTTATGACTAAAATTTTCCACAATAAAAATATATTTTTATCCCTAAACTCTCAAGGCTTCAGGCCTTCTGCTCAAGAAAAGTTAAAGAACTCTTTCAACTGATGCCTTTCCAGCCTTTCCTCCAATATGGTTTTTAGCACTGCCTACGTCTTGACAAAAGCCTTTCACCTATCTTCTACCAAATTTAGCATATTGTTTTGGAAACATCACATGCATTAATTCCAGTGCAAATTTCCCATGAGTATTTAATGAAGCACAGAAGCATACAAAGTTTATTTCCCAGGGTCATTAAAATAGTGCTTATTATCCTCACTTTACAAACCTGAAATTATTGTCACACATTTCAAAACAGATTCTCCTTACCTGTAATACAAATTTTTGATCTATATATTTTTTGGCAATGCTGGGCTGGAATTCTTGGCTTTCCAAAAATCGTATGAAAAATTCATATACAAGCTGCAAGAAATCAAAGCATAGTTAAGGCGTGATTAATGTTCATGCACTATTCCCACTGAACACAAGAATATTACTCTGTTTCCAGATTTGGGTATATAGACTGAAGATGCATATTCTAAGAAAACTGAGACTTCGCCTCACCACTTCATGCCCAATGAAGAGGAACTAAATTCTTCATACATACAAGAGCTTTGAGCCTCTTTGACATAATAATGTGATCTACTTGGGAGTAAAAGCTTGTTGGAAAGTTTTTGCATCTAGCCTGTTTGGTATGCCCAAACATGAGCACCTACCCTCTCTCACTTGCACTCTTTCTCTCTCTCACACACACACACAGGGACAAATTATATATCATATAATCACATAAAACGTCCTGCCTTCAGATGCAGACAGAATGCCTCTAAAAGCCATTTGCAGGGAGTTGAGAGCAAGTGATGGTTTTGGTTTTGCCTTCTGCTTGAGGCGTCCAGAAGCAACTGGTGGTCCACCATGTTGAGTCAGGATGATGGACTGGATGAGCTGTGCCTGATCCACCAAAGTATCTCTGATGTTTTTTACAGATTAAAAAAATCCATGGAGGACAAGTTTGTCAATAGCTAATAGCACCTTGGTAGTACCACCAGGCTGGAGGCAGGCATGATGCCTCTAAAGGCTATTTTCAGGAAGTCAAGAGAGGTGTGGGTTCCATCCTTGAAGAGGCCCAGAAGCAACTGTTGGGCCACCATGTGAGACAGGATGTTGGACTAAATGGAATATGATCTGATCCAGTATGGGTCCTCTTTATGTTCCAACTTTAAATGCCACTTGGCATAACTGAAACAGTGGAATGAGAATGTACTTCATCTTTATCCTGCCTGGTTTCCTCACTTCAAAATGCAGTGTTAAGCTCCCTCCTCTTTTGGTGTGGGATTTAAAATGCCTTCCTGAAGTTCTGAAAAAAGTTAGCAAGAAATAGTTTGGCATGTTTGCAAGTACACAGAACATATACAGTTCACCTTACATCAAGCAAGACTATCACCCATGTCAATACTGCCTATACAAAATGGCAGAAGCCCTTCAGAGTTTCAGACACAATCTTCTCATCCAAATATAGTATGGTCAGAGATTGAACCAGAGACTTTTTCAGTGCAAAGCCAAACTGAACTGTGGGCACTATTTGTTTAATGAACAGAAGAGAAAAAGAACACATTATTCTGACATTACTCAAACTGGTTGCAAAACTTGGAGCCTTCCCTAAATTTGGTTCGGGTCTCATTAAAGGCTGAAAGCTGATTAAACTTGTATTTCCTAAAAGGATATCTATTTGAAAGGGTATCTATGGTGTTCGTGCCCAAACATCAGTACATCCATACCCTAATTTGAGTGGCTTTTATCAGTGTAGCTTTGTTACTGTGCATGCTACAAACTGTGCTCTGAGTCACCTTAATTTAAACACTCCCATTTTGCAATATTGCACCACTTTGGGTCCCAAACTCCCAAACAAACTGGGCTTTAAGAGGAAGGTGTAGTCATGGCTGGAGGATATTATGGCTGAGTTTGCTCTTCCATTTGTGAATCTGAGGCCAAGGGAGGGTCAGAGGAGGATCATGCAGAAGGTGAGTGTTGCCCCAATGGCAGTTAGGAGCATTATGAAAAAGTGCAGTTACTATTGGGCTGGTTGCTGCAGGAACTGAGGAATGGAGCTGCCGAAGGAGAATGAAATAGAAGACAGCTCAATTACATGATACTTGTTTGTCTGCAATCAATCAAACTGCTAAAGGAGGTGACAACGGAAGAGGGCTCACTCCACCCGATGCCCATTTGTTATTGACAGGTCTGCTGAAGGAGAAAGCAATGGAACAGGCAATTAGACCAGGGAGCAAACATCCCACAGAGGGGACCTAGCCTCATACCTGTTCTTTTTTCTGGGGTATTAGAAGGGGGAGATGCCCTCTACAGATCCTTGCTCCAATCCAGTAATCTCTTCCACTGCCTCCTCTCCTCTTTCAGTATCTTGATCAATCACAAATAGGCAGTGGATGAGTACCCTTCTTCTGTTGTCTCCTTTGACTAGTCCATGCCTCAGACAGCATCACAGTTCCTGCATTTTTTAAAATGGCAGCACCCCCAGAGATCACCTAGTCTGTCCCTCCCCTGCCGTCATACAAATGAACAGGCAGGTTCATCAACAGGCAATTTCAGCCATGGCGGCAACCCCTCTTCAATACAGCTTCTCTAAAGTACCGTTTCATAAAAAAGTATAGTTGCCCCCTTACAGAATTCTTCTATTTTTGTGTACTGTCACACTTAGGGAACAAAGGGAACATATACTTTTCACTGCTATCAATAGCTTAATTTGTGTGGTTTCCATTTGTGTACCTCTTAGGAGGAACAAAACCCTGAAGCAAACTTAAGTTCAACTGCAGCTGCGTTAAAATGTATTCATCCTTTATGTTCTGCTATCATATGGCACGCAATCGCAATCCTGCAAAGGGAATTCAGTAGTTCTACAACCACAATTCTGAAAACTAGCAAGCAAAAAGGAAGCTGTCCTAAAGCTAGTTTAATGCTTATCTGTACCCAAAACAAGTTTTAACTGTATCAAGTTAATTAAACTTAAGATGTGTGCTCACTGGACAGAACTATAAAAGTGAGATGTAAAAGTTTTTAAAACAATGATAAGAAGAAAATATAAATTGTTCACTCCTGGCTTTTTACCTTTCATTTGTAAGAATTCTTCCAAATTAACAAAATGGCTTTAGATCTGCTGTTAAGCACACTATTAAAGCTGTGTATTTAGTGATACTCCTTGGTAAACTGTAAGTTCCAGTCAGAACACAATGTCTAAAATTTTAGTGAGCCTGCCACATATGTAAAGGACCTTCAATGTTGACATACCAGGAGCATCAAGAGCAAGGAAGTTTTGATTCTTGGCAACACAGGACTATCTGATAATAGGAAGCATGCAGCTCTCCCATTTCAGGCAAACAGTACAGCTAGGAGAAGACACGTTACATAAAAGTTACTTCCATCTCTCCATGAAGCAGTAGTACTAGGAAAGAGCTGATAGGGAGGCCTACCTTGTTTGCAACTCTTGCCACAGACTCCTGGGTAGTTATAAGTTCTCCAGTCCAAAAGAGCATTTTAGGTTCTAAATTATTGCAAATACCTGTCATACCTCTTTTCTGGCATTGTCACAGACCAATATCATTCAGTCTCTGTATATTTCTGACATAAGTCTGCATTTGCTGTCAACGTCAATGATAATATCACCTGTAAATGTGGCCATGATGCTTCAAGGGTAGGTTCATCTTCTTCTGGATCAAATTCATTGCTATCACTAGGAGGGAGCGTTCGAAATATATTGCAAGAAACCTAGGAAATGAAAACAAAATTAAAGGTCTGAGCACAATAATTTTAATACAGTCGTACCTGAATAGCTACAAAAGAACTTTACAAAAGAACAACAACAACAACAATAATAGGTGGCGGTGGTGATGGTGGGCCCAGTGGTGATCGGCACAATGGATGCCATTCCAAAAGACTTGGGATGGCACTTAAAACAGCTTGACATTGACAAGGTTACCATCTGCCAATTGTAACAGGCCACCCTGCTGGTCTCTGCACACATTATCTGCCAGTAGATAACATCATCTTAGGTTCTTGGGAAGATCCTGATGCGTTATGAAATATCAAAGCCAACACGTTTAGTGTTGTGTCATGAAGTTATGTTTCTGTCAATCATCATTATACACACTATCCTGACCTATTATATTCACCATCTCTTGATTCTCTAGAAGTTCATCACCATCAAAAGTAATCAGGGTGCATTTACAAACTGTTACAGCCCACTCTATGACTCGTTACGTTGTTCTTACACATTTCACTAATCCAGCGTTTAAACAGGAACACCTTGTTTACAAAGTATGCAAACACTCCTTGTCTCATTAATACTTCTGCAACAGGTAAGAAGTATGTTTGGAAGTAAAGGAAAGGATCACTCCTGTGGCTACTTTAAAATGAGGGGCATCTACCTGGAGAATTGAAGGTAACTTGCCCAAACTTGAATAAAGCTCACATTATAAGAAAATGTAATGCTTGTTGCTAATAGGTGTACTTAATTAGCTGAGAGATTCTACATTCTTCCTTTTTTACACTCGCTTTGAGCTTAAAAGACTTATAGGAGGGAAGTGAAACAACCATATATTAGGGAGCAACTGAAATACTGTCATGCTGAAAGCTACCCAAAAGTGCTTTATGATTAAGAAACTACTTAAACCCAGGCATTTTTAGTTCCTACTTCTGCCCACTATGTAATATTCACTCTCACAGAAATTTTATCTCTTTCATGGCTTCTAGTAGTCCAGGATATTTGTTTAAATTAAATAAAACATTTCCACCTGAAACTAAGGAACTTTGATACATTTGTAACACATATTTATTCATTTACTGTATTTTAAAGCCACAATTAACCTTCCAAAAAAGCTCAAGATACACAGGGGACAGGGGAATGGGAAGCAATGAAGGATCAAAATATTTTGTAGGACATTGTTGTCCTTCAGTTCCCATCCACTCGTTCTTAACCCAGAGGGTTCTTAGACCCACCGTGACAAGTGGAGAGACAGGAGTGGAAGGACAAAGATGGTCAACAGCCTTTCATTTTCCCATTCCTTTAAGGCAAGATGGCTCTTAGAGCCACATAGTGACAGCTGTCCTAATTGTCCTGTCCCTCATGAAACATTGTGGTTTGATTTCCACAATTTGCAATGTAGTAGGGAAAGTGTGTTATGCCAGTAATTGCCACCTATGGAAAAGCAGGGATTGTGGAACCACTGAGGTCCAATCTACCAATGCACGTTGACTGGTTCTATGAAGGGGAGACCCAGACTACTAGTCTAAGACAGTGGGCCTTTTCACCCTTGAACAAGACAAGCATGGAGCACTAAAAAGTGCTTCACACTTACACTAGCATCAGGGCTGGTTAAGCCCTGGATGCCGCATTCACATGTCTTTCTGTTGGAAGACATGCAGGAGGAGCATGAGATTGGCAGTGTACGCGCAATGACACGCTGCATCGCAAGGTTGCCACTGGAGTCTGCAATGTCTGCCGTCCAGGTAGCCCAGCGGTTCTCAACCTGTGGGCCATGCCCCTTTGGGAGTTGAACTACCCTTTCAGAGGGGTTGCGATGAGTCTCCTACTGCCCCCCTCCCCCCTCCCAGCTGCCCCACCCCCATGGTTGGGGGTCTCTACAGCATGAGAAACTGCATTAAGGGGTTGCAGTATTAGGAAGGTTGAGAACCGCTGAGGTAGCCATTCACACTTCAAATAAGATTAGAATTAGGTTAGAACGCTCTAACCAGGTGCAAGTGCAGATGGCTAGAGCATTCTAGTGCTTTGCCTCCCAGTGACAGGAGGCAAAGCGCAAATTTCCCCAGTGAAACCTGCAGAGGCTGAGCTGCATTACTGCAAGTTTCCAGGACCACATTAAAAGAGGGACACTGCATTTTACTGATTAAAACTATGCAACCCAAAACCATGCAATATGGGAGGGGATTGTACTTTTACGCTAACTATATTTGTCTGAAATAAAATCTTGATATTAATATTTTGTATGATAAACAAATAAATCTGCCTGGATACCAAAATAAAAAAAGTAGCCAACATGACTTCCCCCAAATGCTACTAGGTCACAGCCATGTACTGATCATAGGACTTGAGGTGGATAGGTGGTTGGCTCAATAATGTAAACCTATAAACCAAACTAGTAGAAACAGAAGTAACAGCGTTGTACTATTTTTGTAAAGCAAAACTGACTTAATTGAGGCTGTTTCTACCACTTTTTCCAATAATTAAACAGGAAGTAGAACCCATTCATTAAAAAAAGAGGGGGAGGCATTAAAAAAAACCTCACTATGAACAAGAACTGAAGAATCAAGAGTATAACATTCATGATGGTTCTATTCCTGGAAGCATCTGGAAACTCCTAAATCACAAATGTGAAAATGGGTGTTTCATCTCCCCCACTCACCACCCTAAAACGCTGGCAAAATACCAAGCTCTGCAAAGAATCTGCAGTTAATGGAAACCTTTTCTTGCAAGTAGCGAGGACTGGTCTCATTTTTTAATTTGCAGATCATGAATGACAACCATGAATGACAAGGATTATTTTCTGTAACAATCAGAAAATGAAATGCTTTGTATTCCATCTTTCATCTTACCACCACAAGAGGGTGCATTCTGATACTATACCAAAGATGTTTACTTTTTACAGAAAACTTTTTTATGTGCTGTCATAGCATTTCATGCCTGCAGTCTCTCTGCAAGACATTACATATAAGTCATATTAAAATTCATCATTGCTGCACACTCACTTAAAAAAAAAAAACACCAGGTACATTCATGGAAAGATACCAGCGTTTTTACAATGTAGTTAAAGAACCCCAGTATATGTGAATGCTCCATTAACCCAGATTACATGATTTTTGAACAGTACTGTATCCAAATATACAGAAAAGATGCATTTCAAGTCAGGTCTACTGTTTGAGAAAATACACATAACTTCAGTTTTTGTTCCGTGTATCATCTTAAAATTTATCTCTACTTTTGGTTTCTATCTCAGTCTCCTATATCTCTCTTCTCCACAGCCCATGTTTGTACAGTACAAGAATTAAAATACAATAATCAGTGTACTTTAAAGAGAGGCAAGGCTCAGAAACTACAGTGAAATTGATTAACAAAAAAGTGTTATACCTATATATGCCATATATGCTTTTACACTTTCCGAAGGCCATAAAGCAGCACACACATCTTTACTTTTATTTTTTTAAAAAAAAATTATGGAACTCTGCATGAATTTGCGTGTCATCCTTGCACAGGGGCCATGCAGTAAGTTTACATTTAGAAAAATAACTGCATTGAACTAAACCACAAGCCCTTAAATTTGGCACAATGCAAGATCACTATGGTTGCTGGCGGTAATTTCCACTTCCAAGAGTAAGATTCAGGTGCTTTGGTACCCACCCATTAAAGCTCAATGCAACCATGCCTGCAATAATTCAATCTCATATGCACAGGAAGCCCCTAACACTAAATCAATGGGGAAGAAGGCCATGATCACCAACCAGAAAGAGAAACCCCACAAGGTAGGAGCATATAATATTCACTAGCCCTACTTCCGGAGCGCCACATTTCAAGCATCAGTTCAACCACTTCATTTTTATGGAAAGCTTTCCACAATATATGGATACGGTTGTGTTGCATCACCTTTGCCAAAGATCAACAACAGCAGATGGAAGAAAAGCATCTTCCTCCATTGCCACAGCTGAATAGGTTTCGCTAGGTCTTTGTTCCATGAATCTTTCAGGAAATCAAAATTCCACATAACCCATTCCATAAGAGCATATTTAACACATGGTTATGTTTCAGTAAGCTAATTGTATCATTCAGGATTTCAGAATATTGGAGAAAGATAATCAAAGCACTAAACACAGGAGATACGTCTGCTGAATATATTTGTCATGGCATTGTGTTTCAAAATGTATTTTTAAAAAAGAATGTGAAAAATTGTAAAAATACCCAAATCCCACTCAAGGCTTTGATTTAAAAAAAATGCCTTATAATTAAAGACATTTCCATTAATGCAAATTCAAAACCTGAAAGAATCATAACTTCCAATTCTAAAGATCTGTAAAGATCAGATAACTGAAGTTTCAACAATAACAAATCTCTCAACTGTTTTGCTTTTGCTGTTTTGTCACTAGTATTTTCAATTATTAATTAACAATGAATTGGAGTTGGCAGAAAAAAGAAGAAAATTTCAACCGAATTCTGAACAAAAAGTCTTATCAGCAGTGTTGCAACAACAGTACACTTTTCAATTAGCGGATAGAATTTTTGGATCAAACAACTTAAGACATCCTGCAGCCGATAGATTTTAAAATCTTTTTCAATGAAATGTGTCCCTTCCTTCATAACAAGGCTGAAGTAATATACTTTTGATTTATTTAATCTACAATCTACCTCAGCATGAATTGGATAAACCACTGCCTTCAAAAGTGCTACTTTCGTTGTTGATTTTATTCTTACTGAAAACATAGTAGTAATTTCAAACTTCCCTTCGCTTCAGAATCCCAAATATTATTGCAAAATGAAACATGGACCAGCCAACTTTATTATCAGTCTCTTCAATTGCTCATTTTTCCACTGAAAAAAATACACTGTTCCTTTTTGCTATCAAGTTTGTCTCCTAGAAACTGAATGAAAAAATGCTCACCACCTTGGCCTGTCTCTAGTAATATTTCACAGTTCTTCCAAGAACAATCTACCAGCCACGTTGATCTTCATCTGCTGTCTTTCTCTCCCTGTTTCTCAGTTTCAACAAGAAAGCATTTTTCCCGATCCTTCTTTTGCTAACATCTCATGACCAAAGTATACAACTTTAGGCTTAACGATCACAGCCTCAAGAAAGCAGTCAGGTTTTCTCTGATCTAGAACTATTTTACTGTTCTTGCAGTCCACGGCATTCTCAGAAATGATGAGCAGAGCCACTGTTCAAGGACACCCACTCTCTTTCTCCTTCCCAACATCCAACTTCCACCTCCGTACATTAAAACACGAAGGATTATTCTTCATTGTCAGGGAAATCTCCTTGCCCTTTTTGACCTTCTCTAAGCTTGACATGATCTTTCTCCCCAAGTTTGCCTTTAGAGTACTAAGTGAAGCAGATCAGAGATGATTAGAGTTTTGTCAAAATAACTTGTTAGTCAAAGCAAACGCTCTAGGTGGTTCCACATCTGCTGGCGAAAAACGGATCTAAGAAGATCCATTTTTTGGCAAGCAGTACTCCGGAGGATCTGTCCCAAATAGAGACAGATCCTCGGGCCCCCCGCGTGTCCACACACGTGCGGGGGGCCCGGATCAGGCGGGTGGATCGCCTGGGTGCTGCGTGGAAGCCACAGCACCCATGCCCAAAGGCAGCCGGCTCCCGTGCTGCCGCCACCGCCACCCCCAGAGCCGCGGGACTGGAGCAGTCAGCTGACAGTCCCAGTGCGTTTCCGGTGGCACGCAGCGCGCAGAGGACAGCAAAAGAAGGCAAACCAGCCTGCTTCTGCCCTCCCCAAGATGGCAGCCGCCGGCAAATCCAGCCCTCGCCTCTCTGTGTGCGGAAGCGTCCTGCTTCCAATCGGATCGAGGCAAAGGGTCGGAGGGAAGACCTAATTTTTGAGGTCTTCCCGGAGGCCGGATCCTTCGGCAGCAAGACCCTATTAAGAAAGGTCTTGTACACCGAAATGCAGAAGCGGCCGCATGAAGAGTCCCGGATCCAGCCTCCTGCCCAGAAGGTAAGTTTTTATGTATTCTGTGTGTGTATTGTATGTGTCCTTATATGTGTTTTAAGGCCCTATGAGGAAGCACCCTCTTTTCTTACAGCTTAAAAGGCAACTTTTCACACAGACAACTCCAGCTCATCAATACTGAAATATGATTGATTACATACTTTGCAGCCACAGATGAAGAACCTTTATAAAGAGTGTCTGTGACTCAGATCATGAAATTATTGCAAAATTCAGACTTAAAAGAAAGTAGGAAAAGCCACTATATTAAACATGTAGAAATAATACACCTTATGAATATGCAGTAGAGATGATGGATTTAAGATATTAGATCTGGCAGACAGAGTACCTGAAGAACTGTGGACAGAGGTTCACGACACTGTACAGAAAGCAGCAAAAAAAATAAACTCTCAAAGAAAAAAAAGCAAGGAGACAAAATGACTGTCCAATGAGACTTTGCTTATAACTAAGAAAAAGGCAAAGCAGAAAGTCAAACACCAAACTGAACCCAAATTTCCAGAGAAGAGCAAGGAGAGATAAAGCCTTCTTAAAAGAGCAATGCTAAGAAACAGAAAGAAATGAATGGAAAAGACAAGAGAACTTTCCAAGAAAATTGGAGTTACGAAGCGAACATTTCATGCAAAAATAAGCAGGATAAATGGTAGGGACCTAACAGAAGATGAAGGAATAAAATCAAGAAAGATCTTAACATCATGGATAACAGCAAGTGGTCACTGATCTAGAGCCAGATATTCTGGAGCATGAAGTCAAGTTCACCTTAAGAAGCATTGCCAACAACATGACTGATAGGCATGATGGAATTCCAGCTGAACTCTTCAAAATCCTAAAAGATGATGTTGTTCAAATGATGTAATCAGTAAATTTGGAAAATACAACAGCAGCCACATAATTGGAAAAGATCAATTTACATCCCAATCTCAAAGAAGAGCAATGGCAAGAATTGTTTAAGCTACTGAATAGCTACTGAATAGCTACACTCATTTCACACCCTAACAAGATTATGCTCAGGGTTCTATTAGCAAGTTTTTAAAGAGGTAGAGGAACTAAAGATCAAATCACCAACATTCACTGGATTATGAAGCAAGGAAGTCCCAGAAAAAAAAGTCTACTTCTATTTCACTGATAACTGCTGTTGATCACAACAAACTGTAGTACCAATTATATCTACCTCCTGAGGAATCTGCATGTGGGTCAATAAACAAGAGTTAGAACCAAACACAGAACTAGCTAGCTCAAAGCTGACAAAGCAATGTGACACGGTTTTGTACTGTCACTCTATTTAACTTACATACAGAATACATCATGCAAAATTCCAGGCTGGAGGAATCAAAAGCTGAAATTCAGATTGCCAGAAGAAATATCAATAACACTAGATATGCAGATGCTACCACTCTGATGGCAGAAAGTGAAGAAGAACTAAGGATCTACATTACATGACCACCACTGTACTGTAGTCTTTACACCGCAGGTTGTTTCTATTTCTTTAGCTGATGAGTGTTCTACGTAGTTGAGGACCTAGCTCTGCCTCTCTCTGCACAAAGAGAGAGACCTGAAGGAAGCATAATTACCTGGAAAGTTCCTATGTTGATCTAAAAAGTGCAAAAGATGGCTTGAAGCTCAACCTTAAAAAAAAAACCACTAAGGTCCTGGTATACAGTCCCACCACTCGGTCATAAATAGAGGGGGAAGAAATGGAAACAATGACAGATTTTACTTTCCTAGGCTCAAACTTCACTGGAAATGGTGATTGCAGCCACAAAATTAAAAGATGCTTGCTCCTTGCAAGGAAAAGCTAAGAAACTCTTGAGCAAATAATTCTCAAAAATAACAAGGGACTACTGTGCTGCGTTCTGCCAAATAAATACTACACTAGTCTTCTTTATCTCTGTGTTCATAATTAATTGGCTTATGTCTGAGTGGAGAGTGCTGTGGGACCAATAGACTAAAGCCGAATACTGACAAGACAGGGATCCTTTTGTGTGTATGGTATCTCCCAGTTTGAGAAGTGAGCAAATGTCCATTCTAGATGAGATTGCATGTTGCCATTGTGCATGGAGTGTGTCCAGGTGACCTCTTGGCTAGGAATGTTTGTCACCAAATGACAGGAACACTCTACCAATGCCTTTCTCTATGCTAGTCTCCAATGTGCCCCTGGACCTCCTTGCTTACTGATCCAGACTAATATGGGTATCATTTGAATGCTTAGACGCTGTTGCCTACGTACTGGTAACCTCTTGCTTAGATTATTGTCATGCATCAGTCAAAAATGTCTGAAAGAGAAGGAACAGTACAAAACAGTATGAAATGGCACTAGAAGAATGGAGGGCAAGTGTCAGCATCACTGAAAACATCTCAGAGAAATAGACCATGCCTATCTTCTCTCCAGAGCAGAGAAAAATGTTTCAGGAACAACAGTACCCCCAAATCCTACAAGTTTACAACCATCTTTAAGCAATTTAAAGTACTGCTTAAATTGCATCACACAAGGTACTGTTAATGTTCCTAAGTTTGTCACATAAGCTCAGAAAATGTTCAGCTAAAATGAAGCTCAGGAAAAGCTCAGCTAAGTCAAATATGAGCTTGTTTTAAAATGGAAGGGAAAAAACCCCAGATACCTCTGTGGTCATAGTTAAGTACCATACAAATATCTTCTATCAACACAGTAATGTGAGACTATTAAATAATTCCTCAGAGGTAAATTGGGATGATGAAGAGCTATAAGAAAGGGCTGTAGAAATAATTATTTGGCACATGAATGCTTAGCTATGGTACCCCTGCCCTTTTAAACTGTAATTTAGGAGAACTAATAAAGTAATCTAGCCATTATTGGACAAGTGTAACTTGACACACTTTTCACAGAGTGTGTGCAATCAGAAGAGGTATGATGCAGAGTATTTAAGTGATGCAGGGGGCTGCCAGCATGTGTAATCATGTAATGCTTGATAATATTAATAAATAACCACACCACTCTGAAAGAAAGCATTTTGTATTCTCTGCTTTCACAGGAGAAGGATGCAGTGCAAGGTTTTCAGCCTTCGCCCAGGAAGGACAAATCAGTGATGACCCACGAAATGGTACCAGAATGTGATAAGGGAGGGGCAGAGTTACAGCTGGAGGCACTGTTTTATCTCCCAAAAAGGGCTTCAAGCCCTACCAGATCCAGGAGAAACCTATAATTGAAGCCACCTGTAATCCCAATCTACAAAGTGACACTAACACAATTTTTGGAAGGAAATGCAGCTCTGCAAAATATGATCAATTTTTCACATTTGCCTCCAACAAAATCCAAGGATTTATTTATATGCATTTTTATCTCCCCCCCCCCAATACCAAAAGGCCTCAGGACAGGTAACAACATTTAAAAACCAAGTGTCTTATATATTTAAAAAATAATAATATGTATTAAAACAATAGTACTGTCTGAAAAGCGGGAAGAGAACACCCATCACCTTTAACCAAAGGGCAGGGCAAAGAAGTGCGTCTTCACTGACTTCCTAAACATGTACAGTAAAGGTGCCTAATGCACCTCAAGAGGGAGACTATTCCATAGCCTAGGTGCTATCACTGAGAAGGCCCTCTCCCGGGTGCCCAACCCTTTTGCTATAGATGGTGGTGGTACATCCAGGAGGGCCTCCTCTTCAGATCTTAAGGCACAAGCAGGTCTATATGGAAGTAGGCATTCCTTCAGTATCATAGCAGGGCAACTGAAATTGGATAAAAAGAAACACATCCAAGCAAATCACATACACATTCTAATTTTCTATTGTTTGGGTTTGTATCTAGATTTGGGTATTTAAAAAAAAAAGCATCTTCACAGTATTGTGGCCAGGAAAACAAAGCAAGATAATGAATACTAGAGACAAATGACAGTTTTGAGGCATATTAAAAGGGGATAAAAGTGCTCATTCAGTGGAGGTGACTGGTAGAAAAAGATTCCATCATTATAAGCCTCAAAATCATATTGATTACAAAACATAAGAACTTTTGAATAAAAACTTGAAATGTGTGATACAGAAATTAATTGTGCTTTACTGTCTTGGGGTTCTTTGCAATCTGCTCTGAGACATCGGGGAGGGGGAGGGGGGAGATTAGCCAGGCTGCTGAAAGAGGCATCTGCTGACATACATATTATGCTTATGGCTAGATGACTGCACTCTTTGCTAATTAGCTACCAGCCCAGATTAAAGTTGTATTTTGTGGATGTACAACCCTAATCCACCTGTGACTAGGCTATTAAACAGACCACCACTCTCCCATTCTTAGTGATAACTCCCAGATTAAGGAACCAGCTCCCTCTGAGATGTATCAGGCATCCTCCTTGTATATATTAAGAGGTCTGATGTATCTGCACCTCCACACCTGGACAAGGGAACATCATCCCCTCCCCATGCAGGGAGGGGGGTCTGCTGCAAGTGTCATAATTAAATTACAGCCAATAAGCACTTGTCAGCAATTGGACCTATTCTTTGGAATGCTCTCAATTCTGAGATTTCTGGGCATCAAAGATACATACTAAATGTACTGAAACGGGCTCTCTTCAAAGCAATTATTTGAGAACATCAGAGGTTCGTGAGACTGGATCCCACTTAGTGAACATCACCTCTGACTATTCACAGAAAAACTGCTTCAATCTCTTTGGCCTTCCTTCTTCTCCACAAACACCTCTTTTCAAACTTCAAGACATGTGCCAGACCCACTTGCCAGGCTACTACTGCTGAGTCTTCTGGCGATGGAAGACAAGTCCTCCCAGAAGGCCAAGTGAACAAATGTTTATGGCTCCATTTCAGGTCCCAAGCTTTACCTGATGCTTGGCCTTGCTTACTACTGCTGGAGTGCCTGGGCAATAATGAGGTGGGTGTCTGTAGGCCACATGGAGCTTCAGAGAACCATGTGGCTGGTAGCAGTGAGTAGATCCAGTGCACCTAAAGGAACAAGGAAGGGAGAGACCACGGGCATAAGGAGAGGATGAACCAAACATGAACCAGTTGGCACGTTTCTACAACAGGGCGGAGGGGTGTTACATGGTTCATCTGGCGTCTGGTTTGCGTTCATTACAAACTGAAGTAAGCAGAACCTGGTTTAGCAACATTTCTAGTACCTACAGAAGGCGCTTATTTTTACTCACATCTTTCCACCCACTGTTCTTGATTTTATTTTTGTTGCACGGGTTGTTTTTAATATATTTTGTATGATGAATCACTCTGTGATTTTAGAAAGGGAAGCAAGATAAAAATATCTGAATAAATAAACTCAGAGGGCCCAGCAAAGATGTGACTGAGTGCTTTTAACTGTTAGCAATAACGTCCCTTTACTTCTGGTGCGAGTCAAGGAAGATACTACACAAAGAGAAGGAGACAAGCAAGAGATGGTAGCAAGCAAAAGAGCTGTGAGTGTGTTAAGAACTGTACAAGTACCATCTTGTGAGAACTATTTTTCATAGTTTGCGAATCTCTACTAGAAGCCATTAAATTGAGTGGGAGGTTTTTATCTGTTATCTTCCATCCAGGCTTCCTCGTGCTCTTACTCACAGGACATCTTCATAATGACTGACAGGAAAAGAGATGGAGACAAACAAGACACACACAAATAAGACACACATCTTCCACTCCTTGCAGCTTGCATCACAATCACATGCCGGCTGTGTGAGTACACCAAGCACAGAGGAAAAAGACAGCAACTGCTCAGAGCTTGGAGTATTTTATTTATAAAGGAACCCAACATATTTCATTATTCACCTTCTCCAAAGACAGAATGACATATTAAAATTCAGATAATTGCCAGCAACAATAGGGATTACTCACATTAACCAAGGTATTTTGAAATGCATCTAATAATAAACTAATTTTTGAAAAAAACAATCATTTTCACCAAAAAAGTAATCAGTTTCATTAACATTCAAGAACGAATACACTGCACTGTTCTTGCACTGACTGGCATAGCATTTCCTTCATAAATTTTAATATGGAGGATTTTTTATATAATACCAAGCAGTGCTGTTTCAATGAAGCTTAAGAGATATATATCTATACTAACAAAAAACCTACAATTTCCAAAATACATGCATAGATCATAAACTGACAGAAGACAGGTTATTACATGGTATAGACCAGTGGTTCTCAACCTGGGGGTCGGGACCCCCTTGGGGGTCGAACTACCCTTTCAGAGGGGTCGCAATGACTCTCCCACCGCCCTTCCCTCCCACCTCGCAGCTGCTCCGCCCCCATGGTTAGGGGTCTCCACAACATGAGGAACTCCATTAAGGGGTCGCGGCATTAAGAAGGTTGAGACCCGCTGGTATAGACAATTATTCTACTCCTCTCTCACTCTCATGCAGAAAAAACTTAAACTGAGATCTGGCACTATGACTCTAACCCATCTCATCCCACTTTTGTGAACAATGAATAATACAAGAGAAAGAACTTTAACACAATGTTAAAAGTCTGGTATAAGTGGAAAAGAATTATTTTAATCCTTTCCCTATATTTTCTATTATGCATAATTAAACCTACAGCAAAACTTTTTAATTTTTCAAACGGTACAACTAAAAAACTTGCAACAACTGTCAACCATTCCGAACCCTATAGGAAACTCCTGATGCACACAACAAGCAGTTGTGCATTGTTTTTTAAAAAAATCTATTAAAGAAACTATGGTAATGATAAAACCATGATAAATTTGATATCAGGAGAGCAAATATCTTAACAAATTAAACAGAGAGATTTATATAAATGGACTCTAATTAACAAAGTATAAACAAATGAAAAGTACTATCCTCTTGGAATTAAGCTGCACCATCTCTGCTTCAAGAGTATGATTGGCTACAATTCATTTTAAGCAAAACATGAAGAGGCATATTTAAAGATCTTCTATAAATGGTTTAGGACATCTGTGCCATTATCTTGTTTTGCCCAGAACAAGTCACTGAAATGTTGGCATTACCACAAAGACAAAGATAAGTCTTCCCATTTATGGGGTGATTTTACCCAAGAATTAGAGTTACTACTATTTTTTAGTAAGCAGAACTTCATCCTGAAATATGAAGAATTAATTAATTAAGCATATACTTACAGTTGCATTTTATATATAGCCAATGTTGTTACACACACACCCCCGAGACTTCTGGGTATATGGATGGATGGATGGATGGATGGATGGATGGATGGATGGATGGATGGATGGATGGATGGGTGGATGGGTGGGTGGGTGGATGGGTGGATGGGTGGATGGGAATTAGAGGGACTATTCAGCATTTTCGCTGATAACATGGTACACACAATTATGGAAACAGGCAAATCTAGAAAGGTATCACACCACAATTTAACTGTGAGCTATGCAAGGGGTCACCTCAAGGACAACTTTTCATAGGAATTGAAGACCATCAATGGAATGTTATATATATCCATATAATTTGTATCACATAAATTTGGGCCCACTTAAATTTTGGATGCAGGAACTATAATTTATAACTTTACAAGATAAGGGGATTCTGGACAGATTATGATTTGGAAATGTGTTTGGTTATAAAGAACTAAAATGTGAAAAGCCACAGTTATTATACAGTTTAATATGCTTTATGAAGAACGTTCCATTTATTATGGTATATCGAGAAAGTCATTTACCAAACTTTGGTGTTATATGTTGCATAATAATAACTAAGATGTTTTTAAAGTGAAACCCATGTTCACTGGTTTCAAGACTCTGGAAACCAGCATCCTCTCTATCATAGTTGATAATTCTCATTTCAATCCTGTTTCTTCAGGAAAAAAACCCTCTGAAAACATGGTGATTCAAGTCTTGGCTCTGATAAAACGGATGTCTTCCATAGTGTAGATATGACTTAAGCAACTAGTCACAATGATGCAAGATGCTTCTTTCTTCACAAAGCAGAACAAGCTGCCGGGGCTGGACTGCGCATGTGTCTGCCACCTGGGCCTCCCTCCACCAAGATAAAAGGCCGAACGCTGAGGTGAAGGGAAGAAACATCTGCCGGGGCTGGACTGCGCGTGTGTCTACCACCTGGGCCTCCCTCCACCAAGATAAAAGGCCGAACGCTGAGGTGAAGGGAAGAAACATCTGCCGGGGCTGGACTGCGTGTGCGTCTGCCACCTGGGCCTCCCTCCACCAAGATAAAAGGCCGAACTCCAAGTTGGTGAGAGAATGCGGAAGAACCATCACTGCCAGACCCACTGCTGTGTGCTTGTGCAGCCCCACCCTGCTTGGCATTAAGGCCGGTTAGAAGAGGGAGGATCATCCCGGGCAGCACTTGTCGGTGGCTGCAGATAGAAATAAGACTGAGCGTGGAGAGGGGAAAGGAGGAGGAACCAGTATTGTTGCCTTTTTCCCCTCCCCCAATGTTTTATGTAATTTTCATAGTATATTATACCATTTATATAGAATTTTATAATATATTATTTATTTAATGTATTAGTGTACTCATTGAATGTATGATGTATTACTTTGTATCTACTTTGTATTTATTTAGACTGATCTGTTATTTACTGAGATTGTTTTTTTTTTTTTACTTGTATTGATTTGTTGTATTCTTTGTATTTTTTTTCTGTTGTTGTAAACCGCCTTGGGCAAAACTTTGTTTTTGGAAAGGCGGTATACAAATAAAAATGGAAATGGAAATGGAAATATGTTGCCAAGCACCTCAGGTACCACAACTAGGCACAGACAACGAAAATTTCTCTTCCAGCTGACATTTTGCCTGGTAATGAAACCTTTCACCATTTGAAGATGGCTCCAATCTTTTTATTTTCCAGAAAGAGTGCACAAAAGAGGAGTTATTATGTAAAGGTGTCAGTGTGCACATAAATTAGGATAACCAGCAACTGCCTGCACTGCAAAACAGCAATAGTTTCATCCCACTGCACACTAAAGGGAAAAGGTACCAACTACCAACTTGGCCATGACCTAAATCACAATATTAGAAGAAGCATAAGTGACTCTGGGGTAGATGTTCTCATTTGAGAGAAACATCCTTCCAATTTTTTTTTCCCAAGCCAGAAACCAACTGTACTATTTTCAGATTATATGGGTTCACCAAGCTCTCTTCAATCATGTATGGCTTCTTTTGCTCAGCAGGCAATGAAAAGGATATTGTGGAACTAGAGAAGGTGAAGAAAAGGGCAACCAGAATGATTAAGGGACTAGAACACCTCCCTTACGAAACGAGGCCGCAACGTCTAGGCCTCTTCAGTCTGGAGAGATGGCATTTAAGAGGGGACCTGATTGAAATATATAAAATTATGCATGATATAGAAAAGGTGGATAGAGAAAACTTATTTTCTCTATCACACGATACTAGAACCAGGGGGCACTCTATGAAGCATATGGGTAGGAGAGTCAGGTCTGACAGGGGGAAGTATTTCTTCACCCAGAGGGTCATCGGCTTATCAAATGTGCTGCCGGAAGAGGTGGTGACAGCTACCAGTCTAGATGGCTTTAAGGTAGGATTAGACAAATGTATGGACAACAGATGTATCAATGGCTACTAGAGCAAATGCCTAGGTGCATCTTTAGGCTGGGGGGGGGGAACGGGGCGCTTCTAAGGCCATTTGCTGGGATTCTAGAGCAGGAATAGGTTTGTCCTTGTCTCTGCTTAGGATGCCCATGAGCATTTGGCGGGCCACTGTGTGTGACAGGATGCTGGAATAGATGGGTTGTGGCCTGATCCAGCAGGGCTTCTCTTATGTTCTTATGTTCTTATGAAAGTGCGCCTAGGATGCTCCAAGCAAAGCTTTTTGGTGGAGGCAAATCCAGTTTTGTTTTTCAGTCTTTTCAAACTGAGCCTTCTATGCATATAAAAGATCCATACTGTATCCTGATGCATTATTTTCAGGATAAACAGATGTTTAAGGTGTTCCTTCAGCTTTGCTCCCATCATGCTTCTACTGACAGAAACATTACAACACAAGAAGCACTAAGGTTGTGTATTCCACTGGATTCAACAACGAAAGAGGCAACAAATAATATTTAAATTTCCCTGTGCCTTCTTTGAACTGAAAAAGCATCTTAACATTATTTCATGTCAAAAGAAATAAATCTTTTTCACATGGATCACAAGTTAAGGCACCCTATTCTACAGAGAAAGCTAATGCTTCTTCCTAGCCTCCTTCTAAATCTTTTATGTTTACAAAGATGTTGCTGAAAACAAAGCAGGGGGAGGGGGGCTTAAAATGATTCAATATGCTTTTAAATTCAAGATGTAGCATGAACTGTTACACCAACAACCATGCATTTTCCATAAACTATCATTTAACCATCAAGAAATTCACACAGATCAAGTTCCAGGATGGAAGGCTGGGCTACCCACCTCTTGGTTCCTGTTAGGGTGTGCACAAATGCAATTTTCGACATTCTATTTGAATCGAATATTCAAATATCCAAATTCATACAAAATAAAGAAAAATGAATGTCTGGGCATTCGAACTGATACAAATACATTCATATCTATTTGTATAAATATTCAGCACGCATCCGATAATACAAATCTTGCAGGCATCCCATTTTTATCCCCTGCATATCCATACGGATGCGTACGGACATGTATCTGATGTGTATGTATCCATACACATATGAATGTCCGAATTATTTGTACGAATAACTCAATGAATACTAACAAATGAATGTCTGGACATTCAATCTGTATACAAATGTCCAATTTTGTCCAAATTCATCCGAATGACAAGTATTTCAAATATTTCATGCACATCCCTAGTCCCTGTACCTACTGCCTAATATCACCTGTGGATTGTTGGACTCTGGTTACAACTCACTTGAGCTGTTGGCACCAGGAGAACTGCTAGCTGTGGGAGTTTCCAGGACGAGGCCCTGCAAGGCCCTGGTTGTATATAGCTGGGGCTATAAACAAGGGCTGCCACCAAAGGGCCAGACACAAAGTGGGTCACCTGTTTGGGAAAGCCACTTTGGTGGGCAGTAAGGACCACTCACCCAGGTCCAGGACCATTTGATTTTATGGCAAGGGCTTGGTGTTTTTAAACATTTGGTTGTTTCCAACTTGTTCCTGCTCAATAATTTTTTTACACAGTGCTCTGTGTTGCAGGGCGTAGAGTAATTTGTCAGGCAACATAGAGAGGGAGGAATTATCACACGGGGGGCTGTTACTGCCGCAGCGATGAGCAGGTGGAGATAAGACATGGGAAGGAAAAGACTCAGATTCAGAGGAGGAATGTTAGATGTATTAAAGCTGTCATTCCTTCTGGTCTGCCTTCCCACGGGCAGTTTGGAGATGCCTGTCAACTGGCCTGCTGTTCTGGCAGAGCTGCTCTTGAATGTCAGGTCATCCCAGAATAAAACATCACTCATTCATGACTGGACTCTGGATAAAGGGGCTGTATTACTGGGTGCATGGAGGCACAGTCACTGTAATTCAGAGAACGTCCACCCCTTTTGCCAGGTGGCCAATCTGCTCTTCAACTAGGTTTGAGGGCTTGTTCTTGCTGCTAAGTCAGAGAGACAGAACGACGACGATGCCGGTGAACAACTTACCCCATTACCCAGCAACCTTCCTGTCTCTGCTGACGGTGTTGGATGCTTCTGCCACAGGGGTGCTGGGAGGTTTTAACACCCATGCAAAGATTATCCTCAATGGGCTGGCTCAGCTGTTCACAGCCTCCATGATGACTGTGGGATTGTTTCAGTGCGTAACTGACCTGACTTAAAGCAGGACATGCTCTCAATTTAGTCTTTGCCACAGAGCAGATTAGTGAAAATCCATTGATAGGAGAGCTGATAGTAAGTCCACTGTCATGGGCGGATCATTCACTGATAAGATTTGGAGCCGTGGTGGAAAGCTGCAGGCGTGGGAGACCTATTGAGATGGTCCACCCTCAGAGACTTATGGAATCTGAGTGACTCCTGAATGCTTTGGGGAAGTTCTCAGTTGCTATGGATGGTAATCCTGCAAAGGCTCTCTGGTCCCACTCTGTGAGATGAGCAGGGCCACCAACACAATTACTCCCAAGTGTCCTAGTATACCTGTGGAGGCTGTAAAGCACCTTGGTATTCCATAGAGCTATGGGCAATGAAACAGGAAAGCCACTGTGAGTCTGAATGAACTCAAATTAGAGTACA
Organism: Aspidoscelis tigris stejnegeri; assembly: GCA_023333525.1. Lineage (NCBI taxonomy): Eukaryota > Metazoa > Chordata > Lepidosauria > Squamata > Teiidae > Aspidoscelis > Aspidoscelis tigris. Next base: position 106,779,563 of record JALMGA010000003.1, on the reverse strand, counting down.
TTATCATACCTACCATGTGGCTATAGCAACAGCAAAAAAGGACTTATTTCTCTGCTACCATTGCAAACGAGCAACTGGCATAGCGAGGTTGATCTAGTGGTTAGGGAGCCGAACTCTTATCTGGGAATACTGGGTTTCATTCCGCCTGCCTCAGCAAAGCCAGCTGGGTGATCTTGGGCTACCCACAGTTCTCTTCTGAGCACTCACAGCCCCACCTACCTCACAGGGTGTTCTGTTGTGGGGAGAAGAATAGAAAGCTTTGTCAGCTGCTTTAAGTCTCCTTAACCACCACCACCACCACCCTCCTCACCCTCCTGTTCTTCTTCTTCTTCTCTGGCATAGCCTTTTCAACTGGCAAATGGCCTTGTACATTGTAGGCAAAGTCTCTCAGATTTGCAGGGAACTGGATACCACAATTTAGAACAATCCAAAGGAAGTGACCGGAGAACCATCTGGTCCAGTTATTTTGGTCTGTTTCAGGATGCTGTTCACCCTCAGCAAAGGTAAGCCGCTCCTTGCTGCTTTCATGTTACAGGGAAGACTACTGTGTGCTTCTTTTTTAGCTTTTAGACTGCTGGCAACTGGACTCTAAAGGAGGCTGAGGTTTCAGTTTTTCCTTTTTGCAAGGCCTTTCAACCTTCACTCACTATTTAAGGCTGATGTTGAGGCCTGATGATGGTACAGCTCATGGTCTCCTTGCATGGCACTGAGTCACAAAACAGATCAAGCACAAATGGCATCTCATGCTCCACTCTACTTTCTCACTGTCATCAGCTTCTATCTGATCCTTCTTCTGATCGAGGAGGCAATGACTGCCTTTATGGCAAAGATGGGGTCAAACTTTGGTGGTACTGCAGCATCTGCACTAACATCGCTACAGGTGGGTCAGGAGCAGCAAGAGGTGGAGTAGTCAATTACAAATCCACATTTATTATGATTATGCTGAGCCAGTTTGGTCTAGTGGTTAGGGAGCTGGACTCTTATCTGGGAATATCAGGTTCAATTCCGCCCTCCCCCATGAAGCCAGCTGGGTGACCTTGGGCTAGTCACAGCTCTCTTCTGAGCTCTCATAGCCCCACCCACCTGTTGTGGGGAGAACAGAGAGTTTTGTCAGCTACCTTGGGTGTTCTGTTGTGGAGAGAAGTATAGAAAAGCTTTGTCAGCCGCTTTGAGTCCCCTTAAATGGATGAGAAAAGCGGGATAGAAAAGCCAACTCTTCTTATTTTTCCTACATCTTCCTTGCTAAATTACAGGAGTGATTTATGCATCACTGCATCTTTTACGGCATGAAATACACTATTTCTGCACAGACCCATACAGTGATAATTAAACAGAATATTTCATTTTATTGAACTTGAGCATGTGTTGTTAACATTCAGCTAATGTTTAATTCAGCAGTGGGGAAAAGCTGAGGCTCCAGGGCAGAGTATCTATGCTGAGAAGGTCAAATGTCCCTCGTGTATCAGTACACGCCAGCAATGGCAAGCCAAACCTGCAATGTTGCCAAGAAAATTGTACAATGGGTCAGTGTAGCTACCAAGAGCCAAGACTGACTACAGGAATTCTTTACCTCTAGCTTATTTATGCAAGTAGACTAGACAACTAAGCACACTTACAGAAGTTCAGTATTCGGACCTCTGCTTTTTTATCTATTCATAAATGATCTAGAAGCAGAGGTAAGCAGTGAGATAGTAAAGTCTGCAGATGACACTAGTTTATTCAAGATAGTAAAAACAGAAAGAGATTATGAAGAGTTTCAGAAAGCCCTCTTGACATTGGAGGAATAAGCAAAGAAGTCACAAATGAGTATCAGTGTTTTTAAGTGCAAGTACATCTTTGAACAATTTGTTTCCAAACTGTTGGGCCATAGGAAAGGGATAGTCTAGATACTACACAATGTTCTACTTGACTCTGACACAGGTTTCCTTTTAGAGACCCAAATACCCTAGAAAACTGTGGAAAACTGATTTACAGCTCACAATCATACATGAAGTATGAAAACAAGTGATTTTATACGCTTCAAGATAGCACTCATCAAAAATCATCAAGGAGCTATCTCTGAATGTCATTCATCATTAGATCTGCACCTCTGTACTCCTATCTAAAATGCTCTGTTCCCTCCCACCTGCTCCCATGGTTGTTGTAAAAATGGAACCTTCCTCCTCATGTGGTGGACTTGTCCCCGGTTTTCTGCCATCTGGAATGTTGTCAAATCAGAATTTTTTAGTTTGATCAAGAAAGCCCTTATTTTCCAAAAAGACTATGCCAACTTTTCATATAACACAACACACTATTGCTCAGCATCACAAAGCCTGGAGAACTTCAACCAAGAAAAGTGACTCTTGAAACTTTGTAACAACAGAACCAACAAATTCACTGCTTACCAAATAGCTAGAATGCAAGGCAGTGATACAATTGCCACTTGGTGTTCCCTTTTTAGTGTTACACTTCTAAGCTAGAACCTCATCAAGATTATTCCCTCTCTTGCCTATTAAGCAAGATCAAATAAACAAATTTTCCAACCACCCTGCTTTATCTTCAGCCTAACAAGGACTAAACATCCTGTGTATCCCTATTTTCCCTCAGTTGACTTAACACTGATCACTCACATTCACAGATATCATTAAGAAGCATGAATGGGGAAGCAATTTGTGTGCTGTTTGACATGTTTATTGTGCTAATTAATATTAAAATATTTTAAATGTGAGTAAGTGCAAGGTAATGAACACTGGGGCAAAATAACCCCTCAGTTATTTAGTTAATTAATGGGGTCTGAGCTTTCTGTAATGGACCAAGTAAGGGATCTTGGGGTTTTTGTGAACAGTTCAATTAAAGTGTCCACCCAATATGCAGCAGCAGTGAAAACATGAATTCAGTGCTATGGATAATTACAGAAAGGGAATACAAAATAAATCTGCAAGCATCACTGTCCCATTTTACAAATCTATGGTGCAGCCACATTTGGAATTATGGACCTTTCTGTACTCAGCCTTATTTGGGAATACATCTCAGAATAGGGGCTTGCTGTCTACATGCTAGTGCAAACTATGGCAGACCCCAGGTGAGATCTGCCATAGTCTACATGAGCATGCAGACAATAAACCCCTATCCTGAGATAGATTCTACAATAAGGCCAAGTGCAAAAGGGGCTGTTGTGTACAATTTTGGTCATCACACCTCAGGAAGGATATTGTGGAACTGGAAAAAAGACAACCAGAATTATCTGAGATGAGGACGCATTGTTTAGGCCTACTCAGCCTTGAAAGATGGCAATTAGGAAGGGCCCTGAATGAAGTGTATAAAAGCACACATTGCATGAAAAAAGATGGCCTGAGAAAAAATATTTTCTCTATTACACAACACTAGAACCAGGGATTACTCTATGAAGTTAATAAAAAGAAAGTTAGAACTGACAAGAGGAAGTTTGTTTTTTATTTAGGGTTTTTTTCAACCAGTAGATCATTGGTCTATGGAATTTACTAGCAAAGAGGGTAGTGACAGCCACTAGCCTGGATGGCTTTAAGGATGAGTTGAAAGAATTCATGAAAATGACCAATGATTACTACAATGGATGCCTAGGTACTGCCTCTGGGTTGGAGACAGGCAGGATGCCTCTAAGGACTATTTGCAGGAAGTAGAGAACAGATGATGGTTTTACCCCTTGTCATCTGTTAGAGAATGCTCAGAAGCAAATAGTGAGCTATTGTGAGCAAAAGGATGCTTGACTAGACGGGTGGATTCCTTCTGTGCCCAGCAAGAGATGGAAATCCTTCTCTGCACCCTGTGCAGAAGTGTAGTGGACTGATACAAGGAGACTGAAATTGCCTATCCTCAGAAGAACAGTAAACATTTGTGCAAGGCACGGATTTTTATGGAAGTATTTAAAATGCCATTCAAATTACTTCCTCTGTATAACAATTTTAATTCCCCTTTCTTCAGTATCTGTAATAAATGTCACTGGGGCAACCATGACAGATTAGGAACAAGCACAAGTATGTTCAAAGGTCATTAGTGCTCTCTTAAGCATCTTCCCAGTGCCAAAAGCCAGGACAGTATGTAATGAGACTCTGCAGAGTAGTTCAGTGTTCTGCTTAACACACCAGGTTTCAAAAAACAAACAAACATGTGGCCAGGTTTTATACTTCTAATGCACTTTGCTACCACAGTCAAGTTCTTATGCAAAAGTTTCAAAAAGCCAATTATTCAGACATAATGGACATCAGATTTAACTGATGAACACCTCTGCTGACAACAATATTTGCAGAGAAGTACAAAGGTAGTTAATGGATGTAAGAACATGAAATCACACTGGAGAGCCAACCAGTTCTCATACTGTTCTTAGCTTGTTCTCCTACTGATCACCAGGATTCATTTATGTGTAGTACAAACAGTGCCCTGCTCACTGTTTCCCAGGAGCTGACATTCAGGGGCACCATTATGTCAGAAGATGTCACAAAGCCATCAGCACTACTAGCCATTGACAGCCTGATCCTACATGAACCCTCTTGGAACTTTTCAAACTGAAGGCCCACACCGAATCTTGCGATAATGAAATCCAAAATTTAACTATGTGTTCTGTGAAAGAAAATTTATTTTTGCCTCTCCTGACTTATTCAAGATTCAGTTTCATAGGGTGACATTTAGTTCTGGTATTATGGGAAAGGGACAAGTACTTCAATCATGTCTCTTCTTAATCCCCTACTTTCAACATCTCCTTGTGAGCAGGGGTGTACACGAATGCAATTTTCGGGATTCAAATCAAATCTGTTAAATTTGAATTTAACCAAATTTGATTCAAATTAAGCAAATTTGAATCTATTCGTTCAGATTTTTCATTCGAATTTGCACTTACAAATGTTGACAACATTCGTAGGTGCTCATACGCATCTTCCCCAGGTCTGTACGCATCCGTACGCATCATGTAGTTATCCCATATGCAACCCTGTTTTCATCCTGTACGGATCCATCCGTACAAATGCATACAGATGCAGAAAAGATGCGGAACTTCAAGTACGCATCAGGTACAAGACCATACACATGCAAATGTCCAAATAATTTGAATGAATAGATTCAAAATTCAAATCAAAACTTTAAATTCGAATTTAAGGACATTTGATTCGAATTCAAATGTCGGAATTCTGTCAATTTGATCAAATTTCAAATGCATTTGAATATTCGTGCACATCCCTACTTGTGAGAGGGTTCCCCCAGTCCCTTTACCATCTCATTCACTGTTCTCTGAACCTTTTCCAATTCTGTTATATGATTTTTTTCAAATGCAGTAATCATTTTGCCATATGCAAAGCCACTGTAAAATCAGCAGTTTTATTTTCAACACCACTTTGTAATATTCCTAACATGCTCCTAGCTATTGTTCTTTTTGCTGTTTGCACACATTGAGTTGATATGTGCATTGAGCTATCTACCAGTGTGCCAAGATCTAGCTCCTGGTGAATCATAACCAGATCAGATAGGATTTCCGGCTCCAGTGTGGATCACTTGTCCACAGTGAACAGCATCTGCCATTCTGATATCCATTTCCCCAATATGCAGAGACCTGCTCATAGTCCCTCTGGTTTTTTTCACTCAGCATAACTGCAAACATGGCCATTTGACTGCTCACCCAACTCTAAATTATTACTACTCCAGTTAGTTTAAAGTCGGCTCCAAGTAAGATGATGGAAACCATGATTAAAAAGAAAATTAGTGTGCACATGGAGGAGGAAGCATTGCTGAGCAAAAGTCAGCATGGTTTCTACAAAAATTCTGTTGGAATTTGAGAGTGTCAACAATCACGTGGATAAAGGCGAACCAGTAGACATTGTCTATCGGGGCTTCCAGAAGGCTTTTGACAAAGTTCCACATCAAAGGCTACTAAGTAAACTCATCAGCCATGTAATAAAAGGACAGGTTCTATCCTGGATTTATGACTGGCTTAAGGGCAGGAAGCAAAGAGTAGTAATAAATGGCAAATTCTCAGGGTGGAAAGAGGTAAAATTTGGGACCAATGCTTTTTAATTTATTCATCAATGATCTAGAAGAATGGGTACATAGTAAAATGGCAAAGTTTGCTGATGATACTAAATTATTTAGGGTAGTAAAAACCGAAAGAGATTGCCAAGAGCTCCAGAGGGATCTCCTGGCATTGGGTGAGTCAGCAACCAAGTGGCAAATGTGCTTTAATCTTAACCAGTGCAAAGTAATGCACACTGGGGCCAAAAATCCAAATTATGTCTATAAACTGATGGGGGCTGAGCTTTCTGCAACACACCAGGAAAGGAATCTTGGGTTTCTGGTGGACAGTCAAATGAAGGTATCAACCCAGCGCACAGCAGCAGTGAAAAAAGCTAATTCAATGCTGGGAATAATTAGGAAGGGAATAGAAAACAAGTCAGCAAGTGTCATTTTGCCTCTTTATAAATCTACAGTGAGGCCACACTTGGAATATTGTGTACAATTCTGGTCACCACACCTCAAAAAGGATACTGTGGAACTGGAAAAGGTGCAGACAAGGGCAACCAGAATGATTAAGGGGCTGGAACACCTCCAGGCTTCAGCATCCAGGCCTCATCAGTCTGGAGAGACGACGTTTAAGAGGAGACCTAACTGAAGTATGATATATAAAATTATATATAGTACAGATTAAGGTGTATAGAGAAAATTTCTCTATCACACAACACTAGAACCAGGGGCCACTCTATAAAGCTGATGAGTAGGAGAGTCGGATCCGACAAGGGGAAGGATTTCTTCACTCAGAGGGTCGTCGGTTTATGGAATTTGCTGCCAGAAGAGATGGTAACAGCTACCAGCCTAAGGTAGGGCTAGACAAATGTATGGATGGCTACTAGAATGAATGCCTAGGTACATCTTTCAGGCTGGGGGGTGGGGCGGAAGCAGGACGCTTCTAAGGCCTTTTGCTGGGATTCGAGAGTAGGAAAAGGCTCATTGTTGTCTCCGCTTGTGATGCCCGTAAGCATTTGGTGGGCCACTGTGTGCGATGGGATGTTGGACTAGATGGGCTATGGCCTGATCCAGCAGGGCTTCTTTTATGTTGTTATACTACAAATAACAAATGCAAAGAAATTTCCATTTACTCCTCCCTTTTGCTTTCTGAACTCTAAGCAGCTATTTAGTCATAAGAGGTTCTGTCTTTTATTCTATGGACATTACAGTAATTTTACTAAGAAGCTTTTGGTGAGAGACTCTCTCAGAAAACTTTAGGCGTTTAGTTACACAGGACATTTCTCTCCAGGAGCCACACTGGCTATCCTTGAATTAAGACCTATGTATCTTAAAAGTTTCCACAATCTTTCCAAAACAAATTTTAAATTAACCTACAATTTCCCACATCACCTCTTCAGCCCTTTTTAAAAATTAAGGTAACATATGCTAGCACCCTTTAATAACTCTCAATAAGGCCTACCATCATCATTTGCCCCGGTTCACTAGTCTCTGCTCCTACAAGGGGAAAAAAAGGTCAGGCTCTGAAGACAGAAGCAAAAATGCAGTCTTTCTTCCTTTTCTTTCAAGTACACCCTTAGCTCCCTTATTTCCCAGAGGATAAATGACTTCCACAACTGGTCTCCTGCTTCTAATATCTTTTAAGATTTTTTTTTCTTATTATCTGCCTGTTCACTTTGGTGATATGTCTTTCAAGTTTCTTCTTTCATTTCTTATTGTCTGTTAGCATTTTTAAGTCAGTTTCTCTCTTGGGTTTTCTTCATTCAGCTAAGCCCCTCTATTTTCTGGACCTTTTTATCTTACCTATTTAGCTTTCCTGACACTGCTCGTCAACAATGCCTTTCCTTGCCTTTACAGTTCCTTTATGAATCTTTGGAATGCATTGTGACTGAGCTTCTGTTATTGTTCCTTTCAATAACTTCCAAACCTTCTGGAGAGACGTTGTTTTCTTAACCTTTCAGCCATTCAACTATGTTTACTTCTGTCACTAAGTTCAGGATCACTTCTATCCTAATCCAGTCACACTGTCAACTGCTCTAGCATACTATCATTTATAGCATCTAGGATTTTTACCTCTCTGTCATAATTTGAGCAAACATTTATCCAGTCAATGTATGGGTGATTGAAGTCTCCCACTATTACAAAACTTCTCTGAACAACTTGTTCTTATGACCCAATACCACTGTGTACAGTAACTCCGCAGAGGTTACAAGATCCTTTCAAGATCCCACGGTACCTCAAATTCCACGGAGCCTTCAATATTTAGGAAAACACCTCCTTCCCGTCTGCCCTTCCCTCTGCCCATCAGAGTTCATAACCAAGAATAATTGCATCCCATTGGTTCTCCACTACAGTAAATTATGACTGCTGGGTGTATGTATCTTCACACACCAAACACTTGAGTTCGGTCACCTCAGCTCAGGGAGTATTGCTACCTAAACAGTAGTGTACATCATCTCCTGATCTGTGCAAGCATCCCTAAATTGCTTGTGTCTTTCTCAGCACTCCTCACTTTTGACTAAGTTTTTATCACCTATTTCCTTGGCACAGGCATAATCCTTTCCGCCATCTTCCTCACAGTGACTTTTTCCAAGCCAGCCTCACCTCTGCTCCTATCAAGCTTCTTCCTCAATTTCAGTTTAAATGCTGCTCTGCCACTCTTTTAAACTGCCAACAGGTTAGTCACATTTTATCTAAATGGTACTGATCCCTCCGGGATAGATTTGTCTTGCCTCAAAATGTTCCTTCAGCACCTAATGAACTAAAAACAATCCACCTAGCACCATCATCTAATACATACATTGAGATATTTCAACTCTGCCTGCCTAGCTGGCCTGCATGCAGAACACGAATCATTCAGGAGAAAGCCTTCTGCCTAGCAACCTTTTATAAATGAATGAATGTATAAACAAATTTAGCTTCTGGGACCTTTTAAGAACCACTCTGAATGGCACTGGTATCCACATGCATGACCAACTGTGTCCTCTCCAGCACAATCTAGCAGACAGCATGTGACATCCACAACCTTTACACCAGGCCTGAAAGTCATCCCTCATAAATCAAACTATCTACATTTCTAATTATCAAATCACCTACTTCAGTGAGCCTCATTTCCCACAAGAGAAGAATTTACCCTCTAAAAAATATGTCCTTCCTAAGGGAACAGGTTCCTCAGGTGCTTAGGACCCTCTTTCTCTGTAAAAGACAAAGATCTATCACTCTGGGAGCAAAACTACACTATCACTTTGCCTAAAGCCCAATCCACCTGCCTTCCTGCCTGACTCAGATGCTACAGACGGGCTATTTGGACTTACCCCCTGAATACTAGAAGCTCATTACTCTGAGCTCAGACCCATGACATCTGTTCAGAGGCCAGAAAACTGTAAGTATGACACCCACTACAGAACATTGTGTAGTCATTAGGTTCCACCAGGTTTTCATCATACATATCTATTTGCCTTTGGTTAACAGATTTTAAGAGATAAAGGGGGTAAAGAAACTTGAATGGGGGAAATTAAAAACCTCTCCTACCAAACTCCTCTTTGTGATCTCTCAAGGGGCCACCCTTCCTGAGTTTGGGCTAGGACTGGTCTTCCTGTTCCCAGTTAACAAACATGGCTCTTCTCATTAGCTACTCTGCTGAAGAATGAATCAGCAATAGTTAGTTACAAGCCCTTTCCCTGCAAACCATACGTTAAGTAAGCTCTGAACTCCCAACAAACACACTCAGCCACAATCTTGAAAACAAGAGACCAACCCAAGAATGCACCTGAGCACCAGCCATTTCCACACTGAATGTCTGTACTAAACTTTTTGCTTTTCCTGCTCATTTTCAATCTTTCTCTCTCCGCTGAGCTCTAAGGTAGACCATCTATTTCTGAAATGGTATTCAAACTTAGACTGATACTTAGGGTGTTCTTCCACTGCAGCCCTTAGATCCAGATCTAAGAAGATCCAGATTAAGGGAAGCACCCAATGTGTTTCCACAGGAGGTGTAGCACCCATTAGCAATGGGTGCTAACACCCCTGCTGTGGAAACAGCTTTGCACCCATGTGGGGAATCCGGATCAATCCCCAAGGGGTCGGTTCGTTACCCCAGGTGTCATTTTGAAGTCATTTCAAAGCCTGTGCAAAATAGCTCCGGAGTGCCTTTGAAGTCTGTGCTTATCTTCGGAGTGAACTTTGAAATGATTTTGGAGTCACTTCAGAGCCACTCCGAAGTTCACTCCGAAGATCAACACAAACTTCAAAGGCACTCCAGAGCTATTCTGCAGAGACTTCAAAATGACTTCGAAGTCAATTCGAAGTGGCTACGAAATGTCTTTGAAATGTCTTTGAAATGGCTTCAAAGTGACTTCGGAGCCTAGGTTTTGGGGGACCCCAATGGGTGCATCCCCTCCCCCTAGCCTCCTTTGGACCCCATTGGATCCGGATTTTCTGGCAGAAGACCCCACTGTAGACCCCATTAATGTCTACAATGTGTCTACACATTAATGGGGTCTACAGAAAATCCGGATTAAAGGCCAAAATGTACCCATTAGATCCGGATTTCCCCAGCGGCAACAGAAACAATCGGGTCCCAAATGGGTGCCGTGGTGGAAATAGGATCATCCGGCTCACACCCAAATGGGTCCTAAATGGGTACTTTTTGACTGTGGAAAAACACCGTTATATAAGATAGGCAAAGATAATTTTAAGTGGTGAAAAGCACACTGCAACTCTTTTGTGTTTAACTAGTAATTCCATTTCAGCCATCTGATATCATCCACTATGTTGCATTGACAAACTGATTAAAGTAGGAAAGCATCACAGTAATTTTTTAACCACCTCACTCTTCCACACTTTGTAATGAGGCCTACACTATTCTACACCACCTAAGTCTATCTTGATGGAAAGCAGCAGTCCTGAACTCCCAGCAGTGCTATTAGAGCTAAGGCATGAACTGAACATATTAGAGGTAAAGCACCTACCATTCTAAGCTGTGGATGTCATTCCATTAAATTACACTAAGCAAAGTTGTTTATGAGCCAGAATCTGTACACGTATAAAGATTATTTAAATTATGAATGCATTCACAACATAACTTGCCATTGTTTTCTACAGTAGTTTACCAGCTTCAGCAGGTATCAGTACCAAGCCAGAAATCTTGTGAGTATAGGTGAAAATTTAGACAGTGAGGACAACGCCCGTTCTTGGAGGTTCCTGTAACAGACCTTTACTTTTCTCTACTGCATTCAGACGCTACCCACAACCTTAGAAGTCATTCAGTCTCCATGCCTTCTTGCTTATTTCCACTAGTCAGTGCACTGTTTATAAAACTATCAGTGCGACTGAATACCTTGGAAAGAAAGAGCTATGTGCAAAATACTCACAAGTTAATTTAATCAGCCTATTAATTGTATGACAACACTAATTAATAACAAGGATGAGAAGGAAGCTCATGGTTTTTCAATTCTATTAAACCCCTGTACATTGTTTTGAACGTGGAAAATCTCCTGATGGCATTTTTAATGCAGAATGATGCCATAAACCTATTCAGTTATCAAAGGAAAGGAAAAGATGTTTTCCAAGGATAAACGTGCTTCTAGTGTCACAATGAATAGTAGAGATTACTCAACTAGAAAGCAAAGCTGAAAGCTTTCTAGTGGCAGAAAGGACAAAGGAGACCTGAAGGGAAACTACCTAAAGGCAAGCAGCACGTGCTCACTGACTGGAATGGGTAGTGTAGGGTTTAAAGACGAAAGCAGGATTTATGAGAACAATAAAACTATCCGAACAGAGTCAGCAGCATCACATTTTCTGCACCACTAAAACAATTATTTAGAGCATAGTCTAAACAGTCTAGACCAGTGGTTCTCAACCTTCCTAATGCTGGGACCCCTTAACAGAGTTCCTCATGTTATGGAGACCCCCAACCATGGGGGCAGAGCAGCTTAGAGGTGGGAGGGAAGGGTGGCAGGAGACTCGTCGCGACCCCTCTGAAAGGGTAGTTCGACCCCCAAAGGGGTCCCGACCCACAGGTTGAGAACCACTGGTCTAGACTTTGACTTTAACCCTGTACAACAGGGATCGCCAACCACTGGTCCGAAGACCGGCGCCAGGCCATAGGGGGTTTTTTGCCAGTCCACAGCACCACCGCAACAAGCTCCCACACCATCATGCCACGCCACGCCATGGAAAAGCCAGTCCCTGGTGCAAGAAAGGTTGGGGACTCCTACTGTACAACTACAGATGCATATTATCACATTACAGATGCATATTATCACATTACTATTATTATAGTTTATTTATAAAGCGCTGTTCATGTACTCATTGCAGAGACAAAGTAGATACCACTAGAATGTGATGTGTGTGATACATGTTGTAGAATTAAACTGCTTAAGAAAAATTATTCACATTTGCAACTGATACATTAAAAAGACTTGGAAAGTATCATTAATTGTTCACAAGTCAATTAACAGAGATTTAGGATAACTGAATATTTTATCTTGCTCTAACATTTGCAGTAAGAGTGACCTTTAACAATCACAGCCAATTCACAAAATCATCAAGACCAATCAACAAACACCACTGCATCAAATGACTTGAGACAAGGTAAGAATTTACTTTCCTAGGACTGTTCGCAGAAGTGGCCTCTTCAGCAACCCAACTTGAAGATTCTCCAAAGCCTATATCGTGTCTTTTTGGTTTCTTTGTCAGCATGCTCAGAAATTATCTTTTCTAGCAAGCTTCTCATAAACAGGGATGCCAGCTTCATCAATATACCCTCTTCTGGGACTTTATATAACCTCTAGAGCATGAGTTTAGAAACAAAATCCATCTTAAAAATAATACAGCTTTTTGAGGGTAAGGCAAGATGACAGATGTAGCAAATCTCTTCAGGAAGGCAAAGGAACAGGTTACCCTCTCCAAGTGTCAGGTGCTTAATGATAATATTCTATTTTAAAATGGGAAAAGGAAATTTTACTTCAATATACTCATTTACAGTCCTACACATATTAAGCTATAAATCCTGCTGCAAGTTTCTATGATAGTAGTAGCAGAACTTCAATTTTATGGAAAAGTGATTCAATATACCAAATGAAATGTGTTTAATATACAAGTGAATGTTGTCTGTCTGTCAAGCAATGAGGGAGGGTTATATTTTAAATATGTTTTTAGGTTCATTCAATACATTTTATCCTCTAATTGCTGTAATCCACCCCGGTACCTTCAAGTGAAGGGCAGGCTAAAAATTCTTAAATAAAATATAACATTTTAGCTCAAATATTCATACTGAGGCCTATAATGTCAATTATTTATACTAAATGGACATACAGAACCCTGTAAAAAGCTTGAACTCTGCAGAAGGCCATAAAACAATCTTCACCTAGTAGCAGGCCTAAGCAACAGGCCACAGCCCAAAAAACAGAATCAATCAATCCTTGCAAGATTATAACAATTTGTGAGAAGAATATCAAAGCATATGGCATCCAAAACCAAATGGGCTTCAAGAATACAAAGAACAGCCCTCTTTCCCATCCCCATAAAACTATGCTCCAAAACACCAACAAAATACTTTTGTTTCATAAGCCCGCATGAATCCAAGTTAAGTGGAATTTAGATAATTTAATTAATATTGCAGCAAAGTAACCATAACGCATTCAAAGTAACTTGACCAAGAATGGAATTTTTGAAACAGAAAAACAATTTCCCCAGCTGGGTGAGTAAGAAAGAGAGCCTCCTCAGCAAAGCACGTCTTGCATTCTAAAGAACGACAGGACAATCCCCTTTTACTGCCCTACACAAACAAACACTCCTGGTCTTTTCATCTTGATCCACCACAAAGAGCAAAGGACCAAATCACTACACCTCCCGAAGAAGTCAATTCATATGCCCAAGTAAAAACGAGAGCATTCAAAGAAAGCAGGAGGTGACATACATACACTGTTTGAGTTCAAATCAAACAGATGTAAAGGATTTACTCACAGAAAAACACTGCAGTCTTACAGCAGCAAATTCCTGAGGTTTTCCTCCACTTCCATCAAACTACAAAGACCTGCACTGCTTTAAATAATCCAAAAGCTGAACCTGAAAACCAGCAGCATTCGAATCTCAACAAAGAAATCGGACAATTATTATCATTTTTTGTTTCACATACAATGCAGCCCAATTCATGTTTGAAACATAAAACCTTACAGGGCTCCTCCCATACAGATTTGGCTGTCAATTAAGATCTTTGGAGGAAGCTGGAGAGATTCACAGGACAACAGCTAGAAGCAGCCTCCACACTGTGAAACGATCTCCCCACTTGTCAATTTGCCAAGCCACGACATTAGCCACCTTTCAACACCTGGTGAAAAATCATTTGTTCATCCAGGCTTTTGATGACTGATGGGAATGGTGGTGGTAACAGCAACAGGCCTGGATAGATTTAAGAAAGGATTAGATAGATTAATGGAGGACAATGGTGGCTAGAAAGGATGCCTAGGCCATTTTCAAGGATTCAAGAGCAGCAGAAGGTTTTGCCTTTGTCTTCAGGATGCCCAGAAGCAACTGGTGGATCAGTGCATGAAACTAGCTGGGCTGTGGCCTGATCCAGCAGGGCTCTTCTTACGTTCTTATCTTCTATGGATTTTTTTGCTGTTCCAGTCCTATAATGAATACGGCTATTCTACTGTTGTGTTAACTATTTTACTTCTAATGGGCTGCCTCCAGACTAGCAGAATAAACATAAGAACAAGCCCTGCTGGATCAGGCCACCTGTCACACACAGTGGCCCACCAATGTCCATAGGCATCTCAAGCAGAGACAAAGATAATCCTTTTCCTGCTCTCAAATCCCAGCAAATGTTCTTAGAACCGTCCCACTTTTCCCTCCAGCCTGAAAGATGGACTTAGGCATTCATTCTAGTAGCCACTAATACATCTGGCGTCCATAAATTTGTCTAACCCTAAATCCAAAGTTAATCTAAAAGCACAGTAGCCTCACTGTCAAAGTCGGGAATTGGCTGTGAGGCCTTTGCGACTTTTTTCACGGATAAAATCTCTAAGCTCCGCCTTGACCTCCCCCCCACAGCTGATACAGCAACGGAGCTGGGGGCCCGTAAATCGTCGATAGGTCCGGTGTGGGATTGCTTCCACTTACTTGATCTGGCAGAAGTAGAGAAGGTGCTTATAAAGGTAAGACCCACCACCTGTTCACTTGACCCATGCCCTTCATGGTTGATCAAGGCTAGCAGTGAGACATTGGGTGTCCATCTCCGCGAGATCATCAATTCCTCCTTGGAACAAGGAGTGTTCCCAGATATCTTAAAGGAAGCGGTGGTCCGCCCTCTACTAAAAAGACCTGGTCTGGATCCTGGTGATCTGTCCAATTATCGCCCAGTATCTAACCTCCCATTCCTGGGGAAAATAATTGAGAGAGTGGTGGCGGAACAATTACAACTATATCTTGATGCAGCTGCGGTCTTGGACCCTTTTCAATCTGGGTTTAGGCCGGGTTATGGGACTGAATCGGTTCTTCTGGCTCTCACGGATGATATCCGGAGGCAAATTGATCGAGGCGGTTCAGCGCTGCTGATACTGCTAGATTTAACAGCTGCCTTTATTATTATTATTATTATTATTATTATTAGTTTATTTCTAAAGCGCTGTACATGTACTCAGCGCTGTACTCATGCCTTTGATGTTGTAGACCATGATATTTTGGTCCATCGCCTTATAGAGGCTGGAATTCAGGGGACAGTTCTTGCCTGGTTTTCATCATTCCTCCAGGGCCGGGGGCAGCGAGTAGCCTTTGGGGGTCAGAGTTCCCAGAGGTCCCCCCTTCAATGTGGTGTACCCCAGGGTGCACTTCTTTCCCCAATACTCTTTAACATCTTCATGCGCCCCTTGGCTCAGATGATTCGGAACTACGGTCTGATCTGCCACCAGTATGCTGATGACACGCAGCTCCTCTTGCTGATGGAGTGTCGGTCGGCCCCTGCCCCAGACTCCCTCTCCCACTGCCTAGAAGCCATTGCGAACTGGTTAAGAGGCAGCAGGCTGAAACTAAATCCATCAAAGACAGAGGTGCTTTGGCTGGGTCGTGGGGTTGAACCTAGCAATTTACAGCTGCCTCCTTTTGAAGGAAGCCTTCTATCAACACTCCCTGTCGTCAAGAGCTTAGAGGTCCATCTGGACTCTAATCTTTCTATGGAGACCCAGGTGGCACGCTCAGCCCAGATGGCATTTTTCTATCTGAGGCAAGCCCGGCAGCTGGCCCCTTACCTCTCCCATTCTGATTTAGCCACCGTGATTCACGCGACAGTCATTTCTAGGCTAGATTATTGTAATTCCCTTTATGCCGGTCTTCCCCTGGGCCTGATCCGAAAGTTGAAACTGGTCCAACATGCAGCAGCCCGTTTGCTAACAGGCACTCCTCGTGGGGCCCACATCACGCCTGTTTTACGGGAATTACATTGGCTGCCTATTGAGTTCCGAATCCGGTTTAAGGTGTTGGTTGTGACATTTAAAGCCTTACGTGGGCTGGGACCTTCGTACCTGCGGGACCGTCTGGTCCTCTATACCCCCAGGAGAACATTACGGTCATCATCAGACCAAAGTCAGTTACAGGTCCCTAGAGTCACCGAGATACGCCTGTCAGCCACTAGAAATAGGGCTTTCTCGTGTCTTGCCCCTACCTGGTGGAACTCCCTGTCTGTGAGCACTCGAGCCATCCAAGAACTGCCTAGGTTCCGAAAGGCGTGCAAGGCAGAGCTGTTTCGTCTGGCTTTTGGCCAGTAGAAGATCAGCCTCAGGTTGGTCATAAGATCTCTGTTTCCCGGTCATATTTTTCTATGATACTACTTTGTGGTTGGGAATTGGTCTGTGATGGGGGATCTGGGTTATATTATGGTTTTAAAGACTATTTTGATTGATGTTTTTGTATTTGATGCACAATTTACGCCTGTATTGTATTATTGGTATTTTATATGTCTATATTGTAAGCCGCCCAGAGCCCATGTGGGGTGGGCGGGGTATAAATCTCAGAGTAAAGTAAAGTAAAGTCTCAACAGGAAGGCAGCTCTGTAGTTTCTCCTATCGGAGCTGCGAGAGTTGAGGCGGTACACATCGTCATGCGGGTTGAGACAGCCAATCAAATTTTGAGCTGCCCTTCCTGGTTAGGTGGCATCTCATCTCCTTTTCTCACCATCCTGCCTGCACTGGACTGAAACTTCCAATTTTCTTTATATTCCACAGCAAGAGTAAATGCAGAGTCACAATTGTATAATGTGGCGCCACAACGATAGATTGTTGTGTGTGATGGCTTGATCTGGACTGTACATTCAATGTGCAGTATTAAATGTGTCTGGGTGCAGCCATGGTTTTAGTCTGTACACCACTCACAAATATCATGAAGGACAGTATAAAAATCTAAATCAATAGAATATAATAAAATAATAAGGTACTATAAATCTGTCTATTTACCTGTTTAATGCAAATCAACTAACCTGAAATACTGATCTCCAAGAATATCTAATAAAAACAGTCCACCATTGTATCGAACAGGCATATCAGCTACCATGTTTTGAAGTTTAATATTCATATAGGAAAGAAGACTCACCATTCTAACTACTTCAGGGTATGTCTGTTCTGTCAAACAGCCTCTGCTTATTGTAATGTAATCCACAAGTTCATTAAGAGTTGAGCGCTTGTATTCTTTCATTTTAAGATCTGAAAGTGTGTCCATGAAGTCAAAAATGACACAACACTGCTGAAGTTTCTTTAGGAACAGCTCAGGTTGCTCTGAAGATGAAACGTCTATAAGGGGGAAAGGAAAAATAGTGAGCATCAATATTTTAGTAATATCAGTTAAACATCTATAATACAATAACCAAATGAATACATACACTTAACCAAGATGAGAGCAATCAACTAGTATTGCATGAATGGTTTCACAATATCACGGTTGAGTCCCACAAGAAAACAATATTATGTAGACGCTAGAGCCCTGGACTAGGACTTAGGAATTCAGAATTCAAATCCTCACTTAGCCACAAAAGCTTTTTGGAGATCCTGGATCAGTGATTCTCTGTAATCATAACCTCAAAGGATTGTTGTGAGAACAGAATGCATTGAAGGAGAATAAAGTTCACCACAATCTTTTTTTTTATCAAAGGCACCTTAAAAAAATAGTACTATATTTCACAAAGTTCAAAAAAAGCAATACTTTTGTTTAAATTTAGAAGCATACCTTTTAAGGCTAATCCCACAGAGTTTAGGGATTTCCAGGCTATTATATTACATTAGGTGTCCCTTGCATTTTCAGTTAATAGCATATCCAACCTACCATAAAGATCTATCTTTTCCATCACCAGAAATGTAAAGGCGCAAGATTTTGAGAGAACTGTGCAAGTTTTGATAACTGTTCTATGCATTTCTGTTTCCTACAACTTTTGAGGAAGGAAAAGTGTGGAAAAACAATATGGAGATTCCATTTCTCTATCATTAGCATGATTCATTATCAATCTTTCATATAAATGTGAACTTCTCTCAAGAAAATCATCCCAAATTTTAACAAAGTAAGCATTCTGTAAATATATATGGCCATTTGACTTACTCAATTCATTTCTTCATTAAATGAATCAACACATTTTACTATTTAATTTATGTTTAATATGTAAAAGAAAATGCTATACACCACACACACCACGTAGAGTGCTTACAGACATACAAAATTTAGATTCAAAACTGTTTTTATTCATTGTTTTAAAACTGTTTGGCACAAAAATATCACATGACAGTAACAGCAAATGCAGCAGCCATTACCATAAATTTCTTTAGAGCAAGTGACAGTTTCTGTTTTATTCACAGCGGCAGGCTATTTACCATGTTTCACATTTTCAAAGGAAATGCGTAAAATGCAGATTAATCTCAATTACCCAGAGGACTAATAATAACAGGAGTCTCAAAAAAAGAAAACATTGATCTTTATTTGAACAACAGATGTCAACTAATCCAAAGGACTTTCTATCTGTTCTGCACTTTGTTTAGCAACATAGTTTTATTTTTTTACTCAACATTGTGGATCAAAACCAAATGCACTTGAACCAATACTTACATTTTGAACAACCACCTTAGTTTCTAAAGACTTCCACATTTTAGAAGCTTGTTTTTATTAACATATTCTGAATTTCTCAATGATATACACTGATTAAAATATTTGATCTATAAGCTTACAATAATTCACTTTTTAGTAGTAACTTTGCTTTTTAAATTACTGTTTTTGAAAAAATTACCATGGTGTATCTACCATTAAGGATGCACCTATAATTTGGTAATAAAATTTATTATTCCTATCATTGTTGTTTGTTGTTGTTGAAAATAATTCTTAAATGTCAGGACATACAGTAGAACAGGAGTTCTGTACTTGAAACGCTTGTAATCACTCTACAACTGGTAGCAGTCAAACCAAAACTTTGGCTGTGAGCGCCAATGCTCTAGTTCCTATGCTCTCTCCTCCTTGTTTATACCCTGCATAGTTTTCCTCTTTCATGTCCCGGTTATTTCTTATTTGGCTTTCCATGTTATTGTCTGATTCTTTTACATTCAAGCCACTATCTTGTGACAAATATATTCTGCACTTCTAGCCCTAGAGTAGCTAATTTATTCCCTGGGTTGCTATCTCTACAGGAGCACATATCAGATCAGACAAAAAGGGCTGTAGCACAGGAGGGGTTTTTTCCCTCTTTCCTTCTTTCGTCTCAAGAATCTCTATGGCCAGTTTGCTCTTGTGGTTAGAGTGCTGGACTCATATCTCATAGTCGTGGGCTTTGATTCCACACTCCTACACAAAGCCAGTTGGGTGATCTTGGGCTCGTCACAGCTCTTTCTGAGCTCTCACAGCCCAACCTACATCACAGGGTGTCTGTTGTGGGGAGAAGAATAGAAGGTTTGCCAGCCACTTTGAGTCCCCTTAAACGGGTGAGAAAGCCGGATAGAAAATCCAACTCTTCCAGTAGAAACTCCTTAAACTCCAGAATTTTAACAGTAATAATTTGACTAATGAAATTAAAATGCAATTAAGATACAACTATCCCTTATATAATAGTGATCTGATTCTTACGGATCACTGTGTAGTGCAAAACCATCAATGGAAATGTATGGATTATGACAGCTACAGAACCAAGGAAGTCCCAAGGATACCACAGAGGCTATATTATGTTACTGCCTGTCTCCAGGATTGCCTTAAAAGAAAGTAAATAATATTTTACTGACCATTTTTCAAGTAAAACTATTCTGTAAATATATATATATATATATATAGGAGGAATAACAGTATGATGAAGGTAATTAAAATGAATAGTAGTTAGTTTTATATAAAATCAATTTTATAATAGCGTTCAGTTAAGCTGTGGAATACATGAGCTCAAAGCTGATGCTCAAACTCTGCACTGAATGTGATGATAAAAAAAGACTGTGTGTGTTGTTTCTGCACTATAGTTCCAAGACTAATAGAAACAAGAGGACCCTAGTGTTATGTACTCAACATTTCCACAGCACATTCTTTCAATTAAACATTCTGGGCCTGCATATACATTCTTGAATTCCTAGTTGTACTTCCCAACTGAGGGATAGAAAACTTCCTAAGTTACTAGTTGTTGAAAAATCAACAAAAATAAAGTTTGGAATTAAGCTGTATATATCTCAGATTTTGTCTTCTTTTTAATGTTGAACTAGACAGAGGGTGTTTTTCCATGATCACTTAGTACCCATTTTAGCACCCATTAAGGACCCGTTTGGGTGAGAGCCGGATGGCCCCATTTCACCAAGGCACCCATTAGGAATATATTTGTTTCCACCATGCCTCGGGAAATCCAGGTCATATGGGTACATTTTGGGCTTTAATCCGGATTTTCTGTAGACTGCATTAATGGGGTCTACAATGGGGTCTTCAGCCAGAAAATCCGGATTAAAGGGAGCATGTTTCCACGTTAGTTTGGCAATGGTGTCTAGAGGAGGCTAGGAGGAAGGGACACCCTTGGGGGGGGGGGAGCCCCAAAACCTAAGCTTCAAAGTCACTTCAAAGTCACTTCAAAGTTTACTCCGAAGACCAGCACTGACTTCAAAGACGCTCCAGAGCTATTTTGCACAGCCTTAAAAAGTGACTTTGAAATGACTGCGAAGTGACTTTGGAGCCACTTCGGAGATTGCACCCTGTCCCCCCCAAACACCTGGGGTGACAGGCAGACCCCTTGTGGGTAGATCCGGATTTCCAAATGGGTGCTCTGGTGTTTCCACGGCAGGGAGGCTAGCACTCATTGCTATTGTGTGCTAGACCACCCATGGAAACACTTTGGGTACTTCCCTTAATCCAGATCTTCTTAGATCCAGATTAAAGGAGCACAGTGGAAAAACACCCAGAAAATGCCTGCAGAGCTACCTGGATAAAAATGCACTAAACTTCAATTAATTTTAACCCTTACTTTTGAAAATACTTTTTATTACCAGTTTCAGCTTCTGTATCTATTATGCCCATAATACCTGGACAAAAGATAGCCTAGTCACTGTTGTCTATGCACTGATAACTTACGGTTTATCTATATGGGGCTGCCCTTGTACATGGTCCAGAAGCTGCAACCAGTGCACAATGCAGCAGCAAGGTTGTTGAGCGGGGCACCTTGCTGTGCTTATATCACACCTGCACTTAAGAACCTGCATTGGTTATCGGTTAGCCACCAAACCAGATCCGAGGTTTTATCTTTGGCATACAAGGCTCATAACAACATGGGGCCAACCTACATGGCAGACCATATCTGTCAATGTAGACCTGTGAAATCATTAAGATCTTCAGGAAGGCCCTGCTGTGGATACCATGAATCACTGAATGTATGAGTACCTGCTTTTCACTGTGGTAGTGCCCACCCTCTGGAATAGTCTCTCCCTCTAATATTCATATGGTGCCTACATTTCTGGTGTTCAGGCCCTGACTGAAAATGTGTCTTTTTATCTAACCCTTTCCAGATACTTGTTTGGATCCCTCACCCTTGATTTTAATCTTGCTGTTTATATAATCATGATATTGGCTGTTTGTAAACCACTCTGAGATTATATTTTAACGGAAGCAGTATATAAATGTTTTAAATGTTTGTTCAGATATGAAACTTAAATATTAATCAAGCTAAGGAAGCACCTTGCATAGCTTACAAGGTTTCATTAGAATTCATGAGAAGAAGAGGAAGAGGAAGAAGAAGAGTTGGCTTTTCTACCCTGTTTTTCTCACCCATTCAAGGGGAGTCAAAGCAGCTGACAAAGCTTTTCTATTCTCCCCACAACAGAACACCCTGTGAGGTGGGTAGGGCTGTGAGAGCTCAGAATAGAGCTGTGACTAGCCCAACGTCACCCTGCGGGCTTCATGGGAGAAGGCAGACTTGAACCCGGTACTTCCAGATAATAGCCCGGTTCCCTAAACACTAGACCAAACCGGCTAACAAACTGAGGGGGATGGGAGTGCTGTTCAAACACCCCATAAACCTGCACCAAGGACAGATTTCCATCCCAGCCATTTTCTCCCCCTGGAGACCAATATACTTATAGTTATGAACTTCCTTCCTTCCTTCCTTCCTTCCTTCCTTCCTTCCTTCCTTCCTTCCTTCCTTCCTTCCTTCCTTCCTTCCTTCCTTCCTTCCTTCCTTCCTTCCTTCCTTCCTTCCTTCCTTCCTTCCTTCCTTCCTTCCTTCCTTCCTTCCTTCCTTCCTTCCTTCCTTCCTTCCTTCCTTCCTTCCTTCCTTCCTTCCTTCCTTCCTTCCTTCCTTCCTTCCTTCCTTCCTTCCCTTCCTTCCTTCCTTCCTTCCTTCCTTCCTTCCTTCCTTCCTTCCTTCCTTCCTTCCTTCCTTCCTTCCTTCCTTCCTTCCTTCCTTCCTTCCTTCCTTCCTTCCTTCCTTCCTTCCTTCCTTCCTTCCAGCAGATTGTGTTAACAGGGGAAGAGGGGACCCGGACAATATTTTAAAGTGTAGAATTAAGGACCAAAGAAGAATGAACATTCTAGATGGAAGGACTGGAAAATTAACTCAATAGCCAATATCCTCATCCTAACTAGAGTTACTTAATGAAGAAAACTTTAAAGTTGTAATGCAATGTTATACAATAAATATTACAATATACCCCTTAGCTGTAAATGTAAATATATAACTTATTGGCCTGACAGGCTGTATCACACTAATAAAATATGGTGACACCACACAACAATTAATTGTGATTACTGAAACATATGTGACCTCAAACTCTTAATGATTAAATAAAACATATATTCAACTTCCCATTTCTTCTTAATCTGTACTCAATAAAGCAAGGTAAGCTGCCTTCTGAAACATAAAATTTATGAGCTTGGATGGGAAGGCAGTGGAAAATGATGGAAAATCAAGTATTTATAGACTGGTTGCCATGAGACAAGCATAAATACCTGCCATGCGTTCCTCAGTTATAGCATTATAAATCTAGTACATCTCAAATGTTTGACCTTTTATGCCACTTAACTTATCACACGCTACCTCTTCCTTATGTTCCCATCTTCTTGTCAAAATAAAATCTCAGAACCACTTCAATTTTTTTTCAAGTAGAATCAATATTAAGTATTTATTAACAAGAGCTCCACACCAGGTCTCAGACACAAAACAATTTCCTCACCCTTTTCCACTATCACATCCATTATTTTCTCAGTAGAAAGTAATGCAAGTTTATACTGGGGTAGTCAGATGGTATAGTTCCCACTTTAGTACTACTGGTTTTTAAAAGTTTTTTATATTAAGCTTAGCTATACACCCTTGCTTTAATCCCAAGATTTACTTAAGTCTTGTTCTTGTATCTTATCCCTTTTTTTTCAGATGACCATTGCCATTAAATCAAAGGTTACAAACTTTGCACCAAGGTATGCATTTATTTCTCCTTCAGGAAACAACCTGATGACATTTACACAGGAAACCTTTTAAATAGAATTCCTATAATAAAATATTTTAAATATGCCTAGATATAATGAAGGAATCACTGACAAAAATCACAAGGAATTGAAATTAATTTTGCACATCACCTTCATCAAACATACTTCAAATATTAGGGGAACTGCCATTATCAGACAATAATGTCATTGGAGGGTGGGGGGGGGGCAAAGAAGCTGTTTGTCTTTCAAATACAGGATTCAAGTTACAGATGTCCAGTGAATCCATAAAAGGAAGAAAATTGCCATTCATCATAGAATTAGCATCCTGAGAAGTTGAGGATGAATAAACCTATTTTTGGAGAGGGGGGGAGACCACCCTTTATTAAGGATGCAAATCTAAATACAAACCCAATGAAATATCAAATTCAGGTGAAAAGGAAAGAATGATGTCAGCAGGCTATCTAATAGGCTCCAGTGCCAGCAAAGAAAACAGGTCATAGAAAACTAACCCTTACTCTGCTGTACTTTACAGGTTCATCTCTGACTCTTGACTCTTAACTATACAAGGCAAATCTATATGTACTTATTTTGGCTAGGCTTCTAAGACATAAGAAGAATTGGCTTTTCTACCCCATTTTTCTCACCCATTTAAGGGGACTCAAAGCGACTGACAAAGCTTTTCTATTCTTCTCCCCACAAGAGAACACCCTGTGAGGTAGGTGGGGCTGTAAGAGCTCAGAAGAGAGCTGTGACTAGCCCAAGGTCACCCAGCTGACTTTATGGGGGAAGGCGGAATCAAACCCGGTATTCCCAGATAAGAGTCTGGTTCCCTAACCACTAGAAAGGATGTGTCTAAGAAGAGGTGTGGGTTTTCTTGTGTATATACTCCACCACCAAATTAAATGCTGATGGCACAACTTTTGTCAGCATCAGAATACATCATGGACTAAAACAATCTTCAGTGGATGGGTGGAGAGACTGAGACAATGATGTCATTAAATTAGATTTCCAGTATGCATACTAGTGCAAATATTTTTATTTTACAAGTTCTACATGTGGGTGTCATACATCATTTAGAATGGCTACAAGGTAGTGGGGAGCAGGAGGCAGTGGTATGGACACTTGAGCATCAGAGGCATGCACAAACGTAGCCAGTAGATCCTATCAGCTAAATTTAAGTTGCTTAATACAGTAAACTCAAATCTTTTTCTCAGAAGTGGCATTCTCAGACTCTATAGTAGTCCCCTGATATTCACAAGGGTTTTGTTGTGCCAAAATCTCAGAAATCCCAAAATTAGCAAATAATGAGGAGGCCAGTATATCTACCGCTAGAAAATATGGAAAACTGCCAAAACCTGCAAATATGCGAGTTTGGGCGCCATTCTGTCTTACAAAGAGTAAACATTGCTCGAAAAGCCCTACCTGAAACTATGCCAAACTCATACTTTTAAAAAACACAAATAATGAGAGACAACTGTACTTTAAACAGGCCTCTGAAAACAAACTAAAGGTTCGTCCCAGCAGGAACCATTAAGAATCACCTGCTAAATACACTGCCCCGAAATGAACTTTTTGTTAAGTAGACTGGCCCTACGTTAATCAAGTGGCTTAAAAAAAGTTACAATCTTGTCCTGATTTTTCACAGGTAATACCTGTGCTTGCAAAAAAAAAAAAACCACCCTCTGCTTCTTATTTGAATCACTGAAATTTGCTGTGGATAGAGGGTCCCATTCTTCATTCTTAAAAGAATATTAAACTTTTTGGTTTTGTTTTTAAAGGATCTGCTGAAAGTTTCCTGCATTCCTTCATTAACTGCATATTTAGTTAGAATTCCAAAAATTAGTTTCAGATCTAATTGTGGACTTCTTTTATGAACAGGCATTAATTTTCATGCATTTTCTAAAAATGTAACAATACTTTTACACAATTAACATGTAAAAGGCCAAATGGAAAAACTTCAAGTACCTGATACCTCATTACAGTAACAAAATGAAAGACATTCAGGAGAACTGGGCCTCCACTTTTTTTAAAAAAAATCTTAAGTATCTCAGTTTAAGACAGAAGATGTAGAGACTGTAAACTTTTTTCTTTAAATGCACAAGGGTGAAAAAAGTTCAGAATCCTTTGGGAGCAATAGTATATGAAGTTTAAAGGGCATATAACTGCCTAAATGATGTTCTGTTTATAGCAAAAGAAATAAGTACCAAACACAAACATATCCATATATAAAAAACTATCTGCAATAAGGAAGTGCAACAGCTTGCTCAAATATTTTCAACTTCACAGGGGAAACTGGGATTGAAAATAATCATAAGACAAAGATTTCTACATTTTCAGGAGCTGGTGAGAGTCATGGAACGGCATTATTTAGAGAAAGAAAACTTGACTTTTTCTTTGGACCTCACTGTAAGTGAACCAACTTATTCTTCTAGACTAGAACGAATATCCTTTACACATCTGTTTTTAATACATATCAATCCTAACTCGGTCTTCAAAATTCCTCACTCACTACACCGTAAAAAAGGCACTAGCATTGGCAAGCATTTCTAGTAGCGTTACAACCATAGCTCAAAAACAGTGAGCCCTAGAGTTGAGGGAAAGCAGTTCTGCCAACATATAATAGCCGACAACACAGAAGAGGTAGCAGAAAATTGTTTGCTTCAATATATTTTTTTTAATGAGTTCTTATTCTCATGCAAAACTTTCAGAACGTAATAAGGGAGGAACTTCATTTCCATCTCCACATGCTAAAAACAAAATACAGAAATAGAAATGTCACAGGGTTAGAAACGGAAGATAAAAAGACAAATGTCAAAGAGATAGAAATGAAAGATAAAAGACCAACTTCCACAAAGGTACAAAGGTTTACAATTTGCATTTATACATCAGTCTTCACCGATTTACACAGAATGACTTACACTTTAAAAACGACTTAAAAAAAAAGATTTACCAATCAAAACTGCATTTTGGGTGTATTCATAACTTGCTCAGCCTCAAAGACCTACTTACTACCACGTGTGTGTCTTCATAGCTCTGCCACCCACCAGCATAACCACGTCCTGTTTCTCCTCCAACTCAAGCATTTCCTGGGTATTGTCAATAACAATGTCTGCCGGCAAGAGACAAGTGCTTCACAGGCAGGTAAACTAATTCAAGCCTCCCTCATTCTTGGGCACAGCCAGAAGTGGATTGCCCTGTTAACCCATCAAGTAGGAAATGGAAGAAAACACCCAGCAGAGGTGTCAGCGGCAAAGCCAGCTAACTGAAAGATAGTAGAGCCAATAACTAAAAAGATGTAAAAGATATTTAAAAGACATTTTAGAACCTGGGTAAGATCAAGCAAAAAAACAAAGGCAACGCTAAAAGTAATTTAATAAAACACTTCTATTTACAGTTCAGTAACCCCTGCATTTTTCAATTTAAAAATCTTTCTCTTCCCCAAATTCATTATTTCTATAAGAACTGATTTTAGCATCCATGCTTTACTGGTATGTTGCTGTAGGTCTACAACCTTGGTTCTTCTCCTCCTCTTGTGGCCCTTCAGTTCTCTTCCCTCATTTTCACTGCTGCTTATGAGTTTTTGTGAATTTCAATCAAAGCGCTACTTGTACATTTTACTGTAAAGTTAAAGGTCAAAAATCATTCTGAGGATCTATGACTCATATTCACCAGGAGCTTACCAGCTTATATTCACCAAAATTTGCACAGATGTCTGGAGAACTACTGGAACTTGGGGTTGTGGACAAGATGTATGTATGTATGTATGTATGCAATCTATTATGGGTTTTCTAGATTCTCGGCCATTAGACTTTTATACAACCTTATAGGAAGGCAAGGACTTGAGCTAGAGAGATCTGTAACACCCAACAGATAGAAGAAGTGAGACTGTACAGTCTCATGAGCACAATATGAATCCTCTTATGAATCCTATGAACCCCCTTATGAATCCTTCATTAGCCACAATGTCAGTCTGTCCAAGTGCTGTGCTTCTGAGACTACACAACTGTACTGAGTTTTGACGCCTGCAACTCTATTATTCATAAGTAAGCACCAGAGATGACAGTTTCCTATAGTTTCCCCCCCCATACACACACACACTGGATGCTAGAGTTTTAAACAGTTTAGAGATATAGCACTTCTGAGAGAATCTGAGACACACAGAATCAGTTGCATCCATTTGCCAATAACTTCTGTGGCCCTGTGAAGGACTGGAAGCAAGATGCATCTCCTTCCCCCCACCATCTTATTCATGTGAAGTTTTCAGAGGCAATTTGGCCAACACCAGTTATCTCACCCCAACACAAGGATTCCGTATACGTGAATTGGAAATTCAAGTGGTTTTCTAGGAACATAAAACAAACAAATAGGTAAGGACTATCATAGCTAACAAGTACTGCCCTATTGACAACCTTCTCCTACTATAACAAGCACTGGAGTGGTGGTAGATGATCAGATCTAAAAGATCTTGGATGATACTTTTTTGTCTAATATCCAGTTCAAACAGGATTTGTACTCAGTTTTTCCAAAGATTCTTAAATGGGAACAGAAAACACCAATTATTACCTATTTGCACTAGTTACAAACTGTGGATGTTCCAAGGGCCAATGCAAAGCAGATGGCAAAGATTTCTAAAAATCCACGTAATTAAAAAAGAAACACTGAATACAGAATTAAGTGCTATGACCTGAACACTATTTATTTCAAAACTGATTTAACTTAAATTTTTACTGTGCAACAATTCTTAACTGGGCTACACAACTGCAGATTAGAATTAGATCTCTCTCTTAGAACCCTTTGTTGGAACTTCTGCACTGGCTCCAAAAACTCAACCAACATGGAAACCCACCAACCCAACAAAGGTAGATCTGAATTCTTTCACTCCCACTGGCCGAAACTCTTGAAAAAGTCCAGGTCAGGTATCCATGAGGGAATAGATAAGCAAGACCAGCATATCACTTCATCCTAAGCCAGTTCAAAGTGTCCTCAAACAATTGCCACTCAAAATCTTATAACTTAAAAGTGCAAGTGCAAGATATACAATATACTCTTTTTTCTTTAGTGGCGCCATATAATATTTAAGTGCTCCTTCTTGGCTCCTTTAGATATTTGAGACTTCACTAAGGACTTCATAACTCAGAAGTTATGAACTGCAGTCAGTATCAAACTGCCAACCAGTGCAAGTCCATTAAGACCAGAGTGATGTGCATCCGGACAGTGGCCTCCGACAGTTTCAATCTCTGCATTCTGCACTAATTGAAGCTTCCAAACCATCTTCAAGGACAGCTTCATGCAGAATGCCTTAAAATAGTCTAATCTGGAAATTACCAGAGCCAAACTAAAAATGCCCATTCTTGCCTCCAGGCAAGTGTCAAGCACCTGAACTGCCTCTCTTGAATTGAATGGAATAGAGAAACAGAGCTATGTCATCAGCATATTGGTATAAAGGTTACTGTACTTTTAGAGTAATCAAAGTGTATTTATGCTCGTCAGACCAATACAGGTTATCTTGTACTGTTTTAAGATACTTCACATTTTTAATAAAATACAGTATTAATATTTTATATTCAACATGTCTTGAGAAAAAAGGTGTGCTATATTGACAAGTTGCACAATCTGGTTTTGTAAAATACGTTTTTGCTTTTATATAGTCAGTAAACAGTGAATTTACTACAATCCCAGAAACATTCAGTGATATGATGTGCTCTAAGCAGAATCACTTGCATACCTTGGTTTACTGCACCTTCCTTTCACAACACAACTGACATACCAGGGAACTGAATCTCCATTCTGCAGCGCCATGGCCATATTGGCTTGCACTCCATAGAGCAACATTACCAGTGCAACTGGTTTCTGAAGTCATCATTTACTGCAATCCTAAACCCAGATGAAGAGCTGGATACTGCCTGGACACGGAAAGCTATCCGATCACCAGAACGCAACCAGTAACCCCATTTTCATTTATTTTGAAACTTTGTGTTACTTTTCATTTAACAGCAACAACAAAAATCTCATTGCCAGCAACAGCCTAGGGGACAAAACACCAGAGATGCCATGCTCTGGTACTGGCAGACATTCAAAAGTTAGAGCAGGCAGAAGAAACAGTAATGTATCTTTTACTGGTTTGGGCACTGGCCTAGATATGTTTTTGATTCAACTCCAGTTTTATATACAAGGAGATCATCATGAGGTTAGGACTGTATTATATAGCTATTTTAATTACTCACAAAATATGATTTAACACAATTAGTTTACATCATTCCATTTACTGTATTTGAAAAGTGTTCACTATTTATCATCATTTTTATCCCATCATTGAATTTTGCCTCCTTTTGGGTGTAAGTCCTTCTTTTTAAGTTACTATCCTCTTTTTCAGTGACACAATTTAACACAGTTTTCACACTAAAGCAAGTGTACTAACTGCAAATGCACTAAGAAACTAGGCTGTACAACTAATTTATGTTAATATTCCAAGTGAAGAAATACTTCCCATTTTCAAAATAATCTTCCATACAAGTTGACCCATAATCACAATGCCAACTGTAAAGAAACTACTCCTTTTAAAGACAGAAATGCAGGTGCAATAGTACATCCAAATTCTGATCTCTGGTTGATTTGGGAGCAAATTCTGATTAACAATTTCTGCTACAAAATATCGCTAATTGCTCCAACTACAAAGGCAAATAACGTGTATTACTTTTCCAACTCAACAAGCGGGGGCCTAGATCAGAATCGTATTTCATATCTTTTGCACAAAAGTTGCACAGAAGACATTCTGATTTAAGATGCACTACACATTCAGGTTTCACATGGCACAGGTGAGCAGACCACAAATTTGCACAGCTTGCAGTTGCTTCTGAATACTACCAGACTGTACTCAACTCTCAATTATAATCACATTCATGGACACTTCTATGCAGGTTGCTTGAGTATCTCGCTTTCCAGACGATTTCCTGTATGATTGTTGTTTTGTTGGGTGCCACCAAATGGTGCCAACTCCCTGAGCATCTCCATGGGCACATCCAGGCAGTTTTTGTGGCAGAGACACAGAAATGGCTTGCCTTTACCTACTTCCAGGGAGAGGCTGGGGGTCAAACTGGCGATGCTATGCTTTCCAAGCAGTCTGCTCTACCGAGCTACAACCAGTTCCTTGCATGGTTTACATGTACCTAAAAATGCTGCCAAAATTTTTCCACTATACAAAATGGAAGCATACAAACTTCTCAGCAGCAATGATTCTCTCACCAAGGAGACTTCTTAGAATATTTTCAGGTAAGTGTTAACAAGGCCCTAAACGCAAGACCCAGCCTTTGCCGATAGAAATGTGTGTGCACACTTGTGAATACCCAGATGCAACTTTTCTAGAATTGATTGTTCATTTATTTATTTATGTAATTCATTTCATTAATTCGTTTGTTCATTCAAATGCTTTAATCTGACACCTACAGCCATATAATAACCTCTCACACACTTCCAGAAACCTTCCTGAGATCTTTTAATACTCCAGCAGATTGATATGAAAGAAAATGTTCTCTCGGATATTCAGAGCCAAAGCCATTTAGAGCTCTAAAGGTAAAATTTAACACCTTGAATTGGGCACAGTGGCAAACAGGCAATGAATGCAGATCTTTCAAGACAAGCATGATGCGCATTTGAGCAGAAATCCCCATCAGCAGCCAAACTGCTGTATTCTGCACTGGTCCAACTCCAAGGGTAGCCCCAAGTAAAATGTATTACAGTAGTCTGGTTTGTAGGTTACCAAAGCATGAATCACTGTTATTAAGTTGTTCCTATCCAGGAAAGAGCAACGCTGGAGAATATGTCATAGATAAAGCACTCCATGTTACAACTGCCTTCCAACCCCAAGCAACATCAATGACCCAGAAACACCCCCAGATCATGCACCTATTCTTTCTGGGGCCAAATTTTCCCATTGAAAATTGGGTGTTCCCTAAATTCCTGGACTTGAGGCCCTATGACACTGTCTTGTATGAATTTAGTTCCGATTCATCCAGCCCATTACTGCCTCCCTGGCCTCAGAAGGAATGGAGGAGGAGGAGGAGGAGGAGGAGAGTTGGCTTTTCTCCCCCAATTTTCTCACCCATTTAAGAGGACTCAAAGCGGCTGACAAAGCTTTCTGTTCTTCTCCCCACAAGAGAACATCCTGTGAGGTAGGTGGGGCTGTGAGAGCTCAGAAGAGAGCTGTGACTAGCCCAAGGTCACCCAGCTGGCTTCATGGGGGACGGCAGAACTGAACTCGGTATTCCCAGATAAGAGTCCGGCTTCCTAACCATTAGACCAAACTGGAGAGACAGTGTTGGCTGTCATTAATGTACTTCAAATCCTAATGACCTCTCCCAGCAGCTTCATGTAGCTGCTGAAGAGCACAGGGAACAGAAACAACCCAAGAAACACCACATGAGAGTTCCTAAAGTGTCAAACAAAAGTTCCTCACTGGTACTTTCTAAAGTCCATCTTGGTGACAGGAAGAAAATTACTGTGAAACAGTGCCTCCAAGCCCCAGTTTCTGATGCTGTTACAGCAAGATGGCATCAAAATCGACTGCCCTTGTCCCTCTCTTAAGAAATGTACCCATACATGCTACCAAGGCAGTTTCAATGCCTTGTCCTCACTTGAAACTAGCTTGAAATTGGTTTTCTGTTTCCTCCAATCATGCCCGCAACTTGCAAGAATCAAAAGTTGGAAGCTTTTGGAGGAATATTATTTGAACTGGTTTCTTTTTATCGGACTGAACCTCAAATGGAAACAGTTTCTGAGAAAATGAACTTTTTAAAGTATTAACCAATCGTAACAATGCAATATGCCAAGAAACCCATGTCTTTCCTCCTCACAAAGTTTATTCAGAATTCTTACATGTACATATTCTTACATATTTGGAATTAATTGATGACTAACATATAGCATGTCACATAAACAGGATGATGTATAATACTTCAGTTATCCAACCATAGCACTATAATGGTAATATGCAGCCTTGATTTCCTCCTCATCCATTTTACTAAAAACTATTTTGCTATTCACATAGCATTAAGATAAAGTTTGAACTATGGAAGCACTAATACAATTTGAGGGGGACTCTTTTGTATTGGTATCCATTTGTTGATTTTATAGGTCTCTCCTCTAGATAAGGTTCTACAGAACACCTTCAGCTTTCAGAAAGGTACAGAGAATAGAGCAACAATACCTATAAAGTAGATTTCGGAGTAGTGATTCAACTAAAAAAATGATATTAAGTTATTTTCAATATGGTCTGTGACTTTATAAAATTCCCAAAAAACAGTCTTGCTCAAATAAAAAAATGAAGTCCCTTCTCTGTATAATAGTTCCACCTGTTTCTTTATCCACACAAGATAAACCAATCCATTTCAAAACAAATTTATAAAGAGAATGTCTTCAGAATGGAGGGGAAGGGGAAAGGGATATTTACATATATTAACAACATATACAGAAAGGACGGAGGTTCCACTCTGAGAAGTTCTCTTTCCCTTGCTTGGGAAATCCCTTACAATATCTGTTCCAGTAGCCCTCAGCACAAAGGCCACCAAGAGCATGACTTTAATTCAAAATTATTTTCTGTATCATATCTAGTGCCTTTCCTAACCTATAGACTAACACTAACAAGCAGACCTTTTAAAAACCAGAATACATCATTTTCCTGATCTTTAACAAAACACCTACCTTTTAACACAAACATAATCAGATTTCTGCTTACCTGTTAAGAGTTTTTTCCCCATCTGGCAGCAGCGGAGAAAACAGGCATGACTTCATACATGCTAAAACCCTAGTTTCTAGTTAAACGGTCGGAATATACCACAAATACAAACCACCTTTGTCTGTTTGCAGCTGGTCCATTCCTAACTGCTGAGTGTGTATTACATTCTAAGGTCTACATGTCTGCATATTAAAGAGGTGGGGCTGAACAAGACAAGTAACCAAAGGAGGCAATCCATGAATAATTAAAGGCATTTAATGAGTTCTGGTTATAGACATCTAAGATTAATCAAATCATAAATACGTCATGCATTTAAAATAAGGTCACCAAAATTTAGTTCAGGTTTGATTCTCATTTTACAGATTTAATAACTCATTAATAACAAGGTAAGTACTTGTTACTCATGCCTTTTTTTTTTACCCACAACTTTCACAACACTTAAGAAGTGCTCAAACTGAGGTCTGGGTTGTGGCAGTTATAAATTTTGTGACTTTTCTGCGCCCAAAGAACCTTTGTTCCTGAATAGGCATTTAATAAATGTGCAAACAACTTCATGAAAAAAGAATAAAATAGGATATTTTTATTCTGCCCCCTTCAGAGCAAAACTAAAAATGTTTACCCTGGCATCTTGGCCATCAGGAGCAACAGGTGATCCCAGCAAGCAATTTTAAAAAATATTTTAACCTTATGTGATAGTCATATGTCAGCTATCTCCAACAGAAA
This sequence comes from Aspidoscelis tigris stejnegeri, assembly GCA_023333525.1. Classification (NCBI taxonomy): domain Eukaryota; kingdom Metazoa; phylum Chordata; class Lepidosauria; order Squamata; family Teiidae; genus Aspidoscelis; species Aspidoscelis tigris. The sequence continues at coordinate 106,745,251 of JALMGA010000003.1, read as the reverse complement.
GCAGGGGACCCAGAAATATAAGATATAATAAACACAAACTCTGGCTTGGAAAGAAATGGGACTACAAAGGACTATCCACCACTGGCCAACTCGGAAGAGAAGGGATAAGGCTAAGTGAGGAACAAATTTTATTGTATATTGCAGGTAACTGAAGAATAGGTTACTGCATACAAAAATAACAAAATTGATAAAATTAAAAAATGCATTATTTTCTAATCACAGCCTGCCCTTCACTGGTTCGTCCAAGGGCAAACCCACCACACAGCATGGAGGAAAAAACTTCTCACTGTGGACCTTTTCGCACTTAATTGATGAGAACAGCCCAGGGACATTCTGGCCAGAAGCATCCACACACCGTGGAGCTGCTTTGATCTCAGAATGGCCCTGATCGTGAGTGGCCATCCCCCATCGTCAATAGCTGAGGAGCATTAAAACCTGCCTCACAGCTATTCCAGGAGTTCCAAGGGCACTCTTAGTGCAGCCCCAGACACAGCCTTTGTGCTTACTTCTGTGTGAAGGTTGCATGGGAGTAGTACAGCACAACTGGGGCTATGCAAATATGCAACACATCATCCAATCATCTTAGCAATGGTCATCCACCCACGGCCGTTGCTGTGGCAAAGAAATCGCTACTAGACAGACAAGGTCGGCATTCACATCCCTGCTCTTAACTTTCCTGGGACAAATGTCCCAGGGGAATTAAATGCAAAAAAGTCCTGTATATGTTCCTTATATGTCCTAATTCTAACATCCTGATTTGGATTAAACACTGAAGGTTATTTTAGGTTTGGCAAGATACTTCAGCACTGCTGCTACCGCATTTTACTCTAGTTATAGATTCAACAGCACAAGCAGGAGCCAATATTATGGAATAGTGGCATAAAACGAAGAAGACCGCATAGAAGCGAAAAGAAAGAATTCTGTTTCTTTTCCTATCAACCTACTTTTCCTCCAACCTAGAGTAGGAGTTTGTCTCTGAAAACCAACTGTTGGGAGACTGAAAACAGGGCAAGCTGTGTCCTTATACCCTGCTGGTGGGCTTCCTTGTGCAGCTGGCTGGTCACTACAACATCAAACTACTGGACTAAATGAGGTAAAAGTCCAATTCAGAGGGGCAATTCTTATGTTCTTATATGCTGCAAGATCCAGTCTACCCCCACTGGTTAAACACTACAGGAAACATAATGTTCCAAAACATACTTCACCATCTTTGATGCAGATATTCACAGATAAAGTCACAATATGACTCAAGCCTGGCATTTCTTTTCAATGCCAATATTCAAATCCCTAAAGCTTATCAAGAAAGTGGCCTGGTGGGCTTTCTTGGGCACCTGGATACTGTGCAAAAAGACTGATGGACTAGATTTTTCTAGTCCAGCTGTTCTCAACCTCTGGGTCAGGACCCCTTTAGGGATCGAACTACCCTTTCAGAGGGGTTGCGACGAGTCTCCAACTACCCTTCCCTCCCCCCTCCCAGCTGAGGGGGTCTCCACAACATGAGGAACTGCATTAAGGGATCACAGCATTAGGAAGGTTGAGAACCACTGCTCTCTCTAGAAATCATACTATATATGAACTTCAGAACACTTATGCTCTGAGATAAGGTAATATATCCAACTAATGACTTGACTATTACAAGTTTCTTCCTGTATTCCTGCGTTCATTGTCTATATTCCAAACAGGACTCTTTCACTTCCTCTATGAAGGTGTGAAACTGAATTCTCTTTCTTACAATTTACAGTACTCCTAAAAATTCATTTAAAAAGGCAAACATATCCCAAACTTTCAGGTGCTTTAATAAACCTATTATTAATTACCTCCCCCAAATCTCAAATCCCTGCCCCTCCTCCAGATCTCTGACTCCACGTATCTATTTTCTTCTAGTATATTTTGTAATGTAAACACACTTCAAAATAAGTGTACATTAAGTAACTACAGTAACCATAGCAAGAGCCAAATATGCAAAATAATCTGTTGATAAAAATCCCAAAAGAGAAGCAAAAATGTGAAAAAAGAAAGCCTTGCTGAATCTGTTCTCAAGTTTTAAAAAATTAAATAAACAATACATCATTAGTAATTCTTTGTCTCACAGTAAGCCTACAGCTTTTTTTTTTCAATTAGCAAGTATGGCCTAGGCAGAAGAAAAGTACATTCATAATAATTTTTGCTGGATTGCTTTGAAAGGACTTTGCAGAACAGGTTGAAACAGTTCTGTCCTCACCACTGTTTTCTGTTTTTCTAGCTTCATTCTCAATAGCCTTCCTAGCTACAATTCTTATCACCCTCTGGCAGCTTATCTATGGGCCAGGGATGGTGGGAATTATAATCCAAAACATCTGGAGGCATCAAGTTACAGAAAGCTGTACTACAAGAGCACATAACACACTGAATAAACAAGATACTGCACCTCCTTGATAATGAATATTTATTTTATTTATTTATATACCCGGCCCTATACCAAACGTCTCAGGGCATGTCGTAACAATTAAAAAAGAATTCACTAAAAACAACAATACAAAAAGAGTATGAGAATTGGGAAGGACAGTTTTCCAGATCAGTAGTTCATACCATTGATTCTAAAGAAATATTATCCATAAAGAAACATCCTTATAAAGAAAACCACATGGAAAAACCCTTTTGATCATTCAAAAATCATAAACTTGCACCTACCACCTTCTGATGATACAGATTATTCAGGGTAATAAAAACCAAAAGAAACTTCAAAAAGTTCCTTAAGGATCACCTGATATCGGGTGAGGGGGCAACAAAGTGATAAATGTGCTTTCATCTTAGTAAGCGCAAAGTGGGGCATGCTGGGGCAAAGAGCCACAACCACCACTACAGTATAAACTAATGAGGACTAAGCTTTGTGTGGCTGACCAGAAAAGGGACCCTGAGGTTCTGATGGACAGCAATACATGTTGCCTCAGTGCTCAGCAGCAGTGAAAAAAGTAAATTCAATGCTAAAGGGAGTTTGGGAAGGAATGGAAAATAAGTCAGCAAAAACCAGTGTGCCTCAATGTGATGAGGGTACAGTTGGAATATTGTGTATAACTCTGGTCACCACACTTTAGAAATAATAATACTGGAAAAAGGGCGGAAAAGCACAATCAGGATGATCAAAAGGCTGGAACACCTCCTTTACAAGATCAGGCTGCAACATCTAGACCTGTTCAGCACTGAAAGACAGCATTTAAGAGAGGACCTGATGGGTGATATGGAAAAAGTAGATCAAGACAAGTTATTTTCTATCAAATAACACTCTATGAAACTGATCAGCAGGAGAGTTCAGACGGACAAGGGGAAGCATTTTTTTCACACACAAGGTCATGTGTCTGTGGAATATAGCACTAGAAGTGGTGGTGAACAGCTAGCCTGAATAGTGGGAATATGCACAAATATTCAAAAGTTCTAAAATCCAATTCAACAAATATCGATATTCGAATTTGAATAGCATTTTAAAACATTCGGATGAATTTTGGATTTTTGAACATCCAATATGGATATTCAAAGAATTCAAATTAACAGATCCATATTTATTGTGTATATGTGCAAAAATTATTTGTATTTGCGCTTATAATGCGGGATGAAAACAGGATGCATATGGAATAAAAACTGGATGCATGCAAATTCCAAAAAACAGATAAGAATAAAAAAAAGATCTTCACCACTGCTGCGCCACAAATGCACAGTCTTTTTTCATAAGGTACCTGATGGTATCTCCCATACATCACCATGGAGTCAATAAGTTCAAAAGTATGTAAGCAAATTGTTCCCTTAACTGATTTAAAAAAAAAGGATATGAATGTTATCGGCATTCGTATTTTCGAATACGGATCAAACTTTCAAATGTGTGGATTTGAATAATCTGGATTCTGGAGTTTTAAAATTCGAAACATAATATTTGATTCGACTTGAATTCAAATGCAAAAAATACATTTGTGGACACATATACAAATTCATGGAGGACAAGCTTACTAAGATACTGTCTCCGGGTTGCAGAAACAAGAAGGATTCCTCTAAAGGCCTTTTGCAAGATTTTGAAAGCAAGTGAAGGTTTTGCAGTTGCCTTCTGCTTAGAATGCCCAAAAGCAATTGGTGGGCCACTGTGTGTGTCAGCTTGATGGACTAGACAACTGTGGCCTGATCCTGCGGGGTTCCTCTTATGTTTTTATGTTCTCAAGTTAAAAAGCAGTAAATTACCTGAGCCAAATGGCCTTCAACCAAGGGTTCCTAAAACTTAAATGTGAAACCATCATTCTTTTAAATGGAGAATGTAAATCAAATCTCTTTCAAAACCTCTTTCAATTTTTTTTAAAAATACTTATATTAAAAGGAACCATACGCCCTGTTCAACAATGCATCTTCTAACTTCTTTGCTGAGAAGCTGTATGAAGGCTAAAGAAGCAACGAGCACTGTTTTGACCCATGAAAAAAGTCACGCTTCAGCAATTTTTCAAGATTACTTACACAAAGGAAATTTATTATATATGGACTCCAAGAAACTTAACAGCATCAATCTCAATATGCTGTGGTGATCATCTTCAAATAAGCACATTTTAAACTCCTACTGACCACTTGCTATCACTGAAAATTTTATCCTTTTGAACTGTGCCAGACATTTTGCTTTATTTCTAGGCCTACTATGGACGCCAGATCCATAGGTGGGAGTCCCCCAATGACCAGAAAGCCACCATTTTATAGTCCCGCTTGAAGATCTTTCACAGGAACCAATATGAGCTATGCATCACCCAACCACTGCCTAACTACAAGCCCATAGATCTGAGGATTTTTACTGTATGGGAAAATAAAAATAAATCTAAAGAAATCAGGAAGCACAACACTGCAGCAAATCAATCATTTTCCATACGTCAACCATGGTTTTACATTGGAAACAAGGTCATTTAACACATATATAAGGGAAAACGATTCTGCGTGAAGGCCACACAGTTGCAAAGATCAAATAATTCTTAGGCAATCTCAAGAACTTCAAAAGGCTCTCTCCAAGTGAAGCAAAGAGGCAAATGAACGGCAAAGAAAAGCACTACACATTCCATTAGTGCTCAAGAATCAGTTCACTAAGAAGTGCTTTTCCCCTTTAAGTGCCACAAGTTTGAGTTGCCTGGTAGATGTTATGATATCATGCAGATCTACTATGACTTATGCTTTTGCACAGTACTGATGAGTTATTTAACTTGGTTGTCTGAGTACTGTTTTTTCTGTAATTCAATTACTGTTATTACTATGATACTATAGTTCATTGGGTTTTTGTATCATTTAAAATATATTTCAATTAAAAACACACACTACGTATCAGGAGAGAAAACATAATCTTCCCATAAGGAAAGGCTGAAGGAGCTCCTATCCCACTTCTGTAATGTGACACAAAATATTTTGGTCCTGTACTCCACTGAATTATACTAGAATAAATTATACTACTGAGGAACATTTCTCCTTACAAGGGGTAGGGAAAACATAAGGGTTCTTCCTGTCAAGACGGATCTCTTCCGGCAGGCCTTTCCAGATTAACTTTTCCAGATTAATCATTCCTGCTCGGGCTCTCTGACCCCCTCACTCCTCCCGTAGCCTCATCTTTAGTGATGGTCGAGGATCTTAGAGGGACACTGGGGCTATTGGTCTGTTTAATTATGTTTTATAGTTTTTGATATTGTATTTTAATTTGTTGTATTGTTTAATATACTTTTAAGGGGGGGAGGGACTATAATGTTTTATTTTTATATGATGTTTTTATTATATTTATTGTTGTTAACCGCCCGGATTGGGTTGCCACAGGGCGGTATACAAATAAATATTATTATTATTATTATTATGCCTGGCCAACAAAAAGGAATAATGGTAGATGTAGCAGATAAATATTTGGAAAACCATTGGTGGCCACTGCTGGTCTGTACTGAGATCATGGTGTACTTGTCATACCTATCACTAGCTGGAAAATCTGCAAAGGGGCATCTATCCATCAGTGTGATGTTGAGTGACATGCACAGTTACAACACAACTGCAAAGACACCTCTGCAGCACCTCCACACTAGCAGCCACATTGATGGCAACTATGTCTTTGCAGTGGCTGTGAAGACACCTCACATCCGCATGAAGGTGTTGTAACAACCCAGGGAGAAGGTAGGTAGAGTTAAGGAGTTTATGCTGTATTAGTTTAGAGATTGAAACAGGCTGAGAGGGGGCGTGGCCTTCCGAATCCCACAAAGGAGGGGTTAGCTAGCCCAGGGCAGCCAATCAGGGATCATGGACAACGGAGGAGGCCTTTTAAAAGAGCTTAGGTAGTTAGATAGAAATGTTCTTGATCTTATGTCTCACTGGGGAAGGGAACATGATATGGATCGGGTCCCAAGTTTGCCTATGAAGAAAGACAGGAGGGATCCTGAATAGTTCTGTTGACTGCAAGGCTCAAAGTTCTGAAACTGTTAAGCTAACCAAGTTGTAATAATAAAGCGAAGTTCATATTTTGTTCCTGTTGAGGGGTGTGTGTGTGTGTGTGTGTGTGTGTGTGTGTGTGTGTGTGTGTGTGTGTGTGTGTGTGTGTGTGTGTGTGTGTGTGTGTGTGTGTGTGTGTTGCAGAGGGGGGTGGAACAGGGTTTAGGCACCTGAACGGCATTGCTCTTTTAGCTCACTCTATGCAGATGCAGATGCTTGTGGGTGATCTGGATCTAGCTAATCTGGATTCACTAATATAGATTAATTGAGGTAAGTGCAGAAAGGCTCCATCACTCCTCCTTTTTCAGCCAGATTTCCCAGCTTAATGCAAATTCCATTTTTCCAGGAGCACTTTTAATTGCAAACAAATGATGTTCATGTGAACAAGCACCTCACTCACCTTTAACATCCTTCGTTAAGTAAAAATATAAGGAAATCTCTTTTCACTTGAAAGAAAATTTCCCCTAAATCTTATGGAAAATCTTACTTTACAGGATTTCTCAAAAGTTGCTTGTTTCAACACCTGTGATCATACTAATTCAAACCTTATAATTAAAAAAAAAAGACTGGCAGAATCAAACAGACTGAAGATGCACAAAAGTGGATTATTAAGACTGTTAAACCCATTTTACTCTGCCATCTTAGTAAGATGTTCACTTCTCTCTTATGCTCTTGTGGAAGTTTTTTCCATAATCTGCTCAATACACCGAGTTTAATATTAGCAAAAGAACAGCAAATATCTCAGCAAGAAATGCAACTCATTTCCAGCCAAAATGGTGCCAGTCTTGGAAAAGACTCAGCAAGCTTAAAGATTTTTTTTTTAAAAAAAAAACAAGTATAATACCTATAGTCCTGTGTAGAGAACACTCTACAGCAGCATCCAAATCCACCTTAAGAATCTAAGGAAAGCAGTGCTGGACCAGAGTATAAATCCACATAGGTTAGCATCTTTTATCAACAGTAACCAACTCAAAGCCAAAGAAAAATGCACATAGAGGACATGAATGCAACAGCAATCTTTCTACTTATATATAGCTTTTAAATACCATTTAATAACGGAAGAGTCGGCCAAACCAGTAGCCACTGATACATTACCAGGTACTATAAAAAGACACATGAAACAACAACTATCAGCACAATCTTAATTATATCTTCTAAAAAATACATTTCATTGCAATTAGTGCTGCCAACTCCCAGGAAAATGAGAACTGAAGCCTAGCTCTCCTTTTTATAGCCAGCATCAGGTTTATTGGCCATAGTAACACAAAAAACACTATGAAAGTTATTTGAAAAAGTAACAACATTAATAAAGGTAATCTTAGGATGAAAGTTCCTTTGAACAATAAAACCTATGCTTTCTGGTAAATGTCAAAAGCTTTCAAAAGTTTCCTTAATTTGAAATCCTTTTTCAACCTACTAGTAATGTACAACAAAGCCCATAAACTTGAAATTAACCTCACATTGATTAGGATTCTTAATCATAAGTTCTAGCAGTTTTAAGAGAAGCATTTAATTCTATCTCTTTTAACTTATACAGTCAGCTCTTGCCATTTACTCACAGCTGCATCCAAAACATTTCCTTCATTAAAAGAAAAGCTCCTGAGATCCAACAGAGCTTCTGCTGATAGAAAAGATAATAAAGGCAATTTCTTCTAATTCCCTTTTCTTTCTCCAGCCTGCTAATTCCCGTGCTAATTCCCTGCTCTTCCTCCCACCAACACTCTGTCTCCATGGCAAATGACAACCTACTCTGACCTTAACCCAACAGAATTAGCCCACAAATGAGGTTCCATTCAAGGAAATTCAACATCCAAAACTACGGAGATTAATGGGACTCCAAGGTAAATATGTACTTGTGCACATTTAATTCTGTTGGGGTGTCTGTTTGCAAGGTTACAATACACGTGTCTGAGCAATAAAAATACAAATAAAAATGGTCTCATCACCCCAACCTCCTCAGTCCAATTTCTCAGGAACTCACATTTTACATGGGCGAGAGGGGGGACAACAGACAGCCCCTACCCACCTGGAGAAGAAGGACAGGAAGGCAGCCTGGTACCAAGGTCAGTTTAGCTGCAACTCTTTATCTATAGGATACAGCTTGTCTTCTCACCTCTTGCTGCTAATAGACAGTAGGGCATAGCAACACCTCCCCAGAACAGTGTCTCCAGTTGACTTGTGCCCTGCCTTATGCACATGAACCCATCTATTAGGCCATCAGCACCAGAAGCCATAGGAGACCCTCCAACACATTCGTTTTAATGCTATTTTTAAGTTCATGTTTTTAATCATAACATATATATACTGTAACTCGTCCAAGTACATTTTTGGTTATTAGGACAGCTACAGAAAGCCAAATAGACCATCTCCAAACTAAATACGCACTGCACAGGTACCACAACAGAGAAATGGATGCACTCATGGGAGGTGAGCATCAAGTTTGGTATTCCACCCTCACCTTACCTATTTCTAGAGGTAACAGGTGGCAACAGCTGGGATGCCTATAATCTCTGGCTGCCACTGGCAAATGAGATCAAATATTATCTAACTCACAGCATCCTTTAACAGCGCTATAGCTCTGTCATGAGCATGGTCATGCATTGTACCACATGTGTCTCTACAGTCTACCAATAGGGGAAGACTTCACTAATAATCACATACAAAAGAAAACACAACTACCTTTTAACAGCATGTAATTCCATATACTTATCTTAAAGCAGCTCCACAAAAAGGGACAAACAGAGTGGTTTTTAAAAAGACATCTAACATAACTTTTTAAACTTAAGCAAAACCATTTCAAAAGAATATATTTTCAGTGTATAAAACTAGGGCTTTCCCAATTTTATCTATCCAAAGACTTTAGCACTTTGACTTTTACTTACTCATCCATCAAAAATCAAGACAATGTTTAGGAACTAAAGTTTTCCACTGGCGTACTTTGCCAGGTCCCAGTTTTTCTTTGCATCCTTTTGTTACTGGTTAGTTAGAATATCGAAAGACAGCATCACCATGAAGTAAGCTGTTTTCCCTTTGGGACAGGGGCACTATGGAAAATAGCCCTAACCCCTTACTTCCCATAGGCACACTAAACACACGAGGAAAGGGATCTCGGGGTTTGGGGGGATGGTTCAATGAAGGTGTCAACCCAGTGCGCAGCAGCAGCAAAAAAGCTAATTCAATGCTGGGAATAATTAGGAAGGGAATAGAAAACAAGTCAGCAAGTGTCATTTTGCCCCTTTATAAATCTATGGTGAGGCCACATTTGGAATACTGTGTACAATTCTGGTCACCACACCTTAAAAAGGATATTGTGGAACTAGAGAAGGGGCAGAAAAGGGCAACCAGAATGATTAAGGGTCTGGAACACCTCCCTTACAAAATCAGGCTGCAACGTCTAGGCCTCTTCAGTCTGGAGAGACGGCGTTTCACAGGGGACCTGACTGAAGTATATAAAATTATGCATGGTACAGAAAAGGTGGATAGAGAACATTTCTTTTCTCTATCACAACACTAGAACCAGGGGGCACTCTATGAAGTCGATGGGTTGGAGAGTCAGATCCAACAAGGGGAAGTATTTGTTCACCCAAAGGGTCATCGGTTTATGGAATGCGCTGCTGAAAGAGGTGGTAACAGCTACCAGTCTATATCGCTTCAAGGTAGGGTTAGACAAATTCATGGATGACAGATGTATCAGTGGCTACTAGAATGAATGCCTAGGTACATCTTTCAGGCTGGGTGGTGGTGGAAGCAGGACACTTCTAATGCCATTTGCTGGGATTTAAGAACAGAAGAGGTTTTGTCCTTGTCTGTTTCAAATGCCCATAAGCATTTGGTGGGCCACTGTGTGCGACAGGATGCTGGACTAGATGGGCTGTGGCCTGATCCAGGAGGGCCTCTCTTATGTTCTAAACTCTATATTTACGGTTTAATATGTATTAATTTATTATTCGCATCTGTATCCAACCATATACCCAAAGGTCTCAGGGCAGGTATCAACATTTAAAATCATATATGCATTAAAAAAACCATAGTATATTTTAGAACAATAGCAGTGTCTGAAAGTGGGAAGAGAAAGTATATCCCCATTTAACTAAGGGCCATGGTAAAGAGGTCCACAAGTCTGGAAGAATCCAATTACTGCCAATATGGAGATTACAAGCATCTTGGCTCCAAACAATAAAAAGGCTAATTCCATTCTATTTAGAACTCTTTAAGCCTCACCTCAAGTTCTGTGTCCCATCCTGGGTACCACATCTCATGCAGGATTCAGAGAAATCACAAGATGATCGATAAGCCCATTCCTCTGACAAAAGACTGAGGAAACTAGATATGTTTAATTATGTAAAGAAAAGGCTAAACGGGGCTACAACAATTCTCTTCAAATTATTTCAGATATATCGCAAAAATGAAGGTCTTTATCAACCCAGATACATTTGTTTTCATTCAATTTCTGACAGTTTCCAAATATGTCTAGGACAGCAAATGACAGACTTAAGTTACAACAAGGCAGATTCTTTTCCAGTCAAAGGACGGTTCAGCAGTGGAAACACTGTCAGCATCCTCTTCCTCACTGCATTGTTCAAGCAAAGGTTGATTGACTGCACGGGCAAGATTCAAGAGTGGCTTGTCATTGTCCACTTCCAGGGAGAGGCTGGAAAATCAAATGGGTAGCCCTCTGTTTTCCAAGCAATTTGCTCTACCGCTGAGCTACAGTCACTCAACATATTTTTGACATGCTTTAATTTAGATTCTTGCATCAACCAATAGGTTGGATCAAACAGCTGAAGCAGTCCCTTCCAACTTAATGATTTTATTCTAACTAAAGCCACCTCCTATTTAAGTGCATTGCCAAGAGTGCCTATCTGGAAGGATTCTGCCATGTTGATCACCAAAGCCAGCTTTCCTAGAATACAACAAGGCAAGTTGACACACTCTTATCTTACTTGCACACTTCCACGTACAATGTGACACCAGGCCCCTGCCCCTATCAGACAGAGCATTCCTTGAGTTCAACAACAACAAAAATACTTTTTGTAAAAAATGACACACATGCAGGAGTTTTTCAAACATTTTGTATGCATGTATATTTTTATAGCAGTCCTACAACCAAAGAATAGAACCAAAAAAGGGGCAAAGTTTACAACTGACAGCACATAAGCAACCAACATTAAACCACATAGTTTCTCATTACAAATGCAAGGGAGAGTAACAAGGTGTCTTATACTGGAACAGGCTACTAATCCATCTGTGTTAGCATCAACTTTCCAGATTTCAGACATGAACTTTTCGCAATTCTCCTTGGAGAAGCAAGGTGGTACATGCAACACCTCAATTTCTGCATAAACCCCAATAAAGTACTGAAGTCAGCACCCTAAGGGAAAGAGAACACCCACCAACCACACACTTAGTCTCAAGTTGCTTAAATACAGCTCAGCTAAGGAGTGTGACATCCAAATCTTTCCAAGGCAATGTGAGCTACAGCATACAAAGAACAGTAAAGCAATCTAAAAACACCACAGTTACACAGAAAGCTTATTTGTAAGAACTTGTGTGGCCCTTCTAGGTAGTCTTCTCTAAAAAGCAAATGATCATACCACATTTTTTAAAGAACTGGGGTTACAAAGTGATTAAGAAAGTGAACTATAAACAGATCGTAAGTAGTACCACAACGAATAAGACCCACGGCTTTATTCTAGTGCAGCAACCTGTTCACACAGTAGTCCATCAGCTGCATGAGGAAGCCCACTGCAGGACGCCAGCACACAGCTTGTTCAGCTTTCAGTCCACCAGCAGCTAACCTTTAGAGACATACTGCTTCCTATCGCCAGGAGCAGTCACACTCCCATGGGTAAACTTAACATAAGATGGCCACAGACCATCGAGTCAACCACTGTGTCCCACACCGTTCCACCACTTTGCTCACTAAGTCTTGTAAAATTAAGTCCAAGATCGCCTTTCCCCTCATTATTAGTTCGACAACCAACAGCTCCAGTGAACAACCATTTATAGCATTTAAGAATTTTACCCCTCTGTCATGTTTTAAGCCTGGATTTTCCTACCTAGTTCAAATCTCACCATTCACAAGGAGACCTTTAGCAACTACTTGCACCCCAGATGCACAGTCCAACATTAAGCCTCCGTAAAGCAATTTTCCTTGTCACATTTCTACTAGACATGTGGTGGTGACAGCTACCAGTCTGGATGGCTTTAAGGTAGGGTTAGACAAATTTATGGATGACAGATGTATCAATGGCTACTAGAACGAATGCCTAGGTGCATCCTTCAGGCTGAGGGGGGGGGGAGGAACTGGGGCGCTTCTAAGGCCATCTGCTGGGACTCGAGAGCAGGAGAAGGTTTGTCCTTGTCTCTGCTTGAGATGCCCGTGAGCATTTGGTGGGCCACTGTGTGCGACAGGATGCTGGACTAGATGGGCTGTGGCCTGATCCAGCAAGGCTTCTCTTATGTTCTTATGTAGACACTATGCATGTCACTTTATGCATATTTAGCCTACAAGTAGATCCCACAATAAGAAATTTAAAATTTGAGTTCAACAGATCCGTAAAATCCTTATTCATCTAGAAATATTTTCCTAGCACCTACAAACTCAGGAAAGGATGACAGATGCAGAAATTCTCAATTCAAACTTTAGTTAAGGGATTCATTCATCAGGTGATGTTATGTGCATATTCTCCCTCTCCACCTCCATAACCCTAACCAACAAAACAATAAGACAGTCAGACATTATTTCAAATATCCCTTACCACAGCCCGTTTAGCACAGGATACGCTTTCAAACACTCAAGAATTACTATATATAAACTGTATTATTAAATATTTATTTGTAGCATTAGTATGGAGAAATCGGAAGGTTTTCCCCAGCTCAGACCTAAATTATACACAATATGAAGCTCAGAATTCATACCACATGGACAAATAATGAATTACTAAGCAATGTCTTCAGCATAAACTTCCTCTATGAATGCAAAGTAAACTTCTGGCCGAAGACTAATCTGGATGCTTTCAGCTACTTACTTGCACTATCCTCTCTGTAACTATCTTATTGTTTTCACATGCAAGCTCCAAAACACAAAAAAGTTTTTCTCCTGGCAATGCATTTTGAAAAACCTGTACAGTAAGGAAACTGTGTCTTTTCCATGAAGTTAGAAAAGCTGGTCAAGTGACTAGTTGCATATTGTCCTTCACAAAATTAAAAATACCTATGTATAAGTGGCAACTTTTATAGTAATTCTGATAATACTTACTATACCTTTTATAGTACTTCTTATAATAATTAAGAACTGGAGTGCTAATTGCTATCCAATTCTTTAGAAGATCTATGCTTGACTAAGAAAAGATAATCACTTTGGCAGGACCACATCTAAAAACTCAAAAACTGTTCTGATCTCTTAATTATCATCATGACATAAACATATTGGTCATAGACCAATTGCTTTACATGCAAAATCCTAATGCTCCAGAATGCTTTGTGTAGAGTAGTCACTAGACAAAACTCCTTAGGTTTAAATTCTCACTCAGCGAGGACCTTGAGCCAATCACTGCCTCTTATTGACTTCATAGAGTTGGGGGAATAACAAAGAGCAGTCTAGGGTCCTTTCAGCACTTTGATCTAAGAATCCTATTAACTGGTTCACGTTAATGCATATCAAGGAGGCCCTATTCCTTTTAATACTGCTCCATCTGCACAAAACAGAGCAAGATCCAGATTAATAGGCCCTTAATCTGGATCTCATGTGGGCCTGTTTAATCGAGTCCACAAGAGGACCAAGGGCTTTGTTCCAGATCACTGGAGGTGTGCAGATTGCTCACGCCACACGATCTGGAACTACAGGAAACTGTTTTTCAGTGGCATGCCTCAGCGCACAGCCAAAACCACACACACAACAAGCCGCTGGGGGCATGGGGAACAGCTGTGAAGCTTGCAGGAACTTTGCAGACACAAGGAGACATGGGCCAGATCAGTGGGTCCAGTTAATCTGGATCCACTGATCCAGATCAAACAGAAGTGCAGAAAAGTCCCAAAACATTTGACATCTTGACAATAAGGAAAGGCGGGATACACATGCCGAACACTATACAGGTACAATATAATACAAATACAGTATGATACAAAAATGGAAAAATTGAGTTTTAGGATGCTCAGTTCTGAAAGTAATTTATTGATTTTAAACACAGTACTAGTGGCTGGGAGGTTTATGGAAGCATTTAGAAGTCATCCATTTGAATCCGGTTGCCTTGTAACAGCACTGGCTCCCAGAACAAATCAGATAAGGAAATTCTAGAGGACAGAATTGTGAGCTCTGATGACAAAACACTTGACTGAGATGGAAACTAAAACAGAAGTAAGCGCTCCTTCTGCAAGATGCTAAGACATTTAAATCGGGAAACTTTCAGAAGCAAGCAGTAATTCCTTGCTCCCTTTCCAGCATAATATGAGGAAACATCAGTGACAGGAACCTTCTGAATCAACAGTCGGGTAAGGCAAGACAACAAACTTCATTCTAATGCCTGCTAAACTTATTTTTATCAACTCAAGACTGGGCAGCTTATTATTGAATCTACTAAGCTGTCACTTAGCTCTAGCAGACTGCATTTCTATCCCACTACTATATCCCTGCTGTTCATTTCCTACAACTGTTTATCCATCTGTTACCCACCCCGTTCAACTGTATTCTGCTCTACTGTTGAACCATTCACCTTAACCTTTTGGCTGCTAGTACCAGACATGCAAGTAATCTGGTACTGAGAGCCTGATTCTGTTTGACTCAACAAATTACCACACTGAAGAAGGTGAACATACAGGTTGAAGATGCCAACACAAATCAGTGGCATCAGTTAAATCTAGTGCTTCCAGGCACTTCCTGACATTAATCTTACTTCAGGAAAAAGGAAAGCCACACTAATTAAACCTCATCCAAGCCAAGTGCTAGCCAAGACAATACAGGTTTTTATTCTTCACCATCAGAGGTTTCTTGGTATAGCTGGCCAACAGATTCTTAAATGTAGCTTGTCTTAAAGACTTATTCCAAAGTCTGCCTCACTATTTTCTCAGTTTACTGAGTTAATATACAACATTAACACATAAAACATCAAGCCAACTATTCCCAAATCTGACAAATTTCAGTCACTACTTACTGAACTAAGATCATACACAAATATATCTACTGATCACCCACACGTTGTGAGAATGCTCAATATCCCATTACCCTAACCACAAACAAACAAGAAATATGGAAGACACAAAATGTCAGATGATTAAAACAAAGACGGCATGTCTGAAACCAATTCACACCTTTATTTGGTGTGACAGCTAGCTTCCCTAAGCGCTGACTAAATTGTGATTGCCTCTATACTGGGCAATCACCTCACCACAGCAACAGGGATGCATAGATGCGCACCTCAGCGCAGCAACCGGGTGATGCCTGCACCGCCATGCCACACAATCCATTTGCCCAGAAGAGGTACAAATGGAACACACCTAGCTATGTGAGCATTTTAGTGCTCTACAGCTATATGCCTGGAGGGTACTCTGGCATGCCCAGAACGGATGCTCTGCATGGAAGCAGCCCCCGGCTGTCCCACTAGAGCAAGAGCAAAAAGGCCCTAAATATAAACATTTAGTGATATACAAGAATTTTCTATCAATAACAAAAGCATCTATCTTCCAAGTTTGGAATGTGTCACCTTCCTTTACTGCACTAAAAGCATGACTTAAGGAGGCTGGAGGTGGCACAAAACCTTTCAAGAAGCTAACATACACAAAAGCTTCAGAAATTCTTCATACTGAAGTTACATAAGCTGTCAAAGTTTTAGCCCTGTAAACTGGGAAAGCTGTGTGATGAAATCACAATACCTGCATTCATTGATAACTTTGCTGCTTCACTACCAGCAACAGAGTGAGTCTCCCTTGACTTCAACATGGACATCTACAAAATTTACCCAAGAGCAACATACATTAACAACAGTAGATTTGTTGACTTTGATCCATTTTTTTCCAAGCGAAAACCAAACACCAAAATCTTCCATCACAAGTAACTATAATTAAAGCAACACTTTTCAGCTGATAAGGCTGGTATAGAGCTTTACCTTTTAGCAGAGGCAGTGGAGTTAGCTCAATAGGCTTGCCCTGAGACCGAAACTGAGAGGAACTTTGTGACCTCTTCTGCCTTGCTTTTCTGACGGACTTCCTAGAAAATCCGTCTACTTTATCCACTGATGGAGGTGTGGTTGGTGCTGAGGACATATCCCTACTGAAAGAAAGGAAGAGTGTTAATATTTCAAATTAAATGCTGCTATAAGTTTAGAATATGTCTTCACATTTTAGATTTAAAAACCACACTATAATTAAACTAAACTGCCCATGAGAATCAAAAAGTAGGAGATGGAACCAAGAAATGCTTACAGGACTAACACAGTCCTTTTCTGCCACCCTGCATGCAACTGGTAGGTCTTGATACCTGTCTCAAGAAGATGAACTGAGTACTGTAATACATCTAGGTATGCCAGTGTACCAGTCACTTTTGACATTTAATGTTTCCTCTTATTCTGAATTCTAAACCTTTTTCATTCTTTTTCGAGAGACTTTTTCCTAGAATCCAAGACCCACTTAAGAATGAAGGGATAGAAATATATAATAAATATGTAAGTTTATACAACACAATAATCCTGCCAACAATGCAAAGAATGCTAATTCAACGCTGGGAATAATTAGGAAGGGAATAGAAAACAAGTCAGTAAGTGTCATTTTGCCCCTTTATAAATCTATGGTGAGGCCACACTTGGAATACTGTGTGCAATTCTGGTCACCACACCTCAAAAAGGATATTATGGAACTGGAAAAGGTGAAGAAAAGGGCAACCAGAATGATTAAGGGGATGGAACACCTCCCTTATGAAACCAGGCTGCAATGTCTAGGCCTCTTCAGTCAGGAGAGACGGCGTTTCAGAGGGGGACCTGATTGAAGTATATAAAATTATGCACAGTATAGACAAGGTGGACAGAGAAAATTTCTTTTCTCTATCACACAACATTAGAACCAGGGGGCACTCTATGAAGCTGATGGGTAGGACAGTCGGATCCGACAAGGGGAAGCATTTCTTCACCCAGAGGATCATCGGTTTATGGAATTTGCTGGTGGAAGAGGTGGTAACAGCTACCATCTTGACAGCTTTAAGGTAGGGTTAGACAGATTTATGGACGACAGATGTATGAATACCTACTAGAATGAATGCCTAGGTACATCTTTCAGGCTGGGGAGGAAAGCACGACACTTCTAAGGCCATTTGCTGAGATTCGAGAGCAGGAAAAGGTTTGTCTTTGTCTCTACTTGAGATGCCCATGAGCATTTGGTCGGCCACCATGTATGATGGGATGCTGGACTAGATGGGCTGTGGCCTGATCCATCAGGGCTTCTCGTATGTTCCTATGTTCTAATGCAAATTAATAAACCTAGAGTTGGTCCGCAGGACCAGGCTTGCTAAAACTATGCAAGCCAGGTCAGGACTATGCCTTGATACAATAAAAATATTTAGTATACCTTGCCACTAATCTGATATTTTATGCATATATTCATATTTAATGACACCTGTTCAAGGGCAATTCAAATTCAACACAGAGTTCAAATTAACAGTACACTGTGTTCATCAGTTACACTAATCAGCAATTACAGTATTCTAGAAACAACAACAATAGGAAAAAGTATTTCTGTGCAGTATTTTCCAGAAACCACATGGGAAAAAATCCCACAAACTTACTTGGTAGCTTATTCCACTAGCAAACTACTCTCAATATTTGGAAGTCTCTCCAATGGTTCAATTCATCATCTTCTGGTTTAAATAAAGTTTTTAGCCTCATTCCTTTTAAAAATCCCACATCTTACCTGCTAATTGAATGCAGAAACTCAGAAAAGTCTCATAAGCACACATACTGCATGCTTTTTAAAACTGTAGCATTTTTTTCTATTGTGGATTTCAAAATAGCAATGAACATAATGGCAAGATCTCATATTGCCAACAGGCCCAGTGAAATCAATGTAAAGTATATTCTTCAGCCAACAAAACTATAATATTCTTATAAACCTACCTAAATTGTTGAGGGCAGAAATAATTAATTCTACATTCAGGTTGTTTAATGTGATGTAACAGTTTCCACCACTTGTTACTCAAAACAAATGTTCAATCTTTCAGATCAGAATACTGCTTTAAGACTTTTAAAAAACACAACTGGCATTTACTAAAAATTAACAGGCTCAAAAACATAACTGTCTTCAATATTCATCTTCAGCCTCTATTATCTTTTACTTCAGCTCATGACATTCAATGAGGGCAGCAGTTTTACTGACCGAAACCTTTACCAGTTCATTATCATTCTCATTTCCATTGTTGCATAGTTATTCTGAATTATACAGTTAACACATAAAATATTAATGGTACTGCATTATTACGGTAGTTACACATTTAAATATGACACACATCAACAAATACATCAGCAACCTATACTAGGATTCCAGTTATCCTTGTAATTAAGTTGTACAAAACCTTTCTATGGCAATAAAGAAAATGTGAATATGGGTAAACTTTTCTGTAATAAAGGAAAAGGGAAACTGAAAAGCTGACACCAGACTACTGAGACCTAGGCATGCTCCCTCAAAATTAAATCTTGCTGAGTTCAATCAACCCTGCTTCTGAATAAACTGGATTTACAGTCTTGGGCTTTAGACCTATTAGGCACAGCTCTGGCTTTTCAAATGACTGTTATTTATCATTTGTCAACAACTCTCAAAAATCTCTCCATCTATCCAGAAATACATTCGCATAGCCTCAAAATGGAATTGCTAACGATATTAATGGTCAAGCCCTCAAGCAGATCACTCCAACTCCAGGCTCTTTTATGTCAGCAACAAGCTTTAACAACACTTCTCGGCTGTAAATTTAGTAACAGCTCCTCTCTCCTGGTTTATAAATTATTAAGTCTAATTCTAACTCAACTACTGGCAGCATTCAACAAGAAACACAGATCGCCCAGGTGAGACTCCCCTTCTTTAAGGGACGAGTCCTGAAGAAAGGAAGCAAAGAATGGAGAGCACATTTATTTATTTGCAGGGAGATTATGGCCAGGAGACATAAAGGAGCCTTCCCCCTCCTCCACCTCTACAGATTTTGATTCTCAGTCCACTGGATAGCAGTAGATGCAAGAAAAATATATATATAATGAGTGTTATTATTATTGTTTGGAAAGAAAGGAAAGTGGGGAGGTTTTGATGGAATGTGAAGCAAAGGCAAGGGGAGAGGAAATAACAAGAGGCCAAAAAAACCCACTGATGGGCATTAAGAGGTAAAAGGCAGCACTTCCTTCTCCCTCAGCAATCCAAGGTGACAGAAGGGCTGTGTTCACACCTGAAGTTTTAATCCAGCTTCAGTCTGCTTTCAGAATGAGATAATACAAACCTAAAGTGACAAATTGTTTTCCTTCAGCATGATCAGCTCAGGGGAAAAAAATCTTTGAGCCAGTGGTTAGGGAGCCGGACTCTTATCTGGGAATACTGGGTTCGATTCCGCCCTCCCCCATGAAGCCAGCTGGGTGACCTTGGGCTAGTCACAGCTCTCTTTGACCTCCCACAGCCCCACCTACCTCACAGGGTGCTCTGTTGTGGAGAAGAACAGAAGGTTTGTCAGCCACTTGGAGCCCCCTTAAATGGGTGAGAAAAGCAGGATAGAAAAGACAACTCTTCTTCTTCCTCCATTAAGCCAGCTGGGTGACCTTGGGCGAGTCACAGCTCTTTCTGAGCTCCCACAGCCCAGAAGGAGGGGGCTGCTGTGGGGGGAGGAGCAGAAGGTTTGCCAGCCGCTTGGAGCCCCCTTAAATGGGTGAGGAAAGCGGGGTAGCAAAGCCAACTCTCCTCCTTTTGGGGGGGGTAGAGAGTTGGCTGTAGTCACCATGCTAATATTTCCTCTCACCCTGAAAGTGGGCTGAAGCTGGATTAAAACCTAGACGTGAGCACAGCCGAGGGGCAGCCAGGTCCAAAAAGTCGCCAACCGCCGCCCCCCCCCACACTCGCACCACCAAAATGTCTCCCCAGCGAGGGGATCGGGGTCACCCCGTGTCACCCCAGGATGCGCCCTTCGCCCTTCCCTCCCGGCGGACGCATCGCGGCCGCGCTTCGGGGATCCCGGGCCCGGCCGAGCCGCGCGAGTTACCTTGAAGCCTTTTCTGGGAGAGAATCCAGAGACAAGGAGGAGAGAAAAAAAGGGAGGCGATCCCTGGCGACGAGGAGGGCGAGCCGGGCCGGCGGCGGGCGGCTGTGCGGCGGCGGCGTTTCCCTCTTTCCGCGCTGCTGCGGTCCCTGCTGCCGCAAGTCAAGCGGCGGCGGCGGCGGCAGCCGAGTAGGCCTCGTCGGCCTCCCCCAGCGCAGGGCGGCCTTGGCGTCTTCAGCAACGGCGGCTCCCCCTCGGTGCCATGCAGCGCGGCGGCTCCCCGTTCGGCCCGCTCCCACCCGCCTTCCCCCCCAACGACGCAAAGGCTGCTGCTGCTGCTGCTGCTGCTGCTGCTGCCGGTGAGGCTGTCGGTGGTGCCGCCGCCCGCGAGGCCTCCAGCGCCTCCGCCTCCTCCGGCTCTTCGTCGTCGTCGCTGTCCTCCTCCTCCTCCTCCCGCGGCGGCGGCTTCTCTCTCACATTCCCGGCAAGGCGGCCTGGGGAAAGGAGCGGCGCCGAGCTGGAGAGAGCGCGGCGGGCCGGGCTGCCTGCGGGGTGCGGCGGCGGCGAGGAGGAGGAGGAGGAAAAGGAAGCGGCGGTGGCGGCGGCTCTGAGGAGCGGGAAGCTTGTCGGCGCTGCTGGCGGGCGACTGGCCGCGGAGGCCTCCCTCTTCTGGCGCTGGGGCTGCGGGCGTCTCTTCTGAGGAGGGCGGGCTCGCTCCTATTGTCAGTCAGTCAGTCACTGAGCTCTTCAGCCATGGCCCGCTCGCCTCTCTCTCTCTCTCTCTTTCTCTCCTCCCCTCCCCTCCCGGTGGTTGGAAGGTCTGCGCACGCGCACACTCCCGGCTCGCTCCTTTGCTCGCGCGCTGCCGCCGCCGCCGCCGCCTCACACAGTTAGGCGCGCGCGCGCACTCAAGTCAGTCAGTCCGACGCGCTCGGGCCAGGCAGGCAGGCAGGCAGGCAGGCAACCAAGCCTCCGCGTCGCTCGCCGGAGGAATCACAACCTAACCTGCTGCCTGCCTGCCGTGTCGTCGTCTCTATCTGCGCGCGCGCGCCCGCTCGTGCGCGAAATGATGGCCGCTACGGCTGAGGGGAGGTAGGGGAGGGGGGGTCAAGCAGGGAGAGAGAGAGAGCAGCCGGCGGTGCGCGCGTGAGGGCGCCCCCGCCAGGCATCAACTGGCTAAAACGTCTGCTGTTGCCCAGACGTCGGAGCGGCGGCCTGGCTGACTGATGTTTAATTAGATAGGAACGAGCGAGCGACGCCGCCAGTCAGTTGGGGGGGGGGGTGTCCCTCTCATTTAGCGGCGGGGCGGAGGAGGAAGGGGGGGGAGATTTCTTCCCCTCCCCATTTATCTTCCGCCGCCTCTCACGAAGGGCCCTGTGAGGCGGATTGACTGAGGGTGGGGGGGGGGGAGAAACTTGTCGCGCATGCGCCGCCGCCGGTGAGGCAGCCGTTACGGCCCGTGAGGCGCGCGGGCGCGGGCAGCATCACTGAGAGCGCGCGCCTCTTCGTTATCATCTCTCGCCGCCAAGAACTTGACAGGAAAAAGGATGCTGGAGGGCTTCTCGGCGGAAAGAAGGCGGCGCTTTATGCCTGCCCTATACTGGGGCGGACGGGGGGGGGGTTGTATGTATGTTCTGGAGCGGTGTGGGAAGGTTGAGGGATGCGTGTCGGACGCTTCACACGTTACACGGGTTTCCTTTTGCGGAGAGAGTACACCCATGCCAGACTCGTGAGCAGGCCTCTGTGACTGGCTGCTGCATGCACGTCCTCTAACCTTTACACTTAAAACCTTGGTATAGAAGTCCTGTGTAGGAATAAGAAAGAGTAGCAAAATAGTACGCCTTTGCGCCGCTTTGGCTTGGCTCTGTCCCTACCTCGCGCCTCTAGTCCCACTTTCTACCACAGCATTCCATTACCATAGTTCTCCTAATACAGCCATTACCATATTGCTTCTAAACAACAACTTGCTCTTTAACACATATCTCTATTGCAATCTCTTCTCTGTTATTAACCCTTCATATATTCTTGCCTAGCAATTGAACAAGGACGTGGGGCAGAGGTGAGAAATTAGCTCCTTTAAACCCGCCAGCAAGAGGCACAGCAGTCTTGTGAGGTGGCCCTCTTGCCTTGAGGCTGCTGCTGCTGTGTCGTTACAATAGCTTGATTGTTGCAAAGCACCAGCACTTAGAATGAAGCACAAGCAGAGGTGAAAGATGCCTCCCAGTTGGGCTCAACTCCTGACCAGGACGGCAGAGACTTTTCATGGTAACAGTAAAGAAGGGGTAGGATGGAAAGTTTTAGGGCCCTTTTATATACTGAAGCTTCAGTCGATGGAAATAGAGGAGAAAAAGTCTCTGAAAAAATACTCCCTACAATACCTGGCTGGCTTCAGCTCTGTAAAATTAGGCTGTGGACACACTTTAAGGTTTAATCCAGCTTCGGTCCACCTTCAGAATGAGAGAACACCACAGCAAAGCGACCAGTAATTTTCTTTCCACATTACCTATCCCAAAGGTGAATTTTCTAACCCTTTAAGGAAGAGTTAGACAAATGTATGGATGATAAATGTACGGGTGACTACTAGAATGGATGACTAAGTACATCTTTCAGGCTGTGGGGACAAGCAGGTTGCTCTAAGACCATTTGCTGGGATCTGAGAGCAGAAGAAGGTTGGCCTTGTCTCCGTTTGAGATGCCCATGGGTAATTGGGCCACTGTGGTGAGACAGGATGCTGGACTAGATGGGCTGTGGCCTGATCCAGCAGGGCTCCTCCTATGTTCTTATTTAACTTTGAAAGAAAACACCTTGTCACTTTGTTGATGTATTCTCTACTCTGAAAGGGGGCTGAAGCTGGATTAAACCTTAAGTGTGACCACAGCCTTAATGAATATCCAGACATCAGTGCAGTATAGTACTTGATGACATTAACAATGTCAAAATGTTTGCCATTTAGAATAACTCTTTGGTATTTTACTATTGCTTACAAACGTGTTTGGTGTTTGTTATTTTGGCCAGTGGAAAGGTCTTTTACTACACTCTGACTCAGAGCAAAGAGATGGAGCATTTTATTGCCATTATATTGCATAATAAATAAGTGGTCCAGAAGGAGTAAGCACCTGAATGCTGAAAAGAGTGAAGGAAAAAAGATGGATTGTGACTGTTTGCTTTCACATTCTCAATTGCTAAGATCCTGGATGTGAACAAGCAAGAAATCTCCTAAGTCTCAGCTTTGATTCCTGTCCTTGCAATATGTTTTCTGCCACATTCTTCCTTGGAGTTCAGATCACTATTTAGTTTGGATCAAGAAAGTAATAATAATTTAAATAATTCATGGTAAATGTTAGTGGTGGTGGAGAAAAAATATCCTGATTCAGATTTGGTGGTGCTGATATACATGATCACATGATTAGTTGGTTTTGCCCAAATATGAATGGTGGGAATAAATTTAAGTGTAGAGGAAAGGATCTGAAAAAATATTGGGAACAGAGTATATCATGTTCCAGGTTTTCAATAGTGTCCAAAAGTGGGCGATAGAACTAGGCCCCACCCTCTGGAATATTTTATCCTCTGATAATCATAGGGCAGTCCCGATCCTTAGGTGCCAATTGAAGACCTATCTTTTTCCCAGGCCTTTCCAGAGTTTGTTTATTGCTGTTTTCCATCATGTTTTTATGTAATAATATTATTTTTATTCTCCATGTTTGTAAAGCGCTTTGAAGTTATATTTTAATGGGAAGCTTCCAGAGGGAATCCAGGATCTACATAAGAACATAAGCCCTCCTGGATCAGGCCACAGCCCATCTAGGATGTTTTTCCACTGGCACTAAGTACCCATTTAAGCACCCATTAAGGACCCCTTTAGCTGAGAGCCAGATGACCCCATTTCCACTGCAGACCCCATTAGGGACACATGTGTTTCCACCACAGCTAGGGAAATCCAGATCATATGGGTCCTTCAGGACCTATAATCCGGATTTCGTGTAGACCCCTTTAATGGGGTCTACAATGGGGCCTTCAGCCTTACAATCTGGATTGTAGGAAGCCTGTTTCCACTACTATCCGGCAATGGGGTCTAGAAGAGGCTCAGTGGGGGAGGCACCCATGGGTGGGTGCGCCAAACTCAAGACTCAAGAGTCCCTCCCAAGTCCCTTCTGAGTCCCTCCGAAGCCAGCTCCAAAAACTCTCCGAAGGCAACTTCAAAGATTAGGGCAGGCTCTGAAGAAAACCCCCTTGTGATAGCAATGCAGCTGTCAGAGGCTGCAAAGACTCCAAAGGGTCTGAAGTTAGCGGCAGATCGCAGGAAAGGCCGGGCAGCAGAGGATGTGTGGCCAGGGGTTCCTTGCAAGCCTGGTGGATCCCCCAGGGATCATGATCTTGCACCCTTTCCCAGGCAAGCCACTTGCTTGCCTCGAAAGGGGAGTAAAAGCAAGGGAGTAAGGGGATGCAGAGGCTTGAGTTTTTTCTCTTTCTCAAGGAGGTAACCTTATTGCCCCACTAGAAGAGAGAAATTTCAAGCCCCTGAAACCTCTTGGAGCTGCGGTAGCATCTGTTTTAAAAAATCTTCCCTGCTCTTTACAGCCCCTACTACTCACCTGACAGTTGCCCAGCTGGGTGCCCTATACCCACCTGAGAGTCCAGCTATGCAGTGGATTTAGGGCACCCAGCTGGACAACTGTCAAGTGAGTATAGGGGCTGTAAAGAGCAGGGAAGATTTTTAAAAATAGACGCCAGAGCATCTCCCGTCTGTTTTTAGAAATATTCCCTTTCTTCGCTTTTCCATTTGCTGCATTGTCGGCCGCAGACTCTTCGCCCAGCTCTGTCCTAGGTGCTTTTGGTGCCACTAACTTCAAAGACCCTTTGCAGCCTTTGACAGCTGCCTTGCTCTCACAAGGGGTTTTTCTTTGGACCCTGCGCTAATCTCTGAAGTTGCCTTCGGAGGGACTTCAGAGCCTTTGCTAATCTCCAAAGGCAACTTCACAGATTGCATCCCCTGTCCCCTAAAACACCTGGGGTGACAGACAGACCCCTTGTGGGTCAATCCAGATTGGCCACGTTAGTGCTTCGGTGTTTCCACAGCAGGCAGGCTAGCACCCATTGCTATTGGGTGCTAGACCACCTGTGGAAACACATTGGGTACTTCCCTTAATCCAGATCTACTAGATCTGGATTAAGGGAAGTACCCATTCCTTAGATCCGGATCTTCTTAGATCTGGATTAAAGGAGCGCGGTGGAAAAACACCCCTAGTCCCGCATCCTATCCCACAGGGTGCCTACCAATAGTTTATGGACATCCCAAGCAAAAGACAAGGGTAAAACCTTCATGTGCTCTAGAATCCCAGCACATGGCCCTAAATAAGATCCCATAATTGTCTCCTGCTATCTCCCCATCAGGCATAAGGAGCAATCCTGGGCTTACCTTGACAGCTGGCAACCACCTTCCGGGATCAGCTTGACAGCGATTGCTATAAGCCAGCCAATCTCCTACCCACTTGCTTTGGTTTTCACAAGCTCAGCCAGCTTCTGGTAGCCCCAGTTATGCAAATTCCAGATGACATTTGCTAGCGGTCAAAGTTTAGTGTCACTATTACAGGAAACCAGGCACTGTAGCAACACTATGGGTTTTTGGCCTCCTAAAGTGGCACAGTACATATCTGGTGTTCCCAATATAGTACCAAGTCACTCCACATGTCTGGAGGCAGCCTTAGAAAACTCCAACTTCATCCTGCTCTCAGTACCCTGTAATTTTGTACATTTTGTAAATTGATCTTGCCGTACAGTGGAACAGAGTGAACAAGGTGTTAATTCAGCACTTAAATGTACTGCTACCTGTTTCACATTTGAAATCAGTACTCAGTTCAGACATAAAAGCAAGTTACAGTCTATTATTAGATCTAGGGCTATGCCTAAAGAAGCTGGGTTACAGTTGACCATGTTTTGAGAAAGATTTACAAAGCACTCATATGCTGGCCACAGACAGAGGAGCAATCTTGTGCATTTTATGAAGTTAAAGCAGCGGTTCTCAGCCTTCCTAATGCCGCAACCCCTTAATGCAGTTTATCATGTTGTGGAGACTCCCAACCACGGGGGCAGGGCAACTCAGGTGAGGATGGGGCGGGAAGGCAGGAGGCTCGTCGCGACCCCTCTGAAAGGGTAGTTTGACCCCCCAAAGGGGCCACAACCCACAGCTTGAGAACCACTGAGTTAAGGGCTCACGGGAGTCCAGACAAGTTCAGTGACTGGCCATTTGCTTTCTTTGCAGAAGCTCTTAGCTTCCCTTTGGAGAAATGGCAAATAGCTTCTGCATGATTACCAAGAAAGCTGCTTAAACATCCATGAAGCCAACAGGAGTTATGTTCAACTTGAGGGCATGACAGGACATGATATAAAAGTAAATAAATAGTTCAAAGCTTGGAAGCTGAAATATTTAGTTCTCCATAACCATGAAAACCAAAGGTATTTTGATGTTAGACCAGAACTGTGTCACCAATACATACTGACTTGGATTTAGTTGTGCTAGTGCTCATGATTAGTTGAATGTGAATTCTGGGAAATTACAGTAGACTATAAACGGAGTACACTGAAGGCATCTATACAGTGCCCACACTTAATTCTACATTCTGTCTAATACATGGTTTCTGATCTAATAAACTACGCGCATGTGGATCTTTGAACAGGTACACAGTTCTCCTTAATTGGAGCAATACGAGGAAATGCAGTCGCATAGAAATGACTTACGTTGTGCCTTTTCTTTCAACAAGCAACTTTCCCCCTGGTCGTCTTATTGCTTGATTTTCCTTTTCTTTCTTGAACATTTCCCATGAATTCTTGCTTTTCTATATTAAAAAAAGAATAAAAAGCAGTCTTCAACTATGGAATGTGACCATTTTAAGCTGTTTGTCCCTTGGAAGAAATTTTGGCTCCCTTTTCAGACAATAGCAGTTTCAGACAATATATTCTTTATTATTATTTTATTGTACAGATTTCATTGGCCAAATGAGGAAAAAAAGTGAAAGCAAAAGAGATCATTTTATGCCTATAACATCACCGGCACAAAATGTCTGAAAGCATTTTTTTTTAATATAATAGAAGCTTTTTCCTGAAGCCACTTCTACCCTTTAATAACCATGCTTAACTATTATAAACAGATGTGGCTCACTGAAAATATCTGAAGAATAAGAGCTGCTAACAGTTCCATTAAACTGAAATTGCACAAACATTTTAAACAATATTTTAGTTAACAAAGTTCAGGGAGAGCTTTAAAGATACTTGGTGTCCAATTATCTGTCTCTTAAAAGAAACTTAAAAGGATTTGAGTGCCCACCAATGTAACCATCTCAAACTCTGTCTGTTTCTGCCATGCCAGTATCCACATCTGTTTCCTGGGTTTTGTGACCTCATGTATGACGTGTTCTATGTCACACAGAAGAATAAGAACATAACATTCTCTAGGCTACATAGGGTATGAGGAGCATCTAGAGTAGCAACTGGTGATATTTTATTTACAGTTTAATTACATAAATAAATTTATTCCCCTTCAGATCTGAAGTTAGGACAGATAGGCCACCTCTGGGTCCCTAATGGAAGAACTCCACAGGTTAGTTGTCTTCTCCACTACTGCTGGACACAGTGATAATCTGGTTCTTCTTTGTGATAGTTGGGGGAAGGAAGGCCTGGAACCTGGTGAAGGATTTTTCTCTAAAATTAGGACAGGATAAAAACTGCAGTTATAACCCTTACAAGAACCTCACCTGCTGCAGCAGCTCTTCTGGCTGGTGACAACCTTTTAAATAACACACACACATCCCGGCAGGCTTTTAGTCCGCATCAAGAGGAATGGCTACTGGCAGTCACTCCAGTAGAAGGAGCATGCCAGGTCCATCCTGTAAAGGCCGCCTCTCCACCCTTATCTATTTCAAATATATATCTTTATTTGGTAGTGTGGTAGCGTTGTGTTTACTTGTAAATCAATCTCTGTTATTTCCTTCCAAGAGGCGCACCTTCCATTTCCTTTTCTCTACTCTTTGGCTTGATAATAATGTTGCCTCCCTTCTGATGCTGCAGCAGACAGCACCCTGCCCCCACTCTGCCAGTCTCCAGCAGTGGGTTGGATACAGTTACTGTTTAGAACTCTGGCCCTATTTGGCTCCCTTTATAAACAGAACTCGACGAAGCTTCTTTGAAACAACAAGAACATGTGTTTATTGAATACATATGAAGTTTAAAGTCAGTTTCTTCTCACAGTTAGTTACACGTGGTTACTTTTGCTGTCAAGCAGTTCAGTCTTTCACTTTCACACTAAGTCAAAAGACTCTACAAGTTCAAGAATAAAACTTCAATCAGTTCAGAATGTGTTAGCTTTCCTTTTAAATAACTTCACAAGCTTAGCATTCATATACTAAAAGACTCAGGACCCTAACTTTAGCCTCCTCAGCTAAGAGCCCGTTTCTCCCCTTCGTTATCCTCCCTCCAGGATTAACGACCCAAGGCAGAGAACAGAAATTGTTCCCTCAGGCCCCCTTAAATATGGGCCTGGCTGGCTAGCTTCGCTCTTATTGGCTGAGCTCCGCCTGGATGCAAATTCAACCCCTCCCCTTGGAGTGCTCAACTAGCCCCTCCCTTAGGCTACTTACCCTTGTGAAAATACACTTTGGCGACACTTTTAAGCGTCTGGACTTACCGTGTTTGCCACACTTTGCATTTTAAACTAAAAAACATACTTTTGGGATTGAGGGGTCCTAGCGGGCATCACACATCCAAATCTAATTCAGACTGGAATAGAAGGATTAGCAGCGTCACACGCAAATTCAGACCTGTACCAAACTGGCTTGTAACTTTGGGAAGGAATAGGTGGTCATTCAGTAACTGAGAAACATTTAGATTGCACTAATAATCTGTATAATCTCTAAAGCTAGAAGCATTTTAGTAATTGTTGGAGTGTCTATATGGTTTTCCTCAGAACTTTAAAATCATCAGCATATTCCATTTTATATTCCATTTTGCATTTATTGCCTGCCTGCCTACCTTTTTCTAAGAGCACAATGTGATGGAACAGTTTTCTTATTTCCTTCATTTTATCTTTAAATCAGCTCTGTTATGTTTGCCTGTAATATCTGGGCTCACCACAGCTGTTTATTTCCAGCACTGGACATTTGTGGTCAAAGACTAAGCTAAAACTACCACAATGTTCTTGCTGTAAAAGTGACTTTCCTTTCCTTTTTTTTTTTTTTTTTTTGGTCTGGAGGATGTGTATATTCCATCCTGCTTTAATAGTCCATTATTCTACTGTGCTTTGGCTGGAAGAACCACACATGATACTTTCACAATTTATTGTGGAAACGGATCGTATCATAGTAATTACATATCCAGAAAAGGAAGAAGAGCGGGATTTGGTGTAAAATAAAACTTCCAGTGACCCTATGTAACCTGTGACTGGAAGGAATTTTACCTCAGATATATAATGCTCACCACGTGCCCATTTTACTTCAACTTTTGATTAGAAACAGGGCTAGTACCTTAAGTACTACTTAAGGTGCCACATATGATCACTAAAGGAATGACAATAGTTTGACACAATTTTTGTATGGCATCCAAGTACAAAGGTTTTGAAATTTCCCATTATCTTCTGTCTGTTAGAACTACACTCCAGTGCAGAATCAGGAAAAGTCACACTTCTGTTTTACCTTTTTAAAGAAGAATGTGTGCTACTGCCAGGTTACAATTTACAACTACCCAAAATTAATTGCAGCGATTTTACTCTTTTGCAAACTGAATAAATGAGCCTTGTCTCTTTTCCAGCTATGTCTCGTAATCTTTTGATTATTTTAGTTTAGATGGTTATCAGCCGAAGAAGTAGGCATTTAAGTGATTAAGCAATGAGGATTAAACCTACTTATGCCAGTAGCGTGTTGGGCAGCCCTTCAGCGGTAACTTTTAAAAGTATTTGCCTCCCTAATTATGTTTTATTTGGATTCATCACTATCCCATACATAAGGACATAAAAGCCCTGCTGGATCAGGCTGCAGCCCATCTAGTCCAGCATCCTTTGGTCTTGTGGTTAGAGTGTCAGACTCTTATGTGGTAGTTACCAGATCTGGCTCCATGTATGCTGGAGCATTCCCCGTGTCCTATAGGTTAAAACTGCTCTACCCCTGTACTAGCGGCACAGTTAGTAAAACCTTGCATGCTCCTTTGCCACGATGCCCAGCGTTCCAGTAAGTGCCTGCCCTCTCTGAGGAGTAGCTTGGCCCCGTTAGGATGCTGGGTTCGTGCAACGGCCAAGTGAATACTACAGTGTGGACACAAAACACTGGTAGCAAGTGTTTCAACAGTAAACAAAAACAAGTTTATTATTTTACACAAGCAATACTAAAAAGATAATAAGATTCAGGTAGTTGTTAGTTTAAATCTGCAAGTCTCTTAAAGCTAGGAGCTAACCCTTTCCTCTACAGGAAAATAGTTCACCTTTTAAAAGACAAGCCTCCACACGTTCCTCTCCCTCTGGCTTGCTTCTGCCACAGCTCAAGCCAAGCCAGTGTACCAGAACGTGGCCCTAGATGATCACAAGGCCCAATCCGTCCTTGCTTGTCCGATCATCCAGCCTGGTCAGTTGCTAGTGAAGTCTCCCTCAGAGCTACAATCCACCCGATTGCCTCCTCCAGAAATCACTCAGCCCCAAAGACCACTGGTCAGCTACTGGTTCCAGCTCCCTCAGGATCAGCTCCTCTGTTCCCTTCAGCCTCAGTCCCAGCACGAAGACCCCTGGTCAACTACTGGTCTGGCTCCTTCAGGTTCAGCTCTTCTTCTCCTTTCAGCTCTTGTCCCAGCATGAAGACATAGTCTGCTGTGTTCTCAGTTCCTTTATACACACATCCCTGACCCTGATTGGCTGTAACCGCAATAAGATGCTGCTGGAGATTCCTAACAAAGGCTGCTGTCCCTCCAGCCTGATTGGTGGGAACTCCTACCCTAGCCCCTCCAGCACTCAGATCCCCGGACAGCTTTTCCCTCCAAAACCTTACTCCAGCCAATCACTGCAACAGGGCCCGCACAGGATTTCCCGCTCTTTTTGCAGCCCAAATCCCAGGGTTTGCAACAAGCTGTTTGCAACAAAGCTAAACAGTTTGCAGCCTGTACCCCTGAAACCATCACAACCCCTCCCTTCCCCAAAAAAGACAAATGTACCTGGGGCACAACTGTCCCATGGACATTTGTCTCCCTAGGAGGAGTGTAACTTTATATACTAACTATCTAATAAACACACTCTATAAAAGTCCAAAGTCTCTGTAAAAGAATTTCCTTAACTAACTATATACAACTAAACACATTTCCCAAAGTCACTCAAATAGTCCACTGAGTCCAAAATCAGTCTGGTTCTTTGCTGGGCCCATCTGGCAGTGGTCCTGCTGTGGGATCCAGCTCCTTGCTGACCCAGTTGCCTGGAGATGCCGTCCTGTTGGTCTCCCCAGTCTTGGCGTAGAATGCTCTAGTCCTTGGCCCTTCCGACCTGGCACCAGCTTCCTGGATCCCTTCCAGCGATGACTGCAACTCACCACTCACATGGTTCATCCACAGAACGATTTGGAGTCCCAGGCTCTTTAGGACTCCTTTTGCTAAGCATGCAATTCCAGTTATCAGCATTTTCAGTCTTTTAAACTGCATTTCCCTTTCTGCCCGTTCCATTTTTTTCATCTCTCGCTCATACTCGAGCTTAAGTTTGAGCTCAGCGAGCCCTCTGTCCTGTGCCACTCCTGGCGCAGCCTCAGGAGTCCCTGGCCCCACACCTACGCTTGGCTCTGGGGTTGAAACTTCCTCTTCCACCACAGACTCCATAACAGCTTTCCTTGGTCTGGCTCTGGGCCGCTTGCCACTAACACGCTTAGCTGGCAGTCCCCCAAGACCCTTTGGAACAGCTTTTGCCCCTTTTCTAGTTAGCATCAAGTGTGGGACTCCCCACCACTTGATCTACCGTGCTGGCTGCTGCTATTTGTAGCCAACACTCAGGGAACGTAATTCCCTCCCTGGTTCCGTACTTTACCCAGGCAGATTACCTCTGGAACCAGGTCTATTTGGGTGTAGCCACGTGGTTCAGCGTCCGGCTGGTGACCGTACTTTTACCCAAAGCAATTACCTCCGGTCACCCAACCTACTGACCCCACTATACTGTGGCTAGGCTCACCCAAATACTAGGGCTCACAGTACACCAGGTCCTTACAAAATACCGTAAGCGTTTACCTCAGGACCTGTGCCTGCTAGCCCTCCCTGATGTCTAGCACACTCACACTTCAGGGATGGAGGAGTTCTGACCCACAGGCACTACCGTAGGGCTCTGTGTCCAGACACCAGACTCATTCAAAAAGGAGCCAACTCTGGCTGCCCTTCTCAATCACACACAGTATTGCTTGCTACTGTAGTATTCTGGCCAAAGCGGACTGAATCAAGATTCGTCCCGAGCTGCCACCAAATTGCCACGATGCCCAGCGATCCTGTAAGTGCCTGCCCTCTCTGAGGAGTAGCTTGGCCCCGTTAGGATGCTGGGTTCGTGCAACGGCCAAGTGAATACTACAGTGTGGACACAAAACACTGGTAGCAAGTGTTTCAACAGTAAACAAAAACAAGTTTATTATTTTACACAAGCAATACTAAAAAGATAATAAGATTCAGGTAGTTGTTAGTTTAAATCTGCAAGTCTCTTAAAGCTAGGAGCTAACCCTTTCCTCTACAGGAAAATAGTTCACCTTTTAAAAGACAAGCCTCCACACGTTCCTCTCCCTCTGGCTTGCTTCTGCCACAGCTCAAGCCAAGCCAGTGTACCAGAACGTGGCCCTAGATGATCACAAGGCCCAATCCGTCCTTGCTTGTCCGATCATCCAGCCTGGTCAGTTGCTAGTGAAGTCTCCCTCAGAGCTACAATCCACCCGATTGCCTCCTCCAGAAATCACTCAGCCCCAAAGACCACTGGTCAGCTACTGGTTCCAGCTCCCTCAGGATCAGCTCCTCTGTTCCCTTCAGCCTCAGTCCCAGCACGAAGACCCCTGGTCAACTACTGGTCTGGCTCCTTCAGGTTCAGCTCTTCTTCTCCTTTCAGCTCTTGTCCCAGCATGAAGACATAGTCTGCTGTGTTCTCAGTTCCTTTATACACACATCCCTGACCCTGATTGGCTGTAACCGCAATAAGATGCTGCTGGAGATTCCTAACAAAGGCTGCTGTCCCTCCAGCCTGATTGGTGGGAACTCCTACCCTAGCCCCTCCAGCACTCAGATCCCCGGACAGCTTTTCCCTCCAAAACCTTACTCCAGCCAATCACTGCAACAGGGCCCGCACAGGATTTCCCGCTCTTTTTGCAGCCCAAATCCCAGGGTTTGCAACAAGCTGTTTGCAACAAAGCTAAACAGTTTGCAGCCTGTACCCCTGAAACCGTCACATCCTTCTACACTTCTTCTCAGTGAAAGACATTGCGGGGGGAGCACACGACAGGCGACGCAGGTGCGATTGCACACTGCTTCACCAGGTTTCCCCAGCAATGGTGCCACTGGGGCTACACGATGGCGGCCATGATAGCAGCTATTTGCATTTCGGCAGCACAAATCCAAGTGCAGACACCTCAAGCATTCTAGCACTGGGAGGCAAAGTGTGAATTCATCTTATGTTTTAGAGTCTTACTTTATTTTTAAGTAGGTCTTGAATAGTTTATTTTTCCTATTGCCTTTTTCGTTGTCTTACCGTTTTTATTTTCTTACTTTTAATGCTTATTGTCTTATTATACTTAAGAGTTTTACTGTTTATTGTTTTTGTTTGTTATCTTGTATACCACGCTGGAACTACAGTGACTGGTGGTGTAGAAATTCCATAAGTAAATAAACAAATCCGTAATAGAGGAAAGAACACCCAACAGAGCTCAGTGTCCTCTTTTTCCTAATGTGTGTGTATACTTCCGAAATCACAGTAGATTTGAGGTCTTCATTTGCAAAATGTGGTACTTTGGATTATTACTTAAGAAGAACTCTTTTCTTGCATGTTCGTGATTGAGATGACTTTGAAGTGATATTTTTAGAGTGTGTGAGAAACAGGGAACATTCATTTAATATACCGAAGTTGAATTATTCATAAAATATCTTGTGCTTTTTACATTGTTAGTACTGGCTTCATAACTGGAATTACATTTTTGGATTTGCTAGTAGCATGGTAGGATACCAACACCGAGGGAGGATTCATACTTTGCCATCCGTCCATAGGCAGCAAAGGTTGAAGTTCCCCAAATGTGTATTAGGCATTCGCACTAGCAAATGCTAATCCATGTGTTACCTCCCCCTGTGTGTCTGCAGACTTGAGGTGTGGACATGTGGTCAGGGCACTGCCATCTTCCCTCCTGCGCATGCACCGTCACCATCACCGGAACAACAGTGATGCACCTCACAGGGGTGCCAGCTTATCACATGACACACCAGCGTACTTGCACGATGCGCCATGTATCCCTCCATGTACCATAGAGGCCTGGATGGGGGTGCCGCTGGCCGCCACAGGTATAGTAAATGTATGTGTGGAGCACAAAATTGTGTTTAACAAGTACTTTGCTTCCTGTGTGTTCCTGCATGGAAGGGGCTGTTGTCAGTTGAAAATGGCCCCTTCCAGTGCAGATGCTCCGTCTGGGAGCACCCCGGAAGCAAACTATGGGGCCAGGTGCAGAAAGGCCCCGTTTTAAGTATGTGCCTTTGCGCACAACGATAGCTGTTCTTATACAGCTTAATCTACAATTTACAAAGATAACGTTCATTTTATGCCTCCAGAGGTGGCCATCTCTCCTTTGCAGAATATATTCAAGGTGAGGTTGCATACTCATTCGTTGGTAGATCAGGGAATTCATGGTCAGAATAGTCCCTTACATCCCTGTTTTTCCAGTGGCAGTACTTGTAGTCAATTCATTCAGTTTATTTAGTAAGCGAGAATTGTATGTCTTACCATGGAGTTCTGAGTGATTTATACATCTAAGAGGATGGCTGCTATTCATAAAACAAATGTATATCTCCATTGCTTAAGTATTATTTAATATTTTGCATTTTTATGCCACCCTATACCCGAAGACCTCAGGCTGGGCAACAACCTTAAAACCAAATATAAAAATGAACATATTAAAACAATAACAGTGCGTGTGAAAGTTGGGAGAAAAAGCTATATCCCCGTTTAGCCAAAGGTCCGAGCAAGGAGGTGCATCTTCACTGCCTTCCTAAACATGAAAAGTCAAGGTGCCTGATGCAGCTCAAGGGGGATTCCATAGTCTGGGAGCCATTCCTGAGAAGGCCCTATCCCAGATACCTATCCTTTTGCTGCTGAGGGTGATGATACATATATTTTTTAAAGTCTGTGTTATTGGAGATACACTGAACCAAGTTCCAAACCATCTAGTTTGCTGTGAACATCAGGGTTTGTAAGTTTACTGTTTGGGACTTGTTTCAAAGGCAAGCCGGATTTCCAGGGGTTTGAGAAGATCTGGTAAATTTCGTTCACCTCACCATACTTCTGCCGTCACACCTGCTATAAAATGTGTGATGGACCTGAGGCCTTTTCGCACATGCGGTTTTTGAACGCGTGGAAAACACTCAGGAACGCGGCATTCGCACTGCCGGGGCTGGGTTTGCGTCCCAGCCCATTCCGGAGTGTTTTCCACGCGTTCCAGATGTAGAGCACTTAAAAGTGCTCTACATCCGTTCCCGCATGTATGAAGCGTCCCCGGCCGTTCGGGGAGGGAAGCATTCGCACACGCTTCCCTCCCTGACAGCCGCGGGCACACACGCACACACACACCACCATTGGCTGAAAATCAGCTGAACAGCTGATGGGGGCCACCTTGCCGGGCTGGGGTGGTGTGATGATCGTGCACGCGTGCCGACCCTGGTAGACGGCAGAGGGACTCACCGACTGGCAGGCTTGCGCGCGCTCCCAGTAGACAGAGCCTGCGAGTTGGTGGGCCCCTCTGCCGTCTACCAGGGTCAGCGCGCCTGCGCAGTCGTGACCCCAGCCCGGCAAGGTAGGTGACGGCCTCGTGCAGGGTGAGGTGGGTCCCTCCCGGCTCCTGCAGTCCCATTGGGACCGCAGGACTTGGGGGGACACCCAGATCGGCTTCCCCTCGCCCCTTGTTAGTGGTTACATTTAAATTTAATTGTGTAGAATACTGATTCCCCCAAGAAGATGGACAATACTGTGGGAGTTGTAGGTTGTGGAAAAGACGGAGTGTATGTAACTTTGATCCCAAAATTCTGTCTGTTATCTGTCACTGAGCTTCTAGTCCAATCTGGAAGAGAGGGTCTTCAGGCTTTTTGGTAGGTTCTAACACATTTGACACCATTCATTTCACATTCCACAACCAGCTTCCCATCCACTATCTTTCTTATAATGGTTGACTCTTTGCCATCCCATTGCTGATGCTGGGTCAATACGTTATTATCATCTAGGGTGATAAGTGTCTGAGTTTTTCTTCCATCTATCGTATCTTCATCAGATTTCTCACCGAGTTTGAAACTGAACTGTGAAGTTTTGAAAGTGCTTTCATGTTTTCACTGTGATGGTATCTCCATCATCCTTACTGATAATAACATCGGGCTTGGCCATGCTCCCCATCTTCCTCATGGCCACTCCCACACCCAGCTCCTTCATGTACTCCTCAAAACCTTCGCTGGAGACCCAAGTGCCACCTGCCCACGAAAGAATCAAAATTCGCCACGCTAGCGCGTCGGATGGAGCTGTCCCGTCGGATGATAGAAGCGTCCGGAATACTTGAGACATTCAGTGCGCCTCCATGCCAAACAGCTGCGCTGGCGGGGGTGTGATTATCCAAGTCCTACTTAAGGAACACCCAATCCAGCAACCTCGATTGCAAACAAAGAATCTTCTTGGCAACCCCCAACTCATGTGAACCCTGATTCCTGACTCCTGACTGACTTCCCGACTTAAGATGACTCTCTGGTAACCCAACTTTTGGCCTGTTTGACTATGTGTGCTCTATATCTTCAAGAACTCCGGAAACTGACTTGGCTCCTTGCTGAATGTGTGCGCGTGCTTGTTGCTGCCCGCCCTGGACACGACAAAATGTGTTCCACAGCTATCCTGGCCACAGGACACTCCAGCACACATGGAAACGCTCGTAAGATAGAGGCTTCTCTGCGCAATGCGTATGCTTCATCTGGGATCATACTTGGAGTGTCCCAAAGGGCTCTTCATCTGTGAACTCTTGTCTCCTAACAATTCGCTGCTTGGTTAGTTTTATTCTCTGCATCCAAGTCACATGATGTTGACATAAACACATCGATAGCTTTAACACAAGTATGATCCCCCAGCTAGCTCGTTCACATTTGCATTATTAAGCTGCTTCAGAATGAGTCCTTTGTGATTAGCAGGTAGGATAGATTTTAATGAAGGTTTTATTAGCAATTGGCCGTGGGTTGAACTGCATCCCCTATGACTGAGTTTTAAAAACAACCTTAAAACATAACCATAAAATGTAGCCCACTGTTGCCCTTTCTAAGGATGAAGCCAGATACTACAATTTGGCTCTTCTCCAGTCAACCTTTGGACTTACCTGCACACAGGTGGGATCCATTATTTTGCATCACCAATACAATGACTAAGGGCCAGTTCACACTTAACTTACTGGAGTGGTTTAATACCACCTTCCCACTAAGGTTATGATGGGACAAACTGGGATGTTCAAGTGCTCGGGAAATCCTGAAACTGACCACAAGCACTTGAAGCGCAAGTGGTCAGTTTCAGCCCAGCGAGATTGCTATGGCAGCGACCACAGCATCTTCTGATGCACACTGGGCTGTGGTCATATTGCACCAACCCAGCGCGCATATGCACAGCTTCAGCTGCGCCACCATACCCACATGCAGTAGTGCTTGCACAGGAAGAAAGTCTGAGCTTCCCAGCAGTAGTTAGTGACATCTTGCTTGCCTCTCCAACTGGAGATCGTACCTAGGCATCCATTCTAGATCAGATCATAAGATTAATTTTTGGGATTCCATTTGAATCGAACATCCAGAAATTTGAATCGATTTAAATATTTAAAATTCTAATGTATTCATATTAGATTCAAATACATTCAAATCTAGTCATGCAAACTTTCAATCCGTATTTGCACGTATGAATGTTGACAACATTTGAATGCGCCCATAAGCCTCCATACACCTTCATACACATCCCGTAATTATCCTGTGTGCATCCCATTTTCATCCCATACGGATCCATGCAAATGCGTACGGATGCGGGAAAGATGCGTGCGAACAAGTATGCATCGTGTACTTATCCATACACATACAAATGTCTGAATAATTCGTGTGAATGTTTTAAAAATTTGAAATTCGTTTGAATGTTCAAATTTGAATTTTATAGACATTCAATTCAAATTCGAATGTTCAAATTCGAACTAATTCAATTGAATGTTTTGAATATTCGTGCCCATCCCTACTAGGTAGTGCCTCAAGGTTGGAGAGACACAGGATGCCTCTAAAGGCCATTTGCAGGGAGATGAGAGCAGGTGAAGTTTTCGCCTTTTCCGCTTAAAGCCCAGAAGCAATTGGTGGGCCACTGTATGAGACAGGATGGTGGACTAGATGGGCTGTGACCCATTCCAACACGGTTCCTCTTATGTTCTCTTCTTGCCTTTATCTAGAATGAATGCTGCTCTACCTACTAAAAACCCACCAGGATTTGGGAGGTGAGGGAACAACTAAAAGTAGCTACCATCCTGAGCCAATAAAACCGAACAAGCAGATGGAGTTGTTTGGAAAGGTCCAGCATGTGATGGACTCTGGTATCACCATGTTCGTGACAAGTGCTGAAATTGTGTTTGTATGTAGGACAGCAGTAGGGTTCATCATGAAGCCTTCCAGATGTCAGGATCTATGAGATGTCACCAGATGGATAAGAAAAGAAAAAAGTGACTTAATTCCACCCACAGTGATACTGAAGGGCATACCCCTAAGAGGAACAAATTTAGGAAATACGTGGTTAAAAAAAAATCTTAAAACACAAGAGAAGTTTAGTAACATAAGTCATGGCCTAGGATAGGAATACTGCATTATTTCTGCCGTTTGGGAGCAGTGGAACCAACCAGTGAGTACCTGCTGGAACCCAAGTCTGAATCTTTGTGGTGTGAGCCCAACTTGCTGCAGAACAGGTGAAGGAACATGAGCCTGACATGTAGCAAGCTGGAGAGGAACGGGCAAAAGAGAACCATCTCATTTGTTTTAATTCCTTTAGAAGTTTCATGCTCCTTCCTGGAAAGGGTTTTTTTTTCCACTTACCTCCCTTAATCCAGATCTAAGACGATCCGGATCTAAGAAATGGGTCCTGCAACTAATCCGGATTTAGTAGATCTGGATCTAAGGAGGTACCCGATGCATCTCCACGGGCGCTGTAGCACCCAATAGCAATTGGTGCTAGGCATGATCGCAGTGGAAACACTGGAGCACCATGTGGCGATTTCAACTCTACCCACATTGGGCCTATCTGTCACCTCATGTTTTTTGGGGGGTGATGTGCCGGGGGTGGGGGGGAGCCACTTTGGAGAATCTTCAAAGACTGTGGCAAATCAGAGGTTCTCTGGAGCTTGGTCAAAGTTTCATAGAAAGGCCCTATAGAAATGGCCTAAGCTCTGAAGTCTGTGCCATTCTCTGGAGTTTTCTTCAGAGCTGTCTTCAGAGCTGTCTGTGGAGCCGTCTTCAGAGATTAGGCACCAGCTTTTGGGGCAGACACACCCCATGGTGCCCCTAGACCCCATTGCCCGACTGTGGTGCGAATGCGCGCTGTATAATCCAGATTTCATGGCCAAAGCGGTTTGTAGAAGGTCTATAGGAAATCCAGATTATAGGTCCTGAAGGAACCATTTAATCTGGATTTCCCTAGAACTGGTGGAAACAAATGTGGCTCTAATGGGGCCTGCAGTGGAAATGGGTTCTTCCTGCTCTGAGCCTATGGGTCCTTAATGGGTCTTTTATGGGTCCTTTGTGCTAGCAGAACCCCCTTCCCCAAGGATTCCACGACAATGGCTTGATCTTCTGCTGTACTCACTAAACAACAGGAAGGTTTCCCAAGCTCTCTAAAGCCATTTCCACATGGGCTCTATAGACCACATTAAGCACTTGATAAGTATTCATTGTCACAGATTTGCTACATACCTTCTGCACTGAGGAACCTTATTTGGGATTGCGTCATCTGCACGAGCGTTGCAGAGTTTCAGATTTAATGGGGTCTTCAGGCACTTAAACCCGGATTACTGGTAGACCCCTTGAATCATGCACCATGAAGACCGAATTTCAGTGCACTTGAGCATGCATGTTGGACCATTGGCAGCAGGGCGGCTCCGGCTCCGCCCCTCTACACCCCACCGCCCATTTAGGCCCACACATCCTACACAGCAGTAGTGACTTCATAGGCAACTATGCAGCTGTGTCTCTCTGTCACACCCACTGTAACTGGAAGTGACTCTTGATTGACAGTTTCATGGCCCAATCATGCCATGACGCCGGCAGAACGTCTTCCTTGTGCGGACCCATGGGGTCTCCATATAGATCCAGAACTCGATGGACTGGACTGAGCGAGGACAAGATCTTGGAGATCCGGATCTCCTTAATCTGGATTAACCACGGTAAGTGCGGAAATGGCCTAAATTGCATATATGTGTGTGGGGCCTGCCCATAGTTCACACTTGTCATCAGGTACGTAAGGTGTGCAATCAGCATCAAATCCCATGCTGCATGTGGTACAGAACCCCAATAAATTAGGGAAAGGAGTTGTAATCATCTATTAGAATGCTACACACACACCTCAGCAAGGAAGCCAATTGAGAGTCTTCAGAAGAAATGCCCATTCGCACCTCTATGGTGTACCACGCAAGAACACTGGTGCGTGGCACATCATGCTGGAACCAGCAACATGTCACTGAGGTCCCAGTGATGGGACAGGTTCACACGCACTGGTGCCGGCATCCAGACTGTAGGCGGCAGTGCCTGGACACACATCCACACTTAAGGTAAGTGTCCAGACATGTGGGGGAGTCATGGCTATTACGCAAGTAGTGAATGCTAGTAAACATGTAGGCTAAGGTGTGTCAGGCCTCTTCACTGTATATGTTTAGGAAGGCAGTGAAGATGCACCTAGTGGTCTAGTGGTTAGGGAGCCAGACTCTTATCTGGGAATATCGGGTTCAATTCCTCACTCCTCCATGACGCCAGCTGGGTGACCTTGGGCTAGTCACAGCTCTATTCTGTGCTCTCGCAGCCCCACCTATCTCACAGGGTGTCTGTTGTGGGGAGAGGAATAGAAAAGCTTTGTCAGCCGCTTTGAGTCCCCTTGAATGGGTGAGAAAAGTGGGGTAGAAAAGCCAACTCTTCTTCTTCGCCCTGGCCTTTGGTTAAATGGGAATATCTATCTCTTTCCACTTCACAGACACTGTTACTGTTTTAATATCTACTTTTGCTGGTTTTAATATATGTTTGATTTTAAAATGTTGTTACCTGCCCTATACCTTCGGGTATAGGGTAGATTAGAAATACAAATAGTAAATAAGTTCACCTTTCCCATCACCTGGATGCAACAGGAAGGGCAAATTTGCCCAAGGACTGGACATTTTTTAAAAAAAATGAAATTCAGAGATTAAACCAACCAGCAAACAAAATACTTGGTCACGGTTAAAGTTTTGTATTACGTTTTCAGGTTTTTAAGCTTCAATTAGATATATGGTTCCTCTGCTTGCGAACCAAAGCATTTCTTACAAAAGGGACCTTGAATTTCACTTTAAAGGGGGAAAAAAAGAGGCCACACATCTAAAAAATATAGTGCCACACATCTAAAAAATAAAATAAAAGCAGCATATTTCAGAACTCCATTAAAACTCATTTCTGAACACTGGTGGGTGGGTGTTTAACTTTGGTGAAGGGATTTCTTTACATAGTTGCTAAAGGAGCATTCATTTGACTCTTAGCCCCCACTAACATCAAGGGGGAAATGCTTTGTGAGTAAATATACACATCACATACGTGAAAATAACTTCTGTTATTTCATGAGCACTATAAATATCTTAAGGGTAAACAAATTAACAGCACGACGCTTCCCACAGGCTTTCATGGGCTTAATATAATCAATGCAAGATGAGGCCATCTTTTTATGAAGGCACTTCAGATTCAGTCCTGTCCATCTCATGACAAGGACAGTGCCTCAGCCCTCTGGAAGTACATACATCCTTCCCCTTCCCCTCACTTTTACAACAAATGGTTATTTTTTCCTTGCTTTGGAAGACTTTTGGTGAACTCTCACTCGCTGACGAACCGAGGAGGCACTTTTCATAGAAGACTTCCTTCCACAGTCTTTTTCCACAGCTCCAGGTTTCCATAGCAACAGCTGTGCATCCTCTCCTCCCGTGAACAAAGAGTCATCGGCCACGTTCCAGCAGAAAGAGCGGACAGTAGCAGAATGTCCTCCTTGAAGAGCTTCCATAGAAGTTAGACCATCATCAACGGTGCAGTTCAGAAGGTAAATACTTCCCGTAGACCTTCCTCCAACAGCAACGAGCTTCTCTGACCTTTCATGATACCAGCCACCAACCAAGTAGTCCAGCTTGCTGTTTTCAACATGGACGGCCTCCCTCGCATCGGGAATATGCAAGAGTGTGATGGGCTCCTCGGTGTCCAATTGCGCGAGATCCCACCAGCAGAACCCTTCGTCATGAGTCGTGCAGTAGACCTGATGGTAATCCTTTCCAGACCACCCAATAAAACTGACAGAGGAGTCAGAATTACACGTGGAAATCAAGGCATCGTCCTCGCTGTCCTTGTTAAGGTCAAACACATTCACCAATCCATCCGTTGACCCGGAAACGACCAGGTTTGGCTTGACCGGATGGAAACGTATTTTGGTGATGTCATCATTGTGGGACTCTGAATACGCGCCCAAAGGTTTTTTGCTAGAAGAAGTGCTGCTTGGGCAACTTCTGGCATCCCAGAATACCATGAAGGCATCCTCTTCCACTTTCTCTGTGCCAGCGCACACTATGAGGTCATTGCAGCTTATATCAAAACTAATGAACGCGTTTGTAGGGTAACCGCTGAACGACTGAGCTGGTTCTGATGTAGCTAAGCGAGCATCCCAGCATTTCACTGCTCCATCAGTGCAGGCTGAAAATAATACGCTGTCAGATTCGTGGGCAAATCTGACGCCACAGAGTAATCCAGGGTGGCTGCTATACTCCCGTAGCAAATCAAGTGTCTCTTTATTATAAACCCTGATTGATTTATTGGAACAGGAAACACCCACGACCTGGCTTCCTTTTCCTCCTGAAATATCTATGTCCAGTAAGTAAGTTGGGTCTTCCGAAAGCGTGCAGCGTTTTGCTATCTTCAGGCTGGAAAATTGTTCTTTCAGTTTCTCCATGGCAACAGTGACTAAAACTCCTTCCAGAAAAGGCAGAGGTCTGCAATAAATAAATATGCCAAATTAGATAAAAAATTGCAACGGTTAAAAATTCTTTCAACAGCACTTAGCAGTCTGCAAACTGTTTGCATTTCTAATTGGTTATCCTTTCACTTCAAGATCAAGGCTAACCTAGCTCTGTACTCAAGCACTATTCTGATTCATGGCTCAGAGGACACATTTTTCCACGTGTTTGGTCTTCTAGTTAGAGGGCCAGACTCAAATCTCACAGTCACCAGGTGACCTTGGGCTAGTCGCAGCTCTCTTTCTGAGCTCTCACAGCCCCACCTACCTCACAGGCTCTCTGTTGTGGAGAGAAGAACAGAAGGCTTGTCAGCCACCTTGAGTTCCCTTAAGGGTGAGAAAAGCAGGGTAGAAAAGCCAACTCTTCTTTCCCCAGCTCCAAAGCTGGCCATTATTCATCAATTTGATACCACAAGGCCAAACTGGCTGGCAAACAAGCTGGTATAAAAAAAAAACCTGTAAGATTTCCACTTGGCATAAAATATTGTATTTTCCTCTGTTATCAATTCTTGAATTTTTAAGAAGGTGACACGGTTTATGCAAAATACTATTTAGAAACAGAAGATCACACAAT
Source organism: Aspidoscelis tigris stejnegeri (assembly GCA_023333525.1). NCBI lineage: Eukaryota > Metazoa > Chordata > Lepidosauria > Squamata > Teiidae > Aspidoscelis > Aspidoscelis tigris. The sequence continues at coordinate 106,700,536 of JALMGA010000003.1, read as the reverse complement.
TTATGCAGATTACTACATATGTTAGCAATCAGTGAGCCAGTTTGGTCTAGGGGTTAGGGAGCCGGACTCTTATCTTGGAATACCAGGTTTGATTCTGCCCTCCCCCACGAAGCCAGCTGGGTGACCTTGGGCTAGTCACAGCTCTCTTCTGAGCTCTCACAGCCCCTCCCACCTTACAGGGTGTCTGCTGTGGGGAGATGAACAGAAGGTTTGTCAGCCGCTTTGAGTCCCCTTGAATGGGTGAGAAAAGCGGGGAAGAAAAGCCAACTCCTCCTCCTCTTCTTTATTTAAACTTTATAATTTATTCACATATAATGCTGCTCTTCCCAGAGCATGCAAAGGTATAAAATGCTCAGGCTGTCTAGAATATAACCATCAGACACATAAAGGCGAAGTACACGTAAAGGCTTAATTCCCATGTCACAAATAATCTTGCTAATCTATCTGTCTCAATATTATTCTGTGGCCAAAAGGTCTTTAAGTTAACTCTGATCAAGAGAATTCTCTACAACGTGTTTGCAAATGCTGAGGGCAGGGAAGAGGTTGGTAGCATTAAATATTGACATCCTGTGGAAACTCCTTTTCCTTCAGGGGGTAGGAAATGACAATATTTCTCATGGCCAAGCCGGCAACGAAACCTAAGCTGACTTCAGCCTTAACGAGCCCTAAATCTCTCCTTCAGGCTGTGCACGCTATTAGCAACGTAATTACATAAACACCGCCAAAACCCTAAATACCATTCAGTCGTCTAAGCTCTTCAAGAGAGACACTGCAGATTTCCAGAGCACTGGATGAAGTTAACCAAAAAATAAGATAAACAATAAGGTCATGCAGTGCCTTTCAGAATAACCAAGAGTTTTTTTCCACTAGCACTAAGTATCCATTAAGTACCCATTAGGGACCCATTAGGTTCAGAGCAGGAAGACCCCATTTCCACTGCAGACTCCATTAGAACCTGATTTGTTCACACCTGCACTAGGGAAATCCGGATTAAATGGATCCTTCAGGACCTATAATCTAGATTTCCTGTGAACCGCATTAAAGGGGTCTACAATCCAGTCTTCAGGAATCAAATCCAGATTAGACACATTGCCCCCCCCCCCAAATGTGGTGTGATGGACGTCTCCCACTTGGGTACAGACGGATGGTCCACATGGATGTTCTGGTGTTCCCACTGTGAGCTTGCTTAGCACCCATTGCTATAGGGTGCTACACTGCCCGTGGAGCCGCATCAGATACTTCCTTAGATCCAGATCTTCTAAATCCAGATTAGTTGAAGGGCCCATTTCTTAATCCGGATCATCTTAGATCCGGATTAAGGGAGGTAAGTGGGGAAAAAACCCAAGTCTCTGTATGTAACAGGAGTTTGCTAAAAAGAAGAAGAGTTGGCTTTCCAAACTCCCTTTTCTCACCCTTTTAAGGTGACTCAAAGTAACTGTCAAAGCATTCTGTTCTTCTCTCCACAGCAAAAACCCTGTGAGGTGGGTAGGGCTGTGACAGCTCAGATAGAAAGCTGTGACTAGCTCAAAGTCACCCAGCTGGATTTGTGGAGGAGAAGAAGAGTTGGCTTTTATACACCATTTTTCACCCTTAAGGGGACTCAAAGCGGCTGACAAATCTTCTGTTCTTCTCCCCACAACAGTGATCCTGTCAGACAGGCAGAGCTGTGAGAGTTCAGAAAGAGAGCTGTGACTAGCCCAAGATCACTCAGCTGGCTTTGTGGAGGAGTGTGGACTTAAAACTGGGAAACTACCAGATAAGAGTCTAGCACACTAACCATAAGACCAAACTGGGGCATTTCATTAAAGAACACAGGTATAAAAACACTTTTTTCTTGCACAAGGCATTTCTTGCAAAGGGTCCAGTTATCTCACTAAGAGTCCTCAGTTCCAATGCTCTGATCAACTCCAGAGTTTTTTCCACTGACCTCCCTTAATCTGGATCTAAGATGATCCGGATCTAACAAATGGGTCCTTCAACTAATCTGGATCTAGTAGATCCAGATTAAGGAAAGTACCCAATACTTTTCCATGGATGGCCTAGTACCCAATAGCAATGGTGCTAGCTTGCTCGCAGTGGAAACGGTGAAGCACCCATGTGGCGAATCCGGATCTACCCACATGGGGTCCGCCTGTCACCCCAGGTGTTTTGGGAGACAGGGGGTACAATCTCCATAGCTGGTTTTGTGGGGGAGGGCAGAATCAAACCCAGCTCAGAAGAGAGCTGTGACTAGCCCAAGGTCACCCAGCTGGCTTCATATAGGAGTCATGGCAGAATCAAACCTGGTATTCCCATATAAGAGTCCAGCTCCCTAACCACTAGACAAAACTGGCATCTACGTCTACTTCTGCCCTAGATGATGGATGGGGGCCCACCGCAATCTCCTGTCTGCAGGACACTGAAATAACCTCCAAAAGGAATAAGAATGTAAAGCTTTGAACCTCTGCCCATTCTCAGCTTATATGCAAGTGTAGGTCAGACTTCTTGTCTTATGGCTTTATTGCGTTATTCACATCCTAAGAACTCTCAAGTTGAGGAACAGTCAAAAGTATCATCTGCTCACCTCTTGAAATTTGTGAAAAGGGACAGCATCTCAGGCAGGGCTAGCTGCCTGCCATAATATCTGTATGTAAGATCTCTGCCATCTATGGGATTCTGTATATATATTATAGTAGATAATGGCTGCTTGTTTTGCCTCAGCAGGGAACTGACAGTTGACTCCCCGCTCCCTGCTGAGGTCAAGTGATACATTTGTGTTTGAAGGTTTTGTTTTTGGCACCAAGTTTAAATTGGTTTTGAAACACAGTTATTGTTCACTGGTTAAGGGCCTCACCCCACCCAGCTATGAAACATATAAATATGCTGGGCTTTCTGCTCCAAGTTGCTCCCAACAAGAAATGTCCTAACACTGAGCTGAAATAAATCACTGTTCATCTTTTTCAAGAAAGAGTCTCATGGTCATTCTTTGCCAGCCTGACAGAGCACCTGCAAAGAACTTTCTGTATCTGGAAACTGAATAAGCTCAGCAGTAAGAGCATCACAAAGTTTGGAGATACTGCCCTCACCTTCTTTCAGAAGCATTATGGTCATTTGGAGAAGAACATGTCTGGAACTCTCCCAAGACACCGATTGTATATTATTTTATGTAAAAATTCATTTCCACATTTTCTTCAGCACTGTTTGTATGTCCTTGCTGCTAATGGGTGCCGCCTTCCAGAGGAAAGGACAATACACCGCATAATGGGCTAATAACCTATAATGTTGTGTTTTTGCCAACTCCAGCTTCTAGTTATGTCTTGTTGTGGATATGGGGCAAAACCGTCAGCTGTTGAAAACTGAATAGTGCTTCCCATTCGGAATGCCTGACTGAAGGTTAAACAAACAATCTGGACAGAAAACTCCAGGGTGTAACCGCCACTCTTCCTTTCTGCGAGAGGAAATCACTGCTGTACTCCAGGTCCAAAGAGGATGCAAAAGAATCCACACTGCATCTACAGAAGAAATAGAAAACCGTGTGATCTACATAAGACGCAGCCACTTAGTAAGGAAAAAAGGTAGTCAGGAAGTCCAGACTACAGTCACAGGCACCATTTTCATGCATTTATTGTTTTGATCCGTTTCAATGCTTCTTGAACAGGACTCGTGTGTTTTCTTCTTTTATATGGGCTGCATCCAGACATCAATTACTTAACACAGGAAAATGAAAACATAAAAACAACTCTGATAGACTGAGCCACAGCCCATCTAGTCCAGCATCCTCTCTCACACAGTGCTCCAGCAATTGCTTCTGGGCACCTCAAGCAGAAAACAAAGGCAAAACCATCATTTGCTCTCAACTTCCTACAAATGGTCTTTAGAAGCATCTGGCCTGTCTCTCTAACCCAGCAGCCTCCATTGGTACACCTGTCCTCCATGAATTTATCCAGTCCTTTCTTAAGGCTATGTAAGCTGGCTGTGGTCACCCGCTCATTTGGTAACAAGTCTTTGGAATAAAAGAAAAAATAAATAGTGATCCATGGTTCTCCCCTGTTCTTGCCTAGTCAGGCTTTGAGAAGCTATGTGAAACCACAATCCCAAAGGAACTGCGATCCAGGTGACTGTGTACATAATGCTAAATTACAATTATTGTGAAAGGAACGCAGTTTGCAGACAATCAATGGTACATTTGTAGACAGATAATGCACCAGAGTGACCACATGTGTTTCAAAATCTGCGGTGCATGACTACAAAAATTCACTTTAATCTCCCCTTCAGAAACAAACGGTGCATCACTGGTTGTTTTTTATGCACCCTGCAGATGCTAAATAACACTAGAATCTTCCATTAGTGAGCCTGAAAAATTGTTCCTTATTCTTACTGTAATTGGGATATACTGCAATATTCTGTGTTTGACACAATAGTTATAAACAGCATTTCTCAGGCTAAAGAGAGTTCTGTGACTCACTTTAAACCTACAAGCTTTTCAAAAATAGACCAGTGATTCATAAATTACATTCTTCTTCCTCCTCTTCCTGAAAGAATCTTTTGATTAAAAAAAAAAATACAATGGTTTCCATATCCATGACAGCACCGTCATTGGCCGTAGGAAAAATCCAAGGAAAAAACAAATCCCCCAAAAGCAGAGGTGGATCAAGCAATTGTAACGCCTGACTCCTTTGGGACGCAATACACAGCAGCCTCTTGCCCACGTTCTGCCTTGGGCTGTCGCTCACTTGCCCCTGGCATCTCCAGCTCATTCAGAAAGACTGGAAAAAAACAATGTTACTTTCTCTTTCCACTATTTTTAAAATCATGAATACCACTGTACTTTTTACAGGCTTTCCCATGTTGCTATCTATATCAATATATATGAGTTTTATATTATTATCACTATTACCATACGGAGAACATGGATAATGATCATGATAATTCATACTCCAACGCTTCAGGTGGAAGTAGAATGTATAAAAACAGATGAAACCCACAAACTACTCCTTAAAAATAAAACTAATATTTAATATGGTTAAGAATATCAAAAAGAAAGATACAAGTTCAAGGGTAAAGGAGGGAAGGCAGCCATTTTAAGAGCCAAAGTCAGGGTGAAATTATGAATTTCAAATAGATGTCTTTGGACCAAAATATATATAATAATGGTCTTTGACATACCATGCAGGGTCTTTTCTGTGGTGACCACCAGACTATAAAATTCTCCCCACCCTGAAATGCAGTAGATACCTTCACTTTATATGTTCAGGAAAGTAGTGAATACTAGGGGCGTGCACGAATTCAATTTTCGACATTTGATCCAAATTGAATGTCCGAATTCGTACGAATAGAGAAAAAAACTAATGTATTAAAATATGAATATTCAATATGTATTTGATGATACGAATGTCGACAACATTCGTATGTATCCGTATGCATCCCGTACATATCTGTACAGATGCACACAAATATGATACATATGTATCCATGCACATATGACTGTCCGAATTATTAGTACAAATGATTCAAAATATTTGTATTTGTTCAAATATTAAAAAACAAGTGTCTGGACATTCGATTTGAATTTGAATGTCCAAATTCAGCCAAATTTGATCGAATAATGAATATTCAGAATGTTCATGCACATCCCTAGTGAAGACACACTTATTTACCATGGCCTTTGGCTAAGGAAACAGCTTCCCTTCCTCACTTTCAGGCACTGAAAGACCTTCAGATACAAATGCAAAATAAACAAATAAAATCTGGGTACCAGAGATAGGAAGGACTTGTCATGGCACTAACAGCTGATCTTTCTACTTCTGGGCTGGTGCACCTTCAGATATTTGTGCCCTCGGTCATTTAGGACCTTTCATTTCATTGTCAGTACATTGTGAATTCATGACAGAACCAAATCCAGTGAAAAATCCTTTAGGACCAGTGCGAGGTCTACCTGCCCCAAATGGCATCCTTAGCAGACGTGCCGCTGCTTCCTGGCCAATATCAGTTTCTGAACAGTCTTCAAGGGCAGCTCCTTACTACCAGTCTGGATTTTACCAACAAAAAAAGTATCTTACTAAGGTAAAACTTTATCCAAAATAAAATGTGATGGAAACGTGGCCCATCACATATGGCTGGATTCCAAATGCCACCATTTGGGCCAGATCTGAGGTTCTAAATTTGGGCCAAAGTAATTAAAAGATAATCTTCCATGTTAGAGACCTGAGAGATCTCTGAGAATGTTTGCAGAGGGCCTGCTGCATCTACCACCAACATCAGAACTTCATTTTGCACCCAGGCCTTCTCTGTAGTGCCCCCTTTCATGAGGTGTCTACAATCATACCTTTTAAACACTCACTAATAGCATATCTCTTCACAGGCATTTTCAGTGTGATTGGATGCTAATCTCCTTATTTCTTTTCTCTATCACACAACACTAGAGCCAGGAGGCATCTATGAAGCTGATGGGTAGGAGAGTCGGATCCAACAAAGGGAAGGATTTCTTCACCCAGACGGTCATTGGTCTATGGAATTGGCCGCCAGAAGAGGTGGTGACAGCTACCAGTCTAGATGGCTTTAAGGAAGGGCTAGACAAGTTTATGGATGACAGATGTATCAATGGCTACTAGAATGGATGCCTAAGTACATCTTTCAGGCTGGGGGACAAGCAGGATGCCTCTAAGGCCATTTGCTGGGATTCGAGAGCAGAAGAAGGTTTGCCCTTGAGATCCCCATGGGCAATTGGTGGGCCACTGTGTCAGGATGGTGGGCTAGATGGGCTGCAGCCTGATCCAGCGGGGCTCCTCTCATGTTCTTATGTATGTTTTTATCCTACCCACATACTGTTCTGAATTAGTATTGTTTTAAATTGTCTGAATTGTAAAATGCTAGAGAATTTTTAAATGTAGAAACACCACAATTATCCACTGCTGCATAATGCTATCTTAGGACTTTGGGAAGATCACAATGCATTATGAAATATCAAAGCCGATATGTTTAGTTTTGTATTATATTGTTGCATATATGTACAGTGATGATGATGATGATATTTTGATGTTTCTGGGTCCCATTAAGTGGCCCACATGGTACACTTCTGTGGGCTCCTCTGTGGGTCTAATTCCTGGTTGACCACTTGGGCGCTTCTGTGGCACCTCCACAGTTTTCTTGGCAAAAATACAGCAGGTGTTTACCATCACCTTCTTCCAAGTAGAAGCAGAAGATCAAGCCTGCCACCCCATGCTTTCCAGGTAGTTCTGCTCTACCACTGAGCTATGGCCTCTTCCAGTATAGGAGCAAATAATCCATTAAAAAACAAAACAAAACAGCACTCAGTGTATATTAGTTCTGGGAGAAAGTCTTTGGTTCTTTTAATTATGCATGCCATTCTTTTGTGATAAAAGACTCTGCCTCCTTTGATGTAGCTGCTCAATGCTTGTTCACATCCAATCCCCCACCAGCCCTCTCAGAAGGAAGGCAAAATAAGATGTTGCTGTTAATTTGAATGCACTGCCCATTCCCAGACTCTGCGCATCATGCTGACGGTTCAGCATTATCCAAAGGAAAGGAGCTTTGAAAAGCAATTCCCAGAGCAAACTGAACGTTCCTCAAACATGTGGGATTAAACAGATCAAATGCTCTTTGAAGTAGGAATCAAACGCATTCCCCTAAGTGTGGGTAATAGACATTCTAGGAGTTGCCCTTCCTCTTCTCTGTGGCCATAGGGTCTCATCAAAGTGATCACCTCTCCCTTATTGGCAGGAATTGACCACATAGCAATCCAGTGGAGAAGCACCAGGGAAACCACACAAACCAGGGAATAGCTGGATAAAAGGGATTCAGGGACTAGGCTGGGGTTTTGGACAGGACCTAGGATGGCCAAGGTCATAAGAACACAAGAGGAGCCCTACTGGATCAGGCCACAGACCATCTAATGCAGCATCTTATCTCACACAGTGGACCACCAATTGCTCATGGGCATCTCAAGCAGAAGACAAAGGCAAAACCTTCACCTGCTCTTGAATCCCTGAATGTGGCCTTTAGGGGAATCCTGATACACGTGTCCTCCATGAATTTGTCCAACCCCTTATAGAATAAAGACATCAGAGGAGCCCTGTTGGATCAGGCTATGGACCACTTAGTCCAGCATCCTGTCCCACACGGTGGCCCACTGACAAATTGCTTCTGAGTTTCACAAGGCGAAGACAAAGGCGAAAGTTTCACCTGCTCTCAAATCCCTTCAAAAAGCCTTTAGAATTCACCCTGTCTGTCTCTCCAACCTGAAGGTGCTACCTACACCCTCATTCTAGATAAGCATATAAGAGGGTGGTGATTTTGACATCTTGGGCCTGAGAGCAAATTACCTCATGAAGGTGCTGTGAGGAAGAGGCTGAGAGAGAAGAACTATGGCTCCTCCATCTCAACAGGAATACTTCCTGATGCCACCACCAGTAAATTACCTCATGAAGGGGCAGTGAGGAAGAAACTGAGAAAAAACTGTGGCTCCTCCATCTAGTCAGCAAGAATACTTCCAGATGCCGCCATCAGGTGATGCAGTTCACATCTGGGAACGGGAAGCAACCGCTGGGTCTCCTAACTTGTGGTTTACCATTACCAGCCGTTATTTCCGTACAGCACTCTTGCGCACTTCTCAGCAGAGGTCAGACGGCCACAGCGCCCTCTACCTATAACCCAAGCCACGCAAAGGAAATGCACATAGTGTGGAGGACTTTGTTTCTGACCTACCACCAGAAGGAGATGCCAGAGTTCAGCTAGCATAAAACCGCAATTGATACACATTTAATGGTATTTTGATTTGGCATCCTTCAGAAAATAGAAAATAATTTCTAAAACGACCTTGAACACTGAGGTCTGCCATTTAAGTAGCCGCTAGTTCTGTTTCCTACAAGGGCTTAACTGTTTCATGGAAATAACTCCTGGAAACAAGCTAAAACGTCCCAAAGATAGAAATGACTTCTCAAGACCTTCACAACCAACGATGGCTTTAAAAGCCTGAGGATGACTCGTTCTCTGCATTTCGTTATTTCTCCAGCTGGGCCTTCCAGCTAGCTTGAAAGTCCTACACTAATACACATTTATTAAATGAGCTTGGTTTCCATGGCAATAAGCCCTGAAAAGAAGCTACACAGCTGTTAACCAGTTTGCTCAGCACCACTGGAGAAGATACCTTTTCTTCTTTCCTTCTTTCTTTCTCTTCAAAGAATAGAGAAAAAAATATCTGGGCCCAGCTTCTAATTCAGAAGGAGAAGGAGATGAGTTGGTTTTTATACCCCTCTTTTCTCACCTTAAGGGGACTCAAAGCTGCTGGCAAACCTTCTGTTCTCCCCACAACAGACACTCTGTGAGTTAGGTGGGGCTGTGAGAACTTGGAAGAGAACTGTGACACAGTTGGCTTCATTGAGGAGTGCAGAATCAAACCTGGTATTCCCAGATAAGAGTCCGGCTCCCTAACCACTAGGCCAGGAGTAGGCAAACTCATTAGTCAAGAGAGCCAAATATCAACAGTTCAGCGATTGAAATTTCTTTTGAGAGCTGAATTGAGGTGGGCGGGGCCACTGAGGTCACGGGGGGGGCACTGAGGTCATGGGGTGGGGCCACTGAGGACACAGGGTGGGTCCAGGGCACAGAAAGATAAAGAAGAAGAAAAATTATGAATGGAACTGAACTCAACTCTTCGGATGCATTTATAAAGCAAGTTTTTATGTATTCGCCATCTGTACATGGTTTTCCTCTCTTAGCAATCTCTTGACTAACCACAAAACTTGCAATATTAACATTGTTGGAAGATTGCATCCAGTAATTAAATTCAGAACTTGATTTTCCTTGACTCCTCTGAAGTTCCTCAACTGCTTTCTTCCTTGCATCACCGACAGGATATTTAGTACCAAATGACATGTGTTTAGTTGTAAAGTGTCTCTCCAAATTTGATTTGTTATGCGCCAATTTTTCCTGACAAATAAGACAGGTCTGCCCCCCCCCCGCGCACCCCCGCCTCTGTCGCCGTCCCCCATGGCCGGGGCCGCCACCGCCTCCTCCTGGTGCCTCCCAGCACCATCCGCTGCCCCCTGGTGCCGTCCGCTGTGCCCCAGTGCTCGTTGCCGCCGGCTGGCGCAAGCCTTTCCTTCCCTCGCCTCGCCTCTGCTCACAAGTAGGCACTCGGAGCGGCCGCCCCCCCCCCCCGACCCTTGCCCTGGGTGCCGGCGCGCTCTGAGCAGGTGCGGATGGGGCCACCGGTTTCCCCGTTGCTGAAAGAACGGAGGGAGGCAGGTGGGTTGACAGAGGGGCGGGCGAGGCCGGGGCCGCCACCGCCTCCTGCTGGTGCCCCCCGGCACCATCCGCTGCCCCCTGGTGCCGTCCGCTGCGCCCCAGTGTTCGCTGTCGCCGGCTGGCGCAAGCCTTTCCTTCCCTTGCCTCGCCTCTGCTCGCAAGTAGGCACTCGGAGCCCTCTGAGCAGGTGCGGATGGGGCCACCGGTTTCCCCGTTGCTGGAGCAAGCGCCACCTCGCCCGCCCCTCTGTCCGCCCACCTGCCTCCCTCCGTTCTTTCACTGGCCGCCACCAGGCTTCTCTGGCCTGCTCGCCGCCGCCACCCACAGTTGGCGGAAGGGGTGAGGGAAGGGCCGGGCTTCATCCGGGCTGAGGCAGCGGCGGTGACGCGAGGCGAGGTGGCTGCCTCCTTGAACGGCGCCGCGGCTCAGGCGGCGAGGGGTGAGGAAGGCTGAAGACCGAGGTGACGGAGGGCTTCTTCTGCGAACCCCAGGGCGGGCAGGCAGGCGAGAGCGGCCTCCCCTCCCTGTTCCTGGCTCGCCACTTTCCCTCAGTTTGAGGAGCTGAGGAGGGGAGGGCAAGGGGCCTCCGGGGCAACTGCCTGGCCAACCCCTGGTGTGGCTCAGTCGAGAAATGGAGATAGTAGATGGATTTGATGACCTCAGAGGTCCCTTCCCACTCTATGATTCAATGAATTCTTTTTTAAAATACATTTTATTATTTATAAGTATACAGTGGTACCTCGACATACAAGTGCCCTGACATACAAGTGTTTTGAGATACAAGCCGCCGAGCGAGTGATATTTTGCTTTGAGATGAGAGCAAGATTTGAGAAACGAGTATGTAAATACAGTACAGTACATAACAAAAACAACTGAGGTGGTGTTTTGGGAGCTGGAATGGATTAATGGGAAAATTGCTTTGAGATACGAGCGATTTGACATAAGAGCAAGGTTATGGAACGAATTAAACTCGTATGTCAAGGTACCACTGTATAAGCAAATATTAAACAACAGGAGGAGGAGTGCTTTCACTGTGGATTCCTCAGCGGCCCCCGCCCCCTGACCCGTGGCCCCACCCAGTGGCCCCTCCCCCTGACCCATGGCCCTGCCCAGTGGCTCCACCCCCGTGGCTTGGGGTCCCTGCAGAATGGGGAGCTACATTGCAGGGTCACAGTATTGGGAAGGTTGAGAACCACTGTTCTGGAAAGAGCTTCTTACATATACAGCAAACCACCCACAAGCTGTAACCATATATGTTTTTCATCTGGCTTTTGGAATTCCAGTTCATGTACTACCTCATTCCAGCTCTGGCTGATACTGAAAAAGCTTTATACACCTGCAGCACTGATCACAACACAGCAAACTTTTAAACTTTAACTGCAAAATACATTGCTCTTCAGCACAAACAGTTCACACAGAATGGCATGTAAATTCTGCACTCACAAGCTGAGCTTAGTCTCACCGTAAAACAAAAGGGTTACAGTCTTATCACTTTACAGTCTCCTCTTTTCCCTCGCCCCCTCCCCAAATGCATTCGAAATAAGTAATTCCTTGCTTTTTCAATTCAAGTGACACTCTTTAAGAGAAAATAACAGAATTTTTTTCTCTCAAAGCAACCAGAGGAAGGAGGGAGAGGAGGAAAGGGAGGGAGGGAGGGAGGGAGGAAAGTGAAGTGGGAAGGAAAGAAGGAAAGTGAAGAGGGGAGGAAAGAAGGAAGGGGAAGGGGGAAGTTTGGGGTTAGCATAGAGACTGAGCTGGGCCATCACAATGGCCTTGTTCAAATCCAGAGAAGTCCATTCTTACAGAGCAGGACAGAAATATAAACAAATGTCCAAACAAAATGATTAATACTTGCATAAATACCAGAACATAGATTATAAAGCCTTATTGCCTAGTATAAGTTTTATTTGATCTCTGCAAAGAGCAACAGACAGTTATGCTGCAAGAACGCTGTTGAAGGAAGGAAGAAGGAAGATTATTTTTATTCTTAAAAATTATAAAACAGTAAGCAATGAAAGAGAAGGACATGCTATATGCCAGGCATCTGATGAAACTGATTAAAACCGATGCCATAATAAGTCTGATGTACTGAGCAGAAGATTTTGCCACAGTAAATTACATACAAGATGTTTTTTGTTGCTCCATTTACAATATCAGATCATCCTAAAATTTACTTATTAATTTGATCTGTTCGATCTCCTTATATGACTTTAAAAGTGTCTCTTTCCCTCTTCCCTTTTTTAGAAAAATAACGTGTGTGTCTTTTTAACAAGTCTCTTGCTCTCTCCCTGGCACTGGCAAGCAGGTAACTGTGGGAGTTGCCATGCTACTTAAATAATTTTCAAGCACCCCTCAAAAGAAAACCCCTGCAGAAATCAGGCCAGTGCCATAACTGGCAATGCCTCCCTCTTGCTTCCCTCCTCCTTTTTCTTGCTCTCTCTCTCTTTCTCCCTCCCCCCCTCTTGTCTTTCCCCCTGTCTTTTTCTCCCTGTCTTTCCCCCTCTCCTTCTCCCTCTCTGTCTCTCTCCCTCTCTCTCTGTCTTTCTCCCTCTCCCTCTCTCTCACTCAGCCTACTGAAGCCCCCATGGAGAAATGAGCCGGGCTGCATCAAGAGGCCGGGCTGCTTCTCCACGAGGGCTTCAATAGGCCCTGTCAGGTATCAGACCTGCCTTGCGCAGATTCAGAGTGCGGCCTACTGAAGCCCTCGTGGAGAAACAAGCCAGGCTGTGTCGAGAGGCCAGGCCGCTTCTCCACGAGGGTTTCAGTACGCCACGCTGGGAATTGGCACGAGGCAGGGCCGATACCTGACTGGGCCTACTGAAGCCCTCGTGGAGAAATGGACCAGCCTCTTGCCAACTCCTGTTTTCCTTCCCTCTCCCTTGGAGGGTTGAGGCTGTGTGGTGGCAAAGCTTCTGCCCAGGCCAGCACTGGCATTCAGGAAGTAGCAGCGAAGGAAGTCCCCCTCAATGCTGCCGCTCGGATTGCCCAGCGGCCAGGGGTCCTTAGGGTTTCTTAGGGCTGGGTTCAGGGCTGGAGGAGATAATAGGGCCCACAGAGCTCGCTTTCCTTCTCCTTAGAAAACTGCAAGAGCCATCCTCAGTCATCAGCTCAACAAGTAATGGCATGTGAAGCCACACTTTTACTTGTGGAGAGGGAGAACATAAGAGAAGCCTTGCTGGATCAGGCCACAGCCCATCTAGTCCAGCATCCTGTCGCACACAGTGGCCCACCAAATGCTCATGGGCATCTCAAGCAGAGACAAGGACAAACCTTCTCCTGCTCCCAAATCTCAGCAAATGGCCTTAGAGGCGTCCTGCTTGTCCCCCAGCCTGAAAGATGTACTTAGGCATTCTAGTAGCCATTGATACATCTGTCACCCATAAACTTGTCTAGCCCTTCCATAAAGCCATCTAGGCTGGTAGCTGTCACCACTTCTTCTGGCAGCCAGTTCCATAAACTGATGACCCCCTGGGTAAAGAAATCCTTCCCCTTGTCTGATGTGACTCTCCTGCCCATCAGCTTCATAGAGTGCCCCCTGGTTCTAGTGTTGTGTGATAGAGAAAAGCAATTTTCTCTGTCCACCTTTTCTATATACTGCATGATTTTATATACTTCAATCAGGTCCCCTCTCAAACGCCGTCTCTCCAGACTGAAGAGGCCTAGACGTTGCAGCCTGGTTTCGTAAAGGAGGTGTTCCAGACCCTTAATCATTCTGGTTGCCCTTCTCTGCACCTTCTCTAGTTCCACAATATCCTTTTTGAGGTGTGGTGGAGGAACTAGTGATTGGGCCACGAGAAGAGCCACAATCTAGGGGCCAAAGAGCCGCAATCGGCTCATGAGCCACGGTTTGCCAACCCCCACGCTAGGACAAACTAGCTCAAAGATTTTTTTTTCTGAGCTGACCATGCAGAAGGGAAACAATTTGTCACTTTACATTTGTTTTCTCTCACTCTGAACATGGACTGAAGCTGGATTAAAACTTCAGATTAAAACTGAAACAAACCACTAGAAAGAAACCTAAGTTTTGCTTGAACATTGAATCTGGAACAAACAAAGCCTAATACTATAAGCACATGTGAAATCAAATGTCAAATAAAAGACACATCTGTGGCATTCACTTTTCTAGAAAGCTTCTGTTTTCCACCTTTCATTTGGCCATTTTGGGGAGGGTGGCCCAATGTGACTGGTAGCGCGAGCCCTAATGAATGTCAACAGAGGAGGGCACGTGCGTGGGTTTTGACTGAAGCACCAATGCACCAGCAGAGCATTCTGGAATTTGTAGTATTAGTGGTGCATACGCTGCCTACTGGCGGGCCACCTCTAGTAATTATTTTGTATTTTCTTGTGGGCCAAATATAATTACAATAAGGGCCAGATTTGGCCTGCGGGCCTGAGTTTGACATCTATGACCTATACCATAAACTACCATTATTATCTCCCATTGTGCAGATCAGGAGAGTGAGGCCAAAAATGTAGCGTGCATTCAGTTCTATGTAGTGAGTTCACGGCAGACAGAGGCTTGAAAAAATGTAACATCTCAAACCGAAGACATACAGGAGTTTTCAAAAAGAAAGCGTAAGAACAAAAATCAGAAAAGTGCACTGTAAGGATATCTAAGGAGCCATTGTAGAAGAAGAAGAGTTGGCTTTTCAACCCTGCTTTTCTCGCTCATTTAAGGGGACTCAAAGCGGCTGACAAACCTTCTGTTCTTCTCCCCACAACAGACACCCTGTGAGGCTGTGAGAGCTCAGAAGAGAGCTGTGACTAGCCCAAGACAACCCCCTGCTGGCTTCATGGAGGAGAGCAGAATCAAACCCGGTATTCCCAGATAAGAGTCCGGCCCCCTAACCACTAGACTAAACTGCCTGGGAATGTTTAGAAAAGCAGAGATGAAGACAAGGTTGCTCAGTGGTGATGCAAGCAACCCAGAGAGCAGAAGGTTGCCAGTTCCATCCCCAGCCTCTCCACAGAAGGAAGGAATGGAAAACCACTTCTGCACCTCTGCCAAGAAAACTGCATAGCACTGCCCATGCAGTCAATAAGGAGTCAGCCCAACTCAGGGGTAAAACATGCCAGAAGTTGACTTGGTGATGAAAACAACCATTCACACAAGGAATACCTGGGTGAAGTGGTAAGTCTGCAAAAGGCACCTGAAGGCTCTTATTGCAGGACCCTTGAAAATGACAAAAGGGAGCAAATTTGGCTGCATTCAGATGCCGGTTACTCATCCCACTGTCTTTGGATACACCAGAATAGAGCATGGATATTCTGGAATATCCAGGCTTTATTCCAAAATATCCAAATATAGCAGAATACGTAACTGATATCTGGATGCAGCCTTCCACAAAATAGGTGCTACCACAAAAAAGACCACACTGCAGACCATCATATTGTACAGTGCTATGTACACCGATAGCACTATAAAAATAAATAATAATTAATAACGAAACAATGGTTCTGTACTTGATGGAATCCACAGCAGCATCTCTCTAGATGATCCCAGGATTATTCAGAAAGAATGCCTCAGATACATCTATGAGGAAGAAGCCGCCTCGGCTGTGCCACCACCTTCAGCAGTTAAAGACACAAAATCACGCAAGAGGGACTTCTCTGTGGTGGCCCCCACATGGTGGAATGACCTTCCCTCCAAGGTGTGTCTAGCACTCTCACTGCACATACTGGTGCATCTCTTTTACCCTTGCCTTCAGATGAAGAGGTAGCTTCCCTTCCCCTTACGGCAGTGTCATCTTTTTTTATGAAATGAATTTCAAATCTATTTAATGTTATTTCATAGCGTTCATCATATAGGGTAGGGCAGGGTATAAATAAATAAATATGTAGACTTTCCTCCTGTGCAGAACTTTGGATAATTACACTGAAGGGAAAGATCTCTAAATAAATATAATATTTATTTAAAATATTATAATAGCTTTTTTTTCTCCTTTCGCAGGGTCACAATTTGCCTCTTAGGAGAATATTGGGTAGCTCACATTTGCCACGCAGTTCCTCGATTGCTCCACATGGTGGTGCTAACTGACCCACCTTTGGTGGCAATCTTAGCTATTCCAAACCCAAAAGATCACTTTGGTCCAAGTCAGCCTTTATAACCTAAAACATCACTTCTTAGCAAAACGCCAAACATTATGGCAAGGGAAGGGGCACCGTGGGATCATCTTGCAAGCAACACAGCTCCAGAGACAACGTCTGCTGGAAAACCCTTCAAGGATTCCCAGCTTCAAGAATATCAGGCAGATTTTGCTGTGACAACCCAACTTCCAGGTTCTGGTTTCTTCCTCACCAGAGTTAATGGCAACGGAAGATGGGTTGTTCAGGCCAGACTCCTACTGACC
This sequence comes from Aspidoscelis tigris stejnegeri, assembly GCA_023333525.1. Lineage (NCBI taxonomy): Eukaryota > Metazoa > Chordata > Lepidosauria > Squamata > Teiidae > Aspidoscelis > Aspidoscelis tigris. Next base: position 106,683,941 of record JALMGA010000003.1, on the reverse strand, counting down.
AAACAAAGGTCTGCTATTTTGCTTTCCCAGAGACACTTGGCTGGCGCAACATCTATCACCTTGCAGCTACCATATCAGCCTTGCAAGAAAACATCTTTAAAATGGCCTAATGCTCACTGCTGGGCACTTCTGTTAAGTCCCTGGGTAAGGTTAGCGAGTAATTAGGGAACTTCTGGGAAGGGGCAGGGGGCATTTGGAGCCTGTAGCAGCCTCCTCCAAGCACAGATGCCCTTCCCCAGGGGTTACCTAATTATTCACAACCGGCCTCAGTGCCCTCACCAGAAGTTCACTACTCCAACATTAACTAGAAGCTTACCCAAAGTGTCCGGCAGAGAGACCATTCACTCTTCTTCCGGTTGCCTGCGTGTGGCGGGTGGGGAGCTCAGTGACTGTGCAGGCGCGGTGGCAGCCATGATCAATCACTGATCGCTGCCGTGACCAGACCTCTGATCCCCAGGATTGGTTTCCAGTCATAGACCTGTGAGAGGGGCGTTCGATCACAGGTGCCGATGTGATCAGCTACAATACGTCCCTGTGCTTGAACATGCCCCACTCACAATGGCGTCCAAGCGTGTCACAGAACAGCCAATCGCAGCAGCAAGGAGGCGGGACCTCTGGCTTCAGATGCAGTGGCGCGGGCTGGTAAACGCGAGGACCATTCACACTTCTGGCCAGTAACAGATGCTTTGGGGAAGCTTTCCTCATGACACGTGTGAATGGTCCACCTATGCCAGAAGTTTACAAGGCCTAGTTCACAGCAACCTAATCAACTAAGGGCAGAAAGGCCCCAGGATTCAGCCACTTAGCCAGATAGGAGGCAGATCAACACATGCTCTCCTTCCTGCTCTTGGGGAGGCAGAACATCAGGGCAAAGGGAGAGGCGAAGAAGGAACCACACAACACGTATCTGCACCTTAGGCTGCCTCCTTGGTCAGCCAGTTTGGTCTAGTGAACCAGTTTGGTCTAGTGGTTAGGGAGCCAGACTCTTATCCACCCTTCCCCATGAAGCCAGCTGGGTGGCCTTGGGCTAGTCACAGCTCTCTTCTGAGCTCTCATAACCCATCTACCTGATAGGATGCCGGTTGTGGGGAGAAGACCAGAAGGTTTGTCAGCCGCTTTGAGTCCCCTTAAATGGGTGAGAAAAGCCAACTCTTCTTCTTTTTCCTTCTCCTCCAAGTGTTTCTGCCTCCATAAAACGGGCACAAGAAAGGGGCGATTATGAACCGCAGAGACACGCAAAGGATCCGCTGGTTCTTGGGGCTCCCTAAATTCTCAGCATCTCAGAAGGCCAGGGGAGCTCCCCAGCTTGTTCTTTTTCGGGAAAAAAAAGAAAAACCAGCACAACGGATAGCATTCTGTACGAAACAGCCCCATTCACACGTGCTCAATCCGCCCCCGATGCAGACACGCGTTTACCTGCGGGCCAAACGAGGATTCGAATTTCGAACCGATAGCTCGCGCGCGCCCACCCACGTGGCAGCCCCGCGTCGCCTTCCGCCGCGCGCTCTTCCGCTTTCGTTCTGACTCCGGCGATCTCATTGGCTGGCTGAGCTGCTAACGAAAAAGCGACGCCGACGCGCCAAGGAACCCAAAACCGTGCTGATTGGCCAAGGGAGAAACGGGGGTGTGGTTTGCTCTAGCTTTACGGCTCGTGACGTCACACTCGGCCGCCTTTAGGGCTAAAGAGAAATGAAGGGCAGCGCGCAGCGGCAACCTCCGGCTTCCAATGGAACAATGCCATATGCAGGATATTGAACATGTATGTGAACTATAATGAGTTTTCTCAAGCTCGGATGAGTAAGTTAGAGCCTGCACTGGCTTGTCCCAATTACTCAAAGCGATAATTTCCCCAGCTAATTGCTTTTGCATTGCTTTTACGCCCGCCTCGTCCTCTTCCCCCCACTTCTCTATTGTAGGCTTGCCTCTTTAAGATCCCCAAACTCCTTAAGAAATTCCTAACCATTGAAAGGCTTCTTTTGGTACTTGAGTTTCTCGAGTGTTGTTAGCATTGCGTGGGATTTGGTTGTCGATAGGAAACCGGAAGTGTTTAAGGCATGTCGATGCATTTGTCGCCCTTGGCGGCAAGAAGGAGAAGGGAGGGAACTGAGTGGACGCCAGAGGGCGCTGCGGGACTACTTTTCTGACTACTGAGGTTGCGTAACTGGAATGTATTGATTCTACATAGTCCAGGCGAAATGACTCCAGTTTGGGCCCAACATGGGTAATTCGAATTCTCAGAAAGGGTTTAGGAATCAGCAGCAGGGCGTCTTGGAAGAATGCAGTGCTGGGGTGGGTGGGTTGTAGTTTTGCTATTTTTGTCTATTCTGATACCTTCCAAGCATTTATAGAGTTTAATATAGGCCAGGAAAGTCTGCTGAAAATAGTTTTGAAAAACTTTATTGCATAAGAAACATCAGACGTATACCAAACATAGGGTGTTCTTCCACTGTCACTAGAAATACCCATTAAGTACCCATTAATGGGTACTTAATGGGTACTTCTAGTGACAGTGGAAAAACACTCATGATCAAACAACAAGAAATAAAAATCAGATCATCCCCGTACAAAACATCCATCTATCATGGTTTAGAGGTTAGGGGGCCGGACTCCTATCTAGGAATACCGGGTTCGATTCCACCCTCCCCCATGAAGCCAGCTGGGTGACCCTGGGCTAGTCACGGCTCTCTTCTGAGCTCTCACAGCCCCACCTACCTCACAGGGTGTCTGTTATAGGGAGAAGAATAGAAAAGCTTTGCCAGCCCCTTAAATGGGTGAGAAAAGTGGGGAAGAAAAGCCAACTCTTCTTCTTCTGAGAAAAAGAGCGGAGGCTTCCAAGACTAGCTGAGGAATTCTAGCTCTGGCACAGGCCGTCTTTCACCACTGCTCTACTGATATCCTGGGGGAAATGATTTACAGACGGCATTATCGCCTGCTTGAATCCCTAATAGTCAGGGACATTGAAGGGAAGAACAATGTGCTTATATGAGCTGCCAGGGAGCAAAAGACAAGGGATAAAACCTCCTCAGTTAACACAAGCAGCACAGATGGAGGAAGCAGACGGAGGAGAGAGAAATAACAAGATCCTACAGTTGCCCTTGGGTTAGTCCCAGCATTTCTGCCTTTTGGTGGCTCCTTCCACACATTCGACATGCTGTGATAGCAAGCAGGTAGAAAAGCCAACTCTTTGCTACCTGCAGTATACAAAATCATGCAAGGTACAGAAAAGGTGGATAGAGAAAATGTCTTTTCTCTGTCACACAGTGCTAGAACCAGGGGGCATCTATGAAGCTGATGGGTAGGAGAATAAGGTCTGACAGGGGTAAGTATTTCTTCACCCAGAGGGTCATCGGCTTATGGAATGTGCTGCCAGAAGAGGTGGTGACAGCTACCAGTCTGGATGGCTTTAAGGAAGGGTTAGACAAATTCATGGATGACAGATGTATCAATGGCTACTAGAATAGATCCCTAAGTACATCTTTCAGGCCGGGGGGACAAGCAGGATGCTTCTAAGGCCATTTGCTGGGATATCAGAGCAGGTGAAGGTTTGCCCTTGTCTCTGCTTGGGACGCCCATGGGCAATTGGTTGGCCACTGTGTGCGATGGAACGCTGGACTAGATGGGCTCCTCTTATGTTCTTATGTTCTTCTTCTTCTTCTTCTTGCCCGGTAGAGAAAGTCAAAAAGGCAAGAGAGTGTGTTCCTGAAACATCCTAGCTTGAAATAAATATATTTAACAGGGAAGATTAGTGGGCAGACCACAAAACCTGATCAAAAACTATTCTCGGATGGATGGATGGATGGATGGATGGATGGATGGATGGATGGATGGATGGATGGATGGATGGATGGATGGATGGACATTTTTATTCCGCCCTATACCTGAAGGTCTCCAGGCAGGTATCAACATCTAAAATCAAACATTATTAAAACAATAACAGTGTGTACTAAAACAACAGCATCTGCAAGTGGGAAGGGAAAAGTGTATCCCCATTTAACCAAAGGCCAGGGCAAAGAGGTGTGTCTTCACTGCCTTCCTAAACATATATAATGAAGTTGATAGACACACTTAAATGGGGAGATTATTCCATGGCCTAGGAGCCATCACTGAGAAGGCCCTCTCCCAGGTGCCCACCCCTTTTGCTGCTGAGGGTGGTGGGACAACCAGAAGGGGCTCCCCTCCAGATCTTAAGGCACGGGCAGGTCGATATAGGCGGTCCTTCAGATAACCTTCAGACTTGCATCTCAAAGTTTAAGAAGAAGCAGGATTTAAAGCAAGTGGCTTCTGACTATTGAGGGCTGGATCAGGCACTGGGCTTGGGACCATCACTCTGCAAAGCAGACTGCTGAATTATTTTCTCCAATTTAGATTCAGTCCTTGGAATCCATGTGCTTTCACTTACCCGCCTCTGCCAGCGGCAAATTATGGGCGACGTTTCTGCAGATCTTGCAGTAGCATCGTAGCTCAGGGAGGTTCAATTGTGGCCCTCCAGATTTTCCTGACCTGCCACGGCTATTGCCCATGCCAGCCAGACCTGGACTCCGTGCCCCCCTCTGTACAGCTTTATTCCCCTCCACGTACCCAGTCTCCCCTGTGAAATGAGGAGTTTGCCACTCAGCCTCCCTCTCTCTCCACCCACTCATGCACAAGATCACCTTGAGAGTAAATAAGTGACTCCTGCTCTCCCAAGCAGTCCCAGACTGCCGAAGGCTGAGCAAGCCTGTGCAGGCCTTCTGGATAGTATCTTAGTCCTGGTTTGGGATTCTATCCGTCTGCGAGAAAGAACTGCCAGGGAGGCTTGAGTGATGAGCAGCAAAGTCCTGTCTGTGGAAGGGAGCTGGGAAACACCAGGCCAAAAGAATTGCTGCCAGGATGATGCATTTTGCTGGTTTTGTAACTGTGAAACTGACGAGCAAAAGATTCAGGGTTAGGGATGTGCACAGATATTCGAGATATTTATTATTTGATCGAATTCGGACGAACTCAGACATTTGAATTCAGATCGAATGTCCAGACATTCATTTTTCAGTATTCAAACACAAATATTTTTAATTATTCGTACAAATAATTTGAACATTCCTATGTGTACGTATCCATGTGCATTGCATAGTATCCATAAGCATCTTATTTGTATCCGTATGCATCCATACGGATATGTATGGGATGAAGACGGGATGCGTATGGAATAAAAATGGGATGCGTACGGATGCAACCACTCCTGACTCCATGAACATCCCTAGGCAGTTTTCTTGGCAGAGATACAGAACTGGTTTGCCATTGCCTACTTCCATGGAGAGGCTGGGGATCAGATGTGCAACGCTCTATATTCCAGATAGTTTCTCTACCAAATAAGCTACAGCTGCTCCCAGTCTCCACGGACACCTCTGTGCAGTTTTCTCGGCAGGGATGCAGAAGTGGTTTGCCATTGCCTACTCCTGAGGAGACTGAATCAGAACCCTCCGCTTTCCAGGCAGTTTGACCACTGAGCTATGGTTTCCTTCCTTTTTTAAACTAAAAAAAAACACATAAAATGGTCCACCACTCTGCAAATGTATAAGTTCTCAGCATTCCAGCTTTGATGATCCACTAACTCAGCCCCCTTCCCGGAGCCGTTCTTATAGTGGTTTGACACTGTCTATTTTTAATAAGGTCACACTGACTCTCTGAAGGACACAGAGTCCCTTTTCATGAATTTGTAAGCCTCCGTCCTGCATGCTCAACTGGAATATATCTTGACTGCAGCAGAGGCTCAATGGAAATTGCTTGCCTTGCTGATCCCACCAGGAGCGTCCCAAGGAGACGGTTTCAACAGCCGAGCATTAAAAATGTATCCAAAGCCCATCATTAATGCATTCCTGCTGAGCGACTTTCACGTGCTCGTCTTCACACGCCTCCACGGTCCCATTTCGGCAGCCTTCATGAGCCTTCCGTCCCGCTCACGCCTTGGATTGCAATAACCACCCCCACCACCCCCAGCCATCCCAGCTGGATGAATCATGAGTCAAATGTTCTTCTTCCTTCTACCCTCCAGGGTGAGAACTGCATCTACTTTCATTTTCTCCCACACTGGCTGTTTCCTCGATTCGGACACTTCTTCACCCATTGCGTGTTGGTTGGTGCACAGGTTGGCTAGAAGGGAGGAGGGTGGCTAAGCTGCCTGCGCAGTTGTGGAGAAGAGGAAATTTGTTTGTTTATTATTCATTCCCTCACTCATTTCAATCTCGCCCTATGCCCACTGGTCTCGGGGTAGGTCACAATAAAATCATTATAAATATAAATAAGGTTTGGTAAAATGGTAGAGCAAACTGGCTGGGAATCAAAGGGTTGCCTGTTTGGTTTAATCTCCAGTCTCTCTCTCTGGAAGTAGGCAATGGCAAGCTACTTCGGCATCCCTGCCAAGAAAACTGCATAGAAGGGCCCACAGAGTCTGGCTCTTGCTCAGTGGTAAATTATCTTGGAAGCAGAGGGTTGCCGATTTGACCCCCAGCAGGATCTTCTTGGAATCCCCCAGCTGCCTCCTGCTGTCTGAGTCTTAGGGTGTTTTTCCACTGTCAAAAAGTACCCATTTTTGCACCCATTTAGGACCCATTTGGGTATGAGCCGGATTATCCCATTTCCACCATGGCACCCATTTGGGACCCAATTGTTTCCACTGCCATGGAGGAAATCTGGATCTAATGGGTACATTTTGGCCTTTAATCCAGATTTTCTGTAGACCCCATTAATGGGGTCTACAATGGGGTCTTCTGCTAGAAAATCAGGGGTCCAAAGGAGGCTAGGGGGAGGGGATGCACCCATTGGGGCCCCCCAAAACCTAGGCTCCGGAGTCACTTCCAAAGTCATTTCGAAGTCTGTGCAAAATAACTCCAGAGTGCCTCTGAAATCTGTGATCTTCGGAGTGAACTTAGAAGTGACTTCAAAGTGACTCCAAAGTGAATTCGAAGACTGCACCCCCCTGCCCCCCAAAACACCTGGGGTAATGGACCGACCCCTTGTGGGTCGATACGGATTCCCCACATGGGTGCAAAGCTGTTTCCACAGCAGGGTGTTAGCACCCATTACTAATGGGTGCTACACCTCCCGTGGAAACTCATTGGGTGCTTCCCTTAATCCGGATCTTCTTAGATCTGGATCTAAGGGGTGCAGTGGAAAAACACCCTTACTCTTGCATTCTGAGCCCTTTGGAAGACGAGTGGGTGTAAAGCTGCAATGCAAATGGCTGCAAGCACATGAAACTGCTGGGGCAGCATAATTGTGCAACGGGTGGGAAGTTCTCCCTCTTCCACACTCGGAAAGCTCAGCAGTTTGTCTCTGCTTCGGGTTTCTCCGCCTCTCCCAGCCTCGCTCCTCTCAAAGAGCTGTTGGAGCTGTTGTCGGGATAGTGATTTACCCGAAGCCAGCCTGCAGCCCTTAGGTTAGGGTGGGAAAGGCATTTCAACGAGCAAATTTAATTTTCTAACGATGAAAAGTGGCGATTAAAAACAAGTTTGCAGCGTAGCGATTCCAGAAGCTGTCAGAGCGGCAGTGTCTCGGCTTGTCCTCAAATCGAAGGACTCAACCAAACCGTGAAATGTAGTTGCTTCCAACAGTTGACTCAAGATTTGATGGCCAGGATAACGGGTGAAAATCTGCCGTGGTCTTAAAGAGCTGAGGTCCACTGTAGGATGGAGGCAGTTTGCTTGTAAAGGGGCATAGAAAGATCACAATGCACCCACTTTGCAGAACTGTAGCACAGGTACCGAGAGCTGGACCAAATGGAGGTTGCACTGCGGGCAGAATCTATCTTTTTAGAAGACTTGGGCTGTATCCAGATATGTTTATACTGCACAGCGGGACGCGCAGTCCCTATTGAGGCATCACACACGACGATCGATGGATCGGTGTGGTGTCACATTATCTGATCAGGACCGCGCACTTAACTTAATGCCGGTAAGAGGATGCTCGCTGCGCAGTATAAACAACATCTGGTTTCCCTCAGGGAAGGCAGAACAGCGAGATGATTAAGATGAGAGCAGGAAGGGCAGCTCAGATCTGACTGGCTGCCTCAATCCACATGATAGTGTGTGCCTCCATAATGCTCACAGCTCCTTCAGGGAAAGCTACGGAGCTGCCTTTTGAGTCGGGACGGCCAGTAATTATTATGCGCTTTTACGTTTACCTGTGGATTTAATCCGCTAGTCTGGAGGCGGTCGTGATGAGCGCACAGTCACCCCCTCTTGGGCACACCGATTCAGAATCTTTGACAATACTTTTTTTTCCCCTCCTGGCTAAAGCCCCTTTTCTTAAGACCTGTATTTGCGCCACCAAAAGGCTTAATTCTGCCATTCTGCTGCAGGAAGGTGACACTTCATAAGAGTTAAGGGTTCATCCTTTGGGCAAGAGCAGGTGCAAGCACCTGTGGGTGCTCAGACCGAATACCTGATTGGATCCGTGCAATGGATTGATGTGATGCCGACTGTGTTGCCCAATTTCCTGGTTCACCACTTTTCCCACTTGATCCACCCAACCTCCCACCTGTCCTCAGGGTGCAGTTTTGGGGTATATATGTAGTCCCCTGACCATTCAGTAGCTTTTGGGTAGTCTTGGGGTCTGTCCAAAGTCGATGTTCTCTTTTCTCTAAGAGCAAATTCTAGCCCTTGGTTTGCCCTGTGGTCCATCCCCTCCTTCCTGCAACGAGAGCTGACCTTTGGTCCGTGCCTGCAAGGAGCTGTACCTCACGGACGTGCAGCATCAGTGAGTTCCTGCTTTTATCTTCAGGAGGGCTTGTGTTGAAATCACTGCTGACATCACGATCGGGCTGGAGGACAAGGTCTGAGCTGCGTCCCCCACCCTAACTGTTGACCGAGTGTGGTGGGGGATGTATTGAGAACAGAGCCTCACTTTTTGTACTGCAAAGTCCATCCCTGATTAAGAGAAGACTCCAAGACAGGCATCATCTTTCTCTCTCTTTTCCTAAGCCTATTCCTCTCTTCTCGGACCCCCACCTTCACTTTTACATTAAAGCTTCCTCTGGAATATGCCTCCCTTCATCTAGCAAATGGTTCTGAGGGTCCCCTTCCTTGCTGGCACCTGTACTCTGCGTCGGCTAGTAGAGCTGCTGACTTCGTTTTCAGGTCTGCCTTGTATCCCTTTTTGGCAGGGCTAGAATGAAAAGCTTTTCGCTTGCCACTGACTGCTCAGTTATTTTGGTAGCCTCATCTATTTCTATTTACTGAACTGTGAAAATCTGAATACTGTTGCCTCTTGCTGTTTAATATTCTCCACGTGTCTTTTACACTTTAATATATAAAGTTTGTATTGAAATTTCCCAAACATCTCTCCCACCCTTGGGAACGGCTCCAATCGGTTATCAGTTAAACTAAACCAGTAGCCCTTAAAAATCCCACGTGTGTGAGATCACTACTAAGTATGTGCCTAGAACAGTTCCCTTAACATCCCCAAACCCTCCTGGCTTGGATTCCTTAGCCATTGCTTCTTTTACCCCTACTCTGCCTCTTGAAGCCAGAAGGAGCACACATCAGCAATGGACAGTTGGCCATAGAGGTGTGGACACTGGGTTAAGAGAAGGTCAGTGGAAGGTAAGAAGTGAGACCCTTAACTCTGGTGCCGGCAGTAAAAAAGACCAGCAGCGTCCTATGAAAAAAGGAGGCCAGAAGGTGAAACTGTCACTGTGCCAGTGAGCCTTGTCTCCATATGTGTGTCACAGGTTGAGACAGCTGGCCCATGAGGTAAAGGGGGCAGGAACCCACCACCTGCAGTAAGCCAACGTTCGACACCATCCTCCTTTTGTTCTTCATGGGTCTTTCAAAATTCAGGCTCAGCTGGAGTAATTTGGCCTGCTAGAATTACCTCCTTTGAGCTGCCACAACAGCTGGCCACCGTATACTTCTACCTTGTCAACCCTAGATTTTCATAAAGTGCAGTGTAAATAATTCTTACGGAGGACTGTAAAATACTGAAATCTTCCAAGTACAATGTAAAAAGAAAAAGTAATCCACATTTCCAGAAACCGGCATAGTTCCTATTATTTTCCTGTCAACCTCTTAAATCTGGATCACTCCAGAATTACAGAAGTTCCCAACACTCCCCCCCCCCCCACCCAGTGTTGTAAGAATGTTGTAAGAAAAAATAATCCATGACGTTTGTCATCCAATATTTAATCATGGTATAGTTGCTGACAGTCAGAGGCTCATTCATCTCTGGGTGTGGTCTGTACAAACACTGTGTAAGTTGGGCTGTCTGCATTTCGTAGCAGTAGTTTGATAAACTACACAGCTGTCTCACTGCATTGCAGGGACTGTGCAAAAACGCCCTCCCCCTCCCCCCATCGATGGAAACTTCCTGCTTTAGAGACTGTTTCACAGTCTAGATCTTTATGATAATCGCAAAAACTTCCAGTATGACTTCCGTGGCATAAACTTTTGAACAAAGCAAAAGAGCACGAATAAACTGAAAGGCCATCAAGGGGACCAGGGCCATTATATGTCATCAACATTTCAGATTATTCCTGGATTCATTAACTAGAAGTGAAAAGCTAAGCCGGGGTACAGCCTTTCCCTTTACCATGGGCAGAAAGGAAAGCATGCAGCTCACTTTTTATTCATCCTTAAACAAGAAGAACATCACTAGCTTTAATCTGAGTCGATAAATGTTCTTTTCAAAGAAAATCCAGCCCAATTACTCAGACTGTCTCTAGGCAGCAAGATCAAATTGTGGGGTCTGAAGCAGGAGTCCCCAACCTTTTTTGCGCCCGGGACCGACTTCCTTTTCCGGGGCGTGGCAGTGGCAGTGGCAGTGGTGGTGCGGACCAGCAGAAAAACCCCTACGGCCCGGAGCCAGTCGGCGGACTGGTGGTTGGGGACTGCTGATCTAAAGAAGATCCTGCAATTGCCTTCTGTTGCCCCCGTCAAGAACCTAGAAAAAGAATCTAGTTACATTTATGGCCGCCTGTTTAATCCTACAAGTGACCCACTCTCCAGCTTACATTTTGCAAAAAACACACACAAAAAACCCCAAACACTGTTAGCATCACTTAAAGCCACATAATCAGGTACGATTTGTATCTACAAAATGGCTATTTATTCAGTGGGGGAGCATCTGTATAGTTCAGAACAATACAGCTACTCAAAATGGGCACATTTTAATCAAATGGTGGAATCAGTCATAGACTAAGTAGCAGATTATAAATCATATATTCACATTTTCTCACAGAAAGCTTTAAATCACATTTTTCTTTTGCTCCCCAGTTAATCCAAAGCATGTTTACGCCATTCATAAGCAAGCATGTTAAAATTCAGCTGCTAGTATTCTACTTTATTTTAAAACCAAGAGGACAAATTTCTTATCTGTGTTGAGGGCTTTAAATCCAGCATAAATACAGACCAAATGTAGATGGGCTGTTTCATTTTCAAGGAGGATTACAGAGTTGTTGTTTTTTAAATAAAAAACAATATCCTAGGTAACAGTAAAATATGCTACAATGTACCACCTTTAAGACTTTGGAAATCATCCTATCCATACTGTTGTTTATACAATGAATGAATCTCTGTCAGCACATTCTTTTTCTTTCTTTTTTTTGCTGTATTATCATAATGGTTTCAATAAAACCTGAATAATAAATCCTAAAAAAAAAAGCTTGCAGGCTATTAACTCGCAAAAGCCTCTTCCTATTTAGCCCTTGACAATTTCTGTTAATACTCTTTTGGAAGAGAAAACACAAGCCATTAAGCGAAAAATGTAACAAGAAAACATCTATAAATATTAATATTATCCCACATTCTTGTGCTTTCATTTAAGGTCAACTGCTCAGAGATGTACAAAAACAACCAAGCTGGCTGCCAAACTGGACGACCAGATGCAGCAGAGGATGATGAGTTAGGCATGCCAGTGGTCATCCCGATCCAAAGTGCCCTGTCTCCCCCGTGCCCCCCTGGTGTGGTGTTCCAGGCAGAGAAGGTCCGCCTTGGCGCCCTTGACCGTTGCTTCATGACAAGCTGCTCTTTCCCTATTTGGCCAGTTCGGTTACAAACAGCTCTGAGTCAACTTCTGGTGCAGATGTTTGTGGTCTGGGGTGGGTTGGTCCAAACCAAACTGGTGCTTGTTTCTGGCAAGAACAGTATCGTTGTCCAAAAAAAAGAAACCACACACACAAAAAAAAACACCTTTGGAAGCTTTCTTCTAATGTGCATCAAATAAATAATTATATGAACACTAAAAGTCTGTACAAGTTTATTCAGAAGCAAATCTCATTGTGTGCAAAGGACTGCAGCATTTGCGACCAAAATAAAAGGTGAGACAGTGCATTTTAAAGCAAATTGTTCTTCAGCATTTATATACATTTTAGCGGCTTGCAAAGGATTAATGGCTGACTTAGGTCTGCATCGAAGGCTCGCTCTCTTCCTGCAGAATTTGACATTCATCCTGGGAGAGGAAAAGACCAGTTTCAGACCACCGAAGTGGCTACCAAAAACCTACTACTGCAAGGGCTGTGGGGGGGGGGGGGGAGGGGAAGTGTTAAGGCCTCCAAATCAAGTCATATTTTAAAATTTTTTTGATGCCAGCCAGAAATATGGACATCTGGAACAATCTGATAAGTAACGTGCATGCATAGCATCCAATCAAAGCAAGATGGGCTGTAAATTGCAGATTGGGACATCACATCCAATTGCCCGCTGTTAACATCCAGCCTGACAAAGTATTCTGGATAACTTCTGATTGGTCCTCTATGAACATTTTATTTCACATTAATTAAAAGTTATGTTATTCTCTTTTTTAAAATTGGGAGCAAACCAGGAAAGGTGTGAGTTACCTATGGGCATCTGTTTGGCTGTTGTGAGAAAAGCTATTAACAGAAGACTATTTTATATTCTTAAGCCAGATCCAGCCAGAGGCAGTGAGACAAGATGATCTTGCCAACAGGCACACAATATAACATCCTGTTCTCATTTTCCTCCTCCTCCCCTATAGCACCTCAGCCTACAGCAGGGGATCTCCCAGCTGTCTCAACCAGACTTTGAAAGAATATGGGACCACTGCCAAAGGCACCAAAGGAAGAACACATCCCACGGGCAAACAGGATGACGCGATCAGGTATCATCTGCTGAACTTAACAGCTGCAGACCAAAGGCCTGTATCCTGCACAAGCCAAATTTTTAAGGACAGCCAAAATCAATACTGTAGGGAAATGACATAGTTTGACATTTGTTGTGGATAGCAAAACGATACTGCTAAGCAGCATAATTTTCCAGGAAGTGCACAAACTTGGTTCACGCACTGCTTTGTATCACCACTTTTCTCGCATCCTGAGTATATGAAAGAGGACTGCAAGCGAACAGCAACCAGGGCTGCTTGGTCCTTATACTTTTCGTACAACCAAGATTCGTGCATTGCCCACTATATGGTACATTGCTAGGACAGACAGTTCAGTAAACACACGCATCAGTAGCAAGCCTGATTGTGGCTCCAAAAAACATCCACTGTTCTCAAGGACTTAATTACAGTGCAACAGAATACAATGATAGATTCTTCTAACCAGTCCTGGGGCCTGGTCACAAGCAAATTTTAGGACAACCAGAGTTGTCCAGGACATGTGATTCACACTATTTTAAGCTAATCCGAATTGCAAGCTGGCCTACAGTCATTAGACTGTCCTAAAATTTTCCTCATGTGTGGGTGGTGGGATGGCTTAAAGGAGGCAGAACTGTCCTGTGATTGGCCTTCCCTTCGGCCAATCAGCATGTGCAGAGTTTGTGAGGCATCTCCCCCTCTCCTCAGTTTAAGGGCATGATTCCTGTCTCTAGTGTTTTTACACAATTTTTTAATTTTTTTAAAAAATTAATTACAAGGAGAAGCACATGAAAAAGGAAGGGGGTGTGTGGAGGTGAGAGAGCAGGCTTTAAATAACTGCAAACACACACCCTCGCCTCCCTTGAGTGACATGAACGGCATCCAATAGGAAACGAAATAGATGTAGCAAAAGGAGTGGGGAGCTAACGCAGCAAAACAGATGTAGCAAAAGGTGTGTGTGGCCAATGCAGCCCAAGGAAGGGACAGTCTCTATTGATCCACACCTGACCAGCACTGGTACAAATTGAACAGGCTGACCTGTTTCAGACTCGTGTGACCATGGCCCTGGTTTGTGGAGAGATGGGCCTTGTTTTTAAAAATGGCTCATGCAACGCCAAACCTCTTTTCTCCTGATCTTTGTTAATAGTAGATTTTCCAGATCTTTTCTTTATTTAACCTACTTGGACAATTCGGAAAACGATGCAGCTGCAAGAGGTAAGGGAAAAGACTGAAACTGCTTGTGGCCAAATGCAAAAGTTTGTGGAGGAAATGAAAGGTTTCTTGCTGGCCCTGCTCAGGGACTTGGAAACAAAGCTTGAATAGCAGCGAGAAGACAGTGTGACTCAGCTATCTGAAGAGATTGCAGGTCCCAGTAGACTGGCCACAGGAATGAAGTGTAATTGCCACCAGCTATCAACTGAGTATTGCAGGACATCAGAAGAAAACTGAGCAAAAACAGGAGAAGACAAACAAGACAAACAAGAAGACAATGATGACAATGAACTAGAAGAACAACAAATCCAGAGCATCTCTTCTGGGCCCGGAGAAAGTTATGCCAACTGTGTTCCCTTCACTTTTTCATAACTGGCCACAGGGATGATGTATAATTGCCACCAGCTACCCACTGAATTCTTACCGGACATCAGAAGAAAACTGAGCAGAAAAAGGAGACGAAAGAGACAAACCCTAACTTTTTATATATATCAGATCAAAACACCTCCATTTGGACAGTGCCAACTGTTGATACCCCTCTGGTTAACTTTCGGACAAATCAGGTGGTGTCACAGGACTCTGAAAACATTTTTCAAAATTCTGCAGACAAAAAGCTGAAGAACCTTCTTAAGAGATCCTTCAAAACAGATTCTTTGGCTGTTCAAGGAACTGCAGACATTCTAGGGCAGCCAGAACAGCATTTAAGTGGCTAGATGAGGTGTTGGCAAACACACCACTTCACAAGGACATCAAGCCTAAATAGATGGATGTTAAAATGGCTATTGCTCTGGCAGCAGATTTAGGGATGGACTCCCTGCAAATGGTAGCAGATCATCCGCAACAACTACTGCTGCTAGAAGGGCTTTATGGTTAAAGGCCTGGCCAGTAGATTCCTCATCCAAAATGCAAATAGTGTCTGCACCTTTCCTTGGCAAACAGCTGTTTGGTGAGGAAAATTTGAAACATGTGGTAGTAGAAAAAAATAAAAGGTTACGCCCACATCTCAGAATACAGCAACTATTAACTATAGAAATAAAGGGCAGCAGTACTGCAGGTCAGGAAGACAAAAACAACCATTTTGTAATAAGCTCCCCGGAGGATGTGGCTCCTGGGGGGCAATTCTCTTCCACTAACAATTGGAAGAGGAAGGGGGCGCCAATGCAATTTATTTGCAAATAAAAAGCAGGACGAACCCATTGGAGCTAGGCTGCTACTATTTGTTGGTGTATGGGCATAATCTATTAAAGGTCAGTGGGTTCTGAACATTATATCAGAAGGTTATAACTTGGGAGTTAAAACTGACCCACCCACCCACCCTGATAGATTCACTGGAGTTCCAATTCCTTGTTCAAAAGTTAAAAGTTTAGTGTTGTAATCATCAATTAATAAAAGCTATTGAGACAGTACCATCTTCTGAGGAAGATCACAGTATTTATTCAACTATATTTATGGTGCCTAAAAAGGAAGGTCCTTGGAGGGTCATTTTAAACTTGAAATTTCTGAATAAATTTCTGAAACTAAGGGGAGGATCTTGAGGAACATCAATATCTGGTATCTCTGGATTTGTCCTCAGCTTACCTGCATATACGAACTCATCAGGATTCTAGGAAATATCTCAGGTTTGAAGTAGGTGACAAGCACTATCAATACAGAGCTCTCCCTTTTGGACTTTCTACAGTTCTGAGGGTGTTTTCTAAGACATGAGTTACCTTGGTGGAGGCATTACATTTGAGAGGGATACAGGTGTACAGGTATCTGGATGATCTCCTTATAGCAGGTAATTCTGCTCAGGAGGCTGAAGAAGCCATGGTTCAGGTGGTCAAGGTCCTATCTGACCATGGCTTCATAATTAATTGGGACAAAAGTTATCTGGTTCCATTAAAGTGACTGATCCACCTAGGGGCCATAATAGATATGGAGACATTTAGAATTGCACAATCTCCTGAATGAATCAAGAATATTACTAGAATGGCAGTTTGAAAACATCGGCCTCATCCTTGGGCAAAATGGTATCAATGACAGATATACATCCTTGGGCCAAGTACAGGCTGAGGCCATTGCAATGGGCACTGCTGCCTTATGCAAAGAAAATTGCCTCAAATAGTTCAAAACACCTCAGGTTGTCACAAGAGGTCAGATCATCACTGGACTGGTGGTGTGCCAAGAGTAACCTCAAGACAAGGATACCAATTGTCAAGCCAAAGACTAGGTTGGGGAGCTGGCTGTAATGAATGGTCAGCACAGGGCTCTTGGAACTACTTAGATAAAAAGCATCATATTAATTAGCTGGAACTTAAAAGTATGCTTTGGCTCTTCTTACTTTCACAAAATATGTGCAAGGTGAACATGCTTTGGTGATGACTGATAATATCATGGCCAAGGCACATATAAATAGGCAAGGAGGAACAAGGTCTAAGGCATTTTTAATCCTAGCTAATGACATTTTCCGGTGGGCTGAGCTTCACCTGTCATCTCTGTCATTCACATACAGGATGATTCCGATGTCCAGGCGGATCTCCTGAGTCGAGGAAAGTTGATGGGCATGGAGGAGCAGCTAAATACTGACATTTTTGCTCATCTGATAGGCAAATGGGGCTGGTCAGTGGTAGACCTATTTGCATCCAAGAAGAACCACTAGCTGGCATCATATATGACTCAATCTTGGGACCTGGGAGCCATGGACGTTGATGCACTGTCAGCGCCATGGCCTCAGGGTCTATTGTACGCATTCCCACCACTCCCACTGATCCAGCCTCTGTTACACAGAATCAGGAGGGAGGAAGCCAACAGAATAGTGTGATAGCACTGTACTGGCTACGCAGGCCATAGTTCCTTCTTTGTGCAGGATGGCAATTCAGCCACCATGGAGGCTTCCTCCTAGAGAAGACCTTCTAGTTCAGGAGGGGATTTTTCATCAAGATCCCAATTGGTTAGCGTTAGCGGTGTGGAGACTAGAAGGGAACTGCTACAACAGACAAGTTTACCTGCAGAAGTAATTAATACTATGCTGGCAGTGAGATGACCTTCCATGTGGAGTATATATAACTTTACATGATGGCCTTCTGCAGGAAATGCACTATGATCTCTGTAGAGCCCTTAGACCCAGAGGATGGTGCAGTTCTGAGATTTCTGCTAAATGGTCTGCAGAAAAGTTTAGCTTTCAGTACCATCAGAAAGCAAATTTATGCATTGTCAGCAATAATGCGGATCAGGGGAGGCATATATTTGCCAGATGATGAATGGGTTAAGTCATTTTTGGAAGGTGCAAAATCTGTATCAGCACCAATATGGCATTGCTTCCCATCTTGGGATCCATGCTTGGTTTTGAGGGTCCTTACAGGGCACCCGTTTGAACCCATTTCTGCTATTTCAATAAAGCTATTATCTCTGAAGACGGTATTCCTGGTAGCAATTACAGCAAGGAGGGTTTCAGACTTAACTAAGTTTAAAACGGATACAATCATCCTATGAGTAAAACCAACTTACAAACCAAAAGTAGATTCAAGATTTCATAGACAGCAGGAATTTGCCAACTATCCTTTTATCCACTAAATGTGGAGGAATGTAGGGCACATAGCTTAGATGTTAAAAGAGCCCTAGAGGTATATATAAGCAGAATGGCTGAGGTGAGAAGGTCCCCAGCATTGTTTGTGAGTTTCCACCAGGCTCACTTAGGTCAAAAGGTATCTTCACAGGTTGTATAGGGTGGATTAGAAAATGTATAACAGTGTACGGGGTCAAACAGATGGATCCCCCGGAGGGGATAACAACTCATCCTACATGATTGGCAACAACTTTGGTTGCATTTGCTTCCTCGGTGTCTCTGGAGATTTGTTCAGCAGCTACATGGGCAACACTGACTACATTCACAAGGCATTATAAGCTGGACATATTCAGGTCAAGGGATTCATCTTTTAGCAGAAGGATACTTCACAGGTTAATCCAGTACCAGTAAGAATTTTCCATTATGTATGTCCTTCCCTGGGGTACGAGCTTGGCTATGTTCCTATCGTAATCTACTGCCACCACAGAGAACAGTGGCTTACTTTGTGAACATCTCATCTTGTGGTAGGCAGTAGATTAACGTCCCCCCTTATAATCTGTAAAAGTTTTTGTATCATAGGAAGCAGCCTTACAAGACAGTAGCTCCCTTCGGAAGACTGGCCAGTGACGTAATGAAAAGCTTTGAAGGGAGGAGCATCCTCCCCCTCAGTCGTTTGGTTTTCAGCAGGAAAAAGAAATCCCTATCGTAATCTACTGCCTACCACAAGAATGGATGTTCACAAGGTAAGCAATTCACTGTTCTGAACACAGTTGGCTTATATTATAATTTAAGATAGTCAGCAGAAAAATATGATATTCCAACATCGTACACTGTACTTAAAAATACCTAGAAAAAGCAAAGGAGCATCTAGTTCACAACCAGTGAACTCCAACATTATCTTTAAGTTCACTTAGTTTTTATATTTTAATACAGAAGGCATAATATTTCTTTCTATTAGTCGTGTGCCTAATAACATTTTAAAATATCTGTCTGATCCATTAAAAATTTAACATAGTAATGGGCTTTTCATATATACATCACAGTTTATGGTGCTTTTAATATAGCAAATAAAGGCACAATTACCAAGCCAAAAAAAAAGAATACCTGGATGTAAATTGTTTGTATTTACAAACAGTTATTTTAGAATACAACAAAGGGCCTAAAATATATCTTGTAAGCCAACTCTCAGTAGAATTTTGGTCCACTGGAACAGCTTCCTTCCTAAATAAAACATTTGGGAGCACACTGTTTGAAGGAAACAAGCTTTTCCATCAGAGCAGTTTGTGATCCAAAGAAAACACATCTTTAGTAGGAAAGATTTTAGCCGACCACAGATAGAACTTTTAGATCATCAAGCATACACACTGCTTTAACATGTCCAAATAAAAAGAGGAACATTTATAAACTGAAATATCAACAGTATATATGCATACACACACACCCTCACTCAAACATCCACACGCATATAAAATACAGTTTACATTTTGTTATGACAGCAAGACCGGACATGGTGTTTCTCAGGACTGGAACTTACGCAAACTCTAACATGGTTTCAAAGTGTGCTCTCTGCGCTCTCTGCATATTACTTTAGCCGAGGCAGACATCTCTGAATTTCTTAAGGTACCTTCTCTCAGAACTGTCCACTGTTCACTGCTCCCGTACAAAAATGCTGCCATCAGGAGAGCCCTATTCCATGGAAGAGGGAAGGGATAAAGAAAGTCAGTGCAAACCCAACCATTCCGTAGGTAAAATAGCGGTAAGGCAGTTCCACTTCCATGCACTGTCGGGCTTGTCGGATATCACTACAAGGTATGCGGAAGATTTTGCAAGCCAGTGGGATAGTGATCTTCTTCATTGCCACCTTTGTCAGCAACAGAAGGACCACGCCTATCAATAACCGGAGCATAGCTTTTCCAAAGAGCGTCACTGTAAGGGGCGGCATCATCATTGGAAGCATTTCTGCCGGCGGATCAGGCATTACTTTCAGTAGGTAGTTGACATGGGAGCCACACGCAACTCCAGCACCGCATCCTAGGATCTGAGCCGTGTCTCCTCGTGATGTGCTCCAAGTGTCCAGAGTGAAAGAGAAAATCCCCAAGCCAAGATGCAGACTGATGATAATCAGTGGTGAGTACTTGTAGGTGACATTGAAGCTGTCAACCAGGTCCACAGCGGGCAGGAAAATAGCTAAGATGAGAATAGCATAAAAGAATCCAGCAATAACATCCTGTGGCAAAAGAAGAGGACAACAGATGAGTGCTATGTAGTAAGAATCACCATCAGTTTTATCCTGTATCAGCTTGGAAACTCCCCTTTCCCAAGGACGTCTTTTAAAATGCAACCTGCCAGAACAGAAGTTAATAAATGGCCAATTCTTAGGGTGGAAAGAGGTGAAAAGTGGGGTTCCCCAAGGTTCAGTATTGGGACCACTGCTTTTTAATTTATTCATGAATGATCTAGAAAAAGGAGTAAAATAGCAAAGTTTGCTGCTGATACTAAATTATTCAGGTTAGTAAAAACTGAAGGAGATGGCAAAGAGTTCCAGAGGGATCTCTTGGCATTGGGTGAGTGGGCAACCAAGTGGCAAATGTGCTTAAACCTTAATAAGGGCAAAGAAATACACACTGGGGCAAAGAATCCTAATTATGACCTGATGAGGTCTGAGCTTTCTGCAGCACACTGGGAATCTTGGCGTTCTGTCGGACAGCTCGATGAAGGTGTCAGCCCAGTGTGCAGCAGCGGCAAAAAAAGCTAATTCAGTTCTGGGAATAATTAGGAAGGGAATAGAAAACAAGTCAGCAAGTGTCATTTTGCATCTTCATAAATCTACAGTGAGGCCACATTTGGAATTCTGTGCAATTGGTAGGCCACTGTGTGGTCAGAATGTCTGATCCAGCAGGTCTCCTCTAATGTTCCTATGTTCTTATGAGAGATCACTTTCCAGAAAGCATTCTCTGTGTCTCTGCTCCCTCGACTATGTAATAGGCACTTCCTATATTATCTTTCGCTTCATTCTGGCATTTTTCTTAAGGAAAAATCTCTCCCAGTACAGCTGTCCTTTCTAGCAATTGTCCTCCTCTACCCTTGCACCTCTTGGAGGGCAACAAACCCTTTTTTTTGTGGCCCCTTGGATTCCCATTCACATCAATTGTTCCCATTGCACAATTTCATATAATGCGCCATGTTTGAAGAAGTTAATCTTCATGTTACAAGAGACTGGCACTATAATTCTAAACTAGATGAACCCAAAAGAGAAGGGAATTGTTTCAACTTGATCCATAATCACTATTTACACATACTCAAGTGTTGCTCCCAGTTGTATTTCTCAACTGCCTTTCGAAGTGAACTGATACCCCCCTGATACTGTAAAAAAAATTAAAAAGGACACTTTTCCAGCATGAATTACTCTCCTGCTACCTCCCAACCACCCCAAAATTATGGATTTTATACAATACAAGGAAGATAACACAGAAAGCAGGAACTCCTAAAACTGGTAAATCAAGTTGCTTTTCTACTGTTTCATGTACAATTTTAAGCTTCTTTTCTTCTTTTCTTTATGTTCTTACACAAGTTTTGTCTCATTGCTATGTGTGAAATTATTGGGTGAGTGGGTGAGAGCTGTTGAGATCTGAGGAAGACAAAAGCCAGAAGCCAACAACACCGTATGGAAAATGAAGAAGTGACAAGACCAAAATTTCCTCCAGCAGAAAGGGAGCAGATGGCAAGTAGATTATTCCGGTAGAAGATCAAACAGCAGGTTTTATAGATGACATGTACTCATGTACTGTTTGTACACAAAAATCTGCAAGGTGGTTAAGTGCAGGAATGTCCAGAGGCATCTTTTTAAAATAACAACTTTCTTCATCTTCATTAAGGAATTAAATTATTGCCCTATCAGAGAATGGAAAAGTATGTTAGTTGCAGCCAATCCTTCATTTTGGAATATTTCCTCTTCCTAACTGAAGACTTGGCTACAAAGGAAGAAGAAGAGGAAGAGGAAGAAGAGCTGGCTTTTCTACCCCGCTTTTCTCACCCAATTAAGGGGACTCAAAGTGGCTGACAAACCTTTTCTATTCTTCTCCTCACAACAGACAACCTGTAAGGAAGGTGGGTCTGTGAGAGCTCAGAAGAGAGCTGTGACTAGCCCAAAGTCACTCAGCTGGCTTCATGGGGGAGGGTGGAATCGAACCTGGTATTCCCAGATAAGAGTCTGGCTCCCTAACAGACCAAACTGGCTCTGGATGCCTGACCAAGCTTAAACATTGATTTTTTTCTACCTACCAGGAGGATGCATTTCAAAAGTATTTTGTTTATATTAAGCATAACTTAAGGAGACTATTTTGCTAATTTAAAACCATTTTTAAAAGAAATCCCAGGCTTATTCTTCTGCAGTCATTATTATATAGTAGCTGTATACCAGAAACAACCAGCTTGACCCCTGAAGAAAATGTAGTGATCTTCTGCATGAGTGCCCAGAGACTAGAAAGACTATAGAGAGGGATTTAAGGGAAGCAATTTTTTTTCTTTACAAGCACTGCCCTGTGAAACTAAGAAGAGATTTAACAGGGTATAGATCACTATTTTGAATATTTTGCTGAGCATGAATAAAAGTGACTCTGCTAAGTAGCAACAGAGTAAGCTGTCAGTGAGATTTTCCATGCCTCCCTTCCTCTGATCTGTTCCCATCAAATTCCAAGGCTTTGATCCTAGGAAACCTGCCCTTACAGCATTACTCCTTTTAGGCTACAGTGACGCTCCAACCTCTCTCTCCCATTAGCCAAGTTCCTTCTAAATGGCAATGCAGGGAAGTAAACCATGGACCTTCTCTCTGCATTCTGCCATGGAACTAGGCCCTGTCTGTTCTAGGAGATTCCTCATAGCTTCATTCATTACTGCACTCAGTTTCTCAATTTGATCTGAGAGCAATGTTTTATTACTTTGTTTTTTGGACCCATTCCTCTACTTTTGAGAGTGGAAGAGAAAGAATATGACAGTCCTGGCCTTGGACTCCTAACAAAACAGATCAACAGAAGTGCGTTTAGGATCTCTGTGTCTGTTCAATGATGCCACACACAAGTGCAATGCTGCCCCCAATTCAGAGGGAAGGAGAATGGTGTAACACCTTTTACATGGAGCTCATCAGGTCTTTAGCTGCTGGTACTGGGAAGAGCTCAAGCGTTTTGGGGAGTCCCAAGCATCTCTAACCAGTTCTCTTTTTAGGAATCTCTATTTGGCACTAACCTGTAACATAAATATTTTTAAAATTATTTAACCTTTATGGAATCTTTCAAAACTGGCAGCACAAGCAGGAACATTTTAAATAAGAGGTAGCAAACACCACACCATACAGTAGTAGCAGCTGTTCTTTTTCCTATGACTCCTAAAAGGTAGTTTCGAGAATTTAATTCTGAACCAGTGAACCAGTCCTTGAGTAGCCGGATTGTGCCTTTACATGGTCACTAAAATGTGACCTTGTATACATTTTTGTTTATATAAAATACACTGCATAAATCACTGGTGGTACATGAAAAACACTGGTCAGGAAACTGGCAGTCATACAGTTTACTTAACATAATTTGGATAATGCAGTAGTTTCTAGAAACCACACTATACAAAAAACAACTGTACATAAGCTGTACCAAGATCTTTTAACAACTGTCTTTTGGGAACATACTAATTATTGGTAAATTAAGAAAACAACTGTGACGGTTTCAGGGTACAGGCTGCAAACTGCTTTGCTTTCTGTCTTTGCAGGATTCTAGCAAGCTGCATTAGACAGCCTCTGTGCAAACAGCCTTTTGCAAGCCCTGGGCAGAGGCTGCAAAAAGGGCGGGAATTCCTGTGCAGGCCTGAGTGCAAGGATTGGCTACAGCTGATTTTTGGAGGGAAAAGCTGTCCGGGGATCTGAGTGCTGGAGGGGCTAGAGGAGGAGTTCCTACCAATCAGGGGTGAGGGACAGGAGTTTCTCTTAGGACTCTCCAGCAGCATTTTATTGCAGCAATTTTCCCTAGGAGGTGACAGCCAATCAGGGCCACAGGGAAAAAGATATAAAGGAACACAGATTACTGCAGACTAGGTCGTCGTATTGGGATCATTGCTGAAGGGAGCAGAAAAGCTGAATCCTGAAGGAGCCGGACCAATAGTTGACCAGGGGTCTTTTGACTGGGAGATCTTGGAGGAAGACTTCGCAGGCAAGTGACCAGGGGGTGATTGGGCAAGCAAGGATGGAAGGAGCCTTGTGATCATCCAGAGCTACATTCTAGTTCACTGTCTAGGCTTGGGCTGAAGCAGAGCTGGTCAGGAGGGTGGAACGTGGAGAGGTTTGACTTTAAAAGGTGAACTATTTTCCTTTAAAGGAAGGGGAGCTGACAGGCTGGGAAGCTGGTAACCTTAAGAGACTCATAGACTTAAACCAACAAATACCTGAACCTTATTTTCCTTTCTAGTATTGCTTGTGTATAATAATAAACCTGTTTTAGTTTACTGTTCAGACTCCTTGCTACCCGTGTCTGTGTTTTACACTGTAGTATTCACTCGGCCGTTGCACGAACTGGGGATCGTGACAACATCGAACTTAGAAGTACAGAATTTGACATTCAGTAATAGTATACAAAGTAATTTAGTATATAGATTCCATTCCCAACTTTTTACCTTTTTTAATATGGTAAAAACAGTGGAATAAATCTGTTCAATGTGGGGGGTGGGGGTGGTGGAGAACAGCAGCATCGTAAATTTAAGATACTCACACCTGTTGAGAAACCAACAGAAATGAACTGATGGCCCTGTGGAGAGCACCATGCCACAAATATGCAGAGGCTGAAGTCTATTATTGATTGCCTTACTGAAGAGGAGGATGAGGCATTCTAAGAGCAAGCTATACAGAGACAGGCAGGAAGCCTCCAAAGACCATTTGCAGGGAGTCAAGAGCAGGTGAAGGTTTTGTTTTCATCTTCTACTTGAGATGCCCAGAAGCAACTGGTAGGCCACCGTGTGAGATGTAAGTATGGACTATGGTTCAATTCAGTAGGACTCCTCTTATGTTCTTATGACTCAAAGGCCTTAGTCACACCTTACCTTTTTCAGATGGAGGCAGTCCTGTGTCGTGAGCAGGCACATGTGCAGACTTTCCTTCTCTGACTGGGAGTATTCACTGTGCAGATTATCCCAGCACTAAGGCTGAATGGACTCAGGTGAAGAACCGTTGGCTTTTCTACCCCGCTTTTCTTACCCATTTAAGGGGACTCAAAGCAGCTGACAAACCTTCTGTTCTTCTCTCCACAACAGAACAGCCTGTGAGGTAGGTATGGCTATGAGAGCCCAAGAACACCAAGCTGGCTTCGTGGGAAGAGCAGAATCAAACCCAGAGTTCCGAGATAAAAGTCTGGTTCCCTAACCACTAGACCAAACTGAAAAGAAATTGAACCCTCAGCAGGGCAGGGATGCCCCATTCCGGCTCCTACCACCACCTATAAAACAGTAAGCTTCAGCAGGTGATGGAGGCTCTTCTCATGCATCTCTCCACCGTGCTGAGACTTCCCTGTGCCACCCTGTGCTCAGTCATTCCCCTGCCCCCCTGACACAGTAAGTCACTCCACTGCTTCCCTCCAGTGAAACTCCCCTGCTCCACCCCACCCCACTTTGGGTCACCCACACTGCCGCCCCCCACCACATGAGTCTCCATTTGCACACCACATGCACCCTGAGGCTCACTTTTTACCAGGATTGGCAGCTGGGAGGAGGAGAGCAGGGCTGGTAGGTGTGACCAGGCCATTCCAGGGTAAAAACAGCCTGGATCCCTTGCCCAATCTAGAGATGGACTATTGGGAAGGGTGTGACTGCAGCCAACGCAACATGAAGGAGTAACAATAACTGCCCCAATATCTACCGCAAGACAAATTAAGCCTGCATGGTTTTTCCAGAAAACTCATGACTCATCTCGCTGACGATTTTCTTATTCAGAGGACAGAGAAAGGAACAAGAGGATCAGGCAGTCCTGACCTCATTCTGACAAATGAGAAGATTTAGTCAGTGAGGTGAAAAACAGGAGAAACACTGGGAGAATGTGAAATGGTGGAATTCCTGATTTTAAGAAAAGCTAAACTTGAGAGCTGTCCAATGTGAATCGTAGGTTTCAAGAAAGTTAATTTTAATCAACTCAGGGAAATATTAATCAATTTTTCACCCACACTAGAATGTTTCCACAATGTTGTGGCCATGCAAGTGTGTGCCTAGTGCCCTTTGGGTACATGCCACAAATATGCTGTGTGACAGAAAGAAATTCAGGATGAGCCTCCAAAATCCTTATATTACTTTGCAGTCACTTCCCTACCACTTATATCTACCTGTTGGAAAAGACTGCTCCTGATGGGTTCCCTGTCAAGCAAGAGGCCTTGAATGGCCTGCCACAGGAGGCAACTGTGGGCTATTTGGCTCCTGTTCTTGCGATCACCCATAAGTCATCTAAGTTTCTGCAACACACCAAGAAAAGGATCTCAGGGTTCTGGTGGACAGTTCAATGAAGGTGTCAGCACAGTGTGCAGCAGCAGAAATGAAAAACACTAATTTATTGCTGGGAATAATTAGGAAGAGAATAGAAAACAAATCAGCAAGTGTCATTTTGCCTCTTTATAAATCTATGGTGAGGCCATATTTGGAATATTGTGTACAATTCTGGTCATCACACCTCAAAAAGGATATTGTGGAACTGAAAAAGGTGCAGAAAAGGGCAACCAGAATGATTAAGGGGCTGAAACACCTCTCTTACGAAATCAGGCTGCAGCATCATGCACCATATATAAAAGGTGAATAGAGAAAATTTCTTTTATCTATCACACAACACTAGAACCAGGGGGCATTCTACGAAGCTGATGGGTAAAAAAGTCGGATCAGATAAGGGGAAGGATTTCTTCACCCAGGTGGCCATCGGTCTATGGAATTTGCTGGCGGAGGAAGTGGTGACAGCTACCAGCCTGGATGGCTTTAAAGAAGGGTTAGACAAGTTTATGGATGACAGATTTATCAGTGTCTACTAGAATGGATGTCTAAGTACATCTTTCAAGTTGGGGGGACAGGCAGGATGCTTCTAAGGCCATTTGCTAGGATTCGAGAGCAGGCAAAGGTGTGCCCTTGTCTCTGCTTGAGATGCCCATGGGTAATTGGTGGACCTCTGTGTGTGATGGGATGTTGGACTAGATGGGCTGTAGCCTGATCCAGCAGGGCTCCTCTTATGTTCTTATGTTTTAAGTGTTCACTTCCCCTTTTTTGGCACATGCTTAGGTGACATTTGGGAATTTGCAAGAGGAAAAATTAAAATAGGAGCTGGCAGAAGAAGGCAAACAATGATTATTACAGGAACCCCTGAACTATTGCTAGTATTTGTAGAGAAACACACATCAAGTCTTAATCAATCAATCAATTTATTTGCATACAACCTTTCTAAATAATGAAGAAAAAAACCCTGTAATTACTTACTTATAACAAAGTAAAAATAATATTTATATTATTATTTGTAGAAAAAAACAAAAGGAAAAACAGCACCAAAGATGGTCTTCTCCTTTCAGCCCCATAAAGTTGCTACAGCTTAAATAGAAACACATTTCAATCTGTCTCCCCTAAGCGACAAAGGCTGTGACCAAATAATCTATATGCATGCCAAGTCTGCTGTATAAACACTACCTGTTGAAGCACAACCTTATGGCCCCTGCTGCTCACTTTTTTCCCCTTAAATCAGGGTTTAACTGGACAGCCCAGCATGTACCAGCATCCGTGACTTTACTCCAGCTCTTCACCATCACTTATCAGCAAACATTCCATCAGACAAAAGTAGTGAGGGAAGAGGAGAGAGGAAGCATATATCCACTCATACAACTCTGAAATCAGCCAACTTTTAAAATCTATTTATAAAAAGATCTGATACTAAGCTTATTTATTTAATGATTTGTATTTCTATCCCGCCCTATACCCAAGGGTCTCAGGGTGGGTAACCCCACCTCCCAATCCCTTATTCTGTTGTGGATTTAGATTAGAGTGGCTACAAATGATAGACGTGATGGCAACATTAGAAGACCACAATTGAAGCACTCTATTTTAAACCTTTTTGGTTTGTTTTTGGTTTTTAAAATTGATTTGGAAACCCTTGTGGCTAGAATACGGTAAGAGCATTTTAGGATAAATAATTACAATTAAGTTCAGACTCTGGGAATTCTGGTTAGATTTGACTTCACTAATCAAGAGTTTTAAAAGAGTTTTTCAGTATTTGGGGTAAATTGTAATTAACTTAAAACTAGAAACAGATGTCCCTGATTTCTTCCTCTGGTGAGACACAGAAGCCCCGTATACATGCAAAGAAAAATCCGTTAAAAAGCTTCTTTTGCTTCTGAGCATCTGCATGCAGAGCTTCCAGAGCCACAAAGGAGGAAAATTTGCGGCAGAACCCCACCCCCCTTAAACAAGACTATCTCCACACTTTTGGGAATCCGCGGGTTTTCCTGGGAGCATGGAGACATTTTCTCCACATCTTCTCCCATATTCCACTGAATTTTTAGGCATTTTTGATCTGCAGAAGAATTGGCTGTCAGAATCAGCTGCATTCAAGCTCTTTCAGCCCCCAAGCAGAGCTGCAAACTGTCACATTGTTTCACTTCGGAGAGGGAGATTGTTTCTCAGCAAGCAAATCTCTCCTTCCCCCTCCTAATAATGCAGCCTCTGAAGTGAAACTAAGATTCACTTCACAGGTCTGGGTTTGCGCTAATCAGGGGCCATTACCTTAATGCAGGCAGCTGAATTTGACAGCTGAAGGGAGCCTGCTTTCAGTTTTGCTTTTAACTATGTTGCAAGCATTAGTTATGGAGAGAGTGAGCTGTTTTCAGTAACTGCTTTTAACTCAGAGGTGTCAAACTCAATCCGGCAGAGGGCTGGATTAAAAAAAAAAATCTGTGAGGGCCAGGGGGCGTGGCCGGGGGTGCGGCTGGGGGCGTGACTGGGGCACAGAGGAGGGGCTGGGGGCATGGCCGGGGCGTGGCTAGGGAGGGGCTGGCTGTCCAAGGAGGATGGCGTCAGCGGTGTGCGGCGCCGGGCCGCAGCGTCGGCGGCGGGAGGCGGGCATCGGCGGCGGGCAGCGCGCGTTGGGCCGCATCGTCGGCAGGCGTCGTCGTTGGCACGTGTTGGGCCGCGGCGTCGTGCGAGGCATGCGTCGGCAGCGGGCGGCGTGTGTTGGTGGGCCGCGGCAGCCGCAGGCGGCCACGGGCCGTATTAAAACGCCCTGCGGGCCGCATCCGGCCCGCGGGCCGTATCTTTGACATGCCTGTTTTAACTCTTGGCAGGCAAGTAAAGGGATGATTTTGTGTTCTGGAGGTTCAATTGAGGTTTTTGCCTTTCATCTCTGCAGCAGGCGGGGTGGTGGTGGTGGGAGAAAAAGATGCAGGCTCACAAAAAGCGGTTTGCATGGAGACAGGAAAGTACGTTTTAAATCCGCGTTGCCCCAAACCACATGGGGATGTTTTATTTCGAATTACAACCTACATTTTTAAAATCGGACACAAGAGGGAAGCGACCATGGAGACGCACCCAGAAATTTGATATATATATTATCAGAAGGTACGCAAGAGCAATCTCATTCACACAGTATCAATTCACAGTTTATCATTAATGTCATTGACCAAGAAGAGCTGGCTTTTCTACCCTGCTTTTCTCACCCATTTAAGGGGACTCAACGCAGCTGACAAAGCTTTTCTATTCTTCTTACCACAACAGAACACCCTGTGAGGTGGGTGGGGCTGTGAGAGCTCAGAAGAGAGCTGTGCCCAAGGTCACCCAGCTGGCTTCATGGGGGAGGGCGGAATCAAACCATGTGCTCCCAGATAATAGTCCAGCTCCTTAACAACTAGACCAGCGGTTCTCGACCTTCCTAATGCCGCAACCCCTTAATGGAGTTCCTCATCTTGTGGAGAACCCCAACCATGGGGGTGGAGCAGCTGGAAGGTGGGAGGGAAGGGCGGTGGGAGACTCATCACGACCCCTCTGAAAGGGTAATTCGACCCCCAAAGGGGTCCCGACCCCCAGGTTGAGAACCACTGCACTAGACCAAAAGGTATTGGTAATTAGAGTTCTTGAAGTACCACTCTGCAAAGCAAGCAGGATGAGTAGCCCTAGAATACAACCTTTAATTCACTGCTGCTGTTATTCATCTTTTTGAATCTTTGTACAAACCCCACAGTGGTTTATCCCTACCATTCAGGAGGGCAGTTGAGCTAGTTTGTGTATCCACAAAACATTAGAGAATTAAGTATTAGAAATAGTATTAGAGTTCTTACCAAAATGGAATGCATTCCCATGTATATTCGGCTAAAGCAAACCAGAGAACACCAGGAGATGGCAAGAATAAGTCCATATATCAGAGGATACTACAAAGGGGTGAAAAAAGAAAGACCAGTGAAAATAAATTTTTTACTGTGAAGCCATTTTCAATATTATTTATTTACAGTATGCAAGCTTTGCATAATAATACAGATATATTCTAAAATAATTAGGAACATAAAACAAGCCAAGGATAGGTTTAAACCTCAAACACAGAACAACAGATGGCAATTTGAGAAGGTACCAAGATTAAAAGTCATTGAAAAGGGTTGCCCTCTTCTAGCTTATAAAATAGAAATACCACTTGTCAAGTGTGACTCGGGAAGATGTTTCACTGCAATAAAGCCCCGCTCTCTCTTCTTGGTCAGATGAAGACAACTGGCTATGTTCACATTTCACACAGATTAAAGCTTTTGGGAGTGCCACGGTATTTAACTAACATGCCTGTTGTGAAAATCCCTGTGTTTTAAGATGGCTGGAGGAAAATGTGAGAAAGTATGCCAAATAAAAGTAAAATGGTTGAAGTAGTTTAAAATAATCAAGAATGTTTGAATATCCTCTATTATATCCACAGTACCAGAGCAACTGCTAGCCTAATGCAGCAGAACAAATGTGGTGTGGGAAACATTATTTCATCTAAACTGATTTGGTTAAGCTGCCCCATTTGGGCTTGGCAGAACCAGGGAAACAGCCAGGTGAGTGGGATCTCTGCTGGCTCTGTGATGATGTCATAGTTGGCACTATGCAGCCTATCTCCCTCCCAGGAGCAGATGGAAGACCCCTGAGAGGGCAGGTTAGTATCACTTCACCTCTAACAGGTCCCATTCACTTGCGCCTCAAAAACAGAAGGTTGGATTCCTTCAATTTTACACTCTCGATATGCAATTGGTATTAATCAAATGGAAACTAATATATCCCTAGAACAGTGTTTTGCACATGCAGGTATATTAAAGACAGGTAAGTCACAGAACAAAAATTTCTGGATGGTAATGTAATT
Organism: Aspidoscelis tigris stejnegeri; assembly: GCA_023333525.1. Lineage (NCBI taxonomy): Eukaryota > Metazoa > Chordata > Lepidosauria > Squamata > Teiidae > Aspidoscelis > Aspidoscelis tigris. The sequence goes on along the minus strand of JALMGA010000003.1, from coordinate 106,652,772 downwards.
ATTTTAATTTTGTTCAAAAAAAGTAATTCAATGAATTTTCTTTGCCAAAGCCTACAATATCGAAAAGGTCCACAAACAATATTCATATATTTTATTTATTTGATTGATTTATACCCAATTCTTTTATCTAAACCCCTTGTGGCAGTTTATGTATTCAAGCCAGACAACAATATATATAGCCACAGAGAAAGGAGGGAGATGAAAAAGCAACCATTTCTACTATTACATCACAGGACACTGTACTATCTCCTGACTCTTATCTTTCTATTCCTATTTAAAGACTCCCACTAACAACTCAAACACAAAATGCTTATCAAATTCCTGCTAAAGCAGAAATAGCACAGCATATGGAAGTCTCCCCTGTTGCTCTCCCATGAATGCTGGATCTCACATGCATGGTTCCTTGTAGTCAATGAACTGATTTCCCTCCATCAATCCCGCATGCAAGTTCTCACGGACCAAATCCACTCCCGAGATGGAACCTTCTCCTTAATGTACCAAGGCTGACTCACCTCTGTGACCAAGCAACTCTTTCCTTTCCTCCTTTCTGGATTCCAAGTTACTCTCTTTGTTTCCACATTTAATGTTAGAGTTCCAAAGTTAGGCTGGTATTGTGTTTACATAGTTACTGTTTTGCATTGTTGATGTGTTCATTGTTATTATGCGCTATGTGGCAATCAGCCATATGGCCACCCTCTCGTTCAAAAGATACCTCAGCCACCTCTTGTACCAGAAGAGATGCTGAGAGCAACTAGCCTAGATAGCTTTAAGAAAGGGCCTTACAAATTCCTGAAGGTGAAAAATATCAAAAACTACCAGAATGTCAATAACTACTACTACGTCTATTGACCTAAATATCGTTCAGATTAGCTTTCCAAGAGCTTAGTTGCAAGCCCCAAGATGCATTCCTAACTGAAAAAACATTGAGATACTGTAAATCAGTAGATTTAGGGCTTCCCCATCAAACTTTGCAGTCCTCTCTTTACTGACTCCAGACTCTTGAGGTGGGAAAAGGTCAGGTGGTCCTAAACACAGAACTTCTGACATTGAGGTGACAGCTCAATACCAAAACTGGATATTTGCTGCTTTGCCACAAAAATAACAAATTGAAAGGGCAAGCCTTTCCCATTCTATGACTGTACTGTAAATTTTTATTTGGATCTGGGGATCACAATACTAAGATGAACGAGTTGAAAATCACATTGGTATCCATGACGTTTTACCTGTACTAGCAGTATGAATATTTTCAAGTTCACTGCCCAGAAATGGGCATAAAAATGATTGTATTTTTAAAGAACAATATAAATATGGTTTAGCAAGAATACTGTCAATGACCTGTCTTGGATGAAGTCCAAGTAAAAGTACAGAGGACACCAAGACCCAGCTCTGAATCTACTCTTTGGCAAGCCACATCTTGAAAACTGACTGCAGTTCATGGGTTGCCGTACTGAATTTTTTCCTGAGCACAAGAGTGGAGTATTCTCTGTACCTTCCCATACATTAAAACATTTAAAGAAGCATGCAGGAATGCACTCCTTAAACACAGTGCTCGCATCACATTATTCCCAATGACAAAATTCCTCAATTATGATGGAGGAATCCTATTTTTGTTAGCAGTACTCACATGAAGCCTCTTTCTCATTTATGCCAAAACACCTATAGCATTCCCATTACAGTTATTAGCTGCTGTATTTTGCTGCACGTTAGTAAATGGTGATAAACCAGACTGAGGAGGAGCAAACAAGCCCACTCCCAGCCAAACAAGACTGGCTTGGTAATTAGTTTTCTTCAGTCTCTTTAGATTGTAAGCCTGAGGGCAGGGATCTGTCCAAGATTTAGAACTGTAACCCGCCCTGAGACCTTTGGGTATAGGACGGGATTGAAATACAAATAAAATAATAGTAATAGTAATAATAATAATTAATAATAATAGTCAGAGTTATGTCTGAGCTGGAGCTTACCAGGTTTTAATGAGAACTTTATTGTGGTAGTGATTTGTTTGTATGTTTGAATTTATATCTCACCCTGTTACACTAGTTAAAATATTTACAGTGAAAGAAGAAATAAAACATCAGTGAGTCACAATACCACAATTATTTACTAAATGCAGCCTGTATTAGCAAACTGTGTTTTTAAATGTGCTTCTTCAAATAGTAACCTTACTGCTTAGAGAAGAGATGACAGCAAAATAAAACAAAGCCCTTTAAGCTCAGTTTTCTTTTATATTGCCTATTTTAAAAGGCATTTTTTTTAGCCAGACTGCATGTTAAGATTAACTATCCATTCACTGCAACAACTTTACTGAAGAAGGATGAGAAAGAAGTCCATATAATATTGCCCACAAGAGCAGTTAAGTATCAGGAGAAATATCTTGAAAGTAATTGATATTAAGAAATTCAAATAATGTAAATTGTTTTGGGGGAGAGCTTCAAGTAGAGGATGGAAAACCATCTATTGAGGATTTCTAGTGCTAAGTTTTATACATCAAGCAAGGGTCAGACCAAATTGTCAACAGGACCTTTTCTAACTCCAAGATTCTGCTTCAGTATCTGGTTTCCTATACAGACCAACGTAAGTCTTTGGTAGGCCATTAATCATAACCTAAGGTCTCCTTGCTGCTATTCCTCAGCAGGTGAGACTTAGACATAAATTACCTTAACCCAAGAAGGAGGGCATAGTTATTATGGCTAAAAGTGACTGGTAGCTAACATCAATTTGTCTACTTCTCTCTTTATGCTATTTTAACTAGTGATCATCATACAACTAGTGGTAATAGATTCTATGTAAACCCTACCCTGTGCGACATGAAGATGAAGATGTTTTACTGCTGTTCTCTGGTGTTAACTTATATCTTGTCATGAAATGCAAACACAATTCCATTTCTCTCTTTCTCATCGGCCACCTTGATACCCGATTCCCTCTCAGAAGTCCTCAGGGAAGCATCCATTATTCTATGTAGCTGAGCCTAGGGGACATGTAGCTCAGCAACATAGTTTGATGACTTCAGTATACATAACTGGAAGGAGATAAAAACAGAACATAGGAAGTGTCCCACTAGAAAATGCCCCACCTAATCCTGCAATCTGTTCTTCCAGTGGCCAAGCAGCTACACAAGGTCAGCAAGATACACGGACGCAGCTTGCTTTTCTTAGTCCCCTAGCACTTAGCCACTGGAACAATACCTACCTTCTATTGCCATCTGATAGCCATTAATAGCTCATGAAATTATCCAGGCAGGTAGCAAATTCCACATGCCATGAAGGTGAATTCCAAAATTTAGCTATGCATTGTTTGTGTGTCCTGATTTGTCCAGGGTTCAGCTTCATTGGGTGACCTCCAATTCTAGCATTTCGAGAAAGGGATAAAAAAATTTGTCCTATTCCCTTTGGCTACCGCATGCACAATCTTCAACATTCAGCGCTTGAAATATTCATTACAAAAACACAACAGTGAGGAAATGCACCAGAGCTGTGAAATGCAATCTTTTAAGAACTGCTCATCTATCATAGGAAAGACTCCAGCCTATGGACATGAAATAATTGGGAGGTCTATATGTCAGGAATCTACGTCATTTGATCTTATCAGACAAAGAAGTTTGTTTCTGAGGGAAACAGAACTTGAATCTGATTGGTTCAGCAACTGGGTAAAATTTATAACATATGGTTTTGGTATCGGGGAAGCCAGGCATTGAGAGGAAAAATAAGTTTGATTAATTAAGGGTTATTAATGTTTTGCTATTCCATGCAGGGAAGGGGGGAGGGTATGTTTGTCAGTCTTATATTTTTGTGACTGATGAACAGTTGAGATATGTAATGTGATATTACTGTATTTTTGGTTGCATACTATTCAACACAATTTTTTAAAAACTGCTCATCTATCATAGAAAAAAGGTTAGAAGAAACAGCAGTTATCAGCAAACACTATTATAGACCAGGAAATCTATGGGAAATACAGGAAACCCTCAAAAGTCTGAGTTCCCTATCTGCAAGTCTCAGTTTTCATTTATGACAAAATGAGACACTTCCTCATTGATCGCTTGTGGTTATCCATGAGTGTTGAGAGGTAACTGGCTTTGGAGAAGATTTTTTGCTGAGCACCATATCAAGGACAAAACCAAGAGCTCAGGCTGTCCATGTTATTCATAAGGAAGACACAGAATATTTCTTTATGCAACATGATTATTTTGCTAAATTCAAAGAAGAAAATAACCTTGAGCTGGTCCCAGGTAATACTAGTAGCTTTTCAGTAATATTGTACATAAGAGATCACAAAAAAGGAGTGAAGCTAAAACTTTGAAAGAATATTTGCAAGACCTCAAATTCCATTATATAATATCTGAACAAGAAGTGTTTTTACAGTCTGGTACTAATGAAAGTTACACTGTACAGGAATATAAAGTCATTAAAAGAGAAGCAATGATAAGATACCGTATATTCTGGCGTATAAGACGACTGGGTGTATAAGACGACCCCCGACTTTTGAGAAGATTTTCCTGGGTTAAGAAGTAGTCTTATATGCCAGAATATACAGTATATGACTTGATTTCTGAACTAAGCTTTTCCTTTACCAATGAAATGGTCACAAAATGTCATTTTGGTACTGATGAGCATTAGGTGCTGCCAAAATGGAGCTAATTCAAAAAACAACAAATATTGAGGGAGCCAGAAACTTTTCTTCTTACTATTACCAACAGGAGGAAGAAATATCAGTATAATACCATTTCCTAGGCCCAAACCCATGAATCTGCAAGCCTGAGCACCATTAACTTAAAACAGTGAGAGAAGTTCATGCTCACAAATACAAGAACCCCATGGTTTTTAAACCCACAAATAATTAAGGGTGACTATGATTGTATAAAGTAGGGATCAATATCTTGTGAACCTAGAGATATTACATCTCCTGTATCTGTTGTCAAGAAGCAAGTGTGGAGAGGGAGCCAGGGCTAGAATCTAAAGCCCCTGGATTCAAATTTCATAAAAGCTCCCTGGGTACCCTTATACCATTTACTCCTTTTTAGCCAAGTCTTCTTCAGAAGATTTATTTCTTGGATTTATATACAACAGACTTCATAAAGACTCCTTTCAGTTTACCAGTAAAAACACAGACCCTGAACAATTAAAGAGAGACAACGAAGGCGGATCATGGTTACCCCATGAATCATTACCAAAGGCAAACATTAAGACGTGTTTCAAAAGAGTTTTGAAACGGCAACAGCAAGGGAACTATCCAGATTTTATTTGGAAGTGAGTTCAAGAGAAGAGAGCTGCAACTGAAAAGCTTTTTTCTTTCCTATGGCTCCTGTTACCTTCTCTAGGGCGGAAGTTTAAAGATGTAATGAATGAGCCAAGTACAAAGGACGGGCACAAACTGGGTGCAAGAGATGGGCTTAAATTGTTGAGAGGAAAAAATGGGGAGCCAAGGAATCATGTGCACACCTTTGTGCTTTTTAGGGGGGAAAAAGGATAAAAAATAAAAGCGAAGGCATTGTACAACTTCCTCCTATTTAGATAATGGCCATTTCAACAAAGGTGGGACACTGACCCATAGAGATCCAGCCAACTGCCTTCCACATAAGGCCCCATCCCCCTTGAAGCACTTCATACACATTGGATGTAACAATGGAGCAAGATGCGGCTTTAAACTGGCACTGTATCCTGCTTCTGTGACCTTGACAAAGTAGTTCACTAGTGGAAAACTGTTGGTATACTGGACCACAAAGGGCATGCTGGCCTGTATACACAAGACATAAATGTTGATGAACAGGATCAGGGTTCAGGATCAGCTATTTCTTAGTTTGCTTCTGAAAAATGTCTTACCACATTGGCCATCCATCCATCCATCCATCCATCCACCCACCCACCTACCCACCCACCCATCCATCCCACGCTATATCCCTTAAGGAGGGTTACAACAATAGAAACAAAATATAAAATAAACATCCCAAAAATAATAACATTCTAAAATAATGACTGAATGGGGAGGAAGATGATTTCAAAGGCCAGGATAAATAAGTGTTTTTACCAAATATGGAATAAGTCAACATAAGCAACAAGTAAAATGAGTTAGCATTCCTAGAAAAGTACAAGAAGATCTTCAAATCTGCTCATGGCATAAAGTCATGTCTCCATTCCACTCTGGCTGCCCCCAAACCCACAGTTTGACAGAGACAGAGAGTAGGGATGTACACAGATATTCAAAAATTCAAAAATCCAATTCGAATTTGATGAATATCGATATCGATTTTCAAAAATCCAAATTTGCGAATCCAATATGAATTTTTGAATAATTTGACTGAATAGAACATCATACATTGCATCCGAATATCAGGTCTATTTTATTTTTTATTTTTATTTACTTATTTATTTATTTATTTATTTATTTATTTATTTATTTATTTATTTATATTTCAATTTATATGCCGCCCCATACCCGAGGGTCTCTGGGCGGCTCACAACATTTAAAAAAGATGTATAAAAACAGTATCAAAAATAAAACAAATTTAAAAATACAGTTTTAAAAGTACAAAACAGTTAAAAACATCAGCGGTTTTCAGTGAGGGGAAGTGTGGGGAACATTTAACCAAAGGCCTGTGTGAAAAGGAACGTTTTCACCGCCTTCCTGAATAAAAACAGAGAAGGGGCCTGACGCACCTCAAGGGGGAGACCATTCCACAGCCTGGGGGCCACCACTGAGAAGGCCCTCTCCCGGGTACCCACCCGCCTAACTAAAGAAGGTGGAGGGATCACCAGAAGGGCCTCCCCTCCAGATCTTAGAACACGGGCAGGTCGATATGGGAGAAGGCGCTCCTTTAGATATCTGGGACTCAAGTCATTTGTGCTTGCAAGTTATTTGTGCTTATAACACAACAACAGGATGCAAGCGGGACAAAAATGGGATGCACACAAATTCAAAAATGTTGGTAACATTCGTATAATTTGATTTGAATCAGATTTTCAAAAATACGGATTCGCATAATCCAGGTTTGAATCGGATTTTCAAAAATACAGATTTTTTATTCAAATCAAATATTCAAACTGACTCAAATTCAAATGTAAAAAATACACATCCCTAACAGAGAGTACTGTTAGGTTCTCATTCGCTCACTCGCTCATTGATAAGAAAGCTACCTCAACATTTGAAGATACGTTTGTCTGCACCAAGACATTACAGTGTCCGTTACTTCTGTATAAAGGTTAGCCACTAGTGGCTTAGAAATTAACTTATGTAAGACAACTGGTTTCATCTTTGGGAAGGACTGCAGTCAAAATATTAACAAGACGTTTCACTATGGCCAAACAAGGAGTTAAGTAGTTACACATTAATGGCATGCTTTAGTTAGCCAAAGCAATTTAGCAAGGCTTGTTCAAGTTAAGTACATAAAACTCTTGGTTGGATAAGATCTTAGTCACTCTGTTCCTATAGGAAGCCAATCAACAAGACAAGAGCGCCATAGTACAGTATTTTGCCCATACACGCTCTAGAAATCACTTAATACCAGAATGGCTAATAGCCATTCACTGCTACCCCTACTCCTTTAAAACTATCCAACTATATGGCTCTTACTGTATGTTAGCAAACTCCATAACTCGTACACTGTGGGAAGAATCTTAAAAAATAAGCTATTTCCTTGAGTTCTGTGATTACTTATAGGCAACCTGTAATGAAATGCTCTTGGAGCAGGTTACAATATCAAGTAGAGACACAAAATACATTAACTGAATATAAAAGAACAATAAAAGCTTTTAAAAATCAGTATAGTACTGACTGACATACAGCCCACTGGCCAAAAAAGAAAATATTTTGAATTACAAAAAGAATTACAAAAGCTTACCCAACTATGTGTTCCCTATCACATACAATTTTGTACTCCTCTGTTGTGCATGTTCAGCCACTCATTTAATTATTATTGTTGCTGCCTTTAGTGAAAGTATAAAGCGTCAAATCACATGAAGCAATAGCTTTCCCCTATTTGCCACTGGTTATTTATTTATTTATTTATGTATTTATTTATATTCCATCTAGTTCCAATAATGATGATAATAATATTTATAGTGCCCCTTCCACCAAGGGATGGTACAGGCAGGGTTAAAAATGTATCACAGCAAAAATGTATCACAACAGCTCATAATCAAAGGGTAATATAAACCCAAGAATTATCAAAATCCATTAAACAGATCCTACTGTTCAAAGTTATCTTATTAACAAGGTTTCAGATATGCTGGAGAAAATTCATAGAGCTAGTAGTTATTTATAGACACCATTGTTATAATATAGTGTTTTTCTTAATGTACTGTTTAGACTTTGTTACCTGCCCTGAGACCTCCAGGTATAGGGTGGGATAGAAATAAATAAAATGAAGACTGGAAATAAAGCTGAGGACAGCCTGAAAAATCTAGTTATTTTTAGCTCTGAGTACAGAAACCTGAAGAATATGATATTTTTATCCATATGCTCGCAGGGATGCCACACAAATTATTCTTTACTATTTCAGAATATAGGACAAGGAATAATGACCTAACAATACAACAGTGATATTTCCAGTTACGTACTGTACAGCAACAACACAAAACTTCCTCAAAGGGTAATTTTAAAGTGGAAAAAGAGGTACCAGTTCCCTCATTACAGAAGATGTTCAAGGATATCTATATAGTATAAATTTACTCACTGTACCAGACCAAAATATGTATAATTGTTACTATAAAATGTCATAAAATAATTTGCAAATGCCTTGAGTTATAACTGCATTTTCAGAAGTATTTTTGCACAATCTGCAAAGAATTACTAAGCAATTGTTTCCTTAGAAGGATGACAGTGGCAAGAAATCTGATTGTATTGTTTAAACTAAGATTTGTCAAGAAGGTCATGTAGAAACACTGCCTCACCTACCAGGAAACTGGCTTACCAATGTTCCAACAAAGGCCAGCCAGCTGTCAGAGAGGTTTCAATTTGCATTCCTTCATTACTCAATGGTCTAGGTGGCTGTTTCCCAAATTATTTCGTTTTTCATATTTTTAACAGTTTTGCACAAATGCTGCATTGAAGGGCAACCAGAATGATTAAGGGGCTGGAACACCTCCTTTACGAAATTAGACTGCAACGTCTAGGCTTCTTCAGTCTGGAAAGATGGCGTTTAAGAGGAGACCTGATTGAAATATATAAAATCATGAACGGTATAGAAAAGATGGATAGAAAAAAATTATTTTCTCTGTCGCACAACACTAAAACCAGGGGGCACTTTATGAAGTTGATGGGTAGGAGAGTCGGATCAGACAAGGGGAATTATTTCTTCACCTGTGGAATTCGGTGCCAGAAGAGGTGGTAACAGCTACCAGCCTAGATGGCTTTAAGGAAGCCTAGATGGCTTTATGGATGGCAGATGTATCAATGGCTACTAGAATGGTTGCCTAGGTACATCTTTCAGGACACTTTTAAGGCCATTTGCTGGGATTTGAGAGCAGGAAAATGCCCATGGGCATTTGGCGGGCCACTGTGGCCTGATCCAGCAGACCTTCTCTTATGTTCTTATGTTCTAATTAAATCTATAAAGAATGAATCACTATTTTTACTCTATTCTTAAGTAAAAAGAGTTTTATGGCTTCAGGATTTTTTTAAAAAATTAACATTGTTAATTTTGGTTGGGAACCTCTTCCCCCAAACTGAAAATTCATTTAATTTTTTAATTTTATTTATAATATGTCTATACTCTTTACCAAGAAATCTCAAAGCAGTTTACAAAAATAAATATTAAAAACAAAGATAAGAACACTTTAAATCATACAGTTATTTTAAAAATGTGGGCTAAGGTGGGATAAGGAAAACTAATTCTTACACAGGGAATGCCTGGGTGAAAATACTGGCTCTTTAGAATACTGAGCAAACTCTAAAAATGCATTTAAATCCTTCAATTAAAAATAATATGTAATGGGAATGAAAACATTTTTAAGCTCTCTATTGTAATCTGACAGTTACACAACAGTTTGCAATTGTTGCACTTAAGAATCCACTTTTCAATCTGATCTTGATACAGACCTACCTCAGAAAGGCTGGAATAAAATTAGAAATGAAAGACCAGCAGGCATAATTTGTCTTAAAGCTCAGGAAATAAACATAAAATTCTGTATAGATCAGCGGTTCTCAACCTTCCTAATGCCATGACCCCTTAATGGAGTTCCTCATGTTGTGGAGACCCCCAACCACGGGGGTAAAGCAGCTGGGAAGTGGGAGGGAAGGGCGGCGGGAGACTTGTCAGGACCCCTCTGAAAGGGTAGTTCAACCCCCAAAGGGGTCCCAACCCCCAGGTTGAGAACCACTGGTATAGATGGTATAGAATCCCTGTACTACTAGCCTGAACACTACAAATGTATTCTCTGAGATGTTAGCATAATTATGGTGGAATAGGAGGATCATATTATTGCAATGGATTGTGTTGCAAGTCAGTTAATCCATTTTGGACGGAGGTTAATGCAGAAATCCAAATGATACTGCATATTACAACTGAGCTATCTCTGGAACTTTGCCTTTCCTTGTCTGGACTGAAATTCAACCAACCCTTCACAAGGAATCCTAAGCTATTGAAATTTATGATTTTAGCAGCAAGAACCTCCAACTAATTGGAAAGTACTATCAACCTTGAATATAAATTGCTAGTATCAGAATCTATGGTATATAGTCACCAGTGAGCTTCTAACGTTCCAAATTAAATTAATGATGGGCTTATACCCAACTTTGATCAGTTCTTTCCTTAACATGCTTTGTAGTTACTGTAATAAAGGCTTTGTGTGCCAGAGGGAGGTGGTTTCTATTCCTGTTAGGGGTTAGTTGTGGCAGGGAGATTTGAGGTTTGTTTCTAGAGAGCTGTTCTATTTTTATTGGTCTGGTCTTTTATAAAAATAATAATAATGATCTATTTTTCACCACCATTTTGAAAAATCTGTAAATTAGCATGAGAATTAACATGAACAGCATATTATTATATAAAATAAACATAATGTGCAGCTAACCCAGATTCTGGGATGTGGTTAATCCAGGGTATGGGACTTTTGCTCCTGCATATATTTATTAGCTAAGTTTAAGGTGTGGAACAGTCAATTTAAAAACAAAACATAAAAATGTACAGCCTGATTGGATCACCAGCTGTTCTCACACTGGAAACTAATATGGAAACTCACAAGTGTGGGATAGGTTGCACCTTTGATCAGCTGGTCTCCAGAAGCATGTGGTCTCTCCTGCCAGAGAAAGTCACACAACCATCAAAGCTGGTTGCCACTGATATCCCTGATCATCTTGGACTGGTTCAAAGCCTTTTGGAAGTCTCTAAAGCTGATGGTCAAGGCCATAACTTGCGGTAAAGAATTCCAAAGTTGAACAATGTACTATCCATACTTTTCTAAGACACAGTTTAGTTCTTGTGTTCAAGGAAGAAGGAAAACCTAATTCACTTTGTCCATAGCATGTTCTAGATGTTCTTCCTACTTGTCTTCTTCCTAGACTTCTTTTTAATCCCAACTATTTCAATGCTTTGTTGTAGAGGACTACTTCTAGCCCCCTCATCATTTCAATTTGAATCCTTTCCAATTCTGCTACTGTATATCCTTTTTGGAATGAGGAAACCAAAACTGCAGGCAAGTACTTCAAGAGAGGTCATATTGTCACTTTGTACAGAGGCATTATGATGGCATAATTTAATAAATTATGATTTAAGATAAATATCAATAAAGAACAAAGGGGGAATAGGATTGAAATTATTAACGAAATGAAGAAGAAACAAAATAGAATTGGGGAGAATTTAACAGTCAACACATTTTATTAAGCCCAGAAAAGAAGTGATGTTTGCCCTTGTGATACACTATTTCTGGAAGGCCTGTTATGTTAATAAAGTCCTCATTTATACACAAACCCAGTAGGGTTGCATATGCATCTTAGATGCCCACTAATAAGTACTGAGGCATACAGCCACAGCCCAGGATTTCAGGCAAAAGATGGAAGGAATGGCAGAGGATGAGATGGATAGTGTTATGGAAGCAATGGACATGAGCTTAGGCAACCTCCAGGAAGTACTGGAGGAGAAAGGACCTGGTGTGCTGTGGCCCATGAAGTCACACAACTGAACGACAACAACAAAACTATAGGCAGATAAGGAATGTTCAAGAGACAAATTGAAAGTTATATCTCGATCTTGTTCACTTTTACTGGGGCATACTCCCAAGAGAGTATGCACTGGACTGCAATCTTAATTATTTGGAATATTTTCAGCATTTGTTTTTCACATTTGTTCAAACCCAACAACAAGTTCTGTGCCAGAAAGTTCTTACTTGGCAGTGCTCACTGAATCTAAATTTGAAGAACTTGGGGGAGAAAGAGACTAATTACGAATGTCTTCATTATAATAGTGTTCAGAGTAGTATTTTTCAACTTTTTATAAATATTGAATATGTACACTGCTCATTAGACCTCTTCCTGTTTGAAAATTCTTTTTCTGTTTTTATTACATCCTGTTCAAATCTGCGGCTTATACCCTTATTTGATGCATTAGGGAAAAAAGCATTCTTGAAGCCGTAGCGCTGTGCAAAGTGAACTAGCGCCAGCAGCTTTTGTAACAGAACAATGGCTTCAGAAGCATTAATAAGGAAACAATACATTTCAAAGCCTTGTGACCCAGGGTCAGTTTTTTTTAAAAAAAATGTTAAAAATAAATCCAAGTACTGTTATTTCAAACTTAATTGCACAAACCGTTTGCTTTGCAGCCATGAACACAGCAGACATGTAATGAGAGACACTATTCAAACCTTATGTGGTGGGAATAAATTCTACACCATTGTTAAGAAGGTCAGTTTTAGTATATCTAATTTAGAGCAGGATTTGCCTAAGATAACACTTAGATAAATTCTCATTAGTAATCAATGCAGTTTATTCAGAATGAGCTATTTTTGGTAAACAAGTATAGAATTTTCTAGAAACCGCATGCAGAGTCAGTTTGAGGAAAACATTAGTAATGTGAAAAGAATTTGGACAGCTGGAAATATAGACTTGAGGTTTGGCATTTTTAGAAAATGCACTAAAGAAACCATTAACAGGTTCAAGTAAATTGAGAAGCAATTTCTCACAGTTATTAATACATTTATTAATCTTGAGCAGATCTTCCTTTTATCATTTTGAAACCCTTTTCTACTTACATGGTGTAAACTGAACTGAAAGTAACTACTTCCTGTGCAATTCTACAAATGTATTCAAAAAAATCAAGTTTCAGCTGAATGTGACTTACTACCAACAGGTAGCTGAACATAAAACTGCAGCCTATGAAACTAACGCTGAAATACACAACTTCAAACCTTTGGAAACCATTAATTAGTTCTGCAATAGAATCAGCCTTTTACACATGCTTAGTTCCACTTTCATTCAAAAACTGATCAGTAAAGTTCCTGGTGATCTTTACTGGGACAGGGTAACGGGCCATGCTACCTCAGCTGTTCTCTTTGATCACTTGCCAGCTTTTCATAGTGGTGTCATACTTTTGGAAAGGCTTCACAGACTAGGGGCTTGAGGCAAAGCATTAAGAGCGCTTTCAGTCCTATCTCCTAAATAGATACCAAATAGTTGCCAGAGGGGATTTTTGTTTGGTATTCTTCAGGAAGTAATCAGCTTCCATACTTCGTATCTACAGGAAGCCATTAGGACAACATATCAGGAGAGGCTGATGAGGTGTTTAACTGTTCCCTGGTGGTATGGGCTGGATGTGGACTAACACATTGAAGTTGAATTCAAATAAGATAAAGGTACTAAATGTCAGGGGTTCACAAGTAAAGAGAAAAGCCATCCTGACCTTGAGGGGATTTAATTGTAATGGTTTGTAGTTTAGGAATACTTCTCGATTCACTGCTGTTACTAGAGGCTCAGGTGGCAGCAGTGACCAGAAGTCCTTTTTCCCAACCAGGCTTGGTTGACAATTTTAGTCTTTCCTGAACAGAGATATTTTGGCCACAGTAATCCGTGGTCTGGTAACTCCCAGATTGGACTACTGCAATGAACTCTATGCAGGGTTGCTCTTGGATGGTTCAGAAGCGGCAGTCAATGCAAAAAACATCAGCAAGACTTTTAATAGGTACTCCTGAGTGGATGCATACCATGCTAGTCTGACTGAACCTAATTCAAGATCATAATATTTGGGCTCCATGTACCTAGAAGAGTATCTCGTCAGATATGGACCTTTCTATCCCTTAAGATCTGTGGATGAAGCCCTCTTGGTAATGCCACCTCTATCAGAAGCTAAAGGTTTGAGGGCATAGGAGAGGACTTCTCTGTTGTGGAATGACCTCTGTTTTCAGGTATCTCTAGCTACATCACCCTAGTCTTTGACTGAAGAGGTAGTTGTCCTTCCCCTTTCACTCCCTGTAAGCTGTGGGTTCTGATCATCTGAGTATGCAGAGAAATTAAAATGTAAACAAGCAAAGAATGGGATGAAAAAATTTAAATAACTTATCTCAGGGAGGGGAGTTTAATTAGCAACAACACAGTAACCTCTTTCTTAAATAAAAAGCACTTAATTTTTGAGTAACTTAAGAGACGCAATGGTAGTTATAACCAGTAGCTCAACAAGTCTCACAGCCTGTTCTCCTAGCGGCCAGACTATTGCATATGGAAGTCAAAAAAGCAGTGCCCACAGTCTCCAGGCAGCTGGTCTTTGGGAACATATTACCTCCTTTATCAGAGACAATGAATAGGATTAAGGATGAGCTCTTACTTAAACATGATCATGAGTTAACCAACCTGTTGATTAAATCTATAGCTGACATACAGAATCTAGAACACAGGCCATAGTATCCTTCAAAGTTTACAGAAGTGGGAATTTCAGCAAACAGCAGAAAATAGCTCATGAAATTCCTTCTTAAATCTATTAAGGACAGAGAAATTTTAAAATGTGTTTCACATGACAGTCTTAGGACATTCAGCATTTACACTTTCTTCTTCCATGTCTCTATTAACTGTATCTATTCTGCTGTTCAAAATTCTGAATACTGCACTTCATTCACTTACTCTTCATCCAGTTTCCTTTTTTTCCTCCCTCAACAATGATTTTGCCCACTGAGCAAGTTCAGTCTTCCCCAAGACATTGAGGAAATCACTCCAGGGCTTTTCCCACACTTCATTAACTTTCACTTTAAAGTACTTTCACAAGAATTAGGCATGAGTGGCACCATTTTTCTAGTGCTTTACAATATAAAAAATAAGGTAATGATGATCATACCGGGAAGCAAAAAAAACCCTAAGAAGCTATACTTTCCACAGATTGAAAGTGGCATAAGGAAGAATTTCAACACATGCTCAAATTACTTTTGCAGTGCAAATATTGAAGTTCAGGACTTCTCCTTTTTCCACCTGGTCATCCTATGACTGACCACAGAAAGAAAAACTTACATCCAGACTTGTTTTCCTTTTTCATAATGTGTCAGTGGTGACAACATATTTTTCAATATTTGTGTTGTGCTTAAAGCACTGAACTCTTTATTGCTAATGAACATTTATATACTATATTTTTAAAAGTAGTTCATAATACTTTCCATATTTAAACCATGCATCAGTATCAATAACGATTATCTGTATGTCAGGGACCCATTCTTTTCTCTGCACAGATGGACATCTTCACACCAAGTACAAACAAAGGTAGGATGTCATAAATTATGATCATCCTATATTCAATTACTGGATCTCAAGGAGCTTTTCTTAACATTTTTTTCTTTGGGACAGAAGATGTAATTTTATCTAGGATTCATCCTACAGTTTAAGAAAATGATTTTAGGAGAGAATGGTATTTAGTTGGAAAGCGTACATTTTGGATTAGGTTAAACTGAAGTTCCTTGTTTTAAATACTCTGTCTCTTAGCCAAATCTAAGTTGGCCAAATGAAGACGAAGCTCTTTTCCTCCCACCTACAAATACAGTGTCTTTACCAAGCTATCTTTGCTGAAATACCCTTTCTTATGCAACTTTTCATCTGGCCACTCTAGCTAAAGTACTGTAATTCAGGTCCTTTCTTATCCCAGGTAAACTGTGTCATCTCTCTGATTACTTTCATACAAAGTAAGAAGAATAATGCCAGTACTGTACACCTAGAGAAAAATGCTGGAGACTGTTCAAAGCACAGTAAACCTAACAGCAGAGTTAGAAGAAAATGGACTTCTCCAACCAACCTAGCAACAAAACATGCCAGTGAAAATAAGAAAATTAAGATGTTAATTTTTTTTCTTTTGGAAACAAGTCTGTGAATGGCACAACATAAATAAAATTGTTACCATGATTACAAAATAAATTAAATAATGACGGCTGCACAGAATATCTGTAATACAACAGAACATACTGGTTAAAACACATTTGTTCACCCAGGCCTTCAGAGACTGCATTTGGTTTTTTGCTCCTTTTTTCCTTCCATTCACAGTTGGTCATTACCTCTGAATTTTGTGGATTTGTTTACCACCCATGGAACTGTGGTGAAAGGCAATGTATAAATCTTTTTAAAAATAGATACAGTTCACCTTAAAAAGGAGGGGGGAGTTATTAGCATTCAGATGGTAAAACTGCTCTATGAAAACCACTGTTCTTGGTTGCTCCAGTATAAAGGGGAATTCTACATGTCTCTAAAAAACAGTAGCAGCAAAACTGGTTCATATTTCTGTTTTACCAGCAGCACAGCCTGTCCCAATGTGCAAAAAGCAGGCCCCTTACCTGCCACCTTCCGTAGCTGAGTAGCAGCAGTGCCAAAGGGATGGCAGTGCCAGACATGGCATGCGTGGAGGGCATGCTGTACTCAGAGTTGTAGAAAATTTCCAGCTTCACCACGGGCGGGGAGGCAGGGCGAGGCCACCGGATGACATCCTTGGTGCACTGGCCCAAGTACATGACCCAAACCCAAATGATGATAAGCCTCCTGCCCAGCCAAGCATCCACATTCCAGATGCAGAAAGGGAAGAAGAGGATATAGAAAAGCTCATTGCCGAGTTCGGTGCCCAGGCTGAACAGGTAGTAAAGGAGAGGGCTGCGGATGGAGAACTCCTGGTGTATGGTCTCCCCTGTCAGGGAGTTACGGCGAGGTTTTTTAAAAACCCAGTTCTTCTCCCTTCTTGTCTTTTGGGGGTCCCCCGCCCCGCAGCTTTCGCCGGCAATCAGCCCGTTCTCCGTGCCGTTGGAGCGCCTCCCCGCCTCGTCCTTCTCGTCCACCTCAGCGGGGCCTGGGAGGCGGTGGCGCCCCTCGCCGTCTGCCAGAGCGGAGGAGGGGCAGCTCCCGTTGGCCAGCAGCAGCGGGGCATCGTCCCCGGCGCCGGACCTCCAGCCCGGGGGAGGCTCCACGCCGCACAGCTGCTGGAAGCGGGCGACTTTCTCCGGGTCCTGCAGGAAGGCGGCCAGGCGGCGGTGCAGCGGGGCCATCCCGAAGGAGGCAGCGACCGGACTCTAGCCCGGCAGGAGGACGCGGGACTAAGGGACGGACTTGGAAGGGAGTTTCGTCGGCTAAGACGGGGGAGGGAAGCCGCGGAGTCAGCAGCGCCAACCCAACGCCCGACTGGAGAGCAGAAGCTGGCGGAGGACGGGGCCGCCGGCTTTGGCAGCTGTCGCGCCCTCTCTCCCCGCCCTGCCCCTTCTTATTCCCAAACTGGAGGGAGGGTGGGGAGGACGAAGGAGCCGCCGCCGCCGGGTGAAGCCAAAGGGTGGGAGGGGGCAGGACTGAGGAAAGAGCTGCTGCTGCGGGACGGGACCAGCGCCGGGCGAGGCTCAGGATGAGGGGCAGGCGCGGGACGGGGCTTTATGGCGGGCAGGGGGAAAGGAGGCCGCCGCTTTCGACTGGGGCGCACGGAGTGGAGCGGCGGCGGCGACGGTTGAGGCAGCGAGTTTACCTCAGCCGCCTCTGAGGGGAAGGCGGCGTGGGGGGGGGGAGGTCGAAGGCGGCGGCGGGGGAAGGGCAGGGTGGAAAGGAGGCTCCTCCGGCGGCAGTGAGGACGACGACCACGGGGCCCCGGCGAGGAAGGAAGCGGCGGCAGGCCAGGCGGGCGAGGGAGGGCGGTCAGGCGGTGGCGGCACCCGTCATCCCGCCGCCTCGGCGCTTGTGCCCGTGCGCCCGGCACTCGCGAGTCAGTCAGCTAGCCGCTCGGCTGCGCGCTCTCTTCGGCCTCGGGGGGCTCGCGTCTCCCCTCCACCTTCCTTGCTCGCCTCCCCGCCCCCCACGGTCCAAGGTCCGTCCAGTTAGTCAGTCAATAGGCAGCCGCCGCCGCCGCCGCCGTCCTCCGCTCAGCCCTGACGCGCACGCGCCAAATGTTCTCCCTCCCGCCACCTCGTCCGCATCGAAAAGCCTCGCACGAGCTGCCAGAGCGCGCGCAGCGAAACTCCCTCAGGAAAAGCGCGACCGGGGATTACTCCGCGCGGCCGGGAAGGCCCAGTGCGCACGCGCAGGAGGGGAGCCGTTGGGTCGCGCGCGCGCGCGGCTGAGGAGAAGATGGGGCCTTTTTTATTTTTTTTCATTTCAAAGCCAAGAGGGCGGAAAACGGAAAAATAAATCATTTATTTAGGCATATGACTCCACCAGGTCTTCACTAAACTGCCGTGCCCTCCCCGCCCGTTTGGGTCTGAGAGAAATAGGGAGTGCTTGTATTTACATGGTTTTCTCCTCCATTTTCGTGCAGTTCCTTTCATTATACAGTGTTCGTGTGAATTGCCCGCGTGCTCGTGTTGTGTACAGATTTTGTAGTGATTTTCACCCATGCCGTGAGCTTTCGGCTAAGATTATACACTACGCCTCCTCAGTTGTTTAAAAGATATTTCATTAGACGTGTTTAAACAAAGATATACAACAATGAACATCCACAAATGACATAACAAGCAACATATAACCTTCCCCCTCCCTCCCCAACTTAATGACTCCTTAAAAAATTAAAATAACTTTCCTTCTATTTATTTCCCTCGATTCTAGTTTTCTCATTCTCGTGTTACTCCCAAGTTTTGCGGAGCTGATGTTTTAGTCAAACTTGCTGCGGTTTTGTTCTTTAAACGCCCACGCTTTCCCAAAAAGGCCTTTCTAACAAATGCATAGACTCTGCTGAGCAAGACTAGCTTTTTGAGCTGGGAAACCACCACAGCTGGTCTTGGGGTAATATAGTCAGGTGTTTATTATTGGACTCTAAATAGATTCCTGGACTCTGCCTGCATCATAGGGGCCAGAGTCCGTGCATAGGGTTAGACTCAAAATGGGAATCATATTGAAGGAAGATTTGCCAGAGCCAGGAGGACTTCAAAACCCAATCACTATCACATGATGTGGGGTTGTTGGCTACCAGTCTGTCTGGTTTCAAAAAAGATTTGGACCAATCTGTGTAAGTCAGGGCTTTCAATGGCAGTTTTTGCACTAGCTCTAAAGACCCCATTAAGATTTCATTTGGGACCTGACTGGTACCAATAAGGCCTCCTCTGTCCCGACACAAGATCCCTTTAAGATCCCATTAGGGCCCCATCCTGAAGGCCCTGTCCTGAGTGCTGGGTCCTTCGGGCCTTAAATCTGGATTTCCTGTGGACCCCTTTAATGGCATCCACAGTCCAGTCTTCAGCCATGAAGATCGGATGGTAGGATGCACGTACGCACAACTTAACAAGCCAATGGAGTCACCATTCGCAGCGGGGTGACTTTGGCTACACTCCACTGCTCACAGCTACGGAAGCCATGCAGGCCTCCGTAGCTGTCTACAGAGTCAAGCACAGGCTTTGTAGTTGCTGCCAATCACGCCACGCCACCAGTGACCCTTCCAGGCTCTGGCAAAATGGAGCATTGGATTGTGTGCTACGGTGTCTGCATGGTGCTCCGTTTAGCACCCGCTGCAGTCGGGTGCTAGAGGGCCCATACGGATGTATGGGGTCCTCACCAAGATCTGGATCTGTCAGGACTGGATTCAAGTGAGGACCCCTTCGCAAAGATCCAGATTGTCTAAATCTGGATTTCCAGAGGTAAGTGCAAAAACAGGAATAAGCTATTAGCCCTGATGGCAGTAGGTGGTGGTCTGCCTCTAAAGGCCAGCTTCTGGGAGATGACAAGCAGAGCAGGCTGTATGCTCAGGTCCTTATGCAGCCTGTTGGCCCTGCAAGAGCAAGACTGCTAGATTAGATGGGCCATGGGGACAACCCAGGGGACATTTATGTTCTTATGTAGGTAGCCAAGCGTTCTGGGACTGCTTTCTCTTTCAAGATCCTTGGATATGCATTCGATGCTGGATCTCTGTGACTACCAGCAGAATTTCTTTCCCATCAACAGGCAATTATAGATTATAATCCTCTTTGTGAAGTAAAGTAGATTTCATTTTTGCCCTATTTTTCACTAGAAAGCCTGAAAAGGCAGAGAGTAAGAAAAGCCTGTATGGAATACTTGCTTTGTGATGCTGAAAGGATGAGGCAGCCCCAGGTTTAAAAGTATTTGCTTTCCTTTATCCTTACAGTGGTACCTTGACATACGAGTTTAATTCGTTCCGTAACCTTGCTCTTATGTCAAATCGCTCGTATCTCAAAGCAATTTTCCCATTAATCCATTCCAGCTCCCAAAACACCACCTCAGTTGTTTTTGTTATGTACTGTACTGTATTTACATACTCATATCTCAAATCTTGCTCTCATCTCAAAGCAAAATATCACTCACTCGGCGGCTTGTATCTCAAAACACTTGTATGTCAGGGCACTTGTATGTCGAGGTACCACTGTATAGTCCTTCTTTCTATACAAGTATAATAAACGACTGAGATTCTTTAAGAGGTAAAAGAAGAGTTCAGATAGCAATAAGAGTTCAGATAGCAATAAAAAGTTTGGGGAAAGGTATTATATTTTATAAGCTGTTGTAGGGGTTTTTTTAGAGGCTTAAGGGCAGAGCAGAACAAAATAGCTTTCAATAAAAAGCTAGAATTGAGGGCCTTTCTGCACTTGGCTCAGTAAGCAAGATGGGGGTTGTTCCTGGACACTGCATCCGCACCTCACAGAGCAGTTTTTTATCCAGAAATGGCTCCATGCATCCCAGAGCATCCTCAAGGCAATATAAGCATGGTGCATTTAAAACTGCATCACATTTATACTAGCTGCCAGTCTAGGATATCCTGGCAAGCTCCCATTGGCACCCCTTTCACATGTGACTGGCAGTTCATGCATGATTATGTACCACATTGCCTGGTTGCCCTGGCAATGGTACCACACAGGCACACTCACAGTGTTGCCAGGGTTTTGTGATGGCCACTGTCTGGGAGGCTATTCATACTATGGGTATGTTTGGAGTGATCCAGCCATCTGGAAGTGCGGATGGTGACAGGATTCTAGTGCTATGTGTTCTAGCAAATGGAGGCATGGTGCCTTCCAAGTGGGGGATTGTGGGAGGAAAACTTGCTGGGAGCAAACATAGGAAAACTAGGAGATGATTTCCATAATGGAAGAGGTCCCCCCTTCCCCTAAAATTAATTATCAGGCAGGACCAAATCGTATAATAATAAAAATGGTGTCTGCTGTGAGAAAAGGCTCACAATTGTCCGATAACTTAATAGTGAAAATGCACTCCAAGATATCATGCTGGTTCAATTGTTATTAGGGTTTAGGTGTAATTGTTTCTGCCTTTGCAGACCCAAACATCCTCTTCTTCATATTCAATTCCATGAGAGATAATGTAGCAAGTAAAGTGTGTTCTGGGAGAACATTCCCACCCCAGCTTCAGGTCCTTTGACTAGCTGCTAGCAATTTATATTTGGCTAATGGATACCATGATTTCATAAAGTAGGCTGCCTATAAAGGATGTCTAATTGCTACTGTGTACCTAAGCATTTAGAAAATCAGTGCAAGAGGTTTCCTCATTTAATAACTTATTTCCCAATGCCATAATTACAATGTAAATATAATATCTTCATATGTTAGGATAAAATGAATGAATGGGTAAATAATAGTCTTGGCAGCAGGAAAAGGACTTCAATTTTCAAACTGAGCAACATCTTTCCTTCTGTCTGAAGAAATCCCATCAAGATGTGATGTAACTGATGAAAAGAGGAATATGCTGAGCAACTAAATATAGAAATCTGTTTCCGGTTTCAGTTGTAGCCTGTTTTAAACTGTACAGAGTCAGATGTATGTTTATTAACTCTCATTTGTAGAAGTTTTTGGGCTGTTATGCTGAGTTCCCTAGTGTAATAGCCCCCAAACTTCTGCAAATGAGATTGAATCTGGCTGTGGAAGCCGGATTAACTATTTAATGGTTCCATCTAGCCTGGTATCATCATTTATTTTGACTGGAAATACCTGTCCATGACATTAATAGGGTGGCCACCACCAATTGCAGATATGTTCAGTTTTATCATTTTCTTATTTGTTTTGTTTTTAATGTTCTGCAAAGGTAAATTGTTATGCTTGATCTGTATATATGGGTCGATGTGTTTGAGAACCTTCTGTTTGGATTTTATATTTAAATGTATATTATAGTACAAGTTAATATTGTGTTTTGTTCCTGTATTCTCTCTGGTAATGGCTTGTAAACCAGTTTGAGAATGCCATGGAAAGGCAGTATAGAACTAAAGAACTGCTGATGATGATGATT
Source organism: Aspidoscelis tigris stejnegeri (assembly GCA_023333525.1). Taxonomy (NCBI): domain Eukaryota; kingdom Metazoa; phylum Chordata; class Lepidosauria; order Squamata; family Teiidae; genus Aspidoscelis; species Aspidoscelis tigris. The sequence goes on along the minus strand of JALMGA010000003.1, from coordinate 106,630,194 downwards.
TGTAAACCTCTTTGGGTCTTCCGAATCTATGGTATATACATTTCATACATGTATGCATATATCCATAACGTTAAGAAGACTAGCATTTTCCGGGGAAGAACCTATACTTAGGGGTAGAACAGCAGCTTAGAAAGCAGAAAAGTTCAAGCACCTCCTGGCATTTCCTGGTAAGATGGTATGGCGAGACGCTTCTTTGTCCATGGCCCCAAAATTGTATTCATATGTGCATCTAGTCAGCCTACTTACAGTTTTAAAGAAAGCTGAAATTTCAGAGTCTCCAACATTTGTGGAATGATGAACACAGATGATACAGTGGTACCTCGACATGCAAGTGCCCTGACATACAAGTGTTTTGAGATACAAGCTGCCGAGCGAGTGATATTTTGCTTTGAGATAAGAGCAAGATTTGAGATACGAGTATGTAAATACAGTACAGTACATAACAAAACCAACTGAGGTGGTGTTTTGGGAGCTGGAATGGATTAATGGGAAAATTGCTTTGAGATACGAGCGATTTGACATAAGAGATTAAACTTGTATGTCAAGGTACCACTGTATTCTGAAAAAGTGGGGTGGGCACCTTTCCCATCTATGGGACAGGAAAGGAAGTGCAAAATTGCTCCCGGTTTAAAAAAAAAAAGCAATCAACTTAACAATTGCAAATGTGTGTCTTTCTTCTCTTTCTTCCCATCAAGTGTTCTGAGAATAACAATACATGATGATGTGTGAACAGACATACGGCTGGACTCATGTATCTGCTGAAACGGTAACCACGGTTTTAGTTAACCACGGTTACCGGATCAGACCCAGCCACCCCCATGGGCACCATAAGGGAAAAGCACCCAGAACTGGAAGGCCTATTTTGGCCTCCAGAAGGCCTATTTCAGCCTCTGTAGAGCGTTGGAATAGGCATGTAACGCCACTGGAGCTTGTCCCAAAATGTAAGGGGTGCGTGGGAGGCAGGTGGCAGATGTCCACTGGTGTTGCAAGCCTATTCCAATCCTCTCCAGAGACTGAAATAGGCCTTCCAGAGGCCAGAAAAGCACTTCCGATTCTGGGGTTGCACAACCCCAGAACTGGAAGGCCTGTTTACGATTTTTTTCCCCTTGCTATTAATTTTATTTATTAAAATTTTTCCATTATTACATTGCTTAAGGTTCCCTACACTTCCTCGGCTTATCCAACTTCTATATTATATATCCATTATTTATTGCTCCACATCTTTATCTCTCCTCCGATTCCGATTTATTCTTTGTCTTCACTCGAACCCATGGTTTCAGGTAACCACAGTAGAAGCCGGAACATATCCCCAGTGGATACGGGGCACTGACTGTATACAATATTGGTGGCTGATGCCCATAGTGGCTAGTGGAACAGAGGGAAAGATATTTGAAAGGGCATGGTAACAGGAGTTTGAATATGCAGAGCAAATGTGTGAGACCCAAAAGGATTGTGGTTCTGTGGAAACCCAAATGAAAATTGACTTCACTGAACACAGTGGATTATTTATTTATTTATATTTATATTTATGTCCCGCCCTATACCGTTGGTCTCAGGGTGGGTTACAAACAAGTTAAAACAGTAATATGCATAAGAACACTTAAAAACCAACAAGCAAACAAACAAATGAAAAATCCAGCATATTTAAAAAACGTAAATACTGTATTAAAATACTAAAGTCTCCAGTGGGAGAGGGGGAAATTGTCATAAACACACTGGTCAACACTGAACTGAAGCATGCACAAAGGAGAACAGGAAAGTGAACTCAAGCTCCGACCAGGGTGTGGTTAACTACTCTCCATGCTATCCTTACAAGCTGGTTGTAGCAGAAACAACAGCAGCAACTAATCATTTGTTGCGTTTTCATGATACCACATTCACATGCCTGGTGTGGCTACCTCACCTCCCTAATATTAGGGCTCTTTCATAAGATCTTTCCTGGCTTCCTTATCAATCAGTTACCAGAACTGAGCATAGCATCTTACATATATAATACGCAGGCATAGCATATTCTCTTTGATGAAAATACACTGCTTGCTTCCCCTACCCAGTCTACAGAAAATGACTTAGAAACATTCCATTTTGATACGTTCTGTGGACTTTGGATTGCTTTTCAAGTTATGAGGATCATGCTCTAGCTTCAGCTTTCAAAACAACAACAGATCTCCAGTCATGAGACTTAAAGCTTTCACTGCCTTAGAATAATAATACATTAACACCCTCTCTTTGGGTGACCTGAAGACTTTGCCCCGTTGTTGTGGCTAGGTGACTTTGCCTCTGTCACACACTCACCAGCTGGGGCCTACTTTAACCAAGGGCAAGGTATGCTTCAGGAAACATTAGCATCTCAAGAGTTTCATAAAGGCACACAATAGTCAATCCTGTCATGTATTTGAAATTGTTCCCTTTTCGGTAGTCGTTTCTGAAATAGTGTCCCCTCTAAAATTTGAAGAGGTGGTGACAGTGACCAGCCTGGATAACTTTAAGAAAGGATTAGGTAAATTCACGAGGACAGGCTACTAGAACTGATGCCTTGATACTGCCTCCAGGCTGGAGAGAGGCAGGATGCCACTAAAGGCCATTTGCACGTATTTGAGAGTAGGTAAAATTTTTGTCTTTGTCTTCCACCTGAGATTCACAGAAGCAACTGGGGGGGGGGGGGAGTGCCAGGCCCTTTGTGAAACAATATGCTGGACTAGATGGGCTGCAGGCCAGTTCAACTGGCCTCCTTATGAAGAAGAGTTGGCTTTTCTACCTCGCTTTTCTCACCCATTTAAGGGGACTCAAAGCGGCTGACAAATCTTTGGTGCTTTTCCACTGTCACTAAAAGTACCCATTAATGGGTACGTAATGGCATTTTTGTACCCATTAATGGGTACTTAATGGGTACTTCTAGTGACAGTGGAAAAACACCCCTTCTGTTCTTCTCCTTACAAAAGTCACCCTGTGAGGTGGGTGGGGATGTGAGAGCTCAGAAGAGAGCTATGACTAGCCCAAGGTCACCCAGCTGGCATTCATGGGGGAGGGCAGAATCAAACCCGGTATTCCCAGATAAGAGTCCAGCTCCCTAACCACTAGACCAGTAATTCCCAAAGTGGTCCAGGTGGACCCCCAGGGGTCCACGGGAGACTCAACGGGGGTCTACATTGGCATGAAAAAAGGGGGTTCACAAGTAGTAAGTGGGGGTCCATGAAAATTTATCTGGTTTCGATAGTGAACAAAAATGTTGGCTTGGCTTTACCTATCAATGTAGGCAGATAATATTTTAAGAAGGTCAGCGACTGTTACTTGTAAAAATTTGCATATTCAATATTCAGTACAACGCGTGTCGAGACTTGCAAAGTGCTGCCTGTCCGCAACGCTTTTACCATTCCAAATTTAGGGTTGGAACTCAGCTGTGATGCAAATTTCCATCGTTAGATCTAATCTTCATATTTTTTGACGAGTTTTGGGAATATGGTAGAAATGTAGCAGCAGGGGGTCCACCGAAATCAGTAAAATTTTGAAACTGGTCTACGAGAAAAAAAAGTTTGGGAACCTCTGCACTAGACCAAACTGACTCTTACAGAACTTAAGACTTCTGGTCTTTCAGCACCAACTGAAGACTTTTCCTTTCATCCAGGCCTTTCCAGAGCAAATATTTGCTTTCCCCATCGTTGATTTCAATCATGTTTTTATATAACTATTATGAATTTAGTAATTTCTACTCTCCATATTTTGTAAACGACTTTGAGATTATGTAAATATTTTAAATAAAAACAAAGCTACAACTCAGATTGAATGAAGTGAGGGCAACCAGCTAATGCGAAAGGATAACAATCCAGAATTTGTTTTCACTCTTTTCTTTGTTCTCGGAAATTTATCTTCCTTTCTTGCCTTACTTTGCTGAAGGTTATAATGACTTTAAAAAAACACTTATCACATTTGTATGTCTTTTTCCCTCTAAAGAGACTTGTATATTTTTATCCTTAAAAGAGGCTGTGGAGTAGAAGTAGAATCAAACCTGGTATTCCCAGATAAGAATCCGGCTCCTTAACCACTAGACTAGAATAAAAATAGTGGCCCTATCCAGATGCGATTAATGTAGCATCATTATGGTGCTACTATGGTAGGGTCACCTCACATATCGTAGACAACGCCACTATAGCGTCACTTTTTCATCCCTGAAAGCTCTTTTAACCATTGCTGGAAAATCCACTGCTGGTGACCGGTTTTCCAGCTGTAGCTCTTTTTAAGGATCCACTTGTCTTCTCCACAGGAGGTGACAGTGCGAAAAAGCTCAGTGTCTGCATGGGATTAGTGGTAATCTGGATCATATCCATGCTAAGAGTGCAGTAATCCAGGTTAGTGGTAGACCCGATAAATTCATATTATATCTGTACTAGCGCCATCTGATCCAGATCAAGGAAGCGGCATCCATAAGTAGGATGGGACTAGGAAAATCGGTATCTGTGAGAGACCTCAAGGAACTTGTGCTGTGACAGTGAGATAGTAAAGCTGCCTTCACAGCCCCTTCAGAACTCTGACCACACTGATGGCAATATTTGCATTGCCTGCAAAGACACCTAGCCCCACTAGCTGGATACAACATTTGATCAATAGGCACATGGACCAATTGCATTAGGTTGCCTGGAGTTCACCTCCACTAATACAGAGCACTGCTTAAGCATTTACATTCTGTGGATTCTTAGAACATATTTGCTGCCATCCAGCCTGTTTAATGCAGATTCCTCTGCTCGCGATTAATCTGGATCAAGCTAATCCAGTTTCACTAATCTGGATTAGGGACAGTAAGTGCAGAAAGGGCCATAGACTGGATCTAACCCTGCACCACTATTTACTTTTTGAAATCTGGGTCTCTCCTTTATAGGGTCACTTACTTCCATCTGTGCAGTGCACATACATCACACACAATGCCAAGTCTTTTCTCTTTGCTGACTACATCAGTATCTTCCTTATGGCCTGAACTGTGCCCAGAAATGGGCAGCTGATTTTTATAACTAAAGACAGACCCATGGCATTTACTTCTGAAGTGTGACACTCTGTCTTAGTTCTTTCAAGCTCTATCACTGCTGAACCTTGGTCTCTTTCTCAGAAATCCCTATTGGTACTTACACTTATCTTCTTGCCAAGAAGATAAAGGTGACTGCTCAAGTAATGCTGAGCAAATGCCTTACCCTTAGAATAATGCAATTATGCCATGACTGTAAGACTGAGTGAGAGATTCCTCTGAGTGGAAAGACCAACCCCCAACACAAAGTTCTATCACCTTTTGGACCTTCTGATCATGGATAATTCACCCATGATCAAGGCACCGGCCACGAGGCCTTTTGAGTCAGCCAAAACAGCAGGAACTGCTCTTGCAGAGTGCCAGTCTGTGGTACATCCTCCAGCTATAAGCCCAGCATGTTGGTTTAGCACAGAAGCTCCCGAGCTGAGAGAAACAAGTTGGCACGGGCAGGTAATATGGAAGAAGGTGTTCCTTAAGATATTTTGGGCCCAAGACATTTAGGGCCTTATAAGTCAAAGTTAACACCTTGAATTTGGCTCGGTAGCGAATTGGCAGCCAGTGCAACTCTTTTAAAACCTGTGTGATGTGCATCTGGCCAGCTGTCCCAGTCAGCAGTCTAGCAGCTGCATTCTGCACCAGCTGCAACTTCTGAAACGTCTTCAAGTGCAGTCCCATGTAGAGCGCGTTACAATAGTCCAATCTGGAGGTTACCAGAGCATGGGTAACTAGTGATCAAGTCATCTCTATCCAAAAAGGGCTTCAGTTGACACACCAGGCATTGTTGGGAATAGGCATTCTTAGCTACAGCCTCCACCTGGGCTTCGAGCATCAGCACAGACTCTAAGAGTAACCCCAAATTTTGCACCTGTCCTTCCAGGGCATTACAACTCCATCAAGGACAGGATTCCTCCCAACTTCACAGACACGAGACCCAGTGACACACAGCACCTCCGGCTTGTTTGGATTCAGCTTCAACTTACTGGCTGGCCCTCATCCAGCCCATTACCGCCTCCAGGTGTCAAGCGCTTCAACCACCTCTCCTGATTCAGGTGGCACAGAGAGACAGACCTGGGTGTCATCTGCATATTGATGGCACCTCACTCCAAATCTCCTGATGACCTGTCCCAGTTAAGAGATTAAAAAGGTTTCTGATGTTGGCACTTAGTCACTCTTCTGGGATGGAATCATCCTACCAAAGGACATGAATAGGATAGTACTGCCTCTCAAATGAGGAACAAATGAGCAAACAAATCACTGTTTTGGAAAATACTGGGAGGACTCTTAGGACTCTTAATCCCAAAGCGTTCAAAATGGAGTTTTGCTCATCTCTAGTTACTGCTGCTTGCATAATCACAAATGCAACCTTGTGAAGAAGGAAACGGAAGGCACCAGTAAAAGGACTTTGCTAAGAGAAGTTCTGCAGGAACGCTGCTGCTTTCTATTTCTCCGCACTTCCTTTTGTTTGTTCTTTTAGAGCCTTATAACCTTTCCTGTGTCAACAAACTAGAGGACTTAATGAGCAATTGCCTGATAATAAGTTTTTAAAAAAGGAAGAAATTTGGCCCATTCCACATAGAGCACTATCCTGAAATAGGAAGGAGCTTAAAGGCTTTTGCATACTACTAGCATGTAGGGGTGTGCACAAATGCAATTTTTGAACTCGATTTGTAATGTGTCGAAAATTTGAAAATCCGAATAATGAAAAAATGAAGTACAGACATTCAGTTCGGTACAAATATATTCATATGTATTTGGACAAATAATTTGGACATTTGTATCTCTACCAGTACATACGCATCTTGTACAAATCCCATTTTCATCCCTTACAGATGCGTACAGGTATGTATGGGATGCCTACGGGTACGTATGGGATGTGTACATACCTGTACAGCTACAAATGTCTGAATTATTTGTACAAATAACTGAGCTATTCATATTCATTCAAATTCAGAAATCTGAACGCCCAGACGTTTGATTCGTATACGAATGTCCGAATTCATATGAATAATGAATATTTCAAATATTCGTGCACATCCCTATTACCCTTTTTCCCCCAAAATAAGACCTACTCTAAAAATAAGCCCTAGTGTGTAATTAAGAGCAAAAATTAATATAAGACCCTGTCTTATTTTGGGGGAAACATGGGTAGCATGGGTTATGACAGTCTCTTCCCTTTCTTAGCATACTCTTTCTATACAGGATGGAGTATAGACCAGTCTAGGACAATCAAAATGGCACCCTAATCCAGTTTACAGGTGGATCCCAAAATCAAGGCCTACTGGCATGCCAGGTTTAATATACTTGACTACAGAGGCTTATGGGTGGCATGCCTCTGTGGTCTGGTCTGCCAAGGGGGACCCATTTTGGCAGCACAACAGGCATGCTGTCTAAATGCGCCCCTATGACTCTGAATGCCAGGAACTTCTGTTCTTGGCATTCAAAGCATTTGGAGTCCCCACCCCCCACATGCCTGCTCCAAAGCTGGTGCAGGCATCAGAGCTGGCATGGGAGCTGGCATAGGACAGGTTGTTCCAATGGAGTCAAGCCTTGCCCTGAGCATGAAGCAACATTTTAAAATACTTTTAATATTTTACGTATCTTATTTTTACTATGGTGCACCCTTAGACCTTTGGGTGAAGGGTGGAATATAAATTCCTTGAATAAATGAATGAATAAATAAACTCGTCCCAGATGGCTTGCTAATCACAGGTCACAGTGATCTCTCCTCAATCAGGACATTTTATTTTTTAAAAAAATTATTGAATAATATGCAACAAAAAAACCCAGTGATATCACATTAGATGTCTAGTTATGAGAATACAAGAAACCAACAAATAACCATACCTTCCGCCCTCCCCTGCATGGAACAGCTAAACATTAATAACCCTTAATTAATACTATTTAAATGGCAAACCCAACTTATTTTTCCTTTCAATGCCTGGCTTCCGCCCATGCCCAAACCATATATTATACATTTTTCCCAATTGCTGAAACAATCGGTTTTAAGTTTTATTCCCCTCAGAAACAAACTTCTTTGTCTGATAAGGTCATATAACATAAATCCTGACATAAAAGCTTCCCAGTTGTTTAATGCCCATAGGCTGGAGTCTTTCTATCCCTTTGCTAACACCATTTGGGCAGCTCTCATTGATCGTTTCAGAAGATATTTGTCATTTTCAGTACAATTAGCCATATTTATTTGATGCATGATACACATTTCTTTATACTGTCTAATCTGGTTATTAATAATCTTGTCTGTTTCTATATTAGCCTGTTGCCAAAAGCCCTGTGTTCTTTGGACCTCCCCTGTTTGAGGATAGTGTCCATAAGTGCAAATATGGCCCCCACTAATATCATTTGGCAAATCCACAGTCAATCATTTTACTTGGCTCATAATGACATTTCATTTACCTTTCCCCTAGTTTTATTGAAAGAAGCTTTAGTAACAGATGACCTTTCTTTATAGCCAACCATAAAATTAGGCTTTAATGACACTACAGACTGAAGCAGCCATTTGCCAATATTTTTTTATATATATATGAGAGAGGGCCCAGGAGTAGAAAAGGTTAAGTAATATAAATTGTAAAGTACAGATTTAAGGGTTTCAGAAGTAGGGGAAAATCTTGGCACTTTGAAACTGGTTAGGTTTTGCAATGTAAATATATCATGCCCCCCCCCCCCCCCGGCTTTCCTTTCAAAGTTTCCTTTTTCTTTGCTGAGAAATGAAAGTATCTGGACAGTTTTGTTTAAGCAACAAACAACAACAAGACCACTTGGGTTCTCACAGCAATGCCCAGGATGAACTTTCTAAAGCTGAGTAAAATGTCCGCTGAAGAAATGCCAAGTGATGGTTAGAGCCCTTGAGTGTCATATTAAGATTTATTTATATTTGCTTAGATAATGCATCCTTCTTTGTTCGGCTTTACATTATACTGTTTTTCAGCTCTGCATGCCCATGTTCATCCTTCACATCTTTCCTTAGTGTGAAAAATACTGGTTGTTGCACATGTCACAAGATCTGGGAAAGAGGAGGACACTAGACTACATACTATGCAATGTGTTCCCAGAATCACAGGCTGAGAAACCCTTGTATCTTTACTTAATTGTCTCCTCCAGAGTAGCTACATGCAGACAAGTCACTACTCAAGGCATGAGGCAGGGAGAAGAACAGCATAAGAACATAAGACGAGCCCTGCTGGATCAGGCCACAGCCCATCTAGTCCAGCATCCTGTCCCACAAAGTGGCCCACCAATTGCTTATGAGCATCTCAAGGAGAAGGTGAAGGCAAACTCTTCACCTGCTCTCGGTTCCCTGCAAATAGCCTTTAGAGGCACCCTGCTTATTTCTTCAACTTGGAAGGGGTACCTAGGCATCCATTCTAGTAGACATTGATACACCTGCAAGGGAGAGGTGCATTCCTTGCATCAGACCACGCACAAAACCTTTGCAGATACCATGCCTCATAAAATCTTAAGAGTTCCAAGGCCATCAAGTCTAATCCCCTGCTCAATTAAAGCTTCAGTAGACCATCCCTAAGAGATAACTCTCCAGCCTGTGCTTGAAGACCTCCAGTGAAGGCAAAAATACCTCTCCATCAGATAACCTATCCCACTGACTGGCAGGTCTTACTGTCAGGAAATTCCTCCCCACTTTAACCCATATATACTTCCTTGAGGTACCAACCCATTGGTTCTATTCCTGCCCTCTAGGGCAAGGAAGAATTAAGACAAATCCCTCTACAGGTGTGCTCTTCAGATATTTTAAGGCAGTTATTGTATATCCTCCCTCAGTCTTCTCTTCTGCAGAGTAAACACGATGAGGTCTTTTAACTGTTCCTCAGAGAACTTGGTTTTGCAAATCCCTCACCATCTTAGCAGCCCTTCTTTGAACTTGCTCCAATGTGTCGATGTCTTTTTAAATTCTGGGTTCCCAGACCTGATCCCAGGACCCCAATGAGGCTTGACCAAGGCAGAGTAGAATGGAATAATTATGTACCATGACCTAGATTTCGCTTAATTAGGGATGGGCAAAAAAGGTTCATCTCCTTTGCAATTCATAGAAATTGTGAAGGTTCAAAACCTCACATCTGAATTGAATATTTGTTATTTCAAAGACTGACATTTGTGCGTGAAGTGAAAGTTTCTTTGCTTCATCTGAAACTTTGGAGAGGATTTGGAGCGGATTCGGAAGAGATCCAGAGCTGTGACTGGTGGCGGCTGGGGTGAGAGGAGAAACAACCAAGTCTTGTGCTGCACCTGTGAGATTGGAGCCTTTGCCACGGCCTCCTCTAGGTGTGGGTTCCAGCTGAAGATGGAGGAACGGAGGGACACCTGGGTTGGTTGTTGTTGCTTTGCTACAATTTCAGTTCCATTTCTCCTTTGACATTTTTGAATTGTCTTGTGTTAATTGGTCTTATGGTTTATTTTTTATTTGATACTGTGTATTGTAGTTTTTTAGATTACATAGCTTATTATTAGAATTTTGTACATTGCTTACGATATATATTTGATGTTTTAGTTATTGAAACTGATTTCCTTACTTGCTGTATTTACTTGCTGTATTTCTCTGAAGTGATTATTGTATTTGCATTGTATCTTTTCCATTTGTTGTAAACCACCTTGAGCAAACTTTTCTTTTGGAAAGGCAGTACACAAATAAAAATGGAAATGGAAACCCTTACTCAATACAACCTAAGATTGTATTTGCCTTCTTAGCAGCTGTGCAACATTCCTGGTGCTAGAAAAGTCCAGGTAACAGCGGTATTCATTGGATGTTGGCACCTTTGAGACATACGTATCTGGCCTTAGAATCAGTGTCATCCACAAATTACAGCGCTTAAGACAATAACATCATAGAACTTGGTATGTACGTGTGAATGTATATATGAATATATGTCTGTATCTGTCTATCTGAAAAATGAATCTTGCATTTCTCAAATATCTTAAGAGATCATCATGTAGACGTTTGTCATCCTAGGAGCAGTTCATTTCCAAAAAATGTAATTAAAAGACAGCTGTGGGACTGCAAAGATGTGTTAATTCTCCTTAAAGTATTTTTTATACTTTTTAATCACGTTTCCTAATCAGTTTACCAAAGAACTAAAAAACTAAAAATATAAAAACACAAGCTACAAAACTGAAACAGCAGTATAAAATGAAACACCTGCTTGCTTTGCTGAAGAAATTCATCATAGCTTAAACTATCTGCTAAGCGTCAGATTCAGTTTCTAGCACTTTGAATCCTTAAAGCAGCCTTTCTTTCCAAAGCCCAAAGATTACTGTTGCCTATTAAACATTATTATCTTGCACACATGTGAGGACTTTAAGAGCTTTCAAATATACATTGTACACAATATGCAAAACCCTTTCCAAATGAAATCTCAAAGTTAAGCTTTTTCAATCAAGGGTGCGTCAAGGCACGAAGAACACAGAGTACTGTACTGGGGGGGGGGGAATTGCTGGCAGAAGTTTGGGGAACGATATCACATGACCTGCCTAAGCTACACCACTAGATATTTCTATTTGTACTGGCTTGTTTAAACAAGGACTGATAAGAAGTAACCAGGAACATTATTACTAAAGCAATAACAGTGCCTGAAAGTGAAAAGGAAAAGTTGTTTCCTTACTTAGCTAAAGGCCAGGACAAAGAGGTGAGTCTTCACTGCTCTCCCAAACACGTGAAAGTACGTGATGTATCTCAGGTAGTAGAATATTCCATAATCTGGGGCTATCCCTGAGAAGGCCTTATCCCTGGTGGCCACCTCTATTGCTACTGAAGGTGGTGGTACAACCAGGAGGGCCTCCCCTACAAATTTTACGGCATGGGCAGGGCAATATGGAAGAAGGCATTCCTTTAGATATTTGGGCTCCAAGGCATTTAGGGCCTTATAGGTTGAACTAGGCTTGGTAGCAATATATGGATGTGGGCCACAGCAACAGGACTGAACAATTATTTGCTGTTCAACTTTGGCCTTTCCTAAAATACTAGAACCGGAGGTCACCCAATCAAGCTGAAGCCTGGAAGAACTGGGATAGGCAAAAAGATTTTTAAAACATAGTGCATAGTTTATTTATTTTTTCTGTCCCACTCTATACCTGAAGGTCTCAGGGTGGGTAACAACATTTAAAATCAAATATATTAAAATGATAAGAGGCTATATTAAAATAACAGTGTCTGCAAGTGGGAAGGGAAAGTGTGTCCCCGTTTAACTAAAGGCCAGAGCAAAGAGGTGCGTTTTCACCACCTTCCTGAACATATACAGTGAAGGAGCCTGACGCACCTCAAAGGGAGACTATTCCACAGCCTAGGGGACATGACTGAGAAGGCCCTTTCCCGGGTGCCCACCCATTTTGCTGCTGAGGGTGGTGAGATGACCAGGAACGCCTCTCCTCCAGATCTTAAATCACGGGCAGGTCAATATGGGAATTTTCTATCAAGAGATGTGGTACTGGCAACCAGATTGGATGGCTTTCAAAACATTTGGATCAATTCACAGAAGTAAGGGCTATCAACTACTGGCTTTGACAGCTGGGTGACTGTCACTGGTAACAGGAGGTTTGGTGGCCAGTGGTTAGGAGACTGAGAGCAGGGCAAACTATGCCCTTGGTGCCTTGCTAGTACAGCCAACTGGCCACTGGGTCCCTTTTCACAGTGGGGCATACAGAAAATAACCACACAGCACATTGGCCTCCCAGAAGGCCATATCCCCCATTGATTGATATGTGTGCACAGAACAAGGCCTTGGGGTGGGATATACTATACTCGCTCCATCTATGGTCTGCTTGCAAGCTGTCCACAAGCATTCTGCCCTGGTATTCCAGATCATCCAGCTGCAAGCGAATAGCATGCAGGCTGTGGTCTAGTATGTCAAGGTTGGCACTGGAAGCACCCCACTTTTGGGCACCTGGACAAAAAAGCCCTGGCTGGCAACTTTGAAGGCCTGGACCCAGGTGCCTTCATACCTTGGGACTTCATACCTTGGGACAGGTTGCCTGTCTCAGTCCTTCACAGTCCAAGATAGTCTGGAACAGTGCAGAAAGGGCCTATGAAAACAGACGGCTGGACTAGATGGGCCACAGGTCTGATTCAGTGGGGCAGTTATTATGTTCTGATCAAAATCAAATGGCAAATTACTGTTTATACTGTGATGTCCACACACAGATCAGATACAACTGGAACTGGCATGCCTGAGTTCTGGACAGTTCCTATACTGCAACACCTGCTGAACTTTGCTCTTCTAACCAACTATTTAAGGTGCAAGAATACCATCTCCCTTTCCCTCTAATCCAGTGGTTCTCAACCATCCTAATGCCGGGACCCCTTAATGGAGTTCCTCATGTTGTGGAGACCCCCAACCATGGGGGCAGAGCAGCTTGGAGGTGGGAGGAAAGGGTGGCAGGAGACCCGTCGCGACCCCTCTGAAAGGGTAGTTCAACCCCCAAAGGGGTCCTGACCCCCAGGTTGAGAACCATTGCTCTAATCACACTCCTTTACATTTCCTTCTAAAGAAATATTGGGTTGAGTTTATTTTAGGATTATGGAAGTTTGCATATTTCTATAAGAGTCTAAGTCAACTACTGGCATTGGGGTAGTAGACTAAGAGCCTTAGTTAATTATGATATTCTTGTTCAAAAGAACAAAGCAGCCAGAGCTGGGTTCAAGGTTAAGTGACAAAGGTTGGGACTGTTTACATTTACCAGTTGGAGCAGATCCCTCATTCCCTGGTCAGACCTGTCCACATTTACCATTTCCATAGCCAGCCCAGTGGAACATAAGAACATAAGAGGAGCCCTGCTGGATCAGGCCACAGTCCATCTAGTTCAGCATCCTGTCGCACACAGTGGCCCACCAAATGCTCATGGGCATCTCAAGCAGAAACAAGGACAAACCTTAGGGCTGTTAGCCCATTTAATTATGTTTTATATTTTGTTTTATATTTTTGATACTGTATTTTAATTTGTCATATTGTTTAATACTTTTTAAGGGGGGGAGGGACCATAATGTTTTATTCTTATATGATGTTTTTATATTTATTGTTGTCAACCGCCAGGATTGGTTCGCCACAGGGCGGTATACAAATAAATATTATTATTATTATTATTATTATTATTATTATTATTATTATTATTATTATTATTATTATTATTATTATTATTATTATTATTATTATTATTATTATTATTATTATTATTATTATTAGCTCAAGGTTTGGGGAGTTGTAGTTTACAAAAGGGAGCTTCCCCAGATCTTACTAATAGCTGTGTCTTCTGTAAGGCAGGCTGAAAGATATGCTATCAAGGGCTGATAAAGAACATTGTCCTGGTGCCAAGACAGACAGTTTGACAACTGAAAGAAATGTGCTTTTGTACCAAAGAGGCAGCAGGTCTATGTTCAAACCCTGGCTCAGGCTGCCTCCAGACAGCAAGAGGTAATGCAGGATCGAAAAAAGATCCCACACTTGCTTGTTGCCACCCATCACCCAGGTGCGAGGAGCAATCCTGGGCTTACCCAGAAGTCAGTTTGGTCTAGTGGTTAGGGAGCCGGACTCTTATCTGGGAATACCGGGTTTGATTCTACCCTCCTCCATGAAGCCAGCTGGGTGACCTTGGGCTAGTCACAGCTCTCTTCTGAGCTCCCACAGCCCTACCTACTTCACAGGGTTTCTTTTCTGGGGGGAAGAACATAAAGCTTTGTCAGCTGCTCTGAGTCCCCTTAAATGGGTGAGAAAAGCAGGGTAGAAAAGCCGACTCTTCTTCTTCTACCCCATATCTGTCAGCAGCTGTGGGATGGGATTAATTGGGGCTTCTGGAAACCATAAAAGCACCTGCCCCATTTTCTTTTCTTGTTCTTTGTGTGCTTGGCAAGCTCCCAACAGCCCCAATCGACCCCATCCCAAGAGCTGCTGACAGACATCAAGGTAAACGTCGCTATTACAGGAAATCTGGCATCATTGCTGGATTTCCTGTAACAATGATATTATGGGCTTTCAATCATCTAGATTGGGACTATATTAGGAATGCTTTAGATATCTCTGGCATTCACAATATATAATAAGACAGTGGCAGGTTTTATCGCACATCTGGATGCAGCCTGAATCTTGAGTGGCCTTATGAGAATATCTGCACGCTTCAAGTATCACCTAACCAACCTTATAGTGAGAACATCACAGAGGTGTTTGGAAAAGCATACAAATCCAGTACTCCTGGAAATGAGGGAGAGGGGAGGGGGCAGGGAAAAACAAGGGTGATAATTATTTTTTGCCTCTGTGCACACAATCACCGAGTTGCTATGGTGAAAGCCATTGCTGCAAATAGACCTCTAATTATAACACACCTCGTTTGCAGTCAATGAGCCATCACTAAGCACCATTATTTTGCCAGCCAGATTGGTCTCCCTTTAACCATGAATGGTTACTGTTTACAGTAAATGAACAGTGGCACCAAAGGCAGTTATTAGAATCTCACCAAAGAAGAGGATTTATGGATCATGAACGAGGCTGCTGCTGAGGCCCCTGGGGAGCCATTTTGGGTTACCTCCTGCTTGTTCTTTGCTCTCTTGCTCCTTTGAAGCGGGCTCAGTTCACTGCTCCTTTTGATGTGGCTTTTAGCTGGTGGGAGTGATATATCTTTTAATGAAACTGAAGCTTTGTTCCCTTAGGTTCAATTATTCATAAAGGGTTTCATGCATCACAAGGAAGCAAGACACAACTTGTGAGCATGACCCAGGAGGGAGTCTTGACTGAAATACAATTTCATCAGCGTTTCAGATTGTTCCACTTCTGAGCTTCAGCTCCCATAAGCCTTTGCGGCTTTAGCCAAATAAAAGAGCTGTTTCCAAACTTTAGACGTCACAGTGCTTTGCTTCCCGGCTACAGTTGTACAGTGCATTGTTTCATTTATTTTTAATCACCTCTTGCAAGTGGCTGCAGCTCAGTAGTAGAGAAAACGGCAAGGAAAGCAGAAGGTCGCTGGTTTGATTCCCAGGGTCTCCTCAGAAGGAGGCAATGGCAAACTACTTCTGTATCTCTGCTAAGAAAACTGCGTGGAGGTTCCTTTGCAGTCTGGAAGTGGTTGTAACTCAGTGGTTAAGAAAACCGCATGGAAAACTGAGGGTTGTGGGGAAATGGCAAACCACATCTGTATCTCTGCCAAGAAAACCACATAGAGGCACCCACGCAGTCAACCAGGAGTTGCCAGACTTGGCAGGATCTAAAAGAATCACATCTTAACAACATTCCTGCCATCCTCGCTACTCCCTTGCATGGCAGAATAGAGAGAACTAGAGATAGGAAATGTCTGGTTCATCTGGTGGATTATAGTTCCCATTTGTGTTGGATATTAGCCATGTTGCTGTAGGCTGGTAAAAGTTGGACTCAAACAACATCCAGAGAATCACATAATCCCTGGGAGTCTAGAACTAGGCTGCCCTTACCTGCACCACTAAAGTTCCTTCCCCTGCAGAGAATTTCTGCTAGGCTGGGATAAAGGAC
This sequence comes from Aspidoscelis tigris stejnegeri, assembly GCA_023333525.1. Lineage (NCBI taxonomy): Eukaryota > Metazoa > Chordata > Lepidosauria > Squamata > Teiidae > Aspidoscelis > Aspidoscelis tigris. The sequence continues at coordinate 106,613,694 of JALMGA010000003.1, read as the reverse complement.
CAAAATTGGATCGCCTAATCCCAACCAATCAAGGTGGAGGAGCTTGATCATTTAGCCAGTACTCTGAACAGTGGTCTGAGCTCACATCCAGCATCCCCTTGGTATGCAGATAGATAGGATCAGCTACCTGCCTAAGGAGCCTGCCACAGTAAATTAGGTGTGTCTGATTTGTGTACTTATTTTTGTCTTTCTCCCTAAACTAACTGAAGGAGTGCCTTCCCTCACACAGATCTCCCCAAATATTGAGTTCACAGGAGGAAGGCTGCCTTGTTCCACCATCCTTGGATGCTCAAGAGGTGGTAGCACCTGAAAGGACCTTCTCTGTGGTGGCCCCCAGGAATAACCTTCCAACAGAGCTATGTCAAGTGCCAACATTGCATGGGTTTCATGACTGGTTAAAATTTATCTCTTCACCCAGGTTTTTGAAGTTTAGTTCCTTCCTAATACGGTCTTGCTGAGATTTTTTTTTGGCGGGGGCTATTTTAGTTGTATTCTTAAGTTTAAAAATGTTCTATAGATTTTTTTTTTTAATGAATGTTGTGACCATCCTGGAACCATTTGGTGAAGGGTGGGATAATCAAATAATCATGGCAGTGCATACTGTTGTACTCCCATCTATGTTATTCTAACAACAACCCTGCAAGGTAGGTGACTGTCCCAGGGTCGCTCAGTGAGAGCCGAGATTTTAACTCAAGGAGAAGAAGAAGTTGGCTTTTCTCACCCATTTAAGGGGACTCAAAGTGGCTGACAAAGCTTTTCTATTCTTCTCCCCACAACAGACACCCTGTGAGGTAGGTGGGTCTGTGAGAGCTCAGAAGAGAGCTGTGACTAGCCCAAGGTCACCCAGCTGGCTTCATGGGGGAGGGCAGAATCGAACCTGGTATTCCCAGATAAGAGTTCGGCTCCCTAACCACTACAGCAAACTGGCTCACTGAGTCCAACCCTCAAGCCACCATACCATGCTGGCTCACCACACTATTCTACACTGGTTGTATAGGGTATAGTGCTGGGATCCACAGAGGTCAGAGTGCCAATGATGCCAAGCCTCTGAGGGGCCCAGGCACAGTCAAGGACCTGAGATGTCCCTTCCACCTGAACTGAGAGAGAATACAATTGTTCCTGCATCAGACACAAGTCATGCAGACCTATACAATCTGTTGGCGGCAAAAGCTTTCTAAAATGTATGGCTTATTTCTTCTATGAACAAGGTATTCCAAAGGGAAAGGACTGTGGTATCACAACACTTCCAAGGTGGCACAATGGAGGGGGTAATAAGTACTAATTATCCTTTCTTATCTTGTTTTAGGCCTCTGCTGCCTTGATTTGATTTGATTTCTATTCTGGGAAGAACAGTCTGATCCTTACTGGAGGCAATTCTAGTATGAACATAAGAGGAGCTCTGCTGAATCAGGCCACAGCCCAGGTAGTCCAGCATCCTGTCTCATACAGTGGCCCACCAATTGCCCATGGGCACCTCAAGCAGAGACAATGGCAAACCTCCTGATCTCGAATCCCAGCATATGGCCTTAGAAACATTCTGCTTGTCTCCCCCAGCCTGAAAAATGTACTTAGGCATCCATTCTAGTAGCCATTGCTACATCTGTTATCCATAAATCTGTCTAACCCTTCCTTAAAGCCATCTAGACTGGTTGCTACCATCTCTTCTGGCAGTAAGTTCCATAGACCAATGACCCTCCGGGTGAAGAAATACTTCTCCTTGTATGATCTGATTCTCCTACCCATCAGCATCATAGATTGCCTCTAGGTACTAGTGTTGTGTGATTGAGAAAAGAAAATTTTCTCTATCCACCTTTGTTATACCATGAATAATTTTATAATACTTCAGTCAGGTCCCCTCTTAAATGCCGTCTTTCCAGGCTGAAAAGGCCTAGACCTTGTAGTCTGATTTCGGAGGGGGGGTTGTGCAGACCTGTGAATTTAGGAGTCCTGCTGGATGAGGCCACAGCCCATCTGGTCCAGCATCTTATCAAACTAAGAATTCCTATCCTCTGTATCACCAGAGGACCTTACAAAGGTAACTGGAATTACAAGCATAAGTGCAAGTGCACAGCTTCGACAAGTATATTTTGACTTGGTTGACATGTTAAAAAAGTGCGTTACCACTGGAGAGCACGTAGAGCCCAGACTCTTTAAAAGATCTTAAGACATTATGTATGGCATCAGACCAAAGACTGTTCTTACTGGTTACCCAGCTGCACAAGGGAAACTCAGAAACTGGCAAAACATGAGGCACCTTCCTTGTATGTGTTCAAATGACAGGTGAAGATGCCCCTTTCTATCTTGGCCTTCAGTGGCCAGAAAGGCATTTCTTCCCCTCCCCCAATGCAGACACAGCTAGTTTATCTGGTTCGTAAGGATTTTATTGTGACCTGTCTTGAGGCCTTTGGATATTGGATAGGATAGAAATAAGCAGGAGAAAGCTGCCTCTTAATCCAGTCCCTATTTAGGATTTTGTAGGTTAAAATGTGCAAAAAAGAGGTCAATGAAAATAGTGTCTTGCCAATGTTTTTTTGATTAAAGGACCTGGAAACAAGGAGGGAGGAAAGAATTCTTTCTTTCTTTCTTTCTTTCTTTCTTTCTTTCTTTCTTTTTCTTTCTTTCTTTCTTTCTTTCTTTCTTTCTTTCTTTCTTTCCACATTTGAGGATGAATACGTTTCTGCCAAACACGAAGCATTTTCGAACTTCCCTTCCCTTCTGCTGAACGGGAAAGGAGCCTGATGACCCAACATTAACAACAAGAGCCCAAGCCCTGCACGATTGGTCACTCACTTGGGATCGATCCCAGGGCCGTTCCTCTTGTGGGTGCCACCATTTTGGCTGCGGCTCCCTCTGCTATTGTGCATGTGTCAGTGCCGTTGCCTTGACGACGCTGACTCTCTGCACAAGCACAGTCACATCTATGGTCATCCAAGGTGCAAGCGTGCTTGCACGGCACCTCAAAACAATCCTGGAGCGCTGGAAGAAGAGCAAATGGTCACTGCCCAGATGTTTAAGGTAATTGTCTGGTAAATGTTGGTTAACGTGTGGAGCACAATTTAGTGCTCCACACCTAATCAACGATTAGTGAACTTCTGCAGCCAAGACCAAGGTAGCCACAGGCTGCCTTCCCCCAGGTTTCCCAGAACCAAGATTTTAAGTTGCAGAGCGCAACTGCAAAACATCCATACACAAGTAGCTGAGAAATTCAGCCTACTATTTCCAGTATATTTCCCGTGTCACACTGAAATACTTGCCATTAAAAATTCTAGCATAAATATGCATATGTAGTTTTCTTCATACACCAAGCAAATGATTAAGCAATACTGCTGTTGAGAAGATCGGTAGGCAATTAAATCATATATCTCTAGAGAAACTGTATGAAGAGGAAAAATACCTGGCACTAGATTGGGGCACCAGAACCAAACAGATTGCCCTGGCAACTGGGAAATACAAGTGCAACATTTCTACTGCATATGTGTTTGATGGCTTCTTTGCCTCGACTTCCTTCATTTCCAGCCCAATTAGTCCCTTCTGCCACACTGTGTGCCTTGACCTCCAGCACTATTTGCATCCTTCAACAGTTTTTTTTTAACAATCATTCCCCGGTGATGGTGTGGTGATACTTCATTATTGGCTGTTTCCTATTATCTTTCTCATTTCTTCTTTCAATACATCATCTGCTTCATTACTGACAACGTAACGAATTAGGAGTTCCCATTGATCTACTGTTGCTCTCCCAAATATTATTCCCATTCTTCTCATTCTTATCTGTCTATAGCAGTCAAATCTAAATTGTGCCATTACATATCTCAGCCAGGTTCTGATAATCCATTTCTTGCTGTCTTTCCATCCCAGCACAAACGTGCAAACTGCCGCAAGCTTTAGCAGACTCAACATATATTTGTTTTTCTCTTGGATCTGCTGACTTCTATAACTTAAAAAAATGCTCAGCTTGGGGTATTGTAATAGGTCCAAGTTCATAATCTTCTTAGCATAGTCAAACACCTTGTTCCATGCATTCTTTGACAGTTATGCAATTCCTTGGTAGCAGAAAATGGTCTTGAAAGGATGCGCTGTGCAGCTATTCTTCATATAATGTGGTTTTCACATGGCTGTTAAAGCATAACTTTCTTTGCTGAATGTAATCCTAGAATATAGCAGTAACTTAAGGTGCCACTGACTTACAGTGAGGGATTGAACACACCTCCACTACAACAGTAAGCTGTGATTCTTCTCCGTGGCACCACTGGTTCACTGAAAAGTATGGAGCCTCCCCTCCACAGTGCCACTGATTTACGATGGTTTAGTGGGCCTCCCCTTCCACAGTGCAACAGACACACTCAGAGTCGGGGGTCCTGTGTGCACTATCATTGACATATTGATAGTCTGGGCCTCCTCTCCACAATGCCCCAGGCCTCCATTTATGGTCTAGGGCCCAATTTCCACTTGGTCCTGTAATCCAAATGATGTGAGCTCCCACATGAAGTATAAGCACTGGAAGTAGCCATTTCTTAACCAGAAATGGCTCTTTCTGTGTGGGGCTCTTTCTGTGTTGTTGACCTTTTTTGCAGCTGACACACAGTTTCAGGTTTTGCCACTTTAAGGAGCTGATGGGACGTTTAAAGATGCCCAAGTACCTCTTGTTTCTCCTCTTTTTAAGAGTTTATGGGTGGGGCAGTTTGCAGTCATGAGCTCAGGCCAGGAAAATTCTCCCTTACCAAACAGGGTGGAACGACAAAAGATTTTGAAAGAGCTATTATCTTTTTCTTCCTTCCCAGACCTTTCCTGGATCGAGAAAGATTAAATCTCTTAAAGGTTTTTCATCTTATTAAGCTTTCTTTAAATATGTTTTTTAGGTGTATTTCAACCCAGGTCTGGTTTTGGCAAGAAAAGTTTGGTTTCTTTTTGGATCTTTTCAATCTTAAATGTTTCCTTCTTGAGGCAAAGACAGGCAGGCAGTATACCAGGTTCATTCATTTACATCAATTTTTGGCTTCTCGTACCAACAGCTGTAAGATCATGATATAGAAGGTGAACCCACAATTATAAAATCCAACTTGGGTGATAATTTCCAGTGAGAAAAACAGAGATATCTGCATGGCGTGGGAGAGACTAGTAGGGAAATGTAAAAGTACTAGAGGTCAGAATGGTTTGTGCTAGTGGTTGGTGAGACATCATTAATATTGCACTTGTGTGCAAACTCGCAGGAAATTAGATCATGCTCTTATCAGCTAGGTGTGATGGGGTGTACCCTCCTTTGGCCTTATGATCAGCTATCCCCGTCAGTATGGCCCATAGGATTCCATTCTGCTCGCCCCATGATTGTTAATATTGAAGCACAACTGCTGAGAGAAGTCTTCTAAGAAATTTGGGATGGGTTTTCATCAATACGGTGATGACTCCAAGCTCATGTCTTTTCATTCCATCTGAATCAAGTGAGACGGTGAATATGCTAATTCAGAACTTAGAACCAGTACCAAACTGGACGGTGACCAATAGCTGGAAACTATGGCTGCATCTCTACTGCAACAGGGATGTACCCTTCTCTCACCACTAGGAGTCCCTGCGCTGATGTGGCTGAAGACTCTCACTGCCACCTGGGGTAGGTGAAGAGTGTCTTGAGCTCAGAGTGGCAGTTTAGGACTAGGAGCAGGGCTTGGAGAAATAAAAAAACGAAAGTCATACCAGAGTGGCCATGCCTACAGCAAGGCATTTTTAAAGATACTGGTGATCCGCAGAAACAAAAGGGATTTGGACGGTTTGACAGCGAAGAATAGGGTTAAAACTGCTGCGATAGATGGTTGTTCTTTTAAACAAAGATTTGTTTTGAAAACGGCCAGGGCACTTCAGCCTGTTCTAGGTTTTCTTCCTGTATAATTCTTCAAAAAATCAAATATAATTCAAGCAATCCCTTAAGTACAAGATGCCTTTCAACAAAGGATTCTTCTCTTGCAGGTCTTCAAAACCAAGGACAGTACTCCATGGCTACTTTAGCATAATCATAACTTTCAATAACCAGACCCTCTGATCCAGATTATTTGGAAATATTATTATTATTATTATTATTATTATTATTATTATTATTATTATTATTATTATTATTATTATTATTATTATTATTATTATTATAGTTTATTTCTAAAGCGCTGTACATGTACTCAGTGCTGTACAATATTATATTAATCTTAGACAGGTCCCTGCCCTCAGGCTTACAATCTAAAGAGACAAGAAACAAAAGGAAAATGGTGTGGGAGGGAACAGGGAACAGCAAAAAGCAGCACTTGAGGTCTTCAGTTCCAATTCTTCTGTTCATTTCTTATTACTGGGATTTTCTTATTCTCTTTACTTTGAATTTTCTCTTCCTTGATGACAAACCGGATGATGGTAGAGATGGTCAGCCGGCATCTACTCAGCCCCAACTTGCTCGTCAGGACCAGACGTTTCCTCAACTGGTGGATCTGCTGCCATAGTCTCTTTGCCATCTTGTGATGGGAGCAGTTGGAGGAGGGAGGGGCAGTGCTGGGAGCAAGATGGCAGAGCAGCCCATCCTGCTGCCTCTTTTCCACTCCTCTCAGGCAAGATGGTTCTCAGCCTTGTGATGATGGCAGTTGGAGGAGGGAGGGGCAGTGCTGGGAGCAAGATGGCAGAGCAGCCCAGCCTGCTGCCTCTTCTCCACTCCTCTCAGAGAAGATGGTTCTCAGCCTTGTGATGATGGCAGTTGGAGGAGGGGGGGGCAGTGCTGGGAGCATTCCTCACTGACAGCTCCGATCCAGTCCACACCTCCCCATAGCCGCAACGCTTGCATGAGCTTCACTGTTGCTCCACCACCACCACCACTGACATGACATACTTCTTACGTGTTTAGGAAGGCCTTGAAGATGCACCTCTTTGACCTGGCCTTTGTCTAAAGCCAGAAACAGCTTTTTCTCCCCACTTTCATACACTGTTATTATTCTAATATGTTTGCTTTTATATTTGGCTTTAATTGCTGTAACACACTTTGGGATTTAAAAAAAGCAATAAATAAATAAACAAACAGGAACAATACTTCCTAGCCTTGGAGTGTTGTGTGTGGGTTGGCAGTGGTTTCTGGATCACAGAGGTGTGCCATCTACATGCCTCCCATGATCAAGAACAAGGTCCTTAGTCTGAGTGTAGTCGCAGATGAAGGGCCTCTTGATCTGTCTCTGGGCCTGTCTGGTGCAGATGGAGCAGGACTAACAAAGGGCAGGGGGCTCCTTGATCCACATTAATGTATGGATGAGGAGGCCCAGAATCAGGACCTGAGGCTCCTAGATCAGGATCAAATAATAAGTGCAGAAAGGGCCAGAAAAGATACTGCTTTTGAAGCAAGGCTATCTCATATGGTTTTTATCTTTGTCTGCAAGCTCTGGCTAAGGAATGCAACATCTCTGAGCATCTATGCAAAAAGGGAGGAGGAGAGAAGGGGTTGATAAGGTAGCTTCTCTGATCTATCTTGATAAATCCAGTTCCATCATGCAATAATAAATAGCGCAATAGGTTTGTTTTGTTCAAAATAAATAAACTATAAAGTTACAGCTCAATTACAGACCAGCTATTATGCACAAAGTAACTCCCACATTCAATTCCAATGAAGCCCAGCCCACAATGTTGTGGCTCCAGGGCTGCCAACAGCCCACCCCAATTTGAGCGATAAGGGGAAATGAAAGGAATGAGAAAGTGCGCGCAGAGATGAGAGGAGATAACAATGCAAGAGAGAAAGGAGTATTTGATTATTTTGTCTTCTTGATAGCACTTTGTCATGCTCTCTGCCAAATTTTATTATGCTCTCCAATTTACCAAGATAATTTAAAATGTTCATTCAATCATCTAGAGTATTTGCTATCTCATCCAATTTCTGCCTCCTGCAAACCTGATTAAGGATAATTAGAAAAGCATACTAGTTCTATAGAACATGTTCTGCATACAAAAACACCTCAGTTCTGTGATGTTACCAGTTTTAAAAGAGTATTTATCTAGTTTAAACAGATTTTATGCTACTCTTCATGACACAGAGTAGTCAACAGAGCAAACAAAATGTCAAAGTAAGAAAAATGTACAGAAGTAAATGAAAGAAGTAAAGTACAAATTAACCACCAAAGGCCTACGTAATCAAGAATGTTTTCACCAGATACCAGAAGTTGCTCAGGTGTCAGCATCTAGCATAGGTATGAGCCCTCTGGTGAAATATACCTGGCAGGTTTATGAATAATGCAGATTAAGTATTTATACAACTTTTATCCTGTTCTTCAGCTTAAGACTCTCAGGGCTAAAGGAAAAAGGAAGGAAGAGGCAGACTCACAGCCAATTTCTTAAGTTCGGAATTTTAAAAATAATTCTGTACCACCCTTCCTTTAAAAAAAAACCACAGTGCAATGTACAAACAATATAGATTATGCAACAACTGTACATTAACATATGAGTTGGGAGATATCTGAGCCAAATGAGAGCAAAGCAAGGTCTAGAACAGCACCGAATGTGTGGCAATGCTGCACCAAACCAGCACTGAAGCTCACACAAGCTGCAGGGCTAGACTCCAATGGCTAGGAATAAATGTTCCTAGCATCATAAACACATAAGAGGAGCCCTGCAGGGTTGAGCCAAAGCACATCTAGTCCAGTATCCTGTCTCACATAGTTGCCCACTATGTTTCCAGGCATCATCAAGCAGAAGACAAAGGCAAAACCTTCATCTGCTCTCATCTCTCTGAAAACAGCCTTCAGAGGCATCTTGCCTGTCTTTCCAAGCTGGAAGCAGTACCTAGGCATCCAACCAGCAGCCACTGATATACCTGACCTCCATGAATTTGTCTAATCCTTTCTTAAAGCTATCCAGGGCATTTACTCTCACCACCTCTTCTGGCACTAAATTCCATAGACTGATGACCTTCAGCTTCATAAAGTAACCCCTGGATATGTACACAATATTCCAAATTTGGCCTCACCACAGATTTATAAAGCGGCACAATTGTTACCGACTTGTTTTCTATTCCCTGCCTAATTGCCCATAGCAATGACATTGCTTTTTTCGCTGCTGCTGCGCACTGGGTTGACACCTTCATCGATCTGTCCACCAGAACCCCAAGATCCCTTTCCTGGTCTGTCACAGAAAGCTCAGCTCCCATCAGTTTATAGATGTAATGGGGTACTCCATTTCTCACTTCATTGCCCACTTACCCTATGTCAAGAAGATCCCACTGGAGCTCTTTGCAATTACTTTCAGTTTTTATTATCCTGAACAAATTAGTGGCATCATCTACTCTATTTCCAGGTCATTTATGGATAAATTTAAAAACACAGGTCCTAATACTGTATTTTAGCACATTACTAATCCAAAACCAGGAGCCTTATTCTTATTTCAAGACTGCTGGGTTTATTCTGGAGCCTTTGATAGACTTTGTCAAAAGCCTTCTGAAATTTCAGATAGGCAGCATCAACTGGGTCACCTGTATCCACATATTGCTAAACACTCTCAAGGAGTTTTAACAAGCTTAAAGGCATAATTTACCTTTGCAGAAGCTGTAATTTTTTTTAGCAATGCTTGCTCATCTGTATACTTGACAATCTAATCCTTAATTATGATTTCCATTACTTTATCTGGAACTGATATTAAGCTGACAGGTCTGTAATTTCATGGATCACCGCTGGATTCTTTTTTGAAGATTGGTGTTACATTTGTTACCCCCTAGTCTTTAAGCACAAGGCCTGATCGTAGGGAAAGATTATATATTTTGCCTAGACGCAAAACAATTTCACAATTGAGTTGCAGATGAATGCTATCTGATTCCGATCCGGCCTATACCCGAAGGTCTCAGGGCAGGTAACAACATTTAAATTCATATATGTATTAAAACAACAACAGTATATAAAAGCAGTAACAGTGTACGTAAAGTAGGAAGAGACAGAATATTCCCATTTAAACAAAGGCTAGGGTAAACAGGTGCATCTTCATTGCCCTCCTGAACATATACTATGAAGGAGCTTGTAAATCACTGAGAAGGCCCTCTCCTGGGTGGCCACCCGTTTTACCGCTAAGGATGGTGGGACAACCGGGGGGCCTCCCCTCCAGATCTTAAGGCAGGGGCAGATTGATATGGGAGAAGACATTCCTTTAGCTGTTTGAGGCCCAAGACATTTAGGGCCTTGAAAGTCAAAGTTAACACCTTGAGTTGGGCTCAGTAGCAAATCGGCAGTCAGTGCAATGCTTTTGAGACCGGCATGATGTGTGTCTGGCCAGCTGTCCTGGTCAGCAGTCTAGCAGCTGCATTCACCATGCACTACCACCATGTATGCAGAGTGATGCCAGCACATCACATGATGCAGCAGCACACTTGCAAAGTGCATCATGTGTCCCTCTATGCACCACAGAGGTGCAGATGGGGCTGCTGCTGGACAGGGTAAGTGCACACGTGGAGGACGAAATCATGCTCCACACATAGTTTGCGTGCAGTGCGCTCCTGCATGGAAAGGGCCATTTCTGAGTTGGAAACGGCCCATTCAACTGCAGGTGCTCCATCTGGGAACATACTACACCCAAACTTCAGGGCAAAGTGCAGAAAGGCCCCAGGTTTTTTTCTATCTTGCATAAACAGCAAACATTCACAAATTAAGTACGGGGAGGCAGCTTTTTCAAAAACTGAGTAAAAATCTTTGTTCCTTACTGAAATAAGCTGATGGAAACTCTGTTGGGCTGTACTGGAGATCAGAGGCAGAAGGGAAGAGCAATTTGGAAAAAAAAAACCCTTTTTTTTGCACAGAAGAAACACAAAGAAGAAAAAAGCAGAAAGGAACTGATATTTGTCCAGGCCTTTACATTGTCCAGGTTGGACCCAAGATCGATTTTTTAATTTGCTTATTATTTATATTTATAACCTATTCCCAAAGGTATCAATAAAATAAAAAGATTTAAAATATCAATAAATAAATGGGTGTTTTTCCACTGTCAGAAAGTACCAATTTTTGCACCCATTTGGGACCCAATTGTTTCGACTGCCGCTGGGGAAATCCAGATCAAATGGGTACTTTCTGGCCTTTAATCCAGATTTTCTGTAGACCCCATTAATGGGGTCCACAGGCAGAAAATCCAGATTAAAGGGAGCCTGTTTCCATGCTTGTTTGGCATTGGGGTCTAGAGGAGGCTAGGGGGAGGGGACACCCATGGGGGGGTTAAGCTTCGAAGTCATTTCAAAGTCACTTCAAAGTCTGTGCAAAATAGCTCCGGAGCGTCTTTGAAGTTTGTGCTGATCTTCAGAGTGAACTTCAAAGTGACTCCGAAGTGACTTCGAAGTCACTTTGAAGTTCACTCCGAAGATCAACACAGACTTCAATGGAGCTGTTTTGCACAGACTTCGAAATGACTTCGAAATGACTTTGAAGACACTTCGGAGATTGCACCCCCTGTCCCCCCAAACACCTGGGGTGACAAGTAGACCCCTCATGGATAGATCCGGATTTCCAAATGGGTGCTCCGGTGTTTCCACGGCAGGGAGGCTAGCACCCATTGCTATTGGGTGCTAGACCACCCATGGAAACATACCGGTTACTTCCCTTAATCCGGATCTCCTAGATCCGGATTAAGGAATGTACCCATTCCTTAGATCCGGATCTTCTTAGATCCGGATTAAAGGTGCACAGTGGAAAAACACCCAATGACAGTGCCTGTATTGGGCAGGAATGTAGTTCCCTCCTCCAAATGCCATTGCCTGTTTTCTGAAAGGTAAAAAGCTGTTGGACAAAACATTTCCTTCATTTTTGGGAGTCCAGCACCCCCTAGTGGATGCAGCACCCCCTCCCACAACTTGCTTCATATAAAGTACCTTTCTCTCTCCCCCCCCTCCCATTTTATTTAGATCCTTTCTAAATCCTCTTTCTGCCAAGTACATCCAGACTTTCTCTAACCACCAATTCTGCATCAACACAAGTGGGCAATTTTTAAATACTAAAATTGGGTTAATACCCTTTCCAAAGAGTTTATTTCACACAGGCTTCTTGTACAAGTAAAAATAAATGTACTCATAAGAACATAAGAGAAGCACTGCTGGATCAGACTGCAGCCCATCTAGTCCAGCATCCTGTCGCACAAAGTGGCCCACCAACTGCCCATGGGCATCTCAAGCAGAGACAAGGGCAAACCTTCTCCTGCTCTCAAATCCCAGCAAAAGGCCTTAGAAGCATCCTGCTTGTCCCCCCAGCCTGAAAGATGTACCTAGGCATTCATTCCAGTAGGTATTCATACATCTGTCATCCATAAACCCGTCTAACACTTCCTTAAAGCCATCTAGACTGGTAGCTGACACCACCTCTTCCGGCAGCACACTCCTTAAACCGATGACCCTCTGGGTGAAGAAATCCATCCCCTTGCCTGATTTGACTCTCCTACCCATCAGCTTCATAGAATGCCCCCTGGTTCTAGTATTGTGTGATAGAGAAAATAAATTTTCTCTGTCCACTTTTTCTATACCATGCATAATTTTATATACTTCAATCAGTTCCCTCTTAAACACCGTCTCTCCAGACTGAAGAGGCCCAGATGTTGGTTTCGTAAGGGAGGTGTTCCAGACCCTTAATCATTCTGGTTGCCCTTCTCTGCACCTTCTCTAGTTCCACAATATCCTTTTTAAGGTGTGGTGACCAGAATTGTACACAGTATTCCAAATGTGGCCTCATCATAGATTTATAAATGGGCAAAATGACACTTGCTGACTTGTTTTCTATTCCCTTCCTAATTATTCCCAGCATTGAATTAGCTTTTTTGCTGCTGCTGCGCACTGGCCTGCTAGAGAGGGGGTTATATTTTCAATTGTGTTTTATATTTGATACGTTATGTTCTTGTTGGTGAAGGGCGGGATATAAATTCCTTAAATATTATAAATTCCTTAAATATTATTATTATTACTATTATTTTAATAATATTAATAATGATGATGATGATGATGATAAAAAGAGATACTTTGTTCCCTGACAGCCCAAGTCTGGCCTGCTCCACCGCCCATCTCGTCCCTCAGTTCAGCCGGGAATAGAAGGACCCCGCGGCCTGAAGGGCACAAGTAAGGCTCTCCGGGCTAAACAACAGCCCCCTCGTCTTCGTCCGGTGGCTGCCTGCCTACCTACCTCCCAGGCGATCCCTTCTTCGTCCTCCGGTGCCGCTGGGCCCGGGGAGGCTGCGGCGGGATCCGTTAAGCTACAAGGCCCACGTTGTTCTACTACTACTACTACTACTACTACTACTACTACTACTACTACTACTACTACTACTACTACTACTACTACCAGCCGTGTCGCTAGGCAACGGGAAGCCGAAGCGCTTTTTCGGTCGTCGACGCAAAACGTGCTGACGTATATCAATAACCGCCTCTTTCGGTCACCAAGGAGGACGGCAGGTCGCTCTCCTTATTGGCATGAATTGAGCATAGAGGCTCAAGGGAGCTGTAGTTCCGGAAGTGGTTTTTCCTTGTACAGTACTCCCTTGTACCGCGAGCTTCTATCTACCCTTCCACCCATCCCTGACGGTCTACGCCTGCGCGCTCGCGACATCGTCAGTCGGTCGCGTCCGAGAGGAGTCGGCCGCGCACGCGCCGTTAGCGCCCTTCTACGGGCAGAGGCTTGCGAGAGTGCGAGTGCGTAGGCCCAGGAGGCGGTGTGGCGGGAAGGAGGGAACTAGGTCTGTTCAGTTGTTGTGATTTATAGATGTCTCTCTCACAACCACCCTGCGAGGTAGGATGGCTGAGAGATGAAGTGACCACGGCATTGATTTCCAACATTTTTTTTTAAAGAGTTTATTTATGGTTTTGGACTTTTAATCTGAATTTATTTTTATTTATATATTTCGAGTTTTCAGCTAGATTATCTTTATTTCTCATTCCTTTCCTCCCTCTTCTCTAGCATGCTAAGCTAGGGAGGGTCTGGGGAGAAAAAGTTGACTAACTTCATGGATACTGAATGAGAAGGAGACGAAGAATTGATTTTTCTACCCCGCTTTTCTCACCCATTTAAGGGGACACACATAAGAGGAGCCTTGCTGCATCAGGCCACAGCCCGTGGGCATCTCAAGCAGAAGACAGTTTGGTCTAGTGGTTAGGGAGCTGGACTCTTATCTGGGAATACCGGGTTTGATTCCACCTTCCTCTATGAAGCCAGCTGGGTGACCTTGGGCTAGTCACAGCTCTCTTCTGAGCTCTCATAGCCCCACCTACCTCACAGGGTGTTCTGTTGTAGGGAGAAGAACAGAAGCATTGTCAGCCGCTTTGAGTCCCCTTAAATGCGTGAGAAAAGCAGGGTAGAAAAGCCAACCCTTCTTCCCCCATGAAGGCAGCCGGGTGACCTTGGGCTAGGCACAGCTCTCTTCTGAGCATTCACAGGCCTACCCACCTCACAGGGTGTTCTGTTGTGGGGAGAATAGAAGCTTTGTCAGCTGCTTTGAGTCCCCTTAAATGGGGGAGAAAAGCCATCTCTTCTTCAAAACCTTTGCTTGCTCTCAAATCCCTTGAGACATCCTGCCTTTCCAGTCTGGAAGTGGCATCTAGACATTGTTGCTCTCCATGAATCTGACTAGCCCTTTCTTAAAGCTATCCAAGCTTGTTACTCTCACCAATTCTTCAGTATTAAATCCTATAGACCAGCAACCCTCTGAATGAAAAAAAAACTCCCCCTTCTCAGTCCTAGCTCTCCTGCTAAACTTCAATCATATTCCATCTTGAAAACCATCTTTCAAGGCTGAAGTGGCCTAGACCTGATCTCTTAAGGAAGGTGTTCCAGCCCCTTGATCATTCTGGTTGTCCTTTTCTGTACCTTTTCCAGTTCTACAATATCCTTTCTGAGGTGTGTTGACCAGACTTTCACACAATGTTTCAAATATGGCCTCACATTAGATTTATAAAGAGGCACAGTAATGCTTGCCTATTTATACCACCTCCAATTTGCCTTTACCTGTCCGTCCTGCAGTTTGCAACCTGAGATAATTGTGTCCCATTCGATTTCATCAGTCCACCCGGTTTCAGTTATTGCAGTAATATCAATTGGTAAAACCATCATTAAGCACTCTAGTTCTCCTATTTTGGCTCAGGGGCATTTCGCATTTTCATACAGGCATTTGTGCGCACTCCAAAGGCGCAAGTTCAGGCTCGTAAGACCACGTAGATTCTTTGCCTCTTAAGCCAGTACTCTTAGTATAATTCCAACTCTTCTAACTAAAATATACTTTCTCTAGGCAGATGCTGTCCAGATCCTATTGGCTTTCCCATAGAGATCAGTTTAAAGGCTCCCTCTGCTGCCTTTTTAATATTAAACACCAGCAGTCTAGCTTCACCTTGGTTCAAGTGCAACCTGTTCCTTTTATACAGGTTTGGCTTGTCCCAAGATGATCTGCAGTTCCTGACAGATCTGACCCCTTCCTCTTGACACCACTGCCTCATCTATGCATTGAAGTCTTTTTGCTCTGCCATTTTATCCCCACAACAACCCCATAAAGGTAGGTTATGCTAAGTGGTTGTGACTGGCCCAGACTCCCCAGGAACTTTCATGGTGAAGTAGGGATTGGAACTCAGAAACTCTGAGCTTTTAGCCTGGTAATCTACTACCTGCTACACTATCCTGCCTCTCTTATCGATTGCAGGATGAAGGTACCTGCTGTACACTAACTAGGGTCATGGCCACACCTTCACTTTAAACCTTCAGTTAATGTACAGCTACGACTGCACACACCTTCATTTCTATCCCTTTTATTTGTGGGCTTCCCATTTTAGGTAGAGCAAACAGGTAGGTTAATCAGCCACCTATTCCCAGGGGATGCTGGGACTTTCTTTGAAAGCTAACAGTCTTGCAGTGCCTGTTTTAGCAACATAGAATTGATTCAGGCATCACTGGGCTGATGTATGAAAGCAGGGTCCCGGAGCTATTCTAGAACTGATATCATATTTCTTCTTCATCTTCACAATACTGCTGGCATGGGTGTGGGTCTTCGGGTACCTATACCCATCTCTGGTGGTTCTGCCCCCATATCAATAAATTTTGGAGACAAATAGAGGTTGAAATTCCCAAAATCTCAGGAGTACGGATTGAATTTTTTCCAGATTTGTATATCCTTTATATCTTATCTTCTGAGTTCTCATCTAAAAATAAAGCTTTTCTTTTGCACTTCTTATTACTAGCAGGAAAATACATCACAGCTAAAAATTGGAAAGTTCTCAATACATTAAATCTTAGAAACTGGTACAATAAGATAACAGAGTGTGCAATTACAGAATTATTTACTTCTCAATATAACAACTATGTTGGAAGGAAAGAGAGAGATGTATACTCCGAAGTATGGAACCCAATACTTACCTTTCTGGAAAGATGTGTGGATGATTATGCACTATCTAGAGAAGCTGTAAAATTCTTGTTAATGTCAATCAAAATTGTATATATTCATATGTCATATTGGATTGAACTATATCGCTGCTAGTGCATTATTAAGATGATCTCTCTGAATATGTTATGTTTTACAACAACCCAAGTTTTTATATTTTATATGTTTTGTATTTATGAGAGCTGATGTCCCTTTATTTATATTTAAAGTTATTTATTATTGTAAAATGTTATAGAGAAACAATAAAGTTCTGATCTTAAAAAAGAAAAAAGAAAAAACTGATTACTTATCAGACTAAAGCCATGCAAGGAATCAATATCAAAGTTTCTTTCCTGGATGTTTGGAACCCACTGATCCATCATCAAGCTATGTTAAAGATTTCTCTCTCCAAAGCATCGCCTGCAACTCTTAGTTCCTTGATCTGTGGGGTGTTCCAGTTGTCCAGTTTTTACAGTGCAGTTTGATTGCATTTTGTTATTGTTAGTTGGATGTTTGTTTGTATACTCTTGTATATTTTTTGATATTTTTTATTATTCAAATAAAGAAATTTGACTTTACAAAAACCTAACATCCCCACAATGGTCACTATTGAATTATTCATTTATCAGTGCTGTCTGTTTTGTCTTTGTTTGTTTTTATTGTAAATATAAATATAGTATTAACTTCACTTAACAACTTGAACAATTCAAACAAAAGAATAGGAACAATAAGCAATGAACTGCAGAAGGGTAAGGAGTACAATAAGACAATTTCAATAACATTAACAATTAGATAAATACCAAGTGGGGAAATGAGATTTTCAAACAGGAATTCAAGAAAATTGGGGGGAATGTTTCCGCTATTCAGAGATCTGCATGACATTTTGCTGCTTTTAAGAATGGGGACCAGCCTTTAGTGAACCAATCTTTAGAGTTTTCATAAGACATATTGTCCATTTGCTGAGAAATAAAATCATTGATCAACATATTCCAAACCCTAGATAACCATTTTTCCTTACTTAGACTCTGGGCTGACTTCCAATTCATGGCTATCTCTGCTTTAGCAGCAGTAAGTAATAATTTAATTAGGTCTTTATGATCAAGATTTTCATGTTCACCAATGAATAAAAAAAGAAAAACCAAAGTGGGTGTCAAAATAATGCTTTCTGTTTTGTCTTGGTAAGGTAGTATGCCAAATGGCTGTGATTATGGTTTTCTGCTGCTTCATACATATCCCACTGCTGATGGTAGTGGAATTACAAGAAGGGCCTTCTCTTATGATCTTAGTGGCCAGGAGGGTGTGCAAGAATGCAATTTTTAGGATTCGCATCGAATACTCAAAAGTTCTATTCAAATTTGTTAAATTCAAATTTAACCAAATTCTGTTCGAATTAAGCAAATTTAAATCTATTCATTTGAATTTTTCATTTGAATTTGCTCTTACAAATGTCGACAACATTCGTAGATGCCCATACGCATCTTCCCCGGGTCTGTACGCATCCATATGAATCCCGTAAGCAACCCATTTTCATCCCATACGGATCTGTACAAAGGCATAAGGATGCGGAGAAGATGTGGATCTTCAAGTTCGCATCGTGTACGAACCTGTACACATGCAAATGTCTGAATAATTGGAATGAATAGATCCGAAATTTGAAATCAAAACTTTAAATTCGAATTTGAAGATATTTGATTCAAATTCAGATGTTGAAATTCGAATTTCAAATGCATTCAAATATTCTTGCACCACGTCTCTTGTGGCCAGGCAAATCTATAGGGGAGGATACATTCCTTCAGACATTGAGAGCCCAAGGCCTTATCAATTGCTTTTTGTATTCTCATTATGATTTTCCCCCCTAGGGTTTAGCTTAGTCCAGGCTATTGGCTTGAAATTTTAAGACTGAAATATTGCCAAAAGGTTTCAACTAAAAGAGACAGAAGTATTAATGCTGTTTTATTTTTAATCTAGAATCTTTTGAATGATCTAACGGATTAGCATAGATAATGCAGTGAATGTGTTGTTTGAAGTCCCTAAATCCATTTCTCTTGAATCTGGGCTAATTATCACAAGAAATTAGGTGAAGACTCCTTCAAGCTTAGCTCTTGGGACCTACATGTGATATGTCCCTGTTGTTACCTTAGCAACAAACCGGACAGATGTGGTTTGCTGTTATCTTCTTTCTGAGATATTGTTCAACTTCTCAGTCTGTTTTCTCTGCTCTGAAATTGGAACTTGTGGAGAGCGCGTTGGGACGCTTGGGGCAGTCGGGAATGGATCCAGCCACCCCTGATGTGCGAATGCAATGTCCCTGCTTGTTCTCCACGCGTTCAAAGAACCCTTGTGCAAAAAGGCCCCTGGAACACAGCATAACAGCCCCAAAATTGCTACAAATGAGGTTTAATCCGGCCATGAAAGCCTACATACAACCACTAAAACCTACTGCTGGGAAACCCAGCCCTGGTCCTGGTTCTTCCATCAACAGCACATTTTCTACCTTGGGGACAGAGTCGTCATGATTGCTCCATCCAATGCACTTGCACAGAGGCCCAAATTGGCATTCACGTACCTGTGGTGTTGGCAATGCACACTTCTGGGTATTCAGCAGGCTTTTTAGATTTTTTTCCACTTGTACATTTTTAATACATCCAAAAAACATCTACAGGTTTCACCCTGCATACCGCTGCCTTCTTTAGTTGCCTTTTGAGGTCTACTTGCTATCACAGCATGTCGAATGTGTGGAAGGAGCCACCAAAAGGCAGAAATGCTGGGACTAACCCAAGGGCAACTGTAGGATCTTGTTATTTCTCTCTCCTCCATCTGCTTCCTCCATCTGTGCTGCTTGTGTTAACTGAGGAGGTTTTATCCCTTGTCTTTTGCTCCCTGGCAGCTCATATAAGCACATTGTTCTTCCCTTCAATGTCCCTGACTATTAGGGATTCAAGCAGGCGATAATGCCGTCTGTAAATCATTTCCCCCAGGATATCAGTAGAGCAGTGGTGAAAGACGGCCTGTGCCAGAGCTAGAATTCCTGAGCTAGTCTTGGAAGCCTCCGCTCTTTTTCTCAGAAGAAGAAGAGTTGGCTTTTCTACCCCACTTTTCTCACCCATTCAAGGGGACTCAAAGCGGCTGGCAAAGTTTTCTGTGCTTCTCCCCACAACAGAACACCCTGTGAGAGCTCAGAAGAGAGCTGTGACTAGCCCAAGGTCACCCAGCTGGCTTCATGGAGGACTGTGGAATCGAACCCGGTATTCCCAGATAAGAGTTCGGCTCCTTAACCACTAGACCAAACTGGGGATCAGTATTTGCGTGTTAATGCAGATCATAGGAGCTCTACCCCCTGAATTAGATGGCCTGTGATCTGGATTAAGGAAGCGCTTAATCTGGATCTTGGTAGTACTGTGTAGTCAGTTCCGCCAGGTGGATAGCGACCAGATCCAGAGCACAGGAGCCATGTAAAGGGCCGCCTCCTTTATTTGGGATTGCTGGAAGGTGTTTTTCAGTGGCCTGCCATTAGTGTGCAGTTGAAAAGCGCCCGGCCCCAAGGCTAGTAGAAACATCTGTTCTTAGCCCTTGGAGGTATGGGCTGTGAGGCTGCAAAGCTCACATTCATTCATTCATTCATTCATTCATTCATTCATTCATTCATTCATTCATTCAATTTCGATCCTGCCCTATACCTGAAGGTCTCAGGGCGGGTAACAACCTTTAAAATCCAGCATAAAAAAAACAGGACAATATATATTAAAACAATGGGACACCATAACAACATTTAAAAACCAGCATATTAAAAACAATATCAAATAAAACAGTAGTTTTTGTAGTAGAGGAAACATAGCAACATTTAGCCCAGTGATGGCCAACCTATGACACGTGTGTCACAGGTGACACACATGGTCACCCTGGCACCTGGGTGTGTAGTGCTTGCTTGTTCTTGAAGTGTACGAAATAACAACTTTCAAGTGAAGATTTAGCAAATGAAATCGATCAAGAAAAGTCACTAATGTAAAGAAATATTTGTTTTTGCTTTTAATAAAATACATATATCAAAAATATAACTTTTTTTACTAGAGCTACAAATATCACAAAACTATGGATCTTTCTAGATGTGAGACAGCACCCGAGTTAAGCTAGGTTTTCTTGTGAATTTTGACACACCGAGCTCAAAAGGTTCGCCATCACTGATTTAGCCAAAGGCCTGAGCAAAGAGGATCATTTTCGCCACCTTCCTGAACATAAACAGAGAAGAAGCCCTACGCACCTCAGGGGGGAGACTATGCCACATGAGCTTCACAGCTGCACTCTAAGATAATCCGGATTGGAACCATCAATGTAAATGGTGCTGATTCTGCCCACATATCCCAATCAGTGGGCCAGGCTATTCCAGACCCTCACACTGAGGAATATCAGGAGATAGGTGGAGAAAGGACCTCAAATGGAGATGCTGAGTCATTTCAAGCTTACTGCATTATCATTCCATTCTTCTTCTACTACTTCTACTATATTGGACAGGCCCTTAAAACAGATCAAGGCTCAGTGCAGAAAGGGTCCTAGACTAGAGAGCAGGCAGGTGGGAATCTTAGGATGCTGAGTGGTTTGCCCCGGCAGACTGGTTCCTGAGCAGTGAGCTAATGCTGTATTGTCTCCTTTGCAGGTGGAGAAGGACCCTTTTACTCTGTATACTTGAGAGAACAAAAATCTCCATGCATTCTGAAGGAAACTGGTTTCCCCTTAACCCACTCTCTGGGTTCTGTCCTCCTGTGATTCAGTTATGCGGTCTGAAAGTAGGTGCATAGTTGCCATTGGCAAGACCAGGGAGAGATTTGGACTTTTCCGTCTGTCCATGGATGGCAAAGGTCGAAGTTCCCTCCCCCCATGCATTCGCAGACATATCTGAGGTGCGGACACATACATAAGAACATAAGAGGAGCCCTGCTGGATCAGGCTACAGAACATCTAGCTCAGCATCCTGTCCCACACAGTGGCCCACCGATTGCCCATGGTTATCTCAAACAGAGACAAGGGAGAGAATACACTTGAGGCTTGGGATAGGATAGATGATCTTGCAGAACAATCTTCTTTCTTCCTTCTTCAGTGATTTTAGTAAAGTTGTAGAGGGTTTCAGAAGAGTGAGGAGGAAGCCCACCACTTCTTGGTGCTCAGGATGATGTGGAAATAAGAACCACCACCAAAAGCCTGGGCAAAAACATAAGATTTTTATACACATTGACTGAGGTTTAAAAAAGGGGCAAGCTAGGGGATTGGTAGAAAATGGATCAAAATATTGCTCATTTGATTAGTATCTTGAGATCAAAAGTTTGAAGTTGTTTTTTGTTTCAAGACAGAGATGTGGTGGGACATGTCTTAGGCCAAAGTCACATATATAGAGATGTTTACAGGTAAAATGCAAATCGATGGTCCAATAATTGACAAATACTGAGAATAACACTGACTGGATGAAATAGTGAAATTCTTTTCTGTATTTTTTTTCCAAGATGGCTTTTAGGTGTCCTAAATAGTAAGCTAGCCTTACAGTCCATAGTCCATGTTTCCTTGATCTTGCATGTATGTGGGCCCACTATTATTTATTTGAATTTTTATCCTGCCCTTAGAGGAAAGCCATTTCCTTGTTTAGCCAAAGGCCAGGGCAAAGAGATGTGTCTTCACAGGAGGGAGATTATTCCACAACCTGGGAGCCACCACTGAAAAGGCCCTATCATTGGTGCCATCCCCTTTTGCTACTGAGGGTGGTGGGACAACCAGGAGTGCTTCCCCTCCAGATCTTAAGGCATGGGCAGGTGGATATGGAAGAAGTCGTTCCTTTAGATATTAGGGTCCCAAGTCATTTAGGGCCTTATGCACATGTCTGAAAGCAACGTGTGCAACACAGCACAATGGCTTTAATGGGGAGCCTTGTTTTAATCCCTGTGGACTGTGCCATGCATGGTGCATTTAGTCACCACATAGAGAGCTGGGATATGCAAATGCCATGCTGAATGCTATTCCAAGCATTTGAAATGGCAACGTCCCTCCTACATAGGGACCAAAACTCCTAGCAAGCTCAGCTCTAGGGCAAAGTGAACCCTTATCTCATCTTACACCTTGCTGCTCCTCCCAACCTTCTTACAAGTAGGGGTGGGGCAAGGCTGGAGGGCCAGCAAAGACGGGAGCAGCAACCAGAAGCAAAGCAACCTAAGCGTTCACCTTGCTTTACAGCAGAGGTTGCCCAGAGTTGACCTGGCAGACCTGGCCCCACGTAAGAAGAGATGGATCCATTTCAAATTATTCGATGCAGCTACAATGTGGCTTTTAGCTATGCTTCAGCATCTTTTTTTTAAAGCATGTTGCTGTAGTTTTAAAAATTTATTTGACAGTAGGAGATGTGGCTTTTATTGTTAAAATTATAAAGATATCAAGATCCATACCTTCCTTCAGGAAACTCTCACTGCATCCAGATGTCGGCTACTTTTCCCACTATATTTGGTCATTCTGGAATAAAGCACAGATGTTCTGGAATATTCATGCTTCCCCCCCCCCCGAATATCCAAATATAGTGGGGAAAGTAACTGATGTCTGCATGCAGCCTGTCTCGTTCACGCTCTGTATCCACCAGATTGCATTGCTGTGAAGGCACCAAACATGTCAGAACAACCTCTTGCTGTCCTGTTTGGAGGTGTGACATAACTTGATAGAGAAGCTCTGAGAGACTTTTGCAGTGGGGCAGAAGAGGAAAGCAGTCTTAATATATCAGAAGTGTCCATATGCAAAGCAGGACAGATGACCATTTGCTAAATATATCCATTCCCCTTAAAAAACACACAGCTGTGTCCTTGCCAGAATGAGAGGTCACAGCTTGTTCTCTCTGCTAAATTCTGGCAGAAGTGTGTGTGTGTGTTTGTGTGTGTGTGCATGGAAAATACACACCCTTGGAAGAAAAGGATGATGTCAAGAGGAAACAAGCAACAAAAAGAGGGGGGAAAGGAAAAAATATATGGGTAAAACTAATAGTTGAGTCTAATAAAGTAAGTACCGTATCTATTCTGGGCAGCTCACTGGGTAGCAGGAATGCCTACCATTATGAGACAATTTGGGCTTGTGGTTAAAGATGACTTGGCCACAGTTATCCATGCCCCGGGAACCTCCAGACTAGACTACTGTAATGTGCTCTACATGGGGCTGCCCTTGAAGATTGTTTGGAAGCTGCAGCGAGTGCAGAATGCAGCTGCTAAATTGCTGACCGGACGCACATCATTCCAGTCTTAAAAGTGTTGCACTGGCTGCCAATTTGCTACTGAGCCCAATTCAAGGTCATAAATGACTTGGGCACCAAATATCTGAAGGATATATCGACCTACCTGTGCCTTAAGATCTGGAGGGGAGGCCCTCCTGGTTGTCCCACCACCTTCAGCAGCCAAAGGGGTGGGCACCCAGGACAGGGCCTTCTCAGTGATGTCCCCTAGACTAGGGTGCATCTATCACCTTCACTGTACACATTTAGGAAGGCAGTGAAGATGCACCTCTTTGCCCTGACCTTCAGGTAAATGGGGATACACTTACCCTTCCCACTTGCAGATACTATTGTTTTAATGCATACTGTTATTCTTTTAATAATGTTTGATTTTAGATGTTCTTACCCGCCTGGAAACCTTTGGGCATAGGGCGAGGTAAAAATGTGAGTGAGTGAGTGAGTGAGTGAGTGAGTGAGTGAGTGAGTGAGTGAGTGAGTGAGTACATACATACATACATACATACATACATACATACATACATACATACATACATACATACATACATACATACATACATACATACATACATACAGCGTTGGATTTTTATCTGGGTGAGAAAAGCAGGGTATGAAAGCCACTGGCTCACAGTGGGATGGCCATGAGTGCCTCCTTCCATTTTTATAACATCTAGACTGGCCGATGTAGTGGGACAAATCCTTCAGATATCTGGAATCCAAGTATTGAAATGACAGAATTTTAGCTGGGTTGGGCACTTAGACACTTTCCCCTTGCCAAATTCCTACATGCCTAAAAGTTCAGAGGCATTACCATTTTTCTGAAAGTTAGCAGCCACAGTGTCAGGACTGGACATTGGTCATCCTGTATTGTGGTCCCCACACCTAGACAAGTAAAGACTTCTGTCGCCATCAGAATTCCCTGGCTTGAGTCATAAAGCTTGCAAGAGCAGATGGCCTAATCGAGGAAAAGGCAGGGTCTGTGGTGTGACCAATAATATTTTGAAATGTAAGCCAAGGGCATAATAGGAACAAGCCAGTGAAATCTTCAGCTGCAGTTCTGTCCCTGGGTTGCCAATGTGGCAGCTGCAATAACTGGAAATGCACCAGCAAACACCTTTGAAACCATCCCGATGTAAAAAGAAGCATTAAGGAAAACAGCTCCTTGCCTGAGAACTTCACATTTTGGCCAAGTACATAAGTGATTAACAGTGATTTTTTTGCATTTGATTTATATTAAATCGAGTGTAAGAAAAATTGTATTCATTCAAATAGATCCCCTTTGAATGTGGTAGGAGTCTATTCAATACAAATGTATTCATATGAATTTGTATGAATTTCCAATATGAATGCATACATATCCAATATGTATCTGATGTATATCTGATATGTATCCAATACATATCCTGTAACATATCCACTCTGAAAGCATCAAATCTGCCCTGAATCCACTTTGAATCTGCTCTTAAACCATGCTGAATGTACTCTGGATCCATACACGAATGTCCAAATCTGTACGAATATTCAATGTTACAAATATTTTTGCACATCCCTAGTGATTAGGAGAGATAGTAGCATGTAGTAAGTATCTAACAGTGAAATCCCACAAATATTTCATCTGAATCAAGTTATTTATTATTTACATTTATATCCTGCCCCATACCCAAAGGTTTCTGGGTGGGTTACAACCTTAAAACAACAGATTAAAACAGAATATACATTAAAAGACTTTAGAAATTCAACACTCTAAAGCAATACACATTATGTTTAAAATGGTAGTGTCTGACCTGGGTGGGAAATATAATCAGCTCAGCCAAAGGCCAGGGAAAAGAGGTGTGTCTTCACCGCCTTCCTAAATATATATAAGGAAGTGGCAAGACGCACCTCAAGGGGGAGGCTGTTCCATGGTCTGGGGGCCATCACAGAAAAGGCTCTCTCCCGGGTGCCCACCAGCCTCACTACTGAAGGTGGTGGGACAACCAGGAGGGCCTCACCACTTGATCTTAAGGCACGGGCAGGTCGATATGGGAGAAGGCGTTCCTTTAGATATTTGGGGCCCAAGTCATTTTGGGCCTTATAAGTGAGAGTCAAAGTTCTATTGAATTCAGTGGGACTTTGGCTCTTTCTGCTGTTACCTCGGTTAATCCGTATTAGCTAGATCCAGAGGCCTTTTCGCACTACAGCTAACAGGCGTAGAGCGCTTTGGCTGGAACACATGGAGGAGAGCTTCCCATCCGCACTGGCAGGTAAAAGATGCATTTGCAAGGCATCCGCCTGGGATGCCCCTCCCAAGCCTGTCTGCCATTGGGTCCGGTGGACCCAGGGGTGAGCAGTCCTGGGGTGGTCCCTTTCCCAGTTCCTGCAGGTTCTAGGGGACAGGATCAGGTCCCCTAGGGCCCACAGGGACCCCCATGGGGACGGGCCTAAACGGGAACACATGTGCGCATGCGCACAGCATCTACCTCATCCTTGCAGCTCCTGAAATGGTGAGCACCAATCAGAGAGTGGCCAGCGTGCGCAGGCGCACTCAGCTCGCCATTTCAGGAGCCGGTGAGACCGAGGTAGGTACTGCCTAGAGGAGCGAATGCTCCGTTCCAAAGCGCCCTTCACGTGTTCCAAAGGGCCTAGTGCGAAATGGCCCCTGATCAACAATAAGCAGAGGTACTGAGTGGGCTTTGGAACAGCAAATGGGTGCTAAAGAGTGCTAATACGGATGTAGATCACATTTATCTGGTCTACCTCTTATCTGGATTAGTGAGTTCTTAGTACAGTTCTGCTCTGAACCTACTCTACTCCTGTGCAGTTTTAGAAACTCTTTACCTGCACCAGTTGTAATTTGGGGGGGCGGGGAACCCTGCATGAGAAACCTGTCTGAAACTTGGCTGAGATTCATTGGTGGTTAATTTTTTTTTTTAAGGCAGCATTTTATTGACCACTTACAGCGACAAGAAAATGGTATATTAATTGCAGGTTTCAAGCACAAATTTAAAAATTAGATGAAGTGGAAGAAGAAGAGATAAAAAAATTTTTGGGAAGCAGAATATTCAAAGGTAG
Organism: Aspidoscelis tigris stejnegeri; assembly: GCA_023333525.1. NCBI lineage: Eukaryota > Metazoa > Chordata > Lepidosauria > Squamata > Teiidae > Aspidoscelis > Aspidoscelis tigris. The sequence goes on along the minus strand of JALMGA010000003.1, from coordinate 106,587,056 downwards.
AGTAAAACAACAAGAAGGCTGGAACTCATCAAATGTAATCAAGAGACTAACAATTGAAGAAAAAGAGTTGGCTTTTCTACCCTGCTTTTCTCAAACACTGACGGGGACTCAAAGCAGCTGACAAACCTTCTATTCTTCTCCCCACCAGAGACACCCTGTAAGGTAGGTAGGGCTGTGAGAGTTCAGAGAGAGAACTGTGGCTAACCCAAGGTCACCCAGCTGTCTTCATAGAGTGTGTAATCAGATCCAGTGACTACGAGATATGAGTCCGGCACACTAACCACAAGACCAAACTGTACATTTTTAATCTTTTGCAATAATGTATGTTTTAAGTGCTTTTGAGAAAATAATTATAATTATAATAATTTTTTTAAAAAAAACTTAGTACTACTACTACTAAAAAACTTATGGAAAAATACAAATAATTTTCCCAATAAGTCATGGTAAAGTCACAAATCAACAGTGAAAGATGGAAAAAAACTTTTTTATGCCAAGTGAAAGATATAATCAGCACCAATGGTTGCTAAGGTGAGCTGATCAGGTTCTAACTGGTGGCTTCCTGAAGATGTAAGATTCACTGTGGAAAATGGGTGAGGCAAGTAATAAAGTTTTAAAAGCAAAGAATCACAGTTAAGCTATCGTTAACCGGCATTGCTGATTCATACCACATTATGGTTTCTGAAGAAGGAAGCCTTAAATAAAAGTCCTGTACAATAGACAAGCATTATCCTCACACTTTCAATTATGGTTTTGGAATGGATTACAGGAGTAAATAAAGTAAATATATTGCAGCTTGTACTATTAAGAAAATGTTACTTGACCTGGGATTTTCAGAAGAACAGTGGTTAGAAAGACAAGCTAGAAAAACTAAAGCCAGCAATAGATGCTGGCTGAATATTTTGCTAACAGGTGATATTCTGGACTCTAACCTGTCTGGAATAATTGCTTGTTTGCTAGAGAGCAAGTAAGTTTATGCTGTTCGTGTACTTTTTAGTGATGCACACATGCCGGTGTTTCACCAGCACAAAATACACAGTGATGTGCAATTGCTACCACCGCACATGTGCAGAGCATCTTTTCCAGACCCCACACAAGAGTTGGGGTTTCCTACAATAGGCTATGGCAGGATAAAAGGAGATCGAGCAAGGCTATGGTGGGGTTGCCAAAGATGCAGGCACAATCCCACCATAGCACAGATACAGGGGTGCAATATATTTTCCCATCTGGATGGGCCTAAAGGATGCTATTTTAAGCAAGAATTTCTTGCTCCCTATTTGCGTGATCAAGGTACTTCACCACCAGCCATCCTGCATGGGGAGATTAGAGGGAAAGGCCTGCCAATTAGTCCCCTTACCAATGTAGATGAAGGGTGTTTTTCCACTGTCACTAGAAGTACCCATTCAGTACCCATTAATGGGTACTGAATGAGTACTTCTAGTGACAGTGGAAAACACCAGAAATGGGGCAGATGTGAGAGACAGGGCCTCATCTGTAGTGGTACCTTATCTGTGAAATTATTTGAGACCTAACTTGATGGATTGATGTATCTTATAAAGACTCTGCTCTGAGTGCGTATGGGAAGAAAAATACTTCAACTGGGTGCATTTGTGGGAGATAATCCTTGACAGATGAGCAGTGCTAGGTTTTCATTAATTTATTATTAATTAATATATTTTTATTAATTTCATTAATTTGCTTCCCTAACTCTCCTTCCCACCAGCTTCATAGGGTGCCTTCTGGTTCCAGTGTTGTGCAGTTTTCTTGGCAGCGACACAAAAGTGGTTTGCCATTGCCTGCCTCTGAGAAATCAGACCTGTGACACTCTGCTTTCTGAGCAGTTTGGTCTACAAGCAAGTTCCATCTACTACTGCACTACTACTCTGAGATGTCTGCCACAGTGGGTTGGATGTTGACCTTACCTATCCAAGGGTTTTGTTCATTTGTATCCATACATATAAGTGAACGGCAACTTAGCTCTTTCTCCAAGAACAGGTTTCTGAGCTCTAGGATACTGGGCTATTGCCAAGCCTAATAACGATCTATATGATACCAGTGCATGACATCAGACTTTGTAGGGTTGGGTGTCCCGATACAACAGATCTTCCCATTGTCAACAAACCCAGGAGTTTCTGCTGGATTAGATTTTTGAAATTCTTCACATGGATGAGGCTGAAGATATGTCAAAAGGCCATATGGAGTGGGGTGGGGGAAGGATCAGTGCTTCACAGCTGATGGGAAAGCAAAATAACAACAAGAAAGGATTGCTGCCTACCGCACTTTGGAGAACAGGGAAACTGTATGTACAGAATGGGGAAGGCCAGATGTACCGCCACCTGTAGAGCACAGTTTGTGGTTAGGGTGTTGGATTCTTACCTAGAGGTCATAGAATCATAGAATCATAGAATGGTAGAGTTGGAGGGGACCTCCTGGGTCATCGAGTCCAACCCCCTGCTCAAGGCAGGATCTCCTAAACCATCTCAGACAGATGGCCGTCCAGTCTCTGCTTGAAGACCTCCAACGAAGGGGAACCAACCACCTCCCGTGGCAGCCTGTTCCACTGGTTGATCACTCTTACTGTTAGAAATTTTTCCCTAACATCTAAACTAAATCTTTTCCCCTGCAGTTTCACCCCATTGTTTCTAGTCCTTCCTTGAGAGAGTGAGAACAGGGCTGATCCCTCTGCCTTGTGACAACCCTTGAGGTATTTGTAGACAGCTATCATGTCTCCTCTCAGTCTTCTTTTTGTTAGACTAAACATTCCTAGTTCCTTAAGCCGTTCCTCATAGGACATGGTTTGCAGACCGTTCACCATCTTGGTAGCTCTCCTTTGAACCTGCTCCAGCTTGTCAGTGTCTTTTTTAAACTGGGGTGACCAGAACTGGACACAGTACTCCAGATGAGGTCTGACCAAGGTAGAGGGGGATAATAACTTCACGTGATCTGGACTCTATGCTTCTCCTAATACACCCCAGGATTGCGTTTGCCTTTTTTGCAGCTGCCTCGCACTGTTGACTCATGTTCAGTTGATGATCTACCAGGACACCCAAGTCTTTTAGTCTCCCGCTTTGATTCTGCCCTTCTCTATGAAGACAGCTGGGTAACCTTGGGCTAGTCACAGATTTCTTCTGAGCTCTCACAGCCCCACCTACCTCACAGGATGTCTGTTCTGGGGAGAAGGACAGAAGTTTGTCAGCAGCTTTGAGTCTCCTTAAAAGGAAGAGTGGAGCATTAAAGCCAACCCTCCCTCCCTCCCTCCCTCCTTCCTTCCTTCCTTCCTTCCCATTTGAAGGCCAGATAGGCTAGATATTCCATCAGTTGTGGAGCACAGGTCCTTCTCCCCCCACCCCCCCAACCATCTCCCCATGTAAAAACAAAAGTTTATCAGCCATGGGATGTTTGAAAGAAGATCTGGAGACAAGGTTCCAGTCCACCTCACCATCAGCAGGGATTTACAGCCTGCACTAGCGGGACTTTGGCTGGAAAGAGGCCTCAGGGTAAAATTGTTGCAGGAGTGTATAGGAGGAAAAGAACTAACCATCCATTCACTTTCTTCCGTAGCTGCCCATAAACATTCTATTAATAGCATGGGATTGCCAAGTAAGCATGCTCCCGCAAGAGGTGGTGACAGCAACCACCCTGGGTGGCTTTAATAAAAGATCATACAAACTCACGGAGGACAGGTGTGTCAATGGCTACTAGAATGGATGCCTAGGTCCTGCCTTTCAGTTGGAGAGACAGGCAGGATGCCTCTCAAGGCCATTTGCAGGGGACTGAGAGCAAGCAAAGGATTGGCTTTTGTTTGCTATTTGAAGAAGAACCCCTTGCAAACTGTTCTCACTGTGGATTGGGAGGCAAGCATGGATTATCTTGGAGGCATGGGGATGCTCCCGAGTTATTGGGGGAAGAGACTGGCGCTCACATCACTAGCGGGGGGGGGGGGGTTGCCTGTGCTCACCGTTCCTGTCCTGTGTGTTGGGGATCACAACTGCTGGACATTTTTAAAGATCAAACAGCATAGAAGAACTGATAGCCCTGGTTTGACAGGTAAAGATACAGTGACATAAGAACACAAGAACATAAGAGAAGCCTTGCTGGATCAGGCCACAGCCCATCTAGTCCAGCATCCTGTCGCACACAGTGGCCCACCAAATGCTCATGGGCATCTCAAGCAGAGACAAGGACAAACCTTCTCCTGCTCTCGAGTCCTAGCAAATGGCCTTAGAAGCGCCCCAGTTCCTCTCCCCCCTCAGCCTGAAGGATGCACCTAGGCATTCGTTCTAGTAGCCATTGATACATCTGTCGTCCATAAATTTGTCTAACCCCACCTTAAAGCCATCTAGACTGGTAGCTGTCACCACCTCTTCTGGCAGCACATTCCATAAGCCGATGACCCTCTGGGTGAAGAAATACTTCCCCCTGTCAGACCTTATTCTCCTACCCATCAGCTTCATAGAGTGCCCCCTGGTTTTAGTGTTGTGCGATAGAGAAAAGAACTTTTCTCTATTCACCCTTTCTACACCGTGCATAATTTTATATACTTCAACCAGGTCCCCTCTTAAATGCTGTCTCTCTAGACTGAAGAGTCCTAGACGTAAGGGAGGTGTTCCAGACCCTTAATCATTCTGGTTGCCCTTCTCTGGTTCCACAATATCGTATTTGAGGTGTGGTGACCAGAATTGTACACAATATTCCAAATGTGGCCTCATCATAGATTTATAAAGAGGCAAAATGACACTTGCTGACTTATTTTCTATTCCCTTCCTAATTATTCCCAGCATTGACGAGGGGGGTCATCTGGCCCTTGTTGTCCCACAAGCCCCTTCCTGCAACCCTTATTCCACCCCCACTCCCCGATCGTCGGCAAGCAGCTTCTAAAGTTATAGGCCAGTGATGGTGAACCTTTTGAGTTCGGTGTGTCAAAATTTGCAAGAAAATATAGCTTAACTTGGGTGCTGTGTCACATCTAGAAATATCCATAATTTTTTGATATTTGTAGCTATAGTAAAAAAGTTATATTTTTGATATATGTATTTTATTAAAAGCAAAAACGAAATTCTTTACATTAGTGACTTTTGTTGCTGAATTTCGTTTGCTAATCTTCATTTGAAAGTTGGTATTTTGTACACATCAAGAACAAGCAAGCACTACATGCCCAGGTGCCAGGGTGACCATGTGTGTCACCCAAAAGGGCTTGGAGTGTCACCTGTGACACTCGTGTCATAGGTTGGCCATCACCGTTATAGGCAGTTTATCAGAAAAGCAGGAAAGCGCTTCTTTGGTAAACTGCTTCTAAACATTGTAGCAGCTTTGGTTAGCTTTTTATCAAACCTAAACTGCCTCTAAACATTGTAGCTTGCTGGCAATCAGGGAGCGGGGTTGGAATAAGAGTTGCAGGAAGAGGCTTGTGGGATAGCAAGAGCCCGATCGCTGCATCTTATTGGGGCGATCAGTTCTTTTACGTTTGCCTGGCAGTCAGATCTCAGAGAGAAGAGGCAGTTGGGTGGGATTTCCCTGCCCTTGCTCCTACCAGGAGAGAGGGGGTGGAGAGAAAAAGATGCTGTTTCCTGATGCAAGGGTTTAGCACGGTTTGCATGGGGACAGGTGTTTTCGACTTGAGCCTGCACTTTCGTCAATTGCATGAGGACAGGTCAATTTGAACTAGAATCCTATCGGGAATATCAACAACAAGTCTTTATCGATTAGTCATTGTGACCTTATCGAATATTAGTTTAAAACCATGTATTATTAAGGGAAGGATTATAAAAGAGTATTATAAAAGAGCAACATTGCATTTATCACACTCCTCCAGGATTATGGTGCCTGTCTCTAATCTTCATTGCCTTCTGAATGAACAGTGCCACTTTGAAGGCTGTGTGCTTGTCTTGTTCCCTGAGCAATAAATGCAGTTTTATATTGGGAATATCCTGAATCGAAGCCAAAATAAACAGAGTGCAAGGGGACAGGCTCAAAGAATCTCCCTCACTGGTTCCCTTTCTGGAAAAAGGTAGCAGCAAGCCTCTTCTACATTGTTACCCAGATGAGCCCGCAAGAGGTGTATTTTAGGCGTTGCCAGTGGAATTACATGAACATGAAAACAGCTGGTGAACCAATAAACCCAATTAATGGAAGAGCTTTTTTAAATGGGAGAAATAATTCTTTTCTCTATCGCACAACACTAGAACCAGGAGGCATCTATGAAGCTGATGGGTAGGAGAGTTGGATCCCACAAGGGAAGGATTTCTTCACCCAGAGGGTCATCAGTTTATGGAATTTGCTGCCAGAAGAGGTGGTGACAGGTACCAGTCTAGATGGCTTTAAGGAAGGGTTAGACAAATTCACAGATGACAGGTGTATCAGTGGCCATTTCTTCCAGGCTGGGAAGGCAGGAGGAATGCCTCTGAAAGCCATTTGCTGGGATGCCGGTGCAGGTGAAGGTTTTGCCCTTGACTTCTGCTTGAGATGCCCAGAAACAATTGGTGAACCACTGTGTGGGACAGGATGCTGAGGCCTTTTCGCACAGGCCTTTCCGGTACGCGTGGAAGACAGCTCCGGACGAGGCATTCGCATTGCCCGAGCGGGGCTTGCGCCGCCTCGTGTCCGGAGCTGTCTCTCGCGCGTTCCAAATGTAGAGCACTTTGAAGTGCTCTACATGCGTTCGGGCGCGGACGAACTGCCCGCAGGCGTTCGGGAGGAGAAGGATTCGCGCTTGCTTCTCGCTCCCGAACAGCCGCGGGCCCACCTCCCCCGCCGGCGCAGGTTTGGCAATCAGCTGTTTGACAATCAGCTGATTGCCGATCTGCCTCCGCAGCTGTCTCCGCGCCCCTGGCCGGCCTTTGCCGGCCAAGACAGTTCCGGGCGCGTTCCGGCGCGCCTGTGTGTGAACGGTGAAAGCGCCCGGAGCTGTCTTAAGCTTCCCGCCTGAACGCGTTCCGTTTGGAACGCGTTGCAGTGCGAAAATCCCTCTGGATGAGATAGGCTGTGGGCTGATCCAGCAGGGCTCCTCTAAGGTTCTTATGGACTAGATGGGCTGCAGCCTGATCCAGCAGGGCTCCTCTTAAGTTCTTATGGACTAGATGGGCTGTAGCCTGATCCAGCAGGCTCCTCTTAAGTTCTTATGGACTACATGGGCTGTGGGCTGATCCAGTGGGGCTCCTCTGAGGTTCTTATGGACGACATGGGCTGTGGGCTGATCCAGCGGAGCTCCTCTGAGGTTCTTATGGACTAGATGGGCTGTGGGCTGATCCAGCAGGGATCCTCTTAGGTTCTTATGGACTAGATGGGCTGTGGCCTGATCCAGCAGGGCTCCTCTTAGTTTCTTATGGACTAGTTGGGCTGTGGCCTGATCCAGCAAGGCTCCTCTTAGGTTCTTATGGACTAGTTGGGATGTGGGCTGATCCAGCAAGGATCCTCTGAGGTTCTTATGGACTAGATGGGCTGTGGGCTGATCCAGCAGGGCACCTCTGAGGTTCTTATGGACTAGATGGGCTGTGGGCTGATCCAGTGGGGCTCCTCTGAGGTTCTTATGGACTAGATGGGCTGTGGCCTGATCCAGCGGGGATCCTCTGAGGTTCTTATGGACTAGATGGGCTGTGGCCTGATCCAGCAGGGCTCCTCTGAGGTTCTTATGGACTAGATGGGCTGTGGGCTGATCCAGCAGGGCTCCTCTGAGGTTCTTATGGACTAGATGGGCTGTGGGCTGATCCAGCAGGGCTCCTCTGAGGTTCTTATGGACTAGATGGGCTGTAGGCTGATCCAGCAGGGCTCCTCTTAGGTTCTTATGGACTAGATGGGCTGTGGCCTGATCCAGCAGGGATCCTCTGAGGTTCTTATGGACTAGATGGGCTGTGGGCTGATCCAGCGGGCTCCTCTGAAGTTCTTAGATAAACTGGACCTCCCCTTCTTGGACGAGTTTCCTCCCCTCTACGGGCCCCCCTCCCTCTACACTTTTGAGCAGCTCTTTCCATTTCTTGCCCCCACATACCCGCCGCTCACCGCCTGCTTCTGCTGGCACCCCAGAGCTGCCACAGTGTATGGCAGCAGCAGAAGTTGGGATCTTGGCCTGGCAGGCTACCGGATCTCCCAGCGGGTCCCAGATCTCTCCGGCGCCGCGAAGTGGTGCTCAGCCAGAAGCCGTCTCCTTGCTCTTGCTCTCCAAAGGGCAGCTCTAATCCAGGCTGCTTTGTCCTTTTATGGCCATCGGCGATCCGAACTGGCTCCCGAAAACCCCCTTCGTATCCAGAAGGGTACGTTCCTTCCAGGCGTAGGATCGCGGGCAAACAGGGAGTCCGGCTGATGAGGCGGAGTTTCCCAGGAGCGCAGCAGCTCCGGATCGGAACAGGTGCCGCCGCCGCCCGCCCGCCCGCCCGCCAGCCAGCCCTGCCCCTTCCCGATCCAGCCACGTGCTGTTTGTTTGGTTGCTGCCCAAAGCTAGTGGGTGGGAAGCAGGAGCGAAGGGAAGGGAAGGGAGGTTCCTCCTTCTCCTCTCCCGGGGGCGGATATTTTTCGGGCCGCTGGCCAAGGCGAGGCCGCCGGCTGGCGCTCCGATCCCGGCTTCCCCCGAGCTCCGGAACGGCGGCGGACGCGCCATTGCGCCAGGCAGGCAAAGGGCGATCCATCCATCCGTCCATCCATCCAGACGACGACGCGGAGGAGATCCACATCCAGCGGCAGAGCGGACGGCGGGGCGGAGTTCGGTCGCGCTCTCCCCGGGAGAGCCTGTTCGGACGGGGGAAGAGGAGAGAGAGAGACGGAGAAGATCGGGACAACGTGGGGAAGGAAGGAAGACTTGGCCGGAGGAGAAGCGGCAGCCCTCCTCTCCCCCTCCCGTCCCATCAGCCCTTCCCCAGCGGATCCGAAGCGACTCCCCCCCCCCCCCCCGCCCGGCAGATCCTGGGCCGCTGGAGCAGCGCGCGCAAAAGCAGAACTCCGGATTTCCCAGTGAGTGAGTCGCCCCGGGCTTTGCTTTCTCTCTCTCTCTGGCTGAGGATCGGGGCAGCAGCCGAAAGATCGGTCGTTGCGCGGCGAGCCAAGCGGGTGGGTGGGGGGGACAGGACAGGACAGGAGGAGACGTGTGTCCAAGGGGGAGAGCTTTGCCCGCGCAACCCCCTCCCCCCTTGGCAGCGATCGCCTAAAAGTTTGCCAGGGGAGCCCCCTGCTTGGCCCGCCGATCGCCCGTCTATCCCACCACGCGCGCGCACCCGCCGCTCCCCTAGCGCGCGTCCCTTCCCGGGCCAAGTTTGGGAGCTGAAGCGCGCGCACCCGGGGCGGGCTCGGGGGTCGCGTGCGCGTTTTTTGCAAGCCAAGGGGTGGGGTGGGGGCTGGCGGGTGTGGGATCCGCTCAAGCGCCTTCGGTGCGGCAGGGCAGCGGGACCACGGCTGTTCTCTGGAAGGGTGCGGGAAAGGTTCGGCCTCGAAACGCCGCCTTTCGCCCGATTGTCTGGAGCCGCCTGGGCGGGGAAAACGAGGGAGCCGCCCGCCGAGGCGCAAATTCAAAAAGGGCATCGTGAAAGCCTTCCCCAATCGCGGCCAAAGCGCGCAACTTGGGCGCGCTCGACCCCCCCCCCCCCCGCATTCGCCACTTGTTAGGGGCGATCCTCTTCCCAATCCCTCCCCCCCTCCCCGGATTCCGCGCGCCCGCGCTCGGGTTGCATTGGCTGCCTGTTCCACCTGGCGGCCTTTGTTGTCTGGATGCGCCTTTGTTCTCTCCTAGGTGTCCGTCCTACCTTCTCTCCCCCCCACCCGAGATCTAAGGCAGAGAAGCGGCATCCTGGGCTTTGGAGATGCTCACAGTGAACCTGCCTGCCTGCCTGGGGATCGGCCTGGCTTAGTCTGCTGGAGCAGAACAGGTCCGGCGGCACAACAAAAGACACCGTCCCCTCCTCTGACGGGTCCGGATGGAACCTCTCGGCTTGCTTTGAGCTCGCTGAGCTGCTGTGACGAGGGGCGGGGCAAACCGGGAAAGAGAGCGATATTTAAATACAGCTGTCATCGGCTCTGGCCAGATAGGGCAGAAAACAAGAATATAAAGGGGACTCTACTTTTGCTTTTCATTTTCTTTGGGGTGGGCCGTGGGGAGAAGTGAGAAAGCAGCAAGAAGAAGAAGAGTTGGCTTTTCTACCCCACTTTTCTCACCCAGTCAAGGGGACTCAAAGCGGCTGACAAAGCTTCTGTTCTTCTCTCCACAACAGAATACCCTGTGAAGTGGGTGGGGCTGTGAGAGCTCAGAAGGAGAGCTATGACTAGCCCAAGGTCACCCAGCTGGATTGTTGAGGAGTGCGGAATCAAACTTGGTATTTCCAGATAAGAGTCCGGCTCCTTAACCATTAGACCAAACCTGCCTCAAAGGGTAATGGGACATAAGTATGATAAACTGGCTAAGTAACAGAAGAGAGCTGTGACTAGCCCAAAGTGACCCAGCTGGCTTCCTGGAGGAGGAAGAAGAGGGGGCTTTCATACCCTGCTTTTCTCACTCCTAAGGGGACTCAAAGCAGCTGACAAACCTTCTGTTTTTCTCCCCACAACAGACACCCTGTGAAGTGGGTGGGGCTGCGAGAGCTCAGAAGAGAGCTGTGACTAGCCCAAGATCACCCAAATGGCTTTGTGGGGGAGTGTGAATAAAACCCAGTATTCCCAGATAAGAATACAGCTGCCTAACCACTGGACCAAACTTGCTTATTTTAGGAGTGATCCTCTTCCCCCCTCCCCCAGTAACTGTCATTCATATGGGAATATGAGCACCTACTGGGAGTGGCTGTAGCTTCTCCCCAGAAGGAGGAAATGGCAAACCACTTCTGTATCTCTGCCAAGAAAACTGCATGAAGGTATACATGGAGTCTGGGAGTGACTATAGCTGAGCCAGTGGTAGAGCAAACGCCCTGGAGAGCAGAGCACTGCTTGTTCGATCTCCAGCCTCTCCCTGGAAGTAGGCAATGGAAAACCACTTCTGTATCTTTACCAAGAAAACTGCCTAGAGGTGCATGTGGAGTCTGGGAATGTCTATAGCTCAGTCAGTAGTAGAGCAAATGGCTCCGAAAGCAGAAGGATGCTGGTTCTTTCCAACCTCTCACTGAAAGTCGGTAATGGAAAACCACTTCTGTATCTCTGCCAAGAAAACTGCATGGAGAGGTACCCATGCCATTATCCTGGACTTGGCCACAAGTTAGTGATATCCACCAGCAGCCAGGGTGATTATTATTTCACTGAATTTTAAAAAGGGAGACCTCTTTTTCAGAAGTTGCTCTTTTTTTCTTTGTTGTTACACTTCACATCTTCCATTTGGGGCTGGGTCTTGCCGATGTGGGGGGGCACCCTGGCAGTGTTCACAAGTGTCTTTTGAGGAGAAGCTGGCAACCAAAGCAGTAACCCTCTTGTTTTCCAGGCAGCTGTTCTACCACTGAGCTAAGGTCATTTCTTAATGGTTATCAAAAGTGCTTTTTTTGGGGGGGGGGGAGGCAAGACAGTGTGGGTGTGTTAGCATACTGGAGAAGGGCCTGTAAGTCCAGGAATAAAATCTCCACTCAGGTACAGAGTTTCCTGGCAGGCAGAGTTGGCTTTTCTCTCCCATTTCAGGGGACTCAAAGCGGCTGACAAACCTTCTGTTCTTCTCCCCCACAGCAACACACTGTGAGGTGGGTGGAGCTGCAAGAGTTGGCTTTTCTTCCCCGCTTTTCTCACCCACTCAAGCGGACTCAAAGCAGCTGACAAACCTTCTGTTCTTCTCCCCACAGCAACACCCTGTGAGGTGGGTGGGTCTGTGAGAGCTCAGAAGAGAGCTGTGACTAGCCCAAGGTCACCCAGCTGGCTTGTTGAGGAGTGCGGAATCAAACTCGGTATTCCCAGAGAAGAGTCCGGCTCCTTAACCATTAAACCAAACCTGCCTCAAAGGGTAATGGGACATAAGTATGATAAACTGGCTAAGTAAACATAGAACACTCTGGGCCCCTTCCAGACATTCCAGAAATGTGGGACAGTTTACAAAATAGTTTAGAAATACAGTATGTAAATGTAGGGTAGCGGGAGAACAGATTAGTGGACCAAAATTATCATGGAATTGTGTTTGTGTGTGTGTCTTGTAATGCATGCCGAGTTATTACAGAAGGCAAAACTTTTTCATCATAGACATTGAGAAACAGGCTTTGAATTTATCTTTCATTCCGTCAGGACAGCTTCTTATCGAAATCTCCGCTTCTAATTGGCAGAACTGTCTCTGGGGGCCAGGAATGGCGAGGACGGCCAAAACACAGTCCTCTAGAAGTTGCTTAATTGCCGCGTTCATTTCTGCATCGCCTGTGGCAACACTAGCAGGAGTTGTGAAAATGGTAGGCCTTCTTTGCGCTTTTCTACACTGGACCTGATTCTGGATTATAGTCCAAAATAGGGACCTGGCACCTGCATGCTAGTTCAGGCTACGGCAGGACTAGCATAAGAAGAAGAAGGAGAAGAAGAGAAGAAGGAGAAGAGGAGAAGAAGAGAAGAAGAAGAAGAGTTGGCTTTTCTATCCTGCTTTTTTCACCCATTTAAGGAAACTCAAAGCAGCTGACAAAGCTTCTGTTCTTCTCCCCACAACAGAGCACCCTGTGAGGTGGGTGGGTCTGTGAGAGCTCAAAGAGAGCTGTGACTAGCCCAAGGTCACCCAGCTGGTTTCATGGGGGAGGGCGGAATTGAACCCGGTATTCCCAGATAAGAGTCCTTCTCCTTAACTGCTAGGATGGCAGATGCCTATTCTGAAATATAATCCGTGTGGGTACGTGACCAATTTTCCACTCTCCTTATTTCTCACCTAAAGTGGAGTACTTTAAAGATGCCTTCAAGCTGAGCTGGCCCCTTGGTCCGTACACCTATTGCCTCCTTCTGGGTCAATGCTAGAGGTCTTTCCCACCCAAAGCAGTTACTCTGCTGGTGACCTGTCCTAGCTCTCTTGGGCCCTTTCTGCACTGGACCACCCAGTGGAGCCCATAGAACGTTTGTCCAAACTACGGGAGGCCGGAAGCCCTGATCAGGCCAATTTGTCCACATGGAATGAGGCCTCAGGCTATATTCTAGACTGCTTACAATCAATCCACAAGCGTTTTATTTATTTACTTGAAAAATGTATCTCCCACCCTTCGCCATATGGTCCCAGGGTGGGTTACAATTAAAAAACAACAACATGTAAAATATCCCTCCTTAACAGGACAACACCCTGAGGAAGCTGTTTAAACAGCAAAAACCTGGGTGGAAATATATGTTTTCACCAAGTACTGAAAACAATACAGTGTAGGTGCCTGGTGAACCTTGAGAGGTTCCAGAGCCTAGGGGCCACCACAGAAAAGGCCCTCCTGCAAGTTCCTATAGCTCGTACCTCTGAAGGAACTACGAGAGGCCCTCTGAGATCTCAGAGCACGGGCAGGTCCTTTTTGGCTGGGCCCTTTCGGAAGTGGAAAAAGGCCTGCCTGGCAATTTTGAACTTTTCCTGGACTCTAGAACTGCAATGCGGACAGCCCTCAAAGGGGCCCAGTGCCAACTGCCCATCTCACCTTGGGGTGGTTTGACAATTCCATCTGCTTACTTACCCTGCAAAGTGCTAAAGATATAGCTGAAGGAAGGAGATGCCAAGGGAGAGAAAGAAAGAAAGAAAGAAAGAAAGAAAGAAAGAAAGAAAGAAAGAAAGAAAGAAAGAAAGAAAGAAAGAAAGAAAGAAAGAAAGAAAGAAAGAAAGAAAGAAAGAAAGAAAGAAAGAAAGAGATGGTTTAAGTGACATTTGCTTTGCCAGTCTCTGCATGTAGCCTCTTTCTCTGAAGCTGTTTGCCAGGATCTTTGATTCACTGCCCCATCACTTGGCTACGGTGTCCTTAAGTTCAGGCGGACTTCTTCGTTCTCACAGTCTGCTGATGGGTTGGTCAATCCTTGCACGGAGGGTTCAGCGTCTTGTAATTGCAATACTGTTGCCGAGCAATGTAATGTCTGTGGGACAAAAGCATCTAAACTCTGCAGGCAACAACTCGATGGCATTTGGTATTAGAAGGAAAGGTCCAGCCATGTAAGCTACTTGGGTATGAATTTTACTTTCCTCACATCCCTTCTCTTCCTCCTCTCCCCTTGGCTTTCTGCAGAAGAATTTTTGCAGAAATTACTGGGGGGGGGCATGGGGGGAGGTTTGCACTTAAGTTCCCTGGGAAATTGTCAGGGAAGTTAAGATCAGGGAAGAACACTGCCGTTCACACTGAGAGGGCCTTCTCTGTGGTGGCCCCTAGAATTTGGAACAGCCTCCCTCTTGAGGTTCGCTGGGCGCCTACATTGTATATTTTCGGCGCCTGATGAAAACATATCTTTTGAACCAGGCTTTTGCCATCTAAATAGCTTCCTCGGGGTGCTGTCCTGTTAGGGGGGGGGCAGATGTGGGAAGGAGGGAGGGAGGGGTGATATTTTTAATTATTTTTTTTCTTTTGATATGTTTTATTCTTATTGTAAGCTCCCTGGGACCATTTGGTGAAGGGCAGGACATAAACAAACAAACAAATAAATATGGTGGGGGTATGGTGGGTGCTTTTCAGCAGTGGGCTGTCCATTTGTAGACCCAATTTAATAGGTCTACAATAGATTCTGATTAAGGGCCTCTTAATCCAGATCTGGCTTTGGATGAGGAGGTCCAGGATCTTTGGCAGAATTTAGAAGGGTGGCTGCACCCAGGAAGCATCTGTGAAGGATCTTTTGGAACACATTTGTGGAATTTTTATTTGTTTTCTTATTTGCTCAAGAGGCGTGGGATGCGAAAAGCAGACCCTCCACAAGGAAACCGTCTTGCAGCTTCCTTTTCCTTAGACCAATGACACTTCATTCTTTCCACCCAAATGTTCTGTCCTAGCAGGTGCAGGTGTGCTTCGGTGCCTGCTGCTCAGGTGTGTCTTCAAAGGTGCAGCTGCTGGAATGGAAGAAACAGTGCCAAGGTGAAAGGAAGGAGGGAGGGAAGGAAGGAGGGGTGGAGCCCTGGAGATTTTTTTTCCTAGGCAGGAAGGTTAAAACTCAATATATCATCTCTCCCAATGCCTGCGGATCTCTTAGGTAAAACTACACCTCATTGTGGACTAGAAACATGGTGTGTCTCCTGCCGGACTATATCCAGGTTGACTGCGTTGTATTGAGGCTCTTGATGTTTCAGTTTGCACCCAAGTGGGCTGCCTGAGATTTAAGTACCCTCAGGAAAGAGCCCTTTGGTCAGTTTGGTCTAGTGGTTAAGGAGCTGGACTCTTATCTGGGAATACCGATGGAAGGGACCATGAAGCCAGCTGGATGACCTTGGGCTAGTCACAGCTCTCTTCTGAGCTCTCACTGCCCCACCTACCCACAGGGTGTCTGTTGTGGGGAGAAGAATTGAAAGCTTTGTACACCGCTTTGAGTCCCCTTAAATGGGTGAGAAAAGCAGAGTAGAAAAGCCAGCTCTTCTTCTTCTTCAAGAAGTGGGCGGCATTATTGCATAATGACCTAATAGTCTTAAAATGTTTTCGGTCATTAGCTGATCACATGCATGCTTTTCTTCTCAGGCCAGAAGCTGACAAAGTTTATGAATACGTAGCCCTGTCGTTCCCACCCCCATCTCAGACTGTATTTTTTAAAAATATTTGATTGTGTAGTAATATCTCCTAGTATGTGCTGAAGAGCCCTTTTGATTTATGAAATGTCGAATAGATGTCTGCTTGAAACGTTTAGGAATCTTGAAAAATCCCTGCCTTAGCAAGGAATTTCAATACTGGCACTGGATGACAAAGTGGCTTGCCCGGGCTTGAACTGGCATTTTAGTGAGATGATTTCTGAAATTCATACACACAGACAAAACCTTTGTCCTGCAGATTAAAATGTTTTAATGGCCGTATCCTCCCTCCTAATTTGCCTGCTCTCCTGACTCAACCTCCTAGCATGCCAAAGGTTGGCAATAGATGCTTTCTTTACCTGGCATGGAGTTAAAATGAAGGAGAAAACTTCACCCCAAATCATTCATGCCACCCTTCAGTTAGAGCAGTGTTTCCCAAACTTTTGACATATGTGTACCCCTTCTATAATTTTCGTAACGCTGAGTACCCCTCATAAAAAACATATGCTTTAATAAAAATCAAAATATATTTATTTTTTCTTTTTTTGGTACATACACAACGAAGTGCAGTATATTCACGCTGTGTCACGCCTCACAAGACCGTTAGATAACACTGCAATTCTCCGGCGTTTAAACAGCTCCGCGGCTCAACGTCAACTGTTAATGTTCCCGCAGTTTAAAAATGGCCGAACCCGAGCTGCGCGAAGGATGCGCAGAAGTTCCCGCCATAATGAGTTGCGATACGTTGTACGATGGCCCCAGTTCCTGTGTAAAAACTGCGATACGCGCCTATTTCTTTCCTTGTTCTGTGGGCACAGCTAAGCACGGTGCAGTGGGTATTCCCACACGATCCCCACCAAACTCCGGTGCAACGTGTACCCCCACCAAACTCTTCCTGTACCCCTGGGGGTACGCGTACCACACTTTGGGAAACACTGAGTTAGAGGCATGGGGTATTCAAGGTTCTTGGCTCTTTGTCTGAACAAAGTCAATGGTTACTAGGTTGATGCCTGAAGGACTTCCTGTGGTACAGAAAGTGATATTTATTATGTCTCTATCACCCCCTGTATCCTGAAGTCTCATATAAAACCAATACAGTATGTGGAGATCTACTTTTTTTAGGCAAGAGCCAGTTTGGTCTAGTGGTTAGGGAGCTGGACTCTTATCTGGGGATACTGGGTTTGATTCCACCCTCCCCCATGAAGCCAGCTGGGTAACCTTGGGCTAGTCACAGCTCTCTTCTGAGCTCTCACAGCACCACCCACCTCACAGAGTGTTCTGTTGTGGGGAGAAGAATAGAAGGTTTGTCAGCCGCTTTGGGTCCCCTTAAATAGTTGAGAAAAGCAGGGTAGAAAAACCAACTCTTCTTCTAGCCCAGCGTCTTGTCTCACAGTGGCCCATCAATTGCTTCTGGACATTCCCAAGCAGTAGGCAAGGACAAAACCAATACCCTGGAAATGACCTTTAGGGGCATCCTGCCGGCCTCTCCATTCCTTAGGCAGTACTTGGGTATCCATTCTAGTGTTCTTAAGAGTGAGATTCTAGTGCTGCTACGTGCAAAATATTCCTAAACCAGAGGCAATCCTCCAGAGGAAGGTTTTTGGAGAGCAGATGGGAAACCCATGTGAGAACATCTGTGGGGCAGATGGTTCCTGACCACTTTTATCTGTAATGCAGGCAATAACTGCAGATTTTGTGCCAGCTTCTGATTTCTGTTGTTTGTCTGTTTAGGGATAGATGTTAGGTTGACATTGTTTCTTTTTTATGCTCTCCAGCCTAAGTTGTACAGCAGATTTGAAAAATACATAAAGGCATTCAAATTAAAACCGTTTGACCATTGACAGAAATGTCAACCCGAAGAACATAGGCTTGTCTAATGAGAGGAGAGTCATGCATTTTGAAATTGTCATGCTCCGTGGCAATTTTCCAAGGAAATTCATTCTGGGAATTTCTGCAGCTCCATGGTTGTCCTCAAGGAAACGTCATAAGACGTTTTCATTGTGCCCTTCTCTTTATCAAGGCCTTTTTACTGCGGTCTGATTATTTATTTATTTATTTATTTATTTAGTTATTTAGTTATTTAGTTATTTAGTTATTTAGTTATTTAGTTATTTAGTTATTTAGTTATTTAGTTATTTAGTTATTTAGTTATTTCCTGCCCTTCACCAAATGGCCCCGGGGGGGGGGGGTTACAATAAGAATAAAACCTCACAAATACGAAAACATAATTTTAAAATACAACCCCCAACCTCCCATCCCCCTCTCTCCCCTGAAGAAGCTATTTAAGAGGCATGTTTCCACTGGGAGGCAAAAACTATACAGCGTGGGCACCTGGCAAACCTCAAGAAGAAGGCTGTTCCAGAGTCTAGGGGCCATCACAGAAAAGGCCATCTTGCATGTCCCTGTGCCTCATACCTCTGCAAGAGAAGGAACTACAAGAAGCTCCTCTTTTTCGGATTTCAGTGCACGGGCAGGTCTATATGAGAGAAGGCGCTCCTTCAGATACCCAGGGCCCAAGCTGTTATATATGTTAGTGCTAACACCTTGAATTAGAATAGTTAACCAGTTCCGATCCTTTAAGACTGGTGCGATATGAGTCTGGCCAGAGACTCCTATCAACAGTTGAGCTGTTGCATTCTGCACCAATTCCAGCTTCCAAACGTTTTCAAGGGTAGCCCCCCATGGAGCTCATTACAGTAGTCTAATCTGGAGGTCACCAGAGTGTGAGTCACTGTGGCCAAGTTATTCCGATGCAGGTAAGGCTCCAGCTGGTGGGCTGAATGAAGATAATGCTAGGCACTCTTAGCATACGTGGCCGCATGCCTTTGTTTTTTCAGACTTGTTCCTGTACCTTTTGAGGGACTACGCATCTGGAGTTGGCCTTAAAGACCCCTAGGTGCCAAGGAGAGTCCAGGCTTGCTAGGTGAAACTTCTAGCATTGTCAGGCCTATTCAACACCTTTTGAATAGGATCAAAGGGTGGCACCAGCGTGAAGCTTGGGAAAAGGGTATTTTTTAATAAGACAGATTTCTCTTTTGCAGCTGTAGGTCCCTGTGGATTCCATGCGAACAAACCCGTGGGGGAAGTTCTGGCTTTGTTAGGCAAGACAACTAGACACTCACTGCCTTTTCTGCTGTTAAAGTCAAATGTGCAGGTGATATTTAAGGATATAGCACATTCGATTGCGAGGCATAGGGAGAATGTAATGGCGTGCTGTGAATTCCTGCGTTTTCGCTTGCAATATTAAAACGACTTAGCGCCCGCAAGGAGTCCCCATTCAGTACCAAGTGATACATTCCAGCAAACACACATTTTCAAGGCAAACTTCCAAGGCCAGAGCAAGGATGCAAAGAACTCATTGTTACAGGAGCTTGGAAAAAATGGGGGAGGCTTTTACTAAGCTTATAATTCTATTTAGATCCCCAAGTGATAAGGCAGATTCCTCAGTTGGCAAGGGAAGAAAACAATCGGTCTCTGGGGAAAGATGAACCTAAGTGTTTCTCCATCTCTGCCCAGATACAAGGCCGGACAAGAGGTTTGTTCGTTTCGTAGCTGTGCTCTTCAGTGAAAGGTTTTGCTTCTTTAAAATGGGATGCGACTTGCCAGCGCTCTATTTTGACATCTTAAAATAAGGGATACAGGAAGCATCATTTCTGGCTCTCTGCTCTCTTCTGGGCATTGACTACTTTGCCCCTAGGAGAGAATCACCTGTGATGGAACTGTTGTTATTGTTCTTGATAACAGTTAACACCTGGTGACTCCATGGACACAACCCTAAAATTTTATTGGACATACTAAAGAAAAGAACATAAGAGGAGCCCTGCTGGATCAAGCCACAACCCATCTAGTCCAGCATCCCATCTCACACAGTGGCCCACCAATTACTGCTGGGCACCTTGAGCAGAAGACAAAGGCAAAAGCTTCACCTCTTCTCAATTCCATGCAAATGGCCTCAAGAGGTATTTTGCCTGCAGTCTGGAGCTGGTACCTAGGCACTCGTACTAGTAGCCATTAGCACACCTCCATGAATTTGTCCAAAATTTAAGAACCTAAGAGAAGCCCTGTTGGATCAGGCCACAACCTATCTAACCTGGCATCTCTTCTCACACAGGAGTGCTTTCTGAACTTGGCCTTATTCTGGTATATATATTGGCTTAAGGGGTCTGTTGTCCGTATGCTAATACAGAGTACAGAAATTTACAGTTGTGTAATTTGGCCTCTGAGTTTGCCCTGGTATACTCAGCCTCCACCATGCTGCTGACTTACATGAAATGACCATATCTCACATTTGTGTGGCTACTGCCTTACATTGGTAGACTTGGATTGCACCCCTTGAGGGGATTTGGTGCAGATCTCCAGTTGGTCAGGGGGTGTTGTGAGCAGATGTTTCTGGCACCATTCACACGTGCACACCACCACTAGCAAAGTCTTTCCATCCTGGTGCAAAAGCTACCTGCTGGTAAGCTAGGAGAACCTACTTTCTGGGTCTCTCCAGTTAAGTCACCTCTTCCCCCTCTGAGTTTCTCACCAGTGGGGTAATCTCTTCTCCCTTTGTGTGTGGACACAGCCACTGTTTTCATTACTGCAAGCAGAGTTCCACGCATAGCAGTTTTCCAGTTTCCGCAGGATGGGCTCAGGTGTTTGTCTGAGACTTGGTCATCACTCTTGTAACCACTTGCAAGGTATGGTGTGGATGGGATCTGGGCCTCTCCACTGTGACACCATAGAATCATAGAGTTGGAAGGGACCTCAGGGGTCATCCATCCCAATTCTGGCTCAATGCAGTGTTGATTAGACCACCGGTTCTCAACCTTCCTAATTCCGCGACCCCTTAATACAGTTCCTCATGTTGTGGAGACCCCCAACAACGGGGGCAGGGCAGCTCGGGTGAGGATGTAGTGGGAAGGTGGGAGACTCGTCGTGACCCTTCTGAAAGGGTAGTTTGAGCCGCAAAGGGGTCACGACCCATAGGTTGAGAACCGCTGGATTAGACCATCTGTAGACATCACTGACATAGATTGTCTGACTGTCGGGTTCCTTGCACATAACTCTGGGATGGTAAAAGAACACCATGTTCAGGGACGGTGCCTGGTGTGCACACAGTGAGCACCAGCACTGTTCCCCACTTCCCTCTGATGACCTGTGGTGCAGACTGTCCAAAGCACCACAGCAATGGTTCTGAGAACTACCACTGCGTACCACCACCACCCCAATGCAGCATTTGCATCTGGAAGTGCAAGAGTGGCCAGGAGAGTGACCAATCCTGATCTGGGGCCTTTCTGCACTTGGCCTTATTCTGGAACATATCCCAGAATAGAGACGTTTTCGCATTACTCCCGTTCCATTTGGAACGGGAGTAGGACGGGAAGATTAAGACAGCTCACGACGCTTTCACCTTTCACACACAGGAGCGCAGGAGCGCGTGTAAACGCGTTCCGGCGCGTCTGTGTGCGAATGCTCAAAGCATCGTGAGCTGTCTTAGCCGGCAAAGGCCGGCCAGGGGCGCGGAGACAGCCGCGGAGGCAGATCGGCAATCAGCTGATTGTCAAACAGCTGATTGTCGAAGCCGCGCCGGCGTCGGAGGCAAGCCCGCAGCTGTTAGGGAGGGAGAAGCAGGTGCGAATGCTTCTCCTCCCGAACGTCTGCGGGCGGCTCGTCCGCGTTCGAATGCATGTAGAGCACTTTAAAGTGCTCTACATTTCGAACGCGAGAAAGACAGCTGCGGACACGTCGGAGCGCAAGCCCCGCTCGGGCAATGCGTATGCCGTGTCCGCAGCTGTCTCCCACGCGTACCGTTCAGCCCCGTGCGAAAACGTCTTAGGAACCTGCTACCTGCATGCTGGTGCAGACTATGGAAGGCCCCAATTGAGGCCTGCCATGGTCTACATGAGCTTGTAGCCAACAGACCTCCATCCAGAGATATATTCCAGAATAAGGCCAAGTGCAGAAAGGGCCATGGATTGCCATGGGGCTTAATCCAGAACGTGGTGGTGTGGAGAAAGCACACACCTCCATATTCTGATTTACAGGGGGACCCATTTTGGTGCTGTGCCTTATTGTGCCACCAAAAAAGGTCTCCCAGGGGCTCTGATGTTCTGGGCGAGATAAGTATGGAATTGTCCCAAATCTTTTCTTGGTTCACCCACCATCCAATAAGTAACTTTCCTCCACAAGCCTTGAAAGATAGAAAATATAACTTATATTTGGTAAAATCTCCCTCCAGATTAGGAAATGAAAGGGCACCATCCTTTTGTTTGGTAAGTACTAGGGGAGTGCCCAAATATTCGAAGGTATTCGAAATTCAGTCAAATCCATCTGAATTTCAACATTCTAATTTGAATCAAATGTTCATAAATTTGAATTTAAAGATTCAAATGAATTTTGAATTTGAATCTATTTGTTCTAGTTATCCGGACATTCGTTTATGTATGGGTTCGTACACGATGCATACTTGAAGATATGCATCTTTCCCAGATCCGTATCGATTTGTACAGATGCGTACAGGGTGAAAATGGGTTGCCTATGGGATAACTATGGGATGCATACGGACATGTACGGACGCGTAACAATGCGTACGGACACATACATAACTGGAATCAGACTTGGTTAAGTTCAAATTCAAATTGGATTTTTGGATATTTGAATTGAATGGAATCCTGAAAATTGCATTCTTGCACAGCCCTAGTAAGTACTGGATGAGCAAAAAAAAATTCCTGCACTGATAAATAACTCAAGCAGAAGTTTCTACAGCTATAAGAATGAAAGCAGTGCGTTTGGTCTGATTTCCTTGTTTATCCAGGCGTCTCAACCTGCCAGACAATTCAAAGGGTTCTTAATTGTCTTCCTTCTCCTCCCCTCCTCCAATCTTGTTAATTAACCTGGTTCTTGAATGCATGGAGGGAGGGGAAGGAAACATAAGGGAATTGTTATTCATGTACTTGGGGAAAGGGCCTTTGATGGTGAAAGGGGATGGGGTGGGGTGATGGAAGAGGGACGAAGAAAGTGAAGACGTAATGAAGAATCGTGTTGAACTGGCCACCTGTTTTTCTGCCCTTGGTTCTATTTTTATTTGTTTTTGTCCTCTTTGCAAATTGCCGTATCTGTGACATTGCTTATCCCCAAGAGTTCTTTGTTCTTTGGAGGAGGGGGGAATTCGTGGCTGCTTTCTCTCTCTCAAAATTGGTACTTAATATTTATGTGCCATTTAATTGCTTGGCTTTCTGCTCTTTCAAAAGGCCTGCACAAAAACAAAGCAAAAATACCCACTGATGGGGAAAAACAACAACAACTTGTCAGTTCTAGTGGGTGGGGTGTGTTATTGTAGAGCGGAGGTACTTAACCTTTTCTAGGCAATGGGTCTGTTTTGGAAACTGAGGGCAGCTAAGGACTGCCTCTTAGGGCCCGTCCAGATGTAGGGAATATAGTGCCATTATGGTGCTGCTATGGTGGGTTCATCACACACACATATCAGTGGCAACCCTTAACCATAGCCCTGCTATATGCCCCCTAAAATGCACTAAAATCTGTTGCTGGAAAACCCAGCATTGGATGTGGGTATTCCCTCAATAGCACTTTACTTACTATCAACGCTGACCACTGTGCACATGTAGAGGCTGAAACTGATGGTTGTATATGTACAGTCATGGTGATATGTGCTCCTGGATATTCACCACTGGCTGAATACCCAGATGTGTGTGCCACTAAAACGGGTAAAGACAGTGCTGTGGCCGGCACTGCCTATTTAGCAAAGCAATAATAGCAGATGAAGAAGAGTTGACTTTTCTACCCTTCTTTTCTCGCCCATTTAAGGGGACTCACAGTGGCTGACAAAGCTTTCTATTCTCCCTAAAACAGACACCTTGTGAGGTAGGTGGGGCTGTGAGAGCTCAGAGGAGAGCTGTGACTAGCCCAAGGCCACCCAGCTGGTGCTTAAGAGTGCCAAATTGAACCGGGAGCTGCCAGACAAGAATAGTCTAATGACAAGACCAAACTGTGCTCCGCAGTTGATGGTACACCTGGCTTTCCCATCCTGAACATACAGTTTCTCTGTTCTCCAAAGGACCCTAGGCTGGCCCAAGGTCACCCAACTGGCTTCATGGAGGAGTACGGAATCAAACCCCGTGACTGTGAGACATGAGTCCAGCACTCTAGCAACATAACCACAAGACTAAACTTGCTCATATATTTTACATTATATCGTGATATTCCACAGTACAGTCGGACCCCCTTATCCACTAATTTAATAACTACGGTTCCAGTTAACCACAGTTACCGGATCAGCTCCACCACACACCCCTGTAGGCGCCATAAGGGAAAAGCACCCAGAACTGGAAGACCTATTTTAGCCTCTGTAGAGCATTGGAATAGGCTCATGACGCCACCAGAGCCCATCCCAAAATGTAAGGGGGTTCAAGGGAGGTGGGCGGCAGGTGTCCGGTGGCATCACACGCCTATTCCAATGCTCTCTGGATGCCAAAATAGGCCTTCTGGAGGCCAGAATTCACTTCCGGTTCTGGGTTTGTATGACCCCAGAACTGGAAGGCCTGTTCATGATTATCCACGGTTTCAGGTAACCATGGTAGGAGCTGGAATATATCCCAAGTGGGTATGGGGGAGCCAGTTTGGTCTAGTGGTTAGGGAGCCAGACTCTTATCTGGGAATCCCGGTTTGGATTCAGCCCTTCCCCATGAAGCCAGCTGGGTGACCTTGGGCTAGTCACAGCTCTCTTCTGAGCTCTCACAGCCCTACCCACTTCACAGGAACTCTTCTTCTGACTGTATATCCAGCAGTATAGCCAGCTCCAGAAAAAGGCTGCAGAACACATTCAAATAAAATATTGTAATAAAGGTATTGCAGTAAAAATAGATGGGCTTGGCAGATCCTCTTGAAAGCCATCCACAGACTCCAAAGATATGTAAGGACTCCAGGTTAAGAAGCCCTCTTGCACGGGATTAAGGTGCTGAGTAGGTCGTCTGGCATTGTTCTTAAAGCTGCCCACTGTGTGCTTCTGTTGGGAGAGGCACATTCATGAATTAATGACTTAATTAATACACACATTGCCCTGTCCTCATAATCATTAGTAGTGCCAAGCCGCAGTGTTGAATTGATCCATTGCTTGCTTAGAAGCAGGGGCAGTTGGCTCATAAAGGTAAAGGAGGCATTGCCCTACCTCAACCAGTACCAGATCCTAGGCATCCATTCTAGTAGCCATTGATACACCTGTCCTCCATGAATTTGTCTCACCCTTTCTTCAAGCTACTTATTTCATTTATTGTTTGTATTTCTATCCCGCCCTATACCTAAAGGTCTCAGGGCGGGTAACAACATTTAAAATCAAACATATTAAAACAATAACAGTATATATTAAAACAATGGTGCCTGCAAGTGGGAAGTGGAAATGTATCCAAAGGCCAGGGGAAAGAGGTACATCTTCACTGCCTTCCTAAACATGTACAGAGAAGGAGATGGACGCACCACAAGGGGGAGGCTATTCCACAGCCATGGGGCCATCACTGAGAAGGCCCTCTCCTGGGTGCCCACCCCCGTTACTGCTAAGGGTGGTAGTAAAACCAGGAGGGCCTCACCTCCAGATCTTAAGAACGTAAGAGGAGCCCTGCTTGATCAGGCCACAGCCCATCTAGTCCAGCATTCTGTCGCACACAGTGGCCCACCAATTGCCCATGGACATCTCAAGCAGAGACAAGGGCAAACTTCCTCCTGCTCTCGAATCCCAGCAAATGGCCTTAGAAGCATCCTGCTTGTCTCTCCAGCCTGAAAGATGTATTTAGGCATCCATTTTAGTAGCCATTGATACGCCTGTCATCCATAAATTTGTCTAGCCCTTCTAGGCTGGTAGCTGTTACTACCTCTTCTGGCAGCAAATTCTATAGACCGATGACCTTCTGGGTGTAGAAATACTTTTCCTTGTCTGATCTGACTCTCCTACCCATCAGCTTCATAGATGCCCCCTGGTTCGGTAGTGAATCAGCAGCCAGTGCAACTCTTTTGAGACCGGTGTGATGTGCAACTCTTCTAAGACTGGTTCTAGTGTTGTGCTCTCATTTCTATGTAACCTGAGATTTTTCTCATTATTCATTTGCTTAAAGCATTTTTTATTCCACCTTAATATTTAATTCCACTTTCCCCGCCAAGGGTTCAAGGTTTGCAAAAGCAGGAGAGGCAACAAATGTAACCCTCACCTTTATACAGTAGGTGCATTTCAACCACACGAAGGCTGCAGAGGCATCCACCCTCTCTACAAATTCTCCATCTCCTGCCCAATTAAATAAGAAGGATTTTATCACAGTTCAAGGGCATATTTCACTTTCCAGCCCCGGCAAAGGCCCCAGAGATTGTGGAGTGCCAAATTAGACACAACGTAACAACCATCTTCTCCCCAGCCTCTTTTGGAACTATAACTCCTGGTGCCTAAGAGTGATACTGTTACTTTTCCAAATGTTTTAAGGACTGGAAATTGGGGAGCCTGATTCTTAATACGAATGCATAAAATAGAATGCAAAATGTATTCTAATGCAGGGCAGGGAGAGGCAGAATACATATATGCCTAAGCTTCCTGTAGTGTTTTCTTCAGCCAGGGCATGACTTCACTCTCCCCTTCCTCTGACTTGTAAGCGTTCTCAAATAAACTAGTTTTATAACTATTAAAAGCGTTGGCCGTTGCTTCCCTGGCCCCCGTGCTAAAGACTCCACCACATATTCTTCTTTCCCTAAGCCCAAGGCCTATAAGACCCAAAGGAATACTGAAGGCAGGTGGTTCTTTTAAATAAATAAGACAAATGGTTTATTGCTTACAACTAGTGAAGAAACAGGCAAACAAATAAATCAATATCAAGGTCCCCTCAGAGACAATCAGTCTACCCAGCAACCTATACCCCCACAGGCTGTTGTAAGGATTCCCTTAGGCCGGTGATGGCCAACCTATGACACGCGTGTCACAGGTGACACGCCAAGCCCTTTTAGGTGACACACCTGGTCACCCTGGCACCTGCGCAAGTAGTGCTTGCTTGTTCTTGAAGTGTACAAAATACCAACTTTCAATTGAAGATTTAGCAAATATAAAGAATTATTCATTTTTGCTTTTAATAAAATACATATATCAAAAATATAACTTTCTTACTAGAGCTACAAATATCACAAAATTATGGATATTTCTGGAAGTGACACAGCACCCAAGTTAAGCTAGGTTTTCTCGTGAATTTTCACACACCAAGCTCAAAAGGTTAGCCATCACTGCCTTAGGCTATCACTCTAAGCTCTGGAACCCTGGAACTATCCTACACGTGTTCCTACCTGCCTAAGTGCGAACGGGGAAACCGTCCCAGACTGTCTTAGCCTGGAAAGGGCGAACAGGGCTGGGATGCTTCTCCCAGGCCTGCCCACCATTGGGTGAGAACTGGCAGGAACCCACCTAGGCACCCACCCACCCCGGGGCCCGCAGAGGAGCGTGTGCGTGTGCACCTACCTGCTGC
Organism: Aspidoscelis tigris stejnegeri; assembly: GCA_023333525.1. NCBI lineage: Eukaryota > Metazoa > Chordata > Lepidosauria > Squamata > Teiidae > Aspidoscelis > Aspidoscelis tigris. Next base: position 106,560,002 of record JALMGA010000003.1, on the reverse strand, counting down.
CTGTGCTGGGTCTGAATGACCTGGCTCAGGTGCCACTGCGTCCAACCTCCCTCCACACTGGAAACGGGCAAGGGGAAGGCAAACTGGGTGTCTCCTCCTCTGCTTCAGTCCCAATGGGAGCAAACACCCCCCCCCCCATGCAATCGCTTACCTTGCCGGCTCCAGGGTTGCCATCTGCTGTGGTCTGCACAGGTGCGCTCGCTCCCAGTAGACGGGACCCACACGGTCAGGCTGGGTCCCGTCTACCAGAGTCTGCATGCCTGCACAGACCATGGCAGATGGCAACCCTGGAGCCGGCAAGGTAAGTGATTGGGCGGCCCAACCAGCTATCAGGGAGGGAAGCGTGTGCGTAAAGATGTGTGTAGAGCACTTTTTACTGCTTTACATTTCGAATGCGTCTAGAACATGCTGGGATGCTTGGGGCGGTTGGGAACAGATCCGGCCACCCCAAGTGTGCAAATGCAGCGTCCCCCGTGTGTCCTAGACGCGTTCAAGACCCCCTCGTGCGAAAAGGTCTCTGGTGTTTCCCTCAGGCACAGGGCAGTCACACTCACATGTCCTCCCTCCCTGGGAGCCCAAGCATAGAACCCCCAAACTTGGCTGGGTGGTACCTTTTATATCCTTGACCTTGCATAGTCTCAAGCCTGATTGGCTGTTTGTGGGCAGCTGCTCTCCTCCTTACCTTATGCTGACTAGGGGTGCCTTACCCACTTCTTACCTGCTGCTCTGATACTTACGTTACAATTCAAGGAATACAGCAAGAACAGAATGAATACAGTACACATGTTTAATATACAATGCTTTCAATACACATTAAATACAGTAACAAAACAGTGGGCACCACACTTCCTAACTTAGAGTGTTTTTCCACTGTCACTAGAACAGCGGTTCTCAACCTTCCTAATGCTGTGACCCCTTAATGGAGTTCCTGATGCTGTGGAGACCCCCAACCACGGGGGCGAAGCAGCTGGGAAGTGGGAGGGAAGGGCTGCGGGAGACTCGTCGCGACCCGTCTGAAAGGGTAGTTCGAACCCCAAAGGGGTCCCGACCCCCAGGTTGAGAACCACTGCACTAGAAGTACCCACTAAGTACCCATTAGTGACAGTGGAAAAACACCCTTAGTTTCTGCTCTTAAGATCTTCCATTGTGTCATTTTCAGGACTACCAAGGACTCTGATTTTTGCTTTAGCCCTCACACTGGGTTACCAGGAGCAGATCTGTTTATATATAACAGTGGCAAGGCTCCAAGATAAACATACGGTGGTACGAGGCCTCTCTCACCATTTTGGGAGGCAACAAAACTATGCTCTTTTAGATTTTGATTCACAGAGCTGTATTTCTTCTCTTGCTAATTTTCCTGCTAGGCTTAAGCCACACCAGAGTTAGAGAAGCCTAGCCCCTATTTCCCCCTCTGTTTTCAGTTAGGAAGGTTGCTGCCGTGGTTTCTTCTCAGGGGCCAGGCGCTCGCCCAAGAGGTAGGACAGTTATGTTTCTTGAGATCTTTGAAGCATATGTTCCACTGTTTTATTTTTGCTTGAACATGCAAAAACCCAAGCAGGTGGATGTAGAGGATGTCAGACCTCCGTATCCACTGATTCGGTAACTGTGGTTTCAGTTTTCCAGGGTGACTGGATCAGCCCCCCACCCCCACAGACACCATAAGTTCTACCTAAAACTCCTCTGAGGCCTGGAACAGGCAGGAAATCACCCAAAATGGTGCGTGATTTCACTGGAATTATGGGAAACTGAAGTGCATCTCAAGCAAGATCAAGAGATCTCCCAGGATTTCAAAGGAATTATGAGAAACTGAGTGCAGTTTCTCCATGTTTCAAATATCCATGGTTTTCGGTAACCACGGTAGGATGTGGAACCAATTCCCTGCAGAAACTGGGATCCAACTGTATGGCTGGATCTTTATCGGTGAAAAACGAGACCTGACTTTGGACAGGATCTGCCAACTCTGCTGCTGAGTCAGGAGGAGTGATGTACACACAGCTAGCACCCTCTGGCCTTATCTATTTCCTCCTGGCACCATTATCTTGGACTGTGCTGGGACAGTCTTGGGCAAGATCAAGCCCAAGATGAGCAAGCCGTCACCCTGGCAACCCTCATCAAGGGCCCTTTGCATTGCAGGCACCCCAGGCTAGTTCAGCTTTGGAGGATGGGAATGGAAGTGTTAGCTGTTGTGCCCAGAAGCCGTGCACTTCTCCAGCAGCATGTGGGAGCCCCATGGAATGGCGCTGGGTTCCTTCTGACAACCATGGGTCCTTTCTGCACTTAGCTGCTCTTAATCTGGAAGAGTGGGTCCGGATTAGCTCAGCTCACTGTCACGACTCCCAGCAGTCCAAGCAGTGCCTGCCCTCCTAAGAGTAGCTGGGCACCAGTAGGTTGCTGGGAACGTGCAATGACCGAGTGAGTACTACAGCCTTAATTCAATAAACTGGTAGCAAGCACTTAAACAGTAAACCAAAACAGGTTTATTAATGTTTACAAGCTATTAGGTAATATTAAGGATGAATATAAAGTAAAGGTATTGTTAGTTAAAGTTCAGTAAGTCTCTCAATAACTCAGTCTTCCTATAATAACTCCCTTCCTTACTCAAAGGAAAATAGTGTCCCTTTTAAAAAATCAAGCCTCTCAACTTTTCCCCTTTGGCAGGCTCCGCCTAAACTCAAGCCCTACCAAAGGAATGTAACGTTCCCCTGGGTGTTTTCAAGGCCCAGTCCTACCTTTCTTGGCTGTACCCCAGCCCTGATCAATCCCTAGCAAATTTTCCTCAGAGAAAGACACACACACCCCAATGATCAATCCCTTTCAAATCTTGCCCAGAGAAAGACCAAGAGAGCTCTGGTTCCTGCTTTTTATACTAAGCAGTTCCAGGCACTCTGATTGGCTGTTGCTAGCGGTTTCTGGGGGAAACTCCTCCCTCCTGCCATCAAGCCTCCTAGCCCCTGAGAAGGTTTTCCCTCCAATTTTGTCTGCAGCCAATCAATGCAAAGGGCCTGGGCAATGTTTCCCGCCCTTTTTGCAAAGGGCCTAAGAAATATTCCTGCCCTCTGCAGCCTATACCCTGAATCCGTCACACTCACTGATCCGGATCATGCATGCCATGCAGTTTTGAAGCTCACGTGAGCTTCAGAGCCGAAGCCTTATACATGCAAGGCCTCAGGCCTGTGGGAGATGGTTTTTGGAAGCATACTATGGTGTACCAGTTTGGTATTGTGGCTAGAGTATCAAACTCTTTATCTGAAGGTCTCCCAGTTTGTGCTCCTCCATGAAGCCAGCTGGGTGACCTAGGCATTCGTTCTAGTAGCCATTGATACATCTGTCATCCCTAAATTTGTCTAACCCTACCTTGAAACGATCCAGACTGGTAGCTGTTACCACCTCTTCCGGCAGCACATTCCATAAGCCGATGACCCTTTGGGTGAAGAAATACTTCCCCTTGTCAGATCCGACTCTCCTACCCATCAGCTTCATAGATGCCCCCTGGTTCTAGTATTGTGTGACAGAGAAAAGAAATTTTCTCTATCCACCTTTTCTATACCAGGCATGATTTTATATACTTCCATCAGGTCCCCTCTTAAACGCTGTCTCTCCAGCCTGAAGAGGCCTAGACGTTGCAGCCTGATTTCGTAAGGGAGGTATTCCAGCCCCTTAATCTTTTTCCTTTTTTTGCATTTCAATTTGATTCAATTTGAATGTTTAAAACCTGAATGCAACAAAACCCGATTCAAATCCGTTACATTCGAATCTATTCGTTCGAATGTTAGATATGAATTTGAAGCTACAAATGTCGACAACATTCGTATGTGTTATACTTATCTGTACGCATTTCGTAGGCATCACGTTTTATCCCATATGCACCCCATTTTTGTTCTGTATTATAAGCACAAATGCGTACAGATATGTATGATATTTGTACAGATACGAAATTGCGCTCTACACCCGTCCCGGGCATCCCCGGCTGTCCGAGGCCGTCCCACAGCTGTACGGGAGGGAGAGCATTCACACTCTCCCTCCTGAACAGGTGCAGGCCCTGCCCATGGCTGCCGCTATTGGTAGACAGGGCTCAAGCTATCAGCGCTTTGGACCGGAGGTGCTGACAGCGTGGGGCCAGTGTACCACACGAAGTGGCCCATCACCCCTGCGAGTCACGCGGCCACCATGACAAGGTAAGTGGTTGTGCAGCTGGGGGGACGGCACACCCCCCCCCCCCAGTGTGCCGGTGGGCACCTGGGGGCCCCTGGCAGCTGGGGCAACCCGATCCTGCTATGTTCTAGAGAAGATAAGAAATAAAAGAAGACATCAGTGTGAGACACCGTTCCGGCATTTAGATCGAAAGCCATCTCTAATAACCAGCTGTTGGCAAGCCATCTTCCACAATAGGGGGAAAGGGGAATTTGTGGTCTTTTGTGTGTGTTGAATGAAAGTCCAATTTGTTGAGCATTAACTTGTTCTCACCCTCCCTCCCCCCACGTTCTTTTTAGATATTTTCTTGCTAAGTGGGCAGATGCATTGCAATCATGTGCCTGAACTTTTAATTTGGAGAGCACACAGCGTATGATACTGAAAAAATGCAAGGTTGCATTGCCAAGAGGTGGCACCCGGAGGGAAAAGATGGGTTCAGGGTCGGAAAATAAACTCTGTTACAGATGGAATTTGCAAGGGGTACAGCATGGTAACCAAGATACAGATAATGCAATAATAGCCGTTCTTGTCCGGCCAGATCGATGTCTTAGTTGCATTTTAATCTTCTGTAAGCTCAGAACCTTTGTTTCCAAACTGCTGTTAATAATCGCTGAGTGAGAAAGAAACTCTGAGGAACAAAAGATTTCACAAGGGAAAAAAAGAAAGGAAAGCAGGGTGGTGGTGGTGGGGGGGAAAGGGAAATTATCTTGGGGGCAGGCAGGAACACATCGACTGCCAGTATTGTACACGCAGGAGCTGCCACAAGCCAGGCTCTCTGGAATCTTGCCTCATCTCTTATAATCTCTGCCTCAAGATCTTTGAATTCAGATCTATTTCCTGTTCTACACAGCAGCCGGTTTTCCAGGCCTGGAGGTTAGCCAGCTGTTAGAAATAGCATGAATAGGACCCGAAAGACTAATTTAACGGCTTTATGATTTGAAAAGAAGGCGTAGTCCCTGATCCACGTTAATTTAAGAAAACTCTTGCTTTCTCTGCCTGAGAAACAGAAGCAAAACATCTTGCTTTTGTTGAGGTTACGGAGTCTGGAAGGAGAAATAGAGACAGACCTGTCTAATAACTTCAACATTTATTTATTTATTTATTTTTACTCCCAGTTTAGCAATTGAAATGAGCTTCTAGCAACTCCTGAATCTGAAACATGGCTTCGCCTGGGATATCACCAGCAGACGAAGAGCCATCTTCTACCGATATTGATGATCGACATTACTCCCTGCAAGGTAAGTTTGGATTGTACTTTTTCTGAGAGAGCAAATAAAGCTGGGTTTGGAGACATGGGCTGCCTCCAGACACATTTATACTGCATGTTAGAATGCGCAGTCCTGACTGAGCCGTCACACGCAACGAGCGTTATGGCATCACCTTATACAATCTGGACTGCACAGTTACCTTCATGTGGGATCGACAACACTCACTGTGCAGTATAAAGAAAATCTGGAGCTTCAAGTCAGTGCAGGGAGGATGGTGAGAAAAGCAGACGAGATGCCGGCAAAGCAGGAAGGGCAGCTCAAAATTTGATTGGCTGACTCAACTCACATGATGGCTTGCATCTCCTCAGCTCTCGCAGCTCCGTTAAGGGAAGCTACAGAGCTGCCTTTCCAGTCGGGATGCCCAGTCGTCACTGCGCAGTAAATATACTGCGCTTTTAGATTTAACTGTGGATTTATTCTGCTAGTCTGGAGGCAGCCACGGAATCCAGAGACTGCAAGACCAGTTCCTTTTGCTCTGGACTAAACAATAATCTAAGTCAGCCAACTGCATACTGCTGCCAAGTCTTTAATTGGGAAGCTGAAAGCAATGGTTACTTTTCACAGTTGCTTTTCTGTCGCTCCTGAGTTGCTTCCATCCTCTGAAACTTAGGCTGCAACTATGTGCCGCTGAAAGGGTGATCTTTGGTCACCTTGGGGTCAGGTGGGTCAACAACCACACTTAAGGGCTGAGAGTGGGAAAAACCGCTATTGGCACACTGCATAGATTAGTAGTCTGTGGGTTGGTGTTCGGCGTGGCACACCAGCCTGATAGCGACTCAGTGGCTGGAGTTCTAGCTATATTCCTTGTTCAGGGCGGGAGTGCTGGCCACACTTCCTGCATGAGCTGTCTTTTTTCAGCCTTTTACCTGCAGGTTAGCAAGGTGGTTAGTAGCACTTGGAGACTAACAGGAGAAGGGTTGGAGGAGGGGATTAACTACATGGGGAAATGCAGCAGTAAATCCGCAGGTGTGGGGGATAGCCTGGAGGAAGGAGTTGTAGCTGAGTGGCTATCCCTGTAGCCCAAACCCTTGAAACTCTTTGATTTTTGCTCCAGCGAAACAGCTGTTTGGGCTAGTGCCTGACAAAACATTTTGGTCAATGCACGTTCTGTTGCAGCCGTGATACAAAATGGAAACATTGTTTAATGTGTATGCCTAGCATAAGAACTGCCCACTGGATTGGACCCCTGGCCCATCTAGTCCAGCAATCTTGCTCTTCCAGTGGCCGACCAGCTGCGTAGGGAAGCCCACCAGCAGGATCTGAACACAGAGTTTGCCCTGCATGCAGTCTCCTAGCCGCTTGAGAGATATAGGCCTTCTCAGTGGTGGCCCCCAGTGGTGGAATCATCTCCCTCTTGAGGTGTGTCAGGCTCCCTCACTGTATGTGTTCAGGAATGCAGGGAAAACGCACCTCTTTGCCCTAGCCTTTGGATAAATGAAGACACTTTTTCCCTTCCCACTTATAGCCATTAGTAGTTATTTGCAGACACTATTGTTTTAATATAGGTTATTGTTTTAATGTATTGGATTTTAAATGCTGTTACCTGCCCTGAGACCTTTGGGTATAGGGATGGATGGATGGATGGATGGATGGATGGATGGATGGATGAATGGATGGATGGATGGATGAAATAAGAACATGAGCAATGCCCCATTGGAGTGGACCCATGGCCCATCTACTCCAGCAGCCTGGGTTCTCAGTAGCAAACTGGCTGCGCAGAGAAATCCACCTGCCAAGACATGTGCACACAGCTTGCTCTGCTCACAGTGTCCTAGCAGCTGGCCCTTGGAGGACAACTGTCTCCTGCTACCGTCAAGGCTACAAGCCATGGATGGCTCTGACGTCCGATGATGATGATAATGATGATATAGCATTTATTTATCATGCCCTTTCCAATAAAGGGTGAAACAACAAAAATATATAATCAAAGAAAATTTGCCAAAGACTGTTTACGTAAACCAGAAAGGAAACAGTATAAAATGATACATCACAGGCTATAGTAAATAGTACATTATAGAATCACAAATAATACATCACACGGTAAGAAAGAAGCTTATAACGTAAAATAAAACAAAAGCAGCAACACCAGATCTTGTTTCTCCATGGCAGGTGTTGCAATAGATCTCAGCCTCTGGCAGCAGGTGGTGCGGCAGGACGCCAGCTTTCTTCTCCCCCTCTCCATGCCATGCTTGTGGACAGACTGTTCTGGGATAGTCCCGTGCTGCTTTGAAGCTCATGAGAGCTTCAGAACCGGCTCAGAACCCCAGGGGGGCCCATTTCCCCCTGGAAACGCCCCCTGGATTGAACCCATGGCCCATCTAGTCCACCAGTTTTGCTTTCCCAGAGAACTCCACCAACAGAACCTGAAGAGACAGCTTGTCCTGCAGTTCCCAGCCACTGGCCTTCAGAAGAAGTGGACCATCTTGGCTACTAGAACAAATGCCTAGGTGCATCTTTCAGGCTGAGGGGTGGGGGAGGAACTGGGGCGCTTCTAAGGCCATCTGCTGGGACTCGAGAGCAGGAGAAGGTTTGTCCTTGTCTCTGCTTGAGATGCCCATGAGCATTTGGTGGGCCACTGTGTGGGACAGGATGCTGGACTAGATGGGCTGTGGCCTGATCCAGCAAGGCTTCTCTTATGTTCTTATGTTCTTATCTTATAGTGCAGTGATGGTGAACCTTTTGAGCTCCGTATGTCAAAATTCGCAAAAAAAAACCCCACAAAAAAACAAAAAGCCCTAGCTTAACTCAGGTGCCATGTCACATCTAGAAATATCTATAATTTTGTGATATTTGTAGCTCTGGTAAAAAAGACTTCTATTCTTCATGTATGTATATATTGAAAGCAAAAACAAATAATTCTTTACATTAGTGACTTTTTTGTTGCTGAATTTCATTTGCTAAATCTTCAATTGAAGGTTGGCATTTCGTACACTTCAAGCCAAAGCAAGCGCTACTAACTTCATCCGTCAGTCGGTTTCTTTTATCGGTTTTAATAACGCTGAGAATAAGGTCTCACTAAAGTACATAGAGGGGAAAATTGTGACTAAAGCCATCGCTGCCATACACAGGTCTTCCATGCTCTAGCTGCCGGGAGCGCACACTCACTGCGCGTGACCTGGCGGCGTGATGACGTGACTCCATCATGCCTCTTACGCCAGGCGCAGAGTTCCTGTATGCTCCCAGTATCTTGTAGGCTGCAAGCCAGAAGCCTACAAGATACTGAATGGCAACAACATGCCCAGGCACCAGGGTCATGCTGCGTGTCACCCAAAAAGGCTTGGCCTGTCACCTGTGACACATGCGTCATAGGTTCGCCATCACTGTTCCAGTGCCATCAGGGTCAAAAGCCCCGACTTCCATGAATTGGTCCAAACCTTTTCATAGGCCTATCCTTCACTCAGAGGAAAACCACACAATGTGCCTTGTGATCTCTCTGTTCATTCTGGTTGCGTAGCAGCTGGAAGTGTTTAGAAACATACCGCTGAGTCACTATTACCTTTCTGTTTCTCCATCCATCCCTGGCGCTTATCACCTTGCTGGTATTTAAGGAGGAAGGTGGGGCTGCCTTCTTGGCAAAGCGGCCACACCTGAAATAATTTCCGTTCCTAAGGAAAAACCTGGTAATTGGATAGTGATGGCACTGCTCAATAGCCCCCAAGGCTTAGTACTGTTTCTGCAAGGATTTGTTCGGTGACAGTGGCCGTGAATTTGATGTTCTTGAGATCTTTGAGACCAAACCGCAAAAGCACTTGTTGCAGTGGGGATAATGGACTGAGTGCCACTTCTGGTCAAGCCAGCTGCCTCACCAGCTGTCAGTGGTTATTAGAGCGTACAGATGTGCGTGAATATTTGTGCAATTTGAAATTCGTACGGATTCATGCAAATTTCAACATTTGTGGGTGAACTGAGCATTCACCTGTGAGGCGAATGGATCTGGCCTTTGTTAAAGGTTTGTAGGAGCTTTGGATGAAGGCTGGATCTGGTCACCCCTGACTGCCCCTGACTGCCCCTGACTCCCCGCCCCCCGGGGATGCCCCTTTATCTGCAAATGCAGCCGCAGCTGCATCCTTTGCTGCCACCCACCTGCCACTCTGAGGCCCATGTAGCCCTTCCAGAGGTGCACACACACCTCTGGAAGGCCTGTTTGGGAACAGTATGGAAATCGTGGCAGAGGCCCGCTCCCCGAACTCTCTAACCGCCATGGAAGCCGTAGCCACATCCTCTTTGTTCTCCGCTGTCACTTGGCCTTCTTGGGCCTCAGAGGAGCACGCAATTACGGTGGCATGTCGGGGGGGGGGGCAAGGTGGGAAGGGAAGGGGGAGTGGGGGTTCCCTTTGGGTAAGAACCCAACCCCCCCCATTTATCGGGAGATTCAAATGAAGCTGAATATTCCCCCATTTGGTTTGCATCAAATCGAATGGGGCTATTTGGCTTCATGCACATCCCTACCAGATGCCTAGGTACCACCTACAGATTGGGAAGACAGGCAGGGTCCCTCTAAAGCAGTGGTTCTCAACCTGGGGGTCGGGACCCCTTTGGGGGTCGAACTGCCCTTTTAGAGGGGTCGCGACAAGTCACCCACCACCCTTCCCTCCCACCTCCCAACTGCTCTGCCCCCATTGTTGGGGGTCTCCACAACATGAGGAACTCCATTAAGGGGTTGCGGCATTAGGAAGGCTGAGAACCGCTGCTCTAAAGGCCATTTGCAGGGGAGCTGAGAGCACCTTTGTCTTCTGCTTGAGAAGCCCAGAAGCTCTTGGTGGACCACTATGTGAGACAGGATGCTGGACTAGGTGGACTGTGACCTGATCTAGCAGGGCTCCTCTTATGTTCTTATAGCTTCTGTTTGTTGGTACCCAGAAGCCATTGGTGGGCCATGGGTGTTTTTTCAATGCAGCCCTTAGATCCGGATCTAGTAGATCCAGATTAAGGGAAGCACCCAGTATGTTTCCACAGGAGGTGTAGCACCCATTAGCAATGGGCGCTAACCCCCCTGCCTTGGAAACACCTTTGCACCTATGTGGGGAATCTGGATTGACCCACAGGTGTTTTGGGAAACGGGGGGGGGGGGGCAATCTCCAAAGTTCCTCCAAAATCCCTCTGAAGTTGTCTTGGGGAGGGGGGCGTTAACAAAGGCTGCAAAAACAAACCCCTTGCAAGAGCCTGCATATGAATTAGCTCCTTGTCAGCAGGGATGAGTCAGCTGCATTAAATATGTACCTCTTTCTATGCCTGAAGGTAACAATCCGCTTTGATCTCCCTTTGTTATTGGAGGTTTGTCTTCGGACAGTGGCTTCGAAATGATTTTGAAGCCTAGGTTTTAGGGTTCCCCCCATGGGTGCCCCCTCCCCCTAGCCTCCTCTAGACCCCACTGCCAAACTAATGTGGAAACAGGCTCCCTTTAATCCAGATTTTCTGTCTGAAGACCCCATTGTAGACCCCATTAATGGGATCTACAGAAAATCCGGATTAAAGGCTGAGATGTAGCCATATGATCCAGATTTTCCCAGCGACGGTGGAAACAAATGTGTCCCAAATGGGTGCCGTGGTGGAAATGGGGTCATCCGGCTCACACCCAAATGGGTCCTTAATGGGTGCAAAAATGGGTACTTTCTGCCAGTGGTAAAACACCCCATGTGTGAGATAGGGGGTTGGACCAGATGGGCTGTGGCCTAATCCAGCAGGACTCCTCTTACATTCTTTTCCTGTAGGTGAGAAAAGGCAGAGGGAAGGTTTTCTTTCTTCTAGCTGTTGCTAGGCTTGGAGAATTAGGTGTCAGATACGTGTTCTGCACAGGTGCTACAACAAATTATGTTCAGTTAAAACAACAACAACAAAAAACCCAGACACAAAAGATGATGCAAGCAGCCTGGGGCGGCAGCAGGTGGGAGCCTTAGGAACATCAAAAGGCGTTTTCGCATTACAGCAAAGACACCTAGGAACGCTTCGGCCCGAACTCGTGGAGAGCACTTCCCCATCTGCACTGGCAGGTAAAAGACGCGTTCCAAATGCATCCTTTACCTGCCTACGTGCGGATGGGGAACTGTTCTCAGCCCATTTGGGCCAAAGACCCTCCCCCGGGCTGCTTTTAAAAATGGAGTCTATTGCTTGGATTACCAGTCTTGAGATTCTGAGTGGAACATTTATCTCTGTATTGGTCAGAGATAAAGTCAATGATCATAAGAACCTAAGAGGAGCCCTGCTGGATAAGACCACAGCCCATCCAGTCCAGCATCCTCTCCCACACAGTGGCCCACCAACTTCTCATGGGCATCTCAAGCAGAGACAAGGACAAACCTTCTCCTGCTCTCGAATCCCAGAAAATGGCCTTAGAAGTATCTGCTTGTCCCCACGGCCTGAAAGTTGTACTCAGGCATCCATGGTAGCATCCATTGATACATGTGTCATCCATAAATTTGTCCAACCCTTCCTTAAAGCCATCTAGCCTGGTCATGGACTAACCCTGGAAATCCAGTTATATGAACAGAACAGTGAACTTTCCTTCTGTGGGTTTCCTTAAATGTACATCGCAGAAGCCATACCATTGCATGGGACCTCTAATGGTCCTATAGGCATAAATTATAGTTCTGTGGGGTAGCAAGTTGTCTCCTTCCTTCACCCCCCCCCCTTCTCTCTGCCAGGTTCCCATGGCTACTAAGCCCTGGAGTGCCCGAGAGGTGGGAGGCAGGCAGGTGCATGCTGTCATTCAGCAAGCCTGTGCCGGATTTTCCCTCTGTGCCTGCTGATCCAATTTGCACACCATCACCAGAGCCTAATTCCCCTTCTTAACCTATTTAACTCTCATGATCAGGTGCCAGTTCAACAGGCATTTCAACAAGTTAGCTGTTGAAGGAGGCTGCAGGCCCTTGAATGGACTGTGCTCCCAGCCCGGGAAAGAGAGCAATAAAGGTCTATGCAAAGGTTTTGGGGAGGCAAGGAAAAATGCTGCAAAGCAGGAATACTGTCGAACAACAGAAGTGTTAATAGCTTATATTTTACTAATTTACAAGATGCAAAGTGAATGGCCAAAGAGAAATCTAAAGCAAATCACGATTTATTATTGTTTATTATTTATATTTCCATCCCACCCTATACCCAAGGGTCCCAGGGTGGGTAACAGCATTTAAAATCCAATACATAAAAACAGTAAACAATCTATATCAAAACAATAGTATCTGCAAATGACTACCAGTGGCTGCAAGTGGGAAGGGAAAAGTGTCCCCCATTTAGGCAAAGGCCAGAGCAAAGAGGTGTGTCTTCACTGCCTTAGAACATAAGAACATAAGAGAGGCCCTGCTGGATCAGGCCACAGCCCATCTAGTCCAGCATCCTGTCGCACACAGTGGCCCACCAAATGCTCATGGGCATCTCAAGCAGAGACAGGGACAAACCTTCTCCTGCTCTCGAGTCCCAGCAGATGGCCTTAGAAGCGCCCCAGTTCCTCGCCCCCCCTCAGGCATTCGTTCTAGTAGCCATTGAACATATGGCTTCCTGAACATATGCAGTGAAGGAGCTTGAGGCACCTCAAGGGGAGATTATTCCATACCCTAGGGGCCACCACTGAGAAGGCCCTCTCCTGGGTGCCCACCCAGTTTTACTGCTGAGGGTGGTGGGACAACCAGGAGGGCCTCCCCTCCAGATCTTAAGGCACGGGCAGGTTGATATGGGAGGAGGCGTTCCTTCAGATATTTGGGGCCCAAGTCACCTGTGGCCTTATAATTCAAAGTTAGACACTTTCAGTTGAGCTCGGTAGTGAATCGGCAGCCAATGTAATCCTTTTAAAACCGGCATGATGTGTATCCGGCTAGCTGTCCCGGTCAACAACCTAGCAGCATGAGACAGTTCTTGAAGGAATTCAGTGAGGAGGTTGTTCCAAACATCTTGGAGAAGTCACCAAAGATCTTGCTCAGATCTTTCTCTCTCCTCGTGAAATCGCAGACAGATTCAGTGATGTTGAGATCAGGACTCTGTGGGGGACAGATTGTCTCTTCCTAGACTTACTTTGGAGCATTTTTTTCTGCACTTGCCTAAAACCTTTGCATAGTACTGTGTGTGCTGGACACTTCATTGCAATGGAATTAGCATTTTGAAGGTGGAACTGTAGATCTTGTCCCATCAGTATCACCCCAGTCTGCCTCCCCCTCCCCCACATAGATATTCTGTGTTAGAGAATGTGGATTAGAGAATGCTTGGGAATGTAAGGGCCACACACTGCCTTTCTGAGGTACCTCTGAAGTGCCGCTTTTGTTGTGTCTGAGCACACCCTTACACTCTGTTCACACACAAGCCTGCCCCTCTCATGAACACTGAGTATTAGAAAAGGTGGACTACGGAAGACTTGGGAACAAGAGGGCCACACACTGTCTCTCTGAGGCACCTTTGAGGTCCCCTTTTTGTTATGTCTGAACATAATGTGGGTCACATAAGCCACTGCAGAGTACTGTCAGAGCCTTCCGTGGCGGTTTATCTTTATTGCAATCTAACAAGGGTTAAGGGCAGAAGAAGTGTACCTAGGGCTCAGGAACACGCATATCTTGTGTCCTAGGAGGGTTCTTTGGTTGCATGACGAAGTTCTGGAAGTTCAAGATTATGTAAGGTGAGAAGCAGTATACATATGTTTTAAGTGAATCAGTCTTAATTCCCTGGGAAGGTGAGATCCATTCCCAGATTCCATAAAGTTATTAAGGGTGCGTCCCCATGCAGCATTTTAGTCCTGGTTTAGTCCCGTTTGGACTATTTTGGGGGACTATTTTTAATCCAAATAGAGCGCCCATTAATTAATCCAAATATAGCCATCCCCTTGCAGCTTTTTTAGACCTGGTTTAGTCCTGCTTGGACTATTTTTGGGACTATTTTTAAACATAAAACCCAGAACTTTTAAATCCCCCCCCCCCGACGTCCAAACCCTGCCTGCAATAAAGGCAGCAAAACTCTTGCTGAAGGCAGCTTTAAAAACATTTTCTACAAAATTACTTTCTGTTTCACACCTCTCCCTTTTGACATTACCGGCAAATATGTGCTCAAGCAGATCAGTGCAAGACCAAGCACAGCGCGATGTTGTGTATCCTTGCAAAGCATTTCAAAGTATTTAAAGTATTTAAAAGCATTGCAGAGCTTCTCACATTTATCTTTTCTGATAACAATAAAAAAGATACAAATGTTTTAAAAGGCAAGCAGCTCTCCCTTCTTTCTGCCTTTTTAGAACCGAGTTCTAGCATTGTGAGCCTGGCAAAGGAGGAGCAGAGCTTTGCATCTGTAGAAAACCACCCACAGCTGGCTGCCATTGGCGAGAAGACTAGACCCCCACCCCCGATAGTCTGATATCATCCCCATGTGGGGGAAAGTAAGCGGACACGGCTCCAAAAAGAGCACTCAGTCCTGTTTTCATCAGGACTATTTTTCTTCAGATTTAGGCAGGATAGCCCTCATAAAATCTGGGAATAAGAAATTGCATGGGGACACTGAGTGCTGAGTTCGGATTGTATTTGGATTAATTACAGAATTCATGGGGATGGTCCTTCCCAAATTCGGACTCAGTTCTCATTAAAATGGCCATGGGGATGCACCCTAAGTCATGCTCATCTTCACCAAAACCCTGTTGTATAAGTTATACCCAAGCTTCATCCTGGGAGATTGCATTGCCAAGTGAAATCCAGGTGAGGAATCCTCTGCCTTTAATAATACTGTAGCGTAGAGGAAATAATTTAAGCAAATTTAGCTTCTCAGTCTAACTGTGGGAACTCTTTCTTTCTTTCTTTCTTTCTTTCTTTCTTTCTTTCTTTCTTTCTTTCTTTCTTTCTTTCTTTCTTTCTTTCTTCCCTTCCCTTCCCTTCCCTTCCAGCCATGTCTGCTTTTTGGAAGCAAGTGCTATTGGGCCCACTTTGTATTTCACAATTCCCCTCTTTGGCATGGCTCCAGTAATTTCTTCCCCCTTCCCAATAGCCCATTTATTAGCCCCAGAAGGAATGCTTCCAAAGGCCTGTTTAGCCCTTTCACTGTTTCCCTCATCCTTCCCCTGAAGAATATGGATTTTTTCCACCCGTTCTTATTTCTAACAAGCACTTGAACGGCACTGGGATTCTATTTTTATTGTTCGATTTGGGGATTGCTGGAGCTGAATTCGTGCAGTTGCCAAATAACAGAAAGGAAGACAGCTGGAGAGAAAACAATTACACAGCTGGGCTGGCTTGCAAAAATTGTTTCCTAAGTTTGAGAACCCCCTAGTATTTCCCCAACTTTTGGTGAACACAGTGCTGAAACCACAAGCACCTAGAAAACACTTCTGAACTTTGATTGAAACACAAGGTGGGAATGGCAAGGACTGTGTACAGACAGGGGTTAAAAAGGGCACTTATGGTGTGGCTATGGCTGCCTCTAGACTTGCAGAATAAATCCACAGTTAAAGGAAAAAGCTGCTGTGAAGTGACGACCGGCCATCCTGACTAAAAAGCAGCTCTGTAGCTTCCTCCTTGGAAGCTGCAAGAGCTGAGTTGGGGAGCGCTGTCACGTGGGATGAGGCAGCCAGTCAGAACTGAGCTGCCCTTCCTGCTCTCATTCATCTCTTCTCGCTGTTCTGTCCAGACTGGCAGGAAAATTCGAATCTTCTTTATACTACACAGCGAGTGTTCTTAAATCAGCATTAAGGTCACTGCACAGTAGCTATTGGATAATGTGACGGCATGAAGATGCATTGATCGTCATGTGTGATGCCCCAACAGTCACTACGCATTCCACTGTGCAGTATAAACAAGTTGGATGCAGCCTATGTTGGGATTGTGTGGCTACTTCGGTGTAAAATCTCACTTTTTCCTTTTCTAGAAAAACCCAATGCTCAGTGTGAGATTTCCCAGGATAGTGTAAAAAGTTGCCTGTCTGGAAGTTTGGCACACGATCAGTGCTGAATATCATGGCCCCCTGCCCATGCGCACGGCCAGCTGGCCACTGCTCATGTGGGGGCAGGCACATGTATGTGGAAGAAGGCGCTTTCCCCATACAGTTGCCCTGCTGTCAGGGCAATAAATGATTATTTCGGAGGACTTTTGCTCTAGAATAGTGCTAAAAGGTGCAGATTTCTGGAGGCATCCAAACTGAGTCCTCTAGGTGAAACGAAAAGGAAATAAGAAATGCAGTGCAAAATAAACAGAGATAGTGGATGACCCTCCTGTTTCCAAGCCTTCTGTAATCCACCTTTGTTAGCAGGGAATATTTAGGAGCAGGGAGAGTGAGTGAACAATCCCTCCTTGAAGCGTCTCTGAGCCACCTTAGAGGAGCTTCAGAGATGCTCTGTTTTGCTGTGTCTGATCTCTGCCTTAGGCTTAGAGATAGTGATAGACTCAAGAGCAGTAATCAAAAGGCGAAAGGGGTGTTATAAAGGTAAAAGGGGCATTCTTATTGACAAGGGTCTGCTGGTCCACCCCAGCAGCCCCCAAGAAACACTAGAGGCCTTTTCATACTATAGCTGAATGGCTGTAGTGCACTTAGGCTACGACACTCGGGGACGCTTTCCCCATTCACAAGTAGGCAGGTAAGGAATGTATCTCCATGGGTGAATCCCCACAGCAAGCTTATTTCGCTTTCCCTAAACCAAAATAATAGAACCGGATGCAAATGTGAATTTGCCTGTTCCCATTACTTTTAACTTAATCGCGTTTGATCTGGATTCTGAGGATCGTACGTGGTGTAGGTGACTCAAGGGGGGATTCAAGTGGCTACTTTTTAAAAGCTGCTTTTCGGGGCTGCCCTGCCCTCTTTCTCTTGGCATGAACGCGCCACCCATAAGGGACCCCTTCAGGGAGCCTAGCTGGGTGGCTGGGTGGCTGCCGCTTGCCTGGAAGGAGGAAAAACGGCACGGGCAGCCAGTGATTCTTTCCCCTCCTCTCCCCATTTCCCAGGGCACACAACAGCAGCAGCAGCAACTCAAGCCCCCTTCACAGCCACAGCCTTTAAAACAGAACCTCCAGGGCTTTCTTTTCCTCTCCCTTTCTAAAGGTCAGAACTTTCAGAATTGTGGAAATTTGCAACATTGTTATAAGGTGTGAAGTGGCTAGATCGCTACAGTGTAGCTTTAATGAGTGGATTTTTATAGTGCCTGTTTTGAGGGGTGGATTTTTTCAATGAAATCACTATCTTTGGAAGCAAGCAGTTGGGGGAGGGAAACCCTAAACACGGATTCTCATCCCTTAACATGGTACTGTCCACACAGTAAAAAATGAAACACGTATCAAGCACACGATCCGGAGTGAGACCTGTTGAAATCAGGATTGAGATTCACCACGCTTTGGGGTGGTTTAACACAGGGAAAGCGTGTTAAGCCAAACTGCCGTGCAGACTCTGAGGATTGAAAACGTTTTGAATCTGAGATAAGGTTGCCGTGAAGACACGGCCCATGTGTTCCTACCTGCCTGCGTGTGAATGGGGAAAGCGTAAAAGTGTCCTAGCCTGAACTTGACCCAGGGGCAGGCAGGCCTGTGGTGGTCCTTTCCCAGGTTCCCGTGGGTGCTAGGGGACAGGATCAGGTCCTCTGAGTCCGCAGGGACCCCCATGGGCACCACCACCCCATGGGGACGGTCCTAAATGGGGATGTGCACACGAGAGAGCCACCTACCTCATCCTTGCTGGGTCCCGAAATGGCAAGCCAGGTGTGCCAATCAGAGCTACACGCGTTCCATTTGCCCTCGAGGGAATAGGTCTTAGATCTGTGCAGTGGTTTGGTTCACTGGGAGGCCACACCTCTGGGGGAATGGGCTGTCTGCATTGGACTGGAGGCCAATTTGCACTACAGCCTATAGTGTATGATTAGGCAACTTCTGGGGAAGAGCATCCGCATCCTGAGGAGCCCGTTACAACCTCCAGGCGCCCCCTGCCTTCCCAGAAGTTACCTAATCATGCATTAGGTATGGAACACAAAATTGTGCTCAACACCTTTACTAACATTACCCAATTATTTACCTGGCGTGTCCAGGCAACGTCCATTTGCACCTCTTCTAGTGCTCCAGGGTCATCTGAGATGCTGCGCAAGCACGCTGGCACCTCAGACAACCATAGGTATGACTGCTTCTGGGCAGAGTGTCAGCGTCGTCATGGCGATGGCGCTGCAACCAAAATGGCGGCATCTTGAAGAGGACTGGTCCCAGGATCAGTCACAGGTGAGTGATGGAGCAGACAGGATGGCACTTGCAAGGGGTCCATCTTTTTGCTAGGATGATGCCACCAAACTAGACTCCTACTGGAAGGCAATCTGTTATTGATGCCTCAGTTTGATTCCTACATGTAGCCAGAAATTAGGCTTTTTGTACACTTACCTCCATGTGGACCTTCCAGGGCAGAAAGCCCAGAAATAAAATGGATAGGAATGAGGCAATCTGAGCGTTGGTGATTGTAAGATGGACCGAAGAAGGTTTAAAGTGAAGGTGTGACCATGGCCAACATCATCCTTTATTTCAAGATGAAAACTCCTAAACATGACTTTTGACAGGGAAATAATTCTGCCATCAGTTGTTTTAGAACCCCCAAACCCATGGGGAAATGGGCAAGAATTTTTTGTTCTCTCTGACTTGAAGCCTACTGCCCTCCAAAATGAAAACAGCAATATATTGCCTTTCCTTTGCTTTGTTTTTAAATGGACAGGTGCGCGTCCTGCTCTGGTATGTGGCCAGACAGAGTGCCTTTGAACATGGCTGGATCAAAGGGAGAGCTTTATTAAGTGCGGGAGAGAATTTATTTATTTTAGGTCATTTGCATTGTAGAAACTGGGGCAAGATAAATCCAAGGTCATTTTCAACCTTATTAAAATCGGCTAGCACAAAGACCCTATTCATTCCTCCCTTGGTTGGAGAAAGTCCATTTTAATGAAGCACATGATGGAAGAATCGGAGCTTTTGTAAAACTATTCAGCCCCGGAATTGAGCAATATGGATAAAGAATATCCCCATACTGGAAACAAGATCAGCTGCAGCAATGACTGAAATAGATTGGGTGGCCTAGATAAAGCAATTTCTGTAGCTGCTGAGTCAGCTATTTCAATTGGGGCAAACCGTATTGGGTTGATTAACCTCGGCTGTGCTCCTGATCAGATTTCCCCAAGAGGAAATCCCATTGAATCCACATACATCACAAGATAATCTACAAACATCAAGAGCCAGAATTAAATCAGAAGCACCTTTTAATAGAAAAGAGAAGAAAGGATATTTTATTTTCATCAGCAAGAACCCTGCCTGGTTCGCTGCATGCAGCTGTGTGTCCATTTATGTATGTATTTATGTATATATTTGTGCAGCTGTGGGTTTGTTTAGTATCTATGTAGTGGAGTGTCCAGTTATTGGTTTACTTATTTATTTATGTAGCTGCATGGCAGGATCTGCTTGGGAATGTCAGAACATAAGAGAAGCCCTGCTGGATCAGGCCACAGCCCATCTAGTCCAGCATCCTGTCGCACACAGTGACCCACAAATAGCTTCTGGGCATCTCAAGCAGATACAAGGGCAAACCTTCTCCTGCTCTTCAATCCCAGCAAATGGCTTTTGAAGCATTTTGCCAGTCTCCACAGCCCTGAAGATGTACCTAGGCATCCATTCCAGTAGCCACTGATCCACCTGTCATCCATGAATTTGTCCAACCCTTCCTTCAAGCCATCTAGGCTGGTTGCTGTCACTACCTCTTCTGGCAGCAAATTCCATAGACTGATGAACCTCTGGGTGAAGAAATACTTCCCTGTGTCTGATCTGATGCTTCTACCCATCAGCTGCATAGAGTGCCCCCTGGTTCTAGTGTTGTGTGTTAATCTTTCTTCATCCACCTTTTCTACACCATGCGTGATTTTATGTACTTCAGTCAGGTCTCCTCTTAAACGCCATCTTTCCAGGCTGAAGAGGCCTAGATGTTGCAGTCTGGTTTCGTAAAGGAGGTGTTCCAGCCCCTTAATCATTCTTGTTAGCCTTTTCTGCATCTTTTTGAGTTCCACATTATCCTTTTTATTTTAAGGATATCAGGGCAGGTAACAACGTTTAAAATCAACATATTAAAACAATAACAGTATATATTTAAACAACAGTGTCTGCAAGTGGGAAGGGAAAGTGTGGTCAGTCCAGTTTTAATTCTGATGAAGACACTGCTTTGGCGGGATGAATTTGTCAGACGCAGACTGTTCTGCACTTACTTGTTCCAGGACAGGGCAGGCCACTCTGTACCGCAGTAAGAGATCCATCCAAAGCTGAGATAGATTGCTCCTGGTGCGGATGGCAGGTTCCTATCCCAGGTTGTATTCCAGAATAAGGCCCATGCTACCTAACTCAAAGGTGGATTTTCTGAGCTAGATAAAGCTGAAGGAAAATAGCTTGTTGTCACTTTGCTGGTGTGTTTTCTCGCTCTGAAAGTGGAGTGAAGCTGCATTAAAACTAAAGTGTGAACATAGCCTAACCTTCAATCCCTGTTGGGGAAGCTGGGATAGAAAGCTCTGAAAGGAGGCCCAGCTGCTGGAAAGGATAACAAAAGGCGTTTGTCTGTGACTTAACCTTGGCCTCCTTGCTGGACAAAGACATGGAGGGAATAAAGGAACTCATTTCAAGCCTTCCATAAGCCCTCGTCTGCCTCCTCTCCATCAGTGTCACTTCCTCATCTTTCAGACTTTTATCTTCAGATGCACAAAAGAGCATTCTGCGGTGGGAAAGGGACTCTGCCGACCAATTTATCTCGCTTAAACAAATACCTCACTTAAACTAGCTTGTCAGCATCTGTGTTACTTAACGCCACCTCTTTGGGCTTCATATATTGAAACAGCAGCGGCGTTACTAGGTCATTCTTATGGTCAGTGCCCTCTTGCAACGTTGCTAATCTCTTAGAACAGTGGTTCTCAACCTGGGGGTCGGGACCCCTTTGGGGGTCGAACTACTCTTTCAGAGGGGTCGTGACAAATCTCCCGCCGCCCTTCCCTCCCATCTCCCAGCTGCTCCGCCCCCCGTGGTTGGGGGTCTCCACAACATGAGGAACTCCATTAAGGGGTCGCGGCATTAGGAAGGTTGAGAACCACTGCCTTAGATCCAGATCATCTTAGATCCGGATTAAGGGAGGTCAGTGGAAAAAAACCCATTGATTAACAAGCCACTGAACGTGTAAGTCAAGTGGTGCCCAAAGAATCATTTTTTTTGCCCAGGATTCATGGGATTATAGTCTAATTAAAAAAGTCCAACGTAGCATGCAGGTCAATGCTAATGCTGGAACAGATGAAACATAGTCAAAATTAGCTTCCTATAGCATTGGTCTGTGAATGCCAAAGGCCACATGTGCATTTACTCAGGGTTTGCATTAAGAACCCTTACACTAATAATTTAATCCTTGCTTTCAAGAGGGAACACAATAATCCCTTGCAGCTCTTTGCATAACAAATGTTGACGACATGCAAATTAAGTCAAGCGTCCCTTGTAGCCTCAAGTTTTCCTGGGGATTGAAGCGGGGGGGGGGGGGGGGAACTCAGCAAGGCACCAACTAAAGCCTAGCTGGCAAGGCATTTAATATGGGGATTTACAATTCCGTGTGTAAATACACTTCAAGCACTATTGATCGTGAATAGCAGGCAGTTGTACTTCAAGTCTAAACATGTTTTATTTGTGTCAAGGTCTGCTGAGGCAAAGTTGGATTGCCTTCCTTCCATGTTTACTTAGGCAGAGCTGTTGTTCAGTGGTCGAAAACCAGCGATGCAGGCAGAAGGGTTTAGGTTGGATACCTGCCATCTTCCTCAAAGAGCAGTTTGGTTTAGTGGTTAGGGAGCCGGATTCTTATATGGGAATACGGGGTTTGATTCTGCCATGACTCCTATATGAAGCCAGCTGGGTGACCTTGGGCTAGTCACAGCTCTCTTCTGAGCTCTCACAGCCCCACCTACCTCACAGGGTGTTATGTTGTGAGGAGAACAGAAAGCTTGTCAGCCGCTTTGAGTCCCCTTAAATGGGTGAGAAAAGCAGGGTAGAAAAGCCAGCTTGTCATCTTCTTCTCAAAAGAGGTAATGGAAAACCACATTTATTTATCTATTTACATTTGTATCATCCCCCCCCCCATACCACATGGTCTACGATAAAGGTCACCTGTGGTCCCTTCAACCACCTTACGGGCTCCACACTGGATTCTCTGTCAGGGTTCACTTCCTTTGTTGCTGAGCACCATCAAATCATGACTGATTTCTGGTTGACTGCTTGGGTACTTCCATGCAGTTTTATTGGCAGAGATACAGAAGTGGTTTGCCATTGCCTGCTTCAGTGGAAAGTCTGTGGATCCAACTGGTGACCCTCTGCTTTCCAGGCAGTTTGCTCTGGCACTGAGGTACAACCCCTCCCAGACTCTGTGCATACCTCTATGCAGTTTTCCTGGCAATGATACAGAAGTTGTTTCAGGGGAGAGACTTTGGAACAAACTGGCAAACCTCTGTTTTCCAAGCAGTTTGCCCTACCACGAAAATGGCACAGGTGACGACCAATCCGCACTGTAATGGGGGTTGAGGGCCTGTTACGCTGTTGGGCCAGAGAGACAGGATAGGGATGCTGCTGGTGTACCATTTACCCCACTGCCCGGCATCCTCCCTATCTGAGCTGGCTGAGGTGGTCTCGGACGTGGTGTTGGAAGCCACTGCCATGGTGGTGTTGGGGGATTTCATTGTCCATGCTGAGGCTACACTCAGTGGACCAGCTCAGTTCTTCATGTCCTCCATGACAACCATGGGGCTGTCTCAATTTGTACCTGACCCAACTCATACAGCAGGTCACACCCTTGATTTGGTTTTTGCCTCAGAATGGATTGGTAAGTATCCATTGATAGGAGGGCTGACTGTCACCCCGCTGTCATGGACAGATCATTTGCTGGTGAGGTTTGGACTTGCAGTGGCATCTCCCATCTGTGGGGTACAACCTATTGAAATGGTCCACTCCCGGAGACTTGTGGAATCCAAGCGATTGCTGAATACCCTGGTTGCGTCCTCGAGTAGCCATCCAACAGAGCTTTTCAGAGTAGTAAATGGCCTCATAAAATCAAGCTCGAAGAAGCATGAGCCAGGGCCAAGTAATATCTGCTATGACAAATTTGTGAAGCACTTTGAGGACAAAGTCGCCCAGATTCGTAGGGGATTGGATGTCACACTTGGACAGGCGTCCAGAGAACTGTCTGGTCCTGTTTGTTTGGATCAGTTTCAATTGTTGCGGCCTAAGGATATGGACAAGCTGCTTGCAGGGGTGTGGCCAACGACGTGCTCTCTGGATCCCTGACCCTCCTGGCTGATAAAAACTAGCCAGCAAGGTATTACTGGGTGGATCCAGGAGGTAGTGAACGCCTTCTGAGGTATGGGGTGGTTCCACTGGCCCTGAACAGGCTCTGGTGTGCCCCCTCCTGAAGAGGGCCTCCCTGGATCTGGAAGACTTAAACAACTATCGCCCGGTGGTTAACATACCTTTTTTAGGTAAGGTTCTGGAGACTGCTGTCGCTGTTCAACTGCAAGCATGCTTGGAAGAAGCTGATTATCTGGACCCATTTCAATCTGGCTTCAGGCCCGGTTATGGCACGAAAACTGCCTTGGTCACCCTGGCTGATGACCTTCTCTGGGTGAGAGACAGGGGGAATGCTACCCTGTTGGTTCTCCTGGACCTCTCAGCGGCTTTTGATACTATTGACCATGGCACCCTTTTGGAGAGACTATGGAGTTCAGAAGTGGGAGGCAGTGCTTGGCATTGGTTCCACTCCTATCTCCAGAATAGATCTCAGATAGTGGCTGTGGTTCGACACTCTGGGAAGTCACTTGTGTGGTTCCTCAGGGGTCGATCTTACCTGTTGTTTTAAGGTTGTTACCCGCCCAGAGACCTTTGGATATGGGGCGGGATAGAAATGTAAACAATAAATAAAATAAATGTAATGGAGTCATCATTAGGGGTGTGCACAAATGCAATTTTTGGGATTCGATTCAGTTAGAATTGAATATCCGAAAATTCAATTCGGTTTGAATCTTTAAAATTTGAATTTAACCAAATTCGATTCGAATTAAGCAAATTTGAATCTATTCATTCAAATTTTCAATTTGAATTTGCATTTACAAATGTTGACAGCATTCGTATGTGCCCGTATGTGTGGTGCTGTCTATCAGCTTTGGTAGCTTCAGAAGGCATTTGGATGAGTTCATGGAACTCAGGGCCACCATGGGTTACTGGTCAGGTGGCCACCTTGTGCTGGGAAGTCAAATGTAGGAGGCTGTGCCCCTCTGAAGTCCAGATGTGGGAAGGGCAAGGTGTGTATCTATGCCGTGCTGGTAGACTTCCATATATGATGGGTTGCCACTGTGGGAATGGGCTACTGGAGTCTTTGGGCCATGAGTTGGTCTCAGCAGGGTATTTTTATGTTCTTATTGTTGTTCTGGGCTAGGGATAGCCAACTTTATTTACACATGACCACCTGGGACAAATTGGACATCTACCCAAAGGACATTCTCCTCCTCATTTGCATCCCAGTGTGAAAATGTATGTTAATTATTAGTGACTGCATTAAACTGACATTTTTATTTACAAGTTACTTTATTCCCTTTTTTATGGTTGAACCTTCTGCTTTGTTTTTAACACAGTGGAACAAGAGAACACACAAAAGCGAACCTTCACCAGCTGGGTCAACTCACAGTTGGAAAAGGTAAGCGAGGCAATAGCTTTGCTAAAATCCATCTAAAATTAAATCTCAGATCCTTTCATCGGGTGAAATAACTCTATATTACTGGGACAATTAAACTGGGAAGGAAATAAAAGGAGTATTATTTGGTGGGAGCTTCAAAAGGCCAGTAGAATTCCAGCAGATTACCCTGGGAGGGTGAACACAAGCCAAGTTTGAAGTGCACATGATGCCAGTTTGGTCTTGTGGTTAGAGTCCTGGACTCATATCTCATAGTCACTGGTTGGATTCCATACTCCTCCACGAAGCCAGCTGGGAGGCCTTGGGCTAGTCACAGCTCTCTTCTGAGCTCTCACAGCCCCACACAGGTTGTCTGTTGTGGGGAGAAGAAGGTTGGTCAGCTGCTTTGAGTCCTCTTAAGGGTGAGAAAAGTGAGGTATAAAAATCAGCAGTTATTAAAAGTCTTGAGGAACCATTGAGAGGAAGCACCTCATTAAGAATAGAGATGGCAAGTGAGAGTCCTGCATAACCATTTTTGTTTTAATTTGCAGCACCTACCACCCACAGCTATCTCAGATTTGTATACAGATGTTGGGAAAGGTCATGTCCTCCTAGATCTGCTGGAAGTTCTTTCAGGACAACAACTGGTAAGAGGATCATGAATTCCTCTGGAAATGTTTGTTTCTCGGAATCATCTTGACTAACTGAGTAAGGCATTATGGGATTTGTAGATTGGAAAAGGAACTTTCTCAAAATGCAACAGAAGACCCTTAAGTTAGGGGTGTGCACTAATGCATTTTTTGCATTCGAATTCAAGTCAATTCAAACATTTGAATATTTGATTCAATTCGAATTTTAAAAATCTAGATTTTCGAAATCCGATTCAAATCCGGATTATCCGGATCCGTTCTTTTGAAAATCTGATTGGAACTTGAAAATACAAATGTTGGCAACATTCATATCTGATTTTTGAATTTCCGCGCATCCCATTTTCATTCCGTATGCATCCCGTTTTCATCCCACATCATAAACACGATATTTGGATGCAATATACATGGATCAATTCAGTCAAATTTTTTGAAAATCCGTATCGAATTTTCACATATCTGAAATTCGATTTAATGTGTTAATTCGGATTTTCAAAAATCTAATTCGAATTCAAATGTTGATATTCGATGGATTTGAATCGGATTTTCAAATTTTCGAATGTCCGTGCACATCTCTAGTTTAAGTTAATCTTCACCAATCTGGTGCTGGGACCAGGGTTGGTCAGTGTGGGTCAGCACAGCCAGAAGCCTGTCCCTCTGCTGAGAGCTGGTTCATGAACTTCCTGTGGGTGCAGGAAGTTAATGGACTGTTCATGCAGCCCTGTATGTCAAAGGAAGTTCACAAACTGTCTTCCAGCAGAGGGAGGGGCTTCTGACTGCAGTCATCCATAACAATGACTACTGGCTGGGACAGCTGAAGGAGACTGGATTGATGAAGGTTCATATAGACCAGTGATTCCCAAAGTGGTCCAGGTGGACCCCCAAGGGTCCGCAGGAGACTCGACGGGGGTCTACGTTGGTGTGAAAAAAAGGGGGGGTTCACAAGTTGTCAGTGGGGGTCCACGAAAGTTCAGTCTTTCTCGGCTTTCTGTTCTTTTATAGAAGTATTGAATAATGACCCTGTTCAGTATTTAATTTTTACATACCTACTACACAGAAATATTATTACAAGAAAATATACTATTTTTATTTTACCACTCCGAATTTAGGGTTAGAACTCAGCCGCAATGCAAATTTCCATCATTAGATCTAATCTTCACATTTTTTGACGAGTTTTGGGAATATGGTAGAAATGTAGCAGCAGGGGGTCCACTGAAATCAGTAAAATTTTGAAAGTGGTCTACGAGAAAAAAAAGTTTGGGAACCTCTGATATAGACGTTATTCCCTCAAGCAGTGAGATCCTGGATAAGCTTGCAGGACGAAACTCTGGCTTGCTGTGCCAAAGCTCTGGACTGCCATTATTTTAAAGAAAAATGAAACTTGGCTCCATAGCGCATGTTGGGGGAGCTTCTGGAGAGGAGCATTTGCACTTGCAGGAGCCCTTTCCACACCAGAAACGGCTCCTGCCATCCCAGAAGCTCCCCCACTGTTCGTTAGTGGTGGTGCCGGAAATGTTGCACCACACCCATCCAAATCCTTACCTTTCCCGGCCACCGGAGAGACTATTCACACCTCTTCCAAGTGCTGCAGAGCACACTGGCACATCAGGTGACTTGGGGAACTAGTGCATGTGAGTGTCACTGTTGTCCCGGTGACAGTGATAGTGCACGTGAACTGTCACCAGCAACCGAAGAGAAGATGGCAGTGCCCAGACACACATCCAGAACCAGGTGAGTGTCCAGGTGCGTGGCAGGTTTGTTTGACATGTACTAGAATTCGCACACCAGTGAAAGTGCACTATTCCTATCTGCTGGATAGGACGGGAAATGCAGAAAAACCCCAGGTTTCTAGTTATTTAGAGAAGCTAGGAGACATGTTGACAACTTTGCTTTCCCCCAGCATATTCTGACATTTATTTATTTTTTTGATGTACGTGGCCTTGGGCCTGGCTGTTGTCTTTTCATTTAGAAACTGATCTCCTTTGTATTCCATCGTACCGGAAGGATTTGAGATGGCAACGAGTATTGCAATATGGCACATACTTCGTCTGATGAAGGAGGCTTGTGCTGCCTCCAGGCTAGAGATTTTCATGAATATTTTTTTTGACATTCTGTTCAAGTCGAATCGAATACCTGACAACCCAATTCGATTCAAATTTTTTAAATTCTAATTTAACAAGATTCGATTTGAATTTACTAAATTCCAATCTATTCGTTCGCATTTTTTATTTGAATCTGCGCATACGAGTGTCGACAACATTCGTATGTCCCCGTACGCGTCTTCCCCAAATCCGTACGCTTCTGTACACGTCCATATGCATCCCGTAGTTATCCCACATGCAACCCGTTTTTGCCCCGTATGGATCTGTACGAATGTGGGAAAGATGCGAATCTTCAAGTATGCATTGTGTATGAACCCGTACACATACGAATGTCCAGATAATTCAAACAAATAGATCCCGAAATTCAGTTCGAATGTTTACATTCTAATTTTGGGACATTCGATTTGAGTTCGAATGTTGAAATTCGGCACATTCGATCAGATTTCAAATGCCTGCAAATGTCTGTGCCCATCCCTACTCCGGGCAGCAGCCAGATAACCCTCTGGCAAGAGATAATGCCGGATATTGACTTCCCACATTTACCCCTTGTTACCTAGACAGCACCACCTGTAGTGCTGTCTTCACATGTTTTAGGTTATATTCACTTCTGGGTGTCAGGAGTACCTGGTTCCGCCCACTTCTGTCTCCATGTATGCCTAGATGCCTGTTTCAGCCTCTGGACAGTTAATGAACCCTTCTCTTTTCTGTTTTCTTTTTTTGTGGTGTGTGTGCAGCCCCGTGAAAAAGGATCCAACACCTTCCAGCGCAGGAGCAACATTGAAAACGCCCTGACTTTCTTAAAAAACAGATCGGTCAGTTATTTTCCTCGCTTCTGAAATGGTTTGTCAATGGCACGTTCCTGGCTTGTGCCAAAGCAGTCACACATAAAGAAAGAGAAAGTGAAACAGTTTTTCCTAAGCAAAACTCTGTGGCCACATACTTAATAGTTTGTGAAAACAGAGAGCTGTTCTGCACTTTCCCTACCTACCACTGGTACAGTTCATCCTTATACAATGAACGTAAGAGGATCCCTGCTGGATCAAGCAACAGTCCAGCATCCTGTCTCACACAGTGGCCCACCAATGGCTTCTGGCATCTGAAGCAAAAGATGAAGGCAAAGCCTTCACCTGCTCCTGCTCCTGCTTGACTCTCAACCTAGAGGTTGTACCTTGGCATTCATTCTAGCAGCCATTGATACACCCAACTTCTATGAATTTCCCTATAAGAACATAAAAGGAGCTCTGGTGGTCCTGGCTACAGCCCATCTAGTTCGGCATCCTGTCTCACACTGTTGCCCATCTATTGCTTCTGGATATTCTCAAGCAGAAGAACACAAGAGAACATAAGAGGAGCCCTGCTGGATCAGGCCACAGCCCATCCAGTCCAGCATCCTGTCTCACACAGTGGCCCACCAAATGCTTATGGGCATCTCAAGCAGAGACAAGGGCAAACCGTCTCCAGCTCTCGAATCCCACCAAATGGCCTTAGAAGCATCCTGCTTGTCCTCCTAGCCCGAAAGACAAAAGTGTAAACCTTCACCTGGACTCAGTTCCCCGAATATGGCCTTTAGAGGCCTCCTGTCTGCCTGTCGAAGCTGGAGGCAGTGCACCTGACCTCCATGAATTTGTCCAACCTTTCCATAAAACTATCCAAATTAAGTCCCCCCAAATTAAGCCCACCCGCGTTCCTAGAACTGGCCTGCCCCAATGCTGCCATGCCAGAAGAAGTAAATGCAGAAGGGTCCAAAGATACATACATCATCACGAGTCCTGCACAAACTGGGATAAGGAGATCTTCTACAAGGAAATCTTTCTTTTTTCCAGATCAAGTTAATCAACATCCACGTGGCCGACATCATAGAAGGGAAGCCATCCATCATCCTTGGCCTGATTTGGACGATCATTTTGCATTTTCACGTGAGTATTTCTTTGACCCAATGGCAAAGGCGAGAGATTTCTGATGTTAATTTTCACTTCTGTATCTTAATGAGGATTTGGCTGGATGTGCTTCTCACATCACAGGTGTGATTTCAAAACCTAACCAAGATCTGGTCTCTAGCTGAGCCCAAGGAGCCTCCAAGGTGTTGCCACCTTCATTGCCAATCTGAAAGTGCACTCTGTGTGGGGCTGCCCTTGTGCCCCGGGTCCAGAAGCTGTGGCTAGAAAACTGCCAAATTGAGTGGGGCGAAGTGCTCTGTACATGCCAGACCTCTGCTTAAGCAGCTGTATTCATTGCCAGGTGATGGGCCCAGGTTTTATCTGGTCCCAGATTCAAGGTTTTATCTGGTCCCAGATTCAAGGTTTTATCTTTGGCGTGCAAGACCCTTAACAACTTGGGACCAGCTTAGAGTGTGTCCAGACTTAGGAAAACTGCACATCGGAACGTGCCGACGAGGCAGGCGGCGCATTATGCTGCCGCTACTTTGAGTTTACGTACTGTGGAATGATCAACACTCGCTCCGTAGTTGCAGGTAAATTTGAATGTTCCCACCAGTGCAGACAGGACAGTTATTTGGGGCTCAAGTCATTTACATTGTCCTGAAATTGGAGTTATGTTTTCCTCTTCTTCTCCATTGTTCCCTGGAAGATTGAAGAACTTGCCAGGACCCTGGCTTGTGGCTATGGTTCTCCTTCGGTGGACAGGCTGAATTCTGAAGGATCTTCTCCAACGGCAAGTCCACCAGCTAAAAGGATAGCTACAGGAAAGGAGCGATGGAAGATGTCAGCGAAGAAGGCTCTGCTATTCTGGGCTAAGGAGCAGTGCTCTAAGTGAGTAGAGATGTCTGGGTTGATTTATTTCCAACCCAGTGTCAGTTGTCTATGTTTTTGTCCACAAGGTTTTCTTGGAAGGTCTCCAATGGTGGGGAAAACGCTATGGGTTCTGTACACCTCCAGTACTCCCAATGACTGAGAGGGGAAGAAATAAAGACCCTCCCTTCCCCTCTGCTCCCAATTGTTGCGCGGTCATTCTACCAGTGACAGCCTCGTAGCTCCTGCGGGCTACTTTCGTTTTCCCCTGCTTAGGGGAAAGGATTTCTCGGCCAGCTTACGGCTTTTTGCCCCAGCTGAGTCTGTTTATTTTTTCCCGGCAAGATTCCGGAGGACCTCGTGACATGGGTTACCCGGCCCCCATCTTAGGCCGTGGTTCAGGGGTTGCAACGGTTGGCTAGCCTGCTCCCCCCACCACCTGAGTTTCCATTGCGGGCAAGTTCTCCCTCCTGGCTGAGTGGCACGGTTGTTCTTGGAGCCATTGCGGCCCAGGCGGAGGTTTTTGCCATGGCAAGTGTCCTCACCACCCCGTTCTCACGGGGCTTCTTCCCGCCTCCCCCCTCGGGGTGCGCCAGGTGGAGGCAGCTCCGGACCCTCCCAGTTTGGTCTAGTGCAGGGTTTCCCAAACTATGGGCCATGACCCACTGGTGGGTCGTGAGCGAATATTGAGTGGGCCCTGCCTGTAGAAAGACACACCAACCGACCGAGCCTTTATTCAAATTGGTAACGGTTAAATTTCCTAGAGGTGGGTCCCGAGTTGATAAACTTATATTAGATGGGTCGTAGCCCACACAACTTTGGGAACCACTGGTCTAGTGGTTAGGGAGCCAGTTAGGTCTAGTGGTTAGGGAGCCAGACTCTATCTGGGAATACTGGGTTCGATTCTGCCTTCCCCCATGAAGCCAGCTGGGTGACCTTGGGCTAGTCACAGCTCTCTTCTGAGCTCTCACACACATACAAACAAAACCTTTGTCCTGCAGATTAAAATGTTTTAATGGCCGTATCCTCCCTCCTTGGTTTCAGGTAACCATGGTAGGAGCCAGAATGTATCAGCAGCAGATATGGGGGTCCAACTGTGTTTATTTATTTACTTACTTACATTCTTATCCCACCCTATACCCGGAGGTCTCTGGGTGGGTAACAACATCTAAAATAAAAAATCAAAGATTGTTATGGAAAATGAGTGGAAAATGCAGTTGTGCTTGTGTTTTGTGCCTTGGCTTTCCATAGGCCTGAGAAGCAGGCACTTATTTATGCTTACTGACCAAATGTGATTGTGTGTGTGTGTGTGTTGGGTGTGTGTGTCTTTCATGAATAATCTTTGGCAGGGCAACTTGTTTGTACTAAGGAAAAATGAACATTGGTGCTGCTGTAACTCAGTGGTCCCTAAGCACCGGTCCACGGATGCCGTAGGGGTTTTTTTTGCTGGTCCGCACCACTGCCGCAGATCAGAACGAAACAAGCTGCCCCACCCTGCCCCACCCTCACCCTGCTCCCATCCCTGACACTCCCCTGCCCCACCATGGAAAAATGGTTTCGCTGGAAGCCGGTCCCTGGTGCAAAAAAGGTTGGGGACTCCTGCTCTAACTTATACAAAAGGAAGAGGTGTGGACTGGAGCATGCAAGGTTTTCCCAGCCTTGCTTCTAGTATAGAGGTAGGGCTGTTAACACTGCTGTACTACTATAAGCGCAGGGGAAACTCCTGCAAGCATGGAGCCACATCTGGTAAAGTGGCTCTGGGCAGTGCGGATGTAGCATCCGGGAGTGTCCCCGGAGTTCTCCCTGTAGGTAAGTGCAAACTCATCCTGAATGTGGACAGACTAGGAATGTGCACAAATATTCAAAATATTTGTTATTCAGACAGATTCAGACTTTCGTATACGAATCGAATGTCCAGATGTTCATTTTTTAATATTTGTATGAATACAAATATTTTGAGTTATTCATACAAATAATCCAGACATACATATGTGTGCAGAGACTTACGCATCACATACGTATATGTACGTATACGTATGGCATAAAAATGGGATGCATATGAGATTTGTATCATCGGATACATATCGAATATTTGTGTGAATAGATACAAATGTAATTGTTTTGGTTCAAATGTCCAGGCATTTGTTTTTCTTTATTCATATGAATTTGGATATTTGAATCAAATCGAATGTCGAAAATTGCATTTGTACACATATGTAGGACAGACCTTTCCTGCTCCAGCAGCAACCCATCGTAGTGTTTACTTGCTCCATGAGAGGCCATCTCATGGGGGTGCAGTGCAACTGATGTGGCAAACTATGATTGATTTGTGTATTTAGACAGCCAAAGAAGCCTGACTTGGTCAAGACACCCCCTTCTACCTCTCCATTTTTGGCGTTCAAACAGACTGTCACTCTGTCAATAAATCCTCACATTCTTCTCAAGTGAGACTGCACAAAGGACAGCTTTTCTTTTGTTCCCCTTCCCACGTATCAACAAAACGCAAAACAATTTTGTGGCTTGAGTGGGTCATTGTTCATTCTGGCTCGTGTGTCACCAGCTGCCGCTGAATGTTCTAGGAAAAGGCATGACAAATTTCTTTCAAGCGTATTTGGATCTGTCTGATGCAGAGTTGCAATGGGGTGAGGGAGAAACCATGTCCTACGGGGAAAGGTTGAAGGATCTAGGAATGTTTAGCCTACAGAGGACTGAGAGGAGACGTGATCACGGTCTTCAAGTCTCTGAAGGGCTGTCACAGTGCAGAGGGATTGTCCCTATTCTCACTTGCACAAGATGGGAGGACTAGAAACAACGGGATAAAACTCCAAGGGAGTCAACGCAGATTAGATATTAGGAAAAACTTCCTGACAGTGAGGGTGATCAGTCAATGGAATAGGTTGCCACAGGAGGTAGTGAGCTCTCCCTCACTGGAGGTCTTCAAGCAGAAGCTGGACCTACATTTGTCTGAGATGGTTTAGGAAATCCTGCTTTGAGCAGGGGGTTGGACTTGATGACCATGGAGGTCCCTTCCAACTCTATGATTCTGTGAACATAAGAACATAAGAGGAGACCTGCTGGATCAGGCCACAGCCCATCTAGTCCAGAATCCTGTCACACACAGTGGCCCACCAAATGCACATGAGTATAATCTCCCCATTTTCATGACCTAATCTGTGTGTGGAAACACATGGGACTGTGGGTGTGAAGCAGGTCTTTATTAAAACATTGTGGTAAAGGGCAGCTTGGATTAAGTGACTGGCAGGGAGGAGCTAAAGCAAGGTCTGGGAACTTAGTACCACGGCATGCGGACAGGGCTGATAATTTGAACGGGTAATAGAGTCCCAAAATGGAATAACCTTTCCTCGGGACACAGCAGTGGTGTGCTTTTCCTGTCTTACAGGGAATGGCAAAGCACAGTTAGGAAGAACTGTAAGGGGATGGTGGGATTTCTTTCATTAGGAGCTTTTAGGAGCGGGCTAAAAGGTTATGTAGAATTGCAGGGAGGTTGGACTAGCTGACCTTTGGGTTCCCTTCCAACTTGGTCTTCCTTTGTGCCGCTTTACCTTATCCACCTCGAACTCTCTAGTCTCTTTGTGTCCCGATTTATCTGTGACCTACGACTATTATCGACACCGGTCTTTAAAAAGCTCAGCCTGGATAAGGTTCTTTATTAAGGAGCATTACCAAATAGACTTCAAGCCCTGTCCCAACTAGAGGGCACTAGATCATGAGTGTAGGGACTGTTTTAGATTCAGGACCAAGACCAAGGAGAGAAGAAAATAATAGCTGTGAGAGGAAGGAAGGAAGGAGATAAGAAGAAGAGTTGGCTTTTCTACCCTGCGTTTATCACCCATTTAAGGGGACTCAAAGCGGCTGACAAACCTTCTGTTCTTCTCCCCACAACAGATACCCTGGGAGAACTCAGAAGAGAGCTGTGACTAGCCCAAGGTCAGTCAGCTGGCTTCATGGAGGAGGGCAGAATCAAACTTGGTATTCCCAGATGAGAGTCCAGCTCCTTAACCACTAGACCAAACTGTCTAACCGCTAGACCAAACTGGATAATCGCTTTTGAAGGGATTCTACAGTAATTCAGCATAATCTTTTTGTTGTCTTAAAGCAAGAGCTCTGATCTTCCTGAACTACAATTCCCATCATTCTTTGTCATTGGTGAAACAACCTGGGCTTGATGAAACTCGTCCTTTAGAAACTGCTGGAAGGTCACAGTTGCCACACAGCTTTGCTTTAAAGCCTTCCAG
Organism: Aspidoscelis tigris stejnegeri; assembly: GCA_023333525.1. NCBI lineage: Eukaryota > Metazoa > Chordata > Lepidosauria > Squamata > Teiidae > Aspidoscelis > Aspidoscelis tigris. The sequence continues at coordinate 106,525,168 of JALMGA010000003.1, read as the reverse complement.
GCAGTGGAGGAAACTAAGCAAAAAAGAAAAAGTTTAAAAGCCATTGGTAGCCCTGTATGCGTAACAGGTACATGATGCAATTAGCCATTGATAGAGTAATGGCACTGGGGCCAGTTTGGTCTTGTGGTTAGGTAGCCTGGTAGTCTTCCAGGTCAATTCTGCACTCCTCCACAAAGCCAGTCAGGTGATCTTGGGCTAGTCACAGTTCTCCTCCCAAACTCTCACAGCCCCAAATGCCTCACAGGGTGTCCGTTGTGGAGAGACCAGAAGGTTTGTCAGCAGCCTAGAGTCCTCTTAAGGGTGAGAAAAGCATGGTATAAAAGCCAACTCTATTAGACTAATTTCTGCAGAGAGCTTCCCCAGAATTATGATAAATAATCATGTTTTTGGAACTACATACTAAAAAGGCGACTACACTTTCACCGGACTGGGTGCAGAGTTGCCCCGCCTCTAATGACCAGAGTGAAGGTAAGCAGACGGCATCCTCCAGCCTTCCCCTCCATTCAGCACAGGACCCTTGGGAAAGAGCGGAAAGTCTTCAGTTCACAGGCACTTTGGATCACGTAGCTTTCCTGGGCTGGGGACAGAGGGGGATACATTGCGGAAGGGACTGTGGATTATCATTACCACTTTCAGGAGTTGACTTCCTTGCTTGGCCTTCTATGTTTTTGGACACAGGCATGGATCTATCAGCGTTGCAGATTTCAAATCCAGCTGGAGAAATGGATTGGCCTTCTTGGCTGTCATTCATGCCTTGAGGCCGGACTTAGTGGACATGGAGAGAGTTAAAGGTAGATCCAACAAAGAAAATCTAAAGGAGGCCTTCCACATCGCAGAAAAGGAGTTAAATATCCCCAGGCTGCTTGAACCCGAAGGTAAATCCTCTCTTTGTCCTGCCGTCTATTGTTCTATATGTAGGATGAATCAGCTCCAATGATAACAATGCCTGATGTAACCTGTTTTGCTCTTGCAGGGGGGAGAATTCCTGGCAATACCTTTTGCAGTAATTGTTTGGACAGATGACAGTAATAACCTGTAGCTTTTGCAAGGACCCTGTTATTATGTTGATCTGTTCCCTCTTTTTAAGGTGTCTATACAGGCAAAGGCAGGTCTGGACAGCTAAAAAAACAAAAATTCAGTAGCATCATAGAACATAGAGCATATGTCCAATTAAATCCATTTGCTTGCTTTGCGTGCCCAAAGTATGTGAGCTTCTGCTGGATGATTATTGCCTTAAGTTGGATTAGTTTTGATTCGGGTCTGTACTAGAGAAGTCATTTTAAATCTCTCACTTCACAGTGCATGCGTTCTGGTGTGTGTGTGTGTGTGTGTGTGTGTCAACTCTAAGGCTGCGTCCCCATGCACATTTGGTACGGTACCGAACGTGGGATTGGCAAGGGGCATCCCCATGCATTTTGGATTTGGTCCACGGAAAGCACCCAACCTACACGTAGCTCGCATTGCCGGGAATAGTATGGGGACAGGCTGGCAGCGATCTCGGACCTGCTCCTGGTCCCATGCGTTCCGATCCCGCTCCAAATGGCTTACATGGGGAAGCAGTTTAAGTGCAGACTGGACCTTGGTGACCATTATGGCTGAGTGGAGATTTGCATCTTGCTCCTTAAAGTCTGACAAACCAACTCATTGGATTGAACATTGTAACCCCTCCTGGCATTTTACAGATGTTGATGTCATCAATCCCGATGAAAAATCCATCATGACCTATGTGGCTCAGTTTCTACAGCATTTCAAAAGTTCACCTGTAGTAGAAGAGGAGGTGCAGGTATGGGACCCTTTGAATTTTGAACAAAACAAAGTTGACGGTTTGTGATGAGTCAGAATTTTCATCTATTTTAACCTTGTTCTTTGAGAAAATTTGTGGCAAGAAAAGGTAAAAAAATATTACAAAAAAACCCCTCCAAATCATTTCCAGGCACATTCTATGACAAGCCTTGCCTGTTAGGGTTGGTTAAAAGATTTTCTTCTGTTCTGCGCTTTGTAGCTCTAGAGTGACTGAATGTCAGAATTCACCAGGTGAGGTCTAGAAAATCAATAATGAAACAAGAGTTGGTTCATAGCAAGTTCCTCCATTTGATATTGATAACAGAAGACAAAATATATTGGTTAAATAAGGGTAAGAATATAAGAGGAGCCCTGCTGGATCGGTCCAGGGTCCATCTAATCCAGCATCCTGTCCCATACGGTGGCCCACCAAGAACTTTTGTGCGTCAAGCAGAAGACAAAGGCAAGACCCTGAGGGGCAGCCTGCCTGTCTCGCCAACCTGGAGGCAGTATTAGAGTATAAAAATTAAGTTCTCAGCAAGTTTTCTCCCAGCCCCCAGTATTGCTCAATGTCTTTCTAGCAGTCCTGCTACTGAGGTAATAGATCCCACCATCAGGGTATCTATTGCTGAGCACAGAGCTGCGTTCGCATTTGGCTTCCTGTCAGTTGGGCGGGAAAAGTGCACGAGTGACTAACATGTACTAGAGTTTGCACCTGGGAATGCTTTTACACATTAAACTAAGCCCCACTTACCTGGGTCTGGGCATGTGTCCGGTTACCGGCAGGGCGCTGCCATCTTGATTGTGGAGCCTGGCGTAACTGGGATCATCTCAGGTGCCAGCACTGGAAATAGCATGAATGGTCGCAGGCTGGATGCTACAGGTAAGTAATTGGAGGGGACAGGTTAGTAGTAGTAGTAGTAGTAGAAGAAGAAGAGTTGGCTTTTTTACCCCACTTTTCTCACCCATTTAAGGGGACTCAAAGCAGCTGACAAACCTTCTGTTCTTCTCCCCACAACAGACACCCTGTGAGGTAGATGGGGCTGTGAGAGCTCAGAAGAGAGCTGTGTCTTGCCCAAGGTCACCCATCTGGCTTATTAGAGGAAGACAGAATCAAACCCGGTGTTCCCAGATAAGAGTCTGGCTCCTTAACCACTAGGCCAAAGTGGCTAGTATGCATGTGGTAAAGGTGGTCCTGCATTGGCAGACCAGCAAATGTAATGCTGGTACAGTTTAAGGAAGCCCCCTGTTGTGTTTGCTGATCCAAAGAGGCCTATTACACTTGGTGGTTCAGGATGCCAGCCAGTCCAAAATCACCCAAAAGTTGCTTCAAAGCCTTGTTGTATCTGACCAAATGCTGAACAGAGATTGTGCCTAGAGATTTCTTAATGAGAAGCAAATAGTTGGCTTTATTCAAGTTTGAACTTCAGTTGAGAGTAAACTCCGTGGGAGGAAGATCTCTCTGCTATAACTAACCAGAAAATAACTGGGATTTTGATAGAATAACCTGGGAAAACTGCTGCTGTGCTGTGGTAAGTGTGGGAGGTAAGTCCTCTGGTTTTTGGACAGTTTTGGGGGACCTATAGCATAACCAACGTTTATCTTAAAGAAAGTGTTTTAGAGGTTTTTTTTAGGTAATTTTTCATAAATAACACAAATCCATTAAATACAATGAAGGTAGAATGCCAGCAGGGGGAGGGGGGCTTCCCAGTGTTTTGCACTGAGTGTCATATGTATGACTACCTGCCCATGGGGCAGCAGTCGTGGGTATGTGTTCGGTGCAATGAGCTCCGGGCTCTCAGGGAACATGTTTCTTCCCTCGAAGCCAAGGTAGCGGACCTGGAGAAGCAGATAGAGAGTAGGAGAGCTGAGGGTGAGGTCTTCAGGGATGCAGTAGGAGCATCCCACTCCATGACAAGCAGCTCTCCAGCTGCCTCGGAGAGTCGAAGCCTCAGGCAGGGAGGACATCAAGCCGAGGAAGAGGGGCAGGCTCCCTTAGTTGGGACCCCTTCCTCAGTGGATGTGCCTGTATCCTCTTGCACCGAGGATACTCCTCCACAGGTAGTGGGAGGGGGGCTTCTTGTAGTGGGCGATTCGATTATCAGGAATATAGAGAGCCGGGTTTGTGATGGGCGTGTTGACCGCATGGTGACTTGCCTGCCTGGTGCAAAGGTTGCGGACATCACGCGACATCTAGATAGGTTAGTAGACAGTGCTGGGGAGGAGCCAGTCGTCATGGTACATGTCGGTACCAATGATGTTGGGAAGGCAAGACGGAGCGTCCTGGAAGCCAAATTTAGGTTGTTAGGTAGAAGACTAAAGTCCAGGACCTCTAGGGTCGCATTCTCAGAAATGCTACCTGTTCCACGTGCAGGGCCAGCTAGACAGGCAGAGCTCAGGAGCCTCAATGCGTGGATGAGGCAGTGGTGTTGCGAGGAGGGGTTTAGATTTGTAAGGAACTGGGGAACTTTTTGGGACAAGCCAAACCTGTACAAGAGGGACGGGTTACACTTGAACCAGGAGGGAACCAGATTGCTGGCGATTAACATTAAAAAGGTTGCAGAGCAGCTTTTAAACTGATCCCTGGGGGAAAGCCGACAGGAGCTGGGCAGCATCCGGTTCGGGAGAGCGCACCCTCAAGTGAGGAGGGCTGGAAACATGCAGAAAATGCTGAGCTAAGTGCGGGATTAGTTTCACATGTTCTTCGACGGCAGAATTTGGTCAAAAGGAGTGAATATAAATGTATATATGCAAACGCCAGGAGCCTTCGAGCCAAAATAGGGGAGCTAGAAAGCTTAGTTATGGAAAATAGGATTGATATTATTGGCATAACTGAAACCTGGTGGACCAGCGAAAACCAATGGGATACAGTCATCCCAGGATACAAACTGTACAGGAAAGACAGGGAAGGGCGACATGGAGGTGGTGTAGCCTTGTATATTAAAGAAGAGATAGAATCTTATGAACTGGAATGTCCAAGTGAGTCTGGCTCTTCCACAGAAGCAGTGTGGATAAAAGTACCAAGCCAAAAAGGAAGTCTAACAATAGGGACATGCTACCGTCCTCCCAACCATACGTCCGAAGGAGATGAACAATTGGAGAAGGAGGTAAAGGAGGTAGCCCATAAAGATAGGGTAGTTATAATGGGGGACTTCAATTATCCTCACATAGACTGGGTGAACTCCTGTTCAACTCAGGAAAGAGAGAGAAAATTCCTAGACCTGCTAAATGACTGTTCCATGGAACAAATGGTCATGGAACCAACCAGGGGAAATGCAGTCCTGGACTTGATCCTAAGTAATGCTCAGGACCTGGTAAAGGACGTCACTGTAGCTGATCCAATTGGGAACAGTGACCACAATGCAATAACCTTCAACTTAAATACAGGGAGTAAGTTCTTAATAAAGTCTAACACAGAGACCTTAAACTTTCACAAGGGAAACTTCCCCAAAATGAGGAAATTAGTGAAAAGGAAATTGAAAGGGAAAGTCAAAAGAGTTAAATCACTTCAAAATGCATGGAGACTACTTAAAAACACAATAACGGAAGTGCAACTAGAATGCATTCCTAAAAGAAGAAAGGGGACTTCTAGGTCCAAGAAGAAACCAATGTGGCTCACAAATGCAGTAGATGAAGTCATTAAAAACAAGAAGAGTTCATTTAGGAAATGGAAGGCTTGTCCAAATGAGGATAACAGGAGGGAACATAGACACTGGCAACACAAATGCAAGACGGCCATTAGGAAAGCTAAGAAAGATTTTGAGGAGCACATTGCTAAAAACATCAAAAGAAATAACAAGAACTTCTTTAAGTATATCAGAAGTAGGAATCCAACCAGGAGAGCAGTTGGACCACTAGATAGTAAAGGAGAGAAAGGGGTAATTAAAGAAGACACGGAGATTGGAGAGAGACTAAACGAATTTTTTGCTTCCGTATTCACGGAGGAAGACAGAAGACACATGCCAGTAGCTGAGCCTGTGTTTTCTGAAGAGTTAAACTGTACAGAAATAACCAAGGAAGAGGTCCTGGCATGTCTTAATAAACTAAATGTGAACAAGTCACCGGGACCAGATGGTATTCATCCAAGAGTCCTTAAGGAACTCAAATGCGAAATTGCCGACCTTCTAGCAAAAATATATAATCTTTCCCTAACATCAGGCTCCGTACCTGAGGACTGGAGGGTAGCAAATGTAACACCAATATTCAAAAAAGGATCCAGGGGTGATCCAGGCAATTACAGACCAGTTAGCTTAACGTCAGTTCCGTGTAAGGTGATGGAAACCATTATTAAAGACAAAATTAGTGTGCATATGGAGCAGCAGGCATTGCTGAACAAAAGCCAGCATGGCTTCTGCAAAGGTAAATCATGCCTCACAAATTTATTGGAATTCTTTGAGAGTGTCAATAAACACGTGGATAAAGGTGAACCAGTAGACATTGTCTATCTGGACTTTCAGAAGGCTTTTGACAAAGTCCCACATCAAAGGCTACTGAGTAAACTCACCAGCCATGGAATAAAAGGACAGGTTCTGTCCTGGATTTGTGACTGGCTTAAGGGCAGAAAGCAGAGAGTAGTAGTAAACGGCAATTTCTCAGGGTGGAAAGAAGTAAAAAGTGGGGTCCCTCAAGGCTCAGTACTGGGACCAATGCTTTTTAATTTATTCATCAATGATCTAGAAAAAGGGGTACATAGTAAAATAGCAAAGTTTGCTGATGATACTAAATTATTTAGGGTAGTAAAATCTGAAAGAGATTGCCAAGAGCTCCAGAGGGATCTCTTAGCATTGGGTGAGTGGGCAACCAAGTGGCAAATGTGCTTTAATCTTAACAAGTGTAAAGTAATGCACATTGGGGCCAAGAATCCAAATTACGTCTATAAACTGATGGGGTCTGAGCTTTCTGCAACACGCCAGGAAAGGGATCTCGGGGTTTTGGTGGACAGTTCAATGAAGGTGTCAACCCAGTGTGCGGCAGCAGCAAAAAAAGCAAATTCAATGCTGGGAATAATTAGGAAGGGAATAGAAAATAAGTCAGCAAGTGTCATTTTGCCCCTTTATAAATCTATAGTGAGGCCACATTTGGAATACTGTGTACAATTCTGGTCACCACACCTCAAAAAGGATATTGTGGAACTAGAGAAGGTGCAGAGAAGGGCAACCAGAATGATTAAGGGTCTGGAACACCTCCCTTACGAAACCAGGCTGCAACGTCTAGGCCTCTTCAGTCTGGAGAGACGGCGTTTGAGAGGGGACCTGATTGAAGTATATAAAATTATGCACGGCATAGAAAAGGTGGATAGAGAAAATTTCTTTTCTCTATCGCACAACACTAGAACCAGGGGGCACTCTATGAAGCTGATGGGTAGGAGCGTAAGGTCTGACAGGGGGAAGTATTTCTTCACACAGAGGGTCATCGGCCTATGGAATGTGCTGCCAGAAGAGGTGGTGACAGCTACCAGTCTGGATGGCTTTAAGGTAGGGTTAGACAAATTTATGGATGACAGATGTATCAATGGCTACTAGAACGAATGCCTAGGTGCATCTTTCAGGCTGAGGGGGGGGGGAGGAAATGGGGCGCTTCTAGGGCCATCTGCTGGAACTCGAGAGCAGGAGAAGGTTTGTCCTTGTCTCTGCTTGAGATGCCCATGAGCATTTGGTGGGCCACTGTGTGCGACAGGATGCTGGACTAGATGGGCTGTGGCCTGATCCAGCAAGGCTTCTCTTATGTTCTTATGTTCTTATGACAGGTGCAGACTGTGATTGTAGCCAGTGAAGAGGGTGTGGATGGAGGGAGATGGAATAGGACCCCCACATGTGCACCCATGGAGGAATGTGCCCATATATGGGCACCACCACCCCCTCCCAAGTTTATGGCTTTTTTTCTTGGTCATATTTTAAAGAACTCCGAGGGCACTTTGGTCCCTTTGATCTAGTGGTTAGGGAGCCGGACTCTTATCTGGGAGTACCGGGTTCGATTCTGCCCTCCCCCATGAAGCCAGCTGGATGACCTTGGGCTAGTCACAGCTCTCTTCTGAGCTCTCACAGCCCCACCTACCTCACAGGGTGTCTGCTGTGGAGAGAAGAACAGAAGGTTTGTCAGCTGCTTTGAGTCCCCTTAAGTGGGTGAGAAAAGCAGGGTAGAAAAGCCAACTCTTCTTCTTCTTTGGCTGCTGTTAAACTGAAATGGAAACAGAATTGATGTTCTTGTAAGTTGTTGCATTTATTCCAGCAGGGATGGGACGCAGCTAGGATGTGCACGAATATTCTTAACATTTGATATTTGGACAAATTTAGACATTCGTATACGAATCAAATGTTACGAAATTCGTATGTTGATATTTGTATTCGTGCAAATGTTTCGGAACATACGAATGCTTTGGAACATTCGTGAAGCAGGGAAGTGAGAAAGCGACTGCACCAGCCGCATCTGCAATGGATCCACAGTGCATTCAACATGGACTGAGAGCAGATTCAAAGTGGATTCAGGGCGGATTTGACACTTTCAGAGCGGATATGTTACAGGATACGTATTGGATACACATATGCGTTCGTATCGGATATGAATACATTCGTATTGAATAGAACCCTACCACAATCAAAGGGGATCTATTCAAACAAATATGGATTTTCTTACATTCAATTGAACACACAAAAAAAAACCCATTTGTGCATGTCCCTAGTAGCAGCAGTTTGCAAATGTCAACACTTGTGTGTGTGTTTTCCTTGATGCTGCTTTTGTTGCAACGTTGTGACATGGAGCTGTGATAAAAACATGCACGTTTCTAACCTGCTTCCTAGGGAAAAGTCGCTGAGACCTTGAGCTGGCTGGATGCCCAAAAGCAGAAGTTAACAAAATTGCTGACAGAGACAGAGAATATGCCCTTCAATGAGAAATTCCAGGTGTGTAGCACTGCAACGCGTTTTTCTTCTTACCTCATTGTTTGAAATGGTGGTTTCTAAAAGTTGTTACCCGCCTGAGACCTTCAGGTATAGGACAGGATAGAAATGTAATTAAATAATAATAATAATAACGATAAATAAAACTTTTGGTTTTCTGGCTTCTGGGTCTGTGTCCCTTAATTAAGGGGTTACATTTATTCAGATTTTAGAACATATTTCATAAGAACCTAATAGGAGCCCTGCTAGATCAGACCACAGCCCCTCTAGTCCATAAGAACCTAATAGGAGCCCTGCTGGATCAGGCCACAGCCCCTCTAGTCCATAAGAACCTAAGAGGAGCCCTGCTGGATCAGGGTGCAGCCCATCTAGTCCATAAGAACCTAAGAGGAGCCCTGCTGGATCAGGCCACAGCCCATCTAGTCCACAAGAACCTAAGAGGAGCCCTGCTGGATCAGGCCACAGCCCATCTAGTCCATAAGAACCTAAGAGGAGCCCTGCTGGATCAGGCCACAGCCCGTCTAGTCCATAAGAACCTAAGAGGAGCCCTGCTGGATCAGGCCACAGCCCGTCTAGTCCATAAGAACCTAAGAGGAGCCCTGCTGGATCAGGGTGCAGCCCATCTAGTCCATAAGAACCTAAGAGGAGCCCTGCTGGATCAGGCCACAGCCCCTCTAGTCCATAAGAACCTAATAGGAGCCCTGCTGGATCAGGGTGCAGCCCATCTAGTCCATAAGAACCTAAGAGGAGCCCTGCTGGATCAGGCCACAGCCCATCTAGTCCAGCAACCTGTCTCATACAGTGGCCCACCAATTGCCCATGGGCATCTCAAGCGGATACAAGGGCAAACCTTCTCCTGCTCTCAAATCCCAGCAAATGGCCTTCGAGGCATCCTGGTTGTCCCCACAACCGTATGTTGGCTGATACAGCAGTGTTGCTTACGAAGAAAGTATCTGACCCTAACACTGGTCATATGAGTTTCTTTTTCCCTTTCCCAATCTTAATCCATAGGAGATGCTATCATTTATGAAAGTCTTTGGTGAGGAGAAAAAGGCCTTTTTACCTCTGCTGACATTAAAAGGACAAGCTCCGGAACTTAGTGAAGACTACCTGAAGATGAGAGAAGCATGGGATGGCCTCACCGCCCAGGTCACCGATCAACTGATTGATTGATTGATATTGATTGATTTGCATTTTTATACTGCCGTATACCTGAATATCTCAGGGTGGGTTACAATCATAAAAACAAAATGTAAAATGAACATACCAAAGACAAAAACAGTATCTGAAAGAGGGAAGCTGTTTCCTTAGCCAAAGGCCAGGGTTAATTAATCTCCTGAATGGTTCCTGGCTTATTCTAAAGTCTGGGGCTACCACTGAGAAGACCCTATTCCAGGTCCCCATGCCTTTAACTAACGAAGATTGTGGTACAACCAAGAGGACTGCCCTGCAGATCTCAAGATACATGTAGGTCAATGCGGAAGAAGGCATTCCTTTAGATATTTGGCACCCAAACTATATTTAGGTCCTTACTGGTTAAACTTTACACCTTGAACTGGGGGCGGTTTTGCGCTTCCCTTCCCGTCCTGTGAATGAAGAAGGTGTGTGACAAACTAACCTTGACTAGCAATCGCTCTTGTGAGCACTAGTCGCTAACAGTCCATCCCATGCGCGATCACTCACTCACCTGTGTTTGATCACCAGACTGCTCCTCTTCTGGGCACCGACATCTTGAGCACGGAGCCCTACGTGATGGTGCGTGCATTAGCGCCATTGCTATGATGATGCTAACGCTCTTCGTAATTGTGTCAGGGGGTCATTGGAGCTGCCAATGTGCTTGCAGAAGTGCGAATGGTCACCACTGGACACTAAGTCCCTGTGGAAGGCTAGCATTGTCCTGTCTCCAGCCAGCTAGGTCCGGAAGCAACACACACACGCACGCACGCACACACACACACCTGTTCACAGGCTTAGCAGCAGCAAGAGACAATATGAAGGCAAGGTTTTGGGGGGCTGAACAGTTCCAAGGTCAAAAGCTATTAGAGAGTCAGAAGGGTTGGTCATAAATTAGAAAGCAAGATTGATCTGGCAGAAATGGATAAACTGACAAACTTGTTAAATGATACAACAATGGATAAATTTGTAGAAGACTGGCACCTTTTTATTAACTATCTACACAAACTACAAGTGTCGACAGAAGGTTTCGACTAAAAAACAAGAAGGCAGTCAGATAATGACAAGAATGAATAAAGAAGCAAAGGAACAAGCGGTATTAAGAAGGGAAGTCGGAGAAACGGGGGAAGTCATACAGAACAATAAAGCAATACATACTAAGAGAAGATACAAGAAATTGTATGATAGATATTGTTTAATTGTTTTTTTTAATGTCATATTGCTTTTAAAATCAATAAAAAATATATTAAAAAAAAATTAGAAAGCAAGATTACGGATTCCAAGAGCTACAGGTTTTACGGTCTTTGTCTGCAACAACTCTGGCCCGAATGTGAGGCTTTAAATAGAGGAAGCAGGGTCGCGCCTTTTTCGTTGCAGGTGGTGTAGTTGTTCTGATTTACGCAGCTGTGAGCGCTCTTGTTTCAACACTATCAGGGAAGGGCATCGCCCAGCTTCTTGCTCCGATTCTGAGCTGCTGTCAGTTTGAGCTTTAGATTGAGCATTCTCACTTGCCGGGCATTCCTCATCATGCCTGGCCATGCAGCCTGCCTCAGTTTGGCTGGCCATTGCAACTTCTCCTTCATTGTCGGAGCAAAGCGGACTGACAAGAGGAGGCCTTACAAGCATGCTTGTGGAGCACAACCTCTGAGTAGGCAGGGGGCATTTCTAGGCTGTTAACGCCTCCTGAAGGTGCAGATGCATCTGCCCAGATGTTGCCAAATTCCAGACTATGGGCTGAAGTGTGAATTCAGCCTGGGTTCAGTAGCAAATTGCACCTCTTTTAAGACTGGCGTTGACCCTGCATAGTTTATCTCTGTAATAAAGCAGACCATTCTGGAATTTTGCTGAATAGTCTTGATCTGTTTTCTGTCTTTCCAGATGAATGAATGGAAAGCAAAGCTGGACTGTTTGTTACCTCCACCTCTGGACGCCGTTGAGGATTGGCTCCAGGAGGCAGAACATCAGCTGGCAGAAGATCTATCAGACTCACAAGAGTTCGGTAAAGCAGTGGCTGCCCTCGAAGGGAAAATGAAATCCATCCAGGTTTGTTAAGGGAAAGAAAATGTGTCCGATAGGCTGCATTCACATGTAACAAAAGAAGCAGCTCTAGAATGCCCTTAAAAAGCAGCGTGTTGCCTTTGTGTTCTCCTAGAACATCTGATCCATCCTTTTTAGCCTAGAACAGTGATTCCCACAGTGGTCCAGGTGGACCCCCAGGGGGTCTATGTTAGCATGAAAAAAAAAGGGGGGTTCACGAAAATTTATCTGGTTTCGATAGTAAAGAACAAAAATGTTAGCTTGGCTTTACCTATCAATGCATCCCTCCCATTAAAATTATGACTTTTTTAAAAAAATTGTTGATTTGCATTGTTGAAGTTACGTTATGTTGTTAATGTTTAATTTTAATTCTATTAAGTCTGTAATCATATTATTTTAGTAAATAAAACACAAGAAAATATACTATTTTTTATTTTTATTTTTACCACTCCAAATTTAGGGTTGGAATCTAATCTTCACATTTTTTGACAAGTTTTGGGAATATGGTAGAAATGTAGCAGCAGGGGTTCCGCCGAAATCAGTAAAATTTTGAAAGTGGTCTACGAGAAAAAAAAGTTTGGGAACCTCTGGCCTAGAATGTTCATGGAGGTGGGTGGGGAATTTGGGTCAGACTGGTCCCACTGCAAGCCATCTCAAAGCTGTCTTGAAGGCATCTGAAAGGGACTTTCTTATTTCCTATATGTGAACACAGCCATAAATGCGTCATGAATACCGTTCATGCTCACACACGTGGCTATATTGATGTGTGATATTTTGGGAGCTGTTCCTGTCAGACGCACTACTGGAATGGGGATGCTAAACAGGGAATTTTATTGGTACAGTCAGACCCTTGTATAGGGATTTCAAAGGCATTATGGGAAACCGCGTGCCATTTCGGGCCATTTTCTGCCTATCCCAGGCCTCAGAGGACCTTAAGGTAGGCCTAATGGCGCCCACTGGGCAGATCTGGTCACCATGGTGACTGGATCAGTGGATATGGGGGTCCGACTGTAATCAGCTGAAGCAGAAAGAGGGATAAATTTGAAGGAATGTTGGAGTGAGGAAGGGGAAAAGAAGAGAAACTGGAATGGTGTTGGTGGGTGTTTTTGAAGGCATGCTACCGCCAGACAAGATGGTGCTCCTAATGGTAAATGGCAACATGTTTCCTTTCAGAGGCTGATATTGTGTTTCGAACAACACTGGAAGACCCTGCAGTCTTTCGACAACAGAGATGAGGCTGGGGTGCTGCTGGTGCCTCCTGAGAAGCTGGAAGAAATGAGAAAGAGGTTTGTGACTTCAAGAGCCACCCTGCCGTTAGTCCGGATGGTTGCATTCAGCTGAAGAGAAATGACTGCGTTGACCGATCTTCGCAGCATGCTGATGCAAATGGATGCTGTATATCCCATCCGTCATGTAGCACAAGTTTTGCATAACACATTTCTGCTCTTACATGGTTGGTAAAAACACGACTGCTCTCATTCACCACATTGTTTACAGCACAGTTTTTCTCACAGAAAGACCCTTTCTGCACTGGGCCTTATTTTGGATTATATCCTGGAATATGGCCCTGCTGCCTGTATACCAATGCGGATTGTTATCCATGCTCTGGTAACCTCCACGTTAGACTGTTGCAATGCACTTTACATGGGGCTGCCCTTGAAGACGGTTCAGAAGCTGCAGGTAGTGCAGAATGCAGCTGCTGCGTTGCTAACCAGGACAGCTGGCCGGACGCACATCATGCCGGTCTTAAAAGAGTTGCACTGGCTGCTGATTCACTACTGAGTTCAATTCAAGGTGCTAACTTTGACTTATAAGGCCCTAAATGACTTGGGCCCCAAGTATCTACCATATTCTAAAGGAACGCCTACTCTCATATCGACCTGCAGGTATCTTAAGATCTGGAAAGAGGCCCTCCTGGTTGTCCCACCACTCTCAGCAGAAAAAGGGGTGGGCACCCGGGAGAGGGCCTTCTCAGTGATGGCCCCTAGGCTATGGAATAGTCTCCACGTTGAGGTACATCAATCATCTTCATTGTACACGTTTAGGAAGGCAGTGGGGATACACTTTTCCCTTCCCACTTGCAGATGCTATTGCGTTAATACATACTGCTCTTGATTTAACAATTTTTATTTTAAATGTTGTTACCTACCCAGAGATCTCCAGGTATAAGATGGAATAAAAACAGAAACAAACAACAAATAAGCAAGCGAGCATGAGGCTGGCAGGCCCCTATTCTGAAATAATATTCCAGAATAAAGCCCAGTGCAGAGGGGGGCATAGTTGACAAAACATGACATTCCCCAACTCCTCAAAATGATGCAGTTTTGTTTCTGATACATCACTGACTCACACTGTTGTCTTCTGCTTGAGATGCCCATAAGCAATTGGTTGGACAGGATGCTGGACTAGATGGGCTGTGGCCTGATCCAGCAGGGCTCCTTTTATGTTCTTATGTACCATATGAGGCACTGATTTAGTGCCTTTTGCCAGCAATGGGTCTTTCTGTACTTGTTCTTATTTTGTAATATATCTTGGAATAGGGGCTTGCTGCCCGAATGTTAACGCAGATTATGGCAAGGCCCAGGCAAGGCCTATCATACTCTGCATTAGCATGCAGAAAACAGACCCCTATCCTAAGATCTATTCCAGAATAAGGCTAAGTGTGGAAAGAGCAGAAAATACCACGTGGCAATTGGTCCGCCCCATTTCCAGGCACAATCTCGGCCATGGGTGCCATTCCTACAGAGCGCAATTTTCCATCTTGAAGGGCTGCCACTGGAAATGATGCCTGATTGCTCTAAGATGTACGCCTCTGCAGAAGCCACCTTGCTTCTAAGAGGATCCTTGGTGGATCAGGCCACAGCCCACCTAGTCCAGCATCCTGTCTCACACAATGGCCTACCAAGTGCTTCTGGGCATCTCAAGCAGAAGATGAAGGCAAAATGTTCACCTGCTTTCAGCTCTCTGCCACTGACCGTGAGATGCAGTCCCATTCTAACAGTGTGAGTCAGTGCTGTCTAAGAAACAAAACTGCTGTATTAATCTGCATGGATGTTCTGGGTTATCCAAGTATAGCAGGATAAGTAACCAACATCTGGATGCAGCCCACCAAATTTGCAGCTATCTCACGTAAGGTTTCTGCTTCCCCAGCTTTTGAATGGTTGCTCATCTTTGAGCCATTGCTCCTGTTATTAGCTGCATTTTGCCTGCCCTGGATTTTCCTTGAATTCTAACACATCACGCTGGGTTTCCTTCCAGGTTCAGCAGCATTCAGCTCACCGATTTCAACATCTTCATGGAATACTACCACTCTTTCTGCTCAGCGATCTTGCAGGAGCTCATGAACAAATTGAACATCTGGGACATCAAGTATGGGACCAAAGAGATGGTGGAATCACAGCTGGCAGACTGGCAGGTAAGGACTAAAGCTTTGGTTGCAAGGCCCAATGCAGAAAAGGCCTTTGTTTGATGAAAGATGTACATAACGACATAAGAGGAGCCCTACTGGATCAGGCCACAGGTCATCTAATCCAGTATCCTGTCGCACACAGTGGCCCACCATTTGCCCATGGGCATCTCAAGCAGAGACAAGGGCAAACCTTCTCCTGCTCTCGAATCCCAGCAAGTGGCCTTAGAAGCATCCTGCTTGTCCCCCCATCCCCCAGCCTGAAAGATGTACCTAGGCATTCATTCTAGTAGCCATTGATACATCTGTCATCCATGAATTTGTCTAACCCTTCCTTAAAACCATCTAGGCTGGTAGCTGTCACCACCTCTTCTGGCAGCAAATTCTATAGACTGATGACCTTCTGGGTGAAGAAATACTTGCCCTTGTCTGTCTAGTACTTGTTCTACACAGAGTCTATCAAACTTTCTATTTCTGTCCGGTTCCCACAGCCCACACTAAGCTCACACTGCTCTGGCCTTGAGTACTCAAAACATCTAGCAGTTCCCAGCAGACCTTTTTATCAGCACATATAGAGATTAACCACAACACAGGGAGAAGTCTGCGTGGGTGATGAAAGCCATCAGAGATGGCTGGGTCTGAGAAACAAGATGGACATGTTGACAATCTCAGGGCTGGTCACAGTGAAATCATAAAGATAAAATAAACTGGATTGTATACGCTTTTTTAATTCTCTGTAATGCAGCATGACACCCCCACTTCTGTAAGCTTACTAAGCAAGAACTCTGAGTGGAGGCAAGTCCATGCATCGAAGCTCTCTGGTATAGCCTTGCATTGCCCTGAGCACTGAAGAATAGCATTTAGGTAAAGTTATGTCCATGTGAAAAGCCTGTTTATTGGATCTTTCTGCGCAGGCCCTTAATCCAGATTAAGGGCCCATGTGGTGTGCATCTAGGCCATAGATCCATATACCTGTGTTCAGGACTACCAGAGGGTGCATTATAGCCACTGAAAAGCACCCTCCAGAGACCTTGAGGCTAGGAACGTTTCTTCCCGCCCGTCAGAGGTGTGGGGTGCATAAGGCCACAGAATGTACTGATCCCACTCACACCTTCACGTGGTTGGAATCAATAGGCTGGACTATTGTGGACCCACTGATCTTGGCCAAAAGCAGGTAAGCGCAGAAAGGGCGATTGTTTAAGATAATGCCAGCTTGTCTGGGGACACCACATCTAAACTATGCTCACTATTTTCTGAACTACCTAAGTTTGTATGTCTCTTCTGTTGTTGTTTGGCTATATTTGGCCTTTTCTGCACTTGGTCTTATTCTGAAATATATCTCAGGATAGGGGTCTGTTGTCCATATGCAAATGCAGGCTACAGTAGGCCTCACCTGGAGCCTGCCATAGTCTGCACTAGCATGCAGAGAGCAGGCTCCCATCCATAAGAACATAAGAGAAGCCTTGCTGGATCAGGCCACAGCCCATCTAGTCCAGCATCCTGTCGCACACAGTGGCCCACCAAATGCTCACGGGCATCTCAAGCAGAGACAAGGACAAACCTTCTCCTGCTCTCGAGTCCCAGCAGATGGCCTTAGAGCGCCCCGGTTCCTCCCCCTCCCCCAGCCTGAAAGATGCACCTAGGCATTCATTCTAGTAGCCATTGATACATCTGCCACCCACCCACCCAACTCACTCACTCACTCACTCACTCACTCACTCACTCACTCACTCACTCACCCACCCTCTCACTCACCCACCCACCCACCCCCCCACCCACTCACGCACTCACCCCCCCACCCCCTCACCCACTCACCCACGCACTCACACACTCACCCACCCACCCACCCACTCACCCACTCACTCACTCACTCACTCACCCACCCACATTCATTCAGTTTATTTGTCTACCGCCTTTCTAATAAGTTACCCAATGCGGTTTACAGCAACCATGAAAAATACATTACAAAGCACTACATCATACATTAAATAAATAGTATATTATAAAATTATATATAAACAACATAAAACACTTTGAAGTTACACAAAACATTGGGGAGGGGAAGAAAGAGACAACAATGCCAGGTCCTCCTCCTTCCCCTCTCCAAGCTGAGTGCTGCTGGAGTGGACTCTCCCCTCCTTCTTGCCAGTTCTTAAACCCTGGGATGGTTGGAACACGTTTGGACCACGTGTAGAATTAAATCAGGGCGGAGCAGCAACAGACCCACATCGACGAGGGCTGGCAGTGCTATCCCCAGATATTTTCCAGAATAAGTGCAGAAAGGCCCTATGAGGGTGACTGAAAAACAAAACCAGGAATCTTGCCTTTTAGGGTTATTTTGCCTGCACTGAACTCATCAGAAAGGCAATTTAAGATCGGGCTCAGTCCTTCCTTCTCTCTGTCTGCACTATGGACAAAGCATTAATAGTAAGAAGTCCTGTGCGGCTGATAGATCATTCTGAACATTGTTTTTTGATGCTGCGGACAGTTGGAGTCTTCTTCAGTAGTAAATTAGGCCTCAAAAGAAGCGCATCTGCAAACATCCAGCAGATGTCACTGTAAACCTGCAATAGACAGGGGACTTGGGGAAAGCAATGGCCTTCTTTAACCCTTTATGCAGTTCAGTGTTGTCCAGGTATTAACTGAGCTCACAGCAGAGAGAAATGGCTCACTATAAGAACATAAGAAGACCCTGCTAGATTGGTCCACAGCCTGTCTAGGCCCCATCCTGCCTCACACAGTGGCTCATCAATTGCTCATGGTCCTCTCAAGCAGAAGACAAGGGGGAAACCTTCACTTGCTCTCTATTCCCTGCAAATGGCCTTGTGGGGTGTCTAGTCTGTCTCTCCAACCTGGAGGAAGTGCCCAACCTCCATGAATTTGTCTAAGCCTTTTTAAAAATCTGTTGGGGCTGGTTGCCCTTTTCTGCCCTTTTTACAATTCTACAATATCCTTTCTGCAGTGTGATGGTCAGATTTTTATACAGTACTGTACTCCAAAAGTAGCCTTACTGTTGATTTATAAAGAGACACAGTAACACTTGCTGACTTGTTTTCTAATCCTTTCCTAATTGCCCTTAGCATTGAATTAATTTTTTTAACTGCTGCTGTGCACTGGGTCGACACCTTCCTTGAGCTGTCCACCAGAACCCCCAAACCCCTTTCCTTCTTTGTAACAGAAAGCTCAGGCCACATTAGATTATAGAATGTGTTAGGTTACACCCCAAACCTCAGTTCCAAAACCCACCCACCCACCCATCCATCCATCCATCCATCCATCCATCCATCCATCCATCCATCCATCCATCCATCCATCCATCCATCCATCCATCCATCCATCCACCCATCCACCCACCCATCCATCCATCCATCCATCCATCCATCCATCCATCCATCCATCCATCCATCCATCCATCCATCCATCCATCCATCCATCCATCCATCCATCCATCTGCCTGGAAAGGAGAAAGTCAGGGGTTTGATCCCCAATATCTTTCAGAAGGTCTAAGTGAGAGACATGAATGGGTTTTCGCCTCCTAGTCTGTGAAAGTAGACAGGTGACCCCCCATGTTATAAATCCCGAAGCCCCCCTCAGATGCCCCCTCAGTAGTTTCTTTGTTGCCACGGTGGAAAGTTGCTCTCTCATCTCTTCCTTCTGAACTGATTGTCTTTTGTCTCCTGCTTTAAAAGGTGGATAGAGAAATTTTCTTTTCTCTATCACTCAATGCTAGAACCAGGGGGCATTCTATGAAGCTGATGGGTAGGAGAGTCAGATCAGACAAGCAGAAGTATTTCTTCACCCAGTGGGTCATCGGTCTATGGAATTTGTTGCCAGAAGAGGTAGTAACAGCAACCAGCCTAGATGGCTTTAAGGAAGGGTTAGACAAATTTATGGATGGTACATCAATGGTACATTTTTCAGGCTGGGGGGACTAGTAGGATGCTTCGAAGGCCATTTACTGGCGTTTGAGAGCAGGAGAAGGTTTGCCGTTGTCTCTGCTTGAGATGCCCATGGGCAATTGGTGGGCCACTGTGTGAGAGAGGATGCTGAACTAGATGGGCTCTGGCCTGATCCAACGGTGGTCCTCTTACGTTCTTGATCTTTGGCTTTCCTTATTTATTATTATTGTTGTTGTTATCTGCTATTTGAAGCTTTTTATAACAATATCACCTTTTGTATGTTTTATTGTACTTGATTGTGAACTGTTATGTGCCGCTTTGAGTCCCTTTGGGAAAAAGGCGGGATATAAATAAAAGTCTCTGTTGGGAAAAAGCCTGCAGACTACTGAAATAACAGCTCCACAGCTGTGCTGTAATCTCTACTTACTAGCCATAACATTTGTTCTTCCTGTGAGAAGCTAGATGGTGTTTTGGGAACTGCAGGCCTCTGCTACATTGAGCCAGAAAAGTCCTAGCATATGCACATGGCTTCTGTCTCTCTATGTGACATCATCAGCTTACCAGGAGTATAACTGCTGTACTATGTAGTCCATTCAGGAGAAATGCAATCTGTGTTCAGCTTCCTAGTAACGATGTAGGAGCTTCAGCTTTATTATTTAGCCGTTAAGTTGTAAACCTGTATTATTTTACTTATACCTATGCATATCAGCATTTATCCATGCTTATTGTTAGTCAGTGCTTACTCTGCAACCATAGAAGCAATAAACCTTCCTTCGTGGAATGCAGTCAAGTTCCTGTCTACTCCTGTATGTGACTCCAGGGATACATACACTGCCTCTGCGCAGTTGTCTCTCTTTATCTTATCAGTAAAATCTCTAACAAGTGGCTGAAAATCTCTAACAAGTGCCCTGCTCATGTGGCTGTTGGTTTGTGGACTTTTCTGAAGTTTGTTTGGTTATTTATTTATTCATTCCCAAATGTTTTTATCCACCAGAAGGTCGCATGGAAGGTCACAGCATTGGATAAAATAGAACAGTAGAACAGCAGGCAAAATCAGTAAAACCATTTTTAACTAAAGACATCATTAAAATGCAATTTGCACAGCAGGAAATTCGAGAAGGAGCCCGTTTGGGACCATATTTTTGCCTTTGTTTTTCAGGAGTTTATTGAAGCAAAAGGATTTCTTAGCCAGCTAGAAACTGCACTTTGCGTGTGTGAAGAGAAGAAGAACAAGATCTTAAATACATCTAATCTGGGTAAGAGCCAAATTGCCTTTTAATGTAATATCTTTAAAATCTAGTCTTGCAGAAATGTTACTCTTTGTTCTCACTGAATCCATAAACTCAGAGAATTGGATCCATTAAGGAGTCTTCTAAATCCAGCAAATTGTATCTAGGGCTGTTTCCACATGGGCTTCGTAGACGCCATTAAGCACCCATAGGTCATGATTTACTGACTACCTTCCACACTCAGGGACCTCTTAAGAACCCTTTGGGGTCGCACCATCCACACAGGTGTTGCACAGTTCCAAATTCAATGGGGTTTTTGGTCCCTCTAATCCGGATTAGCTGTAGATCCCTTTAAACAGGTCTTAAATCTGGTCTTGCGTCACGAAGCCAGCTGGGTGACCTTGGGCTAGTCACAGTTCTCTTCTGAGCTCTCACAGCCCCACCTACTTCACATGGGGTTCTGTTGTGGGGAGAAGAACAGAAGTTTTGTTAGCCACTTTGAGTCCCCTTAAATGGCTGAGAAAAACAGGGTAGAAAAGCCAACTCTTCTTCTTCAAAGAGGTCCAGGGGTGGGCCTGGAGGCTGCTATTTGTAGCGGGGTGCCAGAAACAGCCCAAAAATAAACTTAGTAGGCAGCATCCAAACAAAGGGCCTTGGCAGTACTCTGGGATATATCTCAGCCTAATGCAGAACAAGGGGGCACTCTGTGAAGCTGATAGGTAGGAGAGTCGGATCCGACAAGGGGAAGTATTTCTTCACCCAGAGAGTCATCGGTTTATGGAATTTGCTGCCGGAAGAGGTGGTGGCAGCTACCAGTCTAGATGGCTTAAAGGTAGGTTTAGACAAATTTATGGAAGACCGATGTATCAATGGCTACTAGAACGAATGCCTAGGTGCATCTTTCAGGCTGGGGGGTGGGGGTGGGGAAGCAGGACACTTCTAAGGCCATTTGCTGGGATTTGAGAGCAAGAAAAGGTTTGTCCTTGTCTCTGCTTGAGATGCCCATGAGCATTTGGTGAGCCACTGTGTGTGACGGGATGCTGGACTAGATGGGCTCTGGCCTGATCCAGCAGGGCTTCTGTTATGTTCTTATGTTCAGACTATGGCAGGCCAAGCCTGGGCCTCCTGTAGTCTGTACAAGCATGCAGGCAGGAGGACCCTATTTTGGACATATCCCAGAGTAAGGCCAAGTGCAGAAAGGCCCAAGATTTAAATGTCAGTTTCCGGAAACTCAACTCTCAGTTCAGAATTTCCTGGAATAGTAATAGGTTTTCCTTGTCTGGACACTTGCTTTTAGCATGGATCTTGAATAAAATAGCCACTGTCCATGAATGAGGCTGAAACTGAGCCAAAAATGACCAGTGGGGAACAGCATGTGCATGCTCCTAGATAATTTGTTCCATTAAAATTTCTGGATTTATTTATTTGCATTTTTATCCTGCCCTATACCCAAGAGTGTCAGGGTGGGTTACTCCATATCAAATGAGCACATTAGAACCAATAATGTACTAAAACCATGGCAGTGTCTGAATAATGGGGAGGAAAAGGTTGTTCCTTTGCTTAGCCAAAGGCCAAGGTAAAGAGGTGTGTCTTCACAGCTCATCTAAACACACAGTTAATGTGCCTGACACACCTCAGGAGGGAGACTATTCTACAGTCTGGGAGCCACCACTGAAAAGGCCCCTCGACACTGTTGCCCTGCAGTCTTGGAAGGTTCAGTGAGGGCAGTTGTAGGATCCATTTTCCTCATGTTATCTGGAGGCAACCTTGGTTTCACACATATCAGTTATGTATATTGATAGTTTTCATTCACTTATCTGGTAAATGAGCAACTTACTCCCACTGCTAAAGAAGATTAGTCAGCTAAAAGACCAACAGTTTTGAAAATGAATCCAGTTTCGTCGGGTGGGGACAGATAACATTAACATTTTTATATGTAACATTCTAGGAGCAACGCCTGAGGATGCATGCAAACTATTCAAGTTGGTTGAATCTCAGATCTCCAGGTGTGAGAAGTACATTGACAATGTGAATGAAAACTTGCGAAAAATTTTGACAGCCTGGGGCACCTACAACGAGAATATTCAGTTACTCAAGGCTT
Organism: Aspidoscelis tigris stejnegeri; assembly: GCA_023333525.1. Taxonomy (NCBI): domain Eukaryota; kingdom Metazoa; phylum Chordata; class Lepidosauria; order Squamata; family Teiidae; genus Aspidoscelis; species Aspidoscelis tigris. The sequence goes on along the minus strand of JALMGA010000003.1, from coordinate 106,502,645 downwards.
GGTTAGAAGAAACCCGTAAAGAGCATCCTAAAAAGGTAAGCCTGTACATGGTCTTATTATAATTCTTCCTGGGATTTTAGTGGTATGTAGTAAATAAATAAGGAGGGAAAACATTGTAAAAATGTTTCCACACTTACCTCCATTAATCTGGATTTGGAAGATCCAGGATTTAGAAGATCTTTGAAATCCAGTCTTTGCTGAATCTGGTCCTTGCACGTCTGGATCTTGGCAGGGACCCCATCCACACTGGCCGTCTAGCACCCAATGTCAGTGGGTGCTCAATGGGGTCACAGTGCGGATACTATAGCACCCATCCAGAGGAATCATTTGGCCCAAAGTGGAAATGCTGCTGGTGGTGCAGCGCAATTGGCCAGCGCGGATGACAATCAAGGCACACTTCTGTCATCAGTGGGCGTGGTGGAGAGGCACAGCTTTCTAGCTTTGTAGCAACTACAAAGCCTGGCACAAATTGCTCTCCTTCTGTTCCTATTGGACATTCCTGTTGACCCAGAGGGCTGACCATGTAGCAGCTACGCAGGCGGGGACAGCTACGAAGACTGCTTCATCACAACTCACAGCCTGTGCTCGACTTGGTAGACAGCTACGAAGGACATGCAGGCCTATGTAGCTGTGAGTGGTGGGGCAGAGCAGAAGCCGCCCCGCTGCAAATGGCGGCTGCTGAATGGTGACCCCATTGCTCTAGTCGCAGTGGGAATGCATCTTCTCTGATCCGGACTTCACAGCAGAAGACCAGATTGAAGACACCATTAAAGGGGTCTTCGTTTAATCCAGATTTAAGGACCTGAAGACTCCATTAAATCCAGATTTTGCTGGTGCTAGTGAGGACAGATGGGGTCCTAAACAGTCTTGTGTGCAGACCATGCAAGACTGATCAGTACCAATCAGATACCCATCGGGTTCCTAATGGGCTCTAAATGGGGTCTTTGTTGCTAGTGCAGAAACATCCTAAGAATCCTGAGTGTTGAATTGCGTACTTGTAGGTGACTGCAGAGATCTTGGCAGCCTGGAATTCTCGGCACGGATCATTAAATGAAGCTGGAAACTTTTTGATTGAATCCAGTACTGAAGAAGTGGGGTCTGCTATTTCTGGAGAACTGAAGAAATTGAACAGGAAATGGGCAAGGCTTATAAAGAAGACACACTTTGTGAGTTTCTTCCAATATTTTCCCTTTCTGCTTTGCTATTTCGGTTGATTCAGATGTTGAGACCAGCGTGATAATATAGGTTTTGGATCAGAACCGGAGAGGCTCCAGTTTAAATCCCATCAGTTTCTCTGGGTGATTTTTCTGTCCAGTCTTTATTATAGTTCTCTGCAAACAGAGCCATCACCTTCTTTCTGTCAGTACTGGCATTATGAAAACTAAGGGCCTGTTTGCACTTTGCTCACTGGAATGGTATTATTATTATTATACCATTCCAGTGAAGATCAGGCACGGAGGGAGCCATCCACACTTGGAATGCTGGTGTACTCCTCAACCAGACCACCAGCACTTCAAGTGCAGATGGCCCAGCCTGGTTAGATAGCCATGTGCAGTGACCTCTGCCCAGTGCTGACCCCCCTTCTGGTATTTACCTCAGAAACTCACTTATTCTGTATACCCAGACCCTGCATGCTCGGCTTTCTGTTTCTAAGAATATAAACAGAAGGCTTTTCTGTCAGCAGGCTGCTGGACTCGCTAGTTTGTTTCTCTCTCACTTAAAGGCACAGCGCTCCTTTACTTGAATACTTGGTTATAGTTTCAAATCCAAGTTAGCACTCATACACTGTTTAAAGAGAACAAAGAATAATAGGTTTATTGTAACAATCACGCATAGATGGCAAACAGTCTTGAACTTCATACACACTGAAATATGTAATATTTTTAAGCCTTAAATAGAACACACAGTAATCAGGACTCTTCAACTAAGCTCCCCTCAGGTAAGCTGAGCCCGTTTCTTCCTGCCCACCCTTGGTGAGTTTCCCCAGAAGAGAACCCAGAAAGAATCGGGAACACTCGAAGAGGAGGCTTATATAACTTCCCAGTCAAGTGACTGGCAAATTCTCATTGGTTCTTGCAAGGAGCTAACTTCTCCCCCGCCATCGGGAATGTGGCCAGCCCCACCCACTAGCCCTCTCGACAATACAACAGGGGTAAACTACACAATATTAACTGACAATGCAGTCGTCACACCATGGCAGTGGGCGCGGCAACATCTGGCTGGTGCTGGGACGTTGCCAGTTGGCTTCTGAGGCAGGATGGTGGGTAGACGATCACTGAAGAACATTTAATCTTTTTGCTCTAGCAAGCCAAGAATTTATCATTAGTTACATTAGCTATACGATATGTGACATGCACCAAAGGGCCTATTTGCACTTGGATGATCGGGATAGTCGCGCATGCTCCAGTATGGTGTATTCGCACACTGTGGAGCCACTTCCATCCCAGGGTGATCGTCCTAAAAACTACTCCACAGCTTCAGTAGGAGCACCTGTGGCACTCCTCATACAATTCTGCATGCAGCATTCACATTTGGGGGGGCTGTGTGGGGTGGGGCAGCACAGCTGTGGCTGCAAAGTTGAGTGCTGTGTTGCTGATCACCGAAGCAATGGTCCAGCGTGCATCGCCATTGCTATGGTGAGGCAGACGGTCCCAGATGGAGCCATTCGTACTTCACTCAGATCCACTATCCCTGAATTTAACTGCCGGAGCGGGAGGAGAACCTTCCCATCTCTCCTGGTCTAGTGGTGGTCTAGTGGTGGCACCTTAGACCCCTATGCCCTCAGGATGACTCTCCAGCCTGGATGGGCCCTGATAATTTGGAGCTGCTTCCCTCAGGACTGGGTTCCTCTTGTCAGCTGCTCTGGACTCCACCTGGTCTCAGTTACACCAGAGACCATAAAGGACAGCTGCTTATGCCATCCCTCTTAGGGGTGGTCTAGTGGTGGCCGCCTAGACCCCTCTGCCTTCTGGATGACTCTGCAGCCTGGCTGGGCACGGGACATCTTGGAGGAGGTGATTCTTTGTGGGACTGGGGCCTTTGGTCAGCTGCTCTGGATTCCACTTGGCCTCAGCGGCCTCAATGTATATGTGTGTGTATGGCCTATTTTGCAGTGTTTTGTATGATGTGAGGTTTTTATAATGTATTTTTACCATAATGTTTTGATTATTATTGTGCATTATCTGTTTTCTGTTTGTTGTAAACTGCCTTGGGCAAATTTTCTTTTGGAAAGGTGGTATACAAATAAAATGAGGGAAAATGGGGAACTGCCATGACAGTTAATGGCGAAAAAGCCCGGACCCCAGATATGATTCTAGATTAAAGTCTTCTGAGTATTATTGTTAGATTAATGAATACGTAATTAAAGAAAACATTAGTAAAGTTGTACTTGGCAGATTTATTGTGGAGTCAGCCGCATTCTCTACAAGTATTCTTTGTCTTCCCAGCGATTACTGGTAAACCCATTTAATAGCATCTACTGGTAGACCACAGGCTCTGGTCCAGAACATGGAAAGTGTACAGAAGACATGCCCTCCATGTTCTAGATTATTGGGGGATGCAGTTTGGCAGCATGATAAAGTGCGCCACTGAAATACATTCCCCAGAGGCTCTTGCAGCATGTGGAGCCGTTCCTCAAAACCTTTACGTGCTTTGAGGTCAGGGTAGGAACTTGCTTGGAGCAGCGCTATTGCGCAGATTGGACGGTTCTAGATCATGCTGTTCTGTAGTCAGAACCAGTGGGTCTGGCTGTTCCCAACCCACTGATTCCAACCGTGGATGGGCAAGTGCAGAAAAGGTCATTGACAGAGATCTATGGGCAGACTGAAGAACTGAGAGGATGTGTAACAAACATTGATCTTTATAGGAAATGAGGCTACTGAGAACGCAAGAGGAGGAAATGAAGATAAGGAGTGACGGCAATGGAGATGCAGATCCACTTACGAGAGAAGAACCAGGTGGACTTGGCCAACCAGCGAGTGACTCCATGGAGACTCCAGGCGCGCATTTTGAGAGCCCAGAGGTAAGAGATTTGCTACTTGAACTTTTGAGCTGTTAGAAACCAGAAGCCTTGGTCCTTCCAATAAAGCCAGCAGATGGTTTAAGCATGCTTACGTGTTCAAGAGTAGACGAATTTTTTTTGGCATTCGATTTGAAACGAATTGAGTGCTCAAAAATCCATATCCGTACAATTCGATCGCTTTCAAATATGGTCAGATTCTATTCGATATGAATCTATTTGTACGAACATTTGATACGTATTGGATACGAACTAATACATATCTGATACGAACAGATGCGTATCGGATACAAAATGGCAGGGCCTTCTCTACACTGGCTCCTAGGCTACAGAACAGCCCCTCCACTGCACCAGGAACCAGTATTGTACATCTGTCGGAATCTTGAGCACCTTCTGGTATTGGCCCTGAGTGAAGATGGATGCAACCTCAGATAATCCTTGGCTAAGTGACTGCAGCTAAGCCAGGACCTAGATCTCCCGCTCTATTGGTGGATCTTTGCACCTCAGTGCTGGTATGCTGGATAGTTGGAGTTCTTTGAGCTAAGTTAGGCCCTTTCCGCACTGGTTCTAAAAACGGATTTACAGCCAGTTTGGGGAGGGATTAAGACGTGGCTTCCGCAAAGGTAACCCAATTAGGGACCCTTTCGGGAAGCCGCGTCTGCATTTTGGTGCGCAAGACCGGTTTCTTAAACTGGTTTTGCCGCCAAAATCCTACTCTGATGTAAGACCTAAAAAAATTAGGTCTTACATCTGGCTCTTCCCCTGAAACCGTTTCGGAAGCAGGACACGATCGCGCCTTCTCTTGCAATGGGGAACCTGCAGCCTACCCACCCCATCCCCCCCAGGGTTGCGTGTGCACGATCCACGACTTACCTGCTCACTGCCGGGCTGCTTCCAGCAGCGGGAGGCCCGGCATACATGCACGTGTGTGTGCCATGACTTCTCATTGGCCAGCAACCCTCACGAGGGACAGATCCTCTTAAAAAACGGTTTGCCGAAAAACGGATCTTTATAGATCTGTTTTTCGGCAGCATGTGTGGAAAGGCCCTTAGAATGGATATGCATCTGATACAAATAAATACGTATCTGATACGTTTCCCCAGTTTAACGAATGTCCAAACTATTTGTACGAATGTTCGGAAACATTTGTATTCATTTGAATGTTCTCATATGAATATTGTAACATTCAATTTGAGTTCAAATGTCTGAATTCAGCTGAATTTCGAATGTTACAAATATTCGTGCAGATCCCTATTCAAGAGTAGAATGATATTCCTCCTGGTGAGGGCAGAATTGTTCATTATTTATTTATATTCATTTAAAATAATTATCTATTACTAGTGAGCCAGTTTGGTCTAGTGGTTAGGGAGCCGGACTCTTATCTGGGAATACTGGATTCGATTCAGCCCTCCCCCAGGAAGCCAGCGGGGTGACCTTGGGCTAGTCACAGCTCTCTTCTGAGCTCTCACAGCCCCACCCACCTCACAGGGTGTTCTGTTGTGGGGAGAAGAACTGAAGCTTTGTCAGCTGCTTTGAGTCCCCCGAAATGGGTGAGAAAAGCGGGGTAGAAAAGCCAACTCCTTCTTCTTCTTCTTCTACATGCCAAATGAAACCTTATGCACCTGGGCACTTACCTGTGTCCAAGTGTTACCCAGGCTCTGCCATGTTCTTTGCGCTGGCCGGCCAGTGTGACTGTGTGTGTGTTGGTGCCATGACAAGCCTCCCACAAGTGCTGATGCTCCTTAGCAGATGTCACCCTATCTTGTAGTACGGGGCCAAGTGTTGAACTGGCCTCCAGTTTGGCAGTACACAAAAGGGAAGATATTTAGAAATCTTTTACAACATCTGCTCTTAGAACGTGCTGTTCTTTTATTCTCTCCCTCCCTCTGCCTCTGTTTCCCTGACTAGGCCCTTTCTCTTGTTCACGGTGGCGATTCCCATACACCAGAGCCGTTCTTGTCAGAGAAAGACGTCAAACAAAATTTTGAAGATGCCTACAAGGAGCTTGAAGCATCTGTCTTAATGGCCATGCGGCTCCTTGACCAAAAGGCGAGCCCTGAGGAGACACTTTCAAAACATGAGGTGAGCTAAACCGTTCTACCACAATAGATCGATCCCGTACCCCCTTCCTTCAAGAATGTGTAGAAGTTTCATTTTAAAATACCCACAGAAAAGCATCTTACAGTATTTAGCCTTGGTGTGTCTATTATCTGCATAAGACCACATCGTTATACCTGCCATGTTACCTCAGTAAGGAAGGTGAAAACCACTGCTATCTTGTTTTGTTATTTCCCCCCTCTGCAACATCATTAAGCTTGTTTCTGATTTTATGGTTGATATAATTTTAAATGTCTGCTTTTAAATGTTGTGAGCTGCCCAGAGACCCGAGACCCTCGGGTATAGAGCGGCATATAAATGTAAATATAAATAAATAAATAAACATCGAGAATGTCCTCTAGTAGCGGAGTGGTTAAGAGCAGAAGGCTAGAATCCGAGGGTTCCTCAGTTTGAAGACCTTCTGCCCTGGAAGCTCATTGGTTTTGAGACTTATTGATAAGATAGCAGAACTGCCCTAGGCAGATTGTGCAGCATGACATGGCTTGAACACTGGAATCACAAGCAGAGTTGTAGAGACGTGATTGCATTCCAAACAGAAGGCACTTTATTCTTAGTGAGTGTAAGTAAGATCTACATAAATGTGCGAATACAAGTTGCATGCATATAAGAAATAATATGCAGGTATACAGCTTATTTCTAATGCAGATACATGGATACAGCTTGTTATATCTTAGCTAATATAAAACCAGGTAAAGGAAGCACACGGCTTCTGGATCATTTAACATCATGGCTATTATAAGCCTTAGCACAAGTTGGCCTAACTGATTACTAGATAAATTACATACTGCCACTCTCTAATGCTACATGTTACACAAGTGATGGCGAACCTATGACACGCGTGTCACAGGTGACACATCAAGCCCTTTTGGGTGACACACATGGTCACCCTGGCGCCTGGGCATGTGGTATTTTGTAGGCCACAGGCTGCTCCTGGCTTACGGCCTACAAGATACCGGGAGTACAGAGGCATTGCTGGGCTTGGCATAGGAGGCCCAATTGAGTCACGTCATCACGCCACTGGCTCACGCACAGAGTGTCTGGGCTCCCGGCAGCTAGAGGACTCAAGACCTGTGCATGGCAGTGATGGCTTTACTCACAATTTTTCCCCCTACGTACTTTTGTGAGACCTTATTTTCAGTGTTTAATAATATTAAAACCAATAAAAGAAACTGACTGACAGATGAAGTTAGTAGCGCTTGCTTGGGCTAGAAGTGTACAAAATACCAACTTTCAATTGAAGGTTTAGAACATAAGAACATAAGAGAAGCCCTGCTGGATCAGGCCACAGCCCATCTAGTCCAGCATCCTGTCGCACACAGTGGCCCACCAAATGCTCATGGGCATCTCAAGCAGAGACAAGGACAAACCTGTTCCTGCTCTAGAATCCCAGCAAATGGCCTTAGAAGCACCCCGGTTCCCCCCCCCCCAGCCTGAAAGATGCATCTAGGCATTCATTCTAGTAGCCATTGATACATCTGTTGTCCATAAATTTGTCTAACCCTACCTTAAAGCCATCTAGACTGGTAGCTGTCACCACCTCTTCTGGCAGCACATTCCATAAACCGATGACCCTCTGGGTGAAGAAATACTTCCCCTTGTTGGATCTGACTCTCCTACCCATCAGCTTCAAAGAGTACCCCCTGGTTCTAGTATTGTGTGATAGAGAAAAGAAATTTTCTCTATCCACCTTTTCTATACCATGCATAATTTTATATACTTCAATCCGACCCCTCTTAAACACCGTCTCTCCAGACTGAAGAGGCCTAGACGTTGCAGCCTGGTTTCGTAAGGGAGGTGTTCCAGCCCCTTAATCATTCTGGTTTCCCTTCTCTGCACCTTCTCTAGTTCCACGATATCCTTTTTGAGGTATGGTGACCAGAATTGTACACAATATTCCAAATGTGGCCTCACCATAGATTTATAAAGAGGCAAAATGACATTTGCTGACTTATTTTCTATTCCCTTCCTAATTATTCCCAGCATTGAATTAGCTTTTTTCGCTGCTGCTGCGCACTGGGTTGACATTCAGCAACAAATTCAGCAACAAAAGTCACTAATATAAAGAATTGTTTTTGCTTCTAATAAAATACATATATCAAAAATATAACTTTTTTACTAGAGCTACAAATATCACAAAATTTTGGATATTTCTAGATGTGACACAGCACCTGAGTTAAGCTAGGTTTTTTTGCGTGCAAATTTTGACACACTGAGCTCAAAAGGTTCGCCATCACTGTGTTACACAATAATAAGATGGATGCATAGAAGCAATTATACCCGTGTGAGACTCATGATGACAGCGGAAGAAGGCAGGATAATGTTATGCCCATAACTGGTCAATCCAATGACTGCATATAAACATAGAAATGTCTCATGGTTCCACTTGTTTTCTCACACAGAAATAGCAATTGTTATGGCTGAGTAGTAAAGCGTGATAAGACAGCTGGTGTTGTTGTATTCTGGTGTTCAGCAGTATTATGCAGGACTATGCAAGATTATGCAGGGTTAAGCATGATTATGCAGAGTTTTTCAGGCCAGATCCCAAAGCACGCTATTATCTGCCTGACAGATCTCAACAATTGGTCTTAAAAATGGATGAAATATTTATTTATTTAATTAAATGTCTGTCCCACCCTATACCAAACATTCTCAGGGCAGGTCACAATAAAATGGTAATAAAAGCAGGTTAAAAGCATGACAAAAACAATGACAGAGTCTTCATGGAGTGAGGATGTTCTTGCCTCACCTAAAGACCTGGGTAGGGAGGTGCATCTTCTAAACACGTACAGTAAGGGAGCCTGACACACCACAGAAGGGAGATTATTCCAGAACCTGGGGGCTATGACTGAGAAGGCCCTCCTTTGAATAACTACTTGGAACTGTTTCTGGGCAAAATGTAAAAAGGCCCAATCATATAGGTTTTCCAGCTGTTCTATCAACTCCAGCCCCCCTGAATAATAGCAAGGAGTAGTGGGAAATGTAGTTCAGCATGATTGCACATGGGATGCTCCAGAGTGATGCTTTTCTGAAAACACTGGGCAAGGGAGCTTGAAGCAGCAGAGAGCCCTGTTCTCCACCGGAAGATGTTGTAGACAGATGTTGAGCATGATTGACCCTATAGGGGCAATTAGGATAAGTTTTTTTCTTTCTAGTGAATAGGCTCAAGGCAAGCTTTCCAAAAATCTTTCTTCATTACTAAAGTGCAGTATAAAGTGTGATATCAGAGTATCGGAAAATGCTCTCTCATCTTCTAAGCATTTGTCTATTTTTAGGCAGGTTTTTGCGTTTCCATTATTACTCTGTACTGAAAAGGGTTTTTCTTTTGTCTTTGTTTCCTTTTAGGAAGCTTTTTGCATCTTGGATACCAACATTCTCCACAAATTTTTGAAAGCAGCTGAACAGCTGAAAGACATTTCACCTGCTTGTGAAAAAGCCGTAGTGGAGGAAAAGAGCAAAGATGTCCGTGAAAGATGGGAGGTGAGAAAATCCACCTTGAAGACCAAAAGGCATTTTATTCAGAGGGAAAGCCTCTTGAGAGTATTTGCTCATTAGTTGTTTTTGATAGAACAGGTGTGACATGTAGGCTAAAATTATAAGTTTGACCTAGGAGAGTTCCAGTTTCAGGTTCTTGATTATGATAAATCTCACTGAATGGACACCAGGTACTGCTTTAGAACATGGAGTTATTCAAAGGCAGCTTGTGATAATAATGCAAACATGATGAGAATTAATGAAATTAATTTAATGGGAGTTAATTTAACAGAGATGGTGCCATCACTGAAAAGACCCTAGGCCTTTCTCCACTTCCCATCCTGTCCTGCCCAGGGGATGGGAATAGTGCACTCCCACTGGCGTACACTAGCATTTGTGAATGCTAGTGCACGCCATCCCTCCCCGCACAGGCCTGCAAACCTACCGGAGGTCCAGGTGCATGTCCTGGCTCCACCGCCTTTATTCTGGTAGCTGGCACAACTGCACATGCGCCAGTGACATCACTGGGATGACAGTGATGGGTTGTCCACATGCACTTGTGTTTGGGATCATCTGAGGTGCCACCGTGCTTGCGCAGCACCTCAGGTGACCCACCCACAGCACCATAGCGGTGTGGATGGGCTTCACCAGAGATGGCAAAGGCCTCCACTGGTCAATATAAGTCTGCCTATGGAGCACAAATTTGTAATTTGCATGCAGTACATTCCTGTTGTACTGTTTCTGAGTTGTAAATGTGCACGAATATTCGTAGACATTCGAAATCTGATCCAATGTGCTGAATTTCGACATTCGAACTCGAAAGTACTGAAATTTGAATATAAATATTTGAATCAAATTTCGAATTTCTGATCTATTTGTTCAAATTATCCGGACATTCATATGTGTACGGGTTTGTACAGGATGCGCATTTGAAGATTTGCATCTTTCCCGCATCCGTACGCATTTGCATGGATCTGTACGGGATGAAAATGGGTTGCATACGGATGTGTATGGATATGTTTGGATGTGTACGGATGTGGGGAAGATGTGTACATGCACATACGAATGTTGTCGACATTCATATGTGCAGATTCCAATAAAAAATCTGAACAAATAGATGCAAATTTGGTAAATTCGAATCGAATCTTGTTAAATTTGAATGTAAAAGGTTTGAATCAAATCGGACTTTTGGGTATTCGATTCAATTAGAATAGAATGTCAAAAAACATTGGTGCACAACTCTAGTGCAGATGCTCTGTCTGGAAGCATTCCCCGTGTGAACTATTGGGCCAAGTATGAACTGGCCCTTTGGAGGCTGGAAGTGAAATTTCCTGGCTTCTGAAGTTGTTTTTTTGCTTCGATGCCCAGGAGTGGAGCACTTCTGATGCCACTTCCATGTGCCTGGTGAAAGAGCAGTGGGCATCATAGCAGTAGTGTACTGAACCACCTGCTTGTATGCTGTCCGCACACAAGTGGCTGGTCCAGTGTAACAGGTGGAAGCAGGCTATGCCTCATCTGACGGAGAGAAAGCATTGTACTGGGAAGTGTGGCTTCCAGGGTGAGCCAGTTTGGTCTAGTGGTTAGGGAGCCAGACTCTTATCTGGGAGTACCGGGTTTGATTCCGCCCTCCCCCACAAAGCCAGCTGGGTGACCTTGGGCTAGTCGCAGCTCTTTTCTGAACTCTTCCAGCCCCACCTACCTCACAGGGTGTCTGGTGTGGGGAGAAGAATAGAAAAGCTTTGCCAGCCACTTGAAGGTGTCAACCTAGTGCGTGGCAGCAGCGAAAAAAGCTTTCTGATTGAAGTATATAAAATTATGCACGGTATAGAAAAGGTGGATAGAGAAAATTTCTTTTCTCTATCACACAACACTAGAACCAGGGGGCACTCTATGAAGCTGATGGGTAGGAGAGTCAGGTCTGACAGGGGGAAGTATTTCTTCACCCAGAGGGTCATCGGCTTATGGAATGTGCTGCCGGAAGAGGTGGTGACAGCTACCAGTCTAGACGGCTTTAAGGTAGGGTTAGACAAATTTATGGACAACAGATGTATCAATGGCTACTAGAATGAATGCCTAGGTGCATCTTTCAGGCTGGGGGGGGGGAGGAACTGGGGCGCTTCTAAGGCCATTTGCTGGGACTCGAGAGCAGGAGAAGGTTTGTCCTTGTCTCTGCTTGAGATGCCCATGAGCATTTGGTGGGCCTCTGTGTGCGACAGGATGCTGGACTAGATGGGCTGTGGCCTGATCCAGCAAGGCTTCTCTTATGTTCTTATGTTCACTTGGGGTCCCCTTCATTGGGTGAGAAAAGCAGAGTAGAAAGCCAACTCTTCCTCTTCTTCCTCTTCCTCCTCCCCCCATTGGACCTGTCCGCAGTATGGATGAGACAGCCATAAGTTCAGTATACTGGCCTAGTGCAGAAAAGGCCATAGCTTCATTTTGTTAGCATACCACTTGTTTCCCTTGTGCTATTTTGAGCTCTTCTGAGACTTCCTGGCCTCTCATTTACCTGCGGAAGTGATGTGTAGGAAAACGTGCTCATTAGATCTCCCTGGTTTTGGACTGGAATGCCATAGATCTCTGACTTCTCCCTAAAACATCTCTCCTGATCTTGTTTTGTTAATCAAATGCAATAATTGATTTCTCTTCCGTATTCTGCAGGCAGTTCGCCGTGAAATTGTCTCCTTCGTTCAGTTAAAAATGGAAGTTGAAAGAGAGAAGTTGAATAAAGTATTTTCAAAGCTTAACAAGCAAGTCAATAAAGAGCAGAAACTGCTTGGTGCAGGGAAAACCAAAAGGCTTCTTGAAGAACACGAGGTACTGTATAAAAGCTGGCTTCTTCAGCTAACTTCTTGGCGTGGTGTAGTTGTATCTATACCTTGCTCTTATTGGCAGCAGCTTTAAGTGGAGGAGAAGAGACTTGGGACCCTTTTTCACTTAGCTGTTGGAGTGCTTCTGTTTGCTCGCAGGCTGGACCCAAATGCACTTCTGGGCCGCTACAGCCATCCTAAATTGGGGTAACCCTGTTCTGGGGTGATCTGGCCATGCACTGCTAAAAAGCAGCCTACAGTCTGGCCTGGACTGCTCCTAGGGAGGTGGATTTGTCCCACTTCTAGGTGCAGCACTGTGATGGGTGTGACTGCACATCTGTGGCTGTGCAGGTGTGCACAGCTGCCAAGTTGCCATGGCAATGTCTGACTGCAAACCAGATGCTGGTTCTGATGTTGTCTTGGTGATCCAGACAGCCCTGGACTGGCTATTTACTCTACAAGCACTGCTGGCCAGATACAGTTCAATGCTTGTAGCGCAAATGGTTACCACTGCGCTCCATCCTTCCTCACCTGGTTTGATGTTGTTATACCACACCAGCCTGGTAAATGTGAACAGCCCTATGTCCTCCTATGGGAGCCAGTTTGGTGTAGTGGTTAAGGAGCCGGACTCTTATCTGGGAATACCACGTTTGATTCCACACTCCTACATGAAGCCAGCTGGGTGACCTTGGGCTAATCATAGCTCTCACAACCCCACCTACCTCCCAGGGTGTCTTTTGTGGGGAGAAGGATAGAAAGCGTTGTCAGCCCTCCTGAGTCCCCTTCAATGGGTGAGAAAAATGGGATAGAAAAGCCAACTCTTCTTCTTCTTCTTCTTCTCCTTCTGCTTCTTCCTGCTTGCAACCTTGTGAACTGGAGGTTCAAGGGAATGAATCTGGAGTCTTTGGCTTGCGAAGTGTGATTAGGGCTAACATCTAGTGGACTTGTAGAGAAATTTAAATGCAGAGTTGCCTTCTTGCACTATCCAGTTGTTTTAAACATCCTTTGCTCTCCTGTCAATCTGGTTAGTGGCAAGAAACAGAGACCCTTTCTGCACACATTTATTCTGTAACAAGGAGCCTCTTTCGTGTTTTATTGGTCTGCACGTTAGTGCAGATCTGTGAGGCCCCACCACTCACAAGTATGCTGGACAGGGCATGATCCTAGTCAGGGAGGCCTTAATCGGGATTACCAGTATAGCTGTTTGTACAGGTCTACCAGCAGGCCTGGCCCAGACCATGGAGGTGTGCAGAAGGCAAGCCTCCATGTTCAGGACTACTGGGGGACCCATTTCTTCACCCAGACGGTCATTGGTCTGTGGAATTTGCTGTCAGAGGCGGTGGTAACAGCAACCAGTGTAGATGGCTTCAAGGAAGGGTTAGACAAATTTATGGACAACATATGTATCAATTGCTGCTAGAATGGATGCCTAAGTACATCTTTCAGGCTGGGGGGACAGGGAGGATGCCTCTAAGGCAGAGGTGTCAAACTCAATCTTGCCGAGGGCCGGATTAAAAAAAAAACTGTCAGGGCCAGGGGGCGTGGCTGGGGGCGTGACCGGGGGCGTGACCAGGGCTCCAAGGAGGGGCCGGGGCGTGGCGGAGGGCATGGCCAGGGCATGGCCAGGGTTCCGAGGAGGGGCTGGCTGTCCATGGCGGCGCCCGCGCACTCAGGACTGGAGGGTCCCGCCGCGTGCTCGCTCGCCCTCGCCTCGCCTCCTTCGCGCCCAAGGAGGACAGGGCGCGAAGGAGGCGAGGCGAGGCGAGGGCGAGCGAGCGCGCGGCAGGACCCTCCAGTCCCGAGTGCGCAGGCGCCGCCATGGACAGCCAGCCCCTCCTCGGCGGTGGCGGCGGCGGGTGGCAGCCGCGGGCCATATTCATACAGTCTGCGGGCCGCATCCGGCCCGCGGGCCATATCTTTGACATCCCTGCTCTAAGGCCATCTGCTGGGATTTGAGAGCAGGAGAAGGTTTGCCCTTGTGTCTGCTTGAGATGCCCATGGACAGTTGGTGGGCCACTGTGTGAGATAGGGTGCTGGACTAGATGGGCTTTGGCCTGATCTAGCAGGGTTCCTTTTATGAACTGCTGAAATAGTTTCCTTGGTGGTTCTAAGGCTGAGGATGAAAGTTCCTAACCCTTTGGAACCCTTGGAGGCTGACACTTCTAGAGCTAGTCTGGATGCCATTGTGGACAGCACTGTTTCACACCATGTCTTTCTGTGGTCCAAACCAGCAGGCCTGGTTCATTCAGAGCCTTTGAGTTGGACCACAGATAGGTGAGTGCAGAAAGACCCAATGAGGGCTTAGTTTGGAAACATCTGGAGAGCCACAGCTTAGTCATTCCTGTTAGTGTGCCCATGTTTCCACTTACCTCTCTGGGGCAGCCTTGCCACCCCAAGAAGATGCCCATTTCTGCCTTGTCTCTGTTTTCACTGGCATCAGGTGCCTTGGGATGGATTGCTGCAATCCTGCCCATCTATTCCTGACCAGTGGAGATACGTGCAGAAAGTCCTTTAGGACTTTTTGGGAAGTCGATTTCTACATCAGATCCATAGGCCCAATCCGACCTCACGAGACCTAGAGATACTGAAGAACTTGCCTTAAAAATTTAATCAAGAGCTTTTGCTGAGGAATATCAACGTGTGGTAAACACTCGTTTTCTGTTTACTTCATGAACCGTTTTGTTCTTTCCTCTGTGTAGGCTGAATTTTCTCCGCAAGGTAGCCTGGGTGAGCTGAACACTTGCTTAGAGGCAATGAAGTCCATGGACGAGAAAATGACTGAGGAAGAAAAGCAGCTTGGAAAAAAGACAGCCGTCAGAGAATATGAGCAAAAGAAAGAGGAGCTTCGGAGACGCGCCTCAGCTGTCTACACGGCTCTGGTGTCCAAAGCGGATGGGAACCATTTGCCTAAGACAGGGTAGGTATATTCAGCAGAGAATGTAGAACCACTCCAAAGGGAACTTTATATATAATGGCATTATAAATAAATAAACGTTGTTGCATAAATGTATTTTGCATGCAATACTAAATAACATAAAAAAGAGTTAAAATAAAAAAATATCAAGACATTAAAACTATAACTGTAATAAAGCTACACACAAGCAAAGAAGAGGGAAAGGAAACCTTTCTCTTTAACTAAAAGTCCGGCTTAAGTGCTTCTTTATTAATCAGTATACAGGTATTTAAGAACGGTCTTCCAATTGTTATGTTCAAATTTTTGCTGAGGGTCATGGGAGGTCCCTTTATGAAGAAAACTTCAAAAAATATAAAAAGTTTCCCTTTGACTGGGAAAAATATGGTCAAAATATTTGAAATTTACATTCTGCTATATAATCTTATTCTTTTATAAAATGATAGACGCTGGTTTCTCTTTAGATCGTATACATTTTTCACCTTTTGTAAAATGATGTATATGAGTCCACAAACATTGTCCAAAACATATGAAAATGTATCTGGTGGAAATGTGTTGATAATGAGAGAACTTCTTATGATATATGGTGGACTTGCCTGAAAATAATCTTAATCCTGGCCCCACGGTGCAGGAAGTCTCTTATTTGTGCAATTTCAGTTTTAATTGATATTGGGCAAACCTGATTTTATTTCTGTGTTAAAATTCAGAGATTTTTTGCTTGCTTCTGATGGGGAAAACGGGTGTCTGTTGAATCCAAGTAATCAGCTTTCTCCTGAAGCGGTAAGATTTTTATATCTGTTTAGACAGTTTCCTTAGGGTACCGTACTTGATATGTGACTTTTTACCTAAAGAGAATCATAGGCTGCATTTTATTTAAAAACAGCTCAAAAATGACTTAGAGGTGGTAACATGTGGATGCTAGAGTTCCCATTCCACCTCTAATTTTCATTCAAGGCACTTTGAATGCACTTTCGAACTACATTTCTGGCCTTTGCTGGTATCATGTATGTATGCTACCAACTCTAAGCCACTTTTGTACTTTTTTTTTTATTATTATTATGTGTGGATGCATCCATAGTATTGCAAAGCATTTTAAAGGCAGGGCCAAGATTACCATTGAACAAGCCTGACATTGCCCAGGAAGCAGGATACTGGATTTCATGTTGACTTTATCATAGAGTCTGTGTGTACCTTTGGTTTTAGTCTACATTATCTGGTATGATAGTCTCATTTTATTTCCTCTGCTAGAGACTTAGGGTGTTTTTCCACTGTCACTAAAAGTACCCATTAAGTACCCATTAATGGGTACGTAATGGCATTTTTGTACCCATTAATGAGTACTTAATGGGTACTTCTAGTGACAGTGGAAAAACACCTTTATTCTGATCTTAAGATTAACACCTGATTGAAAGCCATCCACCCTGCTCGGTATCCATAATAAAAGAGGGGATCAGTGTGGCAGTGGAAAAAATTATAAGAACATAAGAGGAGCCATGCTAGATCAGGCCACAGCCCATCTAGTCCAGCATCCTGTCTCTCACACTGGCACACCAATTCTAGACATTCTCAAGCACAGGACAAAGGCAAAACCTTCATCTACTCCCCAGCCTGGAGGGTGTACCTGGGCATCCATTCTGGTAGGCATTATGCACCTGTCCTGCATGAATTGTCTAATCCTTTCTTAAAGCCATCTAGGCTGGTTGCTATTATCACCTCTTCTGGCAGCAGATTACATAGACTGGTGATCATAGATCAATGGGAGAGAGCTGACTCTCCAACTAGAAGTCTTTCTTTCATCTCCCTGAACTGATGTTAGATCCACCATGGATCAACAAAGTGTGGTTCAAAGAGATGTAGATAAGATTTCCACCTGGAGCTTGCTTCTCCTCCATTGCTCTGAAGAAGAGCTGCTCCCATCCCAAGTTAGTCTGTCCTACCACAAGACAGCTTTTGGCATTGGGAAATCTTAGCTAAGGGGTTGCTCAAATTTGGTTTCTTCACATGTGCAGTGGTTAGCATACCTTTAACTAAAGGTGAGAGTAAAGAGGTCCATCTTCACTATATATCTGAATACGTATTGTTAATGTGCCTGACATACCTCAAACGACATCATTAATAGATAAATTCATGGATGCCGGGTGTATCAATGGCTACTCAAACACATGTCAAGGTACTGCCTCCAGGTTGCAGAATTCCTCTAAAGCCCACTTGAATGGAGTGGAGAGCAGGTGAAGGTTTTGCTTTTGTCTTCTTTTTGAGAACACCCAGAAAGAAGCAATTTGTTGGCTATTGTGTGAGACAGAATGCTGAACCCGATAAGCCTGATCCAACAGGGCTCATCTTGCGTTCTTATGTTCTGCAGCCTAGGGGCTGCAACAGAGAAGGCCCTGCCTTGATGGTGACAGAGAAAACACTCTGCCACATTAGCCTGTTCCCTTATGGGTCTAAATGCAGTTCACTGCAATTAGAGGCATCATGTTACACGCCATGTTATTTCTACCCTGCCAGCTTACCACACCTAGTTTGCTGGCTGTCCCTGGCCTTCCTGCTTTGTGGTTTCTCTGTTCATCAAGACAGGCTGGGAAAGAGGTTTCTCATGCACTGAAGCATGGAGGAGAGAAAATGTGTGGGGGAAATTGTCCATGTGGAAATCATTAACACTTCTGAGTTTTGCTTTAAAATATAGCTTCTGATATGTATTACTGGCCACTGGACATTCTGCATATGATACGTTTGTTTTAACTGCACATAATATATTTTATTAGCTGTAAAGTGACTTTGATTTCTTCAGCAGCGCATCCAATCTAAATATATAAGTAGTCAGTTTGGTCTAGTGGTGAGGGAGCCGGACTCTTGTCTGGGAATACCGGGTTCGATTCCGCCCTCCCCCATGAAGCCAGCTGGGTGACCTTGGGCTAGTCACAGCTCTCTTCTGAGCTCTCACAGCCCCACCTACCTTATAGGGTGTTCTGTTGTGGGGAGAAGTACAGAAGGTTTGTCAGCCGCTTTGAGTCCCCTTAAATGGGTGAGAAAAGTGGGGCAGAAAAGCCAACTCTTCTTCTTCTCCATGAAGCCAGCTGGGTGACCTTGGGCTAGTCATAGCTCTCTTCTGAACTCCCACAACCCCACCTACCTCACAGGGTGTCTTTTGGGGGAGAAGAATAGAAAAGCTTTGTCAGCTGCTTTGAGTCCCCTTCAATGGGTGAGAAAAGCGGGGTAGAAAAGCCGACTCTTCTCTTCTTTATATAGGATACCACTTTAAAATATTAAAATTGATTATTGACATATCATTTAGGGGCAAGGAGGCACTGCACATAAGAAGGTGGAATTAGGAAAAAAACTTCAGAATGGAGGACAGCATGCTGAGAAGTTTGGAAGAGATGCAGATTCGCCTTCACAGAGATTGAAAGAGAGGTATTTTGCTACAGGTCTCTATACGCATCTATGGTGGAGCTGACCCTTAGTCCGAAGGTTTTGGGTCTCTCGGAGGGTAACAACATTGGAGGTCTCTCTTTAACAGGCATGGGTGTCCACAAAGGCTCAGTTTGGGAGTGGTGGTACTGATAAGTTCCTCCTTGCTCCACTGTGGGTCAGACCTCTCTCCCTGCAGCCATTCTCCTGGGGCTGTTACTTGCCGCAAAACCAGACTCAGTTCTATCTCAGTCCACATAGCAGATAGTCCGAATTAGGGGGGAAAGTCTGCAGAAAAAATGGAAATGGACTTTCATGCCTGGACACAGAATGGCTTCCATTCAAATAAAAAGAAAAATAAGGTGTGACTATGGTCTTGGTTTCTTTTCTGAATTATGACATTGTGTATTTCCTGTGGCTAATATAAATCATATTTTCCCCCTAGCTATGACACAGCCAGCCATAATCTGAAGCTTCATTTGAGCAACATCAGAGAGAACGTCACCTCTGCTTTGACTGATGTGAAAGATATTTCCTGCTTTCAGAATAAGCTGCAGGAGCTAGAGGTGAATATTTGGCTCCTCTCCTTCCTAGCAAGAGGCTATGTGCTCACCTCACCTATGGCTATTTCCACACCTCCTAACAGATCGGAACAGAGTGGGACATTCTGGTCTGGGATAGGCAATTTGTTCCATGCTATGGCAGATTGCTCCTGGCCTGGAAGAAGACTTCTCCATTGGAATAACATGTTCTAGTGGATGACAATGTCCCATTCTGGCTCCAAAGCTTGTGCCACCTAAAGAGACAGCGTGGTGCACTTCCAAATGATATACTCTGCTCCACACCTCCACGTTCCGGTATACCATAACCTAGTGTACTGACAGACCTCAAAAAAGAAGTTTACCTGTGGACCAGACCAGGACACCATTTGCGATGCCCAGCATAGGGTGTTTTCGCACTTCCCTTCCCATCCGCTGGACCGGAAAGGAGCGCAATTAACCAACATTGACTTGTGCTCACAATCGGAGCGCTAGTCAACTTCATCCATTGCCTCCCTCTGCGATTGAATACTTACCTGATTCAATCCGGGGCCTGGTCCTCCTCTGTGAGCTGGTTTGGTGTAGTAGTTAGGGAGCTGGACTATTATCTGGGAATACTGGGTTTGATTCCGCCCTCCCCCATGAAGCCAGCTGGGTGACCATGGGCTAGTCACAGCTCTCTTCTGAGCTCTCACAGCCCCACCTACCCCATACGGTGTTCTGTTGTGGGAAGAAGAATAGGAAAGCTTTGTCAGCTGCTTTGAGTCCCCTTAAATGGGTGAGAAAAGCAGGGTAGAAAAGCCAACTCTTCTTCTGGGTGCTGCCATTTTGGCTGTGGCACCCTATGTGACTGCATGCATCAGGGCTATCTCCCTGACAGTGCTGACACTCTGCACACGCACAGTCACGTCTATGGTTGTCTGAGATGCCAGCGCGCTTGTGCAGCACCTCTAACAATCCTGGAGCAGCGGAAGAAGAGCGAATGCTTCTGTCCCAGACACTTGAGGTAAGTCTCTGGTTAATGTGTGGAGTACAATTTCATGCTCCACGCTTAATCAACAATTAGTGCCCTTCTGGTGAGGGTGGGCACGCTTGGAGGCTGTAACAGCTTATTCCACATTCGTATGCTCTTCACCAGAGGTTCACTAATCATGCACTAGAGGCTGTAGTGTGAATAGGCCTCTGGTCTTTGCTCTGACCAGGAAAGGCCCCTCTCATCTGTTCTAAGAGGCCAAGAAGTGGACTGTGGTCCAATCTATCGGTAAGTGTGGAAAAGCCCTACGATTAGGTACAAATATATCAAAAGGTTGCTGTTCTTGTTGCTTGTATTTGTGGCTGTAGCATGAGGAGAGGGTTAAAACTTAACATTTCCATCTCCTAGGCCTTACAGAATAAGGGTGATTCTGCATGGAAGTGGTTTGCATCTCTGCAGCTTGAAAAAATTTCTGACCACGCAGAAAATCTTGACGTCCCTGAAAACCCTCAGGAAGAACTCCTTGGAGAGTGGAATGAGCTACACTTTGTTTTAAATAAAAGGTATAAGTGGCACAGACTGCCTGGGGGAAGCTGGTGTAGTTGGCGAGTACCCAGAGGCTGGAAATAGGAATTACAGCAAGATAAATCCTCCTGATGGCCTCCAGATCTCACTTCACTGTCAACCAGAATGGACAATAGTCTGGAAAGCTGGGAGTTGTAGTCCAGTTGTGACATCAGCAGGACTTCATGTTGACTATCCAAGTTTTGTTTTTCGCCAGATAATTATCCTTCTTGGATCCTGACTACAGGCTGCAAATGGTGAAAAAAGAAAAGTTAAGCCCATGTTATGTTGGCTCCTTACAGTACATGGAACCAGACCCATAGCCAGGGTGAGGGGGCAGAGGGGGCCCAGCTCCCTCAAGTTTTTTGCCCCACCCTCAAAATTTTTAATCCATCTACAGAAAAAATGTGACATATTACCCATTCACCCCCAGATCTGTGATACCCGCCCCCCTGGGCTGGCTACAGTGGGGTGCTGGGGTGATGAATGTTGTGAACTGGGCTGAGCAGGAATCTATTATTTATTTATTTACAGAAAACCTATATCCCGTTCTTCACCAAATGGTCCCAGGATGGGTAACAATGAGATTAAAACATATAAAATGGTAAAACATAATTAAAGATATAACCGCCTCCCTCCCTCCATAACAGGACAGCACTCTGAGGAAGCTATTTAAACAGTAAAAGCCTGGGTAGAAAGATACGTTTGCACCAGGCGCAGAAAAGTATACAATGTAGATGCCTGGGGAACCTCACGAGGGAGGCTGTTCCAGAGTCCAGGGGCCACCACAGTAAAGGCCCTCCTGCTAGTCCCTATCCCTCGTATCTCTGAAAGAGAAGGAACTACAAGAAGGCCCTTTCCTTGAGATCTCAGTGGCCGGACAGGTGGCAGAGTTCAGTTTTGAGGGAGGACTCTGCAAAACCACAACTAGCATCAGTGTTTCTTGCTAGAGCTAGAAGGCCATTGATACACCAACCATTTCACTACAAACTGAGGATCATCTTGAAAATGAGCATGTCCCATATCCCAACTAGAAGTACCCATTAGAAGTTATCTTTCTTTGTTGGTTCTATTGACGGTGGATGGGAACTAACCCGCCTCATGCTACTTTTGAGGGAAGGAGGGGCTCGTGATTTTTTTAGCTCCTTCCTTATTGGCCTGACCACCGTACAAGGGAGGGACTAAAACATCCCGCTTCACAAATCAAGATAGAGGATAGTTCTAGCCTTTTTATCTGTGGTAGAACTAAACTCTAGCTTGGAGTGTCTGTTCCAGGGCGCTGGGTGACCGCCGACATTTGCGGTCTGACACACCCACCGCGACTGGTTGGTTCCCACCAAGGACTTGTACAGCTTCAAAGAAACTCCAAGGCTGAACTAACTGGTAGAGACAGGATTCATACAGAATGCCAGGTTTTCTTGAGATTACGGCCGCATCCACATTACAAGCTTATTTCGCTTTCCCTAAACCGAAATAATAGAACCAGATGCAAACACGAATTTGCCTGTTCCCATTACTTTTAACTTAATCGCGTTGGATCCGGATTCTGAGGATTGTACGTGGGGTATGTGACTCAAGGTGGGACTCAAGTGGCTACTTTTTAAAAGCCACTTTTCAGGGATGCCACGGAGCCTAGCTGGGTGGCTGGATGGTTGCTGCTTCCATGGATGGAGGAAAAATGGCAGCAGGCAGCCAGCAATTCTTTCCCCTCCTCTCCCCATTGCTCAGGGCACACAGCGGCAACGGCAACTAAAGCCCCTTTGCTTTAAACATTCACACAGAACCTCAGCTGCTTTCCTTCCTTCCTTTCCCTTTCTAAAGTTCAGAACTTTTAGAATTGTGCAAAATTGCAACATTGTTATCAGTTGTGAAGTGGTTTGATCGCTACAGTGTAGCGCTGCTGTTAAGGGTGGAATTTTACACTGAAATCACTGTCTTTGGAAGCAAGCTATTGGGAGAGGGAAACCCTAAACATGGATTCTCATCCCTTAAAACGGTGGGGTCCCCACAGTAAAAAATGTAACATGTATCAAGCGCAGGAACTGGAGTGAGACCTGTTGAAATGAGGATTAACATTTACAACGCTTTGGGGTGATTTAACTGACGTGGGGTCTGCGAGGATTGAAACCGTATTGAATTCGATATAAGCTTGCAATGGGGATGCGGCCTACAGCGTTAACTCCGAATGAATGAAGATGGAGTCAGTTAGGAGACCAAAATGGGAGACCTTTATTACACGATCTGGACCACACAACCACTACTGTGTGGAAGAAATTTCTCTTAGTGCTTCTTCCTGTTCACTGTTCTTGTTATGTTTGTAGGGTGGAATCTTTAAAGGCCGTTTTAGCACTTTTATCTCCGATACAAAATGAATGGATTCAGCTGTGCAACGCAGACAAACAGCTTCGAAACAGGGATGTTCCCCATGCTGTCGTAAGCAACTCTTCCCTTCCATTCAAGAAAGTGAAGGTTTGTACATGTTATGCTTAGATGTTTCTTGGGATTTTAGAATTCTTTATAGGGGTTCTGTATGTGAAGCCCGGAAGTAGAGTTGTTACTTCTGGCTATTGCTTCGTAGTTGCAGAAAGCCTCCAAGAAATCTTGAGGACAGGAGGTTTTTTTGTTCATTATCCTAGTGAATGTGTTCTTCTGGTACTGTTTCCGTGCGTCACTTTCCTATATGTACTAGCAGAGTAAGATTTCGCTGCAGGAAAATGTTGCTGAATGAAAATATACTTTATGAGAGGAATAGACATAGCGTAAATCTGGGATTAAAGCAGTGGTTCTCAACCTGTGGGTCGCGACCCCTTTGGGGGTCGAACTACCCTTTTGAAGGGGTCGCAAAGCGTCTCCCGCCAGCCCTCCCTCCCCGCTTCCAGCTGCCCTGCCCCCATGATTGGGGGTCTCCACAACATAAGGAACTGCATTAAGGGGTTGTGGCATTAGGAAGGTTGAGAACCGCTGGATTAAAGGAACAATATCTGAGATCTCCGTTGGCTTACATTGTGTTGGCCAGCCCTACCATCGTGTCCATAGCGAGCAGTAACAGCAAAGCACTTGCACGCGCACGCGCCCAGTAGCTCAGAAGAAAGTAGGTGCGTGAATACCCTAGAGGTATAAAATGTAAGGTGGACTTTATCTGCTGGTTTTTTTGCCTTCTGTCTTTCAGAAAATGCAGGCATCTATAGCAGATTGCGCCAGAAGATGTGGAAGAATAGAGAAGGAGTGCTTTTCAAGAGGGGAGATAGAGGCAATAGACAGCCAAATAGTAAACACAGTGACTGGTGAATACAGAAGACAGCTGCGAGAGCTGGACTCCAAGATCCAGGCCCTAGAAGCAGTCCTGCACGATCTGGAAACTTTTTTGAGCTTCTTAAATCGTATTAAGCAGCCTGCAAGCATGCCTACGCCTCTTGGCAGTACCCCAAAATTGTTTGGAGAAGGTGAGCTGCAGGAGATTTCACTGATGAAAAAAGAAGCCAAACGCCTAGATGAGAAGCTGAAGCAAATCGATATACAGTTGGATGTTGCTGAAACCGGCCAGAAAATTTGCTGTGAGGAGCTCCTTGCATCTTTGCTGCCAAAGGAAACACCCACGGCCGCCTCCTCTGAGGAGCAAGAGAGCAACAAGAACTCTGAAGTCCAGAAAGAGTTCCTCTTGAAGAACCGAGAGTTGTTTAAAAGTATCCATGATATACATGACAAAGTCAGTAAGATCGGTTTGAGAGACCCAACAATTCCTGCCGTCCAGCAGAGGTGAGGTTGGGATTAGTGGCTCTGCCTGTTCTTATTTGTGATTTTTTAAAAAATTGCTACTTCTTGTAATTCCAACTCTATACACTGGACAGTCCCTTGTTTATAGATTTCTTCTTCGAATCTTCTTGGATGAATCTGGCCTGTTAATATAGATCTTTCCAATTCTCTTGTATATTATTTCCATCATAAAGTCCTGCAAACGTTATATGTTGTTGTCCAGAAAGATCAAATTTGTATTGATCAATATATAAGAACATAAGAGAAGCCCTGCTGGATCAGGCCACAGTCCATCTAGTTCAACTTCCCATTGCACACAGTGGCCCACCAAATGCTCATGGGCATCTCAAGCAGAGACAAGGACAAATCTTTTCCTGCTCTCAAATCCCAATAAATGGTCTTAGAAGTGTCCTGCTCCCCCTCCCCAGCCTGAAAGATGCACATCTGTCATCCATATATTTGTCTAACCCTACCTTAAAGAACATAAGAACGTAAGAGAACATAAGAACATAAGAGAAGCCTTGCTGGATCAGGCCACAGCCCATCTAGTCCAGCATCCTGTCCCACACAGTGGCCCACCAAATGCTCATGGGCGTCTCAAGCAGAGACAAGGACGAACCTTCTCCTGCTCTCGAGTCCCAGCAGATGGCCTTAGAAGCGCCCCAGTTCCTCCCCCTCCCTCAGCCTGAAGGATGCACCTAGGCATTCGTTCTAGTAGCCATTGATACATCTGGCATCCATAAATTTGTCTAACCCTACCTTAAAGCCATCTAGACTGGTAGCTTTCACCACCTCTTCTGGCAGCACCGGCCAGAAAGTAAAACTTAGGTTCCATCCAGATGTGCTTATTGACCAGGTATTAGTGAGGGGTGGAGCAGACACATGCTGGTGTGTCAGATACCCGCGCTGCTGAAAGTTGGGACCTACGATTAAACACTGGAGAAGAACTCCGAAGATGTTTCTTCTGGCATGATTGGCACAGGCTCCATGGTCCATCCTTGCACAGATGTTCTGGTAGCACAGAGCTCCTTCTCAGAGCTCCCACCTGCCTGCCACCTTCCCACCTCCACAAGAACCCACCTGCAGACAGGCTTCATCCAGTCTGAAGGACAGGTCCAAGTGGGTGGAACCTTATTAAAACACGAGGTTGGCAAATCAAAAAGTGAAATAATCTTATTAGAATCACAAGTGTTTCCTAATTTCTTTGACCCAATCGGTTTTACTTTTGCTTCTTTTGCTTTTTATGTCTTTGTCAGGTTATATTTTCTATTATATTGCCAGATTATATTTTCTATCATATTGCCTTTACTCAGCTTTAAGGTAGGGTCAGACAAATTTATGGACGACAGATGTATCAGTGGCTACTAGAACGAATGCCTAGGTGCATCTTTCAGGCTGGGGTGGAGGGAACCGGGGTGCTTCTAAGGCCATTTGCTGGGATTCTAGAGCGGGAATAGCTTTGTCCTTGTCTCTGCTTGAGATGCCCATGAGCATTTGGTGGGCCACTGTGTGCGACAGGATGTTGGACTAGATGGGCTGTGGCCTGATCCAGCAAGGCTTCTCTTATGTTCTTATGTTCATTTGGCAATTTGACAAGAACAAGTGATACAGGTTGTTGTTGTTGTTGTTGTTGCTTAAACAATAAACTAAAAACAAATCATTTATCCATAGATCAAAGTTGCTTAGTGAATTGAGGCAGAAGCTTGAACGCCTTGCTGGAGAAATGCGAACCTTGAATGATACTGCCAGACAGCTCTCAACATCCACCAAGGACAGAGCAGAAGACCTCAAGAAACAGTGGGGCCTTACAGAAGGCTTTTGGAAGAAGACAAAACTCGCCATTACTGAAAGGTAGGAAGCAAAGTCTGACTTGGCCAGTGCTGTCTCATTTCTTGATACAGTGATGTTATTTTATTTATTTATTTATTTATATTTATATCCCGCCCCAAACTTAAGGGTCTCTGGGCGGCTTACAACATTTAAAAACAAACATATCAGAACCAAAGTTCAGCATAATAATGATAATTTTTAAAAAATAATAAAAAAATACAAAAACAGTTTAAAAAACAGTAGTGTTTGCAATGGGCAAAGCGTAGGGAACATTTAACCAAAGGCCTGAGTGAAGAGCTACGTCTTCACCGCCTTCCTGAACATTAACAGAGAAGGGGCCTGATGCACCTCCAGGGGGAGACCATTCCACAGTCTGGGGGCCACTACCGAGAAGGCCCTCCCCCGGGTGCCCACCCGCCTAGCTACTGAAGGTGGTGGGATAACCAGGAGCGCCTCCCCTCCAGATCCTAAGATGAGGGGAGGTCGCGGGAAGACACTCCTTTAGATAGAGCAAAAGCTGGGTTGATTCCATACTTCCCTTCCTGTCTGCTGGACAGGAAAGGGGTGTGATCACCCAACGTTAACTAGCGATCATACTAAGGCACCTGCCTAGCATGAATTCATCTAACCCTTTCTTAAAGCTATCCAGGCAGGTTGCTGTCACCATATCTTCTGGTAGCAAATTTGAGTGTGAACTCAATTTTTCCCTTAAAGACTACAAACTGCTTTCTCTCTCTCTCTCTCTCTCTCTTTCTTTTTAAATAAAACCTGAACACTTTAGAGTTCTCTGGATTCGTTGTGCTAAAAGCCAGATTCCTTTCTACATTAAAAGCCATATGGGGGAACGTGGAAAGAGTGTTTCCGGACTTAGGCCGTCCTGCGCATACATTCAACATTCTCTGCCTTGTTTTCTTCCCCTAGGCAGGAACAGTGTGCTCGTGTGATAGAGCTCTTAAAGCAATATCACAGCTGCAAAAGCTCTCTGGCAAGCATTATTCAGAAGCAGGAACAGGCCTTGTCCCAGCAAGCGTCTTACATGGGGAAAGAAAACCTTCAGAGGACAATTGCCAAGGTGAGTGTGTGTAAACCTGTTGTTTTTTAGATTTAGGGACAAAGTGCCCAGATTTCTCTAAAGAGAAAAAAAAATACAAAAGAGGAAGAAGAAGAGTTGGCTTTTCTACCACGCTTTCCTCACCCATTTAAGAGGACTCAAAACGGCTGACAAACTTTCTATTCTTCTCCCCATAACAGTCACCCTGTGAGGTAGGTGACTGCCCAAGGTCACCTAGCTGGCTTTGTGGAGGAGAAGAAGGATCGGCTTTTCTACCCTGCTTTTCTCACCCATTTAAGAGGACTCAAAGCAGCTGAATGCCTGTGAGAGCATTCAGAAGAGAGCTGTTACTAGCCCAAGGTCACCCAGCTGGCTTTGTAGAGGAGAAGAGTTGGCTTTTCTACACTGCTTTTCTCACCCATTTAAGAGGACTCAAAACAGCTGGATGCCTGTGAGGTAGGTGGGGCTGTGAGAGCTCAGAAGAGAGCTGTGACTAGCCCAAGGTCACCCAGCTGGCTTCGTGGA
Organism: Aspidoscelis tigris stejnegeri; assembly: GCA_023333525.1. Lineage (NCBI taxonomy): Eukaryota > Metazoa > Chordata > Lepidosauria > Squamata > Teiidae > Aspidoscelis > Aspidoscelis tigris. The sequence continues at coordinate 106,474,674 of JALMGA010000003.1, read as the reverse complement.
GGAGGGCAGAATCAAATCTGTATTCCCATATAAGGGTCTGGATCCCTAACCACTAGACCAAACTGGTTGGGAACGGCCAGAGTATAGTACAGCATTTGGCAAATCTTAGATATCATTAAAAGGAGTTGGGACAAGCTTTCATTCATTCATTTATTTAATAATTTTAATCTCATCCTTCACCAGAACATCCCAGAGTGAGTCACAAAAATAAAACGATAAAATTTGTGAAATAGTCCTGACAAGACAGCATTCAGGGGAAGCTAAACCAGATGCTGAAAACTATATAATGTAGGTGCCTGGTGCATCTCCAGTAGGAGGCTGCTCCAAAGTCTGGGGGCCATCAAAGAAAAACCCCTCTTGCTTCTCAGTGTCCCTTGCACCTCTGAGAAAGGAACTACAGGAAGGCCCTGTCCTTGAGATCTCAATATTTAGGAAGGTCTATATGGGAGAAGACAGTCCTTCACAGCCACGGCCCAAGCCAGTATGAAAGTGACGCTGTTCTAGAGTCCAAAAACATACAGGTGAAAGGGCATGTTCACACTTACCTGACCATTATGGCATAATAATACCATACCTGTCTGGTGAAGACCAAGTGCATTGGGAGCCATCCTTACTTCAAGGGCTAGTAGAGCCCCAGACTGGTCCACCTGCACTTGAAGTGTGGATGGTGAGGCCAGGTCAGGCCATATCACCATGGGAACAGGTGTCATGCCCCCTGTCATCAGTGGTGCTTCCTCCGACGAAGGAGGGGTAGTCGCACTGCCCAGCCAAACTCAGGCAGGCTACCCAGCCAGGCAAGGTGAAGAATGCTTGCCACAAGCAGCTAGTGAGGATGTTGAACACATACTTCCAAGTTACAGCAGCTCAGGTTCAGAGCACGCCAGGCAGTGCCCTTTGCTGACCAGTCTGAGACATGAGTGTGAACAGCTGCGTAAATCAACTAGAATCCACACCGATCAGCTGCAGCGAAGGAGACATGACTCTGACCCGCCTATTTAAGGCAGAATATTCTGATAAGCTTTATTGCAGACAACTGCTCGTAAAGCTCCAACTCCAGCATTCCATGACCTTGCCTCTTGATTTACTACTGAATACTCTGATCTTTGACCCTGGAACTTTCTTGATGACGCGTTTAACTCTAAAGCCCTCAAGGTACTTTGATTTGGACTTTTGCTGTTGCTGTCTGTGGCTGAGCGAATGTGTTTGCACTCTGCATTTCATCAGCTGGAGGCATGAGAACAGCTGCAGCAACATCTGTTCATTACACCTAGAATAGACTGCTAACACTGCTGCCTGGGTGCCACCTAGCTGGTCCTGGTCAAGCTGTGAACTACGTTTTTAGCAGTTCACATGTAGTTAGGATCTGGGAAGGGTTGGTGAGCTCTGAGGTGCCAGTGATGGTGGTGTGCAGACAGGCTTGAGAAGGTCATCCATCCATCAGGGTGACCAAAGCTGATTCACCCTTGGGCTAATGCCTCCTCCAGTTTCTTTCAGGCATGGTGGTGATGGGAGTTCTAACCACATTATGCCAGCATGACTTCCTATGGCATAATTTTCACATCTAAGTGAGGAAGATGGCTGGTATTCTTTTGCAAGACTGAATAATCCCATTCTTAATTCCCATCACGGGAATGGGAGAAGGAATTTCCTAATATCCAGTGCTTCACGCCCTTTGCCCTACTTTCCTGTCCTCTGCCTGGGCGCAGCTACAAGAGAAAATAAATTATGGTTTGCTGGAAAACAGATCTCATTAACTTATGCTGTCTAATCACCAAACACTAGAGGTCGTCAGAGTTTCAGTGTCCTTGCTGTTAGCTTCCTTTAAGCATTCACTGGTGGGCAGAGAAGCAACTTCAAGGGTTCTGAAAGGGAAAGTTTAATACAAAATGTGGTGGAGTATTATTGCTAGAGATAATCAGTCTGGTGACCTGACTCTATAGGCTGAGATTACTTACCAACCTGTGATGCAGAGCTGTAGCAGATATCAGAGAATGCAGTAAGCCCCCATTTTAAGTGAATCCGGTTTGTGTCGCTTCAATATAACATGTTTCGACAGAAGTCTTTATCAGCGGCAAGTTCTATGAGTAACTGATTTGAAAACACGTGTGGCTGAGTTGCATGATTGCACAAGAACTTAACTGGTCACATTTCTGCAAAACCTTCTGTCCTCTTGGTGTTGGAATTCCATGCAGGGATAATCCCAGTCTTACCTTGAACATCCCTAGTTGATTGTGAACTATGGAGAGCAACATATGGAAGTGGACAGCCGTTTAATTTCTGTGATGGTTTCAATAGAATTTATATTTCTTTTTTCTTCTTTTTTCCCCAGTTGTATTTGTTATTTACATTTGTATGCCACTTTTCACCCTAAGGTCCCAGAATGATTTACACACTTCGTGCTATTGACATCCACCTCACTTTGGAACCAATCAAGGTTCTGATCTTGGCTTTTAAAACCCTTAGTGCCTTGGGACCTGAATGCCTGAAGGAGTGCCCCCACTTGACACTGGAGATCTTCTGAGGACGCTTTATTAGAGATCTAATCCCTCCATGAGGTAGCTTGTTCATTGGCTAGAGAAAGAACCTTCTCTGTAGTGACCCCCAAAACTCTGGAAAAACTTCCCTCAAAGGGTTTTTTTCCCATTTGCCTCCCCTAATCCGGATCTAAGATGATCCGGATCTAAGAAATGGGTCCTTCAACTAATCCGGATGTAGAAGATCCGGATCTAAGGAAGTAACCGATGCGTCTCCACAGGCAGTGGAGTACCCAATGGCAACAGGTGCTAGGCAAGCTTGCAGTGGGAACACCGGAGCACCCATGTAGAGCATCTGTCGGTACCTAAGTGGGAGACATCTGTCACACCACGTTTTGGGGGGGCGACGTGTCTAATCTGGATTTGATGCCTGAAGACCAGATTGTAGACCCCTTTAATGGGGTCCACAGGAAATCCGGATTATAGGTCCTGAAGGACCCATTTAATCCGGATTTCCCTAGTACAGGTGTGAACAAATCGGGATCTAATGGGGTCTGCAGTGGAAACAGGGTCTTCCTGCTCTGAGCCTAATGGGTTCTTAATGGGTCCCTAATGAGTACTTAGTGCTAGGGGGGGAAACCCGATAAATACACCATTCTTCTTCATTGTTCAGTTTGTTGTTTAATGATGTTGTTTCTGCTCACCTAGTCTTAGCTAGGCATCTTCTACTTGCAATGTTAGAGATTTTTTTAAAAAAATCTGTTTCTGTTTCTTTTTTTCAATTTTCATTTGTATTATTTAACTCTGTCTCTTCTGTTGACCATTCTGAGACTTCTGTGTAGGATCGTATTAAATTAAATTTAAAAAAAAATTATGTTGCAACTAAAAAAGCCCAAAATAAGTCACTGTCAGGTGTGAAGTTGGGAACAAGGAGGGGCCACCACTGAGAACTGATGGAGGCTCTGTCTCCTCTCGGGGTGTGAACGAATGTAATTTTCAGGATTCGATTTTATTCGAATCAAATATCCAAAGATTTGAATCAATTTGAATGTTTGAAATTAAAATATATTCACATTCAATTCAAATAAAATACATTCGCATCTATTCGTATGAATATTCAGTTCGTATTTGAACATACAAATGTCGATAACATTCGTATATGTCTTTACACACTTGTATAGACCCGTATGCATCCCGTTTTTGCCCTGTACATAGCCATATAAATGCATACGGATACAAATAAGATGCGTAATACTTATGTATCCGTACACATACGAATGCCCAAATGATTTGTACAAATGATTCAAAAGACTCAAAAATTCATTCGAATGTTAAATTTGAATGTATAGACATTTAATTTGAATTTGATTTAATTTTTAATGTTTCAGATATTCGTGCACATCCCTAGACTTCTCCACTGCCCTTAGTAAGGATGGATCTTTTGGTGGCTCTTGAGAAAGGGGTTGGGCACTACTGGGAACAGATGGAATAAAAATTATTCTATAATGGAATAATTCATGGAGGAAATTAGTTCCATATTTGCACATTAATATCTGTGAGCCAGTTCGGTCTAGTGGTTAGGGAGCCACATTCTTATCTGGGAGTACTGGGTTTGATTCTGCCCTCCCCCAGGAAGCCAGCTGGGTGACCTTGGGCTAGTCACAGCCCTCTTCTGAGCTCTCACAGCCCCGCCTACCTCGCAGGGTGTCTGTTGTGGGGAGAAGAACAGAAAGCTTTGTCAGCTGTTTTGAATCCCCTTAAATGGGTGAGAAAAGAGGGGTAGAAAAGCCAACTCTTCTTCTTCTATTTGTCTGTCTGCATATCTGCTGCTGCATAAAGGTATTAAAATTATATTCCACAACATACACACATGCACCCAAATACACACAGCGTTTTTCTCCTATAAACTTCCTCGGAATATAAAAAAGTTGCTAATGAAAGCACGTTGTCATTTGTGTGGTGTACGTAGATCAATGCTGTAAAACAAGAATTCTACAGCCATTCTGAAGACGTCGAAAGAATCAGTCAGATCTGCAAAAACCTTCACTCCCAGCTGAGCAAAATGAAAAGCTTTGAGGAGCCGCCCTTCGAGAATGAGGCTAACGCTCTTGTGGACAGATGGCTGGATGTATGTAAAAAGTAAATGATCAGGGCGCTCTAATATGTTAATGCATTACACTAATTGATTCTGACTCCCAAGTAACGTTTTTGATAAATTAAGGGGGCGTGTCAGTGAATCCGAAAGAGGAAAAATTCAGGGATTAACCAGAGCAAAACTTGAAGAAGCCTGATTTTTGGGGTGTCAGGTTGGCAGAGCTGTACAGTACTGGGTTGTTTTGTTTTTGTCTGATGCTGGGCATGAGCTCTTACGAGGGATAAATCTAGGGGATATAAGCAAGCAATCATGGCTTGTGGTGTTTAGATTGCTAAGCCCTCTTGGAAGCTTTTCGGTAGGTGCAGTCCTTAGGAATGGGTCGAACAAAGATCTATTTTCCCTCTTTAAATCTCATAATGAGGCATTGGCTGCTCTTTGAATTTATCTGAGCATTTTTGCATTGGCTGGGACTAGTCGGGACACATTATGGAAAGGAGGTCTAATTTTCTGAGCTAAACCATCTGGACAAACCTGTCTTTTGAACCTGGAGAGCTGCCATTATTTTTTTGATATGGTAATAAGTAAAGCTGTATTTGGTAAGAATTTGCCTTCCTTAAACGGGAACACCAGATCACCCCCCCCCTTTCGCTTGTTTATGTGTCTGGCTTTAGCTAGCTGAACCTACCTTTATCGATGAAGTTACTGAATTGCACGGGCTTATATCTTCCTTCCTTTCAAACGTTCCTGGTTAGATCAACGAACGGACTGAAAACTATTGTGATAATTTGGGAAGAGCTCTGGCTTTATGGGACAAGCTGTTAAATTTATCCAGTGTGGTTGATGAATGGTCAAGTACGGAGCTGAAGAGCTTAGAACATGCCCCTTTGACTGGAAAAGAATTAGCAGAGTTGGAGGTAAGGCCATTTAAGTGTCTGTTAATAGATAAATACAGTGGGTGGTTCTAAATGGGACCTCAAAGGCTATGGTGTCATTAGCTCCCTGGAGCTGTAATTTTTCCTTTTCCTTTGCACTCCCCTATTTTCTCCTTTGTAAATGTTCCTTCTGGCTCATCTTTTGGGACGCCTGGGGTGTGTCCAGACTTAGGAAAACTATGCATTGGAATGCACAGCCGAAGCTTGACGCCTGATCCTGCGTAGCGGCAGTGCATTATGCCGCCGCTACTTTGAATTTACCTACTGCGGAATGATCAACATTTGCTCCGCAGTTTCAGGTAAATCTGAAAGTTCCCGCCATTCCGGTCAGGACACTGAGAACAGCCAATGAGAGCTGGGCCTGCAGCTCAGCATTGGCTGCTCCCTCCCATGTGATTCGCACTCCACCGTTGCACGGGCCATGGAAGTGCTCTAATCCGGAGGGCGCGTCGTGGCTTCACAGCAGGTGAGCCGCGTATTTTCTTACAACGGCAGATTTTATTTCGCTTATCTGGAAGCTGCCTTGCACTGTAGATCCAACTGTTTCCAACCCAACCTGATTGCAATGTTGGATCCATAAATGAAATACTATTAAAAAAAAAAAAAGGAAGGGAGATGGATACATTTGGGATGGCATTTTTAGAATGGAAAGTGGGCTTTACTAAAGATTGGTAGGAGGGATTGGGACAAGGCCTTGTAAGACTGAAATTGAAATTGGCCTTGCCTGTTTTGAGATTGTGAACATCCCAGGGTATTCTGAACGTTCCCCACAGAGCTTCTGATCAGTGGGTCAGAAGCTTCATTGGGCCAAGAAGGTTCATGGCATCATTACCTTCCTTGTTGCCTGTGAGAAGTAGAGTTCTCTGAAGACGGAACCAAGAAGGGTTGCCTACCAGTGGGTGTGTTTTCAGCTACTCTGTAGGACAGTGATGGTGAACCTTTTGAGCTCGGTGTGTCAAAATTCGCAAGAAAACCTAGCTTAACTCGGGTGCTGTGTCACATCTAGAAATATCCATAATTTTGTGATATTTGTAGCTCTAGTAAAAAAGTTATATTTTTGATATATGTATTTTATTAAAAGCAAAAACAAATAATTCTTTACATTTGCTGAATCTTCAATTGAAAGTTGGTATTTCGTACACTTCAAGAACAGGAAGCACTACACACCCAGGTGCCAGGGTGACCAGGTGTGTCACCCAAAAGGGCTTGGCGTGTCACCTGTGACACACGTGTCATAGGTTGGCAATCACTGATGTAGGAAGAAGAAGAAGAAGAAGAAGAAGAAGAAGAGTTGGCTTTTCTACCCCGCTTTTCTCACCCACTTAAGGGGATTCAAAGCGGCTGACAAAGCTTTCTATTCTTCTCCCCACAACAGACACCCGGTGAGGTAGGTGGGGCTGTGAGAGCTCAGAAGAGATCTGTGACTAGCCCAAGGTTACCCAGCTGGCTTCATGGGGGAGTGTGGAATCAAACCTGGTATTCCCAGATGAGAGTCCGGCTCCCTAACCACTAGACCAAACTGGAAGCGACAGATGGTGCACCAAGCTTATAAATACCTCTTCTCGGCTCCCATTTTCCCAGTTCTTCTCTGACTTTCTGTGGGACAGCGGAGACTTCCAGCAGCTTATGGAAAATAGGCCCTCAGGGTGTGCTCAAGAGATCAGGATCCATTGTGGAACAGATCCCGAGTGGGGGAGCGCCTTCTCAGGAGAAGCTGTTCTTGTCTTGAAGGTGTCTTTTGGGGCCTAATTGCACTGAATTTGACTTTGATTGATTGATTGATTTCCTTACTGTTTATTCAGAACGTTTATAGACTTATTTCCCGTTAAAATATAATCTCAAAGCAGTTTAGTAAAAACAGCTAAAATCATAACAATTATATAAAATCATGATTAAAATGAAGGATGTGGAAATGACAAACAAACGAATATTCACGCTGGAAAGGCCTGGGTAGAAAGACAGGCCTTTGTTTGGCGCCTGAAAAATGGACAGACATATTTACTGTGGAAGAATAGAAAAATCTCACCTGCGAGTTTCTCTGCTATGGGGGCGGGCTCTTGCAAAATAGTCAAAGGTGGTGGTTCCAGGGGGGACTAACCCATAGGGCATAGCAGTGAGCGTCCCACTGCGCCTGTTAATTGAGACCCTGAATTCCTTCCTTTCTTCTCCATGCCAGTCCATGGTTGGCTAATGTCTCCCACCTGAGATGTGTCAGGCACCTTCACTCTTATGTGTTTAGTAGAGCTGTGAAGACACACCTTTACCCTGGCCTAGTGGTCAGGGAGCCGGTCTCTTACCTGGGAATACTGGGTTTGATTCTGTGCTCCTCCATGAAGTCAGCTGGGTGACCCTGGGCTAGTTACAGCTCGCTTCTGAGCTTCATATCCCCACCTACCTCACAGGTGGGGAGAAGAACAGAAGGTCTGTCAGCCACTTTGACTCCCCTTAAATGGGTAAGAAACGCAGGGTAGAAAAGCCAACTCTTCTTTGTCCTCCATGAAGCCAGCTGGGTAGCCTTGGGCTAGTCCCAGCTCTCTTCTGAGCTCTCACAGCCCCACCTACCACACAGGGTGTTCTGTTGTGGGGAGAAGAACAGAAAGCTTTGTCAGCCGCTTTGAGTCCCCTTAGATGGGTGAGAAAAGCAGGGTAGAAAAGCCAACTCTTCTTCATCCTCCATGAAGCCAGCTGGGTAGCCTTGGGCTAGTCACAGCTCTCTTCTGAGCTCTCATAAGAACATAAGAACATAAGAGAAGCCTTGCTGGATCAGGCCACAGCCCATCTAGTCCAGCATCCTGTCGCACACAGTGGCCCACCAAATGCCCATGGGCATCTCAAGCAGAAGACAAGGACAAGCCTGCTCCTGCTCTCGAGTCCCAGCAGATGGCCTTAGAAGCGCCCCACCTACCACACAGGCCCCACCTCATAGCCCCACCTACCACACAGGGTGTTCTGTTGTGGGGAGAAGAACAGAAAGCTTTGTCAGGAGCTTTGAATCCCCTTAAATGGGTGAGAAAAGCAGGGTAGAAAAGACAATTCTTTTTCTTCCCATCTGCTTCATAGAATGGCCCCTGGTTCTAGTATTGTGTGATAGAGAAAAAAAAAAAAGTCTCAGGGTAAGTATGGTCAGTCATATTTATTATTAGCTCTCTATACATACCCCTTTAGCTCAATAGTTATCTAGACCTGCAGAAGAAATCCGAAGCTAAAAGTGAAGCTTACTTGCTGCGCATTGACGACCCGCCATTCCGACTAAAAAGCAGCTCCTTAGCTTTCCCCTTGGAAGCTGCGAGAGTTGAGCCGGCATGTATGGTCACGTGGGATGAGGCAGCCAATCAGAGTTGAGCTGCCCTCCTGCTCTCATTCTCCTATTCTCGCTGTCCTGCCCACACCGGGGCGGGGGGGCGGAGGGGGATTTAAATTTTCTTAACGCTGCGCAGCGAATGTCCTTAATCCAGGATTAAGGTAAATGCGCAGTAGCTATGGGATAATGCACCGCGATGATGGTCCATCCATCGTTGTGTGCGACGGCCCAATCGCGACTGCGCATTGCGCTGCACAGTATTAAAGTGTCTGGATGGAGCCTTGCTCTGCACCCACAATGTGTGAAAGCAACTGCTGAACCAGTGTTGCTTTGAAACCCAGACTGCGCCCTTTGAGATAAGTGTTGGCAACTTCTCTTCTAGGGCTTTACATTTCCTGCTTAGTTTGAAGTCTGCCTGAAGTTGGAGAAAAATCTGTAGCAAATCTTTAAAACGCAGCCGTTAAATTGAATTGTCTGCGCATTTATGTATATTTTGCAGTTTGGAGGGGGGACTCTTGTAACAGTATAAATGTCTACATTTGGCTGAGTAAACAAGTAAAATGCTGATGGAGAAATGCTTCAAATACCTGTCAGTGGGACTGTTTACTTTAACAAGGTATTAGGGCTGCTGTATACTAAGCTAATGGGTTTTCCTCTAGTACCAAGGCACAAAATGAGATTAAAACCTCCCATTCAACAGCAAGTTAAAACCCAGCTTCTAGCATTTGCTTGCACATTGTAAAAACCATAAAAGTGTGATTAGGGTGGCTGCAAATGGATATCAATTCCCAGAAAGAAAAAAAAATTGGGCCTGCCAACAGCTGGCTATTTGGCATAGTAGCCGACAATCTTTGTAATAGAAATAATTCACTTCAATTTAGGCTTCTTTTCCTAGCCGAATAGACCAAAATTACTTTGAAGCAGTGCCGTTTCAGACGAGTTCTGCAAAAGCAAATTTGATTCTTCTTATATTGACTATATTTGATTAAGAATACTGGAACTGAGATGGGAAAGGGACCTCTTAGTATCACAGAATTGGAATGGGGCCTTTAGAGAATCAGATCCAACCCCCTCCTCTATGCAGGAATCCAGATCTAGCAGGTGAATGTCCGGCTTCCGACCAGAAACATCTGAGGAAAGGGAAGCTGCCACTGCTCTAGATATCTGGTTCTACTTGCAGTACTCAATGATTCCGCATGATTTTTTTTGCATTCGAATTCGAGTCGAGTCGAACGTCCAAACGTTCGATTCGATTCGAATGTTTAGAATCCAAATGCAACACAATCCAGTTCTAATAGAATACATTCGAATCTGAAGGTATGGATGTCAACAAAGTTTGTATTTGAAGATATGAGTGTCGGCAACATTCATATGTTATACATATCTGTACGCATTTCATACGCATCCCGTTTTATCCTGTATGCATCCCGTTTTCGTCCCGTACTGTCAGTGCATACGTATCTGTACTGTCTGTTTCAAATAGTTCAAACGAATGTTTGGGAACATTCGAAATTCATCCAAATGTTTAAATTTGAATGTGTAGACCTATTTGAGTTCGAATGTCCACATTTAATTGAATTCGATCGAATTTTGAATGTTTAGCACATTTGCGCACATCCCTAGTACTGACCTTGTAGGAAGAAAGGTTTTCCTAATGCTTAGCTGGAATTTTCTGTTCTGTATGTTCTGTAGGCTGTTTCCTTGTTGAGTGTAGAGATCTTGCCATTATAGCCAGTTCTGGTTTTCCAGATAAGATCATAGATAGGTGGTGATGGACAAAGGACTCTAACTGGAAACTTTGTCTCCACTTCTGTTCTCATCTACAGTGGGTTGATGACCAACCTTTAGCATTGACTGGTTCTAGGTTTTCATCACAAAACACCTCTTGGACTCTTTATCTGGAGGTCACCTGGTTTGATTCAGCACTCCTGTACAAGCCAGCTGGGTGACCTTGGGCTAGCCACAGCTCTCTTTCTGAGCTTTCACGGGGTGTCTTGAGTTGGGAGAAGAACAGAAGGTTTGTCAGCTGCTTTGAGCCCTCTTAAGGGTGAGAAAAGCGAGATATAAAAGCCAACTCTTCTTCATTTGCAAGGAGTCAAGAGCAAGTGAAGGTTTTGCCTTTGTCTTCTGCTTGAGAATGCCCATCACTGTGTGAGACAGGACTAGATGGGCTGTGGCCTGATCCAGCACAGCTCCTCTGATGTTTTTATGTTCTAAGGGGCTAGACAGATTCATGGAGAACAGGTGTATCAATGGCCACTAGAATGGGTACCTAGGTACTGCCTCCAGGTTGGAGATACAGGCAGGATGCCTCTAAAAGCTGTTTGTAGTGATTCCAGAGCAGGGGATTTTCTGCACTTGGCCTTATTCTAGAATATATCCCAGAATAGGGACCTGCTATCTGCATGCTAGTGTAGACTATGGTAGGCGCCAAGTGAGTCCTACCATAGTTGTTTTTTCCACTAGTACTAAGTACCCATTAAGTACCCGTTAGAGACCCATTAAGGATCCATTAGGCTCAGAGCAGGAAGACCCCATTTCCACTGCAGAACCCATTAGAACCTGATTTGTTCACATCTGTACTAGGGAAATTCAGATTAAACCGGTCCTTCAGGACCTATAATCTGGATTTCGTGTGGACCCCATTAAAGGTGTTTACAATCCGGTCTTCAGGCATCAAATCCAGGTTAGATGGTGCATGTTTGCACCGCAGTCAGGTAACTGGGGTCCTGGGGGGACGGGGACCTTGTTGGGGGTCGGGTGACGCAAAACCCAAAGCTTTGAAGCCAGTACCTATCTCTGAAGGTGGCTCAGGAGACAACTCCAGAGAATGGCACAGGCTTTGAAGCTGTCCGCCAGAGAACTCCGAAGAAAAAGAGGTAGAATAAGAAAAGAGGTGGCTCTCCTCACCCACGCAAAAGAAATCATTGTCGGCCTCTGTGCGGGACTTGCAGACATCAGGGCTAGGCTCTGAAACCGCTCTGTAGCTTGACTTTGGTGCTTTGGCCCTGTTTATGGAGCTGTTCCATGGAGCTTTGCCCAGGCTCTGGAGAATCTCCGGAGTGGCTTGCTGCAATTTCTGAAGAATCTCCAGAGCAGCTCTGGAGTTTGCACCCACCCAGCATGCATCGCCCCCTAAAAAGGTGGTGTGACAGACATCCCCCACTTGGGGACTGACGGATGCTCCACATCGGTGCTCCGCCGTTCCCACTGTGAGCTTGCCTAGCACCCGTTGCTATTGGGTGCTACAGTGCCCGTAGGGAGTACTTCTTTAGATCTGGATCTTCTAAATCCGGATTAGTTGAAGGACCCATTTCTTAGATCCAGATCATCTTAGATCTGGATTAAGGTAGGTAAGTGGGAAAAAACACCATAGTCTGCATTAGCTTGTGGCCTGCAGACTGCTCTCCAGAGATATATTCCAGAATAAGACCAAATGCAGAAAGGCCCCAGGTGAAGACTTCCCAATTTTCCTGGACTGTTGCTCTCACCTCCAGGCAGCCTTAGAGATAGCCTCAGTTGATAATGCATCTGTATTCCTTGTAGCCCTTTTTTCAGCTGTGGTGAAGACATCGTCAGCATAGCTTGGGAAGCAGGATTAAAAAGAACGTGTTAAGGCAGGTTACAGCTCTCTGTCTTTTAGCCAAGTAGTTAGTTGCTCAATCTCCTAAAAGAGCTTTAAATTTAAAGAATCACTCCTCCAGTTTAGATGTCGTTGGGATTAAATTTAATTTGAGCAAAGCTTACTTGATACACAGTCTTTTAATTTATTCTTCCTCCCTAGGCTGGTTTACAGTTCCAAGAGAGTAACTTAGAGGAGTTTGATGCAAAGGTGGAAGAAATACAGACTCTCCTCAATGGCAGCGAACCGCCACTTGAATTGCAGGTAAGTGCGGATGGGATTAACTGTGATTTATTAAGATGTATCGAGTGCTCTTTTATGCCACACTGGTAAATAGCATAGAAGGAGGAAAACCTGTTTTTCTTCCTGAATGCTTCCTAGGCTGAGTTCCCACTGGACTAGTTGACTGTTGTTTCAAATCTGTATTAATTTAATCAGCATTCAATCCGACTTTTTCATGTCCCCATTTATGGCTTTTTATGCGGATTTACAGGGAGGGAACCCCTCCCCTCTCTGTTTTGCGTCATACCCTCGCTTTATGGGGCGGAGATCCAAACCCTGTAAGCCTGCCCCTGATTAATGTTAGAATGGAGATTCTAACATTTTGCTCAGTGGAAACAGCTAAGCAAAAGAACCAGTCAATCTCACACTTTCCTTTTCAGATGGAATCTCTTTCCCTGCTGGTTCTTCCTGTTTTCGCTAAAACCGACATCACAAATTCTAATTGACAGCTGACAGCACTTTCCCTTTCTGTTTCTGTGAGGTTTGCAACAATGTAATGGCTTGAGGCTTGAGTTTTAAATGAGCAAGAATTTTGGTACTTTCTTTTTCCTCTTGCAATTGACGTTCGCAGCTGTGAAATCCCAGCAACATCTGTCAGACATTGGCCAAAAGGACATATCCCCGCCCCAAATAATTCAGTATCGTTCCCACTGGGGACAAATAAAGGGGGCTAGTGGCAAAACTGGGAGTGAGAGCTGTTTCTCCAAGGAGTTTTTTAAAGCGAATTTTGGCTATTTACTCCTCAGAAAATCCGGGAATCTGTGTTTGAATGGGGCCAAAGGACATCCAAACCATTTTCAAAGCATTATAAACCTTGCATGGGGATTCAGCCCTGAAGTAGAAAATAGTGGCCCATGTAGCATGCATTCTGGGCCTCCGATCTGAATGGTAATATGGATTAAGGAAGCCCTGCCTGGTCCAACTCTGCCTGCATTTGCTGGAGCCTGATCCAGATTAAGAGACCCTTAATCCAGATCTCTGATAGTAGTTTAATCAGTACTACCAGAGGAACCAGGACCCTGATGTAGAGCATGGTTCCATGTTCTGAAACTATGGGGGGGGGGCTTTTCATCCCTCCAGGCCCTGCCTGGTCCAGCTTCGTTCCTTTGTTCCTAGTCTTTAGAGATGTGGGGATGTGACTGCAGAGATCATGCCAGCTTCACAGCTGTTGCATGACTTAATTCAGATCAGTGCAGATGGTGCTGATCTTGCCTGTGCCTTCCTATGATTGGGCTCCATGGACTAGGCTATTCTGGATCCACTGATCTGGATTGAAAGGAGATAAGTGCAGAAAAAGCCAGTGTGTTCTTATTAACATGTTCAGGCTTGGAAGTTCACTGAACCCACTGTTGTAGACCTTTGGGAAATAGTACAGTTGGACCTCCACATCCACTAATCTGGTAACTGAGGTTTCAGTTTTCCGCAGTGACCGGACCGGCCTCCTCCACCCACACCGGTGCCAGTAGGCCTACCTGAAGCTTCTCAGAGACCTGGGGAACTCAGGAAATTGCAGGAAATGATGCAAGATTTCCCATCGGGATTTCACAGGAATCATTGGAAATCGAGCGAAATTTCCCATAATTCTTGCGAAATCTCATGGGATTTCATGGGAATTTTGGGAAATTGAGTTCATTTCCCTGTGTTTGAAATATCCATGGTTTTTCATGAACGGATACGGAGATCCGACTGTAGTCAAACGATAGTTACCTTTGCATCCAGTAGCCTCTTTGGCACATTTCTGGGCAAACGCTGCAGACATCAGCACTGAGGCTCTTCTGATCTTTTAGAGATGTTGGAATTATTTTTAGATTCAGTAGTGGCTAGTGCTAGGGGCACAGAGGAAAGACAAACTAGCAATGTGTAGCTTACCTTTGATGCTTGTAAGCTATGGCAGCTCTCTGTTTGCAACACTGTAGTTGTTTCCATGTCAGATCAAAGGCAACTGGCAAATCACTGGTCAGTGTATTTCTGCTCTACCCCTGGCCATTGCTGTCTAGAGATTATCTAGACATATATAATGTTTCACATCAACAAGCTTTGTTAATTTAAGTATCACAAATTTCTCCTAAGCACAGCCCTATCCTGGGCACATACCTCTCATTAGGCTTACTCTGTGTCACCTTTCAGTATATACATTTTACCTTCTATATCTGTTTCTATAACGGTGAGATTTTTGGAGTTCTCAGTTATCTCATGCTGTGGGATATGCAGGTGGTGGATAAAACCTGTCCTGCCAGCTGTGATCTTCTCTGGCAAAAGGTAGTTTTCATTTTGGAAACTCCTCTCCTTTTAGTTTTATGGGATGATTTTTTCATGGTCCCACCAGAGATGAAAAGTGTGGATTGCAAGATCACAAGCTGGGGGCAACATCAGCATGCTGTGTCACTTGGGGCTGCTTCTGGTTCTACTGGATTTATGCTGGATTTGCGTAAAGCACCATTTATTTTCTTTATTCTTTCTTTACTTATTTATCATTCATTCATTCATTCATTCATTCATTCATCCCTATACCTGAAGGTCTCTGGGCGGGTGATAACATCTAAAATCTACCATTATTAAAACAAGAACAGTATGTATTAAAACAATAGCATCTGCAAGTGAGAAGGGAATGTGTATCCCCATTTAACCTAAGGTCAGGGCAAAGAGCTGTGCCTTCACTGCCTTCCTAAACACATACAGTGAAGGTGATAGATGCACCTCAGGGGGGAGAATATTCTATAGCCTAGGGGCCATCACTGAGAAAGCCCTCTCCTGGATGCCCACCCCTTTTGCTGTTGAGGGTGGTGGGACAACTAGGAGGGCCTCCCCTCCAGATCTTAGGGCATGGGTAGGTCGATATGGGTCAATTTAGAACATTTTAGAGCAAGGGGAACAGTCACCTCTTCTCTACTCACTCCTGGCTGCCCTTCCTGGCCTTCTTGGACCCTGGAAGAGCTGGGCTACCTGTTGCCGCATCACGGCATGCAGTGAAGTTGTTGATTAAATCAAATTTGGCACCCAAGTAGGAAGGGTGAGGCCACTCTGATTTTTTTTTCTTATAGAATTTTATTAAATTTTCAGAAAACACTAAAAGTTAAAATACATTGCATAAAAGAAAAGAAACCACACCCTCTTGGTTACTTCCTGGCCTTGTGTCTGATGTCCTGCCCACTCACCGCTGCAATTGGGAGATGGGTGGGGTGTCCAGTGCCAGATTCAAAACCATAGGTGGACCCAGAAGTGGCCCAAAAGTACTGCTCCCAAACTGTTCCCACCGCGGTATGGACAGGGAATGGCTCTGGATGTTTCAAGGACAGCGATTTGAGTTGTGGACAATCCTAGGAACATTCCACCCAGTAAGTGTGAAAAGGCCCTATATTGTAAAATCACCTGTATGGATGCATGTAATAGTTTCTAGAAGGTCTTTGCTGTGAGCGGGGCCATTTGAAATGCTCCGTACAGCAATTGAAATGGTTTTGTCCACGCGCCTAATTTATACCTTTTAAACAAGCATTCTCTGTGTGAAAGCCTGCAGAAACAGAGGGAAATTTTAAATCCCGGCCGAAGGCGGTAGGGAGAAATAGCAATTCATTGTCATCTGATTTCCTTTCACTGGTTTATATTGGGAGGGAAATGGGCCAGGAGGAAACCTAACCATAGACTTTCCGTTTTCAGGTCATCAAATCCTCTCTTTTGAGCAAAATGGAAGTAATAAGAAGCCACTTACGAAGCAAATCAATACCTACTGTACTCAATGGGAATACAGCAGAATTGAAAGGAGACCTTGACCTGGCCAAGACACAGATTGGAATGACGGAATCGCTTCTGAAGGCTTTGTCTCCTTCTGACACCTTGGAGATCTTTACTAAATTGGAGGTACTGCAAACAGTTCTTTGGGTAATATCGTTGAAATTGTCTCTGACTGGCTGCCCTTAAAACTACATTTAGAACTCTGGCACACCATTCGAAGAGTTTTGGGAATAAGACCAGAGTATTGTAGACTCGCTCACCCTCGCCTCTTTCTGCTTAATGTGATTTTCCACGCATCCACACTTCCTAGCACTGGGGCTGGCTGAAACTGATGTAGTTATGAACCAGAGCAACCAAGGTTGGTTTAATGCCAGCACCCACAGGCTAGATGTGATAAGAACATAAGAACATAAGAGGAGCCCTCCTGGATAAGGCCACAGCCCATCTAGTCCACCATCCTGTTGCACACAGTGGCCCACCAGTTGCTCATGGGCATCTCAAGCAGAGACAAGGGCAAACCTTCTCCTGCTCTTGAATCCCAGCAAATGGCCTGAGAAGCATCCTGCCTGTCCCCACAGCCTGAAAGATGTACTTAGGCTATCCATTCTGGTAGCCACTAATTAATCTGTCATGTGTCTGTCTATCTCTGGAATTTTTGGTTTTGAATGCCCTTAGAACGGCACACCAAATTTCCTCTCTAAGGGATTCCTGTAATGGCTTTTCAGCAATCAGCCAATGCCTTGTTAAAAATGTATGCAATGTCCAATCTGACATGGCACACAGGTCCATTTCTTTTTATTTATTTATTTAGCATATTTGAAACAAGTCAATGTGACAAAGATAATCCATAAACAGAGAACCAGTAACCAAAACAGTAAATAAATCAGTATAAGACATTCTCATTTGTAGCAGTTTGGGGGCTATTATTCCGTGTTCCAGTTTTCTTCTGAGAACCTAAGCTTTTAGATACTGCTACTGGTGTCTTCCTAGATCTTGTTTCCCTTCTTATAGATGTCTGCTGTTTGTGTGGTCTTTTCCTGGCTGTAATGTGTTGATGTTGCTTCCTTGGGTGTAAGTGCTAATGGTGGATTGTTGAGGCTTCCCTACTTATTATGTATTATCATAATCCCTGGGTTGAATGACAGCTGGTTCAGTGGGTCATGTGTTTGCTGAACTAAGGTGTGAATCTCTGTTTTGCTAGTTTCTGTACAAAGGTTTCCATATGCTACTGAGAAACAGGCCTTGGTCCCTGTATCTGGCCGTGAAAGCCTGCATAAGACCACTATAAAATATAAAAGAGGAGAGCCAGGAAGTCCAAACTTCAGTTCTGGTTAAGCACTCTACTGTAAATGCACACATTGTGTCTATTTATACTGACCGATATGGAAAGATAGAATCTTAATTTCATCTCTCATCACCCCATGGATCCATTTCTATGGATTCTTTCACATGAAATATTTTCACTAATCAGTTATTACAGTTTTTGATTATGTTCTTAAGTTTTCCTGACATGTGTTTTAAAACTTCTCTCCATTTAGGAAATAAATCAGAAGATTTTGCAACAAAAACACCATGTGAAATTACTCCAAAAAGAAACAGGTTGTTTAAGTCCTGAAGTGGCTGAATTAAAGAAGCAACTTAAAAGCATCACAGACTTATTTAATGCAAAGAAGAAAATATTTCAAGATCACTTTATAACACTTCTGAATTGTAAGTTAAATTTTAGATGTCTCTTACATGCACTATGGTTCCTGTGGATGTGAAATCTTTAAATAATAATAATATTTTATTTATTAAAAGATTTTTAAACCAACATAAAACTTCTTACATTATCATCATATCATACTGTTATATTTTTTCATTATTCTTTATGTGACTTTGTTTTTCCGGCTTCTTTTCTTCATGTTGCTTGTTTCTTTGCTCCCTTATCTGTCTCTTAATCTTTCTCAGCTGACCCCTTAATTCAGTGATGGCCACCCATGACACGCGTGTCACAGGTGACACGCCAAGCCCTTTTGGGTGACACACCTGGTCACCCTGGCACCTGGGCGTGTAGTGCTTGCTTGTTCTTGAAGTGTACGAAATACCAACTTTCAATTGAAGATTTAGCAAACGAAATTCAGCAACAAAAGTCACTAATGTAAAGAAATTTGTTTTTGCTTTTAATAAAATACAGATATCAAAAATATAACTATTTTAGAGCTACAAATACCACAGAATTATAGATATTTCTAGATGTGACACAGCATCCGAGTTAAGCTAGGTTTTCTTGCAAATTTTGACACACCGAGCTCAAAAGGTTCGCCATCACTTCCTTAGTTCTTAGTCGAAACCATCCATCATTACTTCTGTTTTTCATAGATAATTAATAAAAGGGCTCCAGGCTTTCGTAAACTTACCTGTTGTTCTATCTTTAGTAAGTTTGTTAATTTATCCATCTCTGCCAAGTCCATCAATTTAATTAACCATTCTTCTCCTAAAGGGATCTCCTTCTTCTTCCATTTCTGCACATATAATAATCTTGCTCCTATCACCATATATAAAACCAAAGATTTTATATTATCTAAGCCATCATCCACAATTCCCAACAAAAACAGTTTTGGCTTAAATACAAATATTTATCTTTAAGATTTGTCTCATCAGGTTATATATTTGTACCCAATACTTTTTTGCTTTTTCACAAGTCCACCAGATATGATAAAAGGGATGTGAAATCTTAAAATGTATTGACATTATCTCTAATTTATACTGGAGAGGTGATTTAAATTCAGAGTTCAGAAAATGTTCAGTTTGGGTCCTCTGGGTTCTACCTGTTGCTTGGAAAGGCAGACATGTCAACATATCATTTTTTCTGGCTTGTCAGATTTCCACAGTTGCCAACCACTTGCATATCGAGCCCCCCTGAGCGGGCAAAAGTACAGAACTCAACCTGTTCCCTGTTCACCAACATCCGTCCTTCAGAAATATGAGGTCCTCTGTAACAGAGGAAGTCACAGATAAGGAGGCACTGTTAGACTTGTCCATCATAAACTTTGGAAGCCCCCCCAAGCATGTGAGCAACCTCACATTTTGGGGCAATGACTAATTCTTCAGAAGGTGCGTGTCCTTAACACACTCCTAATTTTTTGAATGTAAGAGGAGCCCTGCTGGATCAGGCCACAGCATCCTGTCCCACACAGTGGCCCACCAATTGCCCGTGGGCATCTCAAGCAGAAGACAAGAGCAAGGCCCCACCTGCTCATAATTCCAGCAAATGGCCTTAGAGGCAACCTGCCTGTCCCCAGCCTGGAAGAGGTACCTAGGCATCCATTCTAGTAGCCATTGTCACCCATGCATTTGTCTAACCCTTTCTTGTAGTTGTCTGGGCTGGTTGCTGTTACCACGTCTTCTGGCAGCAAATTTCACAGACTGATGACCCTCTGGGACTGGGTGAAGAAATACTTCCCTTTGTCTGATCTCACTTTCCTATCCATCAGCTCCGTAGAGTGCTCCCTGGTTCTAAGTTCTTTATTTTTTCCCCCTTTGGCCACTTTAAAGCATAAAAACAGAACACTACAAGTATCTTCGATTCTTCCAGATTGTCGCTTCGTTGGCTGACCTCTGATATTTTGGGAAAGGGAGAAAAGCTTTCCCTGTTCATTTTGTCCATGTGATGCACAATTCTTCTTCTTATGGACTGTTTTGATCTCTTCCAATATTCAACTATATCTCCTACAACTATAATTGCATTTTAAAATTTATCTTTTTATAGATCAGTGTGAGGACTTTAATGAATGGTTCAGCAGCACCCAACTCTCTTTGAAGGAATGTTTTGATCCTTCTGAAACCAAAGAAGAATTAGAAGAGAAAACTCAAAGATTGATGGTAAGGCATGTGCCTGATATGTTGCTGGATCTCAAATTCATTGTCCCCCTAGACCAGTTTTTCTTGGTCTTCTTCGTTCACCTAAGATAGTGTTTCCCAAACTTTTGACATATGTGTACCCCTTCTATAATTTTCATAACGCTGAGTAACCCTCATAAAAAACATTAGGGATAAAAATTGTATTTTATAAAAATAATCAAAATCAGTGGAACTTACGAAAGCACGATAACAGGCTCCCAGAACTAACTATTAAAGAAGTAAGTTGTCTCTGTAATGAAGTGCAGTATATTCACGCCGTGTCATGCCTCACAAGACCGTTAGATAACACTGCAATTCTCTGGCGTTTAAACAGCTCCGCGGCTGAACGTCAACTGTTAATGTTCCCGCATTTTAAAAATGGCCGAACCTGAGCTGTGTGAAGGATGCACAGAAGTTTCTGCCATAATGAGTTGCGATACGATGTACGATGGCCCCAGTTCCCATGTAAAAACTGTGATACGCGCCTATTTCTTTCTTTGTTCTGTGGGCGCAGCTAAGCACGGTGCAGTGGATATTCCCACGTGATCCCCACCAAACTCCGGTGCAATGCGTACCCCCACCAAACTCTTCCCGTACCCCTGGGGGTACACGTACCACACTTTGGGAAACACTGACCTAAGAACATAAGAGGAATCCCACTGGATTGGGCTAGTGCCCTTCTAGTCCTGTCCCAGAGTGTGGCCCATCACTTGCTTCTGGCCATTTCAAGCAGAAGACAAGAGCAAAACCTTCACCTGCTCATGAATCCGTGCAAATGGCCTTTAGAGGTATCCTGCCTATCTCTTCAGCCTAGGTGTGTGCACAAATGCAGTTTTTGAATTCTATTCGAAATGAATGGAATATTCAAAAACCCAGTTGTATCTGAATAACGAAAAAATGAATGTCTGGACATTCGATTCGATATGAATACATTTGTATGTATTTGTACAAATAATTCAGACATTCGTAACTGTATGGGTACATATGCATCATCTGTATGCTTCTGTACCCATCTCGTACACATCCTGTATGCATCCCATTTTCATCCTGTACCCTTACAGATATGGATGTCCAAATTAGTTGTACAAATAACTCAAGAGATTCGTATTCATTCAAATTCAGAAGTACAAACATATAGACTTGTATACGAATGTGCAAATTCATTGAAATTTGTACAAATAACGAATATTTTGAACATTCGTGCACATCCCTATGAAGGCTGAAGGATGTACCTAGGTATCCATTCTAGTAGTCACTGATTGTTTTGTACTGCACCTTCCACCATTCCTGAAATCTTGTCCCTTTCTGCGCTTATCACCATTTAATCTGGATCAACAGGCATGGAATAATTGGGCTTACTGATCCAGATTGCATGGAGGCCCTGGGCCGGATCAATGTCATCTGCACTGAAGATGCTGGTTTAGCCCATGGCTCCCTGTGAGGAACCAAACCACTCTGCCCTTTCCCACTGATCCATCCATCCATCCATCCATCCATCCATCCATCCATCCATCCATCCATCCATCCATCCATCCATCCATCCATCCATCCATCCATCCATCCATCCATCCATCCATCCATCCATCCATCCAATTGCAGTAGTGACAAGCTTCAATCATATAACAGAATTATATTTCTGTCCAGAGCTTCCTGTCTTTTGAGGGCAAAGGCAAGGAGATCCGCGAAGTGAAAACTCTCCTGAACCAGTTGAAGAGCTATTTGCCAAAAGCAAATGTCAGTCAGCTGAGCAACTGGGTGAGGGACCAGGAAGTGGAACTGGAAAGAGTAACTCGCGAGTGCCAGATACGAGAGCAGGAACTTCGCATCTCTCTGCAGCAGTTTGCTAGGTAAGAAGGCAGAATGGACAATATTCTACATATATGAAAGGTTGCACGCAAACCATTGTTTTAAATATTTAACCTCCGGCTTGCAAAGTTCAGTCCTCAGATGGATGCAGCACCCCGACAGAGAGTAATTCCTTTGTGCATTAGCTAGCCATGACTACAAGGGGGAGCACACGTTTATTTTAATCTTACCCAGTTCAAAGGTAGATGAGCACCAGTTGTCAACTCCATAACATGGTTGCACTTTTTACACAGTTTGTAAAATCTGATTTATTTATTTTCTGTTTAATGCAATTATGGAAACGTTCAGTAATGCAATTTGGTTTCTGAGATGCAACTGACACACTGATAGATTAGGAGGATTCTGTGCTGGCTGGTATACCAGACCAGCATGCATACTAGGAACCTCCCTTCTGCATGCTGACTTGGTCTAAGGGAGACTGGACCCCTTACTCCCCATTTAAGAAGATGGAACCTCCTTTAGACCCACCACATGTAAGGAAAGTTCTTAGTTTGATGGCATTCATCTTGTAGCTCACCATTTCCAGGGAAGGTCACCACCCTTTTACTTGTTTGGTCTTCTGGTTAGAGTGCTGTATCCTTACTGGAGGTCTTCAGGTTTGATTCCAGACTCCTCCATGAAGCCAGCTGGGTGGTCTTGGGCTAGTCACAGCTGTCTTTCTGAGCTCTCACAGTCCCACCTACCTCACAGGGTGTTCTGTTGCAGGGAGAAAAATGGAAGCTTTGTCAGCCGCTTTGAGTCCCTTTAAATGGGTGAGGAAAGCGGGGTAGAAAAGCTGACTACTCTTCTTTCTCCATGAAGCCAGCTGGGTGGCCTTGGGCAAGTTACAAGTCTCTGAGCTCTCACAGCCCCACCTACCTCAAAGGGTGTCTGTGGTGGGGAGAAGAACAGAAGCATTGTCAGCTGCTTTGAGTCACCTTAAATGGGTAGTAAAAGTAGGATAGAAAAGTTGACTAGTCTTCTTCCTCCATGAAGCCAGCTGGGTGGCCTTGGGCAAGTTACAAGTCTCTGAGCTCTCACAGCCCCACCTACCTCACAGGGTGTCTGTGGTGGGGAGAAGAACAGAAGCTTTGTCAGCTGCTTTGAGTCACCTTAAATGGGTAGTAAAAGTAGGATAGAAAAGTTGAATAGTCTTCTTCCTCCATGAAGCCAGCTGGGTGGCCTTGGGCAAGTTACAAGTCTCTGAGCTCTCACAGCCCCACCTACCTCACAGGGTGTCTGTGGTGGGGAGAAGAACAGAAGCTTTGTCAGCCGCTTTGAGTCCCCTACAAAAGGTGAGAAAAGCAGTGTAGAAAATCAACTCTTCTTTTCCTCCTCTTCCTTCTTCACACTCATATCTTAAGAATACGGACTTGTTGAACTGAGAGTAAGTTTATTTCCCCCACAAAATTGTTGTTGAGTTGCTGTTGACTTAAGATTCTATATTCTCATTTATCCAACGTATCTCTTTTATATGCCTGCTTTTGGGTTTTTGTTTTTGTTTTTTTTTCTCCTTAAGGCTTGAGGATGAGTTTGGGAGCCTGGAAGAATGGCTAAATCTCCAGGAAGAGAAATGGCAAGAAGTGCAAATGGAAAAGCCAGAACGTGAACGTTTTTATCAAATTCTTCTAAAACAAAGGTATTTTGCTGTTTTGGGGGTTTTATTTGCATTTGCTCTTTCTCTCAGAGGCTACTCCTAATGAAGTTTTTCACCAATTCCCACATGACTTATATACATAATACATATTGTAGCTTATGCTGTAGTTTTATGTGAAGCAGAGGTAACTGGGGCTTTGGTTTTGGTGGCGCTGAATCGGAGTCCGTCTTCATGAACACTTTCTAGACAAGAGGCCTGTTTGCACTTCAGTTACTGGAGTGGCCTACTGTTCCAGTGAAGTGAAGATCAAGTGCCAAGGGAGCTATCTGCACTTCAAGTGATGATGCAGTCCCAAATCGGACCACCAGCACTTGAAGTGCAGATGGCCTGGTCCAGGCAGGCTGAATCACCATGGCAATGCCCACCACAGTGTCCGGTGTCTGCACAGATGTTGCCATGGCAATTGAGAAACAGCATGCAGTTGTGCAGCTGGTGCCATGCCTCCATACCCACTTGCAGTGTCGCACCCGGATCCTTGCCCACAGCTAGTGAAGATGGGAAAAGGCTTAGTGACGGCAGCAGCAGTGTGCAGACAGACAGCCTCAGAAGCAGCTAGAATTGCTCCATGAAGTTAAGTGCGAACAGGCCTCAGGGCTCCGATTTCAGCACAGGACACTGACCCCTAATAGGAAGGGGTCCAGAGTTCCAGATTATGGGAGGCCCCACTACCTCCTATCAACCATGTTTCCCTGAAAATAAGACAGGGTCTTATACTAATGTTTGCTCCTAAAGACATACCAGGACTTATTTTCAGGGGATGTTTTATATAACACTTATACATGCCTAAGCAAATGCAATGTACTGGCCGCCTGGTGGGAAATTGCCAGCAAACTGTCAGAAGAGTTGGTATCAGCAACCTGGTTAGCTTTTAAAATGGGTTAGAGAAATTTGTGGAGGACATGTGTATCAATGGCTACTCTATGGATGCCTAGGTAGATCTTTCAGGCTGGAGGGACAAGCAGGGTGCCTCTAAGGCCATTTGCAGGGAGTCAAGAGGTATGCAGAGGTAGGGCAGATTTATACATCTCCTCCTCCTTCTCCTTCTCCTTCTCCTCCTCCTCCTCCTCCTCCTCCTCCATTTGCTGGGATTCGAGAGCAGGAGTAGGCTTGTCCTTGTCTTCTGCTTGAGATGCCCATGGGCATTTGGTGGGCTGCTGTGTGAGACAGGGTGCTGGACTAGATAGTCTGTGGCCTGATCCAGCAGGGATCATCTTATGTGTTCTTCCACCCTGCTGGTAGGCTTTCTAGACCAACTGTGAGCCAGTTTGATCTAGTGATTAAGGAGCTGGACTCTTATCTGGGAATATGGGGTTTGATTCTGCACTCCTCCATGAAGCCAGCTGGGTCACCTTGGCTAGTCACAGGTCTCTTCTGAGCTCTTGCAGCCCCACCTATTCTCTTGTGGGGAGAAGAATAGAAAGCTTTGTCAGCTGCTTTGAGTCCCTTAAATGGGTGAGAAAAGCAGGGTAGAAAAGCATCCTCCTCCTCCTCCTCCTTCTCTTCTTCTTCTTGCCTTTGGACCTGGTTGGTCACTGCAAGTGCAAACTAATGGGCAACATGGACCATGGATCTGATCCTGTAGAGCATTTTCCTATGTTCTTGTATACTATAGTCTCTTAAGCTGCAAAAAGGAAGCAATAGTCCTAATATTAATCTGTTTATTCCAGAGAGTCATTTGATTCTTTTTCTTGGCTGGCAAACTCGTTGAGGAAGTCTGGGTTTTCAAGCGATGAAGTCGTTGTGGAATCTTCCCAGCTTGTTAGCAAGTACAAAATGCTGCTCAGCCACATCCGCAAAAGCCTTGGGTTTTCTCAGGTGCTGTCTGCAGAGGAAAAAAGTTTTGAAGATCTTGCCCAGAGCATGTTCTGCTGGGTGCAAAGGCTGAAAGAATCTGTCCTTGGGCTGACGTCCAAAGAATCCAAGATGCCAGCGGACGAGCGATTGCACCAGATAAAGGTACTCAAACTGCAACAGTTCTGTGCCATTTGATCCTATCATGAGAAAATGTTTCCTTGGAACAGTTTAGTGTATTGCCAGTCAGTTGATTTTTGAATTGGTCCTCAAGCAAATTGACATACTACCACAATATATAATTACAGTGTCATGATATAGACTCCAAAAACTTCCTTCTGACACGTGGACTAGCTTCATTTTGTTCTACTCCCCCAGAGCCACAATAAACCAGCGGTTCTCAACCTTCCTGATGCCGTGACCCCTTAATGCAGTTCCTCATGTTGTGGAGAACCCCAGCCATGGGGGAGGGGCAGCTGAGAGGGGGGGGAGGGGCGGTGGGAGACTCATCATGCTCCTTCTGAAAGGATAGTTCAACCCCCAAAGGAATTGTGACCCGCAACGCACAGGTTGAGAACCACTGCAATAAACTCTTGGTCAGATACTTAAGTTGTGGCCAGTTCCTGGTTGACTGAATGCCTCCCCCCCGCCCTTCATGGGCACCTCTATGCAGCTTTCTTGGCAGAAGTGGTTTGCCACTGCCTACTTTCTGGGACAGGCTGGGATTTGAACCACCATCCTGTTGCTTTCCAAGCTCCTTAGATTATAGCTAAAGTCACTCCCAGACTAAGTGGATAGCTATACGGCGTTTTGCCTTGGTCTTCTGGAAGCAGTTGGTGGGCCACCATATGAGACATAATCCAGGACTAGATGGACTGTGAGCCAATCCAGGAGGGCTTCTATTATGTTCTTATGTTCTCTGTATATAGGCAGAGGTTGTTTACCATGGCCTTCTTTAGGGGAGAGGCCAGGGATTGAACTGGAAACCCTCTGCTTTCCATGCAGTTTTCTCTTCTGGTTCTTTTCATTTGCTCCTTCCCTTGGAGGCTACTCCTAATGAAGTATAAGTATGTGTTTTTCACCAGTTCAGGAGTGGCTACGAATATTCATAGGCATTCAAAATCCGATCAAATGTGCTGAATTTCAACATTCAAACTTGAATAGAATGTCCCGAAATTCAAATGTAAACATTCTCATCGAATTTTGAATTTCGGATCTATTAGTTTGAATTATCCAGACATTTGTATGTGTATGGGTTTGTATACGATGCATGCTTGGAGATCCTCATCTTTTCTGTGTCTGTACGCATTTGTACGGATCCATACGGGATGAAAACTGCTTGCATACAGGATAACTACAGGATGCATACGGACATGTACGTATGTGGGGAAGATGCGTACATGCACATACAAATGTTATCGACAAATGTTTGGTAAATTCGAATTGAATCTTGGTAAATTTGAATTTAAAAGATTCAAATTGAATTGGATTTTCGGGTATTTTATTTGGTTCAAGTAGTACATCAAAAAACCTTCATGTACATCTCTACTCCTGTTTAGGGATGTGTGCAAATATTCGATATATTCTTTATTCGATTGAATTCGGATTAATTAGGACATTTGACCTCGAATCAAATGTTCAGACATTTGTTTTTTAATATTCAAACAAATACGAATATGTTGAATTATTCATAAAGGATAATTTGGACATTAGCATGTATACGGATATGTACACATCACATGGATATGTGCACATCTTATTTGTACTTGTACGCATCTGTACAGTTATGTACGGGATGAAAACGGGATGCGTACGGGATAAAAACAGGATGTGTACAGATGCATTCGTGATTTGTATCATCAAATATGTATCGAATATTCATATCAGTTTGAATGTCCAGACATTCATTGTTTATTTTTATGAATTTGAATATTTGAATCAAATTGTATTTGAAAATTTCATTTTTGCACACCCCAATTCATGTTATTCTAAGCAGCAATCATTTATTTTAAATCTTGCCTCAATTGTCTTACAGTAGGATCTTATGCCATTTATTTTCTTTTTTATTGGCTACTTCTGTTTCTTCCAATCGCAAACTATTTATAAAGAGGCAATAGTCAACATTCTACCTATATTCCAGCATATAAGACTGGGCATATAAGATGACCCCCAACTTTTCCAGTTAAAATATAGAGTCTGGGATATGTTTGCCGTATAAGAAGATGACACCAGGCGTATAAGGTGACACCCGACTTTTGAGAATATTTTCCTGGGTTAAAAAGTAGTCTTATATGCCAGAATATACTGTATCTATACATTCTTTTTCAATGTTCTGTCTGTTTTCTGCGTACCAGAAGAACTGGCAAATGGGCGCCAAGCAGAGGTATTTATAAGTTTTGGCGCCATCTGTTGCTTTCCTGCAGAGTAGCTGAAGACACACCCACTGGTTAGGCATTCCTTCTCAGTTCCGTCTTCTGAGAAATTATACATTTCAGCCCTCATCCTTGTATAACACAGTCATGCACAGTGCAATTTTGACTATATGGAGCAAACAAAATGCATAATGTGAAATAGGGAAGTGCACGAATTTTTTTTTTGCATTTGCATTTGAATCTAATTGAATATCCAAACATTCACTTGTATTTTTAATGCTGGATTTTTAAACTTTGTACTGGTTTTAGGATTGATATAGTTTTGATATGTTGTTTTTAAATGTTGTGAACCGCCCGGAGACCCTTGGGTATGGGGTGGGATATAAATATAAATAAATAAATAAATTTTATTAGATTTGAATGTCTAGAATACAAATGCAACAAAATCCAATCTGAACGGAATACATTCAAATCTATTCGTTCAAGTGTTAGATTCGAATCTGAAGAGACGAATGTCGACAACATTCGTATTTGAAGATTTGTGTTATACGTATCTGTACGCATTTTGTACACATCCCATTTTATCCCATATGCATCCCATTTTTGTCCTGTACTATCAGTGCAGATGCGTACAGATACGTATGAGATGCCTTGAGATACATATGTAATACATATGTATCTGTGCATTCAAATGTTCTGAATAATTTGAACGAATGTTTTGGAACATTTGAAATTTGTTTGAGCGTTTAAAGTCAAATGCATAGACATTCTATTCGAATTTGGATGTCCACACTGGATCGAATTTGATTGAATTTTGAATATGTACAACATTTGTGCACATCCCTAACATGAAAGCATGCTAATTGAAAAACCAGCTATTAGGAAAACCTCATAGTCACTTCTTCGTGCCTCTCATGATATATGTTTTTTGTCCTGGCTTCGAAGCAGAGAAACTCTACTGCATTATAAGAGGAACAACAGCTGTGTATTGTATTTGTAGTCTGTGCTCTGTTTTCTCAGTTTCTAACACATTCTATTATCCAGGAGATTGTACTGATGAAAGATGAAGGCAACGCTAAGCTAGAAAATATTGCATCTCTTGGGGACCACTTAAAGAGTGACAGTGCAAGCAAGAACATCGCCATTCAGCAGATGGTTTCTGATCTCCGAAATCAGTGGGAGTTCACCATTCAGCTGGCCACTGAATTTCTGCGGTAAGTAAGACAAGATGCAGGTTTACACACACAGAGTCAGATACACAAACACAGACACACAGACAGACACCATACGGATTTGTATGGATATGTACAGGATGGTAATGGGATGTGTACGGATGCGTATGGACACATTCAAATGTTGTTGACATTCGTATCTTCAAATATGAATTGAAAATTTGTATGAATAGATTCAAATGTATATGATTTGAATGTGAATACATTCAAATTTACATATTCAAATTGATTCAAATCTTCAGATATTTGACTCGCCTCGAATCAAATCCTGAAAATTGCATTTGTGCCCATCTCTAAGACATACCACTTCACTACGAAACAGACCAATTCTTCTTTTAAGGCCTCATGTCTCTGTAGTTCTTGCAGTTAAGGCCTTACTTCATTGTTTCAACAAGGAGATTGGGTAGACCTCATGAAAGCTTGTGCCCTAAAGAATTGCCATTCTTCAAGACACTGCAGAACTCTAGTTCTACCCCTCTCTCACGGTCAATACATGGAGCCCTACTCTGAGGGACATCAAAGCCCCTTCCAGACTTGAGGACTAAATCCGCAGTTATAGGAGAAATCGCAGCTTCTCTTCTGTGGAGTGACGACCCACCATCTGGACGAAAAACAGCTTCCGTGGCTTCCTGTGTTTAAATGTGGTTGCTTTTAACTGGAGCTGTTTTACTGATTTCTTAAAATCTTGGTTTTAATCTTTGTCACAATATATGCACATTTTTGGTCTTGTCTTTTGCTAAGGCCTATAGACGATGGGGTAGGATATAAGTCAAATAAATAAAGAAACATTTTTATGTTGCTTTCTTATGTGAGTTTTTAAATTAGCGTTGATTTCTTTACTTTAGACACCAAGAACAGCTCCAGCTTCAAAAGGAACAGGGCAAGCAGCAAGAAGATGACATTCAAGTCGCCTTGTGTGAACGAGGAAAGCAGAAGCATGAATTAAACCTCAGTCTTCAGCGGGGTTCCCAGGAGACACAAAGCCAGTTAGCGAAGTGGACCATGCTTCTTCATGAGGTGGAAGACCTTACCCTTCTTTTGGAAGAGGTGGCAAAGCAACGCGGTGCTTTGGAGGGGTGCAGAGCCAAGCCAGTCGGTGGAGAATCTTTGGTGGCCTTACGACATCTCTGTGGAAATCTCCTCAGCCGTCTACAGGTTGGCATCACAGCAGATTATTGGTTTTTAAAATTTAAGATGGAGCAATGTCAGGATGCTTCTTAACTGCTTGCAAGCTAGAAGTGTGCACAAAGGCATATATGCTAGTTGGAAGCATATCAAACCTCCAAAGAAGGACCAGGATCATGGCATTGTATTCCTTGCAAGCTGGGACCTCTGTGACAGAAGGGGTTGGTGAAGGTTGTTGAGATTATCTGATAAGATATGCAAATATCTCATTTGTAGCAGGGTGCATTCAGCAGATTACACAGCAAAACGTGATTCCTTCCTCTGAAGGCACAATCAGATTAGGAGAGACATGATTCATTTCAAGCAGAGAAAACTTTATTCTTAATGAGTGCATGTAAGAATACATAAATGTGTGAATACATTTGGTTGCATGCATATATGAAAATAAATGCAGGTATACAACTTAAACTAAAATGAATATACTGTTACAGCTAATAACTTCTTGGCTATTATAAGCCTAAAAACACTCTGCCTAACTGGCTACATGATTGCAGCTTAATCTAACTTAAGTGCTGCCTAACTTAACACGCTTAGAGTTACGTGATTGCCGAGAGAACATAAGGTAGGATATTGTCAAAGCATAATGCAGAATAATAGAGCATATAAAATGGATGCTTAAAAGCAAGTTACACCCATGTGAGACTCATGGGTTGTATTACTTAATGCCCATAAATGGTTTGACCCAGTAGTTGTGAACAAACAAATAGCATTCTCATGGCCTTAACTAGTGGTCTCACACAGAAATAGCACTGTTATGTTTATGTCTGTATTGGAAAAGTGTGTTAAGCAAGTGTTGTTTACTTCTTCTTGCTATGCTGCAAGCTAAGCAGAAGAACATGGAGTTAGGACAGGCTGAAGAAACCAGGCATACTTTCCAGAAAATTCTAGGCTGCACAAAGGTGAAACCAACAGTGATGAGCAATAGAAATCACCTTTTTCTACTGCTCTCCATTTCCCCCTTGCACCATCCTTTGCAGCTAGGAAGGATCAGGGTCACAAGGGACTAATGATGTTGCCACCACACACCTTGGAGCAATCCCACTGGCACTGTGCCTTTTCCTGGTCCCTGGAAAGCCTGAACAGGGTAGAACATACAGAAACGTAGTAAAACAATTAACCACATTTGTACATAGAAAACTAGAGGGTGGGGTAAGGATTTTTTTTGGGGGGGGGGAGCTGCACTGATTCTCTTTGTACAGGGAATTGTCTTCACATAGACGCGTCCAGTTGTGCAATGTGCCCTGCTTCAGTATGGAATGGTTCAGTGGTCTGATAACTGGGTCAGTCTTAACATGAGGAATCCAAGGACAGCAAGTGTACTAGGACCCCCCTTTCCCCATGCTGGTAACATCTAGGGGAGACCTGCCCCCCCTTAGATGCCACCAACCTGTGGAAGGGAAGGTCCTAGCGTTCTTGCTGGTCTGGTCAAGCTGATGTGGTAATTGCCCTAATTCAGCAACTAAGCCCAGTGTACACTTGCAGGGCCCACTTGGCTCAGTAACAGCATCTTGGGATAGCTTGAAGGGCATGGGATCAGCATGATTCCACAGCCCTAGGGCCTGGAAAGTACTAGAAGTTGCTATCAGAAGCACTTCCACAACACAGGAAAAAAAATTACTCTGGCTGCATTCCTATGCAATGAAGAAAAGTACCCCTAAGTCAGCATGGATCCAGTTTAGAGATGTTTGTGGGTGGGTTGTTCGCATGCTAGTCTTCTCCTCTTCACTGTTATGAATGCTCTAGGCTGGAAATGATGAACTAGTTATGGGATGAGATCACAAGTAGCCTCACGCTAGGGTCTCAGAGGTGGTTTTAAGCTGCTTCGCCCCCCCCCTCCATGTTTGAATATGGCCTTTGATGGCACTTTCTGTCCGCCCTCCCATTCTGTTGCCACTGTGAAGATTTATCTAGGAGGTCTTTCCACTTACCTCCCTTAATCAGGATCTAAGATGATCCAAATTTAAGTAATGGATACTTCCCTTAATCCAGATCTAGTAGATCCGGATTAAGGAAAGTACCGAATGTGTTTCCACTGGTGGTCTAGCACCCAATAGCATTGGGTGCTAGCTTGCTTGCAGTGGAAATGCTGGAGCACCCATGTGGCGAATCTGGATCTACCCACATGGGGCCTGTCTGTCACCCCAGGTGTTTTGGAGGACAGGGGGTGCAATCTCCATAGACTTTTTGGAGAATCTCCAAAGCTTTGAAGACTCTCCGGAGCCTTTGACAAAGGCATTGCTCTCACATAGGGTCCTCTTCGGAGCCTGTGCTATTCTTTGAAGGCAACTTCAGAGGAACTTTGGAGCTGGCTTCGGACAATGTGCACGGGCTTCGATGCTTTGAGTCTTGGTGCACCCCCCAACCCACCCATAGACTCCATTGCCCAATAGTGGTTGAAACAGGCTCTGTATAATCCAGATTTGATGCCTGAAGACGCCATTGTTAGACCCCTTTAATGGGGTCTACAGGAATCCAGATTATAGGTCCTACAGGACCTATGTGATCTAGATTTCCCTATAACTGGTGGAAACAAATGTGGCTCTAATGGGGTCTGTAGTGGAAACGGGATCTTCCTGCTCTGAGCCAAATTGGTCCTTAATGGGTACTTAGTGCTAGTGGAAAAACATCCCTAGTGTACTTCGTTGTTGGCAATCTGACTGGCTGAATTTCCAAAGTGTGGAAGATGACCAACTTCCAGAACCCCTGCTTGTGCCTTAAAAATTATCCTTGGGCGGAAGTGTTGAAGCCAGGAAATGAATGTTCCTTGTCTTTGAGGTTAGCACTGCCATGAGAGAGGAAACACGCAGATAGCGCGCTTCCATGACTGAAGGAAGGACTTTGGTTCTTCAAGTGGCAGGATCCACCACCATGCAGATCCTTCCTCAGTGTCGACTGCTGCTTTATTACTGCTTTACTCGAATGAAAAAGGAAACAAATAGCTGTAACATTAGGTCAAGGAAAGGATGTTGTGGTTTACAAGGGGTCATACTGTGATAAAGTGCAACAACTGCTTGAATTCCAGGCCACAGTGAAACTTTTGGAAGGTCATGTGGAGGAGGAGCAGCGCTGTAAAGAACTGATAAAGCTCTTGAAGGTCACCCTAAAGGAACTCTTGGAGCCCACCAACACGCATCAAAAGCAGGTCGGTATAAAGTTGTGGAAGACGCAGAGACTTCAGCTAGAACATAAGCCTATCCTCGTGCAGTTGGATGAGGAACAGCTGGTCTTGAGAAGGGCTGCATGTGAACTGAGCCATTGGGAGATATTGCCTTCAGTTCTTTCTCACAGGTTTCATTCTCTCTTGGAGAACTGGCTTGTCCCAAAGGATGAGTCTTTTGTGAGTTGGCAAGAGTGAAGTGAGAAGCTGCTCAGTCGTCAAGATTTCTTGAAGTTTCTTTCTGCGGACATTTCACTTGTAAACTCAGGGGCCTTGTTTTACTTACCCGACTGGTATGGCTGAGGGGGGATTTTATGTTCTTATCACCCAGTTGCTAATATCACACAAAGAAGAAAGAAGAATAGCGTGTGGAAAGGCATAAGGGAGCACACATGTGTCCATGGGCTGGTTTGGCAGGGGGACCCATTTCAGCAGTGCACCAAATTGTGCCACCAAGATGGGTTCCCTTAAAGCTCCGAGGCCAGAACTTTTATTTCCGGTTATGGAAGCTCCCACTGTAGGCTCGAAACTCACATGAGCTTTGGAGTACCACAGTGCAGTGCTGAGCCTGTCCAAACACGGGATAGCCTTGCTCTGGTCCAGCACAAGTGAAAAGGGGAAAACCTATGAAGAAACTTCTAAATGTGCATTTCTTTGTGAACATGTGGCTTTCAGCTTCAGTGAAATAATACCTGCCTGTGCAAAATCTCTGTGTGTACATTAGGGAGCACTCATGTCCCTTGATTAAATTGTGTGTGGGGGAGGATTTTTTACTTGTTTTTATAGAACTGTTGGCTTTCCCCGAGCAATTCTCTTGAGTTTTTATCCTAACAATGTCTGTTTGTTTGCTTGCTGTTTTCATAGCAAGGAGAACTTTAGCAGCTGGAAATATTCTTCAATTCTTTTTTTTACCCTCTTCTTCTTTTTTAAATTTTAGGTGCATCAGAATACTCTTTTTCAAATTGAAGATACATTGCAAGAGATTATAGATGTTCTGGATGCTACCAGGCAGACGTTTTATCCACTGGACCTTATGCATAGCAAGGATGTGATGGATGCACCAGAAATAAAACAAAAGAAACACTTTAAAACTATGCTGGGGCATATGGAACTTATGGGCGTACAAAGTAACACACTCAAACAAAATGGCAGATCTCCTGGTGAACCACAGAGTCAACAGAAGGCAGATGAAATAGCAAATGGGGGGAAACTGGCAGGTTCTGCTCTTCCTTTTGCTGCTGGAGAGAACAGTGTAACAGAATTGCGTGATGGAAACCAGAAAGAAGAACCGGTAAGTGTTGTGAAGTAGAGAAGAAGAAGAGTTGGCTTTTCTATCCTGCTTTTCTCACCCATTTAAGGGGACTCAAAGCAGCCGACAAAGCTTTTCTATTCTTCTCCCCACACCAGACACCCTGTGAGGTGGGTGGGGCTGTGAGAGCTCAGAAGAGAGCTGTGGCTAGCCCAAGGTCACCCAGCTGGCTTTCATGGGGGAGGGCGGAATCAAACCCGGTGCTCCCAGATAAGAGTCTGGCTCCCTAAGCACTAGACCAAACTGGCTCACCAGTAGAGGTTAAAACCATGGTGTGCCCATTGAAAATGGAATTACACTCATTTATAAGGATGTGCAGAAATATTTGTAACATTCGATATTTGTATGAATGTTTCGGAACATTCGTAAATCGAGGAGATGAGAAAGTGGCAGTGCCAGTCACATCTGCAACGGGTCCAAAGTGCATTTGACATGGATTGAGAGTGGATTCAAAGTGCATTAAGGGTGGATTTAATACTTTCAGAGTGGACATGTTACGTGATATGTATCGGATACATATCAGATACATATGCGTTCATAATGGGTATTTGTATGAATTCGTACAAATACATTTGTATCGAATAAAATCCCATCACATTCGAAGGGGATTTATTTAAACGAATACAAATTTTCTTACATTTAATTTGATATGAATCGAATGCAAAACAAACAAACAAAAAAAACAATTTGTGCACATTCCTAATCATTTATTCTTCCTTGATGGAAAAATGTAAAGAATGCCCTCTTTTTCCTCATGAATGTTGAATCTCTGTAACAGTGGTTCTTAACCTGGGGTCTGGAGATCCCCAGGGTCCCATGAAGGCCTCACAGGAGGTCTGCAGTAGGCCAGGGTGGTGTTGAGGTGTTGGGGTGTGCAGGAGATGCCAGGCGGGATGTGAAGTGAAGAGTGGGGGTCCGTGGCAGCAGAAGTTGTATAAAGAGGATCTGTGGTGAAGAAAAAGTTAAGAGCAGCTACCCTAGGATATCTGGCTAAATATAGCCCCTCCTGTGTAGATCTGTCTGAATTTGGGATTCATCTTGAGAGGGCTGTTTTTGTTTTCTGATCTTGGCAATAGGGTGATGGGAAATAATTTTCTCTTAGATGCTGTCCATTTGGGGAAATTCTCCCCTCAGAGATCCCCTCAAGTCATATGTTCTCAGACAGATGCCAAAAGGGTTATTCCTTTTGTGTATCTACTAACCATGACCGGAAGGGGGAGCCCACCTTGATATAAATTTGCAAACTTGTCGGTGGGCTCCCAGTTCATCCTTCAGTCATGGAACTAGCCACATTGCTTCTTAAATTCGCTCATGGATTCTTCTCCCTCAAAGGACTCACAGGCCTCTTCTGAACTGGAGTTCTGGTTATTGACCTCATCTCTGCCTCTTACTAAACTATGGTGTTCTGCAACATACCAAATGCAACACAGCAAACTCATACTGCATATAAATACTTACATTTATATTTTAATTGGCTGAGGTAAAAATTACTCCATCTACACTGATGAGTTAAGCTAGAGTGGGCCATTGGCCCTCTCTGACAGGACTCTTCCCACATTTGGAAGCCTTTCAGCTCCCCTCAGTGGAACACAAGGGCTTGGGAGGTTTTGTTTTTAAGGCCAAATTGCCAGTTTCCTTTGTGGTGAGGATGGCATCTTAGGGACTCAGCCCACTTTGGTGTTCCTAAGAATTACCCAAAGATGTTTGAAACAATTCCTTGAAATAATGAAGCTTTGTTTTTGAGCTTGAAACAGACCCTGATTAGAAGCTACTGACACGGTGGACATTTTTCATGTATGTCAGGGGTCCCTTGGTTATCTTTGTAATGTTTTATCAGTCTGTCAGGCCTTAGGACCATGCCTTTCTTGATGGTGTTGGATGAGCAAAAGCAGGCTACAACATCTGTTGGCAAGACACTTTTCAGAAAGAAGTCCTTTGGTTGGCCCTTAATAACTGTAGGCTTCATTATCTTGCCATGTATGGTGATGATAATTTTTAGCTTTTCTGCCTGTCTCCGTCATGGATTTAATGCTTCTCATTTTCCTGTCACTTAAAGGAAGAACCTTCTGGAATGGAAGATGAGATGAACAGAGAAGCTCAACAACTTTTCCAGGAATGTGCGACAAATAAAAAGCAACCCCCAAGCTCTGTAGCCACAGAATCTAAAGCAGGATGGCCTTCGTTTACACAGGTAGCTTTATGATATATAATTCTCCCTGACAGCATTTTCCCATTAAAATGTTTGGCATGGTGTTTTTGAGAAGTACTCAGGAAGGGGACAGCTGTTGGAAAGCCCATACTGTGATAGTATCAAAGTTTATTTTTGAGGAGATGAACCTTGGAGGTTTGGACTGAGGGAGGAAGGTGGCCTCAGGATCAGCATAGAGGAAACACCGAAGAAGAAGAAGAAATGTTGAGCCAGGATAATGTTCTAGCTAGCTGCTCCTCACTAAAATCCACACACCCCCAAGGCCCTGAGGCTAGGACCCTTTGTTCCTAGCCCTCAGTGGTATGGGCGTATGGCCACGAAGCACACAAAATCTAACCCGCACCTTCCTACTGACCCAGGCCATGCCTTCCTATGGTTCAGATCAGTGGGCTGGGCTATTCCAGACCTACTGATATGGATTAAAGGCAGGTAAGTGCATAAAGGGCCTAAGATTCCATTCGTGGTTTTCGCTACTGTGATACTTTGCTGGTTCAGAGGACTCAACCCAAGAATGTAGACAACCTATAGAGCGAAGTGATAGGTTTCCTGCAAGAAGAGAAGTTTCAGATTTACAAACGGTTAAGAGCTCTCGACAGCTTCTATCATCGCAGCACTTGTGACTGTGAGGTTCTGCGGCGTAAATTTGCTTTTGCCTGACCTTGGATGGCCTCCTTCCTATTATCCTTTTCCATGATAAGTTCTTTCCATTAAGAAAGCAATTGACATTTCAGTAACTCTGGTCCCCAGGAGGTTATGATTTCCCTTTCTTATATTTCTCCTCTTTTCCTTCTCCAATTCCATTTATCAAAAGCTGAAAGGTAGCTTGACAGAAGGACGCAATTTCCTGAGGGTGAAAGGCAGGAGTGGAACGCAGTTGCTGAATCAGGGCAAATGTTGTCTAATGATCATCTGCTCAATAAGGCGCGGCGGTGGCGGTGGTTGGGCTTAGAAAAGAAATTGCTCGCAATGTGCTGCTGGCCAGAAATATCTGAAGCCACTTGGCCATTAATGAATAGAAAAATGATGGGGACCTTCCTTTCACCCTCAATTATTACAATCCCATCACCAGAAAGAAAGATAATAATTTTGCTTGTTGCACAACTGCCTGAAAGGATTTTGTTAAGTGCTGTTATTGAACACTGCCAGATCTTCAGCCATGTAGCCAGCGCTTGAGATGTTTGCACTTCAACTTCCCATCTGATGGGAGGAATCCTGAGGCATGGTGTTTCAAGTGGCTCCTTAAATATGATTCACCATGTGACACGATGAACCTCTTGATTTGCATGATCAGGAGAGGCTTTCAGTATGACTTCCGCCCCCACCATGTCATGACTTCACCATGACCCTGCAGTTGTATAGCAGATCGGATTATGGGTTGGCATTTCTACCCTGCTTTTCTTGCCCATTTAAGGGGACTCAAATCAGCTGACAAAGCTTTCTGTTCTTCAGCCCACAACAGAATACCCTGTGAGGTAGGTGGGGCTGTGAGAGATCAGAAAGAGAGCTGAAACTAGCCCAAGGTCACCCAGTTGGCTTCGTGGAGGAGGGCGGAATCTAACCCAGTATTCCCAAATAGGAGGCTGGCTCCCAAACTACAAACTGGCTCCCTAAACTGTAATTGGTTTGTAAAATTTACTGCCAAAAGGGATGGTGATAGCACCTAGCCTGTACAGTTTAAGAAACAGACAAATTCATGGAGGAACTTTTCAACAGAAGGCTTTGAATTGTCATAGGAATATAAGAGAAGCCCTGCCAGATCAGGCCACAGCCCATCTAGTCCAGCATCCTGTCCCACACAGTGACCCACCAATTGCTTCTGGTCATCTCAAGCAGAAGACAAAAGCAAAACCTCCACCTGCTCTCGAATCCCTGCAAATTTCCATTACAGGTATCCTGCCTCTCTCTCCAAACTGGATATGGTACTTAGGCGTCCATTCTAGTAGCCATTGATACACCTGTCATCCATGAATTTGTCTAATCCACCCAGCCATCCAGGCTGGTTGCTGTTACCACCTCTTCTGGCAACAAATTCCATAGACCAGTGGACCCTCTGGGTGAAGATGAAGAAGAGTTGACTTTTCTACCTTGCTTTTCTCACCCATTTAAGGGGACTCAAAACAGCTGAAAAGCTTTCTGTTCTTCTCCCTACAACAGAACACCCTGTGAGGTGGCTGTGGCTGTGAGAGTGCAGAAGAGAGCTGTGACTAGCCCAATGTCACCCAGCTGGCTTCATGGAGAAGGGCGGAATCCAACCCGGTATTCTCAGATAAGAGTCCGGCTCTCTAACCATAAGGGGTTAAATACTTCCCCTTGTCTTATCCGACTCTCCTACCCATCAGCTTCATGGAGTGCCCCCTGGTTCTAGTGCTGTGTGATAGAGAAAAGAATTGTCAAAAAACTGATAATAAAGGGCATAAAATTGAATTTGACAACAGCACCACAAAATCATGTCACCAGCTGACACACGTTTCAATGAGTATTGAATGTCTGCAACCACTGACTTTATTAGCACAAGGGAAGTGCTTCAAATGATCTCTTATGCATATTTAACCTTTGGAACCTGCTACCGTAGGATGTGGCGTTGGCCCCCAGCTTGGATGGTTTCAAGAAAGGTTTGACCCCCTTAATGGAAGTCGGGGTTATGAATGCCTGTTGGAAGTAGGAGGCAGTTTGCTTCCAAATGGCGGTTGCTCCGACCCTGCAAGCAGAGCAACCTATGTTCTCATATCCCACTGGTGGATTCTCTTTTGCAGCTGGTTGGCCACTGGGAGAACTGCTGAATTAAATAGGTCATGGGTCAGATCCACAGGGGCATGCCTTACGTTCTTATTTTTTTAACCTCGTTCTTGCCTGATATGATTAAGCATTACATAAACGTGCTGGGTGGGAAATGGGAAAAGGAAGTTGCCACCACTGCTTGCCGCTTCAGAGATTGGTGGTGGGCACACATGAGGGCAAACTCTACCCTTGGAGAGCTTTACTAGAGTTTATCAGAAAGCTGAATTCCCCACCTTGGTGGCTGTTTGCAAATCTTATGGAGGTGGCAGTACATTCGACCCCCAGTATCCACTGATCCTGTAACCGCGGTTTCAGTTTCCCATGGTGAGCAGATCAGCCTGCCACCACCCCCTGTAGGCACCATTAAGCCTACTGCAAGCTCTTCCATGTCCTGGAACAGGCAGGAAGTGCCCCCAAATGGCACACAATTTCCCATAATGCCTTTGAAATCCCATGATATTTCACAGGAATTATGGGAAATGGAGTGCATCGCAATAGAGATTTCTCATGATTCTTGTGAAATCCTGTGGGATTTCATTGGAATTATGGGAAATGAAGTGTATTTCCCAGGTTTGCTATCATCTGCCGTTTTACATAGGGCCTGGGACGTATCCCCCGCGGATACAGCGACCCGACTGTACCTGGCCTGCCCATAGTCTGCCCTCTGTCCAATTTGCGATCATATTTCCAGTTCTACAAAACAAGCCCTGGGCACTAACAAGCACTAACTTACTGCTGTTAGTGAAGTTCTGTCCACTTCTGGGAGTAGTGGCAAGGTGAATGCCATTTGCTCACTTTTTGATCCAGCTCCCATCCCTCCTGCCACTGTAGTTGCTCCTTTGGATGGTGTCTGGATGTGGCCTCCAGTTCCATTCTAGCTATGTAGCAGCCTCCATAATTTCCCTTCAAAAGCACAATGAATCACACAGAACGCATTGATTTTTGCACAGGGTAGGAAGAGATACGCGCCACAGCAGAGACACATGTTAATTGAGGTTTGGTCTTGCTTCCAGGATTCAGAGGCCGGATCGACTTCCATAGACGACATTCTGCATGAAGACCAGGCAGATGCAGTATATGCTGACTTGGCAGAAAAGGTCAAAGTGGTGAAGATTCCAGCTGCAGAGCTAGATATTGTGCTGATAACTGACCAGCTGAAAGAGATAGAGGTATGGAAACGACCTATATTGCCCTTTTCATCTGTGGTCAATGATCTTTATCTCAAGTAACATGGAAGCATGGGATCCCTTCTTCTCACTTCTAGTGTTCTCATGAACACACACACACACACGCACACACACACTGCATGGTGGCTTCTACAATGTGGTACAGTCACAGCCAGGGGAAAAAAATCTGTATATGTAGCAGCAGTTCCTGGGTCATGGCCTATGAGATGATGGTTAGACGCCTTCCTTTGATTCTGTGGTAATATATAGTGATGGGTGAAAAATATTTGCCACTTTTGCAATCCATACGGATTGTGAATGTTCGAAATTTCACATTTGAATCAAATTTTGGGCTATATTTGAAGAACGAACTTCACACATGATTAAAGGTGTCCACAGTGGGGTCTTCAGGCATCTTCAAGATCTGGATCTCCAGGAAGACCCCATCTCAAAGATCTGGATCTTTAAGATCCATATCTTTGACTGTGTATGGCAAAAGGGGGAAAGAGTGTCCCTGTTCCCTCCTACACCATTTTCCTTTTGTATCTTATCTCTTTAGATTGTAAGCGTGAGGGCAGGGACCTGTCTAAGATTAATATAATACCTTCAGGTATAGGGCAGGATAGAAAGACAAACAAAAATAAACAAATAAAATAACTGATTTTTTTTTTAAATTGCAGAATTTGTGCGCTCAGTTAGAAAAGCAGAAAGCCCAGGCTTTGTTAATGTCCCAGGGAGATTTCTTGACCGAGGCAGAAAGAAGTGAATCCAGGCTACCAGAACCTCCCAGCATAGATTCTTCCAGATGGGACGTCCTACTGCAAGAGTTAATGGCGATTAAAGCAGCAAAGGAGAATCAGTTCCGTTTAGTTAATAATTACCAAGAATGTCTCGCTGCTGTTCAGTCATCAATGCAGCATTTGTCAGCGGCGAAGGAGAACATAAAAATGTGAGTATGTCAGTCAGGTTTCTACATCAATTGGACTAGCACACCTGTCAGAATTCACTGAAAAGGAATGTATATCCTTCCTTCCTTCCTTCCTTCCTTCCTTCCTTCCTTCCTTCCTTCCTTCCTTCCTTCCTTCCTTCCTTCCTTCCTTCCTTCCTTCCTTCCTTCCTTCCTTCCTTCCTTCCTTCCTAAGGTATCGGGCGTAACAGCCATCCATTGGTATCAAGCAAGTACAAGGATGGCCAACTGGCAGTTTAAACAGCTTGCTTGTGGCGTTGCCCTGCAAAAATGGGGCCCAGATGGAAGGTGTTGTAGGCTGTTTCTGCACTCACATCAGGTCAATCGGGATCAGTGGGTCTGGAATAATCCTACCCATTGATCTGGACTTTGGGCAGGTGTGGGTAGGAGACAGTGCTGATCCTCATTAAGCCATGAGGTGGCTGCAAAGCTCATGTAGGCCTCACGGATGCGCTCTCATGCCTCCAGAAGCTAGAAGTAGATGTTGCTAGCCTGGGGGAATGCTTTTCAGCAGTGTGCTGTGGCTACACCCTCCCCCCTGTAGTCGAGCATGGTGGCATGCCATCTACACGCCTCCCATGTTCTGGAACAAGGTCCTAGTCCTTTTGGTGGACCCAGTTGGTGTTCCATCTAGTGAAGACAGAGCCAGACTTAGAAGCAAGAAGGTCTCCTCCTTGGTCTACTTTAATATGTGGATGGTAGGCCTAGAATGTGGCCTAAATGGACCTTAATTTGGATCTAAGGTCAATGCAGAAAGGACCATAAATATCTGTAGCTCAGGGACAAAGCATCATGCAGGAGGCCTTATTCTCCAGCGACCCTTACAGCTGAAGGAGAGGAGAGGAGAGGAGCGACTCGTCTCATCCAACTGATGGTCCATCAAGAATGGGCAATCCTGAAAGGTATTCAGCACACCAGTTCAGTCTCCATTATCTCTGGGTAAAGCTAGGAGATCCGTATGGTTGAAATTTTCTAAAGAGCCGCTGGCAGTCCACATGAACAATATTGAGCTAGAGACAAGAACGTCTCCTCCTGGATTTGTAGGCAAAGTCTTCACCAATGGTTCCAAAAAGATCACTGGGAGTGTAATGAGATAAAAACCAATAACATTAAGTTAAAAAAAGAAACCCATAAACACAGACCATAGAAAAGAGTCCTCTTAATTATGCATTGTGTAAAGCTGTGTAAAATCCTTTTGCCTCTCCTGGTTTCTTCAGGCTTCAGTGTTACTGGGTAACCTCTTTTTCTAATATTTTGGGGAAGGAAGAAAAGCATCCCCCTAATCCACTTTGTCTACATAATGCATCATTTTATACACCTCTATGATGTGTCCTCCTCCCACTTGTCTCCATGCTAGACTAAAAAAAAACAAGCCTGCAGACGGCAGGTCCCTATTCTGGGATATCATCTAGAATAAGGCCCAGTCTAGAAAGGGCCATACGCTGGGTCTTTTGATACTTGTGAAACATGGATATCTTTTAAGTATGGCAGATATTACTTAAAACTGCCTTTAATAGAGTGAGTTAGTTTGATCTTGTGGTGAGGGAGCCGGATTTTTATCTGGGAATACCGGGTTCGATTCCACCCTCCTCCACAAAGCCAGCTGGGTGACCTTGGGCTAGTCACAGCTCTCTTCTGAGCTCTCACAGCTCCACCGACCTCACAGGGTGTCTATTGTAGGGAGAAGAATAGACAGCTTTGTCAGCCGCTTTGAGTCCCCTTAAATGGGTGAGAAAAGTAGGGTAGAAAAGCCAACTCTTCTCCTTCTCCTTCTCTTTCTCCATACACTTAAATCTTTTTCTTTCCAGAAGGGGCCCTATAGAAGACACACTTCTCCTAGAAAATATTAAAAGGTGTTTGGCTTCCATCCATAAAGAGAGGGTCCTTTTACAGAAGCTGAAAAGCGAACACGAAAGCCTGTCTAGACACCTAACCAGTATGGATAAAGAATTAACACAGAGCCAGGTGTCTCAAGTGGAACAATGGTGGAAACAAATGGAGGAGTCTCTTCAGAGGAAGCAATTCCAGATCGCAGCAGAAGCTGATGAATTTAAGCTTTTCAGGGACAAAGTGCAAGACCTCCAGAGGTCTCTGCAAGAGCAACGTCATTTGCAGACAGGCACGGGTTCCTGCAGTGGAGGGGACCACATCCACCCAGCTTTGTTATCTACTGAACTGCAAACTCTTAAACACAGAGTGTCTCTGTTAAGGAGAGATGCCGAGGAGCGGATGAAAAGGATTTGGAGCGATTCTGGGAAAAAAGCCCTGGAAAGTGCCATAGATGATCTCCAGAACCAAGTGGA
Source organism: Aspidoscelis tigris stejnegeri (assembly GCA_023333525.1). Lineage (NCBI taxonomy): Eukaryota > Metazoa > Chordata > Lepidosauria > Squamata > Teiidae > Aspidoscelis > Aspidoscelis tigris. The sequence goes on along the minus strand of JALMGA010000003.1, from coordinate 106,430,386 downwards.
GGAGTTAGAGCAGCTGACACCTAGAGAGGACACCAAGATTTCTAGCCATTGCCCCCAGGTGTGTGAAATCGTAAAGAAGGTAGAGGAGGCCATTTTGTGGGCCAAAATCTCCGTGCTTTGTGTTGATGAGAATCTAGCACTTTCCCCAGAAGACCTTTTGTCCCAGATTGAAAACTGCAAGGCTCTGGTCCGTGGAGCTGAGGAGAGGGAAGCGACCATTAAACAGTTGGCCGATGAGGTCCGTAACCTCACTCCCTGGCTGGAATCGAATGAAGCTTCTGCCCTAGACCTTCTTTCACAAAAGTTGCAGACCTGCTACCAAGATCTTCTCCGGAGATTAGTTCAAAGGTCAGAGCAACTGGAATCCCAGCTTGAAAAGAGGCAAAAGTTGTTTGCTGACACAGAAAAGTTTGAAGCCCAACTTGGAAATATAGAGAGAAGATCCATCCCAGATGGCGGCAAAACAAACCTGAAATCTGAGCTAGATCACCAGCAGGCCGTTTTAGAAGAGACTGGAAAGGAGGTTCAGGAAATAGAAGGCCTTGTGGATGCCAATTACCAAGATTTACCCCAAGGTTTAAATGTATTTGAGCGGTTGTTTCTGAATGACTATCTAAGAAGTCTCCGAAGCAGAGCCAAGAGGGCTGATAGGCTAATCCAAATTAAGCAATCAGTAGTACAAAACCAGAGAGATGCTTATACAAAACTCTTAGAAAGAATAACAGCATTGCAACAGGAACTCAGTAGTCTCCATTGTGATGAGCTGAAACTGGGTCCAAAGGAGATGTTACATCCAGAGCAAGCAACTGAGAGCAAATTGTCTGGGATTAAAGAGAAAGCTTTAATGGTTCAATCGAGTTTGTCATATTTAGACAAATACAAAGAGATTTGGGATTGCCTAGGTCTGGAATGGGATACACCATGTATTAAAGAGCTGCAACGCGAATTTTGCAAAACGAAGGGTAACTTCGAGCAGAAGGTTAAGTGCCTTGCTAACTCTCAAAAGGCGCTTGGTGAGATTGAGGCTATCATTTGTAATTTGCAGAAACACTGCAACGCTTTAAAAGATTGCTCGGAATCCGCTTCGCAAATTGGCCTGTTGTCAGGGAAGATTTTGAGTTGGAGAGTGGCTCATGCCAGATCCTTGTCTCAGGAGGCCCTTGGGCTGCTGAGCAAAATGGAGGCTGATGGCACCTCTGTAAAGGAAGCCAAGATGCAGCAAATAAAGAAGCTAGGGGAGAAAATAGATGGTTTGGCCCAGACGATCCAAGCAATGCAAGAAAAATCCAGACGCAAACAAGGGCTCCACAGTCAACTGGACCGTAGTTTAGGGATCTTAAAAGGGGTGAAATCTCAGCTTCAGCTCCCGCTGCTGCTGGACTTGGAAACTCAGACAATCATGTATGAAATGGCATATTGCGAAGTGCTTGAAGAAGTGGTGGAAGGAGAGGCTCGTTTTTCTGAGAAGTTAATAGAGAAAAAAAGTGAGGCTCCAGAAGGAAAATCTCCCTCTCAGGACAGATTGGAGACTGAGCTGGATGAACTGCAAGGCCTTGAATTTCAGCTGAAAGCTGACATTGCTGTGCGGAGAGTAAGTAATGCTAAACGACAAGGGTATTCTCCCAGACCTTTTGTAAAATCTGCCTTGACCCAACCTGAGGAGGGGTTCCACTAGCACTAAGTACCCCTTAAGTACCCATTAGGGACCCATTAGGCTCAGAGCAGGAAGACCCCATTTCCATTAGAACCTCATTTCTTCATACCTGTACTAGGGAAATCCAGATTAAATGGATCCTTCAGGACCTATAATCCGGATTTCCTGTGAACCCCGTTAAAGGGGTCCACAGTCGGGTCTTCAGGCATCAAATCCAGATTAGACACGTTGCCCCCGCAAAGTGTGGCGTGACAGACATCTCCCACTTGGATAAAGACGGATGCTCCATGTGGGTGCTCCAGTGCTCCCACTGTGAGCTTGCCTAGCACCCATTGCTACTGGGTCCTACACTGCCTGTGGAGACGCATCAGGTACTTCCTTAGATCTGGATCTTCTAAATCCAGATTAGTTGAAGGACCCATTTCTTAGATCCGGATCATCTTAGATCCGGATTGGGGTAAATGGAACCCACCCACCCACCCGGTTTCTTCTAGAAGTCTTAAACTACAGCCGCCTTCAGATCCAGTGCTGGTTTGAGGGACTGGAAGTCCAGTCCAAAACATTTGGTACTGATGGTGGCTGGTATAAAGGTTGAGCTTATGGAGTTCTCTCTGCATTGGTCTGCTTAGCTGATTGTTGGTCTGCTGTGTTTTGCTGTGCTTTAGTAAAGTTTTTAGTTAATTTTGTACCTTTTCTTTACTATCTTCTGATGTCCCTTTGGGGTTGAAGTTGGGACTCTCTGGCCATTTGTGTACTGGGACGGTAGACCAGAGACCTGTTCGCACTTGGCCATATTCTGGAATATATTGCAGGATAGACGTCTTGTTCGCATGCCTCACTTGTGGCCTGCTATAGCCTGTGTTACCGTGTGGACAGCAGGCCCTTATTCTGGGATATAATCCAGAATAAAGCCAAATGCAAACAGGCCCAGTTCAGCAGACCCCCTAAATCACGTTAGGCCTGTTTGCACTTAGGCATCTGGTATGCAGTTAAGACAGCTCTGGTACAGATACTCTTGTAGCAGAGCTGTAGCAGAGCTGTCCTAATTGCATCCCAAAGGTCTAAGTCTGAATAGGCCTCTTGTCTGCACTGTGGACCACTATGTCACATCAGATCAGGCATTGGACTAAGCTATGTCATGAAAATGGCACCACAGTCCACTCCAGCCCAGTCTATGGACTACTTGTAGGTTATCCAAAAGCATTCCAGGATGGTGTACAACATAAGCCTCTTGTGTGTGGATGGCATATTTTGCCAGGTACCTGGAAGCAACACTGGAAATCCTTATTACTCGGAAGTGAGTAATAAGGGTTTAGGTCTGAGACTGTGGAGTAGCAGCAATTGATGGACACATCCCTTTGTTTGCTGCTTCCCAGTGTTTGGTAAACAGCACACATTCAGGTGCATTCAGGTGCAGGGAAGAAGAGCCCCTCTAAGGCAGCTCAGAGATGTCTCAGAGATGGTTCTCTGGTGGGATCATTCACACCCTAGAAAAGGTGGATTAGAGATGGGAAGGTAACATGAGGTCTACACACTACTTTGGTGCTATTCTTTCTGTGTGTGAACATAGAATCATAGAGTTGGAAGGGACCTCTAGGGTCATCAAGTCCAACCCCCTGCTCAATGCAGGATTTCCTAAACCGTCCCAGACAGATATAGGTCCAGCCTCTGCTTGAAGACCTCCAGTGAAGGAGAGCTCACCACCTCCCATGGCAACCTATTCCACTGAGTGATTGCCCTCACTATCAGGAATTTTTTCCTAATATCTAATCTGCACTGACTCCCTTGAAGTTTCATCCCGTTGTTTCTAGTCTTCCCATCTTGTGCAAGTGAAAACAGGGACAATCCCTTAGCCATTTGCTATTTGCATAAACATGATCATGACCATGCAGCAATTACATGGGCTACCTGTTGCACTTCCTGAGGTAGGATGGCTTCATGCTTTAACTGTGCATATTTTCACATTATTAGTTTGGTGACAGGAAGAAAGCGGTCACACAGTCTGAGCACAGCTCTCTCCAGTCCACAATAGCAAGACTTAGGTTCTCAGACATCTGTGAAAAAAGTCCTGCTATACAAGTCTCAAATGTAGAAAATCTTGGACCTTTTCTGCACTGGTCCTTATTTTGGATTATATCCCAGAATAGAGAGCTGCCATCCACATGCTACTGCAGGCTGCAGCAGGTCCCAGGTATAATTCAGAATAAGGTCCAGGGCAGAGAGCCCTGGACTTACCTGCCATGAAGCATGATGGAAAGGTTTGGACTGGAACTCAGTAATCTGCATAGTTCTAGATGTTGCAGCCTAGCTGCTGTGCCAGCCCTGAAGTTCATGTGAGTTTCATAGCCAGACTTCACAAGCTCTGCAAGCTTTTTCATTATGCTGCCAAAATGAGTCCCCAGTGAATGGGAACATGGAGGTGTGCACTTTTTGCATGCCTCCATGATCCAATTTACTCGCTTCTAGAACCGTGATGGACCTGTTCAATTAACTCCACCAGTTATCCAGATCAGGAGCCTCTGGATTTGGACCATGCTCCAACTGGTGTTGACTGAGTGTATTAGCAGGGAGCGGTAGGGATGTGCATGAATGTTCTAAACATTTGAAATTCGGTCAAATTTGATTGAATGTGGACCTTCAAACTCGAATATAATGTCTACACATTCAAATTTAAACATTCAAACAAGTTTCAAATGTTCCGAAGCATTTGTTTGAATGATTTGAAACATTTGAATGTACAGATACAAATGTACACATACGAACGTACACATATGAACGTACACCATTGGCAGGCTTTTATATATCTTGTAGATTGTATGCCATTGGCAGGCTTTTATATATCTTATTGATTTGATTATTTGCTTGTAAAGCACTGAGTTACATGTACAGTGCTATAGAAATAAACTATAATAATAATAATGTACACATAAGTATCTGTATGCATCTCATACGTATCTGTACGGATTTGTATACAAAATGCATACAGATACGTATGCATTTTTTTTTTTTTGCATTTGAATTCAATTCAAATTGAATGTCAATTCAAAATGCATACAGATACGTATGACACATATGAATGTTGTCAACATCCGAATCTTCAAATACAAATGTTGTCGACATTCATATCTTCAGATTCAAATCTAACATTCAAACGAATAGATCTGAATGTATTCAATTCTTATCGGATTTTGTTGCATTCAGATTCTAAGCATTCAAATCGAATCAAATGCTTTGACATTCAATTTGAATTGAATTCAAATGCAAAAAAATAAATAAAATTGTGCATATCCCTAGAGGGTGGGATCTGTCTAATCCACACTAATGTTCAGGCGAAAGAGGCCCCAAGGAGAACCACAGAGTTGCCGGATCCAGAATTAAAGTAGGTGCAGAAAGACCCCCCCCGTTTGCATCTTCACGTACAGTGGCAAGGGCACCACCCTGTTTTCAGCCCAGTTGCCATCCAAAGCTATTTTTTGGCAAGATGTGAAGTTTCACATGAATCTAGGATCACCACTTCCAACTGTGCTTCTGTGTTCCAAAATGGAGATGCAGAGGGTCTTTTGGAGCTGTGATCATGGTGCTATTCCCCATGTCCCTGTGCAGAAGCCATCTCCCTGGCAGTGTGGAGGCCTGGCCCGAAGTAGGCCTGCAAACATAAACAGATTCTTCAAGTGCCACGATCTACTGCATTTAAAGACTTTCTTTGTTGTTTTAAAAATATTTTTATCCTGAGCAGAGCACCATAGAGGAAGCGTTTCAGGCTGTGAAGTCATACAATGAGGCTGTTGAGAAGGCTGCTGAACTCTACAGTCAGTGTGAAGCCCTGCTCCACCCGTCTTCGCTCAGCTTGGAAGAACTAGAAGAGTCCAATCTGCTCTGGCACCAGAAAAGGGCAGAATTTGAGTCTGCAAAGGCTGTGGTAGAAGAGCTGGCATCTACAGTGGAAAGCAAAATTGATGCCAAAGCCAGAAAGCAGTTGGGAAAAACTCTTCAGGACCTAGCCACTAAGAGTTTGAAAGTAAAAGAGCAGGACCAGAAGAGAACATCTGATATGCAGAGGTAGGGCAGATTTACACATCTGCTTGTGCTTCTTATTATTATTATCCATTTGCTGGGATTCGAGAGCAGGAGTAGGTTTGGCCTCGTCTCTGCTTGAGATGCCCATGGGCAGTTGGTGGGCCACTGTGTGAGACAGGGTGCTGGACTAGATAGCCTGTGCCCTGATCCAGCAGGGCTCCTCTTAGGTTCTTATGTTGTGGTATTATTATAGGATTCGATGAATTCATGGAAGGTGGGTGTATCAATGGCTACTAGAGTGGATGCCTAGGTACTAGGGTTGGAGAGTCAAGGCCATTTGTAGGAAATTGAGAGCAAATGAAGGTTTTACCTTTGTCTTCTGCTTGAAGCCCAGGAGCAATTGGTAGGCCACCATGTGAGACAAGATACTGGACCAAATTGGTTGTGGCTTGATCCAGCAGGGCTCCTCTTATGTTCTCAAGTTATGTTCCTATGACAACCCCAGCCTTAACATAGGCTGCCTCCAGACTAGTGGAATAAATCCGCAGTTAAATCTAAAAGCGCAGTGATGACCGGGCATCCCAACTGGAAAGGCAGCTCCGTAGCTTCCCTTATTGGACCTGCAAGAGTTGAGGAGATGCGCGCTGTCATGCTGGCTGAGGCAGCCAATCAAATTTTTGAGCTGCCCTTCCTGCTTAGCCGGTGTCTCGTCTGTATTCTGTCTGCATTGGCTTAAAGCTTCTGATTTTCTTTATACTGCTCAGTGAGCGTCACTGATCCCGCATTAAGGTAACTGTGCAGTCCTGATCATATAATGCGATGCCATGACGATCAATCAGTCATTGTGTGTGACAGCTTGATTGGGACTGTGCGTTCCAATGTGCAATATAAACTTGTCTGGACGCAGCCATGGACTGGAAAGCATTTGCCTCAGTAGCTCAGGCCCTCGTTCATCTCATGAACATGAGTTGTAAGTTTCACCTGATCCAAGATGCAGCAGCTCCTCTAACTAACTAACTACAGTTTGGTCTAGTAATTAGGGAGCTGGACTCTTATCTGGGAATACCGGGTTTGATTCTGCACTCCTTCATGAAGCCAGCTGGGCTGATGAAGGTTTAAAATGACGTTGTGTTCACAGCCCTAGTCACTTCCTGGTCTGGTACTCTCGCCAGTGTGGAATCGCCTGTCCTGTTGATCCTTCTAACTTACCATTTCTTATATTGTCTGGTATTATCGGCTCACATTTTTAGGCAACTGGTGTTTTCCACAGCTCCTGGGGATGCCAGTTATTAAATTTCAGGCCTTTTCCCACAAACTGTATGCTGTGCTAGTGGCCTACTGGAATCTTAATTTATAATTTCCAGCATAATGATAGAATATGAGAATTATATCCAAAAGGAAAACAAAGGAAGTGCTTAGCCAAACTGTTGTATTTTCATACCTGGCTTTCTTGTTAAAATATTGAAAGCAACTTCCAATGAAAGTAATAGCCATAATGATAATTACATCTACTTCAGTATCTTTCCTTGGCAGCAGTGCTTTCCAAACATCTGTTCTAAGCATGCATTAATGATCTCGTCCATCCTTTGTGTTTATTGGTGTTTTGAGTGAACTGCCAGCAAGAGAGAAGTAAGCTCTGTCTAGGTTTGATTTATTTGATTTACTAAATTTCTTAGGCCTCCCATGAACTCCTTCCACAGCTGTTCAAAGCCTGACTTGCCATCCTGTAGGTGTGCGGGTAGATGGCAAATTGCTGTCCAGCCTCATGGGTTCATGACATGTGCTGGCTATAGGACCTGTAGATTGAGGGCATCTGGGGGTCCTCTGAGTCCCCTGGTTAACTCTGGCTGCCTCTAGATGAGATGTAAAGCCTGAGATTATCCCTGGGCTGTGGTCAGATTGCCACACATATCCATAGCAATCCCAGCATAGCCCTGGGATATTGGGGTGATGTCCTACAATATCGTTACTGGGGGGGGGGGGGGGAGGGAAGAATCAATTCCCAACCTGAGTTTTTAGTATAAAGCAAAAAGACTTACCTCAGATGGATGACAGGTCCTGGGATCCACCATTTTGGACATGGCCGCCACTCATGTGCGGAGCCAGGCCAGACCCAAAATGGCAGCCGTGCATGTGTGTGGTGCAACATTCACACAGGTGGTTTTGTGGGAGCAAGTATCCAGACCAGGTAAGTCCTTTCGCTTGCCCCATAAGATTGGCCCGCTCATCTGGACAAATAGCAGTTACACTGGAAATGCTTTCTTGCTTAATATTGCAGCCTCTTCCATCAGTGTGAAGCTTAGAAAGAATCATTTCATGACAGGCCACAGTTGATACATTTTAATTTTTTAAATCATTACTGTTGCAACTACAGATCTTTGGAGAGGTATCAAAAATTCAAAAGGTCCAAAGAGATTATACGTGCTAATCTAAATGATATGGAAAGAATGCTTCAGAAGTCTTTGCTGCATGTTCCGATGTCATACAAAGATGCTTTAGAGCACTCAGAGCAAAGCAAGGTAAGTCTCATCGTTGTTAAAGAGGCCCTTTCTACACTTACTGTTGGTCTGGATTAAGAGGCCTCATAGTCATCCCCATCCACCTTTAATCTGGATTAAGTAGGCCCTACCCCTGCTGGTTTGGCTCTGTCTGTTGCCCTGGAAGACCTTACTCTGGATCTCTTGTGGACCCATTTAATCCGGTCCACAATAGGACTGAGAGCATTAATCCAGAACATGGGAGGCAGGCAGATGGATAACTCTGTGTTCCAGAACTAATTTGGGGGTGGGTGGGGTGCTTTTTAGTGGCATACCGTAGCGTCCTGCCAACCTCCCTCCCCCAGGCTCTGAGATGAGACATTTTTGGTCCTAGTCCTTGGAGATGAGGGCAGTGGCTGCAAAGCTCATGCAAGCTTCTCAGCTTGGGGAAAGTGTGGGCCAGATCAGTGCCTTCAGTGCAGACAGTACTGATCTGGTTCACACCCCCACATGATCTAGATCAATGGGCCCAGTTACCAAAGAACCAGAGTCTTCAGCAAATCTGCACAGAAATGTCTGTACTCACACAAATATAATGAGGGGACACGCTAACTTGATTCAATAGAACTTTAAAGTGTGTGTTTGTGTGTGTGCGTGTGTGTGCCCATGCACATGTCTTTGTGTACATATATAAAATTGATGTCACAACAGCCGAATTATTAAATTATTTGTGGTAAAAGGGATTAGATACATGCCAGGGTTTTCAAACTTTGGCCCTTTGTGCACTGACCTGTTGAAGCCATGTTGAAGAGCCACCAAAGCCACTTCTGGGCCTCATTGGTTTGCAGGTTAGTGCAGATCTGTGTGGTCCTGTCCACCACTGGTATGTTCCATCCAAATAGGATTGGGAAGACCCTGATTGGAATTACCGCTAGAGCCATTTAAACGGAACTACTGGCAGACTAGCATGCCCTGGTCCAGAATGTGGAAACGTGCAGAAAGCATGCTGCCATGTTCAGGACTACTGAGGGACCCATCTTGGCAGTGCAACAATGGTTCCCACAGTGGCTCTGAGGCTAGGAGCCTTTGTTTCTAGCCCTTAGGGAGGCTTGGGGCCTGGCCACAAAATTCGTATGAGATTTAGGGTTGGGATTCGCCTGGACTAACACCTCTCTGTAGATAGCACTGTTCCAGACCGTGTCTTTTCTGTGATCGAAACCAGTGGGTCTGGCTGGGACAGACTCACTACTTTGTAATACAAGCCTTTCAGTGCAGAAAGGCCCTTTGTTGCTATTCTGTGAACCACTATAAAGCTGTGTTCACACCTCAATTTTAATCCAGTTTCAGTCCACTTACAGAATGAGAGAACACATCAGCAAAATGACTAATCAATTTCTTTCTACTTTAGCTAATCCAAAGATAGATTTCTGAGTTAGGTTATGCTGAAAGAAACAGCTTGACACTTTACTGATATAATTTCTCACTCTGAAAGTGAACATAAGAACATAAGAGGAACCCTGCTGGATCAGGCTACAGCCCATCTAGTCCAGCATCCTGTCACTCACAGTGGCCCACCAATTGCCCATGGGCATCCCAAGCAGAGACAAGGGCAAACCTTATCCTGCTCTCAAATCCCAGAAAATGGCCTTAGAAGCATCCTGCTTGTCCCCCCCATCCCAGCCTGAAAGATGTACTTAGGTATCCATTCTAGTAACCACTGATACATCTGTCGTCCATAAATTTGTCTAACCCTTCCTTAAAGCCATCTAGGCTGGTAGCTGTCACCACCTGTTCCGGCAGCACATTCCATAAACCAATGACCCTCTGGGTGAAGAAATACTTCCCCTTGTCTGATCCGACTCTCCTACCCACCACCTTCATAGAATGCCCCTGCTTCTGGAGCTATGTGATAGAGAAAATAAATAAATAAATTTTCTCTATCCACCTTTTCTATACCATGCATAATTTTAGATACAGTCCCCTCTTAAACGCCGTCTCTCCAGACTGAAGAGGCCTAGATCTTGCAGCCTGGTTTCGTAAGGGAGGTGTTCCAGACCCTTAATCATTCTGGTTGCCCTTTTCTGCACCTTTTCCAGTTCCATAATATCCTTTTTGAGGTGTGGTGACCGAAGTTGTACACAATATTCCAAATGTGGCCTCACCATAGATTTATAAAGAGGCAAAATCACACTTGCTGACTTGTTTTCTATTCCCTTCCCAATTATTCCCAGCACTGAATTAGCTTTTTTTGCCGCTGCTGCACACTGGGTTGACACCTTCATTGAACTGTCCCCTAGAACCCTGAGATCCGAAATGGGATTAAAACTTAGGTGTGAATGCAGGGTGAATTTCAGGGTGAAAACTGGCATAGAAATGTAAATAATAAATAAATCATGAGCAAATTGGGGCAGGCAGAGGAAATTAGTAGTAGAATGCTGGGAGTTGTAGTTCAAGAAACATCTGGAAGCCTGCCCTTTGAGACATCTAGGATATGGTTCTTGAGTGATGGGTTAGTTACTTCTTATTAAAGCATAGCATTGTTTAGCATTATGTATGAACACAACAACATTGTAGTTTAACATGCTGACTGGCTGCATGTATTTTGCAATCTTATTGTGCAAAAACCTGCATTGTGGCTTTATTATGTATATATGAAAAAAATAAATTATCATAGACTTTCGCATAGGAGGGCTGTTTTATTATACTATGAAAGAAGACCCAACCGTCTAAGTGTTTTTATTTTTTAAAGACAATGGCTTCTCAGCTGATATCGGTTGAAGAGGATCTAATGAAACTGAGACAAGGTGCTGGAGAGCTGAACTCAGTGTGCAGTGAAAGTGATTGTGTGCTGATCACCATGACTGTGTCGGGGCTGTGGCTAAAATGGCTTTATTTGCTCCGGACTGCCAAAGAATGGGAGAGCAAATGTGAAGAACAGGTCCAGGAGTGGAAATCTATCAGTGAAGACGTGAGTAGTCCACATGCTACATTTGTTTTTTGAGGGTTTTTTTTTAAAGATCCAGGGCAGATTTTGCTTGTTTTGGGTAGTGATGGCAAAGAACCCCCACACCCCCGTTTAACATTAGAAGGAACTAGGGCAGTGATGGCGAACCTTTTGAGCTCAGTGTGTCAAAATTCGCAAGAAAACCTCGCTAAACTCAGGTGCTGTGTCACTTCTAGAAATATCCATAATTTTGTGATATTTGTAGCTCTAGTAAAAAAGTTATATTTTTGATATATGTATTTTATTAAAAGCAAAAACAAATAATTCTTTACATTAGTGACTTTTGTTGCTAAATCTTCAATTGAAAGTTGGTATTTCATACACTTCAAGAACAAGCAAGCACTACATGCCCAGGTGCCAGGGTGACCATGTGTGTCACCCAAAAGGGCTTGGTGTGTCACCTGTGACACGCGTGTCATAGGTTGGCCATCACTGAACTAGGGCCTCTTCAAGACTTGCAGAATAAATCTGCAGTTATAGGAAAAATTGCAGCTTACCCGCTTTGAAGCAACAACCCACCATCCAGACTAAAAGCAGCAAGAGTTAAGTCAGGGGGGCGCCATCACATGGGATGAGGCAGCCAATCGTATTTCAGCTGCCCTTCCTGCTCTCGTTGTCTCTTCTCGCCGCCCCACCCAGACTGGCGGGCAGATTCACATTTACTTTATACTGCCCAGCGGGTGTTCTCAGACAGATGGAGCAGAATCACATAGGGTGATCTCCGGTGCCACAACTGCCAGGGGGAGCCCTACTTAAGTTTTAACTCCAGAGGCTTGTCTGTAGGGCTCCAGTTCTTCTGTGGTCGTGATGATGGCTACATCGTCAGAGAACAGGAAGCTTTGTCAGCCTCTTTGAGTCCCCTTAAATGGGTAAGAAAAGTGGGGCAGAAAAGCCAACTCTTCTTCTTCTTCTTCTTCTTCTTGTTGTTATGATGGGATAATGTGCTGCCCTCGATCATAGTGTGTGACGCCCCCACCGTGACTGCACATTCTGCTGTGCTGTATTAAGGTGTCTGGATGCACCCTAGGTATACCAACTCCTGCTCACTTTCTGAGCACTGATATCAACTGGGCCTTAAGCTGAATTTGGTTCACTTTATATCAGTCTGGATTAAAAATAAAAGGGAATTGGTTTGCTTTGAACTCAAACTGAGCTGCCAAATTCCAGGCTTAAGTATCCCTTCTGTCTTCTTACGACTTGGAAAGAAATTGTCTGCTTCAGATGTTTAATCTGTATTTTTTATGCCCATTACTACCTTGCACCTTAGACCATTGATTCATGGTGTCAAAGCTGGTTTGTGTGTATATTTGTAAAGGAAATGAGCCCCCAGAAGGGAGACAAGCTAATTTGCCCACTGGTTAAATGATGAGTGAACTCCTTGTACTTGATATAGCTTAGAAATTCCCACTTTGAGCATAAAATAAAGGGGAGCGTAATGGCAAATGTTGCTCATTCTCTTGTCAGCCAGGTGAATTGTGACTATCATGAGAGAAAAAAACAAATGAAACACAGAGGGCTCAGCTATACCTAAGGTTTAATCCACATTCAATCCATCTTCAAAGTGAAAGAATGCATTGGCAAAATGACAATTTCCTTCCACATTATCTAACCCAAAGGGGAATTTTCAAAAGCCTTTCATGGAGAAAAGGTTGTTATCTTTGGCACTAAATGCTGATTGATATTGAAGTTGACTTGGGGAAATGGAAAACTGTGAAGAAGGGCTCATGGATTATGCTAGAAAAAGTTTCTTTTGTGAATGATAATTCCCATGATACCCCAAATCATTTATTTATTTTTTATTATTATTTTCTCTCCCTATTCCCTTCTCCTTGTGTGTCTTATCCAACCAGATTGTAAGCCTAAGGGTAGGACTTTTATTTGTAGACTTTCCATTCAGGAAGGTCCAAATGGAGGGTGGAAAGTCCACAAATAACTTGGATAGAATGAAAAAGTGTAAGCAATCTGATCTGAATATGAACTGATTAAAGTTTATAGTGTTGTGACCACAGCCCAGGGTTGCAGTGATTTGCCTAAAAACAAAAAGCAAAACAAAAGCCAACTGTGACCTTTATTTATAAACATAATTTCTCCCCTCTCTCTTTCTTTGCACTCTTGTGCCCATCTTCCACTTCAGTTGGAACGGGAAGCCATCATTCTAGATAATCTTCAAGAGGAATTACCTGAAAGCCCCAAGGAGAAAGGGAGAGCCACTAAACAGGAACTGCAAGAATTTCTGGAATGTGCAAAATATTATGAGGAAAGTGTGGATACAGAAAAATTGTTGCTGCGCTTAATACTTCAGCGATTAAAGAACATTCTGAGTGTACCGTTGTGCCATGAGGGTGAGGGTAGCTCTCCAGTGGTGAATGAAATCCACATAATGCAAGATCGAACAAAAGAGTAAGTAACCAAGTATAATTAAGCTAGAAATTCTTTCAATTAAGAACTTAAAAATGTAGGAGGAGCTCTGCTGGATCAGGTCACGGCCCATCTGGTCCAGCATCCTTTCTTGCGCAGTGGCCCACCAATTGCTTCTGGGTGTTGTCAAGCAAAAGATGAAGGCAAAATCTTCACCTGCTCTAAACTCTCTGCAAGTGGCCTTTAGACGCATTCGGCCTGTCTCTTCAGCCTGGAGGCAATACCTAGCCATTGATAGCCCATGAATCTGTTTGACCCTTTATTAACGCCATCCAGGATGCTTAGTGTCACCACCGCTTCTGGTAGTAGATTCCATAAACTGATGACCCCCTGGGTGTAACAGTTACAGTACCTGGCTGGGACTTGGTTTGAATTCCTTACTTGGTGACGAGATCTCAAGGGTGATCTTGGGCCAGTCACTGCTCACTGAATCATTACACAGTTGGCAGAATGCAAGTTCAAAATAAATAAAGTCTGGAAAGCAGAGATTGTGTATTTGATCTCCAGCCTCTCTCCAGAGGTGGGCAGTAGCAAACCACTTCTGCATGCCTACAACACCCGGTATTCCCAAGTGGTTTCCCATCCAAGTATCAACCAGGCCCAACCCTGCTTAGCTTCCGAGACCAGGCGTGCTCAAGGTGGTACGGCCATAGGGTACATCTGCATGCATGCCAAGAAAAACATATGAAGGACCCAACAGAGGTGCCCATGTAGTCAACCAGAAGTTGGACCTAACTTGATGGCACTCAACAACAGTGGTTACAGTCACTAAAGAGAAAGAGTGGAAAACCTGGGGCCAGCAAGAACAAGCACTAAACTAGGAGTTGCAGTAAGGGTCTTCAAAATTCTACAGCTTAAATAGGAGGTGGATGTATTCACAGAATCCAAGGTTACTGGTGGTTATGTTCACAGAAGTATGTTAGCTCTGTTATCCATGGTGGTATGCACCAAAGAGAGATGGCTGAGGTGGAGGATGTAGCTGATCTCAAGTCTTATTTGTGCGCCTTCCAGGCAAGGCACAGAATGCTAGACGAATTGGTCCTCCGACCACAGCAGCAAGGGCTCTTCTATTCTTTGCAACTTGATTCCCAAGATACCTGTTCTGTTCTTGCTTTAAGAAAAATCTTAAGGGTAATTCATTTTTAACATTAGGCAGGAATTCCAAAATATCTTACAAACATATGTGAATAATAAAAATACAGTTAGCATGATCTGGCACCTCATTGAAGAATGGCTAGTCATTTAGTGATGTGGTTATCAGTTAAAGCTGAACCAGGGCCTTTGTCCACTTAATAGGATTCGTTTTTAGTGCAGAGGCTAGTCCTGTTCTGGACATTTTCTTCTAAAAGAAGAAGAAAGCTCCCTCCCTTCCTAGGCAACTCCATCCCTGTTGGGATGGAATGCAGTCCAGCCTAGGCTACCAAAGTGGCCACCTGTACTGGGACCCCAATAGACCCCTTTTTACAGGTCTACCAGCATGCCAAGGGCAGCTAAACTGGCCCAAGGAGGCGTGTGGGAACACACCTCTCTGTTCTGATTTAGCAAGAGGACTGATTTTATTGGAGCACCAAATTGTGACTTTGAAATGAGTCCCCAGTGGAAACCAAGGCTAGAAACTTCAGTTCCTATCACTTAGCCAGACTAGAAATGGCTTTAGAGATCAAGTGATCTCTGGAGCCAGTTCAGGAGACTGTCCCAGGACAACCTTCCAAATGCAGAACTCCTAGCCTTAGTGTGTGGACCTGATTCTGCTGCCAGTGCAGCTGCAAGATGGGCTAGTCCTGCTGGAATATTCCAATAAGTGCAGGAATGGCCCTAATGTTGACATTACCATATAAAGCCCTAAACGGATTGGGCCCTGGGTATCTGAAGGAGCACTTTCTCCCATATAGACTTGCCAGTGTGCTGAGATCTCAAGGAGAGGGCTTTCTAGTAGTTCCACATGCAGGAGGGCCTTTTCTGAGGTGGGCCCTAGACTCTGGAACAGCCTCCCTCTTGAAGTTTGCCAGGCGCCTATAATGTATAGTTTTCGGCACCTGGTGAAAACATATCTTTTCAAGTAGCAAAATCTTTGGTCCTATAGGGAACAAAGTTAGAAGAGTAGCCTGTATCCCATAAGATTAGTACCTTCTTTTTCCTTTGGTCCTTTCCCGGAATAAAGAGGCTTACCACACCAGCAGCAGTGGGCATGCTGCTGCAAGAGATGAGGAGAAGCTAAATTGGGTGGAGGTACATGGAAAGACAGAATTGCAGAATTTGGGAAAGTGGGGGGGGGGAGGGCATGGGGGTAATGGAGATGGAATAGGCATCCAAAAAGGAGGTGGAAGGAATGCTGGTGCAGACTGTAGAGATGTGTGGGAAGGGAAAAGATTAGAACATGGTGATCTCTGTAACTTGTGCCCTTGAAAGTCACGCTTCAATAATATCTGGCTCACCAATTCTGCAGATGAAGGATTTGTAAACGTGGAAGGCTTTCTGTATTCTTTGCCTAGATTGTGAGGGGCTCAGATTATCGGATCAACAGAGTGCCTCTGGTCTCAGGTTCTGACGCGTCTTGATACTTCCACTTAATGCAGTTTTGTCCCATGCAATTTCCTTAGGTTGTGCCAGAAGGTCCAGAAGCAAAAGGATGCTGCAGAGGCTGAGATTGGGGACAGGAACAAAGTGACCGAGGACATTGGTGTGGTGAAGATAGCTTTGGCAGAAATTGGATCTTTGCTCCAGGAAGGAGAAGCACTTAATGAAAAGGCAGCAAATCTTGAGGTTGGTGAAACAGGTTGCATCATATGGGTATTGGGGGGTTGGGGGGATACTTCGTGCTTACTAGGCAAGTATGTTCCAATCTTTATTCCTGATGAGCTTTGAGCATTAATTAAAAAACAAAACAAAACAACAATTCTCCAGTAGCGTCAGGGAAATTTAATCTTGAATGCAAGAAGCAGAAGAGCATATTTGGTCTAGTGAGCCAGTTTGGTCTAGTGGTTAGGGAGCCGGACTCTTATCTGGGAATACCGGGTTTGATTCCACCCTCCCCTACTAAGCCAGTTGGGTGACCTTGGGCTAGTCACAGCTCTCTTCTGAGCTCTCACAGCTCCACCTACCTCACAAGGTGTTCTTTTGTGAGGAGAAGAATAGAAAAGCTTTGTCAGCTGCTTTGAGTCCCCTTAAATGGGTGAGAAAAGCCGGGTAGAAAAGCCGACTTTTCTTCTTCTTCTTCTTCAAAGGTCTAAGAATCATTGAGGATTGTGAAAACAATTCTGGAGGAATTGGCCTTTGGTCTGGTGCTGAAGAGGTTTCAGGGATGACAGAAGTTCAGCTGTAGCTATTAGTGTTCTTTCATATGCAAATACGGTACTAGGTAAATTCATCTTGCTTTGGTTTCACATTTACAAATTTCAAGGCTGAAGGGCCTAGAAGGCAATTCCACAATGGCTGGTATACCAGAGCAGCAAGTACAATAGGAGAGCAGGTGAAGGTTTCGCCTTTGTCTTCTGTTTGAGATGCCCAGAAGCAATTAGTGGCCCCCTGTGTAAGACAGGATGCTGGACTAGATTTAGGGTGGCCTGATCCAGTAGGATTCCTCTTACATTCTTATGCTCTACACCCTGGTGTGGTCTAAAGGAGACCCTCGCTCTGGTAGGGGGTGGGGGGGTTGAAGGGGATGGGACCTCCCTTAAACAGCACCAAGGTGAAGAATGGAAGAGCCTACCACACTTGCTGCTCTGGTATATCGGTCAATGTGGAATCATCCAGAGAGACTTTTCTGGTTAGTATAGATTACTGAGATACAATTGCTGTCTGTTTCCTTTCATTTTCTTTCTTTCAAAACTTTTGTCACATTAGCAAAGATGCCAGCAAACTAATACAGTTATAATTAGAGTAGAAGTTGCGTATAGCCCCTGGCTTTCTGGTGTTCATAATGTTGCTTCATCTATTTGCTTGAGTTTTCTATGAATATAAAAATCAAGAGAAAAATGTTTTTAAAAAATTTAAAATTCTCTGCACACAAAATGAAGTCTTAAACTGTTTTCTGGTTTACAAATGGTGTTTGTTTGGTTCTATATGTGGCTGATATAGCTAACATTACTTTTTCCATACCATTAGTATAACATCAAAAGCTCAAGTGTAGTTTCCAAATATCTAGATTCCAGTACTGTTTAAGGAAATCTATGATGGAGCAAGAAGAATAAACCCCACTGGAAGTTAAATGCAACAGACTTATGGTCCCAGAAGCCTTTCCTTCCAGGGTTTGTGCATTTATATGTGTGTTCTGTAAGAGGATGTAGATCAGATTAAATTTCTGGGTCACAAACAGTAGCCAACTGTCAAGTTCCTTTTACCTCATGAAACTGATACTCTTCATGAAGAACTGGAACCAATTGTTCCATACGGATCTCTCTCTCTCTTTTTTTTTTTTTGCTACTGTGGTACAAAAACAAGTCTTTGAACCTATCCTTACTGCTTTTTTGCTGCATTTTATTGTTGGTCAGACTGAATTTTGGGAAAAGTTCCTTCCCTTTGGCAACAAAATCACTCTGTAAAGGTGGATCACAGAAGCATTTTATGGTCTCAGGATATTATTTCATTCATCAATAACACTTTGACAGGACAATGAAATGGTATCGGGTTTAATTTTATTCTTGGTGGGTTGAAAAGCGTCATCTGACCAAACCACACAAACCTCCCTCAGGTTTTACCTGCTTGCCTGACTAGTCAAAATGAGGTTTTTAAACACCAAAGTTACCTGTCTGTATTCTTGGGGTGGAAGGGCCTCTTCCTCCAGAGAAACCCTATTAATTCCTCCCTTTTTAGGAGATTCGGAGAGCGCTGGACAAGCAGAGGCAAAACCTTGAGCAGATGATGGATGGACTGCGGATTAAGTACTCTGAAATGTATACAATTGTTCCTGTTGAGATTGAAACACATCTGGAAGATTGCAAGCAAACTTTACAAGACCTGGAAGACAAGGTAAAAGACGTGTTTGTTCGTTCTGAAAGTCAAGGCTTTTTATATTGGGATCCAGATATATTTGCACTGACATCCTGCTAATTATTTGGAATTTCAGAAATCCCAATAGTCTTTCACTTGGATAGTGTCTTGACCTATTCTACTGTTTTCAAGTGTTGAGCAAGCAGTGTATAATCTGTCAGAGTAGAAAAGGTGGAAGGAAATAGTGAACCCAGGGATGGCGAAAAATGTTTGTCGCCTTCGCAATTTGTACATTTGACATTTAGGATTTAAATGGAATATAGGCTGTATTCGAAAACTGACTTTTGCATGCAAAGTGAAAGCTTTTATGCCTTCTTTTGATGCTTCGAAGGGGATTTGGACCTGATTTGGAGCCGATTCAGGGGTGCTACTGGTGGCAGCAGGTATTCAACACAAATTTGAAGCGAATTCAAATTCATTTCAGTGTCAAGCGTGCACGTAACTAAGTGGATTAGATACTTCAGTACAGAATCGCTAAAGCACACCAGCAGGTAGTTTCCAGGCTGCCCTTTGGTGATCTGAAACGATCTGGCCAGCTGTTGAGAGTTGGGTCTGGTCTGTACATGGATGGGAGGCCACTTGGAAATGCCGTGTATTGTGGTCTACATTGAGGTGTCAAAATATATCCCAGTAGGAAGCAAACCAATGCAAGGAGGCAATGGCTACAGCCTTCAATTGCTGCTAAGAAAACTATATGTGAATTGACTCCAACCTGAGAGCATCTTTTCTATATTACTGGGACTCACTAAGGAAGAAGAAATGTCGGGCATAACTAAATATGATATTTTGTTTTTGCTTTGTGTTGTTTTGGGTTTCTCTTCAGTTCCCCATGCCACTGAAGTGTTTTATGTTATCTTTTCCCCCCTGCAACTATGGTAGGTCAGTACTGAACTTGAGAAAAAATCCCCTCATTATGTCACGAATAGAAGAATAGAGGAGATCAACAAAGGCCTCCAAGCTGTTGAAAACATGTTGCAGCAAAAGAGCGATAATGTGACAAAAGCGAAAGATATCCAGAAGGTAATTCCTTCCTTCCTTGGTTCCTTCCTTCCTTACCTACTTCCTTCCCTACTTCCTCCCCCCCTTCCCTACTTCCTTCCTTCCTTCCTTCCTTCCTTCCTTCCTTCCTTCCTTCCTTCCTTCATTCATTCATTCACCGGGCCTTATTCTGGAATATATCCTGGAATTAGGACCTGCCATCTGCATGCTAGTACAGACTAAGGTAGGCCATGGACATAGCCCCAAACAAGTCTAAATTATTTATAAAAATTGAAAGCAATGAAATCAGAAGCTGCACTTTCAAAAGCTTTTGCCATTAACAGATGCCAGTTGTATAATAGGCAATATCTAAAGTTAGTCCTTGCGTTTGTTCATGGTGATACATTCATCTACTCTGAACTGAACTAGAGTACTAAACTGAACCAGTCTGGTCTAGTGGTTAAGGAGCCGGACTCTTTTCTGGGCATACCGCGTTTGATTCCGCCCTCCTTCATGAAGCCAGCTGGGTGACCTTGGGCTCATCACATCTCTCTTCTGAGCTCTCACAGCCCTACCCGCCTCACAGGGTGTTATGTTGTGGGGAGGAGAACAGAAGCTTTGTCAGCTGCTTTGAGTCGCCTGAAATGGGTGAGAGAAGCGGGGTAGAAAAGCCAACTCTTCTCTTCTTTATATAGAATACCACTTTAAAATATTAAAATAGATTATTGACATATCAAACCCCTGCAAATGGTCTTTAGAGACACCCTGCTTGTCTCTCCAACCCAGAAGCAATACCTAGGCATCCATTCTAGATAAAAATATAAGAGGTGCTTTGCTGGATCAGGCCACAGCCCATCTAATCCAGCATCCTGTCTCACACAGTGGCCCAGCAATCACTTCTGAGCATCTCAAGCAGAAGAGAAAGGCAAAACCTTCACTTCCTCTCAAATCCCTGCAAATAGCCTACAGAGGAATCCTGCCTCTCCTTCTCCTGCCTGATTTGTGGTTGTGCATCGGGTACCACTAGCAATAAGGGATCATGTCACCTTAGGCCCGCCTGATTTTGGAATGGACTCCTTGTAGAAGATTGCCTGAAGCCAACAGTTTTGTTTTCCCAGGCTTTCTCAAGTTCAGGGTTCTAATAGATCCATTGTTATTTTATAGTCAGTTTTTAAAACAAGATTATTCTCTCCTTGTATTGAGTGGATTGCAACACGTAATGCAAGTTAATTATGTTCTTGTTGGACAGATGGATCAATTTATTGTTGCATGGTGTAAATTTTGCGGCTGCAGTTTTGACATGGATTTTTACAGTTGTGCAAGTGATATTGAGACTTCTGTAGCTCAAGGCATTGCTAAGTTCAAACAATAATAGCATAATGTTGAAAATGCCACCACCACCACTGATGATGATGATGATGCAGTGTAATCTGACATCCTCTGTTACCACCAGAGAGCCTGGGATTTGCTTGACTTATGGCATTATAAAATGAATGAATTGGATTCAGCGGTTCAAGAGATTGTGGAAGATGATCCCTCCCAAGGACCAGAGCTGATGGACCTATTGATGATTCCACTGCAGCGATACCAGCAGGTTTCACAGAGTGCGGAACGCCGAACTGCAAATTTAAACAAGGTAAGGATGGTCAAGGTGAAAATTATCCAAAGACTATACTTTCAGGGATCATGTCTATAGTGTGAAACTAGAAAAGTGGACTCGAAAATGATCGGCCGAGCAAACCACGAGGACGAAGCATAAGGTTCTCTTCTGAGCGTGAAGCGGGGCCCAGGTTTTGCAGTTTTGCAGTCACCTGTGGCCATTGATGCCTGTTTCACTTCCTCCTTCATGGGGAGGCTGGAGGGAGAGAACACACATTGAGCGCGTTCCCATTATAAGCTTGTTTCAGTTTCAAAACGGTTTAAATCCTCACAGTTCCCACGTCAGGTTGGCTTAACACGCTTTCTGCGTGTTAAATTGCCCCAAAGTGTTGTAAATATTAATCCTCATTTCAACAGGTCTCACTCCGGTTCGTGCACTTGAAATGTTTTACATTTTTTACTGGGGGAACGGTACCATGTTAAGGGATGAGAATGTGTGTGTAGGGTTTCCGTCCCCCAATAGCTTGCTTCCAAAGACAGTGATTTTACTGTAAAAATCCACCCCTTAAAGTAGCTGCTACACTGTAGCAATGCAACCACTTCACACCTGATAACAATGTTGCAGTTCTCCACAATTTTGAAAGTTCTGACCTTTAAAAAAGGGGAAGGAAAGCAGCTGCAGGTTCTGTTTTTAAGGCTGTGGCTGTGAGTGGGCGAAGGGGGCTTGAGTTGCCGCTGCTGCTGTGTGCCTTGGGCAATGGGGAGGGGGGGGGGTGAATCGCTGGCTGCCTGGTGCCATTTTTCATCCATCCAGGCAAGCGGCAGCCACCCAGCTAGGCTCCGTGAAGGGGTCTGTTATGGCTGGCGCGTTCATGCCAGGAGGAAGAGGGCAGGGCAGCCCCGAAAAGCGGGTTTTAGAAAGTAGCCACTTGAGGCCCCCCTTGAGTCATGTAAGCCACCTACGATCCTCAGAATCCGGATTGAGATAAAAGTAATGGGATCAGGCAAATTTGCGTTTGCATCTGGTTCTATTATTTCAGTTTAGGGAAACCGAATTAAGCTTATAATAGGAACGCGGCCGTTGAGTGTTAAAAAAGGAAGAAAAAAAGGTGAGAATTATCCAAAGTGGGTGGAAGCAGAATACAGTACAAAATCTTTTCAGTGCTTCTGCAGTTTTGAAGGCCTGGTATCACATTCAGAAGTGGACCCTTCACTGAAAAGACCAGAGCTGATTCTGCTCTAGGTGGTATACTGGACCAGCAAATGAACCAGGACCCTCCCTTCCATGAGTCTCCAGGGGGTGACCTGTGAAAGGGAAGCGTGGTAATGTGAATTAAGAATTTCCCACCCCCTGTTAGACCAGGTCTGTCTGCACAAGACAGAGGCAGATCCAGTTTAAGAGGCCCTTAATCTGGATCTGTTGTAGATCTGTATCATGTCTGCAGCCAGACACCTCCATGATCTGCTCATGGCTGCTGTTGGCATAATGATAGAAAGCCCCCCTCACATCCCCACCCTCACTGCTAGGAGCAAAAGTTCCTAGCCTTGGAACTGGGGGGCATTTTTCTGTGGAATAATGCCCATCCCAAGACTAGGAACTTTAGCTTCTAGCTGCTGGTGGTGTAAGTTTCTATTCAGACAGCGCTTCTCTAGTCCATACCTCCCTGTGATCTAGATCAGTAGGTCTGGTGAACCCTGATTCAGATCTACATCATGTAAGTACAGAAAAAGCCACAGATTATTAAAGGGCTGTAAAAATGATCCATGTCGCTTTATTTTAAAAGGCTGCAGGCAAGATGGAAGAATGCAATGAGCTCCTACAGAGCACCCGCGTTTGGCTCGAGAACACCAACCGTCTGATCACAGAAGAGGCTAACACCGAATCCGCGAAAGCGTTGAATAAGCACATGAGTGCCCTTCAGGTAAAAGCAGCCCAGGTTATAAATCTTCTTTGGCCTCTTTCTATGACTTCTTACTCTCTTTGCTGATCTAGAAATAGCAGCTAATGAAAGGTTCTCTTAAGGCAAACTGCAGAAATTGCAGCAATTTAAACCGTCACTCCTGACGCCCTCTAGACCCAATGAGAATTGGTTTGTCATCTCCTAGGTCCTTGGTTCCTAGTAATTGTAAAACTGCATGATGACATTTTGTCCTTATTTTAGTGATCTTTTCAGTATTAAATTGGATCTCTTGTATTTTAATACTGCTTTTTAAAAATCTAACCTTTTCCCCACTTCCCAAGATGGCAGCTGAAGATTCTGAGCAAAAGCAAAATATGCTGACCGCCATTTGTACGGAGCTGGAGGAGTTTTCCGCCTTACTCGAAACAGGACACCTGGTGCAAGAGCTGAATGAAGTGAATGATCAAGTTAAAACTTTGCAGCAAAAGATTATGGAAATTCTTCCACATATCCAACACCTGGCTGACGTAAGTGTGGGCTGCGTAAGAAGACTGTTTTGCCGTTGTTCTTTGATTTTACTGTTTAGGAAGTCAGTTTCACCACGTGTGATTTTTTTGTAACTTCTGAAAGGACAGAGTCCTCTCCCAAGGAGCTGACATTATAGAATTTGTCACTGAAGAAGCAACAAAATGAAGTGGTTTGGGGTCTTAGACTTTTTCTTTACGGACCTTTAATTTGGATTAAGAGCTCATGTAGTAGCTGTCGATACCTCATAGATCTGCACATTAATGAAGTTCTGTGAGACCGTGCCCCTGCTGGTTCCACTCTGTCTGCGTCAGATGGACTGTGATGCCAAACAGGGAGGGCCTGTTTGTTATCCCTGGTAGACCCATTTTATTGGGTCTACCAGCGTTCGTTCGTTCGTTCGTTCGTTCCTTCCTTCCTTCCTTCCTTCCTTCCTTCCTTCCTTCCTTCCTTCCTTCCTTCCTTCCTTCCTTCCTTCACTTTATTTGTATACCGCCTTTCTAATAAATTACTCAAGGCGGTTTACAACTATGAAAAGAACAATACAATAATACAACATACATTAAATAAATATATTTTAAAATATAATATAAACAAAATAATACACTATGAAATTACACAAAACATTGGGGAGGGGAACAAATGAGCAATAATGCCAGGTCCTCCTTCTGGAGGACCAGTTTGGTCTACTGGTTAGGGAGCTGGACTTTTATCTGGGAATACTGGGTTCGATTCCATCATCCCCCGTGAAGCCTGCTGGGTGACCTTGGGCTAGTCACAGCTCTCTTCTGAGCTCTCACAGCCCCACCTACTTCGCAGGGTGTTCTCTTGTGGGGAGAAGAACAGAAGGTTTGCTAGCTGCTTTTGAGTCCCCTTAAATGAGTGAAAAAAGCAGGGTAGAAAAGCCAATTCTTCTTCTTCTTCTTCTTCTTCTTCTTCTTCTTCCCCTCTCCAAGTTTACATAATACAGAAAAAAATACAGCACCAAATAATACATCACATGTTATAATAAATAATACATTATGGAATCACAAATAGTACATTACTTAATAACAGAGAAACTTCTAAAGCAGGTGAGACAGCTTCCCTTCCCTTGTCCATGCTGGTGTTAGGGCTGGGTGCGACTGGTTTTTTTTTTGTTTGTTTTTTGGTCCTGGAGCAGGTGTGATAGCCAGACGCTGGGCTTCGTCCCCTTGTCCATGCTGGTGTTACGGCTGGATGTGGCTGGGGTTTTGTGGTCCTGGAGCAGGTGTGATAGCAGGCTTCCTCCCCCTCGTCCATGCCGGCCCTGAACCAGAACACGGGAGGCATGTGGAAGATTTGCCCTACTGTGTTGGTAATTATTGGGGGGGGGAGTGCATTCAGTGGTGCACCATAGTGCGCTACTGAAATATTTCCCCAGAGGCCCTGACACTAGGAACTTTTGTTCCTAGCTTTCAAAGGTGTGGGAGTGCAGCTTGACCTGTGTGGGCTGTAGTGTGGGTTGCTCTGGACCGGCATGTTGTATAGATGGCACTAATCGCAACCACACCTTCCAGTGTTCAAAATCAGCTAGCCTGGCTGTTCCAGACCCACTGATTCTGAAATAGCTTTTGAGCACTCCATTATTCCAGGCTTCCAAGAAAAGTCCATTTATGTGAGAATCCTGCCTCAGTGAGACAATAGAATCCACTATAGCACAGGGGTTATGTTCTGGTAAAATCATGAGCTGTTTGCAATCTGAGCAGTAGAAATGAATGGAAATTTGGGCATTCTGGAATCTTCTTGGAGGCCATCTAGCTTGGAGAGGAGATTTCACCTTTTCTTTAAGAGCCAGAAGCGCAAAGAACAAGCTGGAGAAGGTGGTGATTTGAGGCACAGGATGGGGTTTTTTGCATTCGATTTGTATAGAATCGAATATTAGAAAATTTGTATTCGTTTGAATAGATCCCCTTCGAATGTTGAAGGATTCTATTCGATAGGAATGTATTCATACAAATTTGTTCAGATACCCAATACAAGCGCATACCTATCCAATATATATCCCATAACATATCTGCTCTGAAAGTCTTAAATCTGCCCTGAATCCACTTTGAATCTGCTCTCAATCCATGTCAGATGCACTCCAGATCCGCTGCAGGTGTGACTGGTGCAGCCGCTTTCCCACCTCCCCATTTCATGAATTTTCCAAAGCATTCGTATGAATGTTCCGAAACATTCATATACAACTGTCTGAATTTGTATGAATATCAAAGGTTACGAATATTCATGCGCATCGCTATTATGTGTGTGTGTGTGTGTGTGTGTGTACGCATACTATATATTCTATAATATACATTGTAGCAATGCTTCTGTTTTGGTTTTAAACATTTTGAAGAGAGCTGAACCTCTTAATCTTTCCTTTCAACCTTCTTCCTAGTCATCTCATTCTTGGCGAATGTCCACTTTGGAGTCAAATATGGCAGAGGGTGGAGGCAGACAATGTTCATCCCTCCCATTATCCTTGCTAGCTAGCTAGTCCCAACTGCAGTGCTGTCTTCCTGTGGTTTATGAGCGCCTCTGGGCCTCTGGAATGCCCAGATGTGCTCCCTGTCACTTTTGTGCACGGGTGGACACCTGTTTTGGCCTTCACGTGTGGGCACTGGATGGAGCAATCATGGTGGCGCTGTAGTAGCTCTTTTGTCTCACCAGCAGATCATAGAATCATAGAATCATAGAATGGTAGAGTTGGAGGGGACCTCCTGGGTCATCGAGTCCAACCCCCTGCTCAAGGCAGGATCTCCTTAAACCATCTCAGACAGATGGCCGTCCAGTCTCTGCTTGAAGACCTCCATCGAAGGGGAACCAACCACCTCCCGTGGCAGCCTGTTCCACTGGTTGATCACTCTTACTGTTAGAAATTTTTTCCTAACATCTAAACTAAATCTTTTCCCCTGCAGTTTCACCCCATTGTTTCTAGTCCTTCCTTGAGAGAGTGAGAACAGGGCTGATCCCTCTGCCCTGTGACAACCCTTGAGGTATTTGTAGACAGCTATCATGTCTCCTCTCAGTCTTCTTTTTGATAGACTAAACATTCCTAGTTCCTTAAGCCGTTCCTCATAGGACATGGTTTGCAGACCGTTCACCATCTTGGTTGCTCTCCTTTGAACCTGCTCCAGCTTGTCAGTGTCTCTTTTAAACTGGGGTGACCAGAACTGGACACAGTACTCCAGATGAGGTCTGACCAAGGTAGAGTAGAGGGGGATAATAACTTCACGTGATCTGGACTCTATGCTTCTCCTAATACACCCCAGGATTGCGTTTGCCTTTTTTGCAGCTGCCTCGCACTGTTGACTCATGTTCAGTTGATGATCCACCAGGACACCCAAGTCTTTTTCACATGTGCTGCTGCTCAGCCGAATTCCTCCCATTGTATATGTGCTTTTTTCATTTTTCTTGCCCAGGTGCAGAACCTTGCATTTTTCTTTGTTAAATACCATTTTATTAGTTGCAGCCCATTGTTCGAGTTTCTCTAAATCTTTTTGAATCCTCTCTCTCTCTTCTCTGGTGTTTGCAATCCCCCCTAGCTTTGTGTCATCAGCAAATTTGATCAGTTTCCCTTCAACTCCCTCGTCCAGATCGTTTATAAAAACATTAAACATAACTGGGCCCAGGACAGAACCTTGTGGTACTCCACTTGACACTTCCTTCCATTTGGATGTGCAGCCATTTAAAGCCACTCTTTGAGCACGATTACTAAGCCAGTTTTGAATCCACCTTATAGTTGCCTTGTCAAACCCATATTTGATCAATTTTTCAATGAGGATCGCATGAGATACTTTGTCGAATGCTTTGCTGAAATCAAGAAATACTATGTCTACTGCATTTCCTTGATCAACCCATTCAGTGATTTTGTCATAAAATGAAATCAAGTTGGTCTGACACGACTTGTTTGACTACTCTGGGCATGCCTTTCCAATCATGTTGTTTATGGTTTAAATTCTTATCTTCCTGGTGGTTTCTTCTTGTTTCTGCTCTTCCATCATGCCTCCAAGGTAAGCAAGTCCTCCCTCAGAAAGGTACCCCATGGTGGCACCTGTACCATGTATTTTAGGCATCCTGAGAGCTCTTATTTTATTGTGCTGAAAAGACATTCCCTTGCACTTTGGTGGTAGATGTGGGGCATGATATATGTGATGGAATGCTCTTCTGGCTGCCTCTGCTTACTCCATTTAAGAACATAAGAACATAAGAGGAGCCCTGCTGGATCAGGCCATCTAGTCCAGCATCTTGTCTCACACAGTGGCCCACCAATTGCCCATGGGCATCCCAAGCAGAGACAAGGGCAAACCTCCTGCTCTTGAATCCCAGCAAATGGCCTTAGAGGCATCCTACTTGTCCCTCCAGCCTGAAAGATGTACTTAGGCATCCATTCTAGTAGTCATTGATACATCAAGGCTATGGTGGGGTCGCCTCAGATACATGAGGCAACCTAACCATAGTGGTGCCATAATCATAGTGTATTCCCCACCCAACTGGATGGGGCTTTTGTTAGTCTCCTTTAGCAATCTCTCCATTCTTATTGATGCTGAATTTGAATTAAATTGACACAAGACTCCTGGGCTTTGTAGTTTGGTAAGGGCAAAACTAGCAGAGCTTCTCTTTCCTTTGAGTGGGCCTGGATGAGTAATCCCAAGGATGAATGTTTCCTCAAACTGCAGGAAGTCGAAGCTATTGAATCTGAAGTGAAGATGATGGAGAAAGATGTGGATAAAATCAAGACTATCTTAGCCCCTTCAGAAGACACACTCAGTTTTTCACCCAAGGACCATCTCAAACACGGTCAGGTAAGTTAAAAAGTGAAGTCCATGGACTCATTTATGTCAGTGCTGTTACAGTGCCTTCAGCCTCATCCTATGTAGAGCTGCCTGTGAGTTAAAAACTGCTGAAGAGGTCCTATTGGCAGTGTGGCCATCCCCATCAGAAGCTAAAGGGATAGGCGCTTGTGAGAAGACCTTCTTTGTGATGGCCCCCAGGCTGAGGAATGTCCTCTCTTCTGAGGTGTATCAAGCTCCTTCACTCTTAGCATTCAGGTGATTGAGCTTTTGGCAAAAGAGGGAGTTATTCTCCACCTCTGTTTACAATACTGTATTTTAATTGTTGTAACCTGCCCTGAGACCTCAGGGTACAGGGCAGGTTGTAGATATAAATAGATTATTAAGGAAAGTCAGTTTGTGGGATTTAGTTGCTTGGGCTACCAGGTACCCTGTCTACAATTCTGCTTTTTTCTCGGATGGAGGCTCACTGACCCCCCTTTTTTTTATGCACTGTCAAAGATCCAGATTTTGAGATGGGCTCCTCCTGGAGATCCGGATCTTGGAGATGCCTGAAGACTCCATTGTAAATACCCTTGATCAGGTCCACACAAAATCCAGATTTAAGGGTCTGAAGGACCCATTTAATTGGATTTCCCCTACCTTCATGGGAACAGGGCCTTGCAGATGGGGCTTTCAATGGGGTTCAGGTGGGGGCAGGGCCTTCCTGATTGGTACCAATGAAGTACTAATTGGGGTCCTAATGGGGTCTTAGAAGGGTTCTAAGCTTTAGTGGAAAAAGGCCGTGAGCCTATCTAACTTCAGTTAGTGGCACAAGTTCTGTTCCTTTACTCTGTGGTTTCTTGTGGCCTTTTTATGTTCATAATTTTCAGCTGTGGAGCTTCCATGGCAGAAGCCAACTGTGTGATGGTTACGTGGCACAGCAAGCTGTTTTTCAAGGCAGCCATGGAAATTATAGTAACTTTTCCAAGTTCTGCCCAGATGGTATAAAACTGCTGTCCCCAGTGTGTCAGGAAACGAACGCTACCTTGTATTGCAGTAAGACAGCATTTAAGAGGGGACCTTAATCGTGCATGGTATAGAAAAAGTGGATAGAGAAAATTTCTTTTCTCTGTCACACAACACAAGAACCAGGGGGCACTCTATGAAGCTGATGGGTAGGAGAGTCAGGTCTGACAGGGGGAAGTATTTCTTCACCCAGAGTGGATGGTTGCATATGGGATAACTATGGGATGCATACGGATGTGTACAGACCCAGGGAAGATGCGTATGGGCACCTACAAATGTTGTCAACATTCGTAAGAGCAAATTCGAATGAAAAATTCAAACGGATAGATTCAAATTTGCTTAATTCAAATCGAATTTGGTTAAATTTGAATTTAAAAGATTCAGATTGAATTGAATTTTTGAATATTCAATTCTAATCGAATCCCAAAAATTGTGTTTGTGCCCATCCCTACCGCAGAAGATGTTGTATATTTATTACCTATCTGTTCCCTGTTTCGTTCATGGTTTCCATATCTTCTACTGTGTCTTTTGTTTTAGGTCATTCTGGCCTACATCAGTCCTATGCAGAAAACTGTTGCTGAGATCCAAGCCTATAAAGACAAGCTGAGTTTACCCGACCTGACTTTAAAACCCCTTACTGTGTTCCAAAGAACAAAAGAACTTTCGAGAGAGCTGAAGACTTTGGAAAGAATCACCAAAGAACAAAATGCACTGCTCGAGGTACAAAGAGTTCCTGTAATGAACTGCATGCATGCATATCATCTTTGCAGAAGTTTAATAACTGAATTGGCAGTACAAAGCACAGGCATTAGGAATAGACAATCATGGAGAAACCAGATTGGTGCAGTTTCATGAGGTTTTATTTTTATTTAGATTTAGAAAAAAAGCCTCCACTGCACAAACTCCTCTGCCAAACCACTGAAAATTTTCAGTAGTATTTTGTTCTAAGTGTGAAGAGCCTGACTTGTTTATTTCACGCACACTGCACATGAAAAAGTGTGAATATTGTATGTATAGCATGGAACGAAGCATGAGGATCGGGTACAGTTTGCAAAAAGTTTACATAAAAAACACACTGTGTAAGTGATGCTTAAATTCTTTTAGTGCATAGCTGTTAGTTGTACATTGAAGCACACTTATTAATGTACTGGATCATTGTTTGATTTTTAAAAACTCTCTCTTGGTAATATTTCTTTACAGCCAATTGTAAAAGAGCTGGAGAAAAATGAACAAGAAATTGACTATCTGAAGCAATTTCACTTCCTGAGGAGTGAGTCAGATGAACTGGCTACAGAAATGCTATTGCCTTCTCAGGTGAGGTTTATGTGAGGAATGTGCGTGAATTTTTTTTTTATTCTATCGTATTGAACCAAATGAAAGAAAATTTGTATTTGTTTGAATAGCTCCCCTTTGAATGTGATAGGATTCGAATTCGATACAATTGTTCAATCCCACACAAATCCCATATGAAACTTCATATGAAGCTTCATACGAATGTATCAAAACATTCAATTTGAATTTGAATGTCAGTCTTCGAATTGCCATCCGCACTTAAGGTAGGTTTCTGACTAGGAAATGGCTCCTTCACATGTGTATGCTCCATCTCAGAGCTCACCCCACTTTGACTCACTGGGCCAAGTGTGAATTGGCCCTATGTCTGGATACTTGGAGAGAGTTTGGTGTGCACCAAATAAAGGCTCATGGGTAGTAGACCTTCTGACACAGCTATTACAGAAGAAACAGGGAACACATGGCCTAGTACAGTAAAATCAGTGATTCCCAACTGAGGGAACATGTATCCCCAGGAGTGCAAATTAGGACATTTAGGGGCACATGAAAAAAATCCCTGAGTGATGACAGACAAAGGGACTTACAAAATATACATCTGAAAGAATAGCCACTATTGTGAAAGGTACCAAGGGGGGCACATGTGAAAAGGATTGGGGATTGCTAACACAGAGGATCCTTCTTGTTTAATAAAACCATTGATATGGCCAAACCAGGAAATGGTCAGGCGGTGCCGTTGGTTCTCCCACATTTCAAGAGCATTAGTAATAGTGGTTCATTTCTCCCCTACTGTACTGTATATCATGCAAAATCTTAATTAAGGTGTGTAATTTTAGGGTGAGGCCTAACTACATATGCTTAATTCAGTGAGAACACACACAGAGAAGTGGTGAATGAAGAACGCTTGCTTGTCTCTTTTTAAAAATGTATTTGGATTCTTCAGTACTTAGAACTTAGCTGTAATTTTAAAAGCTTCCATCCTCCTTTTAGATAGAATACAAAAGAAAATATTTAAGAGTTTCAAGTGGTAGTGATATATTAGTTCATTTGTTTTGGCTAGTAACTTGATAGATAGATGTTCTGTCAGTCATGGCAAGAAGAGCCCTCAGGGTGTTTCACTGCCCACAGTCCTTTCAGACCCAGGAAGACACCCATGTGTGCTGTTTGTCACTCGGCCTCCACACTCTGTCCTAAACTATGGCTGGCTGTAGGTGGATCCAGCAAGCTTATATTTTCATGCTGAGCCCCTTGCTCTGGTTCTCTGCAGCCATGAGGAGATACTTCAGGACAAAAAAGAAGGCTAAGAGGAATCATACAGATCATGCTCCAGTAAGATGTTGTCACCTGTTAGCTCTTTTATTCCTTTGTGAGAACAGTGTCACATCTGAACGTTGTTGTTCCTCAGGGTGATGAGGCAGAAAAGATAAAACAGCAGATTGCCTTACTGTGCGAAAGAAAAGAGGACATCCTGACAGCTATGAAGAATTCCTTGCTGGAACTCCACCAGCAGCAAGATCAGACTGAGGAGGAAGATGACATTTTGGAATCACCAGAGTCAGAAGAAAATGGAGATGGTGTTGACTGGCAGGTAGGTGAATATCTCAGTCTCTTTAGATGGCTGCATGGGAGACAGGCTAAAATAGTTAGTTAGCTAGCTAGTTACTTAACTAGTTAGTGCTGCATTTGCTCTTGCAGCCATCTGCCCTTTAGAATGCTCTCCCATTGATAGTGGGAGTTGCGTACTATCATGCAATTCAGGCTTTCCCTGTGTGAATAGCTGTCTGCTCTGTTTCCCTGTCCACCCATAGTATTAATATTTGTTTTTACACTATTTTTACCTTTTAAAAACCATTTTAGCTATGTTTTTAAAGTTTTATGGAAACCAGTCAAAGACCATGACAGGTGATATAGAAAGGTTCTTTTTTATAATCTTGTTTCCTCTATTTCTAGTAGATATCACCCAATGTTGCTTTTGTAAGTTGAAAAAACAATAGAACAGTTGTTTTTAAATATTCAATATTTTAATGAAAGAGAATGAATTCCAAATTCACAGACTCTGTGCAATAGGACTGGTAGCATTCTTTCTTGTAGCTCATTTAGGGAAAGTTAGATTTGCTCAGGCAGAATAGATTTTACTCATGCGATACTTAGTTTTTGTTCAATAAATACTCTAAAAATATTTCTGGATTTGTTTAAATTTGATAAAAGTCAAGATAAGATATAAGTAACCCATCCAATGTACTTTATCTGTTTTTTACCATTTTCCTTCTTGGCTGGTAGTGCAATTGAATCTTTGCTGATAAAAAATATACAAATATTAATCGTGTTCATTCAATAGTGATTTGGATTGTGTAGAGCAATGACACTGGCACTCTATGAAGCTGATGGGCAGTAGAGCTGGAACAGACAAGAGACAGGTTCTCCCTGTCTTTTTAACTAAAATCAGAGACTCCCCACTGTGGTCTGATATCTCATTACATTGTAATGTCTGATCTCTCATTACATTGTAAGCTGCTCAGTCTCACACTTTCACCCAAGCTCAAATCTTAGCATGTAACGGTGAGAGAGGGAAAAGGGGAGGAAATCACAGCTTATCATTCGATCAGGGGGAACTGAGGAGAATGTCCCTAAAGCATGGTTCCCTCCTCCCAAAAAACCACTTGCATTCCAATTGCTAAATAGCGAGGATTATTCCTAAATCCAGCAGCCAGACTTCTTTTTATTCCAATATAGATCATTCACATTTCAGGACCTTTAATCCTCAGAAACTCTGGATTCCTCTGAACCTTTGAGAATACTCAGTTCCAAAAATGAATTCAAAGCTCTTTAAATCTTGAATGGGAACACACCCTATGGGAAGTATTTTTTCACCAAGAGGGTCATCAGTCTATGGAATTTTCTGCCTGAAGAGGT
Organism: Aspidoscelis tigris stejnegeri; assembly: GCA_023333525.1. Classification (NCBI taxonomy): domain Eukaryota; kingdom Metazoa; phylum Chordata; class Lepidosauria; order Squamata; family Teiidae; genus Aspidoscelis; species Aspidoscelis tigris. Next base: position 106,396,823 of record JALMGA010000003.1, on the reverse strand, counting down.
GGTGAAAGTAACCAACCTGGAGGGCTTTAGGAAGGGGTTAGAGAAATTCATGGAGGACAGGTGTATCAACTGCTGCTAGAAACAATGGCTAGGTACAGCCATTAGGTTGGGGAGACAGGCATGATGCCTCTGACGGCCATCTGTCTTCTGCTTGAGATGCCCAGAAGCAATTGGTGGTGTGAGACAGGATGTTGGACTGGATGGGCTGTGAACCAACACATACATTAACAAAGATAGACTCACTCAATTTGGTGAGGTGCTTCATACAATAATCTTTCTTTGATATTGTGTGCTGATTCATTGTAATGTTATGTAATCTTTTTGGGAATTATGAGAGTCTAATCTTAATGTTACTGGCCTGGAAATAAGCACTACAAAGATCATGAGATTTACTTTAGAGTAAACCTGCTTCCATTGTACTTTTAGTAATTGAAAGCAGGTAAAAAATATTTTAAGCACATATCTAAACAGCATCCTAACTGGAACACCCTTGCTAAAGAGATCAAATACTATACTAGTAATAAAGCTAAATTTCAGTGCTTTGTTTTCAGATTATAATCTGAAAATTCTTTCCTGTTTACTAGCAGCAATAATGAAAGCGGTAACTGTCACCTGAAAAGAAAAAAAGGGGCTTCTTTACTATTACAACTTGGGCAATTCTTCAAGGGTTGTTATGCTAAGGCAATTTCTATTGCTACCAGGTAGTACAAGTATTATTGTTATGGAAAAATGGAAGGTTTGAAGGTTTCACCTCACCTGTTGCTGTTTTGAGGGGGTTGTGCTGTGTTGTATAGCTATGCCTTGAACCTAAGCTTTCAGATATGGCTACGATAACTATCTTCAGAGGATATTACTGTTAGTAAGCAAAGTCAAATGCATTTTTTTTCATTGATACAGTGGCTAGAAGAGTCAAATTTAACAGTTGCATTTGACTCTTCTAGCAGTTGCATTTGATTCTTACAGCAGTCATATTCTCTGAAAGTGGACATTATAACCATATTCAAAAACTTGCAAAGCAGAACTATGGAACAGGGCATAACAGCCCTCAAATTGTGACAACTGAAATATTGTTGTTGTTTAGCACTGTCCCTTAGAACATGAGAACATAAGACTCACAGCCCATCTAGTCCAGTGTCCTGTCTCACACAGTGGCCCACCAATTGCCCATTGGCATCTCAAGCCGGATCAAGAGATTTTCGCATTAGGCCTTTTGGAATGCGTGGAGGACACACCGGGATGGAGCATTCGCTCCTCTGGGCCGGCGGTTCCATTCAGAACCACCTCAGCCCATCCTAGAGTGCCCTCCACGCCCTCCACGCCCTCCACAATTAAGGGCTCTCCACGCGGCCCAGCGCGTTCCAGCTGTCCTTGGCCATCCAGGGAGGGAAGCGTTAACACACCTCCCTCCCTGACAGCGGCAGGACCCACATGCACTGCCGCACTTGGGTCGAAATCGGCCCAACAACTGGCAGGCCACTCAAATCACTCACCTTGTTGGGCCCGGGGTACGATCTGCCATGGGTCTCTGCAGCCGCTCACACTCCAGTAGACGGGACCCACTGAGAGTGAGTGGGCCTGTGCAGACCACAGCAGATTGCACCCTGGGCCCGGCAGGGTGAGTGATTGCACACGTGGGGGGGGGGAGGGTGGCTCACTCCCGGCTCCTGCAGTCCCATCGCAACTGCAGGAGTCAGGGAGACACCCAATTTGGCCTCCCCTCACCCCATCCCAGGGCAGGGAGAGGTCGGACTGTGGCTGTCAATGGGCTGGGGGATGTGGCGTCCCTCGGTAGACTGGCCCTAGCCGAAGCGCTGAATGGCTAGGGCCGGTCCACCGAGGGACCCCACATCCCCTGGCATCCCCATTCCTGCCCAGCCTTTACAGGCTAGGACACTTTGGGACGCTTTCCCCGTCCGCACGTAGGTAGGTAGGGACACGTGTAGACACGTTCCTTTCCTGCCTACTTGTGAGTGGGGAAAGCATACCAGAGTGTCCTAGCCAAAAAGGCCTAAGGGCAAACCTTCTCCTGCTCTCAAATCCCGGCAAATGGCCTTAGAAGCATCCTTTAATTACCCTTAATTCCCTTTGATTGTTCATAGTGCCTTTCAGTTCCTTGTGGAATTGTTTCAACTTGAGAAAGCAACAATTCTTTCTTATTCCGGAATTCAAGAGGGTGAAGATTAACAGAGGCCTTTCCCTTAGTTTTTGCTTTACGTCAATTTCCTATTAATTCCTTGAATGTGTGAAAATCTGGGTTATGAAATTGATTAGAATTATGAGAGCTCCTGTTTTTTACTGAGCATATACAATTCAGTGAAAATCTTAGTAATTTCACTCTGGTAAAAAAGTCCATGGGATTTTAAAGTGTTTTGATTTTGGTCGGATTGTGACCTTTAATGTACTAAGCTTAATTGGTACTTAGCATTTATAGGAATGTGATGGAACATTCACCTTTGAAAAGGATAAAAGAAAAATGTCCTTTTGGGCTATTGTAAGTAACTGTGTTGCTTCTCTTCATGTACATTATAGCCAAAAAAACGAGGGTCATTGTCTCTTCTTCCTTCCCTGGTTGAAGAAGTTGAAGATAGTTCATTCCATGATGACGTAAGTATAATTAAGCATGTGATAGAGCAAAGCTGTATTGTAGTACAAAATGCATTGTGAAAATGTCAGTGGCAAATTCTATGCATTTTATTTAAACACCTGTTTTAGCCCAGGTATCTTAAATAGCTTTGGAAACAAGCAACGTGATCAAATTCTAAACCATCCTTCCTCTGATAAATGGGTCAGTATTTTTTTTGTTGTTGAGAAAAATTTCCAGTGATCTGTTTTTTGTGGGAAATATTCTGCTGTATTTCATGAATTAATCAATAAAAATAACTGGATATCAGTTATAAATAAAATATAAGGCAATTTTAAAGTAGTGATAATTAATATTTTTCAAGTGATTCATCATTCCTAGGTTGTCTGTGACAGAATTTAAATGCACAACATTAATTTATAATGGAGGGATGGCACATTTCATTAACAGCTTTGGCAGAAATTATTATGGACCTTAAACCGTTTTATATAGACGAAAACAAGCACAACTCTTGGGATACTTAAAATGTGATACACTGAAGTCATAAAACAGTGAGCTGAATGTAATTGATCTTTTTGAGAATAGCACCAGCTAATATAAATCAATGCTAATAATGGAAACTGCACTTTCTTGCATATCATAATTGATATAAAGGGGTTGTTTCCCAGAGTGGAGCCATCATATTAGGTAAAGGATGGTCATACATCCCAGGATAAGGGAAACAAATGTAAAAGGCAAACTGAAATTATTTATCGATTGTGGTTTATCTCATAAGCCCAAGACTGTAATCTTTTTCACTGCTTTAGGTTTCAGACCAAAGCAGACTAGAATGCAGTTTTTGGGATTCGATTCGAATATCCAAAAATTCGATTCGAATATCCAAAAATTCGATTCGAATATCCAAAAATTCGATTCAGATCTTTAAAATTCGAATTTAACCAAGTTCAATTCGAATTAAGCAAATTTGAATCTATTCGTTTGAGTTTTCAATTCAGATTTGCACTTGGGAATGTTGACAACATTCATATGTGCCCATATGCATTGGTACGCATCCTGTATGTATCCATACACGTCTGTATGCATCCCTAGTTATCCCGTATGGAACCCATTTTCGTCCCGTACACAACCTTACAAATGCGTATGGATGCAGGAAAGATTCTTATCTGCAAGTACGCATCGTGTATGAACCTGTACACAAATGAACGTCCAGATAATTGAACAAATAGATCCAAAATTTGAAATTCATTTGAATCTTTAAATTCGAATTTATGGACATTCAATTTGAATTCGAATGTCAAAATTTGGACAAATTCAGTCGAATTTCGAATACCTTTGAATATTCATGCACGCCCCTAATGTGGACATCATGGCTGCAAATAATAATTTCCTATGGTTCTGATTTTATTTTTCAATTTGGGCTGCTGTATAAACAAATCTAACAAGTACTTGGCATGTGCTGCACATGACAACCACAAACTCTACAGGGTGGCAGCAGTGACAAATGATAAGGTGTAAGGGCAGTGGGCGGGGCAGTGTTGCATCACCTGACAATCCTTGGATTCTCTTCACCACCTGCAGGGAGTTCACCTTTGCAGAAAGTGTGGTTCCTGCCATCATTTCTCTCTGTGTGGGCAAGACATCATTGTGCTTGCGTGCAACGTCATTGTGCAGGCACAAAGAGCCTCAGTTGTGCACCTGTGCCTTCATGATGACAAGCATGGTGCCACCCCACCCACAAAGAGGGAAATAATGGGAGCAGCCATGCTTTCAGCAAAGGTGACTTCCCTGCAGGAGCTCTGGGGTCGTTGTTTGAAACCCCCGACAATCCTGGATTGCTGGGTAAAGCACATGACAAGCCAAGATGCCTCTAAAGGCCATTTGCAGGGATTCAAGACCAAGTGAAGGTTTTGCCTTTGTCTTCTGCTTGAGATGCCCATGACAGGATGCTGGACAAGGTGGGCCATGGCCTGATCCAGCAGGGCTCCTCTTATGTTCTAGGTCTCTCCCAGTTCAGCACATGCATACCAGTCACAGTATCAACGCAAGGGACGGAATCATCGCAGCTTCAGCTCTTAGTTTCAGAAAAAAGAGGCAGATGACCTTGAGACGCTGTGATAATTCTGACCCAAATACAACTTCTTTGGCTTTGAAAAGTATAGGCGGCATTGAGCACAGGTGCACTGATGATTAGAAATTAAAATATTGTGCATGTTAGTGATGCTAAAGCACTGCTGAAATTAGAGTGGCCAAGTTATTACAGGGTTAGTGTCTGAGGACACGTGAAGCTCATAAAGTCATGGGATTTGAATGGGTGTGACAGAAAGGAAAGGCAAAGAAATGATAGATAAAAAGGCAACAGGTTTCGGCCATATTGGCTGAGGCTGGTAGGAATTATAGTTCAAAATATCTGGACAGCAACTGGATCAGTGAAAGCTTGCCTATATAGACAAATACAGCATCTGCGGGAAATGGTATAGGATTAAGTAAGCCTCTGCTATTCATAGGCACACTGCCTTTAATCCTGAGGTAGTTACACAGCCATCCATACTTAGCAACTATCAGTAGCATGTCCTGCAAAGTATTATCCAATCCTTTACTTAAACTAGCGGACATCACTGCATCAAATGGCTGTTTGGAGAAATGCTCTCATTTGTCCTCCTTGGATCTTCCCGTGATCCAACTTTGGCTGAACCATGAATTTATAGAATGGCACTAAAATGCTGGCAGATTTATATTATTTCATTTATTTAAGGGATTTATATTGCGCCCTTCACCAAATGAGCCCAGGGCGGGTTACAATAAGAATAAAACATCAAATATTATTTATTTTAGTTTTTAGTCTGTTATTTTACTGGTTGTTACCCGCCTGGAGACCTTCGGGTATGGAGCAGGATAGAAATGTAAATAAATAAATATTAAAACATAATTAAAAATTAACCCCCACCCTCCCTCCCTAACAGGACAGCACCCTAAGGAAACTATTTAAATGGCAAGAGCCTGGGTGAAAAGATAGGTTTTCACCAGGCTCCAAAAACTATACAGTTGAACCTTAAGAGGAAGGCTGTTCCAGAGTCTAGGGGGCCACCACAGAAAAGGCCTTCTTGCATGTAATTTTCTATTCCATTACTGATGTGGAACTGGCCTTTTTCTAGAGAAGTGCTAAACGAGTCTGATGTGAACTGGGCTTGTCTCGAACTGTTGGGTTTTTCTCAGACCAAAATTTTTGGTTTTGTTCAAAGACAAACAGGACTGGGGGGAGGAATTCAATGAATAGCTGTTAGTTCAGTCCCACCCCATTGTGTACCCCATCATTGTATGGAGCATCAGATCCTGGGAAGTTTGAGGCCTTTGCAGAAAGTGGATGTATGCATATCCACACACGTCAGGAAGGACTTTTAGCCCTCCATTCTGGAAGGCCTAGCAGGCCAAGAGAAGACAGGGCACCAACCATGGTGAATGCCATGGACAGCGCGGTTGACTACTGTGGAACAGTCTGTGAACACCAGCTAAGATCTTGCAGACAAGGAATGGCGGAGCATGGTCCAGATCTTGGTAGGGCATGGTGGGTGAGAAGGCAATGCGGACACAACCTGAGGATTAATGGGGTGCAATTATGAAAGGAAGGAGAGTCCTGGACCTGATCCAGGGATTGGTATGGCGAGATCAGAGAAGGAGTGAGAGACAGAGTCAGAATCTAGAGCAGTGGTTCTCAACCTTCCTGATGCCGCAACCCCTTAATGCAGTTCCTCATGTTGTGGAGACCTCCAACCACGGGGACAGGGCAGCTCAGGTGAGGATGGGGCGGGAAGGCGGGAGACACGTCGTGACCCCTCTGAAAGGGTAGTTTGACCCCCAGAGGAGTCACGACCCGCAGGTTGAGAGCTGCTTATCTAGAGCATAGCATGGCACATTCTGGAAGAAGAGAAGAAGATGCCATGTGATCCAAGGAAGTGGTGGGCATGATGGAGGAAGTGGAGAAAAGCCAGGATGCGATTGAAGGGTTGCAAGCTCTTTGGTGAACCCACTATGTGGTTCATCGAACTAGTTATCCACTTCTGGATTCATTCTCAAGCCAGCCTGTGAGAAGGCTCATGCCTTTATCCTTCTCACATTGAACTGTCCAGGACTTGACCAAATAATTCTCATCATTGCCAGCAACCATCCCATCAATTTGTAGTATTAGAGAGGACTTTCCCTTGCAGAAGCCGTGTCAACTGTCCTTGCAAAATACCTGTTTGTCTCAATGCTTAGCAATTCATTCTGTAATAATACTTTCCATTAGTTTTCTTAGAGCAAACATTAGGCCCATGACTTCACCTGATTGCTTCCTGAATCCCTTTTTAATAGTTGTCTCTTTCCATCATCTATGAAAGCAGGGTCTAGTTAGAAGTGGCACCCTTTTTGTCTGAAATCCCAAGCATTTTGAGTGCTTTAGTAATAGTGGCGGATGCAATCGGCCAACAGCAGAAACTCAAAACACGCACACTCACCCGTCAAACCATAAGTTGCTTTAAAAAAAAAAATCTTGAAATCTGAGGTGCTCTTTCTCCTTTAATTTATTTTTTAATTTGGTTTGAATTCTGATTGAGCCCCAGATGTGGCTTGTAGATATTAAACTCTGGAGGCTGCGTTCACACCTAAGTTTTAAACCAGTTTCAGTCCACTTTCAGAGCAAGACGACCCATCAGCAAAGTGACCAGTCATTTTCTTTCCCCTGTAGCTAACTCAAAGGTCAGTGTTGTGAGCTAGATAACACGAAAAGCAAACAGCTTGTTACCTTGCCAGTGACGTTTCTTGCTCTGAAAGTGAAGCTGAATTAAAGCTTAGGTGTGAATGCAGCGTAGGTGATGATCCAGCCGTGCAGGGCAGCCTCTGATGCACACCAGAAAAACACTGCTCTGCTTTTCCTGCAGGGACAGTGTTCTGTGAGTCAGCCAGCTTCCGGTGTGAGCTCAGACCTACCTGTGTACATGCAAATCAGCTGCTAGGAAACCTGTTGCGCTGGATCACATGGCTTACTTGGCAGCTGGGCTTACTTTTTCTTTCTTTTTTTCCCTCCCTCCTTCCCTCCCTCTAATCCGCCAACTGTGAGGATTGTGACCTGCCTGCTTAGGTTTCTTTTTGACCCCAAGTAAACTGCTCTGAAGCTCGCTGCATTGCTTGACTCTTCTTCTTCTTCTTCCCTTCAGGGCAAAGCCTCTTCGGCTCAGATCACAAACACAGGCGAACCCCTGTGGAGGAGATCGCGGGGACATGCAGGGGAAACGGTGGGCACCCCTAGGCCCAGCTCTGAGCCTGCCCAGGTGCTCTGTGCATGTCAGGCACAAATAGCTGAGCTGAAGCTGTGTCTCAAACAAGCCAAAGAGACTCTGGGATCAGAAACCCAGACCCGACAAATGCAGCAGACGGTGGAGCAACACCTAGCTGCCTGCCAGGTAAGCTGAGCGAGGCCAAAGGTCAATGCTGCAATCTCATATGCCGGCTGCCTTTCCCTCTCATTTAGGCGGGTTGACGTAATAGTTCTGGCGAGGCCGCCTCTGCTGCTGCTTCCTCTCTGAGGCTGTGGCAGGAGACGAATGTGAGTGACTAAGTCTGAACAGGATCTCTGCATTCAGGATTCTGAATGCTGAACAGGATTCCAAGCGATGCCTCGTGGACAGATGTGGAAGAAGCAGATTCAGTACTAGGGGGAATTAGGAAGGGATAAGTTGACAAGCATCATTGTGACTCTTTATGAATCTATGGTGAGGCCATGTTTGGAATATTGCATATTGGTCTAGTGGCTAGGGAGCCAGACTCTTATCTGGGAATACTGGGTTCGATTTCGCTCTCCTCCATGAAGCCAGCTGGGTGGCCTTGGGCTAGTCACAGCTCTCTTCTGAGCTCTCACAGCTACACCTACCTCACAGGGTGTTCTGTTGTGGGGGGAAGAACAGAAGGTTTGTCAGCTGCTTTGAGTTCCCTTAAATGGGTGGGAAAACAGGGTAGAGAAGCCAACTCTTCTTCTCCTCCACAAAGCCAACTGGGTGACCCTGGGCTAGTCACAGCAATCTTCTGAGCTCTCACAGGCCTACCCACCTCACAGGGTGTTCTGTTGTGGAGAGAAGAGTAGAAAAGCTTTGTCAGCTGCTTTGAGTCCCCTTAAATGGGTGAGAAAAGCCAACTCTTCTTCTCCTCCGTGAAGCCAACTGGGTGACCTTGGGCTAGTCACAGCAATCTTCTAAGCTCTAACAGCCCCACCCACCTCACAGGGTGTTCTGTTGTGGAGAGAAGAATAGAAAAACTTCATGAGCCTTAAACGAGTGAGAAAAGCCAGGTATAAAAGCCAACTCTTCTTCTTCTTCTTCTTCTTCTTCTTCTTCTTCTTCTTCTTCTTCTTCTTCTTCTTCTTCTTCTTCTTCTTCTTCTTCTTCTTCTTCTTCTTCTTCTTCTTCTTCTTCTTCTTCTTCTTCTTCTTCTTCACATGCCTCTGAAAGGATATTGTGGAAGTGCGGAAAATGGAAACCAGAATGATCAGGGTGCTCCAACAACTTTCTTATGAAATCAGGCTGCAACGCTTAGGCCTCCCCCTCCCCCCCTCATTAAAGATGGCATTTAGGACAAGAACTGATTGAAATATATAAAATTGTGCTCAGTATGGAAAATTATTTTCTCTATTGCGGAACCCAAGAAAAAAGGGGCATTCTATGAACCTGACAGGCACTGATAAGGGAAAGTATTTCTTACACATTCAGTCATCAGTCTATGGAATTTACTACAAATGGGTTAGATAAAATCCAGGAGGACAGATGTATCAGTGGCTACTAGAATGGATGCCTAGGTACCATCTCCAGGTTGTAGAGACAGACAAGATCCCTCTAAAGGCATTTTGGAGGGAATCAAGAGCAGGTGAGGATTTTGCCTTTGCCTTCTGCTTGAGATGCCCGTAAGCAATTGGTGGGCCATAGTGTGAGACAGGATGCTGGACTAAGTGAACTATATCCTGATCCAGCAGGACTCGTCTTATGTTCTTATTTTCTAAGGAGTTAGACAAATTCATGGAGAACACATATACCTATGGCTACTAGAATGGATGCCTAGGTACTGTTTCTGAGCTAGCGAGAGAGGCAGGATTCCTCTAAAGGCCATTTGCAGGGAGTTGAGAGCAGGTGAAATTTAGCATTAATTTTCTGCTTGAGATGCCCAGAAACAACTGGTGGGACATTGTGTGAGATGGGATGCTGGACTACACGGGCTGTGGCCTGAACCAGCCCAAAGCTTCTTGTGCTCTTATATTTTTATCTCTTATAGAACTCCTTTCCTTCCTTCCTTCCTTCCTTCCTTCCTTCCTTCCTTCCTTCCTTCCTTCCTTCCTTCCTTCCTTCCTTCCTTCCTTCCTCAGTTCCCCCATTGTCAACATGCAGTGTGTCAACATTTTTCCATAGGTTGTTTTGCCAAATTGGCTTCATCAGCCTCTGATACCTTCCAGATACAATCTGTATGAGCCCCAGCTAATATGTCTATTTTGGGAATCTGTAGTCTATAATTTCTGAAAGACAAGCAACCAGAAAATTACAGATAAACCATTTAGGAAAAATAAACATTTTATTTAGGAAAAATAAACATTTTTTTTCAATATTATCTAAGCTAAGTTATCTGCTTTTATAATGAATCATAAAATCATAGGGTTGGAAAGGACCTCTAGAATAGGGTTGATCCCTCTGCTGTGTGATAGTCCTCCAGATACGTAGGAAGTAGAGTGCTGATTTTATAGAGAGAGAGTTCAATTTTTATATATCTTTTTTTTCAAGTATCTTTTTTCTCATTTTTTGATTGTTTGCTGTTATGCCCTGTGGTGAAAGGGGCGTTACAGTTGTTACTAACAATAACAACAAACTATTTGAAAAAAGCTCCCACCTTATGTGACCTGCCCTGTGACCTTTGGGTACAGGGCAGGATGGACATATAACTACCGTAGGTAAAAAAATAAATCAAGGAGCACAGTTTCAAATCCATCTCAGTAACTCCAGCCTGGTTATACGCAGAGCTGAAATGTCCATTAGGTACAACTGAGTGTGCTTTCGATGTCAGAGTGGCTTGCATTCATAACTAGCAATGTGCACGAATGGTTTTTTTGATATTCTATTCAAATCGAACTCAATACTTGAAGATTCAATTTGAATCTTTTAAATTCGAATTTAACAAGGTTCAGTTCAAGTTTACCAAACTCGAATCTCTTCGTTTGAATTTTTGATTCGAATCTGCACATACGAATGCTGACAACATTTGTATGTGCATGTACGCATCTTCCCCACATCCATACACATCCGTATGCATCCCATAGTTATCCCGTATGCAACCCGTTTTCGTCCCGTACAGATCTGTACAAATGCGTATGGATGCGGGAAAGATACGGATCTTTAAATACACATACGAGTGTCCAGATAATTCAAACGATAGAATCAAAATTCTTTTCGAATGTTTACATTAGAATTTCAGGACATTCTATTTGAGTTTGAATGTTGAAATTCGGCACATTCGATCGGATTTCAAATGCCTACGAATATTCATGCACATCCCTATTCATAACTCAGCTGCCAGTCACAACACGATAATTAGCAGAGAAGATGCATGGATATATCATGGCATCATTTTTGGTGCTGCTGTGCCACTCCTGGCTTTCTTTGCTCAAGCTGACCTGTTTCAGTTCCCAAAGGTTTTGAAAGGCACTGGATGATGCCATAGAAAAATTTGTTCTGATCTGCTATCTTCGTTCTCACCTAACTGTCTCCACTGAACACATGTAGAAGCTTTGTCATTTGCTTTAAAAACAACGCCTTTCCAAAGGCCAAAATGAGGATGAAATCTGTCCTGTCCTATGAGATGAGCTTAGATAAACTTTTGAGGTCATCGGAGAGTGAATGATTAACTGTTTCGTGTCCCAGGTCAGTTTAGCAGAGATTGAACAGAAAGTGATGCAGCTATTGGAAGACTGCAAAGATAAGTCCACCAGTGATAGCCCAGGCCTTCAACAAGAAGCGGAAAACCTTTCCTCGAAACTTGAAGATGTGAAGTGCAACTTGGAAAAAGTCCAGGACATGCTTCAGGACAAGCATGTGGAGAAAGAGGTAAGATGCTCCACACCATTAACAAAAAAGTCTTTGGCCACCTCCAGACGGAGGCCGGGTGTCCCGCTAGGAGGTGATAATGCTGGAAATGGAGGAGGACCTTGCCATCCCTCCAGGGGTGATAGTCTAGCGGTGGCAACCTAGACCACTCTGTCCTCTGGATGACTCTCCAGCCTGGTTGGGCACAGACAACGTGGAGATGATTCTCTGTGGGACTGGAGCCTTTGGTCAGCTGCTCTGGCCTCCACTCAGCCTCAGCTGCCTCAATTTTGTGTGTGTCTGTGTGTGTGTGTGTTGTGTGTTTTGGCTTATTTTCCAGTATTTAGTATGATGTGCAATTTTTATGGGGTTTTTTTGTCAGATCATTTTTATTTACTTTTTGATTCTACAATATATTAAAACTTCAGGGTTCATCATCACCCCTTTTTCCCAATTAACATATAAATGTCCATTCTTTGCAACTGGTGACTTCCTCCGTTTTTTCAGGATCTTATCCTGTTGTTCTAGTGTTGTCCAATTCGGCCGTTCCTTGAAAAGAAGAGTTAATCGAAACCCGCTGCTGTTAATCCTTCTTCTTGTAAAAATTTGATGTGGGGTCTCCAGTCTTTTAAATATTTTTCTGTTGTTCTTTCTTTTAAGAGATTTGTCAATTTGTCCATTTCAGCATATTCAGACAGCTTAACTAACCAATTGTCTACTGAGGGTATTTCTGGTGTTTTCCATTTTTTTGCATAAATCATTCTCGCAGCAGTGACCATATACATAATCAAAGTATTCAAGGGGTCTAAATTACTGTCTATTATTCCCAATAGAAAAAATTCTGGTTTAAATGGAATCGTAATTTTTAATATATTTTCCATTGCTCGATGAATTTTTCCCCAGTATTTTCTTGCTACTCCACATGTCCACCACATGTGGTAAAATGTTCCCACATTGGTCCCACATTTCCAACACCTATTGGGCATGGCATGATAGATCTTAGACAGTTTATAAGGGGTTAGGTACCATCTGTACATCATCTTTAAAATGTTTTCTTTCAACACAGTACACACAGTAAACTTCATATCCTTTCTCCATAATTTCTCCCACTGGTCCAAATTAATATTGTACCCAAAATTTTTTGCCCACGTAATCATACATTCTTTGACCTGTTCTTGTTCTAGGTCCATCTGTAACAATACTTTATAGATCACTCCAATTATTCCTTTTTCAGCTGATTTTAATTGTAGTTCCCACTTTTGTTTGTCCCTTTCAAAATTCATTCTGTTTTTGTCTTCTCCATAAATATTTTTAAGTTGCGTATACGTAAACCATTGAACATTTTTTCCCTCCTGGTTTAACTGCTCTCTTGTTTTTATAGTAAATTCCCTTGTATGTTCATTTTTATCTAGCAGATCTTCATATTTGACCCAGTTATCTTTATTTTTATGTTTTTTATTATGTTTTGATTCTTACTTTGCATTGTATATTTTTTGTTGTAAAGTGCCTTGGGCAAATTTTCTTTTGGAAAGAGGGTATTCAAATAAAATGGAAATGAAAAAAAAAATTGAAATACTCCTCCTGCTATCACCACCTCCTAGCTACACAGCACCACTGTTGATGCTGCCTTTGCACATTTTACTGATGCACACATTTGGGCATTCAGGTGTCCCCACGCCTAGAGGTCCACACTGGCACCTCGGTGCATGCGTGGGCACCTGTTTCATTCTCCATGCACATGTGGTGGTTGGAACTATGATGGTAGCTCTATCCAGAAGTTAAGTAAACATGGTGTTCTGGGAAAACCTGTGGCCAGCACTGGGTTTTCCAGCAATAGTATTTAGCACTTTTTAAGGGGGAAATTGTGGGGCTGTGGTGGCGCTGGCTCAGATATATGAGGCGATCCCACCATAGCATATATGGGTTCATATATGACGTGTACTTGAAGATCCGCATCTTTCCGGCATCTGCATTTGTACGGATCCATTTCCATTTCCATTTCCATTTCCATTTTTATTTATATACCGCCTTTCCAAAAATAAATTTCTGCCCAAGGCGGTTTACAACAAATGGAAAAAACATATAATATGAATACAAACACACACACACACACACACACACACACACACACACACACACACACACACACACACATACATACATACATACATACATACATACATACATACATACATACATACATACATACATACATACATACATACATGCATACATATATATATATATATGTGGCAAATAAATATAGTTAAATCAAATAAATACATAAGTCAAAAATACATTGTACGTTATAATAAATAATACATCATATAATAATAACAACAACCCCCAAAAAACATATAAAACAGTCATTGTTTGCAACACTGAGGCCAGCGAGAGTGGAACTTAAATAGGTGACTCAGCCCCATGCCCTTTACGGCTCAAGTGTGTGATACGCTGAGAAAAACAGTCGCTTTTGAGTCTTTGTGCCCATTTTGCAAAGAGGCAACTGTGCCATCTTGATTTTCTGGATCCATACTGGATGAAAATGGCTTGCATATGGGATAAGTATGTGATGCATGCCGTCGTGTACGGATGCGCATGGATGTGTATGGATGTGGGGAAGATGTGTACATGCACATACGAATGTCAACATTCGTATGTGCAGAATTGAATAAAAAATTCGAATGGATAGATTTGAATTTGGTAAATTTGAATCGAATCTTGTTAAATTCGAAAAGATTTAAAATTTAAATTTAAATTTAATTTTTTTAAAAAGATTTGAATCAAATCGGATTTTCGGGTATTTGATTTGATTGAAATAGAGTGTCAAAACAACAACAACAACATTCATGCACATCTCTAATGGAGAATGCAGTCACTCAGCTGCTGATAGAAGTCTGTGGCCAGATGCGTATCTCTCCAGTCCTAACATAATCTGCACTGGTTACCTATTTACTAGTGAGTCCTATTCAAGGTATTGGTGTTGACATATCAAGCCCTAAATGGTTTGGGCCTGAAATATCCTCCCAGATAGACCTGACTAGTCATGAAGATCAAAAGGGAAGGCTCTTGTTGTAGTTCCATCACCCACAGAGGGATGATGGAAAATATCTCTCTTCACCCAGGTCTTTGTTGTGTAGTCTCCTCTGAATGTAGTCCTGATGGGGTGGGTGGGTAGGGAGGGTTAGTTTAAATGTATTTTTATTCTGTTTCTATCAATGTAGCTTTTTTATTGAATGTCATGATCTGCCTGGGGGACCTCAGGTAAAGAGCAGGATGCAAATGTAATGAAACAAACCTTTCTTCCTCTTCAGTTCCCAGAATAGAGCATGTGATGGTACTTTTGTTTAGATTCTTGTGTGGATATGTTACGGTCAAATTACGCACTACGCACTACGCAAGGAATCAATGTTAAAGGAATCTTCCAGAAAGAGAGTCTTTATTTGCATGCAAATGGTAGCAGAGGAATTAGTTCTCCAAACTGCACCATGTAGTTACAGACTGCAGAAACTGCCCCCGGATTCACAGAAAAGACAGCTTTTATAGGAAGGCGGAGCATTAGCCTAAGTTACAATACGCATGTCATAAAATTCCTGCATATCAGCACTTTCTACCATTGCATTTCATTACCATACTTCTCCTAATACAGCCATTACCATATTGCTTCTAAACAACAACTTCTTGCTCTTTAACACATATCTCTATTGCAAATCTCTTATCTAATCTTTTATCTGTTATTAACCCTTCATAGATATGGGAATCCATATGTCATATCCATCTGTATGCCACCAGATCTTAAAAATACGTTTGTTGTCTCCTGTAAGGTCGTTCATCTTATATGTGTCTTTTTACAGCTTAGCCCTGATGAAAATATCTCTGACCTCTCAAAAGAGATTCCATGTACTACCTCAGAGAAGCATCCATGGAACAAATCAAATGGTTTAGAGAAACAGCAGGTAAAGTGCCCCATTCTGCTTGCCCCTATAGGATAAGCTATTTATCTTTATACTGCACTCTCTTGCTTAATTTGGCCAGTGTGTCAGGTAAAAGCAATCCATCCTTCTCTGCTCTTGCCTTGAGAGAGTGGTGGCGGAAACCCCAGCTGTTAATCCAGATCAGTGGGTCCCACTGATCCAGATTACTCATGGAATAGTTTCCCCCTCGAGGTGCGTCATGCCCCTTCTCTGTATACATTCAGGAAGCGGTGAAGCCACACCTCTTAGCTCTGGCCTTTGGCTAAGGCGGTGATGGCCAACCTATGACACGCGTGTCACAGGTGACACGCCAAGCCCTTTTGGGTGACACACCTGGTCACCCTGGCACCTGGGCGTGTAGTGCTTGCTTGTTCTTGAAGTGTACGAAATACCAACTTTCAACTGAAGATTTAGCAACAAAAGTCACTAATGTAAAGAATTATTTGTTTTTGCTTTTAATAAAATACATATATCAAAAATATAACTTTTTTACCAGAGCTACAAATATCACAAAATTATGGATATTTCTAGATGTGACACAGCACCCGAATTAAGCTAGTTTTTCTTGCAAATTTTGACACAGCGAGCTCAAAAGGTTCGCCATCACTGGGCTAAGGTGACTATACTTTCTCCCCCACTGTAGATATTTTATTTTAATATTCAGGATATTTCTTTAAATGTGCTGAATCTTTAAAAAGTATTTTTATGTATTTTATCCAATGATTTGTAAATTGGTGTTTTAAAGGTTGTCACCCGCCCTGTGACCTTTGGGTATAGGGCAGGATATAAATATAAATAAGTAAGTAAATAAGTAGGTAAGTAAGTAGGTAAATAAATAAATAAATAAATAAATAAATAAATATGTGAGCTTTGCAGTCCTGACTCTGAAGTGTGTGAGGGGTGGTCTTTGGCATAACGCTATGGCACATATTTCAAGCACCTCCTGGTAGTTCCGGATCACAGAGGTGTGCCATCTGCATGCCTCCATTGATCTAGAACTAGGTCCTCAGTCTGACTGTAGGCTTGATTAAATGAGTCTACAATAGGTCCAGATTAAGGCCCTTGCTAATCCAGATTTGGCTCCATCAGGGCAGATAGAGCTGGACCACTGGGGATGGGGCTTCCTTGATCCTCATTAATCCTCCAGCCTTATCACTTGCTAACTGGACAGCGCAGTGGCCAGTCCTGTCTTGGCACATAAGAACATAAGAGGAGCCCTGCTGGATTGGCCTACCTAGACCAGCATCCTGTCTCACATAGTGGGCCACCAATTGCTTGTGGGCATCCCAAGCAAATGTTAAGGTGATGCACACATCTTGGTATTCAGCTAGCTGGAAGTGCTAGCATCACCATCACCTCACATGTAGGGCTGTTGGTTGTGGTCCCACACATGAAAGGTGGAGAGGAATGATAGTGGATCCCTCCACAAAGGTAGGTAATAGCTCTATTTCTGGAAAACCTGCCACCACACTGGGTTTACCAACAATAGACTATAGTGCTTTCTAAGAGGAAATACAGCGAAGCTATGATAGGGCTCCCACAGATATGTGTGGCAGCTCCACCATAACACAGCCATAATGGCACTATATTTCTCCTGTCTGGAAAGGACCTATGTCAACACCTTAATATCTCAAGTAGATAAGAAAAATGCCCTAGGTCAGTGGTTCTCAACCTTCCTAATGCCACAGCCCTTTAATACAGTTCCTCATGTTGTGATGACCCCCAATGTAACCCTAACCCTAACCCCTAACCATAAAATTATTTTTGTTGCTACTTCATAACCGCCCCCTGTGAAAGAGTAAATTGACCCCCAAAGGGGTTGCGACCTACAGGTTGAGAAACACTGTCCTAGATCATGATAGGAACAGCCAAGACATCATTTTTTGCAAGTCCATTGGCCTTGACATTTTTGTTTTTCTCTGCTTATGTTCCCATGTGCAGGAGCTGTTGTTAAAGCTGTCTGAACAAACGAATCTCATTGACTTCCTCAATGCGTACATGGAGGAGATACAGCCAGAAGTGGGAGATGGCACAGTGTTAGAACTGCAATCAAGGTACCCAAAAACAAATGCAAAAAACCTATTATAGCCCAATGTAGTCAAACACACTTCTCATAGGGATTGAAACTTTACTGTTTTTTGGGGTGGGTGGGTGGGAATAGACTTTTTCAATGGAAAACATAGCAATGAAAATGGTTGTGAATGCAAAAGTCTGAACGTAAACAATTTGATGAAGAAATGAATTTGCAGACGTTCATTTTGATTGCAAACTAAACATTGTTTCATTTGTTCACATCCCTGTGTAGTAAGCTGTCTGTGTTTTCTCCTCCTCCTCTCGTTTTCTCTTCCGTTCACGGGAGTCTAGTTTTGAGATACCCACATCGGTCAGTGATCCCCAAGGCCTAACTCTGAAGGACCAAGCAGGAGACAAATGGCAGTATTTACAAGAAGAACTCCTATTCAAAACCAATCTCTCTCATTGTCAGTTTGCTGAACCTCAGGTTAGTCTGTGATTTATGGAGTCTATGAACCTATCTGATTGTTCTCTTTCCTGTGCCATGACACGCCCACACCTCTGTCCCAAGACGGCACCACATATTTCAACAGTGTAAAGTACCCAGACATGCGCTGGCCATTCCCAGCATTTTGGGAATCATGTTGGTTTGATTGTTCCTGTTATACCTTGCAAACGTGGTATCTACATACACAACTCTTTTTATGGAGTGCAGCTAGACCCATAGATGAACTTTGGGCTTTTTGAGAGCATGCAGTCAGGATTGCTTAAATCTTTTAATGTATGCTCCAGAATATATTTCCTCATGCTGTTCTAAGGCTGGAGTCTGGTACAGTTAGAACAGTGGTTCTCAACCTTCCTAATGCCGTGACCCTTTAATACAGTTCCTCATGTTGTGGTGACCCCCAACCTAACCCTAACCCTAACCCCCAACCATAACATTATTTTCGTTGCTACTTCATAACTGTAATTTTGCTACTGTTATGAATCGTAAGGTAAATATCTGATATGCAGGATGTACCGTGTATTCCGGCGTATAAGACGACTGGGCATACAAGATGACCCCCAATTTTCCAGTTAAAATATATAGTTTGGGATATACTTACCGTATAAGAAGGCGACACCCAGCACATAAGACAACCTCCGACTTTTGAGAAAATTTTCTTGGGTTAAATAGTAGTCTTATATGCCAAAATACACAGTATTTTCATTGTTACAAACTGAACATAATTAAAGCATAGTATTCACATCAACCACATCTGAAAATGAAAGTGTCGTTTTACCTCCAATACTGCTGCTTTCTACACAGTAGCTGCTCTCTACTGTATTTGTATGGGGTGTATGTGATGGGGTTGGCGCGATGATGTCATCACACCAGGTACGCGTATGTGGGCGTATCTGCATGTGGGCGGACCCGCCTGGAGACAGATAGAGGAGCGGTGTCTTGGTTCCTATGTGTTTTCCAATGATCTTAGATGACCCCTGTGAATGAGTAGATTGACCCCCAAAGGGGTCGCGTTCCACAGGTTGAGAGCCACTAGGTTAGAGTATTGGGGAAGGTGTGGCTAGCCACTGCCATTTACCGCTAAAACCTGGATTTTGTACCAGAAAATTTGGTCCCTCTTATACTTACTTAGCCACACGCAGTTATAGAGTAATGCTTCTGTTGCTAATCTGCCACGCCACATCTCTGGTGCAAGGACCAGGCAGAAGAAGCCAATGACTCATTGGTTTGTATACTTGTAAATCATTTTCCTACCCTGCTCTCTATCTGCTCCTGTTTCCGTGACAACCGATAGCCCACAAAGTGAACAGTGTCTTCTTTCTGGCCCTTTGGCTCACTGATATCTCACTGATATTGGAATGCAACATTTTGCTGATAACAATGGGAATTGTGAATTCTGCTCATGGTGTCAAGAGTTCTAGGGATGGCACAGCAAATGTCCATTGCCGTGAAAAACTGGAATCCACAAGGACAAAGCTGCATTTGTATGTAGCATTCTAGATCTTTTTTCCCCAAGATGCCACAGACACCATAGATTTTGAGCCAACTACTGAGAATAGTCTCTAAAAGTATCCCGTTATGCCAAGCATCTTAGCAGTTTAAATTATAGATGGCTAGCTGCTGGTCTTGTTGTTTTGGAAGAACATTATGTACCACCGTGTGCTTAATCTAGTGCGTTTGTTTAAACACATTTTGCTTTTCCAAATGTTAGATTTCTACCAAAATAAATATTCTGCCCAAGGGTGCCACATCAAGTGTGAGGACACCAACCGTTGAGGAGCTGAAAACGTATACGGCACAGCTTGGCAGTCTAAGCCAAGAAGCATCTGTTCAGATACAGGTATGAAATTATTAGAATTTTCTTTCCTTCCAGTTATTTAATGATCTGCGTAGTTAATGGGTGAGATCCAGTTCTGACAGGGCAAAATATCTGTATATATTATCAGAAACAAGCCATACCCTGGCCTTCTTACAGTTCCTTCCCTCTCAGAGATGTGAAGGGGGTGGGGGTACAGACAAGCAGGGGAGCCTTTTCCGTGGTGGCACCAAGGCTCTGAAACACTCCTGCTCTTGAGGTTCACTGGGTACCTACATTATATGGTTTTAGGTGCCTGGTTAAAACATTTCTCTTCACCCAGGCCTTTGATGGTTAGTTCTTTCTGGGTGCTTTTCTAGCAGTGAGGGTGTAGAAATACTGGGGATAGACCAAACATCCCTTTGGGGGGGGGGTGCTATTCAGTGCGCCACCGTAAAACACTCCTCACAAGCCCCAAAGCTAGGAACTTTTTTCCCTAGTTATCAGGGATGTGAGAGCACAGCACCAAAGATCACAAAAGCTTTGCAGTTTCCGGGAGGCATGGACTGGAACAGTGCCATCAGTGCAGACAGCTCTGATCCAGCCCATGCCTCCACAAGATCTGGATCCAAACCCACTGATCCAGATCTAATGTGGGTAGGTACAGAAAAGGTCAGAGGTGCCTTCCACAAACATTAAAAAGAACTCAAAGGCGATTTACAGGTGGTGGCATGTAGCAGCTAGTATTGCCCTCCACACTGGCATGGAGAAATACCACCTCTAAGCTGTTTTTTACTGCATGCAGACACAATCAAAATCTAGCCAGTTTGGTCTAGCGGTTAAGGAGCCGAGTTACTCTGGGATAGTCATAGCTCTCTTCTGAGCTCTCATAACCCCACCTACCTCACAGCATGTTCTGTTGTGAGGAGAACAGGAAGCTTTGTCAGCCGCTTTGAGTCCCCTTAAATGGGTGAAAAAAGTGGGGTAGGAAAGCCAACCTTCTTCTTCTTCTTCTTCTTCTTCTTCTTCTTCTTCTTCTTCTTCTTCTTCTTCTTCTTCTTCACCACTTCCAGCTGGTATAGTGAACCAGTTTGGTCCAGTGCTTAGGGAGCTGGACTCTTATTTGGGAATACCAGGTTTGATTCCACTGTCCTCCATGAAACCAGCTGGGTGGCCTTAGATGAGTCACAGCTTCCTTCTCAGCTCTCAGAGCCCCACCTCCCTCACAGGGTGTCTCTTGTGGGGAGAAGAACAGAAGGTTTGTCAGCCGCTTTGATTCCCCTTAAATGGGTGAGAAAAGCAGGGCACAAAAACCAACTCTCCTCCTTCTCCTTCTCCTTCAATATTTGTTTGATATCTCCATGTCTGTATATGCCAGGGTCTCAGTTCAGATTGTACTCATCTCTGTCTGCTGTATACTTTTTATAAAGGGTTCACTCAGTTGCTGAGTTTGTTCACGAAATAAGATCTCCAGGAAAGGATAAATGAAAAGAAGAACTGGCTATAGATACAAAGGAAGGAAATTTAATGCTCGGTTTCAGCATTGTACAGCAGTCTGTAAAACATAAGGGACCAAAGCGGAAGTGAGGCTGAGAATTGTGTTTTGCATACAGATTATATTTGCTTTAATCGGATATTCAAATGAAATGGAATATTTATTATAGCTGTTGACCACCTCATAAGACAACAGTTGCCTAAAACTGATATCTTTATCCAGCAATATAGGCTGCCAACAGATGTCTTCCGGGAATTGGGTTTTTTAGTGATATTTTAGAGCAAAAGTCCTCTGAAATGATTACTTCTTTCCCAGGCAGCTGGGCAACGGTCCGGGGAAAGTGTCTTCTTCTGCACTGGCATCATGCACACATCCAGATCTGTACAAGATGCGGTGCTGGCCACCAGCTTGGATGTTTAAAAAAAGGATTTGGGACCAGTTGATGGAAATCAGGGCTACCAATGATAGCAGTGTGATTACCTCTGGTAATGGGAAGTGGCATTCATTTTAAGGACACTTGCTGGGAGACTGGAAGCTGTGTGTGTACTCAGGCCCATAGCCAGCTCCATATACTGTATATGGGAGGTGAGCACATCACAGATTTGGGATGAATGAATAATTTGTCTCATCTGATCCAGTTTGGTCTAGTGGTTAGGCAGCCAGATTCTTGTCTGGGAATCCCAGGTCTGATTCCGCTCTCCTCCATGAAGCCAGTTGGGTGACCTTGGGCTAGTCACAGCTCTCTTCTGAGTTCTCACAGCCCCAACTACATCACAGGGTGTTGTTGTGGGGAGAAGAACAGAAAGCTTTGTAAGCAGCTTTGGGTCCTCTTAAATGGGTTAGAAAAGCAGGGTAGCAAAGCCAATTCTTCTTCTTCTGATCTTACCCATAAGGTACTGGAGTTAATTACATAGGTGGATTAAAAATATTGGGGGAGGCCAAACAGGTCGCTTGACTGGATGGGCCATTTTATGAGATCCAGTGGAGCATTTCTTCCATTCTTGTATTTATAGTCTGCTTTCATGTGACTAGAAAGACTTCAGAGGATGCTGAACGAATCACATCTGCTCATCTTGCAGGAAAATTCAGCTGGGGAAGTTTCCTCAAACTTGGACCAGAAACTTTTTGAGCTTCTTCTCGCCATCAGCCGCTGCTTGAACAATATGGAACAAATGTTAAATAATTACGTGCTAACCAGTGAAGAGGCACCCATGCAGCAGGCCCTCTGTGAGGTAACCAGAAAAGGAAGTGTCTTTGAGTTCATCAAGTCCAGTGCGATCTGTAATTTTTGGTGCACATAGGTGCATAAAACACACACTACATTATGTATTTATTTTTAAAAGAATGATGGCTTTTCATGAAAAGGAGGGAAGAAGAAAGGAAATCGTGCATGGTATAGAAAAGGTGGATAGAGAAAATTTATGACCCCTAGTTCTAGTGTTGTGTGATAGAGAAAATTTATTTTCTCTATCATACAACACTAGAACTAGGGGTCATCCTATGAAGCTGATGGGTAGGAGAGTCAGATCAGACAAGGGGAAGGATTTCTTCACCCAGAGAGTCATCTGTCCATGGACTTTACTAGCAGAAGAGGTGGTAACAGCAACCAACCTGGATAGCTTTAAGAGGGTTCAACAAATTTATGAGTGATGCATGTCCCAGTGGCTGCTAGAATGCATGCCTAGAACTGAGCCAGTTTGGTCTAGTGGTTAAGGAGCCGGACTCTTATCTGGGAATACCAGGTTCGATTCCTCCCTCCCCCATGAAGCCAGCTGGGTGACCTTGGGCTAGTCACCGCTCTCTTCTGAGCTCTCACAGCCCCACCTACCTCACAGGGTGACTGTTGTGGGGAGAAGAATAGAAAAGCTTTGTCAGATGCTTTGAGTCCCCTTAAATGGGTGAGAAAAGCAGGGTAGAAAAGCCAACTCTTCTTCTTCTTCCTCCAAGCTGGGGAGACAAGCAGGATGCCTCTAAGGTCATTTGCTGGGATTCAAGAGCAGAAGGTTTGCCCTTGTCTCTGCTTGTGATGCCCATGGGATGACAAACTGTGAGAACTCTGAAGAGAGCTGTGACTAGCCCAAGCTCGCCCAGCTGGCTTCACGTAGGAGGGCAGAATCAAACCTGGTATTCCCAGATAAGAATCTAGCTCCCTAACCACTAGACCAATCTGGGCTCCAGTGAGCTTTGAAACCTTGACCTTCTTATTTGTACACTGACATGCTTTGGCACAATACTGCTTGTTTCTGGCAAGCTGGAGCTGGCTTTTACTGGGCAAGGAGGTACTATACTTTCCCTTGAAGCATCAGTCTTAATCATATTTACTATCCTGCATTTATTCCCACCTGTCTTCTTGGTAGCTGGGAGCAGCCTGCTTCATGAAAGTAAGTTATAATAATTAGATACAACCCATCAAAAGCCTAATCACAAATTACAATACCAACGGCCATGTGAAAAAAAAAATCCTCAAAAGCCTGTTTGAATAACTGAGCAGCTGTGGCAAAGTTTTACCCATGCACAGCTGTGGATAAGGAGAATGCACTGGTAACATGAAAAATTTCCATTCCTAAAATAGAAGTCATCTGGAGTTTGGAAGAGATGACAGGAAAGAAGCATGCATGACTTCCGTTCATAGGACCCCAAGAGTAATTCTCTGTATATTCTATTTATAGGTAGGGCATTGCCAGTTTGGTCCTATGGTTAGAGTGCTTGGCTTAATATCTTGCTGTCATGGGGTTTGTTTCTGCATTCCTCCATGAAGCCAGCTGGGTGACCTTAGGCTAGTCACAGCTGAGCTCTCACAGCCCCACCTACCTCACAAGGTGGCTGTTGTGGGGAGAAGAATAGAAGGTTTGTCAGCTGCTTTGAGTTCCCTTAAATGGGTGAGGAAAATGAGGTATAAAAGCCAACTCTTCTTCCTCCTTATCTTCTTCAAATGCAATTTCTGGGATTCAATTTGATTTGAATCGAGTATCCAAAAAGCTGATTCAGTTCGAATCTTTAAAATTCAAATTTAACCAAATTCAATTCAAATTAAGCAAATTTGAATCAATTCATTTGAATATTTTATTCAAATTTTCACTTATGATTGTCGACAACATTTGTGTATGCCTGTACACATTGTTACGCATCCTGTACACATCCGTACATGTCTGTATGCATCTCGTAGTTATCCTGCGCGCAACCTGTTTTGCATCTGTACAAGTATTGTACAAATCCATACAGATGTGTACAGATACGGGAAAGATGCGTATCTGTAAGTATGCATCATCTACGAACCCGTACATATGCAAATGTCCAAATAATTTCAATGAATAAATCCGAAATTTGAAATTTGTTCGAATCTTTATATTCAGATTTTGGACATTGCATTTGAATGTCGAAATTTGGATTAATTCAGTTGAAATTCGAATACCTTTTAACATTCATGCACACCCCTAAACCATGGTATAGTGCATAACCATGGGAAACCAAGGGTTAGGGGAACTCCAGCAGCCCAGTATACCAACCAAATTCAGTGATGCTACAGCATGAAGATGCAGTCTGCTCATGCCAGGCATGTTGCAGAGGATAAACAGTTTTATAACACAGGCTTCATGTCAGATTGAGTTTTTTATTCTAGAAGCAATATAAGTGGCCAAACTCAAAAAAAAAAAAAAGAAAAGAAAAAAGTTTGTGTTCTTATTAGTCGTTTTTCCATAACAGAAAAGAGGAAGGAGTATTCCTTAGTTTTCCTTTCTTTCATCAAATTGCTCTTAGTGCCAATTTGGTCTAGTGGTTAGGGAGCTGGACTCTTATTTGGGAATACCAGGTCTGATTCCGCCCTCCCCCATGAAGCCAGCTGGGTGATCTTGGGCTAGTCACAGCTCTCCTCTGAGCTCTCACAGCCCCACCCACCTCTGTTGTGGGGAGAAGAATAGAAAAGCTTTGTCAGCTGCTTTGAGTCCCCTTAAATGGGTGAGAAAAGCCAACTCCTTCTTCTCTTCTTCTTCTTTCAGACTCTTTCTGAAGAGCTTCAAAAACTTCATGCAGACATTGATGACAAAAAGGATGATCTTCTGAAATCCATCACGTGTGCTGGGGGCAACCCTGACAGGTTCTCTCAGTGTTTTAGCAACTTGCAGACATGGCTCCAACTGACCCAGGCAGCTGCGGCTTCTAAGGGCAAGTCTATGAAAGAAGAGCTGAACCACCACAGCAATTTCCAGGTAGCTGAACTTTGATCCCGTGTTTTGGTGTTTATTTAACCTGATTATTGCACATCGGTCTATGGAATTCACTGCCAGAAGAGGTGGTGACATCTGCCAGCCTAGATGGCTTTAAGGAAGGGTTAGATAAGTTTATGGACGACAGATGTATCAGTGGCTACTGGAATGGATGCCTAAGTGCATCTTTCAGGCTGGGAGGACAAGTAGGATGTTTCTAAGGCCCTTTGCTGGGATTCAAGAGCAGGAGAAGGTTAGCCCTTGTCTCTGCTTGAGATGCCTATGAGAAGGCCACTGTGTGAGGCTGGACTAGATGGGCTGTGGCCTGATCTAGCAGGGCTTCTCTTATGTTCTTATTTCTAACAGCATCACATTGATGCAATTTATTCATGTTCAAAATTTGACATTTTAAAATATTTGGGAAAGGCAGAGACCTTTTCCACACTTACTAGTATCTTGGTATAGTGAACACTAGACCACTCATTTCTGGACTCTGGTGCAGACTAGAGAGGCCCTGCCCCCTTCTAGGCTGCTCCTTTTGCATTGAATGGAGCATAGCCTGTCTAGGTTGCCAAAATGATCCAGGGAGTGCTAGACCAGCCCAGAAAGAAGTGCAGTAGAGTGTATGCCTCTGTGCAATACACTGCTGAATTGGATCCCTCTAGGGCTCTAAGGCCAGCAGACTCTGGAGTAGTGCCCAGACTATCCAAGTGCCTTCCTCCAGGCCCGGTGGATGGCTCTAGCTTGGAACTTCTCCCTTTGGGGTAGTTCCAACTGGACCACTTCATCCACCACAAGTCCAGAAATGGCCAGAGTTGCCTTGATTTTATTTTACACCATCCTGTCATTGTTTGGGTGGGGAGGCTGATTGTGTAATGTATTTCTGAGTGCACTATGGTTGTTTGCTTATGGATGCAGGCTTTGCATAAACCATGTGTTCTTGCATGCATATCCAGCGAGATGTAGTCATGGTTGATGGCCAAGACTAGAAAGTGTAATATTGCTACTCACCCAGGAATGCACCAGGAGTTCTAGCCACAGAGAAGCTGAGTCAGTCCTGACCTGGGGAATGGAAGCGGCTATCTCTGAGCTAAATTGTATTTTCATAGAGGATGACTTAATCCTTCACCTCCCTAATTTTTCACCTACCTAAGAGGCCCACGCCTGAAGCAAATGGGTCAGCGCTTATAAAACTCTAGGCATCATTACTTTCTTTTTTGGCCTAAAAGCGAGCATTTTCCTCTTATGTATATATGTGGACATGAAGAATGACACTTGATTAAACAACGAAGATGAATTATACTTTAATTATCCCTTCATTCTGTGCAATGTATTTCTGGGTTCACTATGGTTGTTTGTCTCTGCCACAGAATGAAATCAGGCAATTGTATGATACGTTGGTTGAGAAAAAATCCAAACTGCAACAGGATTTCAGTGCTGTGAGTGGGTGCAGTGTTTCCAAACAGCTCCAGGTAATTAAATGGCACATACTATATGAAGATAAAGCACAATTAGTGGCCCAGGGCTGGAGAATTTTATCTGATTTCTCTTTTTTTGCGGCTTTGTTCTCCATAACTATAATAAGTTTTATTTTCCCCGTGAGCTTAATGGGGCTGTGATGAGCAAATACGCGTAGGTGTTCGTGTTTAGACCAGCTGCTTTGGACACTGAATGGCTATTACCTGCATTCAGTGCTTGTACTTTTTGTCCAAATGTCTGATGACCTCACAGAAGGAGGCTAAATCAGGTAAACCTATACTGATCACGTGCATGGCTCTGGAGAAGTTATGTATTCCGATGTACAACTGGCAAATCCTATAGTACAGTTCTATGGCAAAGCTTTTGGTTTGTGTGAAGGTAGTGTGTATGAAATCTCTAGGATTTACAGAGAGGGCTGGAAAAAGGAATCTTCATTAAAAAGATCTGCAGGCAGCTTTTCTACAAACGTGGCTTATCTCAACAAACATCAAAATGCAATTGTGAAAACACACTGAAAAATTATTCCCCATTATCCCCATCCATCCATCCATCCATCCATCCATCCATCCATCCATCCATCCATCCATCCATCCATCCATCCATCCATCCATCCATCCATCCATCCATCCATCCATCCATCCATCCATCCACCCATCCACCCATCCATCCATCCACCCATCCATCCACCCACCCATCCATCTATCCACCCACCCACCCATCCACCCATCCACCCATCCACCCATCCACCCATCCACCCATCCACCCATCCATCCATCCATCCATCCATCCATCCATCCATCCTATCCCACCCTATATCCAAAGGTCTCAAGGCGGGTAGCACCATTTAAAATAAAATATATTAAAATAATAAGATCATTTATTAAAGCAACAGTGTCTGCAAAGTGGGAAGGGAAAGTGTGTCCCCATTTAACCGAAGGCCAGAGCAAAGAGGTGCGTCTTCACCACCTTCCTGAACATATACAGCGAAGGACCCTGACACAACTCAAGGAGGAGACTATTCCATAGCCTGGAGGCCATCACTGAGAAGGCCCTCTCCCAGGTGTCCCCACATTTTGCAGTAACCTGACAATAACAAATAAACTGGAGGAAGAAAATACCTACTTAAGACCCTGGAGAGAGGCCCAACACTTTAGCCAAGTCCAGTCATGTAGGCCATTAGCTTGAGTATGAAGCTCTGTCTTTGACTATTTGGTATTACCCCCAAGGCCTGCTATAGTGATCCTCCTGTGCTTGGTGTGTTAGCTCACGTCGTTGGTGGCAGTCAGGTGGTACTGCCCACTCTGGTACTGCCCACTTTCACAGCTAGTTGATTTCTGTATTGTCAGGACTGGGAAGCCAAAAAAGAAACTGGTGAAACAGAGGATTATGGGGAATATGGCATTACTTCCATGCAGTTGGTGTATGCACATTTAAACCAAATGCACGTGTGAAGCCGAGGTGGGAAACAGGCAGATAAGGATTGGCCAATGCTGTGCAAGTTGGAAATTTGGCCTTGAATTAATAAGCAGAAGGGTCTTATATTGCACAGAATTTAGAATCTAAGACCAGTTAAATGTGATGTCACGGCTTCTTTGCATCTTTGTAATGCAATTGTCTGACCATATATGAATATGCAAGCTCTTAAGCAGAATCACTTTGTCCATACATGTTTCCCTGTTCAATACAAGCATGCTTAAAAGAGTCACATGGCTGGCTCACTTGTCTCCTTGCGGAGTGCCAACCTCTTGTTACATAAGAGTAAGGCAATTGTTTTCTTGGTTGCTGAGTATTTGAGATTTGGAGTGGCTTTCTTCTTCCACCGTTCCTAAGTTGAGGATGAACACCATACTTGACAAACTGGAAAAGGAGGGATCTATAAACAGTGGCGTGTTTACTGTATTATTTACTTAGCTTCCAGTTTTTCTAGACTGGCAGATATGCAAATGAGCCTGTACTTGTGGTAAGACCAAAATATGTTGCATTTGTTGCGTTTCTAAGCTACGGAATTCCTCCTCAAGTAACCAACTCAGCTGGCAAGTATCAGCAAAGCAGTAGTTTGAGCAGGACAACCGAGACCAAGAGAGAAGTTGCTGGCATGTTCAGGTTCATCCGTCAACACTGACGGGTTTTAATTAATATATCTGGTACAGAATGGTTTGTTGAGGATCTAGCTTGTTCTGTTCCCCAAAAATCATACTGTTTTTGAGGAACCGGGGATTGCAGAAGGACCTGGCAAGGTAAGATGGAGTAGAACTGAATATCTGGAAAGAGGGTGTGATTGGTTAGATTACTGATATACTGGTATAGAAAAGGTGGATAGGGAAAATTTCTTTTCTCTATCACACAACACTAGAACCAGGGGGCACGCTATGAAGCTGATGGGTAGGAGAGTATTTCTTCACCCAGAGGATCATCGGTTTAGGGAATTTGCTGCCAGAAGAGGTGGTGACAGCTACCAGTCTAGATGGCTTTAAGGTAGGGTTAGACAAATGTATGAACGGCAGATGTATCAATGGCTACTAGAAGGAATGCCTAGGTACATCTTTCAGGCTTCGGGGGGGGGGGGAGCAGGACGCTTCTAAGGCCATTTGCTGGGATTCAAGAGCAAGAAAAGTTTTGTCTTTGTTTTTGCTTGAGATGCATATTAGCATTTGGTGGGCCACTGTGTGTGAAGGGATACTGGACT
Organism: Aspidoscelis tigris stejnegeri; assembly: GCA_023333525.1. Taxonomy (NCBI): domain Eukaryota; kingdom Metazoa; phylum Chordata; class Lepidosauria; order Squamata; family Teiidae; genus Aspidoscelis; species Aspidoscelis tigris. Next base: position 106,367,007 of record JALMGA010000003.1, on the reverse strand, counting down.
AGATGGGCTGTGGCCTGATCCAGCAAGGCTCTCTTATGATCTTATGAGGTACTCCAGATTAACCTGGGAAGTAAAAAAATATTCTAAAAGAAGGCTCTGTAATTGCTAACTTGGGAGTCACCATTGATTCACAGGACACCTCTATGTTAGCTTTTAACTTCATTTTATTTCATTTTTCATGCAGATAATAGACACCTTTGAAGTGGAACTGCAAAACCTAGAAATGCAGGCAGCTAAATTAAGAGACCACGGAGAAAGGCATAGTTTTCCTGTTTCAGTAATCCATGAAGTTTATAAATTAGAGGTAAAGCTGTTGCTTGAATAGTACGTATACTATACTAGGTATCTTTGTGGAAGTCGATGTCATTGAATGTGCTTGCTCCCAATACGATTTATTGAAGACTAAGGTAGAGGCTGAAAAGACAGGTGCTGGAAATCAACATCTACATGAAGTGCGTGGCAACCTGTGGCTAAACTGTGGTCCTGCAGCTGAGGAGTGCACCACTCCTGAAAGCCCAGATGGAGGGCCCCAAGCCACAGGGGCCTTCCCTGCAACCTGCTCCTGTCTATCCAGATACGGTTGGCTCGGACTCAGGTTCTGAACCACGTCCAGACGTGAGTTCTCTCTGGACAGTCCCAGCCCTTCATAAGGATGTCCCACCAAGCAGCCTCTGTTGCAAACAAAGGTCTTTTCTGGCAACCCCTGGCTCGTATGTAGACTCCTGACCCTTGACCAACTGACCGACTGGCAATGGCTTTGTTTTTGACTGCATGTGACTTGCTGGCTCCCGACTAACTTTTTGAACTGACTTGATTCCTCGCTACCACTATCCATGCACAATATGTATGTGCTTCGTTGCTGCTGCCCGCTCCAAACACGATCGGTGCCGTCTCTTTGCAGTGATCTGTTAAATTCCAAAATATCTGTACTTCATTACCTTCCCACCATAGATGCATGTACACTCCCCTTTGATTACATCCATGCCAACAATCGGGGTTCATAGGTACTGTGTTGCACTATGATTCTGGATTTTGAAAAAGTATCAACTTTCATGGATTTTAATTAGTTTCTTTACTTTCTGTGGGGGTTCTAGGATCATACAGTGGAAGGGGAAAATGTAAGTCTGCATAACCACCACCACCACCAAAAAAAGTAGTTTAAGAACATTTCGAATGTACCAGGTTGATAAAGACTGCCTTATGAAAAAGGGGAAATCCAGTCCTGAAATACAAGAAGTGGGCACCAGCCAGTTCAGAGTTTGAGGCTGTAAACCTGGATGCAAGTTCTGGAAAAGGGGGCATTTGGGTGTTGCTGGTTGAAGATATCTGGAAGCTCTTCCAGCTTGCTTCCCACCATTTCCCCCTTTGGTAAAGAAAGGGTGCTTCCAGATGGAACGGAAGCTGTGGTGGGCCATTGCAACTTCTGATTACTCACAGTATCCAAGGAGCATTTTCCCCCACCTCAAAACTAAAAAGCTGCTGATTAATCAGCAGGTTTTTACTTTGGATTTTCCAGGGATAATCCTCAGATACTGCAGGCTATCACAACTTCCTGTCTGTTTGACACGCAGTGGCTGTGTATTCCCTCCACAGCTTCTGATCTTCCTGTCTGTCAGACGGGAAGCAGCTGCGAAGGAAGAGCATGTCTTTCACCGTTGTCTGGAGGTACTCAAAGTGAGTGAAAGAGAAAGAGGGCTTGGGGTGGAAAGAGCGGGCTAGGAAGTTCTACATCTTCCTCCGCACCATTTGAATTTTCTTATTGAGCGATTGGAACTTGTTGTAACTAAGGAGAAGTTTAACCACCTGGAAAAGCATAGGATTGCCAGTTCAATCCGTGGCATCTTTCCAGAAGAAGACAATGGCATATGGTTCTGTTTGTGCTGAGAATACTGTAAGGGTGTGAATATCAGTTTGAATATCTAATTCGAAAAGTCCAGCAAGATAGTAAGTAGCACTTGGAGACTAACAGGAGAGCGGTTGGTGGCAGGGTGGATTTGATTTAAATCAAACTGATTTAAATCACGATTTAAATCACTAGTCAGTAAGACTTGATTTAAATCAGAGGTTCCCAAACTTTTTTTCTCGTAGACCACTTTCAAAATTTTACTGATTTTGGTGGACCCCCTGCTGCTACATTTCTACCATATTCCCAAAACTCGTCAAAAAATGTGATGATTAGATCTAACGATGGAAATTTGTGTCCCTTTGCACATCTGAACAAGTGTGGCGGGCAGGTGGGCGGCGCTTTGCAAGTCTCGACACGCGTTGTACTGAATAGTGAATATGCAAGTTTTTATAAGTAACAGTCACTGACCTTCTTAAAATATTATCTGCCTACATTGATAGGTAAAGCCAAGCCAACATTTTTGTTCTTTACTATCAAAACCAGATACATTTTTGTGGACCCCCACTTACAACTTGTGAACCCCCTTTTTTCTCCACGCCAACGTAGACCCCCGTAGACCCCTGGGGGGTCCACCTGGACCACTTTGGGAATCACTGAGTTAAATCATAGTTTCTACATAAACTAATTCTTGCTACTTTAATATGCAAGTAGATGAAGATTTTGTATTCATAGGTTTGTAGAACAATAGGATTAAGGTATTTTTCTCAACTCTGTTCATGTTATAACATTTTTGCTGTGAAGAAGAGGCACGTGATCTCTGCTGAGTCAAATTCAGTTTTGACAATTGCAAAAGTAAACCAAGCATCTGGGATAATATAGGCAGAGAAACTGCCCGATAATCTTACAAAAACCTCTGGAAGAGCATGACATTGTGAATGGATTAATTACCACAAAAAAATTAAACGTATACAGCCTTATTCTACATAATTAAAAAATTAATCTTTATTTCATGATGGAATAATCTTTGGATGGTAATATATTTTCCTCAAAAAGCATTTTATTAAAAAAAACTGATTTAAATTTTAAAAATCCGATTTAAATAAAAAAAAATCATTGATTTTTATCCACCCTGGTTGGTGGCATGAGCTTTCGTAGACACGTCTACTTCTTCAGATGCAGTAGAAGAAGTAGACATGTCTACGAAACCTCATGCCACCAACCCTTCTCCTGTTAGTCTCCAAGTGCTACTAACTACATTGCTGGATTGTAAAGGTGTGTGATGGCCTCAGCTCAGCAGTGGCAAACAACGTATCATTATCTATGTCATATCTTAAGTTCATTGCTGTTTGTTTCTTGCAAGTGAGACAAGTGAATGGAGTGTATTGATCAGCCTTTTGTTTCATTTCTAGGATGTGCTGGATGAACTCTGGGAGATCTTAAGAGCCAAACAAAGGGAGCTAACATCTCCATTTATTGATGGCCAACAATATGAAGCTTTGTTACGGGGACTGGCAGAGCTTGTAGCTCTTGGGCAAGAGAAAACTGCACAGGTCCCAGAGCTCAGAACTACTAGTCGAGCCAATCTGCAGTTTCATCTACAAAATCACAAGGTATCATACTGGATTTCTTTTCAAATAAATCTAGAGTTATTCCTTCCCTTTCCCAAGTATGTATGTATGTGTAAACTGAAGGTTTCATCCAGTTTAATTCTTCTGATTTTAAGATCATTTAATGCCATGTCAGGTAGACTAAACTGAAAAGTAATTCTCTAAAGTGATGCTCAGTGGTGGATAAGATTCATTCATTCATTTGCATTTTTATCCCGCCCTATACTCAAGGGTCTCAGGGTGGGTTACAACATATAAAATGAACACATTTTGCTCCTAGTCTAAGCTGTTTACGATTGTAATATAATTTTATATTTATTCTTGAATCACAATCCTTGTGGCAGTCCCTAAGGCATGTCGATAGTTACCCTTGTTGTTAATGAAGGCGAGAGAGGTATCGTCCTATCCTAAATCACCTTGTGAGTTCATGGCAGAAACAAAATGGGAGTTTGTGAAACCATGATCTGTACGTCATTCCCATAACTGTTATACTAGAGTTACCAAAAAAGTGGCACAGAGGAGCATGAAATAGGTGTAAAGTTACATCTGCAATTAAATTAAATGTGATTGCTTTTGGGGAAAGGTACAACTGATAATATTGCTAGATGTTAAAAATTCAAAATGTTCAAAATTTGAATTCGTTTGAATTCAGACATTCGAACTCAAATCGAACGTCTATACATTTGAATTTAAACATTCAAACAAAGTTCAAATTTTTTAAATCATTTGTACAAATTATTCAGAGATTCATATGCTTACGGGCACATACTCATTACATACATATCCATGTGCATCTTACATCTCTGGATACATAGGAGATAAAAACAGGATGCGTACAATTGTGTATGGATGCGTACGGACACCTAGGAATGTTGTTGACATTCTGTCACGGTTTCTAGCGAACCGATCGGTGCTTGCCCTCCGAAAAGTAGCTGGGCACTTTAGGGTTGCTGGAAGTGTGCATTAGGCCGAGTGAGTACTACAGTTTTAACACAAAACACTGGTAGCAAGCGTTTTAAACTGCAAAACCAAAACAAGTGTATTAAGAATATGGTTGAGAAAGGTAGAAGAGAAAAATAGGAAGAGTAGATGTTACCAGATAAAGAATCAAGAGACAGTAGAACAGCAAGCTTCCTTAATTCTCAGCTTACTGAGCTTCCTAGGAATCAGTTGCTTCCAGGCAGGTAAGCTTCCCCACTTCGCCCTCCCTTTGGTTCGCTCAGTATTACCCAAGCCTCCCCAAAGATCAGCAACTAGGTCCTAGTTCCTGGTCAGTTCTATCCCGAGCTCCTTCAGAGAATCAGCCTGTCCAGCTGTCTCCTTCAGCTCCCCAATTCCCCAGAACAAGACCAGACAGATCACTCCCCCCTCTAGAGAAAAGACCAATGGTCAGTTGCTGGCAATGACTCCTTCAGGAAGAGATCCTCTCTCTCAGTCCCCTTCTGAAATTGCCCAGTCAAAAGACACAGTCTGCTGCTGTCTGCTGCTTATTATACCCTTCAGCCTCTTGGGCTCCAATTGGCTGTAACCACTGGCAACCGAGGGAAACTCCTCCTGCTTGTGAATCAAGCCCCCAGGTCCCTGAAGGCAGCAGCACATCCCAAACGGGAATGGCCATGGTCTGGCTCAGCAGGTAGGCATGAGGTGAGTGGGAGAGACAGCGCCACGCATCATTGTCAAGAGAGATGGCAGCGCTCATGTATCAATGGCCAACCATCTTGGATTGGGTGAACTGAACCTGGAGGGCAACTGAATGAGGCCCACATGATCTGGCTTGGTTATGTGAGCTTCATCTCAGTGCAGCCAAGCCCCCATTTTTAGCCTTATCTCCTTCCAGTAGTGAGCAAACCAACTTCTTGGTTTAATTTTCTGTTGGACCCAGCAATCAAACTGTTTTCTTTTAAAAAGCATGAAATACATGGGTTTATTGTACCCAGGGTTGTACTGTAGCTTGTTGTGTCACCCTCTGGAGTGTAGCACTATTCAGTCCCTCTCCCCGAGTCGTCTTCCTGCTTAAGACAGCGAACTTGCTTCTATTATCTGTCTGTCCTTGACCATGCAAACTCTGTATTCAAGAAAGTGGCAGGAGAAAAAGAGGGATGAATGCATATCTCATTGAATGCCTGAAATGTCTATAGCATCGGTTCCAGTCCTGGTAGTGGCCTAGAAGATGTAATTAGGCCGTTGTTTGGAGGCTCACAGATAGACAGAAGAGAGGGCTGCTCCAATACAAAGTAAAAGCTAAGTTGCAGCAGTATTCTGAGAACAGGTGTTGGGGACTTAAGCCTTAAGTTCATTGATCTAATGTTCAAGGTTACAAGTTGTAGGAAGACAACCAGTACAGCACAAAAGATATCCCGTAGTTTCAACCTTTCTCTTGTTTGGGGCCTTCTTCAGCCAGCTTTGGTACCACCCCAGTCAGTCTGTCTGTATTTTGACGTACAGTAGAGGTTCCTCACTTCCTGCCAACCAGTTTATGGCCTTGAAGGGTCTGCAGCCTGTAATGAGAACCAGTTTACATTACCAGATAAGGCCAGATGACCAAACAAAATGGAAGCTCGAAATCTGAGGTTTTCACCCTCAATACCTGTACTCTTCTTCCCCAAAGCCAAAAAGGCAGAGAAATGGCTTAGTTTTTCATCAACTGCTACTATAAGACTAATAATAGACGATTCTGCAGATACCATTGGTTCCTTGGATGATGAGAAAGGAAAAGGTGTGTTAAGAGGAGAAAAGGAACTGTATAAATGTTTAGCATCATCTCCATGAAAGAGATTTTGGGGCAGATTCTTGAATTTGAGCTTCTGTTCTCAGGAATTGAATCTGATGAACTGAGGTGTATAAAACTGACGAGGGAAGAAGTGGTGGGCTTTATTAACAAATGAAACACCAACGAACTACCAGGCCCTGATGGCCTCCCCCCAAGGGTTATTAGAGCTTAAAAATGAGATTGCAGAGCTCCTAACAAAAATGGGTACCTTGTCATTATGCTTGGCTTCCTTACTTACAGACTGGTAGATGGCTAACGAAACCTTAGTTTGTTTTTTAAAGGGCCAAAGGGAGATCCAAGAAATTATAGGCCTGCCAGCCTAACGTCTAATGCAAACTATTATTAAAAATAAAATTGCCAAAGGTTTGGACGTTCAAGCCAGTTTAGTCTAGTGGCTAGGGAGCCGAACTCTTATCTGGGCATACAGGGTTTGATTCCACGCTCCCTCACAAAGCCAGCTGAGTGACCTTGGGCTAGTCACAGCTCTCTTCTGAGCTCTCACAGCCCCACCCACCTCACAGGGTGTTCTGTTGTAGGGAGAAGAATTGAAACTTTGTCAGCCGCTTTGAGTCCCCTTAAATGGGTGAGAAAAGCAGGTGAGAATAGAGAGTAGGCATAAATGGGCATTTTTCACAATGGAGGACTGTAACAAGTTGAGTCCCCTAAAGTTACCTCCTGTGTTCCCTCTGGTACTGTCAAGGGCAATGGTCCTCGGAGGAACAGGGGTTGATGGCCCAAGGCGTGAGAGGTGATTTTCCCCTTGTCTTCTGCTCAAGATGCCCATGAGCAATTGATGGGTCATTGTGTGGGACAGGATGCTGGACTAGATAGGCTGTGGCCTGATCCAGCAGGGCTCCTCTTATGCTCTCTTATGCACTTCACATATTGTGCAAAAGGTCAAAGTCTTCTTTCCTGGTTAATTAAATGCTCTGTAACTTCCACAGCTACACTGCACACATTCTGCGTTTTGCAATTTGGTAAAAACGCATCTGAGAAAAAAACCCAACCAATGGCAAACATCCAGAATGAGCATCATTATTTTTAAATAAAAGCCTATGACAGCTACTTACAACAGTTGAAACTTGTACTCCTTTCAGTACCTGAAAGGTACTTGAGATGGGTTCTTTTTATTTTAAGCAATTCTCTGTTCTTAATACTGTTTTTCTTTTTGAATCCAGAGCTTTTTCTGTAATCTTAATACCCACATGCTGCTTGTGCAAACATGTTCCAAAAAAGTGGCACCTTCTGTGTTACAAAAGACAGAAAAATTCTGGAATGAACTGGTAGAAGATGTTAGATCGCTGGAAAAGCAAGCTGTCCAGCATGGAGCTCATTTGGAAAGATTGTTACAGGTGAGAGAATAAAACCTAAATGTTGGGAAATGCCGAAATTTATGTCGAGCAACTTAATTCTGTGGGATGTTTTTTTTCTAGCCCATGTAAATAAGCTAACATCTCCCTTAAGAATAGCCTAAAACAAATGCCACCATTACCTCAACTGCAGTGACCCTTAAGATACCAAGTGGATCAATTACAGATGTGTCAATGGCTACTAGAATGAATGCCTAGGTGCATCTTTCAGGCTGGGGGGGGGACTGGGGCGCTTCTAAGGCCATTTGCTGGGATTCTAGAGCAGGAATAGGTTTGTCCTTGTCTCTGCTTGAGATGCCCATGAGCATTTGGCAGGCCACTGTGTGCAACAGGATGCTGGACTAGATGGGCTGTGGCCTGATCCAGCAGGGCTTCTCTTATGTTATGTTCTTATGTAAGTGGCCATTTGACCCAATATAATATTGGTTACTGTAATGAACAGCAGGAGTCATCTTTTATTATAACGGTGTCTCATTAAGTAGGCATTAACATTATCACAGCGGCAAAATGTCTTATCTAAACAACCACGGAGAGCCCTGGTTAAGTGGTAGAGCAGTGGTTCTCAGCCTTCCTAATGCCGTGACCCTTTAACACAGTTCCTCATGTTGTGGTGACCCCCAACCTAACCCTAACCCTAACCCCCAACCATAAAATTATTTTCATTGCTACTTCATACCGACCCCTGTGAAAGAGTAGATCGACCCCCAAAAGGGTCGTGACCCACAGGTTGAGAGCCACTGTGGTAGAGGGAACAGAAGAACCAGAAGAAGAGTTATGGAAAAATGAAGTTCTGATTTGACTTTTCCCCACCAATTTCCTTGGTACTGTGTTTTGATCTTCTGTAAATTGAAGTGAAAGTAGGGTTGGAAGAATGACTTTCTGGCAAAGTTCAGTCTTACGGCAACATTTTCCAATTGCAAGGGTGGAGGACATATTTGTATGGTCTGTCCTTAAGACTAATAGCAACCAATTTGTTCCTGAATGCTTGGGTGGTGGTGGTGGTGGTGGTGTGTGTGTGTGTGTGTGTCTGATTGGCCTGGACAGACTTCCTGTTAAATCTGCAGAAGCACTCTGGAACTTAGAGAGCTCTAGGGCTTTCAAAATGATTGCTCCCACATGTCTTTGATGATCCAGTAAAGCTTCCAGACTGGCCTGGTATTCCACCAGCCTACGAATGATGTTCAACAATCAAGAGTGTAATTGTTTGTGTGATATCAAAACCACATTTGGGGCTCAGCATTCCACTGTATAATGAAACTCTCTGTCAGAAGTGCTTAACTGTGAGCCTCCAGATGTTCTTAAGCTACAACTTTCAGCATGCACATCTTCAGTGCTAGGAACATCTGGAGGGCTGCAGTTGGGAACCTCTGCTCTATATAGTTGTCTTCAGATTTCATCATCTAGGACAGGGATGTCAAACATATGGCCCGCGAGCCGGATGCGGCCCGCGGGCTGTATGAATCCAGCCCGCGGCCGCCCGCCGCCACCGCGCGCCGCTGCTGCCCGCCGCTGCCGCTGTCCTCCTTGGGCGCGAAGGAGGCGAGGTGAGCGCGCGTGCGGCGGGACCCTACACTGCCAAAATGCGCGGGCACCGCCATGGACAGCCACGCCCTGGCCACGCCCCCAGCCCGTCCTCTGGCCCTAGCCACGCCCTGGCCACGCCCCCAGCCACACCCCTGGCCACGCCCCCTGGCCCTGCCAGTACTTTTTTAAAAAAATCCAGCCCTCGCCAAAATTGAGTTTGACACCTCTGATCTAGGAGAACTCCAGTATCCAATGTTTGCTCCTTTAATAAAGTAACTTTTCTCATAGGATTGGATCGAGTTTGATGACTCCTACACATCTTTCTGCCCCAAACTAGAAGCTCTGTCATCCACACTGCCTTCTGTGAATTTGGTAGAAGAAACAGAAGAAACTTTAATGGAAAGGACCCAACTCCTCCAGGTATCTAAGTTCTTCTATCAACCTGAAACTCACCATATGCCTGATTTTGTCTTACATTGTGCCTAACGTTGTGTCCATGGTTTAATTAAACATAATGGCCTATACCATGTTGTCTACAGTGAATTCTTCCTGTTGAGAAAATGATGCATTCCCCAAAACTGAGCCTTAGTTTGCAAATCACTGCTTCCCTGTGTTGATTAATCCATTTAGCCCTTATTTATTGGAAACATTTCTATACCACTTTCTCATTTAATACCGATGTTGGACAAGAACGTCCAGTGATCCAGGGGTAGGGGTCGTAATTATAAACTATTTTAATCACTATAGCTGTAATCCTAAATTTTCAGGAGAGTTGAATCTGCATATCCAGTCTAGAGCCAGGGTCCTTCTATCAGTTCACCTGTATTATTATTATTATTATTATTATTATTATTATTATTATTATTATTATTATTATTATTATTATTATTATTATTATTATTATTATTATTATTATTATTATTATTATTATTATTATTATTTACATTTACATTTACATTTACATTTACATTTACATTTACATTTACATTTACATTTCTTTCCTGCCCCATGCCCAAAGGTCTCTGGGCAAGTAACAACCTTAAAACAACAGATAAAAATATAATATACCTTAAAAGACTTTAAAAATTCAACAACTCTAAAACAGTATACAACATGTTTAAAATAAGTGTCTATACTAGGGGGAAATATAATCAGCTCAGCCAAAGGCCAGAGCAAAGAGGTACATCTTCACCATCCTCCTAAATATATATAAGGAAGGGGCATGATGTACTTCAAGGGGAGGCTATTCCATAGTCTGGGGGCCATCACAGAAAAGGCTCTCTCCCGGTTGCCCACCAATCTCACTATTGAAGGTGGTGGGACAACCAGGAGGGCCTCACCGCTTGATCATAAGGCACAGGCAGGTCGATAAAGATGGAATGAAGCCCTTTGACCTCCTTTGGGATTTGTTGTTAGTATTTCCTTCAGATTAGTATCATGGCTGTATGACCTTCTGGTATATGTCTTCCTCTGATATCTCATCAGTACACCCCTTTTTTCTATTAGCATTGGGAGACATTGCCTGTGGAGCTTTCCATGGCAGGAGGGAAAAAGACATCTAGTGCTATATATCCCATTCAATATGGGTGCTTCTTTCCTTCCACAGAGAGAGATTTAATGCATTTTATGGCTCCACTGGGTTGTAGGCTTTAATATTCAGTGCAAGATGGATTCAGTTCCATCTTGCAAAATCTGGAACCCAAAGGCAATATGTTAATGACTGACTGACCAGTTCCTCCACTCCATTTACTCAGCATTATGTCTTTGTACTTTCTTAGCAAATTAAACTTAAAGTTGAAGAGGAGCAGGCCTGGTATTTTCAGATAGTGAAAGAAGGGAGGAAACTGATGGCGTCTGTTAATTGTCCTGAACTGCAAAGTCAGGTTGAGAAGCTAGAAGAGCAGTGGATATCTCTTTCCAGAAAAGTTGATCATGAGTTGCAGAGACTTGAGACCTTTTTCAGACTTCTGTCCAGGTAGGTGTGGTCTTTATTAACTCCTTAAGGCATGTTCTGACACAGCTAATAATCACCTTAGAATCCGTCTTCACAGTTCTCCATGTTGGCGATCATTTCTGTTCCTGTACCTTTTGTGTACCAAAGCGCTGAAACCTGAGCTAAAGAGTATTTGGATAAAAACGTGGTCTCAGTCCAGATTAGGGAGGTGCATGAATATTTGAAATATTTGATATTCGGACGAATTCAGATGAATTTGGACATTTGTATGAGAATTGAATGTTATGACATTTGTACAATTGGCATTCATATGAATATGAATGTTTTGGAACATTTGTATGAAGCCTCGGAACATTTGTAAAATGAGGAGGTCGGAAAGTGTCGGAAAGAGTGAATTCGACATTTGAGAATGGATTCAAAGTGGATTCAGGGCAGATTTGACACTTTCAAAGCAGATATGTTATGGGATACATTACGGATATGTATTGGATACTTATAGGATATTTGCCTTAGATACGTATCGGATATTCTTATTGAATAGAATCCTACCACATTCAAAGGGGATCCATTCGAACAATTATGAATTTTCTTAAATTCAGTTTGATACAAATCAAATGCAAAAAATAACCATTCATGCACATCCCTAGTCCAAAGCAGTAACTACTACTACTGCTACTGCTACTGCTACTACTTCTACTTCTACTTCTACTTCTACTTCTTCTTCTTCTTCTTCTTCTTCTACTACTACTACTACTACTACTACTACTACTACTACTACTACTACTACTACTACTACTACTACTACTTCTGCAACCAAATCAGGCCACCCTGTAAACCAAGAAGCCATCTAGAGCCCTTGAGATGTTGCTGGCCTATATCTCCCATCTCATCCATTTATTTCTTGGTGATAAGAAGAAAGGAGTTTTAGTCCCAAAATTCCTAGCCAGTGAAATCCTCAGGCATTGCTATGTGACCTATCTTACAAGTCAACTTCAGTGGGAATGGTTTGGCCTTTGAATGGTGACTCATGAGTTCCTTAAATGATTCTCTCACTGGCTTTGCCTTGTTTCTGCAGCTACAACAGAGATTCTAAAGAGCTGGATAACTGGCTGGAGTCTGCTCAGCATCGAGTGAACACCTGGGAAACACAATCTCTCCATGCTGCTGAAGATCTGAACACTGTCAGAAATCATTTAAACAACTTACTTGTAAGTTACTCAATGACTGTGTGCAGTAAGTGATTTGGGGGTTTCTGCACTTACCTCAATCCAGGGTCTGTCAGTGCAGTAGTCCTCTTCAGGGTCTTCGTCTGTTCTCATGCTGGTGTGGATTAGATAGATCCCATCTCCTACTAGTATGCTCTGGTTTAAATGGTCTGTAACAGATCCGGATTAAGGGCCCTCTTAATCTGGATCTGGTTCTATCCAGTGCAAATGGAGGTGGATCAGTGGGGGGAGGGCCTATTTAATCTGCATTCATGTACCGCTCAGGAGACCCATGATTTGGATTAGTTCGTACATTCATTCATTACTCAGTTAGTCAGTCAGTCAGCTAGTCAGTTCAGTCAGTCAGTCAGTTAGTCAGCTCCTCTCATGCTAAGTAGCATATTGGGCATTTCTGGATTAAGAGGTTCCTAATATGGATCACTGGTGAGTTCAGAAAAGGCCTGAGTCTCCTTAGCCTAGTCCAGTGGTTGGCAAACTCATTAGTCAGAAGAGCCAAATATCAACAGTAGAATGATTGAAATTTCTTTTGAGAGCCAAATTTTTTAAACTTGAACTGTATAGGTAGGTACTTTGTTATTAACTTAATTAAGGTACTCCTAAGCTGGAAGAGCCACACTCAGGGGGCCAAAGAGCCACATGTGGCTCCCGAGCCGTGGTTTGCCTACCCTTGGCCTAGTCTCTCCTGCCTAATAATGGCGATAAGTGTATTCTACCAATTTGGAAGAGAGAACAGCCTTTCTTTTTCTTCAGCTGTGAAACCAGAAATCAGTCCACACACAGAGATGGCATTTTGAATTTTTCAAAGCTGAATCCACAGATTGTATTGGCATTTCCAGGGTTTTTTTTTTCTTGGCCAGCATTGGGATTATTGCTGTTGAGTTTTGTGCTTTATGTTTTTATTTCAACGGCGCCTTCTGTAATGTTACTTAAGCAATTTTGTTAGCTTTACTTAAATTAACCATATTGGTATCTGGGCTAAATTTGTTTTAAAATAGAGTCAATTGTTGCATTCTTCTGATCCATTCAGCAGGTAAATTGGCTTCGAAAGAGCAAAAGAGTGAGGGCCACCCAGTGATTTTCACAGATTATTAATAAACGATATGAAACAGCCAATGCGTTACACTACAGTTTGTTTCTCATTTTCTTTTTTCAAATGCGTGTCCGTCTTAACATCAATTCTTACTCATCAGGAATTCTCCAAAGAAGTTGATGACAAATCGTCTCTGAAGTCATCTGTCATAAGCACTGGCAATCAACTCTTGCTGCTTAAGGAAACCAGTGCTGCGCCGCTGCGATCATTTTTGGCAGAATATGAGCAGAAATGGGCCAACCTAATTTCTCAGTTGCCAGGCATCCAAGAGAAGTTCCACCAGGTACCAAACCCTCTGAGCAATTATGATGAAAAGTTTTACTTTGGGACTCGATCAGTGATGGCCTTCTCAGTGATGGCCCCTAGGCTATGGAACAGTCTCCCCCTTGAGATGCATCTGTCTCCTTCACTGTACACATTTAGGAAGGCAGTGAAGACACACCTCTCTGCCCTGGCATTTGGTTAAATGGGGAGACACTTTCTCTTCCCACTTGCTGATGCTGCTCTTTTAAAACATACTGTTATTTTAGTAAAGTTTGAATCTGGATGTTGTTAACCGCCCGGAGACCTTTGGGTATAGGGTGGGATAAAAATGTAAATAAATAAATAAAATAAATAAAATCTTGGTCCCATCACTATTAACATAACCTTTGTAACCTGTTTATGTCACTGTTTGGTGTAGTGGTTAAGGAGCTGGACTCTTATCTGGGAAAACCAGGTTTGATTCCGCCATGACTCCTCCATGAAGCTAGCTGGGTGACCTTGGGCTAGTCACAGCTCTCTTTCCGAGCTCTCACAGCCCCAGCCACCTCACAGGGTTTCTGGTGTGGGGAGAAGAACAGAAAGCTTTGTCAGCCGCTTTGAATCCAATTCTTCTTTTTCTTCTTCTGATAGCAAGTGTTGATATAAAACTTGAATACAATCAGGCAAAAAGATAAGTGTGCTAAAATAGCACCCAAATTATACACTTTAGAAGTGCCTACTGTCAGTTTTGACTAGCGCTCTCCCAGAAGGAAAAATTCACACACCCTGTGTTCTGCCTTACTACTTAAATTACAATCTTTTGAAAACTTTTGCTTCCATCTGTTTTACGTGTGGAAGAATCAAGGGCCTTTTCCACACTAACTGGAATCCCAGTATAGTGTGAGGCCTAGTCTGGTGAAGGGTCTCTCTATTTTGTACTCTGGTCAGGACTAGAGAAGCCCAGACCTTTGCTGGGCTACTGCATTCCCACTGTTCAGAGCTTAGCCTGATTTAATGGCCAAAATGGATGCCTAATACAGTATACATGTTTTCTGACAGTCCAGGGGACCAATAACCCGAGTTAAGCTAGATCTTTTTGCAAAATTTGACACACCGAGCTCAAAAGGTTCACCATCACTGCTATAGATAAATAGGATTACTTCAAGACAATTTTTAACGTAGAGATTTTGTTGAAATTACTCTGCTGCGTATAACAACCTGCTTAAATCAGTAGTTCTCAGACTTTGGTCCTCCAGATGTTGCTGAACAACTCCCAGCATTCCACTGAGGCTGGCACAGAATGCCAGAAGTGTTCTGGAACACAGAACCAGCGGCTTATGTGAATGACTGCATAATATCTTACCTGCTGATTAAACAACTGCATGATTTCTGACCAGCTCCAGATGGCTATGATGCCCTCTCAGGAGGCCATTGAAGAATTAACTAGGTGGATGAGTCGTGTCAATGAAGAAAGAAGGGATGAAGCCGCTGTTAATTTGCAAAGTCCGGTATGCCAAGTGAAATCCGTCCTTAAAAAGTATAAGGTGAGTAGGAGAGAGAAAAGCTAAACTGTCATTTTGGCAAACAGGAAAGCTAGAACCCTAGGGGGGGATTAATATTCAGGATATCTGCCAGTTGAAGCTTTCTCAGCTGGATGAGACAGAAGACCTTTCCACATTTACCAATGGAATAGTTCAGGGTGTGGCGTGGCCTACTTTTGGGACTCTCTCTTCTGGACTCTGGTTCAGACTAGTGAGGCCACGCCCCCTGTTAGGCCACCTCATCTGCACTGGACACAGCATAGAAGGGTCTAGGAAACCAACATGGTGATGATGATGAAGATGATGTAGATGATGATGAAGATGATGATGATGATGATGATGAAGAAGAGTTGGCTTTTCTACCCTGCTTTTTTCACCCATCATCATGGCTTGGCTTCATGAACAAAGATTTAGGGAGGGCTTTACCCACACTTGCTGCATGCGCGTTGGTGGCTAAACAGACCAATGCAGGATAGACAAGTCCAGTTGCAAAAGGTACAGGTAAAGGTCTCCTTGGGTGGTACTGATACCAGTTAAGATTATTAATAAAAAGAATTGGCTAAATACAATTGGGAAAAATTCTTGTGTAAAGGCATTGTCTTGAGTCATGAGTCCTAAAATGGAATGTGATTCTATTAGAGCTTTAAGATTTGGCTGGAAATGGAGTAATAAGAGGCTGGACCATTAACTTGGAAACATTATTAATAATAATATTATTAATAAAAGCCTTGGACATATGAAATGGGTTTTGTCTTTGTTTTATGGTAATCCTCGTTATTTTAAAACCTATGTAAATGGTCCAACTACCTTTCCCCTGGGGATGTTCAAATTTGTTGTGTTTGGGCTTCAAAAATAATCTAAATTATCCAAAGTTTACTCCCTCTACATTCGCTTATAGTTTTAAACTGGAGCAGTGTTGGTAACAGTACAGTGATGGCACAATTCTTCCTGCATTGTCTTTTCTTCTCAAGACTGGTTCTGTGAGCATTCTCAAAGGAGGCAGCAGACGGTGCATCTCCATGCCTCTTGGTTTGAGGCCAGAGTGGACCATTGATTGTGATCAATGTGGCCAAGGCTGAGGGATTGCTCCAGGGAGACCTTGTATCTCCTCCTTGGGGCTCCTCTGTTTTGGCAGCCAATGGTGAGTTCACCATAGAGCACCATCTTAGGAAGGCAATGATCCTGCCCAGCGCAACTGTGTCCTCAGCAGCATGGCCTCGATACTGGTGGCCATTGCTAGTTCAAGGACAGTAACGTTTGTCACATAGTCAGACCAGTGGATGTTTAGGATTGTGCAGGGGCAACACATGGAAATGTTCAAGGGGCTGCAGATAATGACCATAGATGACCCATGATTCAGACCCTTATAAGAGAGTAGACAATACAATGGCTCTGTAGATGTTGATCTTTGTGTTTTTCTTCAAGTGTTTGTTAGTCCAGACTCTTTTATGTAGTCTTCCAAATGCACTATATGCCTTTGCTAGTCTGTTGTCTATTTCTTTGTCCATCCTAGCATCTGAGGAGATGATGCTCCCCAGGTGGCTGAATTGTTGGACTATCTTGAGTTCTGATTCTCCTATGGTAATAAGTAAACAGTAAAATAGTTAATGGGGCTTGCAGGATGGAGATCGCTTGCTTTTCTGAAAATGAGGCTTGTCTTTACTTTTTCAGGAATACCTGATGGAAATGAACTTCAAGCAGTGGGTAGTTGATTATGTTAATCAGTCCCTCTTACAAACGATGATTTTAAATGTGGAAAGCAAGCGTTATGAGAGGACTGAGTTTGCTGAGCGTCTCGGGGAACTGAATCTACAGTGGCACATGCTGCAAGGAGCTCTAAACGGAAAGGTTTGGACCCCTTATAAATTTTTTTTGGCCACAATGAGTTGGATCCAAAATTATGTGAACTGATTAGACTACTTCTGTAACTTCTCCCTCCTGCCAGAGACACTGTGCCCCTTGTGGTGATATAGGGTACTGCAGACATGGAGAATGATTTAACATTCATATGAGGAGCCCTGCTGGATCAGGCTGCAGCCTGTCTAGTCCAGCATCCCATCTCACACAGTGGCCCACCAGTTGCGTCTGGATGTCTTAAGGAGAAGATGAAGGCAGTACCTTCACCTGCTCTCAAATCCTTGCAAATGGCCTTTAGAGGCATCCTGCCTCTCCAACCTGGAAGAAATACCTGGGCTTCCATTCTAGGAGCTACTGATACACCTGTCCTCCATGAATTTATCTAACCCTTCCTTATAGCCATCCAGGCTGGTTGCTGTCACCACCTCTTCCCCTTGTCTGATCTGACTCTCCTACCCATCAGCTTCATAGAGTGCCCCCTGGTTCTAGTGCTGTGGGACAGAGAAAAAAAATTCGTAAGGGAGCCATGGGGACGTAGAAGTCTGATTTTGTAAGGGAGCCATGGGGACATAGAAGAGGGCCTTTTCTGTGGTGGCCCCTAGACTCTGGAATATAGTTTTCAGCACCTGGTGAAAACGTATCTTTTCGCCTGGGCTTTTGCCATTTAAATAGCTTCCTCAGGGTGTTGTCCTGTTAAGGGGGAGGGTGGGAAAGGAGTTTGGGGCTTATATTTTTAATTATGTTTTAATTTTTTATATGTTTTAGTCTTATTGTAACCCACCATGGGACCATTTGGTGAAGGGCGGGATATAAATTCCTTAAATAATAAATAATAATAATAATTAATCATTTTGGTTGCCCTTTTCTGCACCTTTTCCAGCTCCGCAACCTCCTTTTTGAGGTGTGGTGACCAGAGTTGTACACACAGTATTCCAAATATAGTCTCACCATAGATTTGCTTCAGAGAGGGAAATGGCAGGAAAGGGAGCATTTTGGGAGAGAAGGGAAGGGTCTCTGTTTCCACCCCTCTGATGGATTAATCCAGAAGAGCAAAGGACCTTCTATTAGCAATGACCCTGAATAAAACACCTAATGCCTTTCCATCCTACAGTATGTGGCTCAGACAGTACAGAGACTTCCTTGTTGAAATTTTGCAGGTAAAGGAGTTGGAGCATATTTTGGAGTCCGTTGCTGAAAATGAACGCAAAGCCCAGTCTTTGGGTAGCTGGTTTGAAGCACAAAGCAAAAGGCTCCAGCAAGCAGAAAAGCCTGCAAGTTTAGCTGGTGCACAGGAGACAGCAAGAAACTGCAAGGTAAAAAAGTCATTTAGTCAAGTTCTGAACATTCAGATTAATTTATATAGTGGTTGACTTAAAGTTTATTTTAACCTATTGTTCTTTTAAAGAACAGAAGGGGAGTGTACAGTATGTCATATTGGTGTTGGTGGTGTTGGTTATTCCCTATTGTGTTCTTAAAACAACCCTAAGGTAGAGGTGTGCATGAATTTTTTTTGATGTTCTATTCGAATCAAACTGAATACCCAAAAATCCGATTCGATTGGAGTCTTAAATTCGAATTTAACAAGATTTGATTTGAATTTACCAAATTCAAATCTATTTGTTTGAATTTTTGATTTCAATCTGCACATACGAATGTCGACAACGTCCGTATGCATCCCGTAGTTATCCCGTATGCAACCCGTTTTTGTCCCGGACGTATCCGGGGAACGATGTGGATCTTCAAGTACGCATCGTGTACAAACCCTTACACATACAAATGTCCAGATAATTCAAACGAATAAATCTGAAATTTGGAATTCGATTTGAATGTTTACGTTCTAATTTTGGGACATTTAATTCCAATTTGAATGTCGAAATTTGGCAAATTCAACTGGATTTCGATTGCCTATGAATATTCATGCACATCCTTACCCTAAGGGACAGTGGTCCTGGATCTGATTCAAGATTGTACCCTGGATTAGGGACCTGCCATCCTCATGCTAATGCAGTCTGTGACAAGTCCCAGGAAGAGTCTGCCGTAGTCTGGACCATCATGCTGATGACAGGCATCTTTTCTAGGACATAATCTGGAATAAACCCCAGTGCAGAAAGAGCCAGCGATTGAGCCAAAGTCAGTCCTTGAGTTTTCTGCCCAAGAGAGGAAATAAAGGTTAGGTTTTCCTGTCTGTAGGCAGCTTGCTACTTCTCAGATTTGTTAGGGGATAAAAAAATAAGAGAGAGCCAGGTTGGTCTGGTGGCTAGAATGCTTGGACTCTTATTTGATGGTCTCCTGGTTCAATTCTGCACTCCTCCACAAAGCCAGCTGGGTTACCTTGGGCTGGTCACAGCCTTACTTATCTCACAGGATGTCTGTTGTGGGGAGAAGAACAAAATGTTTGTCAGCTGCTTTGAGTCCCTTAAGGGCGAGAAAAACAGGGTATAAAAGCCAACTCTTATTCTTTTGCTTGAATTGGACTTGGTAGTAGGTAGGCAACCAGGGCAGATCTTTCAGGACCAGGTTTTTAAACTATATGCATGTAAATACAAAAATGCAAAAAATATATAAATGTTGAAATAATAATAATACAAACAACCTGCCAATTCACTACCGGACCCAAGTCAAGGTGTTAACTTTAACTTATAAGGTACCACCATGTTCAGTAGCCAGGAGAGGGCCTTCTCCGTGATGGCCCCTAGGGCCTAGAATAGTTTCCCCCTTGAGGTGCGTCAGGCACCTTCACTGTACAAGGCAGTGAAGATGCACCTCTTTGCCCTGGCCTTTGGATACACTTTCTCTTCCCTCTTTCAGACACTGTTACTGTTTTAATATACATTTGATTTCAAATGCCCTGACCCTTGGGTATAGGGTGGGATAAAAATGGAAATAATGGATGGATGGATGGATGGATGGATGGATGGATGGATGGATGATAAACTATTATAGCCATATTTGGTTGCTGTAGAGATGGCAGTGACCATAGTTCACTTTTCTATCATAGTTTTCTACAAATGTGGCTGCTTGACTTGAGCCAGACTATCACATTGTCTGAAGCATGACTATAGATTACATTAATATTCCTTCTTTTGGATCAGGACATGGTGGGGCCCTTCTGCAAAAACAGGAATACACATTGAAGCAAACAATAAGCTCTTATTCCCAAGATAATAAAGGGAAACCTTATTCCCTGTGACTTTCTTGCCTTCTTTATCTGTGGCTCAGTCCTTGTTTAGTTTTATTGCCATGGTTACCCCCTTTTTCTCTCCTTGCAAAGTAGTAGGTAGTTTTGCTATTTATTTCTTGCAGTGTTTTATTAAACCCCAGAGAGTCTTATTTTTCTAAACTAAAGGATGAAGGGATTTGGTCCAAATACTTAGCAAGAAGCTCTGTGAATATATAAAGGACAGCTTGAAACTCTCTTAGTAGCAGGCACACTCTCCAGGGGATAAAGAAGGGGGAGCGTCGAGTTAAATAAAGCTGGGAAGAATTTTTCAAGATCCTCAAAGGAAAAAATAGTAGAAAATACTTTTCGTCTCAGGCAGAGTTATTATGTAGGGCCCACTGCATTTTATACAAGAAAAACACACGTGAATGCCTTCCTAATTTACAACATTATCTATACTGCTGATTCTGAATATAGTGAGGAGTAAAAAAGTCACGCCAGGCTTCAAAATGCCATCTTCGGTCAAATGCCATGTGCTTTCAATAGAGTACATTAAAACTGTTGCAGAGATGCCCATAAAATTAGTTACATGGACTTTGGGTGTTTTTCCACCACAGCCCTTAGATCCGGATCTAAGGAATGGGTACATTTCTTAATCCTGATCTAGTAGATCCGGATTAAGGGAAGCACCCAATATGTTTCCACGGGAGGTGTAGCACCCATTAGCAACACCTTTGCACCCATGTGGGGAATCCGGATTAACCCCCAAGGGGTCGGTCCATCACCCCAGGTGTCTCTGGGGATGGGGGAGGGACGATCTCCGAAGTCCCAGCTTCGGAGTGATTTCGGAGTCATTTTGAAATAATTTCAAAATGACTCCGAAGTCCCTCCGAAGAGATCGCCAAGGACTTCGGAGAGGCTCCAAAGCTGTCAGCGTGGTCCGTGCACTATTAGCACAGACCACATGGACTCCCCTCCGAAGTCTCTCTGAAGAGATCAGCAGAGACTTTGTAGCCGCTCCGGAGTCCCTTCGGAGTGCCTCCGAAGTCTGTGCTGATCTCTTTGGAGAGACCGGTGGTGAGACTCCAAAGTCTCTGCCGATAGCTTCAGAGGGACTTCGGAGTCACTTCAGAATGATTTCAAAACGACTCCGAAATCACTCTGAAGCTGGGACTTCGGGGCTCCTCCCCCCCATGGGTGCATCCCCTCCCCGTAGCCTCCTTTAGACCCCATTGCCTGTTTCCTGTGGAAACAGGCTCCCTTTAATCTGGATTTTCTGGCAGAAGACCCCAAGTCCAGAGAATATCTGGCTAGGAAAAAACGGGTTTAGACCTTCCATAATCAAATTAGACCTCATTGATTATTCAGAACAAACATTAATATTTGATGCTGGATGTCTTAAAGTATTCATGCATAAAGAAGAACTCTCATTTTCTTCTCCCCTTTGTTCACTTTTCTTAGGTGCTAGAATATCAGCTTATGCTTAAATCTAAGGATTTGGATCAGTTGAAACAATATTATGCAGCTTTCGGTGACTCTTCTGAGTGTCCTGATGGGGCAGAAGGAAGAATCAATCACTTGGATGAAATGAGAACCGGAGTTGTCAACCAGGTTGGTACTATTTTGAAAGAATGCTGAGGACCATGCATAAGGGACAGTGATTTCTAGAGGTTCGTTCTTTTGCCAAACTGTATCCAAAGTCAAAACTGTTCAGATATTTTTTAACCACAAAGTTTCTACCTTTGTGCTGGAGCACAGAGGCGTGGCCAGAAAGAATACTGGGTGACAGACAGCATGTGCGGATCAGTCATTGCATGGATTTCCAACGGGGTGGAGTGGAAGTGGGGTTATATCCTGTATGTTAGGCCAGACAGCCTTTATGCTGGGTCTAGATCACAGTTATTATAAAGCAATAGGGTTGTAGTTTTAGTGGTTTCTTTTTAACTTTCTTTTTATTTTTACTGTACAAATAAATATAAATATATACAAGCCTTGGGCCAGTTTGGTCTTGCAGTTAGAGAGCCAGACTCTTATCTAGGAATACCAGGTTTGATTCTCCTCTTTTCCAGGAAGTCAACTGGGTGACCTTGGGTGAGTCCCAGCTCTCTTTGGAGCTCTCACAGCCCCACCCACCCACCCACCCACCCACTTTGTCAGCTGCTTTGAATCCCCTCAAAGTGGGGTAGAAAAGCCAACTCTTCTTCTAGGATCTCAGAGGTCCATATAGGTCTACAGAGAAGAAGAAGACCCTGCTTTTTCACTCATTGAAGGGGACTCAAAGTGTCTGAAAAAGCTTTTCTGTTCTTCCCCTCACAACAGAACATCCCGTGAGGTAGGTGGAGCTGTGAAAGCTCTGAAGAGAGTTGTGACTAACCCAAGGTCACCTAGCTGGCTTCATGGGGGAGGGCGGAATCAAACTCGGTATTCCCAGATAAGAGTCCGGCTCCCTAAACACTAGACCAAACTGGTCAGGGGTATCTCTGCTCTGATGGTTAGCAACCTTTATAAGGTCTCCAGAAGAGAAGAGTCTCATCAACTGCTACATGATGTTGTGGGTTGACAACTTTCAGTTGACAACTTGCAATCTTTGGCCCTGACTTGCAGTTTCTTCAGCAAATAGGGTTGAAGTTAACATTTTGCCTCCAACTACAGCTCTGTAGCCTTATAATGAAACTGTCATGGTGCTACAGATACTTCTTGGTTCTAAAAGCTTAACAGAAACCCCAGACAGTTACAGCAATTTCCAGCATTTGCAGCTCTTCTCTCTCTCTCTCTCTCTCTCTCTCTCTCTCTCTCACACACACACACACACACACACACACACTGTACATTTATATCCTGCCCTGTACCGTAAGGTCTCAGGGTGGGTAACACCATATTAAAAAACAAAAACAGACATATTTAAGATAAAACCATGTATATAAAACAATTAATGTATTAAACAATAATGACTTAAAATTCTTCAAGGACTGCTGGATCTGTATGTCAGCAGTAAGAGAGTCAAACCAGCAGAGATTTCCCTGTAACTTCCCCCCTGGCCAGGCATCCTAGTATGAGCTCTATCAACACAGTAAGATCTTAGACTTAAATGAACTTGAGATTTCACTCATGCTCACAAATAACTGTGTTTTTCTCCATCTCTCTTTTAACATTTGGTTTGAAGAATATGCCATTACCTCTGAATTCAGTCATGCATCAATTTCTTAAATGCCAGTGTCTTTTTTTGTCTGGGGTGCCTTAAAAAGGAAGCACAAAAACAAAATTCTGAATACTTAGTGTTCCTTAGTTTTTCTCAGTGGGGTGCCTAATTTCCAAATATCTTCCAAAAGTATCTCTCAAGCGTACTCTCTGTATAATAGAAATGGCAGCTGAATTTCTTAAGATGAAGATTGGCGCGTGTGTTTTGCAGGTTGCACACCTGAAGTCCTTGACAGAAGCTGCTTTAGAGCAATGGAAGGTTTATGATGAAGTTTGGGATGAAATCAAGCTAATGTGTGCAAGTGCTTCATATTGCATGGAGCATTGCATGTCTCCTGTGCTCACGCTTGAAACCCTGAAGAAACAAGTGGAGAGTCTCCAGGTGTGTTTTTCAAATACCAGATTCAAAGTTCCTGCATATTTTCTTCCAAGAAATTAGTTGCGGCTGTGGACGTTGACGTCAAACTTTGTTGCGGTGTTATGTGAATGAGCTTTGATGAGCCTAAATAAGCCAAACATCTTTGCTGATTGCCTTTCGGCGTTCAGTGAAAACATTTTTATTCACCCAGACTTTTGTTAATTAGGTCTGTCTCTTTCCCTTCCTCCCCTCCTTCCTCTTTTTTATGGCCGTTTTTATTGGATTGTTATCCTGGCCTGTTAACTACTGTGATATAGGGGGAATATCAATCAGTCAGTCAATCAGCCAATCAATACTTCGTTGACTCTTGCCTTCTTCATTCTGCATTCACCCTTCCTGAATAAATTTATGCACCCCAATTCCCTTTCTGCCTGAGGCTCCATCCAGACGGCAGCCCGATTTAGTGATAGAAATAATGTGTGGTATTGCTTCCCCACTATTATTGCTTCCTATCTAGACACTGCATCTTCTGGGGATGTGCAATCCAGGCAATTTGTCTGCCAGTGAATTCCTTGATGTGCACGTGACGTCCTTGCTTACATAATCAGCTGTTCGGCCTCCGTTCATGTGCGCCGGACAGAGCTCTGGTTGCTGCTCAGTCCTGAAAGGTGTGTCCCTAAAAAGCACTAAAGCTGAAAAACTCACGACCAGTGCTGGGTTTTCCAGCAACAGTTGAAAGTGCTTTTTAGGGACAAGAAAAGTGGACTGTGGTGGGGTTGCCTGTGATAAGTAAGAAGTCACATGAGATTTGAAATATATGTTTTTAGTGAGTAGCAGGAAGGAAGATGAAGTCACAGACAACCTTTGTTAGCAGTTCCGCAATGGTACTCTCTTCATCCTGTCTGGATGCACCTTCAGTAGGGATGTGCATGCAGGAATTCACTACCGAGCCCAATTCAAGGTGCTAACTCTGACTTATAAGGCCCTAAATGACTTGGGCCTCAGATATCTAAAGGAGCGCCTTCTCCCATATCGACCTGCCCGTGTCTTAAGATCTGGAGGCCCTCCTGGTGATCCCACCGCCTTCAACAGCTAGGCAGGTGGGCACCCGGGAGAGGGCCTTCTCGGTGGTGGCCCCTAGGCTGTGGAATGGTCTCCCCCTGGAGGTACGTCAGGCCCCTTCTCTGTTTATGTTCAGGAAGGCAGTGAAGACGTACCTCTTCTCTCAGGCCTTTAGCTAAATGTTCCCTGCGCTTCCACCATTGCAAACACTGCTGTTTCAAAACTGTGTTTGTATTTTTTAATGCCGGCTTTTTAAATTCTGTACTTGTTTTTAGGATTGATACAGTTTTGATATGTTCGTTTTTAAATGTTGTGAGCCGCCCAGAGACCCTTGGGTATGGGGCAGGATATAAATAAAAATAAAATAAAATAAATAAAAATATCTGTAACATGTGTTATTTGTACGAATTTGGATATTTGCACATGAATCAAATGTTATGCTATTTGTATATTGACATTCAAACGAATACAAATGTTTCCAGACATTCATATGAATAGTTTGGACATTTGTTAAACTGTAGAAGTGGGAAAGCAGCTGTGGCAGTCACATCTGTAATGGGTCTCAAGTGCATTTGACATGGATCGAGAGCGTATTAAAAGTGGATTCAGGTCGGATTTGATGCTTTCAGAGTGGATTGGTTATGTATCTTGGATACATATCAAATACGTATTCATTCGTATATGATACGTATTTGTTTGAATCCGATATGCATTTGTTCGTATTGGATATTTGTACAAATTTGTATGAATACATTTGTATTGAATAGAATTTTATAACATTCAAAAGGGTCTATTCGTATGAATAAGAATTTTCTAAAAACACATTCATACATATCCCTAATCTTGGAAGGATTGTTTGGAACAATGCTATTTCACATTGACCCTACAAACGGGAACTATGGATAGAATACAGATGGAAACTTCTGATCATATAAGGGTCAGAATCCCATTACGGTGATGAAAAAGATGAAAAAAGGCTTCCCTATGGAGCCACATTATTAGGCTGAAAAGTGAAGAAAGGTTTCTTTTCCTTCTCCATTACATCCTCTGTTTTAATTAATGGGGTTATATAAGACTGTGTTCACATCTAAGTTTTAATCCAGCTTCAGTGCACTTTCAGAATGAGAGAACACATCCAGACAAGCAACCTGTTTTCTTTCAGCATTTATCTAACTCAGAAATCCACCATTGGGTTAGATAACATGGAAGGAAAATGACTATTGACATTGTTGATATATTCTTCTACTCTAAAGCTGGACTGAAGCTGGATTAAAAACTTATGTGTGAACACACTCTTCAAGCGATGTGAGCTCTTTAGAATTCTGACCCTGGATAAGTAGCTGTGTGTCATGACCTGTCTCTGGCTGGCAAGGTCTGGAAGCGCACGCACGCACGCACGCAAGCACACACAGGCTTAGTAGTAGCAAGAGACAGTAACAAGAGACAGTTCCTTGGGGGCTTAAGAGTTAACATGTTGTCAAAGAATTCCAGGGTCAAAGATAT
The DNA here is from genome assembly GCA_023333525.1 of Aspidoscelis tigris stejnegeri. NCBI lineage: Eukaryota > Metazoa > Chordata > Lepidosauria > Squamata > Teiidae > Aspidoscelis > Aspidoscelis tigris. The sequence continues at coordinate 106,340,698 of JALMGA010000003.1, read as the reverse complement.
CAGAGAGTCAGAAGGGTCAGTCGCAAATCACAAAGCAAGATCACGGATTCCAGGAGCTATAGATTTATGGTCTTTGTCTGCAACAACTCTGGCCCAAATGTGAGGCTTTAAATAGAGGAAGCTGAGTCGTGCCTCTTTCATTGTAGGTGGCATAATCCTTGTGATTTAGACAGCTATGAGCGCTCTTGTTTCAACACCTGTGGGGAAGGGCATCACCCAGCTTCTTTCTCCAACTCTGAGCTGCTATCAGTTCGAACTATAGACTCAGTGTTCTCACTTGCCACTTGTGTCAGGCTTTCCTCATCGTGCCTGGCCAGGCAGCCTGCCTCAGCTTGGCTGGGCATTGCAACTGCTCCTTCATCATCAGAGGAAGGGGGACTGACAAGAGAAAGCCTGACATGTCCTTTGGCAGCCCACTGTAATATTTTGTACCACACTGCGAGCATAAAATTGCTCACATATGTCACAAGTTGGGTCCCATCTTGTACCCTGTCTAGTCCGGTTTTTCTGAATGAGTTTTAGCTATTGAAAGCTGAGATTACGGGCAAAGTGCTTGATTTGGTTGGGCAGGGCTTTATGAGCAATTTAAATAGACTGGGGACAGCAAACCCTGGCGTCCCACTGCCTGGAAAAAAATGGAGAAGGACTAAGAAACAGAAGTGGAATGAAAACTTCACGTGATTCCTCCCACTTTTTACCTAAGCCTATAGGAAGTTGCGGGGAAGGGCTTTACCCACTTCCAAAGCCAGGAAGATACCTTGATCTTTTCTGGCAACGAATGTCATTAGTTTCTGTTATAATTCTGCCACCCTTCCCCAATTCAAGATAGACCTTGACGTCCCTCCAGGTAGTAGAACACAGGGCTAAGAGACTTGAGCGGCCATCAGAGTCTATTTTTAAAAAATCTGCTCGTCAGGGGCAAGTTAGCGGCACATTTACGATACCCCGCTTAGAGTGAAAAATCTCTTGCTTTTGGAGAGTATACATAAATTAGTGAATCCCTGAGCAACTTCTCAAGCGTCTTCACACTCATAATGTTTGTGCCTTCTTTTCTCCACAGTCTCTCCAAGATAAAACTGAGGATAATGAAGACATCTGGGCTAGACTCCAAATGGCTGCTTGTAACCTGAAAAAGCTGTGTGAGCCCTCATTCACGGAGATTTTTGAGCAGAAATATGATGAGGCACGTACAAGGTACAGAAAGTTTCCTCCTTTTCCAAAACCATTTAAAAGGCTATCTTCCAAAAACAGCTTTGACTGTGGCTGTAAAGGCAATTGTTTTGCAGGTCGAGCTTAGAATTACATACACCTTCCTTTTCCCCCCTCTTGGGTGAGGGCAATTGCGTGGGCAACTGGTGAACCATTTAAAATTACCCATTAACCATCAAAATTAAGGCTGTGCTTCTACTTTATATTAGTTTGTTGTTTGCTTGTTGGTTTGAATTTTGATGATTGTTAATGTTAGTATACTGTTATGTATTGCCAGAGTAATTTAAAATTAATTAATTAAAAAATTAGGACTGTGCAAGAAACTCGGCCTACCTCTGAAAAACAAAGTACTGGCCTTGTAAACCATTTTTGTTGGCCCTAGATCAGTGGTTCTCAACCTTCCTAATGCCGTGACCCTTTAATACAGTTCCTCATGTTGTGGTGAACCCCAACCTAACCCTAACTCCCAACCATAAAATTATTTTCGTTGCTACTTCATAACCGACCCCTGTGAAAGAGTAGATTGACCCCCGAAGGGGTCGTGACCCATAGGTTGAGAACCACTGTGATGGTGCTAAAAGCAGGCACTGTGGTGTTCTTTGGGGGGGGGGGGGAGATTCTGTTCCTGAGGAAAGCCTGCTGATGTGAACCGAATAGGGATGTGCATGAATATCCAATGAAGTATAAATTTGTACGAATGGGTACATATTCCGGCATTTGCAGACAAACTGAATTAGGCCTACAATTATAGGCCCGATTTGTCCGCGAATTGGATATTCAGGTATCTGTTGGTTGAGGCTTCAGTCAAAGCTTTGGCAGATACCAGATCCCACCCCCGGGCCTCGCACCCCTCCCCCTGAAGCCTCACACCCCTCCACGGCCTTCTGTGCAGACCTGGAAGTGCCTTAGAAGAAGAGGCAGTGACAATGAGGACAGGTAAGGGGTGGGGGGGGGAGGAAGGAAGGGGGGAGGTTGCGTTCGTTTCGTGCAGTTATACTCATTTGAATATTTGATTCTATTCTTTTAAATTTGAATTTAACCAAATTCGATTTGAATTAAGCAAATTCGAATCTATTCAATCCAAATGTTCCCTTTGAATTTGCATTTACGAATATCAATAACATTCGTAGATGCCTGTACAGATCTTCTCCGGATCCGTACATATCAGTATGCATCCCGTAGTTATCCCGTATGCAAGCCGCTTTCATCCTGTACGGATGTGTATGGATGTGGGAAAGATGCGGATCTTCAAGTAGGCATAGTGTAAAAACCCGTACACGTACAAATGTTCAAATAATTCGAAGAATAGATCCAAAATTCAAAATTTGAATCAAAACTTTAACTTTGAATTTAAGGTCATTCATTTAGAATTTGAATGTCAAAATTTGGTTGATTCGATTGAATTACAAATGTATTCTAATATCCATGCACATGCCTATTCCTTGTTAAAACTCCTTATACCTCAAATTTCAGGTAAATTAGTTTCGACAAGGGACATCTATAATTTTCTAATTATTTTCTAATACGCGCTTCTCTGTTACTGTATCGGAAAAGTGAAAGCAGATTGAGGTGCTTACTTAATCTTTTATTTAACTTTATTTCATTGTAAAGGTGGACGTTCATAAACAAAGCCATCGATGATCAGCTGCAGAAACTGCAATCTTCTTTACCCCATTGGGAATCCTATACTGGTTTGCATAGTGAAGTGACGGCAATGTTAGACAAATATGAAGAACAATGCAGTTGCCTCTTGATGGCTAATCTGCCTGCAGTCCATACAATGGACTTTCTTAAGCAGAAGATGCAAGATGTGAAGGTAGGGTGCCAGCGTTCTGTGATGTCGTTGTTTGGGAAATCAACAGAGAATAAGTGTGGCGATTCAGCCCGGCCCCTCCCAGCTCACCCTCTGCAGAGCTGCTCAGTAAGAAGCAGGTGCCAAGCACCACCAGCCCAACTGCCTGCAATGGGTTGGGGTCAGTATATGAATGGAACTATACTCCCCACAGGCGTCCTGCTTTAATTACTTGTATGCCAAGCCTCCACTAAAGCAGCACATAAACACTAAATGTTTATATAAATAAATAAATAAATAATAGAAGCAAAATAAAGATAAGCCCAGAGAAAAGCTCTGCATGGAGGCGCTCCGTGGCAAAAGAAGCTTTTTAACGGGCTTTTTATTGCATGTAGATGAGGCCTAACATAAATAAACCCTGCTTCCAGCTCCACTCACTGCTCCTGCTCCTGAATGATTCCAACCGCCATTCAATGTGAAGTATCTCCCTACTAATAAAGCTTGCCCAGCAGCAATGCTGACTGCCTTCCATGACCCTGTCTCACTCAGGGTAGAGCTCAACAGTCTCTGCTGCGTGCCTGCCTAATCCCAGGTACGCACTGAGATCTTCCCCTGCTAGAGAGGAGAGACCTCCCTTTTATCCCCTGACCCTCTGGTCCGAGGGCACGAGGCCTAGAAGAATGGAGAGCTAAGCCCAACCCTCCGTGATCTCTCTCATACAACAGCTGCACGACCTGAGACCCTGAGAGCACCGGCTGCTGGCTTAAATACCCCGAGATCCGGCTGCTCCCATTGGTGCATTCTGGCTGTTTCTACGGTATCTCCACCCCTTCTGTCAATCATGTTGCTGCAAAAGCCCGGGAAACAAGCCTGCACCCGAAAATGTCACAATAAGACAGAGGTTTGGATATCAATTTCAGCCTAATTTTTATTATATTACTGAAGAGAGCTGTGACTAGCCCAAGGCCACCCATCTGGCTTCATGAGGGCGGGCGGAATTGAACCTGGTATTCCCAGATAAGAGTCCGGCTCCCTAACCACTAGATCGGTGATGGCCAACCTATGACACGCGTGTCACAGGTGACACACCAAGCCCTTTTGGGTGACACACATGGTCACCCTGGCACTTGGGCGTGTAGTGCTTGCTTGTTGTTGAAGTGTACAAAATACCAACTTTCAATTGAATATTAGCAAAGGAAATTCAGCAACAAAAGTCACTAATGTAAAGAATTATTTGTTTTTGCTTTTAATAAAATATTACTAGAGCTACAAAAGTCACAAAATTATGAATATTTCTAGATGTGACACAGCACCCGAGTTAAGCTAGGTTTTCTTGCGAATTTTGACACACTGAGCTCAAAAGGTTCGCCATCACTGCACTAGACCAAACTGGCTCACACAGGATGAGACAGGATGCTGGTCTAGATGGGCTGTGACCCGATCCAGCAGGGCTCCTCTTATGTTCTTGCCAGCTGTAAAAAGTTAGGATAATTTTGTAAGATACACAAAAGAATCATAAAATCCATCTTGTAGTAATAAATCCTTACCAAATGCCTGTGGAGGATAGCCAAACAGTTCTTTCTCTGTAAATAATAGTGCCCAAAAAAGAAGCCTAATGGATAGAAGGGAATTGTATATTCCTTGTCAGTTGAAAATGACCGTTAAGAACCTGTTTGGGCACTTGATGTGCTTTTAAGCCTGAGCCTTTTCCTGTTTTAAGAGTTTTAGGAGAGATTGAGGACATGCAATCAAGTTCCCTGCATTTTTGCAAGTGGTTAGAAATGTGTTTATGGCTTTAATAAATTGCATACGGAGTCTAATGGGAAGAAATTAAAATACAGATCACTTTAAAGCAAAGGATTCACTTGGCCCTAAAGAGTTTGGCTGCATAGAGTTAAGGGCTTAGAGGAAAGCCAGGTACATTGTCCTTAATGGTAGTAAATTAGCATTTTAGACTTACTTTGTACCCATTAACAGCACAGCTGTGATCGTGTCCAAAAAGCACGTTGGGTTTTCTTGGTAGCTGGTGTTACATGAAAATTATATTAAATTACACATTTCAGAAGAGATGCTCTACAGCTCCATCCCCCACCTGCCCAGGATGAAGGGGGGCGGGGAGGCAATGCAGTTGTGCAAAGAGATAGTCTTAATTGCCTTTGTATTGCTAATCACCTCCACCCAGGAGATTAAATAGCTAATAGTGTGAAGGCCCTGCAAGCTGTCGGAATCCCAGGAGAATCTCTCCCTCCTTTCAGGTGGTTTGCAAAGAGGTTTTTTAAAGATTAAATGGTGTTACAGTCAAGTTTACGCATATTAACGCTATCACGCAAGGAATCAATAATCAAAGGAATATTCAGAAAGAGGGTCTTTATTTGCATGCAAATGGGCACAGGGGAATGAGTTCTTCCTGTCCATCCCTGTCCCTGATGTCTCTGATGTTTCTGATGATGGTTCTGATGGTGACTCTGATGACTCTCTAGAACAAAGGAAACTCCAACTTTTATAAGAAGGAGGGGCAATCGCACAAATTAGCTCTGCCCTTACAACAACACTTCAGCATATCAACACTCTAGGCATAATATTTCAGCTACCTTAATTCTCTCAATGCAGTCACTAGCTCAGGTATCATATTGCTTCTAAAACAGCAGCATCTATTGATTATTTGGCACATATCCTGAATCTTCCTTATCTTATCTTATCTTCTTATCAATTATCACCCTTCACACTCCCCCCTTTCAATATTGAAAATATTGCTATCTATGTTATCTCCAGGCTCTAGCAAGATTCTCTCTGTCCATACTAATATCTGATAAGCTATCTGATCACTTTCAATTACCTTCACTTACTAAACCATATTTCAGCATGCTACAAAATAATACTAAGCAAAAAGCAAATCACATGATTAATTTTAAACTAATTTCAAACTTTCAGTACATAAGCAATCAAAAGAAAACAGCAGTTACATTTAACTAGTATAATATTGTGTAAGCAGCACAGTTTAGGAAGATACTTTTGCTTATCAAGCTTTGTGCAGGAAAAACGTGTTCACATTCTACTAAAATCTCAATGTTCTGGGGCTATTTACTATGGACTGTGGCATATCTACTCAGGCTGATTCACTATGTGTGGTTGTTGCTTTGTGTTTCACTGACAATCAGATTCTTAACAATTCTTGCTGGAATAGATGCTAACAATGGTTCCAGCAGGAGTGACCAAGGTGCTTTGGCTATTTTCGAAACTTCAAAAGGCTAACAGTGTGTATACTTCAATCAATCAATCACAACAAAAACACCAACAAGACTTTGGAATAGGCAATAAGGGAATATGACTTCTTCTTCAGCTGACATTCTTCAGGTGTCTTTACTAAGGATGGGTGTATCTGGGTATATCTGGTTAAGGAGGTGCGTTAGTGTCCCCCCTTTTTGTGCTTCTAAGTGAAAATGCCTTGCTTGGTGCTTAGGGTCAAAACATTACTTTTCCAAAGACTAACGTTACATTCACAGTACATTCATACAGTTTCAATACACAGGTTACATAAGCTTGCTTACTACAACAATGCCAAGAAAAAGCAAAAACATTAAAACGAAAAACAACAAGACAATAACAATAATAAATTCTTGCTGGATGGGCTGCAAGGGGCTGATGATTTCCTCAACTTCGCGGTAACTTCTCTCTTTCTCCAGGTCAAGAGAAGCTATAACGCCTTTTGGTTGCCTCTGATGTCTTGGCACGCCTCAGTGGACTTGGTGTTGGGTATTTGCCCACAAACTCAGGAGAATTGTCTCTTAAACTTTTAAAACAACAAACAATGAATAACAAATAACAGAATAATGGTACAGCTCCTACCTATTCTATTCTATTCCCTTATTTTTCTACTCTACTTCCCTTTTTGAAAAGAATTCTATACTGGGGTGGCTGATCAAATGTCAGGGAGTTGATAGTGGCTGGGCAAATGTTTCTCTTCTAATCAGGGCAATAATTTCCTTTTACTTCTTTCTCTTGTTTCCATGTAAAGCTTGCTCAAATTCATTTTTCAAAAGTCTGTCTTTTTCAGAACTTTCTCTGGGGGCAAAATACATTACTTGTAGTGCCTTAAAACTTCTTGCAAAGGCGGGGTAAACTTTTCCCTTCTTCCAGAGCTATGGCAACCGTCTCTTGGCCTTGAGTTCTCCGAGGGGAAAGAACACAGATGGGCTATTCTATGCCAAAAACTAGATAACAAGTTTCAAAATTAGAAAAGGTAATAGGGCTTCTTTGTTGCACATCATTAAAAATGATTTAGTAGCATCTTGCTTCTTGTAAGCTGCATCCTGTTGCAAATACTATGTTTGCCAAAATTAGGACTTATCTCTTAAGAGTCAGTGCCAAGAAAAACCTCGAAATTAACTTGGAATGTAGCAGCTTGTTTTGGAAAACTATGCAGGCCTAAAATCTTCATTGTTTGATTGCTTCCTGATCAATTGCATACTCTGCTGGCCATTTTGCTCATACTGATTGATATAGACTGATACTTAAATCTATTTTGCACAGATTTTTACACTTATTTAGGGTTAGCTTTGCACACATTTCATATAACTGTGGACAGGTTCATAAGTGCTATTAACTTTGCCTTCTGGTTCATAAGTGCTATTAACTTTGCCTTCTGGCTGATGTTCCAAGTGGCAAGGCTCTTTGCTTTCAATCCTTCCGAAGAGGTGCCTCTTCTAGGACTGATACCAAGATGTTTGGGTTCAAGGTGATACGATCTTTTACAATACAGCTGGGTTTCATACTTCACTAAACAGGAATTTGGGCTCCCATTTAGGGCTCTGCTTTTTTGGTCTTGTCCAGGCGGTCTTGTTCTTTTGCAGCTGGACAGGTGAAAGGTCTCAGTGATGTTAAGGCTTCTCCTCCTGGTTCCCAGGTCAATCGAACTCTCTCCTGCAGTTTTCCACTAAGGGATTTGGCTAGGGCAGCGAAATCCAAGATCCAAATTCTGCAATGGTCAGTCATTTCCAGGAACATGCAAAATTGCTTAGTTGCTGGTTGTGGCAAAAACAGCTTGCTTGTCTGCAATGCACAACTGTCATCAAACAGATCATGAAGGAGCCATCTTGCCAGAATGAACGGCTTGTCTTGTGTCATATCAGCTGTGATCTCACTGATGGCTTGCAGATTTTGCACTGGCTGGCATTTATTCTGGATTCTAGGTTCCTCATCAGTTAAGAGAGGTGTGTTCCAATCAGGGGCAATTTCTCCTGTTCTCAGCGATCTGTCCAAGTGCACCTGGGTGGCGGCATACTGTGGCAGTGAGATGCCTAGCAGTGACAATGGAACAGAACTAACTCCATTTTTGGGAGGGATATAAACAAATTCAGCTGTGTCTGCCGGTTCCTTGATGGCTGGTGAGACGCGAAGACTGGCTAGCATTGGCTGAATTTGTGGGCTGCAGCATTTCTGGGATTCCTGAATTGGCTCAGTTGTCAGATTCACAGGATTCACTCCTGCCTGAACTAGGCTGGCTTGCATCTCATACAGTAAGTCTCTCCCAATAAAGGCCACTGGTTGTGTCAAAGCGGACTTCTGGGCTACTAGGTCTAAGTCTCTGATTTCTTTGTCCCCTGCTTCAATTTCCAGAATGGGCTTTGGAGTCAGGTTAGCCTGTTGGCCTTCCCTGTCTCGCAGTGGAGGGGTTACTGGTGCAGATGGATCTTCTGTCTGATAGCAATCATGGCTTTCTGGTGCAGATTGCTCTTCTGGCTGATAGCAACTGTGGCTTACTGGTACAGACTGGTTTTCTCTAGACTGGACTGGACTGACATCTCCTTGTGCTTGCATCTCTGCAGGGATAACTGTAGGCAAACTGACTGTCTCCTTCTCTGGTTTGGCTTTAGCATGGCACTTGCTTCCCCATTGCAAAGGCAAATTAGGCCTTTCTTTGTCCACAATGAGTGGAGGGCTGGTCTGGGCATGATTGGGGAACAAGGGCTGAGTCTCTTGACCTTCTTGCACATACTGACAGCATCTTTCTGGAAGGGACTGATTTTGTGAGGGACAAATCAGGGCTTGACTATTTCAGACATTGCTCTCATTGCTCAGATTCTGAGTGGGCTGGGCACTTTCACAGCCTGGACTTTCTCTTTGGCAGTCTTCATTCATCAGTTCAGAGTTCAAAACAGCTTGAGTCTTTGCACTGGACTCAACCTTGGCTTCTGTGCTCATAGCAGAAAGCTTTTCCTGGTCTGCAACTTTCTTCACGTGGCTTAGCCTGCCTTGCAAGGCTGTTGTTAGCTCTGTCAGCTGAGGCTGTTGGCTGCACTCACTGGCTAGATAATCAATCAGTCTCTCATCATGGTTGGCTGGACAGATGGGGCTCTCAGCTTTGATTTCATTATTCTGCTTAAGCGGCAAGAATCTAGATAAGGTTTCTCGAAACTCAGGGTTTTGAAACTTTTGATAGACCTCTGTCAGAACAAAAAGGATTTCATTCTTAGCAGCTGCATTTATGTCTTTGTTTGCCTCAAAGCTCAACTGGCTGAAATCACTCTGAGTGTGTGCTTGTGTTTCTGCAGCAAAAGGCTTCTCTTCTTCCGTGATTTTCTTAGCCTGACTTCCTTGCAGGACTGTTGTGTGGCTCTCTGCCTCTCTGCTTTTCCTGGATCGGATTCCTTGCTTGGTTTGCCTCTGCTCTAAGTGGGCCTCAAACTTCGGCCTTGGCTGCTTGCTCTCGTGCTTTGGCAAGATTTCAGAACTCTCTAGGTCAAGCTGAACTCTTGGCCCTGAGCCAAAACTACTGATAAAGCTTTGCTCTGGCCCCCCTTTTTGATCTTCCGGAATGGCTGTATTGGGAGGGGGTGTTGGGTCTTGTCTTCCCACTTTCACTGCCCCTTCCTTCTCTGCTTCTGCTTCTCTTGATTCCTGTGTCATGTCATAAACTTTTTGCACATTCTGCCCTTTCCGCAACGCGGCTAGGAAGGCATTCTGGTAAGCTGTCAGAGCATCTATTCCTTCCCTAGTATTAAGGCTCCAGTTGGGATTGGCGGTAGGAGCCAGCCGGGCCAAATAGCCTGTAGGATCTTGGGCCCCGCTGCTTGTGGCAGCACCACGAGCTGCTTCCTCTAGGTTCTCCTGCACTGTACGTCTTTGCTCCTCAGTTAGCAAATAAGCCTGCAGCTGTTGTATATCTGCCCAGGTAAGGTTCTGAGTGGCACACTTTGTCCAGGTCAGCAGGTCAGAAGTGCTAAAAGGGACATGTGACCTCACATCCATGATTTCTGCCTGCTGGCTAGAGGCTCCTGGAGATATTTCAGTTGTGATTTTTACAGGGAAAGCCTGAGCTGAGCTAGGCTGTGCATTTGAGTCAGACGAAAAGCTGCCCTTTCCTCCCCCTTGTTCTTGCTTTTTGGAGCTCGTGTCTTTGCTTGGCTGCTGTCCAGCAGCTGCTTCCTTTCGTTTCTTAGTTCTAGGAGGGGGGCAAGGGGCTTGGCTTCTCGCTTCACAACTGTGCGGCCTGTCCTTCACGGGGGTTGGCCTTCTGGCTACGTCACAGCTACCTGATCCGTCTTCCTTGGGGGCTGTCCGTTCCTGCTGTACATCGTTATCTCTTTGCTCTTCCTGTTGCTTCTCTGCTGCTTTTTTCCTCTCCCCCCTTTTCGATCTCAAGTTAATTGTCTCTTTGTTCTCTGGTCTTGCATCTCCAGGAATGTAGGGGGCTGGGCTGCTTCTCTCGGTGGTTGCTAATGCTGGTTTCTCTGCTTCCCCCGCTTTTCCTCTCTCCCCCCTGTCTGTGCTCAAGAAGGGGGGCGGGCTGGGCTGTAATCTGCTTTCTGCAGTGAGATGCTGGAATTGCTTTTTACAACCTCCTTCCAAAACTTTCTCTTCGGCTAGCCTGGGTCTCAATTCAAAGGCTTTTTCAACTTTTTCTGCCTCTGGCAGGTCTTCGCTGAATGAAACGCACGGGGAAGTGGGCGTTTCCTCAAGATTTACTTCTTCCAGAATCTTAAGCTTCTCAGCCTCTTTGAAACTTTCTCCCTTATCTCTCTGCTCGTCTGTCTGGTCAGGAAAGATGGATTGTTCCTCTGCTGATTGTTTTATGGTCATTCTCTCAGCTGGAGGTTTACAAAGGGCCTTTTTCTTTCTCATTTGCTTAATAGCTCGTCTTGTATCCCATTCCAGTAACTTAAATTTCACTGTGTGGCGCACGTTTTTGCTCAGTTTGAGCCAGCCTTCTGCATAAATCAAATCATCTGAAAGGCAGCGGCCGTCTTGGTTGGCTTTAAGGAATTTACAGAGTTTAGAGATGGCTGGAGGAAACAGCGTTCCTTCTTTCGGCCACCACAAATGTTCAGGACAAAGAAAAACCCAAAAATGTTCACATTTCTCTTTCAGGACTGGTATTGAACAAGTTTTGTCGAAGTAACACTTAAAATACTTTACTGCGAGGTCCAAGGGAGTTTTCTTGGGACTTTGAGCTCCAGGCTCTCCTAGTTTCGATCCTCCCTCCCCCATCTCCTGTCTCTAACAAAGGATAGCAGAGAGAGACAAAACACAAATACGGAAGTTCGGGCGCCACACAGTAAGGGGTCTGTGTGGGGAGGGTAACATGAAGGGGTTAAACGCCATACGCATCACCTCTGATCGCTCGTGCCGGAAGTTCCAACGGTCGCGAAAACGAAATTGCAGAGGTCAAACACTTCCACACACACACCAGGCATTCCAGACAAATCGACCAGAAACCCACAACCCAGTTTCCACCCAAAGCTAGAAAGATTTCTCTTTCTCAGGATAGAGAGACAAGCTCTCCTAGGATAGAGAGACAAACTCTCTCAGGATTCCAAAAGCCCCTCTCATACTCGCCCGGTCAGAGGCTTGCATGAAGCAGGAACAGACGGAACTCTCAGGCTGATCCCAAGTCTTCCGGATAGACGTAAGGGATTTACAGATTCAAGACGCTTCAGGCAGACTTGTAGGTCTCCAGGTTCTGGCAGATCTGCATCAGGTTTCACACTTCAAACCGACCAGCGGCTGGCTTTCTCTTGGACTGTCTTTCTGTTCCTTTTCTTCCCAAAACTGCTTCTCAGGTTACAAACGATGGCAGGACGGCTGCGCGCTTCCGCTCTGTCAGTCTTTTGAGGTTAGGAAGCTGAAATGGTTGCAGAATACTGCTGTATTGTTCCTTGGTGCCAGGGTTCTCTTTTTCGTTTTCCTGGCTGCGTTAATTTGCGTTCTGATGGGTCCTGCCTTGTCCCATCCGCGGTCGCCAAATGTTACAGTCAAGTTTACGCATATTAACGCTATCACGCAAGGAATCAATAATCAAAGGAATATTCAGAAAGAGGGTCTTTATTTGCATGCAAATGGGCACAGGGGAATGAGTTCTTCCTGTCCATCCCTGTCCCTGATGTCTCTGATGTTTCTGATGATGGTTCTGATGGTGACTCTGATGACTCTCTAGAACAAAGGAAACTCCAACTTTTATAAGAAGGAGGGGCAATCGCACAAATTAGCTCTGCCCTTACAACAACACTTCAGCATATCAACACTCTAGGCATAATATTTCAGCTACCTTAATTCTCTCAATGCAGTCACTAGCTCAGGTATCATATTGCTTCTAAAACAGCAGCATCTATTGATTATTTGGCACATATCCTGAATCTTCCTTATCTTATCTTATCTTCTTATCAATTATCACCCTTCACAATGGGAGGTGGGGTTTGTCATATACTCCCCCCCCCTTTGCATTGCTTTTGGAATAAAATAAAATAAACAGCTGGTACAGAGGGCTTGGGCAGGACGGGAGCTGTGGCCCTAGGGAGAATAACATTCCCAGTGCCTGCTCTTTGCAATGGGAAGAAAAATAACATATGAAGGCCTAAATCGCTTGGGCCCTGGTTACCTGAAACACTGCCTTCCCCTATGCAGAGCTGGTTGAGTATTGAGATCTCTAAGACATGGGTATCTTGCAGTTCCTCCTCTCTCAGAAGTGCAAAGGGCATGGGCATGCAAGAGGGTCTTTTCTGTGATGGCTCCCCAGACTCTGGAATAGCTTCCCTGTGTAGGTTCCCTAGGTGCTGCATTACAGTCAGACCACCATATCCACTGATTCAGTAAGCCTGTCCCAAAATGTAAGGGGGCGTGTGGTAGGTAGGCAGGTGGTGTCTGGTGGCATTGCGCACTTATTCCAACGCTCTCCGGAGGCTAAAATAGGCCTTCTGGGGACCAAAAAAGCACTTCCAGCTCTGGGGTTGCACGACCCCAGAACCGGAAGGCTTGTTCGCGATTATCCACAGTTTCAGCTAGCCATTATAGGAGCCGGAATGTATCCCCAGTGGATATGGGGGTCCGACTGTATATAATTTTCAGCAACTAGTTAAAACACCGATGGATGTTATCCTGCCAGGAAGGGTGGAAAGGAGGTTTATATCCTAAATATGTTTTAAGAATACTCCATATATTTTATCTTTTTATTATCATGACCCCCACCCCACCCGGGACTTTTGAGTGAACAGTGGGAGAGAAATTTTTAAATAAATAAAAATGATATCAAGGATGCATTTGGTCGAAAGCTCTGCATCCTGCTGCTGGGTTTCTGATCCAGTTCACTCTCTCTTCCATATTGGCTGTTTATTTGAACATAAAAATAAGCATGTCAGAGCCAAGCAGAGGAGAAGTGTCACATCCGGTCACGGTGCTGTATTTGACCCATGTGCAAATGGAAATACTGTGCAGTGTAGTGTTTATGTTACTGGAACTTAATTTCACTATGTTCACTGGGGCTTCCTTTTTTATGCCTTGGGATCCTAAAAGGGTCTAGTGCAGTGATGGCCAACCTATGACACGCATGTCACAGGTACAACCAAAAATCCCAAAAGAAACCCAAACAAACACACCAAAAGTGAACAAACAAACAATTGGGTTCTATCCCAGAAAAAATATATATATTTGTAATATTTACTAAAAGGGTTACAATGACCCCACTGATAATGCAAATAATAAATGAACTAAATCAAATAATATAATATAAAGCACCAAAATTAAAAAAAACTAATTAAAAATATATCTATATTTTATCTATATTTTCTTTATTGCTTTGATTTTAATATACCTTTTGGCTGTGGCTTGTGGTTTACTTTTATTCCACAATTGTTTTTCTTACAGTGAGTTTTTTAATTGTGGTGCTTTATATTATATTATTTGATTTAGTTCATTTATTATTTGCATTATCAGTGCATTTATTATTTGCATTATCAGTGGGGTCATTGTAACCCTTTTAGTAAATATTACAAATATTTTTTTTTGTGGTATAGAACCCAATTGTTTGTTTGTTCACGCATGTCACAGGTGACACGCCAAGCCCTTTTGGGTGACACACATGATCACCCTGGCACCTGGGCGTGTAGTGTTTGCTTGTTCTTGAAGTGTATGAAATACCAACTTTCAATTGAAGATTTAGCAAACGAAATTCACAACAAAAGTCACTAATGTAAAGAATTATTCGTTTTTGCTTTTAATAAAATACATATATCAAAAATATAACTTTTTTACTAGAGCTACAAATATCACAAAATTATGGATATTTCTAGAAGTGACACAGCACCTGAGTTAAGCTAGGTTTTCTTGCAGATTTTGACACACCAAGCTCAAAAGGTTAGCCATCACTGGTCTAGTAGTTAGGGAACCGGACTCTTATCTGGGAATACCGGATTCAATTCTGCCCTCTCCCATGAAGCCAGCTGGGTGACCTTGGGCTAGTCACAGCTCTTCTGAGCTCTCACAGCCCCACCTACCTCACAACGTGTTCTCTTGTGGGGAGAACAGAAGGTTTGTCAGCCACTTTGAGTCCCCTTAAAAGAGAAAAGAGGGGCAGAAGAGCCAACTCTTCTTCTTCTTCTTCATCTTCATCTTCATCTTCTTCTTCCCACTCCATTAAAATCCTCTGTATATTGCTTTGCTTTGGATGCAACTAATAAAACAGAACTTTTCCTGCTAAGGTTGATAAGCTGCATTTGGGTGATTTATGGTGGAACAGATGAAAATATCTTCCCCTGGACTGGCCCGTTGTTTAGTTTTCTTTCCGACAATTGACTGAAGAGGGGTAAATTGCTCAAACAGTCCAACAAGACACAGATAAACGGCTTGTGTTCTTCATAAAATGGATGCTGATGGATCAAGGCAATCTTGGTACTTGTAGAGTCTGTCTACTGGAACATACAAACCTATCAGCTATAATGGGGGCTCTTGAACAAATCACTGAAACCTCCACTTTTTGTCATCAGTTGATGTAAAGCCCTGGGGCTGAGACATGAATGCCGAATGTTGATGTACCAGGGACCCCAAACCGTGGTCATAGAATCATAGAGTTGGGAGGGACCTCTGGGTTCATCTAGTCCAACCCCTACTCAATGCAGGATTCCCTAAAACCATCCCATACAGATGTCTGTCCAGCCTCGGCCTGAAGACCTCCAGCAAAGGAGAGCTCCAAATCCTAGTGACATTTAGACCGGCTCCAAATGCTGCCCAATTGTTATGATAACAAGCAATATTCCAGCAAATATCCCCTCCAGAGTAATTGCTTGTTGACTAGACAGCATTGGGCCCGTGCTGTGCATGATATAGTGATGTACACATGCAGATATTTTGATAGCACAAAATACCTAGACATGTGCAATCATCACTGCAATCATCTTTTTCCAGCCCCACATGTGAGCAGTAGCCATGGTCAGGATGGTGGTGGGATTGTCACAGATACCTGTGGCAATCCCACCATAGCCCAGACGTAATTGTACTATATATCACCCTGGCTGGATCGGATCTTAGAAAGTCTCTGAAAATGGCCAACTTTGGGGGCTTTTTCTGGTATCTTTCACAATGACCCTGGATAGAGATTGACCCTTGGCAACTTTTGTTCCCCAGTCCTGAAGTTAGTATGGGATTGGATGCATGGGCTGGACACATAGCTCACCTGCCTACTCCTGGGTCATCCATCTGGCATCCATCCGAATCGTGCTCAGGCTATGCACCTAGCATTCACAAATACTACTTCTCAGCCTATAACTTACTATATATCCTAGCTCCAAAGCCTTCCCTTATTTCTCCTGATACAGCTGTCTTTATTTCTAGAAACTGGAGCTTGACCTTCAGAAAATAAAAGAACATTTTCTCCAGGCCTCTGAACCTTCAGATAAATTAGTCCAGCTGAATGACCCCACAGCAGAAGCAGTGCTCCCAGAGAAGCTCCAAATGCTTCAGAGAATCTCCTGTCTGGAAAAGATGTTGGAGTTGAAAGCCAATGAGTTTCAGGTACTTCTTACTGGATCATTTGACTATTAAATCCTAAGCAATAACCAGGCCAAGGAGAAGAAATGAAGAATATTCATACAATAATATTTTTGAAAAGAACTGTGGGAAAATATTTTACGTCATATAGATGTCTCTTTTGATGCTTTTGGTGTCTTATCTCCCATGAGCCTCAGCCACTTTGGCCATCGGTCAGACGTTCTAAGAGGAAAAGGAAAGAGAGACTTATATTGCCCTTGAAAGGGCTTCTGATGCCTAGCTGCCTTCTAGGCAGATTGCAAGGACTGAATCTGCTTAATCTTCAGATGTTTTGATACCAACTATCACAAATCCCCCAAATCTCTGCTTCTCTAGAGTAAAAAAAAAACCTGTAGTAAATAGTTTTATAAACTAGGAGCATGAAAACTGAGCTGAAGTGAACTGAGGTAAAGCTAGGGGCAAGATGAGCTGAGGTAAATTTTTACCTTGCTTTAGGACCAGGTTTGAGAGGTGTTCCACCTAGAAAACTCAGCCCTCTTAGAAGATGGGTATGTGGCTGCTTTTAACACTTCATAAAGCGTTTGAAATGATGTTTTACACATGTATTTGAATATGTATGCCTGATACGTAGTTGCTGTTTTTCATTATTTTTTCCTCCTCAGTTTGGTCTTTTGCAACAAGAGAAGTTTGAGGATTCATTGGAAAAACTGGAAAAACAGGTGAAAGACTCAACTAAAGCGCTGGACCATTTGTGTGGTGGAGATAAAGACTCAGATCAACTCATGGTAAGCTTATTCTCAGATCTCTAAGCAGAGGAATAATTTTCTTAATTATTGCATTGGTAGGATTCTCTCTGCCATCCCAATCTTCATTTCACCCTCCAGGAAATTCCCACCTGACCTTTACATGCATTCCATCATAAAAAAAATCTTACATCAAAGATAATAATAATAATAATAATAATAATAATAATAATAATAATAAGAAGAAGAAGAAGAAGAAGAAGAAGAAGAAGAAGAAGAAGAAGAAGAAGAAGAAGAAGAAGAAGAAGAAGAAGAAGAAGAAGAAGAAGAAGAAGAAGAAGAAGAAGAAGAAGAAGAAGAAGAAGAAGAAGAAGAAGAAGAAGAAGAAGAAGAAGAAGAAGAAGAAGAAGAAGAAGAAGAAGAAGAAGAAGAAGAAGAAGAAGAAGAAGAAGAAGAAGAAGAAGAAGAAGAAGAAGAAGAAGAAGAAGAAGAAGAAGAAGAAGAAGAAGAAGAAGAAGAAGAAGAAGAAGAAGAAGAAGAAGAATTGGCTTTTCTACCCGCTTTTCTCACCCATTTAAAGGGACTCAAAGTGGCTGACAAACCTTCTGTTCTTCTCCCCAGAGCAGACACCCTGTGAGGTAGGCAGGGCTGTGAGAGCTCAGAAGAGAGCTGTGACTAGCCCAAGGTCATCCAGCTGGCTTCACAT
This sequence comes from Aspidoscelis tigris stejnegeri, assembly GCA_023333525.1. Classification (NCBI taxonomy): domain Eukaryota; kingdom Metazoa; phylum Chordata; class Lepidosauria; order Squamata; family Teiidae; genus Aspidoscelis; species Aspidoscelis tigris. The sequence continues at coordinate 106,322,994 of JALMGA010000003.1, read as the reverse complement.
AGAGGTCATGGCAGAATCAAACCTGGTATTCCCAGATAAGAGTCCGGCTCCCTAACCACTAAACTAAGTTTTAAAAGGACATTAAGAAGAAAACGAGCTAAACCCATGTTTGTGGCTCCTTGTGAAAAATGGCAGGAAGTAAATATGGCGTTAGTATAAGCAAGTTGTTTGAGGCTCTGGGCTCACCGAGTTAGGCAAAAGTTCCTTGCACCTGGGGGCTGTATCCTGACATCAGTTACGTCTCCTACTTTATTTCTGTATTCCAGAATACATGGATGTTCTGGAATATCCAGTATAGCAGAATAAGTAACCAATGCCTCAATGCAGCCTGGGTCTCCCAGAAGAATAAAGGAAGAGTGAAGCTCCAATTGGATGTCTGTCTTTGGTCTGCCTCAACCTGTTTTGAGCTCCACTGTTTGTTCACCAACCTTGCAGAAGCTCCCCATGTCCTGGTGCTCAGTTCCGTCTTTGTTTTTTACACCTACTCCAGCAAACATTTGCATGCTGGGGCTTTTCTCAAATTGCCTTGTCCCTTTCAGATGCAGCTGGCCAGCCTGGCCACTTTGTCTCCTGAGATGGAGAGTCTGAACGAGATCAGCTTCAGGTTGCCACTCAGCGACTTCACCGCAAAGAGGCTGCAGACCCTGAACTGGGAATGGGCTCAGAAGACTGCCATGACCCGGGAGCAATGCAGGTATTTGTTTATTATTATTTATATTTTTATCCTGACCTATAGCATGACTAAAATGGTAACAGTAGCTGCGTGGGGAAGGAATGTTTTTCCCTCAGCCAAAGGCCAGGGTAAAGAGGTGTACCTTCTCTGTTTGTCTGAATGTGTACAATGAGATGTACCTCAGAGAGGACACTGGAGGCTACAACCAAGAATGCCTCCAACATGTTCCCACCCCTCTTACTGCTGAAGGTGGTGGGACCTTCAGTTAGGTCACACCTTCACTTCCAACCTTCTTCAGTCCATCTTCAGGTCTGGTCACCCCTTTTCATTTCTATTCATTTTATTTGTGGACTTCCCACCTTCCATTTGGACTTTCCTTAGTGGAAAACCCACAAATCAAATGGATAGAAATCAAAAGGTGTGAGCAGTCAGACCTGAAGATGGACTGAAGACAATTAAAAGTGAAGGTGTGACCATGGCCTTAGATCAGCAGTTCTCAACCTTCCTAATGCCGCGACCCCTTAATGCAGTGCCTCATGTTGTGGAGACCCCCAACCATGGGGGCCGGGCACCTGGGAGGGGGGAGGGATGGAGGGGCGGCGAGAGACTCGTTGCGACCCCTCTGAAAAGGAAGTTCGACCCCCAAATGGGTCGCGTCCCACAGGTTGAGAACCACTGCCTTAGACTAAAGAAATTATGTGATATAATTGGCCATCTGTGATTGAAATGTACTGTTTACATATTCCAAAACACTTTGAGGTATTTTTCTCCTGACAATTCTTTTTTTTTTATGCTTCTTACCTTTTTCATGTTTCAAAACTATAGCTAAAAACTGTACAGCATCACCGCACAATTGATTTCATTTTTTAAAAAATTGCAGTGATTTGCACCAGAATCAGTCCCATGAAAAGTTTCTCCGGAGATGCCAAAAATGGGCGCAGTTCCTGGAGAGAATGAAGGCGGGATTGAAAGAGAACATTGGAGGCACACTTGAGAAACTCCAGGAGCAACAGAAAGAACATGAGGTAAGTTTTTCCCCGTTTCTCAGCATTGTGGACGGTAAAAGGAACAGGTAGCTGGGTCCCTAACATATCTCGGGTTCCACTGTTGAGTGGATGTGCACATTTTTTTTTTGCATTCGAATTAGAGTTGCATTGAATGTCCAAACATTCCCGTTTTATCCCATATGCATCCTGTTTTCGTCCTGTATTATAAACGCAAATACTTATATGTATGAAATTTGTACAGATACTTATGTAATACATATGTATCTGTACTTTCGAATGTTTAAATTTGAATCTGAAGACATTCTACTTGAATTCGACTGTTCACAATTGATTGAATTCGATTGAATTTTGAATGTTTAGAACATTCATGCATATCCCTACTGCTGAGTTTTAAGGTCCTTTCTGCACGTGGTGTTATTCCAGATTATATCCCTGCCATTTGAATTCTGGGATATGGCCTGCTGTAGTCTGCACTGGCATACAGATGGCAGGTTGCTATTCCACCATGTAATCTGGAATAAGAGCTAGTGCAGGAAGGACCCAAGTCACTTTTCACCAGTGATAATCAGCTAATCATAACTAAGGGGTAGGGGTGATCACAAATATTTGTCACATTCAGAATTCGATTGAATGCATCCCAAGTTGGACATTCGAATTCTAATGGAAAGTTGGCTGTCTTTGAAGATTGGCATTCAAGTGTGAATCCAATGCTTCTGTACATTCGTTTGAAGCTTTGTTACATTCGTGAACCTGGGGAGGTGGGAAAGTGACTGCCCAATCACATCTGCAGCAGATCCAGAGCGAATTCAAATCAATTCAGAGAGGATTTGAAATGGATTCAGAGCAGATTTCACATGTTCAGAGTGAATTCATAGGGGATTCGGAAGTCCAACTGGCAGCAGGGATTTGAATCAGATTGAATAGCATTCGAAGAACATTTGTATCGAATTCGAATCCTGCTACATTCAAAGAGGCTCTATTCAAACGACTGTGAATTTCCTCACATTCAGTTCAAACTGAACACCCCAAAAATATTGTGCATGTCCCTATTAAGGGGCCTTGCCTGCACTCATCCAAACCCTGTCCTAGTGCCCATCTAACTAGACCTGTCTTAGGTGGGCAATGCTTTCAGTTACATTTCTCCTGTGTTTGCTATTCCATAGTCCACAGGTGTCACAGTTAGCAATTGAGACAGTGTTTCAGGAATGGAGTCTCAAAATACTCCCATTCTGTTCCAACATTCCCTGTGCCTCATTTGCACTGGATGTTCCTGGGGTCAGACAGGCCCTGCCAGGTGGGGCTATCAGGAAATCCCAGTAAAATGCATCCATGCCTCTCCTCCCTCACAGCTTCACAATAGCAGGAATTATATCCTTCCTTGTCCATACCCAGAAAACATGCCACTCCATGTTTCTTAGGAAGAGGAATTGGACCCAAGACTTTTCAATGCTTGCTGTGGGGTATATCAAAGGACCAATAAGGCTGGCATTGCATCCACGTAACAGGTGAAGCTGATACTCTCAGTAACAAGAGCAAAAAAAAAGAGTGTAAACTGCTTATTTTCATTACCCCAGGTTTGGATGCTGAGTTTTTAAGGATGTGCAGCTCATGTATCTATAAAGAACAAGATCAGGGTGCTTATTGAAAAGAGACTCAAGAAGGCTGGGAACTTCGTGATGAATCTCTGTGCAGTTTTGGTTATTTAAGGATCAGATTCATGCCCTGTTTTAAGATCCTTCCCCATGCAGGAAGTCTAGTTGACACTTTTGTACGATTTTTACAGATATTGCAAGCACAGACTTCTGTGAATCAGCAGGTTTTTAATTCTATCGTGGCCAAGGCACTACATGTGGTAGAATCGGGAGAAGCTGAAAACCGGTAAAATAGATCCTTTTTTTCTTGTTATTATCCAGGCTTTCTCTTCCTGATAAGACAAATACGATATATAATATAATGCAGCATTGCTCCAAACATGCAGCTTTAAGGCACTCCCCATTTACAGTTTGTTCAGTTTAGATGACACCACTATGTATGAAAAGCCCTGTCTAGGGAAGTGAGGCAGCCTTATCTTTCTGGCCGCCAGAGCCCCCACGAATTTGGGGCAACAGCAATAGGGAGGAAAGCAAAATGAAAGTTAAACCAGAGCTATTTCTCTGCTCAGGGATGTCAAATTAGTGGTGGGATGAGGAAAGCGCATTCAGAATCCCTCTGAGCTAAATTCACAGAGTTTGAGTGTACGTTTGTGTGTGTGAGAGAGAATGTGTGTGCATCTGTATTTCTGATGCCCACACCAGCGTTTGACACGTTCTCCGCTAGCTCACAGATTTCAGAGTATGCTTGAGATAAGAATGTTTCCCAGCAACAAAAAAGGGCCTTTCATGCCAAATCCAAGACCCAGCTATTATATGGTTATCCAGTATTGATAAATCCCCCCTTGAATTACTTTGACAGCTCTCAGGCTAAGGTCTTTCCAACACCCCAGGAAAGGTTTCTCGGGGTTCTGGTGGACAGTTCAATGAAGGTGTCAACCCAGCGCACAGCAGCAGCGAAAAAAGCTAATTCAGTGCTGGGAATAATTAGGAAGGGAATAGAAAATAAGTCAGCAAGTGTCATTTTGCCTCTTTATAAAATCTATGGTGAGGCCACATTTGGAATATTGTGTGCAATTCTGGTCACCACACCTCGAAAGGGATATTGTGGAACTGGAAAAGGAGCAGAAAAGGGCAACCAGAACGATTAAGGGGCTGGAAATCTCCCTTACAAAATCAGACAGCAGTGTCTAGTTCTCTTCAGTCTGGAAAGACGGCGCTTAAGAGGGGACCTGATTGAAGTATATAAAATCATGCCCTGTATAGAAAAGGTGAATAGAGAACACAACACTATCACACAACACTAGAACCAGGGGGCACTCTATGAAGCTGATGGGTAGGAGAGTCAGATCAGACAAGGGGAAGTATTTCTTCACTCAGAAGGTCATCGGTTTATGGAATTTGCTGCCAGAGGAGGTGGTGGCAGCTACCAGCCTGAATGACTTTAAGAAGGGTTAGACAAGTTTATGGATGGCAAATGTATCAATGGGTACTAGAATGGATGCCTAAGTACATCTTTCAGGCTGGGGGGGGGGGGGACAGGCAGGAAGCCTCTAAGGCCATTTGCTGGGATTCGAGAGCAGGAGAAGTTTTGCCCTTATCTCTCCTTGAGATGCCCATGGGCAATTGTTGGGTCACTGTGTGCGACAGGATGAGGAACTAGATGGGCTGTGGCCTGATCCAGCAGGGCTCCTCTTATGTTCTTATGTTCTTATCTTCAGGGGATACATTCCAGGCCCTACCATTGTTAAAGAAAAACTGGATAATTTGAACACTGGGAAGTGCACTCCGTTTCCCATAATTCCTGTGGAAACCTGTGATTTCGTATTTCACACGAATTATGGGAAATCTTCCATCATTTCACATGAGTTTCTGATCGTCCCAGGCCTCAGAGAGGTTTTAGATGAGGTGGGGGCTGATCCAGTCACTTCAGAAAGCTAAATCCACGGTGAGCGGATCAGTGGATATGGAGGTCTGACTGTATAGCACAAGAGCTAACAAGCATAGCCATGGGTTCCTGCTCACTAGCAATTTTTGGTTTTCCTTTCAAAATAAATAAGCAGAACACAAGCACGATGGTGTTAAAAATGTTTCTAACACTACCAGCAGCCATAAACTCTACTGACACATAGATTTCTGACTGCTTCAGGACAGCGTTTATCTCCAAACTCACCTTGATAAAGGAGCAGTGGCAAACCATTGTCCGAATGGTTCAACAGAGAAAAAATGAGATCGATCGTCTTGTAAAGCAGTGGCAGAAATTTACAGCATCGCTTCAGGAAGCCACAAAATTCCTCACAGAGACGAATGGCTTCATCATGGCCGTGAAGAAACAGGACAAGTACAGTTTGAACCAAATCAAGAATCTGAACATTGATTTTAAGGTAACGTTAAGGCTATCTGTCTCCAGTGAAACAACTCATTTTTAAAAGACTTAAATCGTACACAAGAAGGGCTAAACAACCAACATTACCATCCATTAAATAATTTGATTTTTATAGAGTAGTAGATGCTCGCTGGCAGATCCTAAGGCATGGGCAGGTCTAAATGTTTCATGGTTCCCGTACAGGTCCTGTTGCTGTTTTTAGCCAATCTATCAGTTTTTTAATGATTTTATTGTAACCCACCTTGAGACCTTCAGGCATAGGACGGGTTATAAATATAAATAAATAAATAATACATTTTAAAAGATTGTAACTGAACAATAAGCAAATCTAATTTGGCAGCAAAACGTTTCAAACATCCTCTGTCAGTCTGATAAGCAAATTAAATATCTCACTTCAGCAGACCTTATAACCATGTCGTTTAATTTCACTAAATTAATTAAAATTTAATTAAACGGTACTACCAGAGATCCAGATTAGGTCCTCCTTAATACAGAACAAGCAACATCTAGTGTAGATGGAGTTGGACCAGCAGGAGGTGAGATCTCCACGATATGCATTAAAATGCGGATATGAAGGCCTACATCCAGACTACCTGAGCCCTTAATCCAGATTAAGGGCCTGGCCAGAAAGGGCCTTTGATTCTTTGTGGGTATCTTTGTATGTTACATCCTTAAAACAGTCTTGTTTGCATGTGCGTTAGAACAAGAAAGTCCTTCTTCAGAGATGGCAAACCAAGTATGCTTTCATCTTGGATACTGGGGAGAGATTACTTGATGTGGCTGCACCCGAAGCAAAAGCTAGCCTACAGATGGAGATGAAGTTATTGAAAGAAAATTGGGACAACACTCAGTTGCAATTGAAGAAGACCGCAGAACAGTTTCAGGTCACCATACAGGTATTTATCCTAACTCAGAAGACAATGGATGGCTTGTGATTACATTGCTGCCAGTGTCAATTTATGGCCTTCCGTGAACCATCTTCATGTTGTCTGTTACAGACCTGGGAGAGCTGTGAAAGGCTAGTTGAAAAATTGCATGGTAGGCTGCACGAACTGAAAGGAATAATAAAAGATCCTCTTCCAGAAGAGCATGATGAACTGCAAGCCGCAAAGGAACAAGTAAAGGTACTGAAATGTTGATTTCCCAAGTTTAGGTGTTGAAAGAGATGGATTATTCATCTTGTTTTATTCCTCAGACAAACAACCTAAAAGCCTTTCTGCACTTACCCTCTGTGGTCTGGGAACTGCAGGTCTGTATCTGGCAGGCCTGGTCTAGATCTGGCCCAGATCTGTACGCCTGTGCTGCCCTGAAGGTCACACAAAGTTTGGAGCTAGCTCAGATAGCCAGGAATGAAGGTTCACAGCCTCAGAACCCCCTGGGAGACCCATTTCAGTGATGCAACAAGGTGTGTTGCTGAAATAGGTCCCCCAAGGTCCTAGTATGCCCGTAGATGTTGAGATCTATTGGTATTTATCGAGATCTACTGGTATTCTGGAACTAAAGCAAAGCTGGAGGTCATTTTAGGCCTCCTGATCCAGAGTATGCTGCTCCTCACGCAGATGGAGTGTACCAACAGTGGCTAGTAAGGGCAAGGCCTCTCTAGTCCACCCCAGCATGTGGACACAAGAGTTGCAGAAGACGACCAAGATCCAAAACAGAGGTGAGTGCAGAAAGACTGGAAGCCCTGCCCGAGAGGAGAAGAACCTTGCCCATCCCTTCAGGGGTGGTGATCTAGTGGTGGCAGCCTAGACCACTCTGCCCCCTGGATGACTCTCCAGCCTGGATGGGCTGTGATAATTTGGAGCAGCTTCCTTGTAGGTCCCTCTTGTCAGCTGCTCTGGACTCCACCTGGTCTCAGCTACACCAAAGACTACAAAAGACAGCTGCTTATGCCATCCCTCCTGTGGGTGGTCTAGTGGTGGCAACTTAGACCACTCTGCCCTCTGGATGACTCTCCAGCCTGGCTGGGCACTAATATCTTGGTGGAGATGATTATTTGTGGGACTGGGACCTTTTGTCATTTGTTTTAGACTCCACTTGGCCTCAGCTGCTTCAATTTTTTTTATTATTATTTTGTGTGTGTGTGTGTTTTAGCTTATTTTCCAATATTTTGTATGACATAACCATTTTTATAATGTATTTTTATTATAATGTTTTGATTATTACTTTGCATTGTATATTTTCTATATGCTGTAAACCGCCTTGGGCAAATTTTCTTTTGGAAACGTGGTATACAAATAAAATGGAAAAATGAAAAAAAAATAAGGGAGGGAAAATTGCATTGCTGATCTTGAGGTAAATGGGAGGTTTTTGCTGCGCAGTATCGGGCTAATATCTTCTCCGCAGCCCCCGCAAAATATACATCCTCTCTGGACACACACATATTCCTTTCAGTTAGGTGAAAACAGAGTCACAATGTTAGTTACTAAATGGAAAGTTGAACAAAAAAAGAAGAGTCTTGTTCCTCTCCTCTCACTAGTGCTGAAGAGGGAATGGATGGTGCCCGGTTAGAGGCAAGTGAGTGAGGTTTATAAATTTGGTGGCCAAAGAGGAAGAAGAAACTGCTCTGCAGTTGAAGAACAGAAGATATTTTTAATTATGTTATAATATTTAACAAGTTTTATTCTTATTATGTCTGACTCTGGGTTAAATTCCTTAATAAAATAAAAAATAAAACAGTCGCCAGCTGGATATTCTGGACCTTTCACACTCACTGGACCGCTGTGGTATAATAGTACCATATTAGTCAGGTAGTGGCCATCTGCACTTCTGTACCAGGCAAGCAGCACTTGAAGTGTTGATATCCAGGGCAGGGCAAGTTTCCATACTGTTCCCATGGCAATCTGGACGCTGTGTGCAACTCCGCAGCCACAGTCACACCCACTGTATTCTCCTAGCCGTGGAAGACCTTTGAGGCCACATGTGTGTTGCGCGTAGAAACTCCTGAGCTCAAGCATAAACTAGATATCCAGGGGAATATATAAGGATTTAGCTGGAAACAAAGAAAGAGTTGGCTTTTCTACTCCACTTTTCTCACCATTCAAGGGGACTCAAAGCAGCTGACAAAGCTTTCTGTTCTTCTCCCCATAACAGAACATCCTGTGAGGTGGGGCGGGGGGGGGGGCTGTGAGAGATCAGAAGAGAGCTGTGACTAGCCCAAGGTCACCCTGCTGGCTTCATGGAGGAGTGCGGAATCAAACTCTGTATTCCCAGATAAGAGTCCGGCTCCTTAACCACTAGACCAAATAGAAAGCTTTGTCAGCTGCTTTGAGCCCCCTTAAATGGGTGAGAAAAGCAGGGTAGAAAAGCCAACTCTTCTCCTCCAAAAAGGCGGCTTCTGTGTGCGTGTATGCACGTGAGCTTCCAGTTCCACAGCAAAAGGGCTGTTAAATTTTTCTAACGAAAGAGTAGCTATCATGGCTTGCTTTGCTCTTGTGGCATCACAAAAGAAACCTTTACTACGTTTCTGCAAAGCGATGGTAGCACTTGGAGGTGCGATGGACGCCCTTTGTGCCTGGAGCTTCTAAGCATCATATTTCCTTCCCTTCCCCCTACTCTTCCGAGCAAGAGGCATGAACTAAGAGGGGCTCCCAGGACAGACGCCTCCCCGCCTGCTTGGGAATGCAAATTCCTCCCCTCCTCCCAGCCCCCCCCCTCGTGTCTCCCTCCGCCAGGCCAATGATAGGATTAACCAAAAGGTTTGGAGGAAAACACAAGCACACATGCATGCGCGCGCACGCATGCACACACATACATCCCAGGAGCTGCCTCTGAAAAGGTGGTGGTTCTCCCTTTGGTGTTTCAATGCAGGAGCTGGAGAAATCCCTGGCCAGCTGGAATCAGAGCTCTAAAGACCTTGGCACCATGAAAGTGGACCTGGCTCGCTACCTCCTTGTGGAAGACATGCTGGTTCTCCGAGAACAAGTGGCACATTTGCATAGACAGTGGGAAGAACTCTGTTTGAGAGTAAGTGGCTGAATGGGGCACGTAGTTGTTACTTGGACAAGAAACCCTGGAGGGGAGAAGGAATCTGGCAAGGGCCTTTGGGTTGCTGGAGGAATCTCAGAAAAGTTCTTTGGAGGTGGTCTTGTGTGGTGCTTGTATTGCTGCTTCCCTAAACGCCTGCAGATGTATGGTTTGGGGGGCGAGGAAGCAACATTGCATGGAGGGGAGAAAAACTTTCTGCTACTTTCTCTTTGTTTTATTTCAGCAGAGTACCCCAAAAGTTTGAAAGACTTTTGCAATCACGCGCAGGCAGTGTAGAGAGCTGAAAGTGGAAGAGCTGGGCTGCAGCTCCTTTGTTCGGAGCTTAAATAATACTCACATGGCTACCAGATTGGATGCCTAGATACTTGCTCCAGGCTGGGGAGACAGGCAGGATGCCACTAAAGGCCATTTGCAGGGATTCCAGAGCAGTGAAGGTTGTACTCTTTGCTTGAGATGCCCAGAAGCGATTGGTGGGCCATTGTCTAAGACAGGATGCTGGACTAGATGGGCTATGGCCCGATCCAGCAGGGCTCTTTTTAGGTCAGTGGTTCTCAACCTTCCTAATGCCGTGACCCTTTAATACAGTTCCTCATGTTGCGGTGACCCTCAACCTAACCCTAACCCCCAACCATAAAATTATTTTCATTGCTACTTCATAACAACCCCTGTGAAAGTGTAGATCGACCACCAAAGGGGTTGAGAACCACTGTCTTAGGTACTTAAATGTTTTAGAATGATATTCAGATGTGGAAGCATTGATTTCCTGTGTTAACTTTGTACAAGGGAGCTGGAGCGGGAATGATTTGCTTTTAACCACCCTGCAGCTAGGGAAAGGGATTGTGCCGTGGCAGTTGTGCTTTTCTTGTGAAAGTGTGTAGTTGGCCGTTGTGAGAACACACAGTTAGACTAGAGGGGTCATTAGCCAATGCAGCAGTGTTCTTAAATACTTGCATTTTTCCCCCTGAATTGGTTTCTAGCTGGATGAGACACAAAGAGGGCCTATGTTGCATTTTGCCATTAGCCTTGAATTTCTTTAAACCAGGGCAAACCAGGCTTTGGTATAAAATAGAAGTTAAGCTACAGGTTAAAGTAGCAAAGTAAAGTCAGACAAAGTAATGGTGGATCTCTGTTGAAATCTCCCTTGCACCTCTTTTTTGGTTGATATTGTTCTTGGGTGGGAGGTAATTTTTGGAAATGTAAAAGTCGTTACTGCCTTTTAAAAATTGGTTTAATGCTAAATTATTTTTGCAGGGGTTAACAATATTTTGAATTTTAATACTGTGTCTTGTATTCTCATAACGTTACTTGGGATCTGAGGAGTATCAGATGTTGTTGCAGTGGATTGCCCATCTCTGTTGAAGATGTAGCATAATCTATCATGATGTTGAGGCTAAAATGTCAGAGTGGAACCTGGGGGACCAGGGTTTGAATTTCCTCTCATCCATGGAAGCAACATGGATGACCCGCAGCCGGTCTCGTCTACCTCACAGGGTTGTGTGAGGAGAAAACAGAGAAGAGAATAATTAGGTTTTCAGACTTAACATCTTTGGAAGAAAAGTTGGAAATAAATATAATGATCTATTTATCATACCAATAGTGTACTAATTGCACCTTTGCCTTGAACAAGTGTAATTCGGCAACTTTTGTCTGCATGCTGGTAGCCTCATGTTTATATTACTGTAATGCACTCTGAGTAAGGCTACTACCTAATAGATAAACCTGTCCTTGGGCATTTTTGCACCTAGGAGATGCACAGAAACTAGCACACAACTGGGGTGCATTAATGGCCATTGCCACAGGGCACATAACTGCAGCTGTGCTGCCACGCTCCACACACCCTTCGCCTGGAAGTGGAGTGCAGGCTACATGCTGGGCTGCACTAACCCTGTCCCAGATGTGACTAATATAGTGGTGGAGCACATTTTCACATTCCATCACTATCTAGCCAGGGGACAGTCCAGCATAAATGGGGAGCCACTTCTGGAACAGGAGTAGCTCAGTCCGGTGCGGATACTCCATCTGGGAGCATCCCTGGGTTGTCCCATGGAGCCAAGTGTGAAAAGACCCCTTGACTCAAGCATCAGTACAGCTCCTATATGTTGCACATGGGGCAAGGACATTGTCATCCACAAAACCGTGTAAGAGGAGAGTGCCACACAGAGATTCCTGATGCAGGAGCATTGTGGGTAACTCTCAACTTGGTATCAACCCTGGCTTGCTTCAATAAGTTTTGAGTTTTAAAAGAAGCAACCTTGTAATAAAGGTTGCCCATTTTTCATAAGAACATTAGGGAAGCCCTGGTGGATCAGGGCACAGACGATCTAGTCCAGCATCCTGTCCCACACAGTGCCCCACCAATTTGCTTCTGGGCATTTTCAAGCAGAAGACAAACTCAAAACCTTTACCTGCTCTCACCTGAAGATGGCCTTGTGAGGCGTCCTGCCTGTCTCTCCAACCCAGAGCCTGTATTTAGGCATCTGTTCTATTCTAAATCAGGCCACAACCCATCTCATCCAGCATTGTTTGTCACAATGGTCCACCGATTGCTTCTGGGCATTCTCAAGCAGAATCCCTGCTAATGGCCATTTGAGTAGCAGCCAGCAGCACAGACAACCAATGTGAGTAAATTTTCAATGTTTCTGGCTGTACTGGTGGGCAGCAAGTACCACTGGTTTCTCCTATCATAAAACTGAGGGCTGAGACGTGAGACAGAATGATTTTTCCCAAGGATTTATATGTACTCCATTGGGGAGACTGAAAACCAAGTGTTCCACTCAGATCTCATAGCCATTTTGTGACTGATCAGCTGGTGATCTTCAAGCTACCATCTCCATTAGACCAAACTCTTAGTCTAAGCTGGTTCCTAAGCTGAAAATATTTAGCCAGAATACATTTTAAGTGCAAAAGCTGCAGAGAGATACACTCAGGCTGCAGTGTCCCATAGAAACACACTGGGGTAGTGCATTAAAAAAAATGCTCATTTCGTTATCAAACCGCACATCTGAAAATCCGTTTCATCACATATTTGTTAAATCCAATGTCTGAACTTTTGCGTTTGCTTTCAGACTTTTTTTGCAACGTTTTCATGACAGTTTCCCCACTGAAAAAGCCCCTTTTCACGCCCCAAACGTGGCGAAATACAAACATTCAATCAAAGTTTTCGCATTCACAAACAGGGAGCATTTTTGTTTCAGTTTTGTTTCAAGCATTTGGACTTTCGATTCAATGTGAATGTTCGTGAATTTGAAATATTTTGTTGAATTTGCGAAAGGGAATGTCATTTTGCGTATCCCTAAAGTACCCCGTTTGTAGACAATTGCTAAACATCCGCAGCTCTCCTCCAGTCCTACGCAAGTGATCAAAGTGAGACAGCGCAGCTGTCATGGAGCACTGCAGAAATAGCTGGCCAGATGATCCTGCTGGGAAAAGAAGGAAAATAAACAGGGCAGATGTAATGGGAGGGATTTAGCACAGGCACAGCTTATGGTCACCATCACAATGTGAAGGAATATCTAGAAGCAGGCTGGGTGTTACACTGTCAGTATGCATTTAGGGCACAAACCATGTGGCTGCTAAAAGAAGGAATTGCGTGCTCTGTTTTACTGTGCAACGTTTCCTGCGCTGTATCCCCTCTTACGGTGTATGAAGAATTGGGCAGTCATTGCACCCACTTCGTATCATTCCTCAAAGGCCATGGGCTGAATTTACACTTAGGCCTCTGGTATGCAATTAGGACAGCTCTGGTACAGAATATCTGTACCAGAGCTGTCCTGATTGCATACCTGGGGCCTAAGTGCGAATTCAGCCATGGTTTTCCTTCTGGTTGTCTAAATCTGACAAACCATATTCTATGTATCAAGCCAGATAAACAGGCAGGATCCCTCTGAAGGATATTGTGGAACTAGAGAAGGTGCAGAAAAGGGCAACCAGAATGATTAAGGATCTGGGACACCTCCCTTACGAAATCAGGCTGCAACATCTAGGCCTCTTCAGTCTGGAGAGACGGCGTTTAAGAGGGGACCTGATTGAAGTATATAAAATCATGCAGTGTATAGAAAAGGTGGACAGAGAAAATTTCTTTTCTCTATCACACAGCACTAGAACCAAGGGACACTCTATGATGCTGGATAGGTAGGAGAGTTGGATCAGACAAGGGGAAGTATTTCTTCATCCAGAGGGTCATCAGTTTATGGAATGTGCTGCCGGAAGAGGTGGTGACAGCTTGAAAGGCTACTTCCAAACCTTTTGATGCTTGGTCCTGCCCTTGCATACCGGGCTCAACACATTGTCCAGTCATAGATAGAAGTGGGTGGAACTTCCACCGGAAGGACAAATTGCAAGGAACAGACTGGAGAATCAACCATCCATGTTACCGCTGCTGTTTGACCAGAATAACAACATCACAGATATTGCAATGTGCATGGCGCCAACTGGGCTAGAAACAGAACAGCCTGGACTGATCTAGCATTTACTTACTTACTTCTAAGACCATTTGCCAGGATTCGAAAGCAGGAGAAGGTTTGCCCTTGACTCTGCTTGAGATGCCCTGGTGGGCCACCGTGTGTGACGGGATGCTGGACTAGATGGGCTGTGGCCTGATCCAGCAGGGCTTCTTTCTTTCTTTCTTTCTTTCTTTCTTTCTTTCTTTCTTTCTTTCTTTCTTTCTTTCTTTCTTTCTTTCTTTCTTTCTTTCTTTCTTTCTTTCTTTCTTTCTTTCCCGCCCTATACCTGAAATCTCAGGGCGGGTAACAACCTTTAAAGCAGCAAATTACAACCAATATATATTAAAAACAATAATATACATAAAAACTCTTAAAAGATCAAACATATTTAAAAGAGTATACTAAACATTAAAATAATAGTATCTACAGTGGAGGGGAAGTAATCACATTAGCCAAAGGCCAGAGCAAAGAGATGCATTTTCACCACCTTCTTGAACGTATGCAGAGAAGGGGCGTAACATACCTCGGGGGGGGGGGGGGAGACTATTCCATAACCTGGGGGCCATTACCGAAAAAGCCATTTCCTGGGTGCCCACCCATTTCACAACTGAGGCTGGTGGGACAACCAGGAGGGCCTCTCCAGATCTTAAGGCGTGGGCAGGTTGGTCGGTAGAGCTGCTCTAGTAAAGTAAGCGCGGAAGCAGCCATAACTTCCCTATGGGCCCAACTTCGCTGTTTACCTGAAAGTTGGAAGTTTTAGATACTCCTACTATACAGCACCGTTACAAGTATAAGATAATGAATTATTTCGATGACAGAAATAACTAGAATTTTGGTTGGATCTTTGCATCCATCAGGTCAACTTTATAACCTGTTGCTGATAGCATTCAGGTTGGTTCCTCCCACCACTGGGCAATACCTCTCCGGCCAAGTGAAGGAATTAATTGCTGCCTTTGGTAGTAAAGCCTATTAATACCATGCATTGTTGGAAGAAAACAGATGCAGCCCTTTACTCCTTTGAATTCTGCCAGTGAGCTTTGACTGCTTCCTGGGACGCAACAAAGGCAGCCTATAGGACATATATTCTCTTCCGTAGGTTTCTCTGCGCAAGCAAGAGATTGAGGACAAGCTTAATGCCTGGATTGTGTTCAATGAAAAGAATAAAGAGCTCTGCGCTTGGCTGGTGCAGATGGAAAGCAGAGTGCTTCAGTCAGCAGATGTCAGCATTGAAGACATGATAGATAAGCTACAGAAGGTAAGCTGCCTTCGACAAACTATTTTGTTGTTGTTGTTGTTGTTGTTTGGATCACAGTCTTTTGAGCCCTGAAGCCAACAGAGGAAAGTTTTTTGCTTGCCTAGATGAACTTGGAGCCAGCATAATGTTGCTTCCAATAACGATTGTATTCTAATGCAGTGAAATGCAACTTTGGCCACTTCCAGATGGTGGCTGGTTATCCCTCTAGGAGGCTAAAATGTGGGAAATCCTCCCTCCGTAATTGCTGCCTCCTAGCAAGACAGCGCTGTGGCTGATGCTGTCTTCACATATTTTACTGATATATGCATCTGGGCATTCAACTGCTCTGAAGGCCCCGATGTGCGCATCAGCACCTCTGTGCATGCACGGTAGATGGAGCTATGATAGTGGCACTTTTCAGAAGTTAAGTAAAAAGTGCTGTTGTTGGAAAACCCACACCCATCACTTTTTAGCGGGGAAGATAGCAGGGTTATGGCAGAGTCATGTTTTGATACTTCCTATTTGGAAGCTCAGCATGGTTTGTCAACCTACAGCATAAAAGTTTTATTAAAAGCAGATAAAACCAATCCATAAAACGTTAAAAAACAAAGAAGAAATTGGCACTGTCTCCAATATAGGCCTCACAAATCTCACTTAGGCCCTTTCTGCACTGAGCCTTTTTCCAGATTATATCCTGGAATAAGGACCTGCCATCCACATGCTAGTGCAGGTCTTGCCACAGTTTGCAGCTGAAAACTACCTTTTGATTCACTGTAGATCTAAATATAGTTTGGGAAGATCAAAGGGAGACTTCTAGCTGGAGCTTAGCCTCTTCTTCTGTGAGCCAGTTTGGTCTAGTGGTTAGGGAGCTGGACTCTTATCTGGAAATACCAGGTTCAGTTCCGCCTTCCCCCATGAAGCCAGCTGGGTGACCTTGGGCAAGTGTCAGCTTTCTTCTGAGCTCTCACAGCCCCACCCACCTCACAGGGTGTCTGTCGTGAGGAGAAGAACAGATGGTTTGTCAGCCGCTTTGAGTCCCCTTAAATGGGTGAAAAAAGTGGGGTAGAAAAGCCAACTTTTCTTCTTCTTCTATAGACATAGAGTTGTCTATGTTAGACAACTATACTAAAAAGAAGTCCTTATGGGTTTCTTGCATGGCATTTTTTCTTGAGAGATGGCAACAGAGTGGGCATGAGAGAGAGAAAAATGAGAATAAATGGAAAAATATTTCAGATCCACCATGACTGTTATGAATGGACACGTTCCCATTCTTTTGAATTACTACAAGGACAAAGATGCCTTCAGCCTCATCCATAATTTGTGGATGTTTAGCCCTGAAGTAAGAGATGCCCAAAGGATTGATATTTGAATATAAACATACATAATTCTTCTGTTTAATTCTTCTACTGATGCCTGCACTGTTATTAAACCTACCCTTGGAGAACTCCAGAAGTCTTGTTCCGCACATAAATGTTTCCTGTTCGTCTCCTTGGTTAGGATTGCATGGAGGAAATCAATCTGTTTAGCGAGAACAAACTCATTCACCTGAAGCAAATGGGTGACCAGCTGATCAAGGCCAGCAACAAGAGCAGAGCGGCTGAAATCGATGAGAAACTCAACAAAATCAATGATCGTTGGCAGCACCTCTTTGATGTCATTGGTGGGCGGTAAGAAAAACCAGACTTCATTGGTTGTTTGGGTCTGGGAGTAGAAGGAAGTGGTTTAGAATAATCACAGAGAATAATCACAGAGGAGCAGCAGTTAAAGATGTCAGGGCTGCTTCCTAACTGAAATGCAAAATGCCCCCTTAGACCCTATTCCTATCCTCCCCTATACCAAAAGGCATTATGAAGACATTATAAAAGATTAAGCAGATTAAGTGAAAGAATGACAGTGCCTTCATGGGGAGGGGGTACTGTTTCTTAAAGCCTGGGTTTGTACAAGAGCTGTAGTCATTCTTCCTCCCCTGTTCTGTTCATGGCCTTTAAAAAAAATCTACAGTGCTATCTGATGGATCTTTGCTCAGAAGAAGGTCTGGTTGAGTTCAGTACATTCTTGGAGAAATCTGCTGGAGGTTTAGATAGATGGACCTCTGAAATTATGTGTTTTTGTTTTTTTAAATAAACAAGATTAGACAGGCCTTGGCTTATGGCAGTTCATTAAAACTGGTATAAACTAGATTTGCAGTGGCTCGACTGCTGACGGGAGTCTCTGGCCGGACCCACATCATGCCAGTCTTAAAGGATCTGCACTGGTTACCTTTTTGACACTAACGTATAAAGCCCTAAACAGCTTGGGCCCTGGGTATCTGAAGGAGCGCCTTCTCCCATATAGACCTGCCTTGGCGCTGAGATCTCAAGAATAGAGCCTTCTTGTAGTTACTTCTCTTTCAGAGGTACTGCAAGGATTTGCAAGAGGGCTTTCTTTGATGGCCCCTAGACTCTGGAACCGCCTCCCTCTTGAGGTTCGCCAGGCACCTACAGTGTATACTTTTTGGTGCTTGGTGAAAACTTATCTTTTTAGCCAGGCTTTTACTGTTTAAATAGCTTCCTCAGGGTGCTGTCCTGTTGGGAAGGGGGGGAGGGGGGGTTACATTTTTTATTATGTTTTACTATTTGATATGTTTTAATTGTAACCTGCCCTGGGATGATTTAGTGAAGGGTGGGGGAGAGAGAGAGAGTGAATGACAGTGAATGACAGTAAATGGCTGGTATCTCTGTGAGCCAGTTTGGTCTAGTGGTTAGAGAGCCAGTCTCTTATCTGGGAATACCAAGTTTGATTCCACTCTCCTCCGTGAAGCCAGCTGGGTGACCTTGGGCTAGCCACAGCTCTCTTCTGAGCTCTCACAGCCCCACCCACCTCACAGGGTGTCTGGTGTGGGGAGAAGAACAGCAGGTTTGTCAGCCACATTGAGTCCCCTTAAATGGGTGAGAAAAGCAGCATAGAAAAGCCAACTTCTTCTTTTGAAAACCACTGTAAAAACAGCAATGCAGTAAACAACTTGTTCCTCCTTAAACCACTAAGTGATGTGAGGCAGATGGGCAAATTAGATGAGCTTTCCATGTAGCCCTTGATGTGTTCACAGGGACAAGCTCAGCTTTGCCATATGGCTTCCTTTGCCCGGTACCTTTTGGCCCCTTCTATTGTCTCTGCAAAGGCTTGTCTTGTGCAGCTCACAGATGCTTTGTCTGTATGCGCAAGCAGCTGAAGCAGACCATGCGTCTAACCAGAAAGGGTTCTGGGAACTTAATGCATTGGGGTGAGGGCCAGATAATCACATGCAGACATCTGCCGTGTTTTAATTATGATAAATGCAAATTTATATCTGCACTGCTACTGAAGGGCTTTCTCACACTGTGGAGGGCTTTGAACTCTTTGGGTGAGCTGTGTGATGGCATATTAGATTAAAAGAGTCTATCAACAGCTCTCCGAGTCTGTTTTGGATTTGCATGCAGTTTGACAAGATGTGCCGGCAACAGTTTTGTGTTCATGCGTAAACTGCTTTTACTAAGATGCAGACTTTTTGTTAGCTTCTCTTTCATCGGTCTCCTGAACCTTTATTACTTCGGGTAATAAAGTAAACCTTCTGGGCAAGAGATCCAGATGAGTTACCTAAATAGAACATCAGTACTAGGGATGTGCACAATTTTTTTTTAATTATTTGATTGATACTGAATTGAATGCAAGAAAATTTGTATTCGTTCGAATAGATCCCCTTCGAATGTAATAGGTTTCAAATTCGATACGAATGCTCAATCACACACAAATCTCATACAAAGTTTAATGTGAATATACTGGAACATTAGATTCAAATTTGAAGTCAAATGTACCAACATTCAGTTCAAATTACGAATGCCTGAATCTGTACGAATTTTGAATGTTATGAATATTTGTGCACATCCCAAATCAGTACTCATCCCAGGGTTACAAACGCCAGGTCAGCTTACTGCAGTTAAAAATAATAAAATCAGTACAATAAAATAATGAAATGCACAGTTGAAACTATGACTCCATTACACCTCTCACTACAGCAGCTGTTCTCAACCTTCCTAATGCTGCGACCCCTTAATGGAGTTCCTCATGTTGTGGAGACCCCCAACCACAGGGGCAGAGCAGCTTGGAGGTGGGAGGGAAGGGCGGCGGGAGACTCGTTGCGACCCCTCTGAAAGGGTAATTCGACCCCCAAAGGGGTCCCGACCCCCAGGTTGAGAACCACTGCACTACAGTCTTTGTGTGATTATATATGCCATGTTCTGCTTTGAACCTCAGCTTTCGACCGTGGCTATATCTTCATATAAGATATACAAATCTGTCCCTCCTGTAACACAGCCAGTAAAATGCTATGTCCTTTGTACAACACAAAACTGCTTTCGGAAACAATTACAAAGATAATTACTAACAGCAAAAATCTGTCCTTATGCTAATTCTCTTAGGGTGCATCCCCATGGTCTCTTTTTGCTTCTCTCTTGCATTGGATTTTTAAAATGTGCATTGTAATTTGAAATAAAGCGTCCCCATGTGGTTTGGGGCAACGCGGATTTAAAACATACTTTGCTGTCCTCATGCAAGCTGCTTTTTGTGAGCCCACCCCCACCCCACCCACTGCAGCGATGACAGGCAAAAAAACTCAACTGAACCTCCACAACACAACACAGATCATTCCTTTACTTAGCTGCCAAAAGTTAAAAGCATAACTACTGTTGTAACATAGTTACAAGCATAACTGAAAGCAACTCACTCTCTCTATGACTAATGCTTGTAACATAGTTACAAGCATAACTGTTTTAACACAGAAGCAATCCAGCGATCTCTCTCTTTCTTTCACATTATTGGGAGGGGGAGAGAAATTCTGTGCTTGCTATCAGGGGAAAGTGGTGCTAATTATCTCAACAATGGAGGGGGAAACATCTATTTTCACACACACACTTTTCCCTGATAGCAAGCACAGAAACTCTCTCCCCCTCCTAATAATGTAAAAGAAGAAAGAGATCGCTGGTCTGTTTGTCCACTAAAATGGAATGGAGAGAGGCTGGATGTGACAGCTGGCTGGCTGATAGGCTGCAGGGAGTGATCTGCTTTTAGTTATGCTTATAACTATGTTACAAGCATTGGTTATGCTTTTAACTGTGGCGGCCAAGGAAAGGAGTGTTTTCACACACTCACACGCATTAAAGAGCGAGAAAGATTAATGAGGCCGGAAAGACACTTTAAAGAAATCCATGTGCGTCCCTATGCTCCCAGGATAATCCACGGTTTCCCCCTAAGTCGGATGTAGTACTGTTCGAAAGGGGGGGGGGTTCTGCCGCGGATTTGCCTCTTTTGTGCCTGATGTAGCCCAGAGTAAAGCTGTGCGTGGGGACACTCCGAGGCAAAACAAGCTTAACTTCGGAGTATTTTCGGCATGGAGACACGCCCTTAGTGTGTTTTCTGGGACAGAACTGTGCCCTGGTCACACCTTTTGTTTAGGGCAACTTCAGATCATCTTCTGATCGAGTTACTCACATTATTTTTATTCAGTTCATTTTCCAAGCCAGCCTACCCTCATTAGATGGTTTTACTGGATTCCTCTTTTTTTGGAGGACTCAGGCCTCCCAGACTGTCTTCGGTTCCTCAGTGTGAGCAGGGGGACGGGCTTAAGGAGACTGAACTATGTTGTGGTAGGTGGGTCTAGTCTTTCCTTTGGCCACTCGGCACATGCAGATTTCGTGAGGCACCTCCCCTTCTCAGTTACGTGTATGATTTCTCTAGCGTTTTTCTGCAGATTTATATTTTTAAAAAAATTAATTGCATGGAGAAGAAAAGCACATACAAAAGGAAGGGCATGGAGGTGGGGAAGCGGGTTTAAAATAGAACTGCAAAAGCACACCCTCGCCTCCCTTGAGTGACACAGCGGCATCCAATCAGAAAGGAGATAGATTCGACACAGCAAAAGGAGTGGAGAGCCAAGGGTTCCTTGGAGGAGGCTCAGGTCGATCGCAGGGAAAGGTGTGAGCAGTGCAGCCCAAAGCGAGGACGGCTTGAGGACGGCCTATAAGATCTAGGTACGAACAGAACTGGTACGACCTCAGTTCGCATTATGAATAGGCCATCCTGTCTCATGAACAGGTGTGACTAGGGCCCTGCGGTGTTGTACAAGCAATGAATGTGGGTTATACCCCTGCTGTGTTATACAAGGTTGACCTACACGTGCAGTGGGGTTTGGAACATGAAGGTTCATGTGTCCGTCAAGTTTTCCTATGCACCCAACCATGAATACTGCTTTTTGCCAGGGGCCAAGGAGCTATTTTCTCTCACCAGAAGAGGGGTAGTAAGGGACCCGGGGTAGACATCTGTAGCTGCCCTCTCTGCTGTAGCAGTGGTCTGGCAAAACCACGCAGCACACCTCTTCCTGCTGTGTATGCTTGGTGGTTTTGTCGGACCTTTTGCCCAAATGGCACCAGCCAACTTCTCTGCTGTGCTGGCAGGAGGTACCTGGATCCCATGGCTAGAAATGAGTTGTGCCAGCCCAGGTCAGTGCCATTGCCTTGAGAAGGGCATGTTGGATGGGCGTGCGGCCCCTGCTGGGTTTTCCTAGAAAGCTTTCTCCTACATCTCACAAAGCAAAGGGCCAATTAGCTAATGGTTTTATAATCATCACATGACCTGGTAGATGTTTATGGCCGCTTTGGTATTCTGACCAATGGATCCTTACCCAAAACCAAGGATAATCAGAGGTATTAGTACTGTATTTTGACTGTTATACAACAAGATACCACAGCTGCCAATTCTTTAGGTGGTGTTGGTCTCTCTTTCGCATCAAGTTCTTCCCAAGAACTTAGGGTGCCGTATCGGCGTAAAATGTGTGTGGATCTGAGCAATGTGGCCTTTTGCAATTGCATGTTTTTTAAAAATTATTATTATTATTATTAAGAGTAATATTAAGAATAATTTTTCTGCCCTCACAAATCTGCAGTTGCAGATCAACAATAGTTAAGCTTCTAAAATGCCATTCAGGGGTCAACATTAAAAGCTTCAACGTGCACATTTTTGTTCTGATCTTTTGCAAGGAAACAAATTGTGTTTCTTTTCTGTAACAGAAAAGAGGATTGATGGCGTTTTTCAATTTTTTGAGCCTTTCAAACTGCACCAGTAAACTACATTGTGAGTTGCTCGGACAATCACAGCCCAAATTAATTTGTTTTTAGAGAATTTCTTTATCTTCAGATAGTGTTAGCAAACAGCTGGGTTTGTGACAAAAATTTAAATCTTTTTTTAATATTAATTTTAATGAACAATATACAAAAAATACAGTTATGTTCATGTTACAAAAATGTTAAAAAATAACAAATAAACATAACCCATTCCCCTGAATGGAATAGCAAAACATTAATAACCCTTAATTAATATTGTTTAAATAGCAAAACAAACTTATTTTTCTTCTTAATACCTGGCTTCCCCCAATGCCCAAACCATATGTTATAAATTTTTCCCAGTTGCTGGACCAATAAGATTTAAGTTTTATTCCCCTCAGAAACAAACGTCTTTCTCTGATAAGGTCATATAACATAAATTCTGACATACAGTCCTCCTAGTTATTTAATGTCCATAGACTGGAGTCTTTCCAAAGATTTAAATTGAAGGCCAACTTCCAGTACCCTAACTCAGCTTTTCCTAGCTTGGTACTATCCAGATATGTGTTGTTCCGTTGGAGTAAGTTCCCATAATCTCTGACTGCTGGCCGTGCTCTTTGAGACTGATAGAAACCAAAATTCAGCAATATGAGGATTAGGGGTGTGGACAAATGCAATTTTTGGGATCCGGTTCAAACCGAATACCCAAAAACTTGATTTGATTTGAATGTTTTAAGCTTGAATTTAATCAAATTCAATTTGAATTAAGCAAATTCAAATCTATTCATTCAAATTTTTTATTTGAATTTGCACTTACAAATGCCAACAACATTCATAGATGCCCATATATATCGTCCCCAAGTCTGTACGCATCCGTACATATCTGTACACATATGTAAGAATCCCATAGTTATCCTGTATGCAACCCGTTTTCATTCTGTACAGATCCGTACAAATGTGAATAGATATGGGAAAGATGCGGATCTTCAAGTACACCGTGGACGAACCAGTACGCATATGAATGTCCAAATAATTTGAGTGAATAAATCCAAAATTTGTATCGAATTTTTAAATTTGAATTAAAGGACATTTGATTTGAATTCAGATGTCAAAATTCAGTCAATTTGATCGAATTTTGAATGCATTCAAATATTTGTGCACATCCCTAATCAGGATGAACTTTGAGAAAGTTCACTAGCAATTACGGTCTTGCAAGTTTGCTATATCAACTTCACAAATCCATGGAGATTACCCTTTTGTGGCCAGTGTATGTGCCCAGAAGTTCTTTACCAATCACCATGACCTTCAGTGCCATTGGCAGCATGCTCTGCAGGTTCCTTTGGCAGTTATTCACCCTGTATTTTGCTTTTGGAGGGATTTATTCAACCTATAATTCCCCCACCCATGTTGGCATTGCTTGATGGTCTACCAGATCTTGAACATACACTTAGCAGTTTTGGGCTGCATACAACCAGGGTCAAAACACCATAATTATTTTGAAATCTGAGTTACCAGATCTCATCATGGTGCTCCTGATACAGTCCCAGAAGACAAACCCAATTTACTGGGTTATCATTATTTCAGTAAAATTAACTATCATAGTGCAATATCTTGTGCACATAAAATGAGCCCTGCGGATCAGGCTACGGCCCATCTAGTCCAGCATCCTGTCACACACAGTGGGCCACCAAATGCTCACGGGCATCTCAAGGAGAGACAAGGACAAACCTTCTCCTGCTCTCGAGTCCCAGCAGATGGCCTTAGAAGCGCCCCAGTTCCTCCCCCACCCCAGCCTAGTAGCTATTGATACATCTGTCATCCATAAATTTGTCTAACCCTACCTTAAAGGCATCTAGACTGGTAGCTGTCACCACCTCTTCCGGCAGCACATTCCATAAGCCGATGACCCTCTGGGTGAAGAAATACTTCCCCCTGTCAGACCTTACTCTCCTACCCATCAGCTTCATAGAGGGCCCCCTGGTTCTAGTGTTGTGCGATAGTGATGTCCACCTTTTCTATACCATGCATAATTTTATATGCATGGTTTATATGCATAGTTTATATGCATGATATCTCAAGCAGAAAAGGAAAGCAAAATCTTCACCTGCTCTTGAGTCCCTGCATATGGTCTTTAGAGGTATCCTGCCTGTCTCCGCAACCTGGAGGATGTTTATAGGCATATTCAGGCAGCCATTGATACACCTGTAATTGCAACTCCATCTGGATTACCACGTGAAAAGTTCAGTTAGAGTTCAGCATGAGCTGACGCTACTTGGAAAATACTTTACGTGACAACTACCGGTCACTTGTACAGCGCAATGGGAGGGTTAGGTCACGTGGAAAGAAAACCTCGCAGTTGTAAGGTTACTCCACTGCTGCGGCCAGTGCCAAAAACGCGGAGTATTGCTCTACTGTCTAGACAATGTATGACAGTTCCGAATCTGCTTTATACAGGTAAATTGATCAATTGCAGAATAAATAAGCAGCCTTGATATTTCCAACGCCACCATGAAAGGGAAGGCAGATGTTCGCTCTCCTGCCATATTATTCAGCGCGTTTGTATGTGGGTATACGGACGGGCTCCGTCTGCCTCCCTAAGGGCTCAGAGAAGGAATGGAAGCATCCGTGCTCCGCCACCTTTTCTCTTGCCCGCGTTCTCTCTTTCCACCGGCGACATTAGGACAGTGATATTAAATAGGGCATTCAAGGAGGAGGGGTTTCCTCTTCCCCTGGAGCTCAGCTCACCCAGATGCTGTTGCTGCAACCTTGGATTGATAAACCGAGGAATGGTTTTCTCTTATAAAACGTAAGTGCATTTTTGCCATCCGAAGGGCGAAGGAAGACGGAGAATGCACAGCACGGCTGGATTCCCTCTGTGTGCGGCAGCGGTGTGGGGAGGGGGGAACGGGCCCAGTCGATGGATATGCATGCAGGCTGGTTGGATTTGTCTTTGACAGCCTAAGAGGGGCTTGAGAAGGGGACGGCAGCTAGCCATTAGCAAGGAGGACAAACGGCATTCGAAAGCAACCCCTCCTTTTTTGCTTGATATTAACTCTTCCTTGGCATCGCCACCTTTAGGGGAGATTGGCGGTTGCTGTGCTCTGGGTGAATGGATGGAAATTGTAATGCTTCTGCCTCTTTTTTCTTTTTTCATTTGCAGTGCCAGCCTCTTTTATTTGTTACGTTTTGCCGGGAGCATTTATAAGGGAATCTGCCCAGACAAAGGGTGGAGTGGCGTAGATGGCTTCTGTCATATGTGTGGAAGTGTTACTAAAATTACCTCCTGTTTAAATTATGGAAACTGGGCCTTGTAAGGTTTGCATCTGGGGCTTCTGTCCTTTGTATCTCTTCTGCTATTTGCCTGCTGCCAAGATCTATGCAGACTCAAATACAAATTTATTTTTAAGGTCTTTAAGATGTACTTGCTACAGTATTGGGAACAATTGATTTCACTACCTCTATATAAATACAAATGCTGTGTTTTGATTGCTTGGTTAGGATACGACTTTCTCTGCACTATAAGCTTCTTGCCATATAGATACACACATACAATCCATCCATCCATCCATCCATCCATCCATCCATCCATCCATCCATCCATCCATCCATCCATCCATCCATCTAGGTACCAAGCTATCCATCCATCCATCTACCAAGCTATCCATCCATCCGCTCGCCCGCCCACCCGCCCGTCTGTCTGCCTGCAGTTAAATAGCACTGCAGTATGGTTTTATAGTGAGCTGGGAGATGTACCTTCCCCCAGCCTTGTATGCCTTGTTTATTTATTTGTATTTATATTCTGCACTATGCCCAGGGTTGTCATAAAAATAAAATAATAAGCAGTGGGGACTTCATATGTCACCTTATGGTTCTAGAAGGAAAGGCTGGATATGAATAAATGTTATCAGGCATCTAAACAAAAAAAAGCAATGATTGAAGTCAACTTAAAAATGAACAATGCAGTACCTTTCAATTAAAAAGATATCTCAGCCGTGTGACATTTTAAAATCAGTGCTCAAGGGTTAGCCATTCATCCTTTTGCTCTAGTATAGGTTTATTGGGTCAGAGGAGATTTGAAACGCAAACAGGCTGTGTGTCCACTTACGACTGCAGGCACCTTTCAGCTTAGGGTGTCATATCCCCTTTTCCACAGAGGTCCCAGGGGACAAGGGCACCAAATGGCGCTCATCAGGGAAGCAATCGATTTGCTGCATCACCAGGTGCCTGTAATAGGTGGTGCACGAATGCAATTTTCAGGATCCAATTTCATTTAAATGTTTAAAATCCAAATTTAACCAAATTCGATTCGATTGAATTAAGCAAATTCAAATCTATTTGTCTGAATTTTTTATTTGAATTACAACTTACGAATGTAGACAACATTCATAGATGCCCGTACGCCTCTTCCCCGGGTCCGTACACATCCATACGCGTCCATATGCATCCCGTAGTTATCCCGTGTGCAACCTGTTTTCATCCTGTACGGATCTTTACAAATGCCTATGGATGTGGGAAACATGTGAATCTTCAAGTACGCATCATGTACAAACCCGTACACATGTGAATGTCTGAATAATTCAAATGAATAGATCCAAAATTCAAATCAAATCTTTAAACTGGAATTTAAGGACATTCGATTCCAGTTAGAATGTTGAAATTCTGTTGATTCACTTGAATTTCAAGTGCATTTAGATATTCATGCACAATCCTAGCTTGTAAAACTAGCCATGAATCTGACAAAAAGAGCCACTTGGAAGGAGGGTACTTTGCGGAGGCACCCACACCTGGATGTCTCTCCACACAGGAAGGGTGCGCACTTGTTTCATTAGTTTTGTCAAGGACCATTCACCTGGCCATTTGCTTTGCACGACCTCTGAGCTCATCTTTCAATGCCAGAAGGTTTCTGGTTACTTCCAGTCGGAAAGACCAGATTGCTGACTCTCCTAGGGTGTTCTTCCACGGCGCTTCTTTAATCTGCATCCAAGAAGATCCGGATCTAAAGAATGGGTACATTCCTTAATCCGGATCTAGTAGATCCGGATTAAGGGAAGTACCCAATGTGTTTCCATGGGTGGTCTACCACCCAATAGCAATGGGTGCTAGCCTCCCTGCCATGGAAACACCGGAGCACCCATTTGGAAATCCGGATCTACCCATGAGGGGTCTGCTTGTCACCCCAGGTGTTTGGGGGGACAGGAGGTGCAATCTCCAAAGTGGCTTCGAAGTCATTTCAAAGTCATTTCAAAGTCACTTCGAAGTCTGTGCAAAACAGCTCCATTGAAGTCTGTGCTGATCTTCAGAGTGAACTTTGAAGTCACTTCGAAGTTCGCTCTGAAGATCAGCACAGACTTCAAAGACACTCCGGAGCTATTTTGCACAGACTTCGAAGTGACTTCGAAATGACTTTGAAGCTTAGGTTTTGGGGCTCCCTCCCCCCATGGGTGCCCCTTCCCCCTAGCCTCCTCTAGACCCCATTGCCACACAAGCGTGGAAACAGGCTCCCTTTAATCCAGATTTTCTGCCTGAAGACCCCATTGTAGACCCCATTAATGGGGTCTACAGAAAATCTGGAATAAAGGCCAAAAAGTGCCCATTTGATCCAGATTTCCCCAGCGGCAGTCGAAACAATCGGGTCCCAAATGGGTGCCGTGGTGGAAATGGGATCATCCGGCTCACACCCAAATGGGTCCTTAATGGGTGCAAAAATGGGTACTTTCTGACAGTGGAAAAACACCCCTAGACTGTGCCTGGACAGATCATTAATTTGGCTTCCGTGATTCACAGCCTAGGACCATTGACCATGGGAGTCTTTGCCCTTCCCTTCCTGTCTGCTGGATAACCCAATGTTGACTAACACTCACACTTGCGAGCACTAGGTAACTACAGCTCAAGCCCTGCACAATTGGTCACTCATCTGTTACTGATCCTGGGGTTGGTCCTTTTCTGGGCACCGCCATTTTCGCTGTGGCCCCCTCCATGACTGCATGTGCGTCAGCGTGGTAGCCTTGATGATGCCGACGCAGTCCCATCTGTGGTCATCTGGGGTGCCAGCGCACTTGTGCATCACCTCAAACAACCCTAGAGCGCTAGGAGAAGAGCGAATGGTCACTGCCCAGACACTTAAGGTCAGTTTTGATAAACGTTGGTTAACTTGTGGAGCACGATTTCGTGATCCACACCTAATCAACGATTAGTGAACTTCCGGTGAGGGTGGGCACACTTGGAGGCTGTAGCAGCCTACTCTATGTGCGGATGCCCATTACCAGAGGATCACTAATACTTCACTAGAGGCCATAACATGAATAGCCCTCTGGGCAAACTCATGAGGAGGGAAGAGGTGTTCTGATTTTTTTTTCCAAACTGATGGTATTTTTGAAGCTCCCATTTAGATGATGGGTGAGCAGCTGCAGACCTCCAGGTGTTCTTGGATTTGCAACTCAGGTCCACCTGGAGGGCCACAGTTGGCACACCTGTTTAGTGAAGGGCAGGCTTAATGCCTGCTGGCTAGATTTCAGAATGTGTGTTTTTCTTCAGCTCTGAGCTCACATATTCCTGAGATAACTAGCATATAAAGCTACTTGCTACATAAGCGTGTTCTTCTAGAAAAGGTTCCTGAGCATCCTGCATTTTGCTTTTCTCAGGCTTTAAATCTTGAGATGCAAACTAACATGAGGCACAATTGGGGTCTGATGAGATGGGAAGCCATATGTAACAAATTAGTTAATTAAGCCAGCCTGTCTGCAAAGGTAATTATCATTACAAAGTCAGTAGCGGAGCAGAATTACAGGTGCCATGCTGGTTCCTGCTTGTTGGGTTACAGTTGCTGTCAAAGCTAATGAAATGTTTTCAGCTACAACAAACTCCTACATAGTGTTATTTGGACTCTGCATATTTAGCAATATTGGTGTGCTTTAAATCTGTTCCTTTGTAAAGTGAACCAGTTTGGCAGGTGGGAAGCCACAAAGGATTTCTGCGGCGTGGATACATACCATGCATGTTTGCTGCTTTTTTAAAAATGCCTAAAGCTGAGATCTTTCTATGGGGGAAGGAACCTTCTGCTGGAATTTGGGGGGGGGTATTCAAATTCAAGTCGAACCAAATGTCAAAACATTAGATTTGTTTAAAATGTTTAGAATCCGAAGGCAACAAAATCCAACTCGAATCGAATACATTCGAATCTATTTGTTCAAATGTTAGATTCAAATCTGAAGATACGAATGTTGATTGTAAGCCGAAGGGCAGGGACCTGTCTAAGATTAATATAATATTGTAACCCGCCCTGAGACCTTCGGGTATAGGGCGGGATAGAAATACAAATAAATAAATAAATAAATAAATAATAAACATTTGTACGTGTTATACATATCTGTACGCATTTCATACGCATCCCGATTTGTCCCGTATGCATCCTGTTTTTGTCCCGTATTATAAGCGCAAATGCGTGCAGATACGTATGAGATTTGAACAGAAGCTTAAGTAATACATACGTATCTGTACTTTCAAATGTTTCAGATCATTTGAACAAATGTTTTGGAACATGCGAAATTCATTCGAACGTTTAAATTCAAATGTGAACACATTCTATTTGAATTTGAATGTCCACATTCAAATTTGATTGAATTTCAAATGTTTAGAATATTCCTGCATATGCCTATGTGGTTGCCCTCAGGTTGTGAAATGACCCCCCCCCCCAAAAAAATATATATATATACAAGTCGCCGTCATAACCCAGCTTCCAATATCTAATTAAGGTATAACTGAGGCATTTCTGCACTTAGCTTCCCATCTTCTGGGAAAAGTGGATTTCTCACTAGCGTCTACTTGCATTTGCACTTGGGTACACTAGTGCATGCCAAACCAATCCCCAAGTACCCGGAGACTTGCCATCTTTTTTGCGGAGCTTGGTGTGACTGCGCATGTTGATGCTCCATGTACATGCCGTCACGTTTGGGGTCATATGAAGTGCAGATGGTCACTCCTCTGGCCAGGAAAGGTAGGTAGGTATTAGGATGACTCCTGCCTTATCT
Source organism: Aspidoscelis tigris stejnegeri (assembly GCA_023333525.1). Taxonomy (NCBI): domain Eukaryota; kingdom Metazoa; phylum Chordata; class Lepidosauria; order Squamata; family Teiidae; genus Aspidoscelis; species Aspidoscelis tigris. The sequence continues at coordinate 106,292,540 of JALMGA010000003.1, read as the reverse complement.
GGGTTGAAAACACCTCCTGCAAATGCAGATGATCCTTACCAGAAGATACTCTACTGTCTACTACGAGGTCAAGTGTCCTCTGTTTGCCTAGGTTTTCTGGTGAGTTTAAAGCTGCGCCATATTCCTGCTGTTGTGAAATACTGTGAAATATTAGAGATTCATTTTTGTGCTCAGTCTGCTTTTATTCATGTCTCCTTTGTCATCTGTCCCTATGACCGTTTGATGAAGTAGGAGTTATAAATACATTGAATCGAGCGGCATCACTCGCCTTGCATCACCGTGCATGTTTTAGCGTTTTCTGTTTTTCTGTCCTTTCTCTTCCTGATCCGCCTCAGGGTGAAGAAGCTGAAGGAGACCTTTGCATTCATACAGCAGCTGGATAAGAACATGAGCAATCTTCGCACCTGGCTGGCACGCATCGAGTCTGAGCTTTCTAAGCCTGTTGTATATGACATCTGTAATGATCAGGAGATACAGAAGAGGCTTGCAGAGCAGCAGGTACATTGGAAGAAAGCAGAGCAAAAAGATCTTGGTGTCTTATGGCCTCTTTTTTTTCTATGCTTCACTCTGAGAGTTTGGGACTTCACCCAGCAGTGGCTCCTTTGTGAGGCTGGAGTCTTGGGCAGCCCTTTTGACTTCTGTCAAGGTTGTTAGGGTAAATCAAACTGGGCCAAAAAAGAAAATCAGGCTCGCAATGAGCAGATTATGATGGTTTAAGTATCTATATTCCGTTTCTTGATTGACCAATTACATCCCTAACTGGATATAGCAGGGCCTCAAAACAAACTGATAACAGGACAGGCTACAAACCAGAGTGCTTTCAACTTCAAGGCTAAATATTTTCTCCACTCTTATCTGTTGTGTTCCCAGCTTTCCTGCTTATTTCATGCTCTGCACATTCCAATAACTGCTTTCTCTCACTCAAATTCAATGGTGCCCCATATTTAGCAAGTTCCCATAATTCTCCTCACAGGACTCCATTTTGGCTTGACATGCCCTACTGTTCATATCACCCCCCCCCCAAAAAAAAAGGATGGCTGCATTGAATATTTAGTAGTTAATATGCATGTGGGGTTGTTGGAATTCTCCAAGCTAAATTCTCCTTTTTCAGATGTTCCATTATCCAAATGTCCTAGGATGTATCAAGAGCATAGAGTCTAGATCAAGAGAAGTAATTATTCCTCTTTACTCTACCTTGGTCAAACCTCATCTAGAGTACTGTGTCCAGTTCTGGGCATCCCAGTTTAAAAAAGACATTGACAAACTAGAGGAAGTCCAAAGGAGGGCAACTAAAATGGTTAATGGTCTGGAAAGCATGTCCTACGAGGAATGGTTGAAGGATCTAGGAATGTTTAGCCTGCAGAAGAGGACTGAAAGGAGACACGATCATGATCTTCAGGTCTCTGAAGGGCTGTCACAGTGCAGAGGGATCATCTTTATTCTCACTTGCACAAGATGGGAGGACTAGAAACAACGGGATAAAACTCCAAGGGAGTCAACGCAGATTAGATATTAGGAAAAACTTCCTGACAGTGAGGGCGATCAGTCAGTGGAATAGGTTGCCACGGGAGGTAGTGAGCTCTCCTTTGCTGGAGGTCTTCAAGCAGAGCCTGGACCTACATCTGTCTGAGATGGTTTAGGAAATCTTGCATTAAGCAGGGGGTTGGACTTGATGACCCTACAGGTCCCTTCCAACTCTATGATCCTATGACTGTGTTCCCATACAATTTTAAATCCAAACTGAATCCCTTCCAACTCTGTGATTCTAACTTAGCTCAAAGAACTCCAGCTATCCAGCACATCAGCACTGAGGTACAAATATTCATCAATAGAGCAGGAGATCTAGGTCCTGGCTTAGCTGCAGACCCTTAGCCAAGGATTATCTGAGTTTGCATCCATCTTCACTCAGGACCAATACCAGAAGATGCTCAAGATTCCGACAGATGTACAGTACTGGTTCCTGGTGCAGTGGAGTGGCTTTTCTGTAGGCTAGGAGCCAGTGCAGAGAAGGCCCTGCCATGTGCTGTGACCCCTTGAAAAACTAAAAGTGATGGGACTGTGTTAGATGAGGGCATTTCCTGGCCATCTGGATGAGGCAGGTCTATGTGTAAGAAAGCCAGTTATTTAGATATTTTGGCCCTAAAGATTTATATATTAGTGTCATGGTTATGCTTTTAGCTTATTTATTTAATCGTAAATAAATAAATACCATGAATTGTGCTCAGCAGCCGCTTGACAACCAATGCACAGAAGTAATGGGAGGAAAATAAGAAAAGTTAGTAAATACATTTATCAGACAGAATATTCCTTGCAGTGAAACATCTGCCAGTATTTTAACATGTGTGAGTCTCCGGGACCATGTTTATCAAGCAGAATGGTGCCTAGAATATATGTTGCTAGCTTCATCATCTGTGTTGTCCCAACAACACTTAAAAATGAGGATGATTCTCCAAGAAACTCTCCACCATATGCAGCGGCTTTGATGAGAGACTGAGCAAGATTATAATCATGTGCTGGGACAGTTTGTGATCTGTGCACTGCAAGAGACCTTGTGGAGACCAAGTTCATCCCTTCAGAAGGAATTCCCCACCCAGAATTTGGGCAAGGAGCATTCCTCCATTCACTTGCTGTTCTGAATGTATATCTTCCAGTTTGGTCTAGTGGTTTGAGAGCAGGACTCTTATCTAGGAATACCAGATTTGATTCTGCATCCTCCACGAAGCCAGCTGGGTGACCTTGGGCTAGTCACAGCTCTCTTCTGAGCTCTCACAGCCCCATCTACCTCAAAAGGTGTTTTGTTGTGGAGAGAAGAACAGAAGGTTTGTCAGCCGCTTTGAGAAAAGTAAGGTAGAAAAGCCAACTCTTCTTATTTTTCCCAAAAAGACACTTTGAGAGCAGACAATTCCACTCTTTTGGGAAGCATTTTTCTTCATCCAAAAGAATAGGATTTGCATATCCCTGCTTGAACTTAGGCAAAATTTGAATTTTTAATCCCATATAAACATAACTTTTCTCTCTTTTTGAAACTGGATTTTAAGACAGAGAAATGGAATCGGACCTCCGTATCGGTGGGGAATACATTTCAGGTCCTACCGCAATTAACAAAAAACTGTGGATATTTCAAATGCAGGAAAATGTGCTCCATTTCACATAATTTCCCATGAGTTTTCCAAAGCAATGATGGGAAATCTTGCTCGATTTCCCATAATTCCTGGGAAATCTTGCAGGATTTCACGGGATTGATGGGAAATCTCACATCATTTCCTGCAGGTTTCTCGACTGGACTGTTTTACCTGAAAGTGGCATTTTGTTTGTGGTTGTAGGATCTGCAGCGGGACATTGAACAGCACAGTGCGGGTGTGGAATCTGTGTTTAATATTTGCGAGGTATTGCTGCACGATTCTGATGCATGTGCCAATGAAACAGAATGTGACTCCATCCAGCAGACCACAAGGAGTTTGGACCGGCGTTGGAGAAACATTTGTGCCATGTCGATGGAGAGACGAATGAAGTAAGAGGTCCTTTCTTCTTGTTGGAACCCGTCAGTAATGTTTTAATCGGCTTTTGGCTGGCACTTTATACCATACATTTATGTACTACTTTTACACTCCTTCTCCCTATCGTCCCTATTCCCAGCAGGGAATAGATCCATAGATTTTCAAAATTCATTCTTAGTCATTGGGAAAATCACTTTTATAGCATCTTGCATTTCTTTGTCCCCTTTATTTTCTAAATTTCTAGTCCATATTTTAACACCTTCTCCCATTTTATCTTCAATGTTTCTCCACCTGCCCATTATAAATCATTCTTCTTTTTTCTGATAAAGTCAAACATAATTTGTTTATTTATTACCGTATTTTCCGGCGTATAAGACGACTGGGCGTATAAGACGACCCCCAACTTTCCAGTTAAAATATAGAGTTTGGGATATACTCGCCGTATAAGAAGACGACACCCGGTGTATAAGACGACCCCCGACTTTTGAGAAGATTTTCCTGGGCTAAAAAGTAGTCTTATACGCCAGAAAATACAGTATTTATATTTCTCTCCTGCCCTATATCTGAAGGTCTCAGGGTGGGTAACAGCCTTTAAAACAACAAATTAAAACCAATCGTATACATAAAAACATTTAAAAGATTCAGCATGTTAAAATACTAAAATAATAGTATCTGCCATGGGGGTGGGGAATGTAGAATCACATCATCTTCTGATAGGTAGTGAGCCAGTTTGGTCTAGTGGGTAGCAGTGTCGGATTCTTAACTGGTAGTCTCCCAGTTCAATTCCATGCTCCTCCACAAAACCAGTTGGGTGACATTGGGCCAATCACAAATCTCTTTCTAAGCTCTCACAGCCCCCCCTACCCCACAAGGTGTCTGTTGTGGGGGGAACAGAAGGTTTGTCAGCTGCTTTGACTCACCATAAGAGTGAGAGAAGTGGGATATAAAACTAACTTGTTTTCTTCTGTCTCAAAATTATAGGATCTAGGTCAGCGGTTCTCAACCTTCCTAATGCTGTGACCCCCTAATGGAGTTCCTCATGTTGTGGAGACCCCCCAACCATGGGGGTGGAGTAACTGGGAGGTGGGAGGGAAGGGTGGCGGGAGACTCATCACGACCTCTCTGAAAGGGTAGTTCGACCCCCAGAGAGGTCCTGACCCCCAGGTTGAGAACCACTGATCTAGGTGAACATCTCTAAAACATCTGTTGCTTGCTTCCCCTTAGAATTGAAGAGACCTGGCGTCTATGGCAGAAGTTTCTAGAAGACTACTCTCGCTTTGAAGAGTGGCTGAAGACAGCAGAGAGGACAGCGGCTTGTCCACACTCCTCAGAAGTCTCCTACACAGATGCCAAGGAAGAGTTAAAGAAGTTTGAGGTAAAATCTTCCCCCCCCCTTTTCCTTTTCTTCCTAACAGGTATCACTTGTAGGCTTCATCTTGTTTCTTTGTTTTTATTTTTCATCAGAACTAGACAGTCTTGGTTTTTAGTTCAAAATGAAATTAGTGCTATAACTCAACAGGTTATCTTTCTTAACCCTGTGGGTAACAGCCTTTAAAACAAAGAAGAATAAAAACTGAAGCACAAATTGCTTATCAAAAACTTATTAATCACTGCCAAAGCAGAAATGGCCCTACACTGGAAGTCAGCAAAACAATTAACTAAGGAACAATGGCTGTCTAGAATATGGGTATTAGAGTTTTACATGACTTGCTTACAGCCCAGCAAAAAGTGATGTCCGAAGGTAAGGGGCAAGAATGGTTCAGTGAAAGGTAGTCCCCTCTATTCAAAAAGACCAAAATCAGCACTGAGACCCAATGGTCCATTTCTATCCCAGTTTTTAAATTTGCAAATCAAATCTTTGTTCCCACACCTTGCCTTCTAATAATGAGGAAGATGAATACGTGTGTGTATAAGATTTATTAAGGGGTTGATATACTTTTTATATGGATGACTTTTCTTGTTATTTATCTACCTTGTTTCTATTAGACCTGTTTCAGTTTCAGTTTAAAAAAGGGGGGGGGAAGGATGCTTTTATGAGCTTTGGATTGAGTTGATCTCCTTCATGAAACAGAATGAATGAATTCTTCCTCTGTCCCTCTTATTTACCCCAGGCCTTCCAGCGGCAAATTCACGAACGGCTGACCCAGCTGGAGCTGATCAATAAGCAGTATCGGCGGTTGGCTCGTGAGAACCGCACAGATTCTGCAAGCAAGCTCAAGCAGATGGTGTATGAGGGCAACCAGCGCTGGGACAACCTTCAGAAGCGCGTTGCGGCAATCCTTAGGAGACTCAGGGTGAATGCGAGCTAGGTTCTGACCATTGGTGGGCTGTGTTGGGAAGTATTTCATTCAGAAGCTGTAGCTGGTGGAAGAGTTGAAGACACTCTGCTCTTACAGGAAAACATAGACTCCTTAAAGGAAGCCCTGTATCTGCTCCTTCCAGGGAAAACCAGCATTGGTAGTTTGGTTGGTTCATTCATTCAGTCAGTCAGTCAGTCTGTCAGTCAGTCAATTCTTATCCCGCCCTATACCTGAAGGTCTCAGGGCAGGCTACAACAATTAAATCCAAATATAAAAATGAACATATTTAAACAATAACAGTGTCTGAAATTGAGGAGAGAAAAGTTGTTTTCCCATTTAGCCAGTGGTCAGAGTAAACAGGCATGTCTTCACTGTCCTTCTAAACATGTAAAGTGAAGGTACCCTGACCTCAAGGGTGAGTCTGTTCCATAGTATCCAAGCCACCAGTACGAAGGCCCCATCCCAGGTGCCCGCCCACCTCTTTTGCTGCTGAGGGTGGTGGTACAACCAGGAGGGCCTTCCATACTGATCTTAAGGCTGGTTGATATGGAAGAAGCCGTTCCTTTAGATGTTTGGGACCCAAGAACAGCCTTGTAAATTAAGATTAACACCTTGAATTGTGCTTGGTAGTGAATGAGCAGCCTATGTACCTCTTTAAGACAGGCAAATATGTGTCTGGCTAGCTGTCCTGGTTAGCAGTCTAGAAGCTGCATTCTGCACCAGCTGCAACTTCTGAACTGTCTCCAAAGGCAGGCCCATGTACAGTGCATTACAGTAGTCCAGCCTGGAAATTATCAAAGCATGGATATAACTGTGGGATACTTGGAGTGTTTGTCTAGTGCTGGTCCACAATTGCAATAAGGATTATGGGCTTGGGAATAAAGTGATGGTTAGTGTGGGTTGGCTTCAGACTGAAAAATACAAATGTCTGTGTTTAGGTCTGTGTGTATATATTTATGTATTTAAGAATTTATATCCTTTTCTTCACCAAGAGATCCCAGAGCGGGTCACAACAATAGAAAGATAAAATACAGAAAGTATTCTTAAAACACCTACAAAATATAACCCTCCCTTCCCAGCAGGAGAACACCCAGAGAAAGCTAAACATCGAAAGCAATGCACATGTATTAATGCACATGTATATACAACATGGAGATTCCTGAAGGACAAGTGGAGTATCTGTGTAGCAAGTTAAAATTAAATATGATCAAACTTAAGTAGCCTCAGTTTGCAGGTTTCCCAAATCTACCACGTAGAAGGATCTATGCTAGGGCTGTGCATGAATATTCATAGGCATTCAAAATTTGATTGAATGTGCCGAATTTCAAACTCAAATTGAACATCCCGAAATTTGAATGTAAATATTTGAATCAAATTTCGAATGTTGGATTTATTCGTTCAAATTATTCAGATATTCGTATGCATATGGGTTCGTACACAATGCATATTTGAAGATCCGCATCTATATGCATTTGTACAGATCTGTACGGGACAAAAATGGGTTGCATACAGGATAATTATAGGATGCAAATGGACGTGTACAGATGTTTACAGATGTGGGGAAGATGCGTACGTGCACATATGAATGTTGTCAACATTCGTATGTGTAGCTTCGAATAAAAAATTTGAAAGAATGGATTCAAAATTGGTAAATTTAATCAAATCTTGTTAAATTTGAATTTAAAAGATTCAAATCGAATCGTATTTTCAGGTATTCGATTTGATTCAAATAGAATGCATTCCTGCACATCTGTAATCCATACTGTAGGAATGTTGCTTTGGAGTAACTCTGCTCCCTGCTTCCTTTTAGCACTTTACCACGCAGTGGGAGGATTTTGTGGGGACGAAAGACAGATTCCTGGTATGGCTGACAGAAATGGACCTACAGCTGACAAACGTGGAACATTTCTCAGAGAACAACTTCAATGACAAAATGCGGCAGCTAAATGTAGGTTGTGAATTTTTAAAGCACCATCATAGATTTGTTCATGGTCTAAGTTCTCCAACTGAAGCTATGCTTTAAACACGTCGGGCTTTCTATCAAGCAAATCCAAGAGGTGTGTCTACGTGCAACAGTATGAGTCAGGCTTGGTGTCTGGTGGTCCAGCCATCTAACGCCCGTGTGCTAGGTTAAATACATTTCAAGCATTTCTGTTCAGTACGAGTTTCCCACACTGAGGATTGTTCATCTTCCAGTAACCACTTCTGTTGTATCAAAGGGTGAAGTTGTAATTTCAGGGGATATAACCCTCAGGATAAAGAGTGTCCCCTGGAAAGAAAGGTGATGTGTCAGCAACTCCTTTGGGGCAGCCCCTTCCCATAAAAAGATGCAACAGCCACACTCTTGGTCTTGTGGTTAGAATGTTGGACTCTTGGTCCTGTGGTTAAATTATCAGACTCTTATTTGGTAGACTCCTGGCTCGATTCTACACTTCTCCCCAAGGCCAGCTGGGTGGCCTTGGGCTAGTCACAGCTCTCTTTCTGAGCTCTCACAGCCCCACCTACCTCACAGGGTGTCTGTGGTGGGGAGAAGAACAGAAGGTTTGTCAGCCACTTTGAGTCCCCTTGGATGGATGAGAGAAGTGGGGTATAAATACCAACTCTTCTCTTCTTCTTTTGCTGGGAAGTAGATCTCCTCCCTTATGATAAGGTAAAGCAGTCGCTTTGTATGTGAGAAGCTAAACATGCACTAAACATGTGCTAGGTTTGCCCCAAATCCCCATAAGTGAAATTGACAACTGCCTTCTCATCTGCCTTTCTGACAGGCTTTCCAGCAGGAAATTGCACTGCACATGGACCTCATAAACCAGCTCACAGTGCTTGGAGAGCAGCTGATTCAGAAAAGTGTGCCGTCTGATGCTGTGGTCATTCAGGAGGAGTTGGATGAACTCAAGAAATACTACCAGGAAGTAAATGGCCGGGTATCTCGATTCCATCAAAGACTGTTGTCCTGGCATCCAGTAAGAGCTAAGAGAAATGTGTCTTCAAATAGTGCCCATTCATTTTAACTTACCCCTCAGTTCCATGATGTTCCATTGCTATTCTTCTACCCCACCCTTTTTTTTTTATTTTTTTTAGGGTTTAGAAGACGAAAAAGAGAGCTCTGAAAACGAGGTGGATACAGAAGACTCCAGAGGGATCCAGAATGTTCCGTGGCACAAAAAGGCCATGCAGGAGTTGCCACCAACCCAGCAGTCTCTCTCTCACCTCGTGGCCCCAGCTGTGGGTCACGAGAGATCTGGCTGTGAAACCCCTGTCAGTGTAGACTCCATTCCTTTGGAGTGGGACCACACCGGAGATGTGGGAGGCTCTTCCTCTCCTGAGGATGAAGAAGAGCCATATTACAGTGCTCTCTCAGGTAATGCCCTACCGCCTTATCGCTTCTCAACCTTGTGGCTAAGGTCAGGTGTGGCGCTACCCTAACCCGTTCACCACTTCCATCTCAAAAGGTAGTGGCTTCAGCAGCGTGAAGTGACCAGGCCCCAATCATGAAGCCATCTCAAGGCACGGCAAAACAATGGCTTCTCCTGTCCTTGCCAATTCAGTAACACCCATTAACTGTCTCATGAAGGACCTCTAGACTGCGCCATGTTGCTCTGCCAATGTGGAGGGCAGATGTGCCCATTGTGGTAGAGTTGGGACCATAGCTGGTTTGTAGGACATCTATTTTGCATGCAGAAGTTCCCCAGCTCCAATTCCCATTCCCTCTTCAACAGACCCAAGATAGCTAGAAGAACATATCATCCTACGTAGTCTTAAGTCTAATTCTTTTCCTGCCTTCACTGTGATTGTAGAAAGCTAGCACATCAAGGTGGGCATTTAGAAAAGTTGACCTAGATGTCCTAGCTGTGCTCCATGCAAGAAGTAGCTTGTGGTACAGTCTAGAAGTGTTTTCACCTCATTCTGTGTTAAACTGCGACCAGGAATGCAGGAAGCAGTTTCCAGAAGAGAAACATTCTTCACTGTGAACGGCTTTGCACGTATTCCACCTTGTAGTGCTTCCTCTGATAGTTTACCTGGACTTCTGGGGTATCTCAAGCAGGGATGAGGACTAATGAATAGGTTCAGTGCAGCCCCAAGAAGGAAGAAATACTGTCCATAATGCACTGTACAGGGGGAGGGAAAAAGAAGATTTTCCTCCATAATTCATTTTCATACATTGCCAGCTGCCCGCAAACCTCATTTCCTGTTATTCCAGAAAGCATTCTCAAAATAAGAACGCATTAAATGCATTCAGTAATCAAGCTGCATGTTGAGACTTCAGAAGGCTTCTCCATCTTCTGGCAGTAAAATCAAATGCACAGTGAAGAAAGAGCCATGAGCTGTGCCTTCCTACCTCTTTTTCTTCCCTCTATCCCTTATTGGTGGTTAACTTGGCCTATCCTGTCCCTTCCCAAAAGCCAGGGTAAGTCAGTTACTAAGAAGAATGGTGAAGCAAACAAGGGCTGTTTCTGTGAGCCAGGATTAGTAAATGGAACTTTCATAGTCAAAGGCTGCATGTGAGATGGCCTTCTTTGTGGTGGCCCCCAGACTGTGGAATGATCTCCTCTCTGAGATCGGTTTAGACCCGTTGCCGTATACCCTTAGATGTATGGCAAAGACACAGCTCTTTTCTATAAAGAAGTTTCTTTCCTTCCCCTTTCAGGTGCTGTTACTGTGGCTTCAATGAATTAGCTTTTAATTGAGTTGTATTTTATTCGTTTTACTGCATTTAGCAAGCATTTAGGGTGCTTACCAAATGCAAATAAATCAATTAAATGTCAGATAATAGAGAAGGTGGGGAACAAAGAAGAAGAAGAGTTGGCTTTTCTACCCTACTTTTTTCACCCTTTTAACGGGACTCAACTTCTGTTCTTCTCCCCACAACAGAACACCCTGTGATGTAGGTGGGGCTGGGAGAAATCAGAAGAGAGCTGTGACTAGCGCAAGGTCACCCAGCTGGCTTCATGGAGGAGGGCGGAATCAAACCCAGTATTTCCAGATAAGAGTCTGGCTCCCTAACCATTAGACCAACTGGCTCACAGAAAGGCTTCTCCCCACAGTAATTTTGGCGTGCACCTGTTGCCGAATTTGCACAGACCTTGGCCCAGATCCAGCAGGAGTGATTCTTAACGTTCCCCTCATATATGGGGTTTGGGAGAAGGGTGTGTTTGTGTGTATGACCTCTTTCATCCAGCAAGGAAACTGGTGATGTTGTTCTTTTTTCAGATGTAGAAATCCCCGAAAATGCTGAGGCATTCCTTAAAATGACCACAAAAACTTTGAAAGCAGCTTCTGGTAGGCACCTGCTACTGCATGTGTCTCAACATGACAGTATCCCTGTGGCGCACGTTACACTCCTCACGCCTCTCTCATGTGCAAATGTCTGGTTCCCCCTGCTTGTGTTAACACCATGCACCGGCTGGATCATGGTGGGGTCTCTCGCTCTCTTTTTTTTCCAAGGTTGCACCAGATGCACATCTGCCTTCATTAGCAGTTAGTGGAAGGTAGATCTTCAGGGGAGGGAGTCTCATTCCTGTACAGAGGTGGCTAAATTTGTTTTTGCAACCAGTCCACAGTCGAAGAGTCCTTCCTTCCTGTGCCTATTCATCGCAGGGGTCTAGAGGCAATAGGGATGTGTACAAATGAAAAATTCATATTTGCTTTGCAATCGAAACAAACTTCCAAAAACTTGTTTCAGGCAAGGGGAAGTATTTCTTCACCCAGAGGGTCATCGCTCTATGGAATTTGCTGCCAGAAGAGGTGGTAACAGCTACCAGTCTAGTTGGCTTTAAGGAAGGTTTAGACCAGTGGTTCTCAACCTTCCTAATGCCGCGACCCCTTAATGCAGCTCCCCTTGTTGTGGAGACCCCCAACCATGGGGGCGGGGCAGCAGGAGACTCGTCGCAACCCCTCTGAAAGGGTAGCTCGACCCCCAAAGAGGCCGTGACCCACAGGTTGAGAACCGCTAGTTTAGACAAATGTAGGATAGATGCATCAATGGCTACTAGAATGGATGTCTAAGTACATCTTTCAGGCTCAGGTGACAAGCAGGATGCCTCTAAGGCTATTTGCTGGGGTTCAAGAGCAAGAGAAATTTTGCCCTTGTCTCTGCTTGAAATGCCCTTGGGCAATTGGTGGACCACTGAGTGGGACCACATGCTGGACTAGACGGGCTGTGGCCTGATCCAGCAGGGCTCCTCTGATGTTCTTATAGATCATTTATTCAAACATTCAAATGTTCGCATTCAGGGATGAACATTTTTTCCAGTGAAAAAGTGTATTTTCACCAGTAAGACATTATGGAAGGGTGAAAATTTTATCAAATTTTTGTATTCATGAGCCGAGAGCATTTTTTTGCTTAATTCAGAGGTCTGGATATTTGAACCTCCCTACGTTTGCTTCAGTGTGAAAATATATGAATTTGAAAATTTTATCAAATTTGCGAATGAAAATTCATTTGTGTCTGTCCCTACTAGACAACATAAACACTGTGATAAAAATCAAGCTAGATGCTATCAAGTGCCTCTGCTGTTCAACCTTGGGCAAGCCAGCCTGGGTGCCGCTCTGATCCTGCGGCCCCAAATTATCCTTGGATATTTGTTCCAAAATCAAAGGGACTAGGTTCTGTTCCTCTTGCCTCACCCCACAGTAGAAATGTCTCTAGATTCACCATAGGATCAGTTGCTAAAGACATTTTAAAGCTTGAGGACAGAAACTTCAAATGGCGTCTCTTCTTGCCCAGTGGTCAAAAATAAAACAGTAGGCAAAAGAACTCATTGCTTGATCTCAAAGAAAACAATCAAAGGCAAGATGAAGTGAATTCACCTCGTAATGGGTGTGCACAGAATATTCAAATGCATTTGAAATTTGATCGAATTTAAAAATCCAAAGAAATTTTGAATTTCAGATCTATTCAAATTATCCGGATACTCGTATGTGTACGGATTTGTACACAATACGTACTTGCAGATACGCATCTTTCTTGCATCTGTATGCATTTGTACAGATCCATATGGGACGAAAACAGGTTGCATACAGGATAACTACAGGATGCATACAAACGCGTACAGATGCATATGGGATGCAAAACGACACGTACAGACACATACGAATGTTGTTAGCATTCGTAAGTGCAAATTCAAGTTGAAAATTTGAACTCATAGATTCAAATTTGCTTAATTCTAATTTGGTTAAATTCGAATTTTCACGATTTGGATCGAATTGAATTTTCGGATATTTGAATCGAATCCCCAAAATTGCATTCGTGCATACCCCTACTACATCTCATCTTGTTGCGTTCCCATAATTGCAGTTTAGGTTGCCACCTCATTTTGCTGGAGGTTTTAACTCAACACAGCCATTTCCAGGAAAAAAGATTGAAAAGGGGTCCCCATAATTGCATGGCTCTCATTCCATTACCTTTGAAACACGGCTGGCATACGTTTGCAAACAAGCATGCTTTGCAAGGAAAATGGCAAATTCCTCATATTTACATATATTTTTTCATGTCATAACTTGGTCGTCCCTGTTACTGGTTGAAAATGCACCTCGTCTTCTTCTAAAAATCTTATTTTCTTTGTGGTTCTTCTCCCCACCCCCCACCCCCCAATGTTGTGCAACAGGGAAATCTGTTTCTGAAACACACACGTGGCATGCTCCAGAAAGCCCTGTTTGCCGGAAGCATCCATACAGCCAAGGGGAAATGGTCAGAAATGTCCTGATGAACAACCCAGAGACCAGCACTCCCTACAAACCAGCCTATGTAAGTTTTAGAGGGCAGATCCGTGAAGAGACAGCATGCTGTGCAAATGATTGACTGTGCGCCCTACATACAGGCATGCTCGGAAGAAGTGGAATTTAAAATAAGACAGCATCATACCACCATTGCAGGCTGAGCATGTGTGTGTGTGGATTTGTCTGTCTGCAGAGTTCCAAGACCCTCTTCCCCATCTCCCATAGTAGAGTTGTATTAGGATACAGGATACGTAGAACATAAGAACATAAGAGAAGACCTGCTGGATCAGGCCACAGCCCATCTAGTCCAGGGTCCCGTCACACCCAGGGTGCGTCTGCATGCCAAAAATACTCAGGATTTAAGCTTGTTTTGCCTCGGAGCATCTCCATGCACAGCTTTACTCCAGGCTACATCAGGCGTAAAGGAGGAAAATCCATGCCAGATAACCCCCCCCCCCTTCCAAACAGTACTTCATCCGACTTAGGGGAAAGCCAGGGATTTGCCTGGGAGCATGGAGACGCTTACAAGCATAACATTGGGAGGCTGTCATTTGCCCTGCATACTTGCCAGCTACAAGTTGGCAGGCTTTGCATCCCTCTCAAGTGATGTTGACAAGGAATAGGGGGAAAGAGAAAGAGAAGCCGAGAGAAAGCGAACCGGGGGGAAGACAGACACACACATGAGTGCAGCTGGCAAGCAAGGAGCAGGGGGGGAAAGAAAGTGAAGCCAAGAGAAAGCGAACAGAGGGGAAGATGCATATATGAGTGAAGCTTCCGGGGGGGGACGGGACGACAGAAGAGGAAACCCACGGAGGAAGAAATCAAGAGAAAGGAAGGGAAGGAATCTCTCCCCCCCTCCTAATAATGCAGCCTCAGCTGCAAAAGAAAGGGGCAGATCGCTGGTTTGCTTATGCGCTAAAACAACTGCCTTACGTGAATGCAGGGAGCTGGATGACAGCTGAAGAGAACCTGTTATCGCTCCAGCGGGTGGGGTGGGGGGAGAGAAAAAGATGCAGGCTCACAAAAAGCAGCTTCCATGAGGACAGGAAAGTACGTTTTAAATCCACGTTGCCCCAAACCAGATGGGGACACTTTATTTCGAACTGCAACATGCATTTTTAAAATCCGATGCAAGGGAAAAGCAAAAAGAGACCATGGAGACGTGCCCACAGTGGCCCACCAAATGCTCATGGGCATCTCAAGCACAGACAAAGACAAACCTTTTCCTGCTGTTGAATCCCAGCAAATGGCCTTAGAAGCGTCCTGCTTCCCTCCCAGGTGAAAGATGCACCTAGGCCAGCAGTTCTCAACCTTCCTAATGCCGCGACCCCTTAATGGAGTTCCTCATGTTGTGGAGACCCCCAACCACAGGGGCAGAGCAGCTGGGAAGTGGGAGGGAAGGGCAACGGGAGACTCCTCGCGACCCCTCTGAAAGGGTAATTCGACCCCCAAAGGGGTCCCGACCCCCAGGTTGAGAACCACTGACCTAGGCATTCATTCTAGTAACCATTGCTACATCTGTCATCCATAAATATGTCCAAACCTACCTTAAAGCCATCTAGGCTGGTAGCTGTTACCACCTCTTCCGGCAGCAAATTCCATCCACCGATGACCCTCTGGGTGAAGAAATACTTCCCCTTGTTGGATCCTACTCTCCTACCCATCAGCTTCAGAGAGTGTCCCCTGGTGTATCTGTGGCCCCTAGAGGAATGGATGTCTAGGTACTTCCTGCAGGCTGGAGTGCAGGATATTGATCTCCCACCATTATCCCTTGCTAGCTATGAAGCACCACATCTGGCACTGTCTTTACACATTTTCCCATCACTTCTGTGTGTGCATGGACACTTGTTTCAGCCTCCATGCATGCACACTGGATGGAGCTGTGATGGCAGCTCCGTCTAGTACATAAGTGGCTAGGCTTAAAAGTGCCATTGCTGGAATATCCACAACCAGCACTAGGGTTTTCAGCGACAGTAAAAAGTGCTTTTTAGGAAGGGAAAAGCAGGGACTTTCTGAAAAGCATCGTGCATCTTCTATGTTGATGTGTTGCAGGTGAAACAACTGAGTACTGGGAGCATGGACAGCATAAAGGAGATGTCCGGGTTCTTGCCTTGTGAAGAACCTCAAGATAACCAGAGCTCTATCGGTGTTGCAGCTATAGAGAAACAACCAGGTACCTTAGCAATCCTTCCTTCCTTCCTTCCTTCCTTCCTTCCTTCCTTCCCTCCCTCCTTCCAGCTTGGTCTAGTGATTAGGGAGCCGGACTCTTATCTGGGAATACCAGGTTTGATTCCGCCCTCCTCCACAAAGCCAGCTGGGTGACCATGGGTGAGTCACAGCTCTCTTCTGAGTTCTCACAGCCCCACCTACCTCACAAGGTGCCTGTTGTGGTGAGAAGAACAGAAGGTTTGTCAGCCGCTTTGAGTCCCCTTAAATGGGTGAGAAAAGCAGATCAGTGTAGAAAGACCCAAAGAAGGGCTCATTTTCTATTTGCAGAAAAGATCTCTGATTTGCTTTCATCTTGCCATTGTTTGGCATGAAAGCGTTCGAGGATGCTATTTCTCCCTCCTACAGCCTCTGTTCTGAGCTGGTTCAGTCCACCCTGTCAGCCGCTTTGAGTCCCCTTAAATGGGTGAGAAAAGCGGGGTAGAAAAGCCAACTCCTCCTACTCCTCCTACTCCTCCTACTCCTCCTACTCCTCCTACTCCTACTCCTACTCCTCCTCCTCCTCCTCTTCTTCTTCTTCTTCTTCTTCTTCTTCTTCTTCTTCTTCTTCTTCTAAGAACTTTGGCAGTACTGTCATACCTGGAAGGAGAAAAGGAACTTCCACAAGAGACAGGTTCAGCCTAATGCTTCATAGAACAGTAATTTTCCAGCCAGACATTGGTGCATTAAGCATAAAAACTGATGCTATGTCTGCATCTCATTAGAAGAGAAGGAGGGCATATATAAACAAGTCCTCAGAAACCTCCAAACTCTTGCTTCTTAAAATTCGCATTTACTGTCAAATATTTAGTAGTAGTTTAGTCGTAAAGGCATTTTAAAGAAATCCTCAGAAACCTTCCCAGCCTTTCGATTCTGGAGCTTTCCCCTCCAACAAATACCCTTTTGAGTCCTCTTCCAAAGCTGTTTAGAAATGTGAATTGTTGGTGCCATTCACTTCAGGAGGCCTGGAGCGTTGGGAGCTCCTTCAAGCCCAAGACCTGAGCAAGAAGCTAAGAGTAAAGCAGAGCGTACAGCAGTGGCAGCAGCTGAACCTGGACCTCAGCAACATCAGTGCGTGGCTGGATAAAACAGAAGAAGAGCTGGAAGAGTTGCAGGAATCTAAACCAGCCGCCAGCATCCCGGAGATAGAGCAAAGGGTCAAGAAACTCAAAGTGAGTAGGTAGTGTGGCCTTCTTGTCTTACAGTGGGCATAGGGCCTTTACGTACTTACCTTATCTGGACTGCTCCAGCAAGACAAGGGACCTGTTTGAACTTGGCCTTATTCTGGAATATATCCTGGAATAGGGGCCTGCTGACAACGTGCTAATGCAGGCTACAGCAAGCCACAAGTGAGACCTGCCAGAATCTGCATTAGCATGCGGACAATACATCCTGATATATTCCAGAATGAGGCCAAGTGTGAACAGGCCTTGGAACAGCAGTTGAAGGGTGTCCTGGGATAAGACCATCCACATTTGGATGGCTGCTTTGGTATGGTCCCTACACTAACACAGAAGATCACGTGGTCAAGGCTCTGATCAATGTGACTGGAGCATATGAGCAGTGGGCGTGGCCTCTGTGTTCCACACCAGCATGCTGTAGCAAAAGGTCCTGAAAGGAACCACAATGGCCCCTGGACTGGGACAAAGGTAGGTGTGTGGTGAGCCTCATAAACTGGGTTGCTGCTTTGCAGGGATGAAGGACCAGTCAGCCTGATCAGGATAGAGCAAGAGGCGATAGTGGGGTCTTGTTTTAGAGCCCACGTTTCTTCTTGCTGACTTGGGGAAGCCTCAGCTCGAACGTTCAGCAAGCCATGATACCTCCATCTAAACGCAATGGAGGAACATTATGAAATCATGCATGATATAGCAAAGGTAGACAGAGAAGAATTCTGTTCCCTGTCCCACAACACTAGAACCAGGGGCACTCTGTGAAGCTGATAGGTAGGAGAGTTGGATCAGACAAGGAGAAGGATTTCTTCACCTAGAGGGTCATCAGTCTATGGAATTTGCTGCCAGAGAAGTGGTAACATCAACCAGCCTAGATGGCTTTAAGGAAGGGTTAGACAAATTTATGGATGACAGATGTATCAATGGCTAATAGAATGGATACCTTGGTACACACTCCAGGCTGGGGAGGCAAACAAGATGCCTCTAAACCCATTTGCGGGGAGTCAAGAGTAGGTGAAGTTTTTGCCTTTGTCTTCTGCTAGAGATGCCCATAAGCAATTGGTGGCCCACTGTGTGGGACAGGATGCTGGATTAGGTGGGCTGTGGACCCCATCTAGCAGGGCTCCTCTTACATTCTTACAACAGATGGGCAGGTAAAGGAGAAAAGCTTTCAGCTGAAGCTAGCTCTAGCATGGTGGACAGTCCCTAGCTCCCACATCCTCTCATTGAACCATGAAATGCTTGTGGGGTTGTGTGCTTTTGACTCTTTTCTTACATAAAGATTTTTCTAGCGTTATCTGATGGTTGCTTAAAGACACCCTGTGAGTAAACTATTTCTTCTACACCAAATCCTAATCTCCCTTTTCCTCCACAGGATATGCTTAAAGCGTTTGACCATCACAAAGCGCTTGTACTCTCCATTAACCTGACCAGCAAGGACTTCAAGCAAGCAGACAACACTGGATCCAAAGAACTTCAGAACAGGCTTCGGCGTGTCAATTTGCGCTGGGAAAAAGCAAATCTTCTAATGGAGAACTGGAGAAAGAATCTACAGGAAGCTCTGATGTGCTCCCAGGTCTGCAAAGCAATTGATTTGGTGCCTTCTGCAAGGCTGACCCATGTTACTGAAGTATTTTTCTGCATTCATCCAAATGTGATGTCTTGGCTGAGAGTCAGAATTCTGCACTGGGAGATCTATTTCTGCTGCAGATCCACCAAGACAGCTTTAGGCTTGCTGATGTACCTCCAGTCCACTGATCTATCATGAAAGTGGTGTAAGGGTTGCTGAATGCCATCCCATGCTGACCAGAGGGCTATTTTAGAAGGGGTAGCTGGTGAGCAGGTCCCCACCACAACCAGAAGCTCAGAATCCATTCATCCTATCTTCTTCTCAACAGTTTCAGACCAGAGGCTGGACCTACATCTGTCTGGGATGGTTTAGGAAATCCTGCATTGAGCAGGGGCTTGGACTTGATGACCCTAGAGCAGTGGTTCTCAACCTGTGGGTCGCGACCCCTTTGGGGGTTGACGTACACTTTCCCCGGGGTCGTTATGCAGTAGCAACGAAAATAATTTTATGGTTGGGGGTTAGGGTTACGTTGGGGGTCACCACAACATGAGGAACTGTATTAAAGGGTCACGGCATTAGGAAGGTTGAGAACCACTGCCCTGGAGATACCTTCCAACTCTGTGATTCTATGATAGGGTTGACTGTTGAGTGTGTAATCTACTGTGTTGAATTAGATTGGTTTCCATGTGGCCTTCCACAGAATTTCAGCTGCAACAGTGCCTGCTTTTGGGCAGGGAGATTTTCACACTTTACTCCATTCTGGCATATATCCCGGAACAGGGGCTTGCTGTCCACATTCTAGTGCAGGCTACAGCAGGCCTCAGCTGAGGCCTGCCAGGATCTACATTAGCATGTGGACAACAGACACCTCTCCATTCTGAGATATATTCCACAACACACAGAAGTATGAACAGGCCCATTGTGTTAAAAAAAACAAAACATTCTTCCCGCAGTATGTTGAGATAGCCCCAGGACAGTGATATTCTGCAATAAAATTATTGCAGGAAAATCAAGTTTTTCATCCAAAAAGCAAGAGCATTTGCACTTTATCTTGTTTGAATACAAGTGCGATCTGCCATTTTGAGATGGTCGCCGGGCATACAGGGGGCCCAGTCAAATACAATGGCCATGCATGCATTGCCAGGGAGGGTGGTGGCGGTGGCATTTGTGCACTTCTGTGTATTTTGTGTTGTCAGATGAACCCAGATGTATGCATTACCCCGTTGCAGGAGTCAGCAGCATCCACACTCATGAGTGCTTCTATTTATCCAATGCTGCTGCCCAGGCATCTGGGCAAAAGGCAATAATTCCAGAGGCACTGTACTCCAGATTATTGATAAATAACATATTACACCACGGTCATCTGGAGACAGCCAGTGTTTCATCTACCACTGTCACTCTTTTGTGACCCCTGCTACCCCTGTGAGCCAGTTTGGGCAGGGAGCCGGACTCTTTATCTGTGAAGACCGGGTTCGATTTCACACTCCTCCATGAAGCCGGCTGGGTGACCTTGGGCTAGTCACAGCTTTCTTTCTGAGCTCTCACAGCCCCACCTACCTCGCTTGGGGGAGAAGAACAGAAAACTTTGTCAGCCATGTTGGGTCCCCTTAAATGGGTGAGAAAAGTGGGGTAGAAAAGCCAGCTCTTCTTCTCCTCCTTTTGGTTAGCTTCCACTCTACCTTATCAGCCACCACTGCATTCCGGGCCTGCTGCCTCTGCTAGCCTCAACAGGCCAGTCCATCCATAGTAAAAGGTTGTTGCATGCCGATGAATCCTTAAGAAACCACAGTATCAATACTTAGATTTAATATTATCCTGCAGTTCAAGTGGCTGGAAACGAACGGCTCTGTATTCCATTCTTGTTGGGTTGGAGCAATGTGCGTACTGCATGGTTTAGGTAGCAGATGTGATCTTCTGTGTCCAGATTTTTTGTGCTTTTCACAATGAAGGGTATTTCCTTCTGTAGGATTTTCATGAAATGAACCAGAAGCTGCTCTTGTGGCTGGCTGGGGCGGAGATGCGTCGGCATCAGGCAAAGGTTAAGGCTCTGAATGCTGACCCTCACACTGTGCAGGAAAGTCGGAAAGAATTGATGGTAGGTGCCCCCATATCGATCTATCTATCTACCTATCTGTCTGTCTGTCTGTCTGTCTGTTCGTCTATCCGTCTATCTATATGTCTGTCTGTCTGTCTATCTATATCTGTCTATCTACCTCTCTCTCTATCTGTGTATATGTCTGTCTGTCTCTCTCTTTATATATGTATATATATATCTGTCTATCTGTCTGTTTATATCTGTCTGTCTATGTACCTATCTACCTGTCTGCCTGCCTGCCTGTCTCTCTCTCTCTCTCTGTGTCTATCAAATCGCTATCAGCCGCAGTAGAAAGCTCCAGGCCAGGGGTGTCCCTGTGGTTTAAAATGCAAGCATTTCTTAATATTTCTCTCTCCTGCCCCCTTTATCTCAGCAACTAGAGAAAGAGCTTCTGGAAAGGCAGCTTCAAGTCAACATGCTGCAAGAAATTTCCACTTACTTGCTTGTCAAATCTGATGGAGAAGATTATATTGAAGCTGATGAGAAAATCCACGTGATTGGGAAGAAACTGAAACAGCTTCTGGAAGGTGTTTCTCAGGACTTAAAGGCTTCACAGGGAAGCCAGGTAAGGCTGGGCTGCTTGCTCTAGTTATGTGCATGAATATTTGCAATGTTTGTTATTCATATGAATTCGGACAAATTTGGAAATTCGAACACGAACTGAATGTTACGACATTCGTACATTAACATTCGTACAAATAGTTCCCACATTCATTAAACTGGGGATACATATGGGATACGTATCGATACAATATGCATGCATTCATATAGGGTACATATCCAATACGTATGGGTTGGTACAGGATACGTATCCGATACGTATGCATTTGTATAGGATCCATATGCATTCGTATTGGATATTCATGCAAATTTGTATAAATACTTTTGTATCAAATGGAACCCTATCACATTCAAAGGGGATCTGTTCAAAAGTATATTAATTTACTAACATTCGTTACGAATCGAATTCCCAAAATCCATTTGTGCCCATCCCAAACTTGCTCCCATTCCAGGCTGAGGCAGATTTGAATTTCACAGAGCGATTCCCCATTGCTCAGTATATTGGGCCATCCAGCCTGCTGAGGGCTTGGGGTTCCTTCCTTTAGGCTGCACCGGTGTGGGAAGCTTCTAGTACGTTTGCTGTTCTGGTGTAGTAACTGGTGCATACTTGCCCCAGAGACTGCACAGTAACCAGGAGAGATAGATGCAATAATTTCTGCAGGATGTATAGCTTCAAGGTATGTACTCAAATAGAATGCTATGATGTTCATATGGTAACAGCAACTAAGGCTGAAATAGCACTCCATTGGAAGAACCCCGGCTTTCTGACAAAGGAGAAAGGGATCGCCCATGTATGGTCCCTCGTTGTTGAGCTAATCACGGCCCAGCAACATAAAATGCAGGCTTTGGAACCACGAGCTCAATTTATAAAAAAAAATGGACACCCTTTATTGTTCAGGCCGGGGTCAATTCTGCCTTACGACCCTCCTCCACCTTTTCTCTTTCAGCTATAAAATATAAAGTATTATCTTTGTTCCCGGACTTAATGATTTAATTCTTGTATAAAGGAGAAGCAACACTGTAACGCAGAAACTGTTATTCTTCTAATGTCTTCAAGCAATGTGGTTAATGGTTAATTTTGTTATTATTTGTTGGCTGTTATATGCAGTCCTAGGTGCTTGGGAAGTGCCCAACTTGTGATATAATACGAAATCCAGCATAGTAATCTTGCTTACTGTGTGCAACTGCTGTTTTTACATAACAACAACAACAATAATAAAAGATAAAATAATGAATTATCTAAAAAAACCTTCAAACGTTTAAACAAATACGAATGTTTCTGGACATATGTGTGAATAGTGTGGACATTCGTTAAGCTGGGAAAACGTATCAGATACGTGTCAAATGTTTGAACAAATACATATGAATAGATTCGTATCGAATAGAATTTTACTCTATTCAACTGCGATCTATTCATATCGATATGATTCATTTTGAATCAAATGCCCCCCAAACTATAGCTTCCATAGTTATTTTTCTTTCTTCTAGGATTTAAGCGCATTTCTGCCAGATGGAAGTGAATTGGATTCTGAAGGCTATCATCAGCTTCGTGACAAGACACGCCTGTCTAAAAACAAGGCAAGCTCTTTGCCTTTTCTAAAGTGTCGTCTGTACCCTTCATTCCAATCTGACTCCACCCTTTGCAATTTAAGCATGTTAACGTGAGCCATCAGCCCAGGGAGGTAACCCAAGGACAGAACAGAGCCCTTCTCCACTCATCTGTCTGCCCCAGTGGCTTAGGAATTGCCTCTTCTGTGGAAAATTATATCAAGTGGGAAGGAAGGATCAGAAGGAAGTCCAATCTTCTCAAAATTTCAGAATTTTAAATTCATATGCCACCATGACACTGACCAATAAAAAGTAATGGACCCATCTTTAATTGTACTGGATCTGAGTCCACTTAGTTAAACCTTGGAATTCACTACCATATGATGGGGTGCTGGCTTCCGGCTTGGATGGTTTCAAGAAAGGGTTGGCCAGTTCATGGCAGGAAGTCAGGGCTATCAGTGGCTATTAGCCCTGATGGCAATAGAAGATTGTCCACCCCTGAATACAAACTTCCCCACTGTGTAAGAACAAAGTTCAGGGACTATTGAAGATAAGAACATAAGAGGATCGCTGCTGGATCGGGCCACAGGCCAATCTAATCCAGCATCCTGTTTAACACAGTGACCCAGCAGTTGCTTCTGGGCATCTCAAGCAGAAAACAAAGACAAAACGTTCACCTGCTCTCCACTCCCTGCAAATGGCCTTTAGAGGCATCCTGCCTGTCTCCTGAGCTGCCAACACACCTGTCATCCATGAGTTTGAAGTTGTGCTCAGATTTGCTCATGTTGTTGGATGGGACTGCAAGATCATACATAGTAGAAATTCAAAAGGAATAAATTGTGAACGTTTCAGAAAGGCAAATTTTACCAAAATTTGTATTTAGGGATCCGACCCTCTAGGGACTAAGAAAAATCCTAATAATGTGCCACTAAGTCGTTCTCCACCAACTTAGACTGTAATAAGATGGTTTCGCCATATTTGTTGTTCAGAGATTCAGTTATACAAATTTCTTGCTTCTGAGTTTATCTGCTTTTATTTTATTTTATTTTTTCATTTTTCCTGATGTTATCTTTTGTCTTTGCATGCCTCATATTAGTAGGATTGTTCCTTACCTTATTCCTGCTGTGTAGAAACATCTGAGATGTGCCGCTTAGAAATTAAATTAAATATAGTAATAATTATATTTCAAATTTCCACAGACTGATGGAAGGAAGACCACAGAGGGGAGCAGCCACGGCAGTCTAAGGTAATATTTTGAGCAAAATGATATAGCAGAGCATTGCTGTACCTTGGGGTTAAAGTATTGCAGGTGTTTTTTTGCCAGGATTGGTAACATCTTGAGTTCTCTGCAGGGCTTTGCACTGGTGATGCTACCTAGCCTGGCAGAGAAATGCCTGGCAGAAAGAAGAACTCCTATGATACAGCAATTTTGAGAAAACATTTTCCTTGCTTGACTAAATTTGAATTGAGCCACAGTTTAAGGGCCAAAGTAGGAAAGAACAAATTCAATAAATATGCATTGTTTATAAAATAAATGTGGTCATCCTTCAGTACCCTTGGGATGTGTTCAGCTCCTGGTTACAATAGTGGTCTGGAAACCGTGTCCTACGAGGAACAGTTGAAGCATCTAGGAATGTTTAGCCTGCAGAAGAGAAGACTGAGAGGAGACATGATCGTGGTCTTCAAGCATCTGAAGGGCCATCACAGTGCAGAGGGATTGTCCCTATTCTCACTTGCACAAGATGGGAGGACTAGAAACAACGGGATAAAACAAGGGAGTCAATGCACATTAGATATTAGGGAAAACTTCCTGACAATGAGGGCAATCAGTCAGCGGAATAGGTTGCTACAGGAGGTAGTGAGTTCTCCTTCACTGGAGGTCTTCAAGCAGAGCCTGGACCTACATCTGTCTGGGATGGTTTAAGAAATCCTCCATTGAGCCAGAGGTTGGACTCGATGACCCTAGAGGTCCCTTCCAACTCTATGGGTCTAAGATTCTCAACACCCCTGTGAGGTAGGCTTAGCTGAGGCAGCTGCTGATCCAAGACAGCCAGTGAGTTTTTCTATCCAAGTGCAGATTTGAACCTTAATCACTCAGGTCACTTTCGTAGGTTTTTTCTTCTCTGGACCTTATTCTGGATTGTATCCTGGGGCTTGCTGTGGTCTGTACCAGCATATGGATGGCAGCTTCCTGTTCCAGGATATAATCTGGAATAAGGTGCAGAAACAACCAAGTCCTTAGCGTGACTCTGGCAGTAGAGAGCTAGTTGGACCCATGGTTTAACTCCATTTGAGGCAGTTACATGGACGTTAGGACCCAGTGACAGCCTAGTAGGTAATAGGTGTTCATACCCTGCTCCCAAGCTCTTTGGAGAAGACCTTTATTTGTGTGCAGTGAAGGCAGAGCAGCTGGTGGTGCCAAGCAGGTTATTCTGTAAGTGTGGCAGCTGCTTATTAGTTCTGGTGCCCTCAGGCTGCTTCATGCCCTTTCCTGGCTTTACCTTGAATACTAACTGGTTAGCCAGTTTGGTCCTGCGGTTAAGAGGGTTGGACTCCTATCTGTTAGTCTCCTATTCGAGTCCGTTGGGTGGCCTTGGGCTAGTCACAGCTCTCCTCCTGTGCTCTCACTGTCCCACCAACCTCACAGGGGGTCTGTTGTGAGGAGAAGCACAGATGGTTTCTCAGCCGCTTTGAGTCCCCTTAAATGGGTGAGAAAAGCAGGTTAGAAAAGCCAACTCTTCTCCTTCTCCATGAAGCCGGCTGGCTGACATTGGGCTAGTCACAACTCCACCTACATCACAGGGTGTCTCTTGTGGGGAGAAGAACAAAATGTTTGTCAGCTGCTTTGAGTCCCCTTAAAGGTGAGAAAAGCAGGGTACAAAAGCCAACTCTTCTTCTACAAGTGCATCTCTTTATCTGCGAATTTGGGCCCTCCTGAAATCTGGGTAACAAGTCCTTCGTATTAACTTGTGGGTGCAATTTAATTTGTGTTGTTTCGAGGAAAGACTTGGAGGGAGATGTACGAAATAGATGGATAAATGTGGCTTAATAGAAACTGTCTTCTCTTTGCAGAACGGAGGAGAGGGAGGCGGCTACCCTAACAGCTCCCAAGTCCCGCAGCTTCTTCTACCGCGTGTTCCGAGCTGCTCTGCCGCTTCAGCTGCTCTTCCTTCTCCTGCTGCTCTTGGCCTCCATGGTCCCTTCTTCAGAAGAAGATTACAGCTGTACGCAAGCCAACAACTTTGCCCGATCTTTGTATCCCATGCTGCGCTACACCAACGGGCCTCCACCCACTTAAAGGGACCCTTTGCGTTTTTTTTTTTTGTTTTTTTTTGCACTCAACCCAAACGACTTTCTTCCAGGGTTTTGGGTTTTTTTTTCCACTGCTACCTCCACCCTGGGGGCCCTGGGCAGTAAAACCTCTCTCTGGCTTCTCCGTGATTTCCCAGCAGAACTTAGCGGGCAGCAATATGCAACAGCGTGCGGGCGCGTTCCGATATCCGAGCGCACCGCTGCAGCTGGATGCAACTGAAGAGCGACCTTCTCGAATCTCACGTGCTTCCTCCCCTGGGAATCGTGTCACGCTCTGCAACTGAAGTTTTGGTAGTTATGGGGCGGATGGGAAAAGGGTGTTGTTGTTGTTGTTTCAGTTTGTACAGAAACTACTGGGTTTTTTTTTCCTCTTCATTTTTGAACTGTACTTTATACTTTTGCACAATATGCGATCTGTTGGTAGATAGGCCTTGCACGAGGTACATCCACCGGATCCAAAAGCTACAGGGTGGCACCACGATAAGGTTAAAATAATTTCCGTACTCTGTGATGGACATCTGGTCAAGCGGGTACGAATGGGAAGTCTTGCTATGCAGGATTATGACAAGGGGGCCTATAATTGTTAATGTTGGCAAAGGGAATTCATGTTTCAAGTGGCACTTTGCTTGCACAGAGATCACAAAGTCTATTTCCATATTTTGATAAGGTAGGGGAAAGAAAGTTTGATCTATTTTGAAAAAGAATATTTGTTATACTTCAGTAGCCACCGTCTCTCTCATTAGCTAATGATGCACATAGGTTTCCGAGGTGAAGATTTTAGTACTAGAACAGCTGATTTGTCTGTCCATTTTTGTACCTTTTTTAAGAATAAAAATAAATGAAGACGCAGCACGTAGGCGACTTAAATTGTTCATAGTTTTTTAGAGGAAAAAGATGCTGAAAATAGTATTGATTATGGTGTTACGTTTTGGCTTTTTAAATCAAAGATGTTTATGCTTTAATGTTTTGGGTTGTTGTTTTTTTCTAATCGTGTACAGCAAGCCAAAAGATTTCCCCCCCCCTGATTTTTCCAATTTGTTTTTCCCTGTGTTAATATAGCACTGCACACCGCACAAGAAAAAGAAGAAGAGTTGGTTTTCCTGCCCCAGTTTTCTCACCCATTTAAGGGGACTCAAAGCGGCTGACAGACCTTCTGTTCTTCTCCGCACAACAGACACCCTGTGAGGTAGAGGAGTCTGTGAGAGTTCAGAAGAGAGCTGTGACTAGCTTAAGGTCATCCAGCTGGCTTCATGTAGGAGGGCAGAATCAGACCCTGTATTCCCAGATAAAAGTCCAGCTCCTTAACCACTAGACCAAAAAGAGTTCTTCTTCCCCTTGACACAAAAATGTGAACATAAAATAAATACATAGCAATTACCAGATTATCGGGGGGGGGGGGGAGGTGATGGGAAAACTGGCAGCACATTGTGAGGGGAGGCACAGCTGTTTCAACTGTGAGCCCTCCAGGCATGCTCACTTCAACTATTTGATGTGATGACTGCACGAATTGTCGTGTTTGGAGTCAATACTGTGTGTCACTGAATGACACAGATTTGGGGTGGGGGGCGGGGTGGGAGGTGGAAGGGGACAGCCAAGTAAAGACGTTACCTTCTGGATGGGCGTGTTTGGGAATAAACAGTTGGTCTAGGTGGCTGAAAGACTCTTACCTTCAGGAGGAGCTGCGCCCTTATTTTTTTGAGGTCTTATGGGGCCAGTGAGGAAGGACAGGATGTAAATGGACAGGATATGAAAGGTGTTGGCTCTGTGCGGAATTCAGTTTTGTTTTCCTCATTAAATGTCTGATGCACCCTGCGGTGCTGATTCATTTGTTGTCTACCTTGCTTTGGCTTGCACTGATGTTCCCGGTGCCCATTTCCCATTGGCTGGCCCCTTCATCGTAAGATGACAGAGATGACAGAGGAGGAGGAGTTGGCTTTTATACTCCACTTTTCTCACCTTTTTAAGGGGACTCAAAGCGGCTGACAAACCTTCTATTCTTCTCCTGACAACAGACGCCCTGTGAAGTCGGTGGGGTTGTGAGAGCTCAGAAAGAGAGCTGTGACTAGCCCAAGGTCACCCAGCTGGCTTCATGTAAGAGAAGAACAGCTGGCCTTTATATACCGTTCTGTGAATTCTATTGCGCACCCACCGCTGGGGATGCACTATTCCCATCCAGTGGATGGGAAGCGAAGAGCACAAGGCCCCCTGGACTTGCTCCACTTCCCTGCAGACGATGTGTTCTCTGTGGATGGCAGTAGGCTGTCACATAAGGGTTACATCAGCCTGCCTGAAGCCAGACGACCGAGGGAGGGCTTCCCTCCTGGTATAAAAGTTGACTACTACTCCTCTTGCCCAGTCTACCTCGGTCGCTGAGCCAGGCAACTGTCAGCCATGTCGTCGACGATGTGTTCTCAGTCGCTCCTTGATCTGGATTAACAACTATGTTCAGAAAGGCCCTTGGTCTAAGTCACACACACAGCTGGAAGACCCTACAATAAAATGGACACCTTTTGGTACATTTGTTTTATTTATCAGTTACACCCAACAATCAGAGACATCAAGGGAGGAAGAGGGATTTACCTTTATTACAGCTTTTCTCCCTTACCACTGATGCTGCTTCGTATTCACAAAATACTTGAAAGGCACCAAAAATAATGACTCTAAAAACCTTTCTGAATTGAAGCTCATAACAGTGACAGTGCACATTCAAATTTAGCTCATGGTTCGCAGACACTGCGGGAAAGGAATGAAGTAAATTCATGTAGCAGCAAATACAGAAATGCAAACGTCTCATGCCCGAATAAACAGCCTTGGGTAGAAAAAAGGGACTCCCAATTTCAGAGGCTCCAGACGCCGCAGTGCAGCCAAACATTTTGAAAAACGCTACAGATTCACACAGTGAAACTCCACAAGCAAAGCAGAAATTAATTGATGGGTTAAACTCTTTGCCACAAAAGCAACTCACCAGGAGCTTTACGGTTGGAACAGACAGTAAAGGTGAAATCAAACATTTTACTTAGAAGAAGAAGAAGATTTGGCTTTTCTTCCCCGCTTTTCTCACCCATTTAAGGGCACTCAAAGCGGCTGACAAAGCTTCCTATTCTCCTCCCCACAACAGACACCCTGTGAGGTAGGTGGGGCTGTGAGAGCTCAGAAGAGAGCTGTGACTAGCCCAAGGTCACCCAGCTGGCTTCATGGGGGAGGGCGGAATTGAACCCAGTATTGCCAGATAAGAGTCCGACTCCTTAACCACTAGACCAAACTGGCTCACTAAGTTCTCAGAGTCCTGTCCAAAGTCCTCTTGCAAATATCTAGATGCGAACAAGGAAATCCACAGTGTCAGAAGATATTTTGGAAAAAGGAAAAGAAATCCCTTCGCAGTTCACCTATTGAACATTTGGACATTTTTTTGTAAGGTCATGCACCCTAAACAAAGTTTGTGCACATTTCCTCCCAAACCTATGTGACGTCCATTAAGGTAATCCGGAAGAGTCACATTTATCTCCATTTGTGTGGGAATTTAATTTTGTTTTACCTTGTTTTTCCGTCTTAATATACTGATTTGCTTATGCAATGTCTATTACATTGCTTCCCAAATTTCAGTTACTTGCATATCATCTGCTTATATCACAATTTTTGCCAAAGATCATTTAACCTTGGGGTTTGGGGTTTTTTTTAGTGGTAAATGACTTTTAAATGTTTTTTTTTTTAAGTTTGCATTTTGCATTTAGCAGTGTGTCTCATAATCCATTTCAGGCACATGTTAATCAGTCAGAATAGAAATCAAACAGGAAACAAAGGCAGGAAGATAACATAAGAGGAGCCCTGCTGGATCAGGCCACAGCCCATCTAGTCCAGTATCCTGTCCTCCCCAGTTGCTTCTGGGCATCTCAAGCAGAAGACAAAGGCAAAGCTTCCACCTGCTCTTGAACCCTGCAAATGACTCTTAGAGGCACCCTGCCTGTGTCTCCACCCTGGAGGCAGTACCTAGGCGTCGATTCTAGTAGCCTTTGATACACCTGTTCTCCATGAATTTGTCTAACTCTTTCTTAAAGCCATCCAGGCTCGTTGCTGTCACCACCTTTTCTGGCCCTCTGGGTGAAACAATATTTCCTCTTGTGGGTCCTAACTTTCTTTAGGTCATCAGCTTCATGGAATGCCTCTTGGTTCTAGTGCTGTGCAAACAAATTTTCTCAATCCACCTTGTCATACCACTTCTAC
The DNA here is from genome assembly GCA_023333525.1 of Aspidoscelis tigris stejnegeri. NCBI lineage: Eukaryota > Metazoa > Chordata > Lepidosauria > Squamata > Teiidae > Aspidoscelis > Aspidoscelis tigris. The sequence continues at coordinate 106,262,346 of JALMGA010000003.1, read as the reverse complement.
TTCTTCTGCCTCTGAGAACTGGCTATTTCATAAAATCATAGAATCATAGGCTGTGGTTACACCTTTACTTTAATCCTTCTTCAACCAAATGAGTTACAGCTCATTTGGTTACATCTTTAAATGCTAAACTAGTTTTTTCTGGATATTTCTCCCTCTATTCGGATTTTCCTTCATTTGGGCCAAAACACCATTAAAATTTTAATTCCCTTCCAGGAGGCCACCATCCCTGCTCCCCTGCTGTCCAGAAAATGGTACCTTGGCAAACCTCTGCTCTCATAATCCATTTCAGGCACATGTTAATCAGTCAGAATAGAAATCAAACAGGAAACAAAGGCAGGAAGATAACATAAGAGGAGCCCTGCTGGATCAGGCCACAGCCCATCTAGTCCAGTGTCTGTCTCACTTAGGCCACATTCCCATTACAAGCTTAATATGGTTTCCCTAAACCGAAATAATAGAACCGGATGCAAACACGAGTTTGCCTGATCCCATTACTTTCAACTTAATCGCATTCGATCTGGATTCTGAGGATTGTATGTGACTCAAGGGGGGACTCACGTGGCTACTTTCTAAAAGCTGCTTTTCGGGGCTGCCCTGCCCTCTTCCTCCTGGCATGAACGCGCCACCCATAAGGGACCCCTTCACGGAGCCTGGCTGGGTGGCTGACGCTTGCCTGGATGGAGGAAAAATGGCACTGGGCAGCCAGCGATTCTTTCCCCTCCTCTCCCCATTGCCCAGGGCACACAGCAGCAGCAGCAACTCAAGCCCCCTTCGCCTTAAACATTCACACATCTCCCAGAACCTGCAGCTGCTTTCCTTTTCCCTTTCTAAAGGTAAGAACTTTCAGAATTGCGCAAAATTACAACATTGTTATCAGGTGTGAAGTGAGTAGATTGCTACAGTGTAGCGGCTGCTGTAAGGGGTGGATTTTTACAATGAAATCACTATCTTTAGAAGCAAGCTATTGGGGGAGGGAAACCCTAAACATGCATTCTCATCCCACTAAAATGGTACCATTCCCACAGTAAGAAATGTAAAACGTTTCAAATGCACGAACCAGAGCGAGGCCTGTTCAAATGAGTGTTAACATTTACAACGCTTTGGGGCAATTTAACACGCAGAAAGCGTGTTAAGCCAACCTGACGGGACTGCGAGGATCGAAATCATTTCAAGCTTGTAAAGGGTATTCACCCATAGTGGCCCACCCATTGCTTCTGGGCATCTCAAGCAGAAGATAAAGGCAAAACTTTCACCTGCTCCCAAATCCCAGCAAATGGTCTTAGAGGCATCCTGCCTGTCTCTCCAATCCAGAAGTAATAATTAGGCATTAATTTTATTAGCCATTGATACACACGACCTCCATGAATTTGCCTAAACCTTTTCTAAAGCTGTCCACGCTGGTTGCCTGTATAGAGATGGAGGGAAATTTTATTTCCAGGTCTTTGATTTCAATAAGACACTATAAAAAATCTGCTACACCGCTGAGGATGAGTCTTAAGTAGGGGTGGGCATGAATGCAATTTTGGAGATTTGATTCAAATTGAATCTGTGTGAATTGTCTATTTGAATGTGCAAATATGAATGTCACCAACATTAGAATATCCCTGTATGCATCCGTAACATCCGTATGCATCCTGTAGTTATCCTATATGCATCCCATTTTCATCCCCTATAGATCCATACAAATGCATACGGATCCGGGAAAGATGCATATGGGCAAGTACGCATTGTGTAAGTATTCGTACACATATGAATGTCCAGATAATTCACGCATATAGATTTGAATGTATGGACATTTGATTTTAATTTGAATGTTTCAAATATTTGTGCACATCCCTAGTCTTAATGTGGTGTTCAGTACACCTTTCAGGAGCCAGCCCACCTTCAGTGGACCCTCTGCCAAAGGTGTGTGGAGGGATCTGGGTGCCCCACAGGCATGAAATTCTCTCATCCATGGGGAATGGCTGTGAGGACTTTCCTGTACACTCAGCCAACCCTCTAAGATGTCCTGTATCTTTATGATGGTCCTATAGGCCTGTGCACAACAGGTGAGGATGTCCTCTCTGTGCCTGGCCAGATGTTGACCACGCAACCTCAGAGATGACGAATTGGCCACCAAGGCCCTTTCCGAGACCATGAGGAAAGCCATCACCATGGAATGCTGGTAGACATGAGGCCAGTTCGCACTTGGCCTGCTAGTGCATGCTGAGGTAGTTTCTGGGAAGCACCATCTGCGCTTGCAGGAGATGTTTCCACATCAGAAACATCTCCTACCATACTAGAAGCTACCCCAGTGGCTACTAGTGTTGGTGCACAAAATAGTGCACCAAAAGCCTCTATTTCCCTACCTTTCAGAGCCAACAGAGACAGCATTCGCACCTCTTTCAGTGCCAGTGGTTGCCTGAATGCTGTCCAAGTACCTCAAAATGGCGTCCTCAAGGCAGTCAGCCCAGACCACCTGCTATCAGCAGGGCAACCATTTCAGTATTTCACTGAAAATTCAGTGAAAATTCAGGGACTGGAAGAGTGGGAATGGGAGCTCACCAGGGGGCTGTTCACACTTGGCCCTTTTCTGGAGTATATCTTAGGATAAGGATGCGTGACCCACATGCTAATACAAACTCTGGTAGGCCTCACTTGGGGCCTGCTGTAGCCTGCACTAGCATGTGGAGAGCAAGCTCCTGTTTCAGGATATATTCCAGAATATAAAGCCAAGTGCAAATAGGCCCCAGGCTATCTCAGCCGGGCGGCTAGGATAGTTTTAGAGCAGTTACAATTGCTCTACCTCTGTACCCATGGAGGAGACGTCTACATGGGAGGAGCCACTTCTGGTAAAGAAGTGGTTCCATGAAGTACAGATGCACTGTCTGGGAGTTCTCCCCACCTTCACCTTTTTGCCAAGTGTGAAAAGGGTTCATAGATCCACATGAAGAAGAAGAAGGAGTTGGTTTTTTCTGCCCCACATTTCTCACCCATTCAAGGGGATTCAAAGCAGCTGATAAACCTTCTGTTCTCCTCCTCACAACAGACACCCTGTGAGGTAGGTGGAGCTGTGAGAGCTCATAAGAGAGCTGTGACTAGCCCAAGGTCACCCTGCTGGTTTCATGGAGGAGGGCGGAATCAAACCTGGTATTCCCAGATAAGATTCCAGCTCCCTAACCACTAGGCCAGACTGGACCATTAACATGTAGATTTATCTAGACCAGAAACTGGACTGTTTTGGGGTGATTTCTCCTTGGCCTGTATACTGAACTAGCAAACATACTAGGAGCCTCTCTTCTGCACGTCTGTATTTTAAATATATTTTAAATACTTTTTGTATTTTATCTTATTATTGTGACCTGCCCTGGAACCTTTTGGTGAAGGGCAGGATATAAATTCCTAAGTAAATAAATAAATAAATAAATATACTAGTATGCTTGTAGCATTTGGTATATCAGCCAGTACAGAATTGCACCCTTTTATTCTTCCTCCTGTAGGATGAAATACATCAGTGACATCTGAATATTTGCTCGTAGTTCTGTGGCGTTAAAACTGAGTTGATTATTCACAAATTCTGTATATTTATAGTACCCATTCAGACGCAACTAGTGGCGGGACATTGCTGAAACTTGCGGCGGAAAATGAAACAAGTTAGCTGATATTCCTTCAAGCGTATCAAATGGAGCAAACGAGACAGCAGTTAACACAGCGCTGAGCTCTTTCTTCGTGTTTTGTTTTAAATCCTTCTAGTCTATTGTCAACATTGGGATTTGGGGGCAAATCCTTTTTGAGGCTAGGTCTTCCATGTTTCTCAGCTAAGTAGCTTCTTTGGCTAAGGAGCGTGGGCAGTATAATCCAAAAAGGTAACCTTTCTAGACTCTTGAGGATCCGAGCTCCCAATGATGTAATCTTCTGCCCATTTGGAATCTCCTTCGATCGACGGCATTTATTTTTATGTGAACAGGATCCGTCCCCTCTGTCGCAAATGTGTCTCGCAGGTTGAAGCAGTGATGGGAAACGCCATGTGAAATCATTCTATTCCTTGTTTGAAGAAGCAGCTCTGGTTTCTCTACCGCCAGAGTTTTGTGACCGAACACTAGACTTGTGGGCGCACCATTCAATTATTCCCCTCTTTTTTTTCTTAAAAAAAAAAGAAAAAGAAAAATTCCTTGTCACTCCAAGTAGGGTATCACGAAGCTTAAGGCCCATAGGGTGGGTGAATAGTCTTCTTTTACAAGGCACTCCAGAATGCAACATTTGATAAAGCCACAACCACCAAGTTCTCAACACATGAGGTTCCTCCAAGCCAGGCTCTTTAAGGTTCCATCTAATAGACAACCATGTCCATACCAAAAGGAGAGGTTTCGGGGAAGGGACTTGGACTGGCGCTGAACATTTAAAAACGAATCCCCGAAACTTTGAATCATGGATCTATTCCCACAGGTTTTTCTCGGATAGTCAGTTCCTCATGAAGTCACAGTTGCGCCCTGTTCGTACTTTCCGTTTGTTCTGATGGGCTCATCTCCATATTGGAGACAGACGTCTTTCTGTGGCTCCGGACAGTGTGCGCGTTCAGCATTTCCAGGAGCAAGTCGTAGACTGGCACGACATTCTTACACTTCATGCTCAGGAGATGCTCCATCCCTTTGTTACTGTGAAGAAAGCAAAGAAGTCAGAAAGAGGCTCTAGGGTTTAAAAGGTGCAGAGATCTCTGGGTGCCCCCAGGCTTGTTAATAATACGCAGTGGAGTACGCAGTCACTGTGGGGCCATCACACGTGACGGTCGATGGATCGTCGAGGTGACGCATTATACCATAGCTACTGCGCATTTAGGTTAATGCTGATTTAACAGCACTCGCAGCACAGTATAAAGAAACTTCGAATCTTCCTGCCAGTCCAGATGGAAGGTCAGGCTGAGCCAACAAGAACAGGGAGGGCAGCTCAACTCCAATTGGCTGCCTCATCCCATGTGACATGCCAGCTCAAGCTCTCAGGAAGGATGAGGTGGTGACTGTGGCTGTCTCTGACCTGGCTCAGTAGACTGGCCAGCAGAACTCTTGGAATGCCTTAAACACACTACAGACCAGTCTACACCAGGAGATGTAGGAAGGGACAATAGCATGAAATGGCCCCCTAGCCCCCTCCAACTTTGGACCGCTTGTAAGAGGTCCACAGCATTCCATGGTGATATATCAAACCAGCCACTCATGGGCTCATCCGCTGTGCCATGGCCAAGAAGGAGTAACCATTGAGCCTAAGAACTTTCATTCCCAGCCTCTGCAGTTAGACCAGAACAGGCTGTCCACAAAGTGGATGACTCTTGGTGCAGGGCGCCAACCACCCAGCCCATCCTGGATCAGATCATTTGATTTAGCCCAGGACCACCTCAGCGCGGTGAAGGATAAGATATGCCACGTGGAAATGGCCTGTGGTTACATCCAAATTATGATAATGCTGGCACCTCAGATGGCCTCAAATGCGACTGAATGTACACTGAGTGTCACCTTTGTCCTGGCGTCAGTGCACGCACAGTCATGCCAAGCTCCACAAAGATGGTGGAACCTGGACACACCCCCAGGCAAGTAAGTCTCCAGGTTGATGGGGCTCGGTGCTAGTAGGTAGTGCAATTTCCCCATCCAGCGGATGGGAAGCAACCCTCATCCCATCTCTAATCCACCTTTTCTAGCCTAGAAGCTTCAAGGCTAGGGGGAGGGACAGGTTAGAGAGTGAACAATTTCCCCTGACAACCCTCTCTGAGCCTCTTCAAAACCAACTAGGGCAGTGGTTCTCAACCTGGGGGTCGGGACCCCCTTGGGGGTCGAACTACCCTTTCAGAGGGGTCAAGATGAGTCTCCTGCCACCTTTTCCTCCCACCTCCAAGCTGCTCTGCCCCCATGGTTGGGGGTCTCCACAACATGAGGGACTCCATTAAGGGGTCCCGGCATTAGGAAGGTTGAGAACCACTGGACTAGGGGGTGAATTTTTGATTCCATCTGGACACAGACCAACACTAGTGAAGGTAAATTGCCTGCGATGTTATCGTTTGCTACCAATGCCAACGGATCTCGAATAGGAACCGGTGGGCGACCCCCCTGAGAGCTGCCTTACCTTGCATGCCGAACGTGTGAGAGCAGCATCAGCAAATTCGCCAAGCGGGTTGTTTGCTGTGGCAAAGGGATGCCGCTCTTTGCAATGACCCACATGAGAGCGTCGGTCACGGAGTTGAGGAGGTGGCGCAGCTTCCTGCCGCTCTCAAGCTCTTCTGCAGCAGACGAGACGGGGAACATGCCTGTGCAAGGGGGAGAGCAGCAGTTATGCATCCCAACGGCTTCCAGGCACAGCACCCTGGAGATATTTTAGAAATCGCTTATAGCAGCTTCACGTGGGCCTAAAGCAGTGGTTCTCAACCTGGGGGTCGGGACCCCTTTGGGGGTCGAATTACCCTTTCAGAGGGGTCGCGAGGAGTCTCCCGCCGCCCTTCCCTCCCACCTCCTAGCTGCTCTGCCCCCGTGGTTGGGGGTCCCCACAACATGAGGAACTCCATTAAGGGGTCGTGGCATTAGGAAGGTTGAGAACTGCTGGCCTAAAGGGACGAGTGAGGTCACGCAGCTACCACTTAGGCAGCAGAGAAACAAGGAATGCTGCAGGAGAGGGCCACGTCTGTTCAGTTCCTGCAATGCATGGAAGAAGCTGATTATCTAGACCTATTTCAATCTGGCTTCAGGCCTGGGCTGCTTTTGTACTTGCTTCCTGTCCATTTTGGTCTAGCCAGTTTGGTCTAGTGCAGCGGTTCTCAACCTTCCTAATGCCGTGACCCCTTAATGGAGTTCCTCATGTTGTGGAGACCCCTAACCATGGGGAAGGGGCAGCTGGGAGGGGGGAGGGAGGGGCAGCAGGAGACTTGTTGCGACCCCTCTGAAAGGGTAGTTCGACCCCCAAAGGGGTCCCGACCCACAGGTTGAGAACCACTGGTTTAGTGGTTATGGAGCTGGACTCTTATTTGGGAATACCAGGTTTGATTCCGCCCTCCCCCATGAAAGCCAGCTGGGTGACCTTGGGCTCATCACAGGTCTCTTCTGAGCTCTCACAGCCCCACCCACCTCACAGGGTGTTATGTTGTGGGAAGAAGAACAGAAGCTTTGTCAGCCGCTTTGAGTCCCCTTAAATGGGTGAGAAAAGCAGGGTAGAAAAGCCAACTCTTCTTCTTCCATGGGACGGGGAAAGTGCATTAGTGAGTAATGTGTGCTAGCGTTCGCACTTTGGCAGCGCCATCTTTGTTGTGGGGCCTGGCACAACTGTGCGTGCACGGGCACCATCGTCATAGCAACTCTGTTCATGTGCGGTCATGTTTTGGGTTATCTGAGGTACCAGCACGCTTGCGCGGTATCTCAGGTGACTCCTCATACTGGAGATGAATGATTGAGCACTGGACAGGACAGGTAAGCTTTAGGTTAAGGTTAGTACCTGTGTGGTGCATGATACACATGATGGCAGGTTAATATCTGGGCAGGTATATCTGCACTTGCAGGAGACGTTTGCAACCTAGAAATGCCTCCTGCCTGCCTAGATGTTAACCTATCACTGACTCCAGGGGCAAGTGTGAAAACACCTCTGGTTATAGCATGGAAACCACCTTAGTCACCCTGGTTGATGACCTTCTCCAGAAGAAAGATGGGGGTAATGGTTCTCCTGGATCTCTTAGTGACTTTCGATATCATTGACCATGGCATCCTTCTGGAAAAGCTGCAGAGTCTGGGAGTTGGAGGGGTGTTATGGTGTTATCACTCCTGTCTCCAAGGCCAAGGCCAGAGAGGAGTTGTGGGAGTTTCCTGCTCATAGATCTATATGAAGGTGCTGGGAGGGGTCATCAGATTTGGAGTTATTTTTAAAAGTGACTCTCAAAAGTCTTCCTCAGGATCATAATTCCAAAAGGTTAATTCTTCGGCATTCAGTCATCCTTATGGTCTAACTCCCACAGCTGTACATTGTGGTGCGTTAGCACGTGTCCACGTTGTGTCATGAGGTCCTCTAGCCCTGAGAGAGGTGTGAATGGGCCTTACAGGCTCCAGCACTTGGTGAAGGTAAGTGGACACATTTCTGATTAGGATATGGCTCCTTCATGTGCAGATCCTCCATCTTGGACCTAATCCCAGGTCAACTACCAGGCTGAATGTGAATTGGCCCAGCGTCTTCTGCTTGAGAATGCCAAGAGGCAACTGTTGGATGACTGAGACAGGATGCTGGACTAGATGGGCTGTGGCTTGATCCAGCAGGGCTTCTTCTTCTTCTTATGTTGGCATCCAGTGTTAAACTAAAACATGCATAAAGGTGAAACGGAAAGTGGACTCAAATCCAGAGCAAACCAGTAAGCCAGTTTGGTCTAGTGGTTAGGGAGCCAGACTCTTATCTGGGAGTACTGGATTTGATTCCGCACCCCTCCACAAAGCCAGCTGGGTGACCTTGGGCTAGTCATAGCTCTCTTTCTGAGCTCTCACAACCCCACCTACCTCACTGGGAGTCTGCTGTGGGAAGAAGAACAGAAGGCTTGTCAGCTGCATTGAGCCCCCTTAAGTGGGTGAGAAAAGTGGGGTATAAAACCAGCTCTTCTTACATGAAGCCAGCTGGGTGACCTTGGGCTAGTCACAGCTCTCTTTTGAGCTCTCACAGCCACACCTACCTCACAGGGTGTCTGTTGTGGGGAGAAGAACAGAAGGATTGTCAGTCTTATATGGGTAAGAAAAGCTGGGTATAAAAGCCAACTCTTCTTCCTCTTCCTCTTCCTCTTCCTCTTCCTCTTCCTCTTCCTCTTCCTCTTCCTCTTCCTCTTCCTCTTCCTCTTCTATTGGGTTGGCTTGGAAACTTCTCCCACTGCTGTTGTTGACTAGTAGCATCTCCTTATTACCCATGGAGGAAGGGATCGATTTTTTAAAAACTATAGAAGATTTGAGTAGGGAAGGCACCTCTGACTCAAAGTTGCCGCAGTCTAAAATGACTAATGTTTTTAAGATATGGTGTTAGGAAATGTTCCCTTTGTTATTTACAAATTCTGCCGTCTTTAAGTTTTTCTGGAAGATGTTTTCAGTTTTGTTTGCGCAGCTGAACAAAGGGACGGTTCCAGCAAAACCGGAGGTGCTGCTTATCTCTTGGGTCACCCAGCGTTTTATCAAGAGTGTTTTCAAGGCTTTAACCATCAGAGGTTATTTTTTAAAACGCGGTGCACTGAGCAATACTGAACAGTGACCTCAGCATTATTCCTGAGCATCAATCAGAAAAATCATTATAACGTACCAGAAGGGGAAAGCACTTTTGATGTGTTTATTTCATTCTCTTTAATAGCTCTTGTGTCCTTTGATATTTCTCCCGTCACCACCCAAATTTTTGTCTCAGTAATAAGCACAGCTTGACACAAGTGAAGCTTCTACTCACTGGAATTGAGAAGGATCATAGCCTTGACACATAGATATTCCTTGTGCTGTAATTTCAGCTCTCGAAGCCTTGATGTCGTCGCCAAAAGCATATCAAAGATTTCCAAGATCCCTTCCACGCATTTCCCTTCATCCCTAATTCGATGAGAGCCAGCAGGAACAAAAATAACCATCCATTATTACAAGCATCAGCCTGAGTTCAGAAACGTATTCACTTTTTGTCCCACACATTTCTTTCTTTTTTGAAAAGACATTGGGTGCGTCCCCATGGGCTCCGTTTACTTTGGGGTGGATTCGGGGCAGCCCCAATGAAAATTGTAGCTTGAATTAACACGTCCCCATGTGATTGAGGACAGCGTGGGTTCAAGCCAAATCCACTTGTCCCCGTGAAAACCGCGCTAAACCCCTGCATTGGGGAACCGCGTCCTTTTTTCTCCACCCATTTCTCCCTGATAGGAAGCCTGGCTGACGTCACCATGCCCTATCCCACCTGCTGCAGCGATGACAAGGGCTAGTTGCACCTCCTAGTTGCACCTCCAAAAACACCATACACTGCATCAGTAAGATAAAAAAAATGATAAAAAGGAAAGCGGCTCATTGCTTGAAGCTGCAGCTGTGGTTCAATCATTTTAGCGGAGGTGCGCTCCTCTGCTTGACATCAGGCATACCTATCCCTGACAGCAGCTTTGCTCTTCCTCAGCTGAGTGCAGGGAAGTCACAGGAAGTTCGCCCATTAAGGCAATCAAGCGCTCGTGCGCTAAATCAAGCCCTTTACCCATGCGCGCCTCGCCGATTGGGCGATCGGGCAAGGAGGGGGTGTTATGCTTGTAGCTGGAGAGACACTCACAGGGCAAATAAGAGCTCATCTCTTTCAGAATTTCTTTGAAGAGATCCCCAAGCAGTTGCGATCGCAGCACGGATGGCAGGGACAGTGAGCACAGGCAAAACCCCGCCTGCTAATGCTGTGATCGCCAATCTACGCTCCCAATATCCCAGCAGAGTCTCCATGACTCCAGGATAATGTATGATTGCCTCCTAATTTGGGGCAAAAATAGTTGGAAAGGAGGGTTTTTTGCAGCGAATGTTTGCTATTTGTCCTGCATGTAGTCCGGATTAAAGGCTTTTCATGGGGACGCTCTGAGGCGAACTCAGGTTTGCCTTGGAGTATTTTGATCATGGGGACACACCCATTGAAATAGTTAGGTTGTGGTCACACCTTGTTGAAATAATCAGTCTTATTAAGAAGCCGGACTCAAAAAGCACTAACTCTGGCCACACCCTATACCTGGTCATCCGTCCTCAGTTTGGATCAGTCTGCTCACACCTTTCTGGTCCCATCTTAAGACCCCTTTATGGCTGTGTCCCTGTTCAACATTTAAAGAGCTTTTTATTCTTCAAAACTGGCAATTCCCACAGGGTCAGACAAATCCTCAGTTTCTGGGGATTAAATGTCCCCAAACGTGGATTATCAGTATTCGAATCAAAAGAACTCTCGCTGCGTGATTTAGGAATAATCCTCTTTTTTTGCAAAAGGAAATGCACATGGTTTTTTAGGGGCTTCTCCTGAGTTTCCTTCAGCTGGCTGAAAGGGGAGGAAATGGAGGGGACGAATGAACAGAAGTTGTAACAAAAGATCAGGTGCATGGGCTGTGATTTTACAAAATGCCTGATTTACAGCTATTATAAAAGCTTTCCTCCCTCCCTCCCTCCCTCCCTCCTTTCCTCTTCCTCCCTCCCTCCCTCCCTCTCTTCCTTCCTCCCTTCCTCCCTCCCTTCCTTTCTTCCCTCCCTCCTTTCCTCTTCCTTCCTTCCTCCCTCCTCCTTTCCTCTTTTCCTCCCTCCCTCCCTCCTTCCCTCTTTCTCCCTCCCTCCTTTCCTCTTCCTTCCTTCCTCCCTCCCTCCTCCTTTCCTCTCTTCCTCCCCCTCCTCCTTCCCTCTTCCTCCCTTCCTCCCTCCCTCCCTCCCTCCTTTTCCTCCCTCCCTCCTCCTTTCCTCTCTTCCTCCCTCCCTCCCTCTCTTCCTCTTTCCCTCCCTCCCTCTCTTCCTCCCTCCTTTCCTCTCTCCCTCCCTCCTTTCCTCTTCCTCCCTCCTCCTTTCCTCTCTTCCTCCCCCCTCCTCCTTTCTTCTTCCTCCCTTCCTTCCTCCCTCCTTTCCTCTCTTCCTCCCTCCCTCCCTCCCTCCCTCCTTTCCTCTCTTCCTCCCTCCCTCCCTCCCTCCTTTCCTCTCTTCCTCCCTCCCTCCCTTCCTCTTTCCCTCCCTTCCTTCCTTTCTCCCTCTCTTCCTCTTTCCCTCCCTCCCTCTCTTCCTCCCTCCTTTCCTCTCTCCCTCCCTCCCTCCTTTCCTCTTCCTCCCTCCCTCCTCCTTTCCTCTCTTCCTCTCCCCTCCTCCTTTCCTCTTCCTCCCTCCCTCCCTTCCTCCCTCCCTCCTTTCCTTCCTTCCTCACTCCCTCCGTTCCTCCCTCCCTCCCTTTTTTCCTCCCTTCCAGATCCAGGCCTTTCTGCCTCTTAAGCCTGATCTTCCCTGTGGAGAATCCAGTCAGCAGCTCCACAAACTGTTACTTCCTCTTTCTTCTCCTGTCCCTCCTCCCTCCTCTTCAGATCACTATGTGTGAGAGAGGAGGGGGGAATCACTTTCTTTCCCACATTTTCCCTTTAATTCAGTTTTTAAAATGACGTTGGTGGGCGGGATGGATTCTGTCTTAAAGAAGCAGATGGGAGAGGTCAGCAGGAGGCAGCTGCTAGCAGCGGGGGGTGGAGTGGGAAAAAAGTATGTTCAAGATGGAGGGGTGGGAATACAGAGGGAATGCTGGACACTGAAGAATGCAGAGTGACTTCACTGCTGATTTAAAAAAAAACTAATTTAAATCTGTTTTAAATTGCCCAGTGGGGATGCAGCCTATGAGACTTTTTTTAGATCTCCACCCCTCTTCACCATCACAGCACGCCCCCATGTTCCGATAGGATAAAAGTTCTGTCACTCAACAGCATGGGCGAAAGAGAAGGCAAATTCAGACACTGGGCGAAAGAGAAGGCAAATTCAGACACTGGGCGAAAGAGAAGGCAAATTCATGCAGGATCCACCCACTATATTACAGTTCAGCCCCCTTTCGACCTCTTCCCGGATCCCCCCCCCCCCCAAATGACAATGGATTACTACTCTATAATGGCTTGAGATCTGTAAAGATCAGGCTTAGGAAAGTACAATTGAAGGTGGGGGGGAGTCCACAGATAAGATGGATTGAACTAAAAAGGTGTGAGCGGTGGGGACTGAAGATGGACCGAAGAAGGATTAAAGTGAAGGTGTGACCACAGCCTTAATCTAAGCACACAATCGTTGGGCCATCTCACTGGGGTGAAGACCAGGCTCTGAAGGAGGCAGCTGAGCTTCAAATGCTGGCATGGTCCCTAACCAGACCACCAGCATTTGAAGAGGGCAGACACTGTTTATGGGAGCTCACCAGCGTTCACCGGTGAAGCTGTGGACAGGCTTGCCGCCTGGGACTCTGGCATTATAGCAATCCTTTCTGCTACCCACCCTGTGGAAACCTTTGCATCCTATCTCGTCTCTCACATAACAATTTATCATTTTTTTAAATATAATTTTATTTATTAAAATTTTACCACAAACTAAAAAAGAAAAATCATTTACACACTCTTCCCATCATTACATTAATTGAAATTCCCTTGACTTCCTCCGCTTGTCTGACTTCCATATTCTGTATCCATCCTTTACTGCTCCGCATCTTTGTCTCCCCTTGGTTTCCTGTTTGTTCTTTATCGTCACTCGAACCCATCTGTCGTTAATTCGAGCTCTGTCAGATATTCAGTAAATGGGGACCAGTCTCATCAAGAACGGCTTCTTATGCATTGCATCATCCCACTGCAGTTAAGTTCAGGGACGGGAGCTGGCATTCACACTGCGAGCGCCAGCACCATCCCAAACTTAACTAGCAGCCCTCACAGTGCAGATGGTCCGTCCTGAACCATCCACATCACCATAGCAACGGCTGCGGCAGTTTCCACTGCATGCCAGGTCGTTGCCATTGCGTTCACAATGTGGATATTCATAGAATATCTGTGCCCGGATCCAAATACCATGGGGGGGGGAGGGGTATTCAGCCGGAGCCAAATATTTCCACATTCTATTCACCTCGAATAGAACGTGGAAATTGGTTCCATGCACACCCCTAGTGCAGACTACAGCAACCCTGTGATACTGGGTGTTATTCCAGAATATATCCTAAAACAGGGTCCTGCCATCCAGGATTAAACCAGTGCAGGAGACAGAGAGAGAGAGTTATTTTATTCCCAAAGAAGGTTATTTTCTTACCTATCGAGAACAAGATCTGGCGCAAAGATGAGCTTCCCTGGATGATCAATGGATCTCCACATCAGACCTACCATCAGCACTTCCAACCAGCAGCTTTCCAGAAGTCTCACTTGGTCATATAAGCTGAGCTCTATGAAGCCTTGAGTGGCAAAAAAGAAAATAAGGGGGGAAAGGAAGGTGGAGAGATCATTACATCATAAAGCCTCTAGGTTTCTACCTTTTTTCTGCAACAGAAAAGTATACAGTTTGAAAGCATCCCGCTTTTCAGTAGATAATTCCTTCCTCTTTTGCCTTTTGTTTAAAAGCTGCAAAAAAAAACCACACAACTGTCACAAGATTTCAGCATTTAATCTTTTGATTAATCTAGTCTTGTGGTTAGAGTGTTGGATTCTTATCTGATAGTCTCCCAGTTTGATTCTGCACTCCTCCACGAAGCCAGCTGGGTGACCTTGGGCTAGTCACAGCTCTCTTCTTAGCTCTCACAGCCCTACCTACCTCACAGAGTGTCTGTTGTGGGGGGAAGAATTGAAGGTCTGTCAGCCGCTTTGAGTCCCCTTAAGGGTGAAAAAGTGGGGTATAAGAACCGACTCTTCTTCTTTAGGACTTCTGACGCTCAGTTGCCTCAGCTTTTGGGCATTGCACCTTTGTGGTGTGACAGGCAGTGGCAGGAGGCATAGAAGTGGCCATAAAACACTGCTCTTGTCCTGCTCCAGGCCACACTGGTTTGGACAACTTCTGGACAGGGTAACACACACGTGGGATGACTCCTCAGAGTAGGAAGCTCCGAGAATGGTTAACGCAGGTGGGCAGGTGGAAGAAGAGTGGGCTAAGCTGCCATGGTCACCTGAGAGACTTCAGCCTCTCTCTAGAGTAACTGGTTTCTTAACAGGCTTAACTGTGATTACTGTTGAATCAACTGACATTTTGAGGGATTCTACTAGAGGTTACACCAGGGGATTTTACTAGAAGTGGCACAAATTTCTATGGAAACTAATTCTGTAATAGAATAACACTTACGCCATAGGGAACCTGACCCCTTTTCCCCATGAGGTAACAGCTTCCTGTCTCCTGTTTGGAGCTTATGGGTGTGGGTTGCTCCATCTATGGGTCAGTTAAACTCAGCATGAAGGGGGCAGTTACGCTGTTCAGTTTTGCTGATGTTTATGCTTTTTTTTTGCACAAGAGTTCTACATTCCAGGATTCTTATTTTTGCAATGAAGCCACTCAGCATCCGTGGTATGTAAGCAGACACCCAAGACCCTAGAATCATAGAGTTGGAAGGGGCCTCAAGGGCCATCAAGTCCAACCCCCTGCTCAATGCAGGATTCCCTAAGCCATCCCAGACAGATGTAGGTCCAGCCTCTGCTTGAAGACCTCCAGCAAAGGAGAACTCACTGGCCGCATCCCCATTACAAGCTTAATACAGTTTCCCTAAACCGAAATAATAGAACCAGATGCAAACGCGAATTTGCCTGTTCCCATTACTTTCAGCTTAATCGCGTTTGATCCAGATTCTGAGGATCCTACGTGGCGTATGTGACTCAAGGGGGGGACTCAAGTGGCTACTTTTTAAAAGCCACTTTTCGGGGCTGCCCTGCCCTCTTTCTCCTGGCATGAATGCGCCACCCATAAGGGACCCCTTCAGGGAGCCTAGCTGGGTGGCTGGGTGGCTGCTGCTTGCCTGGATGGAAGAAAAACGGCAGCGGACAGCCAGCAATTCTTTCCTCTCCTCTCCTCATTGCTCAGGGCATGCAGTAGCAGCAGCAGCAGCAGCAACTCAAGCCCCCTTCACAGCCGCAGCCTTTAAAACAGAACCTCCAGCTGCTTTACTTTCTTTTCCCTTTCTAAAGGTCAGAACTTTCAGAATTGCGCAAATTTGCATCCTTGTTATAAGGTGTGAAGTGGGTAGATCGCTACAGTGTAGCTTTAAGGAGTGGATTTTTATAGTGGCTGTTTTGAGGGGTGGATTTTTTCAATGAAATCACTATCTTTAGAAGCAAGCTATTGGGGGAGGGAAACCCTAAACACGGATTCTCATCCCTTAACACCGTATGGTCCCCACAGTAAAAAATGTAAAACGTTTCAAGCGCACAAACCGGAGTGAGACCTGTTGAAATGAGGATTAACATTTACAACGCTTTGGGGCGATTTAACACGTGCAAAGCGTGTTAAGCCAAACTGACGTAGGGTCTGCGAGGATTGAAAACAGTTTGAAATCGAAATAAGGTTGTAATGGGGATACAGCCACTATCTCCTCTGACAACCTATTCCATTGACTGATCGCCCTCACTGTCAGGAAGTTTTTCCTTACATCTAATCTGTATTGACTCCCTTGAAGTTTCATCCCATTGTTTCTAGTCCTCCCGTCTTTTGCCGGTGAGAATAGGGATAATCCCTCTGCACTGTGACAGCCCTTCAGGTGCTTGAAGACCGTGATCATATCTCCTCTCAGTCTTCTCTTCCAAGAACCTTCAACCTTTCCTCATAGGACATGCTTTCCAGACCACTAACCATTTTGGAAGCCCTGCTTGGACTTGCTCTAATTTGTCAATGTGCAAAGGGTGAATGGCGGCATAGTGATGGAGCCGCAGCCATGCATAGTAGTAGCCCACCGCGCATGGACATTGCTGCAGCAAGGCAACCGCTCCCAGACAGAAGCAATCTCATTCCACAGCCCTTGATTAAGAGCGAAAAAGCCCTAAGCACATGAATCTGCTCTGTATCTTTAGAAACAACAGCAACTAACATGCCAATCTGCTGGGTGAAATTCCTGCCAGTTAATGATGAAAACACTTCTTTGTGCTGAGACACGTACTATATTTCATCAGCACATTTCCTACAAAGGATAGAAAGTTAGGAACAGCATAAGAAGAGGCAAAGTATAAATCATTTTGATGGAGCTCGGGAAAAGATCCTGATGTAAACTTAAGCCACCCTTTGCTCTATACTTCTGGCCTTGGTGGAAGACTTTGGAGCCTTTCCAATCATCACAAGACCCACTGGGATGCGGGATGCTAAATAAAGGACCAGAGGAATGTTCTTGTTCAGGCGATGGTCACCAAGAAATTAATGGATGGTGATCAGCCCCCCAGGTTTTCCCACTTCCCTCCCACACAATGCATCCCAAGAGCAGGAACAGCGTGAAACGCGTTGAAGATGAGTCAACGGCAACCGGCTGTTTCAGCTGGCGCGGATAGCAAAGCCTTATGGGAAGAAATAACAACTTAGCAAAGACTGTCAGCCAGTCGTCTTTGTAGGGAGGCAAGAAGAGGAAGGTATCTCGTTTAATAAAACCAAGGGAAGGTGAAGATGGGAAGGGCATAAGAAGAGAGGGAACTGCAAAAGAAACACCACCAAGTTTCATTGATCCGGATCAACTGATCCCAACCATGGCTCAGTAGTGTAAGAAGAAGTTTACACGACTGATCAGTTGATCTGGATCAACGAAACTTGCTGGTTTGGAACATCACAAGGCGTGGTCTGGACCAGTGATATCTGGGTGACAGTGTTGTTCTAGATCAGCCCCTGCACTGCCCTTGAAGGTCTCACAAGCTCCAAGAGCAGCCAATGGAGGCTCTGAAGGGTAGGAATATAGGCTTCTAGCCTCTTCACACACACACCCAGAGGACCTATTGGGGTGGTGGTGTTGTGTTGCAAGGATGGGTCCTCCTATAGACTAGAACATGGAGAAATGCCTTCTGCACATGTGCAATCTGGACCAGGGCCTGCTAGTACAGTTGGACCTCCGTATCTGCTGATCTGGTAACTTCAGTTTGTTTTCCGTGGCGACCGGATCAGCATCCCCTCCTCCCTGCTGGTGCCATATCTGAAGCTTCTGAGAAGCCTGGGACAGGAAATAGTGGGAAATAATGTAAGATTTCCCATCATTCCTGTGAAATCTTGTGGGATTTCACAGGGATGATGGGGGAATTGAGCGTATTTCTCTGTGTCTGAAATATCCACAGTTTTCGTTAACCTGGTAGGACCCAGAATGAATGATCCAGGGGCAAATTCACTCTTTGCTTCCTGTCTGGTGGATGGGAAAGGCAAAGATGCCCACGTATCCATACACTTGTATGGCGTCCGCGCACCACTATCTTGGGCTCCCGATGCCGGCACCAATGCACAAGGCATCTGCACCAATAGCAGAGCAACCCTAAGATGCTGCACATGCGCACTTGCAGGCCACGTCGCATGACACATCAGCACGCTTGGGCAATGTTGTCATGTGGCTCTCCAGCACCTGGTAGAGGTATGAATACAGTGTCCAGAGCCTTACTGGCTCTGGCGCTGGGGAAGGTAAGTGCACATGTGGAACATTTAATCATGGTGCACAGGTAGTTGCCTTTCAGTGTGTTCCTGTGTGGGAGGAGTCATTCCTGATTTGGAAACAGTTCCTTCAAGTGCTAATGTCCTGTCTCAGAGCACACTGCGAGACACCACGTGGGCCAAGTACAGAAAGGCTCCAGATCTAGGGGCCTCCTCATCCAGACCATGCTGTTTCCTGCACAGATGGAACGCACTAGCCGTTGGTGAGGCCTTCCGTTTTCTGCGCTTACGTGTAGTAGGCAATACCAGCAAGTGCAGAAAGGCCCTGTAAATCTTCAGTATGAGAACGCGTTCTTTGTACACTGAGGGTACAGAAAATATGGATCGGTAGATCCAGATTCTCTGGATCTACCAATATGGATCTCAGGGAGGCAAGGTCCGGATGAGCGCTGACTAAGTTAAGAGTAGTCTTATAGTAAATAATTGTTTGCTGTTGTTGTTGTGTGGTCTTAGTTTTGATGTATTTATGGAGTTTATGTTATTTATGTCTAAAAATATGCATGTTAGAAGATGTTAAAAACAATAAAAAATTATCTTGTGAAAAAAAGATGAACAAAATAAACTCCCACTGGTCTCTAGCTGGGCAGCACAATTTGGCATCAAGATGAGGAAGACTGGACTAAGTTACGCTTCAAGGAAGTTCCTTTTGGGGGGGACCACTGTTTCCACGATCCACAGGGGAAGCAGTTACTTAAGCTAAGGATCGTAGTCCAAAAAGCAAACTTTCCAAGTATATAGTAAACCAACCTAGAGCAAATTATAGGGAGAAATTCAATATCAGGGGCAGCCACAAAGCCAAATTCCCGCCATTCAGTTTGATGCGTTCAAATGGGGGAATATTTGACTTCACGGGGACACACACCACCGTGAATGTAGGGGGCTTCGGCTTCACACACAAACATCCCTCCCCCACCCTCCCTTCCTGCCCCACTTTGCCCCCCCCCACTCACCTGCTGCCGCCACCATTGCGCACCCCTCAGAGGCTCAAGCGGGTCTTCCAGAGGTGCATGTGTGCCCCCCCCATTCAGGAACGGTAGGAAATCTTGTGAGATTCCCGGATGAGGAAGGTGAACATGCCCACCCAGGAAGGCCTACTTGTGCATCGGATAAGCACATGAATTGCTGAAGAGAATGCAGAGGCTGTGGACAGATTTGAGGGTAAGGGGGCACAGCTGGGGGGGGGGGAGCCGGGGTGGGCAGGTTCCAGCCTTAATCAAATCTTCTACAAGGCTTTGAGGAAGGCCAATCCATTCTGTTCTCAGGAGAATGGGGCCCCACAAATGTCAGTCCCTTTTGATTTGTCTGCAAATGTTGAAATCCGTATGAATTCGTGCAAATTTTGAATTGCACGGATATTCACGCGCATCCCTGTTCAGTATGCAAAGTCGTTTGTGCATATGTGCACATTTGTCTGTGTAAATATTACACCTGCACACAATGCTGGGGATAATTAGGAAGGGAATAGAAAATAAGTCAGCAAGTGTCATTTTGCCTCTTTATAAATCTATGGTGAGGCCACATTTGGAATATTGTGTACAATTCTGGTCACCACACCTTAAAAAGGATATTGTGGAACTAGAGAAGGTGCAGAAAAGGGCAACCAGAATGATTAAGGGACTAGAACACCTCCCTTATGAAACCAGGCTGCAACGCCTAGGCCTCTTCAGTCTGGAGAGACGGCATCTAAGAGGGGACCTGCTTGAAGTATATAAAATCATGCATGGCATAGAAAAGGTGGATAGATAAAATTTCTTTTCTCTATCGCACAACACTAGAACCAGGGGGCACTCTATGAAGCTGATGGGTAGGAGAGTAAGGTCTGACAGGGGGAAGTATTTCTTCACCCAGAGGGTCAATTGGCTTATGGAATGTGCTGCCGGAAGAGGTGGTGACAGCTACCAGTCTAGATGGCTATAAGGTAGGGTTAGACAAATTTATGGACAACAGTTGTATCAATGGCTACTAGAATGAATGCCTAGGTGCATCTTCAGGATGGGGGAGGGGGGAACCGGGGCACTTCTAATGCCATTTGCTGGGATTCTAGAGCAGGAGAAGGTTTGTCCTTGTCTCTGCTTGAGATGCCCATGGAGCATTTGGTGGGCCACTGTGTGCGACAGGATGCTGGACTAGATGGACTGTGGCCTGATCCAGCAGGGCTTCTCTTATGTTCTTACGTTCTAATTTTTGGCTACTGCACAGATGCTGGCTCAGCCTACCAGTAGTGGAGACTCTTACCTTTCCTGTGTTCCTATCATGTGAGCTTCATCAATGTTCAGCAGGCAAATGGACCAATATCACCAGTGCTGGTAACTGGAATAGCAATGGTTGATGCTTCTCTTTGCAGCCAGCTTTTATGAGCATTTATGCTGGCAGCCCTAATCTTGTCCATCTTTACTATCAGAGGGACTTTGGCTTCCTGGATGTAGGAAGCTTTGGATGAAATGGCCCAGAATGCACTAAGTATCTGCACTTGCAGAGGCCAAGTACATCCCAACTATGGATGTGCACAATTTTTTTTGACTTTCTATTCAAATCAAATCGAATACCCCAAAATCCTATTTTATTCTAATCTTTTAAATTTGAATTCAACAAGATTCAATTCTTATTTAACAAATTCAAATCTATTTGTTTGAATTTTTGATTTGAAACTGCACATACGATTTGAAACTGCACATCTTCCCCACATCCATATGCATCCATACACATCTGTATGCATCCAGTAGTTATCCCATATGCAACCCATTTTCGTCCCGTTCAGATCCGTACAGATCCATACAGATGTGGATCTTCAAGTACGCATTGTGTATGAACCCGTACACATATGAATGTCTGGATAATTCAAACGAATAGATCCGAAGTTTGAAATTAGATTCAAATGTTTACATTTGAATTTCGGGGCATTCTATTCAAGTTTGAATGTTGAAATTTGGCACATTCAATTGGATTTCGAATGCCTACAAATATTCATGTGCATCCCTAATTCCAACCCTCCCTCAACCCATTCTCAACTTACCTGAGATACAGACAGGTGTCCAGATGGCACCATCTTGGATCCCTGGTACTGGTGCCAGTGTGGTGTGCTGTCACCAGGGCAACCACGTGCCTCGCCACGCTACCATGCTTGCACACTGTGCCATGTGCCCCTCCAGAACTGGAAGAGGTTTGAATGGGCCTGCTGGAACCTTACCGGCTCCAGACCTTGATAAAGGTAAGTGCACGCATGGTGTAGGTTCACCCTGAACCCACGTAGCTGACACAGGGTGAGCTCCTGCCCAGAAGAAGCCATTTCTGGTTAGGAAAAGGCTCCTGGCGTGCGGATGCTCCATCTCGGAGTTCACCCCACGTCGACTACCGGACCAAGTACAAACTGGCCCAGAGAGATCAATTTTCAGCCCTCCAAAGATTGCAACAAATTGTTTAGTGGTTTTTAAAGAGATAATTCATGCAGAATAAGTGCAATTACTCCCAAACCTTCAAACAAAAAATAAATACAGAAGATTAATGGTTACATCTCCTTCACGAAGTGCTGGACTCAGACTCTAAAGCTGAAGAGTCCCTCGCTGACTGTTGGATAATTAGATATCATCAGATTATTTTATTTTTTTCTCCAGCAGATTGCCTGGAAACAGCTTCTAGGAAGGGAAGGGAAGGGGAGAATCAGCCACACAACAAAAGCACTCCCTTTTATTAGAAGTTTTAAATGAAATGTAAAGTCAGTGGGGTCTTGTACAGAAGAGCTGGTGACAGGTAATTTTCCTTGGGCCGTTGGAAAATGCCATTTATTTGCACTCAGCTGAGAAAAGAGTCCATTTTCACATTTGAGTGTCTCTCCCTGCTTATTTTGTCACTCAAAGCATCAAGGTAGAAACGTGGAGGGCGCGGGAAAGGGCCCGATTTCTCCCTTCTCGCTCTTCTTAGATAATAAATGCGGCTATTGGAGGTGTTATATTAATTTTCTATCCCAGAGAGAGAGAGAGAGAGAAAATCTCTCTCCTTTTACAAGTTTTCCTTCTCAGGAAGAAGGTCTTCATTAATTCCAGATGAATTTATCTTTTTTTTCTTTTTTAAATAGTCTTTCTGCAAAAAAATACTAACGGGATATTTTTTTTCTTTTTCAAATCAAGTTGGCACTCCGTATTTATATTGCAGAGGACATCTGTGGTGCGAACGTTGGGAGGAAGATGAATCACGCTGAATCGTAGGTAACGCCAATATTAACACGGATCATTTTAATGTGGAAAAGCATTCACACCGCTGTTTTCCCAGCATTTAACTAGTCAGCTTTAGGGGTGTGTACGAATGCAATTTTTGGGATTCGATCTGATTCGAACCCAATATCCCAAGATTCCAATCTCCTCAAATGTTTAAAATTCAAATGTATTAAATGTAAAATTCTAATGTTTAAAATTCTAATCTATTCGTAGGAATTTTCGATGCTTACTTGAAGATATGAAGGTCGACAGCATTCAAAGGTGTCTGTATGCACTCGCACGCATCTGTATGCATTATTTTTATCCCATATGCATCCCATTTTTGCCCCATACGAATCCATACTAATGTGTTTGAATACGAATAAGATGAACACAGATATGTATGTAATGCATATGTATCTGTACATATACGAATGTCCCAATAATTCGTACAAATGATTCAAATGATTCGAAAATTCATTTAAATGTTAAATTTAAATGTATAGATATTTGATTCGAATTCTAATGTCCGAATTCAGTTGAATTCCATCAAATTTTGAATGTTTCGAATATTCGTGTATATCCCTACTCAGTTCACTTCTGAGGAAGGATTCGCCCTTATGTAAATATTTGCTGCCCCTATTAACGTCTTCAGAGGGGCTTTTCTCATTACATTCACCAGCATCATTCCAAACGTAACTTAGGACCTTTCAGCACTTTCCTGGGTTGATCTGTATTAGATAGATCAATTTTGGCTAGATCCAGGGGCGATTTCGCCCTTCCCTTTCCATCCACTGAATGGGAAAGGAGCGCGACGAACCAACGTTGACTAGCACTCTCACGTGGAGCTCTGGTCAATGTAAGCCCCTGCTCCCCCGTGATTGAATACTTACCTTGATTCGATTGCAGGGCAGGTCCTCTTCAGGGCGGCGCAATTTGGGCTGTGGCGCCCTGCGCGACTGTGCATACATCAGCGCAGACGTCACGATGACACTGAGGCTCTGCACAGTCACATTTGGAGGCCAGCAGGGCTGCCAGTGTACTTGCGCGGCAGCACTCTTGGCCTCCTCATCCAGCAGAGGTGTGAATGCTCCCCAGCTGGACACAACAGGTAAGTGATTGGGGGAGGTTCGGGAGGATGGGGAGCATGGCTTCATGCTTCAGAGGTAGTACGTGATTAGGGAACTTCTGGGCAGGCAGGGAGCTGTAGTAGCATCCTCCAAGTTCAGATGCCCTTCTCCAGAAGTTCCCTAATAATGCACTACCAACCCAGGTGCAAAAGGGCCTCAGTTTAGCTAGATCCAGATCAACCACAGTGGGCTATAGAACAACAAATGTCTGCTGAAGAGTGCTAGCATGGATGTAGACCAAATTTACCTGTTCTACCACTAATCCGGATTAGTGGGCACTCAGCACAGTTCTGATCTGGATCTACTCTGCCCCTACTCTGACAATGATCCTTTTTGCATGTTTGCTTCTTGGGGACAACCTCCCTGGGAAGCAAAGGGAGGGGGAGTTTTTCAGAATTGCAGACAACCCTCTATCCCCGCCAGTCCTGTTCTGAGCACTGGGAAGGTGCAAACCACCACCATTACCGCAGCGACCGGAGAATCACACCCATGTGGCACTGTTGCCCCAGTGACAGGGTGACGGTGCACTAACTGCACTTGCACTGTCTCTTCCAGGCTGGTTTCAAACCTCTCCCGGGTTCATGTGCTGAGTAAGTGTGATCACCACTATGCTAGCCGCAATCGCCTCGCCAGAGCAATGGATATGCACACCGGCTGTTGTGGCATTAACTGAGCAATGTGGCATGCAGAGCTGCTGCACCACGCTGCCTCTCACACCCTTCACCTGGCAGAGGTGGAAAGCCCGCGTGCCAGAGGATACAAGCCATGTCCCAGACGTGGCTAGTATAACTGGAGCAATTTTTAGTCCTCCACCACTATCCAGCTGGGGGGCAGGCTGGCACGTGAGGTTGCTTCATGCTGGGGCATCCCCTGACCTCCCCAGTGAGCCAAGGGTGAAAAGGCCCCCAATCAGTCTATTGGTTCACAAAATTCACTACTACATACCTTGACTAACTGAGTGCTTTTCCAAGTTCTCAGTCATAAACCTATTTCCTATCATCTGCCCGCTTAACCTGTTCAAGAGGATACTCAAGAGACTAAATTCAGAACATTCTGTATGCCAAATGTATATACAGTGGCTGAAACCCGGACTGCATCCAGACAGCACCTAAAATGTGGGATTATCCTGGTGCACATATCTGTGGCAATCTGAACATAGTCCTGGGAAAAAGGGGTGAAGTCCCGTGTTAGCACAGTTCTGGGAAAATCAACTCCCAAATGTGGGAATTTGCACAGAATGGCAATATGGACTTACCTGACCGGGTGCTTGCTTTCAGAAGCCATTGGAGAATATAGCCACAATGCAAGAACAGGGCCATAATTGGCCTGAAGATGGCCACTGCACAGGTGCAATAACCATCAACTGCACAGGTACAAAGGCTATCAATTGTGCACTTCCAGGTACTTCATGCCATCAAGGTTCCCAGATATACGCAGATGTAATAGTAGTCATGTGTCATTCAAGCATGTTTTGGCAATATTCTTAAGCAACGTTGGGAGGAAGTAGTTCACGCATACATAGGACCTTTTTGCCCTTCAAGTTGCTGGGATAGAGTCCCATGGAAGTCACAATAAAGGGCAGTGGCTGGCGTTCGCATTGCGAGCGCCATCCCTGTCCCAAATGTAACCCAGACGTACCTGGGACTCATTGAAGTGTGGATGGCCTGGGACAGCCACAGCTACAATACCCCGTGATTTTGCTCTGCTATTTAGCATTTCCCCCTTTGCTGTCTGCACGCAGCTCAAGTTATAAAGTCAAAGAGCAAAGCAATGGACCCATCCTTTTCTTTGTTTAGGATATAACGGACTCAAGCTATCCAGCTTTAAACACAGCCCAAACCCCAGTAAGGAACCTAGTGTTGTCCACTTGCTTACCGGGAATCTTTTTGGCCCAGCCAATCATGTGGACCAATTCTTTGTCTGCTAGTTTCGTCAATGACATCATCATGGAGGCTTCCGTAAACGGCTTGCTGGGACGGCTCACCAAAACATTTGGGGGTTCGGCTTCGAGTAGTATTGAAACAAACTGCTCTGGGGTCAGGGCATTGACCAGGACCCCTTTGACTTGGATAATGGCTTCGCTGTTCTTTTTCAGTTTGCCCACGCAATGCACAGAGTCTTCAGAGTTGCGATGGCGCCGTATAATGCGGTAGCCACACCTCTCTCTTCTTGAACCTGGAATTTAAAACACCGTATATAATGACAGCCATATCAATGCTCCATTAATGCAGGGTCAACCTGAACAGCGCCTTCAAGTGGCATTGGACTAAATGACTGGCACTGCCTCCAGGTTGGAGAGACCGGCAGGGTGCCTCTAAAGGCCATTTGCAGGGATCCGAGAGCAGGTCTTCTGCCTGAGATGCCCAAAACCAATTGGTGGACCACTGGATGAGGAAGGATGCTGTGGCTTGATCCAGCAGGGCTCCTCCTATCTTCTTACCTACTGTGGGTGCCTAGGCTCTGCCTCTCTCGTTGGAGAGACCTCTAAAGGTCATTTGCAGGGAATCAATAGCAGGTTTTCCTTTGCCCTCTGCTTCAGAATGGCCGGAAGCAATTGACGGGCCTCTGTGTGAGACAAGATGCTAAACTAATATGGGCTATGGCCTAACCCTGCCTGTCTCTCCAACCTGGAGGAAGTACCTAGATATCCATTCTAGTAGCCATTGATATACCGGTCCTCCATGAGTTTGTCCAAACCCTCAGAACTTAAGAAGAGTAGGGATGGGCACAAATATTTGGACAAATCCAGACATTCATACATGAATTGAATGTTACAATATTCGTAGATTGACATTCATACCAATCTGAATGTTTCCGGACATTTGTTAAATTGGGCGTGTGGGAAAGAGGCTGCGCCACACATCCGCAGTAGATCTAGTGTGCATTCGACATGGATTGAGAGCAGATTAAAAGCGGATTCACATCAGATTTGACAATTTCAGAGAGGATTCATTACAGGATAGGTATCGGATATGTATCTTGGATACGTATTTGTTCATATCCGGTACATATTTGTTTGAATACATTTGTATAAAATAGAATTCTACCACATTCAAAAGCGTTTATTCGTACAAAAATGGATTTTTGAACATTTGATTCATTATTAATCAAATGTCAAAAAACACACTCGTGCGCTTCCCTAAAGAGGAGCCCTATTGGATCAGGCTACAGCCATTTTAGTCCAGCATCCTGTCTTACAAAGCGGCCCACCAATTGCTTCTGGAGATCTCAAGCAGAAGACAAAGGCAAAACCTTCACCTGGGGCCTATTTGCACTTGGCTTTATTCTGCAATATACCCCAGATTAGAGGCCAGCTGTCCACATGCTAGTGCAAGTTACAGCAGGCCCTAGGTGAGGTCTACCAAAGTCTGCATTAGCATGTGGACAACAGACTCCTGTCCTGAGATATAGTCCAAAATACCATCAAGTGCGAACAGGCCCCTGGTCTCAGCTCCATCGTGATATCATTACAGCTATATTCAAGCAGCAAATACTAGTTTACAATTATACGGTTCCCTGAACGCATCATGTTCCAGCGTCACCTGATATCACCCCACCAGCTCACCCCAAAAGTCTGACTGTCTCAGCGCCATTTGAGAAACCTTTCAGTTCCTGCCAAGAGAAAACGGCTTCATTCTTCATAATCAATAGATTTCTTTGGTTTCAACTTTGGTAATTTTAAAAAGTATGTTTCAGTACTGTATGCTGCATTCCTTGTATAATAAGTGCATGATTCAATCAGCTAATTACTGAAGATATAATAGTAGTCATGTGTCATTCAAGCATGTCTTGGCAATGTTGAGAGGAAGTAGTGCATGCATACATAGGGCCTTTTGGCACTTCAAGTCACTGGGATAGTGTTCCATAGGAGTTATAATAAGTGGCAGTGGCTGGCGTTTGCATTGCGAGCTCCGTCCCTGTCCCAAATGGAACCCAGACTTACGTGGGCCTCATTGAAGTGTGGATGGTCCAAGACAATCCACATCACGGTAGCAATGGCCATGTGTGCCAGGCCATTGCTACGGTGATTGGTGGTGCAGTGTAAGATTGAGCAGCCACAACCACAATGCCCCACACCCACGCAGCTTAGCAGTGTGAATGCCACATCTGGGGTTGTACTGAGAATACTCTAGATCAGGCATGTCAAAGATACGGCCCGCGGGTCGGATGCAGCCCGCGCCGCCTGCCGCCGCTGTCCTCCTTGGGCACGAAGGAGGCAAGGTGAGGCGAGAGCAAGCGAGCGCGCGGCGGGACCCTCCACTTCCCGAGTGCGCGGGCGCCGCCATGGACAGCCAGCCCCACCTCGGTGCCCTAGCCACGCCCTGGCCATGCCCTGGCCACGCCCCCAGCCCATCCTCTGTACCTTAGCCACACCCCCAGCCATGCCCCCGGCCACACCCCAGCCCCTCCTCTGTGCCCTGGTCACACCCCCGGTCACACCCCCGGCCATGCCCCCTGGCCCTCAAAGTTTTTTTTTTTTAATCTGGCCCTCGGGAAAATTGAGTTTGACACCTCTGCTCTAGATGCACTTGGGCCCTGGTCACACTTTTAGTTTAGGTTGACTTCAAGTTGTCCTCAGGTCGCTTTACTCACACTATTTTTATTCAATTTGTTTTCCAAGCTGGTCTACCCTTGTTAGATTGCTCTAACCAGAATCCTCTTTTTCAGAAGACTCAGCCCGTCATGACATCCCAGGCCATCTTCTTTTCCTCAGTGTGAGCAGAGGGATGGCTAAAGGAGGCTGAACCATGCTGTGGTGGGTGGGTCCAGTCTTTCCTATCATCCAATGTCTAGGGGAGGGCGGCATGTGTGGAGTTCACAAGGCACCTCCCCTTCTTTCCTCAGTTTATGTGTATGATTCCTCTATGTAGTGTTTTTCCTCAAATTTATTATTATTTTTTAATTAATCCCACAAAAAGAAAATCACATACAAAAGGAAAGAGGGTACGAAGATGGGGCAGCAGGCTTAAAAAAGGACCACAAACACACACCCTCACCCCCCCCCCTCAAGTGACACAATGGTATCCAATGAGAAAGGAGATAGACTTGATGCAGCAAAAGGGGTAGAGAGCGAAGAGTTCTGTTGTGGAGGCTCAGGTCGATTGCGGAGATGGGTGTGAGCAGTGCAGCCCAAAGCAAGAACAGTCTGAGGACCACCCATAACAATCTAGGTGTAAACAGAACTGGTACAACTTCAGTTCAAATTATGAGTAGGACATTCTGTCTCATATAGGTGTGATCAGGGCCTTGGTTTAGTTGTGGAGGAGAGTTTACTTCTCCACAGCTAGTGGTTGTCAGGGTGACTCTTGATCACTCTAGGATGCAGGGGGCAATGTGGAATGCATATGCTCCATCCCAGAGCATGCCAGGCCATACTGATTGCCATATATACAGTATATACTCATATCTTGTACTGGAATATTCTATGTTATTTTCAGATGTTCATATTCTTTTGAACTGTATTCTCTACCTGCCTTTAGAACTGATGAGCAGGCAGGGTAAATGGATTATTTGTGCTCTCTTAAGAGCTGAAAGACTTCTTAGAAATAAGAAGGGCAGAAGATCAACTTGGCTACTCAGTGGACTGAAGACCTAACACCACTTTAGTTATCTGAATGTGTGACCTACAGACGTTAACTCTGAATGGGCACTTATACAGAAATTTTGTTACCTTTTAATGACCTTTATTCACATATTTTAAAGTTCTATAGAGGTATTATTCTCCTCCCCTCACATTTCTTCTTCCTTCCTCCATCGCGATGCATTTTTTTGAATTAAAAATAACAATGTTGTCCCAAAATAGAGAATATCTGGGCCGGTTTGCACTTCTCTCACTGGAAATGGCCATGTGAATGGCCAGCCCACAGCATACAACAGCTGGACCCGGAATGTACCAGCCTTAGTGCACGCCAGCCTACTAAGCCACAAGTCTAGATCGCTTCAAGGTAGGGTTAGACAAATTTATGGATGACGGATGTATCAATGGCTACTAGAATGAATGCCTAGGTATATCTTTCAGGCTGGGGGGGGGGGGGGCGGAAGCAAGACGCTTCTAATGCCATTTGCTGGGATTCAAGAGCAGGCAAAGGTTCGTCCTTGTCTCTGCTTGAGATGCCCATGAGCATTTGGTGGGCCACTGTGTGCGACAGGATGCTGGACTAGATGGGCTGTGGCCTGATCCAGCAGGGCCTCTCTTATGTTCTTAAGTGTGAGTTTGGTCTAGTGGTTAGGGACCCAGACTCTTATCTGGGAATACCGAGTTCGATTCTGCCATCCCCCATGAAGACAGCTGGGTGACCTTGGGCTAGTCACAGCTCTTTTCTGACCTCTCACAGCCCCAGCTACCTCACAGGGTGTTCTGGTGTGGGAGAAGAATAGAAAAGCTTTGTCAGTCGCTTTGAGTCTCCTTAAATGGGTGAGAAAAGCGGGGTAGAAAAGCCAACTCCTCCTCCTCCTCCTCCTCCTCTTCCTCCTCCTCCTCCTCCTTCTTCTTCTTCATGCCCTGCTATGCTAGCATAAGCCCTGTCATGGTGCTTTAGTGGTAGAGCTGCCTGAAAAGCTTCCAGAGGTCTTCAAGCAGCTCTTCCTCCTAGTGGTGACTCTGTTCCCACCACCACTCATTGGGGTGTTTATCTCCCTGAGGTGAGAAAAAAATATAACAGTTGTAACAAGGCGCAAACAATTTATTATTGTGTTGAAAAACTGGTCACTTCGGGACCCTGTTAAAAACAGCCTCATCACTCAAAACAGCAACAGTTCTGCCATGGGCAGGTTACTGAAACTATCTGTTATTTTTGTCCTCAAATACATTTTCAAGTCAAAGGGTCTATAGATATTAAATCAACAAATCTGTGGCTGTTGGTTATAATCTCATTTAAGAAGTAAAAGTCACAATTTTGCAAAGCGACAGGGTTATAGTGTGGTGATGACCCTGGTCAGATCCTGATTATCTGATATGATCTTAGTGGCTCTTAAGGAGGGATGTGCACAAATTATTTTTGGCATTCGAATCTGAGTCGAATTGAATGTCAAAATGTTCTATTTGATTTGAATGTTTAAAATCCAAATGCTAAAAAAAAATCCGATTTGAATCTGTTACATTCGAACAGATGCGCAGCAATGAATTCACATTTGAAAATTCATTTAAATATTAAAATTTGCACATTTTCACTTCAAAACAGACATTCACACAAAGCGAACAATGTTCCCACCTTGCAAATACTTTCGCAGTATTTTACTGATGAAAACAAGCTTTTTCAATAGCAAAAAAAAAAAAAGCCACAAAAATGTTCAGCTCTGAATGCGAACTTTTGAACAGACAATTCAATGATGAAACAAATTTTCAGGAGCAAAGTTTCTAACCATTGGGGTCGCGTGAGGACAGCTGTGAAGCTCTCACAAGCTTTGCATCCAAGACAAGTGTGGCTCAGACCAGCATCCTCAGTGCAGACAACATGGATACAACCCATGTCTCCAAGTAATACAGATCGGTGGGTCTGATTGTTCCTGATCCACTGATTCAGATTATAGAGAAGTGCAGAAAAGGCCTCCTATTTAGGGAAGTGCACAAACAGGATTATTTGCATTTGATTCATATTGAATCGAATGTAAGAAAATTCATATTCGTTTGGATAGATCCCCTTAGAATGTGGTAGGGTTCTATATGAATGCATTTGTACAAATTCGTATGAATATCCAATATGCATCCAATATGTATCCAATACATAACCGCTATGTATCCATATGTATCCAATAACATATCTGTAACATATCCCGTAACATATGCACTTCGAGAGCATCAAATCCACCCTGAATCCACTTTGAATCCACACTCAAACCATGTCGAATTCACTCTGGACTCGTTGCAGATGTGCCTGGCGCAGCCGCTTTCCCACCTCCCTGTTTCATGAATGTTCCAAAGCCTCGCACGAATGTTCTGAAATATCCGTATTTGTACAAATGTCCATGAACGAATGTCCTAACATCCGATTTATATATGA
Source organism: Aspidoscelis tigris stejnegeri (assembly GCA_023333525.1). Lineage (NCBI taxonomy): Eukaryota > Metazoa > Chordata > Lepidosauria > Squamata > Teiidae > Aspidoscelis > Aspidoscelis tigris. The sequence continues at coordinate 106,230,961 of JALMGA010000003.1, read as the reverse complement.
GTGTCCGAATTTGTACAAATTCATGTGAATATCGAATGTTCGTGCCCATCCCTGCTTCTGCTCTGGTTTCCAATACAAATGTACTCATCTCCAATGTTAAGACCATAGGCGTATGCCCACAATATTCATAATTCCACTTTCTATCCTCTTCCACAGTTTCTGTACCTCTGGGCACTCCCACGAAAGATGTATATATGCTCCTTTTCTTCCACAATTATGCCAGCTGTTGAGGCTTATTTTAATTTTCATATTAGGCAACCCTTTCAGTGTATGGTGCCACTTCTGAAGTATTTTTAAGCTTCATTCTTGCACTGTATTATAATTACTCTTCCCTACGTCTTTAATAATTCGCTCTATAGCAACTTCGGTAATATCGCCAAATCTTCCTTCCACGCTAATCACAAGTTTTCGCTCACACTCTCTAATTCTCCCACTGTGTCTTCTTCTGTTCCTTCTCCCAGCCTTCAGAGTTTGCAGGAAAATGCCAGCCGTGTATGCTGCTCATGAATGCCAGGTCAGTTCAGAATAAATCATCTTATGTTGGATGAATGGGCTGACCCGGTAGCATTACGGAGACCTTGGGCATTTCCACACTTGGGTTTTCCTGGAATATATCCTGGAATAGGGCCCTGCTGCCTGCATGCTAGTGCAGACTATGGCAGGCCCCAGGTGGCGCTTGCCATAGTCTACATTAGCATGTGGACAACAGACCCTAATCCTGAGATATATTCCAGAGTAAGTCCAAGTGGAGAAAGGGTTATAGGTAGATCTGGTGCACTCCCAGGTATGTTCCCCAGGATGTTCAGTGTAGCAGCAATCCAGAGTAGCTAAGTGGAGTGGAGAGAATGCCATAGTTCCATTTTTTTCACTAGAAACCCAACGCATGATGTGCCCAAGACTGAGAGTCTGCTCCTAGTGTTGAAACAGAGAGACAGAATGGGGATGCACCTGAGTCTGTTCACACTTGACAAAGAGATGATGATGGGGAAACTCCTGCATGGTCCATCCACATTTCATGGAACCATGTCTTAACCAGACGTGTGCAGGATTCTCCACTGCGCATGTAGGTATGGATGTATCATATCTGCCTCCCAACATGGCTCCATTCTTCCTGATGGAGGATGTTTGAATAGAGCCTAGGGAGGGTCAGCGTAGGCATGGTTAGCACTGCACTGCTCTGTCTCTGTGGCAATGGCACCACACAGGCATGTTGGTGCCATTGCCTTGGCTCTGTGTTCACCTCCATAATAGAGATTATTCATACCTCACCAGCACTTAGGGAAGCATTGGCAGGATAAGGGATAAATCTGGCATGCCAAAGCACGAACTCTGGATCTATCCCCCACATCTTCACGGCCCCAGGAGGTTTTCCCGGGAAAGTGAAAGTGCACGTAGTGGGAACTTCAGCTTCCACGTAAAGAGGATTACTATGGAATTGTTCAGAGGCCTATTCACACTCGAATCGAATGTTACAATATTCGTATGCAAACATTCGATGAATATGAATGTTTCCGGACAATCGTATGAATAGTTTGGACATTCGTTAAGCTTATCTGATATCTATTCGTATCAGATATGTATCTGTTCATATCAGATACATATCTATTTGTAACAGATATGTATCTATTTGTATCAGATACGTATCCATTCATATCAGATATGTATCTGTTTATATCAGATACATATCAAATGTTCATACAAATATGTAGGAATAGATTCGTATCGAAAATGTACAAATAGATTGTTTGTCTGTGCTCCAGCCATGACTCACCCATGCCTCAGATTAGATTTATTTTTCAGTTGTAGCCTTTGTTAAGTTTGGGTCGTCTTGCAAATGTGCGAGGCAGATGGTATTTCTTTGGTTCACCTTTTTATTGACGCTGGGTAGCAGATATTTTTTCAATAAGCGTCTTTATAGCTTTCCCTGAGGTAGCCTGCTTGGCTTAAAGGTTAAGTACCTCCTACTTGTTCTTATGCATTTTCCTCGGCTAATCTATTCCTAAAGAAAATGCTTGCGCTGAACACCTTACTATTCTGCTTAGAGCGAGGCCATTTCCAAAGCCGAACCCCCGTACCACCTTTTATGTTGTGCCCCGGCGGCTGAATTACCAACAGCCAACGGCCCTCTGCCTTGGCGTGCCAGCACATTTGTGCCAATTTCCTTTAGAAAACAGAGAGAAAATTATTCCACCCGGAAAACTGCATGTCAGCGATTTTCTGCTATCAAATAATGAAAAGAACACTGTGCATTAGGTCTATTTAAAGCTTCAATGGAGGCAATCAGCAGTCTTGATTGGCTTATCCTCAGATCTAAAATTATACATATCATTTCCCAACTTACTGCAACATTTCTCTCTCATTTTTTGGTAAGCACTCCTGGCTCCCTATGCAACGAGAAATTCTAGGAACAGCATCCTTTGCATGAGAACGCTCTGGAGTCTTTTATCAGAAAGTTTTATTTACAGTAATATAAAAGGGAAGCACAGGGGAGGCAAATTAGCTTCTATGGACTGATTGGTTGGTTTTCAGGCCCCTTTCTGCATTCACTAGTGATCCAGATTAAAGAGCCCCTAAATCCAGATCACAGGCCTCCTGATGCACATAGAAATACAGATCAAGAAGGTCTCAGCCCTAAGGATGTGCACAAATGTTCCAAACATCCGAAATTCAAACCAATTTGATCAATTGTGGACATTCAAATTCGAATAGAGTGTCTTCACATTCGAATTTTAACATTCGAACGAATTTTGAATGTCCCAAAACATTCATTCTAATGATTTGAATACGGATTGAAAACAGGATGCATACAGGATAAAGTGGGAAGCATACGAAATGCGTGCAGATACGTATAACATATACGAATGTTGTCAACATTCGTATCTTTAAATATGAATGTTGTCGACATTCATATCTTCAAATTCGAATCTAACATTCGAACAAATAGATTCAAACGTATCAGATTCAAATCGGTTTTTGTTGCATTCGGATCCTAAACATTCTAATTCAAGTGCAAAATTCATGCACATCCTACCCAGTTCTGGCTTAAAGATCCTTGAAGGGTGTTTTTCCACCGCGCTCCTTTAATCCGGATCTCAGAAGATCCGGATCTAAGGAATGGGTATATTCCTTAATACAGATCTAGGAGATTCGGATTAAGGGAAGTACACAATGTGTTTCCATGGGAGTTCTAGCACCCAATAGCAATGGGTGCTAGCCTCCCTGCTGTGGAAACACCAGAGCACCCATTTGGAAATCCGGATCTACCCATGAGGGGTCTGCTTGTCACCCCAGGTGTTTGGGGGAACAGGTTGTGCAATCTCCGAAGTGGCTTTGAAGTCATTTCGAAGTCACTTCAAAGTGTGTGCAAAACAGCTCCATTGAAGGCTGTGCTGATCTTTGGAGTGAACTTTGAAGTGACTTTGGAGTCACTTCGAAGTTCACTCTGAAGATCAGCACAGACTTCAAAGACGCTCCGGAGCTATTTTGCACAGACTTCGAAGTGACTTTGAAATGACTTCAAAATGACTTCAAAGCTTAGGTTTTGGGGCTCTCCCCCATGGGTGCCCCCTCCCCCTAGCCTCCTCTAGACCCCATTGCCACACAAGCATGGAAACAGGCTCCCTTTAATCTGGATTTTCTGCCTGAAGACCCCATTGTATGGGGTCTACAGAAAATCTGGATTATAGGCCAGAAAGTACCCATTTAATCCAGATTTCCACAGCGGTAGTCCAAACAATCGGGTCCCAAATGGGTGCCGTGGTGGAAATGGGATCATCCGGCTCACACCCAAATGGATCCTTAATGGGTGCAAAAATGGGTACTTTCTGACAGTGGAAAAACACCCTAAATTAGATATAGCATGGGGGTCTTAGCTGAATGGTCAGATCATGCAATCAAGCAAGTCAAAACGTTAAGTGACATAGGTGTTTCATACTCATGTTCATAAGGAGTAGGAATTCTCATCTCAAAAATCCATCTAAAAATGCTTGTCAGATGTACAATCTTTCCCCTCCTTTTTATTTCTTAACAGTGTGCAGGGAGTGTTGTTAAATCAGCATCAACATAAATGTGCAGTAGCTATGGGATAATGCGCAGCCACTACGATACCTCAATCATGGGGTGTTTTTCCCACTGTCACTAGAAGTATCCATTAAGTACCCATTAATGGGTACATTAAAGCCATTAAGTACCCATTAATGGGTACTTAATGGGTACTTCTAGTGACGGTGGAAAAACACCCATGGTGTGTGATGCCCACCACAGTGACAGTGCATTTGTTTTTATCAGAGGAGGCTTAATCATGCCAGCAACCATCAAAACTTTTTCTAGCCAAGCTTTGTGCTCAGCTTTTTGATATTAATTTTATCAATTTATTTGTCTGTTGCCTTTTCAATGAAAATTGCTCAAGGTGATATACAGCACTAATACTGAAAGGTCAGGACAATATAAACAATACAAAACAACATAGTGTTAAAGTATATGGTATTCAACTTGACCCATAAAATATTTTTTGCCATTTCAAAGGCCATTCAATTCCAATTTTTTTTAAGAAACAAAAATTTCAGGGAGATTGACGTGTCTCAAATGGCGCTGTCCATTGTGAGGCTGATGCTACTAATGCTACCTCCATATTAGCCATCTTTAGGAATAGATTGGGGCAGGCTCTGGCTGAGCCTACCCATTAGTGAAAAAAACCCTTAGACAAATGATCAAGGTTGTGATCATAATGCGCTTTTTTCAGTCATCCCTTTAAGAAAATTGTCCCATCTCCAGATGCACAAAAAATTCCTTCTAAACAGTTATCTGAATACGTGGCTAAAATACCCTACCTTTCTTTTGTCACACTGCAGCCTACATTTGCATCTACATCATGCAACACCAATCCTGACTATGAGTGCTCACCACTGACTGGCCACTTGACACAACCTCCCCACCTCTTTGCTTAAGCAGTTTCCTGACCAACCTGGCTTAAAGAAAGAGCCCCCCTCGGAGCCACGAAAACCTGAATGTTGGAGAGGTGACTTTTCTGAGACTTCAAGCCAGGATAATATGAAGTCTGTCACTGCAGACTCAAATTTGTCCAGAGGGTGCCTCTCTAAGTATGTCTGATCATACGCCAAAGCTCTGTTTTGCCCTTCACTGGCACCCCTGAATTCTTCTGCAGGTGGAACCTCCTTGCAGAAGCAGCATTATTCTTGCCAGACCCACCAGTGGGGACTGAAAGAAGACCTGGATTTCAGGCTTCATGGCCCAATCTTCCATGCCAGACTCATGCCACAGAGTTTTATGCCACTCCAATGGGTAGGTTGCTCTGGTATCCTTTGGGGCAGTAGGTTAGTACAATGGGTGCATTGGTGTTTGCAAACCTCACTCCTTTGCAACTTTCAGATGCCCCAGTGTATGTCATGTGAAAAGTGACAGTATGTCCTGAACATGGGAAGGTGAACAAGAGCAATCCCTTTTCTTAGTAGTTAGAGCCACAGTCCCAACATTTGGAAAAGCTTCTTCTTTGACACATTTTAGAACTTTCCCTGTGGTAGTTTCATTGGAAAAAATTAAGAAAACCCCTTATTTATTCTGACGTTTCCCCTGCGGTGAAGGCACTACCAGACTTGCCGCTTATAACTAGAGGTGTGCACGAATGCAGTTTTCAGGATTCGATTAGATTCAAACTGAATACGCAAAAATCAGATTCAATTTGAATGTTTACAGTTTGAATTTAACCCAATTTGATTTGAATTAAGCAGGTTTGAATCTATTTGTTTGACTTTTTCATTCAAATTTGCACTTACGAATGTCGACAACATTCGTAGATGCCCGTACGCATCTCCCCTGGGTGCATACGCATCCATACGCATCCATACATGTCCATATGCATCCCGTAGTTGTCCCATATGCAACCCGTTTTCCTCCTGTACGGATATGTACAAATGCGTACAGATGCGTGAAAGGTACGGATCTTCAAGTACGCATTGTGTCCAAACCTGTACACGTATCAATGTTCGAATAAATAGATCTGAAATTCATAATTCGAATTCAATCTTTGAATTCAAATTTAAGGACATTCTATTTAAATTCGAATGTCAAAATACGGTTGATTTGATCGAATTTCAAATACATTTATTCCTACTTATAACCCCTTTTAAAGCAAATTTTCAAGCTCATCCAGATGTTGGATCGTCAGTTGTTACTTCTTGATCAGAATCATTTAATTCCCTTGACTTTTGCTAACTTCAGTTAGGCCATCAGTAAAATACAGCAAGAACAGACATATTTATTTTGTCATTTTAAAAGTTTTATTGAGTTGACAACTCTTAAAGCTACTATTATCCTGCATGCAATCTAGCGTCCAGGTGCTCTGAATTTTTTTCAAGCTGCTAGAGGCCATCCTGCCCTTAACCGGGACTTGTTTGGATAGAGACTCAGGCCCTTTCTGCACTGCACAGGATGAAGATTCTTTGGATCTACTGATTTGGATTGTGGGGAAGTGAAGGACGGATAAGAGCTGTCTGCATGGACGGCGCTAATCTGAATCAAAGCCCCTGTGGCTGCAAAGCTCATGTGGTGAGACAAAAGCTTTGCTGCTGGCCTCTCCACCCCAACAGCTGGCCCTGGGATGTGGGGTGTTTTTTGGCAGTGCGCTATGTTGTGCTGTGCTGGAAATCACTTCCAGGAATTCCAGAGGCCTATTTACACTACGGCCTCTAGTGCATGATTAGTGAACCTCTGGTGAAGACTGTTTGTAGCCTACAAACGTGCCTGACCTCACCAGAAGTTCACTAATTGTTGATTAGGTGTGGAACATGAAATTGTGCTCCACACGTTAACCAATGTTTACCAGACACTTACCTTAAGCATCCAGGCAGCAATCATTTGCTCTTCTTTTGGCGCTCCGGGGTTGTTTGAGGTGCCACACAAGTGCGTTGGCACCTCAGTTGACCATAGACGCAACTGCACATGCATAGAGCATCAGTGTCATCAAGGCAATGATGCTGACGCATGCACAGTTGCAGAGGGCGCCACAGCCAAAATGGCGGGGCCCAGAAGAGGACCGGCTCTGGGATCGGTCCCAGGTGAATGACCAATCATGCGGGGCTTGGGTTATTGTTACTTAACACCCGCAGGTGCGAGTGCTAGTTAATGCTGGGTCATCGCATTCCTTTCCCGGCCAGCAGACAGGAAGGGAAATGCAAAAATGTCCCAGGCCACAGAGGCACCCTGTTCCTTCTAAATATGGTACCCAAAACATCTATATGACTTGTATGACCGTGGTCACAAATGGACATTGATCATGCACAAGGGTGGTATGAATTGGAATGTGAGCAAAGATCAATGACAAAGTAATTCCATGAAAGAAAACCTCCGGAGGACCAGATACTTACCACATTTCATCATGCCAACTTCATAACACTTCCGCAGTCGGCAGGCTTGGCAGCTTTTGCGTCTGTTTTTGTCTATAGTGCATTGGTTTGTCGCCGGACAAATATAATCATTGTGACCTGTTAGGAAATATCAGAAACAGTACATTAGAAAGAGGATCATTTAATTTATAACGCAAGGTGTTTGCTTTGTTGTTGGGTACTGATGAATTGGGCCTAACATCTGGTTGGTTACCTAGGCAACCCTATGCAGTTTTCTTGGTAGAGCTACAGAAGTGGTTTGCCATTGCCTTGTTCTGGGGAGAGGCTAGATATCGAGCCTGTAACCCTCTGTTTTCCAGGGTGTTAGCCCTAACAATGCACTACTGCCATGCACAGGTTTATTAGTGTGTTTAGACTGCATTTTTGTGTTGTAGAAGGAGACTATTTTGAATCCAAATCTTATAACATGCCCCTGCCCTTCTATTGTTTTTCTTTTAAAAAATTTATTTATACTTGTAAACAAAGAACAAAAATTATATATATAAAACATAACGTCGAGCTACCACAGAATGAGAATGAGACCTAAACACATTTCTACATGGACTAGAAAATAAGATTACCCACTTAGATTTTTTTACTTTATCAGTCTATCTTTCCTTTTTTTTTTACTTGGGGAAGTTTCATAATAAAAAGCATAGTGACAGTTGATCTATCTATCTATCTATCTATCTATCTATCTATCTATCTATCTATCTATCTATCTATCTATCTATCTATCTATCTATCTATCTATCTATCTATCTATCTATCTATCCTGCCCTATACCCATAGGTTTCAGGGCTGGTAACAAGTTTTAAAACAACAGATTACAAGCAATATACATTAAAAATAATTTCAATAAAAACTCTTTAATAATCCAACATATTTAAAAGCATATACTAAATATTAAAATACTAATATCTACAGTGGGGGGAACAAATGTAACAAATCATTATCAAACAAGATCAGCAACAATAAGAACTCTTTAATTCAAAGCAGACATCAGTTGAACACCAGACACAGGGATGTCCTAAAGCAGTGATGGCAAACCTTTTGAGCTCGGTGTGTCAAAATTCACAAGAAAACCTAGCTTAACTCGGGTGCTGTGTCACTTCCAGAAATATCCATAATTTTGTGATATTTGTAGCTCTAGTAAGAAAGTTATATTTTTGATCTATGTATTTTATTAAAAGCAAAAATGAATAATTCTTTACATTTGCTAAATCTTCAATTGAAAGTTGGTATTTCGTACACTTCAAGAACAAGCAAGCACTACATGCCCAGGTGCCAGAGTGACCAGGTGTGTCACCCAAAAGGGCTTGGCGTGTCACCTGTGACACGCGTGTCATAGGTTGACCATCACCGTCCTAAAGGTTCAAATAAGGGAAATGTTGAGGTAACCAGCGGATGAGAATCCTTAACCAGTCTTTCACAAATTTCTGAGTCTTTTTGATGTTTATGAAGAACTTCAAAACAGTGGCTTCCTTGTTTGATATACATATTTCCTGCCCTTCCATTGCTCTGTACTGAGTAGCGATTAATTCATTAACCAGTTTGGTCTAGCGGTTAAGGAGCCAGGCCCGGCCTTGGAATACTGGATTTGATTCTGCCCTCCTCCATGAAGCCAACTCTCAAACCATGCCCACTCACCCAATAATATATTCTAGAATATACCTGCAACATATCCGCTCTGAAAGTGTCAAATCTGCCTGAATCCGCTTTGAATCTGCTCTCAAACCATGTCAAATTCACTCTGGATCCTATCGAATATGGCGTGAACAGTCAGCTAGCTCCTTGGAGCCTGTGCTGATAATGTTTTTAGCTCATCAGGTGATAATGGTTTATGGAAATAGATATGTAGGACCTTTAGTGTGGTTTTTCTTTCTTCTTCAAGCTTTAAAAATTGGTTCTGTGTGAGCACGTTTTTTATGAGAGGAAAAGTTATGATAGGGGTGATGAGGGAAAGGGGGTTAGAAATACCTTATATGCCTTTTTATGAGGGAAAGGGGGTTAGAAATACCTTACATGCCTTTTAATTAAAAAAAATAGTTTATTTGCATAATAATCAAAGAAAAAGTCCAAGCCCAGTCTATATCATTCAAGTCAAGAAATTCAGCTTTCATTGCAAAACAAAATTGACTCTGTCTCTGCATTGTGCATATTGACATTTGCAAATTTTCCACCCAGAGCCAAGGGCAAACATGGGAAATCTTGTTGGGCTACATACCTAATGCATAATGTTTTCAGTCCAGCTTCAGTCCTCTTTAAGAGTGAAACACATCAGCAAAGTGAGATGCTGTTTTCCTGCTGAAGCCAGGCACGTGGCTGGCCAATGGGGAGGCGTACTGCGCACACACGCAAAACATGCTGGGCCCCGGCAGCCAGGATCAGCCTGGCTGCCTGCAGGTAAGGAGGGGAATGCACATGGACGCGACCCAGGGTGGGTAGGGAGTGGGTAGGGTGAAGCCCCCCCCCCAGCCCGAGAAGCAGCGATGGTGGCTTCTGGGACGAGGGTGAGCCCAGGGAACGGAGGCCCCCGGTTCCCCATGCCTGGCTCCAGAATGGCCAATTGGTGAAGCCAGGGGGAGGGCCTTGGGAGAACGGATTGGGATGGGTGCTGTGCATCCGCACTGCACCCACACCAAATCCGTTTCCCAATCCATCCTCCCCACGCGTGTGCGGATGCAAAGGGTCCACTAGATCTACCTGCAAGGATGGATTGCCAAAAAACGGATCTTATAGATCCGTTTTTTGGCGGGCCAGTGTGGAAAGGGCCTAAAGCAGTTAAGGCATTCAGAATTTTACATTCAGATCTAGAGAGTCAGGACCTGAGGACAATCTGCATTTGGCCCTGTAGGTCACAACAGGGTAACACCTGGGCAGGTACATCTGCATTTGCAGGAGGCGTTTACAACCCAGAAAGACCTCCTGCCTTACAAGGTGTTACAACATGCATCTCAACCCTAACTATTCCTGTCCCATTCCTTACCTTTTCTGTCCAACCATTTTCACCATCTCCTGTGGGAGGGGTCATCTGAGGAGCTATTCCAGCACGCTGCCACCTCAGCTAACTCCAAGCATGACAACATGTGCGTGGAGTGCCATCATTGCCGTGGTGACAGTGCTGGACTTCAGCTCCAAAATGGTGGCTCCCTGTTGGCCATGAGACACATGTTCGGATGCAGATAAGTCTTCTGGTGCAAGGGCTTATTGTAATGCGTACTAACATTCTCTACTTGAGAACGCTAGCACACGTTAGTCTGTCACACACACAAAAACACCCCTGGTCCTCACTTAAGTGTGTGGATGCTTAAGTTCAGACCACTCAGCTGGGTTCACACTGTAGTCGCTAGTGGAGTCCCCAACTGGACCACCAGCACTTACAGTGTGGATGGTTTGACCACAGAACTTGTGACAGCAATTTCTGTTGTGTCCTCAGGTGTTGCCATGGTGATCATGGTACACAATTGTGCAACTGCGTCTGCCTTGTCCCCTCACAGATTTACAACCAGAAATAGGTTTGGATTCTGCTGAGTGAGAGCCTACAGCCATTCTGGGTCAGGGCAGCTCTGAGACACTCTGGGACATTTCCAGATGTTCTGGAACAGTGGTGGTGATGAGCTGTACAGACACACAGTCCTAGGGATGGCTAAAGCTGCTCCTCCAAGGAAATTATGAACAACCCCTCAGTAGACTATCAACTAGACTTCACTACATTTTATTAAATTTTCGGCTTAACTGACTTGCCCCATGGTGCAAATGCCAGGGAGGGAAAATCTAGTAAGACCACGAAAATCCATATTGTCCGATTTTTGGTAAATCTTTCTGTACACATAACAGTTGTGGAGGGAAAGCTGCTTATAACCAAAGGTCTCCTGGAAAAAAGATTAAAATGTTAGTCTAATAGGCTTCTGAATTTATGTCATGGCCTTCAAAAGGTCACGCTGTCCAATTCTAAAGTACAGGTGACCGGTATGTCAGGTAAATATTTTGCTTCCCTTAAATAACAAACTCACTGTATCCATTCTTAAATCAAATCTAATCTAATCAGATAAGCTCTACAGTCTCAGCATAGAGGGATATTACAGTCTTATTCAGTCACACAAAAGTTCTGTTGACTTAATCCACTGAGGGGAAACCTGGTACAGAACTCTGGACACAAAACACAATTCTGTACAAAATTATTTCTGAAAAGACTCACTGAACTCAGCAGGCAAGAAGGCAAAATGACATTAAAATGTTATCTAGAAGGGTGTTTTTTTTTAAAAAATAATCAATACTAGGGATGTACACGAATATTTGTAACATTTGAAATTCAGCCAAATTCGGACATTCGAACTTGAATTGAATGTTACAATATTCATATGCTAACATTCAAACAAATACAAATGTTTCTGGACGTTCATACAAATAGTTCGGACATTCGTTAAGCTGGAGAAACATATCATATCAGATACGTATCTATCTGTATGAGTTACGTATCCATTCATATCAGATACGTATCTATTTATATTAGATACATATCTATCATATCCATTCATATCAGATACGTATCTATTTGTATCAGATATGTTTTGAATGTTCATACAAATATGTACAAATAGATTCATATCGAATGAAATTTTACCACATTCGAATGTGATCTGTTCATACGAATATGGATTTTCAAACATTCGATTCATTTTGAATTGAATGCCAAAAAACATTTGTGCACATCCCTCAGTACATTAAGAAGTTGGTGATTGATTAATTGAAGTCAATCTAGGTTTAATTGGTGGATCAGAGACAGAATGGCTCACTTGATTTTTCTTACAGCAATGTTGATTCCATTATTAAATACCAGCAGGTTCTCAACAGAATATTTCAGCCTGTTTTGCCCATGTTCAATGGTCCCATTATTCAATTCCTCTTCTTTTTTGAATACATTATTCCTTAGCCAATGAGGGCCTTTTCACATGGTGGGAGTTTTCTCACGCACTGCAGGCCTAAATCAAGTAACCTGGCCCATGGTGGGCCGACTAACAGTGGCATGCACTGAGGACCATTCACATTATGAGGCCCCACCTTTGGAGGCTGGGAAAGAAAGTTGCCAGCCAGGGCTGTCTTATGGAGGCCTGCCCACGTACTTCTTCCAGGCTGGAGAGACAGGCAGGATGCCTCTAAAGTCCATTTGCTGGGAATTGAGGGCAGGTAAAGGTTTTGCCCTTGCCTTCTGTTTGAGATGCGTATAAGCAAATGGTGGCTCACTGGGTCAGATGGGATGCTGGACTAGATGGGCTGTGGCCCATCCAGCAGGGTTCCTCTTATGTTTTGATGTTCTTACTTTCAGGTGCCCAGGGTAAAGGTGCTGGGCTCTCAGCTGTGGTCTGCTACACCAGCTGGAATGCTGCATGAACTGTGTAGAAGTGTTCTACAGTTGGAGCAGATTATGGTGCCATTTTTGCATTGTGGCACACTCCAGTGACTTGGCCAATGTGTACACAGTGCTTTACCCAGAGCCATGGATCCTATAGACCAGACCGCAGTGTGAAGAAGACACTCCAGAGAGGCTGCTGGGCCAATCTACCAGCTCAGTGTGAACACAGCTTTTTATTTGATTGCTGCATGTGGAATCCTTGAGTCACAGAGCTTGAAGGGGCCATTTAGGCCAAGGGTGCTCAGTTGTGGCCCTCCAGATGTTCTTGACCTAAGCATGTTTTGATATAACTATTACAATTTTAGCTGTTTTTATTATCCATTTTATTAACCACTGAAGAGACACAGTCAAGCACCCCTGGCTTTGGCCATCGTCCAATCTCCTCCTTCAGAGACTTGATGGATTCGGTGCTAACTCTAGAATACTGGGCCACACCTACCATCATCCCTGCCTAGGCTGGCGAAAACTGATGGGAATTGCAAACTGCTAACATCTGGCAGGCTTCCCATTCCCATTCCCTCCAAAGGATTCCTCCAAAGATTCCTGAAGAAACTCTTCCCATACCTTGAATACTTCTTTTGAAGAATGCCTTACAGCCTTCGCATGACCAAACTCCGTAGTGGTATCCTGAGGCGTAGTCACTGCACACAGCACAGAAATGTGCATCTCTTTTTGAGCCAGGGATGGTTGTGGTGGGACTGGTACAGTCACTCCCATTGGCTTTCCTTTTCAACGTTTCCCTGGAACCAGAGGAGTAGAAGAAAAGTTAGGAGACAGGAAAGTGAAAGGAAGGGCCTGTCTGCTCTTACCTTCCAGGAGTAGTGACAGCTGCTCCCTGGAAGGCCCATCCACACACGACACTAGCCACTGTCCCAGAGCTCATTCCAGCTGCGATGGTCTCTGCTAGCTATGGACAAGTAAAATCTTGTCCACAACTGGACCAGAAACAGACTGTGAGCTTCCAGTCAGTAGCATTCACACCATCTTCCAGGTACGAAGCTGTAAATAAGAACTTAAGAGGAGTCCTGCTGGATCAGGCCACAGCCCATCTAGTCCAGCATCCCGTCGCACACAGTGGCCCACCAAATTCTCATGGGCATCTCAAGCAGAGACGAGGACAAATCTTCTCCTGCTCTCGAATCCCAGCAAATGGCCTTAGAGGCATCCTGCTTGTCTCCCCATCCTGAAAGATGCACCTAGGCATCCATTCTAGTAGTCATTGATACATCTGTCATCTGTCATTTTTATCTCAGCCTTTAATCTAAAAAGCTCCAAGAGTGGGAGTGGAGAGTAAACAGCATGCTTCCAGGACCAAAGCAAGTGCTGTGGCCATAAACATGCCCAAATCCACCTTGCCTTAGGTGCTTTCTGCACTGGGTCTCATTCCAGATTGTATTCTGGGATATGAGCCTGCTGTTCAGTGCTCGTGCAGACTATAGCACGTCATGTCCAGGATTTGCTGTTTTCTACACTAGCATGCAGATAGCAGACCCTTATTCTGGGATACAATCTGGCACAGAACACAGGGCCTGTTTGCACTCGGCTGTATTCTGGAATATATCCCAACACAGGGGGTCTGTTGTTCACATGTTAATGCACACTCTGGCGGGTCACACCTGGGGCCTGCTGTAGCCTGCACTAGTATGTGGACAGCAGGCCCCTATTCTGGGATATATAAGAACATAAGAGGAGCCCTGCTGGATCAGCCCATCTAGTCCAGCATCCTGTCACACGTAGTGGCCCACCCATTGCTCATGGGCATCTCAAGCAGAGACAAGGGCAAACCTCCTCCTGCTCTCGAATCCCAGCAAATGGCCTTAGAAGCATCCTGCTTGCCCCACCAGCCTGAAGGATGTACTTAGGCATCCATTCTAGTAGCCATTGATACATCTGTCGTCCATATTCCAGAATAAAGCCAAGTGTGAACAGGCCTCCAGGTGAGTCCTGTACAAGTGAAAGGGGAGAGTTTCCACAGAGTGAGGCATTCTGGGTAGACAGAGAAAGTCTGGGATGGTTTCACACTTGCTTCTAAGCTTCAGATAAAAGGAGAACATGAAGTAAAAGTGCAGGATTTCCTCCGCTCCCCTTTTTAAGTTCCTTTCCAACTCAAGGAAAGTTGTGCCTATCACCCTTATAAGAAATGCTTTTCCTAAAAGAAAAAGAAAAACATTAAAATGGCCTATGCTCGTTTAATCAAGGAAAGAGGGTGGGGGCTCTGTTGGAGTTCATACCCTCCCCATCTTTGAACTTTAATTTAAGTTATAATTCATGAATTCTCAATACCACAATCATTGTTTCCATGGCAATAAATTAATGTCAGGAACACAGCATTAAGACACCACCACAGAAATTAAACGCGAGGCGCGCCACTGCTATGCGCAGGAGAAGGCGCGCAAAAGCAGACGCATTGGAAGCCGCAAAATGACTCCTTACACTTGTCCCTAAAAAAGAAAGGAGGAGTTCACATCAAACCTTGAGGCTAATGAGCCCTTTTCAGGCCTGACAAAGATTTTCTCAAAACTGCCAGACTATAATACATAGAAGAACTCTGGTAGCCATGACAGCAGCAAAACTGTCAGCTCATCTTGCTATCAACCTCCCTTTACCTCAAAAGAAACCAGACTAGTGCTTACCTGGTGCCTTCTCCGCCCCGTTGGGTTCGCACACCAACACTGTGAGGTAGGGCAAAGCCCAGTGACACTGGGCCAAGTGACACTTGTCCTGACAGTCCAGGCGGGGTGAGCTCCCGGATGAAGGATCTGCACTTGAAGGAACCATTTCTTAACCAGAAATGGTTCCTTCCATGCAGGAGCTCACCCCCATGTGGACCAGACATGGTGCAGGTTGAACTACACCACATGTGAACAGACCTTTCCCGAGCACCAGAGTTGGTAAGGCTCCGGACGCAGCATGCGCACCTCTTCTGGATTGGGAGGGGTGCTGGAGGAGCCCATGACTCGCCATGCAAGCATGCTGACATGGCGCATCATGTAGTTGTCCTGGTGACAGCGCCACTAGCACCAGGATTTGGGCAGGGCTGCCATCTGGGCAGCCATTCATGTTGCAGGTGAGCTTTGGGGAGAGTTAAATACGCACTGAGCATCTGCAAGTGCAGATGTCTGTTGCATACTTGGGTCATTTTGACCTTTGTTTACCAGGGGCTGGAAGCAAGGCCAAGAAGGCCCATTGTCTCAAGCTGGCCTAGTCAGAGAGGCTTCAGACCTGGATTTAGTCCCAGAGATATCACAAACATCACATATGCTCCAGTGTATAGTGAGAGGGCTTTTCTGCACTTACCTTTGGCCCAGAACAAGGGGCGACCAAGTCCTCTTCAGCGCCTAATGGGTCCACATACTCATTCATATCTGTGAGGCCTCGTCCACCATTCATACGCTCCATCCACACTGGACTAGGTGTAATCCCAAGGAGGGAGATCCTGATTACCAGCAGACCTAACTAAACAGGTCAACCAGTGGACCAGTGGACCCCATTCTGGAAAACCAGCACTGGGTTTTCCAGCAATAGTAAAAAGAGCTTTTTTGGGGGGGAGGATTAGTGAGTCTATGGAGGGGTTACCTTAAATACATGAGGCAATCCGACCACAGCAGTGCCATAACGGTGCTATATCCCTCCCATCCAGATGGGGCCCTACATGCATTCGTACCCCTTCAGAATTGCTAAAGATGCAGGAACGCTGCCTTCTTTTTCTTCTGCTCCCCCACCCCATGGCAGCCTCAGCCAATGGAAGATGGATGCATTATTACCTGTGAATGGGGAGCACATGGTCTCCAGCTCTTGCTTCACACCAAGGGCTTTTGGGCTGCTCCGCATACAACATGGATGACTGGCAGTGTAACGTCAAAGGGGAGATGTGACCAGGGCCGGACCATAGCATGCCCGGGCTTCCTGTCTGCCGGAGGGTGGCGCTTTCGGAATCACCGAAATTTCCAGGGATGTTGTAGTTCATCACAGCGGCGGGGCTGTAGAACGCCATGGTGGAATAGTCGTGCCTGCTTTCCATGTATGAGGAAGGGATGTAAATGGGGCTGTGCTCTACGGTCAAAGCGGACTGGCTGCAGCTAAAAGGGACGGGGGACCCAAGCTCAGAGATGGAGCTCTTCGCATCTCCTTTGCTGCAGCTGAGGTCCTGGATGGGCGGCAACTGAGAAAACTCCTTGTGGGACGACGCGCAGAGAGACATGCTGGAGCGAGGTGGACGGCCAACGCTGCTTCCACAGAGAGTCTGTGCAAACCATTTAATCTGGAAAACAGAAATGTTAAATTTGCAAAAAATAACTGGGGGAGGGAATCTCCTTTCTTTACTGCACAACTGTAGCACTGAAATGCAGGTGCGGTATTCCTCCAGACTTCGGTGCAGGGAGTTGGTGATAATTGCTGTCTCATGAACTGTGTTCTGAATCTCACTTCAAATATAGAGTAAGGCTGCCTCTTAGACAGCTGGGCATGCGCCGGCAATCTGGCTTTCCCCCCGCCACTTCAGAAGCGTTCACTTCCGAAATGGTTTAAAGGGAAAAGCCAGATGTAAGAGCTGATTTTTCAGGTCTTACATCTGGGTCGGATTTCGGCAGCAAAACCGGTTTAAGCAACCGGTTTTGCATGCTGATGTGCAGACGTGTCGTCCTCAAAGGGACCCTAATTCCATTCACTTTGCGGAAGCCATGTCCTAATCCTTCCCACATCTGGCTCTAATTCCGGTTTTAGAGCCTGTGTGGAAAGGCCCTTTATGTTCTAACTAGCCTTTATTGTGCAAATAAAATGGAAAGAGTAATTTCTAGGGATGTGCACAAATATTTGTAACATTTGAAATTCGTCTGAATTTGACCAATTTCAGACTTTCAAATTCTAATCGAATGTTAGCACGTTCAAAGATTGACATTGAAATTCGAATCAAATGTTTTGATACATTAGTATGAAGCTTCATACGGGATTCATATAGGATTTGTATGCATTTGTATGGGATACCACATTGAAGGGGGATCTATCTTGCATTCAATTCGATACAAATTATAGACAAAAAAAATTCGTGCGCATACCTAGTAATTTCCCTGCGCAAATTTCTTTGGAAGATAGACATGCTATGCAATTCTAAATATAATTTAACTAAAAGTTCCATTGCTAGAGGGAGGATGGTTTCTGAATGTAATACAGTGCATTTTTTATCCAATCTCTTTCAATCTGTTTGCTGCACCTTTAATTAACTTTCATCTAACTAAGTTTTCTTTGGCTAATCTAACTCCAGAGACAAAAGCAAAAATTTCAATTTCAATCCATTTCTCAATTGACAGTAAGATCAGGGGCACATATACGTGAGAGTCAAGAGCAGTAGGAAACAGTGACTGCGTTAAACCTCCCTGGATTTTTTTTTAAACAATATTGTGGCAGCATGCTGCATCAGGTGAGCCTGCAAAGTCCTTGGAAGCACAGCTAAATAAAGCAGCACCACTTCAGAGACATTCTACCACCCGAACTCAAGATAAAGGTAAAAAACAGTGATTAAACAGAGAAAGTCTCCACTTGGCCCCATAATGAAAATGATGCTGCATGCTAGGGGAAATGGCCATGCCAGAGAACTCAATAATCACCCTGTGAGCCAGTTTGGTCTAGTGGTTATGGTGCCAGACTCTTATCTAGGAATACCGGGAATCCTTCATGAAGCCAGCTGGGTGACCTTGGGCTGGTCACAGCTCTGTTTCTGAGCTCTCACAGCCCCACCTACCTCACAGGGTGTTCTGTTGTGGGGAGAAGAATAGAAAAGCTGCACCCCATGGCAGTGCAGACAATAGCATATCCCAGGCAAAGCGGACAACAGGCCCCTGTCCTGAGATATATTACAGAATACAGCCAAGTGCAAATAGGCCTCAAAGTCTAGTCAGAACTAATTGCCCGTTGAATCCATCCAGATCTTCTGTCAAAGTCAATGTACCCTTCTGAAAATTAAAAATCCAGCAGGAAAAGTTAAAATTATTTTATCCTCTTTGGCTCAAGGAGATGCCACCTCATACACTAGAAGCATTCTGCATTGGAGATTTACCCCCTTTTTCCATGTCAAAGATCCGGATCTTCAAGATGCTGCCAGTATACTCTAGCATCTACCTTTTGCACTGCTTCTGTGAGAAGGAGGTGTGGGGTGAGACAAAATCATATTACCCCATTGCCTGGTTGCTGTGGGATGCTTGATGTGCATGGCTGTTGCCACAGGGAGGCAATTGCCACTAGTACAACAGTGTTCACACCTACCTGATACAGGGAAGCACCTGGTAACTTTGGGAGGAGGAGAACCTTGCCATCCCTCCGGGGTGGTGATCTAGTGGTGGCAGCCTAGACCACTCTGCCCTCCAGATGACTCTCCAACCTGAATGGGCCCCAATAATTTGGAGCTGCTTCCTAGCAGGACTGGGTCTCTCTTGTCAGATGTTCTGGACAAAACCTGAGGCCTTTTCACATTACAGCCGGAACGGCTGTAATGCACTTCGGCTAAGTCAGTTTGGGATGGTTTCCCCATTCACACATAGGCAGGAAAGAACGCATTTACATGCCTTCCTCCCTGCCTATGTGCGAATGCTCAAACCATCCAGAAGTGACTTAGCCGGGAAAGGCCGGCCAGCGGCGGGGATGCCTCCTCCAGACCTGCCCGCCATTGGGTGGGAGCACCCAGCGGCGGGCGGCCCTGTCAGGCGGCTTTCCCCAGTTCCCGCCAGCTGTACGAGACTGGGGGCGGCTGTTGATGTTCCAGGGGATGTGGGACCCCTAGGTAGACCAGACCCTGTGGGTCAGGATTACCGGTATCCCACCTCCCCTGGCCCACCGTGGCAGATTGCGAGACTCTGCAGGGTCTAGCCACCTCAATGGGGGTGGCTAAGCCCCACAGAGGTGCCATGGCAATTCCACCCACCCACCACCCACCCCAGGGCCTGGGGACATGCACGCATGCACACACGCATCACCTACCTCCTCGCTGTCCTGGATCTCTATGATCCGGGGCAGCCGGGAGTGCGCACCACATGCACGTGGCGCAGCTTCTGATTGGGCAGGCTCAGCGGGCCTGCACAATAGGAACCCCGGCCAGGCAAGGTGAGTGATTACCCCAGCCCCAGCCCCCGCCACCTGTTTTGGCTGATTTTCGGCCCTAGTGCAGAGCACCCTAAAACAGTAAATGCAGAACGGCGTCTTCTTTCTTCAGTGGTAGTAACAACCCTGAGATCACATAGTCTACCCTTCAGCCTCCTCAATTCAAACATGGCCTAGGTGCACGTGCCACAACTATACTAACTTTGTCCCTCCATGACACACATTAAGATACATTTACTAATTGTAAATGTCCTCCTGATAGAGAGCAGCCCAGTTTTATTTTTCTGCAGAAGACCCATCAGCCACGGAATGTCAACAAACACTCAACCTCCTTTCTTCTCCAACAGCTATCTAGCTCCTGGCACCTCGAAAGCTAGGGGAGTTACCATCTACATCAATGAAAATGCTTTTCCTCCCTGAAGTCATTAAGCAAGTCTGCAGAGATGGTTTTCTGTGTATCTCAGGAACACTCTTTGATAAGCAGCTCAACCTTGCATCAATCTATGCTCCCAGCACTGGCCAGCTAAATCTCCTTCCTAACTTCTTAGCTTCACTTCCGGTGACCTCATTATCAGTGGAGACTTCAATGTCATGGTAAAAGCAAGCCTTGGTTGTAAACAGCTCAGCACCCAGCCAGTTCAGATCTATTGCCTGCTGCACAATCTGTTTTTTGAGAAAGTTCAGCTCTCTGACTCCATCAGGCTTCTTCTGCCCACCAGCAGAGAATTTTCTTTCTTCTCCACTCGCCATAATTCTTACTCTACACTGAACTACATTTGACTACTTCCAGTTATTTATTTATTTGTTTGTTTGTTTGTTTGTTATATTTCTATCCCGCCCCATACCCGAAGGTCTCTGGGCGGGTTACAACCTTAAAACAGCAGATTACAACAGAATATACATTAAAAGACTTTTTAAAAATTCAACAACTCTAAAACAATACACATTTAAATGACAGTGTCTAACCTGGGTGGGAAATATAATCAGCTCAGCCAAAGGCCAGGGAAAAGAGGTGCATCTTCACCACCCTCCTAAATATATATAAGGAAGGGGCAAGATGACCTCCAGGGGGATGCTATTCCATAGTCTAGGGGCCATCACAGAGAAGGCTCTTTTCCAGGTGCCCACCAGCCTCACTATTGAAGGTGGTGGGACAACCAGGAGGGCCTCACTACTTGATCTTAAGGCACAGGCAGGTCGGTATGAGAGATTTTTTTGACCCAAAATCAGCCTCTGAAACTAGGGGTGTGCACGAATGCTATTTTCGACATTAGACTCATAACAATCGAATATTCAAAAATAGAAATTTGTACGAATAAGGAAAAATGAATGTCTGGACATTTGATACAAATAATTCGGACATTCAGATCTCTACGGGTATATATGCATCTCATACGTGCCCATATGGATCCCTTATGCATCCTGTACAGATGCATACAGATGCGTACGAGTTGTGTATATACCTATCCAGATACGAATGTCCGGATTATTCATATGAATAACTCACGATATTAGTACTTGTTTGAATTCGGAAATCTGAGATGCCTGGATATTCAATTTGTATGTGAATATTTGAATTCGTCTAAATTTGTCCGAATAGTGAATATTTCAAATATTCATACACATCCCTATCTACAGCCAATGACTTTCAAATGATCTCCAACCATGGTTGGAGTCTATAATATCTGTCCCGAACCTAACCTGGCAAGGTGTGAACCGCCTCCATTATTGAGGCAATCTAGTTGCTGTGCCAGCAGCACCAACTTGAGGCCTACTCTCACGAGGGCAATCGGAACATTTGTAGGACGTCCAGGGACCGAGCATATTCTCCGCTGGGCGGGTGGTTCCGTTCGGAACCGCCCCAGCCCAGCATAGGGCACCCACACGCATTCCGGGTATAGAGCATGAAATCGTGCTCTACACCCGGCCCAGGGCGTTCCTGGCCATCCCCAGCCATCCCGCAGCTGGTCAGGGGGAGTGCATTTGCACACTCCCTCCCTGACAGCTCCAAGCCTCGCCTCCGGCTGCCCCAATTGGACAGGCCAGTTGCATACTTTCCCCAGGTTCCTGCGGGTTCTAGGGGACTGGATCGGGTCCCCTAGGGCCCACAGGAAACCCCCCCTGGGCATCCCCCTGGGCATGGGCCTACACAGGGACACACGAGAGAGAGGTACCTACCTCATGCTCGCCAGGTTCCAAAGTGGCGAGCCGGGCCAGGAAGCTACGCGACCGGCCTGCCCGTTCCTGGGTCGAATTTGACCCAATGGGGGGCAGGCCTGGGAGTTGTGTCCCACCTCTGTGCTAGGCTTTTCAAGCTAGGCCACACGGGGAGGGATTCCCCTTTCACACCTACCTGCCTAGGTGTGAATGGGGAAAGCGTCCCTGAGTGGCCTAGCCTTACTGCATTAAAAGCCTTTCGGCTGTGGTGCGAAAAGGCTTTTGCTTGCACAGCTTCATTGCTGGGGAACTGGAGGACCCAGCATAAAATGCGCCTCCACTGCCTGGTCACGTGCTCTATCTGCACTTCTTCTGCCTGGAAGTCATGACTGCTCTACTGCTATATGCGCGGGGGGAGCTCCTGCAGATGCAGAACTGCTTCTGGTAAAGAAGCGGCTCCACATAAGACAAATGCACTGTCTGGGAGTGCCAAAGACCCAATTGTGCAAATCCTATTTGCACTTGGCTTTATTCTGGATTTGCACAAATGCATACATTCGTACACAAATTGAATGTTACGAAATTTGTACATTCGAATACTAATGTATTGGATCATTCATACAAATAGTCCGTACATTTGTTAAAGTGGGGATACGTATCAGATACATATTGATACATATTTGTATAGGATACGTATCCAATACAAATACATTGGTATAGGATAAGTATCTGGTATGTATGTGTTTGTATAGGATCCGTATTCAGAATCTGTATGCATTCGTATCGCATATTCGTACGAATGTGTACAAATGCATTCTTATGGAATAGAATACTACCACATTTGAAGGGGATCTAGTTGAACAAATATGGATTTTTAACATTAGTGCACTTCCTATTCTGGAATATATCCCAGAATAGGGACGTGCTGTCCACATGCTAGTGCAGGCTACTGCAGACCCCAAATGAGACCTGCCAGAGTTCGTGTTGGCATGTGGACAACAGAACCTTATCCTGAGATAGGCCCAAGTGCAAACAGGCCACAGTTTAAGGATCCGCCTAGTCTAGATCCTGGGCCAGTCTGGATGGCTTTAGGGTAGGGTTAGACAAATTTATGGATGACGGATGTATCAATGGCTACTAGAACGAATGCCTAGGTGCATCCTTCAGGCTGGGGGGGGGGGTGGAACTGGGGTGCTTCTAAGGCCATCTGCTGGGACTCGAGAGCAGGAGAAGGTTTGTCCTTGTCTCTGCTTGAGATGCCCGTGAGCATTTGGTGGGCCACTGTGTGCGACGGGATGCTGGACTAGATGGGCTGTGGCCTGATCCAGCAGGGCCTCTCTTATGTTCTTATCCTCATGTTAATGCAGATAACAGAGGCCCATACTCCACTGGTCCTGCTCCATAAATCCTGGACAGAGCCAGATCTGGAATGCACAGTAGCCATGGATTCCAGGAACAAGTGTCCAGAGAAATAAGCCCATATTACTATTTTGGGATTTCACCCCAAAATCTTGGGACTATGGGTGTTTTTCCACTGTCAGAAAGTACCCATTTGTGCACCCACTGAGGACCCATTTGGGTGTAAGCCGGATGATCCCATTTCCACCATGGCACCCATTTGGGACCCGATTGTTTCCACTGCCGCTGGGGAAATCCAGATCAAATGGGTACTTTCTGGCCTTTAATCCAGATTTTCTGTAGACCCCATTAATGGGGTCTACAATGGGGTCTTCAGGCAGAAAATCTGGATTAAAGGGAGCCTATTTCCACGCTTGTGTGGCAATGGGGTCTAGAGGAGGCTAGGGGGAGGGGACACCCATGGGGGGGAGCCCCAAAACCTAAGCTTCGAAGTCATTTTGAAGTCACTTCGAAGTCTGTGCAAAATAGCTCCAGAGTGTCTTTGAAGTCTGTGCTGATCTTCAGAGTGAACTTCGAAGTGACTCCGAAGTCACTTCAAAGTTCACTCCGAAGATCAGCACAGACTTCAATGGAGCTGTTTTGCACAGACTTCGAAGTGACTTCAAAATGACTTTAAAGCCACTTTAGAGGTTGCACCCCCTGTCCCCCAAACAACTGGGGTGACAAGCAGACCCCTCATGGGTAGATCTGGGTTTCCAAATGGGTGCTCCGGTGTTTCCACAGCAGTTAGGCTAGCACTCATTGCTACTGGGTGCTAGACCACCCTTGGAAACACATTGGGTACTTCCCTTAATCTGGATCTACTAGATCTGGATTAAGTAATGTACCCATTCCTTAGATCCGGATCTTCCAACACCCTATGTTAGGATTGCCGTGGGTCTGTGTTGCAATCTCAGGATTCTGTGAGGATGATACCCCGTTTTCAGCCCTGTCTGGACACAGTCTAAGTTTCTTCCAAGCGGCATCAGAGCCTGGTGCTGGGCAAAAATAGTCCACACTTCCCAAGCTACGTTGAATACATTGTAGTTTATTTTATTATTGATTTTTATTCTGTGATTCTGCAGTAGCTGAGCTGACAGATAACAGAATATTGTCACGCCAAACCTATCGTCTGTTATCTCACTTACCTGCAATATGAACTAAGAACATCTGTCTTCTGTGCCAGATGCTGCTTTCTGTAGAAGACTTTCCAGGGATTAGAAACACACACCATGGCCCTGTCCCCAAGCAATTTAAAGTCTTCTAAAACTCTTCTTTTGTCTCTGAGCGCCCCCATGCCAGGGTTTTTAACGAACTTCCAGAGCTACAAAATGAGGAAAACCCGCAACAAAAGAAGTGCCCTTTAAATAAGACTTTCAGAGGTCTTTTTGGAAGTTGCGGGTTTTCCTCGCAACATTTACCTTGGGGACGCTCCGTGGCAAAAGGGGCGGGGATTGTTGCCTGCACACACAGCAGTAACACAAGCAGCTTCGCTTTCTAAAGCTCAGAACTAAAGAGCCAGAATCACGCAGAATTGCAGTATTGTTGCAATCGCTATGAGGTGTGAAATGGGTGGATTATTGCTAGGGGTGGATTTTGACAGCAATAACAGGGAAAGTGGTGAGTGAATGAGCGATCGTGCGCTGGACAGGGTGGATTTTGACAGCAATAACAGGGAAAGTGGTGAGTGAATGAGCGATCGTGTGCTGGACAGGGTGGATTTTGACAGCAATAACAGGGAAAGTGGTGAGTGAATGAGCGATCATGCGCTGGACAGGGTGGATTTTGACAGCAATAACAGGGAAAGTGGTGAGTGAATGAGCGATCATGCGCTGGACAGGGTGGATTTTGACAGCAATAACAGGGAAAGTGGTGAGTGAATGAGCGATCGTGTGCTGGACAGGGTGGATTTTGACAGCAATAACAGGGAAAGTGGTGAGTGAATGAGCGATCGTGCGCTGGATAGGGTGGATTTTGACAGCAATAACAGGGGAAAGTGGTGAGAGTGAATGTTTGCCGGCACAAGAAGCCATGTCGGGGGGGTGGAAGATCTGGGAGACGAACAGAGAACCGATGGCTGTTTTTCCTTTGGACTTGTCAGGGATTGTCTTCCTGGTTGTGGCCGCGCCAAGCGCAGTCCCTCCCCATTCCCCCTGGCACCCTATCAACAAGAGCAGGGGCGGGGAGAAAAAGATGCACGCAAAGAAAACAGGGATCCTATGGGGACGGAAGGTGCGTTAAAAACGCACATTTTGCTGAGCCTCATGCGGACGCTTATTCCTGATTTGCGTGGCACGTTTAAAGTCCACTTCAACAGAGTGACAGTAGAATGACAGTAGAGAAGTAAATAAGTCTTTTGGGGACGCAGCCCCACTGTACTTTTGTCATTATGCTTTAACAGTTTCTTTCATTTAAGCATTTTTTTTTAGTCTCAACAATGTTTTGCTGCCAGATATTTTCTTGCCAGGCTTATGTGCTGTTATCTTGCTTAGCTGCATTGTACACCAAGAACATTTATTAATGATTAATTGATTAAGAGTATTTATTCCTGATTTCAACGCACTTTTCATTTTGGGTCAGGAAGGAAAAGAGAAGAAGAATTTCCAGGATTACAAAAGAAATGATGTAACTCTCCTAGTGGTTCCATCACCTCATGGAATCCTTAGAGCTGCCACCAGACAGAGGGCTTTTTTGGTGTTGGCCCCTGGCTTTGAAACAACCTTCCCCCAAGCAAGCAAGCATCTATTGTAGATGTTTTCCTAAGACAACCTGCAGGGGGAAGTCACTTCGAAGTCTGTGCAAAAGAGCTCCATTGAAGTCTGTGCTGATCTTCGGAGTGAACTTCAAAGTGACTTCGGAGTCACTTCGGAGTCACTTTGGAGTCACTTCGAAGTTCACTCTGAAGATCAGCACAGACTTCAAAGACTCTCCGGAGCTATTTTGCACAGACTTCGAAGTGACTTCAAAATGACTTCAAAGCTTAGGTTTTAGGGCTCCCTCCCCAAGGGTGCCCCCTCCCCCTAGCCTCCTCTACACCCCATTGCCACACAAGCGTGGAAACAGGCTACCTTTAATCTGGATTTTCTGCCTGAAGACCCCATTAATGGGGTCTACAGAAAATCCAGATTAAAGGCCAGAAAGTACCCATTTGATCCAGATTTCCCCAGCGGCAGTCTAAACCATCGGGTCCCAAATGGGTGCCGTGGTGGAAATGGGATCATCCGGCTCACACCCAAATGGGTGCAAAAGTGGGTACTTCCTGACAGTGGAAAAACACCCGTTGTTCTATAGCCGACTCAGGGCAGAAACCTCTGTCTGTGATTGATCTGGACATAGCTAATACAGGGCCTTTCCGCACTTGGCCCCATAGTCACTGTGGGCTCAGCTTCAGGAAGGAGCTTTCACGCGAGAAGGAGTCATTTCCTAACCAGAAACAGTTCCTTCTGAGCAGAAGCTTCCCCCATGGAGACTACACCAAACATGCAACACCAGCGCATTTACTAGAGCTGGGCACAAACATTCAAAATTCGATCAAATTTGTCTATACATTCAAATTTAAACAAATTTTGAATCTTTTCAATCATTCATACGAACTATCAGGACATTTGTATGCGTAGGGATACGTGCCTATTACATATGTATCCGTGCGCATCTTGTTCGTATCCATATGCATTTGTACAGATACATACGGGACGAAAACAGGATGCATACGGGATAAAAACGAGGTGCGTATGAATACATATGGATTCGTACGGATGTGTACGGATGCATATGGGCACATATGAATGTTGTTGACATTAGTATCTTCAAATACAAATCGAATATTCGTAAGAATAGATACAAATTTTAAACATTTGAATTGATTTGAATCTTCAGATGTTCAATTCGAATTGAATGCCGAAAATTGAATTCGCACACACCCCTAGCACTTACCTTGGCCTCCACCGGAGCTGGTCATGTTCTTGGCAGACGCATTCACACCACTTCCAGTGCTGCTGTGTACACATGACTCAGCGCACAAGCATGCTGGCATAGTGCTTCACGGTTGTCTCAATGATGGCACTACCGTCTGCATTGGCAACTGACAATGGCAGTGTGTGGACGACCATTCACTCTTCAGGTAGGTGTTTAGATGCATTGGGAGAGGGTTTGTGTGCACTTAGCAGCCGCCAATGCAGACGCTTAGGGCCCAGATTCACTAATACTGATTAACCGAGGCAGAAAGGCCCTAAGACAGTGATGGGCAACCTATGACACACGTGTCACAGGTGACACGCCAAGCCCTTTTGGGTGACACACCTGGTCACCGTGGCACCTGGGCGTGTAGTGCTTGCTTGTTCTTGAAGTGTACGAAATACCAACTTTCAATTGAAGATTTAGCAAATGAAATTCAGCAACAAAAGTCACTAATGTAAAGAATTATTTGTTTTTGCTTTTAATAAAATACACATATCAAAAATATAACTTTTTTACTAGAGCTACAAATATCACAAAATTATGGATTTCTAGATGTGACACAGCACCCGAGTTAAGCCAGGTTTTCTTGCGAATTTTGACACACCGAGCTCAAAAGGTTCACCATCACTGCCCTAAGATAATGGGTGTTTTTCCAGTGTCACTAAAAGTACCCATTAAGTACCCATACATGGGTACGTAATGGCATTTTTATACCCATTAATGGGTACTTAATCGATACTTTTAGTGACAGTGGAAAAACACCCAAAGTTATACATCATTGTAAGGGTTTGCATAAACCCTCTTGTATACAGAAAATGAAAGATAAACTTTTGTTTTGCAAAGGAACAACCATATGTTGGATTGTATTTTATTTGATATTAATGTTGCAGAATAGCCTCTTTTTAAGCGCTAAAGAAGCCCCTGAGTGTGTTGAATAGCTGGGAACGAAAGGTTAAATAATTTCAGGGCTGGTAGTCTCAACATGGCTCTTTGCTGATAAGGAAATGTTGAACCCAGAAACACCGTTTCTAAGTATCAGAAGATAAATTCCTTTAGGTTCGTAGTATTTTCATCCACTGTCTCCGTTCAACCAGAAATGTGTGGTGTCTTTGGTCAGATTTCTCTTATATCTTATATTGAGTAAAATACCCAGAATCCACAGTTCTGCCACATCCTTATTGGGGGCAAACCAAAGTGCAGCGACTTGGTGCTTTTTGTGGATAGTAGGAAGAGGGAGGGGAAGGAGGCCAAAAGGAAAATGGGACCAGAGACCAAGAACAGAGGCCCTATTCGCACGAGGGCAAACGGAACTCATGTAGGATGCCCTGGCATGGAGCGTTCGCTCTACGCCTGGTCGCGTGCTTCCTCCCTGACAGCTCCGGGCCCCGAATCCAGCTGCCCCAATTGGCCATGCTGGTCAGATGCATTCCCCGGGTTCCTGCGGGTTCTTAACAAGTGCAAAGTAATGCACATAGGGGCCAAGAATCCAAATTATGTCTATAAACTGATGGGGTCTGAGCTTTCTGCAACACACCAGGAAAGGGATCTCAGGGTTCTGGTGGACAGTTCAATGAAGGTGTCAACCCATTGCGCGGCAGTAGCGAAAAAAGCAAATTCAATGCTGGGAACAATTAGGAAGGGAATTTGCCTCTTTATAAATCTATGGTGAAGCTACACTGGGAATATCGTGTACAATTCTGGTCACCACACCTCAAAAAGGATATTGTGGAACTAGAGAAGGTGCAGAGAAGGGGAACCAGAATGATTAAGGGGCTGGAACACCTCCTTTATGAAACCAGGCTGCAACGTCTAGGCCTCTTCAGTCTGGAGATACAGCGTTTAAGAGGGGACCTGATTGAAGTATATAAAATTATGCACGGTATAGAAAAGGTGGATAGAGAAAATTTGTTTTCTCTATCACACAATACTAGAACCAGGGGGCACTCTATGTAGCTGATGGGTAGGAGAGTCAGATCCGACAAGGGGAAGTATTTCTTCACCCAGAGGGTCATCGGCTTATGGAATGTGCTGCCGGAAGAGGTGGTGACAGCTACCAGTCTAGATGGCTTTAAGGTAGGGTTAGACAAATTTATGGATGACAGATATATCAATGGCTACTAGAATGAATGCCTAGGTGCATCTTTCAGGCTGGTGGGGGGAGGAACTGGGGCGCTTCTAAGGCCATCTGCTGGGACTCGAGAGCAGGAGAAGGTTGTCCTTGTCTGCTTGAGATGCCCATGAGCATTTGGTGGGCCACCGTGTGCGACAGGATGCTGCACTAGATGGGCTGTGGCCTGATCCAGCAAGACTTCTCTTATGTTCTTATGTAGGTGGCCGTATCGGGTCCCCCAGGGCCCACAGGCACACTCCCCAGGCACAGGCCTACACGGGTATGTGCACGTGCACAAGGTACTTACCTCATGCTCACTGGGTTCCAAAGTGGGGGGCTCGGCCGGTGGCAATTAGGCTGCCCTGGTTCCAAATGCTCTGTCCCAGGGCTTGCCTCATTGTGTTCCAAAGCCTTAGTGAGAATAGGCCTCCGGTAAACCTGAAGACAGAGGCTATTCCAGAGTCTGGGGCCATCACAGAAAAGGCTCTCCCCTGTGTCCCTACTCCCAGCACACACTTCTGAGAGAGGAGCCCTTCTCCCTGAGATCTCAATACATGAATGGCTGGGCCCGTCCATCTCCAGGGAAGACATGAAAGACCACTTCAGAGTGCTCTCTCATCAGAGTTGACTCCAGTGCCATTTTCTCACTGGGGCCCGTTCTAATACTGCATTCCATGAAGGCACAGTGTTCCATAGGAGGCACAGCTACCTGTTGGACAGGTGTACAATGCAGGCAAAGTGTTCCCTGGATACCTCATCTGGATCCTGCCAATTCTATTCCTTCAGAGGCATTGCACCAGGCAAATCTCATTGGTCTCCATCAGAGATCGGTGAGAGACTCAGTGATGCAGGATGAATGACAGGCACAGAGAGAAAATATCCATGTATCTGTCACTGGCACTTCTAGTGCCAATGGTTGCTTGGCAATAGGGCATTCCAAGCACCTGGAGGACTTCGGCTGAAAATGTGGCTCAAAGCTTAACTCGGAAGCAAGTTAAACTATTTTTGGTGGTATAATCACACTGGAGGAGAGTCCTGCTATTGCAAGATTGGAACTGCGCCATTGGAAAGCATTAAGAAAGGGCAAAAGGGGCGACAGCACATTTAAACTCAACTAGATGCTAAGCAGGCTCCGTGTTACACCCAAGTACAAAAAAGAAAAGTCATGATATTCACCGATTTCTAAAACTGCTGTGTTTTAATATTTAAAGAGGGGTTAAATTAGTCCTTTTTTCATTTCTTTATTGCAGCAGCCCAAGTGGAAACTAAACTCCTTATAATGCCTAAATATTAAAGCTTGATGGCAGGCAGCTGGGAAGTCACATTTTGGAAGAAGCAAACAGGCTTGGGAGAGAGAAGCAGGGTAGAAAGACCAACTCTCTCCTCCTCCTCCTCCTCCTCCTCTTCCTCCTCCTCCTCCTTCCCCTTCTTCTCCTCCTTCTTTCCTCCTCCTCCTCTTCCTCCTTCTTCTTCCCTCCTCCACTTCTCTTCTTCCCTCTTCCTCCTCCTTCTTCCCTCCTCCTCTTTCCGTTCCTCCTCTTCCTCCTTCTTTCCTCCTCCTCCTCTTCTTCCTCCTCCTTCTTCCCCTTCTTCTCTTTCTTCCCTCCTCTTCCTCCTCCTCCTCCTTTTCCTTCTTCCCTCCTCCTCCTTCCCTCCTTCTTCTCCTCTTCCTCCTCCTCCTTCCCTCCTCCTCCTCTTCCCCTTCTTCTTCCCTCCTCCTCCTTCTCCTTCTTCCCTCCTCCTCCTCCTCCTCTATCTTCTTCCCTCCTCCTCCTCTTTCTTCTCTTCTTCCTCCTCCTCCTCCTCC
This sequence comes from Aspidoscelis tigris stejnegeri, assembly GCA_023333525.1. Classification (NCBI taxonomy): domain Eukaryota; kingdom Metazoa; phylum Chordata; class Lepidosauria; order Squamata; family Teiidae; genus Aspidoscelis; species Aspidoscelis tigris. The sequence continues at coordinate 106,199,627 of JALMGA010000003.1, read as the reverse complement.
TCCTCTACCTTCTTCCCCTCCTCCTCCTCCTCAGTACCTTCAGCCTTCTCCCTGCCCTTTTTCCCACTGGATGCTATACGGACCTTCATGTTCTAAGCCTTATTCTGGATTATATCCCTGAACAGGGCCCTGCTGTCCACATTGGGGTCTACCATAGTCTGCACTAGCATGCGGTTGAGAAACCAGACCCCTATTAAAGGTACAATCCAGAATACGGCCCACTGCAGAAAGTTTCTCACCATCTGCCAGAATAGATGCCCCTCAAAGTCAAATACCTCCGTTGTCTTTCACCATTCATGTCCACTTTTCTCAATAACAAACTTTCTGCAACCCTTCCTCACCTGGTTCAGCTGATTACCACTAACTAAATTGGGTTACTACAAGCTAAACCTTGAGACTTGTGAAAGTAATTTAATGTTGGACAGTGTTTATAAAATTGTTATGTTCTGATTTACTGGATGTTATACACAGACGCGATTGTTTGGAAAAAAAAAAGTTTGATTCTATCTTAAAAATAAAGGAAATAATTTTTTTAAAAAGATAATAATAATAATAATAATAATAATAATAATAATAATAATAATAATAATAATAATAATAATAATAATAATAATAATAATAATAATAATAGATGCCTCTCTGCCTTTGCTACAGTGTCTCTAGGATAAAGTTCTCTTACAGGCCTGGGATCGGTGAGACAGCAATTCTTTCTTTCTCTCTTTTTAAATTATTTGATACATTTACAATCCCAGGGAAGGGAAGATGGGGGAATAAAATCTGCCTACCGTGCTTTGGGGTGCCAGATCTACCCCTAAACTTGCCAGCATGTAGTGTGGGTGCAGTTTGCAGGGGTGTCCACACAGCTCCCCATGTAGGTGACTGTGAATTCGCCCAGTATCTTTTTCTGTCTCTGCTTCCGATCATGGCACTTTGTTGAACACTCAGCCTGATGAGGAGTTTTGGAAAACCCAAAAGCTGACTCACTGTTTTCTGACATTTAGCTTTTTTTTAGGTTTGATTCTTGGTTATCTTACAAACCAAAACAGGTTTTCCCCTGTTATAATGAAGGGAGCTCACTTCAGTGGGCAGAAAACACGTTTTCACCTTTGAAAGTGCTAGAACTCAGGGGTATTCAATTAAACTAGCTGACCAGCAAATCAAGACAGACAAAAGGAAATACTTCTGAACCTCACTAAAGCAATTTGCTGCTGCCATTAATACGTGGCAATAGCCACTAGTTTAAAAGGGGATACTGTAATACAAACAAGAACTGTTGATTGCCAGGGGCAAGTTATAATTTATTGGAAAGTCGGATGATATTTCATTCATTCAGTTCATTTATTTGTATACCACTTTCCGAAGTCAAAATAATGCTCAGGGTCCTTTTCTGCACAGACCCTTAAGCCATTTTAAGGGCCCATATAGTTCAGATGTAGACCTTCATATCTGCATGTTAGTGTGGAACACAGACGCTATGCTCCCCTCGCTGGTCCAGTTCTGTCTACAAGAGATGGAGTAAGATCTGGATTAAGGGAGGCCTTAATCTAGATCTTGGGTGGTTGTGTATAATCAGTTACACCAGAAGGCTCAGTGTGGCCTGATCTAGAACCCGGGAGACATGCAGGAGATAAATCTCCATGTTCCTGGACCACCATGGAGTGCTGTTCCCAGGCCTTGGATGTGTTGGGGTATAACTTCAAAATTCACACAAGCTTCAAGGCTACATGGCGTGGGCAAACTATGGGTGTTATTCCACTGCGCTCCTTTAATCTGGATCTAAGGAATGGTCATTTCCCTTAATCTGGATCTAGTAGATCCAGATTAAGGGAAGTACCCAATGTGTTTACATGGGTGGCCTAACACCCAATAGCAATGGGTGCTAGCTTCCCTGCTGTGGAAACACCAGAGCACTCATTTGCAAATCTGGATTGACCCACAAGGGGTCTGTCTGTCACCCCAGGTGTTTTGGGGTACATGAGGTGCAATCTCCAAAGTTGCCTTCGGAGATTAGCAAAGACTCCGGAGTCCCTCCAAAGTTGCCTTTGGAGGTTAGCAAGTCCCTCCAAAGGCAACTTCGGAGATTAGCGCAGGTTCCGAAGACAAACCGCTTGTGAGAGCAATGCAAGAGAGGTGCATATTAATTAGCTCCTTGTGAGCACTGGTGAGTCAGCCTCATTAATATGCACCTCTTTCCATGCCTGAAAGTAACAGGCAGCTCCCAGCAATATTGCTCTCGCAAGTATCTTTGGAGCCTTTGCTAATCTCTGAAGGCAACTTTGGAAGGCAACTTCAGAGGGATTTTGGAGCTACCTTTGGAGGGACTCCGAAGTCTTGACTTTGGGGCACCTCCCCATGGGTGCCTCCCCCCCGAGCCTCCTCTAGACCTCATTGCCAGATTGTAGTGGAAACAGGCTCCCTACAATCTGGATGTTCAGGCTGAAGACCCCATTGTAGACCCCTTTAATGGGATCTACACGAAGTCCAGATCATAGGTCATGAAGGACCCATTATGATCCGGATTTCCCTAGCTGTGGTGGAAACAAATGTGTCCATAATGGGGTCTGTGGTGGAAATGGGGTCATCCAGCTTTCAGCCAAATGGGTCCTTAATGGGTGCTAAAATGGGTACTTAGTGACAGTGGAAAAACACCCCATATCAGCTCTGGCAATGCACCCCCTGCCTCCCCACAATCTGGTACAGTGAGCCAGGCTACTCCAGACCAATTCTCTCTGGCCACGTTCCCATTACAAGCCTAAAACTGTTTCCCTAAACTGAAATAATAGAACCGGATGCTAACACGAATTTGCCTGATCCCATTACTTTCAACTTAATCACGTTTGATCCAGATTCTGAGGATTGTACATAGCGTACCTGACTCAAGAGGGGACTCAAGTGGCTACTTTCTAAAAGCTGCTTTTTGGGGCTGCCCTGCCCTCTTCCTCCTGGCATGAATGCGCCACCCATAACGGACCCCTTCACGGAGCCTAGTTGGGTGGCTGGGTGGCTGCCACTTGCATGGATGGATGAAAAATAGCACCAAGTAGCAAGCGATTCTTTCCCCTCCTCTCCCCATTGCCCAGGGCACACAGCAGCAGTGGCAACTCAAGCCCCCTTCACCCGCTCACCTCCACAGCCACCATCCCCAGCAGGGGTTCCCTCCAAAAAAAGCACCCAGGCTGGCTGGCTGGCTCTGCTGCCACCGCTGCCTGCACACACAGCCTTAAACATTCACACATCTCCCAGAACCTGCAGCTGCTTTCCTTCCTTTTCCCTTTCTAAAGGTCAGAACTTTTAAAGAGCCAGAATTGCGCAGAATTGCAACACTGTTATCAGGTGTGAAGTGGGTGGATTGCTACAGTCACTGCTGCTGTACGGGATGGATTTTTACAATGAAATCACTATCTTTGGAAGCAAGCTATTGGGGGAGGGAAACCCTAAACATGCATTCTCATCCCACTAAAATGGTACCGTTCCTACAGTAAGAAATGTAAAACGTTTCAAATGAAGAACCGAAGCGAGACCTGTTGAAATGAGTGTTTACATTTACAACACTTTGGGGTGATTTAAGAACATAAGAACATAAGAGAAGCCTTGCTGGATCAGGCCACAGCCCATCTAGTCCAGCACGTTAAGCCAAATTGATGTGGGGACTGCAAGGTTCGAAACCATTTCGAAGCCGTTTTAAGCTTGTAATGGGAACGGCCCCTCTGAATTGACTAATACTCAGAAGTACGGATGTGAACGAATATTCATAAAATTTGTTATTCATACGAATCCATACGAATTCAGATATTCATATACGAATCAAATGTTACGACATTCATACATTAACATTTGCATGAATATAAATGTTTCAGACATTCGTACAAATAGTTTTGACGTTTGTTAAACAGGGAGGTGGGAAAGCGTCTGCACCCGTCACATCTGCAACGGATCCAGAGTGCATTCAATATGAATCAAGAGAAAATTAAAAGTGGATTCAGGTCAGATTTGACACTTTCAGAGCAGATATGTTATGGGATAAATATTGAATACATATCGGATACGTATGCATTCCTATCAGATACGTATCTAATACGTATTAGTTTGTTTTGGATATTCATATGAATTCATACAAATACATTTGTATCGAATAGAATCCTACCACATTTCGCATCAGTTAAAAAAGCTAATTCAATGCTGGGAATAATTAGGAAGGGAATAGAAAACAAGTCAGCAAATGTCATTTTGCATCTTTATAAATCTATGCTGAGGCCACATTTGGAATACTGTGTACATTTCCGGTCACCACACCTCAAAAAGGATATTATGGAACTAGAGAAGGTGCAGAGAAGGACAACCAGAATGATTAAGGGTCTGGAACACTTCCCTTACGAAACCAGGTGGCAACATCTAGGCCTCTTCAGTCTGGAGAGGGGACCTGATTGAAGTATATAAAATTATGCATGGTATAGAAAACATGGATAGAGAAAATTTCTTTTATCTATCACACAACACCAGAACCAGGGGGCATCTATGAAGCTGATGGGTAGGAGAGTCAGATCAGACAAGGGAAAAGATTTCTCCATCCAGAGGGTCATCAGTCTATGGAATTGGCTGCCAGAAGTGGTGACAGCAACCAGCCTAGATGGCTTTAAGGAAGGGCTAGGCAAATTCATGGATGACAGATGTATCAATGGCTACTAGAATGCCTAAGTACATCTTTCAGGCTGTAGGGACAAGCAGGATGCTTTTAAGGCCATTTGCTGGGATTCGAGAGCAGAAGAAGGTTTGCCCTTGTCTCAAGCCCATGGACAATTGGTGGGCCACTGTGTGAATCAGGATGATGGACTAGATGGGCTGTGGCCTGATCCAGCAGGGCTTCACTTCCTTCCTAAAAATATACAATGAAGGAGCCTGACGCACCTCAAGGGTCAGACTATTATATAGCCTGGGGACCATCACTGAGGAGGCCCTTTCCAGGGTGCCCACCCCTTTTGCTGCTGAGGGTGGTGGGACAACCAGGTGGGCCTCCCCTCCACATTTTAAGGCACGAGACGGTTGATATGGAAGAAGGCATTGCTTTAGATATTCGGGCCCAAGTCATTTAGGGCTTTATAAGTCAAAGTTGGCACCTTGAATTGGGCTTGGTAGCGAATTGGTAGCCAATGCAACTCTTTTAAGACCAGCGAGATATGTGTCCAGCCAGCTGTCTCAGCCAGCTGTCCCAGTCAGCAGTCTAGCAGCTGCATTTTGTACTAGCTGCAGCTGCCAAACTGTCTTCAAGGGCAGCCCCACGTACAGCGCATTACAGTAGTCCAATCTGGAGGTTACTAGAGCATGGATAACTGTGGCCAAGTCATCTCAGTCCAAAAAGGGCTTCAACTAAAGGATATCTAAAGGAGCGCCTTCTCCCAGATCGACCTGCCCATGTTTTAAGATCTGGAGGAGAGGCCCTTCTGGTGATCCCTCCGCCTTCAGTAGCTAGGCGGGTGGGCACCCGGGAGAGGGCCTTCTCGGTAGTGGCCCCCAGGCTATGGAATGGTCTTCCCCTCGGGGTGCGTCAGGCCCCTTCCTTGTTCCTATTTAGGAAGGCCGTTAAAACGTTCCTCTTTACACAGCCCTTTGGTTAAACTTCCCCCACACTTCCCCCACTGAATATCACTGTTTTTAACTATCTTTGTAATTTTTTAAAGCTGCTTTTTAAAACTTTTTTCTGGTTTTAGAGTTGATATAATTTTTTTAAATGTCTGTTTTTAAATGTTGTGAGCCGCCCAGAGACCCTCGGGTATGGGGCAGCATATAAATGTAAATATAAATAAATATGAATAAATAAATAAACTGATGCACCAGTCGTAGTTGGGAATAGGTGTTCTTGGCCATGGCAGCCATGAACACCAACTAACAGTCAACTTTTCTAGTTTCCTTGCATGTAAACAAATACAACCATAGATTCAACTGGGAAACAGTAGAAGTAGTTCTAGTGAATTAGCAATCAACAGACATATGGACTTGGACCCCATCTACAGACCATTCAAAAGAAACAGCCTAAAGCTTAGCAAAAGAAGTAAGCCAAAGCAAGAGGAGATTAGCAGGAACTCCTCACTTCATCCAACCTCACAAAACTGTTAGCTGCATCAAGGTAAGAAACTACAAGTAAATAAGGACAAAGAACATACGTCCAACAATCACACACAGAGAAGATGGGACAAGTTATTTGGGATACAGTGGAGGATTATTAAATGGGTCTGTTGAATCAAATGCTGTTGTACATTAAACTCAGATTTTTAGCCCTGTCTGGATGTGTCCAGTCTTCATTAGTTTCTAAATCCAGGCTTAAAAACCGGACCAGTCAAGCAGTTCATATACAGTATAACGTTCTAATCCTACATGGACTCATGAATGGATCACAGCAAGTATGAAATGTTCTGGGTACAGAGTCACCCTGGATGCCAGCATCCATCTCTGCCTAAAACAGGGAACTGGAGGGAGATCAGCCATTAGGAGGCCTGCAGATTCTGAATCAGGTGTACATTATTTTTTGAGCAATTAAATGACACTCTGCTCTCATACCACAGCTATTCACGAGCTTCTTCCTGTTCCTTCCTCACCTCAATTGACCCTCAGACTTGGGATTTGGCCAATCTCCATGCAGACTTGCCAATGTTTGCACCGTGTTGGCAAAAATCAGGTGGGTTTCTTGTGCAACACATGAGCAATCCCATTGCAGGTCTCTGAAACAGGCTGGCAAGTGTTTGCAGACAACACAAAGCAAGGTGGCCACCAAAATGACTGCTTGTGGCAATTGGGCAAAAGAAGGAGAAAGCTTTTGCCTATTTGATGCAGATGATGGATATTTGGGGTAAAACAGGAGGAGAACCTGAAATATAATGGGGCTTTTAGGATTTGGGAGAGCAAGTTTCAATAAATAAATTTAAAAAATGGACAAAAAAACCCTCAGAAAAGCCACTCAGGGGCTCAAAAGGCATCTGTGTGCACATACCACGAAAATAATTTTTCTTTGCTTAAAAAAATAAATGCTGCAGTCAGAAATTCTATAGGCAGTGCTCAGGACTGGAAACTACTAACACATTATGCATGTCTTTGCTTCTGTGGCTTCAGGGAGATTTCAAAGCATTAGTTCGGACTTCTGTTCCAAAAGCAGGGATGAGTTACGATCAAGATCTTTGGTTGTACTGGCTGGGTCAAGAGTAAGGAAGTCTAGCAGCCTACAGAGTGCTCCAGGGCATCCACTACTGAGCTAATTGCTCATGATCCAACGTAAATCCAAGGGGTAAAAATGTTTCTCACCAGAAAGTCACCTAATGTCTTGAAAATGCCAGAATATCTCCTCCTCCTCACCTCTTCCTTCTCCCCCCTTCTCCTTCACCACCTTCTCCTCCACCTCCTCCTCCTTCTCTACTTCTTGCTCCTTCTGTTTCTCCTTTCTCCTCCTCCTCCTATCCTCCTCTGCCTTCTCCTCCTCCTCTTCCTCCTCCTTTCCATTCTCCTAGCTCTTTGCTACAATTTCATTTGGAAACACTGATATTAATATTTTCAGTCTCTGATTTATGGCTAATAAAATATGTCTTCGTTCATTCATTCATTCATTCAACCCTTCACTGGGTGGGTCGCAACAACATCCAGAGGAAGCTAAACATCAAAGTCCTTGGTGAAAAGGTATGTTTAACTTGGTGACAAAGGGACATACAAATTTGGCACTTGGCCTCCCTATAGAGGGAGACTGTTCCAAAGTCTGGTGGCCACCACAAAAAAGGCCCTCTTGCATGTCACCACCCTTTGCTCCTACAAGGCTGTTTGCCTCCCTGTCTTAACGATAATAGAGCTTTAGCAAGCATTCTGTTCAATTGGTCATGTCCTCTTTGCTAAAGAGAGCTGTGACTAGCCCAAGGTCACCCAGTTGGCTTCATGGGGGAGTGGGGAATCAAACCCGGTATTCCCAGTTAAGAGTCTGGCTCCCTAACCACTTGACCAAACCGGCTCATCTCCATACCACAAACCACTATATTTTCTTCCTCCTTCCTCAATAATTCCTGTTAAACTTCTAATGATCTGTACATTTCCTGTGCTTCTTCACATGTAGACATTCCAGTTCATAACAGACACATTGCGTTCTAAGATTGGCTGCATCCACATAGGTGCGGAAGGCACACCCACGATGGCTTAGGAGCTGTCTGGACACATCTGAACACCCTTAGCATAGTATGGAGTCATATACCCAGCCAATGCAACCCCTATGCTGTTGCCCATGCTGTCAACCAGGAGTCAGCCATGTCTCAATGGTAACCAACAGCAGGGAATGGCTGTAACTCAGTGATACAACAGACCGCCTAGAAAGCAAAGAGTCACCAGTTTGATTCCCGGCCTCTCCCTGGAAGTAGGCAATGGCAAACTGCTTCTATATTTCTGTCAAGAAAACTGCATTGAGGTGCCCATGGAGTCAATCAGGAGTCAGCCACAACCAGTGGTACCCAAGAACATCAACACAGGTCCATAGCTGAGTGGCAGGGCATCAGTCTATGGAATTTGCTGCCAGAAGAGGTGGTAACAGCTACCAGTCTAGATGGCTTTAAGGTAGGGTTAGACAAATTTATAGACAACAGATGTGTCAATGCCTACTAGAATGGATGCCTAAGTACATCTTTCAGGCTGGGGGACAAGCAGGATGCCTCTAAGGCCATTTGCTGGGATTCAAGAACAGGGGAAGTTTTGCCCTTGTCTCTGCTTTTGTTTTCTCCTTTAATCTTATACCCCTGCCATCTATCATCTTGTCTGATCTCATTTGCCAAAAGTTCTATTGCCATTGCAAACAATAATGGTGAAAGGGGACAACCTTGCCCTGATTTTACACTGCCTTGATTTTATTCCATTCACTTAACATGTGCTCTGGAATCTTCATACAAATGCTTAACAACTCCACAAAATTTATAACCCAATTCAAGTTTTTGGCAAATTTTATGCAAATATTTATGATTTACAGAATCAAATGCTTTTATTACATCTAATTTCAGAATTCCTAGCTTGTTATATTTTTTACATGATAAATTACATTAATAAAACTTCTTTGGGATCACCTATGTATCTTTTTTTTACAAATGCATACCGATCTTCCTTTATTACTTTAGATATTATTTGTTCTAATCTTTTAGTTAATCTTTTATAATCTTGATTTGAAAGACTTATTGGACGATATGATCTAGGATCTTCTGGGCTTTTTTTTTTTTGCAGTTTTAATATTGTAATTATTTCTACCTCATTCCAAGTTTCTGGTTTTGCTCTATTATTTAATATATCATTAAACAGCTTTTGCATATGAGGAACCAATATATCTTTAAAGCATCTATAAAAAAAATTTCTGTAAATCCATTAGGACCAGGAGATTTAGCAGCCCTTGTATCTACTTGAGATGCCCATGGGCAGCTGGTGGGCCACTTGTGTGAGACAGGACGCTGGACTAGATGGGCTGTGGTCTGATCCAGTGGGTCTCTCCTTATGTTCTTATGTTCAGAGGGTTTCAAGTTTGAATGGCTAACCACTTCTCAATCTGATAAGTAAAGTGTGTGGAGTTACATGGGGTCACATGGCATCAAACCCAGACTTGTGGGTACCGAGCAACAGCCACAGTATATCTCTAGCAGGAGTAAGGCACTGAGAGATAGCCATTAACCAGCTTCTTCCATCCGGGACCCTTTCTGCACTAGGCCTTATTCTGGATTACATCTTGGAATCGTTACCCACCACCTCCATGATAGTGGAGACTACAGAAGTCTGCACTGGTGTGAGGATGGGAGGTCTCCATTCCAAGATACAATCCAGAATAAGGCCCAATGGGTCAATAAAATATTACTACATTTTATGTTTATTGCAGCCAGAAAGATCATTGCAAAGAACTGGAAAATCCATGATACATTAAATATGTCAAAGTGGTACCTTAAATTGGCAGAACTGGCAGTAAATGAACTAATTACGTCGCACTATAGAAACTTAAAGGACTTTAAAGTGTGGTCCCCATTTATAACAAAACCTTCATGGAAACAAAATGATTCAACTCCACATTCTGAAATTCCTGCTTGATTAAAGTAATATAATGGGTTTTGTATTATACCCTGCCTCAGAACTAAAGACAAATGAACTTTAAGTGATTGAAACAATGTATAACAAAATATTGCTGCCGTTATGCAAATAGTTCACATTTGTTTGTAGTTGTGTACATTATTTGTATATGTTTTTATGAGAGACTTATTATATTGTAACAGTTGAACTGAAATAAATGTTTATTTGGAAAAAAAAAAAGAATAAGGCCCAATGGGGAAAGGACCTGAGGTTAGAACTGGATAGTTAACGTGGGCTTTAAACCATTCAGATAAGTTCAACCCATACAAGCAATCCATTTGTAACTAATTAGGCAGCCTCAGCTGAACATGAAATAACCCAACAGCTTTGGACTCAGCTTGTAACAGGTATTTGGGTGCATGTTATTTAAAAGTCCAGAGCCCAAACCATTTCAGGGAATAATAATTCAGCATATTGCCTTCCAGGGTAGCCATGGCAATGTCATGAAAGGGGATAATTGATTCTATATCAATTAAAAAAAATATCAATTTTTCTGGAATGCAAAACTCACTGATCACAGTGAAGGAGGATCAGGATGGTAAGTTGGCACTGTGGGTGGGAGAAAGATTTAACATTTTTGTCTGTCGAAAGCACCTTCTTGAAAGAACACGGGCAAGTCCACATTCTATGACTACTTGAGACATCAGTTTCATTTCTTCAATGCAAAATAGGCATTGTTGAGGTCTGTAATAGTGCAGCTTTATGCATTTCTGCCCAGAAGTAAGCCTAACCCAAGAACTACAGATTTTGAATATGGAAAAGTATAGAAATATGCAGACAGACAGATAGATAGATAGATAGATAGATAGATAGATAGATAGATAGATAGATAGATAGATAGATAGATAGATAGATAGATAGATAGATAGATAGATAGATAGATAGATAGATAGATAGATAGATAGAGCTTCTTATTTCAATATACTTATTGAAAGATAGATAGATAGATAGATAGATAGATAGATAGATAGATAGATAGATAGATAGATAGATAGATAGATAGATAGATAGATAGATAGATAGAGCTTCTTACTTCAATATACTTATTGAAAATCTATTAGTGTTCTTTTTGTTGTTGTTGTTATTGTTGTTCATAGTACATTACTTTCTTGTCTACTACTCCCCACCCCGGGTTTCTTCTAGTCAGTAAGAAAATTTCACAGCTTTGGAAAGGCCAATATTTGCAAATTACACTATGGAAAACAGAATCTGACCCCACATTTCTGTGCATTCCAAAGACACCCATTCCTCACTTTCCCCCCTGACTTCCAAGCATTCTCCATTTTGCATTCCAGAACTGTGATAAAACAATGATTTAGCAGATTTGTTTTTGAAAAGAAGCTATATACTGTAGCTTACGCTGCACATTTTTCAAACTAAAGGCCACTTTAATCAAAGTGGGCAGCTGATAATATACTAGCCGGATATTTGCTCTTTACTCCCTAGTAAAGAACTAGGCTGATTTACTGTCCAAGTTGTGATTGTAAAGAGAAACTATGGAATGTTTTGCTGAACGTGAGAAAGTGAAATATTGTTCAGACTGTTACAGAATTGCAAGGCTGCTTTGAAACAGAAATAGCAAGGTTGTCCATCTCATAATTGTAGCCAAGAGAGGTTTCCTATACTCTTGAGTGAAGAAGATACCAAAAATTGAGACTTAGGCAAAATTAGGAGCAAATTAAGAGCACTTTTCTTAAACTGGCAGGATGGTGATACCATACAGCCTGCTACCCCTGGCTGGGGAGGGGTCAATAAAGACAGGAAATGGCCCCATCAGCCATTTCCTGTGTTCATGTGTTTATAAACACCATTGAGTTACCTCAGGAAGTATTTTATTTATTTATTTATTTGTATTTCTATCCCGCCCTATACCTGAAGGTCTCAGGGCGGGTTACAATATTATATTAATCTCAGACAGGTCCCTGCCCTCAGGCTTACAATCTAAAGAGACAAGATACAAAAGGAAAATGGTGTGGGAGGGAACAGGGGTGCTCTGGCAGCAGCAGAGTCCTTGCAAAGGTAAAAACTTTTATTTTATTTTCCTCCTCCATTCCCCACAGGCAAGATGGTTCCTTCCTGGCCCATCTGGAGGCAGTTGGGAGGGAGGGGCCAATGCTGGGAGCTTGATGGAAGGTGCTCACCCAGCTTCCTTCTCTCTTCCTCTCCCAAGGCAAGATGGTTCCTTCATGGCCCGTCTGGTGGCAGTTGGGAGGGAGGGGCCAATGCTGGGAGCTTGATGGAAGGTGCTCACCCAGCTTCCTTCTCTCTTCCTCTCCCAAGGAAGTAGCAGTGTAGTATCAGTAGAGGCACCAATGGTGAATGAAAGGAGCAGCCATGAGGGCTCCCCTTCCTGTTCTACCATTCAAGTGTCCCAAGGGTACATAAGAACATAAGAGGAGCCCTGCTGGATTAGGCCACAGTCCATCTAGTCCCCCATCCTGTCGCACACAGTGACCCAACAATTGCCCATGGGCATCTCAAGCAGAGATAAGGGCAAAACTTCTCTTGCTCTCGAATCCCAGCCTGAGAAGCATCCTGCTTGTCCCCATGGTCCGAAAGATGTACTTCGGCATTCACTCTAGTAGCCATTGATACGTCTGTCATCCATAAAATTGTCTAACCCTACCTTAAAGCCATCTAGACTGGTAGCTGTCCCCACCTCTTCTGGCAGCACATTCCATAAGTCGATGACCCTTTGGGTGAAGAAATACTTCCCTTGTCTGATCCGACTCTCCTACCCATCAGCTTCATAGATGCCCCCTGGTTCTACTATTATGTGATAGAGAAAAGAAATTTTCTCTATCCACCTTTTCTATACTGTGCATGATTTTATATACTTCAATCAGGTCCCCTCTTAAACGCCGTCTCTCCAGACTAAAGAGGCCTGGATGTTGCAGCCTGGTTTCATAAGGGAGGTGTTCCAGGCCCTTAATCACTTTGGTTGCCCTTTTCTGCACCCTTTCCAGGTCCATAATATCCTTTTTGAGGTGTGGTGACTAGAATTGTACACAATATTCCAAATATGTCCTCACCATAGATTTATAAAGAGGCAAAACGACACTTGCTGACTTGTTTTCTATTCCCTTCCTAATTATTCCCAGTACTCAATTAGCTTTTTTCACCACTGCTGCACAGTGGGCTGACATCTTGAACTGTCCACCAGAACCCCGAGATCCCTTTTCTGGTGTGCTGCAGAGAGCTCAGCCCCCATCAGTTTATAGACATAATTTGGATTTTTTGGCCCAATGTGCATTACTTTGCACTTATTATGATTAAAGCACATTTGCCACTTGGTTGCCCACTCACCCAATGCTTATGGTAACATGGCTATGGAATGAGCACAGGTCCATATGGATACCATACTCTTCCATCATACCAAATGCACCATGGGGGAGCAGGGGTGGAGAGAACCTGCTCTGTAATGGAGCATTCATGGCACCATAAAGAATCCTCCCATAGACCCGTTACATCCAGGGCAAGTCCCCATCCCAGCATATGGCATGGGAACACATAAAGCCACTGTCTTGTTGGCTTCAAGCAGATCTTGGCTACTGCTGGGGTGGGGGAACTTCTGAGATCCTCTTGTACTCTGACTTGAGGCAAGAGAAAGACACAATATAAATCCAAGAAATATATCAATCACTCATTGAGCTACCAGACAAGGTGGTGACAGCAACCAACCTGGATGGCTTTAAGAAAGAATTAGATAAAATCATGGAGGACAGGTGCACCAATGGCTACTAGAATGATTGCCTAGGTACTACCTCCAGGCTGGAGGGACAGGTGGGATGCCTCTAAAAGGTCAATGGCAAGAAGAGAGCTGGTGGAGGTTTTCTCTTTGTCTTCAGCTTGAGAATGCCTAGAAGCAATTGGTAGACCACTCTGTGAGACAAGATGCTGGACTAGAAGGGCTGTGGCCTGATCCAGCAGGGCTACTCTTATGTTCCTATACATCATAACCCCTTGTGTAAAGGCTCATAATTGAGAAATACCAGATCCACGCTCCAAAAAGGCAATAGATAGCACGATTAAAGCCCACAATTTTGGTAGTCCTCCCATGACTCCTCAAGCATCTTTCACACCTGAACCAAGGTTTTCCACCAGGTATAGCAGAAGATGAGATGGTCAGCCACCCTGCCACTATGGTATACAGTGGATTACAAATCAGTGACAGAAGAGAGCAACCCATATGTTGACCTGAGCATGGCATCTTGGGTGGCATGAAGCTCTGAGCAGAACCAAACCCTTTCATCTCTCTTGAGTTGCATTCTGATCCACTTTCTGTGCCCTGTTGCATAAGACTCAGTCCTAGAACCTGCTTTGAAAGCAAGGAACCTCAGCCAGGAACCATGAGGCGTAATTTAAAAACAACACCACATTCGGAACCATTCCACACCCCTACTTAGCTAACGCCAAATGAGAATCAGATATTTAGAAATGAGCTCAGGAAGCTTCAAGAATGTGGGCAGCTTATCGGGAGATTTCAATGCCGTGGAGCCCCACCAGTTTCAGTGGAAGATAATCTGGCGCATGTTTTGTGCTCCCATCATCATCAGTGCGGCCGCCAAAGGAGACTTTGGGGTACAGGGCTATTAAATGGTGCACTGCCAAATGGAGGAAATCACAATTCATGATTAAGTGTTGGGGTGTAGGGGAAATTGCCAATATTATATTCACCTGATTTTCACAAAAATCCAAAAAGAGAGAGAGAGACAGTTATACACACACAAAAATATCCCACACATGGAAAAACCCTGGAAAACTATCTGGATCCAAAAGGTGCTTCTTACTGCCCTACTGTACAGATGTTCACTCAGGCATAAATCTCATACAACTCGGAGGCGATTCTGGCTAGAGGAGAGAAAGGACAGCCACCCTATTTTGAACTCAGAAGGACCCAATCCACCAACGCCTGAACGGCCTTGCAGCAGATCTCCGCATCTTCTTAACCAAAAAGGCGACCGCTTGCAATACAAGAAACTTTAAACTTCTTGTTTCGTCTCCTCTCCACCGCCGCCCCAAATCATCTCAAAGCCTCCCCCCCACCCCCCCGGCATGGTTTATGAAACTCTTTCCCCGTCCGCCATCAAGAAGCTGCCCTGTGGAAAGCAAATCCAGGCAAACCACAAAGCACACTCGCTCGCCAATCTTAAGGATAAACTTTGAAACGAAACCCAATCGCGTGTGTGGCGCTTTCGAGACGAGCTGCCTGCTTCCCCCCCCCCCCTTTTCTAGGATTCTTAGCAGTGGTCGCATCTCCCAAGACGAAAGCTGCCTGCACGGCCCCGGATATCCGCGCGATCGATCCCCGATGATTCCCCTCTAGTGCATCGATGCGTTTGGACGCCGTGCGCGCAGCCACCAGACAGTCGCCTACCTGCGGGCTCTTGGAAAGGACCGCTCTTGACCCGGCAGTCCCTGGAGAGCGGAGCAGAGGTAAGTGGAGGGTTCCCCTTCCAGGCTTGCTCGCCTGCTGGCTCCGTCCCCTCGAATCTCAGCCCAGAGGCAGCTGGAAGCGACGGCTCCCCCCGGGAGAGCGCGCCCGGGCGCCCGTCCTTTGCGCCAGCAGGACCAGAGCGCACAGAGGCGCGCGGTGCGCAAAGGGGACCTTGGAGATTACTTCCCCCCCCCCACGTCCTCCCCGGCAAAAGCAAGGACTCCGCTGAAGTTCCTCCTCCTCCTCCTCTTCCTCCTCCTCCCTGACGCGACAGTTTTTTTCAGGAGCTGCTGGCTGGGCAGTCACGGACGGTCCCGTTGCGCTTCCACGGGGCTCGCCAGGCAGCGGCGTCTCCAAAACGCGCGTGTGTGGAGTTTGCTGTCTCTGCGATCCGGTGATCTGGATTCCTGACTCAGGCTGTGATCAGAGACGGCAAACGGAAGCGTCTCTGAGACGCCTCGGAGGCGGCTTGGAGGCGGGTGGGGTGGGGGGCATGGTTGGCACGCCCGTCTGAACCTCTGCCTCTCCTCAATGTTCTGCAGGCTAGGAAAGGTGGGCGAGAGAAAAAGCTTGGGAACAGGAGGGTCACACACCGGCATGGGGGTCACACCTAAGGTTTAATCCAGCTTCGGTCCAGCTTCAGGGCAAGAGAGATCCATCAGCAAAACGACAAGCGGTTTTCTTTCCACATTATCTATGTCCCAAAAGTGAATTTTCTGAGTTACTTAACGCTGAAGGAAAACCGCTTCTCGTTTTGCTGATGGATTTTCTCTCTCCGAAAGTGGACTGAAGCTGGATTAAGCCTTAAGTGTGACCACAGCTGCAGTCTCTCTGTGGGGGCTCTGAGGTGGATCTAAGGTGGGATTGTTTAAATACCGGTCGGTCCCTCTCCCCTCTTAGGACCATTCTGTGCAAGAAAAGGGGGATTAGAAAAGGTGGATTTGTTACGTCTGAATGTAGCCGAAGTCTCAGGTTATGATCAGACACAGCATAAGGCACTGCTTTCCAAGACTTTGAGGTGGGATTGTTCACACACCAGTCTGGCCCTTCATTCCTCTCCTGAACATTCTGTGCTAGAAAAGGCGGATTAGAGAACGGCTGGGAACACGATGGCCATATATTGCCTCTAAGCAGGGATGTGCACAGATATTCTAAAATTCAAATTTCCAATTTGAATTCATCAAATATCAACGCTGAAATTCGAATCGGATTTTGAAAAATCCAAATTTGAACATTCAAGTGAATTTCAAATTTTCAAGAATCTGATACAGATTTTTGAATAATTCGAAATGAACAGATGTGCATATATCACATGTGGGTATCGTACATATTTGCGCTTATAATGCGGGACGAAAATGGGATGAAAACAGGATGCACACAATTTGAAAATTGGATACGAATGTTTCCGACATTTGTATGTTCAAATTCGAATCGGATTTTCCAAAGTACGGATTTGGATGATCCGGATTCAAATTGGATTTTCAAAAATCCAGATTTTTAAAATTCGAATCGAATTGAATATTTGATTCAACTTGAATTCAAATGCAAAAAAATGCATTTGTGCACACCCCTGTCTCTGAGGCACCCTTTTGTTAAGTGAACACAGCCTAAGGCTTTGGTTACACTTAAGGTTTAATCCAGCTTCAGTCCACTTTCTGAGTAAAAGAACACATCAGCAAAGTGACAAGCTGTTTTCTTTCAGTATTCAATAACTTCACCTTTGAGACAGACAATGTAGAACAACTCCCTTCACCAGACGGCCCCAGCAGACCTTCGACTGGAATTGAAATTCAAAAATCTGTATTTTCAAAAATCCGATTCAAATGATGCAAACATTGGGAACATTCGCATCCGATTTTTAAATCCATTTGCATTCCATTTTTATCATGTTTGCATTCCATTTGCATCCCGTATTATATGCGCAAATAGACCTGATATTCAGATCTGATATACGATGTTGAATTCAATCAAACCATTTGAAAATCTGTATCAGATTATCAAAAATCCGGATTCAATCCGAATTCGGAAATTCAGATTTTTGAAAATCCTATTCGAATTCAAATGTTGATATTCGTCAAATTCGAATCAGATTTTCAAATTTTCAAATATCTGTGCACATCCCTAATTCACCAATCTTCTGGGTTTGGATGACACACCAGATGGTCACATGGCACACCACACAAGTGTGCTGATGCATCATGTGACGTGATGTGCAAGCGCACATCCACATCACGGTTGCCCTAGTGATGGCACCAGCACACGCGCACTTCAGGAAAAGATGGCGGCACCTGGACATCGTATGCACCTGGGTGAGGAAGTGGGGGGAGGGTTCGTGTGAACTAAGCATTTGCTTAGTCCACGTGTGGGCAAGTTTGCCCTTTGCTCCCCATGGGTAGGAAGCAAAGTGCAAATTTCCCCCTGGATTATATCCCAGAATAGGGGACTGCCATCCACATGCTGATGCAGACTACGGCATGTTCTTGGCTTCCTAGCATCTTCCAGGGCAGCTAATGAACATTAAAGTACTCTCTGAGTGTTATCTTCTCCGAGGCCTTGAAATTGGTTTGGCTGTAATCCTAAACAAATAAAAGAACCTTAGTTTTGACTTAAGGAATGTAAATGGCCTATGAAAGCTGTTCTCCCAAAAAGAAAGCATGCACTGCAAATTCAGGTCAAATACCTGCATGATACAATCCTGTTAAAATGCTGCAGAAAGGGTTGCCAGCCCTCATGGTTGGTGAATTTAGAGCTGATACTGAAAATGGGAAGGTGAAAGACACAAAGAAAGTACTTTTTCGCACAAGAGGGTCATTGGTGTATGGAATTTCCTACCAAAAGAGGTGGTGGCAGCAATCAGCCTAGTTAGTGTTAAGAAAGGATTAGATAAATTCATGGAGGACAGGCATATCAACGGCCACTAGAATGGATGCCCAGATAATACCCAGTAAGGGCGAATCCCCATGGCAGGCTTGTTTCGGATTCAATACGGGTTCAATCCTCGCAGACCCCACGTCAGTTTGGCTTAACACGCTTTCCGTGTGTTAAATCGCCCCAAAGCGTTGTAAATGTTAACCATCATTTCAACAGGTCTCACTCCGGTTCGTGCGCTTGATACATGTTACATTTTTTACTGTGGGGACCCTGCCGTTTTAAGGGATAAGAATCCATGTTTAGGGTTTCCCTCCCCCAATAGCTTGCTTCCAAAGACAGTGATGTTAATGTAAAAATCCAACCTTTACAGCAGCCGCTACACTGTAGCAATCCAACCACTTCACACCTGATAACAATGTTGCAATTTTGCACAATTCTAGCTCTTTGGAGTTCTGACCTTTACAGGGGAAAGGAAAGCAGGGGCAGGTTCTGGGCGATGTGTGAATGTTTAAAGCAAGGGGGCTTGAGTTGCCACTGCTGCTGTGTGCCCTGGGCAATGGGGAGAATTGCTGGCTGCCCGCTGCCGTTTTTCCTCCATCCAGGCAAGCAGCAGCCACCCAGGTAGGCTCCGTGAAGGGGTCCATTATGGGTGGCACATTGACACCAGGAGGAAGAGGGCAGGGCAACCCCGAAAAGCGGCTTTTAGAAAGTAGCCACTTGAGTCCCCCCTTGAGTCACGTATGCCACGTACGATCCTCAGAATCTGGATCAAACGCAATTGAGTTGAAAGTAATGGGATCAGGCAAATTCGTGTTTGCATCCAGTTCTATTATTTTGGTTTAGGGAAACTGGATTAAGCTTATAATGGGGATGTGGCTTAACTCTTTTACAACAGTGTTGAACGGCACAATTCTGCTATTACACAACTGGCAAATACAATCTCATTTAAAACCTTCCTGGAAACATGCTGGAAATTAGCCATGTGCATGGGGGGGGGGGCTGGAAAATCATATGATCATTTTGCTGTTGAAGGAAAAACTGTGAATTGATTTCATTGTCAAATCATTTAATTGAAAAACCAGATTTCCGCGTCTTTCACACGTTTTCGTAAAGAAAATGCCACTTTCTCCATTGAAAAAAGACCTTCCGTGACCAAAACACGACGAAACATGAACGTTCAATGAAACTGATCATTTCTGCAAGTGGGAGATCAGTTCATTTCGATAGATGTTTTTGATATGCAAAAAAGAAAAAATCGTTTCAATACGGATAGTTGTGAATATGAAATATCTGTGAACAGGAATGAAATTTTCCACATTCGTACCAGAAAGAAGAAAAAGAAGTTTTTTTCAAGCAAGGAGATATCAAAGGAGATATCAAACAAATATTGAAGGAGAAGGAGAAGGAGGAGAGTTGATTTTTGTGCCCTGCTTTTCTCACCCATTTAAGGGGACTCAAAGCGGCTGACAAAGCTTCTGTTGATTTCCCCACAACAGAACACCCTGTGAGGTCGGTGGGGCTGTGAGAGCTCTGAAGAGAGCCGTGCCTAGCCCAAGGTCACCAAGCTGGCTTTCATGGGGGAGGGCAGAATCGAAGCTGGTATTCCCAGATATGAGTCCGGCTCTTTAACCACTAGACCAAACTGGCTCACTTGCGTTGTTTCTGCACTCTGGGCTCACTGATCTGGATCATGAAGGGGACTGGGCCAAATCAGTGCCATCTGCACAGGCGTGGCTAACCCATTCATGGCTCCCCATGGCTCCAAAGCTCACAAGAACTTTGCAGCCACCCCTAATACCCCTGACAGCTAGGAACAAAAGTTCCTAGACTCACGGTTTGAGGGAGCGTTTTTCAAGCACACTGCTAAAAAGCCAGGTGTCTGATAGTTCTGGATTAGGCCTGGATCTGTATCTGCATGACTCCTGTGATGTAGATCAAAGCCTTTAGTCCTCTTACTGACCTAATGAAATGGGGCCACAAAAGATCTGGGTTAAGAGCTTCCTTAATCCAGATCTAGCTCTGTTTTGTGCAGATGGAACTGTATTCAGGGCTGGTGGCTTCATAGATCTGTATTAACATAGCCTAGAAATGTTCTGCGTGGATCCTTAATCCCGTTTAAGGGTCTATGCGCAAAGGTCTGCCCTCCATGACACCACTGACCAACATTATTAGTCTGGATCACTCCTCTGCAGCGCCATTTTGTTCTGGTGATGTTTCCACAAACGCAGCCCCATAACAATTCTTCTTGATGTTTCACTAGCTGGTCTTCGTAGACTGTGTAGATATGTTGCTTAAACAAAACTCTTCAACTGAAGGAAGTTTAATGTCATTCAGCCTGGAAAATAAAAGATCAGAACGGATGATCCTTTCAGAGAGGAGGAAGAAAGAAAGATGAGCCACAAAGCTTCTCTTGGAGTGGCTAACTTGATTTCCACTCACCTGCGTCTGCTGAAGGGGGCTCGCTTTGTTCAATTGCTCGGTGCAAACACTTGCAGCAACGTTGCTTTGAAGTACTTTGCTTTTAGACAATTTGGAGCTGAAGAGAGACAAACAAGGGTTTTCTTTGTTGTTATTGCCAAGAAGTTGAGTTGCACAGAAGAAAGAACTTGTCCACTTTATTGCTTCCTTTGATGCCTGAGAAATTTATCCGTCATCAGATTTCTGCACAAAAATGAACCGAAATCTATATCCACAAGTGGCTCTTTTGACACAGCAGAGAAACACAATTTGTTTGTCCGTTACATTGCTGCAGCAAACACCACAATCTGTAGAGGAGAAACAGGTTTCTGAAAGCCTACCTGGTATTAGTTCACTCAAAGTTGCAATCACTGGGTTTGGTCACTTATCTGTCCTCTGTAGGTTGTTACCATCATAACTGATGGAACACAAAGTAGAGACCTACTAAATTCAGTTTTTCAAAACTTTTTAAAGTTGTTCATCTTTGTGGATTATTTCTTAGGAACGTAAGAGGAGTCCTGCTGGATCAGGTCACAGCCCATCTAGTCCAGTATCCTGTCCTCCCCAGTTGCTTCTGGGCATCTCAAGCAGAAGACAAAGGCAAAGCTTCCACCTGCTCTTGAACCCTGCAAATGACTCTTAGAGGCACCCTGCCTGTGTCTCCACCCTGGAGGCAGTACCTAGGCGTCGATTCTAGTAGCCTTTGATACACCTGTTCTCCATGAATTTGTCTAACTCTTTCTTAAAGCCATCCAGGCTCGTTGCTGTCACCACCTTTTCTGGCCCTCTGGGTGAAACAATATTTCCTCTTGTGGGTCCTAACTTTCTTTAGGTCATCAGCTTCATGGAATGCCTCTTGGTTCTAGTGCTGTGCAAACAAATTTTCTCAATCCACCTTGTCATACCACTTCTACTTCTTCTCCGTCTGAGAACTGGCTATTTCATAAAATCATAGAATCATAGGCTGTGGTTACACCTTTACTTTAATCCTTCTTCAACCAAATGAGTTACAGCTCATTTGGTTACATCTTTAAATGCTAAACTAGTTTTTTCTGGATATTTCTCCCTCTATTCGGATTTTCCTTCATTTGGGCCAAAACACCATTAAAATTTTAATTCCCTTCCAGGAGGCCACCATCCCTGCTCCCCTGCTGTCCAGAAAATGGTACCTTGGCAAACCTCTGCTCTGAGGCCTGCTTCTTCCCCTTGCCGTGACACTCCTTCCTCTGCCTCCCTGCCCCTTCCCTCTTGCCATGCTTTCCTTTGTCCCATCAGCTGATCTGTCTCCCCCTCCCTCTTGCCATGCTTTCCTTTGTCCCATCAGCTGATCTGTCTCCCCCTCCCTCTTGCCATGATTTCCTTTGTCCCATCAGCTGATCTGTCTCCCCCTCCCTCTTGCTGTGATTCCCTTTGCCCTGTCGCCCAATCTGCCTCCCTCCACCACCACCAACTTTCACCTTGCCCCCTCCCTAACCCAAATACCAGGGCCCTTTTTGCACTTACCTGATTAGGCTGCTGATTAGGGCTGGTAAACTTCTGGTAAAGGTGGACCATTTGCACCAGTCATGAGGAAAGCTCCCCCAAAGTGTCCATTACCAGCCAGAAGAAGAAGAAGAGCTGGCTTTTCTATCCCACTTTTCTCACCCATTTAAGGGGACTCAAAGCGGCTGACAAACCTTCTGTTCTTCTCCCCACAACAGAAGAGAGGTAGGTGGGGGCATGAGAGCTCAGAAGATAGCTGTGACTAGCCCAAGGTCACCCAGCTGGCTTTATGGAGGAGTGTGGAATCAAACACGATATTCCCAGATAAGAGTCCGGCTCCCTAACCAGTAGATCAAACTGGCTAATGCTCCTCCAGTTTACCAGCCTGCGCTGCTGCATCCAAAGCCAGAAGCTCCACCTCCTCACTGCCGTGCTTGGCTCAGATGCACTTGCGAGAGGGGTATGTTTGAGCACATGGACATATTGTGGCCGATCATGTCAGTGCCTGTGATCAAATGCCTCTCTTGTGACTGCATGACCAGACACCATTCCCACCACAGCCAGGGCCGGTCCTGGGGATCAGAGATCTGGTCATGTCAGCAAATCATCACAGCTACCATCACGACTGCGCCTGTGCAGAGGCCCCCTCCCACACCCACTGACCACTTTTGGTCAATGTTTGTAAAGATGTGGAGCACAATTTAGTGCTCCACACCTAATCAACCTTTAGTGAACTTCTGGGGAGGCAGGACATACTTGGAGGCTGTAAGAAGCTCCTCAAAGTGCAGATGATCTTCGCTGGAAGTTCACTAATGGCTGACTAACAGCTGAAGTGCAAATAGGTCTCAGATGTCAGCCAATGCATTAAAAAAACCAAAGGGAAGTGGATGGGCACCTGACTACACCCGGGTATTTGCAAGAGAAACAGTTATAAAAGGAGCCAGCAGATGGAGGTAAGAGCCTGTGATTGCTTCTCATGTTTGGCAGGGCCAGTGAAAGGCAATGGTGGCATCTTCTTTATCTCCCACAATTGCCCTTTGCAGTTGGGAGGCACCACAAGGCACTGCAAAGACTATTAGGGTTTGCTTATCACTGGCCCTGGTCACACAAGTCTAAGACAGGATGGCCTATCCATTAATTCGAACTGAAGTCGTACCAGCTCTGTTCATACCTAGATTGTTATAGGTTGTCCTCAGACCGTCCTCGCTTTGGGTCACATTGCTCAGACCTTTCTCTGTGATCAGCTTGAGCTTCCTCCACGGAAATCTTGGCTCTCCACCCCTTTTACAGTGTCAAATCTATGTCCTTTCTAATTGGATGCCATTGTGTCACTCAAGAGAGGAGAGGGTGTGTGTTTGCAGTTCTTTTTTAAGCCTGCCCCCCACCTCCACGCCCCCTTCCTTTTTTATGTGCTTTTCTTCTTTGTGTGATTAATTTTTTAAAAATAACAATAATAAATTTGCATAAAAATGCTAGATAGAGGAATCATACACATAAACTGAGGAGAGAAGGGGAAGTGTCTCACGAACTCCGTGTGTGCTGATTAGCTGAAAGAAAAGACTGGACCCCGCCCACCACAGCACAGTTCAGCCTCCTTTAGCCCGTTCCCCTGGCTCACACTGAGGAAGCGAAGATGTCCTGAGATGCCCAGAAGGGTGAGTCCTCTAAAATGAGGTCTTTGGTTAAGATGATCTAATGGGGGTAGGCCAGCTTGGGAATGAATTAAAGAAAAATAATGTGAGTAACACACCCTGAGGACGACCTGAGGTCAACTTAAAGGTGTGACCAGGGCCAGCAAGAACCCAGGAATGCTGCAAAAAATGGTCATTACCTACACAGAAAAGTAACAATAGCTTGACCTGGTGCAGCTGCCTCCAAACAGTGGCTACAAAACCTGCTGGGAAGCAGTAATGTGACCGTTATCGCTTCCTAGTCAGACAGCACCAGCTACAGCACTGTCTTTGCACATCCGGGCATTCAGCCAGTACATTGCCACCAACTGTGCAGGAACAGTCATCAGTTTTGGTTGTGCGTGTTGCCACCACTGCACATGTGCAGCCATCGGTTTTGGCCTCCGTGCATGCGTGCTGGATGGAGCTACGATGGCAGCTCTAGCCATGAGGTACGTGAGTGCACTGTTGCTAGGAAACCCACCACTGGTGCAGGGTTTTTGAGCAGTAGGTTTTAGCGCATTTCAAGGGGAATATTGCAGGACTATTGTGGGGTTGCCACAGGTACATATGGTGACTCCACCATAGCCATGCCATAGAAGAAGAACCCTCCTTTTCTCACCCATTTAAGGGGACTCAAAACGGCTGACAAACCTTCTGTTCTTCTCCCCACAACAGACATCCTGAGAGGTAGGTGGGGCTATGAGAGCTCAGAAGAGAGCTGTGACTAGCCCAAGGTCACCCAGCTGACTTTGGGTGGTTCCGCACTGGGTGGTTAAACTGATTTAACCACCCAGTTAAGACGCATTTTAGACCCTTCCCTACCTACCTTCCGCACTGGAGACCTCTTTTGGCACCCTTCCAGGCGGCCGTGTCCGCATTTTGGCAAGCGAGATCTGTTTCTAAAATGGGTCTCGCTGCCGAAAGCTGGTATAATTTGAAGACCTAAAAAATTAGGTCTTCAATCCGTCCCTTCACCTGGATCCGTGTGGAAGCTGGACACTTCCACACATGGGCAGGGGAAGGGATGGATGTCCTGAGGGCTGCCATGTTGGGAGGGGTGGAAGCAGGACAGCCTGCCTCGGAAGCCCCTCCCTCGCACGCCATGTGCCACTGGAAACATGCGGTGACTGGCAGCTCCTGCAGCCCCAGGGTCGGCGTCAGCAGCGCGGGAATCTGGCGGACTTTTCGAATGGGTGCTGTGCCCTCTGTGCAGCACCCAGGCAATCCCACCACCTGATCCGGCCTCCCCGTGCATGTGCAGAGGTGGGGAGGCCTCTTCAGATCCACCCCTATTTGGGATGGATCCTCCGGAGGACTGCTCGCTGAAAAACGGATCTTCTTAGATCCATTTTTCAGTGGCAAATGTGGAAGCACCCTTCATGTAAGAAGAGCTGGTTTTATACCCCACTCTTCTCACCCATTTAAGGGGACTCAATGCAGCTGACAAATCTTCTGTTCTTCTTCCCACAGCAGACTCCCTGTGAGGTAGGTGGGTCTGTGAGAGCTGAGAAGAGAGCTGTGTGACTATCCCAAGGTCACCCAGCTGACTTCCTGGAGGAGTGCGTAATCAGACCCGGTATTCCTAGATAAGAGTCAAGCTCCTTAACCACTAGACCAAACTGACTACATAGAGTCATTACATTTCCCGCATCTGTACAGGGCTTGTCTCCATTAACATCCACACATATTTATTTTTTCTGGTTCATGATTGACTTTTTCTGGGCAAATATGGAAGGTTTGAACTAGGTCCTGTGCCACTAAGCACCAGCATCCTCCATTGCTTGCATTACTTCTTCTAAACACGGAACTCAAGGACTGCATTTAAAATAATCAGAGATGAGTTTGGAAGACAAGGACCCAAGAACATCTATGAAATGGTTATAGAGACGATTTTCTGGAATTAATAGGAGAAAAATAATCAGCCATTCTGCTTTTCCATGGCTGGGCTCAGACTTTTACCATCAGGATAGCAGAAAATGAAAGTAACTTGATTACTCTTCAAGCATAAAATAAGACCTTTTATTATATTCAGAAGTTTCCTAAGTAATTGCTTAGCCTTTGTGCTCCTTCAATTTTTGATGTTATTGGGTAGTTTAGGCCTGGTTTAGACTAATCTCTCTCTCTCTCTCTTTTTGGACAAGGTAAAATATGACTATTACTGTTGAACATTTTTGTGGCAGAAGAATCCATTTCACAAATTAGATTTTGGATTATGTTGGCTGATCTGAAATATCACTTGGGTACCGTGCTCTGTAAAATGAATCTGGATTTGAGAGATCAGTATGAGAGGATGTGTGCAATACTAGAAAAGAAAGAAGTGAAAGCTCTTTTTATACTGTTATGTCCTGGGCCAATTCCTTATTCATAATATGGTTCTCCTGCCTTTAAAATAAGAAAAGAAAAACAACACCCCTATTTTAAATGTCTGCCTTTAAAAAATAAGGGGGTTGGGTTTGTCTTCTTTTAGTGTGGGTTAATTGTTGTCCTTGGCTTCAAATCCATCAGACCCTTTAAAATCAGGACTAAATGAGGACCCTGTGTGGAGAACATATTTTCAGCCAATAGAAAAATAATAGGTGTGAATGAATTGTCAATAGCAACAATATGCCATGGTCTTATAATAGCATGTCTCATCCAAGACTGAAATATCTTGAGTTCGGCTGAATTTGGAGACAGAAAAGGTCCCTTCTTTTTCCTTCAAAGGCAACAAGTGCATCGCAACTGTTGGTCCAGCAACCAGCCAGAAAACCAGATCTTCATATCCACAGGCGTTACACCACTTGCCGTGTTCTTTCTCCCCTTATTTTTATCTCTTCCTTGCAGTGATTTCCAAGCCTTTCAAAATTCCCTCTTGCTGGGGTGTCTAGTCCTTAAGCGCAAAGTGTGCCGCAAGAGCTTCTACTCAGAAGAAGAAGAAGAAGAAGAAGAAGAAGAAGAAGAAGAAGAAGAAGAAGAGTTGGCTTTTCTATCCCACTTTTCTCACCCATTTAAGGGGACTCAAAGTGGATGACAAAGCTTTTCTATTTTTCTCCCCACAACAGACACCCTGTGAGGTGGGTAGGGCTGTGAGAGCTCAGAAGACAGCTGTGACTAGCCCAAGGTCACCCAGTTGGCTTCATGGAGGAGGGGTGGAATCAAACCCAGTATTCCCAGATAAGAGTCCAGCTCCCTAACCACTAGACCACTAAAGTGTAGACACAGGGCGCTTTCACAGTTCCAAGGGGCACGATGAACCAAAAGTGACTAGCCCTCGCACTTGGAGCGCTAGTCAACTTTAGCTGTCCACCCATCCCATGAAATCGAATACTTATCTTGATTTGATTGCAGGGCTGGTTCTCTTCTGGGCACCGCCATTTTGGCTGCAGTGCCCTCCACGACTGCACATGCATCAGCAACATTGCCATGACGACACTGTTGCTCTGTGCACACACAGTCATGTCTATGGTTGTCCGAGGTGACAGCGCGCTTGCCCAATTTCATGCTCCACACCTAGTGCATGATTAGGGAACTCCTGGGCAGGCAGGCGGCACCTGGAGGCTGTAACAGCTGTCTAAAGGTGCAGATGCTCTTCCCCAGAAATCCCCTAATCATGGACTATGGGCTGTAGTGCAAACTGGCCTACTGTCTGTGCATTGAAAAGCACGCACCTAAATACTACATAATGAAAAGACTAAGGAAAATAAGGTACTTACCTGGATTCCCAAGAAGAAGGAAGAATTGTATCTGCAGGCACTTCCAGATGGAAGCAGCTCTACTCCGGGAGGACCACAGAAAAGGTGCCCTTGTCATCTCCATTTTGGAGCAAGGAGGAGACATTTTCTATGGTGTCTTCATCCAAGGTGGGAAGAAATCACTGTGCAATGGAGAAACCTCCGTGAGGGATTGTTCCAGAAAAAAGTCCACACGATTGCTTCAAAGAAGCCTGCTGCAACAAAAAATGGAGGCAGCGTGGCCGAAAGCATTTTCCTAAGCTTTCAGGGAGACCCTATTAAGGTAAGAGGAGATGCGGCCTGAGGCCTGGGGTGATACCCCAAAATAGTAATTATAGGGTCACGGGTCAGAGACAAAGAGGAGCGATACCTAATCTTAGCAAGTTGTGACTACTCACAGTCCCCTTAGAAGCCATTTGGCGTTTTGTCAGTGTGAGAGACAAAGCCACTGGAATTCCATCTCCAACCCCTACTAGAATGGATGCCTAGATGCCTCCTCCGGGTTGGAGAGGCAGGCAGGATGCCTCTGAAGCCCATTTGCAGGGAGTCAAGGGCAGGCAAAAGTTTTGCCTCTGTCTTCTCTTTGAGATACCCAGAAGCAATTGCTGGTCCTGTGTGAGACAAGATGCTGAACTAGGGATGTCCACAAATATTCTAAACATTCAAAATTCGATTCAATTGAATGTGGACATTCGAACTCGAATAGAATGTCTACACATTCAAATTTAAACATTTGGACAAATTTTGAATGTTCCAAAACATTCGTTCAAATGATTTGAAATATGAATGTACAGCTGTGTATGTACAGATACGAATGCACACATATGTGTCTGTATGCATCTCATAGGTATCTGTATGCATTTGCGTATGAAATGCGTACAGATATGTATGACACATAAAATATTGTCAACATCCTTATCTTCAAATATGAATGTTGTCGACACTCATACATTCAAATTCAAATCTAACGTTTGAACAAATAGATTGGAATGTATTCTATCTGGATCGGACTTTGTTGCATTTGGATTCTAAATGTTGTACACAATCTCCAAATAGCAATGGTACCTGGTATAAAAGCCTGTTTACTGTCAGCATGGCAGCAATGCTATAAATTACCTGTTTTATTAGTATCAGCA
The DNA here is from genome assembly GCA_023333525.1 of Aspidoscelis tigris stejnegeri. Classification (NCBI taxonomy): domain Eukaryota; kingdom Metazoa; phylum Chordata; class Lepidosauria; order Squamata; family Teiidae; genus Aspidoscelis; species Aspidoscelis tigris. The sequence goes on along the minus strand of JALMGA010000003.1, from coordinate 106,170,748 downwards.
AGGGAGAAAGCTTAGCAGTTCCTGCTTCTAACTGAAAGTGTTTACCTTGAAAGGTGTATTGAGGATTAGCAAAGGATTTTTCAGCAATTCTAAACCACAAGTGCAAATTTGCAAAGTAGGATTAATATGTGAATTGCTACCATGGTATAGAAACTCTCCCAAGCAAAACAAAGAGGTATTTAGCCTTGTCTTGTTTATATATTCTGAGGAACTTTTCACCCTTTTCTTCCTGAAAGAGTCAAAGGAGAAGGCAGAGTACAATTTGCCTTTCACCTAAGAAAGTATGTTTTTAGCTTTCTTCTTACAGAAAGAGAACGGGCTTTTCTCAACTTTCTGACCAGTATTCCTCACCTGCAAGTGCTTTCAAGGCTTCCCTTCTGCACATCCGTGTGGAATGCAGGAAGTCCCACCCACCACTTGGGGGCGCGTCCGCATGCAAGCCAGCTGATGCGATTTGGACACGTGTGATAAAAATCCGTGTCGTAATGTGGAATAAAGCATCCCATGTGGTTTGGGGCAAAGCGGATCCAAACCATAACTGCCTGTCCCATGAAACGGCAGGAATGGTGGCAGCGATGGCGGCGAGAGAAGCATTGCAGTATCCCCTCATCCGCCTGCCCACCCACCAGCAGAGTGAGCGAGTGAGGTTATTATCCCATTCATCCCGTCCTCTCCTGCCGGCCATGGACAAGGAGGGGATGAATGGGAAAATAACCTCGCTCGCTCGCTTACTTGCTTGCTCTGCCGGTAACGTTACCTCCATTTACATTGCTGGGAAGGCAACATGTTTGTGCTAAAGCAGATGAACTGTCCAGCAAATGTGCGCACAAACCCTATGATTCTATGGACTGAAGAAAGTTCCAAGTGAAGATGTGATCACAGCCTGAGGTAAGTAGATTTTTTTTTACTCCGGAGCATCAGGCTTTACTTCGCAGGAACTGCGGAGCATTGTAAAACCCATTTTACAGGTGCTCCGCAGTTCCTGCGAAGTATTCCTCCTGTCTGAAATCTGGAGTGCAGCCATGCAAAAACTTTATCATCTCCCCATTAGCATCTCTAAAGTCCACAAACTCCCAGAAAAAAACCCACTAAAGATGGTGAGAGAATCACTTGGCTTCAGGCGCCTGAAGACTGAAAGTAATAGGGGTGATGCAAAGTGCAGCTGTTAAGAGGGAAAAGCTGTCTACTTTAATTAGAAGTTCACTTTTTCAAAAGCATCTCCGTTGCAATTTTCCTTTCTTTTCCCTTTTAATTTTTTTTAAAAAATGGGATAAGAGAAGTTACAATCCCATATTCAGTGTGCCAATTAAATCTCTCGTGCCTGTTTTTGCCGCTAACTTTTCTTTTTTTCTTTGACAGGGCTCAAATATCTTGAATATTAAAAACCTGCTTATTCAGGATGTTAAATAAGGTGCCAGTCCTTAAGACTCACAAGTGTTTGGTAATGGTTCACACTTCTCACAAGCGCCCACCCACCTCTTTAACTACCACAGTGTGGACTGCAGTTGAAACTTACTTATGAATTAAAAGATGATGATTTTGGAGGGGAGAACCATCCTTACTATGTTTAATTAGTTTTTAAGAGTTGCTAAAAATGCCTAATGATATATTTCAGCTGATGAAAGATGAGAAAATGGGAGGGAAGGAGGAGGGAAGACAAAATACCTCCTTTTCTTTCCTTCTGCTCAGTGAAGTGTTCCCTTTTAAAACACCATCCGCTTATTAGTGTCCATTTGCAGGATCTCATGGGCCTTCTCACTATCTGAGGTTCTGTTTTCAAACTAATCGTGTTCATCTTAGGGCCCATCCCCATGCTGAAAATATTCCGAAATTATTCCAAGTCTGCCTCGGGAGCGTCTCCATGCAAAGCCCTAATACGGGCTACATGCAAGACTATACATGTTTTAAAAAAAACACTTAAGTGTACTACATCTGAAATAAGGGGCTAGCTCATATTGTCCTGGGGTCATGCGGAAGCTCCCGGGTTATTTGGGGCAGAGCTTGGCGGCCACAGTATTAGCGGGCAGGGTTTCGCCTCTGCTCCTGTTCCTGCCGGACACACTGCAATCAGACCCTGGCAATCTGTTGACTGTTAAGCCACATAACAGTAGTGAAATTAAAAGGCTTTTCTCTCCTTCAGGATCGGTTGATCTGAAAGTGATTGAGACAAGTCAACCAGAATTGGGAGAAAATTTTGAGCTGGTTGTGAGGGGGGGGGTGCCCACTGTCATGTGGATATGCACACCTCCGCTAATCTGTGGCAGCCAAGGAAGGGAATGATCTGCTTTTAGTTATGCTTTAAACTAACTTTTGGTTATGCTTTTAACTGTGGTGGCCAAGGAAAGGAATGATCTTTGTGTTTGTGGAGGTGCAACTGGGATGTTTGCCTGTCATCGCTGTAGCTGTTTGCCTGTCAACGCTGCAGAGGGTGGGATGGGTTATGGTGACATCAACCCAGCTTCCTATCAGGGGAGAGGGTGGGTGGGAAGAAAAAGATGTGGGCTCATGCTACGGCTCCCATGGGGACAGACACGTATGATTTGAATCCGTGTTGCCCCAAACCACATGGGGATGCTTTATTACGAGTTACAACATGGATTTTTATGACATGCGTCACAAGCGAAGCAACTGTTTTCCATGGGGATGCGCCCTTAGAGTAAGGCTATAGCTCAGGGATACATTTTCGTACAGATGGTTCTGGGTTCTGGGCATGTGTACAAATGTAGAAATGCTTGTCTGGTCTATAATGAATTCAAAATGGCGTTGAGGCAGACCACTCGCCAGTGAATCTATGGCCATGGTCACACCTTCACTTTAAACCTTCTTCAATCCATCTTCAGGTCTGACTGCCCACACTTTTTCATTTCTATCCGTTTTATCTGTGGACTTTTCACAGAAATCTGGCCTGAAGATGGACAGAAGAAGGATTAAAGTGGAGGTGGGACTTTCCCGGGTCACCTTCAAAGTCCTACCCAGTCCAAGGGTTGCCCGAGTAATAATACCCTTCCTTTCCCACATGTGAATTCCAAGCTTTGTCTATCATTTTTGGAATCCAGCGATCCAAAATTCTGGAATTCTCTACAATTTAGAAAAATCAGATATCCAAATATTCACTTTATTTTCAACTTCTTGATTAGAGTGCCTTCGTTCCTGGTTTTTCCCTTCTGCTCCTCTGCAACACTCACTCAGTTAGGCAGGTCCAGTCTCAGAAATAGGCTCCTAATGTCACATTTGGAGTGGGTTAGGCTGGTAGAATAGTAGTGTTTTAGTGGCCATTTGCACTTCAAGTGCTGGAAAAACCCTGAAACAGACTAACAGTACTCGAAGTGTAGATGGGCAGGGCAAGGCAAATTGCCATGGCAACATCCCCAGAACATCCAGTGTGCACCTGAACATTGCCATGACAATCTGGTTGCTGCATGCAACCACACAGCTTCAGTTGTACCACCACAGCCCCTTGTCACACTATACCCAGAAGAGGGTAGAAACACTACTGTCCAGGAGAAAGCTAGCTTCTCCCAGTCAGACTGTGGACTGCTTTATGTTCCAGGGAGGCATTAGCCAACCACTGCAGCGCAGACTATGAGTAGTCTGGTAAGTACAAAATGGCCGATATTGTCTTGATCATACTCCATGCTGTAAATGTACCCCAAGAGCTTTTGGTCCAAAGCTTTCCAGCTCACAACTTTCACTAATTCCAGGGATACTGAACACAGCATGAGCAACAACGAACGGTAGAAATGCCCTCTGGACACAAAATGAGAACATAAAACATAAGAAGATCCCTGTTGGATCAGGCCACAGCCCAGCTGGTCCAGCATCCTGTCTCAGACAGTGGCCCACCAAGTGCTTATGGGCATCTCAAGCAGAAGATGAGGGCAAATCCTTTACCTGCTCTCAGTTCCTTGCAAGTGTCCAATAGAGGCATCTTGCTCGTCTCTCCAGCCTAGGCATCCATTATAGTACCCACTGAATTTGCTTGACCTGTTCATAAAACTTCAGTGTTCCACTTTTCCCCACATGTAGCCTGAGTAGAAATCATGCTAAGCCATGGCAAATATCTGAAGGAGCACCTTGGCCCTTACATGCCACCCTATCATCTAAAATGGTCAAGGACATCCCTTCTGGGTACACCATCCATAGATGATAAGCCAGTCTGGTCTAGTGGTTAGGGAGCCAGACTTTTATCTGGGAATGCCGGGTTTGATTCCACCCTCCCCCATGAAGCTAGCTGGGGTGACCTTGGGCTAGTCACAGCTCTCTTCTGAGCTCTCACAGCCCCCCCCCACCTCACAGGGTGTTCTTTTGTGGGGAGAAGAATTGAAAGTCAGCCACTTAGTCTCTTTAAACTGGTGAGAAAAGCAGAGTAGAAAAGCCAACTCTTCTTCTTCTTCTTCTTCTTGGATGGTTGCTGGGAACAAGGCTTTCTCTGTGGTGGCCCCATTTTATGGATCAGTCTCTCACGGCACTCTCAGTACAGCCCCAGACACAGCCTTCACACTGTTGTGCTGTACGGGGTTGGTGCGGCTAGTACAGTCACACGCCACATCATTGATCACTGTAGCATGGCCATTTCTATGGTGAGACTGATGGATCCGGGATGGGACCATTTGCACTTCACTGCAACCTACCACCCCTGATCTTAACTCCTGTGGGATACTTTCCCACAGCAGTTAAGTGTGAAAATGCCAATACCAGTCAGACCCCTGAATCCGCTGGGAATACTACCCCGATTCTACTGTGGTTACCTGAGACTGTGGATGATCACAAACAGGCCTTCCAGTTCTGGGGTTGTGCAATCCCAAAACCGGAAGTGCTTTTCTGGCCTCCAGATGACCCCTAACTTCAGCCTCTGGAGAGCTTTGGAATAGGCGTGCAATGCCACTGAGCACCTCCCGCTTGCCTTCCACACGCACCCTTACATTTTGGGAAGGGCTCCTGTGGTGTCACATGCCTATTCCAACTCTCTTTGTTGGCTGAAATAGGCCTTCTGGAGGCTGAAATAGGCCTTCTGGTTCTGGGGGTGCTTCCTCATTGGCCCTTTAATCACCCATTAAGACCATATTTTAGACACTTGGGAAAATTGCTTCCGCACAGCAGCTCCCATTAGAAACACTTTGGGAAAGCCGCTTCCGCACTGATGTGTCTCTAATGCGGTGATGGCCAACCTATGACACGCGTGTCACAGGTGACACGCCAAGCCCTTTTAGGTGACACACCTGGTCACTCTGGCACCTGGGCGTGTAGTGCTTGCTTGTTCTTGAAGTGTACAAAATACCAACTTTCAATTGAAGATTTAGTAAATGTAAAGAATTATTCATTTTTGATTTTAATAAAATCCATATATCAAAAAATATAACTTTCTTACTAGAGCTACAAATATCACAAAATTATGGATATTTCTGGAAGTGACACAGCACCCGAGTTAAGCTAGGTTTTCTTGTGAATTTTGACACATCAGGCTCAAAAGGTTAGCCATCACTGCTCTAATGGGTGCTAACTGGCCCTTAAACCAGTTTCCCAGAAGACTACCTAGAACGGTGATGGCCAACCTATGACACGCGTGTCACAGGTGACACACCAAGCCCTTTTGGGTGACACACATGGTCACCCTGGCACCTGGACGTGTAGTGCTTGCTTGTTCTTGAAGTGTATGAAATACCAACTTTCAATTGAAGATTTAGCAACAAAAGTCACTAATGTAAATAATTATTTGTTTTTGCTTTTAATAAAATACATATATCAAAAATATAACTTTTTTACTAGAGCTACAAATATCACAAAATTATGGATATTTCTAGATGTGACACAGCACCCAAGTTAAGCTAGGTTTTCTTGCGAATTTTGACACACTGAGCTCAAAAGGTTCGCCATCACTGACCTACAATGTGGTCTTAATGGGACACATCTGTTTCGGATGCCTCCGAACAGCGAAGAGGCTTTCTGCGCGGGTGCGCAGCCCTGGCCAAAGCGCGCCTCCCGATTGGCCAGGATCGGCGCCTGCTCAGAGAGCCTTCTGAAGCCAGGCGCTGCCCTGGCCAATCAGGACGCGTGCAGGATGCAGGTGTGAAGGCAACTGGGGCCTCGCAGCCAGAATCGGGCTGGCTGAGTTAAGGTAAGGAGGGGTTTGCAGTTGGTCACCCCAGGGTGGATTAGAGGGAGTTAGGTGAAGCCCCCCCTGGCTCCAGAAGCGGTGATCTGCCACTTCTGGGGCGAGGGGGAGCCCTGAAATCGGAGTCCCCTGGCTCACCATGCTCGGCTCCAGAGGAGCCAATCATGGCAGGCCAGGGGAGGGCCTCCGTAGATCCGAATTGAGGTGGGTGCTGTGCCTCCACACAGCACCCACCTCAAATCCGGATCTAAATCCGTCCTTCTGCCACGTGTGCGGACAGAAGGAGTGGCAGTACCTTAACATGGATCTCCGAAATCCGTATCTAAATAGATCCAGATTTCAGAGGTAAGTACGGAAGCACCCTGGGTACTTTTATGGTGCCCACGGGAGGCATAGGGGTGGCCTGCTCTGGTAACTGTGGTTAACTGAAACCGTGGTCACCAAATCAGTGGACACCAGGGTCCAACTGTAGTATTAAATATACCATGGGCATCTAGCATTGCTAGATTTTTCTCCCTGTTAAGTGGGCTCCAAGCTTGCTTCTGCTGTCAGGACTTTGACTTGCAAACTACTACGGCAGAAAGTCGGCAGCTGAAGAGAAAAACGAAGTGGCTGACAAGCCAATTCCGCCAGTGACAGAGGGAAAAAGCAACGTCTTGGCCCCAGCACATGATTGGAATGCTCAGAAAGCCCCAGGTTTGCCTATTTGGTTGTCTCTGCATCTTCGTATGTGCCTGGGGTGGAAAAGAATTAAAAAAGAAAAAAACATGCTGGAAAAGAAAATTGAGGCAGAGGGTCTGATGCCCATTAAAGCCTCAAACGACATTCTAATCAAATACTTTGTTCACATTTCCTATTAGCCAGGATGATGTATAACTTCATTCTCTGAGTCAACAGGAGAGGGAATTTGTCGTTACTTGACACAGGGAAAAGGTACATTTGCTTTATGACCAGCAAAAGGTCAGGAACATTCTGTGATTGCAAGAAATTGCATCTATTACAAGCCGTAGTAGGGCTCTCTCTTTCTTGAAAACTGACATACGGACTGTTTCTCTAAAGCTTTCTCACTGCTGGGAGGTGGGAGGGGACCTCTGAGGGAGGATTTTTAGTATATGTTAATGTGTTAAGCTATGGAACAGCATCAACACACACACACAGACACACACTGTAGGAGCTTGTTTAACACAAGAGGCCTATTTGCACTACAGCCAATAGTGCATGATTAGGGAACGTCTGGGAAGCACATCCGCACCTGAGGCCTTTTCACATTACAGCCATGTCCGTGTGTGTGTGCCCAGGGGGTGCCCACGGGCTCTAAGGGACCCAATCTGGTCTTCTAGAACCCGCCGGAACCCAGGCAAGGACCATGACCAGCCTGCCCAATGGGGGCAGCCAGAGGCGGGCCCCGCAGCTGTCAGGGAGGGAGCGTGCGAATGCGCTCCCTCCCCAAAAGCTGCGGAACGGCAGGGGAAGGCTGCGAATACCCTGGGCCATGTGTAGAGCACGTTTTTGTGCTCTACACCCGGAATGCAAGTGGGCACCCTGGGGCGGGCTGGGGCGGTTCTGAATGGATCCGCCAGCCCAGCGGAGCGAATGCTCTGTCCCAGGGCGTCCTTCACGCGTTCCACCAACCCTTCTGCAAATAGGCCTCTTAAGGAGACTGTTCCAGCCTCCAGGGGCTCCCTGCCTTCCCAGAAGTTATTCACCTGGCGTGTCCAGCTTCCGGTGCTCCGGGGTGGTCTGAGGTGCCAGGCAAGCGCGCCGGTACCTCAGGTGATCATAGATGTGATTGCACTTCCGCAGAGTGTCAGTGTTGTCATGGCGATGGCACGTGTGTCAGTGCCTTCACGGAGGGCGCGACAAACAAAATGGCAGCACTCAGAAGAGGGCCGGCCCCAGGATTGGTCACAGGTGAGTGACCAATCATGCAGGGTTTAGGCTGTTAAGTGACTTGTGCCCATAAGTTCGAGCACTAGTCAACATTGGGTGATTACGCTCCTTTCTCATCCAGTGGAGAGGAAGGGAAGTGCAAGCTCGCCCAAGGGTTCTGTGTCCCAGCATGTTGTCACGTAAAGCAAATCTCGTGTTAAGCAAGGACATTGTTTAAATGTTTTCATATGGCTTCCTTTTAAAAATATAATTTTGAAGTAGCTTACAAAGTATTGAGCATAAAACCACCATGTAGATGAAAAACACAAAGGGCGTTTTCGCATTTGCCGCCGAAAACGGATCTAAATAGATCTGCCTTTTGGCGAACCGTCTTCCCGAAGATCCGTCACTATTTGTGACAGATCTATGCGTCCGCACACACGCAGGGAGGACGGATTCTGGAGAACAGATTGGAGTGGGTGCTGTTTGGATGCACCAGCACCCATTCCATGCATCCTCCGGCTTGCGCACTGGCGACGCCGCCCCCGGAGCCGCAGAACTGAAGCATGGAGCTGCCAGTCACTGTGTATTTCTGGCGGCAACCGGTGCACAAGGGAAAGGCTATGGAAGCAGGCAGTGCTGCTTCCGCCCTTCCAAACATGGTGGCCGCCAGACTCCATCTCTTCCCCTGGCTGTGTGTGGAAGCGTCCTGCTTCTGTACACATCCAGGGGGAAGTGATGGATGTAAGACCTGAAAAATCAGGTCTTTTAATCTGGATTTCGGCGGCAAAACCAGTTTTAAAAAACGGCCTTGCGCGCCGGAATGCGGACGCGGACTCTCAAATCTGGTCTACAGTGCGGATCCATCACAAGTTAAGCGTTTTAAAGCTTACCTTAAGGGGGGGGGGGTTAATCCGGTTTCCACAGTCAATGTGGAAACACCCAGAGACATCTGTCCTTGCGTTGCACTGCAGAAATGGGTCCTCCTAGGGTTCTGAGGCCTGGAACTTTAGTTCATGGTTATCAGAGCCCATGCAGCAGGCTCTGAATCTCATGCAAGCTTTGGAGTAGTGCAGTATGGACAGTCTTTTTCTTAGGGAAGCTCTTGTGAGGTTAGGGATAGATCTATCCCTAACCTCAGGAGGTTTCTCTGTTTGAGACCTCCTCCAAAGGAGAGCACACCAGCTCCTGTGGCAACTTACTCCATTGACCGAACATCTTTAGGAAAAAGCAAATGATTGCAAAGAAATACTTCATTGGAACTATGTGTGGCTGCAACCTTAAAATAACCAAATTTCTGGAAGAATTTATGAAACCAAATTTCTCTGTGTGTTCATGCCACCAGGGAACACTATCCTCTCCAGTCCCCAATGGCCGGGCCCTGGAAAAACTTTCACACTAGGTTCTATCGGATGTACAAACGAGACCACAAAACGTGTTCAGCCCAGCATTCGATTTTGCTTCTTTTTACTATATATGACATTACATTAGCTTTTTGCCTCAGCTATTTTCCAGTGTAATATCTAGCTGCAGTTCCTGTTCTCATGGAAACAGCTTTTTAACAGCAGGACTTTAAACCAATAGCAGGGTTATTTCTTGAAAAAACAAATCTTTTTAAAACAGCTTTAGATATAAGCTCGGGTAGTCTGTCTGAGAAATCTAACCCCCTAGAGATGTTTTCCTGAGGAGCATAATTTGCCTCCCCTTCTTTTGCCACCATTGTAAATTTCATATGTTTGGGGGGGGGGGGGGATACATATTATGATAAGTGAAAACCTGTGACTTTGCATGTATGTGTTTGCTGCATGCTTGTCTTTGACACCATTCATCTTGTTAAAGGGTGTTTTTCCACCGCGCTCCTTTAATCCGGATCCAAGAAGATCCGGATCTAAGGAATGGGTACATTCCTTAATCCGGATCTTGTAGATCCAGATTAAGGGAAGTACCCAATGTGTTTCCATGGGTGGTCTAGCACCCAATAGCAATGGGTGCTAGCCTCCCTGCCATGGAAACACCGGAGCACCCATTTGAGGGGTCTGCTTGTCACCCCAAGTGTTTGGGGGGACAGGGGGTGCAGTCTCCGAAGTGGCTTCGAAGTCATTTCGAAGTCATTTCGAAGTCACTTTGAAGTCTGTGCAAAACAGCTCCATTGAAGTCTGTGCTGATCTTCGAAGTGACTTTGAAGTGACTTTGGAGTCACTTCGAAGTTCACTCTGAAGATCAGCACAGACTTCAAAGACGCTCCGGAGCTATTTTGCACAGACTTCGAAATGACTTTGAAATGACTCCGAAGCTTAGGTTTTGGGGCTCCTTCCAAGGGTGCCCCTCCCCCTAGCCTCCTCTAGACCCCATTGCCACACAAGCATGGAAACAGGCTCCCTTTAATCCAGATTTTCTGCCTGAAGACCCCATTGTAGACCCCATTAATGGGGTCTACAGAAAATCCGGATTAAAGGCCAGAAAGTACCCATTTAATCCAGATTTCCCCAGCGGCAGTTGAAACAATTGGGTCCCAAATGGGTGCCGTGGTGAAAATGGGATCATCCGGCTCACACCCAAATGGGTCCTTAATAGGTGCAAAAATGGGTAGGTACTTTCTGACAGTGGAAAAACACCCAAAATTGCAAAATTGTTTGTGTGTCACATCCCTATTTCAGTTATGTTCACAAGTATTTAAAGAAGACAGATAATTATTTCATCGATCCTACTTATTCATTCAAGTATTTTACATCCCACAATTTATATTTGCGGTTCCCTTCCCATCTGCTGGACAGCAAAGGACTGTGATGTCACTGTTACCTCTGTCCCATCCCCCCATACACGATCAAATACTTACCTCAATTTGATTGCGGGGCCGGTCCTTTTCGGGGTGGTGCCATTTTGGTTGTGGCGCCCTCCACGACTGCGTGTGTCAGCGCCGTTGCCATGACAGTGCTCTGCACACGCGCAGTCGCGTCTATCATTGCGTGAGGTGCCAGAGCATTTGCGCGGCACCTCAGACGACCCTGGAGCACCAGGTAAGCTTTCTGTTAAGGTTGGTAAAGGTGAGGAGCATTTAGTGCAGGGGTTCTCAACCTGTGGGTCGCATCCCCTTTGGGGGTCGATCTATTTATTTGTTTGTTTGTTTGTTTGTTTACATTTCTATCCCGACCCATACCCGAAGGTCTCTGGGCGGGTAACAGAAGATTAACCAGCAGATTAAAAACAAGATAGACATTAAAACAAGATATGCATTAAAAACGGAACACATATTAAAAACACTTTAAAAATTCAGCAGATTTAAAACAGTACGCTCCATATTGCGTTTGTAGTGACTGTAACTGGGGAGGGGGGAGAATATAATCAGCTCAGCCAAAGGCCAAGGCAAAGAGGTGCGTCTTTACCGCCTTTCTAAATATATGTAAGGAAGGGGCATGATGCATCTCGAGGTGGAGACTATTCCATAATCTGGGGGCTATCACCGAAAAGGCCCTCTCCCAGGTGCCCACCAGCCTCACTACTGAAGGTGGTGGGACAACCAGGAGGGCCTTAAGTCACGGGCAGATCTACTCTTTCACAGGGGTCGTCTAAGACCATCGGAAAACACATAGGAACCGAGACACCGCTCCTCTATCCGTCTCCAGGCGGGTCTGCCCACATGCAGATACGCCCACATACGAGTACCTGGCGTGATGACATCATTGCGCCAACCCCATCCCATGCACCCCATACAAATACAATAGAGAGCAGCTACTGTGTAGAAAGCAGCAGTACTGGAGGTAAAAGGACCCTTTTCTATTCAGCTGCGGTTGATGTGAATACTATGCTTTAATTATGCTCAATTTGTAACAATGAAAATGCATCCTGCATATCAGAAATTTACATTACAATTCATAAGAGTAGCAAAATTACAGTTATGAAGTAGCAATGAAGATAATGTTATGGTTGGGGGTTAGGGTTAGGGTTAGGTTGGGGGTCACCACAACATGAGAAACGGTATTAAAGGGTTGCGGCATTAGGAAAGTTGAGAACCACTGATTTAGTGCATGATTAGGGAACTTCTGAGAAGGCAGAGGGCACCTGGAGGCTGTAACAGCCTCTTCAAGGTCCAGATGCTCTTCCCCAGGCCACAACCTTCAGTGAAAACAAGAAACCAATACGACACAAGAAGGCTGCAGTCATACCTTATATTTAAGAAGGATAGAGGCCGTCCCGAGCCCTTGATGACTAGGCACCATAGTATCTTTCCAGGTTTTATTCATACTTCAGATGGGACTATTTGAAACTGGATAAGCCGGCCCTGGCTGTTGACACCCTGCTCCTGCCCCCGTGCCCGTTGCCAAGGGCTACAGCCTCCAAATGCCCACTGCCTTCCCAGAAGCTCCCTAACCATGCATTACCGGCTGTAGTGCGAATAGACCCCGATTACTGCCTAAAACATGTTGCTTTTAGTAGTAAATTTGAGGCAGAGAAGGAATGCAGCTACTGGATCCCAGGACCTTTCTGCTAATACCGTGTTTGGATCCCTCTGTTGCTAAACTCGTCCTGTTCCAACCGGAAGGCTGCCATAATGGTAACCTGCGTTAACCAACGTTAACCTAAAGCTTACCCGGTGCGTCCAGCCAACAACCTTTCGCACTTCTTCCGGTGCTCCAGAGTCATCTGAGGTGCTGTGCAAGCACGCTGGCACCTCAGACGGCCACAGATGTGGCTGCGCATGTGCAGAGTGTCGTCGTCGTCGTCACGGCGTCGGCACTGTTACATGTGCAACCGCGCAGGGCGGCACAGCCAGAATCGAATCAACTCTGGTTCATCACATTCCTTTCCCATCCGCTGCCTTCCAATTTTTTTAACTTTACATTATTCAAAGGAAGCCTGTACATGCTATGACTTTCTATGACTGAGCAGCGTTCTTCGTCAGGCAGATTAATTTGGCCAAACTAGTGCAATGTATGTCAAGGCCAAGAGTCCAAGTTCACTCATGGTCCCGTTAAATTAAAGTTCCATGGCTTTTTCCCACCCGCCCTGGACAGCGCTAGTCTAGCTTTAAAAAGGTTGCACAGGTACCAGCCAGTGTTTCCCTTTACAAGAGCGCCTCCTAGTGTTAAACTGTGATGACACCACACAATTATTGCTTTTTGGCTGATCTTGTCAGTAAGATCACGTTTTTCCAAAAAGTTCAAGGCTGGGATGCCTACAATGCGATATATTAGCACACCCTCAAGAGTATACAAATGCATCTACTAATAAATGAAAGCAAAGATGAAAGCAAAGGGTCATTGGTTTATGGAATGTGCTGCCGGAAGAGGTGGTGACAGCTACCAGTCTAGATGGCTTTAAGGAAGGGTTAGACAAATTTATGCATGACAGATGTATCAATGGCCTAGGTGCATCTTTCAGGCTGGGGGGGGGAGAAGCGGGGTGCTTCTAAGGCCATTTGCTGGGATTCGAGAGCAGGCAAAGGTTTGTCCTTGTCTCTGCTTGAGATGCCCATGAGCATTTGGTGGGCCACTGTGTGCGACAGGATGCTGGACTAGATGGGATGTGGCCTGATCCAGCAGTGCTTCTCTTATGTTCTTATGTTCTTATGTTCTTAGATCCTATTCAGTAGATCAGCATTGTGGGTTCTTCACTTTTTTGAAAACTGTTCTATGTAACATGTCTTCAGCAGTACCAAAATATTGACAGCGAATATCTGAAGCTCAGGACTGGCGTACTGCAGATGTATTGCTACTTAGTTTGCATTTTCAGTGTAAAAAGTATCTTGCAGTTGGTTATAAGCTATATAACAACTCGCCCTATCTTACATGCTATGATTACTCATTGTGTGTTCTTTGACCCTGTTTCCCTGGGTATTGCTGCACTAATCCTTCCCATTTACTTAGCAGTTGATTCTCTTCTTCTCTGCCTAGGTGTTAGTTAATGATTGTCAGATTAGATGTTGTATGAGAGGGTACATAACTAATCCTCTCAATCTTTGGTTTCCATCTCCAACCATTACTTGCCAGTGGTCAAGTAGTGAAATGTCTGCAAATGGAAAACACAACTTGAAAAACTCCGAAAACCTAAAATACCATAAAATGCAACAAAAACCAGCACAGGCTCAATTAAAAAGTCGCTGTGGCACAACCTGAGGAACGCTTCTATGCAGTCAAGTCTGTTTAGTAACATTCTTTCAGATCCCTAAATAATTGCCAATTTTTTAGCTTCTTTCAGAAGCATTCCCAGAAGCTGGAACTTTCACATCAGGTTTAAAAACAGCCTGATATTCCCATAACCAGTTTTCCGTTTACCAATTTATGAATTGCCTTCACCAGGAAATCTGTTTACTTTTTCACACTTCAACCACCCTGGGAAAATGACCCAGAGAAGCGGTTATGGGATGGCTTCCGAGTCTTCACTTCAGGAGGCCCAAATTGTTTGAAACTTAACTGGCGCTAAGTGCAAAGCCTCACCATTAGATATACCAAGATGTGTCTAATACATGTTAGAAGTGTAAAACTAGTGAAAGAACATTTTATCGTACGTGGTGGACTTGTAAAAAAGTTTTAAAAAATATTGGATGTGGATACATACTGTAATGAGAAATATCTTTAAAATTAATGTACTGTTCAGACTAGAGATATTTTTTATTAGTAATAATGGATGTAAATCTAGACCAGGGTTTCCCAAACTATGGGTCGGGAATATTGAGTGGGCCCTGCCTGTAGAATTAAGTAATAAAAAAATTGTATTAAAACTTTGTTTGTTCTTTGAAAAGTCCTTTATTCATATTGGTAACGGTTAAATTTCCTAGAGGTGGGTCCCGAGTTGGTAAACTTATATTAGATGGGTCGTAGCCCAGACAACTTTGGGAACCACTGATCTAGACAATGTGAGCCCTTTGATTTTCTATACCGTAACAGCAGCAAGAATTCTCTATGCCCAAAAAGAAGATGGAATTCCCCCTGTAGAGAACTGAGGCCAATTTGCACTAGGACCTCTGGTTAGGAATCAGGTCAGCCCTGGGATAGAGCATTCGCTCTGCAGGCCGGGTGGTTCCATCTGGAACCATCCCGTCCCAGGGTGGCTTAATTCCAGCCAGGGTGTGGAGCACGAAATTGTGCTCTACGCCCACCCCAAGCAGTCCCTGGCCATCCCAGAGCTATCTGGGCCCAATGGCTGGCAGCCCCTTTTGGGGGAGGGGCAAGACTGGGACACTGCTGTCCCAGTATTTTGTGGGCTCCGGCCGCCCCAATCAGGGGGACGGCAGCCCACAGGGACCCCCTGTTGCCCACCCCTACCCAGGGGACCATGTTACCATCCAGCCTTGCATGCATGACTTACCTGCTTGGCTGCACTGTTCAAACTGGGCAGGCCTCATGGGCGGGGCTTGCCGAGTTCAATCCGTGGCTTTTTGCGCAGGCGTGCACTTCAGCCTGCAATTGGGCCGCAGCGCGCACCTGTGCACAACGGGGCTTGTCGCATCAAACCCCGTGAACCGGGCAGCCAAGCAGGTAAGTCGCATCTGTGGGGCTGGGTGGTGGCGTGGTCCCCTGGGTAGGGGTGGGTGCCAGGGGGTCCCTGAAGGCTGCCAATGGCGCGATTGGGCCGGCAGATATGACCCACCAATGGCAGCAGGCCTGGGCAGGGTGTCCCGCCTCTGCGGCAGTCTTATTGGGCTGGGGCACATAGGGACAGATGCCCCATTCGCACCTTGGCCGGTAAGAGACATGTGGGAACGCCTTACCAGTCAAATGTGAATGGGGGATCTGTCCCCACGTGTTCCGGCCTAAGTGGCAAAAAGGCCTCTGGCTAATTAAATAGACTGAATTAGCAGAGATGGACAAATTAACAAACCTTTTAAAAAACAGGGAAATAGATCATTGTGTAAAAGACCGGAGACCCTTCATCGATTATCTGCAAGAAGGAATAATAACTGCTGGATTTGGTTGACCTACAAACGGACCGCTGAAAGAGATACTAAAAGAAGACCCTGAAGAATGGAGGAAAGACCTATTATCACTGTATGTAAGATTTTATATTGAAGATGTGAAATTTTAAGATTGTGTTATAAAATAATAAATATATATATATATAAAGAGAGAAACTTAACTGGCACTTAACCATTGGGGAGGAGATTTTGGTGCTGTGACAATGACACCAAAGTGCATCAGATGGAGATTCCAGCGAATTTCCTCACCTTTGAGTCAGGTGCTTTGGGAAGCTCTTTCTCCAAAGTACCTCAAGGTGATCCCAGTGGCCTGTCTAAATGGGACCTTTTTTTCCATCTGTCCATTACAGCTATCATGTGTGCCTTTTTTGACCTTTAGAGGACAAAAATGCAACGTACTCTAAGCCAGCAGGTTACAGCAATCCACTGATAATGCCGGTCAATGACACAAAAGTGGGCGTCGGAGCTCCATCACTGAACGTAACTGCGTTGCATAAGGAATTATAATGACGCTGAAAGGTGCTGAACATGTGGAGGCCTGTTCATACTACAGCAGAACAGTTGTAGTGCAGTCAGGCTAGGACATGTGGGGACGGTTCCCCATTCACATCTAGGCAGGTAAGGAACGTGTGGGCACGCATTCCTACCTGCCTACGTGTGAAAGGGGAACCTGTCCCCACGTATCCTAGCCCAAAAAGGCCAGCCTGGCGGCGTGGCGCCCCTCCCAGGCCTGTCACCATTGGGTCAGGTAAGACCCAGGAGCAGGCAGGCCTGTCTGGTCCCTTCCCCGGGTTCCTCCATGCTCCAGCAGACCAGATCGGGTCCCCTGGAGCATGCAGTAACTCCCTGGGTACCCACCCATCCTGGGCGCGGCCTACCTGGATGTGTGCATGCATGGGGCACTTACCTCATGGTCGCTGAAATGGCCGGCAGAGCTGGCAGCATTGTGCATCTGCGCACACCGCCGGCTCTGATTGGCTAACTGCGCACGCATCCCAAGGCATCCTACACGTATTCTGGAGGCTCTCGTGTGAATAGGCCTCAGAACTTTGAACTTATCTCTCCATGAAGCTTGGAAGAGCCAGCCTTATGCATTGGCTAACATGTCAGTCAATGGGAGGGGCCCAAATTTGCAGGCCTCTCTGGACATTCCTGAGCTGCAACTCCCACCATTCAACACTTAATATTCTGTTTCTTCCCATCCCTGGGGCTGGACAGAGAATGCTGAGAGGTGTCTTTCAGGAATTTGGAGGAAGGGCAAGGCAAGCCCTCCTGAGCCATCCTGTGTTAAGGTTGTTTGCAAACAGAACGTACAGGAAAGTCACTTCTCATGTAAGGCAGCCATTTTCCCCCACATGTGTTCTTGGCTTCCCGTCTGTTGGATGGGAAGAGCGCAGAAGAGACTAACACGTACTAGCATACACAGTAAGGAACGCTAGCGCATGGCAGCCTAATCCCCACATGCCTCCATCCGGTCACATGTCCGATCCCCACCAGGGCGCCGCCATTTTGATTGCGACAGACTGCACATGCGCCGGCACCATGGCGACAATGACGCTCTGTGCCTGCGCAGTCGCGTCAAGTTCGATCTGAGGTGCCAGCCACTTCCTCAGCACCTCAAATGACCGCTTGTACTGGAAATGGTGCACATGCTCACCACTGGATGCGACAGGTAAGTTTGCAGTCACAATTGGGGAAGGTTCAATCACATGTGCACAATTTTGTGCACTACTGCTAGTTTGCAATAGGTGAACACCTAGGCAGGCAGGTGGCATTTCTAGGCTCCAAATGCCTCCTGCAAGCGCAGGTAGCAACTGCCCAGATGTTCACCTATCACAAACTATGAGGCCAAGTGTGATTTGGCCTCTGGCTGTAAATGTGAAGAACACCCAGGTTCCGTTTCGAGGGCTGGAGACTATCTGAGAGATGTATGTTGAGGCTGGGAAATGAATGCTGAAAGTTATAATTTAGGAACTGTAACCCAGAGGACTACAGCTGGGCGACTTTTGTCTTGTTCTGTTCCGCCCAGTCATGGCTGCATAGCCACCTCCTTGGGTACCTCTATGCAGCTTTCTTAGCAGAAATACAGAAAGTGTTTTGCCATTGCCTACTTCCAGGGAAAGACTGAGTATTTAACTAGCAACCACCTGCTTTCCAGGTAGTTTGCTGTACCACTGAGGGTGTGTCCCCAGGCACGGTTTTTAGTCCTGGTTTAGTCCTGTTTGGGCTATTTTGGAGGACTATTTTTATTCTGAATTGAGTTCTTGTCAATTAATCCAAATATAGCCATCATCATGCAGATTTTTTAGTCCTGGTTTGGGGACTATTTTTAAACATAAAAACGAGGACTTTTAACCCCCACCCCCATGCAAACCCTGCCTGCAATAAAAGCAGCAAAGGCAACGGGAATTACTTTCTTTTTCACACCTCTCCCATTTGAGATTACCGGCAAATGTGCACAATAAAATGTATCATTTCAAAGCATTTCAAGGGTTTCTAAGCTTCTCCCATGTATCTTTTTTTTGAAAAAAGATACATGTTTCCAGTGAAAATGTTTTTAAAGCCCCTTTTAAAAAAAACCCCTTTCTGCCTTTTTTGTACCTTACAGAGGTTTTGCAAGCATGGCAAGGGAGGGGGGAGCTTTACATCTGTTAAAAAAAACCACCCACAGCTGGCTGCCATTGGCCAGAAAGCTAGACCTCCACCCCAAACTGCCCAATATCATCCCATGTGGTGGAAAATAAGTGGACTTGGCTCCGAAAAGGGGACTTAGTCCTGTTTTCATCAGGACTTCTTTTTCTCCAGATTTAGGCAGGATAGTCCTCCTAAAATCCTGGAATAAGGAATTGCATGAGGATGCTGGGTGCCGAATTCGGATTCCATTTGGGTTCATTACAGTAGCCATGGGGACACTCCTTCCCTAATTTGAATACAATTCAGATTAAAGTGCCCATGGGGACATACAGTCAGCTACATCCACAGCACCTTTTGTAACTCTCAGGCTGCATCCCCATGCACATTTGGTACAGTACCAAATGTGGGATCAGCAAGAGGATGTCCCCATGCATTTTTTATTTGGTCTGCAGAAAGCGAACCAAATCCCCCAAACCGTGCCAGACCAGGACCAAATTTGGTACCAGTGCCCAACCCTCACCTAGCCCGCAGTGCCCAACCTGCACCTAGCCTCGGACCCACTCCTGGTCCCATGCGTTCTGATCACGCTCCAAATGGCTTGCATGGGGATGCGGCCTCACTGTAACCTCCTTGGAGGCCTGCTGTGAGCATAACATGAAAAAGAGGAGCTTACTAAGAGCCACAAGCTCTTTGGAAGGAAGGTGAAATACAAATGCACAAAATAAATAAGTTTCTCTCTGCAAGACTTCAGGTTGCTTCTCTTTCCGCCGGTTTCAATCCTGACTAAAATGAGTTTCAATTCCTAAGTATTGTTTGCTACCAGCGCATTGGCAGAGCAGTATCCTTTTGAGGTTTTCTGATCAGGGGCAAGTTTCAGCCGTTCTGGGCAGCCGCTGGGAAAAGCAAGTTATTCAGTAGCCTGCTAGGACAAGCCTTACCAAACATTCTGCAGTAAATAACAAAATGCCAACCTTGACTTCCCTTCACTCCTCTGGCTTATCTGATCTGTCCTCAAACGTTGTTACTACTCCCGTGAAGAGACTCAGTTCTCGGCTCCGTGGGCGAGGCTGTGGGTCTCTGAGATGTTTGGCTAACCAGCCAAAGTCTTGCATTGCTTAGATACTTTTAGCTGGCCATGGGAAACCGGAGGCCTATTCGCACTACGGCCTAGTGAAGAAGTAGTGAAGCTCTGGTGAACAGCATCCACACGTGCTTTGGAGGATCAGGGAATCTGAAATGCCCTCAGATCTTCCAAGATGGAGGTGGTGGCACAGTTTATAGATGGAGTGACCTGGGCCCTGTCTGCACTTGGCCTTATTCTGAAATATATCCTGGAATAGGGACTGTTGTCTGCCTGCTAGTGCAGACTAAGGAAGGCCCCAGGCAAGATCTGTAGCATAGTCTGTATTAGCATGTGGACAAGAGATTCCTATCTGAAAGTATATTGCAGAATAAGGCCAAGTGCGGAAAGGACCCCAGAGCATTCCAGAGCATCCCCACCTGATAAGTGTAAATAGACTCAAGGGCTATTTCTGCATTAGTAACAAACACCCCATTAGGAACCCATTAGGACCCCGATAGGTACGCAATTGGTACAGATCAATTAAGTACCTTCCGCACACAGGAGCCCATTGGGACCCCATTCTGAATGCGCTGTACCCACAAGCACGGGCAACATCCGGATTTAATGGCGTCTTTGGGCCCTTCAACCCGGATTCCCGCTAGACCCCTTTAATGGTGTCTTTAATCCAGTACTCCGCCCTGAAGACCAGATCAGAGGCTGCACTTCCGCATGTATATCGGAGCAATGGGGTCCAGAGGCGAGCTTAGAGGCTGCCATTTGCAGTGGGCCGGCTCTGGCTCCACCCCCCAACACACATGCTACCTAGGCCTGCATCTCCTTCATAGTGGTCTACAACGCTGAGCACAAGCTTTGTAGCGGCTACGTAGGCAGCTACAAAGCCATGTCTCTCTGCCATGCCCACCGTAACTGGAAATGACCCCTGGCTGATTGCTAAGCAAGCCAATTACATTGCGCCACTGGTGGACCTTCCTGCTTGGGCCTAATCAGAGCCTCAGGATGGGTGCTACAGCAGTCCTATTTAGCACCCATTGCCACTGGGTGCTAGACAACCCATATGGACACATGGGGCCCTCACCGTGATGCAGATCTTGAAGGATTGGGTTCAACAAGGACCGGATATCAAAGATCCGGATCTTCTAAACCCGGATTAATGGGGGTTCCTGCAAAAACAACCCAAGACTCTGTGCTGCAGAACTCATTGCTATATTTAGTTAACTGAGGAAGGCAGTGATTGTCAGCAAGTAGCTCCAGCTAAAGAATCTGAACCCTAAATACAGAGGGCTTGTCTGGAGGCCTTCTGAAGGCCCGTGGCTACTGTACCAGGGCATGTTTGATTGCATGAACTGTAAGTGTGACACAGCAGCATCTTGACAGTCCTCTATTTTTTTTAATTATTTTTTTTAATGCATAAAGTATTACAAAATGAAAAATACACATTACATCATGAACCTATATGTCTTATATCTATTTCTATTCTTTTCCTTTCCCTCCCCTCCTCTGATGGTGCAATTCTTCATTATCAGCTGTTTCCAATAATCCTTCTCATTTCTTCTATCAACATGTCTTCTGCTCCATTAATGTCAACAAAACAAATTAGGAGATGCCATTGGTCCTCTGTTGTTTCCCCAACTTTTACTCCTAATCTTCTCAGTCTAATCTTTCTAATCAAAATTTCTCTATTACATATCTCGACCAAGTCCATTTAGTACCGTCCCTCCATCCCAGGATGATTGTTGATAATGCTACAAGCATTAACTGGTTCAGCATCCTCTATCTGAGAAGGCACATCCTGCCTGTATTCTCTGGACCCCAGAACACTCGTTTGTCTTGTGACCACAAATAATTAGAAATGCCAATTTGAGGGAGGAAAGGAAGTGGCGTGACTTCTCCCAAAATAGTACTACAGTGTTCTAGCTGCGCATAAGACCTAGAATTCTGGGGATGTGCAAGCTAAGGACTCAGAAGAAGAAGAAGAGTTGGCTTTTCTCACCCATTTAAGGGGTCTCAAAGCAGCTGACAAACCTTCTGTTCTTCTCCTCGCACAGATACCCTGTGAGGTGGGTGGGGCTGTGAGAGCTTGGAAGAGAGTTGTGACCAGCCCAGGGTCACCCAGTTGGCTTCATGGAGGAGGAGGAGGAGAGTTGGCTTTTCTACCCCACTTTTCTCACCCATTTAAGGGGACTCAGAGTGGCTGACACACCTTCTGTTCTTCTCTGTACAACAGAACACCCTGTGTGGTGGGTGGGGGTTGAGAGCTCAGAAACAAAGCTGTGACTAGTCCAAGATCACCCAGCAGGCTTCATGGAAGAGTGCAGGTTCAAACCCGAGACGTTTTCGCACGGGGCTGAACGGAACGCGGAAAAGACAGCTGAGGACACGTCATCCGCATTGGCCGCGCGCGGCTTGCGTTCCGACGTGTCCGCAGCTGTCTTTTCCGCGTTCGAAATGTAGAGCACTTCGAAGTGCTCTACACGCGTTCCAACGCGGACGAGCCGCCCGCAGCCGTTCGGGAGAAGAAGCGTTCGCGCTTCTTCTGTCTCCCGAACGGCTGCCGGCGCGCCTCCGACGCCGCGCGGCTTTGACAATCAGCTGTTTGTCAAACAGCTGATTGTCGATCTGCCTCCGCGGCTGTCATCGCGCCCCTTGCCGGCGTTTGCCGGCTAAGCCAGCTTCGGGCGCTTTGAGCATTCGCACCCAGACGCTCCGGAACGCGTTTACACGCGTTCTGGCGCGTCTGTGTGTGAACGGGGAAAGCGCCTGAAGCTGGCTTAAGCTTTCCGCCTGAACGCGTTCCGTTTCGAACGCGATTCAGTGCGGAAATGCCTCCGGTATTCCCAGATAAGAGTTTGGCTCCCTCACCACTAGACCAACCCAGCTCATAAACTATGGTAGCTGGTTATGCCATTCTTACATGATCGCCAGGTTTCCAGGTCTGTTTTTTTGGATTAAAAAAACAGACCCTTCTCCATCCCCTGTCTGACCTGTAAAGAAATAACAAATGTTACTCTTGTTTGCTGAGGGCTAGCAGCTTGCACATCCCTATAGATTTCATTATTAATTTAAAAACCTTTACTAAAAATGTTCTAGTGTCTGTATTTGCTAGAGTCCTCTTCAAACTCCATGTGTTTCTATTAAACAGAGAATCAAGATCCAATCTGGTGTATGGGGCAGATTGTCTGACTAGAACCTGAGAAATTATGGATTGAATCACCACGTGATCATGGCACCTCACTGAGTGATCTTAGGCTAAGGGGTCTCTCCCTCTCTGCCTAATCTACCTCACAGGGTTGTTGGGCAGATGAAATGGAGGACGGCAGACCCACCCCCATTGCCTTGTGCTTTTTGGAAGGAAGAGGCAGTCTTTCTGGAAAATACAAACAAACATAATCCAACCATAATTTCCAGTGAGCAGAGAGAGGAAAGAATTCTGAATTCAGTACATTTATGCTTCTCCTCCAGCAGCCTTTCCCCTTCACAACACGTTTAATAATAAGCTGAATTTTCTTTGCTTAGCTAGCTCCAAAGACAAGTTCAAACAATGGAAACAAAAAATGCACAATTGTTTGATGTGCCCAATTCATTTCTTAACATATAACGTTAAGGGCGCTCAGTTAAGCCTCTCCTCCCTCCCTCCCTTTCTTTCCTTTAGCCAGTTTTCGCATAAGTCTGCATAAATGTGCCTGGCCACTACATGGAATGAAAGGCCCATGTAAATCTGGGGGAAGGGAATAATATCGGTCCTGTGATCACAAGCCACGTGCAAACTAACTCCTGTACTGCACATCTCTTTGCAAACTCACTTTGGACCTTTTTTTTGAAATGTTGTTATAAGTACATATTACCAAAATAACAATAACAAAATACAAACCAAACTGTGTTATACATATACCCCTCCATCAAATGACAATGCATATAGATGTGTTGGATCAGGCCATTGCTTGCAGACTAGCGGAGCAAGCAAACTACTTTGCCTTGTCTGGGGGGTGATGCAGTCTTGAGCGAATGATCTTTGCAGGTGGTGAAGAAGAAGAAGAAGAAGAAGAAGAAGAAGAAGAAGAAGAAGAAGAAGAAGAAGAGTTGGCTTTTCTACCCCACTTTTCTCACCCATTTAAGGGGACTCAAAGCGACTGACAAAGCTTTTCTACTCTGTGAGGCAGGTTGGGCTGTGAGAGCTCAGAAGAGAGCTGTGACTAGCCCAAGGTCACCCCGCTGGCTTCATGGGGGAGGGCAGAATCGAACCTGGTATTCCCAGATAAGAGTCTGGCTCCCTAAGCACTAGACCGGTGATGGCCAACCTATGACACGCGTGTCACAGATGACACACCAAGCCCTTTTGGGTGACACACCTGGTCACCCTGGCACCCTGGTTGTGTAGTGCTTGCTTGTTCTTGAAGTGTGTGAAATACCAACTTTCAATTGAAGATTTAGCAAACGAAATTCAGCAACAAAAGTCACTAATGTAAAGAATTGTTTGTTTTTGCTTTTAAAAAATACATATATCAAAAATTTAACTTTTTTACTACAGCTACAAATATCACAAAAGTATGGATATTTCTAGATGTGACACAGCACCCGAGTTAAGTTAGGGTTTCTTGCAAATTTTGACACACTGAGCTCAAAAGGTTCGCCATCACTGCACTAGACCAAACTGGCTCACACAACGGTGGTAAAGGTATGGAGCACGATTTCATGCCCCACACCTAATCACCAACTAGTGAACTTCGGGGAGGGAGGGCACGCTTGGGGGCTGCATCTGCCTGCTCCACCTCTGGATGCTCTTCTGCAGAGATTCACTAATTGTTGACTAGCAGCCTAAGTGCAAACAGGCCTAAGGTCTTGGAGGGCAGACTGAATTCCGGCAATTAATCAATACAGCGTAATGAAAGGATGCCCGCATTGGCCCCATATGTGAGAGAAACCCTTCCTTCTTATTCCTCCAAGCCCGCCCGCCATCTCCCTGCCCCTGTGGCCCCTCATGTCGCTCACCTGCCCCACCTACTACTAATTAGTTATGATTGCAGTTCCATTGTAAGCCCAACGCCCACGCAGTTCCTCTCCCTCCGACAATTCCTGATTACTCAAATATTGTGACTGCCCTCCAGTCCTTCAGATAAATGAGGTGAGACTCTAGTGCCAAGCCTACCAGGTCTCCGCTCTGCTTAATTAGCTTGCCAAGTGCGCTGGGCACCTCCAGCTGATCCGGGCGAACGCAGAGCACTGTGATTATTTTGGTGCAAAATGTCAATTTGTAAACTCATTTGCTCTCTTTCTGAATCATTTCTCACCCTTAAGAAGAGTCAAGATAACCTCTAAGCGAAGTGCCTATTGTGTCTACCTCTGCAATTGTTTTGAAGCGTCTGAAGTTGAAATACATTAGGTATTAATACTCCTCTCTGTTCTTCTCTTGCTGTCTGCTGTTTCTCAGTAAAATAACCACATGTCACTGCTGCAAAAGGTGGTTGTAAGGAAGGTGGCTGTAAGGATAACCGGAGGCCAAGGGTACCGATTCTGGGAAAATATTTCATCTGCCTCAGTCCCCCGTAACAGTGTTTATGCGTAACTTCCCTAAAGTTGGTTGAACAGGCCCATATCTACAGGCACTGACTACCGAAGGCTGCATCTACACACATGAAAAAGTGGCTTGAAAGCGGTTTAGACGTGATTGCATGCAGACAGTAGTAGGGATGTGCATGAATATCCGTAACATTCAAAATTTGCCCAAATTCCCCTGAATTCAGACATTTGAACTTGAATTGGACATTATGATATTCATATGCTAACATTCGATCGAATGTGAATGTTTCCAGTGAGCCAGTTTGGTTTAGTGGTTAGGGAGTCAGATTCTTATCTGGGAATACCGGGTTCGATTCCACCCTCCCCCATGAAGCCAGCTGGGTGACCTTGGGCTAGTCACAGCTCTCTTCTGAGCTCTCAAAGCCCCACCTACCTCACAGGATGTCTGTTGTGGGGAGAAGAACAGAAGGTTTGTCAGCCGCTTTGAGTCCCCTTAGATGGGTGAGAAAAGCAGGGTAGAAAAGCCAACTCTTCTTCTTCTTCATACAAATAGGTTCGGAAGTTCATTAAGCTCGGGAAATGCTTCAGATACGTATCTGTTTGGATCAGATATGTATCTGTTCATATCAGACACATATGTATTCATATCAGATATGTATCTGTTTGGATCAGATATTGAATGTTCGCATGAATACGTACAAATAAATTTGTATCGAATAGAATTTTACCACATTCGAAAGTGATCTATTCGCATGGATATGGATTTTCGAACGTTAGATTCGCTTCGAATTGAATGCCAAAAAAACATTAATGCACATCCCTAGATAGTAGGCCCCATCCAGTAGGGGGGGGAATATTGCCCCCCTTGAACAAACAGCCACAGGTTGGTGCTGTCTGTGGGCAATATAGTGATGGGCACATCCAGGTTTTTTAATGGGGTGAAATACCCCAATGGTAGTTCACTAGCACCATGCATGAGCAACTGTCTTTTTGACACACACCCCTGCAGATGTGCAGCGGCCACAGCAAAGATGGCTGCTCCATCCACAAGATGTTATATAGTCTATCTTGGGGAAACAGGCAACAGTGGGATTTAGCAGGGATAGAGCAGGCTATGGGGATGATCCCAACACAGCACAGACATAATTGCACTATATATCCCCTGTGTAGATGGGGCCTGTGAGCCTTCATAAGGTGAAAGTCTGTATAACATGACACCCACAACAAGGCCTCTCCAGATGATCTCAGGGTTTTGATAACATTGCTGTCTTCTCCTGTAACATATTCAAAGCCGCAGATGGGGCTTGTGAGGGAAAAGGTGACACAGATACTCCAAATCAGTGACGGAGAACCTATGACACGCGTGTCACAGGTGACACGCCAAGCCCTTTTGGGTGACACACATGGTCACCCTGGCGCCTGGGCATGTGGTATTTTGTAGGCCACAGGCTGCTCCTGGCTTACGGCCTACAAGATACCGGGAGTACAGAGGCATTGCTGGGCTTGGCATAGGAGGCCCAATTGAGTCACGTCATCACGCCACTGGCTCACGCACAGAGTGTCTGGGCTCCCGGCAGCTAGAGGACTCAAGACCTGTGCATGGCAGTGATGGCTTTACTCACAATTTTTCCCCCTACGTACTTTTGTGAGACCTTATTTTCAGTGTTTAATAATATTAAAACCAATAAAAGAAACTGACTGACAGGTGACGTTAGTAGCGCTTGCTTGGTCTTGAAGTGTACGAAATACCAACTTTCAATTAAAGGTTTAGCAAATGAAATTCAGCAACAAAAGTCACTAATGTAAATAATTGTTTTTGCTTCTAATAAAAAATATATATCAAAAATATAACTTTTTTACTAGAGCTACAAATATCACAAAATTATGGATGTTTCTAGATGTGACACAGCACCCAAGTTAAGCTAGGTGTGGGTTTTTTTCGCAAATTTTGACACACTGAGCTCAAAAGTTTCGCCATCACTGCTCTAAATAGATTCACAATACCTGTGGATGGACGTTTGTCACCAGAAGGCCTCTGCCCAAGATACCATTACAGAAGAAATGTCTCAGTTATATGGGCTCAAATAGGTTAAATGCTCTGCAGCCCTTTTCTATATTCTTTGCTGCCAAATTTTGTTTAAGGGCTGGGCACCCAGAAGAAGGCCTTCACAGTGATGGCCCCTAGGATATGGAATTTTCTCCCCCTTGAGGTGTGTCAGGCACCTTCACTGTGTATGTTTCGGAAGGCAGTGAAGACACACCTCTTTGCCCTGACCATTGTTAAATGGGAATATACTTTCTCTTCCCACTTTCAGGACATTGTTACTGTTTTAATATATGTTGCTATTGTTTTAATAAATGATTTTAAGTGTAGTTGCCCACTCTGAGACCTTCAGGTATTGTGCATTATAGAAATAAAAATAATAGATAAATAGATAAATAATGCATTACTGCGGTTTTTGCCCCAAATCAGCCTGAATTTTTTTAAAAAAAAATTTAAAAAAAATTTAAATTGCATTTACACACCTCCTCAAACACATAAACATGCTCACACCATTACAGTCTCCTCACACCACTATTATAAGAACATAAGAACGTAAGAGGAGCCCTCCTGGATCAGGCCAAAGCCCATCTAGTCCAACATCCTGTCTTACACAGTAGCCCACCAATTGCCCATGGGCATCTCAAGCAGAGATAAGGGCACACCTTCTCCTGCTCTCAAATCCCAGAAAATGGCCTTAGAGGCATCCTGCTTGTCCCCCCAGCCTGAAAGATGTACTTATGCATCCATTCTAGTAGCCATTGATACATCTGTCATCCATACATTTGTCTAACCCTTCCTTAAAGCCATCTAGGCTGGTAGCTGTTACCACCACTTCTGCAGCAAATTCCATAAACCGATGACCCTCTGGGTGATGAAATACTTCCGCTTGTCTGATCCAACTCTCCTACCCATCTGCTTCATAGATGCCAACTGGTTCTACTGTTGCGTGATGGAGAAAATAATTTTTCTCTATCCACCTTTTCTATACTGTGCACAATTTTATATTGTTCAATCAGGTCCCCTCTTAAACACTGTCTTTCCAAGCTGAAGAGGCCTAGACATTGTAGTCTGAGCTACAGCAGAATTACAAGGAAGGAAGGAAGGAAGGAAGGAAGGAAACCAAAGTCTTTCCTAACCCATTCATAATCTATCAGGGTTTACATCCATCTTATCAATTTTGAAGAAGAGGCTGCGGGCTCACACTGGCAATCCTCTGTTTGCTTTTTGGGTTGATTGCATTACTGCACCAAGGTCCTAGAAGGAGGAGGAAACGCTTTGCATATCTCACGAAGGAGATAAAGTGCTAAGAATCTAACCAAAGACTTACCACTGATGGGATTGCTGTGCCTATGGAGAAATTCAGAATATGTAATTCAGTTAAGCCGCTGCCTGCCATCAGGAACACAATGGAGAAGATCACCAAGGGCACATTAGAGGACTGTGTGCTGGCAGGCACCGCAATGATTGTTGGAATATATCCTTGCAATTTTGCTAAGATAAGTTAGCAATTTAATGGGAATTCCTTCCCTGGGCTAAGATTAGCCACCACAATATCCTGTTTCAGATGGAAGGCCAGGGAAGGAACCTATTGTTGGTTTTAGCACACGCTTAGTAGCTTGTTGCGTAAAGATTATCCAAGTGTAATGGACAGACTAGAGATAACAGCTGTAGCTCACTGGTAGGGCAAACTACCTGGAAGACAGAGGGTCAGCAGTTTGATCCCCAGCCTCTGGCCAGAAGTAGGCAATGGCAAACCACTTCTGTATCTCTGCCAATAAAACTGCATAGAGGTGCCCATGCAGTCAACCAGGGTCCTTTCTGCACTGGGCCTTATTCCAGATTATATCCCAAAATAGCTGTCTGCATGCTAGTGAAAAATACAGCAGGGCCTGCCCAGGACCTGCTGCAGTCTCTGTACCAGATTGTCGATGGCAGGGATATAATCTGTTATAAGACCAAGTGCAGAAAGGGCCCAGGAGTCAGCCATGATGCAATAGTACCCAAGAAGCCCTGCCCGAGGAGGAAGAGGAGAACCTTGCCATCTCTCCAAGGGTGGCGGTCTAGTGGTGGCAGCCTAGACCCCTCTGCCCTCTGGGTGACTCTCCAGCCTGGCTGGGCACAGGCATCCTGGAGGAGAGGATTCTTTGTGGAACTGGGGCTTTTGGTCAGCTGCTCTGGACTTCACTTGGCCTCAGCTGCCTCAGTCTGTCTATCTGTCTGTTTGACTTATCTTACAGTGTTTTGTATGATGTGAGGTTTTTATAATGTATTTTTATTATAATATTTTTATTATTATTTTGCATTGTGTATTTTCTGTTTGTTATAAACCATCTTGGGCAAATTTTCTTTTGGAAAGGTGATATACAAATAAAATGGAAATGAAGTGGGGGAGGAAGAGCAGTGAGTAGATGTAGCTCAATGGTAGAGCAAACCACCTGGAAAGCTGAACGTCAGCAGTTTGATCCCCAGCCTCTCCCTGGAAGTAGGCAAAGGCAAACCACTTCTGTATCTCTGCCAAGAAAACTGCCTAAAAATATCCATGGCTTGAACCTATTACTTTTTTCCACGGATATTTTTAGGCAGTTTTCTTGACAGAGATACAGAAGTGGTTTGCCTTTGCCTACCTATTATTTGTTTGTTTGTTTTCATTTTTACCCCACCCTGTATCAGTACCAAATAGAAAATGCAATACACGAATGTGAGTGCGTGTGTCTGGCTGCGTTTTGTGGCAAGCAGAGCAACCTCAGGAGCTAAGCAATTTCCTCCAGCCCTGGCCAAGGAGACCCTGTGTGGATACAGAAGCCCCCAAAGTTGCTACTTTGTGTGATTCACATACATTCAAGAAGGAACATCCGCCGCTGTTTCATTTGTTGCAGCTTCTCAGTTGGTTTGCCCAGATCTAGACACCTGAGCTTTTCAGATTCTAGCACAGCAACGAGCTGTTTTCTTTCAGTGTTAAATAACACAGAAAATTCACCTTCGGGATAGATAATGTGGAAAGGAAATGACCGGTCACTTTGCTGAGATGTTCCAGTTTGGTCTAGCGGTTAGGGAGCTGGACTCTTATCTGGGATTACCGGGTTCGATTCCTCCCTCCCCCATGAAGCCAGCTGGGTGACCTTGGGCTAGTCACAGCTCTCTTCTGAGCTCTCACAGCCCCACCTACCTCACAGGGTGTTCTGTTGTGGGGAGAAGAATAGAAGCTTTGTCAGCCCCTTTAAGTCCCTTTAAATGGGAGAGAAAAGTGGGTAGAAAAGCCAACTTTTCTTCTTCTTCTTCCCTTGCTCTGAAGGTGGACTGAAGCTGGATTGAACCTTAAGTGTGACCACAGCCTCAGAAAATTCACCTTTGGGATAGATAACATGGAAAGAAAATGACCGGCCACTTGGCTGAGTTGTTCCCTCGCTCTGAAGGTGGACTGAGGTCGGATTAAACCTTAAAGTGTGACCACAGCCTCAGAAAATTCACCTTCGGGATAGATAATGTGCAAAGATAATGAGAGCAGCGGCATTTATAACTAAGGCCAGTAAGATCAGAACTGCCTTTATAACCGGGGGGACGTAAATTTACGGATTGCGATTGTTTTAAATGTTGTAACTTGGTTCTTAATCGTTTTAAAGGACAAATGAGTTCTAGCAGCTGTATTTTGTATTCATGATATGGTCAGTGGACTAATGATTAATAAATAAACTGACCGGCCACTTGGCTCATGGGTTCCCTCGCTCTGAAGGCGGACTGGAGCCGGATTCGACCTTAGGCGTGACCACAGCCGTGGTCAGCAGCGCAAGGGGCGACAAGGCGGCCTCGGCTCGAGAGCACCGCCCCCAAGCGAGCCCCCCCCGCCCCTAAGCCCTCCCTCCTCCGGCCCCTCCTCCTCCTCCTCTCCCCGCCCCCGATCCTGGGGTTGGGGGGGCGGTCTCTGGCGCCTCCCTCTGCCCGGGGTTGGCTGGAGCGGCGCCCGGACGGGACGGAGTGGCGCAAGAAACTTTTGCCCAGCCAGGCAACCACGTGGGGGGCTGATCGGAGGCAGGACCGAGGGCTGGGTGGGTCGATCGGGCAGGAGGGCAGGAGGTGGGGGGGCGGGGTAGCTTTTCTACCCCCGCCCCGCCGTCGGCACCATCGGACTTTCGCAGAGCACCGGAGTCACCGTCGTCGCCAGCCGAGGAGTCGCCATGCCGCCCGCCGAGATCATCAGCGGCAAGACGGTGTCCGCGTAGGTGTCCGCGATCGGCGGAGGGTGGGGGGGCGGCGATCCCTGGGATCGGGGCAGGATCCCTGGGGTCGGGGCAGGATCCGTTAGCGGAGGGGCGAGCAGGACTCTCCAGGGCGGCGAGGACTGCGGGGCCTAGGTGGTTAGCAACACACCTGCCTGGTTTAGGGAGAGCCTTCTCGGTGTTGGCCCCTCTCGAGTTAAAGCGGGGCTCCCTGGCGAGGCTGGGGCTTCCGGAGTTCCTGTGCTTCTTTCCGTGGGGGCTTGTCGGGGCATCCTTTCCCATCGCGTGCCATTCCCGGCTGCATTCAATCGATCGCCTTGGTTTACTTGGTCCCTGCACGTCTGAATCCTCCTTTTCCGTTGTGAAATCCAAAGCTCACTCAGGGGTTACCTAGGCGCGCGGGGCAGATGCGTTAAAATGGTGGTGGCGTGCGCACGGAACCCTTCGGACGGTGCAGGAAGGACTACAGTTCCCATTTTCCCTCGCCAGGGGCACGGCTGGCCGAGGCTCATGGGGGTTGTAGTTCAGCAACATCTGCCGGACCGTAATGTGGGCGGCTGCTGAAGGGGTCAAGGCGGTTTAAATGGTTTCATTTCGTTGCAACGACAACCTTGTAAGGTAGAGGAGGCTGAATGAGCGTCCTTGGTCGTCTGTGCTGCTCGGAGGCGGCATCCGCACACATTCAAGCCATCCAGCGGTTACAGATAAATTCAATTAATGCAATTAAAGTACAGGCCAGCCCTAGAAGAACATTAACTTTGACCTATAAGGTCCTAAATGACCTGGTACTCCAATATCTCAAGGAATGCCTCCTCCCATATCTACCTGCCCCTGCCTTAAGATCTGGAGGGGAGGCTCTCCTGGTTGTCCCATCACCCTCAGTGGTAAAACGGGTGGGCACCCAGGAGAGGGCCTTCTCAGTGATGACCCCCTGGCTATGGAATAGTCTCCCTCTTAGGAAGCGGCTGACAAAGCTTCTGTTCTTCTCCTCACAACAGATGCCCTGTGAGGTAGATGGGGCTGAGAGAGCTCAGAAGACAACTGTGACCAGCCCACAGTCACACACCTGGTTTCATGGGGGGGGGGCAGAATCGAACCTGGTATTCCCAGATAAGAGTCCGGCTCCCTAACCACTAGACCAAACCACTAGTAGAGGCAGCTTCACACTATGATCTTCATAGGTTTTGCAAACTTCTTCTGCTCTAGTTACAGAATCATAGAGTTGGAAGGGACCTCTAGGGTCATCAGGTCCAACCCCCTGCTTACCTAGTGGCTAGGATTGATAGGAACAGCACCCAGGACTAGAGCCATGGACCGTCTAGTCCAGAAGTCTGTTCTCATAGTGACCAGCTAGCTGCATAAGGGAGGCCACCAGCAGGACATCAGGGCTGTGTCCAGACTCACGCTATACTTCACTGTCCCTCTGAAGAGGCTTCCGGCCAGTCAGATCTGATGATCGGAAGCTGCACAGGGACAGTGCATTCGCTTCCGGTACTCCTGACAGGGCAGTCAGAAATTGTGCTGTCCTGCCAAAGTGGCTTCCTGTTGGTCAGATGCTACACGCTGTTGCCCGCAGCGGAGGTGCAGCGTGTCTCCAAAGAAGCAAAGTAAAAAGATGCTGATTGATCATCATCTTTTTACTTTGCACTCTTTGTTCAGGTGCTGCACCGGTGCTGTGGGCAAAAGAAAGCCATGCTTCTTTGATGCAAGTCTGGATGGCGCCCACCATTCTGCCAGATCTGCTCACGGTCTCCCAGCAACTGGCCTTTGGAGACAGCCCAGTTTCTACGTACATCAGTGCACATAGCCATTGCTAGCCCTGACTTCCGTGGATACAAGAACACAAGAAATGCCCCAATGGGTTGGATCGGTGGCTTATGAAGTCCAGCGGCCTGTGTTCACAGTGGCCAACCAACCACATAGGGAAGTCCACCAGGGGAATACCAGCAGACCATCTCCTGCTGCCATCAGGCCTACCACTAATTCAGATTAATGAGCACTGGCCTTATTCTGGAACGTATCTCACAATAGAGGCCTGCTATCCACATGCTACTGCAGACTTATGTCAGACCCCAGATGAGGCCCAACATGTGGACAACAGACCCCTATTCCGAGATACATTCTGGAATTAGGTGAAGTGCAGAAAGGCCCAGGTCTACTATACTCCTATAAAGGTGATATGTTCTTAGAAGTTCCTTGATCATAATTAACAAGTAATAGCCACTGATTGCCCTGACTTCCATGAGCAGGAACAAAGAAGAAATGCCTCTCTAGGCTGGACTTAAGGCTTATCCAGTCCGGCAGTCTGTTTTCACAGTGGTCAAGGAACATATGATGGGTTTGCACAAATGCAGTTTTCGGGATTCGATTCAATTTGAATCAAATACCTGAATGTTCAACTCGATTTGAGTGTTTAAAGTCCAAATTTAACCAAACTCGATTCGAATTGAGCAAATTTGATTCTATTCGTTCAAATTTTTTATTAGAATTTGCACTTCTGAATGTCAACAGCATTCGTAGGTGCCCGTACGCATCTTCCCCAGGTCTGTACACATCTGTATGCATCCCGTAATTATCCCGTATGCAACCCGCTTTCATCCCGTACGCATTTGTTACAGATGCGGGAAAGATGTGGATCTTCAAGTACACATCGTGTACGAACCCGTACGCATACGGATGTCCAGATAATTTGAACAAATAGATTTTGAAATTTGAATCAAACCTTTAAATTCAAATTTGAGGACATTTTATTCTAATTTGAATGTTGAAATTCGGTCAAATTTCAAATGCATTTGAATATTCGTACACATCCCCGATGGAGATGTCTTGTTGTGCTGGTAGTCCCCCATCAGCTGGCCTTTGGAGGTAGACCACCTCCAACCCTTGTCAGAGCAGCTCCATTCTACCCAGTGCGAAGGATTGTTGGAGAAGAAGAATGTGCCTTCTCCAATGAAAAGCAAGGGGAGATTGGGGGAAAGATTTTGGCCTCTTAACTTGCACCTACTTTTTTTTTTTAGTGTCAGTTGCTCCTGCTAACAGGTCCTTACGCAATGTTGGAGCAGTGCCGATTAAATGGGGATTTTGCAGTACCTTGAATAGTTAATGAATCATAGAATAATGCAACATCTGGCCTGATGGATCCATCGGTGACGTATACCAAGGGATGGAGACTGAGTGTCCCAGTAAGGGACCGTTGACCCATGAGAAAAGGCAGAGGAGAATGTGAGGAAACATTAACCCAGAAATGGACTGATTTCTGTTCAATTCAGATGGTTAAGTCTGATTTAAAAGGGCAACCTAAGCTGACCTCCTAAACAGGAAGTCTGTGCTAGCTGAACTGCTGAGGCAGCTTATTCTTGCAGGTAACAGAAAGTCACTTTTAAAGACTTCAGTTGTAGGTGAGGCCACATCTGGAATAAGCATAAGGCTCTTTTTGCCCTTAGCTCGGTTAATCCGTATTGGTTAGATCCATATTAGCGAGATCCGGATCTACCACAAGCAGAGGCTAGCAGAAACATAGAACCAGTTTGGTCTAGTGGTTAAGGAGCCAGACTCTTATCTGGGAATACTGGATTCGATTCCGCCCTCCCCCATGAAGCCAGCGGGGTGACCTTGGGCTAGTCACAGCTCTCTTCTGAGCTCTCACAGCCCGACCTACTTCACAAGGTGTTCTGTTGTGGGGAGAAGAATAGAGGATTTGTCAGCCGCTTTGAGTCCCCTTAAATGGGTGAGAAAAGCGAGGTAGAAAAGCCAACTCTTCTTCTTCTTCTTCTTCTTCTGTGGTCTGCCTCTAAAGGACTAGATGGGCTGTGGCCTGATCCAGCAGGGCTTCTCTTATGTTCTTAATCCAGACTAGTGAGCCCTCAGCACAGTTCTGGGGCAATTTCGTACTTTCCTTCCCATCCGCTGGACAGGAAATGAGCACCATGATCTAATGTTGACTAGCGTTCACACTTGGAGCTGTAGTCAACGTTAGCTCCCCACCACCACCACCACATGATTGAATACTTACCTTGATCCGATTGCGGAGCCGGTCTTCTTCAGGGTGCCGCCATTTTGGTTGCGGCGCCCTGCATGACTGCGTGTGCATCCACACCGTCGCCACGATGACTCTGACACTCTGCAAACATGCAGTCGCGTCTGTGGTCATTTGTGGTGCCAGTGTGCTTGTACGTCACCTCAGATGACCCCAGAGCACTGGAAGAGGTGCGAATGGCCACTGCCTGGGTGCACCAGGTAAGCGATAGGGTAAGGTTAGTAAAGGTGTGGAGCATGATTTTCTGCTCGGCACCTAGTGCGTGATTAGGGAACTTCTGGGAAGGCGGGGGGCACCTGGAGGCTGTAACAGCCTCCTCAAGGCACGGATGCTGTTCCCCAGAAGTTTGCTAACCATGCACTAAGGCTGTGGCGTGAATAGGCTTCTGATCTGGATCTACTGTACTCTCATGCAGACAACATCTTCCTAGCAGCTCTTTGATCCAGATTAACTAGTAAGTGGGCCTTGTTCCAGTTTATATCTTGGGCTGCATCTAGACATTGCTTATTTATTCCGCTATGTTTGGATATACCGGAATATAGTGGAATAAGTAACTGATGTTTGAATATTATATTGGATTAGGGATCTGTCATCCTCGTGCTGATATAAACCAGAATAAGGTCCAGTGTAGAAAGGGTGCTTAAAAGAAAGTTTTGTTTGCTTGAGGTGAAAGTAAAGCCAATTCCACGCTTACCTTAGCTATTCTGGTGTAAGTAGGTGCCCTGTACTGGAATAAGCAATCCAACCCAAGTTGAAATGGGTCGCTCCTAGAAGGGAATGGAGTCATCTGCATTTGCACAGCCTGGTCTACACCGGCGCCCCCAGCTGGTTCTGAACCTCATTTTGAAGTAGCCACATGGGGGTCTTCAAATGCCCCCAAGGCCAGAAATGGGTTCCCTTCCACTGACCTTCCCTTCCGTCCGTGATCTGGTATACCACACCCCTAGTGTAGTGGAAGACCAGGCCAGGGTGCCATCTTGGTGGTCCTGGTCTGATTTACAATCCTTTTGCAAGGAAAAGCTAGCAGTTGTACATCTGGTGGTGAGCGACAGCAGCCAGCCTGGATAGCTTTAGCAAAGGATTAGAGAAAATCATGGAGGACAGGGCGTATCAGTGGCTATGAGGCCGGATGCCAAGGCACTGCCTCTTGCTTAGAAAGGCAGCAAGGATGCCTTTAAAGGCTATTTGCATGGAACTGAGAGCAGAGGCATTTCCGCACTGAATCGCGTTCCAGACGGAACGCGTTCAGGCGGAAAGCTTAAGCCAGCTTCGGGTGCTTTCCCCGTTCACACACAGACGCGCCAGAACGCGTGTAAACGCGTTCCGGAGCGTCTGGGTGCGAATGGTCAAAGCGCCCGAAGCTGCCTTAGCCGGCAAACGCCGGCCAGGGGCGCGCCGGCAGCCGCGGAGGCAGATCGACAATCAGCTGTTTGAAAAACAGCTGATTGTCAAAGCCGCGCGGCGTCGGAGGCGCGCCGGCAGCCGTTCGGGAGACAGAAGCGGCGCGAACGCTTCTTCTCCCGAACGGCTGCCGGCGGCTCGTCCGCGTTGGAACGCGTGTAGAGCACTTCGAAGTGCTCTACATTTCGAACGCGGAAAAGACAGGTGAGGACACGTCGGAACGCAAGCCGCGCGCGGCCAATGCGGATGACGTGTCCTCACCTGTCTTTTCCGCGTTCCGTTCAGCCCCGTGCGAAAACGCCTCAGGTGAAGGTTTTGCCCAGAAGCAATTGGTGGGCCACTATGTGGGACAGGATGCTGGGCTAGATGGGGTGCAACTTGATGAATCAGGGCTTCTCTTATGTTCTTACAGACAAATTAATGAAGGGCAGATGTGTCAAAGGCTATTGGAGTGGATACCTAAGTACCATCTCCAGGTTGGAGAAAGAGGCAGGATATCTATTATGGCCATTTGCAGGGAGTCAAGAAAAGGTGAATGTCTTGCCTTTCTCTTCTGCTGGGCCACTTTCTCAATTGCTGGGCCACTGTGTGAGACAGAATGGTGGACTAGATGGGCTGTGGCCTGATCCAGCAGGGCTCCTCTCATGTCCTTACTTTCCTGGCAGTTGTTTAGTCACTGAGTTACAGATACCCCTAACATTTATCATCCAAGAATCCAGAATCTTACTCCAAGTCTGGGGCCCAGATTAAAACTGGAGGAAGCCAGAATTGCACTTCAGTTTCATGTTTTTCTTCTAGCATACTTATAGGAACATGCTGAAACTTGGCCTGAGCTACAGAAAATTGCCCTTATTTTTATAAAACAATTTCCACTGCTCCCTCCACACCTGCGGGTAACTGTTTCTTCTTGGCAGAACTTCCGTCTGTTGTAAATTCCTGTCTGCTGTCTTCCTCTACTTCTCTGTTGGTTTAATATTAACCCGATGGATCCCGATAGATTAACATTTGATTTCTAGACCTTGAAATCATATCGGTGGCCCTTTTGAAGTCTGTGAGTGATTCCACACTGGCTGGTATAATGGACCACCAACCATACTTTGGACCCATCTTTTTGCATGCTGGTGTAGTCTAAGGGAGGCCAGTCCCACTTCTCCTCTTAGTATGCTTTGTCTGCACAGGGTAGGGCATAAACCTGGGCCTATTCACACTACAACCCGTAGTGCATAATTAGTGAACTTCTGGAGAAAGGCATCCCTACCTTAGACGTTTTCACACGGGGCTGAACGGAACGCGAAAAAGACAGCTGCGGACACGTCATCCGCATTGCCCGAGCGCGGCTTGCGCTCCGACGTGTCCGCAGCTGTCTTTTCCGCGTTCGAAATGTAGAGCACTTTAAAGTGCTCTACATGCGTTCCAACGCGGACGAGCCGCCCGCAGGCGTTCG
Organism: Aspidoscelis tigris stejnegeri; assembly: GCA_023333525.1. Lineage (NCBI taxonomy): Eukaryota > Metazoa > Chordata > Lepidosauria > Squamata > Teiidae > Aspidoscelis > Aspidoscelis tigris. The sequence continues at coordinate 106,132,484 of JALMGA010000003.1, read as the reverse complement.
GGAGGAGAAGCGTTCGCGCCTGCTTCTGTCTCCCGAACAGCTGCGGGCTCGCCTCCGACGCCGGCGCGGCTTCGACAATCAGCTGTTTGACAATCAGCTGATTGTCGATCTGCCTCCGCGGCTGTCTCCGCGCCCCTGGCCGGCATTTGCCGGCTAAGACAGCTCCCGGCGCTTTGAGCATTCGCACACAGACGCTCCGGAACGCGTTTACACGCGTTCTGACGCGTCTGTGTGTGAACGGGGAAAGCGCCCGGAGCTGTCTTAAGCTTTCCGCCTGAACGCGTTCCGTTTGGAACGCGTTGCAGTGCGGAAATGCCTCTTGAGGAGGCTGTTACAGACTCCAGGCACCCTCTGCCTGCCCAGAAGTTCCTTAATTATGCACTAGGTGTGGAGCATGAAATCGTGCTCCACACCTTTACTAACGTTACCCTATTCCTTACCTGGAGCATCCAGTGGCGAGCATCCACATTTTCCTGTGCTCCAGGGTCATCTGAGGTGCCGCGCAAGTGCGCTGGCATCTGAAACGACCATAGGCGCAACTGCACATGGACAGAGCATCAGCGTCATCATAGCCATGGTGCTGACGCATGCGCAGTTGGGTGATTACACTCCTTTCCCATCCAATAGATGGGAGGGGAAGTGCGAAATCCCCCCAGGATTCCCAAAATGCTGGCTCAGTCTGTTCTACAGCACATCTGCACCTTGTTACATCACAAGGGTGTTCCTAGGGTCAAGACTGCACGTATTCCTGCACCCTTTGAACACCCACTGTGCTGTAAGCTTTCACAGGAGTATACAGTGGAGTGGTAGGAAGATCTGATGGCTCTTCCTCTTCCCTCCCATCATTGGGTGGACTTACTACCAGGAGAAGCGATGACAGCAACCTGCCTGAATAGCTTTGAGAAAGGATTAGGTAAATTCATGGAGGACAGGCGTACCAATGGCTACTGGAAGACAGTTTAGTCTAGTGGTTAGGGAGCCGGACTCTTATCTGGGAATACTGGGTTCAGTTCCGCCCTCCCCCGTAAAGCCAAGTCGCTTCTCAGTTGGTTTGCCCGGATCTAGACACCTGAGCTTTTCAGATTCTAGGACAGCAACGAGCTGTTTTCTTTCAGTGTTAAATAGTGCAGAAAATTCACCTTTGGGATAGATAATGTGGAAAGGAAATGACTGGTCACTTTGCTGAGGTGTTCTAGTTTGGTCTAGTGCTTAGGGATCCAGACTCTTATCTGGGATTACTGAGTTCGATTCCTCCCTCCCCCATGAAGCCAGCTGGGTGACCTTGGGCTAGTCACAGCTTTCTTCTGAGCTCTCACAGCCCTACCCACCTCACAGGGTGTCTGTTGTGGGGAGAAAAATAGATAAGCTTTGTCATCCACTTTGAGTCCCCTTAAATGGGTGAGAAAAGTGGGATAGAAAAGCCAACGCTTCTTCTTCTTCTTCTTCTTCTTCTTCTTCTTCTTCTTGGGATGTCAGCTGGAGAGACAGGCAGGATGCCTCTAGGGGCCATTTGCAGGAATTTGAAAGTAGTGACGGTTTTTCCTTTGTCTTCTGCCTGATGGTACCCTGAGAAGCAATTGGTGGGCCACTCTTGTGAGATCAGAGGGCGTACCAGATGGGCAGTGGCCTGATCCAGCAGGGCTCCTCTTATGTCCTTCAGCTCTTATTACTCTATCGCAGTCCTGGTTTTGCTGAGCATGGAAAATGACCAATTTGCACAGCTATTTCCTGGGCCCAGCAATTATGGAAGCATCGAAGGCGGAAAGCGGATGCTCCTTGGCCTCCATGGTGTGCATATGACTGCATCCATCCATGTGACTTGCCACATTCAGCGGCTTGCTGAGAAACATGGCAAACACAAGGCGGATTGCTTCAATTTCTGGAGGATTCCTCTTTTAATTCACACATTCGTGTAGCAATTGCATTCCATTTCCTCCCTAAGGTGATAACTTTCTTCATTTTGCTCTCCCAGCTTTCGGCAGTGTGGCGCAATCGTACCAACATTAAATTGCTCAACTATAAAATCATTCCAGGAACAGAGAGCAGCCTCAGGCAATAGTAGTACGCTATGGGATTTGAGATGGTATGGAGCCAGGCAGGAAGTCTTCCTGCTTGTTTTCCTTCAGCATTGCAATCACATGCAATGTCTTAATGTAAATGAGTCTTTCCTAGGGAGCCTTTAAACATGCAAGCGGCAAATATTCAATCTTTTCTCTCTCTCGCTCCTTTTTCTGGTTCCTGGAAAGCTCTTGCAAAACTGAGCATAAAATAATATTCTAAAGAAATTGTCCTGTTAACAATGCAAACGCAAAACCTGCCAACCCAAGAGTAAGCTCCATTTTGCTGAGCGAAGCTTGCATGTACAAAAGCTTTAATCTTATTTTAGCAGCAGTGAGAGGCTTATATTCCTTCAAATGTGTTTAGAGCAAAAACTCTCCTGATCCCTAACCACTGGGCTTTACTGTTGACCTTAGTGGCTCAGGCTAAAGAGAGCTAGGGTACAGTTACACCTTGAAGACCACCCTTGGGTCAAGGTCTTAGTGGTTGTGCTTTAACATATTTATTGGACTGATAGCTTTGGGAGACTGTAGCCTTTGAACATAAGAATGTAAGAGGAGCCCTGCTGGATGAGTCCAGCATCCTTCTCACACAGTGGCCCACCAATGGCTTCTGGGCATCTCAAGCGGAAGATGAAGGCCTAATCTTCAAATGCTCTCAACTCCCTGCAAGAAGTCATCCTGTCTGACTGTCCAACCTAGGCATCCATTAAACCTTCACCTGCTCTTAACTCTCTGCACATAGACTTTAAGGCACCCCATCTGTCTCTCAAACCTGGAGGTGGCACCTAGGCATTCATTCTTGTAGCCATTGGCACACCTGTCCTCCATGAACTGAGAGGAGCCCTACTGGATCAGGCCACAGCAGATCTTGACCAGCATCCTGTCTGGCTCACCAATTCCTTCTGGGTCCTGGAATCCCTGGAAATGGCCTTTAGAGGCATCCTGCCTGCTTCTTCAGTTTGGAGGTAGTACCTAGGGGTCAGTTCTAGTTGCCATTGATACAGCAGCTCCATAAATTTGTCCAGCCCCTTTCTTAAATCCATCATGACTCCCCACTTCCTTGGAAAGCTTCATCTGACATCCAGGTGGGGTGCTGAAGGAACTCAGCTAACCTTTCATTGCCATTTTAGCTCATCCTGTGGTTGGGGCTGCTACAGCATGCCTGATTGTGCATGCACATTACCTTGTGTGCACAACTGCAGATACATGCTGACACCACATCCATGCATGAAGATGTGCATAGCTGCGCGTGACACCAGCATCCATCCATGATGTTGCATGCCAGCACACCATGCAGCCGTGTCCATGGTGGGAGCTAAAGAGGCACCTGACCACATTATGGGAAAGAGGTGAGACTCCTCACCTTGTGGATTTGGCCTCCTACTCAGGACCTGTGTCAAGCTTTCCAAGGGAGCCGACTTTTGAATAAAGGACAATTCAGCACATCCTTACTTGAAGTTGTATGTTGGCTGAGTTTGTGAGCTCTTAATTTCTTAAAGCAAGTTGTGAGCCAGTTTGGTCTAGTGGTTAGGGAGCTGGACTCTTACCTGGGAATACCGGGTTCAATTCCGCCCTCTTCCATGAAGCCAGCTGGGTCACCTTGGGCTAGTCACAGTTCTCTTCTGAGCTCTCACAGCCCCACCTACCTACCTGTTGTGGGGAGAAGAACAGAAAGTTTGTCAGCCACTTTGAGTCCCCTTAAATGGGTGAGAAAAGTGAGGTAGAAAAGCCAACTCTTCTTCCTACAGAAACAGCTTCCAGAGAAGATTATGCTGTTCTATAGAAGACAGCAAAGCAGTTCCTCACCCACCTATTTTTTCCCCCTGAATGTTATTTATTCATTTATTCACATTTATATCTCACCATATACCCTAAGGTCTCTGGGAAGTTTACAGCAATTAAAATACTTAAAATTGAACATTAAAAGCAATTAAAGTAATTAAAAACAGTGCATTACCCAGAGGAATCTGGTAACTGCCTCTTCAGCAGAAGATGTGAGTAAAGAGGTCTTGCCTTCACCCACTATCTGGATGTTCCTAACAGAGGTATCCAGCTGTGCGCCTCCAGATGTTCCTGAACTACATCTCTCATGGAATGCATCCCCAGTCTATGTGCTTTCAGCAAGAGATATGCGCACATGCATCTCTAGGCTGGTTCAAAGCATAGGGAACCCTCCCCTCTGGGAAGGAATCAGGAACATGGCGTCTTGTCCTCACCAGCCTGGCCTCTTGTGACAGCAAGAGGAAGGTGGGAGGGATAACAATTAGAAATATAGCTTATGTCTTGCTCTTGCTCTCCTGCCCCTCACAGGCTCTTTCTACACTGAGGCACTGCAGATCTGGATCTAGTGATCTGGATCACAGGGCGGCAGAGAGCAGATTAGCTCCGTCTGCACTGAGCTTCACAGCCACCCCCTATCCTGATGGCAGAACCTAGCCTTGGACGTGTGTGTGTGTGTGGGGGGTGATTTTCAGCAGAACACTATGGCATGTCACTGAATTACAGTCTCCCAGGAAATCCAGATCATGGAGGTATGCTATTTGCATGCTTCCGTGGTCTGGAATACAGCCCTTAGATCAGATCAGGTCTTTGATAAATCTGGGTCAAGGGCCTCTTAATCCAGATCTGACTCTGTCTGGTGCAGACGGGGCTGGCATAACAGGGGACGGGGCCTCCTTGATCTGAATTAACATGCAGACTACCAGGAGGGCAGCATTATCTGACTCTCTTAGACCAAGCCAGGAAATGAATTTGTTACAGTCTAGAACGGTGATGGCCAACCTATGACACGCGTGTTACAGGTGACACACCAAGCCCTTTTGGGTGACACACATGGTCGCCCTGGCACCTGGGCGTGTAGTGCTTGCTTGTTCTTGAAGTGTACGAAATACCAACTTTCAATTGAAGATTTAGCAAATGTAAAGAATTATTTGTTTTTGCTTTTAATAAAATACATATATCAAAAATATAACTTTTTTACTAGAGCTACAAATATCACAAAATTATGGATATTTCTAGAAGTGACACAGCACCCGAGTTAAGCTAGGTTTTCATGCGAATTTTGACACACCGAGCTCAAAAGGTTCGCCATCACTGGTCTAGAATATTTTTGGCTCAGGGTTACAGTGTTGCATCACTGGGGTTCTCCAAGCTTGTTTCTCTTCTCTGCAAATGTTTTGCCACCACGCTACGTACCCCAGCATCTGGACTGATGGCAAAACGGTCTGCAGAAGAGAAGCCCAGCAATATTGATGTTGCTGTAAGCTTTCCTGAACAGCTTATTCTGCTGTACTCAGCTGGCATCCTCTTGCCCAAAGCTGCCACAAAGTTGTTTTCCAAAGGCCACAATTATACCGCCCCCCCCCCCCCCCGCAATGCTGCGGTTTCATTCCCACAAGTCACTGCCTAGGGCAAAACGGTGTTACGCAAGTCTTTGCTGCCTATGGAAAGTGAAGGACCGTGGCATGTTTAGGCCAAGAGTACCAAGGCAAGTCAATGGCACTGTAATAGACCCAAAGAGCGCCTTCACCTGGTTGGCACAGGATGGGTAGGGGTGAGGGTGCTTGCTCCTGGGTAGGGTGGGGTGCATTCTGTCCAAATAGCCTGCCCCTTCTATCTGGGAGCTGAGCTGTTGGCTCTGAAGCTGAGAGGCTCCTTGCTCTGGAAAAAGCCCTAGAAGTAGTTCTTTTCCAGTGTGATGCCCGCATAGAGCATAATCCATAGGGCTGTCTCTATGCCACTACTTGTGAAGGATTTGTTACAGTCTTCCCATCCACTGCAGTATTCACACTCCTTTTCAGGTGTGAACACTGAGCCTGGGCATGGTGGCACAACTGCAGCTGTGCAATCATGTGATCGATGCAAATATAGGTTTTATTTTGATTTGCATATACGCAGCTTCCGCCCACAAATCTTCACTCTTTTTGGGAAAAGTATGTCGACAATGACGAACAGCTAACCGAAACCACGCTGCTTCCACTTCAGTTCGAAAATAGCTCTTCACCAAGTATCACAATGTGTGAGACAATTCTGTAAGCTACTCTACGGTGTTAGGAATATGAGGACTTCACTAATGTTCTGTAGTGGCAGGCAGGGAGACTACATAGATGGCATTTTGTGAAACATTAACTGATGTTTGGAACAGATGTCCTTTACTATTCAGGGTTTTGTCTCTTTTAAGGGAAAATCGCCAAGTCAAATGAAAGGAAGATTGTGAAATAAAGTGCTTTTTTTTCTCCCAAATTCAGGGAAATGCTGTGGTTCTGCAGGCAGGAGAAAAATGGGGTGTGTGAATTAGGCAGAATTAGGCAGCTTTTACACTAGGCAACCCATGAAGTATGCCACGGGTGTTTTTCCGCTGACCTTTAATCCGGATCTAAGAGGATCTGGATTTAAGGTATGGGTACTTCCTTAAGTACCCATTAAGTATCCAATGTGTTTCCTTGGGTGGTCTAGCACCCAATAGCAATGGGTGCTAGCCTGCCTGCTGTGGAAATGCCAGAGCACCCATGTGCAAATCCGGATCTACTCACGAGGAGTCTGCCTGTCACTCCAGGTGTTTTGGGGGATGGGGTACAATCTCCGTAGAAGATCCAGAGAATCTTCGAAGATCCTCCAGAGCCTCTGACAATAGCATTGCTCTTGCAAGGGGTTCTCTTCCAGGCCTGTGCTAATCTCTGAGGGTCTTCGGAGCCGGCTTCAGAGGGACTTTGAAGTTTTGAGTTTGTCCCCCCCCCCCCCCCGCCACAAGCCTCCTCTAGGCCCTATTGCCGAATTTGATGCCTGAAGACCTCATTGTAGATCCCTTTAATGGGGTCTACAGGAAATCAAGATTATAGGTCCTGAAGGAGCATCTACACTTTCAGGAGGCGTTTCCAACCCAGAAACACCATCTGCCTTACCAGATGTTAACCTATCATCTCCCAGCGGTGGTGCACAAAATTGTGCACGGCATGCATCCAACCTCTGCACTGAAGCTTACCTTTCATGTCCAGAGCTGCAACCATTTCCGGTGCTAGAGGTCATCTCAGGTGCTGCAGAAGTGCGTTGGCACTTCAGATGACCCCAAACGTGACTGGATATGCATGGGCTGTCACCATCATGGTGGTGCCAGTGCAAAGAAGATGGTGGCAATCAGACGCACACACGGACACAGGTAAGTCTCCCGAAGCATGGGGCTTAGTTCGCTGTGTACTAGCGTTCCCAAGTGTGAATGCTAGTACATCTTAGTGGGTTCTGCACTTTTCCCATCCAGCGGAAAGGCCTCAGGTTATCCTTCTTATAGATTTATAGATAGGAGGCCATCAGTTGCATTGGAGTCTTCCAGAAGAAGAAGAAGAAGAGTTGTCTTTTCTGCCCCGCTCTTCTCGCCCATTTAAGGGGACTCAAAGCGGCTGACAAACCTTCTGTTTTTCTCCCTGCAACTGACACCCTGTGAGGTAGGTGGGGTTGTGAGGGCTCAGAAGAGAGCTGTGACTAGCCCAATGTCGCCCAGCTGGCTTTGTAAGGGAGTGCAGAATCAAACTTGGTACTCCCAGATAAGAGTCCAGCTCCTTAACCACTAGACCAAACTGGCCTCTACTCTATAATACAGTAATTTAAAATGGCCAGTTAGAGAAAGCAATGGCTTCCCCTAACAAGATTTGTTTCCCGGAGTGGATCCCTATGTTATGAAAGGATTATGCAAGATAGGGATGGGCAAAAATTCATTTTTTGCATTGGAATCCGATTCGAATTGAATATTCAAATATCTGATTCAAATCGAAAATCTGGATTTTTGAAAATCCCATTTGACTCCGGATTATCCAAATTCATATTTTTGAAAATCCCATTTGAATAGAATGAAATGAATGTCGGGAACAATTTTCGAATCTGTGCGCATTCTGTTTTTCTTTTCGTGTTTGCGTTTCATTTGTATCCTGTTTGCATCCCATATTATAAGCACAAATAGACCCTATATTCAGGTGGGCTATACGGAGACAAATTCAGTCGAATCATTCCAAAATCCGTACTGGATTTTTGAAAATCCATATTTGGATCCAGATCTGAAAATCCGGATTTTTGAAAATCCGATTTGAAATCGAATGTCAGATTTTCTAATCAGACTTTTTAATATTCGTGTGCATCCCTAATACAAGCAACATTTATTTCTTTTTCCTGCAAGTGCAATTGTGCCCTGTGCTCACCAGGTGGTGCTGAAATGTATCATCATTGCAAAGGAAGGAGGTTTGCTCAGGAGCGAATTGGCCTTTGTGTTTGATTTTGTTTTCACCTACATTGTTCTTAATCCTTATTTAAGTGAGCAATGAAGCCACTTGGCTCCAGCTTTCTACATTTTCCAAGTGTCAGTTGAAAGCATTGTAGGGCATTAATAAGAAGCTGCTATTTATTCATGAGTTTATGCACAAATAGCAGTTTCTCTCTTGTTTGCCATTTGTGAATGGGTTTGTCTTTTCTTCTTAATTTAATCCCGTCTGTATTTGGACATATGAGCTTGAACTTGCTTATATTTTTGTTTGCCTGATGGTTGTTAAAGTCTCTTGTAAAAATAGAACCTAAGCCGTTTGGATGTTGCCTTTCCAGCTCAACTGAAGTACAATTTGAAACAAATCAGCCCTGTGACATATATTGGGTGTCTGGCTACAAAAACACACCAGAGTTCCAAAGACTCATCTCAGCTGTTTTCCTTTCTTTGCCAGTCTTATCCCTTGTTAACCCAGTTTCAATTTTTAGAATCTTTGCTGCCTGCTGCTGGATTTTAGAAGGGAAACAAATAGCTAACAGTGGTCTACCGTGTATGAAGAGCATTTGCTCTGTCTTAAGAGCCTAAGGGTGTTTCCACACTGGCCACCAAAAAACGGATTAAAGAAAATCTGTTTCGTGGTGATCCATCCTCTGGAGGATCCGCCCAAAATAGGGACGGATCAGAAGAGGCCTCACGCGTCCGCACATGTGTGGGGAGGCCGGATCCTGCCAGATGGATCTTCTGGGTGCTGTGCAGAGGCCGTAGCACCCATTCCCAAAGGCAGCCGGCCTCCCATGCTGCCAATGCCGCCCTGGAGCCACAGGGCTGGACCGTTCAGCTACCAGTCACCGCACATTTCTGTCAGTGCGCAGTGTGCGGGAGAGGGGCTCTGGAGGCAGACCGGCGTGCTTCCGCCCCTCCCAAGATGGCAGCCACCGGCACATCTGTCCCCTCGCCTCTCCGTGTGCGGAAGCGTCCTGCTTCCAAAGGGATCGAGGCGAGGGGATAGATTGAAGACCTAATTTTCCAGGTCTTCATGGAGGACCGATATTTCGGCGGTGAGACCCCACTAAGAACGGGTCTCATGCGCCACTGTGGGGAAGCAGCTGCCTGAAAGGGTCCCTCATCCGTCCTCCAGTGCGGAAGGTAAGTCTTGTATGCGTCTTGTATGTGTTTTTAATGTGGTTTTAGCGGCAGTGTGGAAACACCCTAAGAATGTAAGAGGAGCCTGCTAGATCAGGCCACAGCCCATCTAGTCCAGTATGATGTTCCACACTGAAGTCCACCAACTGCTTCTGGGCATCTCAAGCAGAAGGCAAAGACAACACCACCACCTCTGGTCTCGAATCCCTGCAGGTGGCCTTTAGACGCATCCTACCTGTAGCCTGGAGGCAATATCTAGGCATCAGTTTTAGTAGCTATTGATACACCTGCCCCCTGTGAATTTGCCCAGCCTCTTAGAGCATAAGAGCATTAAAGAAGCCCTGCTGGACCAGGTCACAGCCCATGTAGTCCAGCATCCTCTCTCACTCAGTGCCCCACCAATTGCTTCTGGGCATTCTCCAAAGTAGAGAGTTGTCCACCTTTGCAAATGTGGATCCTGGGATAAATTTTCCCAGGACAAATAACTCGAGAACTTTGCAAGGCCAAAGATACAACCCTGCATCTCTAGATTTGTGATTTCATTAGCAGAAGATCATGCCTTGTTGATTCTGGCCTGTTTCAGAAAACTAAGCAAGGTCAGAGCTGGTTGTACTTGAACTGGAGGCCACCAGGAAATCTTTGGGCCGTAGATTAGAGTGGGAAGGCAAAAAACAGCCTGGGAGAGGACAGGGGAAAACAGATTTATATATATATGTGACACAGATGTGACACAGCACCCGAGTTAAGCTAGGTTTTCTTGCGAATTTTGACACACTGAGCTCAACAGGTTCACCATCACTGCCTTAAAACTATAGGGAGGTATACATGAGTTAATGAAGTCTTACTTTGTTTTGTGATTAATGACTAGATTCTCTCTCTTCACCTCATACTTTTCCAGGCAAGTAAGACAAAGGCTGAAGAACCAAGTGGCAGAGATGAAGGAAAAAGTTCCAGGTTTCCGACCAGGACTGGCAATTCTACAGGTAGTAGATGCATGTATTTCAAAATCAAAATGTGTGCTATTAAAGGGAGCTACTGTTGTTAAGCTCAGAAATAACATTGGCACCCTCTAGTGTTACAGAATACACGCGCCAGAATACAAAAGGCCTTTCACGTGTTCTCGTATCAGGTAGGGGCACCCCTTGAAATGTCATGTGCACATTCATCAGGCTTCTTTAAAGTCCAGCTTGAGGAGCAAATCCCTCTTTAGTGGGTCGTTTCAAAGAGAATTCAAATTTCAGTGAATCTATGCTTGGTGGTTTCAGGTATACTGATGGATGTACATTTGTGTCATCTAAACAAGAAACAGAACTCTATTAGAACTTGGTATAGTAGTGGGTGACATAGAGCAATATAGTCAGAACCTGCCTGTGTGGTGTAGGGGAGTGCAGCCAGAGGCTCCCTGTGTGGTGCAGGGGAGCGCAGCCGGAGGCTCCCTGTGTGGTGTAGGGGAGTGCAGCCAGAGGCTCCCTGTGTGGTGCAGGGGAGCGCAACCGGAGGCTCACTGTGTGGTGTAGGGGAGTGCAGCTGGAGGCTCCCTGTGTGATGCAGGGGAGCGCAGCCGGAGGCTCCCTGTGTGGTGCAGGGGAGCGCAGCCGGAGGCTCACTGTGTGGTGCAGGGGAGTGCAGCCGGAGGCTCCCTGTGTGGTGTAGGGGAGTGCAGCCAGAGGCTCCCTGTGTGATGCAGGGGAGCGCAACTGGAGGCTCCCTGTGTGGTGTAGGGGAGTGCAGCCAGAGGCTCCCTGTGTGGTGCAGGGGAGCGCAACCGGAGGCTCACTGTGTGGTGTAGGGGAGTGCAGCTGGAGGCTCCCTGTGTGATGCAGGGGAGCGCAGCCGGAGGCTCCCTGTGTGGTGCAGGGGAGTGCAGCCAGAGGCTCCCTGTGTGATGCAGGGGAGCACAACTGGAGGCTCCCTGTGTGGTGTAGGGGAGTGCAGCCGGAGGCTCCCTGTGTGATGCAGGGGAGCGCAGCCAGAGGCTCCCTGTGTGATGCAGGGGAGTGCAGCCGGAGGCTCCCTGTGTGGTGCAGGGGAGCGCAGCCGGAGGCTCCCTGTGTGGTGCAGGGGAGCGCAGCCAGAGGCTCCCTGAGTGGTGCAGGGGAGCGCAGCTAGAGGGCTCTCTGTGTGGTGTAGGGGAGTCCATCCAGGCTCCCTGTGTGATGTAGGGGAGTGCAGCCAGAGGCTCCCTCAGCCCTGCCAATTAGAGGTTTACATGCTGTGAACTTCAAACAAAGCTAATGAACTCCTTGGCAGGACAAAAAGCTTCCAGTGATGCTTCCTCATGCTGTCTGTCACAGCTTGCTGGACCCCTGTTTTAGAATTATGACCCTTTCTGCACTGGGCCTTATTGTGGATTGTATCCTGGAACAGGGGCCTGCCGTAGTCTGCGCCAGCATGTGGATGGCAGGCCTCTATTCTGGGATATAATCCTCACTAACGCCCAGTGCAGACCCAGGGCCTGTGTCTTTTGTTGCCACTCTGTGTCTTGAAAATCAGCCTGCAACTGCTAGGCAAAGCAGCCGTGGGGAACAGTGAAGGAGAGGGGCTAAACCATAATTTCTTGTTCATCCTTGTCCTCCATAACTCACGCCAAGCTGGCCTTGAGGCAGTGTGGAAGCCTGCTTGGCCACAGCGGATGGAAATGGAAGGTGAATGGCAAATCGCTGTTCAGCCCCTCCTCTGCTCATTCTACAGGGGAGAAGCCACAGATGGAGTATTTAATTCCCCTCCTATCTGTTCATACCTACCCTTGAAACTGCTTTCCCCCCAAATAGGAACTTTAGACCAATTATTTTGTTGCTTTGACTGCTGTCGAGGAACTCTTGGCTAATGCAAGGCAAAGGGGAACAAAGGATGCACAACCAAATCATTTTTGGTGAAATTAAGGTTTTGGACCCCTCTGCCAGAGAGCTGGCCCCTTTCTGCACTTGGCCTTATTCTGGAATATATCTTGGCATAGGGGGTCTGTTGCCCACATGCTAATGCAGGCTATGCTAGGCCTTGCTTGGTGCCTCCTATAGCCTGTACGATCATGCATTCAGCAGGGCCCTATTCTGGGATATAACCCAAAATAAGGCTAAGTGCAGAATTGCCCCAGGACTAAACTCTGCTTTCTTGCTATGTTCATAATGCAGTAGGGATGTGCACGAATGTATTTTTGACATTTGAATCCATGCCAAATCCGTAACATTTGAATCAGTACGTTCGAATGTTAGATTCGTATTTAAGGATACAGATGTTGAGGACATTCGTTAATGTTATGCGTATCTGTGCGCATGCAGGAAATATCTGTATGCATCCCAGGTTATCCCGTTTTTAATCCCGTATTTTAAGCGCAAGGTACCGATAATTTTCCAGCAGATTTGTGTGCGACAGATATGAATCTACGCATTCGAATCATTTGAAAATCTGTATTTGAGTTCGACTGTCAAATTTGGATTTTCGAAAATCCAGTTAAGAGTTTGAATGTCGGAATTCGTCGGATTCGAATCGAATATTTGAGTTTTTGAATATTCGTACACATCCCTATAATGCAGTAGTGTGTTTTTTACTGTGTTCATTTTATACTTTTTAAAAAATGGCTGTAATCTTCCCTGAGACCTTTGGGGATAGCGTGGGATAAAAATGCAAATAAATAAATAAATAAACTGCATGGGGCAAAGCAAAAGTAAAAAGCAAATTCTCTCTGAACCATCTGTGACACCCTGCCTTCCGTTTCTCTTCCCTTTCCCCCTCCTCTATTTACGCCGGCTTCTCTTGACCAAAAGGTTGGCGATCGAGATGATTCAAATCTCTACATAAGTATGAAGCTGAAGGCAGCAGCTGAGGTAAATACTTATCTTTCCATTTCCTGTTGAAGCTTGTTTGTGCTTGGTCATGGAAGGGAGATATATGTGTTGCAGCCCAAGGGATTACACCAGCATTTGGAATCATAGAGTTGGAAGGGACCTCTAGGGTCATCCAGTCCAACCCCCTGCTCAATGCAAGGTTTCCTAAACCATCTCTGCTTGAAGACCTCCAGTGAAGGAGAGCTCACTACCTCCCGTGGCAACCTATTCCATGGACTGATCGCCCTCACTGACAGGAAGTTTTTCCTAATATCTAATCTGTATTGACTCCCCTGAAGGTTCATACCATTGTTTCTAGTCCTCCCATCTTGTGTAAGTGAGGATAGAAATGATCCCTCTGCACTGAGACATCCTTTCAGATACTTGAATACCACTATCATGTCTCCTCTTAGGGTGTTTCTGCATTTGCCACCTAAAAGCAGATCTAAATAGTCCTGCTAATCCAGTACTCTGTCTCACACAGTGGTCTACCAATTGCTCCTGGGCATCTCAAGCAGAAGAGAAAGGCTAAATCTTCACGTGCTATTGAACGCCTGTGAATAGCATTTAGAGACACCTTGCCTGTCTTTCCAACCAGGAGGTGGTACCTAGGCATTTGACTTATAAGTCCCTAAATTACTTGGGCCCCAAATATACAAAGGAACACCTTCTCCCATGTCAACCTGCCCGTGCCTTAAGATCTGGAGGGGAGGCCCTCCTGATTGTCCCACCACCTTCATTGGTAAAAGGAGTGGGCCTTCTCAGTGATGGCCCCCAAGCTATGGAATAGTCTCCCCCTTGAGGTGTGTCAGGCCGCTTCATTGTATATGTTTAGGAGGGCAATGAAGACACACCTCTTTGCCCTGGCCTTTTGGTTAAATAGGAATATACTGTCTCTTCCCAGTTCACAGACAGTATTATTGTTTTAATATATATTGTTGTTTTAATATATGTCCGATTTTAAATGTTATTACCCACCCCGAGACCTTCGGGTATAGGCAGGATAGAGATGCAAAGAAGGAAGGAAGGAAGGAAGGAAGGAAGGAAGGAAGGAAGGAAGGAAGGAAGGAAGGAAGGAAGGAAGGAAGGAAGGAAGGAAGGAAGGAAGGAAGGAAGGAAGGAAGGAAGGAAGGAAGGAGAGCCCTGCTGGATTGGGCCACAGCCCATCTAGTCCAGCATCCTGTCTCATGCAGTGGTCCATCATTTACTTCTGGGGTTCTCAAGCAGAAGCCAAGAGCAAAACCTTCACCTGCATCTGATACCCTACTAACAGCTCCAAGCCTGGAGGCAGTACCTAGGTATCCATTCTAGTAGCCAGTGACACACCTGTCCACCATGAAATTGCCTAACCCTTTCTTAAAACTATCCAGACTGCCACCCCTGAGTTCTGGATTTCTGGGGGGATAAAAGGAGATGCTGCTATCCTTTATCTTGTACAGGAACCACTAGCAATTGCTCCAGGTAAGGGCTGCATGGCAGCCATGATTGAACAGACTACACCATGAGAGATGGAGAGAAAAGAACATTTCCGTTTCAGTCCCAGGACTCAGGGGCGCCCCACATGTCTCAGCCCACATTGCTGGTTGGGAAGGCGGGAACCTGTCCATCTAATCACGATGCAGCTCATGAGATTTTTTTCACTTTTCCAGATTGGGATCAATGCCAATCACATCAAGCTGCCAAACACTGCAACAGAAGCCGAGGTAAATTCAGCGCACTTTGAGGATCTCTTCTGATGTGTTCTAAACGGTAGATTTTGACAGGATAACTGCTCTGGCTGTACCTTGTGAGTTTATAGAACCAAGCAGAGTCCAGAAGCTGATTCGCACTTTGGCCTGTAGTTTACAATTAGTCAACATCTGGGCAGATGTATCTGCGCTTACAGGAGGTGCTTACAGCATACAAGCGCCCCCTGCCCCTGCCCAGATGTTGACTAATTATAAACCAGCTGTGGTGCACAAAATTGTGCACCACAAGCATGCCAACCCTCCCGAGTCCTGACCATATGCTTACCTTTAGTGTCCGGCTAGCAACCGTCTGCACTGTTTCTGCCTGAGGGGGCCATCGGAGGTGCCGCGCAAGTGCACTGGCAGCTTACGTGACCCCCTGATGTGGCTGCACTTGCGCAAAGCATCAGCGTCATTCTGGCACTGGGGCATGCGCAGTCATGCAGTGCACTACAATCGAGAGGGCGGCACCCTGTGGAGGGATCAGATGCACAACTGATAAGATGAGCAATCACTTGCATGGGGGCTACAGTATTGTTGACAGGGGGTGTTTTTCCACTGCAGCCCTTAGATTCGGATCTAAGAAGATCCGGATCTAAGGAATGGGTACATTCCTTAATCTGGATCTAGTAGATCCGGATTAAGGGAAGCACCCAGTGTGTGTTTCCACGGGAGGTGTAGCACCCATTAGCAATGGGTGCTAACACCCCTGCTGTGGAAACAGGTTTGCACCCATGTGGGGAATCCGGATCGGCCCCCAAGGGATCGCTCCGTTACCCCAGGTGTTTTGGGGGGCGGGGGGAGGGCAGTCTTCAAAGCCATTTCAAATTGACTTCGAAGTCATTTCAAAGTCATTTCAAAGTCTGTGCAAAATAGCTCCGGAGTGCCTTTGAAGTCTGTGCTGATCTTCGGAGTGAACTTCGAAATGACTTCGGAGTCACTTCGGAGTCACTTCGAAGTCACTCCAAAGTTCTCTTCGAAGATCAACACAGACTTCAAAGGCACTCCGGAGCTATTTTGCACAGACTTCGAAATGACTTCGAAGTGGCTTTGAAGTGACTTCGGAGCCTAGGTTTAGGGGGGCCCCAATGAGTACATCCCCTCCCCCTAGCCCCCTTTGGACCCCATTGCCTGTTTCCAGTGGAAACAGGCTCCATTTAATCCGGATTTTCTGGGAGAAGACCCCATTGTAGACCCCATTAATAGGGTCTGCAGAAAATCCAGATTAAAGGCCAAATTAGATTCAGATTTCCCCCACGGTAGTGGAAACAATCGGGTCCCAAATGGGTGCCATGGTGGATCTGGGATCATCCGGCTCACGCCCAAATGGGTCCTAAATGGGTGCAAAAATGGGTACTTTTTGACAGTGGGAAAACACCCTAACACTCACAAGTATGAGGTGTGCCTGCACATGTTTGTTTGTTTTTTAATGGGTGGGTCACACATGGATATCAGTGTTCTAGGCCCTTTCGGCACTTGCCTTTTGATCTGGACCCAGAAGTCTCTGGTCCAAATTCTGGGCCTTCTCATTCACAGGTTAATGTAGATTGAGGAGGCTCTGCCCATTGGTAGTCTGGCTGTGTCTGCACAAGACGAAGCCAGATCTGGATTAAGAGGCCCTTAATCTGGATCTATTGTAGACTAGGGATGTGCACGAATATTCATAGGCATTCGAAATCTGATCGAATGTGCCGAATTTTGACATTCGAACTCGAATAGAATGTCCCGAAATTTGAATATAAACATTGAAATCAAATTTCAAACTTCGGATCTATTCATTCGAATTATCTGGACATTCGTATGTTTACGGGTTCATTCACAATGCATACTTGAAGATCCACATCTTTCCCGCATCTGTACACTTCCATACGGGAGGAAAACGGGTTGCATACGGGATAGCTTCAGGATGCATATGGACAGGTGTGGATGTGGGGAAGATGCGTACATGCACAACCCAATATTGTTGACATTCCTATGTGCAGATTCGAATAAAAAATCCAAACAAATAGATTCAAATTAATAAAATACGAATCGAATCTTGTTAAATTCGGATTTAAAAGATTTGATTCGAATCGGATTTTTGGGTATTCGATTCGATTCAAGTAGAATGTCAAAAAAACATTGGTGCACATCTCTATTGCAGACCCATTTAATTGGTTCTACAAATGCTTTAAGGGCCTTGCTCTGAATCACAGGAGGTGTGCCGATCCAGAACTACCTGGGCCTCCTTGGCTCTGAGATGGGGAAAGGGGTTGCTGCAAAGTTTGCACAAACTTCGCAGCTGCAGAGAGATATGGGCCATATCATTGCCATCAGGGATCTGGATCAGTGGGTCTGGTTATTATGCAGGCAAGTGTGGGAAAGGCCCTTGACTTGTGTGAACAAAATGGTGGAGCATCGGAGAAGGCTGGGAGCAGAGAACAGAACCTTGAGTGGGAGAATTATACTGCAACATGCCTTGTAGATTTGACCTGCTTCTTCCTAGTATACTTGTATCCATTTTGCCCTGTTGTTGCTCAGGTCCTGAGATGCATTAATAACCTGAACGAAGACCCCGCGGTTCATGGGTTTATAGTACAGCTGCCTCTGGATTCCAACAAGCCCATCAACACGGAGAAGATAACCAACGCTGTGGCACCTGAGAAAGACGTGGATGGGTAAATGACTTACAGCATCTATTTTACTGAGTCTGAAATGCATAAAGTTTAAACTTGCAGAGGGAAAAGAGGTGAAAGGAGATGGCTTAAGATTATACAAGTTGTAGTAGTAGTAGTAGTAGTAGTAGAAGAAGAAGAAGAAGAAGAAGAAGAAGAAGAAGAAGAAGAAGAAGAAGAAGAAGAAGCGTTGGCTTTTCTACCCCACTTTTCTCACCCATTTAAAGGGACTCAAAGTGGCTGGTAAAGGTTTCTATTCTTCTTCCCACAACAGACCCCCTGTGAGGTAGGTGGGGCTGTGAGAGCTCAGAACAGAGCTGTGACTAGCCCAAGGTCACCCAGCTGGCTTCATGGGGAGGGTGGAATTGAACCCAGTATTGCCAGATAAGAATCTGGCTCCCTAACAACTAGACCAGACTGGCTCACATTATAGAGCCATTTTGCACTTAGATGACAAGGATGACCAGGCATGCTCTATGATGCTCTGTTTGCATGTGGTGGTACCATCTCCATCTCAGGGTGGCCCAAACATGTGTGGCCGTCTCAATCCTCCATAGCCATAGAAAAGTAAAATCTGCTGCCCAGCTTTACCAGGAGTTTCTAGTACACTCCTGGTAAGCTCCCAGAGGCAGAATTCATGCTACTTCCTAGTGCAAATGCTATGTGGGAGCAACGAGGGGTGACTGTGCAGTTGCATGTGAGGTTGCAATCACCTTAGTGATGCCTGGTGCACACTGAAAATGGTCATGGCTATTGCTATGGTAATATCGATGGCCTGGGGTGGATCATCCTCACTTTGAGGGCCAGCAGGGAAGGTGCAATCACTCATGGTGTGAACACTGGCCACTGTCCCTGAACTTAACTTCAGTTGGATACTATCACACTAAAGCTGAGTGAGAAAAGGCCATTAGTCTATTTCTGCACTTACCTTTGATCTGGATCCAGGGGCTGTAGGCCACATTCTGGGCTTCATCCCTACCCCCGGTTGGTCCTGTTCCATTTGCACAATACAGAGCAGGATCCGGAGTAAGAGGCCCTTAACCCAGATCTCTGGTGGACCCATTTAATCTAGTCCACCAGAGGGACCACAGACCTGTAGGCATGCAGGACACCGCTTTTTAGCAGTCCCCAGGTGGGGAGTGGTTTTCTCACTCCGGGTAGTGATTCTCCCACCCTGGGATGGCCACGGTGGCAGAGAATTACATTCAGAGGCCTTTTCACACTACAGCCTGTAGTGCATAATTAGTGCACCTCTGGGGAAGAGCATACGCACTCCGACTAGGCTGTTACAGCCTCCAAGCGTGCCCTCCCTCCCTCCCCAGAAGTGCGCGAATCATTGATTAATAATCGTGCTCCACACCTTAACCAGCGTTACCTGATTACTTACCTGAAGCATCCAGCAGTGTGACCATCCACTCTTGCTGGTGCACTGGGGTCATTTGAAGTGCCGCACAAGCACGCCGGCACCTCAGATAACCCATAGATGCGACTGTGCATGCGCAGAGTGTCGGCGCCGATGCATGCGCCATCATGGAGGTGCCGCTGCCAAAATGGCAGTGTCCAGAGGAGGACCGGGCCCTGGGATCAATTAAGGTGAGCATCCGATCTTGGGGGGAGGGAGCAGGTAAAGTTGATTAGTGCTCAAGCGCAAGCGCTAGTCAACATTCGGTCATCGCTCTCCTCTCCCGTCCAGTGGATGGGAAGAGTTGTGCGAAAACTCCTCAGGTCTGATTTGCAAGCAAATAGAAATGCTCCAGCAGGTAAGTACAAAAAAGTCCTTCAAGTCCAGCACTAGCAGGACTATTAGCCCACGCAATCATGTTTTTGTGCTGCAGCCATGCTGGGCAAGGATCCTCCGTGTATTAGTCATGTGACAGGTAACCAGATTATTTGCATATCGGTCACGAAGCAGAACATGGGCTTGCTTAAGCCTCCTAGTGACTGCTGATTTCGGTGTTTCCTTTCATCTTTTTCAGCCTGAGCAGTATTAATGCGGGAAAGCTCTCCCGTGGAGACCTCGGGGACTGCTTCATCCCATGTACACCCAAAGGATGCATGGAGCTGATCAGGCAGACAGGTGAGGCAGAGTCCTTTGCTTTTGATCAGTTAATACATCCATTCCACTGCTGCCTCCAAGAGCAAATGCCGTTTTTGTTCCGGAGGTGAGCGGGGAGGAGCCATTTTGCTAAGGAAATCCTTTGGCCCATCATAAATGTGAAATGCGAGAGGCAGTTTGCCTTTGGGATTTGATGTGCCGGCTCCGCCAGGGACACCACCTGCAGCGCCGTTGCTGCCAGCGGTGGGGCAGAGCTGGCCCTGACGGCTACGGAGGCCTGCAGGCAGCTCCATAGCTGTTTATAGAGCTGTGCGCAGGCTTCGTGGCTGCTGCATAAGCAGGTACAAAGCCTGGCTCTCCAACCCGCCCTCTTCCGGCTCCTCTTCCAGGTCCTGTCATTCCTATTGGGTGCTAGTGGACCCATGGGGACGCATGGGGTCCTCCACAAGATCTGGATCTTCAAAATCCAGATCTTGGGAAAGACCCCATCTCAAAGTTCCAGATCTTGAAGACCCAGAACTTTCTGCCCTTGTAGGAAAAGGGTCTTTTAATCCTGTATCTCTCTAGGCCAGTGATGGCGAACATTTTGAGCTTGGTGTGTCAAAATTCGCAAGAAAACCTAGCTTAACTCACGTGCTGTGTCACATCTAGAAGTATCCATAATTTTGTGATATTTGTAGCTCTAGTAAAAGTTATATTTTTGATATATGTATTTTGTTAAAAGCAACAACAAATAATTCTTTACATTAGTGACTTTTGTTGCTGAATTTCATTTGCTAAATCTTCAATTGAAAGTCGGTATTTTGTACACTTCAAGAACAAGCAAGCACTACACACCCAGGTGCCAGGGTGACCAGGTGTGTCACCCAAAAGGGCTTGGCGTGTCACCTGTCACACACGTGTCATAGGTTGGCCATCACTGCTCTAGGCCAATGGTGTCTTCTCTGATTGGCAGCTGCTCTCCAAGAGAGGGAAGCCAAATTTGAGCAACAGGGTGGTGGGGTGACAGAAGGCAACAGTGGGCCCATATCATGCCTCTGATCCACAGCCGCATCAGAGAGGAGTTCCAAACCTTTATATTATTTTCCACCTTAACTGGAGAAGCCAAAGGATGACTCTGGAGTTACCAGTTTGCAGAGCAACAGCTCTTCAGCTGAGGACCCTTGGAGCCTACAGGGCTCCATGTGTGCAAAATCCCTTGGTCTCATACCCTCGATTTTTTTCCGTGACTTCAGGGTCTTGGATTCTAAATCGTGTTTTATGGTTCAGGTGTCCAAGTGGCGGGCAAAAGAGCCGTGGTGATCGGGCGTAGCAAGATTGTTGGTGCTCCAATGCACGATCTTCTCCTTTGGAACCACGCGACGGTGACCACGTGCCACTCCAAGACAGCATCACTAGCGGAAGAAGTAAGGATGAACGTTTCCAATTTCTTTTCTCTATCACACAACACTAGAACCAGGGGGCACCTATGAAGCTGATGGGTAGGAGAGTCGGATCAGACACTGGGAAGGATTTATTCACCCAGAGGTTCATCAGTCTATGGAATTGGCTGCCAGAAGAGGTGGAAACAGCAACCAGCCTGGATGGCTTTAAGGAAGGGTTAGACAAATTTATGGATGACAGATGTATCAACGGCTACTAGAACGGATGCCTAAGTACATCTTTCAGGCTGTAGGGACAAGCAGGATGCTTTAGGGCCATTTGCTGGGATTCGAGAGCAGGTGAAGGTTTGCCCTTGTCTTTGCTTGAGATCCCCATGGGCAACTGGTGGGCCACTGTGAGACAGGATGCTGAACTAAATGAGCTGTGGCCTGATCTAGCATGGCTCCTCTTATGTTCTTATATCTATTCTTAGGTTTTCTCGAGGGGCTATATTTCTAAAACCCAAATAAAATGTAGGTGGGTGTCATAATAGGGTTGCCGAGCTGAAGGCTTACCTTCATCCAAAATTCCCTCCTGGCTTCAAAGTGCTCAATGAAGCAGGACAAAAAGGTAGAATGATTTGGTTTATTAAAATAAAAAAGGCAAAATTGAGCAAATACATAAAACAGCAAAAGAATACAGTTTCAAAGGTTCAAGCAAATTTAAAAAAAAGCTTTCTGCATGTAGCAACATGCGGTTCAATCCTTGGGTTCAAAAATTCAGCACTGAAAATATAACATCAGCATAACATGACTCTAGGTCAAATAGAATTCCTGGTAAGATAAGAAGATAGACAGATAGATCCCTAAGCTAATACAAACTATGACGTGATTTGTTGCACATATGCTTTACTGTCAATTAGTGTTATCTCATTTAAGGAGTCAACCCCAGGGACACTTAGGCCTCTCTCCTTGTTAGAATAACAAGTTGATTTTCCCAAATGAAGGCTTTTACTCAAGATATTAACCCTCAAAAGCTGATGGGAGAAATAGGGAATCCCTTTGAGAAGATTAGGGTTACTAGAATGGATGGCTACTAGAATAGATGCCCAAGTACATCCTCCAGGCTGGGGAGAAAGGCAGGATGCCTCCAAAGGCCATTTGCTGGGGTTTGAAAGCAGGTGAAGGTTTTGCCTTTGCCTTCTGCTCGAGATGCCCATAAGCAATTGGTAGACCATTGCGTGGGACGGGATGCTGGACTAGATAGGGTGTGATCTGATCTACCAGGGCTCCTCTTATGTTCTTAAGATCAGGTTGGAGAGGAAATAGATAGATTCTGCTTGCAGGACCATCATTTGATGTAAAGCGTCCTTTTCAGGTGAGCAAAGCAGAGATCTTGGTGGTTGCGGCTGGCAAGGCTGAGATGGTGAAAGGAGAATGGATTAAACCAGGTGCAGTAGTGATCGACTGTGGGATCAACCACATACCAGGTAATACTACAAAGGGGCGTTGTCTGTCTGTTTGTGCTAGCTCGCTTTGAAGTTTGGATGTGCCAGGGTCTCCAGCATTACCTGGGTCGTCTCAGTGACTTAAGCCTGTTGAATGCTGCCTGTATCGTCAAGAGCAGGTGGGTTCAGGTGAGTGGCAACTTGCGCTGGGAGGGGTGTGACAGTGATGGAGAAGGACACCACTCTTGGGGGGGGGTTCCACTAGCACTAAGTACCCATTAAGTACCCATTAGGGACACATTAAGGACCCATTAGGCTCAGAGCAGGAAGACCCCAGTACAGACCCCATTAGAGCCACATTTTTCCACTAGTCCTAGGGGGGACACCCCAAAAATCAAAGCTCCAAAGCCTGTCCACAGTCTCTGAAGCTGGTTCCAAGGCTGGCTCCAAAGAATAGCACAGGCTCTGAAGAGGACCCCACGCAAGAGCAATGTCAGTCCTACGGACCTTTGTCAAAGGCTCTGGAGAAGCTTCGAAGATTCTCCAGAGTGTCCATTGAGATTGCACCCCCTGTCCCCCCAAACACCTGGGGTGACAGGCGGACCCCTCAAGGGTAGATCCGGATTCGCACATGGGTGCTCTGGCGTTTCCACAGCAGGCAGTCTAGCACCCATTGCTATTGGGTGCTAGACCACCCATGGAAACACACTGGGTACTTCCCTTAATCTGGAGTAGATCTGGATTAAGGGAAGTACCCATTCCTCAGATCCAGATCTTCTTAGATATGGATTAAAGGAGGTCAGTGGAAAAACACCCTCTGTGTCTCTTCCAGATAAAGGTATCCAAAAGTCTTTTACTTTGATTTCTTGCCAGTTCTTCCCAGCATGGTAGCCCTCGGGTGTTTTGTTCTATAGCGCAGGATTGCCAACTGGGGCCACGACCCAGAGAAAGCACTACTTGGCAAAGGCTGATTTATGCAAGTGCATTTCCCTGGTTGACTCCAGTCCTGCTCCCCTATTGCCCTTTTGCCAGGTTTTGGATGAAACCGTCTCTTTCCCTCCCTGCCATTGCTAAGAACCATATTAATTAATCAGAGTGCGGGTTGCATAGATCGCCCTTCTGAAAAGCACATTTCCTTTTGCTGGGTTTGAACCTGCCCACCCTTCCAGGGTTTAAGAATTCAGTGCAGGGTTTTCAACTCCCCCTTCCCCTCACTTTAGCAATCTAATTCTTGTGTTCCTAAATAAGAGGATTAGTCACACCTGTCAAGCTGTTACCATCTTCCCACTTTCTGTGCTTCCATGAAGGCTCTTCTTATAAACGATCCGTCATTTATTGCAATTATCTAATGGAAAGGTTTGGACTTTTTTTTAGTTGTTTTTTTAAGTGTTTCTGTAGCTCCACTTTCATTTGCTGACATTCTGAGCCAGCCGAAGGAGGCTGTCAATGCCATGAAGTGCGGAAAGCTTTGGAAGAAAAGATGATGGAAAAGATCACTTGTGCTTCTCCAGATCCAGACTAAATTTCTCATTTGAGGACCTCATCCAGCCCACTTTCTTCCTACAGTGTGGTTTTTCACTCCCCCATGAATTTTTGCTATACTTTATTCTTCCTCCCAAATCCACCTTTTCTTCCTGTTCCTCTTCATAAGAACATAAGGGGAGGCCTGCTGGATCAGGCCCCAGTCCATCTAGTCCAGCATCCTGTCCCACATAGTGGACCACCAATTGCTTCTGGGCATCTTGAGCAGAGACAAGAGGCTTTTCCGCACTGCAACGCGTTCCAAACGGAACGCGTTCAGGCGGGAAGCTTAAGACAGCTCCGGGCGCTTTCACCGTTCACACACAGGTGTGCCGGAACGCGTTCCGGCGCGCCTGTGTGCGAACGGTGAAAGCGCCTGGAGCTGTCTTGGCCGGCAAAGGCCGGCCAGGGGCGCGGAGACAGCTGCGGAGGCAGATCGGCAATCAGCTGATTGTCAAACAGCTGATTGCCAAACCTGCGCCGGCGGGGGAGGCGGGCCCGCGGCTGTTCGGGAGCGAGAAGCAAGCGCGAATCCTTCTCCTCCCGAACGCCTGCGGGCAGTTCGTCCGCGCCCGAATGCATGTAGAGCACTTCAAAGTGCTCTACATTTGGAACGCGAGAGAGACAGCTCCGGATACGTCGGATCGCAAGCCCCGCGGCGGCAATGCGTTTGCCGCGTTCCGGGCTGTCTCCCGCGCGTTCCAAACAGCCCCGTGCGAAAACGTCTAAGGTTAACACATCTACCTGCTCTCAAATCCCAGCAAATGGCCTTCAGAGGCATCTTGCCTGTCTCTTAAGCCTGGAGGATGTACCTGGGCGTCCATTCTAGTAGCCATTGATACACCTGTCCTCCATGGATTTGTCTATCCCTTTCTTAAAGCTAACTAAGCTGGTTGCTGTTACCACCTCTTCTGACAGTAAATTCCATAGCTAAGAGCTATCTGATGGTAGTTAACGGTGTAAGAACTTCAGGAATGGCCCACTGGATCAGACCCATGAGCCATCTACTCCAGTAGTCTGTCCTTACAGCGGCCAACCAGCTGCCCAAGGCCATGAGAGCAAAGCTTATTCTGCTTGCAGCTTCCAGCAATTGGCCTTTGGAGGCATAAGAACATAAGAAGTGGATTCAACCCATGGATCCAACCCACGACCCACATAGTCCAGCAGTTCTCACCCATTTAAGGGGACTCAAAGCAGCTGACAAACCTTCTGTTCTTCTCCCCACAACAGAACACCCTGTGAGGTGGCTGGGGCTGTGAGATCTCAGAAGAGAGCTGTGACTAGCCCAAGGTCACCCAGCTGGCTTTGTGGGGGAGGGCGGAATCAAACCCAGTATTCCCAGATAAGAGTCTGGCTCCCTAACCACTAGACCAAACTGGCTTAGAGAGATGATGGAATTTGTTTGTGTCTGTTGGCTGTGCTAGACAACCTGATGTTGCTCTGTGAAGCATCCAACACTTTGTCCTTGCTTTGCTCAGTTCCTCTTATTCCTGAGAACAGGTGAGGTTACGTGCCTGGAATGCCGATTCCTTCCTTTTGTGCTGTAATACAATTGCTTCCTTCCATGTGACTTTTGGAGTTGCTTCTTGAAGGCTAAACTATTTGATAAGCACCAGATTTAATTCAGAGAGCAGTCATCTACTAAAAAGTAGCAACGGGATACAGTTCTTTGTATTGGTTTTAGAATTTGGTACCATTTATCTACCCTTTGCTTGCCTTCAGGTTATCTGTTATTATGGAGAAGAATCTATACCATTCAGTACCTCCCTCAGCAAAAGTGCTTCTCAGTGCTGCATAACAGAGGACTTTAAAAACACTCAGCCTGTCTTCTAGATTGTGGAAATTGAAAGGCTCCATTTCCTTTAGCTATACGTGGGCCTCCACAATTTAAACAGAACAAACATTTTGTACATAGCTTATGCTTAAGAAGGAGCTTGGGTATCAGACTTTTATAGAAGTGGGACATTAAACAGTTTGAATGAACTTGGTGCTTTGAAAGGCTTTTAAAAACCAAGTAATAGTGGGTGGCACTGATCTGCCACCTTCTGAGCTCTTACAGCCCCACTTACCGCACAGGGTATCCGTTGTGCGGAGAAGAAGGTTTGTCAGCTGCTTTGAGTCCCCTTAAATGGGTGAGAAAGGGAGGGTAAAAAAGCCAACTCTTCTTCCTCCATGAAGCCAGCTGGGTGACCTTGGGCTAGTCACAGCTTTCTTCTGAGCTCTCACAGCCCCACCTACCTAGGAGGGTGTCTGTTGTGGAGAGAAGAACAGA
Organism: Aspidoscelis tigris stejnegeri; assembly: GCA_023333525.1. Taxonomy (NCBI): domain Eukaryota; kingdom Metazoa; phylum Chordata; class Lepidosauria; order Squamata; family Teiidae; genus Aspidoscelis; species Aspidoscelis tigris. Next base: position 106,106,174 of record JALMGA010000003.1, on the reverse strand, counting down.
AGGTTTGTCAGCCGCTTTGAGTCCCCTTAAATGGGTGAAAAAAGCAGGGTAGAAAAGCCAACTCTTCTTCCTCCATGAAGCCAGCTGGGTGACCTTGGGCTAGTCCGGTGATGGCCAACCTATGACACGCGTGTCACAGGTGACACGCCAAGCCCTTTTGGGTGACACACATGGTCACCCTGGCACCTGGACGTGTAGTGCTTGCTTGTTCTTCAAGTGTATGAAATACCAACTTTCAATTGAAGATTTAGCAACAAAAGTCACTAATGTAAATAATTATTTGTTTTTGCTTTTAATAAAATACATATATCAAAAATATAACTTTTTTACTAGAGCTACAAATATCACAAAATTATGGATATTTCTAGATGTGACACAGCACCCAAGTTAAGCTAGGTTTTCTTGCGAATTTTGACACACCGAGCTCAAAAGGTTCGCCATCACTGGGCTAGTCACAGCTCTCTTCTGAGCTCTGACAGCCCCACTTACCTAGCAGGGTGTCTGTTGTGGGGAGAAGAACAGAAGGTTTGTCAGCCGCTTTGAGTCCCCTTAAATGAGTGAGAAAAGAGGGCTATTAAAACCGCCTCTTTGTCTTTTTCTTGAGAGCTGATTTTCTCTGCCTCTGAATGCAGACTTTGATTTTCTGTCTGAATTGCAGCTCCAGGATCCTAACGCCAAAGCCAAATGTATATTAATTTTGATGTTGTTGTGACTGCTATTATTGCTGTATTATTATTAATCATAATCATTTTAACACATTTTAATTGCACTTCTGTGCGTCACATTACTATTCTATCGATGTAGTCAGCTCCAGCTTAAACAAAACCAGGCATTTTAGTTAGCAGTATCAGTAAACAACAACTCAGTGCTCAGAAAACAATACTGGAAAAGAAAGTTCTTTTGAACACTAAGCCTGAGTAAAAGGTACCTATTTACCAGCTCAGCAATACACTTTGAATCAGGGAAATCTGAAAAAAGGAGGAGAAAAATCCAGTGACCAGCGTAGTATTGCCAAGAGATTACGTGCATATTTCTGCGACTGCTAGGATAATCTTCATCCTCAGGGCTCTCCGCCTTCCTCTTCTTAATGCTCTGGCGCACCGCAATTTCATTTTTCTTCTTCCGTCCTTTTCTTATCTCTCCCTCACAGACAGCACAAAGCCCAGTGGAAAGAGGGTAGTTGGAGATGTGGCATACAGTTCTGCAAAAGAGAGAGCCGCTTACATCACCCCAGTGCCTGGTGGCGTTGGGCCAATGACGGTGGCCATGTTGATGCAGGTGCGTGCATGGGTTTTATGGGGGGAGCGCCTTTGTTCCCTTCTCATGAGCTAGACCAGCAGTTCTCAATGTGTGGGTTGCAACCCCTTTGGGGGTCAAACTACCCTTTCAGAGGGGTCATGACGAGTCTCCCGCCTTCCCGCCCCATCCTCACCCCAGCTGCCCCGCCCCTGTGGTTGGGGGTCTCCACAACATGAGGAACTGCATTAAGGGGTTAAGAGCATGAAATTTACTACGTGTACTGTGTTAAAAGAAAACATATTTAAGATGATGTACAGATGGTACCTAACCCCTTATAAACTGTCTAAGACCTATCATGCCATGCCCAACAGGTGTTGGAAATGTGGGAACATTTTACCACGTGCGGTGTACATGTGGAGTAGCAAGAAAATACTGGGGAAAAAATCCATCTAGCAATGGGAAATAGATTAAACATTACGATTTCATTTAAACCAGATTTTTTTCTATTAGGAATAATAGACAGTAATTTAGACCCCTTGAATACTTTGATTATGTATATGGTTACTGCTGCGAGAATGGTCTATGCAAAAAAATGGAAAATGCCAGAAATACCCTCAGTAGATAATTGGTTAGTTAAACTGTCCGAATACGCTGAAATGGATAAATTGACAAATCTCTTAAAAGAAAGAACAACAGAAAAATATTTAAAAGACTGGAGACCCTACATCGAATTTCTACAAGAAGAAGGATTAACAGCAGCGGGTTTCTTCTTTTCAAGGAACGGCCGAATTGGACGACACTAGAACAACAGGATAAGATCCTGAAAAAACGGAGGAAGTCACCAGTTGCGAAAAATGGACAATTATACGTTAATTAGGAAAAAGGGGTGATGACGAACCCTGAAGTTTTAGGATATTGTAGTATCAAAAAGTAAATAAAAATTATCTGGGGAAAAAAAAGAGCATAAGAGAAGCCCTGCTGTATCAGGCCACAGTCCATCTAGTCCAGCATCCTGTCGCACACAGTGGCCCACCAACAGGGTTGTGGCGTTAGGAAGGTTGAGAACCGCTGAGCTAGATGGACCATAGAATAATAGAAGCATAGAATTCAAAGGGACCTCCAGGGTCATAGAGGCGGCTTCCAGATTAGCGGATTAAACCCGCAGTTATATAAAAATATGCAGTTTACCTGCTGGAAAGCAACAACTCCTTGACCCCACTCCCAACCGAAGTCCGCAGCTTTCTCCTCAGCGGCCGTGAGACTTCTGGGGCACTCACAGTGAGGTGCGCGCCACACGGGAAGGGGCAGCCAATGTCCTGTCAGGACAGTGGGAAACTTCGAATTTACCTCATATTGTGGCGCGAGTGTTGATAGTTCCGCAGTAGGTAAATTCGCAGTGGCAGCAGCATAATGCGCCATCGCTACGCAGGATCGGGCATCAGGTGTGACTCCCGCACCTCAGCTATGCATTCCGACACGCAGTTTTCTTAAGTCTGGACACATCTAGAGAGTCCAGTGGCCTGCTCAATGCAGGATTCACTAAACCATCTCAGTCAAATGTCTGTCCAGCCTCTGCTTGTGGATAACCTCTACATTCTCCATGGCACTCACAGCCTGCAACTTTACACGTCCCCCAAATAGTTTTCTGGGTAGAAAATTGTAATAGTTTGAAGCCATTCTCTTTATGACCGTGAAAATGGCGCCATCTTTGCGTGTTTGGAAAGAACCGTTGGGTTTGAGGGAGTCTGGGGGCTCATGGAAGTACAAAAGATGTGGAAGGGAAGAATAAAGCAAAAGCCCTTTCTGCGCTTGGCATTATTACACAATAGGGAATAAAGATCCACTCTTTGCATGCTCATTGTTTGGAGCCTGCCATTGTCTGCAGTGGCGTGTGGTCAGCAGGGCCCTGTTCCAGGATATATGCGCTCACCCTTTACAACCATCTGCAAAAGTTTCCAGCAGTAAAATAATGCAGAGGAGGAACTGGAGAAAGGACACTAAGGAGTCAGGAATAGGGATATGCAAGGATATTGTAAATATTAATTAGTCGATCAAATTTGGCCAAATTCAAACATTCGAATTCGAACTGAATGTCCAGACATTTGCTTTTTAATATTTGAACTAATATGAATATTTTGAATCATTTGTACAAATTATTCAGACAATCTTATGTGTATGGATACATATGCATTATATACATTTCCATGCGCATCTTATTCGTATCCGTATGCATCTGTATGGATACTTATGGGAATAAAATCGGGATGCGTACAGACACGTATGAATTTTGTCAATATTCATATCAAATACGTATCAAATGTTCATATGAACAGATACGAATGTGCTTGAAATGGTTCAAATTTTTAAGAAATTGCTTTTTCTCTGTATGAATTTGGACATTCGAATTGAAGTGAATGAAATTGCATTTTTATTTGTGTAATTTTGTCTCTGGGGATGGGAGTGCAATCTTGTGAGCCAGTCTGGTCTAGTGGTTAGGGAGCCAGACTCTTATCTGGGAATACCAGGTTCGATTCCGCCTTCCCCCATGAAGCCAGCTGAGTGACCTTAGGGTTTGGGCTTAGCCTGGAAGAACCAGTCAAAGCCAGTTGGTCTTGTGCTTAGACCAACATAAGAACCTAAGAGGAGCCCTGCTGGATCAGGCCACAGCCTGTCTAGTCCACCTTCTCCTGCTCTCGAATCCCAGCAAATGGCCTTAGAAGCACCCTGCTTGTCTCACCCTTATCTAGTATTCTCCCAGTTCAATTCTGCACTCCTCCACAAAGCCAGCTGGTGACCTTGGGCTAGTCACAGCCAGTTTGGGCTAGTGGTTAGGGAGCCAGACTCTTATCTGGGAATACTGGGTTCGATTCCGCCCTCCCCCATGAAACCAGCTGGGTGACCTTGGGCTAGTCACAGCTCTCTTCTGAGCTCTCACAGCCCTCACAGGGTGTTCTGTTGTGGGGAGAAGAATGGAAAAGCTTTGTCAGTTGCTTTGAGTCCCCTGAAATGGGTGAGAAAAGTGGGATAGAAAAGCCAGCTCTTCTTCTTCTTCCTTTTCCACCATGCAATACTTGTATTATCTGGCCTTGTTCATTTCCATCATCCCGGAAAGCAACTCTGCTAGGTCAAAGCATAGGCACTTCAGTCCAGTATTTTGTTCTCAGAGTGACCATTCAAGAGCTGTTATTCACCCTGAAAGCAGAGATGGTATGTTGCCAACGCCTGTTTAGTGGTCCATGAATGTGCATATTCCTCCATTGCTTGTGTGTTCAACAGCATAGAAGAACATAATAGAAACATGTTGTCTTGACTACCAGACCCATTTGCGCGCTGAATCTCTGTTTCTTTGTCTCCCAAATACAAATTCAGAGCACGGTAGAAAGTGCCCAACGTTTTCTGGAGAAATATCAGCCTGGCAAATGGAATATTGAATATACCCAGCTGAGCCCCAGGTCTCCTGTTCCAAGGTAAGGACAACAGAGCTGGAGAGATCCAAGAAAGAAGGTTATTTCCTTCTAAATTTTATATTGATTTAACGGGCTGCTGTGTTCCTGAGAAAAATAAAAAAAGCTAGTCTCTGAAAGCTTTCTGGAGATGAAAATAGAGGCGTCCCTTGCATAACGCTGTCTGTTCCATTCCTGGAAACCACCATGTTGTGCAGATGGTCTTAAGGGAAGCTGAGAGACATGATGTAGCTTTTTCTGGTTGCTGGTTTCACACTGCCAGCAATGACTTGTATAATACAGTAGTGTATGTGCATTTGGCCTTGGGCATTTTCATGCTTCCCATCCACTGGAGCATGGGAAAGGAGCGTGATTAACCAACGTTGACTAGCACTCACACTTGGAGCGCTAGTCAACTTTGGCCATTCCTCCGCGATCAAATGCTTACCTAGTAAAGGCGTGGAGCATGATTTCAGGCACCACACCTAGTGCATGATTAGGGAACTTCTGGGAAGGCAGTGGGTGCCTGGAGGTGCAGATGCTCTTCCCTGGAAGTTCCCCTAATTGTGCACTATTGGCTGTAGTGTGAATAGGCCTCTGGTTTGCCTGTTTGGTTCCTCTTAGGGTGCTTCCGCACTTACCGTTTTAAATCTGAATCTATTACACCCGGATTTACTAAAGCCTGTTTTGAATAGATGCGGATCTACTAAATACAGGTTGGAATAAATCTGGATTTACTAACTCCGGTTTAAGGTAGATCCGGATTTACTAAATCCGGTTTAAGGTAGATACGTATCTAGTAGATACATATCTACTAACACCCCTTCCGTCTGCACACGCGTGGGAAGGACGGATTGCGAGGAACAGATTCTGCCTTCGCTGTGCGGACGCAGTAGCACAGATTTCAAGACGGCCGCCCCAGGAGCCGTGTGATTGGAGCCTTCAGCCATCAGTCACCACTCCTTTCCTGCCGTGCGCGGACCAATCAGCGGCGTGCCTAAGATCCAGTGCCCGCCTGGCGCCAAAGCCGGCATTTTGTGCATGGAATTGCTACATTCAGACTTGCTGTCCCTCTGCCACCGTAGCTGGGCACCTACCGCTGCCTCTCTTAACATGGCGACTTCCTGTCCCTCCCCATGTGTTCTCTCTCCTGTCCGTGTGCGGACGCGTCCTCCGTTAATGTGGATTTAGAGCAAAACACCCATTAAGACTACCTTCAATGTGGTGTTCCGTTAAACCCCATTAAGCACACATTAGAGACGGATATGTGCGGACGCGCCTTGCCGGAAGTGTGCTAAACAGTTCCGGCTGTGCGGACGCGGGTTTCCCGAAGTGTGCTTAATGGGTGTTACTGTGCGGACGCGCCTCGCCAGAAGTGTGCTAAATAGGTATGTGTGTGCGGACGCGGGTTTCCCAATGTGTGCTTAATGGGTGTTAAAAGGCCTGTGCGGAAGCACCCTTATTCCCTTTCCTACTACCCGTTATAATACAGTATGGTTCTTTTTTTTAAGAACTGGTATGGATACGTTTTGAATAAAATCAACATTTCTCACTTGTGAACAGCCAGAGAGTGTTACAGCTCTCCTTGCTTATATACAGAACCCATCATTTGCAGTGAATAACAGGGAACAACTATATGTAATTTGCTCCTGCTCTCTTGAGAAAGAGGGCAGACATTTGCATATACTTGCATGATATGCAAATCTCTATCCTCCTTGCCAGGAGTGAAGTAACTGCTGGAGAAAATAGCCTTTGCTGTTAATGGTTAGTAGAAATGAGAGTTCCAGCAGCAGATGCCATTTATGAAGCAGGCCACACCAGCTGAAATACTTTCCTCTACGGAGTAATTAAAGGGACAGGAAATCAGTCCTCTTCTCCATCTGGCTATCCTGCTACTGAGTAGAAGGGCAGATCCAAAGTCAAATCAGTATCACTACCCGGATCGCTTGGAAGAGAGAATATCAACTAGGGGAGTTTATCAGAATCTCCTTCCTGTGTTAGAAGAGATTGATTGATTGGGATTCTGGCCCCTTCCAAGCGTGTGGAATAAATCCTCAGTTATAAGAAAAATCGCAGCTTACCTGCTGCGAAGTGACAATACACCATCCCCACCTGAAACGCAGCTCCATAGCTTCCCATAGGAAGCTGCGAGAGTTGAGTCCGTCGTGTGTTACAAGAGATGACAATGTTATCTGAGATTTGTCCTACTATCTGCATTGACAAGGTATGAATGGCTGGGCTTTGAAAATTAAAGTTTCTGAAGTCTGGTCAAATCATGGAGGCATTATTTCTACTGTCTATGTCGTTCCACTGCAAAATGATTTCTTTCACCATCTTGTTGACTTCCAGTGACATTGAAGTATCACGGTCTTGCATTCCTAAGCCCATTGGCCATCTGGCCAGAGAGATTGGCTTGCTCTCCGATGAGGTGGAGTTCTACGGTCCTCAGAAAGCTAAGATTTCGCTTTCAACACTGAAACGCCTGAAGGACCAGCCAAATGGCAAATACGTTGTGGTAACAGGGTAGGTTGTCTGAATAGTTTCTGCGTTTCTTGGATGGGACTCCTTTGGAGGGGTTAGAACATAAGAACATAGGAGAAGGTAAGAGGATCCTGCTGGATTGGGCCACAGCTCATCTCGTTCAACATACTGTCATACACAGGGGCCCACCGGTTTCTTCAGGGCAACTCAAGCAGAGAGAAAGACAAAACCTTCACCTGAGGCCTATTTGCACTACGGCCTCTAGCGCATGATTAGTGAACCTTTGGTGAAGAACATATGCAGACTAGGCTGTTACAGCCTCCAAGCATGCCTGCCCTCACCAGAAGTTCACTACTTGTTGACTAGGTGTGGAGCATGAAATAGTGCTCCACACGTTAACCGACGTCAACTAGAGACTTACCTTAAGCATCCAGGCAGTGACCATTCACTCTTCTCCTGGTTGCTCTGGGGTTGTTTGAGGTGCCATGCAAGCGCACTGGGACCTCAGACGACCAAGCGACTGCACATGTGCAGAGTGTCTGCATCATCAAGGCAATGGCGCGGACGCGCACACAGTGGCGGAGGGCAAAGCAGCCAAAATGGCGGTGCCCAGAGGAGGACAGGGCCCCGGATCAAATAAGGTAAGTATTCAATCATGGGGAGAGGGCACAATCAAAGTTGACTAGCGCTCCAAGTGTGAGTGCTAGTCAACGCTGGCTAATCGTGCTCCTTTCCTGTCCAGTGGACGAGAAGGGAAGTCCAAAAATGCCCCTGCAGATAGCCTTTAGAGGCATCCTGCCTGCCCTTTCAACCTGTAGGAAGCACCTAGGCATCCATCCATTCTGGTAGCCACTGATACACCTGACCTCTATGAAGCCTAACCTTTTCTTGAAGCTATCCAGACTGGTTTCTGTCACCATCTGTTCTGGTAGTAAATTCCATAAATCATTGACTCTCTGGGTGAAAAGAAATAGTTCCCCTTGCAGGGGTTACTCTTCTGCCTACCAGCCTCATAGATTGTCTCCTGGTTCCGATGTTCGGCAATACAGAAAAGATTTTTTTTTCTATCCACCTTTTCTACACTGTGTATGATTTCCTATACAGTCAGATCCCCATAACCGCTGGGGATATGTTCTGGCTCCTACCATGGTTACCGGAAACCCTGGATAATCACAAACAGGCCTTCTGGTTCTGGGGTCATACAACCCCAGAAGCTTTTCTGGCCTTCTGAAGACCTAGTTCAGCCTCTGGACAGTGTTGGAATAGGCATGCAACACCAGCGGACACCTGCTGCCCGCCTCCCACGTGCCCCCTTACATTTTGAGGTGGGTTGTGGTGGCATCACGCACCTATTCCTATGCTCTATGAAGGCCGAAATAGGCCTTCCGGAGGCTGAAATAGGCCTTCTGGTTCTGGGTACTTTTCCTTTATAATGTGCGTGGTGGGTGGAGTAGGCTGATCCAGTAACTGTGGTTAACTGAAACTGTGGTTACTGAATCAGGCCATCTCTTGCACACCAGAAACCTGCCATAGTCTGCACTACTGTGTGCATGCCAGTTCCTGTTCTGTAATATATTCCAGAATAAGGCCCGGTGCAGAAAAGGGCTTTGTGCCAGTAATATAAACATGGTTGCTGAAGAAAACTGGGGAAAAAGAGATTTCTTCCTTTTATCTTCTTTTCTGTGTCTATGTGTGTGCGCTAAAGCATAACCCCCACACCTCTGGGAGAAGGGAAGAGTACCACTACCATTGGCCTGGTTCAAGCCCTGGGAGCATATCTTGGTCGGAATGCATTTGCCTGCGTCCGGCAGCCGTCCCAAGGACCCACGTTTGGAATTAAAGGTATGTAATGGCAGCATTTTTGTAGAACCAATAGGTAGGACCAAAAAAAAAGAAGAAGCTTATGGCAATATTGCAGTGCAGAAGGGCAACTCCAAGTGAAATAAAACAAAGTTGCACCATATGGTTCATAATGAATAATGAAATATAGAATTATGAAATATGAGTGAATAATTGCAGGCGTGACTTAGGCATAGATGTTCATCTGTGATTAACTAGTTACGTTTAAGAATGCAAAGAAAATATTATACTGCTGAAAACTAATCAAGTTCTACATTTCATGCAATGTACCCACCCACCCCATCCCCGCTTGCTCAAAATGAAAGCAGCCCCCCTATAGTTCCGGATTATGGGGGCATGCCATGTGTATGCCTCCGGTAATCTGGAATAAGGCCTCTGGTCCTCTTGTGGGCTGACCCTAGGATTGGTCACAGGTGAGTTGACCTATCATGCGGGGTGTGGGCTGTGGTTACCTGGCGCTCACAAGTACAAGGACTAGTTAACTTTGAGCGATTACACTCCTTTCCCATCCAGTGGACAGGAAGGGAAGGGTGAAATCAGGAGCTACTGGTGAGCTTCTGATTAGCTCCTGGATGCAGTGTTCATCCTCTCTTCCAGGTGTGAATGCTGTGTGTGGGCGTGGGGTGGTGCAGGTGTAACTGCACAATTGCATGCCGTGTCACAATTGCCATGGCAATGTCCCAGCATGTGCCAGATGTTGCCTTGGCTGTTTCCATGGAGATCCAGCCAGGTGGGGACTGACCGTCTACTCTTCCAAGTGCTGGCAGTCAGATTCAGGACTGGCCCAGCACTCAAACTGTGCAGACATCCCTGTTCACCCGTTCTTAAGCTAAGATGGACCCAAAGTTAAGATGGGGCCAAAGCGTGGTTAGCAGAAGTCGAAGGCCAGGTGCTGCTCACAGTCCTGGTCCCTATCCCACCACATGGGTATTTCTGCAAGTTCCTTGCAAGTTTAAGGAATGGGGTAGAAGGTGAAACATCTCCACCTTCCTGTGCTGATCTTTGCCAAGAAAAAAATTCTTGTCCTCAAATATGTATCTCCATTTTTGAATGTGAAAATGCTTGTGTTGCTAGTGGCCACAATCCAATGCATCATGTCTTTTTCTGGGTTGCCTTTCATACAGGTGGTGCAGCTGGAGGAGGCTATTCCCAAGTTATTCCTATGGAGGAGGTAACTAAAGACTTATGATCTTGCTTGGGCAGAGGGCCATGCTGGCCACAACTGGTGCCAGCTTTAGGGTTTGGGTTTAGCCTGGAAGAACCAGTCAACGCCAGCTGGTCTTGTGCTTAGACCAACATAAGAACCTAAGAGGAGCCCTGCTGGATCAGGCCACAGCCCATCTAGCCCACCTTCTCCTGCTCTCGAATCCCAGCAAATGGCCTGCTTGTCTCACCCTTATCTAGTGTTCTCCCAGTTCAATTCTGCACTCCTCCACAAAGCCAGCTGGTGACCTTGGGCTAGTCACAGCCAATTTGTGTTAGTGGTTAGGGAGCCAGACTCTTATCTGGGAATACTGGGTTCGATTCCGCCCTCCCCATGAAACCAGCTGGGTGACCTTGGGCTAGTCACAGCTCTCTTCTCAGCACTCACAGCCCCACCTACCTTACAGGGTGTTCTGTTGTGGGGAGAAGAACAGAAGGTTTGTCAGCCGCTTTGAGTCCCCTGAAATGGGTGAGAAAAGCAGGGTAGAAAAGCCAACTCTTCTTCTTCCTTCAATATTATATCCACTGTCTGTCCAGTAACTCTTGCATTATTACCCAATACCTAAAATTTCATTTAATCCAAATCAGAATACTGCAATCTTTCTGATGTCCACTTTAAACCATCTTTCCATTCATACACAATTGAATTTCAGTTAACAAGATTTTCCAGAGCCCTTGAGAGCCTGTTGGAGGACATGCCTAATCTCTATAACCTTTTCTCCTCCTGCTGCTCCTGTAGTTTAATCTCCATCTGACCGGTGACATCCATGCCATCACGGCAGCAAATAACCTTGTGGCCGCTGCTCTCGACGCCCGTATCTTCCATGAGGCTACGCAGTCTGACCAGGTAACATGATTATTTTTGGGGGAGTTGTGTGCTACTTTTAATATATGTCATTTTTATTGTGCTTTAAATATACATAAAACATTCCTCAGGTTCCCACAAGGGAACATAACTGATAGTTCTTTATAACGGATAATTATGTCTTTTGTTTTCAAAGGCTCTCTATTCTCGCTTGGTCCCTTCAGTCAATGGTACCAGGAAGTTTTCTGATATCCAGATCCGGAGATTGCAGGTGAGTTCAGAAGCTGTTCTTCCTCTAATAATATATAGTGCTGTCTGCACATTTGGAACATCAATGTAACAAGGTCATGGTGGACTCCTGTAATTTAAATGATGTAATGTGGCACCAAGCAGCTGGATCCAGTTATGTAAAATTCCCAGAATGCTCTCTGACAGAGTATTGGCCTATGGCATTCTGGGATATTTTAAGTGATAGCTAGACCCAAATAGTCAGTGCTGCATGCACTACAGGGGCTCTGCTGGATCAGGCCATAGCTCATCTCGTCCAGCATCCTATCTCACCCAGTGGCCCACCAGTTACTTCTGGGCAACCCAAATTGTGAGCCAGTTTGGTCTGTGAGCCAGTTTGGTCTAGTGGTTAGGAAGCCAGACTCCTCGATTCTGCACTCCTCCACAAAGCCAGCTGGGTGGCCTTGGGTTAGTCACAGCTCTCTTCTGAGCTATCATAGCCCAACCACCTCACAGGGTGTTCTGTTGTGGGGGGAAGGATAGAAAGCTTTGTCAGCTGCTTTGTCACCCTAAATGGGTGAGAAAAGCAGAACAGAAAAGCCTTTCTTCTTTTTTTTTTAGAATTTTTAAAAATTAATTTCAATTTTAAACCTCCTCCTCCTTCTCCTTCTTCATCAAGCTGAAGACAAAGGTCTTCACCTGAGACGTTTTCGCACGGGGGTGAACGGGACGCGTGGGAGACAGCTGCGGACACGGCATCCGCATTGCCCGAGCGCGGCTTGCGCTCCGACGTGTCCGCAGCTGTCTTTCTCGCGTTCGAAATGTAGAGCACTTTAAAGTGCTCTACATGCGTTCGAACGCGGACGAGCCGCCCGCAGGCATTCGGGAGGAGAAGCATTCGCGCCTGCTTCTGTCTCCCGAACAGCTGCGGGCTCGCCTCCGACGCCGGCGCGGCTTCGACAATCAGCTGTTTGACAATCAGCTGATTGTCGATCTGCCTCCGCGGCTGTCTCCGCGACCCTGGCCGGCCTTTGCCGGCTAAGACAGCTCCCGGCGCTTTGAGCATTCGCACACAGACGCTCCGGAACGCGTTTACACGCGTTCTGGCGCGTCTGTGTGTGAAAGGGGAAAGCGCCGGGAGCTGTCTTAAGCTTCCCGTCCTACTCCCGTTCCAAATGGAACGGGAGTAATGCGAAAACGTCTCTGATCTCAACTCCCTCCCAATGGCCTTTAGAAGCATCCTTTCCTTTCATTTTTCTTCTGGACATTTTAAAAAGTGAACTAGCATAAAGGTCCATATCCTTTAACTGCACATTGTTTTCAATTTTTCCACCTCAGAGGTTACACATTAAGAAGATGGACCCCGAAGCTTTGACAAATGACGAGATAAACAAATTTGTGAGATTGGATATTGATCCGGATAGCATAACGTGGCAAAGAGGTATTAACGTAAAAGTATCCCATAAGGGGGGAAATGAAAAAAATATTTATAGGAGGCCAGGAGTGGATTGAATGGGGCTATGTGTGCGTACTGTATGTGCACAACTGTGAACTATGCAGAGTCTTACGTGCAGAGACTGTGAGCCAGTTTGGTCTAGTGGTTAGGGAGCCGGACTCTTATCTGGGAATACCGGGTTCGATTCTGCCCTCCCCCATAAAGCCAGCCGGGTGACCTTGGGCTAGTCACAGCTCTCTTCTAAGCTCTCACAGCCCCACCTACCTCACAGGGTGTCTGTTGTGGGGAGAAGAACAGAAGGTTTGTCAGCTGCTTTGAGTCCCCTTAAATGGGTGAGAAATGCAGGGTAGAAAAGCCAACTCTTCTTCTTCTATAACGTGTATATCCTTGCTTCTGAGCTAGAGAACATCAGTATCTTTTCTGCACTTACCTGTTCACAGTCAGAATCTGTAGGTCACAACCATTCAAGCCTACAGTTTCCAGTGATGAAAAGACATGGTCTGGAATAGCACCGTCTGCACAACAGTGCTAGTCCAAACCAATCTCAAATTATATCCCAGAATAGGGATATTTCACAATCTGGAAGCCACCACTGAGAAGGCCCTCTCCAGGGTGCCCACCCCTTTTGCTACTGAAGGTGGTGGTACCACCAGGAGGTCCTCCCCTACAGATCTTAGGGCACGGGCAGGTCAATATGGAAGAAGGTGTTCCTCTAGATATTTAGGGACCAAGTCATTGGCTGAAGGTTTCTAATGCATACCACATCATAGTCTCCATTCTAACCTTCTTGCAATCTTTTTCTTCTCCTCCTTTTCCTTGCCCTCTCTACATTTTCTCCAATCAGTGCTGGACACCAATGACAGGTTTCTACGGAAGATCACCATTGGGCAGTCGGCAACTGAGAAGGGATTTTCACGCACAGTAAGTGCCTTCTTTCTTTTCCCCTCAGATCCTTTGCTCTTTCAGAAGATAACAGGCAGGTCTTCAAATGCAAAGCTTTTCAGCCACTTCCTTTAGCACCTGGGTTCTTCTCAAGCTGAAAAGTTGAGGCCTGTATTTCAGTATTCAGCTGAGGCACAGAAAAATACAAGAATAACAAATGCCCAGTGCTGATGCTGCATCCAGACATCAGTTACTCGTTCCAGTATATTTGGATATTCCAGAATATCCATGCTTTATGCCAGAAAATCCAAATATAGTGGAATAAGTAACTGACAGTGCTGCATCGCAGCCACTGTTTGCTTATCCACCTATATTTGGACATTCTGAAATATTCATGCTTTATTCCAGAACATCCAAGTAAAGCAGATTGAAAAACTCGTGTCTGGATGCAGCCTAAATTGCCTTGCCAGCCAATCTGAGCAATTCTGCACTGTATACTGGACCAGGAAGTGTACTAGGAGCTGCACTTCCACACCCGGGGGCCTGGGGGCAGGACCTCACTCAGACCACACCAACCTGCAGGAAGAAAATTCTAGAGCACTTGTTGGTCTGGCCATACTAGCCAGTGCAAAATCACCCTAGGGTTCCCTGAATAAATCTATCCTTTCCGAGGATATGTAGTTGGGACCTGTTTCATTGTCATGCAATGTAAAATTAGCTCAGGCAATTAGGCCATAAGGACATAAGAGGAGCCCTGCTGGATCAGGCCACAGCCTGTCTAATTCAGCATCCTGTCTCACACCAATTGCCCATAGGCATCTCAAGCAGAGACTAGGGCAAACCTTCTGCTCTTGAATCCCAGTAAATGGCCTTAGAGGCGTCCTGCCTGTTTCCCCAGCCTGAAGGATATACAGTACTTAGGCATCCATTCTGGTAGCCATTGATACATCTGTCATCCATAAATTTGTCTAAACCTTCCTTAAAGCCATCCAGACTGGTAGCTGTCACCACCTCTTCCGGCAGCAAATTCCATAAACTGAGGACCCTCTGGGTGAAGAAATCCTTCCCCTTTTTCTGATCTGACTCTCCTACCCATCAGCTTCAAAGAGTGCCGCCTGGTTCTAGTGTTGTGTGATAAGAGAAAATAAATTTTCTCTATCCACCTTTTCTAAACCATGCATGATTTTATATATTCTCCCCTCTCCTATCTGCTGGCCAATTTGGTCCCCTACAGATGTTTCTGGGCTACAGCTCCAATGAAAGCCAGGCATTATGTTGTGACTCAAAACACTGGAGGGCAACAATTTGCCAGAGGCTGCTTTACAGTTAAGATGTCATGATAATGGAGTGACTGAGGCCTGTATTTTGCAAACTTTGGTTCTGGGTGTTTTGGTATGCAGGCCCTGGTAACCTTTTCCCAAGAATATATGCACCTCAATTGGCAAAAGATGTTAATCACTTCTCCATTAGAGACTGTACCCAGAAGTGGATATGCTTACATGTACGGTATCTATTTTTGCTTTTATGCAAAAAGTTCTGAGAAACTCAAGAATGATAAAAGACTTGAGTATTCTCTCCGTTTTGTCTTCACAACGACCTTGTGAGGTAGGCTAGGTTGAGATCACGGCTGGCCCGTGGTTATCCAGTACACTCTGTGGCTGAATGGGGATTCAACCCTTGGTGCCCCATGTTCTAAACTCACATGTTACCCACTACACCACCCTGTCCCTCTCTCTCTCTTCTGCCGATGAATTTATTTTATTTTATTTTTCTATCTATCTGCGTTTTTCCCACCCCACACCCAAAGGTCTCAGATATTTAAGAACCAAATACAGTATAAAATGAACATATTAAAACCACAACAGTGCCTAAAAGTGGGGAGAAACAGCTGTTTCCTTATTTAGCCAAAGGCCAGGGTAAAGGGGTGCGTCTTCACTGCTCTCCTGAACAAGAGAAGTGAAAGTGTCTGATGCACCTTGGGAGACTATTGCATAATCTGGGGGCCATTACTGAGAAGTCCCTAACCGAGGTGCCTGCCCCTTTTGCTGCTGAGGCTGGTGGTACAATCAGGAGGGCCTCCCCTACAGAAGAAGGCATCCTTTTAGCTGTTTCTTCATGCCCCTAAGTCTTCATTCATCCGGTTATAGATGCTCTTGTGTTTCTTTTTTTGTATTGAAGCATCCCAGGAGCTTTATTTGAAAACCAAAGCAAACCACCCTCTCTGGTTCTTTTCTTTGCCTAGGCCCAGTTTGACATCACTGTAGCCAGTGAGATCATGGCGGTTTTGGCCCTCACAAACAGTCTGGAGGACATGAGGCAACGCTTGGCACAAATGGTGGTTGCTTCCAGCAAGAAAGGTGTTCCAATTACCACAGAAGACCTGGTGAGTTTGTCATGACTTTGCATAGAAGAACATCTGGATAATCTTTGGCTGAGGGAACCTGGACCTGAAATTCCCCAACACCGAGCCAACATACAAACGCCCCAAAACCATTCTGGAACTGCAGAGGTTTGTCACCATATGAACACAGACTTAGATACAGTTCTGCCCCAGCCTGATCACGTACCCTCTGATTCAGGCAACCTTCCTCTGGGT
The DNA here is from genome assembly GCA_023333525.1 of Aspidoscelis tigris stejnegeri. Lineage (NCBI taxonomy): Eukaryota > Metazoa > Chordata > Lepidosauria > Squamata > Teiidae > Aspidoscelis > Aspidoscelis tigris. The sequence goes on along the minus strand of JALMGA010000003.1, from coordinate 106,089,981 downwards.
ACCCTTCAGACAGAACACAGTTATGCTCTTGACCCCCAGGGGATCCCATTCACAGCTGCCTTATCTGCTTTTCTACCTCTGTATGATTATGACCGCAACACTCATAAACCCATAAGATTTCTGTCACGTGAAAGGTCATGGACCACAATACCACTGTCCTTGGCACAAACGTCCCAGTGTTTCCCCTACGGTCAGTGCCTTCTCCTTAGTTTTGTATTGTTATTTATAATCACCACTCCTTTGTTTACTTGGTTTTTCACTTTATACTTGGTTTTGTTCGCCCATTGTGATTTTAAGTATGTTAAGAGTTTAAATCCGGCCTGAGAAAGTAGTGTTTTTGGATATGTAGGGAGGAGAGAATTAAAGTTGAACAGACACTCTATTGGAGTGAGTGGAGATGGGATGGGAAAGGGAAAATAATTTCTCTCCATTTATTCCATATCTAGTGGTTAGGGAGCCGGACTCTTATCTGGGAATACCGGGTACAATTCTGCCCTCCCCCATAAAGCCAGCTGGGTGACCTTGGGCTAGTCACAGCTCTCTTCTGAGCTCTCACAGCCCCACCTACCTCACAGGGTGTTCTGTTGTGGGGAGAAGAACAGAAGGTTTGCCAGCTGCTTTGAGTCCCCTTAAATGGGTGAGAAAAGCGGGGTAGAAAAGCCAACTCTTCTTTTTCATAACCATTGGCAAAGATAATGAGTTTCTCTTAAGTTTTTCGGGACTGATTGTCTAGGAATATAAAATATTAAAATTGGGGTGTTGTTTATTCAAATTCTGCTCTGCTGCCGTACAAATAAATTCATTCATTCGGCCCAAGTCTCCAGAGTTTCTGGCCAGGGCTATTTTAGCTGTGTGCCCAGCAGATCAGACCTGCCATATCAAGACAGAAGTGAATTGGTTAGCCTGAATACTAATCCTCATCAGCGCAACTGATTTTTTAAAATGCCTATTTGTATACAAGAGACTGCACATTAACTAGGCAAAGAAAGAAGGTTTTGCTACCTGACTTGTTTTAGAATGACTAAAATGGTGGGAAGGAATTGCTGCCAAAGTAGCCCTTTGTATGTATTTCTTCAGGGGGTGAGCGGCGCTCTGGCAGTTTTGATGAAAGATGCAATCAAACCCAATCTCATGCAGACTTTGGAGGTGAGCATATATTCTATCCAAGCTTATTCACTTACACCTGAAATGGAGTTCCGAAATATGTTTTGTTGGGTTATAGAAATAAAGTGTATGCAGTGGGGGAGGCTGGGTCTCATGATACTTGAGTGTGATGTGGGGTGTGCAAAATCAAGACCAAGGTCCCTTCCAGACTAGCGGATAAAAATCCATAGTTATATAAAAATTTGCAGCTTACCTGGCTGCGAAGTGATGGCTCGTTGTTATAACTGTGGATTTGTATCCACTAGTCTGGAGGGGACCAAGGTCTCTATCCCAAGATATAGGGTGTTTTTCCACCTTGCTTCTTTAATCTAAGAAGATCCAGATCTAAGGAATGAGTACTTCTTTTAATCCAGATCTAGTAGAAAGGTGCATATTAATTAGCTCCTTGCTTGCATCTCTCCTGTGAGCACTGATGAGTCAGCCTCATTAATATGCACCTCTTTCCATGCCTGGAGGTAACAGACAACTCCCAAGTCAGCCTCATTAATATGCACCTCTTTCCATGCCTGGAGACAAGGAGTTTCTCTGTGGAGCCTTTGCTAATCTCTCAAGTTGCCTTCAGAGGGACTTCCTTTGCTAATCTCCGAAGGCAACTTGGGGAGGATTTCGGAGCTGCCTTCGTAGGGACTCTGAAGTCTTGACTTTGGTGCACCCCTCCATGGGTGCCTCTCCCCCTGAGCCTCCTCTAGATGCCATTGCCCAATTGTAGTGGAAACAGGCTCCCTACAATCCAGATTTTAAGGCTGAAGACCCCATTGTAGACCCCTTTAATGGGGTCTACACGAAATCTGGATTATAGGTCCTAGCTGTGGTGGAAACAAATGTGTCCCTAATGGAGTCTGTGGTGGAAATGGGGTCATCTGGCTCTGAGCCAAATGGGTCCTTACTGGGTGCTTCAATGGGTACTTAGTGACAGTGGCAAAACACCCATAATCCAGAATAAGGCCCAGTGCAGAAAATGGGCATGGTGAGATTTTTCGGGCCCTGAGTGTGGTTCATTGAGCTCTGTAGGAATCTCCGCCAAATAATTGTCCAGAGCGTGAGCTGTTGTTTCAGAAGACAAAGCAGTAACTCTTCTCTCTCTCTTTTATTCTGTTTCGTGTTTTGTGTCTGCTCTTTCTATCAGGGCAACCCAGTATTTGTCCATGCTGGTCCATTTGCCAACATTGCTCATGGGAATTCATCTGTGCTGGCAGACAAGATTGCCCTGAAACTTGTCGGCAAAGACGGATTTGTTGGTGAGTTCCTTTCCTAGTTCACTTATGGAGTTCATTGCTAAAAGGTGGGAGTGGAAACCCTTGAACCAGATGGAATTGCTGCATTAAATAAGCGAGCACCTTTAAAACCCAGTCATTTAGAGGGGAAGATTTTGGAGAGATCTGTTATTTTGTGCCTTGCCAGTAAAATCCTCTAAATGCAAATCTTTGTGCAAATTGAGTTCTTGGCTTGACCCAGCAATCCTCTTAACTTCCTGTTCTTAAAGGCCCTTTCGGCACTGGGCCTTATTTATTTGCATTTTTATCCGGGCCCTATACCCCAAGGTCTTGGGAGAGGTTAAAACTAGAGGATGTGCAGGTAGAATTTGTATTTGCAAATTTGATTGAATATTTTGAATTCGTAGATATTCACATGAAATAAAAAATCTGACATTTTGAATATCCACAAAGTTGATCAAAACAAACCAGACTCCTGCTTGAAAAAAAAGTCTGCCACGATGCCCAACAATCCAGTTTAAGTGCCTGCCCTCTCTGGGAGGAGCTTGGCCCTGTTAGGATGCCGGGTTCGTGCAATGGCCAAGTGATTACTACAGTGTGGACACAAAACACTGGTAGCAAGCGTTTCAACAGTAAACAAAAACAAGTTTATTATTATACACAAGCAATACTAAAAAGATTATAAGGTTCAGGTAGTTGTTGGTTTAAATTTGCAAGTCTCTTAAAGCTAGGAGCTAACCCTTTCCTCTACAGGAAAATAGTTCACCTTTTAAAAGACAAGCCTCCACACGTTCCTCCTCCCTCCTGACTAACTCGGCCACAGCCCAAGCTCAGCCAGGGTACTAGAACGTGGCTCTAGATGATCGCAAGGCCCGTCCCGTCCTTGCTTGACCGATCATCTAGCCTGGTCAGTTGCTAGTGAAGTCTCCCTCAGAGCCACAATCCACCCGATTGCCTCCTTCAGAAATCACTCAGCCCAAAAGACCAATGGTCAGCTGCTGGTCCAGCTCCCTCAGGATTCAGCTCTTCTTCTGTTCCCTTCAGCTCTTCTCCCAGTATGAAGACCCCTGGTCAGCTACTGGTTCCAGCTCCCTCAGGTTCAGCTCTTTTCCTTTCAGCTCTTGTCCCAGCATGAAGACTTAGTCTGCTGTGTTCTCAGTTCCTTTATACACACACCCCTGACCCTGATTGGCTGTAACCACAATAAAATGCTGCTGGAGATTCCTAACAATGTTTGCTGTCCCTCCAGCCTGATTGGTGGGAACTCCTACTCTTGCCCCTCCAGCACTCAGATCCCCGGACAGCTTTTCCCTCCAAAACCTTACTCCAGCCAATCACTGCAACAGGGCCCACACAGGATTTCCCGCTCTTTTTGCAGCCAAAATCCTGGGTTTGCAGAAGGCTGTTTGCATCAAGGCTGGCTATTGCAGCTTGCAAGAAGCCTGCAAAGCCAGGAAGCAAAACAGTTTGCAGCCTGTTCCCAGAAACCGTCACAAAGTCTAATTCTCGGAGTGGAAAGAGGTGAAAATGGGGTTCCTTAAAGCCTCAAAACTGGGACTGGGACTCTTTAAATTTTTCATTAATGATCCAAAAGAAGGGGTAAATCGTAGGGTTGTATCCAGATTAGTGGAATAAAATCTGCTGTTATAAGAAAATGCAGTTTACCTGCTGCAAAGCCACGACGCACCATCCAGATTCAAGCAACCTCCGCACGTGTCATGTGGCAGGGGCAGCCATTACCATCTGGACTGGTGGGAACATTCAAATGTACCTGAAACTGCAGAGCAAATGCTCATCGTTCTGCAGGAGGTAAATTCGAAGTGGTGGCAGCATAATGTGGGCATCAGATGTGACGCCCTTGCCCCAACTGTGCATTGGAATGCACATATCTATAAGTCTGGACACATCTGAAGATAGCAAAGTTTGCTGATGATAGTAAATTATTCAGGATAGTAAAATCTGAAAGAGATTGCAAACTGTTCAAGAGGGATTTCTTGGCATTGGGTGAGTGGGCAACCAAGTGGCAAATGTGCTTCCATCTTAACAAGTGCAAAGTAATGGACATCGGAGCCAAAAATCCAAATTATGTCTATACATTGATGGGGGCTGAGCTTTCTGCAACACACCCGGAAAGGGATCTTGGGGTTCTAGTGGTAATGGCAGATGAATACAGTGGGCATTTCTCCCAAGTGTGCGTGGAGCACTTTGGTGGTTTTGTTGCAAATCGCCTGCAGGGAACAATAGGGAATTTATTAATACCCCCCAAAGCCCTTCCCAACTTTCTTCCCTGCTATTAAAATGAGAGACTGGTTTTTCCCTCCCAGTTTCAGTGTTTTGCCCACACTTCTGGCAGCAACGTCCCCCTGCTGATCAGGTATCTGGTCGGGAGGGACCCCTGGAGAATTGCTAAGAAACCCTTTGCTGTTCCCTCACTCACTCTCCCGCTGGCATTTCCCCTTCATTTTTATAGGAGTGATTAAATTGCTGCTGACAAGGGAGAGGGGAGCCCAATTCCACCTCTTACTGCCTGCAAAGAAGACTGCTGTGGAAGGGAAAGGGCGAAAAGTCCTACCAATCAGCTCTTTTGTAGGAGGACAGGCGAAGGCAAGCCGGAATTGTCAACCCTGTACTGTTGCCTCCAGCCTGAACAGCAGATAGATAGCTCGTTCTTTCCTTTCAGCAATGATTTATTTCCTGTAGAAAAGGGAGAAAGAAAGCCCTTTTGGGCAGCAGGTTAACACACACACAAAAAAAACCCAAAGCGAAAAAACGCTGGCAGCCAGTTTGAGCTTCCTAGTGGGAAAGAATTCCACTGAGCAAGACCTTTTAGGAAGAAAACAAAGACGAAGAAGAGTTGGCTTTTATACCCAGCTTTTCTCATCCTTTTAAGGAGCCTCAAGGCAGCTGACAAACCTTCTGTTCTCCTCACAACAGATACCTTGTGAGGCAGGCGGTGCCATGAGGGCTCGGAAAGAAAGCTGTGCCTAGGCCAGGGTCACCCAGCTGGCTTCATGGAGGAGGAAGAGAAAGGGAAGAGTTGGCTTTTCTACCCCTTTTTTCTCACCCTTAAGGAGGCTCAAAGCGGCTGGCAAAGCTTTCTGCTCCCCGCAACAGACTCCCTGTGAGGAAGGTGAGGCTGTGAAAGCTCAGAAAGAGATCTGTGGCTAGCCCAAGGTCACCCGGCTGGCTTTGTGTAGGAGTGCAAAATCAAATCAGGAGACTGCCAGATAAGAGTCCAGCGCTATAACCACAAGACCAAACTGGCTTCATCTCACTCTAGAAAACAGTGTAAGGTGAAATAATCAAATCTGTAGACCTTTGGCTGAAGAATGCCTCCTGTTCTATCTGGAATAGTCCATACTATCTTGGTCTGGATGGGTTTTGCCCACCTGCCTGTTATGAATGTATTGAGAGAGGAGAAGAGAGGCCTTCCTAAATATATACAGTGAAGGAGCCTGAAGCACATCAAGGAGAAGACTATTCCATAGCCTAGGAGCCATCACAGAAAAGGCCTTCTCCCGGGTGCCCACCCTTTTTACTACTGAGGGTGGCCGTTCCAGATCTTAAGGCATGGGCAGGTTGATATGGAAGGTGTTCCTTTAGAATGAGCCTGTGGACAGCAGGGCCCTAACCTGAGATGTATTCCAGAATAAAACTAAGTGTACAAAGACCCCAGGAGTGGAACAGCTATCCCAGCTCTCCTAGTGGTAGGTGCATGGGACAGGGCAGCTCAGCCACAGTTGCATACCGCGTGACAATGTCATCGCAGCAACAGCCGGTGCGCATTGCTGTTAACTGCTGCTTGTACAACAGTGTTTCCACTTGCCCAGCACTTGGTGGAGTGCCAGGTACGTTTGGGGCAGGTCAGGCATTCAGTATGCAAATGTCCACTCTATCCCAGATCTGCACCTCCATTGGCATGTTACAAAGGTGTGAAAAGGCCCATAGTGTGAATACTAAGAAATTTCTTCTTCTGTTCCCTGCAGTGACGGAGGCAGGCTTTGGAGCAGATATCGGCATGGAGAAGTTTTTTGACATCAAGTGCCGATACTCTGGCCTACAGCCCCACGTGGTTGTCTTGGTCGCCACTGTCCGCGCCCTGAAAATGCACGGCGGAGGCCCCACGGTGAGAACTTGCTTTGGTCAGATCGAAGCCTGAAGGCTCATCAGGTGGAAATATTTGAACGTGGTGGCAGGATCAGGGATTATTTGTATAAGCACACAGGAGTCCTCAAAATGGTAGGCTCAGAGAAAAACAAATCGAACCAACCCTAGGAATCCAGAGAAGCAACTAAATAAATGTATGTGCATTTAAAGAATCGCAAAGCCCAGCTGGTACATAAAATCCTATATTAAGGTGCGGGAGTAACTGTGGCTCTGTGGTAGAGAAAATGCCTGTAAAGCAGCAGGTCATCAGTTCAATCCCCAGCTTCTTCCCAGAAGTAGGCAATAGCAAACCACTTCTGTATTACTGCCAAGAAAACTGCACTGAGTTGCCTATGGAGGTGCCCATACAGTTAACCAGAAGCCATAAGAACGTAAGAGGAACCCTGATGGATACTGGTAGTCCAACATCCTGTCTCATACCATGGCCCACTACTTGTTTCTGGGCATTCTCAAGGAGAAAGCAAATCTAAAACCTTCACCTGCTTTCGACTCCCTGCAAATGGGCCTTGAGAAGTATCCTCACTTTCTCTCCAGCCTGAACGCTGTACCTAGGCACCCATTCTAGTAGCCATTGATATTGTCTAACTGTTTCTTAATACTACCCACCTCTTCTGGCAGCCAGTTCCATAGACTGATGACTCTCTGGGTGAAAAATTCTTCCCCTTGTCAGTCCTAACTTTCCTGTCCATCAGCTTCATAGCGTGCCCCCTGGTTCTAATGTTTTGCAGTGGAAAATAACTTGACGGTATCCAACAGCAGCATTAAGAAGCAATAAAATCAATCCAGATTGAACAAATTAACATAACTTCCATTACTTCCATAACTGACCCCAGCTAATGTGAACCTGAAGAAAGTATTCCACTAATGTGTGTCCTTTACAAATAAATGGCCACATCAGTACAGTCTGTTCAAGGAGAGCAGGATTCATTTCCTTCGCCTGGCCCACCAATCTGTTGCTAATGAGGTCTTTAGTATGCTCCTGGCTTTTGTCTCCACAGTTGAGCATCTACTTTAGTCTCTGGGTTTTGTCCTTTAAGGTAACATCACATCCAGAGGCTGTGAACCACGCCGGACAAATTCATCCAAGGCTGCTTGGTTCAGTATGCCAATTAGATCCAACCTCCTGAAGTCACATGTGGAGACATGCACAGGTGCACTCACCTGAGCCAACACTGTAGAGAGGTCTCACTTCCCTCCCAAATAGGGATGTGGATGAATATTTGACACATTCGAAATTAAATCAAATTTCTTTGCATTAGAATCGAATGTTAACATTTGAATGAATTTAGAATTTTTGAATTATTCATACAAATTATTCGGACATTCGCATGTGTCTGAAGACGTACACGATGCGTACTTGCCGGTACGCATCTTTCCCGCATCCGTACGCAGTGGTGCAGATCCATAGGGGATGAAAACCAGGTGCATGCAGGATAGATATCGGATGCATGGACATGCGTACGGATGCCTACGGGCACATATGAATGTTGTCGACATTAGTATTTGCAAATACAGACTGAAAATTTGCACGAATAGTTTCGAATGTGAATACATTCGAATTTTAAACATTCGAATCGATTTGCACTTTAAACATTCGAATCGAATCCCGAAAACTGCATTCGTGCACACGAAAGTAGTCCTCCCAAACCACTTTTGGAAAAGTGTTCCTCTTGCTGCCAGTGCAACAGAAGTAAGATGTCCTCTTGGGAGGGGGATAATTTGTTTATTATTTACATCTCTATATTGTGTATTGTTTATATTTCTATAAAACAGCAGAGCAGAAGGGAAACTAGGTGAGACGCGTCTTCGCTGAACATCAAAACATACTGTATTCAGACATGACCAGGGAGACAGTGTGTGGCCCTCATGTTCCCAGCCCTTCTCCAATCCACCTTTTCTAGCATAGAAGGTCCACAAGAGACGGGAGCGGGGCAGACTGGCGTGTGAACAGTCCCACCTCAAAGTCTTCTCCAAGACTGTGTTCAAACACAACAAAAAGGGCTGCCTCTTTTTAATGTCAGTTTCTTAACCTTTGCAGGTCACAGCCGGCGTCCCCTTGCCGAAGGAATATACAGAAGAGGTAATAACAGTTATTCATGTTAATTATAATCCTTTTGTGATAGTGGATCACCATGGCCTTTGCAGGGCCAAAAGTATATAGCTTGGAGAAATCAAAGGTGTCTCATTTTTCATTGCTGGTTTATGACCAGAGGGAGTTATGTCAGGATGGGCCAGACCCAAAAGATCTGATTTTTATTCTTATTAAGGTGGGAAGTAATAATTTCCTATTTCCAAGGAACGTTCACTGTGCACAGATCTACAGTTTTCTGGCCCATCTGGATGAACAGAGATGCTTCACAATCTCTGATGTTCAAGTGCAGGGGAGGTTTGTCTCATTTCTGCCCTTGCTAGTGGTGCAGAACAAGAAGAGGCCCACAGTAGGGATGGGCACATATATTCAAAAATTTGAATATTCAATTCGAATCTGTCGAATGTTGACATTCAAACTCGAATCGGACTTTCAAAAATCCAAATTCAAACATTCGAACTCGAATACAGATTTTGGAAAATCCAATACAGATATTTGAATAATTCGAATGTGTAGATTCGTATCTGTTGTATACGAATCTGCGTGAAAATTATACGTATCTTGCGCTTAAAATACGGGATTAAAACAGGATGCATATGGTTCTTTACGGAATGTGTACAGATACGTATAACAGATATGAATGTTGTTGACATTCGTATCTTTAAATACAAATCTAACATTCAAACGTACGGATTCGAATCGGATTTTATGACATTTGGATCTTAAATATCTGAATCAAATTGGATTTTATGACATTCAAATCTACTCAGATTCGAATGTCAAAAATACATTCACGCATGTGCCTAGCCCACAGGCCTTCCTTCCACATGCTGGTGTGGTGTGAGGGAGGCCCATTCCCCTGCTCATACACGTTGTCCACGCAAGACGGATGTAGACGGGGCCCCAAATAGTGTCCTGAAGCCAGTTCACACTTGGCTTGGTAGTAGCCACTGGGGTATCTTCTGGGAAGCACCATCTTTACTTGCAGGAGACATTTCCACATCAGAAATGTCTCCTGCCATACCAGAAGGTTCCCCAGCAGCTACTAATGGTGGTGCCCAAAATCTTGTGCCACACACGTCAATAACACTTACTTGCTCTGGCCAGAGGAGTGACCATTCACACCTCTACCAGTACTTGGCCCTTCAGATAACCCCAAATGCACCTGCACATGCATGGCACATTAACATCATCATGGTGCTGGTGCTGGCAGGCAGGCAGGCAGGCGGGCACACCAGGCTCCTCACAAAGATGGCGGTGCCTGGACACGCATCTGGCCCCAGGTAGGTCTGCGGCTGCGTTGGGGGTTGGTTTGGCATGCACTAACGTTTGCAAGAGTGAACGCTAGTGTGCACCAGTGGGGATGCACTTTTCACGTCCTGTGGACAGGAAGCAAAGTGCTGAAACGTCCCAGGTATTGTCAACTGGTAAATCTCTTTTTCAAAGTCTGCTGCCATACTAGGGGGTGGTATACCAGACCACAGATGCATGTGAATAGTATGCTTCCATACCATAGGTGGCCCGTTTGGGTAGCGCAATGAGGCATGCCACCAAAATGGACTCCCTGAGAGCTCTGAAATCCAGGAATGTTCCTTTGTGGACTTCAGAGGTTTTGGAGTCCTCCAACACCAGTTCCAAAGCTGGCATAGAGGCTGGTACAGAACACACCGCCCCAATACAGATGGCCTTGATCTATGCCACAGGCAGCCCTTCTCAGCAAGACTTCCATTCCTTTCACTGATCTGCAGAACCATTGAAAGGCTCAGGTTTTAATTCAGATTGCTAATCTCTTGCCGCTTCTTTAGTTGCATTTTGAGTCAGGCTCCCTAGGGTAGGGTGAACGCAGACCAGCAAAATAATGGCTTTAGCCTAAAAGCAGGCTTTGTGATTGTTAATTAAATTTATTGAGTGGAAACGCTGAGGCCAATAAAGCAGTTTTGTAATAGCTAGTCTCCAAATAATAAACATGGAAACTCTTATTTACAGTAATGAGTAGGTGTAGCTCAGGGTTAAGGGGATGAATCTTAAGAAGGCCAGAGGAGTCCTCCTGGATCAGGCCGCAGCCCATCTTGTCCTTTCCCAGACAGTGGCCCACCATTTGCTTCTAGGAATTCTCACGGAGGACCCAAAGGCAAAATCTTCACCAATTCTCACATCCGTATGTAAGAGCGTATGAACATAAGAGAAGCCCTGCTGGATCAGGCCACAGCCCAGCTAGTCCAGCATCCTGTTGCACACAGTGGCCCACCAGTTGCCCATGGGCATCTCAAAAAGAGACAAAGGAAAACCTTCTCCTGCTCTCGAATCCCAGCAAATGGCCTTAGAGGCATCCTGCTTGTCCCCACAGCCTGAAAGATGCACTTAGGCATCCATTCTAGTAGGCATTGATACATCTGTCATCCATAAATGAGGCTTGTGAATCAGGGTCAGTGGGGTGGGTGGGTGGGTGGGTGGGTAGAGACATCAAAACAGAGCCCCAAGAGATGGAAGAAGGATATTTCATTTGGGACCCATTCCCCTCTCATCTCTGTGTCAGGCCTGGTCCTTCTGCCCACAAGCTTTGGTGATGCTAAAATTTGAAGGTTCCATTTGGCAAAATGTTATTTATAAACACACACACACACAGAGTACCGCATTGTGCCTGGCCTCTACAGCTCTGCTGGTTTCTAAGTAAGCCTAAATAAGCAATTGCCTATTCCCAGAAACACCACATTTGCTGCTGTGAAAATCAGGGGGTAGTAACTGACAACAGTTCCTGGAACATTTTTGTGAGGAATATGATGTTTTACTTAATTTGTTTTAACTTGTCAAGTTGCCACTAGCTTGATCGCTGCCTCTGAAGTATTCCTTTAACTGGGTCTTATTCCAACATATATTCCAAAATAGAGGGTCTGCAACACCTGGACAGGTGTACCTGCACTTACAGGCCTACAAGCACTCCCTGTCTGCCCAGGTGTTGCCTAATTGTAAACAGCTGTGGTACTCAACCCTCCCCAATCGCAACTGGGAACTTACCTTACGCGGCCAGCCCACGATCATCTGGACTCTGGCTGGCTGAAGTGGTCATTTGAGGTGCCCCACAAGCGTGCCGGCAGTTCATATGACCCACCTGACACGATTGTGACTGCGCAGAGCATCAGTGCCGCCATAGACGGCACTGACGGCTCACTGTGACGCAAGGAGCCTCATTCAAGATGACTGATCGCCAGTGCGAGCGCTAGTCAATGTTAGTTCTTTGCACCCTTTTCCTAATGACAGACGTCTGTTCTGGGATATATAAGGCCCAGTGCAGAAAGGGCCTCAGTCAATTTAACACAAAGGCTAAGGTCACACCTTCACTTTAAACCTTCTTCAGTCCATCTTCTGATTGTAACACTCACATCTTTTCATTTCTATGTGTTTTATTTGTGGACTTTCCACTCCGGAAAGTCCAAATGGGGGGTGGAAAGTCCACAAATAAAACACATAGAAATGAAAAAGTGTGAATAGTGTACTGAAGTTGGTTTAAAGGAGGGGTGCGCACGAGTGCAATTTTCGGGATTTGATTTGATTCAAATCAAATATCCAAAAATTCAATTCAATTTGAATCTTTAAAATGTACATTTAACCAAATTCGAGTCGAATTAAGCAAATTTGAATCTTTTTGTTTGAATTTTCTATTCAAATTTGCACTTGCGAATGTCAACAACATTCATATGTGCCCGTACGCATCGTTACGCATCCCGTACGCATCTGTACACATCTGTGTGCATCCTGTAGTTATCCCGTATGCAACCCATTTTTATCTAGTACGGATCCATACAAATGCATACAGATGCGGGAAAGATACGTATCTGCAAGAATGCATTGTGTATGAACCCATACACATATGAATATCTGGATAATTGGATCGAATAGATTTGAAATTCTTTTGAATCTTTAAATTCGAAGGTATGGGCGTTCAATTCAAATTTGAATGTCGAAATTCAGACAAATTCAGACCTTCGAATATTCGTGCACACCCGTTTAAAGTGATTCTTTCTGGAAAGCTGTACTTCAGGAAGGGTTTATATTTTTCTGTGAAGAAGTAAGTGACATTTGGAGAAAGATGGCGTTTGACTATTTGCCCTCCTCTCTGAGACAATATTATTCTTTAGCACTGGATGTTTTTTTAGACAGCAAGTTGCGCCGAATGCATCCAGCTGTTGTTCCTCTGCAAAGACGTTTCTTTTCTTTCTTTTATACAGAACCTTCCACTTTTGGAGAAGGGTTGCAGTAACTTGCGCAAGCAAATCCAAAATGCTCGGGCCTTTGGTGTTCCAGTTGTAGTGGCGGTCAATGCGTTCAGGTAATTAGGATTACATCTCAAACCATCTCAGTAGAGCAGGGATGCTGAAATTGCAGCCTACCTAATGGGCCTGAACGGCAGCTCTTGTGGCTGGGGCGTGGTTAGCCCCTGGGAGGCTCTACAGCATTTCCCCTGGGTCCTCTCTACAGCATAAGAACATAAAAGGAGCTCTGCTGGATCAGGCCACAGCCCATCTAGTCCAGTATGGGCATTTCAAGCAGAGGCAAGGGAAAAACTCCTGCTCTCAAATCCCAGCAAATGGCCTTACAGGCATCCTGTTCGTCTCCCCCCCCCCCCCCCCCAGCCTGAAAGATGTACCTAGGCATCCATTCTAGCAGCCGTTGATACATCTATCATCCATAAATTTGTCCAACCCTTCCTTAAGGCCATCTAGGCTGGTAGCTGTTACCACCTCTTCTGGCAGCAAATTCCATAAACTGATGACCCTCTGGATGAAGAAATACTTCCCCTTGTTGGATCCGACTCTCCTACCCATCAACTTCATAAATACCCCCTGGTTCTAGCGTTGTGTGATAGAGAAAAGAAATTTTCTCTATCCATCTTTTCTATACTTTGCATGACTTTATATTCTTCAGTCAGGTCCCCTCTTAAACGCTGTCTCTCCAGGCTGAAGAGGCCTAGGCGTTGCAGTCTGATTTTGTAAGGGAGGTGGTTCCAGCCCCTTAATCATTCCGGTTGCCCTCCTTCCCTTCCCTTCCCTTCCCTCCCCTTCCCTTCTCCCTCCCTCTTTCTTCAGATGGAATGCCCAGCTCCATAGCATTGCCCTGACCTGTGCAATTTCCAGCATGACAAATCTGCTGCAACAGCTCAAGCTCTTGCCTAGCTCTTAACCTTGAATAAAAGCAGAATGCCTTGATTAATCAGGCAGCGCTTTTTTATGCTTGCCAGATATTCCGGGGACGTGATGGTAGGATGTCATGAAGATTAAGTGCTTAATGGTTTGCGGCAAATATTAGCAGAACAGAAGTTAGATCTTCCTCTATTTCTCTCCTCTCAAACACGAAGGACATGGACTTAACGGTTTGCATCTTTCCTCACTCAGTGTGGCCACACATGTCCTGTGCATCAGCTGCTCGTTTACATCCCAAATTTCATTCTGATTTAACATTTCCAAAAAATGTGTAAATGATCTGTGAAGAAGACTGCAGTGGAGTTTTTTTCAATACAGTCGGACCTCCATTCCAGATCCTACTGCGGTTACCAAAAAATCATGGATATTTTAAATGAAGGGAAATGCACTCAATTTCCCATAATTCCTGTGAAATCCTGCAAGATTTCATAGGAAACATGGGGTGTTTTTCCACTGTCACTAGAAGTACCCATTAAGTACCCATTAATGGGTACATAATGGCATTTTTGTACCCATTAATGGGTCCTTAATGGGTACTTCTAGTGACAGTGGAACCCATGGAAAATCTTGTGTGATTTTGCGCGATTTGCTGAGTGTCCCAGGCCTCTGAGAAGTTCCAGGTAGGTCTAGTGGCACTGGGAGGGACGGGGGTGGGGAGGCTGGTCCTGTCACCGTGGAAAATAAAACCGTGGTTACTGGATCAGCGAATATGGAGGTCCGACTAGTGGTTAGGGAACTGGACTCTTATCTGGGAATACTGGGTTCAATCCCACCCTCCCCCGTGAAACCAGCAGGGTGACCTTGGGCTAATCAGAGCTCTCTTGTGAGCTCTCACCGCCCCACCTACCTCACAGGGTGTTCTGTTGGGGGAAGAAGAACAGAAGGTTTGTCAGCCGCTTTGAGTCCCCTTAAATGGGTGAGAAAAGTGAAGTAGAAAAGCCAGCCCTTCTTCTTCTTCTTTGTAGGTTTAAAGATTCCAACCATGAATTTCCTAGTTTTATAAAAGCAACAGCGTTGTTCTTTATACAAATGCTCAGCAACATGTTTGACGTCTGATGAATTATGCTGGAAAAAAACACTAAATTTTGTTCTTGCTTGTTAGGACGTCTTGGCATAGAAAAAAATCCACTGCTCATAGCAGTAATTCTCTGCCAATGGATATTTTACAGGTCAGATACAGAGGCAGAAGTGAAGCTGGTCATCAAATCCGCCAGGGAGGCTGGTGCCTTTGAAGCTGTGAAATGCACACATTGGGCAGAAGGAGGAAAAGGAGCCCTGGCCCTGGCAGAAGCAGTGCAGAAAGCATCTGAGGCCCCAAGCAACTTTAAGTTCTTGTATGACGTGGAGGTGAGACTTTGCAGTGGCAGCCATCGCAGGCATTAGCAGCCAGCTTAGGTCCCTTCCAGACTAGCGGATAAAATTCTGCAGTTATACAAAAATTCGCAGCTTGCCTGGCTGCAAAGTCACGCTGCGTTGTCCCCACTTGAAATGGAGGTTGCGCATCACTTGAGATCGGGCAGCCAACGGGAGCTGAGCTACAGGACGCCTTTGTGCCCCACACCCGCTCTGCATCCGGTTTGCTGCATATGTTGGGTGGGAAATGCGGCTCCCACATGGGCGTGGTGGCGTTGCTGATGCCGATCAGACCTCTGATCCCCAGGAGTGGTGATCGATCGTAGAATCGCGAGAGGGGCATTTGGTCATGGGTTTGCCTGTGATCAAACACACCCCTCTCACAATGGCGTCCAAGTGGCCAATCACAGCAGCAAGAAGGCAGGACTTCCGGCTTAGACCGCGGTGGCGCAGGCTGGTAAATGTGAGGACCATTCGCATTTCTGGCCAGTAAGGGACACTTTGGGGAAGCTTTCCTCCCAGCAGATGTGAATGGTCCATCTGTACCTGAAGTTTACAAGCCTTAGTTCACAGAAGCCTAATCACCTAAGTGCAAAAAGAATATATTCTACGAGAGAGGCTGGCCCATTCATTTCTGAACCCCTAGCAGTAGTGAAAATCCTACTGTGTGTATGTAATGTGTAAATATTTTCATCTTTCTACACCACTTCTAATTAAAATGGAATACCAAGGTGGTTTAC
Source organism: Aspidoscelis tigris stejnegeri (assembly GCA_023333525.1). Classification (NCBI taxonomy): domain Eukaryota; kingdom Metazoa; phylum Chordata; class Lepidosauria; order Squamata; family Teiidae; genus Aspidoscelis; species Aspidoscelis tigris. The sequence goes on along the minus strand of JALMGA010000003.1, from coordinate 106,074,056 downwards.
AAAACATGGAGAATAAAAACAATGAAAATCATAGCAGTTGTATAGAAATCATGATTAAAATCAAGGATGAGGAAAATAAATATTTGCTCTGGAAAGGCTTGGGTAAAAAGATAAGTCAGTGCCTAAAAGCACTAATTTAGTCTTCTTCTTAGGCTTGTGCCAAATGTCTGAACTGTGTGGAAAGGCCCTGTTTATTCCAGAATATCCTAATTTTGCAGCCCTAGGTTCCCAGAGGGGCCTGCTTGAGGAACAGTAAATTAATTTATTTGCATTTTTATCCCCCCCCCCCATACTCATGGCAGGTAACAACATTTAAAATCAAACATATTAAAACAATAACAGTATATATTAAAACAACCGTGTCTGCAAGTGGGAAGGGAAAGTGTATCCCCATTGAACAGAAGGCCAGGGCAAAGAGGTGTGTCTTCACCGCCTTCTTGAACCTATACAGTGAGGAAACCTGATGCACCTCAATGGGGAGACTATTCCATAGCCTGGGGGCCACCACTGAGAAGGCCCTCTCCTGGGTGCCCACCCCTTTTGCTGCTGAGGGTGGCAGTACAGTTGCCATGGGCATGTGTCAGAGGGATTCCAGTCATTTGCCACCTAACATAAGAACTTGAGAAGCCCTGTAAGAAGAAAAAAGACTCTAGAATTATTACTCTTAGGGTATACAGTGGTACCTTGACATACGAGTTTAATTCGTTCCGTAACCTTGCTCTTATGTCAAATCGCTCGTATCTCAAAGCAATTTTCCCATTAATCCATTCCAGCTCCCAAAACACCACCTCAGTTGTTTTTGTTATGTACTGTACTGTATTTACATACTCGTATCTCAAATCTTGCTCTCATCTCAAAGCAAAATATCACTCGCTCGGCGGCTTGTATCTCAAAACACTTGTATGTCAGGGCACTTGTATGTCAAGGTACCACTGTACTCTGTTAAGCTCTGTTTTCATTTCTAACTGAGGCCAAAAAACAACAACAACCCACTCTCAAAAAGAAACATGCTGTGTCTTTCCAAGGCTAAATCTAATTCAGGCTTTGTTGGCCTAGAGCCAGCAGTACAATCAGATTATTTTCTAATGTCCTCAGGAGAATGTAGAAACTTTTGTTCCGAATGACAAGCGTGTTCTAAGCACAGGGAAGTAATATGGTCTTTGATGATGGATGGCTTGAAGGAATGCGTCCGTTTGTGGGAAAACGTGGTATTCTTGGGTCACCATCTTGCACGGTTCTTCCCTTGCCCCATGTGTCTAACGGCAGAGCCTGCCGTAGTGTGTGCTAGCATGCAGACAGCAGGCCATTTTCCTGGTTCAGTACAGAGTTGTTTCTTTATAAATTTATAACCCTTTTTCCTTACACCCTTCTACTTTCTTCCTATAGCTGTTCTTCCCTTTCGGCACTCACCTGTGGTGAAAATTAAGAAACCTCTTAATCTGGATCACAGGTCTCCTGATCCACATATGAATACAGATCAAGGAGACCTCATCCCCTCTGGTCCGGCTCCATCTGCACTGGACAGAGACAGATCTGGATTAAGGAGGTCCTTAATCCAGAGGCCTGTTTCCATTTGGCTTTATTCTGGAATATGTCTTGTAGTAGGGGCTCCTGTCCGCATGCCAAGTGAGGCTTGCTAGAATCTGCAATAGCATGTGTACAACAGACCCCCATCCTGAGATGTATTCCAGAATGTGGCCAAGTGCAAGCAGGGCCCAGATCTGTTGCAGACCCATTAATCAGGTCTACAACCAGACCAAGGGCCAAGGACGCACCTCAAGGGGGAGACTATTCCATAGCCTGGGGGCCATTACCGAAAATGCCCTTTCCTGGCTGCCCACCCAACTCACTACAGAAGGTGGTGGGACAACCAGGAGGGCCTCACCACCTGATCTTAAGGCATGGGCAGGTTGGTGTGGGAGAAGGTGTTCCTTTAGATATTTGGGGCCCAAGTCATTTAGTACCTCGTAAGTCAGAGTTAACACCTTGAATTGGGTTCGGTAGTGAATATGGCTTTGAGTCTATCATGACTATCCGTATTCCCTGTCGTGATTCAGAGGTGAGGACGTGCTTGGAAATCATGCCCTTCTCATTATTTATTTTCCTTTTCCCAATTTCTTAGCTACCAATTCTAGATAAGATCAGAATTATTGCGAAGACTATCTATGGAGCTGATGATGTGGAGCTATTGCCAGAAGCAGAACAGAAAATTATGCTCTACACCAAACAGGTATGATTGCAAATATCCTAAAGCAATTAGTTCTTGCGTTTGGAGGTTCTTTTTTAAACATGCAACTTCTGGTTTTTATGAAAGTTGGACTTAGCTAAAAAGGCTGTCTCAAACAAAAGAAATGTCCCACTGAATCTGAGGCGATTTCACACTTCCCGTCCTGTCCACAGGATGGGAAAGGAGTGTAATAACCCAACGTTAACTGGTGCTCACACTTGTGAGCGCTAGGTAACTACAGCCCACCTGTAACTGATCCCGGAGCCAGTCCTCTTCAGGGTGCCGCCATTTTGTTTGCAGCGCCCTTGGCGATTGTGCATACATCGGCGCTGTCACTATAATGACGCTGACACTCTGTGCATGCGCAGTCACATCTATAGTCATCTGAGATGCCAGCGCATCCCTGGAGCACTAGAAAAGGTGTGGATGCTTGCCGCTGGACACACCAGGTAAGTAATGAGTCCCTAGTGCATGATTAGGGAACTTCTGGGAAGGCAGGAGGTGCCTTGAGGCTGTAACAGCCTCCTCAAGATGCATATGCTCCATAAGTTCCCTAATCATGCACTATGGGCTGTAGTGCAAATAGGCCCCTGATCTGTGGTCCATCCAGTCCAGCAGCCTGTTCTCATGGTGGCCACCCATGCAGGGAAGCCCAGCAGCAGGACATGAGCACACAGCTTGCCCTGCTGACGGTGTCCCAGTGACCGGACTTCAGAGATATAAGACCATAAGAAATGACCCCTGGATCAGACCCAAGGCCCATCTAGCCCAGCAGTCTGTTCTCATAGTGGCCAACCAACTTGCTCTCCTTGCCATCTTCCAACAGCTGGCATTCAAATACATGACTTCTCATTTTAGAAGAAAAACTTGCTGGATAATCTCTTGGGAACTGTTTCTTTGGAAAAACAGATTTCTTCTATTGTCTCCGCCTGTTGTTTGAGCTCCTTTCTTTATCTCTTCTTTGAATAATGAAGCTAATCAAGAATTGTCCCTGCTTTCTTCTTCTGAATATGCAAGCTTAATTTGCATGCTTTTATAATTGGTTACCATTCAGCTTTTATAGCTGGGCCATTCATTGGTGCATTTTCTGGATCAAGACTTACAAATAAAGCTTGCAAAAAAACATCTAGGCTTCTGCTTTGCAAAATTATTTTCATTTGGTTTCCTATGTTTCCATATACAGTGGTACCTTGACATACGAGTTTAATTCGTTCCGCAACCTTGCTCTTATGCTGGTGCGGTCTCAGGGAAACCCACCTTTAGTCCTCCCCTAGGGGTGGGGCGACACTTAGACCACACCAACATGTGGAAGGAAATCTTCTGCCCAGTACCCATGCAGATTCGTTATACTAGCCAGCGCAGAATCAGCCACACATTAAGGAAAAGTTCCCATCTCTGGACACATGTTGAGTACAGCAGTCAGTTACTGTTCTTGCCTCTTTTGTTTAAAGTGCCTCTTAATGGCAAGAAGGGAAAGAAAATAAAATATATGTAAGAAACAGAGAGAATCTGGCAGCCAGATTAAGATATGGAACACGTGCCTTACAAAACCAGGCTGCAAGGTCTAGGCTTCTTCAGCCCAGAGGGGACCTGATTGAAGTATATAAAATTGTGCCTGGTATAGAAAAGGTGGATAGAGGACATTTCTTTTCTCTATCACACATCACTAGAACCAGGGGGCATCTATGAAGCTGATGGGTAGGAGAGTCGGATCAAGCAAGGGGAAGTATTTCTTCCCCCAGAGGGTCATCCGTTTATGGAATTTGCTGCCGGAGGAGGTGGTGACAGCTACCAGCCTGGACGGCTTTAAGGAAGGGCTAGACAAATTTATGGATGACAGATGTATCAGTGGCTACTAGAATGGGTGCCTAGGTACATCGTTCAGGCTGGGGGGACAAGCAGGATGTTTCTAAGGCCACTTGCTGGGATTCGAGAGCAGGAGAAGGTTTTTGAGATGCCCATGGGCAATTAGTGGGCCAGTGTGTGTGACAGGATGCTGGACTAGATGGGCCGTGGCCTGATCCAGCAGGGCTCCTCTTATGTTCTTATGCCGGGGGACGAACCATTTAGGATCTGATCTGCTTCAATCAAGGAATAACTAAAAACAATCAACACTACATTTCAGTGGTGGCTTCTCCCATTGACGTCCTGTTCTTTTGTCCTCCTTGTTTCTCCTATCTGTCACCCAGGGTTTTGGAAACCTTCCCATTTGTATGGCCAAAACGCACCTGTCTTTGTCTCATGACCCAGAGAGGAAAGGAGTCCCCACGGGTTTCATCTTGCCAGTCAGAGACGTCAGAGCCAGCGTGGGTGCAGGATTCTTATACCCATTAGTAGGAACAGTAAGTACTCTTATGTATTGGAAGTCTTGAGTTGGTTAAATTGTATGGGAACCTAAGCATATAACGTTGATCTCCAGCAAACCCTGAAAACCACACATATGCCCCCCCCCCCTCCCGGAATGAAAAGCAAAGATGTTCTAATTATTACTAGGTTTTTTTTGCCCTCAAACCCATGGCAACCATTTCCCCCGCTGCATTTCTTTAATTGAGCAGAGAATATCCAAGTGCCAGTTTACCTGCCTATCTACACTGCTTCTCCTCTAATGGTGTGTCAGCAGGCAAGAAAAAAATAATATAAGCTTCCAGCTGTAGCTCAAAAGATTCCTGCAGGACATTGTGGAGCACTAAGAAAGATTGCTTTGTGCAGTTTGTAAAGTCCCTTTTTAATCACCACAGAATGCCAAAGCGGCCTGTTGTGCTCATTCTGTGAGTAGTTTCATTCTAGGAAAGTAACCGGAAGAGTTTTCCGATTCCTTCTAGACTAGAGAATCCATCCGGCAGGCTAGACCAGGGCTGCATCCAAACAGGCAGAAAGGGCAACTCTTCAGAAACAGGCGTTCGATCACAAGCACTGAAATGATCATCCACGATACGTCCCTTTGCTCGAACATGCCCCTCTGCAATGGCGTCTGAGCATGTCACGGAACAGCCAATCACTGCAGCGGGGAGGCAGAACTTCCAACTTTGGACGCAATGGTGTGGGCTGGTAAACGGGAGGGCCCCTGCTATTGACCGCCTGCAAATGACCTTTGGAAGCATCCTCCCTGACTCTGTCCAACCTGGAGGCAGAAGCTAGGCATCCATTCTAGCAGCCATTGATATGCCTGTCCTCCCTTTCGGTGACCCTTTCATCTAGCCTGGTGAAGGAAATTGCTGTCTTAAGAGTCAAGGAAGATGGACAAAGGGTTGAGGAAGGAGGATGTTTTCTTCCAGGATGTGCTTTTGAGCCAAAGAGGGGGAAACCTTTGTCTGCTTTAAATAGAGAAACAGATGCTGCAGGGATGTTTGGAAGACTAAAAACATTTTGTCTCCCTTTGCATCTCTGCGTTTGGACTGCTTGGTTTTTCATTGAAATTCCCTGAGCATCTTCCTTGCGGCTGCCAGTACCATGGGCTGGCTTTTTTTAGCCTTCTCCTATATATATAAAAACATATGGCACAAAAGAAGGATAATGGTTGATAAACTAGCAAGCAAGCAAGCAAGTGTTCCACGTACTTGGAGGGAGGCACAATCCAAGGTTAGATCACTCTGCTTTTAAGATCTTGAGTTTAACTGTGTCTGATAACAAGTTTGAAGGGTGCAATCTGCATTATTTAGATAATCCAGCATAAAGCATGGATAATCTGGGAGAAAATGCATCTGGGTGTGCTTTACTCTGGATTATCCAATTAATGTGAATTAAATAAGGGCTGTCTGAAGCTTAAAATGAGGGGCAGTCTGGGAGACAGTGCGGGGTCAAAATATCTAAAGGAGTGCCTTCTCCCATACCCACCTGCCCGTGCCTTAAGATCTAGCAATGAGGCCCTCCTGGTTGTCCCACAACATTCAGTAGTGAGGGTGGTGGGCAACCAGGAGAGGGCCTTTTCGGCGATGGCCCCCAGACTATAGAATAGTCTCCCCCTCAAGGTGTGTCATACCCCTTCCTTACATATATTTAGGAAGGCAGTAAAGACACACCTCTTTGCCCTGGCCTTTGGCTGAGGTGATTAGATTTCCCCCACACACATACACACAGTTACAGTCACTATTAATGCACTATGGAGTGTACTGTTTTAAATTTGTTGAATTTTTAAAGTGTTTTTTAATCTGTATCTTGTTTTATTGTGTATCTTGCTTTTAATCTGTTGGTTAATCTGTTGTTACCTGCCCAGAGACCTTCAGGAATGGGGTGGGATAGAAATGCAAACAAGCAAACAAATAAATAAAATAAGCCACTATATCCCACTGCCTCTCATTGGATTCCTGGATTTTGCAAGAGGAAAGAACGCTTCTCTGTTTTTTGGTTTCTCCTTATACCTGAAACAAGAAAATAGAAAATCTCTTACTCTCCGGACCTGGGTCTCATTCTTTTAGCCTGCTTATCTTCCCGCCCCAATGGTTAAGACAGTCCCTGAACACATCTGGTCTGTCTTGACCTTGTAATGGCCACCTTCCTTTGACAGATTGCTGGTCCCTTTCTGCAGCAGCCTTGATTGCTCTAACCTTGATTGACTTGCAATATATAACACCTACGAATGTAGCTGTGCCAAAGCCCCAGCTGTGAAGACAACCATTAAAAGCTTTGAAAAGGGAGTTATAATCAAGACAGCGTACTTTACTCTGGTTGCCGAAGTGAATGGCTCAAAAGCTCTGGTGTCGCAGATCTGTTAATGTGTTGGGAGTCTCCGCCTAGGAACCTTTTCACACCTTCATCTGGCACAAAGGCTGGCTCACTGGGGTGCATGAAGCATCAGCACTTTGTGGTGCCCAATGCATCCAAAGCTTACTCAGAACTTCTTCAAGCACTGCGTAAGTGTAATGGTTGTGGTCACCATATATGCCCATTGCTGCGGTGAGGGGACCATGCAGTACACAACTGTGGCTGTGACGCCCCCACCCCACTCTCCATTTGCCTGGAAGAGGTGCCAAAAGAGGCTGGAGGCCTTTACTAACCATGCACCTACTATAGCTATAGAGCACGTTTTAGCTATATGCCCAGGAGAGACTCCCACATGCATGGAACCGCTTCTGGTGTTTCATGCAGTGTGTATGTTCTGTGTGGAGAGGTACTAAGGGGCCCAGAGCTTTCTTCTTGTAATGTTGAAGATTAGGCTTCTTTCAAGAGGGTGAACATAAGAGAACATGAGAGAAGCCCTGCTGGGTCAGGCCACCGCCCATCTTGGCCAAGTGTCCTGTTGCACACAGTGGCCCACCAAATGCTCATGGGCATCTCAAGCAGAAACAAGGATAAACCTTTTCCTGCTCCCGAATCACAGCAAATAGCCTTAGAAGCATCCTGCTTCCCCCCACACACACCTGAAAGATGTACCTAGGCATTCATTCTAGTAGCCATTGATACATCTGTTGTTCATAAACTTGTCTAACCCTACCTTAAAGCCATCTAGGCTGGTAGCTGTTACCACCTCTTCCGGCAGCAAATTCCATAAACCGATGACCCTCTGGGTGAAGAAATACTTCCCTTTGTCGGATCTGACTCTCCTTCCCATCAGCTTCGTAGGGTGGCCCCTGGTTCTAGTGTTGTGTGATGGAGAAAAGAAATTTTCTCTATCCACCTTTTCTACACCATGCATAATTTTATATACTTCAATCAGGTCCCCTCTTAAACGCCGTCTCTCCAGACTGAAGAGGCCTAGACGGTGCAGGCTGATTTTGTAAGGGAGGTGTTTCAGCCCCTTAATCATTCTGGTTACCCTTTTCTGCAGCTTTTCCAGTTCCACAATATCCTTTTTAAGGTGTGGTGACCAGAATTGTACACAATATTCCAAGGGTGGCCACACCATAGATTTATAAAGAGGCAAAATGACACTTGCTGTCTTATTTTCTATTCCCTTCCTAATTATGGTCAATGACAGAACTGTCCCATCATCTTAAAAATGTTTTTAGGGTGCTGCTGGACTCTTCCCAGCAATCCAGAACTCAAGAGATACCAGCTTGGATAACTTTAAGAGAGGGTTGGACAAACGCTTGGTGGATGGCTACTAGAATGGATACCTAGGTACTGCCTTCGTGTTGGAGAGACGGGCAGGATGTATCTCAAGGTCATTTGCAGGGATCTGAGAGCAGGTGACGGTTCTGCCTTTGTCTTCTGGTCGTGATGCCTGGAACCAGCTGGTGGCCACAGTGTGAGACGGGACGCTGGACTAGATGGGCTGTTGCCCAATCCAGCAGGAGTCCTCTTATATTCTTTTGACTTCCAGCAGATTTTCATCCTCTGGTCATGCTCAGATTTTAAGATTCCAAGAACCTGTCAGGCTTTTGTCTCAACATGACCCAGCAAGGAGGTTCTCCACTTCTTCACTCCTGTTTCCACAATCTCATTTCTGAACAATTTACCTATTTCACTGTAATATTTATTCCAGATGAGCACAATGCCTGGACTTCCTACTAGGCCTTGTTTCTATGACATTGACTTGAATCCAGCAACTGGAGAAGTGACTGGACTTTTCTAAAATGGACTCAACATCAAAAGTGAGTATTTCAGTTCCTTCAAAACTTTACCTAAAGCATGCTATCATGCCATATAAACCCTGTAACAGCAACTTATCCTGCCCTTGCACTCTTGATAGAGCTAGTTTGCATTTTTTTGTGTGTGCAGTGGTGCAAGAGTCCCTTTTCCCATCATGCATCTCTCTGCCCCTCCATTTTTACTGTACATCTGAACTGTTCCTTCCACACTGGCATTGCTCTTGCAAGTGAAACTTGTAAGAAAGGCTTGCTTCTAGGGGTATGCACAATTGCAATTTTTGACATTTGGTTAGTCACAAATAGAATATACGGTACAAAATCTGAACTCATACAAATAAAGAAAAACAAAAGTCTGGACATTCGAACCGATATGAATACATTTGTATCTATTCGTTCAAATATTCGATACCTATCCAATGGTCTATGCATCCTGTTTTTATCCCGCGTGCATCTGTACACATATGAATATCCAAATTATTTGTACAAATAACTTGAAATATTTGTATTTGTACGAATACTAAAGTATGGATGTCTGGACATTCAATTTGAATACGGATGTCCAAATTCGTACGAATAATGAATATTTCGAATATTCGTGCACATCCCTACTTGCTTCCATTCGGCATTCTGGTGGCTCTCTTCCATTTGTCTTTCTCCTTTCCTGCTCCTTATTTGCACTACTTTCCAACTACCATCCCATGTCCTCTGAGCATCCTCGGTCTTCATTGGATGGCCTTGGGGAGGGGGGGGCTCTTGTAAGCTCCCTGCTGAGTAGGGGCGTGCAAGAATGTTCTGAACATTCAAAATTTGATTAAATTCAATCAAACATGGGCATTCCAACTCAAATAGAATCTCTACACCAGCGGTTCTCAACCTGTGGGTCGCAACCCCTTTGGGGGTCGAACTACCCTTTCAGAGGGGTCGCAATGAGTCTCCCACCACCCCTCCCTCCCCCCCCCACGGCGCCCCTCGAGGAGGCCAGCAGCAGGGTTGCCTCTCCACCCCACCGTGCTGCTGTAGTAGCTAATAGAGGTGTAGGTAGAGAAGGCGGCACACAGGCACAGCGAGATGCAGCTGAACACGTGCGCCACGCAGCACCGGCTGCCCTGCCCTGTGACCCCAGCTGCCCCGCCGCCATGACCCCAGCTGCCCCGCCCCTGTGGTTGGGGGTCTCCACAACATTTATTTATTTATTTATTTATTTATTTATTTATTTATTTATTTATTTATTTATTTATTATTTATTTATTTATTTATTTATTTATTTATTTATTTATTTATTTATTTATTTATATTTCTATCCCGCCCCATACCCGAAGGTCTCTGGGCGGGTAACAACAAATCAATAGCAGTTAAAACCATATTAAAAACAAGACACAGGTAAACATATTAAAACTGAATAATTAAAACAAGGTATTAAAAACAGGGCACAGATTGAGCTATGGTATATAATTGCATGAACTGCATTGAGGGATTGCTGCATTAGGAAAGTTGAGACCCGCTGCTCTGCATATTCAAATGTAAACATTCAAATGAACAGATATTTATGTACACATACGTATCTGTATGCATCTCATACGTATCTGTACACATTAGCATACGAAATGCGTACAGATACATATGACATATACGAATGTTGTTGACATCTGAATCTTCAGATTCGAATCTAACATTCGAACAAACAGATTCAAATGTAGTCGATTCGGATTGGATTTTGTTGCATTCGGATTCTAAACATTGGAATTGAATTGAATGTTTTGACATTCAATTTTAATCGAATTCGAATGCAAAAAAAAGCATTCATGCGCATCCCTACCGCTGAGCACTTATTGCTGAGCAACAGAAATGAAGAAGGGAAGAGAGCTGTAATTATTGGCTTGAGCTCCCTGGAGGAAAAGCAGGAAAGAAAAACAGACAGTCCACAACATTAACTATAAAGAGCACTGATGAGAATTCAATTATGCTAGCCCAGCAGCCTGGGATTTTGCTCCTAGTGGCATTTATTGGCCCCCCAGTAGTAAAACAATAGAAATAACTGAGAAGCTTAAAGTCTAGCAAATCCATTGCACTGGAAGCTTTTCAAGGCTACAGCCAGCATAGTCCAGCTAATCAAGCGTTATCTTCAGGCTGTCGTGGGGAGAGAGTGTACAAAAAGGCAAAAGCTAAGAGATAAAATCCAAGGAACAAGAATAGACCCAACAGGCTCCTTGGCGAGCCCAGATGCATGGGAGATAAAATCTGTGCAATGATAAATTAGCTTATCATGGTTTCACAGACAATTAAAAAAAGGAAAATCGCTGCCTACAGTGGAAATGGTGTTCTCAAGTGCAAAGCAGTTATCAGTGTTAGTATATAGTGCTGATTAAAAAATCAGGTGCAGTGTACATCCTCTAATTTTTAAATTAAGAGAGATTGCAGTACATAGAAACACCTTCTGGCTGTTAATGTGGACAGGTGTGTGAGCGTGTGCATGCGCATGGGTCATTTTGCACTTAGCTGCCTTAGGAACGTATCCTGTGGCAGTTAAGATTAGCATTCACATTGCTAGTACTGTTCCATCCCAAACTTTCACCCAGACCTTCCTGCATTGGGCAGTTGCTACAGTGGTTGCTGATGCGCTGCGCAAGTGTGCAGTCACAGCTGCCTACTCCCACAAAGCCTTCACACAGGAAATAATGCAAAGACTGTGTCCCAGGGTTAACTGAGAGTGCTCTAGGGGCATTGTTGGTTAAGCTGCGCTCCTGAATTAATTGAATGATATAGCGTCATTATTTTATTATGACTTTTTGACTCCACGTTAAACATGCGTCAACCTGAGGACAAGCAGCTCATTTGCCACATGAACAGGCACCTCTGTGTCTCCATTTGGGACTGCAAAGGTACCTGATGATGCGGCAAATAGGGCACGCTTCCAAATTTAGCAAAATAACTCTATACGCCCATGGGTGACAAAGGGTGCAATCAGACACAGCTTTTTTGAGGTGCCCATTTTCAGAGGATTGCCCCAGCTTCCAAATTAAGCACCTAAAAATCTACCCCACTTCCTTTCCTCATCTTTGCCTCCCGTACTCACCAGTCATTGAACACTGCTGGCCCGAATTTCACGGCTCTGATTGGTCAGCCAGCCATAGCAGCCATTTCTAGGCTGGGATTGCCTACAGGAGACTCTGTAGCTTCTTGCTCAATTCAACCCAAATGATGTGTACCCCAACAGTGAGGAATTCCTGTCTGGAAAAGGGGCGAAGAGGCTTGGGGACATGGTATTATTTTTAATATTATATGTCTGTCCCTTGAACCTCGAATTCAATCCAGGGTTTGCCTTTTTACCATGTCTGATCATAGCATAAGAGAGATTGCAGTGCGTGGACACATCTCTTTCAGCTGTTGACCTAGACGTGTGTGCGCATGTCCATGGTCTTATTTTAACTCCTGAATTAATTTAAGTTCAACCCGCACAAGACAGCTTCGTTATTTTATTATGAGTTCTAGACCATAATCTCCAGGTCAAGCATAGGTAGGCCTGAGGACAGACACCTCGTTTGCCATATTGACGGGCACTTCTGTGTTTCCATTCTGGAGTGCAAAGACCTCTGATGATGCAGTAAAAGGGACACTCTTTCAAAGAATATGAAATAACACTCTACACCCAAGGGTGGCCTAGACAGTCAGCCCACACCTTGGGCAAGCGGCTAGGTATCACAGTTAACAGCTGGGTAGGAGAGTTGGATCAGACAAGGGGAAGTATTTCATCACCCAGAGGGTCATTGGACTATGGAATTTGCTGCCAGAAGAGGTGGGAACAGCTACCAGCCTAGATGGCGTTGAGGAAGGGTTGGACAAATTTATGGACGACAGATGTATCAACGGCTACTAGAATGGATGCCTAAGTACATCTTTCAGGCTGAGGGGACAAGCAGGATGCTTCTAAAGCCATTTGCTGGGATTCAAGAGCTGGAGAAGGTTTTGGCCTTGTCTCTGCTTGAGACGCACATGGGTAATTGTGGGTCACTCTGTGGGACAGGATGCTGGACTAGGTGAGCTGTGGCCTGATCCAGCAGGGCTCCTCTTACATTCTAGATGTGAGTAGGGGTGTGCCCAACTGTAGCTCACGGAAGCACGGATTACAGTAGAGGCCCAAATCTGACAGGTGCTCTATCTGACTGTCCTGGCTTTCTTCAGGACTTTTATGTGATTCCCAAGAAGTCTACAAAAGTGTTGTGGCTACTATTACGGCCCCCTCTGTGGGTGGGGTTGCAGTGTGTGCTACATTAAAGGTACCTAAGAGAGCTGAGACTGCCAGGGAAGGCACCTGACAGCTGCAAAACCGCTGCATTTGGCACACCGCTCCATGCAATACCTCAGACTCTTTTATGAGAAGAAGAGTTGGCCTTTCCACCCCGCGTTTCTCACCCATTTAAGGGGACTCAAAGCGGCTGACAAACCTTCTGTTCTTCTCCCCACAAGAGACACCCTGTGAGGTAGGTGGGGCTGTGATAGCTCAGAAGAGAGTTGTGACTAGCCCAAGGTCACCCATCTGGCTTCATGGAGGAGGGTGGAATCAAACCCAGTATTCCTAGATAAGAGTCTGGCTGCTTAACCACTAGACCAAGCAAGGTGTAAGAGATGAGGAGACATGACTGTAAACTCACCAAGAGATAATACAAATTATTTTGTATATGTATATATTTTTAGGTATCCAAGCCATGCCGGTTTGACAAGGTCCAAGAAGAAGATATATCCGTCAGTACTAGAAGACTTTGGAAAAAAGTAAAATTAACCTGGGGTCTTGCCTAGAGAAACTGTTTTTAATTAGATGCTCTAATTTTAACTCACTGGAGACAAGAGTCTGTATTGCGACAAATACAGACCCTTTTTAAAAATAGGTTCACAGTGTGGCCTTATGAAAGTCACTAGAAATGAACAAGACAAGATTTTTAACAAGAGATGCAATTTGATTAAATAGAATATCACTTTGTAATTACCTAAGTACAAACCATCTATTAAATTTGCATATAAACATGGGATCGCTATGTCAACTGTGTATTTTCTCTGCTTCTTGTTGGCAGGGTTCTACCAAGTCTTATCTGAAAAGGCTGTTTTTAATTTTTATTTTTATTTTTATTTTGTAAAGAAACACTGTTATTAATTATGACTTTTAAAAACCTACACAGTTGCCTTAAAGGACCTTTCCAGTCAGGGCAAACTTTTTATCACTTTATCCAACAGATTTAAGCAATTTAACTAACCACTTTTTTGTCTGTAATATTCCAAGAGACTGTTTCTGTGACTGTATCTGAAATATTTGAATCATAAATAGTGGACATTTCCCTGGAATAAACGTATTACTGTTGGATGCAGGCTTAGTTCTAAAATCCAGGACTGGACTGGACTTTAGAAGGACTGACGTTTTGCATATAGAATGCCTCAAGTTCTGGCTTTGGCATTTTCATGTAGAACCAAAAGCAGCAGAAATAGGAAATTATTTGTGCCTAAAAGGTTGAAGAGTTTTTGCTCGGTTAGCCAAGTGAGATATTGATTGCCAGGATCTGAATGTTGAGGTTGATGAGACCTGGAACTCATTTGGATAATGTAGTGGACAATCCATTCACTGCCTCTTCCATCAACCACAGAGAGTAGTCAAAAGGCCTCTGAATACCAGCTGCTACAGCCCGGGGCGTTTTCGCACTCCCCTTCCTGTCTGCAGGACCGGAAAGGAGCGCAATTAACCAGCGTTGACTAGCGCTCCAAGTTCTCTCCCCCCACGACTGAATGCTTACCTGTTTCGAACCCGGGGCCAGTCCTCTTCTGGGCGCCACCATTTTGGCTGTGGTGCCCTCTGCAACTGCGCATGCTTCAGCACCGTTACCTTGATGATGCTGCTGATGCTCTGCGCATGTGCAGTCGCTTCTATGGTCATCTGAGCTGCCAGGACACTTCAGGGCACCTCAGACGACCCTTGAGCACCGGAAGAGGTGCGGATGGTCAAGCCACTGGATTTGGTAAACATTTGTTAAGGTATGGAGCACAATTTCATGATCCACACCTAATCAAAGTGAGTTTCTTCTGTGGCTGGCAAGAGCTCAATATAGTACATGGTCACCCACTCTCTTTGGAAGCCCCCTCTTGATCTCTCTGAACCCCATTTTGATCTACTGACCATACCACGATCTCTGGAGGTTAAAGGGAAGATTCCCTGTGCAGCCTCTCTCTTTCCCCGTGGTCCTTGTGGTCTCAGTACACTGATTGCTTTTGGTTGCATGGAAGTGAATGGGGAATGTTACCCCTGGGCCCGGCTCTAGAGCAGGGATCTTGGACTGGCACACAGAATGCTGGGATTTGTAGTCCAGGAGCATTTGGAAAGCCATTGTATGATACCCGTGCTCTAGGAGGAGCTTCCCCCATGTCAGAGCAGTGCTGCACCAAATCACTCATGCAATGCTTGCCTGGGGATCTGCTTAGTATATACCTACCTTTTGGAATAATTTTGGTCACTTTGGTTTAACCAGGTCCAGACTTGCCTTTTTTGACTAGGGACCTTTGCACAAACCATTAATCTTCTAAGCTGCATAGTTCTGCACATTAATGTAGATCTATAAGGCCATGCCTCCTGCCGTCCACTCTGTCTCATGAGACAGAGACAGATCAGGATTAAGGAGGCCCTTAATCTGTGGTAGACCCATTTAATCAGGTCTACATCCAGAACAAGGGCCTTATTCCGGATTATGGGAGGCATACAGACAGCAGGCCTCTGTGATCCAGAACTCCTGAGACACACTACCAAAACACACACACACACAGGCTCCAAGGCTAGGAACTGTCCCCCCTAAAACTTTGGAGGGACATAATCCGGATCTGTGGGACCCAGATCTGGATTACTACCAGAGTAGGTGCAAAAACGGCCTAAGTCCTTCTCTTCACAGCTGGAGAGACATTACTTTTTAAAAATACCATTGCCATCAGCATATAGTGTAACAATCTGGATGTACTCTGGATTTTATTTTATTTTTTAATGAAATCATGGTTCCTTTGGAAGCCTGTATCTCCTGGAAAAGATTTTTAGAATGGAAAGCTTCACCCTTCTGTACCTTTCAGATCTACTCCTGATGTTCCGAGATGGATGTTGCTGCTGCTGCTGCAGCTGTTTTTAAGTTTGTTTACAATTTGTGTTTCTCTGCAACTGATCCAAACAAGGTATAAAAGCTGTTTGAAACAGGACTTGTGTCTCATCCATCTTGCATCCCCTCCTGAAAGATGTATCACCTCCTAATGGGAAACTGTTGTAACCGTTGCCAAACTTGTAATTAACACGAATAAACTGCATCGTCTTTGGAAGGATCTTGGATTTTTAATACCAAGTATTTTGGTTAATACAGAGGTGCTTTTTGTTTGGAGCTGTTTGGGGCAGCGGTTCTGAGGGTCTGAGGTTTAGTAGCTACAATGATAGTTGCATCTGCAGTGCACCAGTACGACTGGGTTTAAATTAGGAACCTATGTTCCTTGAGGAGAGCAGATATTTCTATGCCCAGGAAAATAAATGAGCCTGAAACCATCAAGCAGATTTTCATGTGTGCAGCAGATGTGGTTTGCTGCCTTTATAGCTTCACCATGCCTTGGGTAGGCCTTTTTAATCCTGAAGATGGAACCAGGCAAATAGTAAGATGAATGCAGGTTTTATTGTTTTCTAATCCCCCCCAGACAAACCTTTTGTTTTTCTCCCCTGTGTCTCTTGTGGAGAGAAGACTATGGAGCATGGTGCACAAAGGCCCCATGTCAGCATATGATGTTCTTGTTCACTCCGTTTTCACTGTCAAACCTGTCTCACTGGTGCCTGATGACAACTCTAGAAGCCATGTGCTGAGATTTCTGCCCGAAGCCTTAATGCCACATTACAGGTTCCTGAAAAATTACAGAACAGCATTAAACACATTCCTGGAGTGGTTTTGACAAGAGAGGAGGCCTTGTGTAGGCGACCGCTATATATAGCAAGCTATTGGGGAGAAGAACATTTGGGTAACAATTACACAATTGTCTTAAGTGTGAAAGGCTTTGGAGCTGCAGAGGTTGCGTGTTCCCCTGAGGCCAGCTGGTGCCGATGGGATCTCCGGGACGGTGAGGACAGTGGTCACTGATCTTCTCTTAACTTACTGCTTTCTCGCGCTTGGCAAGGAACCGTGAGGAAAACGTACTACAAGGAATGAATCACAACAAAGTGTTACTCCCAGGCATGTCCACTCTGACTTCCACATCTCATAAGAACATCGGAGGAGCCCTGCTGAATCAGGCCACGGCCCATCTGTCTCAGGTGGCCGCTCACCTGTTGCTTCTGAGCAGCTCAAGCAGAAGACAAAGGCAGAACCTTCACCTGCTCTCAGATCCCTACAGGTGGCCCTTAGAGGCATCCTGCCTGCCTCCCCAGCCAGTTTGGTCCAGTGGTTAAGAGTGTTGGATTCTTATCTGAAGGTCCCCGGTTTGAGTCTGCGCTCCTCCATGAAGTCAGCTGGGTGACCTTGGGCTAGTTACAGCTTTTTCTGAGCTCTCACAGCCCCACCTTAATCACAGGGTGTCTGTTGTGGGAAGAAGAACAGAAGGTTTGTCAGCTGCTCTGAGTCCCCTTAAAGAGTGAGAAAAGTGGGATATAAAACCCAGCTCTCCTCCTCCTCCATCCTCTGGGCTGTTTGGTGCTCTATGGGCTGGATTGTTTCTGCGTGTTTTAGCTGCTTTTCTTCCTTTTTTCTTCATGCTCTGATCAGCCTTTTACAGCTATTAGTTGCTTGTTCGGCTGCTGTTCCGCTGATCACTTAACAATGGATAAGCTATGAAGGTAAAAGGCATCCTCCTCCCAAGCACATATCCGGAAAACAGCCAGAAGAAAGATCCATGTTTAATAGGCTGGATTGTTAATTTCCTTATAGTGTAAGCGTGGGGGAAAGGTTCCCCTAATAAAATCTGCCTTCTTATAATTTAAAGCCACTGCTTTGTGTTCTTCCCCTGGGACCATAAAGGATATTATGATCTTTTCTACTGTTCCATTCTTCATTTGGTTTGTGCAAACAGCCAATGGGACCTGTTTGAAGGGGTGGAAAGAGGCTGAGGGCCGTCAGGTGAAGCCCCTGGCTATTCCAGGCTTGCAGGGGGTGCCACAAAGCCACAAGTGAGAGCGCCACAAAAATCGCAAAAGCAACCCACCAGTTCCTTACCAGCATGGATGCTCTGATTTCTTCCATCTTTCTTTATCACACAAGAACTCTATGAAGCTGATGGGTAGGAGAGTCAGATCAGACAAGGGGAAGGATTTCTTCACCCAGAGGGTCACCAGTCTAGGGAATCTGCTGATAGGTGGTGACAGTAACCAGCCTAGATGGCTTTAAGAAAGGGTTGGACGAATTTATGGATGACAGATGTATCAATGGCTACTAGAATGGATGCCTAAGTACATCGCCCTGGTTGTGGGGACAAGCAGGATGCCTCTAAGGACATTTGCTGGGTTTTGAGAGCAGGAGAAGGTTTGTCCTTGTCTCTGCTTGAGATGCCCATGGGCAACTGGTGGGTCATTGTGTGTAACAGGATGCTGGACTGGATGGGCTGTGGCTCCTCTTAGGTTCCATCCCGTCACCCCGCCCACAGAGGCAGAAGAAACGGCAGCACTCAACAGCAGTAAGGAATGGGAGCAAAAAGCACCTTTGATGGTCGTGTGTGGCCCTCAAAAGCACCCCAGAGGTATGGTGTGAGGCCCTCGTGTCCTCTCATCTCTAAGCCATCTCTTCTGAGTCTAGAATGTTCATGTATGGATGGGGGAGAGGCAGGCTGGCAAGTGAACCAGCCCACCTGCAAACCATCTCTGGCCTATCTCAGATGTGCTGTTTTTTTCTTGGTACATGTGCTAGATGCAGAACTCGAAGGAGGAGCCCTTTTGGCCTTTGCACAACACTCGAAGCAGGAGGTGCTCTATGAAGCTGACGGGCAGGAGACTTAGGACAGACAACCGGAAGTATTTCTTCACCCAGAGGGTCATTGGTCTATAGAACTGGTTGCCAGAAGACGTGGTGAAGAAACCAACCTAGATGGCTTTAAGGAAGGGGTTAGAGAAATGCATGGATGACAGGTGTACCAATGATTCCTACTTATGATGCCTAGTAGTGCCTTGAGGCTGGAGAAACAGACAAGATGGCTCTCTAGGCTGTTTGCAGGAATCTGCAAGCAGAAGAAGATTTTGCCTTTGTCTTCTTGAGGTACCCATAAGCAATCGGTGGACCGCTGTGTGTGAATAGGATGCTGAATAGATGGGCTGTGATTCTTCTGTTGGATCTAATCAGTTCCAGTTAGAGTGGAAGAAGAAGAGTTGGCTTTTCTACCCTTCTTTTCTCACCCATTTAAGGGGACTCGAAGCGGCTGATAAACCTTCTGTTCTTCTCCCCACAAAAGGACACCCTGTGAGGTAGGTGGGGCTGTGAGAGCTCAGAAGAGAGCTTTGACTAGCCCAAGGTCAGCCAGCTGGCTTCGTGGGGGTGGGTGGAATCAAACCCGGTATTCCCAGATAAGAGTCCGGCTCCTTAACCACTAGACCAGACTGGCTCACCTCAAAGTAATACAACTTTGCTTCTTTTTCTACGTCAAGGAATGCAAGACGGGCTCCTCAAACCATGCAGTCTCAGAGCACAAAAACATACGCTAAGTGTGATGAACACCAAGCTCAGCAGCCAGACAGTTTCTCCTGAAGTATTAAGCTTTGCAAACAGCCAGACTGGTTCCATGGTGGTTAGATTCTGTAATTCATCGTTTTTGGGGAGGGGGCATGAACTAAAAGTGGCACTTGCTCATAAGGCAGCCACTCTGCTAGTGAGCTGTGTGCTCTTCTGATATCTGTTCTGTCATGGTCAGCCAGGAGGAGGAGGAGGAGGATGAGGAGGACTCACTTCCTCAGGTGCAGGAGGAACCTGAGGTGGTGTCAGGGCCCAGTTCTGACCTCCCAGCCCCAGTGGAACCTGGGGTTCAGCAGCCCAGCCTTACCTCAGCAGAAGTGCAAGATGAGGGAGTCTTGGAACAGCAGGGCACAGAGATCTCTAGCTTTAAGCAGAGGAGAGCGGAGAAGGAAGGGTTAAGAAGATCGAAGAGACTTGCAGAGAAACATGCTGATAGCCTGCAGCTGGGACTCTAGATCAGTGGTTCTCAACTTGGGGGTCGGGACCCCTTTGGGGGTCGAACTACCCTTTCAGAGGGGTCACAACGAGTCTCTTGCCACCCTTCCCTCCCACTTCACAACTGCTCTACCCCCGTGGTTGGGGGTCTCCACAATATGAGGAACTCCATTAAGGGGTCGCGGCATTAGGAAGGTTGAGAACCGCTGCTCTAGATAAAACACCGGGCAGACGCCCAGGCCTTTTGTCAGAAACTATTGGTTTTCCTTTAGAGAAGGCTGCCATATCTGACCCCTAGACCTGGAATACTTGGCTACCTTGACTTCGGACCGGACTGTTGCGTTGCTCTCACAAAACCTGGACTTGGACTGTATCTCGACTACTCTCTCTGGACTATGCTTGCTGTGTTAATGGAACTGCCTTTTCAAGTGAGCTGTTCTTATCAGTTGTGTGTTTGTGTGTGTGTGCTGGCAGCTTTCCCGGACATGTTCATGTGCAACAAGGTCCGTAAAATCACTCCGATCGTATAGCCTGGGCATTGGAGAATGAGCACTGTCATTGGTGGGGCTTGGCTGCAGATGATGGAGATGCTGGGACGGAACATCTGGTCGTTCTGGGTTTTTCATTTCCACTGCACCTGGTGCAAAACATCTGGAAGGTACCAGGTCGTTCTTGGTTTGTCATTTCCATTGCATCTGGTGCAAAACATATGGAAGTCACCTGGTCGTTCTGGGTTTGTCATTTCCATTGCACTTGGCGCAAGACATCTGGAAGGCACCTGGGCGTTCTGGGTTTTTCATTTCCATTGCACCCGGCGCAAAACATCTGGAAGGCACCAGGTCGTCCTGGGTTTTCCATTTCCATTGCACCTGGTGCAAAACATCTGGAAGGCACCTGGTTCTTCTGGGTTTTTCAGTCCCCTCGCCCCTGGGCCTGCATGTCTGGAAGGCACCAGGTTATCCCGGGTTTTTCATTTCCACTGCAACTGGACCAAAACATCTGGAAGGCACCGGGCTATTCCGGGTTCTCCCTTTCCATTGCATCTGTGGCGATTTGTCAAATCCCCCCACTCCATCCCGAGACCAAAGGACCCCTCTTTGCGGTGGGCGTGTTAGGGCTGCAGGATGGCCTAAGGGTCCTTAGGAGCCGCAGGGCTAAAAGCCCCACTGGGCCACTGCTTCTTCTTCCTGGGCGGCTCCCTCCCACGCCGACCCACCTCACAGGGTCGTCGTTCCCGCGGGGGCAAAGGAGCGGGAGGAGCCAGGAGACCCCGGGCCGGCGGGCACACAACCGATCGCTGCGCGCCGAGCGAGGGAACACCGGCCGGGCCGCCCTGCCGCTGCGCTCGCCCGGTCCCGATGGGAGCGCACGGCCAAGGCGCGCCCGATCGCGGTAGTAAGAGCGGCGGCGGCGGGCGGCAGGACCTCGCTCGCTCCTTCTCCGTTCCCTCCCCGCTCTCGGGCGGGCGCGCAGGGAGGCAGCAGGGGGCGGGTCTCGGCGCAGCGGCGGAGGGAGCGAGCGCGCGTCGGGCTCTTCGGCGGCATCGTGGCGCGGCTGGCGCGGCTGCGTGTGTCTCCTGGGTCGGAGAGCGCCGAGAGGTGACCGCGGGGCGCACAGCGGCGGCGGCGGCAGGGGCGATCGGAGGGCAGGCGGGCGGGCGCGCAGCGGGCCTGCCGGCGAAGGCGATGCGGCGAAAGGAACCGAGGTCTGGGAAGGCGAGGGGCCACGGGGAAGCGGGCGATTGGCGAGCGGGCGGGGGAGGCGAGCTGGCGGGGGGCCGGCGAGCGCCTGGGCGCAGCAGGAGGGTCGCTGGCTTCCCGTACGGGTCGCCGCCGCCGCTGCTGGTACAGCTGCACCGCCGGGGCGCGCGATTGGCGCGGGTCGCACGTTTAGACGCTGCGCATCACGTACCCGGCACGTTCTTCCCGAGGACGCAGGCGTCTGAAGCCCACGAGGCAAGGGCGGCCCGTGCTCGAGTCGAGTCGAGTCGAGTCGGCCGCCGGGGCCACCCGGGACAAGCCCCTGGCGGGCTGCAAAGGGCGGCAGCAGGGATCGGGAGAGCGCGGCGGGATCCCTTCTCCTCCCTCCCCGGGAGAGCCAAGCAGCAGGAGCCGCGGCCGGTGGGACTCCTTGGGTACGGGAACCCCGGACCACTGGCACTCGGAGCCCGGGCGGATGTCGCTACCGCCTGGCAGAGCGCAGCGCACCCGGCGGACCACGATCGCTGCTGCTGCTGCTGCTGCTGCTGCTAGGGACCGGCGGGACGGTCTGGCCCTGTGCCAACCCGCCTGGGCTGCCCCGGGTACCAACCCGAATGGGCACCTGGAGGTGGTGGCGGCGGCTTGGAGGCAGGGAAGCCGGCGGGGGTCTCTGCGTAATCTCCACGCAGCGCTCGCTGCAAAATCCTTTGTTCCTGCGCCCGCAGAAGGGGAAGCGAAGCGAAGCGCGGCAGAGAGCCGGAGACATCGACGCGGCCAGCAAAGGCGCGATGGGACGGAGATCCCAGGGCGCCTTATATCCCGCTGACGGCGGGAGGCGAAAGCTGCCCGCCCGGCTTGGATGGAGAGCCCTGCCTGCGCGATCCACGCGTGACGGAGCCCCACGCTCCGCTCTGGGAGCCGCAGGAGGCTGTAAATCACACCGGCAGGAGAGAGGGAGGGAGGGAGGGAGGTCTGAAGGCAGCAGAGGCGCTTCGAGTCCGGTGCTGGATTTTACCTGCGGGGGAGGGATGGGGCTGTTTGGAAAAGGCCACCCTCCCCTCCTCGGAAGAGATTCCCTTCTGTTCCCCCCAGGAGAAGATCTCCCAAATGTGCTGGCTGTGATGGGAAAGTACTGCTTCCCTAGACCTTTCTGCACTGAGCCTTATTCCAGATTATACCTTGGAGTAGGGACCTGCCACCCACATGAAGGTGCAGACAATGGCAGGTCCCATGTGGGACCTACGGTAGTCTCAACCGGCATGCAGATGGCATGTCCCTATTCCAGGGTCTAATAATCCAAAATAAGGCCCAGTGCAGAAAGGGCCCTTGTCTCTGTGCAAACGCCACCTTTGCAAACCCCGTGAATGGGTCTCAAGGGCCACGATTTGCCCCTTAATTCCCTGACAACCCTGGGCAAAAAACAAAAAACAAAAGCAAGCAAGAAAGGAAATTTGCAAATCTCTTTGGCTGTCACTGCAACTCCTCCGTCTAGCAACGCAAGGGCTGCTAAAGTGCGTTTATTTTCAGAAAGCGTCTCTGATCCTGCCTAGTGACATTTCTGAGTCTCCCTCTGTACCGGAGATCCATCTGCGCTTTCCGTAGTAATCCGTGGCTGTCAGATTTCCTGTGGGAGATGAAAGGAGATGGAAACTGGAAGAAGGACCATTCCTTGGTCATTGACAATGGGAGTGGGAGGAAACCATGGGTCTTTCTCCAGCGATCCTTAATGTGGGCGAAGGGTCCACGTGACGCGTTTCTAGCCTTCGTAGATCTGGAGTTTATGGGGCCACACCCCCACTGGTCCTCTCTGCGTTAGAGCATGATCCAGATTAAGTAGATTCAGATTAGGTAGACCCATTTAACTCACACAAGCTTGATCCAGGACACAGAAGGCATGTCTCCGCTGCCAAGCATCCCCCAGAGGACCCGAGGCTCAGAGGTTTTGTTCCTAACCCTTGGGCATGTGGCTGATCTAGGCCACACCTTCCGTCCTGTGATTGGGAGCAGTGGGCCGGGGCTATGTGGGGCCCACTGATCCCATTAAGTGCAGAAAGGGCCAATAATTTAGCTTTCTTTCCGAAAATCATGCCTTTTCCTTTGCTAACCCGATTGATTGCATGCTGCTCTTTCTGTGCACGTAAAGAAAATGGTGGTGAACGGAGCTGCAAAGAAGAGTCTGCTTGTGGAAAGAGCTGTGTGCGCACAGCTGGATGCAGAAGTCAGGAAGCTTGTAGACCCAGAGCCACTTGCTAGAATTCGGTTTTCTGGGCAACTGTTGAAGCTGAGGAGCAATGCCCTTTCTTGCATCAATTCCGTGCAATCTCCCACCAGAGTGAAGCAATTTAACACTGCACAGGACTACAGTCAAACGGGGCCTTTCCGCACTTGGCCCCTTTGTCAGCCCGCAGTGTGCCCCCAGATGGAGCCATGCGCACTGCAGGTTGAGCCCATGTGGAGCACAATTAATGCTCCACACATGCACTTACTGTGACCTTTGTGGACAGCAAAGGTCAAAGTTCCCCACTTGTTCACTAAGCATTTGCACTAGTGAATGCTAGTATACAACAGCCCATTCCCCACATGTCTGGACACTTACCTGGAGTGCGGACGCATGTCTGTGCACAGTCATCTGGTGTCCACACGCTGGCACTACTGTGCATGCCCGGATGGGCTCTCCAGCGAATGCAAATGTATGCAATAAGTCAAGATGTGGAGCACAAAATTGTGTTCCTCATACTGTTTGGTTCCAGTGCGTTTCTGCACAGAAAGGGCCATTTGGTCTACTGGTTAGGGAGTCAGACTCTTATCTGGGAATACTGGGTTCAATTCCACACTCCTCCATGAAGCCAGCCGGGTGACCTTGGGCTAGTCACAGCTCTCTTCTGAGCTCTCACAGCCCCACCTACCTCACAGGGTGTCCTTTTGTGGGGAGAAGAACAAAAGGTTTATCAGCCGCTTTGAGTCCCCTTAAATGGGTGAGAAAAGAAGGGTAGAAAAGCCAACCCTCCTCCTCCTCTTCTTCCTCCTCCTTCTCCTTCTTTCTGTGTTGCAAACAGCCCCTTCCAGTGCAGATGCTCCATCTGGGACCGAATGGGAAGTGAACTGTGGGGGGGTGTGCAGAAGGGCCTCAGGGCTGCCATGGCATTGAACACCTGTTCTAGCTAGGAATGACCTCCACTGTTGAAGGCGTATTGCCTGCTAGAGTTGCAAGTGCGCTGGCTTATTGGGCTAATGTCCTGCTTGTGGGCACCAGAGTGGCAGCATGCAGAAAGTGGGCTGGAGAATTGGGCTAATGTCCTGCTTGTGGGCACCAGAGTGGCAGCATGCAGAAAGTGGGCTGGAGAATTGGGCTAATGTCCTGCTTGTGGGCACCAGAGTGGCAGCATGCAGAAAGTGGGCTGGAGAATTGGGCTAATGTCCTGCTTGTGGGCACCAGAGTGGCAGCATGCAGAAAGGTACCCGGAAGTTATTAGGTTTCTTTGAATGGGAAATCCCGCCTTTACTCAAGCCAGGGTACTCCAGACTAGACAAGGCTGCACCATAAACGTGATGAATCTGCACAGAGTAGGGATGGGCATGAATGCAATTTTTGGGATTCGATTTGAATCGAATATCCAAAGATTTGAATTGATTAAAATGTTTAAAATCTGAATGTATTCACACTCGAATCAAGTGGAAAACATTCAAATCTATTCGTATTTGAAGATAGGAATGTCAGCAACATCCAGATGTGCCATTACGCATCCGTATGCATCCCGATTTCATCCTGTATGCATCCTGTTTTCGTCCTGTACGGATACGAATAAGACGCTTACGGATACGTATATAATGCATATGGATACATACACATGCGGATATCCAAATAATTTGTAAAAAGGACTCAAAGGATTCAAAAATTTGTTCGAAGGGGCATTCGATTTGAATCTGAATGTCCAAATTTGACCAAATTCTATCAAATTTTGAATGTTTCAAATATTTGTGCCCATCCCTAGCACACAGTATCTCTGAGTGTGCACTAGGCAGATGGATGCTCCTTCCTAGTGGCCATATTTTCAAATTACCGAGTGCCAGTTTTACAGACAACACTTAATTCATAGATGTATACTGATTTACGCATCACCATTTGCACATTTTTGATGTTATTTATTGGGAGTTCCTTCTGATCTCTGCCAGCCTGCTTCCTCACTTGATTCCATGCTTTGATGGATCATTTGAAGAGCCATCCTTCTTGGGAGAAATTTTTGATGAATTCTCAGGATTGTTAGCAACAGAGGCCTCGGATTACCAAATTATTCCTTCTTTTGCCTTACCTAACCTTCAGTTTCTTTGGTGATTAATCAGATCATGCAAACATATCTTCTGCAACTTTTTACCCCACTGGAGTGTTGTGAGTTTTTCAGTGTGTTTACATTCTTCTGCCATTTGCACATGACATTATTTTAATATAGTGCCTAAGGGCAACTGTGAGAGCCTGTTTCTCGGCTAGGAACGTTTTTGCAGTTCCCATCCCATGGATGGGAAAGGTGTGCAATCCGCTAACGTTGCCTAGCGCTCACACTTGCAGTTGCTAGTCAATGCTGCCCTATTCCCCACGCGATCGATCACTCACCTGTGATCAATCCAAGGGCTGATCCTCTTCTGGGCGCCATCATGAGTGTGGCACCTTCCGCGCCTGCTTATGCATCAGCGCCATCGCTGTGACAGTGCTGTTGCTCTGTGCAGTCGCATCAGGGGGGCATCGGAACTGCTGGCGTCCTTGTGCGGCCGCTCCGATAACCTCCCTACCCAGCAGAGGTGCAAATGCTGGCTGGCTGGCTGGATGCTTTCAGGTTACTTGGGGTAAGGGTTGGTGAGTTTGTAGTGCATGATTTCATGCTCCACAACTAGTATGCAATTAGGCAACTTCTGGGGAGGCTGGGGGCTCCTGACAGTGCAGATGCACCTGCCCAGATGTTGCCTAAAATTATCAACTATGGGCTGAAGTGCGAAGCCAGCCCAGGTAGGACACTGGATATGAGTATTGTTCTTATGTTTGGTGCTCAAGCCTGCAGGCCACAAGGATACTTCTGCTTATCCATACCAATTCAATGCCTCAGCATTTAACAACCTTTTTTTCACTTAACTGACGGTGCATGGTATAATATTACCATTCCAGTGAAGTGAAGATCCGCAAATCAAGGCCTAGTGATGTCCCAGACTGGGCCAGAAGGACTAGGGTCCCCATGCACTCAGTTTAGTGTGGATTGGAACATTTTTAATCCAGGTGCAGGGTCGAATTCGAATTGAGCTGTCCCCATGCATTTGCTGATAATGCAGGTTCAATTCAACTACGGCTGTCCCCATGCAAACGGGGAAACAGCATCTTTTTCTCTCTGCCCCCCACTCTCCTGATTGGAAGCCAGGCTGATGTCACCAACCCCTGTGCCACCCGCTGTAGCGATGGCAGGGAAATGCCACCCAACACCTCCTTCCTTGATTGCGGCACATAGGGCCAAAAGGCAATAAAAATATAATAGAAAAAAAATGAAAAAGCGAGATCGTTCTGCAAAGCCACTACGGGGTTTGGCGGCAGTTTACCGGAGGTGCACACCTCTGCTCCACCCAGTACAACAGTTTAGTGCTCGTGTGCTAAATTAAGCCATTTAAATTAAATTGTCATGCCTGGCTTGGTGATTAGGAGGGGTGGGGTGGAATAATGGTCATGGAAAGAGACTCGTGGGATGGCGATTGCATACTTTGCTGTACGTCTGGGGTGCTCTGTTATTGTATGCACGTTTCAGAAGCTGCTATTTGTCTTGCACCTTCGCCTGACTTGGCAATTGGGAAAGGGGGGGTGGAATAGTAATTGCAGAAAGAGACTCGTTTGTGTTCAGTCACCATTTATTGCCAAAAATGCCCAAACAGTTGCGATCTCCAAAGCACAGGACAGGAACGCTGAGCACAGAACATGAAACCCGCCCGATAATGACGCAAGCGTCAATCACCTCCCCTAATAACCCGGGAGCGTCCCCATGCGCGGACTCAGCCTCCAAAATAATGCGGGCTTGCCTCCCAAACCGCAGTGAGAACAGTTTTCTTCAGGACTAAATTTACTGCGGATTTGGCTGATTTGGTCTGCATGTAATCTGGTTTGGGGGCTTTGTATCGGGACGTGCCTTGCCGAATTCTGATTCAGTTCAGACTATAAAATGCATGGGGACGTGACCTTGGTGCAGATGGTCCAGCCACGGTAGGCCATATTACCATCTGGCATGTGCCTTCTACCTTGTCATGGTGATTGGGTATGGCATGTGACTCCATAGCCACACCCATTCACAGTGTCATCCCCAGGAGCTACCTAGCTGCTCCTGGACAAACCGTGGACTTCACGAGCCTTTCCACACATGGTTTTATTCTGGAATATATCCCAGAAGAGGGGTCTGCTCTCTGCATGCTGTTGCAGACTATGGCAGGCCCCAGGTGGGACCTGCCATAGTCTGCATTAGTATGCAGACAACATCCTATCCTGAGATCTGTTCTAGAATAAGGCCAAGTGCAGAAAGGTATAGGAGGAGACAGCCATAGTAAATATTAATTGAAATTTTGGTTATCGAGCCCTGAACACATGGGTGTGAAACTGTCATATGCATCTCTTTCACCTGGCCATTGCTTCTTGCATTTTTGATATTAAAAAGATCACATCGTGCAGTGCTCAAAGACACTGGGCCAGTTTGCACTTGACCTGTAAATTGATGTGGGGAATGCTCCCTGATAGGGCATCTGCATGCATGTGGAGGAGCGTGCGCTTACCTTTGCCTAGCACCTTAGCTGGTGAGGCTCCAGCTGGCCCATTCGCACCTCTTCCGGTGCTGGAGTGACACGTGACGCGATGCACAAGTAAGCCGATGCGGCACATTACGCATTTGTCCTGTGCAGGCTCTGAACATGCGGGCTGGCACCAGCACCAGGAATCTGATGGTGGCATACAGGCACACATCTGCGGCTCAGGTTAGTTGCAGATGAGTTATGGGAGGGTTAGAAGAAGAAGAGTTGGCTTTTCTACCCCACTTTTCTCAAAGTGGCTGACAAACCTATTCTTCTCCTCACAACAGACACCCTATGAGGTGGGTGGGGCTGTGAGAGCTCAGAAGAGAGCTGTGACTAGCCCAAGGTCACCCAGCTGGCTTCATGGGGGAGAGTGGAATCAAACCCGGTATTCCTAGATAAGAGTCCGGCTCCCTAATCACTAGACCAGACTGGTCCAACCTACTGCTTTGAATTTCCTTAAATGGGTGAGGAAAGTGGGGTGGAAAAGCCAAGTCTTCTTCCTCCATAGATAGATGAAACAAAGGTTTGGGTTGAATCCCGAAAATGTTCAGGTTATTCATTTGTATGCAGAGATTGGAAGCCTGAGTTTGGACCATAAAATCCACCCTATAAACTTTGTTCACTCCTGTATATGTTCTGCAGGATGTTTTGTGTGTTGTATCACCTTTGCAGGAGTTAAACCAGAAGTACTGTATCTTTCCACCCCTGGAAACTAACAACTGGATCCCTTCCTGTTTTATATCCTACTCACTAGTGTTCAACCTCTAAACCAGTGGTTCCGAACCTGTGGGTCGCAACCCCTTTGGGGGTCAAACTACCCTTTAGAGGGGTCGCGACAAGTCTCCTGCTGCCCCTCCCTCCCTCCCCCCTCCCAGCTGCCCCTCCCCCCATGGTTGGGGGTCTCCACAACATGAGGAACTGCATTAAGGGGTCGCGGCATTAGGAAGGTTGAGAACCACTGCTTATGAGAAGCAGCTTGGAGGGTGTGGGAATATAAACCCCCAGTCTGCAGTTCGAACTGAATACAGTCAGACTCCTGTATCCACTGGTTTGGTAACCATGGTTTCAGTTAACCACAGTTACCAGATCAGCCCCCCTCCACCCCCCGCGGGTGCCACAAAGGAAGAGCACCCAGAACCAGAAGGCCTATTTCGGCCTCCGTAGAGAGTTGGAATAGACGCATAACACCACTGGAGCCCATCCCAAAATGAAAGGGGGCAGGTGGAAGGTGTCCGATGGCGTTGCATGCCTATTCCAACACTCTCTGGAGGCCAAAATAGGCCTTCCGGAGGCCAGAAAAGCACTTCCGGTTCTGGGGTTGCATGACGGCAGAACCGGAAGGCCTGTCGCGATTATCCACGGTTTCAGGTAACCGCGGTAGGAGCCAGAACGTATCCCCAGCGGATACGGGGGCCTGACTGTACTGCCCACTCCATTGATAAGGATGGTGGAATACAATATAAAAGCCTTACAAGAACAAAAAAAGGCAATCACGTTGTTTTGAGCTTTCATTGTGAGGGCGCATTTAGCACGCTGCTGTATCTTTTCCTTTTCCCTTCTTCTGTAGATGTTCACGCAGCAGTCGCCTCTGTGAAGAAACCTGCCATGTTTTATCATGAAATGGATGCTAATTGGGAAAATATGGACTGAGAGGCGGGGAGAAGTGAACACGTCGGGACGCCTCCTTTCGTAGCTGTTTTCAAGCGAAATCCCCGATTGGGAAAACAACGTGCAGATGTTGCAAGTGGATGCTGGTCTCTTGGGTCATCATCGATGGAAGAGGGCCAGAGCACAACGTCTCTTAAAAACAATTGATGTGGCAAGCCTGTGATGAAAAGGTTTCATCACCCCGTCGAGAGATAATCAAAATTGATGCTCCAGGATGTCTGATGAACCCAGCTGTTTCTGATGAGAAGATCCTGTTCGTTTTAATTAAGCCAAGGAGGAGACCCCCATCCAAAGATGTTTCCTTAAGGAGTGCGTTCCTGAGGTCCTGGGAAAACATATCAAGGGAATGTGTGTGTTAAGTCTGCCAACAGCATGCAGACAACTGTAAACTAGTTTCAACGTTCTCTTTCCTCTCCCAAGAAATTGGGGTGTTAAAGATCTGCAGCTCGGTGTGGAAACCAGGACGAGTCGGCTTGTGTCGGCACATTTATGATGTAGCTATGCCTAAAGCCTGCCTTTCATCTGAAGAATTAGCAAATGAACAGAGTTTAATATTCAGAAGCTAGAGCACAAGCCCCAAGTATGGAGAACACAGGTAAGGACATCCAGGTGGAGAGTATCCAACCATCAGAAGGTCTAAACACCTCAAAGTTCTCCATTCCGAGCGAGAGCCCAGCCAAGAAGACCTCCGTGTTTTGCTTCAAGAAAAGGAAAAAGCCGTGTGAAAAAGTCGCTGAAGATGGTGAATCTGACTCACTTCTCCAGAAGGCTAAAAAACAGATGCCAAAAGCTGAGCCTGGTGAAGGTGAGGTATCAGATCCGTCGTGGAGTTCAGGAGGGGCCTGGTTGTCTTTCAAAAGAATCATAACCCTGAGAAAGCGAAAAAGCAAAACTTCCTTGAAGAGGCAAACACAGTCCAGTTCCCAAGTGCAACTGGAGTCAAATGGGGAAGATCCAGGTGTGACTCAGTTTCCTAAGGAACGGGGGACCTCTGGCCTTAAAATGCCCTGCTTGAGGTTCTCCAGAAGCAAGAAAGCCAGCTGCACTGATGTGGCGGAGGAACCAGAGTGTGGTGAGAAAGCAGATCAGGTGGAAGGCCTTTTGAATAACAAAAGTAACTGTGAACCAGAGAGGGTTGCTCTGGAAGGCCTAGCTAGCCCAGAACGTTCTCCTGACCAAGCCTCTGAGGAGAGGCAAAACGAGAGTGAGCTTGAGGAAAACTCCAAAGACGTGGTCATTTCTGGCCGAGAGGACATCTTTGCAGTAGAGATGAAGCCAGATCCTGACCAATACATGGATCCTGCAGTTCAGTCGGAAATTATCCATTCTGAAACTGTCCTTGAGACAGAACAGGAAAAGCAGATTTTTCAGTTACATCATGGGAGCCTCTATGGAAACCCCACAGAAGCCGGGAACGAGAGATTTGACTTCCAGGTTGAGATTGGCCCTCTCATCCCTTTGGACCTATCAGAAAGAGAGCCAGCAGGCTCAGAAGTAGAAGACGCTGAGAAGATCCAGGACCAAGATGATGAGTTGGAGCATCCCAGGAGGGATGTAGATGTTGAGGTGGGTGGCTCCGGGACCGAAGAAGGCAACACGGTGAAGGTGATGTTGCACTGCAGCCAAGCGTCAAGCGTGCTGAATGGTGCTGAGGAGGAAGTGGAGGCCAAACCTGAAGAAACTAAGCCGGCAATGCCCGGTGCAGGCATTGTAATCATGATCACAGAAGTTGAGGATTATCACGAAGAGGAGGAACCTGACCACCCCTGTGATTCGTTCTCATTCCCACAAGCCAACAAGCCGAAAGGGAAGAAAAGGTCTAGCAAAGGAACTGATTCTGGCGCAGGAGTTCTTGGTTCCATGAGGGAAGGTAAGACCTGTTCCAAGGGGCCAGCACCAATAAGTCCCGGCAATCAAGAGCATCGGACTTCAGAGCAGTACGAGAGGCTCTTGATGGAGACAGCTGCATCCCTGGTTAAGGCAGCCATTCAGTCCTCCATTGAACAGCTCATTAATGAGATGGCTTTGGAGCTAAATAAGCAAAACAGTTTTCTATGATATGATCACTGAAGCTTCTACACCATCACAGCCAGTCCCTGCCATCAGAAGGAACAAAGCAGCTACCTGAAGTTTATCAGCTCTGGAACAGCAATTAAAAGGTGCAAATGGCCTGCATTGTTGTTTTTAAATACAGTATTTATTTTTTACTTATCAATTTATTCCTACTGGAAACAAGTGCCAAATATTTAAATGGAGTACTGAACTTGTTCAGGTGGTACCAGTTTAATTAGCAGATTCCTGTGCTGAGCTCTCGGGGTGGACTAGATAACTTCTGAGGTCCCACCCAACTTGCATAGTCTATAATTCAGTGTTGCTGTTATGGGTAGTATTACAGATGTCCTGATAGATCCGAAATTGGCATGAAAGATTAAGGGTATCAGCTGTGAGAATGGCTGTATCTATATTTAGCCTAATTGTGCATGTTGATGAAATGGGGAATCTCCTATATATGAAGCAAGATATGAGGTCAGGGGAAACTTTGCTGCATGGTGACGTGTTCATGGTTTGTTCTTTGTGGTAGATCTAGGAAAGATTAAAGCCATCTTCCCTTCCCTTGCTGGTTTATTTCAGTTATGAGAACTGAGCTTTAAGACTCAGATGTGCCATGGCTTTACAGTTTAGCAATATGAATTACGCTGCGCTTAGTTCCCTTGCCAGGAGAAATTGCTCCAAGTCAAAAGCCCTGAAGAATGGGCTGTAAAAGATCTGGAGGGGAGGCCCTCCGGTTGTACCGCCACCCTCAGCAGCAAGGGGGGTGGGCACCCAGGAGAGGGCCTTCTCAGTGATGGCCCCTAGGCTGTGGAATAGTCTCCTCCTTCACTGTGCACATTTAGAAAGGCAGTGAAGATGCACCACTTTGCCCTGGGCCTCGGTTAAATGGGGATACGGGTGCTCTTCCCACTTGCAGACGCTGTTGTTTTAATATATACTGTTATTGTTTTAATATGTTTGGTTTTTTAAAATGTTATTTCCTGCCCCGAGACCTTTAGGTATAGGGCAGCAGGTTAGAAATAACAAATAAATAAAATAAAGTGCAAAAAGCCGAATGAGAAAAATGTATGCCGTAAACAACCAATTTCTATCAAACACATTGCAAAGGCCTGAAAAGAGATGCTACTGCAAATGTAGCATCCCAGACAGAGCATCTGAGAACATAAGAGCATAAGAACATAAGAACATCTGCACTGCACGGAGCCGTTTCCAATCCAGAAAGGCCTCCTTCCATGCAGGAGCGCATTGCAGATGGACTACATGTGGGGCATGATTTCATGCTCCACACATTGACTTGCCTTGACCAGAGATGGAGTGTCCTGTCCCTGGTACAGTTCATGTACACCTCGATGGTGCTGGGCGGATCATCTGAGGTATGGTGCAAGCATGCTGGCACATCAGGTCGCCCAAAATCTGACTGCGCGTGTGTGGCACTGGCACTGCCATCAGGACCCAAGATGATGGCACCAAAACCATGCATCTGCACTCAGGGAAGTGCCTGGGTGAGTGGGGGCTTGGGCTGGCATGCACTAGCATTGGCAAATGCTAGTACATGCCAGGGAAAGTTCACCATTGGGACAGCATGGGTGTTTTTCCACTGTCACTAGAAGTACCCATTAAGTACTCATTAATGGGTACAAAAATGCCATTTAGTACCCATTAATGGGTACTTAATGGGTACTTCTAGTGACAGTGGAAAAACACCCAAGTGTGAATTTCCCCAGGCTATGAAATTAGCAAACCTCTTGTCTTCATTACAGAAGCACAGTTGTCAAACGTTTTATTGGGTTTCTTCTGTATTGGAAGAAAAGAAACTAAGGGTAACCACAGACACAGTTTTTATTTATTTATTTATTTGCATTTTTACCTTGCCCTCTACCCCAGAGTCCTCAGGGCAGATGACAGCAATGGAAAACAAAATATAAAATGAACAAATTGTAAAAATAAGATATGTGAAGTAATAACTGGATTGTGTGTATGAGGAGATGTTTCCTTATTTCAATCAAAGGCCAGGGTACTTAAAACATTTTTTTTTCTGAATGCATTTACTGAAGGTGCCTGGCACACCTCAGTGGGAGAGTAGTTCACAATTTGGGTGCCACCAGTGAAAAGGCTGTGTCCCATGTCCCCAGCCCTTCAACTACTGAAGGAGTTGATACAACCAAGAGGACCTCCTCTACAGACCACTGGAAGTATTCTGAGAAAAAGCATATATATAAATACATATATAAATACATGCCAATACAGATCAGAGCATTTCTGCTAATCTAAATATAGTTCTATTAGGTGTTATTTCTTAAATATATCCATACATAGCTATCCCTCGTTTAATATGGTTTGATAGAAAACATTTTTTCTCTTACAGAGTTTGTAAAATGTGACTAATTCTATTTAAATGGAAACCTGGGCACTTTCAGTAATAGTTTGGCCTCAGCGGGACCACAGATGTCCGTGGTCGACGTGGCCCTTGCATTTGTGGTGCCACTGATTTATGCCACAGGATTGAGCTTCCGTGTGCCCCCAAGACCCACTGTTCCATAAATTGCGACTAATTGCATCATATGGTTTAGCACTTCACAATGGTCTGTGGGAAACCAAACCACTGTGTTATAAGAAGAATAACCATATATACATAATTATACGTGTGCTGCTTCTGTGTGAATAACCTATCCATGCTGTTTCTAGTTAAATGAGCCAGTTTAGTCTTGGGGTTAGAGTGTCAGACTGGTATCTGATGGTTTCCCAGTTTGATTCTGCACTCCTCCATGAAGCCAACTGGGTGACCTTGGGCTAGTCACAGCTCTCTTCTGAGCTCTCACAGCCCCACCTACCTCACAGGGTGTTCTGTTGTGGGGAGAAGAACAGAAGGTTTGTCAGACACTTTGGTTCTCTTTAAGGGTAAGAAAAGCGGGATATAAAAGCAAACTTTGTGGTGGTGAAACCAGGAAGGTATTCCCACTCACAGTCAGATTCCTGAGAAACGTTCCATCAGACACCTGAACTCCCCATCTTTTAAATATTCTATACATCAACTATAGAGTAAAAGAGGTTGACGCTTCATCACACCTGCAGCCCAGAGATAGAACTAGGGCCTTTCTGCTCTTACCTACTGTTGATCTGGATTAGTGGGTCAGGAATAAGCAGGCTCACTGACTTGGATCACATGATGACCTGGGCTGGATTGGTGCCATCTGCACTGATGGTGTTGATCTGGTCCATATCTCCCCATGGCCACAAAGCTTGCGTGAGCTTTGGGCTCCTGTGAGGCCTGTTGCCGAAATCCCCCACTGGTTCATCCAGTGCCCACAGGAGCAGATGGACGGGAGTGGGATGGCCACCATCTCCGCCGGCTTGGAGGAGGGTCATGGATCGGTGGGGCCAGTCTCCACCCAACCATGCCTCTGATAGTTCCTAGCTTGGATGCTTTTTGGCAAAAAAACATGCTCTGTTCTGGAACACAGAGACGTCCTGTTGGTTTAGAAAAGGTGGATAGAGAAAATTTCTTTTCTCTATCACACAATACTAGAACCAGGGGGCACTCTATGAAGCTGATGGGTAGGAGAGTCAGATCCAACAAAGGGAAGTATTTCTTCACCCAGAGGGTCATCGGTTTATGGAATTTGCTGCCAGAAGAGGTGGTGACAGCTACCAATCTAGATGGCTTTAAGGTAGGGTTAGACAAGTTTATGGACAACAGATGTATCAATTGCTACTAGAATGAATGCCTAGATGCATCCATCTCTGGATGTCAGTAGCAGCTACACAGCAGCTTGCACGGCAGCGTCTGCAAGAAATCAGATGGATATGTAGAAAAGGAACTTGAGGCGAGGGGAGAATTCATACAGGAGCATTAGGAAGAAGGATAGATAGCAATGAAGGCTCCTTGCCAGATGGCTAATAGGAAGACATTCATGTTCGAGAGATCTGAGCTGGAAACTGAGATTTGCTATTTTAAAAGATTACAGAAGTTATCTTTGGATTTGCCTGCTATATCTCTTGTATATATTAAGGGAGAAAGACTGAGGTTGTTTTCCTTCCTTCCTTCCTTCCTTCCTTCCTTCCTTCCTTCCTTCCTTCCTTCCTTCCTTCCTTCCTTCCTTCCTTCCTTCCTCCCTCCCTCCCTCATATGCCAGACTCATATCACCAGGTTTGATTCTACAGTCCTCCACGAAGCCAGCTGGGTAACCTTGGGCTAGTCACAGCTCTCTTCTGAGCTCTCACAGCCCCACCTACCTCACAGGGTGTCTGTTGTGTGGGGAGAAGAACAGAAAGTATGTCAGCCTCTTTGAGTCCCCTTAAAAGGGTGAGAAAAGCAGGGTATATAAGCTAACTCTTCTTCCCTCCCTTTCTCTTTGCGTTACTTTGGTGGGCGGCCTCCTCTGGGCACAATGCTCATGTAATATATTTAACAGCTATTAAAGTCATGTTAAACTGTACCACAGTTTCTGTCTGGTTTGTAATATGGAGCTAATGGCCTCTAATACTGCCAGTAGGAGTGGAAAAGCTGGCTTAGGTGACGTGTCAGATTTGTAGCCTCTCTCTGTCTGCTTCAGGTCTAAAGCAACCCAGCGACGGGTGAAAAAGGAGTCCTAGGAGCAAGGGCTCTTCTGGGGTCCCGGAAGATTTCTAGGGCTGGCAGATGGGTTGGAGAGGGGAAGAATTTCACAGGAAGTGTGTTAAGGGCCAATGCACTTGCTTCATCTAGTAGCTGTCATTCTGTATATATTGGAAATGTGCATGAGATGATGTTCCACTGATAGGGCCTGGGAGACCTTATGGCCTTTTTCAATTATCTGGTTTAGGGTTCCCTTTGTTGCTGTGAACTCGTGAGCCAGTTTGGTCTAGTGGTTAAGGAGCCAGACTCTTATCTGGAAATACTGGATTCAATTCTGCACTCCTCCAAAAAGTCAGCTGGGTGACGTTGGGCTAGACACAGCTCTCTTCTGAGCTCTCACAGCCCCACCTACCTCACGGGGTGTTCTGTTGTGGGGAGAAGCTTTGTCAGCCACTTTGAGTCCCCTTAAATGCGTGAAAAAAGCAGGCTAGAAAAGCCAACTCTTCTCCTCCTCCATGAAGCCAGCTGGGTGACCTTGGGCTAGTCACAGCTCACTTCTGAGCTCTCACAGCTCCACCTACCTCACAGGGTGTTCTGTTGTCAGCCGCTTTGAGTCCCCTAAAATGCGTGAAAAAAGCGGGGTAGAAAAGCCAACTCTTCTTCAAAAGCCCTCAAAGATCAGCATTGAAAACTCCCCACCTTTTCTGCATCCAAGGCAGCAGGCTTTGAAGCAGCTCACGTGCAAACCATGCTAAAGAAGAGCTCCAGAGGAGGAACGGCGGAGTAATTCCTCACAAAGCAAATAGCACAAAAAACACTGTGCTTTGCAGAGAAGTTTGGGGAAACGTGTAAAGATGGAAATTAGAATGCAAGCCAGCAATCCCTTCAAAGGGCTAATTTCCTCACGCCCCTCAATGCCCTTGGGAACTGATACCATTGTGCACCCATTGCTGCCTGTGGCTGTTTCAACAAGGCGGCTTCCGTTTGGTTATTAATTATGAGGCTGAAAAGAGCATTAATGGGAACCAGTTGAGGTTCTCTGTTCCTTGCCCTGGGAGCTCAAGATGACCAGCAGGAGAAGAATTCAACGCATTAGTCGGTTTATTCGTTCATTTCGAGGTTTGGGATTCATACATAGCTGCTGCTATTTCTGGGTGCCATTTATTTCAAAAAGAAAAACTCCCGGTTTCATGCCCCAACCTTGTTTATTTGCTTTTGTTTACCATTTTTACTTTTGAGGCGAGTTCCCATTACCACTTTAAAATGGTTTCAAAACGGTTTGGATCCTCGTCATTCCCACCCACCCCAATCAATTAAAATGGTTTCAAAACGGTTTGGATCCTCGTCATCCCCACTCCCAATGAGTTTCAGGGGTATTTTGACGATTATTTGGCTTAAAAACAGAATAAATAAACACTGGAATTTTCCAGTTTTTTTCTGCTTTTGCTTTTAAAACGTTTCTTCCTTAGTGCTGTGGGAACGCTAGAGTATTCCCCTATACAACAGACTGTTTCATTGTAACAATTCAGCCACTTCACACCTGATAACAATGTTTCCTTTCCCACTCACGCAAGCCTATAGATTGAAAAGAGGCAATCCTGCACAATTTTGGCTGTTTCCCTCCTTCCTTGATCTTTAAAAAGGGAAAGGGGTGAAGCTGCTGCAGGAACTAGGAGATGTGTGTATGTTTAAGTGTGTGTAGGCGGCGGCAGCAGCAGAGTAAGCCAGCCAGCCAGGGTGCTTTTTAGGGGGTGAAGCTGCTGCAGGAACTGGGAGATGTGCGTATGCTTTAGTGTGTGTGCACAGGTGGCGGTGGCAGCAGAGTCAGCCAGCCAGCCAGGTTGATTTTTTCAGGGTGAATCTGCTGCAGGAACTGGGAGATGTGTGTATGCTTTAGTGTGTGTGCGCAGGTGGTGGTGGCAGCAGAGTGAGCCAGCCAGCCAGGTTGCTTTTTTCAGGGTGAATCTGCTGCAGGAACTGGGAGATGTGTGTATGTTTAAGTGTGTGTGCGCAGGCAGCGGTGGCAGAGAGCAAACCAGCAAGGGTGCTTTTTTCGGAGGGGACCCCTGCTGGTGATGGTGGCTGTGGAGGTGGAGCAGGCGAACAGGGCTTGAGTTGCCACTGCCACTGTGCGCCCTGGGCAATGGGGAGAGAGAGGTGGAGAAAGGCTGAGGAGGGGAAAGAATTGCTTTCCTCCATCCGTTTTTGGAAACATTTTAAGTGTTTAAGAGTGGGGACACAAAATCGGGGTTGAATCCGATTGGCAGATGCTCCTTTGCTTCCTGTTAACGCACTTTACATATCCATGTAAATCCCAATGTAAATACCCATGTATATAGCACTTTATTCCTTGAATGGGAACTCGCCCTTGGAGTTTATTTACTTTTTTTCAGAGGCATTTACATCCTTGCCTCTCCCTCCCTCCCCCGGGGACATTATTTTGCTACTCTCTGTATTACAAGGACCTGGAGCCTTTTTGGACTTGGAGAAAACGTGAAGATGGAGGGAACTCCTACACAACCCATCTGCACTGTGTGGAATCATGTCTTAACCACAAACTATGGAGTGTGGGGGCAGGCCGGCATGGCTGCAGCTTTGCAGTGGCGTGCTGCGTCACCCGATCGCCGCAGCAACAGCTGACCGCGTGTGGCTGTTGCTGTAGTGAGGTGGATAGTGCCAGACTGCAGCATTCACACTTAACCCTGCTGCAAGGTAGGTTTTGTATGGGGCCAGCGTTCGCAGTGTGAACGCTGGCCTCTGTTCCTGATCTTAATTTATGCGCAAATTTCCTCTGTGTCTTTGCGTTTCCGTTGGAAATGGCAAGAACTAAAATTGCAAAGTCTTGTGGGTTAGGGAGTCATCTGGAGCTTTTCCTGTTCCTCCATT
The DNA here is from genome assembly GCA_023333525.1 of Aspidoscelis tigris stejnegeri. Classification (NCBI taxonomy): domain Eukaryota; kingdom Metazoa; phylum Chordata; class Lepidosauria; order Squamata; family Teiidae; genus Aspidoscelis; species Aspidoscelis tigris. Next base: position 106,034,499 of record JALMGA010000003.1, on the reverse strand, counting down.
TTCTAGGCGTTTTACCAGAGTTTGAGGCAAAGAATGCAAGGTGGGTTTTCATGCCATGCAGACTGGAGCCAAGAACATACGCAGAAGGCACAAATCAATAACTACCAAGCCCAGCAGCCAAACATTCCAAAAGGCGTGCTGCTTTGACTCACAGCCCCCCGGCAAAAAGTTGGGCTCATAGGATGGAGATCCATCCATCCATCCATCCATCCATCCATCCATCCATCCATCCATCCATCCATCCATGACAAAGAGGTGCGTCTTCACTGCCTTCCTAAATGTGTACAGTGAAGGTGATAGACGCGCCTCAAGGGGGCGACTACTCCATAGCCTAGGGGCCATCACTGAGAAGGCCCTCTCCTGGGTGCCCACTCCTTTTGCTCCCCTCCAGATCTTAAGGCACGGGCAGGTTGATATGGAAGTAGACGTTCCTTCAGATGTTTGAGTCCCAAGTCATTTGAGGCCTTATAAGTTAACATCATTAGCCAGTGTCACTGGGACCAGCTGGAAGCTTACAGTATCATCCAGTACATGCCAGTTCATGACTTATCTCCAGCCCTCTGGATGCCTGGAAACACCCTCCCCCTTATCTGACCTGAGTTCTGTCCAGGGCAATTTGAAACACAGGTCTGATCCAGCAGACCATTTCCTCTGTTCTTACAGAAGGAGCAGTAAGGGAGGAGCAGCAGAAAGATGTTCCTGCCCGTGCTGCGGTAGTTTGCCAGCTTTTCTGAGGTTCAGCATTGCAATACTACTGATAACACATAATGCGACAAGAATACAACTGGCAGCCATAAAGCCTCTGCAAGAGCTGCAAAGAAAGATTGGGAGGGGGTTCAGCCTGCAGTGTCGCTCGTTGGCTGCCACTGTGTTCTGATCTTCTGCTCCTCCCTTCCTCATCTTATGGTTTTATTCTTGCATGAGCCCAACTTTAAGAGCATAAGAGGAGCCCTGCTGGGTGAGGCCACGGCCCATCTAGTCCAGCATCCTATCTCACATGGTGCCCATCAATGGCTCCTGGGCATCTCAAGCCAAAGCAAAGGCAAAGCCTCCAGCTGCAGCAGTTGTAAGTCAGCCATGGAAAGCACGTGGACCACTGCTTTGCTATCCACTGCTGGGAGCCTGAGGCAATTTCTGGAGAGTTGCCGTGGCTCTCCAGGTCTGTCTAGAGAGCAGACTGGTGTTCACTAAAAGGTGAGTGTGAACAGGCCCCTAATCAAAGATGGGCTGCCCCAGTCTTCACTAGCTGTGGACAAGTAAAAATTGGACAAGCTAGTGAGCTCCTGGTCAGCAGCTTTTGTGCTCTCTTCTGGGGGTGAAGCTGTGGGTGGATGTGGTGTTGCTGCTGCGTCATCCCACATGTCCCAGTCACCATGGCAATGTCTGAGTTGGCCACCAGGTGTCGCTGCAGCCATTGCCATGACAAGCCAACCAGCCAGAGCCTGGTCATCCACACTTCCAAGTGCTGGTAGTCCAATCTTGGGACTCCACCATCGCTTGAAGTGTGGATGGCCTCATCCATGCCCGATCTTCACCTCACTGGAATGTTATTATATCCTTTCATCAAGTGAAGGGCAAATAGGGCCTTGGATAATGCCAAAAGAAAACAGCTTGTCACTTTGCTGATGTGTTCTCTCACTCTGAAAGTGAACTGAAGCTGGATTCAACCTTCGGTGTACCTGGGCCTTAAGTTACAGTCTAAAACTATTATTCGGCTCACATGAACAAACACCCTTGGTGCGCGCGCATGCTTTCCCGCCTCTTTGTGATCTTTTGACACGTGTTTAAAATTTCCTCATAAAATCTAATGACTCACCTTGTGTGTCACATAATTCTTTGGAACTGTGGTGGGAGGTGAGGGAGAGGAGGCGGAGAAGAAAGCAATTGCTATTGCTGAAAATTCGTTAAGTGAAAAATTCACATAGTTTAGCTTCAGAAATGGTTGTTTGAGCATTGCTGCCATCTTCTGGCCAATAAGGTTCCTGCATGTATTTAGGAATGTACCTGTTAAGGACCAAGGAGTTCATGCCAGCATCCCAAAGTAACCATGATGCAGTTTTCTTGGTGGATACAGAAATAGTTTGCCTTTATTCTCTTTCAGCATTGAACCCAAGATCCTCTGCTTTCCATGCAGTGGGTGCATCTAAGCTAGGCTGGTGGACCACCCAGAAGCCCCAATGCAACCCCAGTCCACCAAGGGAACTTGCCACAAGGGAACTTAAGTTCCAAGGGAGGTAAGTTCCAAGTAAGTTCCAAGGGAGGTAAGTTCCAAGGGAAGTTACCTCCCAGGGAAATGCCACATCAGCATGGGAAGAAGCGATGTTAAGAGCCTATGGTATAAAAATGGCACAATACTTCTTCCAATGGGAGACTGTTTGAAAGCCTTCTCCATGGTGGCCACCACCAAGTGGCTGATCCAGGTCTTACAGGGCTGAGGATTTTGGTGTCATCTCACAAGCTTCCAGGGAGTGGCCCAAGAAGTGGCCCACTTCTAGGTATACAGTTAAGTAACCCCAGATGGCAGTTTAAGAGGTTGGAAACTTTCGTGCCCAGCCTCCAAAGCTGGGCCAGGATGGACTGTCTGCAATGTAGACCATCCTTGGCATCGGCTGTAGGCCACTGCTCCATTCTTAACCCAGAGAGCTCAATCTGGTTTTTACTGCTCCACAGCTATCGACAATCAGCATGACTCTGGGGTGTTCTGGAATGGGGGCAGCATTGCGGTGTGCGGATGCTCAGACCCAGAAGGTCCCAGGTTGCCGTGATCACCCAAATCCAAAGAGGCCCATGGTTTTGGAGTTCTCTCTTGATCAGGGAAGGGCTTTCCAATACAAAAAGAGGGATTGCATTGCCAAAACATACACAAACACACTCACACAAGTTAGGGCCAATAGTGGCTTCAGCAGTGAGCCCCGGACGGCACTGTGGTATAAATGCAGTTAAATTCCATTTGAACAAGGGACCTTTCTACACTCGGCCTTATTTTGGACTAGATCTTGGGACAGGAGTCTGTTGTCTGTCCGCTAATGCAACCTGTGGCAGGCCCCAATTCCAAGATGTAGCCCAGAATAAAGCCAAGTGTGGAAAGGCCCTAGGTCTGCTCCAGTACGCAAACGCTAGAGGAGATTATGCTCAGGTAACAAAGGACACGATTGCTGTGCACACAAACAGCCACAAGCTTGTTGCACTTACCAGGGTTGCATCCACCAGTAGTATGTGGCACCGGGAGCAGGTGACAGCTTCCCATACCAGGCCATGCCAATTCATTACTGTCTGAAACCGTCTGTGAGCTGGCAACCCACCCTCCCATCTGATCTGAATTTCTAGTTCAAAGGGTCAGCTGCCAGACAATGGTGCAGCCCTTTTGCTACTTGCAAACCTATGCAGCTGTTCCCCATTGAAGGATATAACACCAAGGCCTCATCCAGATGGGAGATACATAGCGCAATTATGCCCGGGCTATTGTGGGATACAATACTAAATAAGCCATGTTTAAATCTAGTTCTGAAGCCTTTGTACTAACATACATGCATTTACTGAATTCATGTTCTTTTGGTTGTTTTGCTTTCTATCAACTTTGCTAAGGAACATAGGAGTATTACTCCCAAAAAGGGAGTTTTCCAAACTCTGATTTGTTGCATATATGCACATTAATAGAATGCATTTCCAGATAAATAAAAGAAGAAGAAAATTCTGTCAAAAATCTCCTTGCCCAGTTCCGGATCACAATGAGCTACCAATGGGGACCGCTGACATAATTAACAAGATTCCTTTGTTGGAGTCCAAAAACGTGCTTCTCCTCAGCTGTATCAAGTTACCTAGAACAGATGCCTTAAAACGATCCTCTGGCTATCTTCACCTCTGAAGACTTGTTATATTTATTAGGACAGGGAGAGCAAAATTATTATAGGTGGTACCCTATGGAAGAGTATAGTAGTAATAAAACTGTGATATGGTCATATGACACCTAAACCAGTCCTATCATTAGACAAAGTCCAGACAAGGAAAGGTTTGAGGGATTTTGAGTTGAAATTCTCGTACTCTTTAATTTCAGCAGCAAAAAATAATTTTCCAGTACTGGGCAAAGCGATGTAGTTGAGCTCGCGATAAGACTGGCAGAGAGATTGGATGTAGGGGCAGCCAGCGAGTGTGTGTTTGTGGAGGGCCTGCAGGTGACGGTTATTCCCCTGTTCTCTGTCTAGAAAGTTTGTTTGCTGGCTACTGGTTGGATTCTCTAGATGGGTCACACAGCTAAGGTAAGTTAGCTTACTGCTGTGAACCTTAGGGTGGATGCCAGCCCATCAGGAGGGCTTACTGGCAGTTTCATTTCAGCTTCTGTATAAGGCAGGAAAGAGGACAGTTTTCTTTGCACCTAATGCAGTAAAATGTCTTCAGTAAAACTATTTTAAACCAAATGAAACCAACCTGTTTATTTTGACTACAATAAAAAGGATCAAACAGCGACATGCAAGGCTATCTAATGGTAAATGTATTCAAAGAACAGGAAAATGCAGAGATATGCATACCAAACATATTCCCCTAACAGAAATTTCTAAGTGACTAATGTTCTTGGCGAACATTCTGATGGAAGATAATAAGTGATGGTATAGAACTGAATTTAACGTAACACATAATGCAAAGGGGAGTTTCAGTTTCAAGACCAGGTGGATAAATATTATTCTATAGCTGGGACAGATAGGCCCAAGGTACGTTCCTTCTTCAGGGCCTTTGACATCCAAAGAAAGATTTAAAAGATGTATAACCCGCCCACCCCCCAAATAATCACAATATTCAACACAAACTGTACAAAAAATGTGGGGCCAAATTAACGCAATCAAAATGCACACTGTCTATCAGTGAAGTACAGAACTTTTTCTCAGGAAATCTCACAAACTTTCAATGTATTCTGTCTAGTCCCAAGTCATTTATCCACCTATATTTTGCTTAGAATTCTTTTATCAGACATGTGTGGCAAATCAAATAGCCTAATCCTAAAACAGGTTCTATCTGTGTCTGCCCCACCATTAATTACTTGAATATAGGGACTTGGAAGAGTAGTTTGTATATTGCTGTCTGACCTTTTGCTCTTCCGGTTGTGGCACCATCAGGTCAAAACTATGATCCTGGTTTTGTTGACTGCAGGTAAGGGCTGTTGCCATTTTTACTACTTTGGTCTGTTATCACTAGACATCAGGCCCTAAAATAGCCTTATGTTCTGGAAGGACAGCTGCCACTTTAATCAAAGGAAACTGATGAGAGATGAAGCCCCAAGCTGCCTGCAGGGTACTAGATTGTGAAGGCTGATCTAGAACATGCCCCATGCAAAGCTATGCTTGTCACCAGATGTTCTAGACTGAGAAGCTGCCACATTTGCCAAAGGAAACTAATGAGAGACGGAATCCCAAACTACCTACAGGGTTCCAGATTGTGAAGGCTGGTCTAGAACATGCTCTGTGCCTGACTGCTGCTGCAGCTGCCCACTACTACGCATTCATTTTCATTCGTTTGTTCATTTCTTCCTTCCACACTTGTCTCCAGATGTTCTAGACTGATAGCTCTGATTAGATCCTACCTGAAGAGAAGAGTGCCTCCCGTGGTGGAGGGAAACAAAGGCTAAAAACACATGCAAGAGAAAGAACGGAAAGGAAAGGAGCTATTCAACTAGGATGGTGTCAATATTCTCTTGGGAAAGGTCAGGATCCAACATATTTTGTGAATCCATGTGAGCCTGCGAGAGGGTAGCACTTTTCACCAAACTCTGTGTCCAGGCATTGCCGCAGGGCTGAAACTTTGGGAGCCCCGCGGTCCCATGCCTCTGGCATCGGCTGAATTTGAAATGTTTGCCTTTGTGCGCGTACATATGTTCTAGAAGCTGGCTCTTTCGGAGGAACTTGTGCCCGCAGATTGTGCAGCTGATCTTTCTCTTCCTCGAAAAGGAAAAGTTGCAGTTCAACTCAACAGGCTCCGAGTCTTTAGAAACAAGGGACAGCTGGCTGATGGGTAAAGGTTCTAGGCCACTGTGCGTTGCAAGCTCCGAATGGCGTTCATCCTTCCGAGGAAAGGAGCCAACGCGGTGACCTTCGGCTACGTCGTGGTTTTCGTTGAGAGGCTGCAGTTGGCTGAGGCCGCTGCTTTCCAGAATTGAAGTCGGGACTCCAAACGGCAGCGACCCCGATACGTGAGTAAACAGGTGCTCGCGCAAATTACTTCGGGACTCAAAATGCTCCCCGCAGTACTGACATAAATGGACTTTGAGGTTAGTTTTAGAGAAGGCTGGGGTACTGACCTCCGGCGAGGAGGACATCAGGCTCTGAGATGTTACAGTTTCTCGGTCACCCTTCTCCTGTTTAACAGTTACTGGTGGGTTCGTAGCCTCCTCTGATGACTTCCCAGCTGCCTGGACCGAAGGATGGGATATCTGCTGGTCCAAGGAGCCATCATCGAGGCCAATAGCCAAGGACAGCTGAAGCTGAGGGTGATCGCTCTGGTTTGCAGCTCTGCTGCCAAGATTGGTTAAGCTTTCTTTGGACTGCAGGCTTTCCTTGACAGATTTGTGCGTCGTGGAGATCTGGATCCCATACAGGTTTGAGGACTGCACCGATTCAGAAGCAAGCATCTGATTCATTTCAATGGCCAGGCGAGAAAGATAGTCGGCATGGAGGAAACGGATGCCTTCCTCCAGACGGGTATGGTTCACCATCTGCTTCGGGCCTTTCCCAGTGTACATGATATGCAACAAGTAACTGAAGATGTCCGGCTGGATATCTGTTGGCTGAATCTTTATGCAGTCGCTGCTTGAAACAAAGATGAGAACTCAGTAAGCACATCACAATGCTACCTCGTGCATGTTATGATGAAGAAGACACATGCCACATAGACCACAAAACCAAATAAATATTCTGTGGCACCTTGAAAACACCTCCATTGATCACGACACAGGTTTCAATGCAGCACAGGGCCCTGGACAAGATATAAGGAGCAGGGATGTGCAAAACACCATTTAGAAAGTTTTGTAAAACGTCCAGTCAGCATCGGCCCTCTACGTGGAGACTACAAAATCCTTAGGAGGTAGGTGAGGGCCTTACCTTAGCTCACCGTCTTCTGCTTCCTCCCCTTCTGATCTTATTAGAAACTGAGCAAAGCAGTGTTCTGTAATAACACAAAATGGCATCACTGTGGGCAAGATGTTTTCTGGGGCTTACTGGAGCTTCCCCTAGCCCCTGCCAGATCACTAAATACTAAAAAACTATAAATAAAAGCCCCTCCCCAAAGGTTAAATAATCATACATAATGAAATACATACATGGTTATTTACACTTGCTGACAGGGCTCCTGGAAGGCCCCAAAGCTAAGAATGTATGTTATGATGTGGGAACATTGAGTCTCAGCCATCCAGAAGAAGAAGAAGAGTTGGCTTTTCTAACCCACTTTTCTCACCCACTTATGGGGACTCAAAGCAGCTGGCAAACCTTCTGTTCTTCTCCCCACAAAAGAACACCCTGCGAGGTAGGTGGAGCTGTGAGAGCTCAGAAGAGAGCTGTGGCTAGCCCAGGGTCACCCAGCTGGCTTCATGTAGGAGTGCGGAATCAAACCCGGTGTTCCCAGATAGAGTCCGGCTCCCTAACTAACAGACCAAACTGTCTCACAAAGGCTCTGGAAAGGCTGGGAGGGAAAACACGTGAGCAGGTGTGCTAGGTAAAAGCCCTGACTTAGGCTACAGCCAAGCGTCCCTTCCTTATTCCACTATAGTTGAAATTCCAGAATAAAGCATGAATATTCTGTATTATCCAAGCTTTATTCTGGAACATCCAAATGTAGTGGAATAAGTAAGGTATGTCTGGATGCAGCCGCAGGTTCTAGAGGGGTTTGCTATGGTTTTTCCCATGTAGAAGGGCAGCACTGTTCTGAATGGTTTACAAAACATTTGGAATGGTGTTTTGCACACTTCTAACATGAAGTGCTATTGAAATTTCATGGTACATACGCAAAGTAAAAGCAACCAAGCCATATAAAACTTCATTAAGAACAGTGGGTGAAAAGAAAAACAACAAACACTCCCACTGGGAAGGAAGGCCTGGGTGAAAATTCAAAGCATATCACTGTACTTTCCACCATATAAGGTACACAGGCATAAAAGATGCACTTAGAATCTTGCAAGGATCAGACAGCAAAAATAAAATGAAAACAGGACATGACATGATTTTAGAAGATTTTTTGTTGTTGAAAAAAATGAAGTATGAGAAGCCAAAGTCCTAACAAACGAGATCTGAGAAAATCCTGTATACAGAATTCGGTTGTACAGTCACTGCAGGCAGCTCTGCGCCAAAAAAAAGTTTCATTTTTTTGGGGGAAAAGAGCTGAACGCAGAGGTGAATAAACACCCATGCAGGATCTTAAGCTAGAAAAAGAGAAAGGAATGTGTCTTTTTAAATCCAAATTCTTGATAATTAGGAGAACTTTTTCCCCCACACCAGGAGAGCTGAGCAGGCGGTAGTCACATATTTTAGTAATCTGAATATCAGAAATTCAGTGGCTATTTTGGAGCACCTGGGGAGTCATTCTTCAAGGCTGGCATTGCCTTACCTTGTCTGGTGAATGAATATCATCTTAAAATAGTTTGAAAACGCTGCCAGGACTGCACGGTGAGCTTTAAAGTAGACGTCCCCAATGGCCACGGTGCAGTCACAGAGGAAGCCAAACTCGCGTTGCATGTTCAGTTGTTGCAAGAGGATCAGACTGTGGCTGGCGGTATCCATTGTGTTCCTACAGGGCAAAAGAAGGTCCCTTAGAGCAAGGATGTGGGGAGCACAGGTTGGTGAGGTCTCCTCCTTCGTTCTGGACAAGGTCCTCCAGAGCAGTTAACCCAAACCAGGTGCAAGACACACAAAACAAACAGATGCCTCTGAGAAGGCAAGGAAATATGTTTTCATGCACCCTTAGCCCACAAAACCATTTCTAGTTATCTCAGGTCCATTCTGCACTGGGATTTACTCTGGATTATATTGCAGAATAGGGGCCTGCAGTCCACATGGGGCCAGTCCTACTCTGCACAAGCATGCAAACAGCAGGCCCCTATTGCAGGATATAATGTGAAATAAAGGCCATCACAGAAAAGGCCTCAGGTTTCCTGATTTCAACAGCTCAGTAAGGTGAACAAAATCCGTCTGTTGTTTCAACTGTTAATCAATCAGAAGGCCTTACGAACCATGCAGTTTTCCTCTTTCATCCCTTCTAGTTTCTGCTTCTTTCAAGTACAGTCAGACCCCTATATCCACTGATTCGGTAACCACAGTTTCGGTTTGCCACGGTTACTGTATAAGCCCACCCCCACCCCCTGTGGGCACCATAAAGGAAAAGCACCCAAACTGGAAGGCCTATTTCAGCCTCTGTAGAGCACTGGAATAGGTGCATGATGCCACCTAGGCCCATCTTAAAATATAAGGGGATGCATTGGGGGGGGGGGGGCGGGCGGTGGCATTGCACACTTATTCCATTGCTCTCCGGAGGCCAAAATAGGCCTTCTGGTGGCGGGAAAAGCACTTCCAGTTTGGGGTTGCGTGACCCCAGAACTAGAAGGCCTTTTCATAGTTATCCATGATTTTGGGTAACCAAGGCAGGAGCCAGAACGTTTCCCCAGCAGATATGGGGGTCCAACTGTATGTTCATTTCAGGGTAGAGAAGAGCCAGAGTGTTGCTGTGAAACATCTATTCTACCTGCAGAAACTCTAAAAGGTTCCATTTCTGGCACATGCATGCACCCTCTTGAAGAACACTTGAGATTTCAGAGAGCAGATACAGGCCAGGGCTGACAGTACTATACCAAACTAGTTTGGAAAATCTACTTTGAACTACAGCCACTATGAACATTTTGACAAAGATCATGGGAGTTGTAGTTCCCAAAGAAGAACTCTGCCAAAAAGCCCTGTTAGCACCAAAGGCCCCTGAGGCTTGATCCACAGCACAGCAGGATCTAGGCCCTGGTGTGGAGCACCTGTCCTAGAAGCATGGGCCACACACAGACCACACCATGGGCCACCCAGATTCTCATGGGATTGCTGTCTGGCAGAATCCTGCTTGCGGCAGCCAAAGATGTGATGAATCTCATTGCCATGCGCTAGAACTGCATCTACAGCATTTTTGGTCCCTGGCAGCGATTCCCCTGCATCAGACTTGAGCCAGATCCTGGCTGCCACACAACACATCCAAATGACAGCTAGGAGTCAAAATTCTCCCAGGAGAGTATCTCAAAGTGCTTCCTGAATCCGCTTCCCAGTAGGTTGCTTTGTCAGGGGTCCAAAGGAAGGGGACCCATTCATCCATCGAGGCCTCTAAGAAGAGCCCACCAGGCAAAGGGTCCCTTTGTGCCTCAGTTTAAAGCAGCATCACTCTATAAAACAATAGCAAAGATATAACAGGCAAGGAAGATAGTCTACTCTCATTGATGCCAGAGCTATTTCGTAATACCTGGAATAATTTCAGAACTAATATTTCAATCAACTCTGGAGCTAACATTTTGATTTTTAAAATAAAATTTAATCAATACGATTCTTCACATGAATATCACAAATGAGTTGTAAACATGAGAAAAGACCAACAATAACCAACTCTCTTCCTTGTAACCTCCAGGTGGTAACAGCTACCAGCCGAGATGGCTTTGAGGAAGGGTTAGACAAATTTATGGATGGCAGACATATCAATGGCTACTAGAATGGATGCCTAAGTACATCTTTCAGGCTGGTACGGGGGGGGGGGGAGCAGGACACATCTAAGGCCATTTGCTGGGATTCAAGAGCAGGAATATGTTCGTCCTTGTCTCTGCTTGAGATGCCCATGAGCATTTGGTGGGCCACTGTGTGCAACGGGATGCTGGACTAGATGGGCTGTGGCCTGATCCAGCAGAATGGTTTGACCCCAACTGATGTGAGTCCAGCGGTAACTGAAGCTCCTCACGCCCCATTTTAGGGCAGAGAAAAGGTGGAGGCCAAACTCTGGCCTTTTTTCCGTCCTTCCCCAACACCACAGCCCGCAGCAGGCCCAACAGATGGGTCTCCAAGCAGCAAGAGTTCAACGACCTATGGAGGGCCACTGTGTCCGCAGGCACCAACATCTAGGCTGTGGTCACACCTAAGGCTTAATCCAGGTTCAGTCCACTTTCAGGGCGAGAGGATACATCAGCAAAGTGGCAAGGGCTGTGGTCACACTTCAGGCTTAATCCAGCTTCGGTCCACTTTCAGAGTGAGAGAATACAGCAGTGGCAAGGGCCGTGGTCACACTTCAGACTTAATCCAGCTTCGGTTCACTTTCAGAGCGAGGGAATACAGCAGCAAAGCGCCAGAGTGTTTTCTTTCAGGCTTAAATAACTCAGATAATTCACCTTTGGGATAGATAACGTGGAAAGAAAATGGCTGGTTACTTGGCCGACGTGTCTTCCCGCTCTGAAGGTGGACGAAGGCCGGACTAAGCGTTGACCACACAGCCCTAGAGGCGGCCTCCTTTCTCCAGCCACTGAGGCGAGGCGGGAGCGCACAAGACGCGTCCATCACCAGATGAAGCCCCCCCCCCCAAAAAAACCCCACCGTACAGACAGGCTGCGTGTGCCTCGCTCCCATTCAGGGCGTATGTGTGTGTGGGGGGGGAGGGGTCCTCGAGGCTCTCCGCCCGCCAGCTGCATCCTGGATATCCAAACGACCCTCCCCAGAATTCCCGAAGCGCGCGTGCGCGCAAGGGCCCCCCCTCAGCCTACCCAACTCCGGCGGGCGGGCCTGGCAGGCGGCGGAGATGCGACCAAGCGACACGGGGGGGGGGGGGGGGGGAGGGAGGAGAACGAAGGACAAAGCCTCAAGGCAGCGGAGCGCCCCCCACCTCCCACCCCAAATGGTACCCCCCTACCTGCTACCCGCCACAACGCCTGCGCGCCCGCCGACCGGCCAGGATGGGATGAGGCCGGGCGCGCCAAGCAGGCACCTAGCGCCACTAGAGCCGCCTTACCCGAGGCCGGGCCAGGCGGACGAGTGGGCCTCCAGTCAACGCCTGGAACGAACGAACGAACGCGTAGCGGTGGTTGGCAGCAGCAGCAGCCAGGCCCAGGAGGAAGAGAGGCAGGGCCGGACTCAGCCCATCCCAGCCAGCCAGCCAGCAGGCGCGCGTCCTCGCTCGCTCGCTCGCTCGCGCAACTGGCCGCTGTCGTCGACGGCTCTCACGCGGCGGCCCCGAGCGCGGGAGCGCGCTTCTCAGCTCTGTGTGCGCGTGCGCGAGAGAGGCTTGCCTTGGCCAGTGGTATCGGGAGTCCGCTGGGGGGGCGGGGAGAGGGGGAGAAAATGGCGCAGCAGCAGCAAAGAGCAGGCAAGCCCCCAGGAAGGAGGTTCTTTGGAGGAGAGAAATCCGCGACGATCGCGGGCGCCGTGCAGACTCTTTTCTTCTGCCCACCGGTGTTTAAAAGAGGCGCTTCGCTCGTTGTAGCTCGGCAGGGAGCCGGTTGGGTCTAGTGGTTAGGGAGCCGGACTCTTATCTGGGAATACTGGGTTCGATTCTGCACTCCCCCATGAAGCCAGCTGGGTGACCTTGGGCGAGTCACAGCTCTCTTATGAGCTCTCACAGCCCCACCTACCTCACAGGGTGCCTGTTGTGGGGAGAAGAACAGAAGGTTTGTCAGCCACTGTGAGTCCCCTTAAATGGGGGAGAAACGCGGGGCAGAAAAGGAGGGAGGGAAGTCGCTTTCCCGCAGGGATGATGCACAGTTTGGGGCCCAAAATTGTATTTCAGGAGATGCCTGGCTGCAGGACTGGTTCCTGGCCTTGATTTTGGACAGTTTGGTCTAGTGGTTAGGGAGCCGGAATCTTATCTTGGTATACCAGGTTCGATTCCACCTTCCCCCATGAAGCCATCTGGGTGACCTTGGGCTAGTCACAGCTCTCCTATGAGCTGCTTTGAGGCCCCTTCAATGGGTGAGAAAAGCAGGGTAGAAAAGACAACTCTTCTTCTTCTTCGGTTTCACCTTAACTGGGTGACCTTGGGCGAGTCACAGCTCTCTTCTGAGCTCTCACAACCCCACCTACTTCACAGGGTGTCTGTTGTGGGGAGAAGAACAGAAAGTTTGTCAGCTGCTTTGAGGCCCCTTCAATGGGTGAGAAAAGCAGGGTAGAAAAGCCAACTCTTCTTCTTCTTCTTCTTCTTCTTCTTCTTCGGTTTCACCTTAACTGCCCCTGCCATGTCTTCCACGTCTCAGATGGTGCCCAGGATTCATTCAGCTCACAGGGTCATCTAGGGCCAATCATTTCTCCTCTGCCTAACTGACCTCCCTGTAGTGGAAAAGAACCATTATTTGGGGGAAAGGTAGGCCTGAAATGCAGATGCACTTCAAAAGGCTGCCCTTTGAAAAGTTTCTACAATGGCTATTAGCTGATACTGAAACCCACTGTCTTAATTTCAGAGTAATAAATGACTGTGTTTGTGTTCTTTTCCCCAGAATAGCATCCAAAACAAAAAAGATTCAGAATTCCAGAAATATTCCCACTCAGGCAAGCTCAAGGCAATAAAGCAAATTTGTGCATCAAATGTACAATGGTGGATTAAAATTAATAATGTTACACTGAATTCATCTCTAAATGTAAATTTTAGTCCCAATATTAAAATTAAAAACAAGATCAGTGGGCCCAGTTGTTATGGACTAGGGATGTGTATGAATATTTATAGGCATTTGAAATCCGATCAAATGTGCTGGATTTCGACATTCGAACTCAAATAGAATGTCCCAAAATTAGAATGTAAACATTTGAATCAAATTTTGAACTTTGGATCTATTTGTTCAAATTATCTGGACATTTGTATGTATATGGATTCATACAAGATGCGTAGTTGAAGATCCACATCTTTTCCGCATCTGTCTGCATTTGTATGGATCCGTACAGGACAAAAACAGGTTGCATATGGGATAACTATGGGATGCATACAGAACTGTACAGATGCATACGGATGTGGGGAAGATGCATATATCCACATACAAATGTTGTTGACATTTGTATGTGCAGATTCAAATAGAAAATTCAAACTAATAGATTTGAATTTGGTAACATGAATAGAATTTTTGGGTATTCAGTTTGAACAGAACGTCGAAAAAAATTAGTGTACATACCTATTCCGGTCTCACTAATTCATATCTAGGGCAGATAAGTGCAGAAAGGACTTCGATCTCCTTGCAGTCCAAGGGATTCTTAAAAGTTTTCTCAGTACAAAATTAAAGACATAGAGGCTGTTCACAGTTTGCTTTATTCTGGAATATATCCCAGAATAGAGGCCTGCTGTCCACATGTTAGTGCAGGCTACAGTAGGGTCCAACTGAGGCCTGCCAGAGTCTGCATTGGCATGTGGACCACAGGTTCGTATCCTGAGATATATTTCAGAATATGGCCAGGCGCAAACAGGCTCATACATACAACCCACTTCAGCCTACAAGTGAGACCAGACAGGTTTGAGGGTAATCTTGTGAAAGGGAAGGGGAAAAAAGGTGCCCACATGCAGAAATCTAGCACGTTCGAGGAAACGGCTCCAAACTTCAACCTGGGAAGTTTGTTCTGGAGATGCTGCTGCCAGTCACGGGAAAATTCAGATGTGAGGGGATTTAAGTGCACCTGGATGTAAGACTGTCCAGGAAAAGTTTTAGCACTTCGTTTTTCCACTGGTGGGAATTTAATTCAAATCCACCAATTGCAGACAAGGAGAAATTGACATATTAGGACACGTAATGAAAGCATGAAGTGACAACACTTAATGTATTTGACACTTAGTGTTACAGGAAACACCTGGAGAGGAAGAAACACTTTTTAGATCAAGCACCCTCGTGCTAAGCTCAGGAAGGCTTCAGGGCTGACATGTTCTGGGGCAGTTGAAGATGCACCTGGGGAGGCCATCTGTTGATACCCCCCTCTGTGCCTGATCTTAGGCTGTGGTCGCAATGAAGGTTGAATCCAATTTCAATCCACTTTCAGAGTGAGACAATGCATCAGCAAAGTGACAAGCTGTTTTCTTGAAGTATACTGTATCAAATTATGCATGGAATAGAAAAAGTGGATAGAGAAAATTACTTTGCTCTATCACACAACACTAGAACCAGGCGCATCTATGAAGCTGATGGGTAGGAGAGTTGGATCAGAAAAGGGGAAGTATTTCTTTACCCAGAGGGTCACTGGTCTATAGAATTTGCTGATAGAGGAGGTAGTGACAGCTACCAGTCTAGATGGCTTTAAGGAAGGGTTAGACAAATTTATGGAAGACAGACATATCAATGGCTACTAGAATGAATGCCTAGGTGCATCTTTCAGGCTCGGGGCGGGGGGGAAGTGGGGTGCTTCTAAGGCCATTTGCTGGTATTCTAGAGCAGGAATAGGTTTGTTCTTGTCTCTGCTTGAGATGCCCATGAGCATTTGGTGGTCCACTGTGTGTGACGGGATGCTGGACTAGATGGGCTGTGGCCTGATCCAGCAGGGCAACTCTTATATTCCTTCAGTGTTAAATAACTCAGAAAATTCACATTTGGGATAGATAATGTGGAAGGAAAATGACTAGTCACTTTGCTGACATGTTCTCTCACTCTGAAGGTGGACTGAAGCTGGATTAAACCTTAGGTTGACCACAGCCTAAGTACAAACACAGGCCCTTGTCTGTCTGGTCTATTCTGGAGCAGCACAGAATGACAAAACCCATCCTCCATCTGCGCCCTGCTTCCCCTTGTCCAATGATCTCTATCCAAAACATCACCAGGGTTTTTCATTGGCCCATCTGAATGGTCTTCCATCTGCAATTATGCGAGTAGGATTTGCCAGTGTTACCCACTCAGACTAGCTATAGCTTTGGATCCAGTGAATTAAACACCATTTGTTTTACTCCATCTCTTGGAAATCCACCAGCCAGATTAAAGGATTTTTGTATCCTTTTTTTCTTCTAGCCCCTGACCAATGACTCTTCTTGCTGAAGCAGGCGATGGCTGGTATCCAGTAACATGCAAAAAGAATAATATGATAGAAGTATATTGCATAATGTAAAAGCATGTAAGTGCTTAGCAATAACTGCCAAAGACATGTGGCCTCTTTATGGAGAAATGCTGAGTTTTGGCGTGGGTTTGTTACATTATTTATTTATTTAATTTTATTTCTGTCTCATCCCATACCTGGTGGTGCACAATAAAATCACTACAAATAGATGAAATTAATTAGCAAAAAGAATAACTGTGCCTTGCACTGTTATGTGTGCGCTCACAAGTAGAAATGGATGCACCAGAACCAGGGAGCATCTATGAAGCTGATGGGTAGGAGAGTCGGATCAGACAAGGAGAAGTATTTCTTCACCCAGAGGGTCATCAATCTATGGAATTTGCTGCCAGGAGAGGTGGTAGCAGCAACCAGCCTAGATGGCTTTAAGGAAGGGTTAGACAAATTTATGGGTGACAGATCTATCAATGGCTACTAGAGTGGATGCCTGAGTACATCTTTCTGGCAGGAGGGACAGGCAGGGTGCTTCTAAGGCCATTTGCTGGGATTTGAGAGCAGGAGGTTTGCCCTTGTCTCTGCTTGAGATGCCCATGGGCAATTGGTGGGCCACTGTATGCAACGGGATGCTGGTCTAGATGGGCTATGGCCTGATCCAGCAGGGCTCCTCTTATGTTCTTATGTACCCTAAATGTTTGTTTTTCTTTTAGTTTACACTGTTGGATATTACAAGGAAGAGCATGCAGAGGAAGGGGGAGAAACAGATTATTTCTGCCGTCACAGAAAAAGACAAACAACGCAGTCCTCTCTCTGTTATTGTGCAGTGGAGTCTGTTCCCAGCCAAGCCTACTTTTAAAGATTTAGTAGAAAAAGTGGATTTTGCAGAAGGGTTTGGAAGAGAGGAAGATCAGTCAGGGGTGTTGGGAACAGTTTCTAAGCACAGCAGAGGGTTAGATATATGGAATTGGACAAGTTCCTTGTTGGACTACAACTCCCATGATCCTTGGCTAAAGAACATAGCAGTTGTTTTTTTAAAAAAATACACTCCTAAACTCTGCAGAAGCAAGGTACACATTAAACCAGTTCTGCAGGGCTGCTGGCCTACAACTCCTAAGATTCCATTCCAAAGCCCGGGAGTAGAGTGCTGGGAGTTGTAGGTCCTGCAAGTGGAATGCTGGGAGTTGTAGTTGGGTAGCTGGAGAGCCAGGATGCTGGGAGTTGTAGTTGGACAGAAACTGGAGAGAATCGCAAGTTTGAGCAGCGGTGAGACGTCTGAAATCTAAAACGTTCTGGGCAAGCAACTTGCAAGCGAGCGAACGCGATAGGCCAGAGAAGACCTGCTGCTTAATGGCCATTAAAAAAACAATTAATTGCACTCTGTATTAGTAAACATAGCTTGTCCTTGTGGATCTCCAGCGAAGCGGATAAATCAACCAGGAGCGATCCACGGCGCCCAGCGCCTCATCCTCGGGCTGCGCGTTGCCGTGCATTCCTCGAGGGGAACGCGTGGGGAGGGCGGCGGTGAGAAGAGGCCCTTCTCGCTGCAACTTCCCTGGGCTACCCCCCCATGTCTACCGTGTGTCCGGTGCTCAGAGTCCCTGGGAATCCGCATCCAAAGCGCGCGCGCGCGCGCGCGCACACACACACACACACATATATGCACACAGCCCGGTTCCCCCGACGATCGCTCGGTAATATTTGCAACCGAGCAGCTGCAGCGGCGCCCGGTTGACAGCGCGGCTCTCTCGCCCTTGGGCCGGAGCGATCCGGGACAGGCAGGATGCAGAGCCACGCGTGCACGGACACGCACGGACAGCGCCAGCGAGCGAGCGCCGCCGGGGGAGAGCTCGGAGGCGGCGATGATGGGCAGGCAGGGAGAGGCGCCCCGTGGGCCACGCCTGGGCACTGGCCGCGCAGCCAGCCAGCCGCCGGCCGGGCCAGGCAGGCAGGCGCCGCCGCTGCTGGCCGCCAGCCGGGGGGAGGGGTCCGGCTGCCGCTGCTGCTGCTGCGTGTGCGGTCGCCGCGGCGGAGGCGGCTGAGCCGGAGTCGCTGCTGCTGCTGCTTCTGCGGCAGGAGAGCGAGCGCGGGCGGGCGACAGCGGCAGCAGCAGCAGGCGCGGCCGAGGGCGGAAGTCTTTTGTTGCCGCGGCAGCAGCAAGAGAGGCGGCCGGCCGGCCGGCCCTGGAGAGCGAGGCGGCGGCGACGGCGGCGGGGCGCTCCGTCCGAGCCCTTTTGCGCGGCGATCGGGACCTGCGGTAAGCCCTAGCTCGAAAGGGAGGGCGAGGGCGTCCGTTCCGTTTCGTTCCGCGCCGCCGGGCGCAGGGAGGCGCCGGAGCGCGCGGTCCACCGAGGCCTCCCCGCGGCGGGAAAGCGGAGCGGCCGGCGCCGCGCGAAAGATCGGGGGCGGCGGGCGCGGGAGAGTCGAGGCCGATCTAGGGGCGGACGGAAGGAGGAAGCGCCTGGAGGCTCCGGCGGGCGGCGGCTTGCCTGCGCTTGGAGAGGCCTGGCGCCGTTTAGAGAGGCCGGTCATCCAACCTCCGTTCTCCGGCGGCGGCGGCAGCGGCAGCAGCCCGCAGCCGTGCTGGCAGGACGGGCGCCGTAGGGGCTTCCCGGCGGAGGCCTCCGCTAGCTCCGATGCGGGGCTGCCGCTTGCGCCCTTTCCAGCGCGCCGCCCTCGCAGCCATGTGTCTCGTTACGCGCCGCCGCCGCCGCCGCCGCCATCGGCTCGTTTCTCTCGCGCAAGAGAGGGGAGGGCAAGGCGAGATCCGAGCGAGCCGGGCGGCAGGGCGCCCCTGGCGGCCCAGCTCCTTCCCTGCGCGGCCGCCAGCGAAGAGCGAGCGCTGCAGGACCTTGGAGGGGCGCCAGCGGCCACCGAGGCACTGCGCGCCGGGCCGAGCGCGCCTTGGCTGCGCCCTGCGCTTCTGCCCTCCCAGGCCCGGGACTTGGACGATCGCGCCTCTTCTCTCTTCCCGGGACGGAACAGCTCGGCTGCCGCCGAAGACCCCGCGAAGAGCCCTTTAGGGCCCCATCCCAAAGGCCCTGTCCTCACGAGGGCTGGAGGAATCCGGGTTTCATGGGTCCTTCTGGCTCTTAATCCGGATTTCCTGCGGTCTCCTTTAAAGGTATCCCCAATCCCGTCTTCAGCCTTGAAGGCCGGATTAAAGGATGCACCGCTAGATGGGGTACAGGGGCTGCCCCAGCAGAAGTGGAGCTGGCCGGCCGCACGATTACCACTTCATCAATGTGCCCACCGCCCCTGCCATCCCGCCACTGCCAACACAGACTCATCTGCGCACGCAAGGATTGCTGCGGCGTTGATGCCGCTGCCGCCATACCACCTATGGGGCATCAGTGGCAGACGGCAGGGGCGGCAGGCACATTGATGCAGTGGCAGTCATGCCCAGCCTCTGCAGCTGTCGACAGAATCTAGCACAAGCCTCGTAGTTGCTGCATAAGCAGCTACGAAGCCGTGCCTCTGTCAGCGGACGTCCACTGTGAGTGAGTGAGGTGCTGGTCAATTGTGCCACGCCACCGGTGGCCCTTCCATCTCTGGCGAAACAGCATTGTGATGGGTGCTACGGTGCCCGCATGGTGCTCTGTTTAGCACCCATTGCAATCGGGTGCTAGAGGGCTCGTGCAGACGCGTGGCGTCCTCCTCAAATACCAGATCTTTGAGGGCCGGATTCCAGGTAACCACAGATCTTCTAGATCCGGATCTTTGAAGATAAGTGCAAAAATGGAACTTGATGAATGGGTAGGAGGAGCAGGTCTGATGATGCCCATCAGCAACCCTCATCCAAGGTGACAGGAGTGTAAGGGTTAAAGATATAAAACACGCTAACTGGTGAGCATTCACACCTACAATTTAATCCCGTTTCTGTCCCCCTTCAGAGCGGAAGAACGCATCCACAAAGTGACTGGTCATTTTCTTTTCACCTTATCTAATCCAAATATGGATTTTCTGAGTTAGATAATGCTGAAAACAATTTGTCCTTTTGCCAGTGCATTACCTCACTCTGAAAGTGGACTGAATCTGGATTAAAATGTAGGTGTGGATGCATGCCTGCTTGCTTGGTGGAGGCAGGACGCCGAGATGTTTCCCATAGCATGCTTCCTTTTATTTTATTTTTCATTGAGTTTCCTCTCTGTATAATTGGAGGCAGAGCAGGAGACGGAACAGTCAACGGCCGCTGTGACAGAAGTCAAGCAACTTGGGAGAAAAATGTCCTCATCAAAATAGATAATAAAGAAGAAAAGCCAGCAAAAATACAGCAAAAGGTTCTGCAAAAACTAAGGCCAGGTTCATCATCAGTTTCCTTTGAACACCTGGCATAACACAGCTGCTACTGCTTATCCACGTGTTCTTTGCAAGCCTTAAAAGCTAATGCTAGGAATTTAGCCCGGTTATTTTTTTTAATACAGTTCTTTCAAAACAAAGCTTTCTGAGGAAGATAGGAGATTTAAAGATTCCTAGTTGCTGATAAAACCTCACAGGAAAGCCTGCTGCTGTGCTTACATTGCTGAGAATTCTGAATTCCCCTAAAATAGCTTCTGCCCTAAAGTTGACTTATCTTGTGAGCGGAAGCACCCCAGACCAGTGGCAGAAACAGATACCAAGCTGCTTGAAATGGTCCAACCTTGGAGGAAAAAATTACACCACAGCTTAGTATCAACAGTTGCTGGCATCTAAAATGATCAAAAAGCAGATGATGGAAATGTTGCACGCCAACAGGCAACGGTGGGCCAGAAGACAATGCAGTCCTGGGCATTTCCTATGCCTTGTTCTGGGCTTGCGGTCTGGAGCAGTGAGGTGTGCTGGTCTGGAACAACTCCAGCTGTGTGAAAGCACTGGCCCCAAAGATAGCGCAGGCTTCAGGGTCAGCCTCCAAGGGTTACAAACGACTAGGAATGAATGTTCTTAACCTTGGAGCCCACAGGATGGACCTGTTTTGGGGCCAGGCTCTCTGCATGCCTCCATGTTCCAGACTAGGCTGTGCTGGTCTGCTGGTAGACCTTGATATGGAGGTCTACTGATGATCTAAATCGAAGTCCGCTTGATCTGGAATATGCTCCATCCTAGGCCTCACAGATCCAGAACAAACGTATGTACAGAAAGCCCCCTTCTCTAATACTTCAAGCCTAAAATGGGCTGGCTTGTAATCATCTGTATGCTGCTGAATTCCTACTTTTCATCACCCGTATATTGTGTTGCCCACAAGAATTATGAGACTCTTGACAAATTTTGTTCTTGGGTCCGCCTGTCCTTAAGAGAGGGGTTTGGCAAATGCGATGAAAGCACCTCTTATTCTATGCTGTCTTGTGAGCCAGTTTGGTCTTGTGGTTATCTCATAGTCACCGGGTTTGATTCTGCACTCCTTCATGAAGCCAGCTGGGTGGCCTTGGGCTGGTTACAGCTCTTTTTCTGAGCTCTCACAGCCCCACCTACCTCACAGGGTGTTCTGTTGTGGGGAGAAGAGCAGAAGGTTTGCCAGCCGGTTTGAGTCCCCTTAAATGGGTGAGAAAAGTGGGGTAGAAAAGCCAACTCTTCTTTCCGAAGAAGCTTGGGGCCTGTATAATTGGCAGTTTTGTCATGATCCTGATTTCTTGGTATGGCTTACTTTTTAAAAAAGTAATTAAAGAAAAGAAAGATCACTTGACAATGTTTGTTATAAACTGGAGTACCTTGTAGTGTACCTTGAAGGTTTCTGGAACAAAGATCTGTAGTAGGTTATGGAGTGTGTCTGTAGCAACGTAGAAAGCTTTTGTTCTTTCTTTGATAATCCCTTAGTGGATTTTCTGGTGATATTGTAGTTCTCTTTTTTTTTCAGTCAATGTGCTTTCTCACTGGGAACATTCTCTACTAAGATCTTTGTTATCGGCTGTTTGACCATTTACCGACTACCCTTTCTCTGAAAGCAGATGTTTTTGGTATTTTGGGACTCCCATTAGTCCCAGACAGTGTGATATTGATTGATTGGTTGACTGACTGATTCATTCAAATTTAATTCCCAGTAATTCCTTTAAGCAAAACCCAGTATAATTTACAAAGTATCCCTGATTTGCAAAACACTACAAAAACAGCAATACTATGGTGATGGTCAAACCAGTTAGTGGGCCACTGTGTGGGAAGGGATGCTGGACTAGATGGGCTGTGGCCTGATCCAGCAGAGCTTCATTTATGTTCTTATGATGGTCAAGGCTGGCTGTGGAAGTCCAGTAGCATCTTAGCTTGATGGGTTTCCTGGTTTTGGCTGGAGTCTATTGGTGATGCCCATCAGTTTAAAAAGTTTTGACGTACGTCGGGCACGGTTAACTTGATGTCCTCCAGATATTGCTGAATTCTGCCTCTCTTATCAGGAAAGAAATCACAGCCAGTGGTAAGAGATAATGGGAATTAGAAAGCAAACAACACATTGGCCTGCACTAGCATGTGGATAGGAGGCTCCCATTCCAGGATATAATACAGAATAAAGCCAAATATGAACAGGCCCCAGGTTTGAGCCTTTGTTATTAGTTGCCTTTGAGTTGTATCTTGAATTCTGATGAATTTATGGGCAAGTGGCATTGTGGGGCTTAGGAGCTGAACAGCATGTCATCATACACTTCAGCTGTCTGTAACATGTAGCGAAACAGCCTTTGATCCATCATGAAAGATAGCACTTTTGCATGAGTTCAAAAGTTACTTTGCTACATTTTAGAGAGACCAATGACAACGCCTCTGGTGCATGTCAAGTACCACCCTTACTAGTATGGACCTTTTTTTGTCAGGTCTTGTAGCTTTTATCTGAACATCCCATGATCCCATTAATCTGTCTTGTTCATTGTCCTCTCCTGCTCTCAACCTTACTGGAGGTACTGGTAATAATTTTTGTAGCCCCTTTTTTGTTCATACTGTGTGTGCAAAACATGTAAGTTTCAAAGTACAGTAATGTTCTCTTGTTTACTCTGGGGT
The DNA here is from genome assembly GCA_023333525.1 of Aspidoscelis tigris stejnegeri. Classification (NCBI taxonomy): domain Eukaryota; kingdom Metazoa; phylum Chordata; class Lepidosauria; order Squamata; family Teiidae; genus Aspidoscelis; species Aspidoscelis tigris. The sequence goes on along the minus strand of JALMGA010000003.1, from coordinate 106,011,568 downwards.
GACCTTGGTTCATTACATAATTCTTGCCAAATGGCAAAGGGACGCAAAATCATGAAAGTGTCCTGTAGGCTATTAAGGCAAGAATTCAGCTGTACTTCATTCACGGCTTGGACTGTTCCAAAAAAAGAGGGTGCCCATTGCCACCAGAAAGCAAATTCCCATGCACCAGTTGGTCTGGAAAAGTCTGGTGGTATTTTCAGGTCAAGTTGGCTTGTTGATTAAACCTGTTACTGTCCAGGAGGCCAGAAACTGCCCGGCTGTTGTTATTAACTTTACAAAGGTGGAATGAGGCAATAATTTGACTAGTACTGTACTGTGTGTGCAATGTGAAGTAAAATCATTGCTGACATATTGAAATAAATAAATATATAAAAAATATCAAGCCTCAGCAGTCAGAAATGTGAATGGTTTTCGTGTACCCGGAGTGTACTGGGCAGTGTCGGTTCCTCGTATGCCGGGAGTCCCACCCCGTGGCTCGCACGATTGGTCACCACCAGCAAGTGTCATGGATTTTGTGATGCCCTGGCTGGCAGGCAGCTGATCCTGGGGAGGGGGGAGATTAATCTGACCCGGTGGCATGCCTCACCACCCCTGGATCATGCCCCCCACCAACCTGCCTATGATAAGACAGCTTGTTAATTGTTACTGTATTCTGGTGTTATGCAGGCCTGATTCCCAAAACACATCCATTCATCTGCCCCAGCAGATTCCAACATGGGGGGCATGCCTGGATGGCTCCTTGCCAGCCTACCTTCCTCCTCTCTGCAATCGTGGGGCTTTTCCAAGCAAGGAGGAAGAAGCTTTGACACAAAAACTTCTTCCTCCTGATTTGTAAAAGCCCCGTGATCGCTGACAGGAGGGATGGAAGCCGGCAGGGGGCCTTCCAGGCACATCCCCCTGGTGATGCCTTGGCAAGAGGGTGGCATGGGGGTGCGATCCAGGGGTGGCAAGCATGCTACTGGGTCAGATCTATTCCCCCTCCTCCCCCCCCCCCCGATTGGCCGCCTGTCAGCCTGCGAGTCACGGAATATGCGATGCAGGTGGCGGCAGGCAATTGTACCAGCCAGGGGGTGGGAGTTCCACAGCAGCCCGGACGAAGAGTGAATGCTCTTGCCACTGGGCACTTCTGGTAAGTCTGGGATAAAGGTTGGGATAGGTGTGGAGCACAATCCATAGTCAGGACAGGTCTGGTGAGGGTGGGCACACTTCTAGGCTGTAGCAGCCTAGTGAGCATGCGTATCCTCTTCACCAGAACTGTCCTGATTGCTTACCAGAGGTAATAGTGTGAATTGGCCCCATGTCTCCTCTCAGTCTTTTGTAGGCTAAACATTCCTAGATCCTTCAATCGTTCCTTGTAGGACATAAGTTTCCAGACTGCCAACAGTAGTAACAACCGTGGAAGAGCTACTTGGACATTTAAATTCTGGCTTTTATGGATTAAACATTGGATTAGATTGCTTATATTAGTTCTCAGAGTTGTCATCTCATGTTCCTAAAAGCAGGCTTGGGCCAGATTTTGGGAAGAAGGTGGACAGGATTCCTTTTATTCATTCCCATCCTCCTTGTTGCTACCAAAGTTTCTCCTTGGGTTCACCCACTCCACCATACAGAGGGAAGGGTGCTAGGAAGTGGACGGAAAAGGGAAAGAGCTGTTACAGTGCCAAAGATCTGCACAGCATCTTGTGTGGGAACCCTGCTGTGGTCAGGGGCTTAAAAATAAACTTTTTTTTTGACCTCAAGAAAGAAATAGTTTCCAGCTTTAAACCAGAAAGAGATGGTGCTTAGCTACCAAATATTCTGGAATCTACTACCTTTGACTGAAGCAAGCAAGACCCTGGCAGCCCTTTCCTCCTTTGTCATAGGTTCTGTGACTTGCTCTTCTTGCAGAATTGTTCCTAGTTTGCCCCAAATTTCACATCTGTTGGCCTCCAGCCAGCAGTTTTAGAGTCTTTGGGGGAAAACAAGGCTTGGAAATCCTTCCAGCAATCTCTTAGCACATCAGACCAATCACAGCTGCAGCACTAAGGGATTGTGCAAATACCAGGGCAGAAGTCCAGTTTTAAAAATTGTCTTTTTATGTAGCTTTTTTGGCGTGAGTGGGTGGATAGGGCCAGAGCAGGAAACGGGAAGACTGTACCCTTCATAAATAACTTACGCAAAACTTGCTTCTGTCTTGTGAACGAGCTTTTTTTTTTTCTTTTTGAGAAAGCATGCTTTTCCCCTTCAGATTTTCTCACCGCATGTGGTGTGTGTGCGCTATATGTTGCTGCCGTTGGTTGCTGCTGCTCTGTTGAACTGTTGTAAACCAATATAGCCAGTGATGTCATGTGAACCGAAGCTGCTGTTGCTGCTTAGGCAACCACTGCGGAAGGGAAAAGAGGAGAGGCTGAGAATATCTTCTTGGGCTTTGGACATCTTGGTTTTAATGCAGGATCCCCCGTATTAAGGTGCCCTGTCTTGCAGTTAGTTTTCTTCTTGTTCTTCTTCTTTTCACCCGCTAACGAGAAGATTTGCGTTGTTCCAGGTTCAGGAGGGAAGAAGATGCAGAAGAGGCCTGTGAGAAGGATGATAAAGTTTAGAAAGCAAGTCGGATGAGGCAGAGCTTTGAGGAGTGGGTAGGTGGTTTCCTTGGATTATTTTACTAGATGATAGCTTAAATCCCGCCAAGCTTTTCTGGCCACAAGGCCACAACAGAGACATAATTTTCCTTTCTAGAACAGGGAGAGCATGCAGTAGTGGTAGGCAGATGCACCAAGAAGGCAAGTACAGCAGTAAATACTGGCTGCAGAGTTAACGGCAAAACAAACCAGACATGCAAGATGAGATCTTCTTTGTGACAAAGGGAGGGAACTGAATACAAAAACAAGCACAGAAAGGGAGTGGAATCTGAGCAGGGCTTCGACACTGAGGGAAGGTGGCTCTACTCTTTTTTTTCCCCATGCCCTTTGGGCAGTATTGCCTCCTTGTCACATTTCTATTAACTCCGCAGGGAAGAGGATGGATAGAAGGAAAGATGCAATAGAATAACCTCTCTCTTTGGTTTGGTCTAGTGGTTAGGGAGCCAGACTCTTATCTGGGAATACCAGGTCCAATTCTACCCTCCCCCATGAAGCCAGCTGTGTGACCTTGGGCTAGTCACAGCTCTCTTCTGAGCTCTCACAGCCCCACCTACCTCACAGGGTGACTGTTGTGGGGAGAACAGAAAAGCTTTGTCAGCCGCTTTGAGTCCCCTTAAATGGGTGAGAAAAGCGGGGTAGAAAAGCCAACTCTTTTTCTTCTCTCTTTCCCCCACAGTGGGATTAATAGCGGATTCAGAAGAATGATACAGATTTGGAAAAGTGTGTAAGGAAATAATGAAAACCATTTTCTTCTTGGCATTGCCATCTTTCTCTCCTGTTGTCTTCTACCTGCACCCCTAATTTGTCAATTTAAATCCTCATAAAACTTTGGGTCGGGTATCAGAAGTCTCTCTACCTTTCTGCATGACCCTTAATTCAGATTAAGGGTATGTGTAGAACACTTCTAGACATAGATCTGCACATTAATGCAGATCTAACGATGCCCTGCCCCACTTAGTCCTGCTCTGCAGAAGATGGAAATAGATCTGAATTAAGGAGGCCCTTAATCCAGATCTCTTGTGGAACCATTTAATCGGGTCCACAAGAAGACTACGAGCCTTGGGAGCCAGTTTGGTCTAGTGGTTAGGGAGCCGGACTCTTATCTGAGAATACCAGGTTCGATTCTGCCCTCCCCCATGAAGCCATCTGGGTGACCTTGGGCTAGTCACAGCTCTCTTCTGAGCTCTCACAGCCCCATCTACCTCACAAGGTGTTCTGTTTTGGGGAGAAGAACAGAAAAGCTTTGTCAGATGCTTTGAGTCCCCTTAAATGGGTGAGAAAAGCAGAGTAGAAAAGTCAACTCTTCTTGTTCTGGATCAGGGGAAGTGAGAAGATGGCACATCTCCAGAACTTCAGAAGGATCCCATCAAGCCCCTGATGGCTAGGAGCGAATGTCTGTAGCTATTGGGGGTTTGGGGGAAGCTGTTATTCAGCAATATGCCATAGTATGCTGCCAAAAAGCACCCCCACAGGCTGTGAGGCTAGGAACTGTGATTCTTAACTTTTGGACATGTGGGGGGATGCAAAGCTCATGCAAGCTTTGCAGCCGCAGGGAAACATGGGCCAGATCCGTGGTGTCAGTGGTGCTGATCTGGCCCACACCTCTACAGGATCTGGATCTAACCCAGATAAGTACAGGCAAGATGTCATTTAGTCCTGAAGCACTTGAGTTTCAGTTCAGATGATCTGTGGTTTCTGTCTAGCTTTTGCTTTGAGCTCACTATTTCCTCTTTGGCAGGCTACAGAAGACCCTCCCTCCATCCACCATCTTCTGGATATCTCAGTATCAACATAACAACAATACTTTACCGAGTAATATTAGAATGCATGGTGCACAATATTATTATTTTATTATTTAAGGGATTTATATCCTGCCTTTCACCAAATGGTCCCAGGGCGGGATACAATAAGAATAACACATAAAAACGTATCAAATATTAAAACATAATTAAAAATATAACTTCCTCCCTCTCACCCCGCCCCCAACAGGATAGGACCCTGAGGAAGCTATTTAAACAGCTAAAGCCAGATGAAAAGATACATTTTTACCAGGTGCTGAAAACTATACAGCATAGGCACCTGGCAAAGCTCAAGAGGAAGGCTGTTTGAGAGTCTAGAGGCCACCACAGAAAAGGCCCTCTTGCGTGTCCCTGTGCCTCATATAAATGTAAAGCACTGTGATATTCTGATAATTAAAGAGATTTTGTTTGAGATTGGAGGAGTGTTTTTTCCCCACCTTAAATAATACACTAAGGGCAGTGTGGTGTAATGGCTAGTGCCGACAGAGACTCAAGTTGCGATCCTTACTTAGCAATGAAATTCACTGAGCCAGTTGCTGTTTCTTAGCCTCGCCTTCTCCTCAAGGTTGTGGGATTAAACATAGGGGTGCAGTGCAAACCATGTAAACCACGTTGAGCTTCTGGCAGGCAGCAAGTGAATGAAGGTAAGAGGCATGGGAAGGCAGGCATGCATGCAGTCTGTGCTGCTATTAGAACGCTGATTCTCACACTGGGGACATGGTAGGGTTTGAGTGGGCGTGAGTCCATAAAAAAGAGCAATTTTTAATGTAAAATTTGGCAGAAAAAATTACCTATGAAATATTAGGAATTATTTATTATCAACAAGAATGTACAGTAACTAATGCAAATATATAGTAGCGTTACAAAATATATGGCCAAATATATATTTAAAAATAAAACATGAGTGGATGATATAATATAAATAGGTGCAAATGAAGATGGGAAGGAAGAGGATTTGGGAAAAACTGTTTTGTCCAGTTCACTTTTAAATCCATAGTCACAAGCACCTGGAATGGTCTCCGGCAAGTCAGTCTTTGTGAAAGTAAGATAAATCTTAAGAAGAAGAGTCTGCTTTTCTACCCCACTTTTTTCACCCATTTAAGGGTCTTAGAGTGGCTGACAAAGCTTTCTGTTCTTCTCCCCACAATAGTACATGGTGTGAGGTAGGTGGGGTTGTAAGAGCTCAGAAGAGACTAGCCCAGGGTCACCCAGCTGCCTTCATGGAGGAGTCATGGTGGAATAAAACCTGGTATTCCCAGATAGGAGTCCAGCTCTCTAACCACTAGACCAAACTTTGGACTCTCTGGAACCATCTGAAGTGGTTGTAATGGAGTGGCTGAGTCTCTGCATGGAAGGCAGAGCGCCACAGGTTCAATCTCTAAGATCTTCCTGGAAATAGGTTTGGCATAACACCTCTATATCCTTGCCAAAGTAACTGCATAGATGTGGCTGTTTAGTCAGTGAACTGTCGGTTGTGAGTACTGTCAAAGTTTTCCTACTCTGATTGTTTTCGATCGAATGGCAAAAGACTGGTTAAATCTGCTTTGCACAATGACTATGCAGGAGAACTTGGGAAAAAGTTATTTCCCTGTTGTATGTAGCCAGCTGGCTTTAAAAGTAGTTGTCATATGTATAAAATGATCTATACATTACGTTATTGTCCTGATTGATGGTTACACTGATGTAGCAAAGTTGTCCAGAATCCCTTGTAGTCTGTGGCCAATTAGGAGATTAACTAGTTTTTTTGCCATTAGATCCATTTAGATCTGGATTAGTGGATCCGGATTAGCCAGACCCTCTAGTTCAGCGGTTCTCAACGTGGCTAATGCCACGACCCCCCAATGCAGCTCCCAATGCCTCCGCGACCCCAGGGGTGGGGCAGGGCCAGGGCCGCTGGGGTCGTGTTCAGTCCTCCCCGACCCGCAACTCCTCCTTGGGGGGGGGGGGCGACGCCGGATTCCAGTGGGCGAAGGGGGCGGGCAGCGACGCACCAGGCGGTGCGGTCTGGCACCCTTCACCGCCATTGCTGCCCGGCAGGCATCCTGCTCACCTCGCTCGTCTCGCCTCAAGCGCCGCCGGGGATGCTCCCGCTGCTGCCTCGAAGGCAACTGCCACCCGCCGCCATCGCCGTTCTCTCCTCACAGCAGCGGCGGCGTGGCGGGGGGGCCTGCGGGAGCTTTCGGGGACCCCGCCGAAATGGCTGCGCGACCCCCGATGGGGTCGCGACCCACAGGTTGAGAACCGCTGCTCTAGTTAATCTTTTGGAAGCATGGACCGGATCACTCTCATTTACACTGACAGTACTGATCCAGTGGCACACACTGTCTTGCTGCTGAATAGCGTCCCCTTCTGAAAACCACTGATGACTAGGAACATCTAGTGACTGAGGCAGCCCCCCTAAAGTTCCAGATCATGGAGGCATGCCATCTTCTCACCTCCTGTGATCCAGAACAAGGGCCTTAGTCCTCTTGTGGACCTGATTAAATAGGTCCACAAGAGATCCAGATTAAGGGTCTGTCTTATGCAGATGAAGCAGGACCAAAGGGGAGTATGGGCTCAAGGATCTGCATTAATGTGCAGATCTTCTTGGCCTAGAAGTGTCCTACATCAGGGTTCAGATCAAGGGTTCGTGTAGAAAGGACCTAAGGCTCAGTTCCAGGGAAGGAAGTACTTTTAAGATGGATAAATACTGATACATGTGTATTCTCATCTATTTGTCCCAACATGTCATAAATAACCCATTATGGATTCGTTCACCAGATCTCATAGAAGGCATCAAATCTGTCATATATTGGAATAAGTCAATTGTCTTTTCTTGTTCAGAATCAGTAGGCTTGCAACTGTTTCTATCCATTTCTGGCAGCTAAGCTTCATATTTTGGAGACATCATGGTCTAGGTGGGGTTTTAGTCACATGGGCAGCTTCTAAATAAGGAACTGCATGTGTGCTTGCTTGGCAGGCCTTAGACTAAGGAAATACAAAAATTGGCAGGAAAAGGACTTCCTTAGTGAATAGACTACAGGCCATAGTACTGATGCAGAGCCACTGTTTGGCAGTATGGATCCTGCAGGAGGCACATGCTGCTCTTCCCTTATGTTCTGTCCCACAGATTCACTTGTTGCCAACGCTCCTTTCTTGGGCAAGAACATTGAGAGGGTGGCCGGATGAGCAACTGCAGCAACCGCTGAATGAAACTGGTTATCCAAATCCATCCTGAAGGACCCATTCAATCCAGATTTCCGTAGAATTGGTGGAACCAAATGTGGCTTTAATGGGGTCTGCAGTGGAAATGGGGTCTTCCTGCTCTGAGCCTAATGGGTCCCTGATGGGTCCCTTAATGGGTACTTAGTGCTAGTGGAAAACACCCCCATGACTCTAAAGTTTCTGAAGAGTGAGAATGGAATGGAATGGTAGGTGACTGTGAAGGAAAACAAGACATTCCAGTGCTAGATACTCATAACAATAGAAGCAGCAAGAAGCCAGGCAGCTCCTGCTTCTTTAGGAAAATCTGGGAACTCAGTTCACACTCAGTTGCGGTGTGGGTTTTAAAATAATTATTTGGTCCTTCCCTTCAGAGTGCCTGTTTTCTTGCTTCCCAGACGATCTCAGCTCAAAAAGCATGGCTTTTTTGCATTCAGTCCTGGTAAGCATAGTAACCGCTTAGGCATCTGTGGATGCCTGGGTTCCCAACAAGACCTCCTGAGACCAGGGGCCTGTTTGCAGTTGACCTTATTCTGGAATATATCCTACAATTAGGGGCCTGCTGTCCATGTGTTATTGCAACCTACAGCAGGCCCCATGTGGGGCCTGCCTTGAGATATACTCTAGGAAAGGTCAAGTGCGAACAGGCCCCTGTTTTCAGCTGTCTGTGCTCAGTACAGTTCTTACTTGCTCTATGATTGTAGACAAAGCTGAAAGATGTTCCTCTCTCTCTCATCAAACATTCTTTCTTCCTTAGTGTCATCCAGAATTCAGAAGCCATTTTGTGGTTAAGGCCCACAGCCCTTTCTCAAACATGCGTAACCGGCCACAAGGCGTAAAAAACAGGAGACACTTGATTTAGGATCCTGTCATACAGTGGTTCCTGTTGTAATTGCTGAAGCAGAGTGCAAAGCAACTTACAGGACATGTTTGCAGGAATCAGAAAAGGTTGGGACATCGTTAAGTTTATGGTTCTAGGCAAATATTTATTTACTTGTATTCATATTTATATCTCGCCCTATCCTCAAAAGGTCTCAGAATGAATCATAACAAAATTGCTATGGATACATAAAATAGCTAAAACAGTAACAGTGACTACATGAAGATTTCCCTTACTGAATATAGTAGATTATGAAGACATTTGTCAGCTCTGAATTGAAATATGTGTGAAAGAGACAATGGGCTGGCTAGATGCATGTTCTGAGTCCCTGGGTGTGGTTGGGAGTTGTCCACTTTGGCCTTATAGCAGAGTCTTGATTTATGGTTTCTGTCAGTTATTAAAACAAAGCTGATAATAGTTTCTTCCCTCTGTTTCATCCCTCTCCTCTCTTATTTGTACAGGGTTTTGATTAAACCACAAGATGGCAAGAACCAGCCATAGCAACTATGTCCTTCAGCAGCTCAACAACCAAAGAGAGTGGGGGTTTCTCTGCGATTGCTGTATTGCGATTGATGATATCTATTTCCAGGCACACAAAGCAGTCCTGGCTGCCTGTAGTTCTTATTTTAGGATGTTTTTCATGAGCCAGCAACACAGCACAGCACAGCTGAACCTCAGTAACATGAAGATTACAGCTGAATGCTTTGATCTCATTTTACAGTTTATGTATTTAGGAAAAATCCTGACCGCCCCAGCCAATTTTGAACAGTTTAAAGTAGCCATGAACTCCCTGCAGCTCTACAACGTGCCAGAATGTCTGGAAGACATACAGGATACAAATTCTTCTGGTTTACAGTGCTCTTCTTCCGCTTCCAGCACCCAAAATAGCAAAATGGTATTTGGCGTGCGGATGTACGAAGAAACGCTGGCTAAGAGTGGGAGCGAGGCAAACAGGTGGGGCACTGAGCCGCCAAGTTCAACTGTGAGCACATCTCAGGGCAGAGAAGCCGGCGATGAAGTTTTGCAGTTAAGCAGTTTTTCTGAGCAGCCTTTGGAAAGCTGCAAAAGGACCATTGTGCCCAAGCTTTCGAGCGCCAAAGAACGGGTGTCCAATTCACGGCGCTTTGGAAGGAGCTTCACCTGCGACGTTTGCGGCTTCAGTTTCAGCTGTGAGCGGCTCTTAGACGAGCACATCATGTCTTGCACCAACCGGCATTCCTATCAGACCACCAGGAATTATGGCTCAGAGAAAAAGGACAATGCTGAAAGAGATTCTGCATCTAAAATGCCACTGCCACAGTTGGATAAATACCAAGGTGATCCAGGGCAAGCTGCGGAAGGGTCTTCATCCCCTGCTTCAAATGCAACAAGCATAAAAGGGAACACGGTTTCCACAGCAGATCCCTTAGGTAAAGAGAGAAGTCGTGCCTCTGAAAGGAAAAGAATTATTGTCAAGATGGAACCGGATGACAATCCAGTTGATGACCTGAAAGAATTTAATATTATCAAGGTAACGGATGGCAATGATTCGACTGATAACGACGAACTGGATGACGATGACCCAGTGTACAGGTACTACATTGAGGAAGAGGTCAACGAAACCAGAAGTGTTAGAAAAGCCCTTTTAAAACCCCACATGCCTGTAAATGAAAACGCTAGAAAATATTTTCGAAGTTCCAGGGTTCTTAACAGCAAAGTTGGTACTGTCAAGGAAGGGATAGAAAATGCATCTTGTGAACTGTGTGGGTTGACGATCACAGAAGAAGACCTCTCTTCTCATTACTTATCCAAACACATAGAAAATATATGTGCATGCGGAAAATGTGGCCAGATTTTAGTCAAAGGACGCCAGTTGCAGGACCACGCAGAGACTTGTGGGGAACCCCAAGACCTGAGCACAGATAGCTTAAGGAACACTGAGGAGAAGATTGATCTGGAAGAGAGCCCTGAGGAACAGTCTGAAATCCAAGAGATGATGTATGTGGAGATGCTAGATGAGTATGGACACAGCCATTTTCAGATGAATGCTCTTGCAAAAAAGCAACTGTACAGGGATTCTGCTTGCCCATTCCGATGTCCTAACTGCGGCCTGCGATTTGAAACTGAAAGTCTCGTGGTTGAACACATGTCTAGCTGCCTGGAGCAAGATCTATTCAAGAATGCCATTATGGAGGAAAATGAAAGGGATCATCGACGCAAGCATTTTTGCACTCTTTGTGGGAAAGGTTTTTATCAGCGATGTCATTTGCGGGAACACTACACTGTGCACACGAAGGAAAAACAATTTGTTTGTCAGACATGTGGGAAACAGTTCTTAAGAGAACGTCAGCTGCGCCTTCACAATGACATGCATAAAGGCATGGCTAGATACGTTTGCTCCATTTGTGACCAAGGAAACTTCCGAAAACATGATCACGTCCGGCACATGATTTCCCACTTGTCAGCTGGGGAGACAATATGCCAGGTCTGCTTTCAGATTTTCCCAAATAATGAACAACTTGAGCAACATATGGATGTTCACTTGTACACATGTGGTGTTTGTGGTGCAAAATTTAATCTGAGGAAAGATATGAGATCTCACTATAATGCCAAACATTTGAAAAGAACATGAATACACAATGCTTAGCCACAAAAACTAAAGAAAAAGCAGTGGAACACCAAAGCAAGTCAAATGTTTTGCTAAACAATTTTTAAATCACATGCACCATTATTTAGGCTGCAGTCCTTTGCCTTTTTACCTAGGAGAAAGCCTTAATAAATTCAGTGTGACTTACTTCTGAGTAGACAAGTACAGGTTTGCATTTATATTGTTGGAAATGTCCAACTTTTATTACATTTTTACTTTTGCTTCGTATCAGTTTCTGATTCTATTTTTCCCTTTTTTCTTAAGTATCAAACCATTATTTTTTAAAAATACACTGTAGTATAATCCAAATCCCTGGCTTCTATTAAACAGCTTTGCAGTTCCATCAGCGCAGGATGTCTGCTTTTGTATTTCTGGGTATGAAGCATGTAAGCATTTTTCACAGGAAAATTTAAATTGCACAGTATTTAATAGGTGTGGGGATGAGTTAAAGCCAAGAAATAATTATATGGTTCAGAAGAGAGTTTTAGAACACTCAGATGCTGAAATCATTAGGTTGTGCTGGACTTCAGTCAGGTTTGTAATTCTGGTTTCAAGTTCACATCGTTCCTGGAATCTTACTGCTATTTAAATCTTACAGCCTCATTAAACTTACATAGGAAAAAAAAGTGGGCCTTTTCATGCATACTTGCTGGAGCACTTCTATCCACTCACAGGTCAGGCCTGAATGCACTTCTCTTCTGCTGCTATAGCCACCACAGGGTGGGATAACCCCTCCCCTGGAGCAATCCAGCTGTGGACCACTAAAAAAGCAATCCACACGCTGACTAGAAGCAGCTGAATCATTCCCGGGTGGCAACCTCCACACCCTCTTCCTGGTACAGCTTAGCAAATGGGCATGGCTGCATAACCACTGATGCACAGTTGCATGCATCTGCCAGATCACCATTGCAACATCTAGCCATGCACCAGATGCCGGTTCAGACATTCCCTTGGCAACCCAAGCAGCCCTGGGCTGGTCATTCGCACTGTAAGCCCTGCTGGCCAGGTACAGGGTTAGTTCAGCTCTGGTAATGCAAATGGCCACCACTGTACTCCATCCGTGGCAGCTGGTACATTTTTAAAAGCTGCAAAATAAACTGATACGTTTAATCCCTGCCTTCTGCCAATCTCTGTGTTTATGATCTCCCAAATAGCTATTTGTTTCACACGTTTCCTAGGATGGTATTCTTTTGGAGACAAAAGATCATTTAATCACAAATAATCAGAAAAACATCAGGTCTTTCTGTTCTACCATTCTATTTCAATAAGGGTAACTATAGGAAAATCCAAAGTACTAACCTGCTTTTAACAGTATTCCTCAACCATTGGTTGTCATAGGCAAAACAGCTCTAACTTAGAAGCACTTTTTGCTTGTTTATTTATTACAGTTCAATTCTCCCCATACCCTAGGGTCTCAAGGCAGTTGACAATAATGCCAGTATTTAAAAACAAAGTTCAGTTCATAAGACCACAAGTAATACCACTCATCTGTGTTCAGCCTCAGAGATCTCTGTCTGAAGCTCTAAAGAAGGATTGCTAGTCCCAGTAAAAAAAAGATGAGAAGGGTGGGGACTGTTCACACTTGCCTTTGTTCTGGAATATATCCCAAAATAGCAGCCTGCTGTCCACTTGTTAATGCAGGCTATAGCAGGGCATAAGTGAGGCCTGCCAGTGTTTGCAATCACCATGTGGACAACAGACCCCTGTACTGAAATACATTCCAGAATATCACCAAATGCGAACAGGACCCTGGACTAATAGCCCATCTAAGGGATCTTTCTGTGTTTTGCATATTCAGATTTAAAGCAATATACTAAAAGTTCAAAAACCAAGCCACCAATGATGGAATCCCAAATGCTTATGCACATCAAACCATTCAACAACAGATACAAAAATTAAGATGGAGTTATACCATGTTTTTCCAATCTTTATCTCTGGTTCTGCTAATGAGTAGTTTGGTATATATTTGGGATTCTATTACTCGTATTCGATTTTTAAACATGCAAAAATCAATTTATCATAGAGGATTGAGAATGGCAGACATCTGTTATTTTGTATAGTGATGAGTATATTGCCTGTTTTACAACCCAAGACCCATCGCTGTATGGAACACAGCAATCAAAGTATCATGCCAGATTTCAGTCTTTAGAAGATTTTCTATAATGATACAGCACTAAGAAATATGTGCCTGTGCGCATATTTTGAAACATATGGCCTTTTTATTTTACATGTTTCTGAAGCTAAATCTAGCAAAATGTTTTGATATCAACCCACAGAGTGTAATAAAAAAAATGCACAACAGAAAATCAGTAAAATAGCATCAGCAGTGTGTTCAGATTGGTGCATGTTCAGAGATCCTCCTTGTAGCCTCCAACTGGTTGCTTGCCATGATCAGTAGTCATTCATAACCAAGGGTGTTTTTCCACTAGCACTAAGTACCCATTGAAGCACCCATTAAGGACCCATTTGGCTGAGAGCTGGATGACCCCATTTCCACTACAGACCCCATTAGACACACATCTGTTTCCACCACAGCTAGGGAAATCTGGATCATATGGGTCCTTCAGGACCTATAGTCTGAATTTCGTGTAAATCCCATTAAAGGGGTCTGCAATGGGGTCTTCAGCCATAAAATCCAGATTATAGGGAGCCTGTTTCCACTGCAATTGGGCAATGGGATCTATAGGAGACTCAGGGGAGGGAGCACCCATGGGGGGGTGCCCCAAAATCAAAACTTCAAAGTCTCTCTGAAGTTGCCTTCGGGGATTAGCAAAGGCTCTGCAGAAAAATCCTCGAAGATCCTCTGGAGCCTTTGACAACTGCATTGCTCTCACAAGGGATTTTTCTGCGGAGTCTTTGCTAATCTCCAAAGGCAAAACACCTGAGGTGACAGGCAGACCCCTTGTGGGTAGATCCAAATTTGCAAATGGGTGTTCCAGTGTTTTCACAGCAGGCAAGCTAGCACCCATTGCTACTGGGTGCTAGACCATCCATGGAAACACATTGGGTACTTCCCTTAATCCAGATCTACTAGATCTGAATTCCTTAGATCTGGATCTTTTTAGATCTGGATCAAAGGAGCTCAGTGGAAAAACACCCCAAGTCCTCTGAATCTGACTTAAACTTTTAAGGCTATTTTCCCTGGTGGCCACCATGGCATCTGGCATTCAGTGCTCTAACTGTGCACTTCATTTTGAAATACTTCCTTTTGATAACCTGAACCTTCTATCTAGATTCATTGGAAGATCTTCTGTGTTCTAGTATATTGAGAAAGGAAGTTGTCTACTTTGGATTGCAGCAAATATAGAAAATAGTTGCTGTCTTTCCTATTTCTGTGAGGTGGTAACATCATATACTTTCTATAGGCCTTAATGTTCAAGTGCATGTTTGTATTATTAGGTTACTGTTTCAGAATTGATAGATACACAAGCTTAGATGTTTTGGGGTCTGGGGTAAAAGAGAAGACAGAGGAGACACGATAGCGGTCTTCAAATATCTGAAGGGCTGTCACAGTGCAGAAGGATCATCCCTATTCTCACACAAGACTGGAGGACTAGAAGCAACAATATGAAATTTCAAGTGAGTCAACAGATTAGATATTAGGAAAAGCTTCCTGACAGTGAGGGCGATCAATCAATGGAATAGATTGCCACTGGAGGTAGTGAGCTTTCCTTCACTGGAGGCCTGGGATGGTTTGGGAAATCTGCATTGAGCAGGGGGTTGGACTTGACCCTAGAGTTGGACTTCCAACTCTATAATTCTATAAAAGTGGAAAATAGACAACCATTTCATTATTTGATCGGAATGCCAATCCTATTCATACTTAATTTGGAATAAGCCTCATAAAATACAGCAGCAATTTCTTCTGAGCAAATCATGCTGCATGACTTAAAGAGTAAGAAATCCTGAAGTCAAAGAATTTCATAAAGACAAGAGGAAACATTTAATCATTCCTCTGTTGCACAAATTATGTCACTGGAATTATTTTAAACTTGTTTTTCTTTGTATTTTTAATATGCTGTTTTCATGATACAGTATTTTAATGAAAGTTGATCTTGCCTGACTTAAGCTCTTTGGATAGAGAGTGGTGTATAGATAGTTCTCTTAAAAGCAACACCTTTTTAGACCTCCTTCCTTGCTCCAGGGGAGAAAATGCTAAGAGGCAATATGCTGATCTCAATGTAATGTTGAATATTTGTGTATGATTAGAAAGATATTCAGCAAAACTTACATTTCCACAATTTATTCTTTTTGACCAACATGATGAGAGGGCAGTGTTGAAAAACGCTCATTTTTATTTTAAACTAACTGTCCTGTGTAGGTTTAGATCCTTGACAAACTCTGGTTATTCTGTTTTTTGTTTTTTGTGTTTTTTTTACAAAGTAAAAATATTTTTAAGTCAAGTTCAGCTCAGATGCCTTGACTCACCCACATAGTTTTCTTGGCAGCAATACAGAGGCAGTTGACTTTGCTTTCTTCTGGAGATGTGATGGGGGTTGAAGCTAGGGCCCTTGGCATATCCTGCAAAATGCTCTGCTATTACTATGGCTTTTCAGATTTGGTTTTATTTACAAGATGTAAGGTTACTGAGATCATGCCCTGTGGCTCATGGCACTAAACCACAATTCGCATCATGCGCAAAGCAGATATGCATCTTGTGTAAGGCTTCTAATTCAAGTGGCTGAGCAGAGATTTGATACATGGTTTAGAGCCCCTTGAATGCAATCCTATATACATTGCCTTGGGAGTAAGGCTCACTGAATATTATCAGAAATATTTGTAAAGAACATGTATAAGATTATGCAGTTAGGCACTACAGATTATAACAAAGCCACTGAATCCAGTGGAAATGATATCTGAGCAAAAGTACAAAGAATAGGCCTATTTTTTTCTCAAATGCAAAAATGCATTGTGGGTTTGTCCAGAGCTTGTTCTCGTTTAAGCAAAATCCCTTGTTTATTAGTACAATTTCCTTTCCTTTCCTTTTTTAAGCAAATGCCATCTTCTAGAATCTCTTCTATATAGTAAACTGCATGGAATTCAACTACAAAAAGTAACATACAGTACACCAAGGGGAGTGGTGCCCATTGTAGGGCAAGCCATCAGGAGTAGCTAATCTGAACTGAAACATGGTTGAAGAACATAAGAACATAACATAAGAGAAGCCCTGCTGGATCAGGCCACAGCCCATCTAGTCCAGCATCCTGTCACACACAGTGGCCCACCAAATGCTCATTGGCATCTCAAGCAGAGACAAGGACAAACCTATTCCTGCTCTAGAATGCCAGCAAATGGCCTTAGAAGCGCCCTGGTTCCCCCCACCCCCCAACAGCCTGAAAGATGTACCTAGGCATTCATTCTAGTAGCCATTGATACATCTGTCATCCATAAATTTGTCTAACCCTACCTTAAAGCCATTTAGACTGGTAGCTGTCACGACCTCTTCCGGCAGCATATTCCATAAGCTGATGACCCTCTGAGTGAAGAAATACTTCCCTTTGTCGGATATGACTCCCCTACCCATCAGCTTCATAGAGTGCCCCCTGGTTCTAGTATTGTGTGATACAAATTTTGGGTGAATTCCCATTACAAGCTTAAAACGGTTTCAAAACTGTTTCGATCCTCGCAGTCCCCACATCAGGTTGGCTTAACACGCTTTCCACGTGTTAAATTGCCCCAAAGCGTTGTAAATGTTAACACTCATTTCAACAGGTCTCGCTCCAGTTCGTGCATTTGAAATGTTTTAGATTTCTTACGGTGGGAACGGTACAGTTTTAGTGGGATGAGAATGTATGTTTAGGGTTTCCCTCCCCCAATACCTTGCTTCCAAAGATAGTGATTTCATTGTAAAAATCCACCCCTTACAGCAGCTACTACACTGTAGCAATCTACCCACTTCACACCTGATAACAATGTTGCAATTTTGCACAATTCTGAAAGTTCTGACCTTTAGAAAGGGAAAAGAAAGGAAAGCAGCTGCAGGTTCTGGGAGATGTGTGAATGTTTTTAAGGCTGTGGCAGTGAGTGGGCAAAGGGGGCTTGAGTTGCTGCTGCTGCTGCTGCTGTGTGCCCTGGGCAATGGGGAGAGGAGGGGAAAGAATCGCTGGCTGCCTGGTGCTGTTTTTCATCCATCCAGGCAAGCGGCAGCCACCCAGCCAGGCTCCATGAAGGGGTCCGTTATGGGTGGCACGTACATGCCAGGAGGAAGAGGGCAGGGTAGTCCCGACAAGCGGCTTTTAGAAAGTAGCCACTTGAGTCCCCCCTTGAGTCACGTACGCCACATATGATCCTCATAATCCGGATCGAATGCGATTAAGTTGAAAGTAATGGGATCAGGCAAATTCGCGTTTGCATCCGGTTCTATTATTTTGGTTTAGGAAAACCATATTAAGCTTGTAATGGGAATGTGGCCTTCCTCTTTTCTATACCATGCATAATTTTATATACTTCAATCAGGTCCCCTCTTAAATGCCATCTCTCCAGACTGAAGAGGCCTAGGCGTTGCAGCCTGGTTTTGTAAGGGAGGTGTTCCAGCCCCTTAATCATTCTGGTGATTGATACATTAGGTAGTTGGTGAAGACGCACCTTTAACCCAGGTGTTTTGTCTGAAAAGACAGCTCTGCTCTGAGTACTATACTGTTTTTAACTGCCTGATTTCTGTTTTATGTATTTTAATGGTTGAACCTGCCTAGAGATCTCTATTTATAGGGCAGGATGTAAACCTAAATAATAAAGTTCCGAGTACAGTATGATGGCCACTCTTAATCCTTTACCAAAAAAAAAAAAAAAAAAGCCATCTGTGCCAGCTCAAATGACCCAAACAAGTGAGTCCAACCCACACAGAGATTAACAGGAATAGCCAGTCTGATCCCAGGGAAAGATCTAGATTCCCACCTTCCCTCTGCCATCAAATGTTTCTGCTTTTAAGAAAATGTACATAGCTGATACTATTAAAATATTATTTTTCTCAGACATATCTTCAGTCCATCTAGTAGTATTAGTGAGCTTCCCTAAGCAGTGATCATGTCATATTTAATACCAAAGACAGAAAGAAAAGTTCAGTAGTAATCCATGATTTAAAAACAGCATGAAGAGATTTTAGTGACAAAACCGCATAGCACAAGCCTTTTGGCCCAGACCAATAACAACTGACCTCTCTGCACTTAAAAGTGTGGTTCCAGATCTAAATCAGGCAGGACTGGTCCTGATCTGTTCTGGATCAACCCCCGTATTGACCCCAAAACTCACATGTCACAACAAGATGCACACAGGTCCCCTGTGACCTTGGTATACCGGTAATATTGTCTACTAATATGCCATACTGGAAGTGTACTAGGAGGCCATTTTGGGCCTGCTGATCTGGAATACCCACTGTCTTGTGTAGAAGGTGGTGGCTAGCAAGGACCAGAAGAGGACCGTGTTCCATAATGCAAGTAAGTGCAGAAATACCCATTTATGCCTCCTTAATAAGAACTAGATTATATGAAATATAGGAAACTGGTTAATACCACCTCCATTATGCCATCTTCTTATGCAAAAACTACAGAAGATTTCCCAGAAGAGGGATTGTTCCTTACTGTAATGTACTATCAAACATTTTCCTTGCTTCCAAGCAACACTCGACAAGCAGCCTGTTTCAGTATTTTACAGATGTTTATATTGTTTCCAGCTGCTAACTCTGAAAGTGTTTTCAGTAAATGTATGAGCTCTGTCTGGTGGCCAATCTAAGACATGTGTTTTTCTTTTTTGTGGTTGTTTAGAATGTTTTAAAACAGCCATTTGCTCACCCTACTGAATTCTCTTATTGGAATTTCTCTTTGAAGCAATTGTGTGTACAATATTGCATATAAAATATATATATGGTCATAGTGACTAATCACAAAGAAGTAAACAAACATATAAACTATATTGCCAAGATCATATTCTCCTAAAAGGATTTTAATGGGATATCATTATTTCATAATTCATACCATTCAGGTTCTTCAATTAGCAGGGTAGAATTTCATTTTCTAGGGAAAAACAGGGACCTGACCTTGTCCCATTTCTTCCACATGGTGTCACTCTTGCTCATCTAAATAAGAGGAAATTACGGAGATGAAAAACTATGGCATGCAGTATTTCAATTTTTAATAACCAAAAGCAACAGTTAACTAATGCCATCATTATGATCTCCCTCCATCAGTGAATTCCAAAGGACCCCTATGCACACACATATCTGAGGTGAATACTGTATGTACCTATGGCTCCCTATCCAAGTAACTGGAGAGCTCCCAAATAAGCCTGCATCAAGAGCATTTCACTGCCACACTTCTGGAAAGTACGTCATGTTATGCAGTGCCCCAGGACACAAGATTCAATACCCAATGGCAATCCAACCAATTTCCAGTCACACTGTTCCCCTTGTGCAAACTACACTGAAAAATACAAGAGATGACTGGATGCTACTTTGAAAACCTCTAGGCCTGTCTGTGTGGGTGGTCTCTGCCTTTTTGAGTAAGGGTCTTTAGCATCCAGCATGCCCCATTTTCTTTGGATAGGTATATGACCAGTACCACGAATTGGCACTGCTCTTGACTAGTTTGACTTTTAAGAACTTTACCATTCATACAGCTGAAATTCATTGGAATAAGTTTGATTCACGAGGGATTACTTTGCAACATTGCTAAGTTTGTTTTTTAATACATTCTGAAAATGTGTTTTGTATGCTTAGGCTGCAGTCCTACACACATTTGATAGAGCTTTCTTCTGAATAGGGATGTCTCAAGTTCTGCTACGAATTAGCAAAATGACACCATATTCTTCAAAATACAGGCACTCATCCCAGTTTAGACTAGGACACTAAAGAAAGAATAATCTGCAGGAAAACAGAAAAAAGGGCTATGAAAACACACTGGAAAAATGTAGACCTGTAAAGATTTTGGAGTCATTAAGAAACGTCAAACAGCAAAGCTGTTAGATGATTGAAAATCAGTGCTCCTAGAATGTCCCTGGGACTGCTGAGCAAACAAAGTAGCCTTCTTGGATCTGCAGCCCCCACAAGGCACAAAATTCACCCTTGGAGGCAACTTGCATGCCCTTAAGTCACCTCCAATCTTCTGTGTAAAATAACAGTAGTGGCAAGGGGGATTTATCAAGGACAATTTCCACTCGGTCCATTTGGCTTTGGGACAAAAGAATCACCTTCTGGGACAATTCTCAGTCTGGAGATAAACCATGCTCCGAAGCCATGGAACAAATGTTCTGCCATTGCCTCCGGTACAACTGGAGCCCCCCACCATGGATATTATTTTCTGGCACTTGTTTAGAGGGACTGGATTCTTTTGTCATGGTTACTATATGGTTATCTTTCACAAACAGGTGAAAAATACACTTTAACAGAAAATATATTTGGGTTAGACATATCATGGCACTTGCTGTAATGAAGCACTAGTGTATTGTTTTTCATATCAATATTCAATTCATATCAATACACAATAATACACCCTGGAGCAGCTTCAGCAATGGCTGATAAGGAAAAAACTTAACGTTGCCATTTCTTGCTTTAAAATAGTGTGCAATGAATAAATAAGAATTCTTTGTCATCATTTTTTAAAAAATATTCTTGCTTTTCTTTATACTTGCAAAGACCTGGCACTACACACATTCACAAACTCTCCCTCATGACTCACAATCAGGAAAGTCTTACACACATCACTCAGTATGTCTACCCCATCAGCTTTATCCTAAATCCTAAAACAATCCATTCCCTGCCTTCTGATCTCCCTCTCCTACACTCCATAGCATCAAAGTAAAAATATACAAAATATATTGGTTACAGAACTGTGAAAGCGTTATGCAGAACAACTGAGTGACACACTTGTGGTCATAAAATGTGTGTTATGAATGCTGCCCAACTCACCATTAAGCATCAGTAGAAGATACAAGTAACTGAAGACTGTAGAAAGAAAAGGAAAGATATAATTTTTAAGGTCTTCCTCTTTCAAGATGGAAATTTTTGTGGTGCCTTTTTAGGGAGAAATGTTCAAATTCTTTTTGATACACTGTCCTAAGAAGGCTGGACACATTTACAAACAGAGCTAACCAAATTTGCTTCCAAACGTCTCTTAAGTAGAGTGATGGAATTCTTGCGCCATAACCAAAAAAGGTTAAATTCCTTCCCAGATCTTTCTTGGCGTAAAGATATTATTTGGCATGTATGCATATTACAAATAGTGTCATGCAGCCCAGAAACAAGGGACAATGAAGCCAAAGCTCTAAAAATACTCCTTGCCTCCTTTTCCTCTTGGACTAAGACTGCTATCTTCTTTCCATTTTGATTTTTGTCCTTCTCACTAATTACTGCATAGATTTTTTTGTTCTGTTCTCCAAAAGCCAATGCTGCAAATTCATTCCTCAGATTGCTATCTGCTCTTAAGCCTTTACAATACGATACTTGCATATAATGTAGGGCAGGAAATGGAAAATACCAGAGAAACAGTTATGCAAGTGGAAGTCACCTGGAAGTTTACATATGTAAGCATACTCCTAACCAGGGTTGCAGTCAGCCATGCCCTTTTCCAGATCAGAGCATTCTGTTGTCTTAGAACAGTTACTTTGTTGCCCATTCCCGAAGAGGCAGTATTCTATGGTCAAGACGTGGGTTCTTTTTAAGTTTCTCACCTTATGCCCCTTCCTTTGGTACTTCTGAAAACTTCTGGAGTTTTCTAGAGCCCGTTAATACTTCTGTTGTGTGTTGGTGGTTCTGCTTTAGCTACTAAGCCACTACAAATCAAAGAAGGATTTTTCTTTTATATACAACCTTAATGGGTACTCTAGTGCTAGTGGAAAAACACCCTAGGTTTCCTTTCACTAGAAATAACAGGCAAGGGTCCCTCCATACTTTGTATAGTAAATCAAAGGTTTACTTGTATATTCTCACTTCCAGCACAAATGGTGGGCACCCACTGCCACTAAGCGTCTTAGGAATTGTAGTATTTCCCAAAAAATCTTTCTCAGACTCCAGTAATAAATATTGTAACTAGCACATGACATGTGTTTATAGTCAACCCTCACCCCAGGGTTTCATAAACTGGAAAAAAAATCTAAAAAGGACATAATCACCAGGATCGTAAACCACTACTGTTTCTGACAGGAGCTAGGCCAGTCTTCCACACAACTACTGTCTGGTTACATTTCTTCAGTCCCGATTGTTAAATTTTGTCATCCAAAGTTGCCATCTCCATCTGGCCAGAAATCATTGTTATTTTCAAGCCACTATGTAAAGACTTCCAAGCCTCAGTGGTGGGAACTTTAGATGAATGTCAAGTGAAGTTCTATTTCTACTTTCGTCTGTCTGCAGATTTCACTTTCTGAGGCATCTGTAACATTATTTGAGTCAGTCAAAGAAAATCCCTATCATTAGTTTGGGAACTACATTAAACCAGCAGTTCTCCCACTTTTTCTCCACGCTCTCATGTCTCCCAACTTCTGCCTGAAATAACCATAACCTTTTGCACTCCTATTTGTATTACTATCTACATTATCTATTTCATTATTTGTAATTTGCAATTCCGTATTTTTTGCAATACATTTGTGCGATCCCCTACGTTATGGGACTTTCAGCTTAGTGTTGTGGTAAGGACTGTATGTGTTACGTGTCTGTGTTTCCCCTGCTTCGTAACTCCAGCCAAAACTTTCTTTCGTTTCAAATACAAAACATTTCTTCTAAACTAAACAAACCCCCTTTCTCTTCTCTTGGTGAAGGGGGTCCAGTTTAAAGAGAACTACAGCTTTGAAGTCAAGACGGAAAAAGCACTCTGCACGTGCTCAGATGCTGCCCTATACTATCTTCACACAGGCGCTAGGGTCGAACTATTTTATGAAGTAACCACTAGCCAGCTCTAACTAGGCTGACTTCGCCCCCTGAAAGGCTGGCTTAGGACACCTCGCCCGTTCACACCCCCTCAAATTCGCCTCCCTCTCGTTTCCCCCCCCCCCCAGACGCTACGTTCTCTCTCCCTCACAGCCACCGCCTCCCCCTTCGGCTTCACAACCCGCCCCAGCCCCGCCCCGTGCCCGCGCGCGCTCGTGAACATTCCAGGACGAGCCCGTTGGAAACAACAACCGCAACCAAGGCGCTCGCGGTGCGTCGCGAAGACGCACGTCGTCGCGGGAGGGGGAGGGTAAACCCCGTGTATGTCACACTCACTTGACGACCTGGCAAACGGCCGGAAAATTTGCATAACGGCCGCCCGCGAGGCACTTGCGATTGACAACCCCCGCCTGAGTGCGGGCCCCTCCCTTCCAAGTGCCCTATTGGCTACTCGCGGCTTCAATCCTTCCAGTTCGCGCCCGCCTCCCCCAGAAGGTTCTGGTTAGGAGGGGGAGGCAGGGGGCGGGGACATAGCAAAGGGATTGGTCAGAGCCCCGCGAAGCTCGCCGCGATTGGTTGGACGCGTTCTGGCAGCTTCCAGAAGCGGGCTCCGGCACTATAAAAGCTAGGGACAGTCGGCTCCGGCGGCAGACTCAGAGCTTAATCGCCGCTAGAGACGGGGCGACGTCGAGCAGTTCTTGCGAGCGGCTGAGGAGGCGCGTCGAGCGAGTTCCGTTTGCGTACGGCGGTTTTTCGGAGAAGTTCCCTGACAGCGTTCCTGCAGTCATGTCGGGCAAAGCGCCTGCCATAGGCATCGACCTGGGCACCACGTACTCGTGCGTCGGTGTCTTCCAGCACGGGAAGGTGGAGATCATCGCCAACGACCAAGGCAACCGCACCACGCCCAGCTATGTGGCTTTCACGGACACCGAGCGCCTCATCGGGGATGCGGCCAAGAACCAGGTGGCCATGAACCCCAACAACACCATCTTCGACGCCAAGCGCCTGATCGGCCGCAAGTTCGACGACCCGACGGTGCAGTCCGACATGAAGCACTGGCCTTTCCGGGTGGTGAGCGAAGGGGGGAAGCCGAAGGTGCAGGTGGAGTACAAGGGGGAGCCCAAAACTTTCTTCCCTGAGGAGATCTCTTCCATGGTGCTGACCAAAATGAAAGAAATAGCCGAGGCCTATCTGGGACGCAAGGTCCAGAGCGCTGTCATCACCGTGCCTGCTTACTTCAATGACTCGCAGCGCCAGGCCACTAAAGACGCAGGAGTCATCACAGGACTCAATGTCCTGCGCATCATTAACGAGCCCACAGCTGCTGCCATTGCCTATGGCCTGGACAAGAAGAGGAGTGGGGCTGGGGAGAAGAACGTGCTCATTTTTGACTTGGGCGGTGGCACCTTCGATGTCTCCATCCTAACTATCGAAGATGGCATCTTTGAGGTGAAATCCACAGCAGGGGACACTCACTTGGGCGGAGAGGACTTTGACAACCGCATGGTGAGCCACTTTGTGGAGGAATTCAAGCGCAAGCACAAGCGCGACATTGCCGGCAACAAGCGAGCGGTCCGGCGGCTGCGCACGGCTTGCGAGCGGGCCAAGCGTACCCTGAGCTCCTCCACCCAAGCGTCCATTGAGATTGACTCCCTCTTTGATGGGATTGATTTCTACACCTCTATCACTCGCGCCCGCTTTGAAGAGCTTAATGCTGACCTCTTCCGTGGCACCCTCGAGCCTGTGGAGAAGGCCCTGCGTGATGCCAAGCTGGACAAAGGACAGATCAATGAAATTGTGCTGGTTGGGGGCTCCACCCGAATTCCCAAAATCCAGAAGCTGCTCCAGGACTTCTTCAACGGTAAGGAGCTCAACAAGAGCATCAACCCTGATGAAGCCGTGGCCTATGGAGCTGCTGTGCAGGCAGCTATCCTAATGGGTGACAAGTCTGAGAATGTGCAGGACTTGCTGCTCCTCGACGTAGCCCCCCTGTCACTGGGTATTGAGACAGCCGGTGGCGTGATGACAGCCTTGATCAAACGCAACACCACCATTCCCACCAAGCAGACCCAGACCTTTACCACCTACTCAGACAATCAGAGCAGCGTGCTGGTGCAGGTGTATGAAGGCGAGAGGGCCATGACCAAGGACAATAACCTGCTGGGCAAGTTTGACCTGACGGGCATCCCACCCGCCCCTCGTGGAGTGCCTCAGATTGAAGTCACCTTTGACATCGATGCCAACGGCATCCTTAATGTCACAGCCGTGGACAAGAGCACGGGCAAGGAGAACAAGATCACGATTACCAACGACAAGGGTCGCCTCAGCAAGGAAGATATTGACCGCATGGTGCAGGAAGCGGAGCGTTACAAGGCGGAGGACGAGACCAACCGGGAACGGGTTGTTTCCAAGAACGCCTTGGAGTCTTATGCCTACAACATTAAGCAGACTGTGGAAGACGATAAGCTGAAAGGCAAGATCAGTGAGCAAGACAAACAGAGAGTGCTCGAGAAGTGCCAGGAGGTGATTAGTTGGTTAGATCGCAACCAGATGGCCGAGAAGGAAGAGTTTGAGCACAAGCAGAAGGAGCTGGAGAAGCTTTGCAACCCCATCATTGCCAAGCTGTACCAGGGCGCTGGAGCGGCAGGGGCTGGCGGGGCTCCAGGTGGTGGGCCCACCATTGAAGAGGTGGACTAATCTGTCTGTGCTGGACTGTGGGAGCAATTGCCACCTGCTTCTGTGCTTTATACATTCAGTGCCATTGCTGGGGGGGTGTTGGGGAGAGGTATTTAATTTGTTCATTGTATTACCAGGGAAGAGACAACCAGCAGCTTAAAAGTTTGTTGCAGAAGTTTCTTAGTAGTCTAGATACTCGGTTTGTCCGTGATCTGTTTCTTTTATGTTCACTGTTCTAAGTACTCAGTTGAGTGCTGCAAGGGAGAGAAAAACATTTCAGGAACTTGAAAAAATGTTAAGACAAAAAAAATTTAAATTTTTATGCAACTCCTTGGTCTGATTATCTTGAGATTTTGGTAATAAAAAGTTACTTGAAAGCTACTAACTTCTCTTTTTTCTTTTCAAAGTATGGTTTTTCAGTGTAATGCCAGGGGCAGAATATTTCTTATTTCAGAAATTCAAGTGGGAGTAATAGTCAAGCAATTCAATTTTTTTTCACATTTTGGGTTATTAAACTCCAGATTGCTAACAATAATATTTTTTAAAGGTGGTGGTGGTTGGTATTGGGTTGAACTTTGCCTATGATGTCAGTGGTGCTTCATTTCTTTGTTGAAGGGAAAGTTGCAAGCAAACTGCATCTGCCAGAAGATAAACCCTTTGAGGAGAAAAGTAGCAACCCTGATTTTGCTTTAATTTGATTGCCTTTCTAGTGGGCTTGAGGGAGTCCTCTGTGATTGTGTGCTATACAACATTAAATTGCCTTAATAGGCAACATTTCTTAATAGGCTAACACGCTTCCAAAAAAATCCAGGCCAGTAAAGAGTCTTTTTACAGATAATAGGGAGTGCTTTTTCATTCAAATTAACTTTGCAGTGTAACCAACTCAGCAGTTGTAGGCAAGGAAGAGTCAGGGGGAGATGGTTTGAGTACACATTTTAGTCTTTCATTCTGTGCTGGGCCTTATTCCTGAACAAAGAAGATCATAACAATCTATCCAAACTGGTTAGTATTGGGAGATCCTGACATCCATTCTGGTGAGTTTGATTCCCATGAACTTCCTTCCCAGAAAACACATATAGGGGTTTAGTCCTAGAAGGATGCCAACAACTTTCATGTGCACCGTGCTGATCTTCGGAGGAAACTAGCTGATGTAGGGTATGGGTGGAAGTCCATATTTCGCAAACTTCCAGAGTTCTGCTGGGGCTGTTAAATAGGGAACAAACGTGTGTTTCAGAGCTTTCATTTTCCAATTACAGAAGTACAGATATAATTCTTGCCTTTGGCAGTGGCAAGGACAGTTCTGGGTCGTGCAGGGAAGACGGCTCTTTCTGCATGGGCCTTATTCCAGATTATATCCCAGAATAGGGGTCTGTCGTCCATGTGGTGGTGCAGACTATGTCAGGCCTGGCCTGGGGGGCTGCTATAGTCTACACTAATATATGGTCAGCAGGCCTCTATTTCGGGAGATAATCTGGAATAAGGCCCAGTGCAGAAAGGGCCCTTGGCTTTCCTGCTTTTAGAAATCACTGGGTACAAAAATGAAGGGAGAAAACTTTGCAAGCAAGGATTTTAGCTGAAGTAGCTTTTCCCAGCTCTGCACTTCACACACACCATTGTTTATTCATCACCACTGTTAAAGATAAATGAACCTTGGATTAATCTTTACACCTAATTCATTCTAAGCGTAAAGTTGAAAACCACTGAAGGACCATGGTGGCTGTCCCTGATGATCTTTTGTCATCCTGAGGACGCCGTCTCAATCTATACTGAGAATATATCAAATAAAATCTAGGTGTTCTAGTACTTGCCACGAAGCGTTATATTTCTCACTCATTCACACTCTTGTGAGCTAACCTAATTCATTCAGGGTCTCCTGCTAGAAAGAATTAAACTGCAGAAAAAAGACTGGGAAATGAAGTGATTATTATGCTGGATTTTAAACCTTACACTGGTTTTAGTATAGTGTGATACAGTTTTAATATGCTTGTTCTTAAATGTTGTAAGCTGCCCAGAGACCCTCGGGTATGGGGCGGGATATAAATATAAATAAATAAAATGCTATTGAATCATGTAAACTGAATGGAAGTGTTTTATATTTATATTTATATCCCACCCTATACCTGAAGGTCAGAGCGGGTAACAACTTTTAAAACCAGCATATCAAAAGAATCAAAATTTAAAACCAACATGTTAAAAAACAGCACAATATCAGTTAAAATAGTATTTGCATTTTTTTGCGGGGGGGGGGGGGGCAAACATAACCAACATTTAGCCAAAGGCCTCAGTGAAGAGGTGGGTCTTCACCGCCTTCCTTGAACCTAATCAGAGAAGAAAGCCTGACACACCTCTGGGGGCCATTACTGAGAAGGCCCTCTCCCGGGTGCTTTTTCAATCCACAAAACACTGCTTTGCCCAAGTAGTTTATATAAGGCTTGACATCAGACAACTGCTGTGTTTTCTTGTTGGCTGCTGTGGGGCTTTCATACTTAACAGAGCAGTTATCAGCAAAACCATAGTTACAACTGCTTTGAAAATAATAGGCAGAAATAGGCCTCAACAATTCTCAGGACACCTTTTGCACTACAGTTGCAGACTTTCCTTTTTTTTTTTACAGCATATTGGTGACCAGTTTTCCAGCCAGTTCTCGCATTTGTGAGATTTCCAGCATAGTGGGCGCATTTGAGAAGGACCTGCAGCCAACTGCAGCTGGTTAAAGGAGCATATCCAAATATATAACTACAAGTTTAGGTACCTGACTGAAGTATATAAAAGCATGCATGTTATGGACAAGGTGGATAGAGAAAAATTCTTTATTTTACAACACCAGAATCAATGGGCATTCTGTGAAGTTGAAGGGCACGGAAGTTAGGACCAGCAAGGGGAAGCAATTTTCTACCTAGAGGGCCATCGGTCTATGGAATTTACTACCAGAGGTGGTGACAGCAACCAGCCTGGATAGCTTTAAGAAAGGGTTAGACAAATTCATTGAAGACAGGTGTATCAATGGCTACTAGAATGGATGCCCAGATAATGCCCCCAGGATGGAGAGACAAGCATGATGCTTCTCAAGGCCATATGTAGGAAGTCAGTGATGCCCATAAGCAATTGGTGGGCCACTGTGAGAGACAGAATGTTGGACTAGATCGACTGTGGACCTGATCCAGCAGGGATCGTCTTATGTACTAAGGCTATATTGAAGTGGACTGAAAGCATCTGTATATACAGTACATTCAAAAGTAAAACTCAGGTTCAATTGTCAGGACAATTCCATCCTGCTTTTCCATCAGGGATCTCAAAGCAGCTTCCATAAGCCGTCTGTTCCTAAGATGTTGATGAGACACAACATAACCTGCTTAGTTTCTGTGAGGAACTTGGTGATTGTGTGAGCAGGGAAAACCTTCATGCATAGGAAACCAAAATCCTTTGCATCACTTGTGGTTTGGTGTCCTCAAACCATTGCACAATGCAATGGGTAATTACTGCTTATAGGAAACCAGAGGTTAGAGAAGTCTTGGACAATGGTGTACATATATATATCAATGGAACCATGAAAGAGGTTCAGGTTGCCACTGTATAAGTAAAATCAGGTTATTGAAAGTTTGCATGATTCCATCAAAGACCTTTGGGGATAGGGTGGTATAAAAATGTAAATAAATAAATAAGCAAAATCCTGTGTTACACAAGAGACAACACTATATATGTGACAAAAGCTCTAACCAAATATTTGGTGGAAATCTGTTTTTAATCGGATTTCGTTCCAAATTTAGTGGACTTTATTTAGGCTCACAGTCTGTTCTCGTTCTATTGAGTAAATGAGATTCAGTGTTGCTTCTATAATAAAAACAAGCTGATGTTGAGGCTGATGACACACCCAAATGTAGGATAATTGCATATCCCTTCCAAAGATTATCTTGAAAGGAGTTTGAGGTAGCTTGCAAGGTGGAATAAAATAACACCTATGGGTGTGGCAACAGAAAAGGGAAAAATAAGATTTCCTTTTTTCAGAATATTTGGCTCTAATGACACCAGAGCTCCTTTAGGAGAATGGAGGTATCAAAACAACTTTTCACCAGCTTCTGGTTTGTTCGGGACTTAGAAGAGACAAAGGATTGAGAATGTGAAATCTCACAGGCCAGTTTGACATTTCAAGATACCCCTGTTTATAATGTTAGGCAATGGCTAACAGTGAGAAGACCTTTTCTAGAGCAGCACAGAAATTATACAATTCTCTCCACAGTAATATTTGCCTGGCACTATCTTTGAAAGCATAGCTTGCCATATTCTCAAGACTTCAAAAGAGCAAAAGGAAAAAAAATGCTGGGAGTTGCTCTATTTATTATTGGCATTTCTAACACACCCTATACCCAAAGGTCTAAGGGCAGGTAGCAACATTTAAAATCAAGTATATTAAAAGAATAGCAGTACATAGTAAAACAATAACAGTGCCTGAAAGTGGAAAGAGAAAGTGCACCCTCATTTACTCAAAGGGCAGGGCAAAGAGGTGTGTCTTCCCTGTCTTCCTAAACATGTACAGTGAAGGTGCCTGATGCACCTCAAGGGGGAGACTATTCCATAGCCTAGGGGCCATCACTCAGAAGGCTGTCTCCTGGGTCCCCACTCCTTTTACCACTGAAGGTGGTGGTACAACCAGGAGGTCCTCCCCTTCAGATCTTAAGGTATGGGCAGGTCAATATGGAAGTAAGCGTTCCTACAGATATTTGGGGCCCAAGTCATTTAGGGCCTTATAAGTTGAAGTTGACACCTTGAATTGGGGTCGGTAGTGAATTGGTAGCCACTGCAACTCTTTAAAGACATGATGTGTCTCCAGCCAGCTGTCCTGGTCAGCAATGCAGCAGCTGCATTGTGCACCAATGGCAGCTTCTGAACTGTCTTCAAGGGCAGCCCCACGTAAAGCACATTACAATAGTCCAGTCTCGATGTTACCAGAGCAAGGATAACTGTGGCTGAGTCATCTCTGTCCAGAAAGGCTCCAAGTGATGAACCAGCCATAGTTGGGACTAGGCCCTCTTGGGCCACAACGTCCATCTGAGCTTCAAGTATCAGCACCGAATTCTAGAGCACCCCCAAATTTCACATCCATTACAACTCCCTCAAGGACAGGGTGTCTCCCAACTACACGGACCTGAGATCCTGTGACACACAGCACCTCTGTCTTGTCTGGATTCAGCTTCACTTTATTGCCCCCCCCCAATCCAGCCCATTACTACCTCCAGAGAGCTGGGTGTCATCTACATATTGATGGCAGCTCACTACAGACCTCTCCCAGTGGCTTCATATAGAAGAGCATTGGAGATGAGATCGACCCCTGAGGAACCCCACAAATGAATCGCCCACTACCACTCTCTGAGATCAGCCATGGAGATAGGAGTGCCTCCAACTCCTAGACTCTGTAGCCTTTCCAGAAGGATATCATGGTCAATGGTATCAAGAGCCACTGAGAGGTTATAGTCTGAAGAACACCTGGAAGGCTGCAGTTAAGAACCCATTATCTAGAGAGTCACACAGGTGTCCACATCTGCTGCAAATAATATGCTTGCCTGGTTTACTGGTATTTCTTTTGTTGCTGCAGACTTATCCTTTTTTATTTTATTTTTGTATACTTAGTCATTTATGCTGCATGCTGAAAGTCGTCTTGCATCTGATGATAATGAAAACCAGGACAAAATCCCTAGATAAATAACCATTGTTTAAATGTGTGGGTAGCATTAGCTTCTAACGCTCCACGCCCAAAATTGTTTTTTGCAAACGGCAGAATTGTTCCAAGACAGAAACATCTAGGGGTAATAAAAGAAAAAATAAAATGATTTATTATGTGCCAAGTCATGGAAATAATGTGTAGCTATATTTTTTAAAATCTGCTGCTAGGGAAATCTTTAAGAATTACAGAATAGTCTGCATGCAGAAAGTGTTTAATACAGCGTATAGAACATAATAATAAAAAAACCCCAGTGCCTATGATTCCTTTTGAAATGACAATAAGCTGTTTTGAAATGTCAATAAGCTTTTTTCTCCTCCTGCATTCTCCCCTAAATTTTAATCCAGCTTCAGTCCACCTTCAGAGCAGAAGACAGTGAACCATAATTTTCTTTCAGCATTATCTAACTTAGAAAATCCACCTTTGGATTAGATAATGCTGAAAGAAATCAGCTTGTCACTTTGCTGATGTGCTCTCCCACTCTGAAAGTGGCCTGAAGCGGGATTAAAACTTAAGTGTGACCACAACCTTTGGGTTGGATGTTTAAGCAGGTAAAGAATTAAACCGTTTTGCCCCCTTAAATCTTTAGATTTTAAGAGAAGCCGCCAACAAGAAGCCTTTAAACAAATTACTGTGTCATTTGGTACATGCAAATTACCTATTTTAGACACACCTGTTCCCCTTGTGCCTTTTGAGAGTGATGCTATTGATATTTCTGCCTGGATGTGCAGAATTCAAGGCCTATGAGGGAAATAAGTGTGGTGCTAAAGCAACTTCAGAAAGCAGAAGGTTGCAGCTTCAGCCTTTGGCATCTCTCTAGAACAAGGTAATCACAAATCACTTTGGCTTCTGTCAAGAATACTGCACAGATGTGTACATGTTATCACCAGGTGCCCATCCTGCCTCGGTGGTACCAAACAGTAATGAGAGTTGCAATTCTACAACATCTAGAAGGCAACAGGTCACAACTGGTCTGTACATAGTATAGAATGGTCATCTGGTTTGTTCTGCTGAAGTACCAACTAGAATCCTATCTGGAAACAGATAAGCTGTCCACTATCATCTGCTTGTTGATAACTGCACATTTAGATTAATGTAGTATGTTATATGTAGGGTTGCCTTGTACATAAGAACGTAAGAGGAGCTCTTATGGGTCCATCTGCCGGACTGGGCCACAGCCCATCTAGTCCACCATTCTTGGTGCCTCTATACCAACGGAAGCAGTGAAGCCAGTGTTTCTGTCCATCACAATAAGAGCATCGCATAACCGCCCATCCCATGAAGTAAAAAGATGCTGGATGATGAGCATCTTTTTACTTTTTGCTTACCTGCCTCACCTGTGCTCCTACTGTCAATGACACAGCTTCCTGTCTGGCTGATGGGAAACAGCTGCACAGGAAATTCAAAGCTTCCCGTCCCTAATATGAAGGATCAGAAACAGTTCTGCCTTTTCGGTCTTCTTGTTTGGAAGACAACAAGGAGCTTTGCATTTAAGGTGGAGCAAGGGGTGTGTTTGGAGGCACCCTCTGTCTCCCACCAACTGCTTTGGGGCTTCAGTTTGGTCTAGTGGTTAGGGAGCCGGACTCTTATCTGGGGATACTGGGTTCGATTCCACCCTCCCCCATGAAGCCAGCTGGGTGACCTTGGGCTAGTCGCAGCTCTCTTCTGAGCTCTCCAGCCCCACCTACCTCACAGGGTGTTTCTTTTGGGGGGAAGAATAGAAAAGTTTTGCCAGACACTTTGAGTCCCCTTAAATGGGTGAGAAAAGCGGGGTAGAAAAGCCAACTCTTCTTCTCCTTCTCCTTCTCCTTCTTCTCCTCCTCCTTCTCCTCCTCCTCCTCCTCCTCCTCCTTCAATCAGAGAAGACAGAACCTTTACTTGCTCTCAATTCCATGCAAATGGCCTTGAGGGGCATCCCACCTGTTTCCCCAACCTGGTGACAGTACCTAGGTATCCACCTTTTCCACACAGTACATTATTTTATATATTTCAGTCAGGTCACTTCTTACGTGCTGCCTTCCAAGGCTGAAGAGGCATACATGTTGCATAAGGTAGGTGTTCCAGCCCCTTCATAATTCTGGTTGCCCTTTTCTGCCCTTTTCTAGTTCCACAATATCCCTTCTGAGTTGTGGCAACCAGATTTGTACACAATATTCCACTAGGCCATTTAGACACATTCAGCTGGCCAGTGTGTTGTCGCAATTCCTATATACAATTTGCATATCTGCATATATTTTATACTGCTTCTTCATAATTGAATTAAAAGTTATGAGTTGTTTTATTCCTGTGGGATGGGAAATGTTGAACAATTATTGTTAAACGTTTATCTTTGACACAGAAGATAACTTGGTCTTCCCTGATAATTCTGGATCAAATAATATTTCCAGATTGCTGACCTAGTAGCCAATCACATCTAGAACACATTCTTAAATAGTGGCATTTCTGATGTTGTCAAATTACAAACTCATTATTCCTTTCCTTGTAAGGTCTGCAGGATCTCTACCACGTAGGCTCAAGCACTGTGATTATATAAGTTTAAATGGTTAGTAAATTGTCCTTTTTTTTATCCTGGTCTTCAGCTAACAACAAAGTTGTCTCCAAACCATGCCCTGCATTGATTTCCCCCCCAACTTTGTTTGGGCTTTAGTGTTTGAATCATTTTTGTGCTATTTCAATAAGGTAATGGGTCTTGAAACCCAGTATGGGTGAATCCCCATCGGGCTGCCAATGCCCCACGGTGGATTCAGGGGAGCCTTAATGTGAATCTTAATTCGCATTAAGGAGTCCCCATGGAAATGGAGGACAGGGTGGGTTCAAGGCGAACCTGCCTGTCCCCATGAAAGCCGCAGCAAATCCCTGCATCGGGACGCCATGGTTTTCTCCACCACCCCCTTGCCTGAGCACTTAATTGCCCAGGTAAGGGTTTGATTTACCCTAAACAACCGCCTGACAGCTGCCCTGCAGTCAGCTGGGCAACTGTCAGGCGAGTATGGGGCTGTGAAGGGCAGGGCAGAGCTCTGGTAAGGTTTTTAAAACAGACGCGAAAGCCATGATAGACAAATACAATTACCTAGTTATTTGTCTGGACCAGTGTGGCTTAACCAATGCTAGTCTACTGGATTTCAGGTTGCAGAAAGTGAATGGAGCTTCCAGGATTATGAAACATTCATTATAGGTGTGGTTGTTAAACTAATGGTGACCCACCCTGTTTTGACTAATGAAAGCTAGGCAGATGTAGGCACAAGGGAGAGAAGAAGGCATTTGTTCTTTCTTTGATGTGCTTTATGAAAGAGCTAGAAAATGCTCTAGAATTAAAGAGCATAGGCTACCAGAGGTTGCATTCATTATTTGGGCCCTTTGCATTAATTAATTTGGGCCTCTGAGCAACTCTCACAGGTTTTTTTCACAGGAGCTTGTCTGGTGAAATTATGCCCTTGGGTTTGTTTCTTTTAAGTTGCTAGTTTTTCCTTTGTTTTGCTGATTTTGCTTGGCTGGAAATTGGGCTTTTGGAAGCAGAATGCTCCCTAAAGAAATAAAGGTTGAGTGCCTAATTCAAGGGAAATATCCTGCAAATAGATAATTGGTTACTGTAGTTGGTTGGGTTAAATCAGTGGTCAGCAAACTCATTAGTCAAAACAGCCAAATATCAACAGTACAACGACTGAAATTTCTTTTGAGAGCCAATTTTTTTAAGCTTAAACTATATAGGTAGGTACATTGTTATTAACTTAATTAGGGTACTCCTAAACTGGAAGAGCCACACTCAAGGGGCCAAAAAGCTGCATGTGGCTCTCGAGCCGTGGTTTGCCTACCCTTGGTTTAAATCATTGGTGAGCTGATTCATTCCTCTTAACAAGAGTTATTAGCTTTTTAAGGGACTAGCAGACTGAATTATTTATTATTTATGGGTGAGAGTAGTTAAGAGTTATGGTAGTTATAGTTTAAAAGGAACTTTTCTTAAATTATTGGCTGGAGAAAAAGGGACCAAGTCTTCTGCACATAGGTTCAGAAATATAGCTACAAGCATCTTAGGAGAGGCAAACATTTGGAGAAATGAGCAAACTTAGCAGGCAAATGGAATGTGCCAGTTCAAGTGGTTTCCTGGGGCCTGTTTGTTTATTTAGTATTTATATTCCACCTTTTGAGATAAGTTTTATAACAGTTAAACATAATTAAGATAAATTATAAATGCAGTCCTTGCTTCTTCCGCAGCAGGACAACAGGGAAGCTAATCACCAAAAACTTGGATAAATGTTTTATCTAGGTGCTGAAAACCATATGGCATTGATGTTGGAAGAACTTCAGCTGGGAGGTTTATCCAGAGTTTGCGGGGCCACCACAGACAAGACCTCCTCATGTGCTACACCCCCTTGCAAAACAGCCAAATCCCTCCTCCCACCTTCCTGTATGAGTGGAGAAAGCTTTCCGGTGTCTAAATGGGCTAGTGCAAAGGGTGCTTGACAAGGGATGACTGTGGCCACCTCCAGATGGTAGTCGGATATCCCACTTGTGGCAATAATGTGGGATACCCTCCCTTCGCAGTAACTGCCTCCTAGCTAGACAGTGAAGCGTCCAGTTCTGCCTTTGCGTGTTTTACTGTTTCACACACTTGTATGTTTGGGTTTCTAATACTCAGATGTGCACATCGGCACCTCCAAACATGTGTGGAGATCTGTTTTGGCCTCCAAGCGTGTACCCTGGATGGAGATATGATGGTGGCTCTAACAGAACACCTTCTTCCATTGCGACCTACCTGTGCACTAATGTGAGAAATACAACTCCTATTGTATTTCAAATAAAGAATGTCACTTGAAGTAAAAGCAAGAAATTGTTTATTTTCGAATGCATTCGGGGAGGACACTACAACACCAGTTGCGTTGAGTCTCACTCCATAGAATGATAGGATTTCAGCCTTTTTATTATTTCTTCAGTCTCCTCCTGCCTCCTTGCCCCCTCCCTTCCTTTGACCTTGACACGTCGTCTCCAACTTTGTGCCAACACTTCTTGTGATTTACTCCCCAGACTGACATCTTGATTAATTATTTCTTTCTCATTATAGCCCACTCTATTTTTCCTCCCTTTCACTACTGTTTTACCTTATCTAAACAGCTGTTATAAGGGGTCAAAGAAAGGGGAGCTCATCCCTTTCTATGTGCTAGCTGTATTATCTCTCCTGTATACAAGCGCAAGTTACAGAGGCCAAATTGGCTGCTAAATTTTCTCTATATGCAAGCATTGGTCACAGAAGCAAAATAGCTGTTAGTCACTTAATTTTATTATTATTATTATTTTAGTTTTCTAAAAAAAACTGTATCTTATTTCTCACACTAAGATCTGCAGGGGAGGTCCTCCTGGTTGTACCAGCACCTTCAGTGGCAAAAGGGGTGGGCACCCAGGATAGGGCTTTTTCAGTGCTGGCTCCCAGACTATGGAATAGACTCTTTCCTGAGGTGTGTCAGGCACCTTCACTCTCTGTGTTCAGACAAGCTGTGACAAGCAGGATGCTTCTAAGATCATTTGCTGGGATTCGAGTGCAGGGGAAGGTTTGCCCTTGTCTCTGCTTGAGATGCCCATGGGCAATTGGTGGGCCACTGTGTGCGACAGGATGCTGGACTAAATGGGCTGTGGCCTGATCCAGCAAGGCTTCTCTTATGTGCCTATGTTCTTATGATGCATTTTGCCTTAGCCTTTGGCTAAGTGAAGGTACAGCTTTTCCTCCCCACATCCAGGCACACTGTTACGGTTTTAATATGTTAATTCTGTATGTTCACTGGTTTTTCATGTTGAAACCCACCCTGAGACCTTTGGGTACAGGGCTTAAGATTCAAATGGATGGACGGACGGACGGACGGACGTGTTGCACTCTGTATCTGATTTTGATCTTGCTCTGCATGGGAACGTCTCCCCTTGCTTTCTTTTTCAGGGGACTTTTCCACCCTAGCTACACCCATGCTCCCTTCTCTTTTTTTTTAATAGGTAATACTGCACATTAAGAACCTGCAACTGTTAGAATCTCAGCTAACCTTTTCTTCTGCCACATGGGCCTTATAAATAAAGCACAGGGCTATTAAAAAGGATGAATCAGGCTTTCAAAGACCTCAAAGTGCTTGTAAAAGCTAGTACGGTAGATACAATTCTGCAAAATGCTGACAAAGAATTCAAATTATGGGCACAGTACTGGGAAATTAATATTCTTTGGCGCGCCAGTAATCAAAGGCTGTTTACTAGAACAACTGCAGAGAAAACTTCCCCACAACATTAGAATAGTTGATACTATATATTAAAAGAAAAGTCAAATAATGGAACAGCAGAGATCAAAACGTAAGCGCACATTAATGTGGGCCACTGGTTATTCAGGCTTTCTACATTTAAGCTCTTTATGCAGTCAGCTCAAGTGCTAATTGCTTTCTTTCTCTGAAGGTTTTGATGGAAAGGGAATGTAGTTACCAATCATCAGCCTTAGCCAGGAAAATCCTTTAGGATTCTATTGAGCAGTAGAGGCAGGTCTGTTGGTTGGTTTATGGGTTCTCATTGCACTTTCCTTTCAAGGAGCTCTGGGCAAGAAACATTCCCTTCCACATAATTTTATCCTCACAATAAAGGCATTGAGATAAGTGAGGAGGCTTATAGGCAGAGTACAGTTTGAAGTTGCTCAGTTTGTTTCAAGCCTGCTGGAAGTTGAACCTAGGGCCCTTTCTGCACTTGCTTTATTCTGGAATATATCTTGGGATAGCAGTCCGCTGGCAACAAGCTAATGCAGACTATGGCAGGCCTCACCTGGGGCTTTCCACAGTCTGCACTAGCATGCAGATAGCAGGTCCCTATTCTGGGATATACTGTAGAATAAGGCCAAGTACAGAAAGGCCCTGATCTCTGGACAATAATAGTGGCAATAGCTCAGTAGCTGAACAGTGCACACCTAGGTATTTCCTCCAGGCTTGGGAGACAGGCAGGATACCTCTGAAGGCCATTTGCTGAGACTCAGTAGCGGGTGAAGGTTTTGCCTTTGTCTTCTGCTTGAGATGCCCATAGGGCCACTGTGTGGGTCAGGATGCTGGACTAGATGGGCTGTGGCCTGATCCAGCAGGGCTCCTCTTAGGTTCTTTTGTTCTTAATTGTTTAGAAAGCAGAAGAACATGGGTCCATCCCCAGCATCTTCTCAGAAAATGGTTACAGCAAAAGATGCATTTGTTCAGTCACCAGGTATCAACGCTGGCTCACTGGCACCGGATAACCATGAAACCTTCATCGTTTCGAAGAGGTGAGCATATTACACTTAATTACATTAAATGGTGGCTGCCTGACCTCTGTTGCAAAACATCTGTGGACTGCGATTGGTACAAAAGCAACATCATGAGTAGAAGGTGTTTTATCTCTTCACCTGCTGCTCACCACTTTCCCACAGGAATCCTTTCTCGATTGCTTTTGTTCCTGAAGAAAAGGCTAGTAGGAAAACAATAGGCAGACAGATTGTGTGTGTTTGTAAGCAAGGTCTCTAGTAGGGCCTTAGGGGACTCATGAAGAGAAAGAAGTTGGAAGCTTGAGCCTACCTTGTCAGATGCATGGAGTGAAGTGCTTAAGCACGGGCCTATATAGGTAAGTTAGCAACAGAAATGCAAAACTATAGGTGTGGTGAGGCGACAAGTATAATCTCCACACCCATAGTTTTGCATTTCTGTTGCTACTTGCACACATGACTTACCTATATAGGTCTGGCCCTCGGCACTTCGCTCCATGCATCTGTTGAAGTAGGTTCAGGCTGTGTTCTATTCCAGGCCAATAAGGATGAAGTGCAGTGGTGGCCATTTGCACTACACACACTGACCTAGCTCCATACCAGACCAGCCAGCAGTACTTGTAGTGTGAACGGCCAACCTAAGGCTGCCCAGATCACCAGGGCAACGTTCAAACCGGCATCTAGTGTGCAGTATGATGTTGCCCTGGTGATCTGACAGCTGCACATGACTGCACAGCCACAGTCCTGAAGCCATGCTGCACCTGAAGGTCTGTGCCAATTCACCTCCCCGGGAAGCAATCCAGACACTTCTGGGGCAGGCTGTGGACTGCTTTTGAACAATCCACAGCTGGATCGCTCTGGGGAGGTGTCATCCCATTCTGGGCCTGCTGCAGCAGCAGCGGAGAGACGTGAATCTGAGCCTGACATGTGAGTGAATAGAAATGCCCAGGCAGGTAAATGTGAAAAGGCCCCTTAGGCTAGGAAAGCTCACACTACTAACTTATTTCTCTTTGTTAGTCTCTAAGGTGCTACTAGTCCTTTCTACCCTGGAAAGTCCACAAATAAAACAAATAGAAATGAGAAGCTGTGAGGAATGGGATCAGAAGGTGGACTGAAGAAGATGTCAAGTGAAGATGTGACCATGCCCCTGGCGGCTGCGTGAGAAGCAGGAGGAAGATGACTAGGGGAGCGCAGGTCGGAGTGGAGCCAGTCCCACCTCTATTATATCCATTATGCCACCAAACCGCTCTTAGACCGGCTGGCCCAGAGGGTCAACCGCTTTGGGAACAAGTACATCCAGGAGAGCAACCACCTCATGCCTGAGTGAACCGTCAACCTGTATCCTCTCACAAATTATACCTTTGGGACCAAGGAACCCCTTTATGAGAAGGACAGTTCCGTGGCTGCTCAGGTCCGGCGTATGAGGGAGGAATTTGGCAAGACTGGAAAGCGGTGGACTGTGGAAGGGGTCTTGATCGTGCCTGCGTTGAGGCTGCCACAAGCGTTGCTGCCGCAGTTGGGCACAACTTTCTCCAAGTTGCCTGGCAGAGAACCTGATCCAGGAGATGAGGTAGAAGGACTCAAACGTGAGAGACATCCTGGGCCGTCAGGATGGAGTACAGCAAGATTGCATTGGTAACTGGTGGCGGCCAAATTTTGAGCCCCCACAGAATCTACGGTATATATTCCAGCTCATAGTACAAAGCCGAAAGAACACAAGAAGCTGTTTTTGGTTCAGCTTCAAGAAAAGGCTTTGTTTGCAGTCCCAAGAAACTACAAGCTGATAGCTGCCGCAGTGTTAGAGCTCTATTACAGTGCGCCTGGTTATGGGCCTCACATTTTAAGCCTTCCTCAGCTTTTGAAGAGGTTGTTTTATTGACAACTGAATTTCCTGTAGTGTGTGGTAAAAAGCCATCTCTGTGAGAAGAGCTTTAAAAGAGAAGAGGAGAACATGATACAAGGAATTTGTAAATGTCTTTTTCCTTCCGCCTTTCCCCACAACTCTCTACCTTCTGAATAGGAAAGTGAATCTTGACAGTTTAGATCAGGAATCCTAAACCACCGGTCCGCTGACTAGTGCCAGGCTGTTGAGGTTTTTATGCTGGTCTGCTCCGCCCCGCCATGGAAAAGGAAGCCACTCCCTGGTGCAAAAAAGGTTGGGGACTCCTGGTTTAGATTGTGGAACATGAGTGTAATTGCGTTTTAATCACCTATGTTGTAATAGTCACCTGACCCTTTAAAAATAAAAATAAAAAAGTGAGCCAGTTTGGTCTAGTGGTTAAGGAGTCGGACTCTTATCTGGGAATGCCAGGTTTGATTCTGCACTCCTCCATGAAGCCAGCTGGGTGACCTTGGGCTAGTCACAGCTCTCTTCTGAGGTCTCACAGCCTCACCTACCTCACAGGGTGTCTGCTGTGAAGAGAAGAACAGAATGTTTGTCAGCCACTTTGAGTCCCGTTAAATGGGTGAGAGAAGCGGGGTAGAAAAGCTGACTCTTCTTTTGCAAACCTATGAACCAATGACTCTCAATAATTTAAACCTTGTTTAATTAACTAAAATATATTTAGTTGGATGTTTCCTCTGGTAGAAACAGTCTTTGTGGAGGGCTTTTTACCCACTTAGGCTGGTACAGCACCCTCATCTGGACATCAACAACCACATTTCAATTATCCATGGCCTAGTAACCTCCTTTTGGGACTATTTACAATACATTTTAGGTAGGACTACCTTTGAAGATGATCTAGGAAATGCAGTTTGTTCAAAATATTGTTTATTTATTTGCATTTTTATCCTTCCCTATATCCAAATGCCTCAGGGTGGGTTATGTTCATTAAAAATCATATATGAAATGAACAAACAGTACTAAAACAAGCGGGGAGGAAAAGCTGTTTCATTATCTAACCAAAGGCCAGGGCAAAGAGATGTGTCTTCACTGCTCTCCTGAACGTGTGAAGTGAAGATGCCTGATGCATCTCAGGGAGAAGGCTATTCCATAATTTGGGAGCCTTACAAGAATTGGGTGATTTGAATCACCCCTCCGTATTTTCACTGGTCCATAACTTTGGGTAGGTGATACTGGAAGACCGTCTTACTCCCCATACCAATCTCCAAATTTTGAGATTTTATCATGGAGACTCTTCTCTGAGGGCTGCACCACCACCAAGCCACGTGGTGTCTGGTTGGCATAGGAGAGATGGTCTTTTTGACCTTTGCATCTTGGAGAGCGTTGGCGAGCACTAATGCTTCTGCACTTTCGATAGGAGGAAAGATGCCTATCTTTTCCCACGCTTTTAGTCTGAGTTTTAATTGGTTTCTTTTTTAATCTCTTTTTTAAAAGCCTCTGTGCCTTTCTTGTTTATTATCAACTCATTTTAACATTATTGTTGTGAGCTGTCCTGAAAACTCTGTGATAAAATCTGAGCGTAAATGTTTGATCTCTGCCTGGGATGATTTAATGCTTTCTGTAGCTTAAATCCAGTCCTTGGGCCTGTTCACACTTAGTGAGTCCAGTCACCAGACAGGCCCATCTGTACCAGGGAGCAGAGGGAACATGCTAAAAGTTGCCGCAGGCTTCCCAGGACCCATCCACCAGTGAACTGCTAAACAGCAGTCCACATGCTTAGCAGGAGTGGCTACACCACTCCTGGATGGTTTGTCCACACCCTCTTCTGGGTGTGGCAGTGTGATTGCAGCTGCACAGGTGCTCACAGTGTCCAAATCACAATGGCAATGTCTAAGCATGCTCCAACTCTTTTCAGCCATGTTGCCACTGTAATCTGGCCTGGCCATCTGCACTTCAAGTGCTGCTGGCCTGGTTTGGGGCTTTACCAGCACTTGAAGTGCAGATGGCCACCACCATGCTACTTCTTGACCAGCCTAGTATAGTATTGTTATACCATACTAGGCTAGTAAGTGTGAAAAGGCACCCAAAGTATGAGAGGCAATATCTCCATTATGCAGTGAAGATATCCTATCTAGCCCCAACGGTGGCTGGCTTACATTCCTTCCCCAGCCAAAGCATCTGGGAGGAGAGCTCCTATACTACATATACACCCAGCTTTGTTTTCCATTCAAGCTGGTTGCCAACACCACATCTTGCGGTGGCGAGCTACATGACACAGGAGCAAACTAACCGGCTCACCCAGGAGCAGCTTTTCCTTTGATCTCTTTAATCTGGCTGTGTTGGTTTAGTTTTCTGTCCACCCTTTTTGCTTTTCTTCCTCCTGAAAGAGGATGAGGGTAAAATACGCAGAGGATGATTTGAGTCAAATGGAAAAGTACAAAGAGCAGCTCCGGGTGAATTTCATAGCACACGCAGTTCCTATTCCTGAGGCAAGGAACTGCTTATAAAGAAGGAAGCACTTGGCAGGTACTGGCCAACCGAGAAATAAACAAATCCCAGCTGTTTCACTGGGAATTAATTCAGCATGGCATGGTCATAAACGTGGCTGTGGGCAACTATTCCCTAGCAAACCAGAACTGGTGTTTAGAGACACTGTTCAAGCAAATGTCTAAAACCCAAAAAATTCAACCAAAATACCTTGTGAAAAAGTATTCCCATGTGCTGCTGCTGCTTCTTTTTTTGCTACCAAAGAATCCTACAGTGGCTTTCAAATGAAAGTAAATCTACACAAGGACATATTTTCAACTGGAATTCAATAAACTCAACATACATGGAGCAGGATCATTTTCAAAACTTAAAACACCGCAAGTATTCAGGCTGCATTCAGATGGGGGGAATATGGTGGTGCCATTAGGGCACTGCTATTGATTGATTGCATTTTACCCTGCCCTATACCTGGAGGTTTCAGGGTGGGTAACAACATTTAAAATCACAAATATATAAACAATAACAATATATATTAATAACAGTGTCTGAAGGTGGGAAGAGAAAGTATATCCCCATTTAACCAAAGTCCAGGGCAAAGAGGTGCGTCTTTGCTGCCTTCCTAAACATGTACAGTGAAGGGCCTTACGCACCTCAAGGGGGAGACTATTCCATAGCCTAAGGGCCATTACTGAGAAGGCCCTCTCCTGGGTGCCCACTCTTTTACTACTAACAGTGGTCATACAAGTATCTGTGGCAATCCCACCATAGACCCTCTTCCCTCCTGAACATGTGCTAAAAACTATGGCTGGAAAACCTATTGCTGGTTACAGGCTTTCCAAAAACAGCAAGTTTTCTTACTTTCTGGATGGAGCTGCCATGATTGCAATATCCAAAAGCTGGAAGAAACCTGGAACATGACATAACAGCCCAAAACTGCTACAAATAAGACACAAATGGTGATCCATATTTTTAAAAGTTACATTAAAAATTCACTGTACAAAAGGCAATGATAAAATAGAAACAGAAATCGCATAACAACCAACTAACCAATTAAAGAAATTCTATTGCTTCTGACCCTTCCCTGGTAATGCATAAAAAGTGACGCACGTATTAACCAACCTCAAACTGAAACATGTATGAATGAGAAAAGGAGAGCAGTAGACTGAAGCTCCAAGTTACTTGAGTTCTAATGGGCCAACTGCTCTGGCTATTTGTTTTTAGTAGCTGACATACAAGAGGGCCTTCTTTGTGCTAGCCCCTAGATTTTGGAACAGCCTCCCTCTTGAGGTTTGCCGGGTGCCTACATTGTATACTTTTCGGCACTTGGTGAAAACATATCTTTTCAATCAGTTTTTTGCCATCTAAATAGCTTCCTCAGGGTGCTGTCCTGTTAGGGAGTGTGTGTGTGTGTGATATTTTTAATTATTATTATTTTTCTTTTGATATATTTTATTCTTATTGTAAGCCGCCCGGGGATCATTTGGTGAAAGGCGGGATATAAATTTATTAAATAAATAAATATAAATAAATAAATTCTCTGCCCTAGCCTGACAACTGACAGAACATTGCTATCTCAAAAAGCACATGCC
This sequence comes from Aspidoscelis tigris stejnegeri, assembly GCA_023333525.1. Classification (NCBI taxonomy): domain Eukaryota; kingdom Metazoa; phylum Chordata; class Lepidosauria; order Squamata; family Teiidae; genus Aspidoscelis; species Aspidoscelis tigris. Next base: position 105,967,045 of record JALMGA010000003.1, on the reverse strand, counting down.
GAGACAAGACCTTTCTCTTATTTGCATTTCTTTTTTTTATCCTATTTTGGATCAAGCTTTTGAAGCTTGCCTGCTGATCATCTCCAGAGTCCAGTTTGCTTCCAAATCTATTTCTCGCCATCGCCTTCTTGATAAATGCACAGCATTGCTGCCAAACTTTCAGAATATCCTTGGCAGCTCACAGTATCAGTGGCTAACACAGCCTACACTGTGTATTGTGAAAAAGGTCACTGGGCACCAGCGGAGAAGTGGGCAAAGCTCTAAGCCAGCTCTGTAAAAGCTCTGGACTGTGCAACTACATTCTTCCAGTCATAACATCTGATTTAAGCACTGGACTTGGCCTAAATGTAGGTGCAGAAATTGATGATCTATGAGGTCAACCCTTTAAAAAAAAGTTGCATATGAGTCATCATGGAATAGCAAAGTCATTCTAACTCCATTTGCAGTCATTCTGTTGTAACTAGAAATGTTGTGGTGAGGACGTGAAGGTATGTGTGCATGACACTACAGGCCGGTCTAAACCTAAATGCAGGGTAATGTGGAACATTAATATTTTTTAATTTTATAACTTTTGTCCTTGGTCATTGAGGTAACTGTGTGGCATTTCCTTGGAGCAAAACTCAGTTGTTGGAGTAACAACCAGGAAATCACCGGCAGTAAAATAAAGTACTTATGAGATGGTTTGTGAATCCATGCTCCATTTTGCCCTTCACTCTCTCATGAACATTCTTGGCTAGAAAGGATGAGGACATGGCTGCCACGTGCTGCCATCTCTGAGGTGCTTCTGAGCGCTATTTTGCTATGGGTGAATGCAGCCTCAGGTGGATTAGAAATGGCTCAGGGGGGAATCTTTCACATGCCCTTCTGCCCCTTCGCCTCTCGTGAACCTTCTAGACTGGAAAAAGTGGATTAGAAATAAGATAAGAAAATGGCTGCCATATGCCACCACCTTTGAGGTGCTTCTGAGTACTTTTTTGCCATGTGCGAATGCAGCCTCATGTGGGCCAGAGATGGTTCACAGGAGGAAATCATGTGCATGATAATCTGCTCTCTTCCTCCTCACAAACATTCTAGGCTAGAAAAGGTGGATTAGACATGGGCTGATTCCTCACTCCAGTTTGCCCCTTCCCCCCTCATGAACATTCCTGGCTAGAAAGGATGAGAACATGGCTGCCATGTGCTGCCATCTCTGAAGTGCTTCTGAGTGCTTTTTTGCTACAGGTGAATGCAGCCTCAGGTAGATTAGAAATGGTTCACGGGGAATCTTTCACATGCCCTTCTGCCTCTTCTCCTCTCATGAACATTCTAGGCTAGAAAAGGTGGATTAGAAATAAGACAAGAACATGGCCACCATATGCCACCATCTTTGAGGTGGCACTTCTTTGCCATGTGTGAATGCAGCCTCAGGTGAACCAGAGATGGTTTACAGGGAGGAATCATTCACATGCCAATGTCCTCCTCCTCCTCCTCCTCTTATGAACATTCTAGGCTAGAAAAGGTGGATTAGAGGTGGACTGACATTCATGGTTGCCACATGCCACCATCTCTGAGGTGCTTCTGAGCTTTTTGGTTTTTGCCATAGGTGAATGCAGCCTCAGGTGGACTAGAAATGATTTGCAGGGAGGATTGTAGAAAGGGAAGGTTAGAGATGGGATGGGAACATGAGGGTCTCCTTACTCCTTCTTGAGGCATTTCTGAATTATTATTATTTTTTGTTGTTGTTAAGTGTGAACACAGCTGAAGAATGTAATGTTGAAATATCCCTTCAGGTGCTTCTGCCTCGTACCTGGCCCCCAAAATGTTGGTTCAGGCACCTTTTAGAAGAGATGTGGGGAGCAGGAGGCTGAGATTTCTGGAAAACTAAAGTAACAAAAGAAGAAGAGTAGGGCAAAAAACAACTTTTTTTGAGGTGGGCACCCAAAATACAGTGTGCTTGGTTGTGGGGACAAACACCCTTCTCTTTGCCAGTATAAATGTGAAAGGAACTAGCCATGTTGCTCTGGGACATTGTGGGACTGAGGTTGATGTTTGACTCTAGAACTCGATGTGGTAGACTCGATGTGGTTGGTTTCCTTAAAATGTGCTTCTTCTGCCCTTCCAGGTTTCTTCCCATCTGCAGTCAAGAGGTCTGAAATTTAATTTTTTTTAAAAAAGTCTGAAATGTAACAGCTGTAGATTCTTCCTTGCACACAGCCAGACTGTAATGTAACACTGTTTTCTTTCAGTGTTAAATAACTCAGAAAATTCACCTTTGGGCTAGATAATGTAGAAAGAAAAGGTGGATTAGACAAGGCTTGGGAACATGGGCGCCACACACTACCGACTCACGGGCTGAGGCGTCTCTGAGGAGCTTATTTTGTTAAGTTTGAATAGGCCAAACTTGAACAACATGAAATGACAGACTGCTTCACCTCCCATGTTTATTTATTTACTTTTTTATATCTTGCTCTTCAGGGGAAGATCCCAGGGCCAGGACACAACAATAAAAATAAAACAAATATGTAGAATATTCCTAAAAAGTATTTTAAATATAACAAATTAACCCACTCTTCCTGGCAGGACAAGCCCTCATATGTATGTCTTAACAGGTGTAGAAAAAAGGTCTATGATGCTATGTTACAGGTTCTTCCAGTTTGGTCTAGTGGTTAAGGGGTTGGACTCTTATCTGGGAATACCAGGTTTGATTCCGCACTCCTCCACAAAGCCAGCAGGCTGACCTTGGGCTAGTTGCAGATCTCTTCTCACAGCCCTACCCACCTCACAGGGTGTTCTGTTGAAGGGAGAAGAATAGAAGCTTTGTCAGCCGCTTTGAGTCCCCTTAAATGGGTGAGAAAAGCAGGGTAGAAAAGCCAACTCTTCTTCCTCTTCTTCCACCTTATCTAGTCTCTACTGCGTGCAAAAAAAGCGAAGGGAAAAGGAAGCAAGAATGGTATGCGGTAAATATTTGTACATTATTATTATTAGTTTATTTCTAAAGCGCTGTACATAGTTTATCTTCATAATTAGGCGCCTCCAGTGCGGAAGGCCCTGTGTCTTAGTTGCGACATCTTTCCAAAGCCTGCTGCCACTTTGCATGATGGGAGTTGTAGTCTTCTGGAGGGGCTTCTTCTTACTCCCGTTGAAAAGAGCGTTGTACTGTAACTTAACTTGTTGCTAGGCTACCGCAGTAAACAAGGCGTCATCACCATGTCTCCTGAGGTGCAGTTTCTGGATCTGCCAAAGGGAGCTGTTCTACCTGTAAGTTTTCTTACATACTTGCAGGCAGAGTTTGTCCAGTTGCTATTGAGCTTCTAGAAAGTGGAATTTAAGAATAATTATATAACTTCAGTGCTGGGTAGAAGTTGATGCAAAGGGGGGCGGAGAGTATTAGATGCAAAAGAGTGTGAGAGTATAATATATTAATGAAAGACAGTTCATTAATATAGTTATATTTTGTCCTGCAAACTAACCTTGGCTGAACTTTTCTGTTTTGTTCTGGTCTTATTTGCTTCCTTGAACCAAAATTGTTTGGTTTTTAAAGGAAATATAACTAGCATGTTGATGCTAAATGTTTATTATTTAACTCTCTTCTTTTTAAAGTGCATTAATGATTTTCTAACATACAATAAAAAGAAAGAAAAGTATAGTGGGTAAGAAATAGACCGAGAGAGAAAATGCATATAATGCATTCTGTTCTTCTCCATTAACGCTTATACATAACTTTGCTTTTCGAGTAAAGATGAGCCAGCATAGTGATTCTGGTTTATTTAATGAAAAATAATTGGAAAAAAACCCCCACTACACTTGCTTCTGCAAGATTGTATATACAATGAGAAATCATGGTTTAGTCCAGGGGTCGGCAAACTCATATCAAATATCAGCAGTACAATGACTGATATTTCTTTTGAGAGCCAAATTTTTAAAACTTAAACTATATAGGTAGGTACACTGTTATTAACTTAATTAGAGTACTCCTAAGCTGGAAGAGCCACACTCAGGGGGCCAAAGAGCCGCATGTGGCTCCCGAGCCGTGGTTTGCCTGCCCCTGGTTTAGTCATATGTAGAAGTAGATAATACAACGATAATACTCTGGATATTCTTTCTGTTTTCCCGTTTTCTGTTTCTTTTAATTTACGGTGATGTGCTGATTAATTGATGAAGATCAATATTTGGAACTCTTGGGCAGCTGGAGTGAGACAGCATGGATAGAGTGCCATTGGTGCAGCTATTGTGGGGTTGCCACATGGATCTGTGGCAACCCCACTGTAGCCCTGCTCCCCCCTGCTGGTTGTGGGTTTTCCAGAAATAGTGCATTTTCCTACCTAGGGGATGGAGCTGCCATTGTTGCCCTTTCCAGCATATATGCGTGGAGGCTGGTGCTAACAAACGCGCATGCACAGTGATGGCGATGCGCAAAACAGTGCCATGGCCTGCACTGTCTCACTAGGAAGTGATGACGGCAAGGGAGGAAAACTCCACATTATCGGTTCCTAGCGGGTTATCCTACCACCATCTGGAGGTGGCCCTAATTTGTAGTTGCAGATTAGTGAAAGTATAGGTTTAAATGACTTGGTGTATTTCATAGTATTTATTTATTTGCAGTTGACAAAAGTTTATCCTGGCTTATGGTACTGGAAAGAAGAATCTAAAACTCTTGAATTTTCAAGGTAAGGTTTCAGCCTGTCCAGTCTCTCCTTCTAATACTCTGTTTCTTCATCAATCCAGCATACATTTAATATTTAAGAACAAAAGAATATCAGAAAAACTTCAAAGCGCTGGGCCTGTGACCCATCTAGCCCAGCAGTTTGATCTCATGGTGACCAACCAGTGACGCAAGAAAGCCAAACAGCAGGATCTGAGCACATAGTTTATGATGCCTGCAGTCTCTAAACAACTGGCATTTGGAGGCATAAGAATATAAGAGGTGTCTCTCTTGATTGGACCTATGGCTCATCTAGTCCAGCAGCTTGACCAGTGAAGACTGCCAACACGGCATGAGCACACAGCCACCTTTGCTTGCAGCCTCCAAGCAACCGACATTTGGAGCCATAATGACACAAGAAGAGCCCCATGGATCAGGCCCATGGCCCAGCTAGTCTGGCATCAGTATGCCCTCACCTCCTGCTGCCATCAAGTCTAATAGCCACTGCTAACCCTGACTTCCATGATTTGGTCCAACACTTTTTATAAAACCATTCAAACTAGTAGCCAACATCATAACTGTGCATTGTGTAAAATAAATCCTCTCAGTCCTGATTTATCCAGGATTCAGCTTCACTGGGTAACTTCTGTTTCTAGCATTTTGGCAAGGGAGAGGAAGTTTATGCCTATTCATTTTGTCCACATCATGCATAATTTTATATATATCTATCTTTGCAACCCCTCTGGGGGTCGAATTACCCTTTCAGAGGGGTTGCAATGAGTCTCCCACCCACGAGGAATTGCATTAAGGGTTCACGTCATTAGGAAGGTTGAGAACTGCTGTTCTAGGCTGTAGTAATGTCTTCACTTTGCACCTTCTTCAGTCCATCTTCAGGTCTGGTTGCTGATACCTTTTCATTTCTATCTGGTTTATTTGTGGATTTTCCACCTTCCATTTGGACTTTCCTGAATGGAATGTCCACAAATAAAATGGATAGACATGAAAGGGTGTGAGCAGTCATACCAGAAGTTGGACTGAAGAAGGTTTAAAACTTTAAAGTGAAAGCGTGACCACAGCTCTAGTATCATGTATTGTTATAACCAAGTGCATTTTCTAATTCTTGAAAAAACTCTTCTCCATTTTTTATATTGTAGTGCCCAGATTAAGGAGGAAGTTAAGGAAGTTAAGGAGAAGTCTAAGAAAGGCAAAGCTATCCATTTCCAGGAAACTGGAGCAAAAAATTTGGACAGGTGATTTAAGAAAATCCACAACCTTCTTCAACATAATCATAAGTGTGGTCTTGACGTACATATCACATTTAGTGGCTATTGACGTACTTGATTATATTCCTGATGAAACAGACTCAAGTGCTGGAACATATCTGCCCAAGTGGTTGCCTCATGCTGTGGGTCTATTTTACAGGCTTGAAAATACCGTATTTTCCGGCGTATAAGACGACTGGGTGTATAAGACGACCCCCAACTTTCCACTTAAAATATAGAGTTTGGGATATACTCACCATATAGGAAGACAACACCCGGTGTATAAGACGACCCCCGACTTTTGAGAAGATTTTCTTGGGTTAAAAAGTAGTCTTATACGCCAGAAAATACAGTAGCTTTTTCATGGAAGCTTGAGGCTTCCTTTAATTTTTTGGCTCTTAACCACATAGAAATTGATCTTGATTCTGACTTCCACTACTTGCTGTTTCTGCATCCATCGGAAAGGATGTCCCCTACCACTGTCAATGTGTCACACAGATTTTATATTAGGCATCATGAGATTCAGGTTCTTGTATTTTTGGTGACTCAGTTTCAGCTTACTATGAGTACCATTGATCTCTTTCCACTATGTACATTTTTTTGATGGAGGTGCCATCAGGTTTGACCCTTGATGTATACACAGAAACATCCATATAGTTTTCTTGGTTGATATGGAATTAGGCCCCATCCAGACAGTGGGAATATAGCACTATTATAGTACTCACATATCTGAGGCAAAGTCACCATAGTTCCACTCCCTTCTCAACACTGGTCCTGGGATTTCCAGCAGTAATGTGTTTATCTGCCTTTTGGCCAGAGCCACCATGGGTAGTCCATGTCATGTCATGTGCATGCATAGAGTTGACAACGGGCACGTCAAGACATTCTGGATGCCGGATGCCCAGATATGCACGTCACTTACAATGCTCAGTGACAGCACTGGCCATGGCACTTAATAGCTAGGAAGCGGCAATTGCATGGGGAAGCTTTCCCATATTATTGCTTCCTAGTGGGACATCTGCCCACCATCTGAAGGTGGCCTTAGATTGCCATTACCTTTCCAGGCAGTTGCTGTGCCACTGAGCTACAATCATTTCTATTCTGTCTTGCGCCCATCACCTGTGGATTTAGCAGGCCAGCCAAAAACTCTCGATATGAATTTCCAAATGTGGTGCAAAGGTAAGAGGCATCCTGTTGTTTGCCTCTATATACCTATTTTGGATGACTTAAAAATTATTAAGGTATGGAAAGGATATTTGTATTATGTAGTCAAAACTCCTGCGTGGATGTTCCTGTGTAATCACAAGTTCAAGGACATCTTTATCTATTTTTAATTTCCTTTTAAAAATCTTTTCTATCAGCAGAGCCTTAGCTACAGTTATTTTGCTACGAAGGGATCTGTTCTCAAAACTGATGAAAGAAGACTAGTCTACAATTTGTTTTGTGTGAAAACTAACAGTGGTCACACGTTCACTTTAATCCTTCTTCCGTCCATCTTCAGGCCCCACTGCTCCAATCTGTTTTGTCTGTGGACTTTCCTCCCTTCAGTCATAGTTTCCCAGGTCCTGATTTTTATGGGTCTCAAGCCATTATAGAGTGTTGATCCATTTTCATGTCTTGAGTGTGATGAGGGAAGATGACTAAAGGGGGCTGAACTGTACTATAGTAGGCAGATTACTGCATCAATTTGACCTCCCTTTCACCCAGTGTGTGATAACATGCTGTTGAGTGACAGAACTTCTATCCTATCAGAGTATAGGGGGTGTTGTGACGGTGGAGATGGGTGAAGATCTAAAAAAGTCTCATAAAAGTGTCTCGGGATGAGAACAGAAAGGTGTGAACATATCGAGCCAAATTGAGGATGAACTTAGGAAGGAATTCCAGATATTGGATGTGGTCTGAATTAGTGCATTTTGAATCCAGCTTCTTAATAAGACAGACTATTTGAGCAAGGAGTGACCACAGCCTAAGCTATGAATGACTAAGTTCTAGACAAGCTTCAATAGTGGGCTGAAATGAACAGAATGATATTTAATAGGGATAAATGCAGATCACAGCCCTAGAGTACTGTGTCCAGTTCTGGCCACCCTAATTTTAAAAAGACATTGACAAACTAGAGCAAGTTCAAAGGAGGGCTACCAAAATGGTTAGTGGTCTGGAAAGCATGTCCTATGAGGAACAGTTGGAGGATTTAGTAATGTTTACCCTGCAGTAGAGAAGACTGAGAGGAGACATGATAGTGGTCTTCCACGTACCTGAAGGGCTGTCCCAGTGCAGAGGGATTGACCCTATTCTCACTTACACAATATGGAAGGCTAGAAACAATGGTATGAAACTTCAAGGAAGGCAATACAGATTGGATATGAGAAAAAACTTCATGACCGTAAATGGAATGGGTTGCCACAGAAGGTAGTGAGCTCTCCTTCTCTGGAGGTCTTCAAGCAGATGCTGGATCTGTCTGGGATGGTTTAGGAAATCCTGCACTGAGCAAGGGGTTGGACTCCATGACCCTCAAGTTCCCTTCCAACTCTGTAATTCTATGATAAATTGAAAAGGCGGATGTACAAATCTAAGGTTGCCATACAGAAAAGACAAAAGGGTTCTTTCAGTTTTAACAGCTGAACTTTGAATTTTAGAAAATCTAGCTTGTAACACAGGCAGCATCTACTGAAATGGTCTCCTTTGCAGAGTTACTAAAGGTACAGTGTCCTCCTCCTCTTTTTCATATAACTCTGTACAAATGCAATACCTTGCTTTATTGACATTTGCCAAGCCCTTAATGTTATATGTGCTATGACTTTAAAGAGACATGTAAGATGGGGATTGACAAGCCTCATTCATTCCAGTAGTTCTTCATTCCTACTTACTCTTTGTTGGTTGAAGGGCAAATGTGAATATATATACAAATATATAGACCTTTCATCCAGAGATGCTCCCAGGCTCGAACTGAAACCGATTATTCTTCTGCCACTATATCCAGAATGTCATAAATAATTGTGGCATTCCTGATATAGACCCAGGTTAGTTATACAATACCTTGAAATATCGCCATTTCAGGAAATCTGGTAGTGATGCTGGGTTCCTGCAATAGTGATGTCTGCTAGTCCATTCTGAAATGAGGCCACAGGAAGCTACAGGAAGCCAGCCAAATTTATGAAAAATAACAGAAGTGAAGGGGTACTTGGCTGGCTTCCAGAAGTTGTGGGTGAGCCAGTCATGGGGTCTTTTTTAGATCTCACATTGTCTCTTGCTGTCTGGAGACAGACTGAAATCTTGTATATTCATGGTTATTAAGAGCTTCCATGCAGCTGGAGAGACATTTGTGTCTTTCAGTTTACAAAATGCATTAGCAAAGGGCAAACTGGTGCTGTGTGGTTCATCTTGTCAGTTCATCCTGACCTATTTGCATGCCATTTTAATTGCATTGGTAGGAGAATAAAGTGACAGAATTGCTTAAGTTGTGATTCTGAAGAAATGTAATGTAAACCCTTCCTCAAACCCCAACCTGTAGGCCGGGTCCAAGCTTTTTCCACGATATATTTTTTACAAAAACTTCTTCTCGAGAAGATAAATCACTCCGAGTATTGAAGCGGGGGCAGCCTGAGCACATTACTCTGGAAGATGTCAAGTGTAAGTAAGAATATTTAGACTGAATCATAGGCTGCGTTCTCACATAAGTTTTTTAATCCGGATTGGACGTTTTAAATCCGGATTCAGGACCAAGTGCGCATTCTGGGTGTTCCCATTTGCTTGAGGGTAAAACGGGCTGAATCCAAATACCGCTGTTTTCAGTAGTTTGGTAGCATTCCCAAAGGTGAGAAAAAAAAGTGGGCTAGGCTCCAAAAAGCGACCAAGAACTACTTTTGTGAGAACTTTTTTTCTGTGGATTTTTTCAGGATAATCCTCATAAAATCCGTGAATAAAAAAATAAACAGATTCTATTTGGATTTACACTTGTATGGGGATGCACCCATAGGGTCATTTATATCTCCCTGAGTTCAGTGATTTCATTTGGGTCTACCTGGAATTGTTTTAGGAGCATTGAGTCAGAATTGTCCAAATCACTACCTTTTGGGCCATGTTCACACCTACATTTAAAGCTTTCTTAAGTCCTTCTTCAGGTCTGACTGTTCACACTTTTTTGTTTCTATCCATTTTATTTGTGGACTTTCCATTCAGGAGGGTGAAAAGTCCACAAATAATTAGAAAGTAGGGATGTACACGAATCCCCCCCCCATTCACTTTATATCAGAGCTGATGGAAAGCAATTTTGCATTTGTGCAAATGGACTCCCTTCTAATGCGCTTCAGATTTGCATCAGATTTGCTTATCCCTGCTGCCACTGAATCTGCTCCACATGTGAAGACCAGTCTTTGAATATAGCCAGTGGCCGCGGTTACACCTAATCCTTCTTCAGCCCGAATTCTAGCTCGTTTGGTTATATCTTTAAATGCCAAGCCAGTTTTTTTTTCTGGATTTTCCTCCCTCTATTTATGTTTTCCTTCACTTGGGCCAACAGAGGATTAAAGTTTTAATCCCCTTCTAAGAGGCCACTGTTCCGGCTCCCCAGCTGCTCAGAATATGATGCCTACACAAGCCTCTACTCTCCCGCTTACCATGACAGTCCTTCCTCTGCCCCATCGTCGCAATCTTCCTCCCCCTCCCCCCTCTTGCCTTGATTTTCTTTCCTTGTTGCCACTGCTGTCACAATGATCTCCCTCCCCCACCCCTCCCTCTTGCCCTGACTTTCTCTCCCCACCTCGCCGCCACTGCCGGTGCTCTGATCTGCCTCCTCCCGCCCCACCTGTCACCTCATCCTCCTTACCCTCCCAGAATGCCTCCCCTTCAAGCACAGAATCTCCCCACTCCCTCATCAGCTGAGGATTACCAGCTACAGCGGCAGGAAGGTGTAACTATGCTGTTCCAGGCTGAAAACAGCTTGGATACGGCTGCTTTCCTCATGCGGATTTAAATAGTAAGGGGAAACCGTGGCCAGTTTTAGATTCAAATGCGAAGTTTCAACCGTTCACAATTCGTATGAATTGCGAAGGTAATGAACATTTTTCACCCGTCCCTATTGGAAAGTTTTCATTGTGGAGAGGATGCCAGTTGTGCCCTTTGGCTTTCAGGCATGTCTCCTTCTGAGAGAGACTTGTTTCCCCACTGCAGTAGCGTTCTTGCTTTTTAGAGTTTTAATTCTTTTCAGATCCCTGTAAAGCAAGGATGGGCCTGCAGCCTATATGTGTGTTTTTTGCTGAACTACTAAGTGCTGTGGCAAATAATTGCACTAGGGAGGCTGTGGACATGCTCAGCTGATTGTGAAAAGGAAGCAGGAAGAGCAAAAGGCAAAATGTCTGAGATCTAGTAAGTCCAAAAGAAGGGTGGAAAGTGAAGGTGTGGCCATAGTCTTATGGAACACAGGCTGCCGTCAGATGGTAAGAGGGAAATGCAAGATCTTGTTTAGATCTTGGAGTTTCTTCTTGCTGTTCCTTCCAGATGGCAGGGCAAAATGTTTAAAATGAACAGTCCGTCCTGAACTCCATGGGTAAATGTTGGAAAATAAGCTGCATATCCAACCCTCAACCATTCTGAATGGGGTAAACTTGCACACCAGCCAAGTGGAAATGTAAATGGATTTTTGTGTGCAATTTGGAGGGGAAAAATGATTATGTTGTACAATTTTTACAATGTTAGGACATCCCCTCGGGGGGAAAAAATCCCTGCAGAAATCAAGCCAACGCCATATACGGTTTGGCCTCAGAGATGAAAAATAAGTAGGATACAGAACAGCAAATTGCATATATATTTTTTTCACTTCTACTGAGAGGGTTGAATGGTACCCAAGATTCTCAAAGGGTATTTTGTGGGTCTGGGTTGTAAAACGGCTTATTTTTCAAGTACATATTCTCTTACTTTTCAGATGCTGCTTTATTTCTGGCACATGAAGATGATTCCTTTCGTGTTCATTCTTTCTCCTTAGTTATGAGGTATTTAGTCTGGTATTTCTGTTTTATGGTCGGGTGACTCACTGTTATTTTTTTTAAAATAGCACCTTGTAAAATAAATAAGGAGGCAGAAGGGAATGCAAGAGTGTCTAAATTTTACTTACGTTAAGCCTTTAAAGTTTCTCTGGTATGTACAAGTCCACAGTAGGGAAGAGCGTTGAAAAGGCTATTGAGATCCTGTGAGCAACCCTTCCGAAAAGAATCAGGAAAGAGAAAAGGGAAAGTCTGGGATTCACTTATCACAAGAAGAGGTGTTGGCTACCAACTAGGGGTGTGCATGAATGCGATTTTTGGATTTAATTTGATATGAATCAAATATTTGAATGTTCAAATTTGAACGAGTAGAGAAAAAAAGAATGTATATACAGATTCTGATGGGGTCTGAGCTTTCTGCAACACACCAGGAAAGGGATCTAGGGGTTTTGGTGGACAGTTCAATGAAGGTGTCAACCCAGTGCGTGGCAGCAGCAAAAAAAGCAAATTCAATGCTGGGAATAATTAGGAAGGGAATAGAAAACAAGTCAGCAAGTGTCATTTGGCCACATTTGGAATATTGTGTACAGTTCTGGTCACCACACCTCAAAGAGGATATTGTGGAACTAGGGAAGGTGCAGAGAAGGGCAACCAGAATGATTAAGGGTCTGGAACACCTCCCATACGAAACCAGGCTGCAACGTCTAGGCCTCTTCAGTCTGGAGAGACGGCGTTTGAGAGGGGACCTGATTGAAGTATATAAAATTATGCACGGTATAGAAAAGGTGGATAGAGAAAATTTCTTTTCTCTATCGCACAACACTAGAACCAGGGGGCACTCTATGAAGCTGATGGGTAGGAGAATCAGGTCTGACAGGGGGAAGTATTTCTTCACCCAGAGGGTCATCGGCTTATGGAATGTGCTGCCGGAAGAGGTGATGACAGCTACCAGTCTGGATGGCTTTCAGGTAGGGTTAGACAAATTTATGGACAACGGATGTATCAATGGCTACTAGAACGAATGCCTAGGTGCATTCTTCAGGCTGGGTGGAGGAGGAACTGGGGCGCTTCTTAGGCCATCTGCTGGGTTTCTAGAGCAGGAGAAGGTTTTCCTTGTCTCTGCTTGAGATGCCCATGAGCATTTGGTGGGCCACTGTGTGCGACAGGATGCTGGACTAGATGGGCTGTGGCTGATCCAGCAAGGCTTCTCTTATGTTCTTATATTCTTATGTACATTTGTGTCTATTCATACAAATATTGTATTCATATTTGAAAATACGTATGTGTCTGTATGCATCCATACATGCCTGTACACATCTGTATGCATCCCATTTTTATCCCATATGCATCCCATTTTCATCCTGTATGTATCTGTACAAGTGCGTATGGATACGTACACATACGAATGTCCAAATAATTCACACAAATGATTCAAAACGTTCAAACTCGTTTGAATGTTAAAAAACAAATCTAAAAAAGCCAACTCCTCCTCCTCTTCTTCAGTCAGTGGCCACCAGTTGCTTCTGGGCATCTCAAGCTGAAGGCGGAGGTAAAACCTGCACCTGCTCTCAACTCTTTGCAAATGGCTTTAAGAAGCATCCTGCTTCTTTAGAACATAAGAGAAGCCTTGCTGGATCAGGCCACAGCCCATCTAGTCCAGCATCCTGTCGCACACAGTGGCCCACCAAATGCTCATGGGCATCTCAAGTAGAGACAAGGACAAACCTTCTCCTGCTCTCGAGTCCCAGCAGATGGCCTTAGAAGCGCCCCAGTTCCTCCACCCCTCAGCCTGAAGGATGCACCTAGGCATTCGTTCTAGTAGCCATTGATACATCCGTTGTCCATAAATTTGTCTAACCCTACTTTATAGCCATCTAGACTGGTAGCTGTCACCACCTCTTCCGGCAGCACATTCCATAAGCCGATGACCCTCTGGGTGAAGAAATACTTCCCCTTGTCGGATCCAACTCTCCTACCCATCAGCTTCATAGAGTGCCCCCTGGTTCTAGTGTTGTGCGACAGAGAAAACAAATTTTCTCTATCCACCTTTTCTATACCGTGCATAATTTTATATACTTCAATCAGGTCCCCTCTTATATGCCGTCTTTCCAGACTGCAGAGGCCTAGACGTTGCAGCCTGATCTCGTAAGGGAGGTGTTCCAGACCCTTAATCATTCTGGTTGCCCTTCTCTGCACCTTCTCTCGTTCCACAATATCCTTTTTGAGGTGTGGTGACCAGAATTGTACACAATATTCCAAATGTGGCCTCATCATAGATTTATAAAGAGGCAAAATGACACTTGCTGACTTATTTTCTATTCCCTTCCTAATTATTCCCAGCATTGAATAACTTTTTTCGCTGCTGCTGCGCACTGGGGGTGCGTCTTCATGGCATGTGTTATTTCGGTTTAAAGAATTCGAAATAAAAGAAACGGAACAAAGCTGTCCAGACGACTTGCAAGTTGATCCGGTTCCGATGGCAGCCTTAACGCGGGATCAATACTCGGAGTCCACATGGCAGCATTGTCCTCCTGCCCATTGCCCGCACTCTCTCCTGTGATTGGTTTTCCCTGCCAGGATCCCACCCTCCCTTCTCTTTGCGTCATGCTCCGCCGTGAATTTCCTGCCCAATCCACCCTCCCCCTTCCCAGCAGCAGCAGCAGCATCCATCCATCCATCCATCCATCCATCCATCCATCCATCCATCCATCCATCCTTCCGTCCGTCCATTCTGGCGCTGCAGAGAGCGGGGAGAAAGTTCCCCAGGCTGCGAAAGTTCCCGGGGGACGGGCTTTCCTTTCCGTTACACTGTAGCAAAGGAACCAGCTCACTCTCTTAAAAAATGTTGCGAATTTCCGCAATTTTAATGAAAGGAAGTAATACAGCTGAGGGGCTTTAAATATTAAAGAGGCATATGGCTGTGGTTCCTTCTTTCCTCCCTCCTTCCCTCCCCCACCATCCCCAGGCGCCCTTCTGCCGCTCATCAGCTGGGGGTAGACCCCCTCTGCTCCGGGGATTCCTGCCATCGGGGTGCCTAGCAAGCGGGCGCAGAGGGGAAGGCTCTCCATCCATCCATCCATCCATCCATCCATCCATCCATCCATCCATCCATCCATCCATCCATCCATTCATCCAGGCGCTGCGGCGCTGCGGCGCTAGCGGCTTCTCCCTGGGGCTCCACCGCCGCTTTCCCCCCGCTTTGCCGCCACTTTGCCCCGCAGAGGAGAGCCAAGGGGTGGACAAGAGGGCGAAGGGGGCTCCTCGCTTGCTCTCCCCCCCCCCCCCCCCCGTGGCCGGGAGGGAACTCCGCCCCCCCCCCACCTCACAGGGACCGAAGCTGGATTAAAACCTTGGCTTGTCGTCACACCTAAGGTTTAATCTAGCTTCACTCCACCTTCAGAGTGAGAGAACACATCAGCAAAGTGACCAGTAGTTTTCTTTCCACATTATCTAGTCTAAAGGTGGATTTTCTGAGTTATTAACCCTGAAAGAAAACCAGCTTGTCAGTTTGCTGGTGTATTCTCTCACTCTGAAAGTGAACTGAAACTGGATTAAACCTTAGGTGTGACCACAGGCAGAGGCAAAGTAGCATAGAGGGGGCTCAAAGCGGTTGACATTCTGTTCTCACCCTTCAGGGGACTAAGTGGCTGACAAGCCTCCCTTAAGGGGGCTGAAAGCCACTGTTCCAAACCTTCAAAGGTCTGAAATTGCGCAAATTGCAACATTTTTTTAAGGTGTGAAATGCTTAGATTGATACAGTGTTTCAGCTTTAAGGACTGGAGGTTTATAGTGGGTGTTTGAGGGTGGATTTTTTCAATGAAGGAAACCCTAAACATGACGTGCTTCTAATACGTTCAGCCATTGGTTACAGTGCGATTGGGGGGGCGGGACAGCCTTAACACGGAATCTCATCCCGGAACGATACTGTCCACACAGTTAAAAAGGAAACACGTATTGACACACGATCCGGAGTGAGACCTGTTGAGATCAGGATTTATTTCTAATCGGGATAACGTCCTTTAACACGGAAATACCGTGTTAATCCGAAGTGCCGTCTGAACTGTGCGAACTCAAAACGTTTTGAATTCGAGATAACTATGCCATGAAGACGCACGCTGGGTTGACACCTTCATTGAACTGTCCACCAAAACCCCGAGATCCCTTTCCTGGTGTGTTGCAGAAAGCTCAAACTCCATCAGTTTATAGACATAATTTGGATTCTTGCCCCCAATGTGCATTACTTTGCACTTGTTAAGATTAAAGCACATTTGCCAATTGGTTGCCCAGTCACCCAATGCTAAGAGATCCCTCTGGAGCTCTTGGAAATCTCTTTCAGATTTTACTACCCTAAATAATTTAGTATCATCAGCAAACTTTGCTATTTTACTATGTACCCCTTCTTCTAGATCATTGATGAATAAATTAAAAAGCATTGGTCCCAACACTGAGCCTTGAGGGACCCCACTTTTTACCTCTTTCCACCCTGAGAATGGTAGAATGTAGGCCTTTACGGCTGGTTAGAATTCCACTTGTTGCAATTTTTGGGTTGTTATGCTGTGTTCCGTAGTTTATAATATTATGTTCACATGGCTGATTCTTATCATGCTTTTACGTTAAATACCAAAGATAATCCATTAGGCAGTCACAAAGACAAATTTTAATTGACTAGTGTTATGAACTCATAAACAGGTTGTGGCTGCTACTGTCTAAACTGAAGGTCTCTTGAATTCTTAAGGCAGCCATTTTGGAAGCTTCTCTTCCACAAACTTGATTTATATTAAGGCCGCACCTGAAGACATAACAATCTGTGAGTTAGGTCAGGCTGAGTACCTGGAAGCTCTGATCATTAAGGCTTGTGGTTATATGACTATGGGGATCATAGGTTGATTTTCCTATATTGTCACATCTTGTAATGACCAAGTTTCTGTCTTGAACTACATATGTAACAGAGTTACTCATTGCCTGGCCTGACTTTAGGGAGAGGTAATAATAATGTATCGCACATCGTCTGCCCTCAGTGCACTTGTCCATCCTGTTTGCCATTGTACGTGGCCTGTACGTGCAGCTGAAAGATGTTATAGCAGTGTTTCTCAACCAACTTGCCTCTAGATCAGCGGTTCTCAACCTTCCTAATGCCGCGACCCCTTAATGGAGTTCCTCATGTTGTGGAGACCCCCAACCATGGGGACGGAGAACCTGGGAGGTGGGAGGGAAGGGCGGTGGGAGACTCGTTGCGACCCCTCTGAAAGGATAGTTCGACCCCCAAAGGGGTCCCGACCCCCAGGTTGAGAACCACTGCTCTAGATGTTTTTAGACTACAATTACCATCTTCCCTAGAATCATATGTGAGCATTGACCAAGCTGACTAGGCATGCTGCGAATTGTAGTCCAACATCTGGAGGTGCCCTTGCTGAGAAACACAGGATTATAGATTCCTGGGTGGAATAGACCATATGAGTCAGGATTTCAGATGGCAATGGAGTGTCCATTTTACTTAAAAGAAACCCACTGTTTGAGTCACGGATGGCAGCAGAGAAAGTCTCTGGATAGTGATGGAGTCTGATGAACAGTGAAAGTCACAGGCAGGAAAGTATTGGCATGTAAGAGTGAAGACATAATGAAAAAGAGATCATAGCTGCAGAACCTTTAATAGTTGTGTAGAAGAGGATTGTCATCAGACTTCACCTTCCCTACAAGCTACAATGCTTGGTGAGTAGAAAGTGATTTCAGAGGCACAGGCAGGATTTGTGGAATTGTTACAGCAAATTGTACAATGAGTGAAATACATGTGCGATATTTGTACAAATCAGATGACTAGAAAGCAAAAGCTCCTGTTACGATGTGTGATTACCAAAATCAAAGTTCTGTTGCATCACAGGAAGATGTAGGGATGCTCACAATTTTTTTTTTTGTATTTGAAGAAAATTTGTATTCTTTCAAATAGATCCTGTTCAATTTATTTATTTATTTACTTGTTTGTTTGTTTGTTTGTATCGCTATCCTGCCCTATACCCGAAGGCCTCAGGGCGGGTTACAATATTATATTAATCTTAGACACGTTCCTGCCCTCAGGCTTACAAGCTAAAGAGACAAGAAACAAAAGGAAAATGGTGTGGGAGGGAATAGGGAACAGCAAAAAGCAAGCACTTGAGGTCTTCAGATCCAATTCTTCTGTTCATTTCTTATAGCTGGAATTTTCTTCTTCTCTTTACTTTGAATTTTCTCTTCATTGATGACAAACTGGATGATGGTAGTGATGGTCAGCCGGCATCTACTCAGCCCCGCCCTGCTCGGCCTCAGGACCAGACATTTTCTCAACTGGTGGATTGACTGCCATAGTCTCTTTGCCATCTTGTGATGGCAGTTGGAGGAGGGAGGGGCACTGCTGGGAGCAAGATGGCAGAGCCCAGCCTGCTGCCTGTTCTCCACTCCTCTCAGGCAAGATGGTTCTCAGCCTTGTGATGGCAGTTGGAGGAGGGAGGGGCACTGCTGGGAGCAAGATGGCAGAGCAGCCCAGCCTGCTGCCTCTTCTCCACTCCTCTTAGGCAAGATGGTTCTCAGCCTTGTGATGATGGCAGTTGGAGGAGGGAGGGTAGGATTTGTATTCAATACGAATGTTCAATCCCATATAAATCCCATACGAATAGCATACAAATCCCGTACGAAGCTTCATACGAATGCATCAAACATTTGATTCGAATCCAAAGGTTAATCTTCGAATGTACCAACATTCAATTCAAATTTGAATGCCTGAATTTGGCCAAATTTGTATGAATTTTGAATATTAGGAATATTTGTGCACACTCCTAGCAAGATGTAAAAAAAGACAAGCTGTGGCCCAAGCAAAATGTTCTGCTGTGAGGTCAACTAGTATGAGGTGTGTGATTTTAATCTTTGTCCTAGGTGTAAGCAGCTGGATGATTTTCTCATGGCTCTGTTGTATTATATGTCATTTTATTTGGAAAAATTGTCTCTAGAGGAGAAACCCAAGTCTTTTATGGGGTGAGTTAAATTGTTTTTGTGTATTGTTGTTTTATGTATGAAACCAAATAGCTCAGGTCACATTTTCTCCCTTGGATCTTCTCTCCACCTGGCTGATCAAGGTAAGCAACTTCTTTGATCAAACGGAAGGTGGCAACACCTATTAATATAAAACTCTCTGCCATATTGTCATCTCAAAAGTCTATCTGTGTTCTGCAGTGGCAAGTACGTTTTCATGTTGGCCTTGGGTTTTGGAGTAAGCATCTAGGATTGCATTCACCTGTTTTAATTCAGCTTCTGTCCCCTGCCTGAGGAGGAGGAGAACCTTGCCATCTCTCCAAGAGCGGTCTAGTGGTGGCAGTCTAGACCACTCTGCCTTCCGGATGACTCTGCAGCCTGGATAGGCCCTGATAATTTGGAGCTGCTTCCTTGCAGGACTGGGTCGCTCTTGTCAAACGCTCTGGACTCCTCCTGGTCTCAGCTACACCAGAGACCATAAAGGACCCCCGCCTATGCCATCCCTTCTGCCCTCTGGGTAACTCTCCAGCCTGACTGGGCATTGACATCTTGAAGGAGGTGATTCTTTGTGGGACTATGGCCTTTTGGGTCAGCTGCTCTGGACTCCGCTTGGCCTCAGATGCCTCAGTCATTTTCTGTGTGTTTGGCTTATTTTGCAATGTTTTGTATGATGTGAGATTTTTATAATGTTTTTACTATAATGTTTTGATTATTATTTTGCACTGTGTGCTTTCTTTTGGAAAGGCGGTATACAAATAAAATGGAAATGAAATGAAATGAAATCAGCAAAGTGACCAGTAATTTTCTTTCCACATTGTCTATCCCAAAGGTGAATTTTCTGAGTTATTTAATACTGAAGGAAAACAGCTTGTCACTTTACTGATGTGTTCTCTCACTCTGAAAGTGGACTGAAGCTGGATTAAACCTTAGGTGTGACCACACAGCATAGTGACTTGGCATTTTCCTTCCACATTGTCTAATGCAAAGGTGGATTTTCTAAGTAAGAAAATGCTGAAAGAAAGCACTTTGCAGTTTGCTGATGTGATATATCAGCAAAGTGCCAAGTGGTTTTCTTTCAGTGATAACTATCTCAGAAAATTCACCTTTGAGATAGATAACGTAGAAAGAAAATTACTGGTCACTTTCCCCTGTGAGCCAGTTTGGTCTAGTGGTTAGGGAGCTGGACTCTTATCTGGAAATACTGGGTTCGATTCCGTCCTCCCCCATGAAGCCAGCTGGGTGACCTTGGGCTAGTCACAGCTCGCTTCTGAACTCTCACAGCCCCGCCTACCTCACAGGGTGTTCTGTTGTGGGAGAAGACCAGAAAGCTTTGTCAGCCGCTTTGAGTCCCCTTAAATGGGTGAGAAAAGCGGGGTAGAAAAGCCAACTTATTCTTCTTTGCTGATGTGTTCTTTTGCTATGAAGGTGGACTGAAGCTGGATTAAACCTTAGGTGTGACCACAGCCTCGGGTTAGGGTTAGAGTTTCACATCTAAGTATCAAAGTCATCAACACTTATTTTTCCCTCTTCCTTTTGACATTCTAACAGTTAACAGCTTCGCCACTCCTGTTCCTTGCTTGAGCTCATCACTTCCATTGCCTTGTTGCATTATCTAATCTATTAATAACAAGAGTCTGAACAGAATGAATTGCTTTTGAATGACAGGAGTCTTATTAGGCCATCTGGGACGCACTGTTCCAGCCCTATGATTTATTGATCTTATCTTTGTGTTGCTTTACTTTATTTGAATCAGAAATGTTGATGACAGAAATTCTGTTCCTGCTTATCTGACCACAACTGGATATGTGCCATAGTTTCAGCTTTCCTCACTTTATTGCATCCTTCATTGTTAAACAGGAAACCCAGTGATATGGAAAAGAAAGAACTGCGGGACAACCAAATGAAACTTGCAGTGACCAAAAAGTACCTTGCTGAGCGGTATTGCATCCTTATCCTTGGACTGGGAATGGCTGACCAGCACCACATGGCTTGCGGAATGTAAGGAGATGACTCTCAAAATGTTTTCTCTGTGGTCATGCCAGTCTATGGCAAGGGCCATGGCACCAACCAGAAACTAACATTTGCTTAAGGAAGTCAAACGTTAGTTTCTGGTTGGATTTCTACATTATAATGACTGATGTTGTTTGGAAATCCGTGATTGTAATTAGGGGAAGACATGCAACCTGTTTGAACTCGGAAGGTATATCAGTAGCTACTAGAATGGATGCCCAGGTACGTCCTCCATGCTGGGGAGAGAGTCAGCAGATCTCCAGAGGCCATTTGCTGGGATTTGAGAGCAGGTGAGGATTTTGCCCTCACCTTCTGCTTGAGATGGGACAGGATGCTGGACTGATCCAGCAGGGCTCCTCTTATGTTCTTACGTATAGCACAATTCAGTGCTGTACGCCTATAATGCAATAAAAGAGCAGCTTCTTTGTGTGTAGGGATTAAAATGAGATATAGCATCCAGTTACAGCTTCTGCTTTGCATGCAGAAAATATCAGGTTCTATACTAATGTTCTTTCCTCAGAAATATGCCCTGCACCATCACTGAGCACCCTCTGACACCTAGTAAAATACATTTTTCTTCCCCCAGGCATTAATTTAGTCTTCTGTATTTCTTCCTCCTATGATTTTGGTGGATTTAACGTAGTTGTTTACTTTTATTATTTTTTGAAGTAATTTTTCTTAATTTTATCTTACTTTTTTCACCAGACTGGGACTTCAGTCTAGGGCGATAAATAAATATACTGCTAAAAAAAAGAATACGGGAATGCTTAAGCACCACAGTATAGGAAAGTGTAAATGATTGTGAATCACTTTCACTTGCTTTGGTGCAAATGAAAGTGACAACAGGCGCACTGGAGTGGCAAAAGCAAGACAGATTAGCGAACAGCTTTGCAGGTGGAGGCTGCAGACAATACTCTCTCCTTATCCGTCCTGACTGATTCTTCTCTAGTTCTGCATTTTGCTAGTGTCCTTGTCACTACTGGTAGCATGAAGCAGTGGTACCTGCAGCCCATTTGGGTTGCACAGGTAGTCCAGCTCCCCCAGGCAGATTCCAGGACACAAGCCGTTACATGAGTAGGGCATCAACCCAGCATCAGGAACCAGTATCGGCTTCTTTGTGTTTGAAAAGGCCACCTGCTGGGCAAGATATGTGCCTACATACTGCCTGTGGGGTTCCCTAGGCAAGTGGTTGCCACTGTGAGAATAGATGGACAACAGGACTAATCTAGCAGGATATTTCTTACGCTCTTATGGGAACACCTATACTTTCTTTCTTTCTTTCTTTCTTTCTTTCTTTCTTTCTTTCTTTCTTTCTTTCTTTCTTTCTTTCTTTCTTTCTTTCTTTCTTTCTTTCTTTCTTTCTTTCTTTCTTTCTTTCTTTCTTTCTTTCTTTCTTTCTTTCTTTCTTTCTTTCTTTCTTTCTTTCTTTCTTTCTTTCTTTCTTTCTTTCTTTCTTTCTTTCTTTCATCAGTCAGTCAGTCACATTCAGTTGCAGGACCCTCTGATTCACCTCCAGGGTGAGCTAGAGAATATTCCTGTTTGACCTTTCAAACTCTAGAAAACCATGGGCAACCACTGAACTAGATTCACCAATGGTATAACTCACTATAGCGGTGGTTCTCAACCTTCTTAATGTCGCGACCCCTTAATGGAGTAGTTGGTGGAGACCCCCAACCACAGGGGTGGAGCAGCTGGGAGGTGGGAGGGAAGGGCGGTGGGAGACTCGTCGCGACCCCTCTGAAAGGGTAATTCGACCCCCAAAGGGTCCTGACCCCCAGGTTGAGAACCACTGCACTATAGGCAGTTTTGTATGGTTGTTGTTTTTTTAAAGTGTGGGCTGCTACCAAATAATTTTGCAAAATTTGTAGGAGTGCAAAAACTCTGGAGTGCAAATATTCCAAAGATTCTGTGGCACTTACCTTGAAATAAATTCTACCTCGCTTTGAATTATATGGCGGAGGCTAAAATTGTCATCATAGTTTCTTGGGAACGTAAAATTGGGTTTAGAATTGAAAGATGCTTAGCGTGGAAGTAATCAAAATTAACTGATGGCCCTCCTTCACTGAGATTGTCTTTGGTTGAATGGTGATTAAGGCTCCTTTTACATGGGGCCAATTTTGAGGACTCTCCAAGTCTGGGTATTCAAATGTTTTTCCCTGGAGGCATCTCAGAGTCATTCCTTTAAGGTATAAATTGCCTCAGATGAAGAACATTATAAGGGACTTTGAACATTTCTGGTCAAACTACATGGTTTTCTGTTGACCCATGCAATGGAGGTGAATCAGCACTGCAGAAGGTAGCATCAGGGAGAAAAGATGGCCAACGTTGGCCTTTCCTTTAGTATCTCCAGTATGTGGTTTGGAAATTGGAAGGGCAGTGGAGAAACTAAATGACTTGGGGCCCAAATATCTAAAGGAACACCTTCCATATTGACCTGCCCGTACCCTAAAATTTGGAGAGGAGGTCCTCCTGGTTGTACTGCCACTCACAGCAGCAAAAAGGTGGGCACCTGGGATAGGGCCTTTTCAGTGGTGGGCCCCAGAATGTGGAATAGTCCCCCTCCTGAGGTGCGTCGGGCATTTTCATTGTGTGTTCATTCATTCAGGCTGTGAAGATGCACCTCTTTACCCTAGCCTTTGGCTAAGCAGAAAAACAGCCTTTTCCTCCCCACATCCAGGCACTGTTACGATTTTAATATGTTTTGACGTGTCCATTTTATATGTTGTAACCCACCCTGAGACCCTTGGGCGTAGGGCGGGATACAAATACAAACTAAAAATAACTTTTATCTTTCTATGCAAAGCCAAGCTGGTCCTTGAAAGATCATTTCCTTCTACAGCTTGTCAGATTTTCTATGATCTTTAACAGGTGGCTGAGGTCGGGAGCAAATGATGTTTTGTAAAATAAAACAAAAAACACTACAATTTTGTTTCAGCTAGACTACACAGATTAAAAAAACCCCACAGTTCTTTCACTGTTAACAGAAAGCTTACATTCAGTGCTGAGAACCAATGCTGTCTTTGTTCAGTGTCAAAGGTTCCTTGTGCTTGGCTGTCCTGTTTACTTGTGAACAATGATGCCTGCATTCCAAAATGGACAATTTGTGAAGTAATAGAGGCAGGCACAGGAAGAAGAAAACTGGTCTGGAGAAACAGACAGATTCAAGAAGGAACCTGATTCCATAAGGATATGAAGCGTGTTCTGGAACACAGTGCTCAGCGACTGAAGCAACCCTCTTAATGTTTAGAGGAGTCCCACAAAAACCATTAGAGAGTTACCTAAAAGAGTACCTTGTTCCGTACACCTCTAGTTGTAGTCTAATATTCATCACAAAATCCCGGTTATGTGTGCCCCACATCCAATGAATTAAAACAGGTGGCAACAAGGGAAGGAGCCGTCTTCGTGATTGCCTCCCGCCTGTGGAAAAGCTTCTAGGGAAGTCTGCCTGGCACTGTCATTAAATTCAGTTAGGTACCAGGTGAAGACCTTCCTATTTACCCAGGCATTTTAAGACCAGATGTTTTTTTTTTAAACAACTCCCATCATTCCATCCCTACCATACTCCCGTTCCACTACCAGCAGTGGGACTGGCATGGAATGCTGGGAGCTTCTCAGGAGCATGCGTAGAACCACACATTGACCACCATTGATGTAAGCCAAATGAATGAGGTGGCTTGGGGGCTCCTCGTTTAGAAGCCACTTAAGAATGGTTTGTAAAGATTTGAGGTGCAATCAAGCATTGT
Organism: Aspidoscelis tigris stejnegeri; assembly: GCA_023333525.1. Classification (NCBI taxonomy): domain Eukaryota; kingdom Metazoa; phylum Chordata; class Lepidosauria; order Squamata; family Teiidae; genus Aspidoscelis; species Aspidoscelis tigris. The sequence goes on along the minus strand of JALMGA010000003.1, from coordinate 105,942,432 downwards.
TGAAGAGTTGCCCTCTGGGTGATTTTCATTCTTAACCTGAAATCTTGTAACCCACTCTGAGTCCTACGGGTATAGGGCGGGATACAAATAATAAATAAATAATCAACCCTCCTCATACAACATCTTGGGTCTTAAAGCCTTGGAAAGGTCATCTCAGTGATGGGGACAATTTCTCAGCATTACCGGAGTTGACTCTTTTATCAAGATCCACCGGCCTCCTGTTTGGTGGAAAACTACATAATCAAAAGCTGGGAGTTTCCTGCATTGGGAAGAGGATATTGGCAGTATAACCTGCTCATATTTGTACATTAGTATGTCCAAATAACCTTATTTCCACATACAGGGAAACCTGTGAGAGGAAGCAGCAGGAAAGATTGTTTGCAAATAGACAAGGATGGCGTAAGAGTTGAAGCAGGAATACACATTTCCAGAAATCTGAAATTGAGGAAATAAAAGTGAGCAAGTGGCAGGGAATGTAGGCAGTTGTGGAATAGAAACAATTGCTAGGGGAGTTTTACCAGTTACAGAGACAGAAGGGTGAGCAGAGCAGAACAGGGCAGGGCAGGGCAGGGCAGAGCAGTGGCCAATCATCAGGCAGCAACCATTGTCAGGGGTGGTGTGTCCTTATGGAAGCAAATACAGACTGCAGTGTGGCAAAATAATATAGCTTCTCAGCCATATATACAGACAAGTATTTGGAAGACTCATTTATTGTACATCTGACATTTTTTTCTTAGAGCAGTCACTTGAAAAAGCCATGTCTGATTGCACCATTGGTTCTTTGCCCACTTCCCGTTAGAAAAAAAAGCTTCTTTTTTCCAATCCATAGAAAACTTCATAGACTCATCCTTCAGTTGGTGAGCAGCCAATTTCTGGACAACATAAACTCTGAATTCTCCCTTTCATACTTGCAGGAAAAAAAGTTGAATGGGAGATTTTTTTGTTTGTTTTATAAGTAGAGTCAGCATATCTACTTGTTTTTACTGTTTTTTGAAATAATATATCCAGGAGCAAAGATTTTATCAGTAAGAAACACTGTGTGCATACGTGCTTTTGTCAGGCAACAGAGATTTTTCTGTATAAATACAATGCAATATTTTAAAGCTTCCTTTTGAAAGTCTGCTTATTTTCCATGCTTTTATTAATACATATGACATCTCTGGGCAGGAAGAATGAGGAAGAAAGGAGGGTGTGAGGAAGCCAATGTTTGGGTAACAGGGGTCAGTGGTGAGCCAGTTTGGTCTTGTGGTTAGAGTCCCAGACTCATATCTTGTAGTCACTGGGTTTGATTCTGCACTCCTCCATGAAGCCAGCTGGGTGACCTTGGGCTAGTCACAGGTCTCTTTCTGAGCTCTCACAGCCTCACTTACCTCACAGGGTGTCTCTTGTGGGTAGAAGAACAGAAGGTTTGTCAGCTGCTTTGAGTCCCCTTAAGTGGGTGGGAAAAGTGGGGTAGAAAAGCCATCTCTTCTTCTTCCCCCATGAAGCCAGCTGGGTGACCTTGGGCTAGTCATAGCTCTCTTCTGAGCTCTCACTGCCCCACCTACCTCACAGGGTGTCTCTTGTGGGTAGAAGAACAAAAGGTTTGTCAGCCACTTTGAGTCCCCTTAAATGGGTGAGAAACGCAGGGTAAAAAAGCCAACTCTTCTTCTACTACTACTTTCAACTATGTTTGAAAGGCCAGAGTAGCTTTAATTTATGATGTGTGCAAACACTCTTATAGTGGATGCTCTATACTTTCTATCTAAAACAGCAGCAAGCATTTGGCATCCAGAGGCAGCCTTGGCGTCGTGACTGGCAGGTCGCCTGTGTTGAAATGCAGCACATAGTCAATGCAGGAGCAAGTGTGTAGATGCCATTTTAAAAGCTGATGGGGCACACAGAGGAGGGGAAGTGAACCCGACCCCGTGGCCCGTCCCCTAGGCTTTTGAATGCCACACGTCTGTCATTTCTGTTGAGTCACTGGTGCTACAGGGAGATCTTGCCAGGTTTTGGAAACCTTGGCCAAGCATTGCAAGGGCTTATCAGTGAGACTTGGCAAAGAACTGCAAGGCTTAGCGGTGTATCATGAGACTTGGTTGGGCAAAACAGAACTTGTGGGAAGTCGAAAAGCAACTTTTCCACCAGTTGCCTGGTCAGCCTTTCTCCATTTTTACTTTCACTGGGTATGTGTTTCCCTCTTTGGCTGTTTCCCCTGCTGATCTACCCAACTTAATACTGGTAGCAGTGGGGTGCCCAACCTCCTCCTCTGCTTGAAATGTGCCAGGTGCCAGTCTTCAGCCAGAAGGGAAATCAGCCTGTTATAATTTATATTCTGGCACAGTATGCACATGCCCAAAGACAAATACATGCAGGATCTTGTTGTGTTTTGCCCAATGAATCAAGACATAAGTACGCCAACTGTGTTATTGTGCAGAATTTTTATTAGCTCAGGAGCATGTCCAAAGATGTCAGTTTTGGGGGCAATTGGTGAAAAGCACAGGGTTGCTTTTAGGAAAAGCAAGAGAAAAGGATCAGAAGTGGGAGAACCTAATGGTATAGTACACCCAGAACAGAAGAGTTACCTGTGGGATTGTGCATATGGAGGACAGTCTAAAAAAAATGGCAAAAGGGCAGGAGAGATAATGTCACACAAGGTTTAATCCAGTTTCAGTCCACTTAGGGTGCGTTTCCATACAAGATTAAATGCGAATTCAGTCCATTTTTGGGATCGTCTTATCCTTTTTTTTTTTTATTCCTGTATTTTATGGGTGAGTCCCCATGCACTCCGTTTACTTTGGGGTGGATTCAGGACATTCCCAATGCAGATTCTAGTTTGAATTAACCCATCCCCATGAGGAGAGCACGGGTTCAAGTCGAATGTACCTGTCCCCATGAAAACTGTGCTAAACCCCTGCATCGGGTAACTGCATATTTTTCTCTCCACCCCCTCTCCCCTGATAGGAAGTCAGGTTGACGTCACCATACCCTGTCCCGCCCTCTGCAGCAATGACAGGGAAACACCTCCAGGTTGCACCCCCATGAAAACAACACACCGCAAAGATCAACAGATAAATGAAAATAAGGGGCATTACTAATAGCGTGGAAAAGCAGCTCATTGAATCCACCACAGTTTAGTGGAGGTGCGCACCTTCGCATGACAGTGGCACACCCCCACTCACAACAGGCTTGAGAAATTCTGTGCTTCGTCTTCTCATGTTGCATCTGGGGCAGGGAAGCCATGGGCACATTGCATTGCCCATTAAGGCGATACAGCGCTCATGTGCAAAATCAAGCCATTACCCACATCAGGTGACCAGGGAAGGGGGGGTATACTAATTGTAGCTGGAAAGACACTCGTAGGACAGATGAGAGCCATTTGACCTCCTCATAATTTCTATTTCATAATAATTTATTTAAAGAATTCCCCAAACGGTTGTGATCGCGGCACGCAGGACGGGAACAGCGAGCGCAGGTGAAACTCTGCCCGCTAATGATGCGATTGCCAGTCTCCTCCCCCAATAACCCGGGAGCGTCCCCATTCCTCCAAGATAATCTGTGCTTGCCTCCTGATTCGCAGCAAAAACAGTTTGCAAGGGATGTGTGTTTACCACAGATTTGAGCGATTTGTTCTGGATGTAGTCTGGATTAGAGCCTTTGCATGGGGACGCTCTGAGTCGAACTCAGGTTCGCTTCGGAGTATATGTTGACTATCCTGCTAAAATCTGCAGAAAAAAAGTCCTCAGAAAAGCTGTTCTCCATCCCATTTTGGAGCCCAGTCTGCTTTTTTTTTCACCTCTGGGGATGCTACCAGACTACCCCTGAAGGAGATCAGCCTTTCAGACTGCCCCCACCCCCCCAACCCGATATGCTTCTGCTAATGCCTGCTGCAGATGGGTGAGATTTCACAATTGGGAAGGTCTGCCCCCTCTCCTTGCCATGCCTGCTTTGAACACATTGCAGTTAAGAGAGATGAAAGGAAAACTTAAAGAAAAACATCAGCCTCCATTTACAGAGGGGAGGGAAACTGAAAGGGAGAGTAATTGCTTTGTGATTGCCCTGTGTCTGTTCTTTCACTCAGCTAATTCTGAGCAGAGCAGGCTTACATGGGTTGGACAAGGGGCAGAGATGAAAAGATCCAGTTTCTCTGTCCTGGGGATTTGTGTGGTGAGTGGGAACTGCACTATTTGAATTCAGCCCGTGTTATCCTCAGGCAAATAGGGATAGCCAGAATGCGCACTCGGTCCTGAATCCCGATTAAAATAGTCCAATTGGATTTTTAAAAGTCAAGTGGGAACGCAGCCTTAGTGAGATTACATCAGCAAATTAACAAGTGGTTTTCTTTCAGAAATTCAGAAAATTCACCTTTGGGATAGATAATGTGGAAAGAAAATTACTGGTCACTTTGTTGATGTGTTCTCTTGCTCTGAAGTTGGACTGAAGCTGCATTAAACCTTAGGTGTGACCACAGCCATTGTGAGACTTTCTGGAAACAGGCAGAAACAAAGACTCCTTGGATGCAAGATTATATCCTTTATTCAGACATCCATGGCAAAGAATCTTAATAATTGCAAAAGCAAGTTGGTTCTCAAGGGGTGTTTTTCCACCGCGCTCCTTTAATCCGGATCTAAGAAGATCCGGATCTAGGGAATGGGCACTTCCCTTAATCCAGTATATTTCCATGGGTGGTCTAGCAATAGCAATGGGTGCTAGCCTCCCTGCCATGGAAACACCAGAGCACCCATTTGGAAATCCAGATCTACCCACCAGGGGTCTGCCTGTCACCCCAGGTGTTTGGGGGGACAGGGGTGCAATCTCCAAAGAGGCTCCGAAGTCACTTCAAAGTCATTTCGAAGTCACTTTGCAGTCTGTGCAAAATAGGTCTGGAGCATCTATGAAGTCTGTGCTGATCTTCGGAGTAAACTTCGAAGAGTCACTTTGGAGTCACTTCGAAGTTCACTCCGAAGATCAGCACAGACTTCGAAGACGCTCTGGAGCTGTTTTGCACAGACTTCAAAGTGACTTCAAAAGGACTTTGAAATGACTCCGAAGCTTAGGTTTTGGGGCTCCTCCCAAGGGTGCCCCTCCCCCTAGCCTCCTCTAGACCCCATTGCCAAACTAACATGGAAACAGGCTCCCTTTAATCCAGATTTTCTGGCTGAAGACCCCATTGTAGATCCCATTAATGGAGTCTACAGAAAATCCGGATTAAAGGCCAAAAAGTACCCATATGATCCAGATTTCCCAAGGCGCGGTGGAAACAAATGTGTTCCTAATGGGTGCTGTGGTGGAAATGGGGTCATCTGGCTCTCACCCAAATGGGTCCTTAATGGGTGCTAAAATGGGTACTAAGTGACCGTGGAAAACACCCAAGGTCTGTGCCAATTACACTGAGTTCCTTCTTTTCTCTGTCCCAACACCACAGGGCCTGATACTGTTCTTATCTTTTAACGCAACAGTCACACAATACCCAGTCTTCTGGTGTCCTTGAATTGCGTATCATAAAATCTTGAGAAAGGATGTGTCAACCTTATCTCAAACATTCCTACATTCCCTCTTCCCCTTTTCACTTTTAATCAGCATGCACATGGTTTCAGTTATTGTCATGATACCTTAAGTAAGATTATATAAGAACATAAGAGGAGCCCTGCTGGATCAGACCACCTGTGAGCCAGTTTGGTCTAGTGGTTAGGGAGCCGGACTCTTATCTGGGAATACCGGGTTCGATTCCACCCTCCCCCATGAAGCCAGCTGGGTGACCTTGGGCTAGTCACAGCTCTCTTTGGAGCTCTCACAGCCCCACCTACCTCACAGGGTGTTCTGTTGTGGGGAGAAGAACAGAAGCTTTGTCAGCCGCTTTGAGTCCCCTTAAATGGGTGAGAAAAGCGGGGTAGAAAAGCCAACTCTTCTTCTTCTTCTTCTTCTTCTTCTGTCCTTTGTTTCAAAAGTGGCACAGACTGGAGCAACGTAGGTGGAGCTTTATAACTTGCAGGTATTGTACAGCTACTAGTTCCCAGCCCCGTCAGTTCACCTACTCTCTTTGCCTCCGGTCAAGGAGTTAGATTCCTTTCCCGTTGATTAGGGAGGAGACGCACCAGCTCAGCACTTAATTCTAGGCTCAACCGAGTCCACATGACCCAGCCCAAAGTGCTTTGTAGGCAAAATTGTATAGTGGCCTAACCAGTAAGTCCGGCTTTGTAAGTATGAATCTCAAGATTAATACCCTGGTTATTGTGAGACGTTTGGCCTGCAGAGGAAGAAGAAATATCAGTTGCCCCTTTTGGATTCCAACAGTTGCCTGTTAGGCAGAAATTTAGGGGGTTTAGCTTTTTCTGCTACTGCAGTTCTGTCAAAGCAATGACAGAAGCAGCTGCGATTTTGGATTTCTGCCTACGTGAAAAGCCAAAGAACTTGGAGGTCTGCCTAGCTTACAAGTACCAGGGGCATGGAATTAAAACTGCTAATTGTAATGAAGAAAAGCTTGCTGGTTCTTTGCCTTCACATACAGCGCAGGAAGAGAAGAATAAGGCTTTTCACACTCTCTCCCCTATCCAGGATTGCTAATCTGTCCCGAGCTGAGACAGCTTGCTTCTGGTGCTGTTCCACGTCAGCCCCCTGAAGGTCACGCCAGCTTTGGATCCAGTGCAGGATATCTCTGAAGGCCAGGAATGAAAGTCCCTGGCCTTAGGACCTCCTTGTGGTGCCACCAAAATGAGTCCCTTTTAGAGCCTGTCCCCATGCATGTTTTGGTCCGAATCAAAATCAGGTTCAGCAAGGGTCATCCCCATGCGCTTTTGATTTGGTCTGAATTCTGCGGACCAAATTGCTCAAACCAGGACCAAATTTGGTCCTGGAAAAAACAAGTCTGGGCATGGTTTGGACTATTTGGTCCAAGCCGAGCCTGCACATGGGGATGGTCCCGGACTTCATTTCACTCCCTTTTCCAGGCAAGTAACCTTACTGCCTCCCTGTCTCAGCTGACAGCAAAGGGGCTTGGCTTTACTCCCTTTTTGAGTGGCTGGGAAAGGGAGTAAGCAAGCCTGGCAGCCGGGATCATGAACAGGGTTCCGGCTGTCAGGGTTGCTTTTACTCCCCTTTCGAGGCAAGCAAGTGGCTTGCCTGGGAAAGGCGGTAAAATCACGATCCTGGTGCGGTTTGCATGGGGGCAGCTGAATCTGCCCCCAGCCTGCCCCCAGCCCGTGTTGCCAGGAATGGCATGGGGACAGCCAAGATTCGATCTTGGCACCACGCCTGGTCCCATGCAAGCCCAATCGGTACCAACCATACTGCATGGGGACATGGCCTGACAAAGTCCTTATCAAAGATTCTTTAATGAACTCATCAGGCGTGGAAGAAGAGGACAGGTCCCATCCTGGATTGGTAGTTAGCTGAAGGACAGGAAACGGAGAGTAGTAATAAATCGTCAATTCTCAGAGTGGAGTAAAAAGTAGGGTCCCCCAAAGTTCAGTATTGGAGGTGTGCTTTTTAATTTATTCACAAATGATCTAGAGACAGGAAAAAATAAATAGTGAGATAGCAGAGTTTGCTGATGGCACTCAGTTATTCAGGGTAGTAAAAACTGAAATAAATTGTGAAGTGGGGGAAAAAGTGGCAAGTGCACTTTGATCTTAGTAAGTACAAAGTGATGGCAAAGAACCCCAGTTATGCCTATAAATGTTGCTAAAAGCATCAAGTACATCAGAAGTAGAATTCCAACCAGGAGAGGAGTTGGGTCATTAGATGGCAATGAACAGAAAGCGATAATTAAAGTGAACACAAAGACTGCAGAGAGGCTAAGTGAATTATTTGCCACTGATGCCACTAAGGAAGAGAGAGGTAGGTACAAGAATTAAATTGGGCAGAGGTAACCAGGAAGGAGGTCCTCGCATGACTTAATTAAATGCTGACAAATCACCATGAGGAGATGGCATTCAGCCAAGAGTTCTTAAGGAACTCAAATGTGCAATTATTGGTTTTCTAGCTACAATATATAATCTTTCCCTAACATCAGGCTCTGGGGCTGGAGACTTCAAAAAAGAATCCAAGGGCAACAAAGGAAATTACAGGCTAGTCAACTTGATGTAGTTCCAGGTAAAGTGATGGAAACCATCATTAGGACACATAAGAACATAAGAGGAGCCCTGCTGGATCAGGCCACAGCCCATCTAGTCCAGCATCCTGTTGCACACAGTGGCCCACCAATTGCCCACGGGCATCTCAAGCATATAGAGGAGTAAGCATTGCTGAAGGAAAATCAGGATGGCTTCTACAAAGTTCTACATCATTCCTTGCTAACTTGAGAGGGTTAATAAGCATGTGGATAAAGGTGTCTGGTTGGCATTGTCCATAAGGCATTAGGACTTTCAGAAGCATTTTGATAAAGTTCGTCATTAAAAGCTTCTGAATAAATTCATCAGCCATGAAACAAGAGGACAAGAATTAACTTTATTTATGCATTTATGTGAATTCCAGTCTGTGTTGGTGGGCCATTATGTGGTAATAACTCTAGTATTTGATTTGGAACAAAAGGGGTACGACCTTATGGAGGGCTCTGAGATGGTATCTGTAGAAGGATCCAGCAGTTTTATTGCTTTGTAGTTTCACCACAAATAATGCAGAAGGAACCCAAGAATATTGGGTTAAAGGACAAATTCCAGGAAGTTCTGCAATGCCAGTTTCCTTTGAGGCATTTTACACAATGTGGGAACGACCTGTACCACATTTTCACAGCTGCTTACCAGGACAACACACACAGACAGGAATTGAGAGAGAGGGGGGAAGCTTTTTGCAGGTTGGATATAAAGGGAGATCATCTTAAGTGTCTGCACATTCAGACTATTGTTAAAATATAGAGGAGTGATGAGTTATAGGGCGATTCCACACTGGACAGTGTAACAGATCAGTAAGTGTAGTAGGAGCCTGGTGCAGTCCTTGAAAAGAGGCACCGTGGAATTGCTCCTAAAATACCACAACCCTGTCTCTTTCATGGCTGTGTTGTCACTTTTGGCTGCATGAAATCTAACTTGCATGTTGCATGGGGGCCTGCAACCAGGAATTGTTTGTTTAGGGGTATGGACAGAGGGAGATACTTTCAGAACTTAAATGAGAGCAAATTGAAATACAGGTATTTGCCTTCAGAGCTTTCAGACTGCTTGGTTGAAAATCCATGTTTGTAGAATATTGTCACCCCTGGGCATGGTAGTTCTACCACATTAGTCCTCTGCTTGTCTCTTTCTCTTTCCTTTGTTGCTACCAGCATCACTTAATTCTCATGTGACACATTTGCAAACCTAAGAGGAGTCCTGCTGGATTGGGCCATAGTCCATCCAGTCCAGCATCCTGTCCCACACAGTGGCCCACCAGCTGCTCATGGGCATATCTCAAGCAGAAGACAAGAGGAAGCCTCCACCTGCTCTCAAATTCCAGCAAATGGCCTTAGCATCCATTCTAGTAGCCATTGATAGACCTGTCACCCATGAATGTGTCTAACCTTGTCTGATCTGACTCTCCTACCCATCAGCTTCATAGAATGCCCCCTGGTTCTAGTGTTGTGTGATGAAGAATTTTGTTTATAAGTGTGTGAGTATTTAAGAAAGGCTGTTGCAATTCCAGATTTGGACCATTTCATAATTGAGAGTACTGTCCGTATCTACCACCTCTGATCACTGCTTCTGTAGATCAGTTGCTGGAAGTCTTATGATCTTGGACATTTTTGAATGGTTCAGTGCAAAATGTTTCCATTTTGTTCATAAAAATAAGTTGCTTCTGGTAAACATGAGAGAGTGAAACAGGCAAGTTGTGGTGTAGGAACTTGAGCACCCACAGATAATTGGCTGGCAGGGAAGAGGTTAAGAGTATTGGGAAAATGGATGCTTACTTGTTTGTGGTTTCCTAAGCTAACCCTGAAAGCTAACACTGACCCTTTGATCCTTCTCTTCCTTTTAGGAAGAAAACATCAACAACACGGAAAGACAGGGAATTCTTTGAGGTATGAAGCCATGGTGGAAAGTTCAAGGTGGGCTGCCTAATGCTTATGGGAGGTGTCTTGTGCCCTTGGGAAGGAAAGAAAGATTTCATGGCTCTGAGAAACAGTTTGTAAGATGGGCAACTTTGAGAGGTGAACAGCAATCTGAAGAACCTCTGAAAGGTGAGCTCTCACAGCCTCACTTACGTCACCAGGTGCCTGTTGTGGGGGAGAAGAACAGAAGGTTTGTCAGCCATTTTGAGTCCCCTTAAGGGTGAGAAAAGTGGGATACAAAAGCCAGCTCCTCTTCTTCTTCTTCTACTTACAAATGAAAGAAATATACAGTGGCTGGGTTTGTTTGTGCAAATGCCTGCTTAGTTAAACGATGATGTTTTTGTTTTGTACTTAGTGCTTGTACAACTTCGCCTCCTATGTGGTTTTTGTGGCCTTCAGACAGAAGTGTCTGAAAGAAATCCAGCGAGAAGTTGGCCGACTGCTTCGTTCAAATATATTCAATCCTGCCCTGAGAGAGAGAATGAAACCTGAGGACATAATAAAGACAGATGTGAAAAAGGAAGTGAAGAAAGTCACTTTTCCTTATCGCAAGTATGGTTTATCTCTTTCTTCTCCCACCTGACTTCCCCCTATCCTGTGATTCTCTTTGTCCCACAAGCAAAAAAGTTTGGAGAGGTGATAAGCCTGCAAAAGGTTTGTTAGGTTTAAAATAATATTTACTTTTGTTTACTTTTTTATTTGTTGCACAAAGCTTTACAGTGAACCTCAATTGCCAGGGTTAAATTTTGAATTTGCCTTTGAATCTGAGGTTTCGACATCCACATGTAAATTGAAATGGGCCTATATTTGTAGGCCCCCATTTGTACTCAGAGTGAATGTATTTGGCCTTCCTCAAAGCTTCATCAACTTGTGTCCCCCACTGCAGCACTCCCGTGGCTTTGAATGTGGTGCCAGTGGGTTCCACCATCACGCCCTCCCCAAAGGCCTCCTGGGATGTGCACACAACTGGAGAGGAGAGGCTGCCCCCCTTCAGGAATCGCAGGGAATCTCATTTCATGCATTCGCTGTAAATCGTGGAAGATTTCCCATGATTTGCAAATGGGGGTGGCCTCTTCAGCGATGCCTTCACCCCCTGAAGGCCTAATTCAGCCTCTGAGGAGGGTGTGATGGCAGCAACAGTGACAAAAGGTGAGGGAGGGCGAGGCAGGACCTGAAAGAAGAGATGGGAGTTTCCCTTTGTGCATGAACATTCAATGAATGTTCACATGTGAAGGCAAAGCCCGCTACCTTTGCAGAGGGGGGCTTTGCATGAAGCTGAACATTCCTCCCTCCTCTGAATCGAACCAAAGAGGGGAAATGTGCTTTGTGCATATCCCTACTATATGTAAAAGTCATAACAGAAGAGAAACAGAATCGTTCCCCAATAGCTTTTCAGTTATGAAACCTATTGCAAGACTTCTTCCAAAGCCGTCTTTCTGCACTAGGACGTTGATCTGGATTAGAGGACCTCTGATCTGGATCCAGGGGCTCCACATCTGCACGTTATTCTGGATCACAGAAGCCTTACCCATCCACCCCCCATTAGGCTTGCTCTATCTGCATGGGACTAAGCTAGATCCGGATCAAGATGTCCTTGATCCAGATCTATGGTATCTCCAGTCCAGTGTCAGGGCTTTAATCTAGATCATAGGTATGCTGATGGCACACCTCTGTGATCCAGAATTACTGGAAGTGATTTTCAGTGCAGCGCACCATGGTGGGCCACCAGAAATCATCCCCTCCCCATACTTTGCGTCTAAGAACTGTTGTTCCCAGCTGTTGGGGAGTGGGCAGCTGCAAAGCTTTTCTCTCCTCCGTTTTGGGCCACTTTTCTCTCCTTTGCTTTTAAAGCAAAGTGCTTAACCCTGAAACTAAATCCTATACAAAATGTACCAAAACCTTCTTCAGACGTTTGCAGTCCTGTTTAGACATCACTTCCTTAATTCTTCTTGATATGGGTGACTTGTTTTAAATCTTAAAAAAACTTTTTTTTTTCTTAAAGGAGTACAGATGTGAGGCAGCCAGCTATAAGAAGTGTCATGGACCAGCGGTCCCCAGTACTTAGTACTTTGCTGCCTTTGGCCAAGGACAGTGCCCAGTATCTTTTCCAGGATCATTACCTCCATTCCAGCAAAGCTGCTCCCAGTTACAATCCTGAAGACCTGCCACCATTGTTTTCCGTTGTGTCAGATTCCAGGTATGGATTGGAAACCCCTGCACTCATGGTATGACAGGCAAATCTGGGATTTCCATTCTACCTACACCCAGGAGGAAACTCATGTTCTCAAAAGTTCATTTCGCCCTCTTGTACAGTACAGTTGGATCTCCATATCCGCTGATCCGGTAACTGTGATTTCTGCTGTAAAAGAACCAGAACCCCCACTCCTACTGGTGGCCTATCAAAGGCCTAGGGCAGTCAGGAAATTGCATGAAATCATGGGAGATTTTCCATAATTCCACAGGATTTCACAGGAATTATGGGAAATCTAGTGAGATTTCCCATGATTCCTGTGAAATCCCATGAGAATTATGGAAAATTGACTGCACTTTCCCTGTGTTTGAAATATTCAGTTTTTCAGTAACTGTGGTAGGACCTGGGATGTATCCCCCATGGATACGGAGGTCTGACTGTACAAAGCAGAGTAGATAGAGGCCTGGATTTCCTGAAACCAGCTCAGAGAAACCCTTCCCAACTCTACTTCCTTCCCCAAGCTGATGCCATTTTTGCTTGAAATCACTTGTTACTACATTACATACCGTATCAAAATGATATACAAATATTTGAACATAGTAAGAACTTTTGCCTCTCCCTCAACTTAAATCCATTTTATCCGTGTCTCAAATGGGTTTAAAATAAAAAGCAGATTAAAAATAAAAATTTCCTTGAATAAAATGTCATTGAGAAGCATGAATGGGAAGGGAAACTATACTGGGGAGGTCTGCGTGAAAAGGAATTTCATATTAGGCTCCCCCTGGATTTCAGAAGAGGACATTTAAACACCAGGTGCCTGAATTGGTAAGGGTTTAGGCTTTCACATCTGGTTAAAACCTCACTTTTTGCAGTTTTCGGGTTGTTAATTCTGTATTTCTGAGAACCTGAGTAGGGGTGTGCACAATTTTCTGCATTCGATTCGATTAGACTATCCAAAGATTTGAATCAGTTTGAATGTTTAAAATACAAATGTATTCACATTAGATTCGATTAGAATACATTTGTATTTATTCATACAAACATATTCATATTTGAAGGCACAGATGTCGACAACATCTGTATGTGTTCGTACACATCCCATTTTTATCCCATATTTGTCCCATATGTTTCTGTACAAATGCGTGCAGATACGTATGTAATACTTACGTATACACATGGATACGAATGTCAGAATAATTCATACGAATGAACACTTGAAACTCAGGTGGAGGCCGTGGCCAGGAGTGCCTACACCCAACTATGGTTAGTCCGTCAACTGAAACCTTTTTTGGACAGAGATGACCTGGCCACAGTTATCCATGCTCTGGTAACCTCCAGGTTGGACTATTGTAATGCACTCTACATGGGGCTTCCCTTGAAGACAGTTCAGAAGTTGCATCTGGTGCAAAATACAGCCGCCAGAGTGCTGACCAGAAGAACTAGCCGGACACATATGCTGGTTCGAAAAGAATTGCACTGGCTGCCAATTCACTACCGAGCTAACCTTGACTTATAAGGCCCTAAATGACTTGGGCCCCAGATATCTAAAGGAGCGCCTTCTCCCATATCGACCTGCCTGTGTCTTAATATCTGGAGGGGAGGCCCTTCTGGTTATCCCCCCGCCTTCAGCAGTTAGGTGGGTGGGCACCCGGGAGAGGGCCTTCTCGGTAGTGGCCCCCAGGCTGTGGAATGGTCTCCCCCTGGAGCTGCGTCAGGCCCCTTCTCTGTTTATGTTCAGGAAGGTGGTGAAGACGTACCTCTTCACTCAGGCCTTTGGTTAACTGCTCCCTACGCTTCCCCATTGCAGACTCTACTGTTTTTAAAACTGCTTTTGTATCTTTTTTTTAAAAAAATAGTATTATTATGCTGGATTTTTCAACCTTGTACTGGTTCTAGTATTATTTGATACAGTTTTGATATGTTTGTTTTTAAATGTTGTGAGCTGCCCAGAGACCCTTGGGTACGGGGCGGGATATAAATATAAATAAATAAAGATTTGAAATTCATTTGAGTGTTAAAAAGAGAATGTATAGACATTCGATTCTAATTGGAATGTCGGAATTCGAACGAATTCTATTGAGTTTTGAATGTTTTGAATATTCTTGCACATCCCTAAACCTGAGCTTTCGGATGCAGCTACGTTACCCATCTTCAGAGGATCTGACTTCTGGAAGAGAGTTCCAGTCGTGCCAGAATTGCCCAAAGATTTTCTGCTCATGGCCATGGACTTTGATGGTGGCAGAATGGGACCCTCCAGTTTTCTTTCCCCTTTTCTCTTCCTTACGCAGTGGGCTGCTGAAGGAAATCCAGATTTCAAGGGGATAAGAAATCAAGTCAAAGGATGGGTAGATTGTACTAGTTCAGTGATGGCCAACCAATGACACGCGTGTCACAGGTGACATGCCAAGTCCTTTTGGGTGACACACCTGGTCACCCTGGCACCTGGGCATGTAGTGCTTGCTTGTTCTTGAAGTGTACGAAATATCAACTTTCAATTGAAGATTTTGCAAATGTAAATAATTATTTGTTTTTGCTTTTAATAAAATACACATATCAAAAATATAACTTTTTTACTAGAGCTACAAATGTCACAAAATCATGGATATTTCTAGATGTGACACAGCACCCGAGTTAAGCTAGGTTTTCTTGCGAATTTTGACACACTGAGCTCAAAGGGTTCGCCATCACTGTACTAGTTCCATGTAGTAGTTAATATCTGGAGTATTACAAGTAGAGGTGGCCGCCTTCTTGCAAAGTCTTTCCTTCTTCCACAGGATTGGCATTATAGGATCACCACGGATTAAATTTGTCCCCCATACACTCCAGCCCCTTAGGACCGAGGAGGACGAGGAAGAAAACGGCAATGTCAGGCCGCACTTGAGCACCTCTTCCACTTTTTCCCAGGAACTGACCAGCACTCTGAGGGGCCCCTCAGCCTCTGGGAGCCACCCAGTTGTAATGGTTTCGAGGGCCACCACCGAAGGAGATTATACTGAGAACCCCCACTAGACCAAGCCAGTATTGGACCTACGTTCGGTGTGTATAGTGCAAATAATTTTAAATAGTGTGCAAATACGTAAAGAGTTTGAGTTCTTCCCTTTCGATTTAACCTTCCCGTGATATTTAAGCAGCTTTCTTCTACACGGAAATGCCCTGCAATGTTCTGCCTTAAAGATTAAAGAACATCTTCAACATACCTGGGGTGGAGGATGTCTCACATTAAGTCATGACTATGTATATTGTAGATTTGCGGTCATGAAAATCTTTTCTGGGATCTAGTATTTAACGGACAAGGGGGATTGGATACTAGAAGTCCCAGCCAGCAGGAAGAACTTCAATTTTTACAGAAGACAAACATGTACTCTGCAGAATTAAGGATTATTCTGTACTGCTTAAATGCATAGAAACATGTACGAAAGCAGTTTAAACTCAGATACCATGTTTATGTTTGTAAAACAGGACATAAATAGGCATGAAAAACATCATTAAAGCAGCTTGAAAATGAGACAATCTCTTCCTGTCTTTGGAATTACATCACATGATTCCTTGCTCTCTTTTTAAAGACTTACTTTACTTTGGTTAACATGTTCTATAGTTTCACGTAATTAATCCACAGGTCTATGTAGCATTCTTCTCAGTGTTGGCCCCCAGGTAATGGAATAATCTCGCTTCTGAGAGGTTCATTTAGCCCCAGCATTATATGCACTTAAATGTGTGCTAAAGACATAGGACTTCACCCTAGACTTTGGGTAAAGAGGTAAATGCCTTTCCCTTTTCAAGTAGTGTTAGTTAGGATTTTTATGAAGTACATTTAAAATTACCCGTATATTCTGGTGTAAACTGGGCATACAGGACAACCCCCAACTTTCCAGTTAAATATAGAGTTTGGGATATACTCGCCGTATAAGAAAATAACACCTGGCGTATAAGACAACCCCCGACTTCTGAGAAGATTTTCCTGGGTTAAAAAGTAGTCTTATATGCCAGAATATACAGTATATGTTTGCATTTAATTCTGGCATTTAATTGTAACTGGGATAGAAACGCATTCTAATAAATTTCAGGCCTCCTGGGAGCAAACAGTGAATTACATGTTAAGAGAATGTCACCTGATCTGGAGCCCACAAGTACAGTATTTTAGCAAAGTAGCCATTGCAAGAATTGAAGCAATCACATAACTGGCAGCCAACAGAAAGTCTTGAATAGTGGATCTGCCAAGCTAGATGAGGGCCAAGATGCTCATCCTTCTGTTTCATGGGCCCCACTTTTTATGTACTACATCCCAGTTAAGAACATAAGAAGAGCCTTGCTGGATTGGGCCATAGTGCATCCAGCATTTCTGTCTCACATAATGGCTCACTGATTGCCCCTGGGCATCTCAAGCAGAACACAAAGGCAAAATCTTCATTTGTTTTCAACTCCCTACAAATGGTCTTTAGAGGTATCCTGTCTGTCTCCCCAACCTGGAGGCATCTAGTAGCCACTAATACACCTGTCATCCATGAATTTGCCTAACCCTTCCTTGAAGCCCATCTAGGGTGTTCACTGTTACCTCTCCTGGTAGCAGATTCTGTAGACTGATGACCCTCTGGGTGAAGAAATACTTTCCCTTGTCTGATCTGACTCTCCTACCCATCAGTTTCATAGATGCCCCTGGTTCTAGTGTTGTTTGACAGAGAGCAGAATTGTTCTCTATTAGAGATGCCCATGAATATTCAAAATACTCATTATTCAGATGAATTCAGACATTCATATTTGAATGGAATGTCCACACATTTGTTTTTTAGTATGAATATTCTAAATTATCTGTATGAATAATTTGGACGGTCATATGTGTATGTATCTGTATGGGATGCGTACAGATGTGAATGCATTCAAGACTCATTGGATATGTATCCAATATTAGTACGGATAGATACAAATATATTCGTATTAGTTCGAATGTCCAGAGATTTGTTTTTCGTTATTCGTACGAATTCGGATATTCAAATATTTGATTTGGATAGAATCGGACGTCGAAAATTGCATTTGTGCAGACCCCTATTCTCTACCCACCTCTTTCATACCATGCAGGATTTTATGTACTTCAGTCCATCCCTAACTACTTCTAGGAGCCCTGCAGTCCCTGGACCTTGCTTTGGGATGCAGCCTGCCTGTTTGCCCTGGCAAAGTCTGAGCCAACAGAGCCAGGGGAAGTACGCATGCTGACGCCAATGCTGAACTCATAAATCAACGCAGGATGTAAAGTTGTTGAGAAGAATTAAAGGAAACCCTACTGCCGGATCCTTATGGAAACTGGCAGCACTGTTAAAAAAAATAAAAAAATCTGAAAGGAAAAGCCAGAGGATATCTAGGGATTTGATCTGTTCTAGGCTGGGGCACAGAGTGGCCTCAACTGGCAATGCATTGGCATCTTGGCCAAGTTGCACAGATAACTGTAACAGCAATGTGAATTGTTGTTGTTGAGTCATTATTGACTCCTGGTTGACTGCATGGGGGCGCCTCTGTGCAGTTTCTTGGCAGAGATACAGAGGTGGGGAGAGGCTGGGAATTGAACCGACAGCCCTCTTGCTTTCTAGGCAGTTTGCTCTACCACTGACCTACAGCCACTCCTATGCGAATTATTACTGTTCTGTAAAAACCACCACACGGAAGGTTCTTTTATTTCTTTCACTCCTTTACTAATTTATATCCCACCCTCTCTAAATGGTTCGAGGGCAGGTCACAAGTTTAAAAAAGGGTGGATAGAGAAAATTTGTTTTCTTTATCACGCAACAGTTAGAACATTATGAAGCTGGTTGGCAGGAAACACAGGAGCAACCAGGAGTCTTTTTTTCACCCAGAGTCTCATAGGTCTATGGAATTTACCGCCAGAAGAGGTTGTGACAGCAACCAGCCTGGATAATTTTAAGAAAGAGATGAGACAAATCCATGGGGGACAAGTGTATCAATGGCTACTAGAATGGATACCCAAGTTCTGCCTCCAGGTAGGAGAAAGAAGCAGGATGCTTCTTAAAGCCATTTGCAGAGAGTTGGGAGCAGGTGCAGGTTTTACCTCCGCCTTCAGCTTGAGAGGCCCAGAAGCAACTGGTGGCCACTGACTGAAGAAGAGGAGGAGGAGGAGTTGGCTTTTTTACCTCGCTTTTCTCACCCAAACCTTCTGTTCTTCTCCCCACAACAGACAGCCTGTGAGGTAGGTGGGGCTGTGAGAGCTCAGAAGAGAGCCGCGACTAGCCAAGGTCACCCAGCTGACTTAGTGGAGGAGGGCAGAATCGGAATGGGTATTCCCAAATAAGAGTCCAGCTCCCTAAACACTCGACCAAACTGGCTCACTAGATGGGCTGTGGCAGCACCTCTTTTGTTCTTATGTTTTAATATGGGCTTTCAGCGCTGCTTTTGTCAGCACCTTTGCTATATTATGTTCTTCTACCTGGATGATTTCGTTCCTTCCAGCCAATCAGAACAATGGCAAGGCATGGTGGGAGATGTAGTTCATCAACATTTGAAGGACCTTAGTTTGAGCACTCCTGGTGTACCAGATTGAAATGCAATGGAGGACAAACTTAGGAAGACAGTGATGGAAAATCTAACTCTCTCTGGCCATTTTCTAGACTGTTTTGCTAGGTATTTCCTTTTGTGTCTTGCCATTTTTGATTTACTAGTGTACAGGGTAGCTCTTAGACTTGCAAGCTCATTTAAAGTCTGTTGTGCAAGTGTTTGTGCAAGGCCAGAGAATGGATGGCAGTGGTAAAACAGCTTCAAAATCTTTATCAAGAAGGGAGAGATTTGTTTGTGTGGAGGTGATCTTGCCTGGCTGCTTATCAAAATTCCCCAACTGAACTGGAGCTTTGCTTGCTGGCAAAAGGATATACTTTTATCCTGTCTCCTGAGATGTGCGCTTTCAGTTCCTGACTCGGGTGCCTTATACTTGTAGGGGCATGTAACTCGCCCAGGCCCGGTTCCATGAGAGTGAATCACCCTGCCAATAGGAGAAAATGAGTCAGGAGGAATGTCTTTTGCACAGGCTTATTACACACTAGCTCCCTGCTGTTTTGCCCAGGGGTCAGGGAGAAATATGCACTCTTGCTAAGAACAATTGCAGCTGGGAATAATAAAGAGCATGGCTTTTCATTCCAGTGCTCCTCACCCTTCCCTTGCTCCATGAAAGGCCAAATGGGGTCATGAAAAGTGCACTTGAGCTGAAACTCTCCTCTGTCTGAGCATTAAAGGTCCTAAGAGGCCTGGCCTTTTCTGCGTCTGGTCACCCTAGGTACAAATTCTGCCTGCATGACACGTGTTACTGTACATAGAATTTTGTCCTCCAACAAACTGTGTGAAATGTAAATTTATGATGACCTTTGGTCTAGTGGTTAAGGAGCTGGACTCTTATCTGGGGATACTGGGTTTGATTCCACCCCTCCTCCATGAAGCTGGGTGACCTTGGGCTAGTCACGGCTCTCTTCTGAGCTCTCACAGCCCAACCTACCCCATAGGGTTGTGGGGAGAAGAACAGAAGGTTTGTCAGCTGCTTTGAGTCCCCTTAAAGGGGTGAGAAAAGCAGGTTAGAAAAGCCAACACTGCTTCCTCCTCCTCCTCTTTTGGGATATTTCTTAGGAGACCATTCTGAACATAGGAGGGAGAAACATCTTTGGCTGAGCTCACGCCTAAGTTTTAATCCAGCTTCAGTCCACTTTCAGAATGAGAGAACACATCAGCAAAGTGACAACCTGATTTCTTTCAGCATTATCTAATTCAGAAGATCCACCTTTGAGGTAGATAGTGAAGAAAGAAAATGACTGGTCACTTTGCTGATGTGTTCTCTCACTCTGAAGGCGGACTGAAGCTGGACTAAAACGTAGGCGTGGACACCACCTCTGTCTTGGCAATAGCTATGGCTTTTCCTCCATAAAGGCAGCCTGGCAGTAGTGCCTCAAATTCTAGTAACCTCCAGACAGGACTACTCTTGGGTGACCTATATAGAGCTGCCCTTGAACGGGGGGGTTGGAAGTTGCAACTAATGCAGAATTTAGAGAAATGCCCTGAGAGAACAGGTGCAGAAAGGCAAAATGGGCACTAGGCCACCACATCCAGCAGCTCCAAGCTCGGGTCTATCCTGTTTCCATCTCTAGAGTGCTACGCTAGAACATAATAGTCCCTCTGTTCAAGTCCCACTAAGCCACAAAAGCTCATGGGTTGATCTTGGACCAGTCTTGACTTCTCAGCCTAACCTACGTAACAGGGGTGTTGTGAAGATAAATGGAGGGAAGGAAGGTGGTGTGTTCTGCCTTAAGCTTTGGTGCAAAGACAATAAAATGCCACAAGTAGAAACATTGGCGTTAGCTCTTGTGAAATGTATGTAGACCATCAAATGCAGAGGAATGAATTTTCATGACAGTTTGAATAAAGCTTCAGGATTGTAGTGTCTCTTCCACGTCCCTTTTCAGATCCCCTGTACCAGTTCATTTTAGGTCCCTTGCTTTCCACCCCACCAGCCACAAAGGACACCAGCCACCAAAGGAGGTCACCAGAATGAGCAAAGTACACCAGAGGTGCTTTATCTGGGCCCTCTGGATAGTTGGTCTTCCCCCACCAAAGGATCCAGGAAAGGTACGGAGAACCACTGTGCAAGAAGCAACGCTGAAGTCAGTCACGACCCTGCACCCCTGACCCTTTCCATCTCACATGGTGGGCTGGCTGCATGCAGAGTGGCCGATCCATGAGGAGGATGGCTGGTCTCAGCCTCTGTGTGCTCAGTAACACAGTTTGATCCAGGCAGCAAAGTAGACAGGAGGCCGCTGGGTCAGGCCATAGCAAGTCCACGGCAACGAAAGCACTTCCCTTGAGAAAGCAGAATGAGACTGCGACCCCAGATTAATTGGTCACACCTAAGCTTTAATCTAGCTTCAGTCTACTTTCAGAGCGAGAGAAGACATCAGCAAAGTGACTAGTGATTTTCTTTCCACATTATCTATCCCAAAGGTGAATTTTCTGAATTTAACATTGAAAGAAAGCAGCTTGTCACTTTGCTGATGTATTCTCTCACTCTGAAAGTAGACTGAAACTCTGGATTAAACCTTAAGTGTGACCACAGCCTTAGATGAGAAGATCAGCATGAAACTTCAAAGCAACACAAGTGAGTAATGTACAATCTGTGTGGCCCAAGTGTTTCAAGAGCAATATCTAACATCAAGCACTTAAAGCTAGGTGATGTGGTAAGAGTCAGTTTTTGTCTTATTATAATCACAGGGCTACAAAATCTAGCAACAACGTTATATGAAACGTCTGGGAACGGATCAGATAACAGGCAAGAAACAGAGAAATTATTGGGGTGATCTACACAACGTAGGGCTTAAAATCTCAAGCCATAAATCTTGATGGAATGAACAGGATAACAACCCTATGGCTGTGATCCCACTTGAGTTATTTAAAGCAGAACTAACAAAAATGGATGTGCATTATGCGTGTTCCTATTTTTAATTCCGCTTTTAAAAGTGGAGCACGGTGGCGGCGCGGTGGCAGCGGTGGCCAGAAGGGAGGAAGGGCTGGCTGGCTGGCTGGCTTGCCCACCACTTGGTGTTCCTCCTCCCCATGCCCCAGGAGCGCCACGGCTGCTCGGCAGGCAGCCATGGTGCAGCCCACTATGGCTGGTGGGCAAGGTAGCTGCCACTGCCGCAGTGGCAGGCAAGGCGGCAGCAGCTGCCACAATGGCAGCTGAGGCCACAGCCGCCACCACCGCAATGGCAGCTGAGACCACGGCCGCAATGGCAGGCAGGCAGGCAAAGCAGAGGTGGAGGCCAAAATGGTGGGTGGGTGGGCAAGACACGGGCACGATATACTGTGCCTGTACCATTCCCAAAACAAAAATAAAGCATGTTACCAACAAAAACGGGAGTGAAAGTCGTTTGAACGAGTGTTTTTTACTGCGTTTTTTTTTTCAAATTTACTTCTCTGAAAGTGCGGGAAGCCACTTTTTAATGCAGACAAAGAGTTTTGAAAACGTTTTAAACACGCAAAAAAGCCCCATTGGGAACTCTGCCTATGAGCAGTAGTTTCTGCAGCTGCATTTTTACATGATCACAAATATTTAGATAAGGAATGTTGGCAGCATGATGGTGTCAGTTACCTATCCGCTATATTTGGATATTGCAGAATAAAGCATGGATATTCTGATATCTGGATGTGGACCTTGTTGACCGTTCCTTCAAAATGCAACCAAGGGAAATCCTTGAATCTGGCCGTAGCGAAAGCCCTTCTATGAGCCGGACGATAATTAGCTGGCTTCGCATCAACATTTTGTCTTCGCCTTTTAATAGTGCTGGGAAATGAAGGCTAGATTTACAGGATGAAAGAGACCAGTGTCCTTGAGAAAGCTGCAGGTTATTACGAGAGAGAGGTCAAGTGGATGAACATTGGGGCTTGTATGGATGTTAGGAGTTGCAGTCAACTTGAAGACAGCTAATAACAACAATGAAAAAATTGAACCAGTAAAAACAGTAAAAGGGTCAAGCTCAACATCCCAGTAACTGAATGGTTTTTTTTGGCAACAAAAGAGAAGCGGTTAACCATTAGCTGTGAATGCACAATAGTGCTGATTGCAAACTTCTGGGTAGTTACTGCTGTCAAGTGTATCACTCACAGGCAGTGCTAGTTCTGTGAGCCAGTTTGGTCTGGTGGTTAGGGAGCCGGACTCTTACCTGGGAATACCAGGTTCGATTCCACACTCCCCTATGAAAGCCAGCTGGGTGACCTTGGGCTAGTCACAGCTCTCTTCCGACCTCTCACAGCCCCACCCACCTCACAGGGTGTTCTGTTGTGGGGAGAACAACAGAAAGCTTTGTCAGCCGCCTTGAGTCCCCTTAAATGGGTGAGAAATTGCCCCTTCAAGTGCAGATGCTCCGTCTGGGAGTGCACTGGATGCAGGCTATGGGCCAAGTGCAGAAAAGCCCGTTTGTCAAGAAAGAGCAGCTGGGATCTGTAATAAAATGCTGTAGTATGGACCGATCTTGATCAGGGGTCTGTCCATGTATGGTCAGAATGACAGAAGTGGAAACCTGCTGCTGCCCTGTGGCGCTGCCTTTAGTCTTAGAGGCACAGGGACAAACATCTTGCAATGGTCCAATTCCGCATATACTGCACCTGCTGCCTGCACATTTTACCGAGAAGTACATCCTGTCTGGTTAGGCTTGCTCTTTAGGACGCATGCTAGGAATCAAGCCTTATTTAGGAAATAGTCCTGGACACATTGCCTTGTCTGGATTTGAAGGTCACTCCCACCACCAGAGCAACATTTATGGGGTAGGGTGGGGGACATTGAAGTGCCCAGAGTGGGGCACATCGCAGCCCCGATTTTTAAAAAAGAAGCTTAAGTTTCCATCGTCAAAGATCGTCTGAAATAGGCAAAATACCTCCTTTGCTAAATCATCCAAAATGTGTTGCTGTCCGGTGCACACAGGACCGGAGGCAACGCTGTTTGTCTTCTGAGGACAGCTGGAATTCTAAACACATAGCGAGGCTTCTGGGATTCATCAAAAAGATAGAGAATGGCCTCCACTTCAGCGTTTCCCACATTTCTGACTGCGGTGTGGGGGGGAATTTATTATGTTGGCTTTTCTAAAATAAAACTAGCTGGTCATGCAAGCACGTCCAAGTGTGCCCCTTTGACTGCATCCATTGGTGAGCGAGGTGGGAAGATCAGCAGGGGACAGACAGATGTTAAATTCCCAGTTATGCAAAGCAGTGGCAAAAACACCAGTTGATGTCATAGCCACATTAATAGCAAAAATAAAGAAATCATTTGCAAGCACCTCAGAGTCAAAGGAGACATTTCAGCAATGCTAGCTTGAAAGAACAGATTTCCAGGGAAAATCCCTGCATCTGGACTAAGAGGTAAGTTCACTAAGCACAAATAGGCCTCTGGATAGGACTTTATACTTGCAGATATATCTGGTGAAGAACAGGTGAGCATGAAGGCTCCTTTGCTGTGAGACTTCTTCAGCAGGGTAGGGGAGAGACGGTTAGTGTTATGAGGCATAAAGCAAGACTTCCAGGAGTAGCTCGCTAAACGTGAGGCAAGTGTTGCCCACAGGAGCTTTTCCCCTGCTGAGACCCTGCAGATGGCCTCTCTTCCAGGTTCTGGGAATTTGGGCCTGTCACAGCTTTCATGCCTCCCAACTGTTGAATGAACGAGTTTGCAGCCTGAAATACTTTTGAGTTTCAACACTGCTGACTTTGGCACCTTAGCTGTGTGGCAGGTTTTGGAGCTCTTGCTTCTGGCCCTTGCGAACCACACCTTAGATCAGTTCAGATTTGCTGCTTTTTCAGCTGTGAGGTCCTCGGTCGTGAGTTCTTGCAATAATTCTCAGTGGTTTGGAAGTAACCAAATACCTTTCTCCTACTTTTATCTTCCTGCTGTACCAGCTCACATCTGCCCTAACCATCCATTTCTAAAAGGCTCAGTAATTTCCAGAAACTTGATAGTGATGAATGAAGGGAGATCACTGTGCTGTATAAGCCCAGAGTAAGCAGATTAAAATTTACCAGTAATCATGACTCTCATTTCCAGTCATATAAAATGCAAGGGCTTCTGAGCGAACTTGAGCGTGAGGTTCTAGCTCCCTCTGCTGCCCGATTTATAGCATTACAGATACAGCAAGTTTCTCCGTTAGGCTGATGGTTTTGCTGCTCATCCAACTTGGTCGATGGATGTTTCATCATTGGAAACCTCTCCATCTGGAGGCAGCCAATGTGGAAGGAAAATTGTCCCTTGAGTGTGGAGTAAAATAGAAGACCTATAGTTGCCTACTTCTGGGTGGAAGTAATCAGCACAAGGAGACATCATTGATACAGGAAGTAAGATGGAATGGGAGCATGAATGGTAATGACAGCCTTTAGAAACTCTATAGAAAAAAACACATTTGATGTTCAAATGCTACATGTTGACTAGAGCTCACACTTGCGATCACTGGTCAATGTTAGCCTCCCCCCTGCGTGATCGATCACTTACCTGTGATTGACCCCAGGCCGATCCTCTTCTGGGTGCCGCCATCATGAATGTGGCACCCTTGCGAATATGCGTGTGTCAGTGTCATTGCTATGACAATGCTGCACAGCAGCTCCGATGACCTTCCCAGCAGGCAGAGGTGCAAATGCTCGCCGGCTGGACACTTCAGGTAAGCGTGTGAGGAAGGTTAGCGTGCTTGTGGAGCACAGGTTTGTGCTCCATAGCCAGCATGCAGTTGGTCAACTTCTGGGAAGGCAGGGGGCACTTCTTGGCTGTAAACACCTCCTGACGGTGCAGAATGCACCTGTCCAGATGTTGTATGGGCTGAAGTGCAAATTCAGCCCTGGTCTGTTTCAAACAAAAGTTTGTGGGTTGAATATTATTGCCTTCCAGCCCATTTCCCACCAAATCCAAAAGTTAGGCCCCATCCAGTTGGGGGCAATATAGCCCCATTACAGTGCTGCTGTGGTGGGTTTGCCTCACATATTGTAGGCAATAGCCCCATAACTCCGCTTCCTCCTCCCCTAGGAAGCACAGAAATACTATTGCTGGAAAACCCAGGACTTGGCATGGGTATTCCAGCAATACCACTTTTTAAGTAGCCACTTACTTTCTAGACAGAGCCACTATCGTAGCTCCATTCAGCATGCGCGGAGGTGATGAGAAGCACATCTGGGGACTCTGGATATACCCAGATGTGCATGTAATTTAAAAGGCACAAGGAAATCCCCAGCCACGGCACTGCCTAGCTAGCAAAATATAATAGCAGGGGATCAATATCCCAAATTATCTCCTAAAGTACATGAGCTTATGCCTCACAGGAGGACTCAACAACAGTGTCAGCTGAGCTGTTTTGCCACACGTGGGTGTTTCCATCCCATCCCCAAAGCATCTAAAAAGCCAGAAAGGGTATTTGCAAAATATCAGCTGGACAGCATTTTCCACTGTATATCCATGTACGTGTGTGTGAGAAACCATGAAAATAGGGATGTGCATGAATATTTGTAACATTTGTATGAATTTGTACATTTGTACTTGAATTGAATGTTATATTTATATATTAACATTTGTACGAATATGAATGTTTCCGGACATTTGTGCAACGAGTTCGGACATTCGTTAGATTGGGGTTGTGGAAAAAAAAGCGCCAGTCACATCTGCAATGCATCCAGATTATATTTGACATGGATTTACAGCAGATTAAAAGTGGATTCAGGTCAGATTTGACGTCTTCAGAGAGTGGATATATTACGGATGCATATTGGATATGTATTTGTTCGTATCAGATACATGTTTGCTCCGATATGTATCAAATATTTGTACAAATACTTACGAATAGATTTGTATCGAATAGAATTTTACCACATTTGAATGTGATCTATTTGTACCAAATATTCAATTTTTATGAATTGAATGTCAAAAATGCATCCATGCGCACAAAGCAGTAGGTGAATGAAAAGCAAATGCATTAGGAAAAGGCAGATGGGAAATTATAATTGCAGCTATAGTGCCCTCTTGTGGTCGCATCCTTCATTTCATCAACTACTGATGAAGTTGCTGTTTTTGCGTTCGTATTTTGCCAGTACAGTATGAAGTCTCTAGAACCATAATATGAAGGGATCTACAGTATCTTGTCAGTTTTCAACTTCTATGCCCATTCATCATTTCAAAAGGAAAGCCCCTTGCTTTCATTGCTCTGATCTTTACTATCCGAGAAGTATTATTTTCCTTGCCTTTAGGATCCTTCCCCTAACCCCCAGCATTCAGGGATTTTTAGAATATCCCTGTAACTCAGCAGTTCTCAACCTTCCTAATGCCGCGACCCCTTAATGCAGTTCCTCATGTTGTGGAGACCCCCAACCATGGGGTGGGGCAGCTTGGATGAGTATGGGGTGGGAAGGCGGGAGACTCGCCGCGACCCTTCTGAAAGGGTAGTTTGACTCCCAAAGGGCTTGTGACCCACAGGTTGAGAACCACTGCCCTAACTGGTTGCCTGAGCATTTGAAGCACACCAGCCTGGCCATTAATAGTAACCAAAGGACTTTCTTGGATATATGCGCCAGATCAATTGCCTGGCTCTTATTGTAATAACCTAATGATTATCAAAGGACCTTTTAGGTCCCCCAGATCAGCAGCCTGAGGTACCCTATAGGTTGGAGACTCAAGAGGCAGGATGCTTCTAAAGGCCATTTGCAGGGCACTGAGAGCAGCTTAAAGATTTTGCCTTTGTCTTCTGCTTGAGATGCCCAGGAGCAATTGGTGGCCGCTGTGTGAGACGTGTTACTAGCTGGGCTGTGGCGGCCTCATCCAGAGTGGCTCCTCCTGTCATCTAGTTTTGCTGTTTTTCAGAAAAAGCCCACATTTCTTCCATCGGCTTTGCGGCCTTTCCTGCCACTGCAGTAGGGTTGACCAAGACCACCACCCGCCTGCTCCTCCTCCCCTAATAGGCTGGCTGGTTGGCTGGCCTGGGGTCCCTCAGTGCAAGATTTTCTCGGCATGTGGAGTTTTGGCAGCGGTGGCTGACATAAAGCCGTTGTCTTCCCGTGGCACCCTCCTTCCCCTAGAATGTTTGGTCTAGTGGTTAGGGAGCTGGACTAATACCTGGGAATACTGGGTTTGGTTCCTCACTCCTCCACAAAGCCAGCTGGGTGACCTTGGGCTAGTTGTAGCTCTCTTCTGAGCTCTCACAGCCCCACCCACCTCACAGGGTGTTCTGTTGTGGGGAGAATAGAAAGCTTTGTCAGCCACTTTGAGCCCCCTTAAATGGGTGAGAAACCAACTCTTCTCCTCCACTCCACAAAGCCAGCTAGGGGACCTTGGTCTAGTCATAGCTCTTGCAGCCCCTCCTACCTCAGAGGGTTTCTGTTGTGGGGAGAACAGAAGCTTTGTCAGCTGCTTTGAGTTCCCTTAAGAGTGAGAAAAGTGGGTCATAAAATCCAACTCTTCTCCCACTCCACTAAGAAAGCAGGGTGACCTTGGGCTAGTCACAGCTCTCTTCTGAGCTCTCACAGCCCCTCCTGAGGCATCACAGAATGTCTGTTGTGGGGAAAAGAGTACAAAAGCTTTGTCAGCCGCTATTGAGTCCCCTTAAGAGTGAAAAAAGTGGGTCATAAAATCCAGCTCTCCTCCTCCCACTCCACGAAGCCAGCTGGGCGACCTTTGGCTAGTCACAACTCTCTTCTGAGCTCTCACAGCCCCTCCTGAGGTATCACAGGATGTAGAAAAGCCAACTCTTCTTCTTCCTCCACAAAGCCAGCTGGGCAACCTTGGGCTAGTCACAGCTCTATTCTGAGCTCTCACAGCCTCACCCACCTCACAGGGTGTCTATTGTGGGGAGAACAGGTTTTTCATCCGCTTTCTGTCCCCTTAAATGGTCGAGAAAAGCGGGGTAGAAGAGCCAGCTCTTCTCCTTTAATTCTTCTTCTTCCTCCACTACCACCCCCCGCCCCCCTAGCTTGGTTTTTATAGGGCGGCCGTGAGGCGACGAGGCGGCCAACCAACAGTCAGACTGCCTGCGTGCTTATTGTGACTGGACTTTTTGGAGGCGAGGCGAGGCGAGGCGGCGCGGTGGGAGGGGCGGAGCAGGAGCCGCGTCTCCCGCGCACGCAGCGGCGCCTGTCTCGCGAGAGGAGGGAGGGAGGGGGCGGTCTTAGTGGCCGAGGCTCCTCCTCCTCCTCTCCCAGTCGCCGCCCGCCCGGCAGCTGCCAGAGAGAGCGAGTCCCGCCTGCGCGAGGGGAGGGGGCAGAAGAGCGCATGCGCGCGACGTCGTGTGGGAAGCGACGGGCGGGCGGGGCTCTTCTTGCCGGCCGGCTCTCCCCCTCCGCGGTGAGCGTGCAGTCCGGCGCCGGCCCTCCCCTTCCTTCCCCGCTCGCGCCCTGCTGCTGCCCACCCGCGTGGCGAAGAAGCGGCGAGCGGCGGCGCCTCGTCCTCCCCTCAAGATGCCGGGCGGCGGCGGCGGCGGTGGCGGGCGCGTGTGCGCCGTGTGCGGCGGCTCCGAGATCGAGGTGGACTCGGCGCGGGGCGACGCCGTCTGCACGGGCTGCGGCTCGGTACTGGAGGACAACATCATCGTCTCCGAGGTGCAGTTCGTGGAGAACAGCGGCGGAGGCTCCTCGGCCGTGGGGCAGTTCGTCTCCCTCGACGGTGCGTCAGGGCGCGGCGAAGGGGCCGGGGAAGGGGCCGGTCCGGCTGCTGCTGTCGGGCGGAGGGCGGCCAGGCGAAGGGCTCCCTCGACCGCCTTCCTCCGGGGACCGTAAGAGCGGCCTGACAATGGGCGGCGGGTCGCCTCACCCCCCCCCCGGGCTCTTTGGGACTCCGACTCCCGTCACCACGGAGCATTGGCCGAGCCGGCCGGGGCTGATGGGAGTTGCAGTCAAGAGGCTCCCGGAGAGCTTGCACCAAAGCACGTGGGCCGACGGGTCGCCCCCAGCCCTCCCCTTCCTCCCCCCTGCCACCCACCCACCCACCCCCTTCTAACCCAGCCAGCCACCCCTTCCTCCCCCCTGCCACCCAGCCAACCACCCCCTTCTAACCCAGCCAGCCACCCCCTTCTTCCTCCCTGCCACCCACCCACCCACCCCCTTCTTTCTCCCCGTCACCCAGCCACCCTCTTCTTCCTCCCTGCCACCCACCCACCCCCTTCCTCCTCCCTGCCACCCACCAAGGGATCCCATTCTTCCTGGCAGCCACCCCCTTCCTCCTCCCTGCCACCCACCGAGGTCTGTTTGTACAGGTGCCATGGAATCCTAGAATTGGAAGGGACCTCCAGGGTCATCTAAGTCCAACCCCCTGATCCATGCAGGATTTTCTAGACCGTCCCAGACAGGTGTAGGACCAGCCTCTGGTTGAAGCGAAGGAGGGTGGGCACTTTGGGGGAAGCACAAAAAGAGCCCCTTTGGCCTAGCGATTAGGGAGCCGGACTCTTACCTGGGAATACTGGGTTTGATTCCACACTCCTCCACGAAGCTAGCTGGGTGACCTTGGGCTAGTCACAGCTCTCTTTCTGAGCTCTTGCAGCCCCACCTACCTCACAGGGTCTTCTGTTGTGGGGAGAAGAACAGAAGGTTTGTCAGCTGCTTTGAGTCTCCTGAAATGGGTGAGAGAAGCGGGTGGGAAAAGCTGACTCTTCTTCTTCAAAGCAAAAGTATGACCAAAAAAACCCCATTGCTTCCACTGTTCCTTGTCTTTAACAAAACTCACAGGCTGTTTAGGGTCGCTTTGGTTAAAACCAGCGCTTTAAACTGGCCCCAGAAACAGACTGGGAGCCAGTGGGGCTCTCTGGAGTTTTGGTGCTTCATCAGCTGCACTGGCTCCCGTTCTATTTCTGGGACCAGTGTAAAGTCTTGGTATTAACCCTGGCAGCCCTAAATGGCTTATGGCCAGGTGGTTGAAAGGGCACACATCACTAAGGTAAGTGTGGCCTGAGATGTGGAAAAGAAGGCCTGATGTCTGTGCCTGCACCTAAAGTGACCAAACAAACAATTGGGTTCTATACCACAAGAAAAAATATTTGCAATATTCACTAAAAGGGTTACAATGACCCCACTGATAATGCAAATAATAAATGCACTGATAATGCAAATAATAAATGAACTAAATCAAATAATATAATATAAAGCACCAAAATTAAAAAAACTCACTGTAAGAAAAACAATTATGGAATAAAAAGTAAACCACAAGCCACAGCCAAAAGGTATATTAAAATCAAAGCAATAAAGAAAATATAGATAAAATATAGATAAAAATAGGCCAAAGGCATTTCGACTAGAAAAGTCTTCTTCAGTGGCCAATATTAAAATATATATACGAATAGCTGTGTGTGAGTGTCTCTCTCAAATTTTTATCTATATTTTATCTATATTTTCTTTATTGCTTTGATTTTAATATACCTTTTGGCTGTGGCTTGTGGTTTACTTTTTATTCCACAATTGTTTTTCTTACAGTGAGTTTTTTAATTTTGGTGCTTTATATTATATTATTTGATTTAGTTCATTTATTATTTGCATTATCAGTGGGGTCATTGTAACCCTTTTAGTGAATATTACAAATATTTTTTCTTGTGGTATAGAACCCAATTGTTTGTTTGGTCACTTTTGGTGTGTTTGGGTTTCTTTTGGGATTTTTGGTTGTTCCTGTGCCTGCACCTAATCATGTAAAACAGGTGACCAAAAGGTGAAAGACCTTCTCGGTGGTGGCTCCTAGGCATACCTAGAGCGGTCTACAAGCAGCAACACTACAAGTTTTTAGACATCAGTCGAATATCATTTATTTTGTTTCCTGTTTCAATTCTCCTGTTTGTTTTAAATATTTTTTGTTGCTTCTGAAAAATGTGATTTTAAGATCTGGAAGCTGCTTGAAGAACTTTGGTTATTGGTAGCTGTATAAATTTGATATATTTACCCATAAATAAAATAGTTACAAAACTATCTGCAGGGCCATAATTTAGCCTGCGTGCCCTCAATTAAAAAATTAACCCAGGAACAAATATAGAATGATGTTCTTAGCAGATTATACTCTTGCCCCATCTATCAGATTATATCCTTCTGTGAATATCATGGGTTCTAACAGGTCTGGAGCAAATGTTTTTTCACTACTCTCCACTAATCTGGTGCCCTCAAATAGGGATGTAAATGAGTATTTGTAGCATTTGTTATTGGTATGAATTGGGACATTTGTATACAAACTGAATGTTGCGACATCCGTACATTGACATTCATATGACTGTGAATGTTTTGGAACATTTATATTAAGCTTCAGAACATTGGTGAAATGGGGAGGTGGAAAGGCAGCTGCGCTAGTCACATCCGCAACAGATGCAGCGTGACTTTGACATGGTAGGAGGGTGGATTCAAAGTGGATTCAGGGCGGATTTGACGCTTTCAGGGCGGATATGTTACGGGACATGTATTGGATATGTATGCGTTTGTATTGGATATTCGTAGCAATTCATACAAATATATTCGTATCAAATCCTACCACATTTGAAGGGGATCCATTCGAAGAAATACAAATTTTCTTCCATTCGGTTCAATACAAATCGAATGCAAAAATCCCCCATTCGTGCACATCCCTACCTTCAAGGTCTTCTGGATCGCCATCCCATCATTCCCTGCACTTCTGCTGTCTGCCTTTTCAGAAGAATAGCAAACAATGGAAGCAGCCAAACAGGCTGAAAGGGCCGAGGAACTTTCTACACTAGCCCTTAGATCTGGATTAGAGGGACTCTGATCTGGATCCTGGGCCTCCTGATTTGTACGTTAATCTGGATCAAGGAGGCTCCACCCCCATTAGGTCAGCTCCACCTGCACAAGGTGAGGCCAGATCTGTATCAAGAGGCCTTTGATCCAGATCTGTTTTAGACTTGGTATGTCAGGTCTACAAACCAGACCACGGGCCGTATTCCAGATCATGGAGGTGTGCAGATAGCACTTATCCATGATCTGGAATTACCAGGAGCTGCTGAAAATCACCCCCCCACACACACACACAGAGAGTCACTGAGACCAGGGACTTTCATTCTTAACCATTGTTAGGTGTGGTGGCAGCAGTGAAGTTGGAACTGGATTAGTTCCGTCAGTGCAGAAAATGAGGATCCGGCCCTCTCCTCCCCATGATCCAGATCAGGTCCAGGAAACCTGATCCAGTAAAGCACCCCAAGTTGAAAAATGAGGAGGTCTGATTTTTTCCACTATAACTTCAGTGAGCATCAGTCAGCGTAGGTGTTATCATCCACAACAGGGCTAATGGGATTTATGTAGTGTATAATTTCCTAGGGCGGTAGAGATTAGGGCCCAATTTGCACTTTGGCCCATAGTTCACGATAGGTGAACATCTGGGCCCGTAGTTCACGATAGGTGAACATCTGTTACAGCCTCCAAGCACCCCCTGCCTTCCCAGATGTTCACCTAACTTGAACTATGCTGGCCTCCTACGAGACTGTGACTGCGCAGAGCATCAGCGTTGTCGTAGCAGTGGCGCTGACGCATGCACAGTTGCAGAGGGCGCCGCACTCAAGATGGCAGCGCCCTGAAGAGGATCGGCTCTGCGATTGAACGGAGGTGTTTGATCGCGCAGGGAGTGGGCTGATATTGACTAGTGATTGCAAATGCAATCGCTAGTCAGTGTTAGTTGATTGCACTCCTTTCCCATCCACGGGAAGGGAAGCGTGAAAATGCCCTAGGTCTCTTGATCTTTTACTAAACTAAACCTGAGATTTCTGTCACTTTGGCTGCATCCGTACACAGTTTAAAAAAATGCATCCACACGCTAGTGCCTACAGTCTGTTTCAGGGACCTTTCTTCTCAGGGCAGGTTGCAACAATTAAAACACATAAAACTGAAAATATTGAAATCGTACAATAAATACATTAATCATAATAGTCTTCACATCTGTTCTTAGCCTTTATAATTTGGTTTTAAAGCTGTACAGAGACTCTTGTGGAAGTGCAGTGTGCTCCCATCCACTCCTAGCTGCAAATAGCCTTTAGGGGCATCCTGCCTGTCTCTCCAACCTGGAAGCAATATCTAAGGCAGTGGTTCTCAACCTGGGGGTCGGGACCCCTTTGGGGCTCGAATTACCCTTTCAGAGGGGTCGCGGTGAGCCTTCCACCGCCCTTCCCTGCCACCTCCCAGCTGCTCCACCCCTGTGGTTGGGGGTCCCCACAACATGAGGAACTCCATTAAGGGGTCGCGGCATTAGGAAGGTTGAGAACTGCTGATCTAAGGCATCTATTCTAGAAGTCTTCAATGCACCTGTCTTCCATAAATTTGTCTAGGCCATTCTTAAACTCCTCCAGGCTAGTTGCTGTCACCACCTCTTCTGGTCATTAATTCCAGAGAGCCATGACCACCTGGATGAAAAGGATATTCCCTCTTGGTACTCCTAATATAGGAAATCTTTCCTCAGTCTACCTTTTTCCACACCATGCATGATTTTGTATGCTTCAGGTCATCTCTTAAAAGTCTGAAGAGGCCTGGACATTGCTGCCCGATTTCATAATTGAAGTGAGTCAGTTTGGTCTAGTGTAAAGGAGCCAGGCTCTTATTTGAGGTTTGATTCCGCCCTCCTCCATGAAGCCAGCTGGGTGACCTTGGACTAGTCACAGCTCTCTTCTGAGCTCCCACAGCCCCACCTACCTCACAGGGTGTCTGTTGTGGGGAGAAGAATAGAAAACTTTGTCATCTGCTTTGAGTCACTTTAACTATCCTAAATAATCTAGTGTCATTAGCAAACTTTGCTATCTCACTGCTTACCCCTATTTTTAGAGTATTTATGAATAAATTAAAAAGCAAAGATTTGAATATGAAATCGTGAGGGACCTCAGTTTTCACTTCTCCCTTACAATTTTTCCATTTATTACTACTCTCTCTTACCTGTTCTTTAACCAAATAGTAATCTAGGGCAGGACCTGTACTCTTTATTCCATGCATGGTGGGTTTATTTAAGAGCCTTTGATGAGGCAGTTTGTCCAGTTAGACACTGTCAACTGGATTGCCTTTATCCACGTGCTTATTAACACTATCATATAATTTTAATAAGTTGGTAAGTCATGATTTACCTTTGCAAAAGCCTTGCTTATTTTCCTTCAGCAATGTTTGCTTCTTTATGTGTGTCCTAATTCTATTTTTGATAGTCTCCATCAATTCAGCTGGAACTGATGTTAAACTAACTGGTTTGCAATTTCCTGGATCACCCTTGGATCTTTTATTGGTGTTACATTTTCTACTCTTCAGTTGCTACTCTCCATTCTCTTGGTATCCAGCCTCTTCACGCTAGGTTATGTCTTGTATCTCTTGCCTGACCAAACACAGACCAGCAATTTCATGTTCGAGTTCTTTAAGAACTCTTATCTCAGTGCCATCTGGTCTTGGTGACTTGTTAGCTTTCAATTTATTAAGACATGTTAGAACCTAAACTGATAGTCAGAAAAGTAGGCATCTCAGTTTATTAGCCCACATCGCTGCATTAAAAATAATGATCCTCTCCAAACTAATATTTTTATTCAGATCCTCCCAATCTATTCTCTCCCTCTACCCCAAATGCTTGCATTCTTGGAATTTATTATTGCAATTTATATTTAATAGGAAAAACGCCTGTATGCAAAAACAAAGTCTATACTATCCAACTGACTTTGGTGCTTAGGGCATTCCATACTTAAGTTATAATATGATGCTTTTAACATTCATTCATTCATTTTTGTTATTCCAGTGTCCCAGTAGATTAAGTTGGGTGAAGTATAAAATGAAATAACTTTTTGTAAATACATTATTTACCCCATCAATTATAGTTAACGAACATGAAATATATTCCTTTTCGTTTTCAGTAAATAAAAACTGGACTAGATGGAGAGAGGAATTTCGCCCCTTCTCCTTACCATGTGCTCCATTAAGACATATATCTGGTCTAAATTTTGGATTACCTTGAAGTGGTAAAATAAAGTCTGAAGGACTCTAGCCGAGCATGTGTTAAGGATATTTTTTGTGATACCAGGGAACTAATTCTCCCACTCTGATATAAAAGACTGTTGAGTAAGAGCCGTGCTGTATTTATAAAAATTACTCTATTAGCATCAAAATGTAGAAACTTGTGATTTTTTTTTTAATTGGCAGCAAAAAGAGTTCTAATTCTGGAAAAATAACAATTCTATCTCTTTAAATGTGTGGGGTAAGATGCTCTGGGAATATGCAAATATGGAATGTATTGCTTATTTGTTAGCCAAAATACAAGGTTTACAAGCTGAAACCTCTTTTATGGACATTTGAATCCTCTCTTTAACTCATCCTGGCTCCTTACTCATAGTCAACTTCAAACAAATATCTGTTAAACTCCAGGAACTCCAACCCGCTGTTCCTGGACCTTATTTTTGTTTGTTTTGCTATGTTTTAAAGTAGCTGAATGGATATTTTGATACTTGCTTATATTTACACAGATTAATAAACTAAAATAATAATAAGAAACACATGTGAGGACCTCATTTCTGGTTACTTCTACCCAATTTAATTCTTCTGACTCCTTTCCTGAAGAGCAAATGAGTGTTTTTCCACTAGCACTAAGTACCCATTGAAGCACCCACTAAAGATCCATTTGGCTGAGAGCCAGATGACCCCATTTCCACTACAGACCCCATTAGGGACATATCTGTTTCCACCACAGCTAGGGAAATCTGGATCATATGGGTCCTTCAGGACCTATAGTCCGAATTTCATGTAGACCCCATTAAAGGGGTCTACAATGGGGTCTTCAACCTTCGAATATGGATTTTAAGGAGTCTGTTTCTACTACAATTCGGCAATGGGGTCTAGAGGAGGCTCGGGGGGGGGGCACCCATGGGGGGATGCCCCAAATGTAAGACTTTGGAGACCCTCTGAAGCCAGCTCTGAAATCCCTCCGAAGTTGCCTTCGGAGATTAGCAAAGGCTCTGCGGAAAAACACCTTGTGAGAGCTGGCTCCGAAGTCGTTCCAAAGGCAGCTTCGGAGGTTAGCAAAGGCTCCATAGAGAAACCCCTTGTGAGAGCAATGCTGCTGTCAAGCGCTCCGGAGGATCTTTGAAGTTAGTGGCAGATCGCTCCATAGAATCTCGGTAGAATCACCGGCACTTGCAAGGGGTTTTTCTGTGGGGCCTTCGCTAATCTCCGAAGGCAGGTTTGGAGATTGCACCCCCTGCCCCCCAAAACACCTGGGGTGACGGGGTATATCCGGATTTGCACATGGGTGCTCCGGTGTTTCCACAGCAGGCAGGCTAGCACCCATTGCTGTTGGGTGCTAGACCACCCGTGGAAACACATTGGGTACTTCCCTTAATCCGGATCTACTAGATCTGGATTAAGAGAAGTACCTGTTCCTTAGAACCACATCTTCTTAGATCCAGATTAAAGGAGCTCAGTGGAAAAACACCCATAATTAGCACAAGTTCATCCAGCAAACCTCATAGCTGAGCAGGGATTTGAATTCACATTTTCCTAAACAAAAGGTGAGGCCTTCTTTAGAACAGAGTACAGGGCAGGTGTTAGGTTTTGTTTTCATATCCCACTGGCCAGATGATTAATTGGTGGTTGGTAGGATATGCGCTACCTCGTTGCCCTAGTTCGTGATATAGAATGACTTGGGCTTTATGTCCCCTCCAGGGAGAAAGACCAATTAGTCGAGTTCAACTCTGAAGACTTAATGGATCTGATGTCATTCTTGGGTGATTTGGGGGATTTTCTGAATGAAATTTTTGTCACGCTGTAGGATAGTGAGATGGCATGGCTAGTTGATGGCATTGCATCAAAGCCATGTAGAACTCTTGAAGTCTCATGGGTTGGATGAAGAGCTCATTGTGATATAACAACTGGAGAGTAGAGGCTGTGAGACTCAGAGCAAATTAGATCAAACACAGGGCACAACGTGCTGCCACATCTGCTGTGCAGCAATTGTGGAGGCCATTTCATCTGAGGTGAAGTGCCCAGAAGAGTTTCTTTATATAGTTTGGGGTTTATATTGGTCTGTGAATATTGAGATTTTTCAAAACTCCACGTAGAAGAGCAGTGCAGTGAACTTGCAAAAGCTTTGCTGACAAAATTGTTCAAATCCAAAGCAGAGTCTCCCAGTTGAAGCAAGAGAGATGTTCCGTGAGGCACCTGATCACGTGTGGAGCAATGGCTCGCACTTGGAGAGAGTGATGTCCGCTTGAGCCTTTTGTCCTGTTCAGCCTCACTAGTTCCCAGACATGTGCAGGGAAACATTTATGGGATGCAGATGCTGCCCAAGATCAGCCTAGACTAAGGAAAGGAAGAGACTGTGGAAGCCTGCAAACATCAAAAGGCTGAACTTGAAACAGGGGTGTGGCATATTATCAGAGTTAGAAGGGCAGGCCTGGGGTGTATACATTATAGGTCTGACTTTACTTTGCTGTTTCTGACTTGTTATCTATTCTGCATATGCTGGTAATATGTTCTCAGTAAGAGACCATTCTGCACTAGCTGCAGCTTCTGAACTATCTTCAGGGGCAGGCCCATGTGCAGCACCTAACAGTAGTCTATTCTGGAAGCTACCAGAGCATGGATCACTGTGGCCAAATCATCTCTCTCCAGAAAGGGCTGTAGCTGGCAAACTGGCTGTAGCTGGAAGTAGACACTTTTGGACACCACCTCCACCTCTGCTTTAAGTGTGTTTGCCCAGCCACATACCCTTTGGTTACCTTATCCTTTGTGGCATGCAAAAGCTGGCCACCTGGGCATGAGGGTGTGAATCCAGACTCCTTGTGAGAAGGGGTTCTTTGGAACAATACTGGAAGGTCTCTCTCTGCCCCCAGGGCAGTCACGTTGTGGGTTCCCTCTCATTTTCTATATTCTTTAAGATCTGTATGATGCTGCTGAGAAAGCTTGTGTGGAATTTTGGAGTGACGTGTCAGCAGTATGCAGATGACACCCAGCTCTGTTTTTCCTTTGCAATGGAGCCCGAAGGGTTGGTTGAAGTGCTGGTGTTCCCAGGCTACGATGGACTGGAAGAGCACTAGCAGACATAAGATGCAAGTCCTCTGGGTGGGTGGGCTGTTCGAGTCTGAAAGCAGGCTCTAACTGCACTGTTATGGAGGGTGGCACTTATCCCACAGGACCATATTTGGGACCTGGGTGTGCTCCTAGATTTCCAGGTGTCCCTGGAGATAACATGACCTCAGTACTCCCTTACGTTGAGCTTTGTCTAATGTATGATTTCCAGCCATTCTTGGACAGAGACTGTCTTGTATTCAAGGGGGCTATCTTTGAAGACTGTGTGGTGACTATGGCTAGTTTAGAATTCTGCACCCAGAGTTCAAGACCACCGTTTAGAGCAGTGGTTCTCAACCTTCCTAATGCCGCGACCCTTTAATACAGTTCCTGATGTTGTGGTGACCCCCAACCTAACTCTAACCCCCAACCATAAAATTGTTTTCATTGCTACTTCATAATGACCCCTGTGAAAGAGTAGATCAACCCCCAAAGAGGTCCTGACCCAAAGGTTGAGAACCACTGTCCTAGGATATGGGGCAGGATATAAACATTTTAAATAGATAAATAATAAACTTGCCCATGCATGTACTGGCATAAACTTGCCCATGCATGTACTGGCATCTGCACTAGCAAATGCCAGTATGTGCCAACCCAGCCCAACCCATCCCACATCCACACACTTACCTTTGTGTAGATGTGTATCTGGGCACCATCTTCACTTCCAGTGCTCGTGCCATTGTGCATGTGCCATCACTGGGACAACATTGGTGTGCCATGCATGCACACTGGTGCTGGCACATGATGCATCAGCATACCTGCACAGTGCATCACATGCTCCTCCATACACCATAGAGGTGCAGATGCTCGCTGGAGGATGGGACTGTTTGGGAAAGGTCAAGTCAAGTGCATGTGTGGAGCACTTAATCGTGCTCCATTCGTAGTCAACCTGAAGTCTGAAATGGTTCCTTGCAGTGCAGATACTCCATCTGGGAGCACACTGCGGGTCCACCAAGTGGGCCAAGTGTGGAAAGACCCCAGGTTTTTGTGCATTGGTTTTAGCCAGTGTGTATTGCAAATGGCTCCATTTAAGGTGAGGAAGCTGAGGAAAGGTTCAGGGCAGGTGAGGCAGAAGGCCAGGAGAAAATGCTGTGGTACAGTTGTACCATGAGTTTGGATAAGGTACAGCTTGTGCCGGGGTAAGGTTAGATTTGGGTACCTGGGACTGAGGAGCCCATGAACCACCAGCTGATTGTGATAGTTTTTGGCCAGATTAAATGTATTGTGTTTTTATGCCTGGCTTTTGATATTTTCTGAGTAGTGCCTCTAGGTAACGGAGAAACTTAAAAGGCAATGGGTGCTTTTGACTGGCCGCAAGAGTAGTGGAAGTAGATATTTGTCATGGGAGCAAACCTGGGAGGTTGTGGGATCAGCTGGGAAGCAGGAGATGAAGTAGCCTGGACAGAACAAGGGCAGGAGAAATTATGGTAAAGGCTGTTTTTGGTGCTGGATCAATGTCTAGAACATCAGCTCAGACCACTGGATAACTACTGACCTTTTGAAAATTACTGAAAGTCTACTGAATAATTTAATGGTTTCTATTCAGGTCGTATAAACCAATATCACTTTAATACAGTATTATGGAAATTATGGATTCTGGGCCAAGTGCTTCTTTAAATGGCATGTATTTCTCAGAAAATACATTGACTGCAGTAGCGCCTGTGCCCTGCTTGATAAATTTGTCTCTAGCTGAAGTGGCCTTCACTTCCATTTATGGAAAAAGGAAAGTGCAGAGAAAAACACAAGTATTTTCAACTGCTCCACAGCATTCTGTGGAACACCAAAATATATCCCATGGATTACCAGAGGACCATAAGGTCATATCCAAAGGAGGAAATGAGGAACCTCTCTGAGAAGACAGCTTCATGAGGTGGCCAAAACAACACCCCATTGCATCCCAGCTTGTGTTCTGGGCCTTGACAAGATGGCGGTGGTACTGTCCATAACTCAAGATTTCTGCTGGGTGCAGAGATTACAAGGGACATGGAGACCCACTGAGTTTGCACCTACTGTGCATATTACTAGGCTACGAAAGTCCTCGGGTGGTAAATTTGAGTGGCTGATTTTAGGGGAGAGAAGAGCTAACCCTACCTTTGCCTCTTCTCTCCCAGTGGGTACAGGCTCTGGTTCTCTGTCAGTTTAGCTCTTCTGGTGGTGCTGGGACTTAGGTGGCTGCTACAGTGCACTGTACATGAAAAGAGTTCCGAAGGCAGCTCAGTTCAAGAGTTCTTTGTAAATCCAAGTCTGTGTTTATACACAGAAAAAGAGCTGCTCTAAGTTGGCTTAGAGATGGACCAGAGATGGTTTGCAGGTAGGATCATTCATGCGTCAGGAAAGAGGGTCACTCTTCTTTCTTGAATGTTTTAGGCTGGAAAAGATGAATACAAGAAGGGGCAAGAAGATGGAAGACACACACTATTATTTATTTATTTATTTATTTATTTATTTATTTATTTATTTATTTATTTATTTATTTATTTATTTATTTATTTATTTATTTATTTATTTATTTATTTATTTATTTATTTATTTATTTATTTATTTATTTATTTATTTATTTTTCTACCCCGCCCTATACCTGAAGGTCTCAGGGCGGGTTACAATATTATATTAATCTTAGACAGGTCCCTGCCCTCAGGCTTACAATCTAAAGAGACAGAACAGGGATGCTCTGGCGGCAGCAGAGTCCTTGCAAAGGTAAAAACTTTTATTTTCCTCCTCCATTCCCCACAGGCAAGATTGTTCCTTCATGGCCCGTCTGGAGGCAGTTGGGAGGGAGGGGCCAATGCTGGGAGCTTGATGGAAGGTGCTCACCCAGCTACTGCCTTGAAGGTGCTTTTGAGGCACTTTTTTTGCTCCATGTGAATGCAGCAAAATGCAGATATGAAGAAAACCTCACTAGGATCAGTCCTACCTTTTCTGGAATCAAAACATTCATTTTTCCATGCTTGGACTGTGCCTTTCCTCCACATACGTATTCCAGGGATTAGTGAGATGAACCCATGCTCCTTTTGACAGCCTTTTGGCAAAAGCAACAATGGAATGGAACCCCTTGCAGAGCTCCCATGCTAATGTATTGGTGAAGAGCTGGTTGAGGATGTAGAACCACTTCTTTTTGGATCATAAACGAAGCCAGATGAGATGTGTAGCTGGATGTCTCTGATGTCACTTCCTGTAGTGCCCATAAGTCTTGGCAATCCAGTTCTCTCAGCTTGAACAATATGGAGAAATACAGTATTAGCTTGAAGTTTTTTCAGCCTGCTCTATTTTGTAAGATAGAAAACATAAGAGAAGCCCAGTTGGATCAGGCCACTGGCCACCTAGTCCAGCATCCTGTCTTAGAAGGTGGCCCACCATTTGTTTCTGGGCATTCTTGAGCAGAAGACAAAGGCAAAACAAAGGCAAAAACTTCACCTACTCTCAGATCCCTGCAGATGGCCTTTGAAGGCATGCTGTCTGTCTCCAACCTGGAGTAAATATCTAGTAGCCATCGGTACACTTGGCTTCCATGAATTTATCTAATCCTTTCTTAAAACTATCCAGGCTGGTTGCTGTTGCTTTCCTCTTCGCCTGTGTAGCGTATTGTTATGTGGACTGCCTGATGCTGGGAGTGGGATGGTTTCTGATATTGTCAGTGGGTTCTAGAAGTTTTGTGAGAGTTGTTGTGACTTTATTGGTGTCAGCCAGGTGCGGTCTCAGGCACCTTGTTCTATAAATACTCCTGAATGTTCCAGGAGTCATGATGACCATACAGGTATGAGAAGAGCATGCAGAAACACATGCTCCAGTGGATATGTCACAAGTGACTGTCTTTTCCTGATTTTCATAGCTTCCTCTAGGTGTCAGTCTTGGATCAGCTGTGATATTACAGGATTATTTCTTCTTCTTCTGAACTCTCTTTTCATATATACAAGCAGCAAAAGCTTTCCTTGAAATACTGCAGTAGATAGTTTGGCAGTTATGGAAATAATGAATTCTGCTCTGTGCATTTTGTATAGCAGAACCTCCCTTTCTGCTGTTTTTGGGAGTAGCCAGTTTGGTCTTGTGGTCAGAGTGCCGGACTCATATCTCGTAGTCACTGGGTTTGATTCTGCACTCCTCCATGAAGCCAGCTGGGTTACCCTGGGCTAGTCACAGCTCTCTGCTGAGCTCTCACAGCCCTACCTACCCCAAAGGGTGTCTGTTGCAGGGAGAACAGAAGGTTTGTCAGCTGCTTTGAGTCCCCTTAAATGTGTGGGTAGAAAACCAACTGTCCTCCTCCTCCTCCTCCTCCCATAGCAAACTTGGACTCATAATCCCTGCATGGTGTTGTCTGCAGTGGCAATGTCTGCCTGATGGGCAATAGTCTATTTAGAAGTGATCAGGTTTTTGTTATTTGCGAAATTAGATTCAGTCTACCATCCTTTAGTCGTGGACTCTTATATTAGACTGACAAAATCTTGCCTTTGTTGGTAGGAATACCACAGATCTACGCAGTATCACAGTTTAGCATTTTAAGGGCAATGCTGCACTAGCTGGTATATCAGAGCAGCGCAGCAAGTATCCTAGAAGTTTTCCTTCCTCACACTGGTGTGGCTAAGGGAGGCCCCTCCATCGTGTGGAAGGTAAGCTCCAATACACTTGCTGGTCTGGTATACCGGCCAGTGCAGATTGCCCTGAGTCTCTGTATCTAGGGAACCACATGCTGTCTTGGGGCTGGTTGTACACATTTGCCATTCTTGACTGCTTGTATTATGAGCTGAGTAATACATCACTCCTCTGCTTATGTGACATATCTCTCTTTATAAAGGTACAAGGTGAAACGTCTAACTGAAGCCCACATATTTTCTCCCTTTTTGGTGGAGGAAAAAAAAACCCATCTCTACCATAATTGCTTCCACATGAACAGCTTTCTTGGCTTCATAGTTTTGATAAATAAACCATTATTTAGCATAAATTGTTCTGTTGTCTGCTGGGAGAAATCTCCAGCTTAGCATGCAAATACTTTTCAAGGAAATAGATTGCCAGAGACCTATATCAACATCTTTTGTCTAGGATTGCAAACGCCTTAGAAGTCCGGTGCTTTCTGGCTTTCTTCTTTGCTATGGCTGAGCTGGTTTTGATACGAATCGTTTGGGGAGCATGATTTAGATTTGAGTTAAAAATATCCTTCTCTCCTGAATTTCTTGTTGAGGCTTATGGTGTGGTTTTCATGTAGTCTGCCTGAATGAACCTATTTGAGTAGAATGTTTTCACCGAAATAGGTTGGTAATAGTGACCCCCTCCCCCACCCCAATTATCTAAACAAATTTTGGACTCTTTTTGAGACTCCGTTGATTGGCTTCACCTCCATGCAGCAGTCTTCAAGCAAGTCGGTACAGTGGGAAGTGATTACATATAAAGTCTTTATCGAATAGTCAGCATAGAACATCCTAGAATCAGGTCCTTCTGTAATTAGTGAACTCTCTGGTGAGTTAAAGTTAATCTGTCTAGGGCAGTGGTTCTCAACCTTCCTAATGCCACAACCCTTTAATACAGTTCCTCATGTTGTGGTGTCCCCCAACCTAACCCTAACCCCCAGCCATAAAATTATTTTCGTTCCTACTTCATAATGACCCCTGTGAAAGAGTAGATCAACCCCCAAAGGGGTCGCGACCCTCAGGTTGAGACCCACTGGTCCAGGGCTTGGGTGGTTGATTAGTGGTCTTTGTTGATTTGTTCCCGGTTCCTATCCAAATTTGTTAGGGCATTGAAAATTGGAGTCACGGAAT
This sequence comes from Aspidoscelis tigris stejnegeri, assembly GCA_023333525.1. NCBI lineage: Eukaryota > Metazoa > Chordata > Lepidosauria > Squamata > Teiidae > Aspidoscelis > Aspidoscelis tigris. Next base: position 105,897,968 of record JALMGA010000003.1, on the reverse strand, counting down.
CGGTCTTTGCAAAAGCGTCGTTCAAAATCAGACTCCAGATGATACAAAAGGTTTCCATGGCATTGAGGCCTTTCATCTGAATTAGCTGAGCTGTGATGGTTTTGGCAGTAATTATGAATCGCAGTCTAGCATGCTGTTGTGGTGCTGTGCACGGTTTGTTCTGGTTTCCAACTTTTGATTGGGGTCTTCTTACCCCATTAACTTTTTCTGCAAGAGCAGCAGCTATGAGGAAGATTGAATCAGCCATGGGTTGGAGGTGGTTGAGAGATTTTATGCCCCAGCAGAGATGGACGCTGCCTCTTCCCGGTACATCAGACTGATGGTTTAATTGGTAGGTAGAAGGTGTCGATTCTCTTCCTGCACTGCATACCTGCATGATGATGAGTGCCTGTGTGAGTGTGTAGAGGTGGCACCTCTGACACACAGATTTTATGTGCTTGGCATAGAAAGGGTTGCCAAGCATCTGGTAGTTAATACTAATTTGGAATTCATTTTTACTCAGCTTGGGATGCCAACCAGGGATGCATTATGCTTTGATCCTCTTAAAATGAGCAAAAGCTGTTGACTAGCCATTGGTGGGTTCTAGATCCGCAGGTTCTTGCCTCATAGCTTCTAGAAGGTTCTAACACACACACACACACAAGCTGTTTTTATTGTTGTTTCCAGCCTTAGGAGTAAATGGTGTTTGATGGGTTCTCAAGCAGCTGTTAAAGTTACACTTGTGTTTAGACGTCCCTAAGATGGGAACGAAACTCATCGCTCATCTGAGTGATTGTGATGACGTTCTGTTTGGTTGCGTCTTTCATGAGAACTGTTGGCTCTTCAGTTGAACTCTTCTGCAATAATGGCTGTTTCTTGCTTTAGCAGAAGTGCTGTGCTGGAACATGGCATCTCCTTGAGCACAAAGCTTTATGTCAGCGGAGGGGTGTGTTGCATGGCTTTCGTGACCGCCATAACGCTGTGCTTTTAAGAGGAACGTTGTTTGGTTTGCTGCGTCTTCTTAGCTTGCTCTCCCTGAGCATCCTCCTCCCATCCATTGAAATGCGCGTAGCTGTCTGAGAGGCTTTGCAGTGGGTATGGACAATCGCAACATTCTCTTGTGTGCTGCCATTCATTGTCAGCAGATGGGCATGGAGTTGGGCTCTGACTGTTAGGCTACACAGGGATCGGCAGACTTTCCAGCTGTGGCTGTGTTACAGGCATAGCATGAGCCGGTGCTTCTAAGGCAGAGTGGTTGTCTCATTAGTTTTGGGGTTTTCAAGAGGGTTTGCTTGATAGAAGCTTCAGAGGAACCGTATGGAGGGAACTGTTGCTACGTGGAATATAGAGCAATCCGTGCAGAAATCACCTTAGTTTAAATGCAGCAGAAAAGTCGGCCTGAGATGTTAACCTGGTGAGACATCAGGGTTTTAAAAACCTTGAATGTTTAATGCAAAATCATTTAAGGCTCTCGGATAGCAAGTTCACTGCTAGGGGTAATTAGGGAGGGAATAGGAAATAAATCAGTATGCGTCATTGCGACTCTTCATAAATCCATGGTGAGGCCATATTTGCGTTTTTATCCCGCCCTGTACCTGAAGGTCTCTGGGCAGGATACAACATTAAAAACCAAATATAAAAATGAACATACTAAAACAATAACAGTGTCTGAAAGGGCGGGATGGGGCCTGTTTCCCCATTTAGCCAAAGACCTGGGCAAAGAGGTGTGTTTTTACTGCCTTCCTAAACATGCAAAGTGGAGGTGCCCGATGCTGTTTAGGGGAGAGACTATTCCATAGTCTGGGAGCCATTACAGAGAAGGTCCTATGCCAGGTGTCCACCCCTTTTGCTGTTGAAGGTGGTGGTGCAATCACGAGGGCCTTCCCTCCAGAATTTAAGGCATGGGAGGTTGATATGGAAGCAGCCGTTCCTTTGGATATTTGGGTCCCAAGTCATTTAGGGCCTTCTAAGTTAATGATAACACCTTGAATTGGGCTCGGTAGCAAACTGGTAGCCAGTGCAGCTCTTTTAAGACTGGCATGCTGTGCGTTGAGTTGGCTGTCCTGGTCAGCAGTCTAGGAGCTGCGTCCTGCACCTGTTGCAGCTTCCAAACTGTCTTCGAGGGGAGCCCCATGTAGAGTGTCTTACGATAGTCCAGTCTGGAAGTTACCAGAGCATGGATATCTGTGGCTAAAAATTGTCTCTGTCCAGAAGGAACCTTAAGTGTTGAACCAGCTGTAGTTGGGAATAGGCACTCTTGGCCTTGGCCTCCCCCTGAGCTTCAAGGGTTAGCACAGAATCTGAGAACACACTAGATTTCCCGCCTGTCCCTTCCAGGGCTCTACCAGCCTGTCAAAGACAGGGTGCCTCCCAAGTTCATGAACTTGGGTTCCTTGTGGTACATTATGTTCCTCTTTCTTGTCTGGATTCACCTTCAACTTATTTCCCCCGTCCAGCCCATTACCACTTCAACCACCTCTCCTGATTCAGCTGGCACAGTGGGAGCTGGGTGTCATCTGTGTATTGATGGCACCTCACTCCAAATCTCCAGATGACCTCTCCCAGCAGCTTCATGTAGTTATTAAATAGCATGGGAGATAAAATTGATCTCTGAGGAATTCCGCAGTTCATTTACCCGGATGTTGAGCAAGAATGCGGTTCAACCATTCTCGGAGATCCACCATGGAGATAGGAGCGGAACCAGTATGCAACACACTGCCTCCACCTCCCAAACTCTGTAGCCTTTCCAGAAAGATGCCTTGGTCACTGGTGTCAAAAGCTGTCAAGGGGCCGAGGAGAACCAACAGAGTAACAATACCACTGTCTTTCTCCTGGGGAAGGACATCGACCAAGGTGATCAAGGTGGTTTTTGTGCCATAACCAGACCTGAAGTCAGACTAAAATGAGTCTAGATAATCAGCTTCTTCCAAGCATGACTGCAGTTGAATAGCCGTAGCTCTATCTAGTACTTGCCCAAAAAATGTGTTGGCGACTGGGTGATAGTTGTTTAAATCTTCTTGTGATAGTTTGGTCTAGTGGTTAGGGAGCCGGAATCTTATCTGGGAATACTGGGCTTGATTCCGCCCTCCTCCATGAAGCCAGCTAGGTGACCTTGGGCTAGTTGTAGCTCTCTTCTGAGCTCTCACACCCCCACCCACCTCACGGGATGTTCTGTTGTGGGTAGGAGAATAGAAAGCTTTGTCAGCTGCTTTGAGTCCCCTTAAATGGGGCAGAAAAGCCAACTCTCCTTCCCCTTCCCCTCGTCCTCAATTCAAGGAGGCCCTCTTGAGGAGGGGGCATACCACTGCCTGTTTAAGGGCTGGCAGGGCTACCCCGTCTCTGTATTTTTGTAGCTTTTCCTCTAGAAAAGGTGGGATACGTGAATGTCTGCATGCCTGGGTGCCCCTTTTTTCCTAGCCTCCATTAAACTGAGAATTTTAACGTACGATGATTTCCTGTTAAACTGAAATTCCCTCCTTTTCTCTTTTTTAAATATCAGCCTGTACTTTTATGCTGCACTTTTTCTAGTTCTTAATTGTTTGTTCTTAGGCAGCTGAGTGGCATAAACGCTGTACACCAGAATTCAGTAACAGGTTCTTTTAAAATCAGTTTAGTTGCAGTATGAAATGCTTATTAGCAGAGGTTGCCTCCAGATGGCAGGAGGGCATTGCACAATCTTATTTATTATATTCTGCACTTGCCTCTCACGAGCCCTGTCAGATGGTAGGAGACAATCCTGGGCTGTATCCTGCATTTGGAGTTTCATCGTGATTCTTTTCCTGAAGTACATGAAATAAGCCCAATTGCCCACGCACTTCCTTTCGGCTTTTCCCCACCCTCGGCGGACATCCAGGTATTCAGCTAGGAAGATAATTGTGATGAAACGCCAGATGGAGGTGAGACCCTGGCATGAGGGATAACTGGGCGTCGTTGCAGGATTTTCAGTATGCAGACCTATGGGAATCTTGCCCAACTAACTCAGACTGTATTAGGATTGCCACAGATGTATTTGACAACCTGAGTATAGTCCCAGAAGAAATACAGGTTTTTACCTGTGTCTCTATGCACCTAGAAATTCTAGTGAGAAGAAGGAAAATGTGTTTGGGCCAAAGTGGACATAACTGTCTAATTTGCAAAACTGTTCTTGTTTGTGCAAATTCCTAGGTACTTCAGTGCCTCTACTTGTTTTGTTCCACATGCAAAATTAATAAAGGTTTGAGCCAGTTTGGTTTAGTGGTTAGGGAGCTGGACTCTTACCTGGGAATACCTGGCTTGATTCCGCTTTCCTCCATGAAGCCAGTTGGGTGACCCTGGGCTAGTCACAGCTCTCTTCTGAGCTCTCACAGCCCCACCCACCTCACAGGGTGTCTGTTGTGGGGAGAATAATAGAAAGCTTGTCAGCTGCTTTGAGTCCCCTTAAATAGGTGAGAAAAGTGGGGTAGAAAAGCCAACTCTCCTCCTCTTCCTCCTCCTCTTTGGCTAGAATCTTTGCTGCACATTTGTGCACGATAAGTTCCAGCCATTCTGTAAACGGCTAACTTCTTGATGATTAAGGCCTCAGTTTTTAATTTCAACACACTGCTGTCTGAACAAGTAATAGTCACCTCCAGCTGAGTAGGTGCACCTTTATTGCTTTTCTGTCATAATTGCACAGGCAGGTAGAAGGAAGCAATTTTCCTGATGGTACCATGCTGACCGGAGTGTTAAGCCATCTATGTCACAATGCCATTCTCTTGTGGAGCAAGTAGCTCTTTCATGGCACAGTACTTAGTATTTATCAAACTTTAGACAATGCACTATAAAGCATGCAGTAACGGCAACTAATCTGTGACCCTTAGCTGTTATTGGACTACAGCTACCCTCATTCATTACCGCAGGTGATACTGATTGCCACCTCTGCCATAAAACATGGTGCTGGGTGGTTTAGTGATTAAAACATTGGTCTTGAAAGATAATGGCCTCATACCTTTGTTTGTGGCCAACTGTCACGATGGAGATCTCTGATGATACCTTCTGTCTCTATAACATTTAATTTACAAGCCCTAAACTCATAGTACTAGTAGAGATGGTTAGTTAGTTGTTAATTCTTTCCTCCGTGTCAGAGTGCCTCCAGACAGGATGAAAGTTGTGCAATCCCTCCACGGCCACTTCTTGTCTGACCGGCAGAGCAATTGGAAGCTGCGCAGTAACTGCACAGCCACTTCCTGTCTGAAAGATGCTCGATCATCCACAGCAACAGTGGAGCATTCCCCGGAAACTGCGAAGTAAATAGCTGCTGATTAATCAGCACTTTTTTTTTTACTTCGGGTGTGGAACGCTGCGCTGCTACTGTGGTTTAAAGTCCCTGCGCAGTCCCTCTGCAGCTCTTAATCATGTTTGGAGGCACCTATATTTCCCAGGCCAGTATTGGAATGGAACGACAGTACTAAATGGTCATTAGATAAATGGTACAAATATTTAATGGAACAATATACATTCCAAAAACACAGGAAATAAGATTTAAAAGCCAAAGGTGGAAACTACCTTCCAGGACAGAGGACAACTGGAAAGATTTATTGTACTATTTGATGACACCGCGAGCATCAGGCCTCTTGAGAGATGAAATAACAAGACTACTTCTCTGGTCCAACTAAAGTAGAAGAAAATGAGAAGAATTATAAGATGCTGTCAACTGAGTGCACGGCAATTGGAGGGGTGCATGTGTTGTTGTTATTTCTGTATTGCGTGTTTATGGAAAATCAATAAACAAATTAATTAAAATATTTCCTAGGGCAAATGCTTTCCTTCCAGATTGTGTTTACATGCTTAGGGAAAATTGCCCTAATGCTTGCTAGTTCCAGGAGTGATGAATTTGAGTGTTTGGAAGGGGCAAACCTAACGTCACCCCTCCAGTACAGTCAAGTGCACCCATCACTGGGGTATTTAAGAAGGGGTTTTTCATTCCCTTGTTCTCCATTCACAGCTGGAAAAAGAGGGAAAACGAGCATAATAATAGGTTTGATGCTATTTAGGAGCTGGTTAATTTATCTCTAATAACTTAAAATCATGCTCTTTGCTCAAAGGTCACTCTGTGGATCAATTTATTTGCTTATTTCACTGTATTTATACCTTGCCTTTCACCAAAGGCTTCAGGGCATTTCTCAGTATTAAATATGGCCTGCAGCAGGCAGCAGTTAACAAGGGGGCTGGTTTGGCTTTGCTGGCTGGCTTTCGCATGCAGCCTGCCTGGCCTCACCTCCTGCAGTCCCAGAAGGCAATGGCTGTGAACCGGTTGATTTCCTAAGGCTGCTTGTTTATTGCATGGGCTGATTGGAATGGAAGACTTCCTGCTCCTGCTCTTAATTATTATGCTAATCACATGTCCTAACCAGGTCTCAAAGGCATGTGTTAATGCTGGACAACAGTGTGGAGCTATTATGCTATGACAGTAAATCCTTCACAGATTGTGATTAACTGATGAATTTCCCTGCTCCAGGGTGTAGTGGAGCAGGGAGCATTGGATGAGATTGGAGGCGAAGAGCCATTTGGGGTAGTCATACTTATCATCAGCTGAAATATGAACAAGCTACTGTGGATACGTGCAGCCTAATTTTTCTTCCCTTGGTAGAAACACCTCTTTCTTTCTTTCTTTCTTTCTTTCTTTCTTTCTTTCTTTCTTTCTTTCTTTCTTTCTTTCTTTCTTTCTTTCTTTCTTTCTTTCTTTCTTTCTTTCTTTCTTTCTTTCTTTCTTTCTTTCTTTCTTTCTTCCTTCCTTCCTTCCTTCCTTCCTTCCTTCCTTCCTTCCTTCCTTCCTTCCTTCCTTCCTTCCTTCCTTCCTTCCTTCCTTCCTTCCTTCCTTCCTTCCTTCCTTTCCCCCCCCCACCCTATATCAGAAGGTCTCAGGATTGGTAACAACATTTCAAATCAAACAAATATTAAAACAACAACAACGTCTGAAAGTGGGAAGAGAGTGTGTACCTCCATTTAACCAAAGGGCAGGGAAAAGAGGTGTGTCTTCACTGCCTTCCTAAACGTGTACAGTGAAGGTGCCTGATGTACCTCAGGGGGGAGACTAGTCCATAGTCTAGGGCAGCCATGTCAAAGATACGGCCCGCGGGCCGGATGCGGCCCGCGGGCTGTATTAATACGGCCCGCCGCCGCTGTCCTCCTTGGGCGTGAAGGAGGCGAGGCGAGGCGAGCGAGCACGCGGCGGGACCCTCCACTGCCCGAGTGCGTGGGCGCCACCATGGACAGTCAGCCCCTCCTCTGTGCCCTGGCCACGCCCTGGCCACACCCCCAGCCCCTCCTCTGTGCCCTAGCCACACCCCCGGTCACGCCCCCTGGCCCTGACAGTACTTTTTTTTTTTAATCTGGCCCTCTGCAAAATTGAGTTTGACACCTCTGGTCTAGGGGCCATCACTGAGAAGGCCTCTCTTGGGTGCCCACCCCTTTTACTGATGAGGGTGGTGGTACAATCAGGAGGACCTCTCCTGCCGATCTTAGGACACGAGCAAGTCAATATGGAAGAAGGCAGTCCTTTAGATATTTGGGTCCCAAGTTATTTAGGACCTTATAAGTTAAAGCTAACACTTTATACATCACATGAGCTCCTTTGTCCAGTTATACTTAAGGCATGAAGTAGAGAGGCAGAGCTTCACACAGGCCATTTCTGCAGTACTGCAGGACGTGGGAGCATTTCAGCGCTTGCATGGCTTGGCTGAAACTCACGTGAGCGTGATGCAAGAGCTCCAGCATCCAAGAACTAAAGTTCCTGCCCTCGGATTCCTGGGGGGGGGGGTTATTTGGTCATGGCTAGGGATGTGCATGAATGTTTTTTTCGTATTTGATTCGTATCTATTTGAATGCAAGAAAATCTGTATTTGTTCGAATAGATCCCCTTCGAGTATGGTAGGATTTGTTTCGATATGAATATTCAATCCCATATGAATAGCATATGGATCCTAGATACAAATCCCATACAAAGCTTCATACAAATGTATGAAAACATTCAATTTGAACTCAAATGTAAATCTTTGAATGTACCAGCATTCAATTTGAATTCGAATGCCCTTATTCAACTGAATTTGGCCAAATTTTGAATGCTATGAATATTCGTATACATCCCTAGTCAAGGCGCTTTGGTGTGCCTCCCTGCTAAACCATAACAGGAAAGCGTCCACTAAGCCCCACGTTATACCAAAGCGTTTAATCCAGGGATGCTCAGCTTTGGTGCTCCAGATAAGTAACTCCCAGCGCTCCTTTCCGGCACCCTTCCCACACCATTGAATGCTGGGAGTTACAGTTCAGGAACATCTGTTGCACTGCAGTTGATAACCTCTGGCTTCAGTTCTGACATGAGTGCAAATGGATCCTCAGTCAGCATAAAAGGAGCCCCTGTGTCTTGAGCAATTGAAGTTGGTTAGCTGAAATGCTTGCTGAGAGAGCCCAACTGCAAGGCATGCCGTATTAATGCCCCCAATCAGATGTATTTGACAAGTTTTTCCTTTTCTTCCCTTTAGCTGCAGGCAAGACACAAACAGTTGGAGGATTTCATGTCAACCTGGGAAAGGAATCACGGGCGCAGACGCTGCAAAATGGTACTCTCATCCCTTTATTTTTAATTTCAAAAATCCGCGATGAGACTGTCCTGCTAAATATTTGTGACCTGTAATTTTTCTGCTGCTGAGTTTTGAAGGGTATTTCAGAAATTCGATGGAATGCTATTTTTAACACTCTTACATCGTTTGTTTTGTGGAAGAAAAAGACTCCAGTTGGGAGAAAACAGTAATTACAAAGGAGGGGGGATTTATGAGATGCAAACAACACACTTTTGATTGGAATCAAACTCACCCAGGGCTGCTATTGAACCTTTTTAAAGAAAGCAGCAATGGGAGACCTGATTATGCGCTTTACAAAGCCATGTCTGAGGCTGAGCGTAATTTGCCATGACTCTCCCAAAAGGGTCTGACTCAGCTGGGATTTGAGGTGAACTCTCTTGGACTCAAGTTCTGCAGGGCCGCGACTGAGTCAACTAACATTCCTTCAGGCTGAAGGAGGTCATGGGCTTCACAATAGAGCAAGCATTATGGGTCAGATCAGTGCACAGAAGAGTGTCTTTCCTGGGTATCTTATGCGCTTCTTGAATTTGCAGTGCTGTATACAAGATGATTTTCAAATTTAGGCAGCCCAGGGTATCTTTATATTGCTGGTTTCCAGAGGCTGCTCTGGGCTCAAGAAGGAGAGGAAGTTGAAGAAGAAGAGTTGGCTTTTCTACGCTGGTTTTCTCACCCATTTAAGGGGACTCCGAGCGGCTGACAAAGCTTTCTGTTCTTCTCCCCACACCAGGCACCCTGTGAGGTAGGTGGGGCTGTAAGAGCTCAGAAGAGAGCTGTGACTAGCCCAGGGTCATCATGGAGGATGACGGAATCAAACCTGGTATTCCCAGATAAGAGCCCGGCTCCTTCACCACTAGACGTTCATCTGATTGAGAGTGGTGCACCCAAAATTTAGGGTGATAGCAGACATGGCCTAGCAGGAAGTGGAAAAGGACATTTGACTGTCCTAGGCCTTATGCATGAAAATGGTTGAGGAGATAATCCATAACCTACTTGACTAAGGGCAGGCAACTGGAAGCACATTACATAAGAACATAAGAGGAGCCTTGCCCATGTACTCCAGCATCCTGTCTCACACAGTGGCCCACCAATTCCTTCTGGGCATCTCAAGCAGAAGACAATGGTAGAATTTTCACCTGTTCTCAAAATCCCTGCAAATGGCCTTGAGAGACATCCTGCCTGTCTCTCCATCCTGGAGGAAGTACTTAAGCATCCATTCCATTCTAATAGCCGTTGATACACCTGTCATCCATGAATTTGTCTTGCCCTTTATTAAAGCTCTCTAGGCTGGTTGCTGTTACCTGCTTTTCTGGTGGCACATTCCATAGAATGATGAAGAAATACGGTACTTGCCCTCTGGGTGGACAGGGAGAGCTGCTTGGGACAGTGGAAAGGAGCATCTTCATCTGTCTGCAGACATGATTTCTGATGTTTCCAAGCTTAAAGTTCTCTCAGGTTCTCTGAAATTCTTCCTTTATAATGCCTTAGTGCAGTCCAACCACAAGAATAAAGAAAAGCCAAATATGGTTTAAAATGGTTGCAAAATTAAATCTCAGCAGGGCACGATCTAAATACAGGTTTAGAATCTGCTTTGCTCCTGCTAAGTAAATGTGGGATATGTATGGGATACCTATATGATGAAAGAATATTAAGCTTTACATGTAACTAGGGATGTGCATGAATATTTGTAGCGTTCAAAATTTGATCGAATTTGGACATTCAGATTCTAATTGAATGTCTGTAAATTTGAATTTAAACATTCAAATGAATTTTGGATTTTTGAATTTATTCATTTGAATTATTCGGAGATTTGTATGGGTATGTACATGATGCGTACTTGCACGTACGCATCTATCCCGCATCTGTACGCATTTGTACGGATCTGTACGGGATGGAAATGGGACGCATATGGGATAAATCCGGGATGCATACAGATGTGTGCAGATCTGTACGGATGTGTACTGGCACATACAAATGTTGTCGACAAATTCGAATCGAAAATTCAGTCGAATAGATTTGAATCTATTTTAATCGAATCGAATTTGAGATTTAAGATTCGAATTCATTCGGATCAAATTTCGGAATTTGCATTCGTGCACAGCCCTACATGTGACAGTAGTCCAAAATATGCTTGATTCATCCTGACCCTGGCTTGTAATTGGGATAAGCATCAGAACTAAGAATATAAAACCGTAATTTTAGCTTGAAGGAAAGACTTTCCAGTCCAGTGTCTGGGTGCTTCAATTTGATGTGTAGCAATTAAACACGGTTTTCTGATGGCAAGGTAAGAGAAGAAAGCCAATTTCCAAGCCTGCTCGCTATGGTAAATCCTGTATCTTTCAATCCATTTAGAGTAATTGATTTTTAAGCAAAATTCGCTGCAGAAAAAATGCTGCTACTTAAAATCACGATACACGGTTTTTATTCCTTTGAGCCCAGGGTGAATTTCAGTAGGCCTCCCTTTATTGCTAAAAGGCTAATCTAGAGTGTTGTTTCTTGTTTGTCTAGTATAAGAATTTGCTGTTTTCTTTCACAATCTCTCCCCCCGTCCCCAGATTGTGTGTGTCCTGATTTTTCTTTCCAAAGTGCTGTTCTGATAGGTTTAGTAATCTCAGCATAGGCTCTTTTAAGATACTGCATGTCATTAACCTCTATGAGAAATGTTAATTAAAGGTAGCCTGAAGTTGCTTGTGCGTGTATTTTTCAACACTTTTAAAGAACAGATCAGTGTTTGTGCATAATTGAATGTATGTTTGTTTATTTAAATTAACACCTTATAAAGTGCTACTTTAAACGTGGCTCTTTTGCAGCTCTGTTCCTGTCGCAGAAATAAAATTAACGAAAAAGACACACAAACTGAATGCGGAGGAAATTCTCATTTTTTTGAGTAGAGCCCCTTTGGATGTGGTAGGATTCAAATCCACTGTGAATGCTCTTTGAATGCTCTTTGAATCTGATTCAAATCCCTGCCACCGGTTGCGTCTGTGAGTCCCCTACTAATCCGCTCGGAACACTTTGAATCTGCTTTGAATCCATTGCAGACGTGAATGTGTATGCAATACACCACACTACACAGCTTTGGGGGGAAAGCAGGACGCGTCTAAGGCCATTTTCTGGGATTTGAGAGCAGGAAAAGGTTTGCCCTTGTCTCTGCTTGAGATGCCCATGGGCATTTGGTGTGCCACTGTGTGTGATGGGATGCTGGACTAGATGGGCTGTGGCCTGATCCAGCAGGGCTCCTCTTATGTTTCAACCAGTGTCAGCCTTCTTGATCTGGAACCTATCTCCTGTGGATATGGGGGTTCCAGGTATATTCTGAAAGATTGCTGGTGCATCCTTGCTTGGTACACACCTTCTTTGGCATGTTTTCTGCCCCAAACACCAAATTGAGCAGTTTGGTCTTGTGGTTAGGTAGCCAGACTCTTATCTGGGAATACCTGGTTTGATTGTGCACTCTCCCACAAAGTCAGCTGGGTGACCTTGGGCTAGTCACAGCTCTCTTCTGAGCTCTCACAACCACACCTACCTCACGGGGTGTTGTGGGGAGAAGAACAGAAGGTTGGAGTCCCCTTAAAAGGGTAAGAAAAGTGGGATAGGAATGCCAACTCTTCTTCTTCTTAAAAGAATATGCTATACAATTATATTAGTTAACTTTAAATATGTGGAGGAGAAGAATGCCACTAAAAAAAAGCTGTGTATGTGACTTTTAACTGCATGTGCTAAAAATAGCTGCAGGGCTGCCGGTTGGTTGGGGCTTTCTGTGCTTACATAACTGCATAACGAAAAGTTCGATTAAAATTGAAGTGCTGAAGGGAAGCTGAGTAGGTCACTTGCAGAAGCTGATGTTTCGTGCACTCAGAGAAGAGTTCTGAGCCTGTGCAGTTTAGAATAGTATTTAAGATTTCTGCTTTCTTTTGCATTATTTTTACCCCCTGACTCTTTCCCAATTTACCTTGCTGTGTGACAGTGTGAATATGAATAAAGGTGTGTGTGACGTACACAACAAGGGTAGAGCAATAAGGCCTGAATACCTGTTCAGCAATCTTCTGCTGTATCCTGTTTTTCTGCCAGTGTATCTGGGACGGTCACTAGTTGGGGATATTTGCGATTGAGGGAAGACCAGACTTGGACAGTCCAGTGCAATTAGGGGGGCAGTTTGTGTTTTGTTTTACCTTCTGAACAACGTACAAAAGCTGTTCTGCTCCCCTGCCTGATATAGTATTTCTTTTTCCATGACAGTGTGAGTTCAATCCTACATAATATGCCATTGAATGATAAGCAGTTCTAGAGGAAAATAAATTAAGATTTAATCTATCTCTCATATGCAGAGGTCAGATGTTTTAACAGTTAGTACAGAGGTTTATCCATCGTAAATTCCATTATATAAGAACATAATAGAAGCCCTGCTGGAATGGGCCACAGCCTGTCTAGCTCAGCATCCTGTCTCACACAGCGCCCCATCATTTACTTCCGGGCATTCTCAAGCAGAAGATGAGGGTAAAACCTTTGTCTCCTCTTGAGTCCCTGCAAATGGGGGAGGGTGGTGGTGGAGGAGAGATGGCTTTTCCACCCCACTTTTCTCACCCATTTAAGGGGACTCGAAGCTGCTGTGAGAGCTCAGAAGAGACCTGTGACTAGCGCAAGGTCACCCAGCTGACTTCGTGGAGGAAGAAGAAGAGTTGGCTTTTCTACACTGCTTTTCTCACTCATTTAAGGGGACTGAAAGCGCCTCACAAAGCTTGCTATTCTCCCCACAACAGAACACCCTGTGAGCCAGGTGGGGCTGTGAGAGCTCAGAAGAGAGCCGTGACTAGCCCAAGGTCACCCAGCTGGCTTTGTGGAGGAGTGCGGAATCAAACCCGGTATTCTCAGATACGAGTCTGGCTCCCTAACCACTAAACCAACCAGGTATCCTGTCTGGCCCTCCAACCTAGAGGCATCTATTCTGGTAGCCATTGATATAACTGTCCTCCATGAGTTTGTCCAGCCAGTTCTTAACCATCATCTAGTCTTCTGTCTCACCATCCCCTCTGGTAATAAATTCCGTAGATCAATGAAAGTCTGTTCTCCCCCATCCTTCACGTTCAGCCCTCCTTTTTTGCAGAGTTACGTTAGCAAGTTTTCATTTCTCACTAACTCTCCCTTGCTTCTCTTCAGATACAAGCATAATATCTATTTGTAGAGGGTATCGCCTTATGCCTCTTTCGTATTTTTTCTTCTTTTAAGATTTTCTTTAAAAAATAAAAATACCAGTGTAACAATGACTTTTTTGTTCCCATCCTTCATCCAAATGTCTCCTCTGCTCCATCGAGGGAAATTTTGTTCTCTTGATTTCAGACTCATTAAGTGGATCAAAGAACAAATCCGGCCAAACAGCTTTAAAATGAGCCTTTCTTTGTCATATGTTATGCTCTAGCGTAGCAGTCTTTGTGAGCCTTCTTCCAGCCCTAGTTAGATGTTGTTCGGTCGATTCCCCGTTGTGACTGTACTTCAGAAGCAATGCACAAGCGAACATAATTAGTGCAGTTTCAACCATTTGAGAGGTGACAACACAGTAATGATGAATAATACGTTGCTGGGCCAGAACAGGTGTAATGTCCGCTTGGGAAAATCCTATATGCTCCTCCTCCATAATCTAGGGATTTTTTCCCCTTCAAACTATGATTAGACACTGCAGTTTTAGTATTTAATACAGGTATTTGGAGCAGGTTGGCCTGAAAAAAAGGGGAAGTTCAGAGAAATTTAGATGCAGCAGAGAAGAAGAAGAAGACTTGGCTTTTCTACCCCACTTTTCTTGCCCATTTAAGGGGACTCAAAGCGGCTGACAAACCTTCTATTCTTCTCCCTACAACAGACACCCTGTGAGGTAGGTGGGGCTGTGAGAGCTCAGGTGAGAGCTGTGACTAGCCCAAGGTCACCCAGATGGCTTCATGGGGGAGGGCGGAATCAAAGCCGGTATTCCAGCTCCCTAACCACTAGACCACTAAACTATTTGTATTTGGTAAGTATTGTAGAGTAAATTGAGTTGAGAAATGCAAGGCTGCGAGGGGCAGAGCTTACAGGTCCAGAGAAAGAAGGGGAGTGAGCAAGCGCTAGCAGCTTGACCAATGAGAGAAGGCAAACAGCTGGGGAGAAGGCTTAAATAGGGGGAGCAGAATGACAGTTATTGTTCGTTATCTTAACTACTGGAAGGGGCTAGATTATCATTAAGATAAGGACCGGGTCCCTCAAGGAGTGAATTAAGGTGTAGAAGGGAGCAGTGAGATTGATTTTAGGGTCTTATATAAATGAGGAAAGTTCACAAGTTGAAACTGGTTATCTGTTTTGGAGTTTGTCAATAAAAGTATTTCTTTACTAAAAGCATTGTGCCTCAGACTGGTTGCCTCTTTGAACAGGGACAGGAGGCGGCCTATGTCAACAACTGAACACAGAGAAAGAAACCTGAGCTTGTGGGTAGTTTGGGAAGATGGCTCTGGACAAATAAAATCCCATAGAGCCATGATGGGCAACCTATGACACGCGTGCCACAGGGGACACGCCAAGCCCTTTTGGGTGACACACCTGGTCCCCCTGGCACCTGGGCGTGTAGTGCTTGCTTGTTCTTGAAGTGTAGGAAATGCCAACTTTCCATTGAAGATTTAGCAAACGAAATTCAGCAACAAAAGTCACTAATGGAAAGAATTGTTTTTGCTTTTAATAAAATACATATATCATAAATATAACTTTTTTAGTAGAGCTACAAATATCACAAAACTGGATATTTCTAGATGTGACACAGCACCCGAGTTAAGCTAGGTTTTCTTGTGAATTTTGACACACCGAGCTCAAAAGGTTCACCGTCGCTACCACAGAGGCTAGTGAAGCGGGTGGGGGAGGGGCAGCAGTAGTATAACTCCACAGGTGAGCAGGTGAGAAGAGGCGTGGCAGCCCACAAGCTTACTGTGTGCTTTCAGTCTCTTGACCACATTTAGGCTATATCCAGATTAAAACCCGCTGTTAGAGAAAAAAAGCACAGTTTACCCACTGCAAAGCCACGATGCGCTGTCTGGATTCCAGCGGCCTCCCCACAGCTTCCTCAGAGGAAGCTCTGAGACTTCCATGGCATGCCCAGTGAGGCAGCCAATGGGAGATGAGCTGCAGGCTCAGCACTTGTTTGCTGTTCTCGCCATCCTGTCCGGACTGGCGGGAACATTTGAATTCACTTGATACTGTGGCGTGAGTGCTCATTGTTCCACAGTGGGTAAATTTGAAGTAGCGGCTGCGTAATGTGCTGCTACTCTGCAGTATTGGACATTAGGTGTGATGTCCACACTCTGACTGTGTGTTGGAATGAGCAGTATCTGAACATTTGGACACACCTGTAATATTTAAATAGCAGTACTTTTCTACAGGGTACTGAATAAAGACCTTTCTTTTGGAAATGGGTTTTACAGCCAGAAAGAAAGAGGCAATTTGTATAGATCAAACGAAATGAAAAAAAAACCCCGGTGTGTTCTTTGTTAATGACAGCTGGTTAGTAAGAATGTTATCACATTTCCTTTAGTATTCAGTATTATTTTTAAAAAAGGCTTTAAAATGCTACTCCAAAGAAAGCCTTCCCACCACTTTGATTCTCCACTACTGTACTCCACAAGTTTGGCTTGCACTCTAGGATTAAAAGCTTCTCTTTACCACTTCAATTTTAATCAAACTTTTCCCTATACTGTTATGTAAGCACAGGAAGCCTCAACCAACTGGCTGCCCTGCCACTGTTTTTAGCACAGTGAAGCAAAAAATGGGATAATGAATAAATCACCCTGAACTCCAGCCCATATTAGGAGGTTCAAGCCAGAGGTGTTCACTGCACCTGTCCCTGTTAGTACCCTGATGGACCTCATGAACCTTTGGCCTTGGGCTGAGCTGATGCAGAATTTCTCCTAAATAGCCTTGGGGGAATACCCTGTGGAGTTGCCTTCCTTCCATATTATTATTATTATTATTATTATTATTATTATTATTATTATTATTATTATTATTATTATTATTATTATTATTATTATTATTATTAATAATAATAATAATAATAATAATAATAATAATAATAATAATAATAATAATAATAATATTTATTTGTATACCGCCCTGTGGCGAACCAATCCGGGCGGTTAACAACAATAAATATAATAAAAACATAAGAATAAAACATTATAGTCCCTCCCCCCCTGTGAAAAGGCTCAGTGTTGCCGGAGGTCCAGTTTGTTGGATGTTTCATCCAGATGAACTTTAAGCTGAGAACATCAGGGGGTGTTAAACTAAGCTGGGATCACTCACCCTCACCCTCACCCTCAGTCAAGAACACGGAATGTTGTTTGATGATGATCCTTTACTCAGTCATTCGTGCAGGTGGACTCCGGAGAGATTAATTTTCAGGGGGGAAATGTTGAGGATCTCTTGCTTTCTCCATTTTTTGTGGGGTGCACCCATAATTTCTTTCGTCTGCCGCACTTGGGTGTTGTGCAGAGAAGGTGAGCTGACTTGACCTCAGCATAGGCTTCTGCAGAGGGTGGTTGTAGGAGAGACCCCTGACACACGACCATGCGCATCCAAATATATGCAATAGTTTTGAATCAGGAAGAATGCATCCCATTTCCAAATAACTCAAATGGCAGGTTTGTACCAAAACATTTTGTTCTGCATGAAAACATATTTTCTCTTCTTAATTTCCCACCATGTACGGATATATTTTATCCTGGCTTACTTTGAATGAGTTGATTCTATGATGAAATATGGGAGAATCCATCATGTGCCCTATGAAGAAAGATGTATGTTTCTGTGGCACCATTGGCTGTTAAAGATCTAGCTCACATTTGATTGTCAGTTGTATTCCTCAGTAAGACCAACATGTGTGGAGGCTTTCTTAAAATGTTTGTCCTATTGGAATATAGATGGGAAACTGTCTTATTTTTATTTCCAGTGAGAAAATGCCAGGCGATGTTGCTTTGTTTCTTGCCAGGCTCACGCAACTTGGAAAAGCATTTCTAGTGCAGATGGGTGCTGTTGATTATAGTATTCCTTTCTTGCTCTTTCTTGTATTTGTCTATACTTTCAGTTTTTTGTTTTGTTTTCCTTTTTAGTATGATCTTATTTAGGTTAGGGAGCCGGACTCTTACCTGGGAATGCTGGGTTTGATTCCGCCCTCCCCGATGAAGCCAGCTGGGTGACCTTGGGCTAGTCACAGCTCTCTTCTGAGCTCCAACAGCCCCACCTCCCTCACAGGGTGTTCTGTTGTGGGGAGAAGAATAGAAAGCTTTGTCAGTCGCCTTGAGTCCCCTTAAAAGGGTGAAAAAAGTGGGGTAGAAAAGCAACTCTTCTTCTTCGTATCTCCCTTCCTCCCTCCCTCCATCCCTTATTATTAAGGATTTGAGATGTTTTCTAACAAATAAGGAGAAACTGGTAGAAAATGCGAAAGTTGTTCTTGTATCATGTGGTGGTTATTGGTTATTTAAGGCAGTCTGAAATAGTAGTGAAGTTGACAGTGAAGAGAGGGAATGAGAGAATGAAAAACAGCAATTTACAGAAAACAGGACCAATGTAAGAATATTAAGATGCACAGACTCCCATATGGCATCTTAAAATTTATGATGTGTCCTGTATCTGACAGCTTGTGAAAAACCAGTCTTGCCTTAGCTGAAATGTGACCCTTCCAGAACTCTTTATAGTTGTTATCCAGGGTACTATATTGATGTTTCCAGGCTGAGTAAGAAGAAAATTCATGTTTCTGCAAGTGAGCCACAGGTATTTGAACAGTCAGTGGGGCCAGACGTAAGTTCTCAGATGTTCATCTGCTAGATCTCAATACTTCATGATGGGAAGGGCTGGAACATATGAGCAATTGTGTATGTCTGGTAAGAAGAAGGTGAAGATGAAGTTGTTCCTTATCTTTCCTGTGACCCTTAAATTCCTTTGATGAATACTTTTCTTTGTCAGATGGACTCTGCTCATCCTCTTCCTGTCTCGGATAGTATCTTTCTTCTTTTGGTGCTGCAGGCTCTAACCAAGCCTTATTGTGGTTTTAAATAATAACCACACATTCCCTTCCAGTGCTCTCAGTTTTCGAGTTGTCCCCCGTTATTTGAAGTTCGATCTGCTGTGTCGGATTGCTCACACAGTTATCTAGTTATACAAATGTTGGTTTTGATAACAGTGGTTGCTGTTCCCAGTTGGTTCAGCTTCATTTATGTTTCCCACGAAGTACCGGAAGGTGTGTCTAGAATTCTGTAAGGAGGGAGAAGTAAACAGCAGACATGCCACCACCACTCCATCCCTCTGAACCTAAGAATGGCAGCCTGCATTTGAACACAAAAGAGAAGCCAACCTAAATCACATCTGTATCCGTCTTCTAAGTGTCATGGTAGCTGTTTGGTAATACCAGTTGAGTGCAGAGTGTCTATAAGTACAGAAACAACTTAGGAATAGGGATGGGCAAGAATGTTGTTGTTTTTTTAAATTGATTCATAGTGAATTAAATGCAAGAAAATTAGTATTCATTCAAATAGATCCCCTTTGACTGTAGTAGGATTCACATTTGCTACAAATGTTCCATCCCATACAAATGCATATGAATCCCATACATATCCCATACAAAGCCCATATGAAGCTTCATGCTGTGTATCCAAACATTCGATTCAAACTCTAATGTCAGTCTTTGAATGTGCCAACATTCTGTTCAAATTCAAATGTCCGAATTTGTACAAATTTTGAATGTTACGAATATTCATGCACATCCTTACTCAGGAACTTTGCACGAGAAAAGCAATAGCAGCATGAAGTACATTTTGGACAGCAGTGGTGGTAGTGGGTCCTGCTCATGATTTTTTATGCACATTTTATGTATTTTAGCTACTATTTTAACCGTTATTGATGACTTCCATTAATCTTGTTTTCTATTAGAAAACAAGTCAGCAAGTGTCATTTTTGCCTCTTTATAAATCTATGGTGAGGCCACATTTGGAATATTGTGTACAGTTCTGGTCATCACACCTTAAAAAGGATATTGTGGAACTAGAGAAGGGCAACCAGAATGATTAAGGGTCTGGAACACCTCCCTTACGAAACCAGGCTGCAACGTCTAGGCCTCTTCAATCTGGAGAGACGGCGTTTGAGAGGGGACCTGATTGAAGTGTATAAAATTATGCATGGTATAGAAAAGGTGGATAGAGGACATTTCTTTTCTCTCTCTCTCACACAGCACTAGAACCAGGGCATCTATGAAGCTGATGGGTAGGAGAGTCGGATCCGACAAGGGGAAGTATTTCTTCACTCAGAGGGTCATCTATGGAATTTGCTGCCAGAAGAGGTGGTAACAACAACCAGCCTAGATGGCTTTAAGGAAGGGTTAGACAAATTTATGGATGACAGATGTATCAGTGGCTACTAGAATGGAAGCCTAAGTACATCTTTCTGATTGGGGGGGAGCAGGATGCTTTTAAGGTCATTTGCTGGGATTCGAGAGCAGGAAAAGGTTTGTCCTTGTCTCTGCTTGAGATACCCTTGAGCATTTGGTTGGCCACTGTGTGGGATGGGACGCTGGACTAGATGGGCTGTGGCCTGATCCAGCAGGGCTTCTCTTATGTTCTTATGTAATCTTGTAATATTTTTGGATTTTCTGAGTGTAATTTGCAAGTGTTACGGTCGTACAATCTAATCACAAGGAATGAAACACTCCGACTCAGTTTAAAGATACAGGAACAACTCAGAAAGATTGTGTGAAAAAATTAATAGAAGGATGGATGAAGTACATTCTGGACAGAAGTGGTAGGAGGGAGTCCTGTTGACAATCTTTTATACAGCACTACATGGCTTTATACATTTTAAAGGGTGAGCCAGTTAGCTAAGGTATGAATTGTCACAGGCATCTCTCTCCGGCATAATTCCAGTGCTGTCTTCCCTTGTAGTCTTGTTGCTTTGGTTTGTATCCTACATGCAAATGGATTATATGTAGTGCTCTTTCCTTATATTATGCATGAAGTCAAAGCTGAGAGTCATAAAGCAATTTTTGTAAGCCCATTAAAGTGAAAGCTTTTTTCCCCTGTTGAGAATTAGATGTGCAGTCTCTGTGTTGGCAAATTTAGTGGTAAATGGAGTTTGGTTGAAACTGTATTTAAAAACACAGTTAACAGTATTAAAACTCCTGGAGGGAGCTAGTATATTGTACGTGTTCTTAAATTTTTTGCAAGTGTAAAATTTTAACTCTGTGTGTACAGTTGGGCATGTATATGCCTATTATTCCCTTGCTATTTATAAGCTAAGCAGTTGTACAGAAATACTCCAGCACAGTTTATCACTTCAGGCAATCGCTGGTGAAGCAGTTACTATTTTGAATGGCTTTTGTATTGATGAATAGCACACTGATGATCTGCAGTTTGTATGTTTTTTAGAAAGCCGTTGAACTTTCCCATCTATTTTAAGAAGTACACATTTGAGCTCTTCCTTGTGGCATCCAGGAGAGTGACATTTTATTACATTTTGCATGTTTATGCAGTAAATGAACTTTTGCTCCAAGAACGTTCTGGTTTAATGAGCAAGTTTCTAGCAATGACCCAATTTGGAAGCTGGCTCTGCTTTGGAAGGCAGAATCACCTTCTGTGGAGAATTCAAGATGAAAGCCCTCAGAACAGATCTAGAGTTGTGGAGACATCTACTCTTTCTGTATTGAGCCTTATTCTGGATTATTCCGGAATACGGGGCTGCTATCTACATGCTGGTGCAGACTATGGCAGGGCCCACCTGTGGCCTGCCGTAGTCTTCATCAGTGGTGAGATTACAGATTCCTATTCCAGGTTATAATCCAGAATGAGGCTCAGTCCGAAAAGGGCCTTTGAGCAATAGTTCTTTCCATAGCTGACAAACAGACCTCAGGCCTATTCACATCGCAGTTGGTAGTGCATGATTAGTGAATTTCTGCACTTGGAGGAGGCTTCTACAGCCTCTAAGCACCCCCTGCCTTCCAGAAGTTCACTAATTGTTGACTACATGTGGAGCACGAAATTGTGCTCCACACCTTTAACCATGTTCACCAAAAGTTTACCTTGACTGCCCAGGCAGTGGCCATTCGTACCTCTTCTGGTGCTCCGAAGTCATTTGAGGTGCTGCGCAAGTGTGCTGGCACCTCAAACCACCATAGACGCGATGGCGCATGTGCAGAGCGTCAGTGTTGTCATGACGACGGCACTGACACACGCGCAGTTGCGGAGGGCGCTGCAACCAAAATGGCAGCCCCCAGAAGAGGAACTGGTCACCAGATTGGTCACAGGTGAGTGACTGATCGCATGGGGCTTAGTCCATTAGTGACTAGTGCTCACAAGTGCGAGCACAAGTTTACGTTGGGTCATGGTGCATCTTTTCCATCCAGCGGACGGGACAGGAAGTACAAAAAAGCCCCTTTTCTCTAGTGCAAATAAGCATTTAGAGCTTCCTTTGATTTAATGGCCTGTTGACTTAAACAGACAATAGGTCTTCATTATATACTCTGCTAAATCAGAAGTTACAGATTATGTATCTAGAGCTATAACTCAATGAAGGATCTGTCAGATGATTGATCGGCTGGTACACTCCAATAAATCTTCATACAGCTGTTTTTTAATTGGCAAATGACCATTTGCTTTTATTTTACATGTTAAATTGTGTTGCAAAAGCTGCTTTTCTAGAAGAGGCATTCATGGTAGAAGAAATGTCTTTTCTATGCTGGACTGATCCATTGCAGCTTCAAAAACTTAATGTTGTCTCATTAATGTTTATATTGACCAAAACAGCTTTTATTCAGCGAACCAGCTAAATGATGTAGCCTTGTTAACGTCTTTGTGATGGGCATCATTTTGGTGCTGTGCTGTGTTGTCTTGTATTGAGTTTTCAGTTGTTGTTTGTAATATGCTATCCTTGATGTCTTTTGTCAGTTTCTACATTTAAAGCAATTTTGCATTCACTCTCTTGGTAGATTGGATTTATATAAATTGAAATGTGAGATTTGTGCCTTTGCAAACTAGTAGGATTTGCTATTCCTTGAAAGAATGACATATCCCCTATTGAAATTTAATTTTCTGGATGAGCTAAACAATTCCATCTTTCTGTCTTGTGGTGCATGGTGTTCAACTCTCCCAGGCAGCCAAAATTCCTGTTGGAAGAAATGGAAGCATAGCATAGTGTAGTTACTGTATTTTCTGGCGTATAAGACTACTTTTTAACCCAGGAAAATCTCAAAAGTCGGGGGTCGTCTTATACACTGGGTGTCGTTTTCTTATACGGCGAGTATATCCCAAACTCTATATTTTAACAGGAGAGTTGGGGTCGTCTTACACGCCCAGTCGTCTTATACACCAGAAAATACGGGTAGTTGCATTCCGCGTTTGAGCATTTCTCTAGTGAGGGACATAAGCTGGTAGAAATCTTTAGAGTGCAGCATATTTTGCCTGTCATTCTCTTCTTGCAAAGTTAAGAACTTAAGAAGATGAGGAGCCCTGCTGGATGAGGGTGCAGCCCATCTAGTCCAGCATCCTGTCTCTCACAGTGGCCCACCAATTGCCCATGGGCATCTCAAGCAGAGACAAGGGCATACCTTCTCCTGCTCTCGAATCCCAGCAAAGGGCCTTAGAGGTGCCCTGCTTGTCCCGCCAGCCTGAAAGATATACTTTGGTGTCCATTCTAGTAGCCATTGATAACATCTGTCATCTGTAAATTTGTCTAACCCTTCCTTAAAGCCATTTAGGCTGGTTGCTGTTATCACCTCTTCTGGCAGCAAATTCCATAGACCCATGACCCTCTGGGTGAAGAAATACTTCCCCTTGTCCGATCTGACTCTCCTGCCCATCAGCTTCATAGCGGGCCCCCTGGTTCTAGTGTTATGTGATAAACAAATTTTCTCTATGAACCTTTTCTATACCATGCATGGTTTTATATACGGTACTTCAATCGCCATCTTTTCAGGGTGAAGAGGCCTAGATGCTGCAGTCTGACCTAAATGGTCTGGATGTTAGAATTGCTTGATAATATTTCTGGCCTTGGGTATCCTATGGTAACTGGAAATGCTGTTATCTGTTGTTGAGCCAGATGACTTCTTACTGGGCCTGTTGTCTTTAACAGCTTTGTGAAGTTCATCCTGTATAGAATTTAAGCTCTTGAGGATTCCTTATGTATGGGCAGAGGGAGAGGCATGTTCTGATAGGTGGCTGAGAGGAGATACCATCAGCAGGGTCTTTGAAAGGATCCTACTAGGGTTGTGCTGAACTGCTTTGAGAGGCCCAAGACTGGTGCCTCACCCAGCAGTCCCAGGTTCTTCATGGCACCTAAGAATAGATGGATCTCATGCCAAAGGTGCAAAGCCCTGGCAAAAGGGGAGGGCCATCCCTCTGAGGGTGGTGGCCTAGTGGTGGCAGCCTAGACCACTCTATCCTCTGGGTGACTCTCCAGCCTGGATGGGCACAGACACCTTGGAAGAGATGATTTTTTGTGGGACTGGGGTCTTTGGTCAGCTGCCTCATTTGTGTGTGTGTGTGTGTGTGTGTGTGTGTGTGTGTGTGTTTTGGCTTATTTTGCAATATTTTGTATGACGTGCAATTTTTGAAATTTTTTAAAAATAATGTTTTGATTATTACTTTGCATTGTATACTTTCTATTTGTTGTAAACTGCCTTGGGCAAATTTTGATTTGGAAAGGCGGTATACAAATAAAATGGAAATGAGATGAAATGAAAAGGTGCAGTGTTGCCCTTCTCCCAGAGGAGGATCATGGTGGAAGATGCTTTCTCTGACAGGTGATTTCCCAATACCTTTTCCATTGGGCACACCGACTCTGTAGGGAGCTAGAAGAAGGAGAAGAAGGAGGAGGAGGAGGAGAAGAAGAAGAAGAAGAGTTGGCTTTTCTACCCTGCTTTTCTCACCCATTTAAGGAGACTCAAAGTGGCTGACAAAGCTTTTCTATTCTTCTCCCAACCACAGAACACCCTGTAAGGTGGGTGGGGCTGTGAGAACTCAGAAGAGAGCTGTGACTAGCCCAAGGTCACCCAGCTGGCTTCATGAAGCAGGGTGGAATGGAACCCATTATTCCCAGATAAGAGTCCGGCTCCCTAACTACTAGACCTGGTGTAGGAACTGGGATTGTCAGGTGAGATACCTCACAGCTTTCCAGAATGCAAAGAGTGGAGAATTTGAGAGAGGTAGAGGACATCTGGAGCAAAAGCTGCCCTTTCCGAAGTTCCCCTCCCTAGGAAGGACGATCATTAAACAATTTTATCTGATATTCAAAAAATAGATCTGTTCTGTGGTGATCAATAAAATACATTAACGTGGCCATAACGAAAATTGAACGCTACACCTGTCATCTTTGAAACAAACCGCCATTCAGCTACTGATGTAAAACAAATTAATAGGAAGTGACTTGGATGTAGTGCTTCAGTGGATAAAATAACCCCTCTTTCCACAGTTTGAAACACTTATTTGTTGCCGTGTGTTTCATAAAATTCTAGTGAGAACAAAAAAAACATTTTGCACTAATGCTTCAAAGGGGAACAAAGCAGGCTGCCCAGTGAGTTTAAGCTTTCCTCTGCAGGTTTGCCCTCAGCCTCTCTTGCTTCTGAATGAAGGCTTCTTCAAAGCTGCCGCGTTTTCCTCTGTGTCAGGAGCATTAATAAATAAATATCTCTTAAACATAAATGAAACTGAAGACCCCAGCTGGGCATTAGAATAGATAACGTCACGGGGTATAAAAGTATAAGGGACTGGTGGTGTATATTTGCTTTTTGTGCTGTACTGAAACACAGTGCAGCTTGAATGGGTGTGGGTGGGTGTGACCTGCCCAGAGTCAGACTATTTATATATTGCTTCCCTTTAAAAGAAAAGAGAAAGTTGTTCTTTCTTCTGGTCCCATGTTGCCTCCTTCAAATATGATTTAACCCTTTTTTGAGGCCTCAATGATGCTCAGTTTTGGGAAGCTTCACGCCAGTGACTGTCACCAGGACTTTGCCTTTTGCAAATCTGGAGGGAAGGAACTGATATATAGTAGTATATTGATGGCAGTTCAGAAACATGGTTGTGCCTTAAGATCTGCCTGTGCCTTAAGATCTGGAGGGGAGACCCTCCTGGTTGTCCCACCACCCTCAGCAGCAAGAGCGGCGGGCACCCAGGAGAGGGCCTTCTCAGTGATGGCCCCTAGGGCATGGAGTAGTCTCCCCCTTGAGGTGTGTCTGTCACCTCCATTGTACACGTTTAGGAAGGCCTGGCCTTTGGTTAAATGGGGATACACCTTCCCTTCCCACTTGCGGAAGCTACTGTTTTAATACATACTGTTATTCTTTTAATGACGTGTGAATTTAGATATTGTTACCCGCTTGGAGACCTTCAGGTATAGGGTGGGATAAGTAAGTTAAGAGTAAGTAAGAAAGTAAGAAAGAAAGAGGGAAAGAAAGAAACTGATGTTTCTGTAGCTTCTTTGGCTGCCCATTTCAACATGTGTTTCCAGGAAGGCACCATTTGCTTATTTGTGTCTGTGGTGTAGGCCGTAGCCTTTTCTTTCCTATTGGATGTAATTTTTTTCTCATCATTGTCCTGGGAACCTGGAGCACAATCATGTGCTGAGCAGCGTTTGGGCATTATATCCCTGGAGGGAACTCTTTTTTTTTAATGTGTGGTAGAATTCAGCCATTGTCCTCTGGTGCGCATGCATCTGTGGTGGAGAACTAGATCATAGAAACCCTTGAGCGCCTTTTCATTCAGAGGGGAGGAAAGTATTTTGTGTTCTGTTCCCTTGGCTTGAGTTTACATATGTGGGTGGATTTGTAAAAATGTTCTGTTTATTGGGTGCTTCTGGCAGATGGATAGATGCAATTTTTGTTTTACATTCCTTCGCTCTTGTACATTCTTTCTTTTTAGAGTTTGTGCTTTGCAAATATAATGAAAATCCAGAGAACAATTATACCCCAGTCTAAGATACTTTTACTTCTTAAAAAAAAAAAAACACCCTTCTAAAGTGGCTGTATTTTCTTATACTGTTAGAAAACCACATACCCTGTTTCCCCAAAAATAAGACCTACCCTGAAAATAAGCCCTAGCATGATTTTTCAGGATGCTCGAAATATGTGTTATATAAAACATCCCCTGAAAATAAGACCTAGTGCATCTTTAGGAGCAAAAATTAATATAAGACCCTGTCTTATTTTGGGGGAAACATGGTATGTGTATACGCATTTATGTATTTATTTACATTTGTATCCTATCCTTCACCCTGAGATCCTAGAGCAGTGATGGCGAACCTTTTGAGCTCAAAATTCACACACACACACACAAAACCCTAGCTTAACTTGGGTGCCATGTTACATCCAGAAATATTCATAAATTTTGTGATATTTGTAGCTCTAGTAAAAAAAAAGTTATATTTTTGATATATTTATTGAAACCAAAAACAATTATTTACATTAGTGACATTTTTGTTGCTGAACTTCATTTGCTAAATCTTCAGTTGAAGACCTGCAGTCTACAAGATACTGAACAGCAACAATGTGCCCAGGTGCAGGGGTGACACTTCGTTGCCCAAAAGGGACTGGTGCGTCACCTGTGACACATGTGTCATGGATTCACCATCACTGTCTTAGAGTGATTTACATAATAAACTACAACTATTACACATATGAACATTTTTGCTCGAGGTGAGCTCTAGCCATGGCTGGGAGCTGATGGAGGGTTGGCTACTGTTGTGTCTCAGGCAGGTGAGGGCAGCGGGGTAAACATGCACGCACATGGCAGTCCGTGGGGTGCTCGAGAGAAGGCAACGTCAGGTCATTCCAAGGTCAGGGGTTCCAGAGGTTCGGCAGAGAGTTGTAGCAAGATGCAAGAGTCAGTTTCATGGGTAAGAACATGGGTGGGGGTTGCACAAATGTTTTGTCTGCAACACCGGACCACTGAGTGCTGCTGAGTTACGTAGTTGAGCCAGCTCCACGCCCTTTTCGACGCAGCTGAGCGAGACGCTGGGATTTGCATAGCACCTGCTTCTCTTGCAAAAGCAGATGGCGGAGGGGTGCACCTGAGGATGGTTGTCCGAACTCTCATCCCCAGAAGTGTCTGAGTGCATCCCTCAAACTGGCTCCTGGCTCTCAAGGTCTGCATTGCTATGCTCCGGTTGCTGCCCAGGCTGCTGGGCAATTGGAAACACTCCTTCGTCCTCAGGGGAGGGAGCTGGTCTTGCAGGACAGGGCATGACAGCTACCCAGGTTGTTCTTTCTCCTCTGATCCCCTCAGGTAAAGTGGCTGTTTGATGGTGGTCGAGGGAGGGACCACCACTGAGGGAGGGACCACCACTGGGAGCTGACGGAGGGTTGTCTCAGTATTTGGAATACTAGATATTGGGGAACCGTGCAGAAAAGGGCAACCAGAATGATCAGGGGATTGGAACCTCTCCCTTATTAGTAAGGCTGTGATGGCTGGGCCTTTTAAGCCACGAAAGGCAACGTTTTAAAAATGACCTGATTGAAGAATATAAAATCATGCATGATATGGAAAAGGTGGTTAGAGAAAAAAATCATCTATTTCACAAACTGCAACCAGGCCAACCACCCAAGGCTTAAATATGAAACAAATTTCTTTGCATTTCTGGCCACAGCCAGAAATGCAAAGGGAATAGGGAAGCTTAAGCTACAGGGGTGCAATCTCAAAAGGCTAAGAAGAAATTAATGATTTACTTGAGAATAGTATGAGCTGACGTGAAATTCTTATCTTAAGCTATTCCTGGCAGATGTGATTCTGGTCCTGCCCAACACTGAAAATAAATAAAAGTTTGCTGTAGTAGTGACGTGCACAAATGTAACTTTGGGGATTTGATTAGATTCAAATCGAATACCTGAAAATTCAGTTTGATTCAAATCTTTAAAATTAGAATTTACCTAAATTCGATTTGAATGAAGCAAATTTGAATCCATTATTTGAACTTTTGATTTGAATTTGTGCTTACGAATGTTGACAACATTCGTATGTGCCTGTATGCATTCTTACTCATCTGCATGCATCCTGTATCTATCCCGTGTCCAACCCGTTTTTGTCCCGTATGGATCCTTACAAAAGCATACGGATGCGGGAGATGCATACTTGAAAGTACGCATTGTGTATGAACCTGTACACATACAAATGTCCAAATAATTCAAATGAATAGATTCAAAAATCCAAAATTCATTTGAATGTTAAAATGCGAATTTATGGACATTTGATACAAATTCGAATATCCAAATTTGAACGAATTCAGTCGAATTTAGAATGTTTTTGAATATCCGTGTACTTTGCTAGTGTGTAGCAGTTTTCTTGATGGATACGGAAGAGACTTGTATTAAGCAGAAGTTGTACCATGACCTTGGAGAAGTCCCTTCTAAGGCTGTTATTCTGTGATGCTAAGACCTCCTTCTGTGGAGATCCAACTCTCAGTTTTCGAAGCAGTTCTGGTTCTAGCGAGTTATGATGGCTCATTAATTTGTGTTCCTTGTACCTATCTACACACTATCCTGGGATCTAGGTAAAGGGCAATTTAAAAATGAATTGATAAAAAAAACTGAAGAGGTAATTAATTACCTCTCCCCCACTCTTTCTGGCTGCACAAAGTATATAAGTAGCCATCAAAACTAGGGATGGGCAAAAAATGTTCATCGTCTTAGCAATTCATACAAATTGCAAAGGTTTGGAACTTTGCATTCAAATCAAATAATTGCTGCATACTGGCCTTCGTCTTGATTTTGCTCTTGTGTATTTTGATTTTATTCTTGTATGGTTTTATCTTTGTATACTTGATACTTGATATGGTCAAGTGACTAATCAATAAAGTTTGTTCCTTCATTCATTGAAAGCTTCGGAGTGGATTCGGAAGTGCGACTGGTGGCAGCAAGGATTCGAAGGGAATTTGAGGTCTAGGACATTTGAATTGGTTCCATTCGCACAAATGCAAATTTCTGCCAAAATTTCACAGGGTCACTGTAGCCAAAAGGCGTTACTTTCTCCACTACCTTTTTATTTTTTCTTTTTGCTGGTGGAAATTAAGAAACAACTAGAGACATACCACAGTTGGCATACCACAAAAATGAGTGAAAATACCCCTTGTGAGCCAGTTTGGTCTAGTGCAGTGATGGCTAACCTTTTGAGCTTGGTGTGTCAAAATTCACAAGAAAACCTAGCTTAACTCGGGTGCTGTGTCACTTCCAGAAATATCCATAATTTTGTGATATTTGTAGGTCTAGTAAGAAAGTTATATTTTTGATATATGTATTTTATTAAAAGCAAAAATGAATAATTCTTTACATTTGCTAAATCTTCAATTGAAAGTTGGTATTTCATACACTTCAAGAACAAGCAAGCACTACATGCCCAGGTGCCAGGGTGACCAGGTGTGTCACCTAAAAGGGCTTGGCGTGTCACCTGTGACACGCGTGTCATAGGTTGGCCATCACCGGTCTAGTGGTTAGGGAGCCGGACTCATCTGGGAATATGGGTTTGATTCCGCCCTCCCACATGAAGCCAGCTGGGTGACCTTGGGCTAATCACAGCTCCCTTCTGAGCTCTCACAGCCCCACCTACCTCACAGGGTAACTGTTGTGGGTAGAAGAATAGAAAAGCTTTGTCAGCTGCTTAAATGGGTGAGAAAATCAGGGTAGAAAAGCCAACTCTTCTTCTTCTTCTTTAAAGTATTTTCCTTTCTCCCTCCCTCCATTCCTTATTATTATTAAGGATATTCTCCTCCTCCTCCTCCTCCTCCTCCTCCTCCTCCTCCTCCTCCTCTGTAATACAGGGTAGCTGTTTTTCTGCCCTTGGGTTTTAGGTTTATGGTTTCTGCAATACAGCTCCTTTCTGTGGCATTGCCCTTTTGGGGCCCTTTGCTATTAGGATTTTAATTGGTTGTAAAATTAGTTGGTTCTTCGCCATTCCCTCCATCATGTTAATAACCATCTCATGCATAGGAACTACTTATTTTGGGTTTGGGGTTTTTGTTTTTGTTTGTGTCTTGCGGCTGCTCTGCTAAAATGGAATTTCCCCCACATAATGTAGTACCACCCTCAAAAAACACCATACTGAGCAAGTCATGGCTCATACTGGAAAGGCAGCAGTTCGGAAAGCAAGAGATTGCATCGGTTTCCATAACACATTTTGTTTAATTGATAGTTTCCCAGGACAAAACTGTGCTGTTATACTATAGCGGCTTAGTAATTACAGTATTTAGCTCTATGTTGCATTGGATTTACAAGTACAGTGGTACCTTGACATACAAGTGCCCTGACATACAAGTGTTTTGAGATACAAGCCGCTGAGCAAGTGATATTTTGCTTTGAGATGAGAGCAAGATTTGAGATACGAGTATGTAAATACAGCACAGTACATAACAAAAACAACTGAGGTGGTGTTTTGGGAGCTGGAATGGATTAATGGGAAAATTGCTTTGAGATACGAGCGATTTGACATAAGAGCAAGGTTACGGAACGAATTAAACTCGTATGTCAAGGTACCACTGTATCTAAAATCCTCCTCTCGCAGAAATGGACTGCTTTGTTAAGGTTATATAATCTTAATTTTTATTAAGAGAGAAAGTGTTGCCTTTCAGCTGTGGCAGTACTTCCTGTACAGTAATGTGAAATTTTGGTTACAGGTATTGATAAAATGCACCTTCTCTTGTTCAATAGAGTTATAAAAGTAATAGCAGCCAATAGAAAAATAGCATTTAGGGGAACCAGTGATTGCTTCTAGTTCTGTTAATGCAATTTCTTTATTATTACTCCATCCCCCTCACTGGCAGGACGTCACTCAGAGGAAGCTAAACATCAAATGTCGGATAATAAAAAGCCTGCTGAAGAGTTTCTGAAATGTCCAGTGGGATTTATTTTGAGTCAGAATTCATAATGAACCAGCAGGAGTAATTAGAGTCCTGAGAAAGTACTCTGTTCTGCTGTAACCAGTTTTGTTGGCTTGTTAACAAGTATTGAGCCTATATTTGACTGTAATGTAGAAGTTGATTCATTCAGATCAAGGTCCTTGCGGCACTGCCCATGCGTGGTTCAGGTAGAGCTGATGGTAAATAAGATTTTTTGTGTAAACCATGAGATTTTTTTAAAAAGTCTTTTAATGTATACTTTGTTTTAATCTGTTTTAAGGTTATTACCCGCCCAGAGACATTCGGGTATGGGGCGGGATAGAAATGTAAATAATAAATTAATAAACAAACCATGGACTAATAGCTAGTTGCACTCAGTTGCAGAGTAGGAGACCAGATCAAACTACCATACTTTAATACCCCAGCTTTCTTTCTAAACTGGAATTCAGGCTTGTGTTATTTGATGAGAAAATATAAGCTTAAAGTAATGAAAATCATTTTCCTGTAGATGTCTGTTCCCCAACTAAGTCACTGATCCTTTCTGCACTAGGCCTTATTCTAGATTATATTCTGGAATAGGGATCTATCATCTGCATCCTAGTGCACACTATTGCTGGACCTGGGTGGGGCCTGCCATAGTCTGCACTGTGATGTGGATGGCAGGTCCCTATTCTGGGAAATAATCTGGAATAAGGCCCAGTGCAGAAAGGACTGTATATTCTGGGAAGTCAGTGAGTCAGTTGGTCTTGTGGTTAGAATTTCAGACTCTTAGCTGGTAGTCTCCTGGTTTGATTCTGTACTCCTACAGGAAGCCAGCTGGGGGACCTTGGGCTAGTCCCAGGTCTCTCCTGAGCCCCACAGGGTGTTCTGTGTGAGAAGGCTTGCTGGCCGCTTTGACTCCCCTTTAATGGGTTGAAATGCAGGGTAGAAAAGCCAACTCTTCTACGGATGTACATGGAAGTACTTTGGTTTGAGCATTTAAGATGGTTAGAGGTCAAGATTGCATCTGTCCTCACATTCCTGGCTGTTTTCACCTCACCACCCTGCACATGAACCCCGTGTCCACCCTCCATTGCCTTAGAGAGCGGGCGTACGAGGAGACACATGCTGTCCAGGGGTGGCAGGGGTGGTGGAGAAACAGAGCGGGCGGGTGGGAGGATGATTCTTGGAAGAGAAGCCAACGGACTGGAGGCAGGAAGGGGGGGGGGGGCAGATAACTAGCCTTCAGCAGCGGACCACGAGAAGAGCCCACGACGGAGTGGGGGGAGGCAAGGAGGACGAGAGCCTTGTTGGAGTGACAGAGTGGCGGAGGAGGAACGTGGTAGAGGGGTGCGGAAAGAGAAGCAGTGTGGTGCAAACCCCTCTGCCACACCCTTCTGCTCCTCCACCAAGGTGGGTCCCTCTAATCTCTTCTTCTCCCTTGCCCCAAAAGGACTTCCCCCCTACCCACATGGCACTTAGTTAAATTTTTGGAACTCCCTACCACAGGCTGTTCACTGTTGGGATGGATGTTTTCAAAAAGGCCTTGGTACTGTCTACTTAGTTTTTGAATCATGACTGTAATAAAGCATCCCCCCCCCCCCCTGGTTATTTACCTCCTTTCTGAACTTGGTTTGTCTAAGATAACTGTGATTAGAGTTTTATCACCCATTACCTATATTTGCACCTAAGAAATAGTTCAGCTTGTGAGAATGTATGCCCTCAGCCATTGACATCAGTGCTCTTGAAGGGAGAAGATGTGCTAAATTTTCGATAGATTGCAGGTTATCCGGAAGATCCCTTTGTTCTTCTTTTGTAGCTTAACTCCATTTTTTTCCATGGAGATTATTCATTGTCTGCGAACATTTCCAGCCTCTGGAATCTTTTGTGCTGGAACAAAGAGGAGAAAAAGACATGATGGGAGCTGCCTTTTAAAAGGTGCAGGGTACAGCAAAACAGTGGGCTAATTATAGTTAAATCGGTTGATTTCTTTGAGAAGCTGCACTGTACTTAAAAAGCTCACACGTCTTTCCCACCAGCCATAATAAGTGAGGAATAGAGGAAGGGGTGAATCTTTGGGGCTTAGCAGTATGTGCTGCCCCTTCTTGCCAAGTTGGCTCTTGGCATGAAACCAGCTGGAGCTGACAGAAATAACAAGTGAGATTTTTTTTAAAAAAAATCAGTTTTCCCTAACTAATGATGAGCTGTGGTTTCCTCTGGGGAGCAGAAGCAGGGATGGGTGAAACTGCTTACAACTGGTAGGAAGGGCAGAGCAGCAAATGGAAGGTACCAATCATTGCTCTGTCCCTCTGCCATGGCCTAGTGAGCCTGGGATGGCCACAGACATCAAAGCACATTGGATCTGGGCTTTCTGCTAGCACTTTATGCATTCCTAAAGCAAAGGTTTTTTATTTTATTTTTCCTTCTCTCATAAGAACCTAAGAGGAGCCCTGCTGGATCAGGCCACAGCCCATCTAATCCAGCATCCTGCTTCACACAGTGGCCCACCAGTTGCTCATGTGCATCTCAAGCAGAGACAAGGGCGAACGTTCCCTGCTCTCGAATCCCAGCAAATGGCCTTAGAAGCATCCTGAATAAATAAAGCCAGACCTCTGTATCCACGGGGGATGCATTCAGGTCCTACCACAGGTATTTCAACTGCAGGGAAATTGCTCTCAATGCCCCATAATTCCTGTGAAATCCTGTGAGATTTCACAAGAATTATGGGAAATCTCACGTGATTTTGTGCGATTTCCTGACATGAGTATATGTAAATTCAGGATATTTTCACCCAATTGGTATTATTTTAGATTTCAAAAATCTAAACAATTCTTATTATAACATAATAGCTTAAGTGGAAACTTGCCGGATCAGGTCACAATCCGTCTAGTCTAGCATCCTATCTTAAACAGTGGCCCACCAATTGCTTCTGGGCATTGTCAAGTAGAAAAGGAAGGTAAAACCTTCCCACGCTCTCGGTTCCCTGCTGATGGTCTTTAACGGCTCTTGTTTTTATCTCGAACCTGGTACCTAGGCATCAGTTATAGTAGCCATTGATATACCTGTCCTCCAAGAATTTGGCCACTTTTTTAAAAAGCTCTCCAGGCTGGTTGCTGCCACCACTAGGGGTGTGCACGGATGCAATTTTGGGAATTCAAATCAAAGTGAATATCTAAAAATTTGATTCGATTTGAATCTTTAAAATTTGAATTTAACCAAATTTGATTCGAATTAAGCAAATTCAAATCTATTTGTTTGAATTTTTCATTTGAATTTGAACTGACGAATGTTGACAACATTCATATGCGCCCATATGCATTGTTATGCACCAGTACACATCCCTACATATCCGTATGCATCCCATAGTTATTCCATATGCAACCTGCTTTCGTTCTGTACGGATCCTTACAAATGCATATGGATGCGGGAAAGATGCATATTTGCAAGTATGCATCGTGTACGACACCGTACGCATATGAATGTCCGGATAATTCAAACGAATAGATCTAAAATGTGAAATTCATTTGAATTTTAAAATTTGAATTCATGGACATTTGTTTTGAATTTGAATGATGAAATTTGGACGAATTAGAATTTTGAATACCTTTGAATATTTGTGCGCACCCCTAGCAACCACTTCTTCTGGAAGTAAATTCCATGGACCTATGACTCTCTGGGTGAAAAAATACTTCTTCCTTCCAACTCCCCTGCCCATCAAGCTCCACAGAGTGCTTCCTGGTTGTAGTGCTGTGTGAGAAAAAAAATTATCCATCTTTTCTACATCATGCATGATTTTGTATATTTCAATCAGGTCACCTCTTAAACCAGTGGCGGTGAACCTTTTGAGCTCGGTGTGTCAAAATTTGCAAGAAAACCTAGCTTAACTCGGGTGCTGTGTCACATCTAGAAATATCCATAATTTTGTGATAGTTGTAGCTCTAGTAAAAAAGTTATTTTTGATATATGTATTTTATTAAAAGCAAAAACAAACAATTCTTTACATTAGTGACTTTTGTTGCTGAATTTTGTTTGCTAAATCGTCAATTGAAAGTTGGTATTTTGTACACTTCAAGAACAAGGAAGCACTACACGCCCAGGTGCCAGGGTGACCATGTGTGTCACCCAAAAGGGCTTGGCGTGTCACCTGTGACACGCATGTCATAGGTTGGCCATCACTGTCTTAAACGCTACTTTTCAATGCTGAAGAGGCCTAGACGTTGCAGTCTGATGTCACATGGAAAGTGCTCCAGCCCCTTGATCATTCTGGTTGTCCTTTTCTGCATTTTTTTTATGAGTTCAACGATACATTTTTTGAGGTGTGATGGCACAATGGAGCTAGACGACTTGTGTTCTATTCCTTTCCTGATTACCGCTATTAATGAATTTGTCTTCTTCTCTGCAGCTGCACACTGGGCTGATATTTTTGTTGAGCTGATCCCTTTTCACTCAATTTGTATCACAACCCCAAGATCCCTTTCCTGGTCTGTCACAGTTTATAGATATAATTGGGGTTCTTAAAGCTATCTAGGGTGGTTGCTGTTACCGCCTCAACATTTTGATGGATGGTGAAGATGCGTCTCTTCACCCTGTTTTTGATATTGTAAGTCATCCTGAAAGTTACAGTATAGCATGGGATAGAAATATAAATAAACAAATCAATATAGGCATATTCCATCTTTATGTTCTTTTGATAGTTCATAGAATCATAGAATGGTAGAGTTGGAGGGGACCTCCTGGGTCATCGAGTCCAACCCCCTGCTCAAGGCAGGATCTCCTAAACCATCTCAGACAGATGGCTGTCCAGTCTCTGCTTGAAGTTCATCCTCAACAAGTTACATCTAGACTACTAAAGGTTTCTTATTTATTATCTCTGTAAGGCCAACTTTTAAAACAACAGTTATACTTCCTGACCTTCCCTTTAGAAGAGAAAAGTGCTTACATAATACTTAGAATTAGATCCTTCTATGTTAAATAGCATATCGGGCAACAGGATTATTCCAGTGATTCCAGTCAACAGTTCAGTTTTCAGCTTTGTCCCAGTTTACATCCATCTGTTCAAGATCTTTTACAAATGTTCGATGTCAGGTGTTACGTGGCCTTCCTCTTTCCTGTGGCGATCTGGTGGTACCCGCGTCAGTGCTGTTTTGGGGATTTTCTGTACAACATGGCCTGAGAATCGGAGGTGTCTTTTGGCGACAATTTTATGCAAGCTACGCAGACCGCTTTTTCTCAGGACTTATTCATTTGTGACGTGGTGGTGATAGCTTATTTTAAAGATCTATCTCAGGCGCTGTTGATGAGAAATGTTCAGCTTATGTGCTGACTTTGCTGACATTTTCCAGGTTTTGCATGCTTATGTAGCCATTGGTAAACATGGATTGTGCCGGTGCTCATTGTTATGGGGAGTGAATGTTTTTATGTGTTCATATCTTTGTTTTTGTTGTTTAAACCACTCTGGGACCACATGGTTCAGAGTGGTATGGAAAAATCAGTCAGTCAGTCAGAGTCAAGGCCCATTTATAACTGAATTTTGGGATAAAATACAACAAAATACACAGATCATCACTGAAGAAAACATTACATTAACACCAGCTTTAGTCTTTTTATTTTTAGGTGAAAACTCAGATTGTACACATAGAACACTTATTAAAACTTTGTTAACTGATGCTAAGATGGTTGTAGCACAACACTGGAAAGAATCTCAGAAGTTCACCACTGAATTATAGCTTCTGAAGACCTGGATTAATATTCTAAATGATATTATAATAGCCCAACTAACCATAATGTCAGTGAAAATGTCAGTGGCCTATTTTTAAATTCGATTAGCACACACACCCATCTTAGCTGTACTTCCGCATTTATGCAAGGTTTTCTTAAGCAAAGGCTTACTGTTTCTTCTCCATACCTTATTCATCTATTTGATATATAACAACCATGTGAAGTTCATGGTTTTCCTTGTTCCCTTCTTTTGTAGTTAAATTTGAGTGTAGTACTTTTATATCTCTTTTTATTTACGAAATAATTTGTTTATATTCAGCTCTAAAATTCATCTTACTGTTTGATGTGTTGTAAGGATTAATGATTGTTTCTTGTTGTATGTTTGTAAAACTGTAAAATTATAAATATTGATAATGAAAAAATCAATCAGTCAGATGATGATGATGATGATTTGTTGAAGGACAGTGTTTATCTTTAATAAGAAACTGAAGTGAGGGAGCATAATCATGCGTTCAGTTCTCACTTTGGGACAGCAGTTTTTCATTTCACTGAATAGTCAGGAAGAAGATTGCACATTTCTGTGGGATCTGATGCACACATCAGTTTCAGTATGGAAGACTACAGTGAAGTGAAACCTCAGTGCCTCTTTGCAGCAGGTAACTCAACAGGATTCCACAGACTATATTAGATGCAGAGCTTTGCCCAGCGATTGCCTGTGAACTCTCCAGGTAATCTTCTCTCCGATATTCTCAAGTGCTTGTTTAATAGAGTTGTGTTCTCTGAGTCTAGGAAGCTTCAGTCCGTCATCCACAGTGAATAACGTTGAGGACTGGGGAAATCACGCAGCAGCCTTCGTGCGAAACTAGGGTTTTAAGGAGTGACAATACTGACAGCGGAGATCAAGCATTTTCTGTTTCCTGACTGGAGTCCGGGCAGAGAAACATCCCAATTAAGGTGAAAGCTAGTAAGCTAAGAAAAGCCAACAGACTTTAAACAAAATCAGCTCTTCAGGGCCCATGAAAAATAGTTCACAAGTTGTAGCTGAGCAACTAAGATTAGTATAACCTGTCTAAGAATAATATAATATTGTAATACACCCTGAGACCTTCGGGTATAGGGCGGGATAGAAATACAAATAAATAAACAAACAAATAAACAATCAGCAGAATTACAGGCATTCTGTACTAGAGATACAATTATCAGTTGTATGGTTTTGTGGGTAGAATGCTGGAGGTTTCCTGGCTTGATTCGTGTTCCTCCATGGAGCAAGTTGTGTGGCCTTGGGCTAGTCACAGCTCTTTTTCAGAGCTCTTATGGCCCTGCTTACTTCACAGGGTGTCTGTTGTGGGGAGAAGAACCGAAGGTTTGTCAGTTGCTTTGAGTCCCCTCAAGGGTGAGAAAAGCAGGGTATACAAATCAGCCCTTCTTCTACCTGCTTCCCAAGAGTGAAATAAGAAAGCAAATAAGGGTTGACCTTGAACCTCAGAGAACATGGTCCAAACCATTACTCAGCTACAACTTTCAGTGATTTTGGGCCAGCTGTTATCATTCAGTACAGCCGATGGCTGTATATCATACCTGCTGGTTTTACAATGCTAGCGGCGATTGTGTAGCCTGATTTGCATGGCACCAGACCGCAAAATGCACAGAAACGTTGAATTGTATGGACCATGTTTGAGTATAAAACTACTATATTAGGGACAACTTCACAGCATCTCATTTGCTATACAAGACCATAAGTGATAAGATGTTTATAGAATTGTGCACAGGACTATATTTTTATCCCACCTGAAATAAAAAAAATTACAGCAACCAGTTTAACCAAAGTCAGGGTAAAGGCCTCCTTAACCGTTACACAGTTCATTTGTGGAAGGCAGTGCCATAAGACACAGCTGGTTGCTAGACTGGGTAACTTTTAATGCTTATACATGGAGGATCTTACTGTCCACACAGTCAAAAGAACTGGAGACTGTAACAGCTAGGCTGCTAACAGGTACTGCTGGCTGGACGCACATCATGCCAGTCCTAAAAAAAACCCTGCACTGGCTACATATTTGGTTCTGAGTCCAATTCAAGGTATTAACGTTAATTTATAAGACCCTAAAAGGCTTAGGATCCAAAGGAATGCGTGTTCCCATATAGACCTGTCCTTGCCCTAAGATCTGTTCTGGAGATCCTCTTAGTGGTGGCCCGCTTCAACATTTAAGGGAGTAGGAAAGCGTGGGAGGGCCTTCTTGGTGGTAGCTCCCAGGCTATGGTACATTAGTTACCCTCACTGAATGTATTCAAACAGCAGGTGAAGACACATCTTTTGGACTTGGCCTTTGGCAGGTTATTATTTTATTTTATGTGTTTTATAATAATTTTATTGTGACCTTCCCTGAGATCTACAGGTATGAGCTGGGATAAAAATATAATAAATAAATATTCCAGAAGGTTTCATCGTTTCCCTCTAAGTTTCAGTCTATCTCCTACAGTTGTCCTCTAGTATTTTGTATCCTCTTGAGGATTGATGGGGTTGGAGGTGGGGGAGGGGAGGTCTTTAAATACTTTTCTACATGCATCATAGTTGTTTAGTTTTGTGAAGTTCGTGCTTCCCCAAAATTCCTGTATTAGGTAGAAGAAGAAGAGTTGGCTGCTTTTCTCACCCATTTCGGGACTCAAAGTGGCTGACAAAGCTTCTGTTCTTCTCCCCACAACAGAACACCCTGTGAGGTAGTTGGGGCTGTGAGGGCTCAGAAGAGAGCTTTGACGAGCCCACGGTGACCCAGCTGGCTTCATGGAGAAGTAAGGAATCAACTCCGGTATTCCCAGATAAGAATCCGGCTCCCTATCCACTAGACCAAGCTGGCTTAATGGAACGTCCAGGTTTAGAGATAGTTAAATCCATGCATAGTTTGCTGAGCAGAATGCCTATTGCCTTTGTGTGTTTCTTGCAAGCCTTTGAAAATGTCTGGTGGCTGATAACTGTCAAAATGAAGAACTGGATTAATGGATTTTAGCTGTGATCCAAGAAAAACTGCAAATAATGAATGTTTTGTGAGTTCTTGTTCAAATTGTTAGACAGTGTTTTCTGTGCATGGCATTTCTTCTTTATGTTGTGCTAGATTGTTTTTTTTTATTTTAGTTAGAAGTATATATGTGTTCACCCCATGCTGTTAGCCCAGTCGGATGCCTGTATGGCTAACAATCTATAAAACAACAATAAAACCGTATTATTTTGTTTGCAAATCTTGAAAGAAGAAAGTGGCATTCATTATAGATCGAGTGCTAAATTAAGGTTTTTCTGCCTTCCCTGAACATAAGAAAAATGAAAGCTTTACCAAGCATTACAAAATTGGTCCAAAATAAGTGTTAGGAATTATCATACATCCTGTAGTGCATAGCATAATAAACTGTAGTTAGAATTTATACAGAGAGTATATGTAATATATGCATGCTGGGAAACTTTGGTTTCTTGGAACCTCTAAACCTAATTGTATGGAGCAAAATATATGTGTGCGATTATGTAACTATCTCTGTGCAGTCATTTAGTAATGTTTGAAGAGGCTTTAAAAGTAACAGCTGCATTATGTCCTGTAACAGTTAGGGAGCTGGACTCTTATCTGAGAATATGGGTTTGATTCCGCCCTCCCACATGAAGCCAGCTGGGTGACCTTGGGCTAGTCACAGCTATCTTCTGAGCTCTCACAGCCACACCTACCTCACAGGGTGTTCTGTTGTGAGGAAAAGAATAGAAAAGCTTTGTCAGCTGCTTTGAGTCCCCTTAAATGGGTGAGAAAAATGGGGTAGAAAAGCCAACTCTTCTTCTTCTTCTTCTTCTTCTTCTTCTTCTTCTTCTTCTTCTTCTTCTTCTTCTTCTTCTTCTTCTGTGTGCGTTAAGAGGGCAGTACAGATTATTTTTGTTCAAGAAGCTCAGGGGTTAAAATAATGGTAGACCTGTCCCTTTGCAAGGAAATTAAAAAATGTAGTATCTGATTAACCCATGTGTTCCATTTTAATTATGGCCAGGCATAGTTTTGTCAGAATGTTTGGTTATAAATTTGTAAGGATTTTAATTCTTTTAAAACGACACTAGATTTGGCAGACAGCAATTGGAGATTGGGGTTCACGCCACTGGGCTTTGCTCATTTCTGAAAGGAGCCACCAACATTGTCCAGCTGCCTGAAGCCCAGGCAGACAAGAGGCACGCTCTGACTCCGGATGGTTCAGCATAGTGCCCCACCCTGGGATACCCAACCTATCCCAGGTTGTGATTGGTTGCTGCTAGCGTGGGACAGGGGTGTCTGCGTTGGGACAGTCTGTCTGGCTTCAGTTCCTTCCATCTTGCTCAGAAGGCTGCATCAGCTGTGGAGCTGGGGCAGGAGATTACCAAGGTCAGGAAGGAAAGTTCCTGACCTCTGAGGTTCCGGGGGTGGGTGGGGGGTGGGGGCATTTTGGCAGCGCATCCTCTTGCACCAAAATGGGTCCCATGTTCCTGGAAGACAAGGCTATGACCCTTCCTCGCATAGCCTGATGTTCTGGGACAGGTAGGAAGCATGCCAGTAGAGTTGCGTTCTGCTGATAAAGTGGAATAGGGTGACATTCTGGACATCCTGTCTCACGGTCTGCTCTGTCCCATGTGGATGGAAGGAGGGGAGGGGACTGCGCGGTTACATGGAAGGATGTAGAAGTCAGGTTCCTTACGCCCCTTCCTGGACTGCGCAACTGGCGAGTGCAGAAACTGCCAAAGTTTGGCAACTTTAATCAAAATGGTGCATTGAGGAGAGGGGCACTTGACCAAATTTTGTGCTTTTGGCGCCAGTGTACATTCTGATTTTGAAGTGCACAAGTCATCTTTCAGATTATGCACAGGACGTGTATGTGTGAATCTGTAGGCAGCAGTACCTTGGTTCTGATAAAAAGGAAGTCCTTCCTGGGGTTGTCTTCGTGCGTTTAGGTAGAGATGTGAAACATGCATTTAGCTAGAGGTACAAAACATGGTGAACTTGGGAGCATTACTGGTTTTCAATATCCCCTTGAAATCTGAGGGATCTGGCTGTTTCCTCTTAAGATGCACATCAGCATCATCTTCCTTGTTGTGTAGCCACAATCTGCTTCAGTTTGGCTTTGTGTTCTTGCTGCAGCTTCCAGCTTCCTATAGTTGAAGCATCCATCCATCCATCCATCCATCCATCCATCCATCCATCCATCCATCCATCCATCCATCCATCCATCCATCCATCCATCCATCCATCCATCCATCCATCCATCCATCCATCCATCCATCCATCCATCCATCCATCCATCCATCCATCGCATTTCTTTCCCGCCCCATACCCGAAGATCTCTGGGCGGGTAGCAAGAGTTAAAACAACAACTTAAAAACAGAATATACATTAAAAGCACTGGGCCTGTGCAGTGCCTTCCACAACTTCATCCTCAGCTGTGTCATATCCTCCTATGAGTCATCCGAAAGGCTTCAAACAAAGCAAGAATGTGCAGCCACCTCCTAGAAGACACCATCTAATCTGTGTAATCTGGCAGCCCAATTCTCACTGAATGCGATCACAGGAAGGAAGTGATGAGACAGGCATGACAAGCTTGCAGGCATTTCTTCTTCTGTGGTCAGATTGTCTCATTTGTGGTTTTGTCTTATTTATGGCTAGGGGCTTTGCATGCATAAGATGTGTTCTGGATTTTGGAGAACCTTCCAAGCAAATATGCATGGCCTAAAATGTTGAGCCTGAAGCTGTTAACGTTCACTGTTATTTGGAACAGTGGATATAGATTCACTTGCAGAAGAAGAATGGTTCCAGAAAGCTTTTTAAAAAGGAAACATTCTTCTTTTGAATGCAGACTCTGTTAATCCTCTTGCCAGAAAACTCCAATATCAGATTTCTGAAAAAAGAAATTACTTTTCCAGTTCCTAGTGATAGTTGGCTGCTTTCTATCTCACCTTTCTGAATTTCTAGCAGAAAAGGGACTCAGCTAGATCATTGGGAAAACACTGACAAAAAATCCATACTGGGTTTTTGGGAAATTTTGAATCAAAAAAGTCATTTCAGGAAAGGGAATTAGAAATTCTTGGGAAAATTGATGTGAGTGCATGATTTCTTATGAAACTTATTTTTTCCAGCTTCAAATGCATAAATACATACTCTGCAATCTCTCTCTCTCTCTTTGTATTTTTATCCTACCCTATACCCGAAGGTCTGAGGGCGGGTTCCAATATTATATTAATCTTAGACCGGTCCCTGCCCTCAGGCTTACAATCTAAAGAGACAAGATACAAAAGGAAAATGGTGTGGGAGGGAACAGGGTCACTCTGGCAGCAACAGTGTCCTTGCAGTGGTAGAATACTTTTCTTTTTCTCCTCCATTCCCCACAGGCACGAAGGTACATTCATAGCCTTTGTGGTGACAGTTGAGAGGGAGGGGTCCATGCTGGGAGCTTGATGGAAGGTGCTCCCCCAGTTTCCTTCTCTCTTCCTCTCCCCATAGGCAAGATGGCTCCTTCATAGCCTGTGTGGTGACAGTTGGGCAGGAGGGGTCAATGCTGGGAGCTTGATGGAAGGTGCTCACCCAGTTTCCTTCTCTCTTCCTCTCCCCATAGGCAAGATGGCTCCTTCATAGCCTGTGTGGTGACAGTTGGGCGGGAGGGGTCAATGCTGGGAGCTTGATGGAAGGTGCTCACCCAGTTTCCTTCTCTCTTCCTCTCCCCATAGGCAAGATGGCTCCTTCATAGCCTGTGTGGTGATAGTTGGGCAGGAGGGGTCAATGCTGGGAGCTTGATGGAAGGTGCTCACCCAGTTTCCTTCTCTCTTCCTCTCCCCACAGGCAACATGGCTCCTTCATAGCCTGTGTGGTGACAGTTGGGCGGGAGGGGTCAATGCTGGGAGCTTGATGGAAGGTGCTCACCCAGTTTCCTTCTCTCTTCCTCTCCCCATAGGCAAGATGGCTCCTTCATAGCCTGTGTGGTGACAGTTGGGCAGGAGGGGTCAATGCTGGGAGCTTGATGGAAAGTGCTCATCCAATTTCCTTCTCTTCCTCTCCCCATAGGCAAGATGGCTCCTACATAGCCTGTGTGGTGATGGTTGGGAGGGAGGGGTCAGTGCTCCGAGCTTGATGGAAGGTGCTCACCCAGTTTAATGTGACACATTAAATGTCAGCATTTAATCATTTTGAAAATTGTAGGACAGTTCTTACCAAGTTGATTGAAAATGAAGAATTATATCTACTATATGCTCCACTGTGTCTGCAGCAGTGTGTGAATGGTGTGACTTATTTCAGGATATAATCTGGAATAAGGCCCAGTGCAGAAAGGGTCATAAACTGACTTTTTTCTGAATATTCCTTACCAAATTATAGGTGCATCTTATATCCAATGTTCTGGCAAAAAACATGGAAGCTAGCCTTAGTTCTGGAGAAATATCTTAGATAGCAGCTTCAAGGAAATTTCAGGACTATGAACTAGATCATGGAAATGCCAACATAGGTTGGCCTATGTTGCTCTGGATAACAGTAGTTCCTTGAAGAATCTGAATGTTGTTGTCATTTGTGGGGTTTTGAGATGCTGG
The DNA here is from genome assembly GCA_023333525.1 of Aspidoscelis tigris stejnegeri. Taxonomy (NCBI): domain Eukaryota; kingdom Metazoa; phylum Chordata; class Lepidosauria; order Squamata; family Teiidae; genus Aspidoscelis; species Aspidoscelis tigris. The sequence goes on along the minus strand of JALMGA010000003.1, from coordinate 105,853,283 downwards.
TGATTTAGCAGGCAGCCACTCTAGAAGGCTTTAGGGGCTGCTGAACTGGAATTGTCTGGACCTCCTTTGACTGCATGCCTCTATGGGAGCAGACACCTTTAGGGGATCCTGGAAGGCGTGAGATACATGATGTGCTTTATCCCTGAAAAATGATTAATTAAAAATGCATAAAGGAAGAATATTACATCTTACAAATATAGGTTGACTCATGCTTTTGGATGTTTACGCAGTATAATACAGTAACTGGCATTTCAGAATTTTTCTGGAAGAGGAATCGCCCGCCCGCCTGCCCGCCTGCCCGCCCCATCCATCCATCCATCCATCCATCCATCCATCCATCCATCCATCCATCCATCCATCCATCCATCCATCCATCCATCCATCCATCCATCCATCCATCCATCCATCCATCCATCCATCCACCCATCCACCCATCCACCCATCCACCCACCCATCCACCCATCCATCCATCCATCCATCCATCCATCCATCCATCCATCCATCCATCCCTCTCTCTTTGCCCTGACCTTTGGCTAATACGGAGACAGCTTTTCCTCCCCACACTTAGGCACTGCTATGGTTTTAATATGTCCATCGATTTTTATCTTGCACCCCGCCCCTGAGATCATTGGGTATAGGGCAAGATGAAAATTCAGATAAATAAATAATACATAGTGCTTGTCCATAGGCATATTTCCCAGTGCATCTCTCTGTTTTTAAAAGCCTTTTTATATGAGTTAGTTCACTGCCAGTTGTGTGTTCACACTGTGTGTATGTTAATGCCTGTTTTAACATTACTATAATTTATGTATATAAAAGTATTGGCACACGGTTTGGTGTGTAGGCTTCTGTTTAGAATGTGCAATACTCCCCACAGGTAGATCTTTCTGGTTTCCTTTTTGTGGTGTTCAGGGCAATTGTGGAATTTATGTGAATTGCAGGGCAAAAGGCAGACAAAAGTGCCACATGTTCAGGAGCTGAGAGGTGCATCTCTTCCCCTGGGCTAAAGGAGAACCTTACCTCTTCTTTCCCTAGTTCCATCAGGGTGACAAGGCAGGTGCATGGGAAAACTAGGGCTGCATCAAGCTGAGATCATCATTTCACTTCTTGCTGTTTTGGGGTTGTTATTGCCATGTCCCATAGTTCTGCCAGAAGAAGAAGACAAAGCTTCTATTCTTCTCCCCACAACAGACACCCTGTGAGGTAGGTGGAGCTGTGAGAGCTCAGAAGAGAGCTGTGACTAGCCCAAGGTCACCCAGATGGCTTTGTGGAGGAGGGCACAATCAGACGCAGCATTCCCAGATAAAAGTCTGGCTCCTTGACGACTAGACCAAACTGGCTCTAGTCCATCAAGTCACATCCTCCGAAGATGGACATCGGAGATTTATCTGAAAGATCAGGTTTACAGAAGAACTGTGGAATATGGCCCAACAACCCCGAAACTGCAACAAATGAGATTGTAACAGGCCATGAAAGCCTATGTTCTGCCTACCATGACGTTATCCTACTTCTCCAGCCAGCAGCATTGTGCTAAGATGGCCTCGTGTGTTACAGAGAAGCCCAGACCTGACCCAAACCCGTGTAACAATAGTGTTTTGCGTTTCAAATCCATAGTTTTCTGGGAAACAGTGGAGCAGTCTATAATGTATTGTGTGTGTATGGTTTGCCAACTCTGTATTTTCTTTTCTCTTATAGGAAAACGACAGATTCATCATTTGGGAAACCAGCTGCAGCTGAATCAGCATTGCCTTGATACTGCCTTCAACTTTTTCAAGATGGCAGTGAGCAAACACTTAACCCGTGGGAGGAAGATGACCCACGTGATAGCCGCATGCCTGTATTTGGTCTGCAGGACAGAAGGCACGCCACGTATCCTTTCACTGCTGAACACGCAAGACCGTCGTAAACGTTATTGGGCACTCAGAGGTCTATATGAGCTCTGGCTTTCATTTTGTTTTTAGTAGAACAGCCCTTTATACAATGTGGGTGTTATTTGGGCATGAATGGGCATGAATGTTCTAAACATTCGAAATTCGATCAAAGTCGGTTGAATGTGGAGATTCAAATTCAAACAGAATGTCTTCACATTTGAATTTGAACATTCAAACAAATTTTGAACATTCCAAAACATTCGTTCGAATGATTCCAATGATTTGAAAGTACAGATACGTATGTATTACATACGTATCTGTACGAACCTCGTACATATCTGTACACATTTGCGCTTATAATACGAGACGAAGTTGGGATGCATACGGGATAAAACGGCATGTGTGCAAAATGTGTACAGATACGTATAACACATACAGATGTTGTCGACATTCGTATCTTCAGATTCGAATCTAACATTTGAACGAATAGATTCAGATGTATGTGATTCGAACTGGATTTTGTTGCATTCGGATTCTAAACATGTGAATTGAATCAAATGTTTTGACGTTCGATTCAACTTGAATTCGAATGCAAAAAAACACACCATTTGTGCACACCCTTAGTGTTATTTTGTCAAACACTTGGGAGTAGAAACTCTTTTTGTCCTAAGTAAATATAAACACAGTTGGCTTTAATTCATAATGGAATACGGTGTGTGATGGATCTACCTGTTGCCTAGGAAGATTCTCTGGAGCTAATTGTGTTCATTTATATAGCTGATTATGTTCATTTATTCAGTTTGTCTCACAGAAATCCCTAATCCTATAAATAATGGCAAATAGTGTTATTATTTATTCGTTTACTTAATTTTTATTTTGCTCTATCCTTTGCCCTTAGGTCACTAGTCCATTCATTCATTCATTTGCATTTCTGTACTACCGTATACCCAGAGGTCTCAGGGCAAATTACAATAAAAAAACCATATGAAAACATAGTTAAAATTCAAATAATTAAAACACATTAAATCCATCGCCTGGAATTGTAAAAAACTAAATCACATGAAAGCAAATAAAAATGGTTCGAATTATATGAATCCAAAAATAACGTGCAGAGTATGGGATGGGAGGGCGACATGTACTTCTTCTGCTAAAGTCCAGGGTACATCTTCACCAGCTGTCTAAGGGTATATAATGATGTTGCTTGGTGTTCCTCAGAGAGGAGGTTATTCTGTAGTTTGGGGCTATAGTTCAGTCATCTTCACGCCTTTTAGCTATTGTGGGTGGCCCTCTCATAGTTGCAGGTCTGTATGAGAAAAGGGGGTCCTTAAGATGTGAAGCCTAAGTTGTTAAGGGTTCTATACACCAGCATTACTATCTCGAACTATGGTCTGAAACAAACTGGAAATGAATCCAGTTTCTCTTAAAACAGGCATGGTATATCTTCAGGAAGCAGAAGCTGCTCTATTCCACATTACAGCCCCCCACCCCACCCCGTATACGCTGATCCAGTGACCACGGTTTCACTTATACGTGGTTAGCTGAACCCGTTGGAAATTGTGTGTGATATCCCAGAATTCCTGGGAAATCTTGCACAGTTTCCCAGTATTTCAAATATCCTCTTTTTCCCAGAACCACGGTAGGAAGTGGTACCTATCCCCCACAGATCCGGGGTCCCAACTGTAGTTGCAATTTGTGAATTGCCTTCAAAGGTAGTACTGTATAGTATAGTCCAGTCTGAAAGTTATCAGAGTGTGGGCAACCTACCTCTGCCACTGGACGTAGGCACACCTGATTTACAGTTGCCACTTGAGTTTCAGGTGGCAAGAAATGAATCCAGGCATATCACCCAAACTGCACCTGGTATCCAAGGTATGATGTCATTTCTTTGAAAATTGAATGTTCCTACTTGTGCATGATTCCCCCGCCTCATGAGACCTACTTCTATTTTTTACTCTTTAATTAGTGTCAGTAATGATGATACTGTTGCACTTGATTGTCAATGTACCAGGTACACTAATTGCTTAATACAGCTCACCAGGAGCTGGCCTGAAAAGCGCAAACTACATGTATTTCTAGCCATCACTGTTGAGTTCTGTAGAAGTCAGTAGTAAGTACGAAAAAGGTGTCAGTATGTGCATTTTTAGCCACCGAAAAGGGAGCTTGTATAAAGAACTGTATGTGAAAGGGGGAAAGCTGTTCTTGAAACCGTATTCCAGTGTTGAATGGTTGTAGTAGAAATGGAATCTTGCATGTTCTGCTTGCAAAACATCTGTCTGTGTCTTGCACATTTACAAACATTGTGTTGATTCTCTTGCACATGAGTTCACAAAACAAGTCAGTTCTCTGGTACTTTGATTCCTTTTATATGGAACAGGATTCCTCAGGCTGTAAAGATCCCTTCTATATGTTGAAAGGCAGCTTTAGCGCCATGTTTATGGGATTATAGCTTTCATATTTGAAAGGTGTTGATTGACAGTTTTTGTCATTGTTAAAACTAGTCATCATAGGTCATTTTTAGGGATTGTGGATGGAAGTATCTAGTAGGGATGTTCTGAATTCATGTTCATCAGAGGCAAACAGGTTAGAAGCCAGAGACTGTTGGGTGGACTAGATGAGCTGTGGCCCTATCCAGCAGGGCTCCTCTTATGTTCTTACGGGTGCTTTTCCTAGCAGCCTTGGTTCTATTTGGCTTCCCTACAATACTCACGAGGAGAACTGTTAAGTCAAGAAGTTACCGTCTTTCTGTACTCCTTGTTGCCACCATTCCATTATGGCCTCTTTGTGATTGGGGCCTTCAGCGCATGACATTATCATGCATGCGCAGAGACCCCAGTGTGCAGTCAGTAATGTGTGATGATTTCACAAACATGCAGTGTCACATTTTGTGGTTTTACTTGGGAATAAGGTTAGAACACTGAGCAGAGCCAGGGCTGTTAAGGAAATCAACTAACGGTCCTTGGCCCTATTCACATCCAACTAGTGTGAGTTCAGCAAAACCCTACTATTTCATAAGAAGAGTTGGCTTTTCTACCCCGCTTTTCTCACCAATTTCAGGGGACTCAAAGTGGCTATACTTCTCCCCACAACAGAACACCCTGTGAGGTAAGTGGGGCTGTGAGAACTCAGGAGAGAGCTGTGATTAGCCCAAGGTCACCCAGCTGGCTTCATGGCGGAGGGCAGAATCAAACCCTGTATTCCCAGATAAGACTCCGGCTCCCTAACCACTAGGCCAGAAGTTCCCAAACTTTTTTCCCCTCATAGACCACTTTCAAAATTTTACTGATTTCGGGGGACCCCCTGCTGCTGTATTTCTCCCATATTCCCAAAACTCATCAAAAAATGTGAAGATTAGATTTAATGATGGAAATTTGCGTCACGGCTGAGTTCCAATCCTAAATTCGGAGTGGCAAAAATAAAAAGAAAAACAGTATATTTTCTTGTGTTCTATTTAATAAAATAATATGATTACAGAATAGAATTAAAATTAAACATTAACATCATAACTTCAACAATGCAAATAAACAATTAAAAAAAAGAGTAATAATTTTCTACATTGATAGGTAAAGCCAAGCCAACATTTTTGTTCCTTACTAACAAAACCAGATAAATTTTCATGGACCCCCACTTACAACTTGTGAATCCCCCTCTTTTTTTTCACGCCAACGTAGACCCCCGTCGAGTCTCCTGTGGACCCCAGGGGGTCCACCTGGACCACTTTGGGAGTCACTGCACTAGACCAAACTGGCTCACAAGAACATAAGAACACGATGGAAGGCCTACCAGATTGGACCTCAGCCCATCTGGTCTAGCACCCTCTTATCCAGTGGCCCACTTTTTGCTTTTGGGTATTCTCAGTTAGAAGAAAGATGCAAAACCTTCACATGCAGCACTCACCTCCATGCAGATGGGCTTGACAGGCATCCTGCCTATCTCTCCACCCTGGAGACAGTATTGAGGCATCGGTTCTTGTAGCCATTGATGCACCTGTCCTCCATGAATTCATCTAATCCCATGGTCGGCAAACTCATTAGTCAAAAGAGCCAAATATCAACAGTATAACGATTGAAATTCCTTTTGGGATCCAAATTTTTAAAACTTAAACTATATAGGTAGGTACATTGTTATTAACTTAATTGGGATACTCCTAGTATTAGGGTACATAGTAAAATAGCAAAGTTTGCTGATGATACTAAATTATTTAGGGTAGTAAAATCTGAAAGAGATTGCCAAGAGCTCCAGAGGGATCTCTTAGCATTGGGTGAGTGGGCAACCAAGTGGCAAATGTGCTTTAATCTTAACAAGGGCAAAGTAATGCACATCGGAGCCAAGAATCCAAATTACGTCTATAAACTGATGGGGTCTGAGCTTTCTGCAACACACCAGGAAAGGGATCTCGGAGTTCTGGTGGACAGTTCCATGAAGGTGTCAACCCAGTGCACGGCAGCAGCGAAAAAAGCAAATTCAGTGCTGGGAATAATTAGGAAGGGAATAGAAAATAAGACAGCAAGTGTCATTTTGCCCCTTTATAAATCTATGATGAGGCCACATTTGGAGTATTGTGTACAATTCTGGTCACCACACCTCAAAAAGGATATTGTGGAACTAGAGAAGGTGCAGAGAAGGGCAACCAGAATGATTAAGGGTCTGGAACACCTCCCTTACGAAACCAGGCTGCAACGTCTAGGCCTCTTCAGTCTGGAGAGACGGCGTTTGAGAGGGGACCTGATTGAAGTATATAAAATTATGCATGGTATAGAAAGGGTGGACAGAGAAAATTTCTTTTCTCTATCGCACAACACTAGAACCAGGGGGCACTCTATGAAGCTGATGGGTAGGAGAATAAGGTCTGACAGGGGGAAGCATTTCTTCACCCAGAGGGTCATCGGCTTATGGAATGTGCTGCCGGAAGAGGTGGTGACAGCTACCAGTCTGGATGGCTTTAAGGTAGGGCTAGACAAATTTATGGATGACAGATGTATCAATGGCTACTAGAACGAATGCCTAGGTGCATCCTTCAGGCTGAGGGGGCGGGGAGGAACTGGGGCGCTTCTAAGGCCATCTGCTGGGACTCGAGAGCAGGAGAAGGTTTGTCCTTGTCTCTGCTTGAGATGCCCGTGAGCATTTGGTGGGCCACTGTGTGTGACAGGATGCTGGACTAGATGGGCTGTGGCCTGATCCAGCAAGGCTTCTCTTATGTTCTTATTTTCTAAGCTGGAAGAGCCACACTCAAGAAGGCAAAGAGCGCATGTGGCTCCTGAGCCATGGTTTGCCTACCCCTCATCTAACCCTTTCCTATAGGTATAAGGCTGGCTGCTTTCACCACCTCTGGTAGTAAATTCTGTGGACTGATGACACTTTGGGTGAAAAAATACTTTCACTTCTCCGTCCTAACTCATTTATCCACCAGCTTCACAGAGTGACCTCTGGTTCTATCTACCTTTTTGATACCAAGTATGATTTTATATACTTCAGGTCTCCTCTTAGCCGTCTTTCAAGGCTGAAGAGCCCTGGATATTGCAGCCTGATTTCATAAAGGAGGCATTCCAGTACCTTGATCCTTCTTTTTCAATTCCACAATATCACTTCTGAGATGTGGTGGCCAGAATTGTACACAGTATTTATACTCAGTATAGATTTATAAAGAGACTTGCTGTCTTAATTCCTAATCCCTTCGTAATTACTCCTAGCATTGAACTTGACTTTTTTTGCTGTTACTCTACACTGGACCGACACCTTCATTGAACTGTCCACCAGGACCCCAAGATGAGGCATAACTGAGTTCTGTGCACTTAGTAAGACTGAAGCACATTTGCCACTGTGTTGTCAACTCATCTGATGCCAAGAGGTCTTTCTGCTTCAATTGTAAAAGGGCCTCAAGGCTAAATAAGTAGCTTTCCTGGCTAGGTAGAGTTTATTAATACATCGTTTCAAACAGTGTCTGAGAAGACTTTTGTGAAGATGACAATTTCAAAACAATTTTTATATAACTTCTTTGGTGTTTTTCCACTGTCACTAGAAGTACCCATTAAGTACCCATTGATGGGTACTTAATGGGTACTTCTAGTGACAGTGGAAAAACACCCCTTATTGCATGCAAAATAATCTTGTTAATCTTAATGCCATTAAGTGCCCATTAATGGGTACTTAATGGGTACTTCTAGTGACAGTGGAAAAACACCCCTTATTGCATGCAAAATAATCTTATTTGTTTGTTTGTACTTCTGTCCTATTCTGCAAGTTCTCAGGATGGGTAACGACATTTAAAATCAAACATAGAGTAAAACGACAATATATATTAAAACAAAACAGTGTCTGTAAAGTGGGACTGCTTGCTGCCCTGTTTTGAGTGATGGGAGAGTTAAAAAAAATAAACTGACAGTGTTAGTCTTTTTCATCCCTTCATCAATATAAATTGCATCAACCTCTCTCTTGCCGTTACCTTGACATTCAGCCCCCAGGACAAAGCAGAGTGTGTTTGAGACCATCTGGCTTAATGATCTATGTGGGTCTGTTACATAAGCTGAAGCAGGGAGTGGAGGGGTAACTCAGTCTTCATTGGAAATCTGAGCATGTTTTAGAATGGTGTTAGTTGTGTCGAATTCTGCTGAAGTTCTCTGTTTTTCTCTTGCCCGCATAGTTAGGCGCGCTAGCTCTTCTGAGTAGGGATATGTGATTCTAAACAGAGAGCAAGTCTCTTGCTTTTTAAATGCACATGACGTAGATATGTTCAGCTGGTGTTTTGTATGCAGAAGATCCAAGATTTGAACCGTGGTTCCTTTGGCTAAACCAATTAGTTAGAAGAAAAACCGTGGCAGCCTTTTGTGCCATAATTCACTCGCCAGTTCATTTATTCATAGGTTTTCCTCACCCCACCCCAGCCCCCATTTTGGGAGACTTACTGTTGAACTAGGAGGAATGCTAAGAGTTTTTGTTTTATTTTAAACAGCAAGAACAGCTGTTAGCTGAGATGAATGAATGAATGCTCCTTCTGCTATGCGTTCAGCTTGTGCAGGAGATACAGTTTGGCAGTGAACTCCAAAAGTTTTGCTGGTTGTGTTTTGCCTTGAAATGAAAGCTACTATCTGTAGCGGGCTGAATCGTGTTCTTGGAAGTAAATTATTTTTACTTGTATCCTGTCATCAGACTGTGACATGCATGTTTTACTAGCTTTCACTGAATAGGATCCAGTGGATGATGGGGCAAAGACAAGGCATTTAAAAAGAATGTGGCACCAGGGGCCAGAAAAGGAAGAGCTAATATTGGGTGGGACATTACCATTCTATATAAATCCATACAAAAATTGACTTTGCTGAACAGAGGAGATGATGCACATCTAAGCAATCTTGAAATGCAGCATGCATTAAAGAAGAGAGAAAAGGCCCTAAGCTAGTGATGTGCACAAATATTTGTATCATTCATTATCCGTATGAATCTGTCCAAATTCTGACATTCGTACACAAATTGAATGTTAGGACATTTGTACATTAACATTCATACAAATACAAATGTTCGGGACATTCGTATGAATAGTTCAGACATCCGTTAACCTGGGAAGGTGGAAAAGTGGTTGCGCCAATCACAACTGCAACGGATCCAGATTGCATTCAACACAGACTGGGAGCAGGTTAAAAGTGGATTCAGGTCAGATTTGACACTTTCGGAATGGATATAATATGGGATACGTATCGGATACGTATTGGCTTGTGTCGGGTATGTATCGGATATTTGTATGAATTCGTAAAAATACATTCGTATCAAACAGAATCCTACCACGTTGAAAGGGGATCTACGAATTGAATGTCAAAAAAACCATTTGGGCACATCCCTTCTCTGAGCTGCTGGATATGGCAAGGGTTGCTCGTTTCCTGATATAGCCTCCCCACTCCCCCGGAATCACAACTTTGGAGGGGACCAATGAGGCCACCAGATTCAATCTTTTGCTCCATGTAGGAATGCGAAGTAAAGCGTCCCTAAGAAGTGCTTGTCCAATGTCTGCTGGAATTCATCTAGTGAAGAAGAAGAGTTGGCTTTTCTACCCCGCTTTTCTCTCACCCATTTAAGGGGACTCAAAGCGACTGTCAGGTGGGGCTGAGAGAGCTCAGAAGAGAGCTGTGACTAGCCCAAGGTCACCCAGATGTCTTCATGGGGGAGGGCGGAATCGGACCCGGCTCCCTAACCACTAGACCAAACTGGCTGAGATCAGAAGGAGGAACCGCTGATCTCACCGAGCAGTTGGCTCACTATGAGGCCTCTATTATAGGCTTCAGTTGTATTAATTAAATATTGAGCTTTTCCATCCCTGAGCTACATGTGTATATATTTATGGCTGAATTGAAAGGCAGCAGGAGTTCAGCTATTGCTGTAGTTCCTGAGGGACTGTGGTTGAACTTAGTTTTTGATCAGTTTTTCTAGTTATTCTTTGATATGTGGCTGGATTCTGAAGATACCCTGCAAAACAATATTTGGCTTTTATGGTATTTTCCAGATGGAATATTCCATGTTTATATGGTTTTTTTAATCAAGGGAAATCTAACTGAATGTGAGGAAATGTTACATGGAACATAATGCATGGTGGAATTTCTATTTTTTTCCTTCTGTGAATACTTGATTGATTGATACGATACACTGTGGTAGTTTTGTTAATGTTCCGATGTTGTCCGTATCTGGTACTGTAAATCACGTTTGGTCTTTAACTGAGTCTAGGGATTGATCGTAGGCTATTTAAATTTTAACATTAGACCTTTAGCTTTAGCTGTCTGGTATATTGAACTGTCTACTGACATTTATGTCATTTTAGTGGGTTGTAGCAAGGCCTTTGTGAATTTCATGCCTGAAGTTCTGCAGCCAGACAGTTGTAATTCTGTTTTGGGAAAATCTGAAAACTGTTGTTTGTGTATATGATACTAGTTAAGCACAGACAGTTCTTCTTGCTTGGCCTGGGCCCGAGCCCTGAATCACCATTATCTCTGGTTCTTAAAGCTTCAGCATCTTTGGTTTGCCAGAGAGAGGGGAAAAATGTTTGATTGCCAAAGATCGTCCCTTTTAAGAGGTCATAATTTTGGCAAAGAGCAGTAGCATCTGCAGGAAGGAAGATGTATTTCTGAAGCACATTTTGGCATCAGTTTGTTGGAACCAGAGAAGTGCTGAACCTTGAGAACAAGGTGGACCATAAGCTAAATAACAGTTTAAGGAAATCTAAAAATGGCCCTGAAGGTCAAACTGACAACTCATAATTGCCAGATATATTGATGCAGTTACCTTGCGACAGCAGGGAGTAGTTTGACATTGCTTTCTTTGGAGATCTAGAAGGTCTGTATACTGTATGAAGTGGAGGTTTATTCTCCTATGGTGGACAATCCGTTGGTTTACTAAGGGTTAACCTCCTCCTGCCCTATTCATTGACCAAGGTAGAGCCAAAATGTTCTATATATTCAGGGGTAGCTGCTGCTCCACCCCAGTTTCATCTCTAGGTCGCCCTATTCGTGTTTGTTACAAGATTCTTCTCTAAAGTTTCACTTTTGGATTGGAGCAAACATCTTGGTTTTGGTCAAACTTGGAAAGCCTTTGCCTCCCCTCTGCAAAGCGGGTACATCCAGGCACAACTGTTTCTTGGATTGCCTCTTAGAGGCTTGGGTGTTTAAGAACCCCATTTGTGCATATCCCTAATCTTGCCCCTTTCTGATTCTGATGGCAAGGGCATGCCTCACTCCACCTGTCAAATTTGCAGTAAGTGAACCACCAGGTGCAGTTTCAATGGATGGGGGAGGCTTCTCCTCCCCTCAATATCAGGATCAGCAGTGATTTTGACAGGAGGGTTTTGAGCTGTGTCAGAATCACAGCTGATCCTGCTGCAGCGCGGAGGAAGCTTCATCCATCCATTAAAATTGCACCTCACTGTGATTTTGACAGACAGAGACCCCTAGCAGCGTCTGGACAGCACATTGCTAATTTAATTGGAATGCTTGTTCCTCTTAATTCAGAAAAGGAAAAGTAGGATGCTTGTAATGGCCTTCTTTTTCCCATCCAGAAACTGCTGTGCAACATCTCTTTGGGCTGGAAGCTTTAGATTTTTAGTGTTCCATGTGATGTCCTATAAACAGAAGCTAGTGTGTAGGTGTAGTTTGTGGGTAAGCTTTGTGCTCAGATCTGAGCTCATGAACTTGGCCATTGTGATGGTAGCACTGCTGTCCTGAAAGAGAAAAGGGTATTTTAGTTGTTTGGATTGTAAGTTCTTTGGAAATTTACTCATTGCCAAGTTAGCCATGGACTTGGTAGAAGCTTACAGCATATGGAATCTTCAGTGCTAGCAGTTTTTCTTTTGATTTGGTCTTTAATAATACACACAAGCAGAGCTGTGATTTATTACTTAATCAGAGACAGGGCACTTAAGTAATTACACAAGAACATGAGGAGCTCTTCTGGATCAGGCCACAGCCCGTCTACTCCAGTATTCTGTCTCACACACTGGCCTATTTTTTGCTTCTGGGCATTTTCAAGGAGAAGACAAAGTCAAACCTTCACCTGCACACGACTCCCTGCCCGTCTCTCCTACCTGGAGGCAGTGCCATTCTAGTTGCTATTGATGTACCTGTTCTCACAGGTTGGGTGAGCCAGTTTGGCCTAGTAGTGAAGGAGCTGGATTCTTATGTGGGAGTACCAGATTTGATTCCACACTCCCTCATGAATCCAGCTGGGTGACCTTGGGTTAGTCACAGCTCTCTTTTGAGCTCTCACAGCCACATCTACCACACAGGATACCTGTTGTGGGGAGAAGAATGGAAAGCTTTGTCAGCTGCTTTGAGCCCTTAAATGGGTGAGAAAATTGGGGTAGAAAGCCAACTCTACTTCTTCTCACACTTTCTCAAAACTCTCCAGTAGTAACTTACAGAGATCAGTAACCCTCTGGGTGAAAAAACCCTTCCCCTTGTGGGTCCTCTCCTGGCCATCATCTTCATAAGAGTGACCTCTGGTTCTAATGTTACATGATAAAGAATTTCCCTTAATCCACCTTTTTCATATCATGCATGATTTATTATACTTCAGTCAGTTTCCCTCTTAAACGTGGTCTTCCAAGTCTGAAAGACAGCCAGATTTCATAAGGGAGGTGTTCCAGCCCCTTGATCATTTTGCTTTCTCTTTCCTGCACTTTTTCCAGTTCCACAATGCCCTTTCTGAGGTTCATAATATTCCAAATGTGGTCTCGCCATAGATTTATAAAAAGGCCAAAAATGGATTACAGGCACATGGGCCCTACCCTTTCCTAACCGGAGGTTTGGAAGAACTTTGTTTTCACTAGGATTTAGTCAACAGATGGCTCTCCCTGTGAACTTTTTGTAGGCAGGAATAACTGGAGCTGCTGATAGAAAGCATGACGGATGGCCCCCCTAGGAAGTTTGACAAATGGTTTTTAATTTTCCTTCCTACATATGCTGGACTGTTCCTTGTTTTTTACATGGATGGGAAGGTGACTGTATCACTGAGTAAAAGAGGGTGTTACTTTCTAGTGAGAGCAGGATACAGGTGTGAAACTGGTGTTTGCTTTATTGTGTAGAGGCTTGCCTTTTTCTCCCATGCGTGCCAAAAGAACAAAACTGGGCAGAATTCTGAATTGAACTGGTTTAAAGACAACAGAGAACGTGTTTGAGAAAACACTTGAAAATTTTCTGACCTCTTCAATCCACAGTATGTTTGTGAAACATCTGTAATTTTATTGATTTGTCCTTCCTTTCCCTCCTGTAGCTCATGTTCTCAAAAACCTCACTATATTTGGTTTGACTACACAGTGGTTAGAGCTGGTGTGGACAGGGAACTTTGCACAGTCTGCTAATACTACCCGTGTGAGAAATGCCCCTTGACCTGGGAGAAATAGCTGGGCTGGGTTGATTTGGCGGCGGGGGGGGGGGGGGCTTGTCATGGTGAGGCGGAGAGGAACCCTGCGTTCCTGCCAATTCCTTTCCAGTCTCTCTGCTCTTGCCCCTGCTGTGCTGATAAAATAAGCCACAGCCGAGTCTTTGACTCATTGTAATTTCTATTCCTAATAGTCTGCCTTTGACGAAAAAGAGAATGCCTCCAGGTCTGTGTGGAACATTTTGGATTTTTTAAAAAAACTGCACAGCTAAAGCTAGTTTCCAACATTAAAAATAGAGTTGTAGAAAAATTGTGTTGCCAGTGTCTGCTAAGCCACTGTTCTCCAAAGGCTCGTACGTCGGTCACCTACGGTTCTTCTCCAGTGCAAGGAGAAGAAAGTCTTGCCTTTCAAATGTTCTGGTGCATACTTCAAAAGAAAAAGGAAAGGCACGTCTTTCCTTCATCTGCATTTGCACGTTAAGAAAGAGCTGGAGATGTTGCTGCCGTTTCTTACTTAGCTAGGGTGGTGGTATTGGAAATGGCTTGGGAGTTTCCTTCTGAAAAGGCGGCTAGTGGATTTGTGAATCCTTCTGCCTTCTCTGCGTGTGGATTCCATTATTTACATTCCTCACTTCACGTCTTCGGTTGAGCAGATTGCATAAGCTGGCGGTACCATTTACAAGACTGCTGCCGGCACACCCTTTCCATTTGCAAGTGGCACGCTCATGTTAAGACAGGAGAGATCTGGCTTATGATGCATTGAGCGAGTACCATCATGCTTAGAAAAGCTGCATGAGTCTTTTTATGTCCTTGGAACCATGCCTGAAGTTGATTCCTAGGTACAGTGTGTTTATGTAGGAGAGCTGTAGTTCTGATTTTCTTTTAATGCTGAACTAAGGTCTATGATTTTTTGCTGGCTTGGGCAACAGAACCAACATTTCTGGTTTACAGTGTTCCCATGTCCCAGATGTTGTCATTCCCTTGTGCGTGGTCATGGGCAACCCTCTGGTCTTCTCTCTAGGGCAGCAGTTCTCAACCTTCCTAATGCTGCAACCCCTTAATGCAGTTCCTCATATATGCAGTTCCTCATGTTGTGGAGACCCCCAACCATGGGAGTGGGGCAGTTGGGGTCAAGGGGGCGGGGCAGCAGGGGTCATGGGGGCAGGGCACCTGGGGTCTTGGGGCAGAGAGGCAACCCTGCTGCTGGCCTCGAGGGGCGCCGTGTGGGGGGAAGGAGGGGCTCCGGGAGACTCGTCATGACACCTCTGAAAGGGTAGTTCGACCCCCAAAGGGGTCATGACCCACAGGTTGAAAACCACTGCTTTAGGACATATTTGGAGCTAGGGCACACCTGAAGATCATCCAGAGTATCACACTGAACTGCCAGGGACAGCACAGCACCAGAAACATTCCTGCTTTCGTCCTCCAGTTCCAAGCTGGAGTAGGAGGAACTCTAGCTCTGACAGTCACACCAGTTCGGAAAAGTGGACTATACATTTTTCAGAGGGAATCATGAAATTCAAGGAAATATAAGAGGACTTTAAGTTCAGAGCGGGCACATCTGCACCAGCTTGCTTTGCAGTCTGGCTGTGCGCGACCTGGACACTATCATACTCAGCTAAGTCTTTGCCACTGCTGGTACAGTGCATCGGCTCCAACTGGCATAGCCAGAGGGAGATGGATAGGTCGATTATACAGTCTAGTCCAGCATCCTGTCTCACCCGGTGGCCCACCAATTGCCCATGGGCATCTCAAGCAGAAACAAGGGCAAACCTTCTCCTGCTCTCGAATCCCAGCAAATAGCCTTAGAGGCATCCTGTTTGTCCCCCCAACCTGTAAGATGTACTTAGGTGTCCATTCTAGTAGCCATTAATACTTGTTTTGAGTGAATTTCGGAGAGCTTATTTCATACTGCCTTTATTTCTTTTGCTCTTTATGGGTGTTTTTCCACTGCAGCCCTTAGATCTGGATCTAGTAGATCCGGATTAAGGGAAGCACCCAATGTATTTCCACAGGAGGTGTAGCACCCATTAGGAATGGGTGCTAACACCCCTGCTGTGGAAACAGCTTTGCACCCATCTGGGGAATCCGGATCAACCCACAAGGGGTCGGTCCATTACCCCAGGTGTTTTGGGGGGCAGGGGGGTGCAGTGTTCGAAGCAACTTTCGAAGTGCTTTTGAAGCGACTTTGAAGTCTGCTTCGAAGTGAATGTGACTTCGAAGCCAATGTTGGGGGGGGGGTCCCAAAGGTGCATCCCCTCCCCCTAGCCTCCTTTGGACCCCATTGCCTGTTTCTAGTGGAAACAGGCTCCCTTTATTCCGGATTTTCTGGGAGAAGACCCCATTGTAGATCCCTTTAATGGGGTCTACAGAAAATCCGGATTAAAGGCCAAAATGTACCCATTAGACCCGGATTTCCCCAATGGCAGTGGGAACAATCGGGTCCCAAATGGGTGCCGTAGTGGAAATGGGGTCATCCAGCTCACACCCAAATGGATCCTAAATGGGTGCAAAAATGGGTACTTTTGACAGTGGAAAAACACCCTATATTGAGCATATTTAGATAAAAGAGGCCAAATTTTGTCCGCTGTCTCCTGAGTCTGCCCACGTTTATCTTCACTGCTTCTATGACACTGTCTGTCCTTTTCAGTCTTTTGCCTTCAGTCTTTTCCAACATCAGAGCCTCTTCCAGTTAGCCATGTCTTCTCATTATGTGGTCAAATCATTTGAATTTCTGCTTCAGTGTTAGTCCTGCTGGTGAACAATCCAATTTCCTTTAGTATAGACCAGTGCTGTTCTGTACTTGAAGGTCTTGGGGCGGGTTATAGCTGCGTTGCATTGAGCAATGATATATGGCTCATACAATCTGAAGACAGGCAAAGGAATCCATTCTTCGTACGTGCTTCATGTCCAATTTTCTTTCAAGGATCTCCACTTTTATCCAAGGGAGAAAGGGAGCTGTACGAAGCAGACAGAGGGACAGCGACTTGCTTAGAATCACCCGGGAATTGAACTTCTGTCTCTCCTGGTTCAGTTCACCACACTAACCATTACTGCACATTCTAGTCAGTGTGAAAAGTGTGCAGTGTGCAAAGACGACCTGACTGCCCCTTTCTCAGCATATCGCTGGTGGCTATTATTTTACCGGAGGCAAATGATATGTACAGCCAGTGCATAGTTCTCTCGTGAAGATCTCTAGTAACTGAGATAAGCTTGTGGCATATCTGCACTGTGATAATGAAAAGAATGCTTTCTGGGTTGTAAATGAGACGAGCGATAAGTGTTTGGCCATCTTCAGAAGATTCAGAGGCATTAAAGTTTCATGACGCTTCCAAGAAAATATTCTTTTGTCCGGTGAGAAGTATTTCTAGTGGAGGTATATCTGGTTACCGTTTACGGTCTGGGTCATTAGATTCTTTCCCATAAGTCTTTTCTGCCGCTTGCCACGTGGCATAATAGTTTTCAACGTTTACATTTAATTGATAAATGCTGGATGGTGCATCAGCAGACCGATTGGAGTCTTGTGAGAACAGAAAATTTGACAATGACGGATAGATTTATTCATATTTCCCTTGGGCTGTATGTGCAACACCTTCAAGGCCATTCAGATCAGGTTATTACAACCTTTTAGGAGAATAGATTGACTCATGAAGAGAATCAATTAATTTTTAAGTTCTAAAGGAAACTTTTTGAAATGACATGGGTGCTTAACTTAATGGATAATTGGTTATTGATCCTTTAGGCTGTCGACTGTAATGTACTTAGCATTTATATGTAGTGTTTGCGGCACTTCATATTATGTTATTTCTGTGTCTTAAACTCTGGTAGACTGGAAACAGGGTGTATGTACAATATGTGTAAAATCCAGGTTGTATTTCTTCATGATTTGCTCTAGCCAGAAATAGACACCATGGATGGGAGGGGATTTTGTTAATCCTGTTGAAGTCTTTTGTCTTTCTACTTTGGAGTTTCTTCCCTGGGATAAAAGCCTTTTAAGTGGTACACTATCAAGCAAATTAGGCTGCATCCACACACGTATTTAAAAGGAGCTCTAAACAGGCATAGTGGGGCCAGCATGTGGACCCATTTTCTGGCCTTTGAAATAGAGTTGTGGATGCTACCACCTCTTAGCTCAGTAGTTCTCAACCTGGGGGTCGGGACCCCTTTGGGGGTCGAACTACCTTTTCAGAGGGGTCGCGACGAGTCTCCTGCCACCCTTCCCTCCCAGCTCCCAGATGCTCTGCCCCCATGGTTGGGGGTCTCCACAACATGAGGAACTCCATTAAGGGGTCGCGGCATTAGGAAGGTTGAGAACCGCTGTAGCTGCTTTGGAGCCGCTTTCATTTTAAGTATGCGTGGATGCAACATCAGTATAGACTTCTAGACATTTAAGGGGGTTGATGTTTATCTTGTCATTTTCTTTAGGTGAACATTAGGGATGTTCATGAATGGGTTTTTTGGTGTATTTGTAACAAATCGAATGTTAGAAAATTTGTATTTGCTCGAATAAATCCCCTTTGAAGATCCAGTACGAATGCATACGGACCCTGCATATGGATCCTATACAAACACATACATATCGGATACGTATCCTGTACTAACACATACGTATCAGATGCGGATCCTATACGAATGTATATGTATTGATACAAATCCGATAGTATCCCCAGTTGAACGGATGAACAAACTATTTGTATGAATGTTAATGTACAAATGTCATAACGTTCGATTCATGTACAAACTCCTGAATTCATCTGAATTCGGACGAATAACGAATGTTACGAATATTCGTGTACAACCCTAGTGAACATTAATCTAGGAAACAGTTGAAAAGAAGGGAGTATTGCTGGTTTGCCTTCCCTATTTTACTTTTTAAAAACTTTTAAACTATTTATTTTGGTATTGCATCTACACAGTAGGGGTATGCATGAAATTTTTTTTTGCATTCAGATTCGAGTCGAATCGAATGTCAAAACATTCCATTTGATTTGAATGCTTAAAATCCAAATGCAACAAAAACTAATTTGCATCTGATACATTTGAATTTATTCATTAGAATGTTCGATACGAATTTGATGATATGAATGTCAACAACATTCGTGTGTGTTATACGTTATCTCTGTGCATTCTGTATGCATCCTGTTTTATCCCATATGCATCCCGTTTTCCTTCTGTATTATAAGGGCAAATGCATACAGATACGTATGATATTCATACTGATACTAACTTCGAATGGGAAGACATTCTATTCGAATTCGAATGTTCACATT
The DNA here is from genome assembly GCA_023333525.1 of Aspidoscelis tigris stejnegeri. Classification (NCBI taxonomy): domain Eukaryota; kingdom Metazoa; phylum Chordata; class Lepidosauria; order Squamata; family Teiidae; genus Aspidoscelis; species Aspidoscelis tigris. Next base: position 105,834,295 of record JALMGA010000003.1, on the reverse strand, counting down.
TGTACGAATTCGATCGGATTTCAAATGTTTAGCATATTTGTGCACGTGCCTAATACGCAGCTTTCTTAGCAAGGATACAGAAGTGGGTGGCGGTGATGGTGGAGATAGAACGTGGGTCTCCATCACTGGACTATCTCCACTCATTGCCAGATTGGGGGAATGAATACAACTCCTATAGAAAGACAACAGAAGTTTAATTTGGATGCAACAGAGAAAAGCAGGAACGAGAGGAGCCCATTTACTGTTTCTCCTGTATAATATTTTGAACACGCTGGTTTTTGTGAACGTAAGAGGTTTTGGGTGGATGGCAGTGACCCAAAGGCTACACAGATTTATTATTTAAACCTTGAACTAAGATTGACTTCTAGTAGCTGCACCAGTGCATTCATTGCACGATGACTTTAATCTTCAACTGGAACTTTCAACCAGTCATTTTATTCTCAACAAATTATACAGTTTACATGAGAAAATATTTTCAAGTTGAATCTTTCGTTCATTGAGATATGACGCGTGATTTAAGTATCCCCTTAGTGTGTTTTTTTTAACAGTATATTTTATTGTGTATATTTTATATTGTTGTGGCCCTCCTGGGACCCTCAGCTGAAGGATGGGATTAAAATTCTTAAATAAATAAATAAATAAATAAGTAGGTAGGTAGGTAGGTAGGTAGGTAAGTACGTACATACATACATACATACATACATACATACATACATACATACATACATACATACATACATACATACATACATACATACATACATACATACATACATACATACATACATACATACCTCTAGTTGTGCAGACCGGGGGTGGGGTGGGGTGGGGCTAACTCAATGCTAATGAATTGTCTTCAGCAACCTTCTTCCTAGCAGTGCCAACCTGTCCTGTTTCTTGACACAGCAGTCTATTTCATCAGGATATAATTGGTATAGTGTTTTGCGTTCATTCCCTAAGGGCATTGTTGCTGTTAGAGTGAGAGAATCCACTGTTGCTGATTATGAAATGTGGCATAATGTGAGTTATTCAATGATATGAAGCTTGATAGATTTTTAAAACTTGTTAGGCGTGTCGCACGGTTGCAGTTTTGTGGTGGCTTTGAATTTTCTTCCCTGGAAAGAAAAGGCACCCCAGTAGGTTACGTCCTGTTGCTTATGTTCTTTGCAGTGCAGGTTGGGGATGGGTGGGGACACACCGTTGCAAGTTCTTCCTTTTGAGGTGTGTGCACGGATGCAGTTTTTGGGATTTCCAAAAATTTGATTTGATTTGAATCTTAAAAGTTTGAATTTACCCAAATTCTAGTTGAATTAAGCACATTCGAATGCATTCGTTTGAATTTTCAGTTCAAGTTTCCGCTTAGGAATGTCGATAACATTCGTATGTGCCCATGTGCATCGTTACCCATCCCTTATGCATCCGTACCCTCCCGTAATTATCCCATATACAACCCGTTTTCGTCTCGTACGGATCCGTACAAATCCGTACAGATGCAGGAAAGATGTGTACATGCAAGTACTCATTGTGTACAGACCCGTACACATACGAGTGTCCAAATAGTTCAGATGAATTCAGAATTCAGAATTCTTTCAAGTGTTTAAATTCAAATTTATGGACATTTGATTAGAATTTGAATGTTGAAATTTGGACAGATTCGAATTTCAAACGTCTCTGAATGTTCGTGCACGCCCCTATTCCTTTTATCTTCTGAATGAAGTCTGGTTCCGATCTTACCGGCGGGGTCTGGCATTTCTTTTGTCTGCTTTACGATAGTCTCATTCCATTTCTGAAATGTGAGGATCTAGGGCTCTCCATTAAACATGCCCATGTGCTGCTTAACAGCTCCTAATTGATGATAATGAATAATTTATCATCTCTTTTTTATGACACAAACTGTTTGTTGTTTACAGTAATGCCTCCTATAAAAGTTCTTCTTAATGGCCTGATCAATGCGTGTTTACATCTTGCTGTGTTCCCTGGTAAATGTGTGTAAGCAGAAGCCCAACATTCTTATGCAAATTGCTTTTCAACGATAATATTTATGAACAAATTATAAACACAAAAACAGTTATGCTTTTGCCTCGCAACTGTCTGAAAGCCTTTCATTTTGTCCAGAGGGTGGGGTGGGGGGGCTGGATGGGGGGGAGGGAGGGGGGAGGGGGGAGGGAGAATTACTGTGTCCCTTTGAGCCTTTAATTATTGTCTTAACAGTGTTGAAAGGATTGCAGTATTTATTGTATGGAAAGCACTTGAAAGTGCTATATAAATTTTAATATTTTGTTAACTAATAGCACACTTGTTCTCCAAGTCCCTAGTTGTTTCTTTAGTAAAAGGCTGGAGTATCTTTATCTAGAACAAATGCCTAGGTGAATTTTTCAGGCTGGGGGTGGGTGGGAACGGGGCGCTTCTAAGGCCATTTGCTGGGATTCGAGAGCAGGAATAGGTTTGTCCTTGTCTCTGCTTAGGATGCCCGTGAGCAGTTGGTGGGCCACTGTGTGCGACAGGATGCTGGACTAGATGGGCTGTGGCCTGATCCAGCAGGGCTTCTCTTATGTTCTTATGTAACATGTGTTTTACCTGGCGTCCTTCAGGTGCTGCTGAACTAGACTTGCATCATCCCAGTCCATGTTGGCAGTGGATAATAGGTGCTGGAATCTAACGGCGTCTGGGGGAGCACCATATTAGCTAATCATCATCACTGTTTAATGTATGGCCTACAGGGTGGATTTGATTTAAATCAAACTGATTTAAATCATGATTTAAATCACTAGTCACTGAGGCTTGATTTAAGTCATAGTTTCTACATAAACTAATTCTTGCTACTCTAATATGCAAGTAGATGAAGATTTTTAGAATAACAACTTTTCATATTAGTTTTTTTATCCCCAGTTTAATAGGTTAATCATTCATATTTGGACACAACTTTTCTGTTGTACTTAGGAAGGAGAAAAAGAATCATTGCCTTAATAATAACAATTTAAACAGATTTATTCAACTGAAACAATAATATTACAGCATATGTTATTTGCTTAAACAAACATCCATGTTTGTTAACTAATTTCACTAAACAATATATATATTAATATTTCTTTATATTATTCTTTATATATATATATATAAGATAGATAGATAGATAGATAGATAGATAGATAGATAGATAGATAGATAGATAGATAGATAGACTGTCAGCCCAGCCTACACATGAAAAACTTAAATGCTGTCCTCAAAAAGCATTTTATTTTTTAAAAATCCGATTTTAAAAAAAATCATTGATTTTTATTCACCCTGATGGCCTATCTGGTGTTTTACATTGTGATGGTTATAATATTTGACCTCAATAGATTATATTCTACTAATTGTCTAGTGGTGAACACAGTAGGGATATGCACAAATGGTTTTTTGACATTCGATCCATAACAAACCGAATGTTAGAAAATCCATATTCATTTGAATAGATCCCCTTTGAATGTGGTAGGATGCTACTCGATAGGAATGTATTTGTGCGAATTTGTATGAATGCCTGATAGGATTGCTTATGGATCCTGCATACGGATCCTATACAAATGCATAGACATCTGATACGTATCCTATATCAATGCACACGTATCGGATACGTATCTGATACATATCCCCAGTTGAATGAATGCATGAACTATTCGTACGAATGTTAATGTGCAAATGTCGTAACATTCGGTTCGTGTACGGACGTCTGAATTTGGAAGAATTCATATGATTAACGAATGTTACAAATATTCACGCACGTTCCTAGTGAACAGTGATAGAGAACTGTTGTTTTGAACATCCTGCTTGAGCGTTTTCCAAAGTCACCTTGCTTGCCATTTATGGAAACAAAATGCTGGATTGAATTAATTCTTAATTCTTTAATTCTTTATTTGTTTCCTTCCTGTACAGCCCAGACAATCTCCTACACAGCAATGGCATTAAACAAGTGAATATAATTTTTAAAAATACATTGCAAAAATTTGTTTAAATGGCTAAAATTCTAAAAATATGATTAAAATATTTAAAATAGGTAGCCCCTAACTATAGATAGTGGACTCTGCATTACAGCTAAATTGGAAATATTTTTGGTCTGGTCTCACAGTCTGTTTCCTTCTTCCTAGGGTCGATGACATTTTGCAGGTTTATTGTTTCTTCTTTTTTCCCTTTGTTTTTGAGTATAGATATTTGCAGTGATATATAGTACTTTGTAATCTCTTGCAACATAAACACTGCCTCTCTGTTACAAATTCGCTGTGGCTGTGATTTTGGTGTGCTGGTCACATAAACACTAGTCTTGGTTGCGTACTCTAAAATCAATTCTAAATGTTACTGTATGATTAATGATACTCCTTCTGTGAGTTTAGGAGGAATAAAAGTGTTAGTTAATGGCCCTAATTAAATAATTGTGTAGTTTTTCATTAACTGTAAAAAAAAAGTGTAATTTTTCATTAATTGGAAAAGCTTTATGCGAAGAAGGAAGGAAGAGTCTTTCTTCTGTTAGGAAATATCTTCAACTGTCTTTTCAATAGACTTTTTGGAACCAGGATAGACAAGGGATGTTTTTCCACCACACTCCTTTAATCCAGATCTAAGAAGATCCTGATCTAGGGAATAGGTACTTCCCTTAATCCGGATCTAGTAGATCCAGATTAAGGGAAGTACCCAGTGTGTTTCCATGGGTGGTCTAGCACCCAATAGCAATGGGTGCTAGCCTCTCTGCCGTGGAAACACCAGAGCACCCATTTGGAAATCCGGATCTACCCACGATGGGTCTGCCTGTCACCCCAGGTGTTTGGGGGGACAGGGGGTGCAATCTCCGAAGCGGCTCAGAAGTCACTTTGAAGTCACTTCAAAGTCTGTGCAAAATAGCTCTGGAGCATTTGAAGTCTGTGCTGATCTTTGGAGTAAACTTTAAAGTGACTTTGGAGTCACTTCGGAGTTCACTCCGAAGATCAGCACAGACTTCAAAGACGCTCCGGAGCTATTTTGCACAGACTTCGAAGTGACTTCAAAATGACTTCGAAATGACTTCAAAGCTTAGGTTTTGGGGCTCCCCCCCCCAAGGGTGCCCCTTCCTCCTAGCCTCCTCTACACCCCATTGCCAAACTAACGTGGAAACAGGCTCCCTTTAATCTGGATTTTCTGGCTGAAGACCCCATTGTAGACCCCATCAATGGGGTCTACAGAAAATCCGGATTAAAGCCCCAAAAGTACCCATATGATCCGGATTTCCTCAGGTGCAGTGGAAACAAATGTGTCCCTAATGGGTGCCGTGGTGGAAATGGGGTCATCCGGCTCTCACCCAAATGGGTCCTTAATGGGTGCTAAAAGGGGTACTAAGTGACCGTGGGAAAACACCCAAGGAGACACAATTGTTTTAAAAATTGTGAGCTGTGAGTTTTTAGAAGTGTGTTGTCTGTTGTTGCTGAGGTTACAGTTCATTGCTTAGTATTATTGCACAAGTTTTCCAAGCAGAACTACAGAGGTTTATGAGCTTCTAGACATCAACTCCAGTTTCCAATAACAGAAAAAGTCCCCCCTTAATACTAGTCAGATTTGAAGGAATCTAGTTTAATGTATCCATGTGACACCAGTTGTGTGTAATCTACAAATTAATCCTGGAATTAGGCACACCCAACTTTTTTTAAACATTAGCTTTCAAAAGTAGACATAACAGACCAGATGCAGCCTGTTTAGAATACAATAAACTTGGCTTCTGTGAATCCAGACTAAGATGGCATTAGCTTTTGTTTAGCAGCTGTATTGTACTGTTGGCTTGCATTCAGCTTAGGATCTATTAGGTCCCAAAGGCAGTTTCTGCACTGGCTCGCTGGCCGATGCTATCAGATCCTAGAAAACACTGTATCTGTGTGGCAAACTAATCCCTGAGAGGTTGTGCTTCCTGAGCAACGGCCTGTCCATGTGATGGCAACGGCCCATTTTTGAGCAGTTGGACCAATTCAGTTGGTGCTTGGAGTCGAGTACCATCTCACTGGGCTCCCGGAAATGACCGGGGAATGGGCTGTTCCTGGGTTCCCTGTAAAATGAGTCCTGGCTAGTAACGGTTGAGAATGAACAAAGTTGGACCAAGCCGGGCTGTGTCAGTGTACCAACCTCCGGGTTTTCCATTTACATTGCATCTAGTGCAGGCTTTTCTCATCCTATACTTGTACAACATTTTAAAAAGTGACTGTTGGCTTTCACATTTGTCTTCCATGAACCCCATCGTACCCATTTGTTCTAACCTGTAATGATAGCGTTAAGGTTCCTTGTGATATATTTTTTTGTGACATCTGACACTTGCAACCTGGGGCATCTGCAGAATTAATAAGACATTCCCTAGGAATCCTTAGATCCTTGTCATCTCCAAGTGACATTCACTAGCTAGGTTAGGAATTCCTTAGCCAGACAGGATGGATACTATACATGAAAGATGAACCAGTGGTTGTGTTTCATGAGGCAACCAAAAGATTCCAGGGCAGGTTACAGTAAGAAGGAATAAAACATATAAAATATTGCAACATATTTAAAATATAACCCCGTCTATCCCACCCCTACCCTACCTGCCTAACAGGGCAGGACCCTGAGGAAGCTATTTAAACAGCAAAAGCCTGGGTGAAAAGTTACGTTCTAACCAGGTGCTGAAAACTATACAGTGAAGGCACGTGGCAAACCTCAGGAGGGAGGCTGTTCCAGAGTTTGGGAGCCACCACAGAAAAGTCCCTCCTGCATGCCCCTATGCCTCGCACCTCTGAAAGAGAAGGAACTACGAAAAGGCCCTCTCCTTGAGATCTCAGTGCACGAGCAGGTCTATATGAGAGAAAGCGCTCCTTCAGATATCCAGGACCCAAGCCGTTAATAGGGCTTTATTTATATGTTAGTGTCAACACCTTAAATTGGGTAACCTGTGCAGATCCTTTAAGATGGTTGGGATGTGAGTCCGGCCAGAGACTCCCGTCAGCAGTTGAGCTGCTGCGTTCTGCACCAGTTCTGCTCCAGCTTCTGGACCATCTTCAAGGGTAGCCCCAGGTAGAGCACATTATAGTAGTCCAGTCTGGAGGTTAGCAGAGGATGGATCACCATGGCCGACTTACTGCTATCCAGGTAAGGCTGAAGCTGGCAGACCAGATGGAGATGGCAATCCAGGAGTTCTCCCAAGGCACCTAATCTTTGAGGCAAAACAGCCCCACCCAGAATTAGATGCCCCTTAACTTCCTGAACCTGGGACTGAGGCCTCCTCACCTGTCTTTGCCCATTATTAATATCCACTGAATGCTAATATTTTCTAGGACAAGCGTGGGCAGAGTGCAGGACCCATTTTGTCCTGGAATTCCAGCTTATGCCCAGCATATTAGCAGCTTAGTAAAGGGAAAACAGACTGGTAAGTAGAATTAACAAAGAAGGTTGCTTTGAGTTTGTCTCACCCAAGAATTTATTTTCCAGCTGTTCATTTATGCATACAAACCTCCGGTCTTAGTTTCCTTCCAAGCTTTTTGTTGTTTCAGTAGGCCTAAATTTTCTGGGGAAACCTGTAATATTGAGAAACATACAGAGTTGACGACCTGTTGCAAACCTCCCAGAGGTCTAACTTGAAGACTATTTGTTTATGTGTTTCCTAGAATTTTTTTTTTTTTTTTGGAGGGGCAGGTTGCTTGCTTGTTTGGCAGGGGGTATCGAGTGTTGGAAGGAAGGGAATGTCAGAAACTCTACTGGGTCAACTGTTTGTATTAATTGCAGGGACCATGGCAATATCTACAAACGCATTCCTTCCCCTCTTCTTGAATATTAGCCCTTCTTGGTCAGCTTTTGCGTAGAGGGAAGTCTCTCTCTCTTAATAACAGTTTGGGTCAGGGAGGAACCTAAAAACTTTGCTCTCTTTAGGCTGTTTTTCCCCATCCCTGCCACAGTTTTCTCTCTTGTGTGGATCCTGCCTGCTTTTTTTGGTTCAGATACATGTTGTGTTAGGCGCCTGATACAAACTGACATCGCATGAGGTAATCTTGAGAGCTGTTCCTTTCCTTTTGTAACTGGTTCCGACATTTACAGCCAAATTTGAACTTTGCTGAATCGAGCTGTGCCCTGTTCTTTATATAGATCCTTTTGTGATGCGTATTATATGTCTGGCTATAAATAACTCTTGCCAAGTGACTTTGGCAAAACAGCATCATTTTGCAAACAAAGGGGTGTTGACCACTTGTGGGGGCTCTCAGTCTTTGCATGGGCTTTGTTGGGTTGGGTCCTACGGGGGGGGGGCGGGGCAGGGGGGGGTTGGAACAAGTGTTGGTTTGTGTGTTGCATCCCAGGCCCAGCAAAGACCTCAGATACGTCCTGCTGACCTTTTCCTTCCCATCAAGTTACTGAGAATGAAGTCACTATTTCTGTGATAACAGAGTCTCCCAGGCTTTTGTATTCTCTCTTTCAAATAAATAAATAAATGAATGAAAGATTAAAAACAAAAGGCTGTTTTTACAACTGCTTCCTGTTGATAATTGCTCTCATAGCAGTAATGTCCATAGCATGGGTAGCAAGAATGACACATTTTCCTTTTGCTGTGGCAACTTGGCATCCTAGCATTATCAGATAATGCTTCAGGCGGGCCTAACATTTATGTTCTGGACTCTTCTTAAACTGGAGTTTAAACTTACTCCATTAAAGAAGTGACAGTAAAGAGTAGCAATAAAATTAAGAAATATAGCATATTCAGGGATCTGTAAGGTTCCCCCCCCCCTTCATTGGGGAAAAAACAATGACCTTTAAATTAGACTGTCCAGATTTTTATGGGACCAGTATCTTAGACACTGGTCCCTTTCAGACTCCATCCTTGGGCTGTGCCCAGACTTACAAATACTGTGCATTCTGATGCACAGTCGGGGCGTGGGCATCACACCTGATGCCCACTACTTCATAGCAGCAGAGCTTTATACCACCGCTACTGCAGATTTACTTACTGCGGAACGATGAACACTCGCTCCGCAGGTTCAGGTAAATTCAGAGTTTCCTGTCAGTCCAGACAGGATGGTGAGAACAACAAACGAGAGTTGAGCCTGCAGCTCAGCTCCCATTGGCTGCCCCATCCCACATGATGCTCGCCTCACTGTGCGCGCCACTGAAGTCTCACAGCTTTCCGTGAGAAAGCTACGGGGAGGCTGCCAGAGTCTGGTCGTGGCTTCACAGCCAGTAAGCTGTGCTTTTTTCTATAAGAGCAAATTTTGTCCTGCTAATCTGTTTGTTAGAAATTTTACTTTCTTTTTTCAGTTAAACTTAAAAGGCAAAGATGCCCTCAAGTCAGGCGTGACTTCTGGGTCCCTGAAAGGAAGTGGTTTGCCATTTCCTTCTTCTGGGACTCGGATGATTTGCAGCACAGGGACATAATAAAAATGAGACCATAAGATAAGACATTAAAATTGAACAAGACCATTGTGGGGATTGCAGCTAGATAACCTTTCAGAAGCACTTTGAAATCTTGATAGTGCTAAACAAATTAACTTTGCCTACTTTACTAAGACTGGCCCAGTTCAGTAATAGTCCTTTCCATATTTTGCTGATAAAATATGCTGTATATTTCTGCAGTTTCCCATGCAGTTTCCCAGTGCATTGTTTTGGAACTCTGATGAGTATGTTTTGATCTTTGCATTTAATCCACGATATTGAAAGTGAAATATGTTGGCTAAGATCAACTATGAGCTTTGTTAAATTGTAAGAAAAATTACCATTATGAAAAATGTCAGCCTTGACGAATTCCTCAAAACACTGGAAATTTCTAATGCTGGTGCAAACCAGTGCGTGCTGATGAAGCATCTCTTATGCTCAAATAAAGGCATCAAAAAAGTGGCATTAAAATGATCAGTACACTATTTGTGTTGATTGTACAATGCTCTGTTTGATTTGCTCATTTTTTATAAAAAAAAAATTCAACCCTTATGAAATGTCCTTAAATTTTCATGCTTGAAGGTGGCTTAGCGAAAATAATCCTTTGGTCCATAGATAACTGAGTCCTGAGATATGTGACATGGCGCATATGGGGCATGGAAAAGACCATCAAATTAGATCGACCCTTTTGCTTCTTGCCTCTGGCTAGTGCTGAAAAGGGAAGATACACAGAAGGGTAGCAGGATATGTTTAAACTTTATAATGGTTCAACAAAGATAATGGTGGGGAATAGGCCATAAAGATCTTGTTCATATGCCTGCCTACAGAGGTCTATAAGAACATTAGAGAAGCCCTGCTGGATCAGGCCGTAGCCCATCTAATCCAGCGTCCTGTCTTACATGGTGGCTTGCGAATTGCTTATTTCTCAAGTAGAAGACATAGGCAAAATCTTCACTTGTTTCTCAAATCACTGCAAATGGCCTTTAGGGATGTCTTGCCTATCTTCCCAGAGTTGGCTTTTCTGTTTTTTCTGTTTTTTTTTGTAATCCATTTTTTATTTATTTTCATTAATACATTTCCATACATAATTGTATACCATTACAATAATTTTAATAAATTTCCATGTGACTTCCTCCATTCTCCAGATTCTTCTTCTTCTAGTCCATTATATTGTGTTCCATACATCTACTTGTTGCTTTTTCTCCTAGAGGCCAGTGCCTTCCATCGGAATACCCAAACCCCGAAGAAATTGTATAAAAAGTCCCCAATCCTCTATAAACTTGTTCACTGTTTTATCTTTTAATAAGTTCGTTAGTTTGTCCATTTCTGCCATCTCCATCAATTTAATTATCCATTCTTCTTCTGTAGGTAGTACTTCTTGCTTCCATTTTTGTGCATATAGCAGTCTGGCAGCTGTTACCATATACAAAATCAAAGTCTTTACTTCGCTTAAACTATCATCAACAATACCCAATACAAATAATTCTGGTTTAGACTCAAAATTAATATTCAAAATTTGTCTCATCCAGCGCCATATTATTTTCCAATTTTTTTTGCTTTCTCACATGTCCACCACATATGATAAAAAGTACCATCTACCTTTTTTACATTTCCAACATTTAGTTGACATATGATACATTTTTCCAAGCTTAACTAGAGTTGGCTTTTCTATCCCACTTTTCTCACGCAGTTAAGGGGACTCAAAGTGGCTTACAAAGCTTTTTCTATTCTTCTCCCCACACCAGAACACTCTGCCAGGTAGGTGGGGCTGTGAGAGCTCAGAAGAGACCTGTGACTAGCCTAAGGTCACCCAGCTGGTTTCATGGGAGAGGGCGGAATCAAACTCTGTGTTCCCAGATAAGAGACCGGCTCCCTAACCACTAGACCAAACTGGCCAAGGAAGTACCTAGGCATCTGTTCTGTTAGCCATTGTACATCTGTCCTCCATAGGAACTTGTCAAGTGGAAAATTTCGGTGCATGGAATCTGGCTCACTATGCCTCCTGCACCTTGTTTTGAAAGACTAGAGGCACACAGCTTGCGAACAGACTACCTTACACTTTGGCCTTGAGTTGAACTAGACAGAGGAATGGATCATCCAAAGCCACCTTCAGAAATAGAGCGCCTGACTTCTGTACAGAAAGTCTTGTCCTCTGTTCTAGCTATCTTGGGTTGCAGAGGAATCCAAGCTTCAAATATTCTGCCAAGCATGAAACTGATATTGGTGCTAGCATTGCAATTCTTGTCTGGTGTCCCAACACTAGGACAAGGCTCATTGGCTCATTATTGCTCTGAGTCAGTCTTTAAACCCTGAGCGAGGCAAAAAAAAAAAGATTTTGAAGACCCTGTGTCAAATTGCTGTTAAAATGAAATTAGTTAAGGTTCTAAGAGAGAGAGAATCTTCTTCCAAGAATTCACTGAGAAAAATGTGGCCATAAATGCTTCTACTGTTTGATTTAGATCCATGGCTTTTTTGTGTTATTCGCTGTGATTTCTGTCCTGTTAGTGGAGATGTTTGTGGGATACTTGTAATCTGTAGTAAAGCACATGAATTTTTGTGTGTGTTTGATTTGTATTGAATTGAATGCAAAAAATATTTTTATTTGAATAGATCCCTTTCGAATGTGGTAGGATTAAAAGTTGATACAAATATTCGATTCGAATCCCTGCTGTGAATTGCATATAAATCCTCACGTATGCCCTACAAATCCCATAGGTATCCCCTATGTATCCACTCTGAGCATGTCAAATCTGCTCTCAATCCACTTTGAATCCACTCTGAATCCGCTTTGAATCCACTCTGGATCTGTTGCAGATGGGAGTGGGGCAGCTGCTTTCTCACCTCCCCAGGTTCACAAATGTAATGAACCTCCATACGACTGTACTGAAGCATTTGATTTGCATTTGAATGTCAGTGTTTGAATGTACCAGCATTTGATTCGAATTCAAATGTCCGAATTCGGACAAATTTCAAATGTGACGAATATTCGTGCACATCCCTAATCTGTAGATGAAACATTGCCCTATAATGTAGATTGTTAGTTTAGCTAGTCAGGCTTACAAGGAAGACTTTGTGACAACCAAGCCAAGACTTTGTGATAACTAAGCCACACTTTTCTGAACTAAAATTGGAGATCGTCTTTACTGTTAGCAACTGGTTTACCTGAAAAATGTCCGACCGCAGTTATATGTCCTCAGAGGAATTTGTCTGTTGCGTCTCTGTGTGATCTTGGTCTTTGAAAATTCAGTTCATCATTAAGTGGAGAAAGAGAAAGTGTTTTGTTATGGATTGATTGCTTTGGGGAACACAGTGTTAGACCAGGTAAGCTGTGGCTCTGACCCAGACCAGCAGATGATACCGAAAAGTCCAGTAAGTCTTTCAAGATGCATCTTCAAGGGGAAAAATAAGAATTTGGTTCTGCTTTTTGTGGTAATTCGTAGTGCTCTCCCTGTGTCATTTGCCAACATAGGAGCAAGGGAGTTGTTCTGTGAATAACAGGGCATTGTACATATGGATTTGTAAGAGTTCTGTACCAAAGCAAGAAAAAGGATGTTCTTCAGTAGGGGTGTGCAGGAAGGCATTTTTGCATTCAAATTCAAGTCGAATTGAGTATTTACAAATTCAATTCGAATCGAATTTTAAAAATCTGGATTTTTGAAAATCTGATTCGAAACCAGATTATTTGAATCTGTACATTCAAAAATCTGTTTCGAATTCGAAAATACAAATGTCGGTGACATTCGTATCTGGTTTTTGCATTTGCGCGCATCTTGTTTTCATCCCGTATGTGTCCCGTTTTCATCACGCATTATAGTAGCAAATGCACATGATATTCGTATGCAAACATATGCAGCTCTGTTCATTTGAATTATTCAAAAACCCGGAATTCGCTCAAATGTGTTAATTTGGATTTTCGAAAATCCGATTTGAATTTGAATGTCGATATTTGACTGATTCGAATAAGGTTTTTCAGTTTTCGAATATCCATGCACATCCCCATTCTGGAGAAACAAAACAAAACAAAACAGGAAGTTGTGGCCTTATTTTATGAAATCTCTTTACCTACAGTTTTTTGAAGACAACAGTGGTTGATATTAATGTAAGTAAAGGATGGGTTTCTGGACTTCATTAAGCCTTCTTACCTTTGTAATTTTGGTAGCTAAATTCTTGGGGCAATCACTTCTTATATCAGCTTCCAAGTTTCCAGAAACACTGGCTCTTTTTGCACTGGCCCTTATTTTGGATTATATTCTGGAATAGGGTCCTGCCATATGATGCTAACCCTGACTGTGGCAGTGCGTGCCCAGAGCCTGTTTTAGTTTGCACTAGCAGGCAGATGGAAGGTCCCTTTTCTGGAATATAATCTAGGATAGGGTACAGTGCAGAAAGGACCATTGAGTTGGTCATGGAAGTCAGCCCTTTCTTGATATAAACAGTGACTTAAGGGCTAACCTTATTTAAACTGCTAAACCTCCAAATGCTTGGGAACAAGTGTCTTTGTGTCTCTGTGTTATGTGTCTGCGCTGGGAGAACACTCGCCACCGTCAAGTAGGTCAACGGAGATGAGCTATCTGATTTGTGTGCCTGAAATATAAAGAGCTTTTGTTTCTTGTTGCATCTGCTTATCAAATAGCAATGCGGCAAACATGGGTATGCCCTTACGTTCCTTAACTTGCACCGCAGACATGCTCCTTGATCTCAGCGACCTCCTTCAGGTATTGTATCTGCTTTTGTTCAGATGTTCTGTTCAAACATTAACTTTCGGAAACACATGCAAGCAGAGCTAGTAATGGGGATTGCTATCCAGGAAACGTTAATTATCTCTTTTTGTGTGGCAGCGCTGGACAGGAAAATCACAGGGATTGTAAATCAGAGATAATTGTTCTTTGCAATTAGAGATCAAGTGTTTGGTGCCGTCTGCAAATAACAAATCAACAGTTAGTATAGTTGTGATGCTAATGATTCCACTGTTGATGCAATGACCCACGGTCAGATTTTTAAAAATACACTATTTGAAATAGCATTTTTAAAAATGGAAAGGATATATGGAAAGTGTTGGTTCCAGTATAGAATGCAAGAACCCAGCAATTTGAGGACTGAGTCAAAAGAATGGTGGAAGATAATATACAGGATGGATGCTGAGGAGGTTTGTATCATATTCTCTAGGACAGCTGATAAGGTGTTTAGATACGCCTCAGACTTTCATACTTGAACACGCTTGAATGAGAATATTGACTCAAAAGTACCAAATTACAGTTCTTTACATATGTTATGAATTTCTTATCATAATCTCTATACAGTTATGCGCAGATAGGAGCATCCTATATCAAAATATATTCAGTGCACCACTCGGTTGGTGACTATTTTTGGCCTTTCCAGCTGTCTTCAGTAACTGGCATCCTTCCATCAGCTTCATGAAGCTTCAGAGAACCTTCAGGAATTACAATAACTTAACCAATTCTGGTTCTTAAGTGTTCTTGTATACTAAAAATAGACCCTATGGGACAGTAGATCAAAGGGAATAGAGAGAACATGAGGTTTCACTGTTGTCCTTTCTAGTGTTTGTTTTGTAAAAACGTTAATATATTAGGAGCATTAAACAGGTTGATCTAGAAGACTTGCCTCTTCTATTTGGGCTGCTGTTGAATCACTATGTCAGAATTACCATGTAGTTCTGACGGTGGTGTTGGCAGCAAAAGCAATATTAAATTTGTAGGTGGTCGTGAATCCACACCCTTTGAAAAACTTTTGCCTCTTTTATATTTTTATAGAAGGCACAAGTTTGGTGGTGACATTATTGGCTAAGAGCAGATCAGCTACCCATATTTTATTTATTATTTATATTTATATCCCACCCTATACCCGTAGGCCTCAGGGTGGGTTACAAATTTTAAAACAACAGATTAAAACAATGATATCTATAAAAAGACTTTTAAAATCCAGCATATTTAAGAACGTATACTAAATATTAAAATACTAATATCTGTGGTGGGAGGAAAAAATGGTCACGTTAGCCAAAGGCCAGGACAAAGAGGTGCGTCTTCATGGCCTTCCCAAGAGAAGGGGCATGATGCACTTTGAGGGGGAGACTCTTCCATAACCTGGGGGCCATTACCGAAAAGGCCCTTTCCCGGATGTCCACCCTCCTCACTACTGAGTCACAGGCAGGTTGGTATGGGAGAAGGCATTCCTTTAGATATTTGAGGCCCAAGTCATTTAGGGCCTTGTAAGTCAGAGTTCACACTTTGAATTGGGCTTGGTAGTGAATTGGCAGCCAGTGCAACTCTTTTAAGACTGGCTTGGTGTGCATCCGGCTAGCTGTTCTGGTCAGCGCTCTAGTTTCTGCTGGTAGCGGTGGATGCCAGCAGGAATGAAAAGATGGTGTGAGTGGTCCGTGTGGGTGCTAATAAATGGGAACTTTTGCCTCATTAGCACAAGATGGCTGACATAGATCTTTGAGATGGAGTGATCTATTGGATGCTAATCTCTCCCAGTCCAACAGATTTCCCCAATCTAACAGCGCTGTGATTTATTATTGTCAATACTCTCTTTGTAGTATATTCTGAAGCAATAAATCTGTTACTGGGTGTTTTAAGGAAAAACACAACTATAAATCATTCTTGTGTTTGAATCCCTTTTTATTAAAATAAGCCAAAATAGCAGAAAGCTATGCACTAATATTTTGATCATTAGGCATAGAGGAGGTAAAGACTCACTACTATCTTCTATCCAGAATTTATTGGGGGGGGGGGATAATACTGTTATTTTTAAACCCATCCAGACCAAAATTTGACCAGTCTGCAACATGGGACACATTATCAGGGGTGTCTATAAAGATTATGCCCCACCCCCCGACAGCTTTTGAATTTGGGCCTGTCCCTGAGATTGGAGGTTTAAGAATGTTACATTAGCACCTCCTAGACCAGCGTTTCTCAACTTTTCTAATGCCATGACCCCTTAATGCAGTTCCTCATGTTGTGGAGACCCCCAATCATGAGGCGGAGCAGTTCAGATGAGGGATGGGGCGAGAAGGCGGGAGACTTGTTGCGACCCCCCTGAAAGGGTAGTTCGACCCCCAAAGGGGTTGCGACCCACAGGTTGAGAACCGCTTTCCTAGACTATGGGCCCTTCACATATGTGCCCTCTGTTGCCCCCTTTAGGTGGCCAAGGCCCCTTTTAATCAACTACCATTTGGGTACTTTCTTCCCGTTAAACCTTTTTTACTTTCATTAAGAGTTCTAAACAAGCTAACCAAAGAAAAGAAGGTGATGCAATTATTATGTGCTAACTTTAAATAATAATAATAATCAAAACCAACCCTATCCAAATAGGTTGTAGCTTGGGTAGAAGATTTGAGAATTCCAGTCTTTTACATTCTTCCCTTGTTGGTGTCCCTAGGGTGTTCTTTCTTTCTCTCTCCCTCTCCTCCCTCTTTCCTCACACAGATACACCATCATCATTATTAGTCAAAGTGACCCATTTTATAGAAGACTTTTATATTTTGAGCTTGGACCCCAAATGGATTGGTGGTAGGACAGGATGCCTGGAACCTTCCACTCAAGCCACAAATTCTTTGGACACACAATTGATTTTTAATGTTTTTTTTAATTTTTATTTTAATGAAAGTGGTCCTTTATATCCAATGGGGAAATGCCCAGGTAGGTAGGTAGGTAGGTAGGTAGGTAGGTAGGTAGGTAGGTAGGTAGGTAGATAGATAGATAGATAGATAGATAGATAGATAGATAGATAGATTTTAAGAACCTAAGAGGAGCCCTGTTGGATCATGCCACAGCCCATATAGTCCAGTATCCTGTTGTACACAATGGCCCACCAGTTGCCCATGGGCATCTCAAGCAGAGACAAGGGCAAACCTTCTGCTCTCGAATCCCAGCAGGTGACCTTAGAACTGCTTGTCCCCGCGACATGAAAGATGTACTTAGGCATCTGTTCTAGTTGCCATTGATACATATGTCATCCATAAATGTGTTTAACCCTTCCTTAAAGCCATCTAGGCAGCAAATTCCATAGATCAATGAATAAGGTTTTTTTTTTAATTTTTAAAAAAGTATTGACTTCAATATAAACTTGAATAGGAGTGATGGCATTTTCGGTTGGAATTTGACCCCCCCCCCCAAGATCTAGGCTTTGTTTTGCTTTCTGTAGTATTAATTAAGGTTCCTTTTGTTCTTTCTGAGCACTTTGATCACCATGAAATGATGCATGCAAAGAGTATTCAGAAATATAGATGTATAATGTCAACTGAAGGAGGAACCCACAGTCTGGCTTGTTACTTCTACCATGAGGAAGTACTCTGTTGTGTTTAGAAAAGCTGATAAAAAGAGACCGACACCTCTGATTCCCTCAGAGATGTGTAGGACTTGTAAATGATAAGTACTGTATTTTCTGGCGTATAAGACTACTTTTTAACCCAGGGAAATCTTCCCAAAAGTCAGGGGTTGTCTTATACGCCGGATGTTGTCTTCTTATACGGCGAGTATATCCCAAACCCTATATTTTAACTGGAAAAGTTAGGGGTCGTCTTATACACCCGGTCGTCTTATACGCCGGAAAATACGGTATGTCTGTGGGAAAGATTCCGGCCATCTTGCCTACCTGTGAGGTCAAGAAAAAAAGAGATGTTTGTGTACAGCAGTGGTTCTCAAACTGTGGCCCTCCAGATGTTCCTGAAAAGTAGATTGATGCAACTGGCATGGAATGCTGGGGGGGGGTATAATGCTTGAATTTGTTCAAGAACATCTGGAGAACTTCAGTCTGAGATCCACTAGTGTACAGAGGCAAACAGAGCAGTTCATCTGTCTTAAACTAAAGCAGAATAACAACTCTGACTTTTGTTTTCGCTCTAGTATGTAGGGTTGGGACAGGATTATTGTGGCAGCTGTGTAGGCATTTTCCCTGTGCCCTTCTTCCTCTACCTCCAGATTTACCAAAGGAGCCAAAGGTGAAAAAAAAATCCTTATTCCAAAAAAGATAGCTTTGGGGCAACTTGGGCATTAATCTTATGTTTATAATTTTAAAAGAACTGACAAATCTTTAATGATAAGAACAGTTGAGGAGCCCTGTTGGATTGGGCCATAGCCCATCTAGTCCAGCATCCTATCTCACACAGTGGCCCACCAATTGCTTTTGGTCATCTCAAGCAGAAGACAAAGGGAAAACCTTCACTTGTTCTTGAATTCCTTCAAATGGTCTTTAGAAGCATCCTGCCTGTCTCTCCAGCTAGGAGGAAGTTCCCAGGCATCCATTTTAGTAGCCATTGATACTCCTGACATCCATGAATTTGTCTAACCCTTTCTTAAGCATTTCTTAGGCTGGTTGCAACAAGTTCCATAGGCTGATGAGCCTATGGATGAAAAAATACTTTCCAGTGTCTGATCTAACTCTTCATAGATTGCCTCCTGGTTCTAGTGTTGTGTGATAGATAAAATAATTTTTCTCTGTCCACCTTTTCTATACCGTGCATAGGTTCAACCAGGTCCCCTCTTACACACAGTCTTTCAGGGCTGAAGAGGCCTAGATGTTGCAGTCTGGTTTCGTAAGGGAGGTGTTCCAGCCCTTTAATCATTTGGGCTGACCTGTCCTGTCCTCTTTCCAGTTCTACAGCAAGTGACCAAAAACTTCATGTAAAGCAGAAATTTGAGATAAATGTAATTTACTCCAGAAGAGGGGACAGACTGGACGAGTAGGCAGATACTTCAAAAATACTGAAATTAAGACATTGGCAAAAATTGGCGATACAACAATATTTTGCTTTTACAGATTCAGTGGGGGTCCTTTTTGTGTCGTTCTCCCTGATCACCTTGTATGTGGATAGGGATAACTCTCCAGTTCAATATCATGAATACTTCATAATTCTAAAATGAAGTTTGTGTGTGTACATGTCTTCTCCAACGAGAGTACCAAAAACGCTTGCTTATCAAGGGACTCTAAACCAATTTCTTAGTGCTGAGTTGACTTTTTGCACTGATATTAAACATGTATAAGGTGTACAGAAAAACCCAGTGGAGCAATCGAATTCTGTGAGATGCATGCAAACACCCTATAACACCCCGTCTCGATCAATGATAAAACCAGACACTGAAAAATTGTACTTAAGAGCTTAGTTCAGAAATTCCCTCAATTCCTTGATATCAAGTGCTTTGTGTACAGCCGAGCTGGCTGCCTTGGTTTCCTTGTGCGAATGGGAGGAAAGGAATAGAAGAAGGAGAATGATATTTTTTTCCAGTAATCATTGCCAATGGGGCAGATGGGTGGAAGAGCTCTTGGGTGTTTTTCCACTGTCACTAGAAATACCCATTAAGTACCTATCAGTGGGTACTAAATGGCATTAATGGCGTTAATGGGTACTTAATGGGTACTTCTAGTGACAGTGGAAAAACACCCTTTGTTTATCTTGTAGAGTGGAGGTTGTGTGGGCAGAAGGTTCCAGGTCTGGATTCCTGGATACCCCTTAAAAAAGTCAGCTTGTAGATATTGGGAAAAGCTTGTTCTTTGTTAAAACCTGGAAGAAAATCTTGATGTAGGCAAAAATCTTATCATATGAGCCACTTTTTGAATTTCTGCTCAGAGGTGAAGGGGAGTTGAAGGAGACATGTATACCATCACGACCATTGCTCTGTTAAATTCCTTCCAATCTTCTATTGCCTTCAATTCTCCGTGTTAGATAGGCCTAGTCAACTTTTATAGGTGTGAAAATGGATTTCAAAACCTTTTGAATGAACAAATGAAATAAGGCTTAACTGAACTAGGGGTGTTATTCCACTGTCACTAAAAGTACCCATTAAGTACCCATTAATGGGTATGTAATGGCATTTTTGTACCCATTAATGGGTACTTAATGGGTACTTCTCCTGACAGTGGGAAAACACTCTAGAACTGGTAGTGATGGTCTAGTTCATACATCACTTTAAACTGCAGTAAACCTAATCATAATTTGGAATATTATCAGAATGAGCTGTTTTTATGTATAATCTTCACCAGTTGTGTCAAAATGGGTTATAATTAGGGATGTGCATGAATATTCATAGATGTTTGAAATTCAATCAAATGTGCCAAATTTCGACATTCAAATTTGAATAGAATGTCCTGAAATTCGAATTTAAACATTTGAATTGAATTTTGAAGTTTGGGACTATTTGTTTGAATTATCAAGACATTTGTGTGTGTACGGGTTAGTACACGACGCGTACTTGAAGACATGCACCTTTCCCGCGTCCGTAAGGATCTGTACGGGACGAAAACAGGTTGTGTATAGGATACCTATGGGATCCATGCACACGTGTTCAGATGTGTATGGATGTCAGGAAGATGCGTATGGGCATATACACATCTTGTTGACATTCGTAAATGCAGATTTGAATAAAAAATTCAAATATATTCGAGTTTGCTTAATTTGAATTGAATTTTCTTAAGTTCGAATTCAAATAATTTGAATCGAATTGAATTTTTGATTATTTGAATCACCTCAAATAGAATGTCAAAAAAAAAAAATTCTTGTACATCCCTAGTTATAATAAGTGAGAAAATACAGTCTATTAAAATTAACAAGTCGTAGCTTGCTGCTAGCGGAAGTTAAAAATCTTAATTTGAACTGGTTTTGCTTCACCAGAGCAGAATATTTTTAATGTAAAAATATTTCTATGTTGCTTCCCGTTCTAAAACTTTGAAATGGTCCCACAGCCATAGCCACCACGACCACCAATGGTACATAAAATCATAATTAAAATGGATGGAAGAAGAAAAACCATCCACAGAGGGAAGACCTAGGTCAAATGAGGTACTTTTAAGTCTTGCAGTGAATGTTGAAAAGAGCATTGTATGGTCTGAAGAAAAAGTGATATGTGTGTACAGCTCATCTGAATTCTGGCAATTCTAAACATTGTGAATGTCTGTAACTAGTTTTTCAGTTTTTCAGATGCATTAGTGAGGTTTAAAAACATTATTTGAGTGGTTTGCTCTCATATAGTCACCTTTGGTTTTTCATACTTTCAAATGCTTTTTCCCAGGGTTATTAGTATTAAATGAATTTTGGGGTTGGCAACATTTGGTTAGCCTGGCACAGTGCACTTTTTTCTCCATAAGGTCTTAAAAGTTGACTAAACCAAGCTGGAAAGGGGCATTTAGATTAATGAGTCCAGTCTCCTGGGCTTTCAGAATGCTTTTGACAAAGTTCCTCATCAAAGGCTCTTGAATAAACTCATCCATCATGGAATAAGGAGACAGGTCCTGTCCTGGATTGGTAACCAGCTAAAGGACAGGAAACAGAGAGTAGTAATGAATGGAGAATTCTCAGAGTGAAGTGAAAAGTGCCATCCTCCCAAAAGATCATTATTGGGACCTGTGCTTTTTAACCTACTCATAAATGATCCAGAAGTAGGGATAAGCAGTTAGATAACAAAGTTTGCTGATGGCACTAAATAATTCAGGGTAGTAAAAATGGAAAGTGATTGCAAAGAACTCCAGAGAAGTGGAGGGGCAGATGAGGTTCAGTTTAAGTAAGTGCAAAGTGGTGCGCATTGAAGCAAAGAGCCTCAATTATACCTATAAACTGAAGAGGGTTCAGCTCTGTGTCAGACCAGGAAAGAGAACGTGGAGTAATGGTGGGACAGCTCAATGAAGGTCCTCACCAGCAGTGAAAAAGGCAAATGCTGTGCCGGAAGTAATCAAGAAGGAAATAGAAAATAAACCATAAGCGTCACGGTGCTCTTTATAAATCTGTGGTGAGGCCACATCTGGAATACTGTGAACTGTTCTGGTCTCGACATCTCAGAAAAGATATCATGGAACTGGAAGAATGGAGAGAAGGGCAACTGATCAGTTGGCTAAAATACCTCCCTGATGAAATCTAGATCTTGCAACATTTAGGCCTCTTCACCCTTGAAAGATGGCGTTTAAGAGAGAAATCATGACTAGTGTGGAAAAGGTGGATAGAAAACATCTATCGTACCCCACTAGAATCAGGGGGCGCTCTGTGAAGCTGTTGGCAAGCAGGCTAGTTAGGACCAGAGGGTCATTGGTCTATGGAATTTGCTAACAGGCGACGTGGTGATAACAACCAGTCTAGACAGCTTTAAGAAAAGGTTAGACAAATTCATGGAGGATGGGTGTACCCGAATAGATGCCTCACTACTACCTCCATGTTGAAGAGGTAGGCAGGCTGTCTGTAAAGGCCATGTGCAGGGTGAGAGCAGGTGAAAGTTTTGCTTTTGTCTCCTGCTGGACTAGAGCCTGTTCTAACAGGGCTCACATTGGCTCAACTATGGAGGAAATGTGCCATTTCATAACTATGGCATGGGTATATAGGTACAGCTGGTACATATTTATGCAGCACCCTTTTCTGTAGCCTTACTTTTGGGAGTAGAAAAAGCATGAGGCAGACTTGAACAAATTTGCATTTTGTTAGTGGGAAAAGCTAAAACCTGTCTTTGTGCCATTATGACTGTGCCATATAATCAGTGCGGTGCTGGATTTTGGCACACAGTTCTGCTGTGGCTGGTGAGATAAGTAATCAAACATACATACCTTTATAGTTGGTCTGAATGAAAAGATTAATTTTGTGTATCAGGCCAGCAGATCTGAGAATTGCTAAATTGCTTAAGGACAAATTGGATGCCTACCAGAATGCATAAATGGCACCTTTCCTGGCAAGTGATGAAGTATCAGGTTGTTTTCATTGCGTTGATTCTGGCAGCTTTGCTTTGTTTGTGTTTCTATCCTACCCAGTATCTTAAGTTCTTAGGATGGGTTTCAGTAAAACCAGTGCAATAAAATAATAATATGCAGTTGAAATTCAAGCAATAAAAACCATAACTAGCAATGCCAGTAAGAAAAGAGCAGCTGCCTTTTCTTTAGCACATGTGTGACAGTGCACAGATGAGGTTAGGTCCACCCCAGAGGGAGTACATAAGATTAGACAAAGATGGTTGTCTACATTTTATTATACTCACGCCCCCTTTTCCACTTTCTGTAGTTTTCACTTGATGTATTCCATACACTTCTGAAGCGTTCATAGATGTTTTAAGTAAAACAAAAACCAAAAAAACCTGGAGAAAAGTAACTGTCCCTCTGTATTCAGCAATGATGACTCCTCTAGTCTCTGAGGCTAGCAGTTGCTTGTACTTAGAAGATTAGCAGTGGCCGTATGTAGGCTTTCATGGCTAGAGTCAATCTTATTTGTTGCAGTTTTGGGGCCATAACGCCATGTTCCAGAATTCTTCTCAGAAGAACTCTGGAACATGGCCTAACAGCCCCAAAACTGCTACAAATAAGGTAGAAAATTAGTCATTTCTTCTAGTTTAACAATCACTCTTATCATTTGGAGGACACTGTTCTAGGCCTATATGAGACATTAACTTTTGCTCCTTTCTCCCTCCTTGTGCAGGTGAATGTCTACGTGCTGGGAAAAACTTTCCTTCTGTTGGCCAGAGAGCTCTGCATAAATGCTCCAGCTATAGGTATTTTTTAATAAGAGTTGGCTTTCGGTACGTGGGTATACTTGTGCCATGATTTCATGGCGGCTTCTCAGAGCTAAAACATTTTCCTAAAGTGGTTTAATGTGCACTTGAAAGGCAGTTCAGAATTAAACCCAAAGGAGGCTAGAGTTGAAAGATGCCAGTTTAAAATGCACAGAAAACCTTAGGATAGAAATTTTTACTGCAGTTTCCTTTATCGTCACCATGAAGAAATGCTTTTTCTTCCAATTGCTTCCATCTTGTCTGAATCAAAGAAAGGGTTAACTGAAGGCAAACAACTGTTACACTTATATTGAATAGGAGTAGCCTTTTGAAAACATGAATTACTATCCGCTGCATGAAAGTCCTGAAATTAGATGATGCAACTGAGCTGTTTGAAATAAGGAATCTTGCCAGGAAACTCCAACATAGTTGTGTAAGCAGCTCTCCTATCTTTTACTTACAGAAGGCTCAAGTTCTACTCTACCTGTGTAAAACAAGTGAAGTTGGTACACTTGGTAGAGTCATGAGACTGTAGTGTCATTTAAACAAATATTTTTATTTTAACTCAAATGTTTGCCAACCTGGCTGCAGCCAGATGTTATGGGCTAACATTTGGAATGCTGCATGTTAGTGAGAACTTTTTTGAACAGAGGTCAGATCATTATTTTGCTGTTTTTTGCTGCTACCTTTCTTAAACAGCAACATTTTTGGGAAATCAAAGCACGTTTGAAAGTCCCACTGGACTATGGGTGTGATCAGACAGAGCTTTTTCTGTCATCCCTTTAAGAAGAGTTGGCTTTTCTACCCTGCTTTTCTCACCCATTTAAGGGGACTTAAAGCGGCCGATAAAGCTTTCTATTCTTCCCCCCACAACAGAACACCCTGTGAGGTAGGTGTGGCTGTGAGAGCTTAGAAGAAAGTTTAAGAAAAAGTATCCCTTCCAGCTAGTTAAAGAAATAACCCTTCCTCATTTCTCCTCAGTCCATTCTTCACCACCTCCAAGTCTGGCAATGCCTTCCTTGGTAACAAGTGCCATTGACTGATGACTTGCCTGCTTTCCATGGCTTTGCTTTGTTGCTCACTGGCAGCTTTTGTTGCTGTGCTGTGATAGGCTTCATTTCCCTTGTGTTTATGTTGCTTCCCACCTAATCCAATTAAATGAAAGAGTCACCCTTGAAGTTATTAAACCATGAATAAGGAAGAGGTGCCCATTTCCACGTTTCAGCCCCAAGCAAGGAGAATTTAGGAAGAAAATGTTGAGCCCTACAACCTTAAATTCTTCCAGAGGATGCCTCATTAAGTATGTCTGATCGCATCTTACATTATTAGTTCTGGACCACTACTTGCAGTCCTGGTGTTGTGTATTGACTCACTGTGACTTTCTTCCATGATCACAGTTACATGCTCACCATCAGTGATGAGGGAGCAGCAGCACTATGTACTCAACCAGGGGTCCCTGCTGTTGGGAAAAGATGAACTTATTTCAGCTGTTTTATCAGTTCTGGTAGCAACATTATGTATGTAAATGTCAACCCTTATTAAATGATCTCGTTGAGGAAGGAAGGGATATGTCAGAAAGGTTCCAAGTCAGTCTGGTCATGACTCATTTGGTCATGCACCTTTATTATTTTTTTAATAATACTTGATCGACCCAGCTGTTTAAAATCCCCAGAGCCCTGTATGCCATGTTGCCTTTCAAGAGCTTTGCCATGTTAAATCAACAGTGCTGCAGACTCAAGCTGATGTAAATTCAGATGGCAAAGGTTGGGAATAGGTTGGTAGAGGCTATTTGGGTAGTTCATGGAAGAAGTGAGATTTAAGGTTTCCCATCTGGTATCCTATATTTCAGAATCATAGTATGCTGACTATTTCCAAAAGATAGTATTCTGCATGTTGGAAATTCCCAATTCTAGAATACGATTTTGCAGATAATTAGAATGTTGTTCAGAGATCCATGAAAAACTACTGTAATTTGAGGAATTTACATAGGACTATGAGAGTGAAATAATTGTTAGTCTTGGATATCAAACAATGGATGGGAACATTCTAGAATTTCCACTGTTTTGAGTTATTGTTTTGTTTGCAGTAACCCTATAATGATCCCCCATAGAATTGCTAAAAACTGTCCATGATCCAAAGAGCCTAAATTGTGCTACAATCCATACTTAAATTTGTGACAACGACATTTCTGTTAAGAGTTGTCTCATATACTTTATCCAAAAATATTTCTGAACTTCTTCCAGTTGCAAAAATGTAAAACTTTTGTGGAAATGCAAAATCAAAGTTTCCTCGGTTCCTAGAATTATTTGGGTCCTTTAAATCCTGGCTGATGAAGTGTGAACATAGGTGTTATATGATAAAAGTTGCATTTTGGCTTGGGAAAAGTATATAAATGCCTACAGCAGTTGATTGTGCTGTATATTCTTCTGATTATGCACTTATTGTGACAAAGAATTGAATTCAGAGACTAAAAAGCGTAATGGGTGCCAAACCCATTCTAGAAAAGAGAGGTGATGTAGCTGGAGTCAGATGACAGTGTGCCTCAAGGTATGATTCAGACAGGTGAAGTGGGGATAAATTTTTTTGCCGAAAGGGAAAAATTTGGGGGAATATATTATTTCCTTATGCTCTGTGTGGTGAACTCTCAGAAATATATAGCTGGGGGTTGCTGGTGATGTCTTCCTTCTACTTTTGTTGTTGCTTCCAAATATGAGATTAATAGGCACACAAAATATAGTTTATGAAATACAGTGTTAGAAAAGTATTAAACTCATGGGCCTGAGTGATGGAAAGTGCATCACAGACTCAAGTTTCATGGTCTACCTTTAGCTTTGCTTAAGCTAACTAGTAAATCAGTATAGATGCAGAAGAGCGTAACAATTTGAGTTAAAACTCCCAACTTTAAAGTTTTGCATAATACAATTCAGAAAAAAAATATTTACACACTGTGCTTGAAGATCTCCCCTGTGAAGAGGAAATTAGTTTTCTAAAAAAATAACAAAGATCATTTCCTTTACTCAGAGGAAAACAGTTACCACTGCCAAGATGTGTACATTTTAGACCAACTGTAATTCCGACTACAGAAACTGCAACTAATAGATGCGAGTAGAAGCCAGCCATAAGTTGTGGGCAAAAAACAATGTCAGGAATAGCACTTAGGCTTGTTTACATGGGTGTAGGAGGGCACGCTTGTGTTGATTAATCACAAAAAGTATCATACTTTGTGCAAATAAATGCTAGATCATCAGTAGTCAGTAACACACACACACAGGCGAACACGCTTAGGACAAGTAAAAAGGTTTTATAGTCAATGGATTCTCAAACCGCTCTACTTCAGAACATTCTGTTTGAGTCAGCTGCAGTCTGAAAGTTAGTCATTTATATACAAAATAAACGCACGTTGCGTGCAAATTTTCAAAACATTTCCCTCCTCTGCATGTTGCAGTTTTAATAATTAAATCAAATAGCTTATGAATAAATAAAATAAGATTAAATTCAAGAGCATTCCTTCACTTAGTTTGATAGCCTGATGGTAAGTAGATAGGGTAAGTAGCAATATTCCATTCTGCCCTGGAGTCTTTGCAACCAAAGTCTCGCGTAATGTGCCGAGCGGTCCTGGAACGGAATCTAAGTGAAATGCGTCATGCATAGAAAATCAGCTCAGGGATCTGCCCCCCCTGTACCCCTGTGCCGTTGGTACTGTCCGAGGAACACTGGAACTGGAATGTTACCTTTCCACATTGTACTTCAGTCATCCCCTCTTGACCAAAATAACTCAGCTCACTGCCATCCAGAATGGCACTGACGTTGTAAAAGGTATCTTGCTCAACCTGTACGGGATGCTCAAACCATACCGAGAAAGTGTTACTAGAGCCGTCTGAGGTAAACTTTGTCAGGTTCTGGGCGAGAACGGCCCCTAGCCGCTTCAGTTCTATTTTGACGCTATATTCAGCTTTCCCACAGCTTGACCCGTACAATCCCAGTCCGGCTATAAATATCCGTTTATCTACCGCAAACTGGATGCTGTCGCACCGGCCCCGGTACCTCCACTGATTGCTGCGATATGCTGACGATTGGAACCTGTGGCACCGCTGAGGCGCGAGTCCTTTCCTTTTCGCCAGCGGGAATTCCAACTTGGGTTTATTGGCCGCCGTATACCACAAGAAAATGTTATGCCTTTCCTCCAGAGTTAGGATGTCAGACTGCGCCGCCCCGTTGGCAAACTCTTCCAAAGTCATTGTCGGGATCCGCACCAAGTATAAAGCTTTTCCTAATACATTCCTCTTGTTCCTGGGCGTGATGGGCAGCCCTTGCCTCTTGCATTCTGCCTCGGCCCAGTTTAGGACTGCCTCAAACACCACAACCTCCTTTGTGTTGAGCGCTTCCCGGGTAACAATGATCTCTAGCGTCTGTTGATCTATTTCACAGAAGCCCTCCGATTTCAGAGCCATTTCAGCCTGAGCGTCGATGACTTCCCAGCAGCGCTGCGTCAGCTCGGGTTCCTCAAAGAGTCTACTCTGGGATAGCAGCACGCAGGCGTTCTTGGCCTCCAAGCTGGTTTCCAGAAAATTGACGCAAGCTTTCGCTAAGGCCGGGACAATGTATTTCTTGGCAGCGTACAGCGTAGCAAGCACCGTGTCAGCTTCCAGGTCTATTTCGTCGCTATACATATACCTATTAACATAAAAAAGCCCTTTTTAAAAAAAAGTAACGAGCACATAGACAGCGGTCGTAAAACTGCTGCTAGTGATTCAACACTAGCATCTTTAAAGGCCTTTAATCCCATGTTTTCATGTGGCTAAGCTAATTTAAGAATTCTTTATTAAGATGAGAGCCATTCAAGTTGCCCTTAGGCCTACTTACTTCAATAAGATTAAGAAGGCTGCAGGTTCCACATCTGGTATATGGATTTCAGATTTAACCTCTGCAAGATCTCCATAAAACATAGCGTAGAAGACAGAGCTACCAACCGCCAAAACATACTGCATTTAAGAAATAAAAATAAAAATAAAAATCCAGCCATTAGGTGGCTTTATTGTCAGAGGCAAAATCACACAAGACTATTTGCAATTTTAGAAGTATTGTATTCTGTCACTTCCACGAAACTATAATGCTAATACAGAACACAGAATTATAGATCAATTTTCTCCAGGATATAAAGCATTCTGTACTTTTTTGCAGAGCAAATATAGCATCTGCCTCCCAACTGTTAAACAGTTAGCTTCAAAGTAAGAAGAAATGTGTAATTTTATATCTTTGATGACTCTTTTGTTGTATTCTGTAACTGAGAAGAATACACTGCTAAGACCCATGCCACAAATATAAATCCCCACTCCAGTGGAGGAGAAAAGCCCCCCATGCCTATAATTTCACAAACCTTGTGAGCAGGAACTTTCTTGGCTGCTCCTACTGGTCCCACAATAAAATGCACATCAGCCATAAGTTCGTTATTGAACATGAGCGCGTTTCTAAAAGTGTGCCAAAAAAAAAAGGAGCAGTGGTTAACTCCAACCAGGTAAACTGCCATCCAGGTAAACCTCCTCCCTTTCCTGCTCCCCAGCCTCTCTTGGCATCCTTTCAGTATGAACCTGGAGGGGTTGGCTACCATCCTGGCTTGTTGCCCATATATGAGGCGCAATTGAATGGTCTCTCCCTGGCCCTGCTGCTTCCCCCATTTCGGGGTGGTGCATCTTAATTTGCATGTGCCCAATCACTTGCGTCCCCTTGTAAAAAAAAAAGGGTGCAATTAAGTGCGCCACTTCCTTGGAAGCCCAGCTGGGCGGGAACAGGAACCGCATGAGTTCACGCCCAACTTCTTGCTTGCTGCGACCTGCAGTGCTTGCTGCCTGCTGATGCTGGGACTGGAGGAGCCAGCCGAGTTCTCAGGAGCTGTGGTCACAACCTAAGGTTTAATCTGGCTTCAGTCCACTTTCAGAGTGAGAGAACACCTCAACAAAGTGACAAGCTGTTTTCTTTCAGTGTTAAATAACTCAGAAAATCCACCTTTGGGGCAGATAATGTGGAAAGAAAACGACTGGTCACTTTGCTGATGTCTTCTCTTGCTCTGAAGAAGCCGCGCTGGCTTTTCTACCCCACTTCTTTCACCCATTTAAGGGGACTCAAAGTGGCTGACAAACCTTCTGTTCTTCTCCCCACAGCAGACACCCTGTGAGTTAGGTGGGGCTGTGAGAACTCAGAAGAAGAGCTGTGACTAGCCCAGGGTCACCCAGCTGTCTTCCTGGAGAAGCGTTGGTTTTTCTACCCCACTTTTCTCGCCCATTTAAGGGGACTCAAAGCGGCTGACAAACCTTCGGTTCTTCTCCCCATAACAGAACACCCTGTGAGGTAGGTGGGTCTGTGAGAGCTCTGAAAGAGAGCTGTGACCAGCCCAAGGTCACCCAGCTGGCTTCCTGGAGGAGGAGAAGTGTTGGCCTTTCTACCCCACTTTTCTCACCCACTTAAGGGGGACTCAAAGCGGCCGACAAAGCTTGTCCATTCTTCTCCCCACAAGAGAACACCCTGTGAGGTGGGTGGGGCCGCGAGAGCTCTGAAGGAGAGCCGTGACTCGCCCAAGGTCACCCAGCTGGCTTCACCGAGGAGCGCGGCATCAAACCCGATATTCCCAGATAAGAGAGTCCGGCTCCTTAACCACCAGACCGAACTGGCTCACAAGGTGGACTGAAGCTGGATTAAAGCTGGTGTGACCACGGCGGCCTCGGTATTAGGGGCTGGGCACGAAGAGGCGCCCCATCCGTGCCCCTCTCTCTGCTGCTGGTGCTTTCCCGGGAGTTCCCCTTCGTGCCGGCTGCCCGGGCGGGCGGGCATGGCATGGCGGGGGGGCGTGCGATCGTGCGCTTACCTCTCGCGCAGGGTGGGGTGGAAGGACTGCCAGTTGGCGCCGGTCTCCACGTTGTTGTTGTTGAGGTTTTGCAGCGGCGGCGGCGGCGGCGGCTGCGCGCTCTGCTGGAGCTGGAGGGCGTTTTTCTTGCTGTTGGCGGCGGCGGCGGCGGCGGCGTTGCTGTTGGCGAGGTTGGTGTTGGCGCCGGCCGGGTAAAGTTCCGCAGCCATCTTCTTGCGGAGCGCCAGGGGCACGATCTCATAGCACGCGGGGCCCTTGCCGTGCGCCCGCACGCGAGCCTTGGACTTCTTGAAGGTCTCCGGCAGCAGCAGGAAGAACGTCAAGCACTTCATGACCCGCCGGCCCTGGAAGCAGCCATGGTCCAGGGGCATCGGCGGGGAGGGAAGCGCGTCGTTCCCCCGGCCCGCGGCCGTCCACGGAGCGCCGCGCCCACGGCTTTCCCCCGAGGGAGGCGCGCGCCGTCAAAAGCGAAGCCGATCCGGATCCGGGAAAAAAGACGCGAGGAGGACGGGTTGGGAGGGGGGCCGGGAGAACGAGATCCGCTCCGCCGTCGTCTGCGCTCCGGGCGCCTGTCGCTTTGTGCTGCCGACGGAGGCGCCGCGGCGCTGCTGATGCCCTAGTGACGCATCGCTCACCTGGCGGCCGGGCGGAGAGCAGCAGGAGGAGGAGGATGGAGCGAGCGAGCGGGGGCAGGCGGGCGGGCGGCTGGGCGACCCTGCCAGGGTCCCGCGGGCAGCCTCCCGATCGGCCTCTCCCGAGGGCTCGCCAAGGCGCCGCTCGCTCCGCTTCCAAGCTCGGGCGACGTTGAACTTCTGCCAGCAGCCCTCCGCGAAGGAGCTGGGAGGAGCGAGCGAGGAAGCGAGGCGGGCACGAAGCTCCTCCGCCCGCCCACGATCGCCCCGCTTCGGAGGTTCAACGACGGAGGCGCGGGGGATCTCCGTCCATCGCAAGTCCCCGCAGCTCGACGGCGAAAGGCCGCCGGCGTTTCAAGTCCCAGAGGCGGCCGGCGAGGGTGGCGCGCGGGGGCGGCAGTCCGTCCGTCCGTCCGCCCGTCCGATGCAGCCTCCCGGTGGCGCGAAGAGGGTCCCGCTCGACCCGCGCTCACGGATCGCGTCCGCGCATCTCCCGCCGGCCAAGCGCGCGCGGCGATCGGGCGGCTGCGCTGGCTCTCGCTGCTGCTGCTGCTGCTGCGATCACGGAGGGAGGCCGCTTCTCCCGGGAGGCCGGCAGCCGGCGCCTGGCTCCATCAGATGCGCCTCGCTCGCCTGCCTGCCTTCCGCGGCGGCGGCGGCGGCGGCGGCTTTGCAGAGCTGGGCGCCCGTGGCCGTCCGCGTGTGTGCGCGAGTGCGAGTGCGCGCCGCCTCTGCCTCCTCCTGCTCCTGCTCCTCCCCGCGCGCGTCTGCGCTGCCAGCCCCGCCGCTCCCCTCCTCGCCGTAGCAGCTGCCTCGTCCTCTCCTGCCTCCCTTCGCCCGCCGCCGCCTCTAATAGCCAGCAGCGGCCCCGCGCGTCACCGGCGCTTGCTCCAATGGCGAGGCGGCGGCGAGCGGGACCGAGCGGGGAGGCCGCCCTCGCTCCGCCGCCCTCCCCGCCAGACAATATGTCATTCGCCGCCCCCTCCTCCTCCTCCATCAACCCATTCCAGCCCCCCTCCCTCCCTGCATTTGGGAAATCTGCAGGCAGGCCGATGCGTGCCTCCTCCTCTTCCTCGCTGGGTAGGAGGAGGGAAGAGTCTTCTTTTTCTTTTAAATCAAAATCCTCGCGCAAACCGACGCAGCAGCAGCAGCAGCAGGGGAGCGCGGCGCGCACCGATCGTGGCGAGCAAGCGCCGGCAGCATCAGCAAAGCAGCCGCCCTTCTCCGAAAGCATCCCCGCCAAGGCTGTTCCTGCAAGGGGAGCAACGGACGGGGCAGCCCGAGCGTCGCTGCGCCTGTTTGCTTAGCTGGGTTGCAGCAGAGGAGAGGAAGAGTGGGGGGGGGGCAGAAAGTTTCGTGGCTTGCGCTGGCTGCCTCTGCTCCTGCCTGGGGGAATGGATCGCGCCCTTCCTTCCTTCCTTCCTTCCTTCCTTCGCTTTTCTCTGCGCGCACTTGCGTTGCACTGCTTGCCTGCATAGCCAGCCAGCCTGCCAGCCAGCAGCAGCAGCCCCAAAGCTGGCATGGAAGGGGAGAGAAGACGGACGGGAAGGCCAGGGCGGCAGCAAGCTTGGGGCCGAGTGGGGCGCCAGATTGAGGGTTTCCACGCACGCACGCGCGCGCGCGCGCACACACACACACACACAGGCTCGGATCGCCTTTCTAGACCCGTGCGCGGTCTCTTCCCCGCGGGAGAGCTCCCCAAGGCGGGGATCGCGCTCGCTTGCAGGCTGGCTGGCTGCTGCAGTTTGCAACCTCGGTCGCCGTCGATGAGGATCGCCGATCCCTTCTGCTCCCCTCCGCTGGTCTTGGAAGAAGAAGCCGCCCGGGGGGGGGGGTTACCCGCGACGGGCGCGCTTCCGCGTCTGGCTTCCGCGTCAGCCCCGATGGGAACCTTGGCACGGAAGCCACGATCCGGGAAACAGCACCGGCAGCGGGCAGACGGGAGGGGCCGCCTGCCTGTCCGCCCGCCCGCCCTGCAAATCCCGGCTTAGACGCTGAGTTGGGGCGGCAGCCAAACGAGGGCGCTCTGCCCCCGTTCCTTCCAGCTGATGATGCGTACAAAGTGTTGCTTTTCCGGCATCTCCTCAACCTCTCCTCCTCCTCTGGTTTGGGGCAGGGGTGGGAGCAATGAGTTTTCAAACTTCCCGTTGCATTGCACTGGAAGCTAAGGGGCAGACTAGCCCTCTAAGGTGTGGACAGCAGCAGCAGCAGCAGCAGCAGCGACGTCACCGCCTTGGTCCACCTTACAGTATTTGGATTCAGAGGCTGCACATTTTTTTCTTCCTGCAAATCTAGGAAAGTTGCCCATATGTCCCTTCTCCGCATCTCCTCCAGTAGCGTGGAAACTGTGACGCAACGGGAACCAAGTCGCTGGACTGGAGACAAGTTTCAGATATTATAAAAATCTTGCACAAATGATGCAATGGAGTTGTGGCAAAAGTCTCCAGTCTGAAAGCTCACTTTTCTGTAATTGGTTAGTAGCTCTGTTGCAGACCTTAGTAGTAAACCATGTCTATCTATTTATTTGTTTACATCCCACCCTATACCCAGAAGTCTCCAGGCGGGTAACATATAAAATCAAAACACTATTTAGCATCATTAAACAATAACAGCGTCTGCCGGTGGGAAAAGTATCTCCCCATTTAACTGAAGGCGAGGGCAAAGAAGTGCATCTTTACTGCCTTCTGAAACCTAAACCGCGATGGTGATAGATGCACCTGAAGGGGGAGACTATACCATAGACTAGGGGCCGTCACTGAGAAGGTCCTCTCCTGGGTGCCCACCCCTTTTCCTGCTGAGGGTGGTGGGACAACCAGGAGGGGCTCCCCTCCAGATCTTAAGGCAGTGATGGCAAACCTTTTGAGCTCGGTGTGTCAAAATTCTCAAGAAAACCTAGCTTAACTTGGGTGCTGTGTCACATCTAGAAACATCCATAGTTTTGTGATATTTGTAGCTCTAGTAAAAATTATATTTTTGATATATGTATTTTATTAAAAGCAAAAACAAATAATTCATTACATTAGTGTGACTTGTGTTGCTAAATCTTCAATTGAAAGTTGGTATTTCGTACACTTCAAGAACAAGCAAGCACTACATGCCCAGGTGCCAGGGTGATCATGTGTGTCACCCAAAAGGGCTTGGCATGTCACCTGTGACACGCATATCATAGGTTGGCCATCACTGTCTTAAGGCAAGGACACGTTGATATGGGAGTAGATGTTCCTTCAGATATTTGGGTGCCAAGTCATTTAGGGCCTTATAAAGTTAACACCTTGAACTGAGCTCAGTAGTGAATCTGCAGCCAGTGCAGCTCTTTTAAGACCAGCGTGATGTGCATCTGGCCAGCTGACCTGGTCAGCAATCAGCTGCTGTATTCTTCACTAGCTGCAGCTCCCGAACCATCTTCAAGGGCAGTTCCATGTAGAGCGCATTACAATAGTCTAGGCTGGAGGTTACCAGAGTGTGGAGAACTGTGGCTAAGTCATCTCTGTCTTGAGTTCAGTGCGGCTTATTTCCAGATAAGTATTTGCAGAGTGAAGATGTTAGAAGTTCTTCCTGTAAGAAGAGACTTAGGCCCTTTCTGCACTTGCTGTTGTTAATCTGGATCAGTTAGATCCGGATCGGCAAGATCCATCTTAATGAGATCTAGATCACCTAGAACTGGATCTACAGGAGGCCACTGCATATGCATTGCAGTGAGCTTTAGAACAGTAGATGTGTGTTAAAAAGCAATGCAGTACAGATATCTACATCCTGTTCTGCTGTGGTGGGGACATGCTGCCTCCATGTGAACCACTCACACTGTGCTGCCATTAGCCTGCAGCTCCTCCAACACCTGATGGAATTTGCCACACACCCATTAGTCAGATGTTACTTCTGGGGCCCTTTCTGCACTTGGTCTTATTCTGGAATATATCTCGGGATAGTGGTCTGCTGGCCACAAGCTACAAATCAAAGGCCTGGGTGAAGAGGCGTGTTTTAACCAGGTGCTAAATCATTTAACATAGGCACCTGACATACCTCGACTGGGAGGCTGTTGCAAAGTCTTGGGGGTCACTGAAGAAAAGACCTTTATTCCTGTTTCATCTTAGAGAGGTGAAACTACAAGAAGGCCCCCAACTTGTGATGCTTAATATTTGGATGGGGCTATATGGCCTCCTTCAGGTATCCAGTGCTCAAGTCATTTAGGGCTTTATATATTTACATCAACACCTTGAATTAGGCTCCGTAGCAAATAGGTAGTCAGAGCAGATCTTTTAGTTCCACCAAATCATGGGTCAGGTCGGAAGCTCAAGTCAGCAGCTGAGCTACAACATTTCCCACTAACTCCTGCTTCTGGACCACCTTCAAGGGTAGCCTCATTTAGAACTCATTGTAGTAGTCTAATCTGGAGGTTAGAGCATGCATCACCTTGGTCAAATTGTCCTTGACCAGGAGATGAATGTAGGCACTTCTGGCTACTGCTGCAACATGAGTCTCAACAATGATGACTCCAGAAGCACCTCTACATCACACGCCTTTCTGGGGCAAAACAACTCCATTCAGTATCAGGTGCTCCTTAGGACCCCGTGACATTCAGCACTTCTGTTTTGTCTGGATTCCGTTTCAATTTATTGCTCCACATCCAACCCACTCTGAAACTCCTGATGGTCTATCTTAGCCTCTTCTTTTAGATGCTAAAGAGCAAAGGGGACAGAACCCTAACGCTAACCCCTTGAGGAACACCACACAAGGATTCCCAGGGCACTGAAAACAAGTTCTCCATTGCGGTTTCCTGGAGTGTATCCCAGAGATAGGAGGGGAACCAATGTCAAACAGTGCCTCAACCTTCCGGTCCTGAAAGTTGCTCCAGCAGGTTACCGTGGTTGATGGCATTAAAAGCTGGTGAGAGATCAAGGAGAAGTAACAGTGTAGCATTACCCTATCCTTCTGATAAACGCCATCCATCTGGGTGACCAGGACCGATGCCAAACTCCTGCCTGAAGTTTTTCCTACTTAACTAGATAGATGTTAATAAATGCAGTCAGACCCCCATATCTATGGGGGATACATTCCAGTGCCTACCGTGGTTACTGAAAAACCGCAAATATTTCAAACACAGGGAAATTGTACTCAATTTCCAATAATTCTTGGGAAATCTCATGAGACTTCACAGGAATCATGGGAAATCTCACTCAATTTGCCATGATTCCTGTGAAATCCTGTGGGGTTTCAGAGGAATTATGGGAAATCTTATGTGATTTTGCATGATTGCCTGGCTGCCCCAGGGCTCCGAGAAGCCTCAGGTAGGTCTAATGGTACCAGGGGTGGGCGGGCAGGTAGGTGGGCGGGCAGAGGCTGGTCTGGTCATCATGGAAAAGTGAAACCGTGGATACCGAATCAGTGGATATGTAGGTCTGACTGTATTGAAGTACAGACAGGACTCAAAATCTTGGGCCTCCCTTGGTTGTGGTACAGAAGTGAATACTTTTTTAAAAACATGATGACGTTAATGGATGTTTTTCCACTGTCACTAGAAATGCCCATTAAGTACCCATTAATGGCATTTTGTACCCATTAATGGGTAGTTAATGGGTACCTCTAGTGACAGTGGAAGAACACCCAATATTTATTTACAGTTAGGCCCATAAATATTTGGACAGAGACAATGTTTTTTGAATTTTTGTTCTGTACATTACCGCAATGGATTTTGAACAAAACAATTAAGATGCAGTTGAAGTTCAGACTTTCAGCTTTGAATTCATTGGGTTGAACAAAATGATTGCATAAAAATTTGAGGAACTAAAGCATTTTTTAAACTCACTCCCTTCATTTCAAGGGCTCAAGAGTAATTGGACAAATTAAATAATTGTAAATAAAATGTTAATTTCTAATACTTGGTTGAAAACCCTTTGTTGGCAGTGACTGCCTGAAGTCTTAAACTCAAGGCCTCACCAGACGCCATGTTTCCTCCTTTTTAACGCTCTGCCAGACCTTTACTGCAGCGGTTTTCATTTGCTGTTATTGATAAAGACAAGAATTGACTTCTGTGTGAGGACTGGATGTGAAAAGCAGGAACCCCTCCATCATACATGGAAGCATAATTGCCCACAGCCAGCTGACAGTAGCCTGATTATTTTGTGGCTTTAATTTGCCATTAACTAGGGATGTGCACGAATATTCGTAGGCATTCGAAATCCGATTGAATGTGCAGAATTTCAAACTTGAATCAAATGTCCTGAAATTTGAATGTAAACATTCAAATCGAATTTTGAATTTCGGATCTAGTCGTTCAAATTATCCAGACATTCATATGTGTACGGGTTCATACACAACACATACCTAAAGATCAACATCTTTCTCACATCTGTACGCATCCATACGGGATAACTACGGGATGCATCCGGATGTGCATGGATGCGTACAGACGTGGGGAAAATGCGTACGTGCACGTACGAATGTTGCGGACATTCGTACGTGCAGATTCGAATCAAAAATTCAAATGAATAGAGTTGAATTTGGTAAATACGAATCACATTTTGTTAAATATGAATTTAAAAGATTTGAATCAAATTGGATTTTGGGGTATTTTAATTAGATTCGAATAGAATGTGCCTATGCCCAACTACGGCTGGTGCGTCAACTGAAATCTTTTTTGGGCAGAGATGACCTGGCCACAGTTATCGAAGCTCTGGTAACCTCCAGATTGGACTATTGTAATGCACTCTACATTGGGCTTCCCTTGAAGATGGTTTGGAAGTTGCAGCTGATGCAAAATGCAGCCACCAGAGTGCTGACTGGGACATCTAGCCAGATGCATATCACACTGGTCTTGAAAGAATTACACTGGCTCCAATTCACTACCGAGCCAAATTCAAGGTGCTAATTCTGACTTACAAGACCCTAAATGACTTGGGCCCCAAATATCTAAAGCAGTGATGGCGAACCTTTTGAGCTCAGTGTGTCAAAATTCGCAAGAAAACCTAGCTTAACTTGGGTGCTGTGTCACATCTAGAATTATCCATAATTCTGTGATATTTGTAGCTCTAGTAAAAAAGTTATATTTTTGATATATGTATTTTATTAAAAGCAAAAACAAGTAATTCTTTACATTAGTGACTTCTGTTGCTAAATCTTCAATTGAAAGTTGGTATTTCGTGCACTTCAAGAAGAAGCAAGCACTACACGTCCAGGTGCCAGGGTGACCATGTGTGTCACCCAAAAGGGCTTGGCGTGTCACCTGTGACACGCGTGTCATAGGTTGGCCATCACCGATCTAAAGGAACGCCTTCTCCCATATCGACCTGCCCGTGCCTTAAGATCTGGACGGGAGGCCCTCCTGGTTATCCCACCGCCTTCAGCAGCTGGGCAGCCGGGAGAGGGCCTTCTCAGCAGTGGCCCCCAGGTTATGAAATGGTCTCCCCCTGGAGGTGTGTCAGGCCCCTTCTCTGTTGGTGTTCAGGAAGATGGTGAAGACGCACCTCTTCGCTCAGGCCTTTGGTTAAATGCTGCTTATGCTTCCCACACTGCAAACACTACTGTTTTTAACTGTTTTTGGTATTGCTCTTATCATGCTGGATTTTAAATGCTGTATTAGTTTATTATTGTTTTTGATACAGTTTTGATATCTTTGCTTTTAAAGGTTGTTAGCTGCCCAGAGACCCTTGGGTATGGGGCGGGATATAAACAAACAAACAAACAAACAAACAAACAAATAACCATTCATGTACATCTCTACTATTAACATAGAGCATAGGCCGCTGTTTGTCGGGCAACCTGTGAACACAGATGATAGCTAAATGGTCTGAGTTCCTGAGCCTATGGCCTAGGAACATTAAGTGACACTGTTCTGAAGAGTCCTTAATCCCATCCCTAGAGACTCTCTCTCTGCAAGCCGCTAGATTCCTTTGTGTATGTGTGGTGAATGCAGAAGAAATTTTGCAGAATGCGAGGTTTTTCT
Organism: Aspidoscelis tigris stejnegeri; assembly: GCA_023333525.1. Classification (NCBI taxonomy): domain Eukaryota; kingdom Metazoa; phylum Chordata; class Lepidosauria; order Squamata; family Teiidae; genus Aspidoscelis; species Aspidoscelis tigris. The sequence goes on along the minus strand of JALMGA010000003.1, from coordinate 105,795,022 downwards.
TGTCATTGTGGGCGACAGCCTTGATCCACTGCTGTAGAAATGAGCATTTGTTTGTTCCTTTTCTATATACTGTAAATGGGTTTGCTGAAGATTTATAGCACTTGCCTTTCAATTGCATGCAAAGATTTCCTTAGGAGTCTTTGGTTCCACCAAACATGTCTATTTATGTACAGCATTTGAATGAACTGTATCTATAAATTTGTATGTGCTTCATGAATAACTAAAAGAGATGTATTTGGGATTTCCTTCATAAATATTCATCTTTATATCTCAGGCCGTGGTAGCAATTTACTCAGTCTGTTTAGTATGTAGCACCACCTGTTGAAGTGCAGACCTCCTTATGCGGGCCTGGAAATCTCTGAGCATTTGCAGTCATGCTTGACAGAATGAGAATAAACTGAATTAGCAACCTACCATTCTTAATGTGAGCAGGAAATGAGAGTTGTTTCATTCATTTTCAATCCCCAAGCGCTATTGAAATGAATATTTTCAATCAAATCCTTCTTTTTGCCAACAAAAGAGCTCAGCATTACCTAAAGAAATCTAGTTTCATATTATAGGTAACTATTTACCTGGGAGGAAATGAAGTGATGTCTCTGGAGAAAGACATAAATGGTGGGATAAAGAGTTCTTTTTTCTAATGAGCTTAATTAGTTGACCCACAAAAGAGCACTATTTATGGGTGTTTTTCCACTGTCACTAGAAGTACCCGTTAAGTACCCATTAATGGGTACAAAAATGCCATTACGTACCCATTAATGGGTACTTAATGGGTACTTTTAGTGACAGTGGAAAAATGCCCTATGTTACTCTTTACATTTGAAAATGAAAATAGTAGAGTAATAATCCTACTGCACGACAGGTTCGCGTCTCTTTGTACTGCTGAGTATATGCAACTGTGGTCCTGAATGAAATGTGAAGTTTGATCAGTACTTGCTGGTCAGCATTCTTAACCTTCATTTGCAGGGGTGGAAAAAGTTGCAGTTTTACACTGATGGGGTATATTTCTACCCCAGAGTTACAGATATTGAAAAATATGGGTCTTTGGAAACGAGAGTATATTTTTTTCTTCCTTGGATTTTATAGTTCAATAAAATAGCATTAGATACATCTATTAACTAGGGATGCACATGAATATTCATATGATTTTGTACATTCATACAAATCGAATGTCCGGACATTCGGATTTCTGAATTTGAACAAATACAGTTATTTGTGCAAATACAGATACCAATCTGTATGGGTACATACGCACCTCATATATACCCGTATGTATCTTGTAGGCATCCGTACACATTTGTACAGGATGAAAACAGGTTGCATATGGGATGCATATGGGCACGTCCAGATATAAATGTCCAGATTATTCGTATGAATACATGCAAATGGATTTGTATTGATTTGAATGCCCAGACATTCGTTTTCCCTTATTCGTTCGAATTTAGATTTTCGAATCTTCAATTCCTTAAAAATAGAGTGTAGAAAACTGCGTTAGTGCACTGTTCTTTAACCCAACAGCTTCAGTTTAGAGGTGTGTATACATTTAATTGTGTGATGAAAACCTTAAGGTTTCACGAAAAAGGTAACTTGCTTTGAAAGAGTTAACAAGTGATGAAGTTCTTAAATAATTTCAATTGCAGAAGGCTTCAGAGCAGAGACACTGATAGTTGTCCCGTGCAGTCAGCAAATCTGAAAATAAATCAACCCTCTCGAAACTTGATTTTTAAGCAATTAATTAAAGCTAATGAGATGCTTGACTTCTGGATGAATCCAGATTTCCAAAATAAAGAATAGATAGCTTGCTGTGTGGGTGGGGTGGTGTGGGTGGATGGGAGGTCAAATAAGCACTGAAACACAAAAAACTACATTAACTTCAAAAATGGGTTAGAATTCCACCCCAGAGGTTTTCCTCCTCTCTTTAAGGCCAAATTCTGTACTGTTTTAGGCCTTTGCTGAGCCGCTGTTTGACAAGTTCAAATGGTAGTAAAGAGGCCTGGGACTGTTAGATGCTTTGTATAGCCAACCTGGACACTCTGTAGCACCTAGGAGTAATTAGGGCTGAGGTAAGGGCTATGGAAATTACATGGAAAATGGCACCTATGGGAAGGACAGCATCCTAATGAGCACGTGGACGAGGGCGCCAATACATTTCAAGCAGGTGCTAGAAACCTAATGCAGTTGTTTGCATTATTTCATTCTGCATGGTGAATGCCACACCAAAGAAAGTTTTTCCGTGGTACAACCCAGAACCACTTGTAGGTGGCCTTTACAACCAAGGAAGCCATGAATGTAGGTTTCATGGATGGCAACCTGGCCTCCACATTCTGAACTAGTTACAGATTCTAGATGAGCCTTAAGGATGACCCCTTGTGGAGCATCCAGGGCACTATGGCCAGACTGTCTGTGCCAGGAACAGCTGAGGTGGTGAAATTTGCCCATTAGACAGTGGTAGTGCAAAGTCCTAGACTTAAGATCTCTTGCTCTGCAGAACCTCTGTCTTCATGGGATTCTGATGAGTTTAGTAACTCTCTCCTGGTTAACTAATGCAGTTAGACTTTGACCCAGGACCTTCACAGCCTTATCTGCTCTGGGTACCACAAAGAAATAGAGCTGGGAGTCATTTGCATGCTGATGATGTCACATTACAAATCTGTTGATTGCTCCAAGTGGCTTCATGGGGGTGATAAACGCCATTTGGGACAAAATGAACTCTGCCAGAGACCTGAATGTCTCCTGAGCATCCTCGTATCCTGTCCTCGTGGTTTTTCTTTGGGGAGGGGGTATGATTGAAGCAAAGATCCCTTGACTTTTCACTGGAACACCTTATATGGGGGAATTGGCAGGTAAAAACACAAAAGGATTTCTGCTGGATTCTGTCTCACACACTCTCCTACCTTTTGCTTCTGGGCGTTTTCAAACAATACAAAGTTAAACCTTCACCTGCTCATAACTTCCTGCAAAGAGAATTTAGAGGCATCCTTTCTCCTACCTGGAAGCAGTACCTAGGAAGCAGTAGCCATTGATACGCCTGTCCTCCATGATTTTGTCTAACCCTTTCTTAAAGCTGTCTGAGCTGGTTGCTGTCACCACCTCTTCTTATAGTAAATTCCATAGATTGATTACTCTCTGGGTGAAGTAATGTTTCCCCTTCTTGGTAAAACTCTTTCCTTCAGTTGTTGTTTACTAAAATGCTTTACAGAACATGATGTTCTCTGTTCACTTCCTGTTTCAAGTTGGCACTGCCCTCTAGCACATCAGGCCAAGCTTCAATGTCCTGGCGAATTATTTTATTGCTGTAGTTACTTCATGTGTTATATTTACTCTGGTTCATTAGTTCACATAGGTTCCTTGAGAAGGGCGATATCTTTAAAGCCTCGGTGGAAACTTGGTTGAAGTCACTTTTGCTTTCAATCATCAACCATCTTATTTCCAAACAACTCAAGAGAGGGAAGGACTCTCGCACACACACTCAGTCACTTGGACTACTCATGAGGAGACATGTATTATTGCATCATTGCTGTTAAGGAATAGCCAGCCCTGGAAAACAGGAACATTTGCTGCTGGAGATAAGAAACGGAGAGGGATATTTCATCATCTACACGTTCCCCAAATACAGGCGCTGTCATTGAGAACAGTATAATTCTCCATTTTGTCTGGATTCCGTTCCAGTTCCCCTCTAACCCATTACTGCTTCCAGATACCCGTCAAGCACTTTCACCACCTTTCCTGGGTGTCATCTGCATATTAATGACTTCTTACCCCAGAACTCCTGATGACATCTCCCGTGGCATTCAGGAGAAGACCACCAGAGCTGTGCTCTAGTTGACATACATGCCTAAACTCTGCTGGTTGGAAGGAAGAACGGAATCAGAGTAACCGTAGACATTGCTACTACAGTATAACTAATTTGACAGAAGTGAAACTATAGAAAAGTAGCAAGTTGATATGGAAAAAACAAGTTATTTATTTACATCATCTAGGATGAGCCTTTGCTGAAATCAACACTTTCTGTCTTCCAATTATCACATTATTTTCAAACTTGTTCAAGATTGGGTGGGAGAGCTTGACTAGGAAACACCACCGTGGCATACTCGGAAGAACAAAGTGCTCATTTGTTTAAAGAAGGTAGTCAGAAATAGTATGCACAGTTGCTATCAAAGTTATGGCAGCAGAACTTGGATGTGTTTAGTTTTTGAGCTGGAAAATGGAAACTTCAGCAGGCCTCATAAGTAAGAGTTGGCCTGACTATATGAAAACAACTATGCATTTTCCTTGGGAAGGAAGTGGTTTGCTGTGTACCTTCTGGAAGATGCCAGAACAAATCGGGGACCCTCAGATCTCTAGGCAGTTGCTGAAGGGTATGTGTGTGGGCGTAGCCACATCCAGCCCGTCAACCAGCAAAGTCGAGGTGAAAATATACCTCCTCTTCACTTATGCATTTGCTCTGTGAATGGTTGCATTCTTGACCAATCCAATTTTTAACATGTTTCTAATACATTATATGGTTTTAACTGTTTATCCTTGTTTTCAACATCTATTCCTGTAAAGCATTTTTGGATTTTTTACTGTGAAGTGGCGTAGAAATGTTTTGAACATTTCATTTAATTGGCATCAGATTTACCTGTTATTACTGAACAGCGTAAAACAGGTTCTCCTGTCTGGTTCGCAAACTTGGAACGTGCAGATGGTGGAATGAAAAAAATTGGTCTCAATACTTGCTAAAACTGCTGTACTATTACTTTGTCAGAACATCTAGAATGAAATTCAGGTTTACTGAAGGGGCCACAGACTATGAAATTCTGTTTGGTTCTATCGGAACATTAAAGTGTTTCACAAGAGTTGGCTGAATTTGTGGCGTGCTAGGGGTTTCCTGTGGCGTCCTTGAAGGGCTGCTGAATCCCGTGAGAAGCGGTCATGTTGGAGCGAACTTTCGGCCAAAGGGGATGGGATATTTGACAGATAGTGGAAGGTGTGGGAAGACGTTTGAATCCCCTCCGTATCAGTTGTTTTATTTAAAGATGCCTCACAAAACTCAGTTGGAGACAGAATTACTGAAAGGACATTGTGGCTGCTTTCGTGTGCAGAATAATTCTAATCTCACCAGCTGCTCTTAATTGTGACAGGAGAAAAGATGGTCGGCTTTTGCAAATGTCTCAAAGCAGCTACTCTGTATGTGTGTGAATGTGTGTGTGTGTGAGAGAGAGAGGGGGGGGGATTGAATTGACAAGTAGCTGACAGGAAAAGCTTAACAGGCCTTCCCTCCCATGCCCAGACCCTCTTCTGGCTGCTTTTTGTTTTAAAAAAAGAAAGCTCCCATACAACATCTTAGGACAGTGGTTCTCAACCTGGGGGTCGGGACCCCTTTGGGGGTCAAACTACCCTTTCAGAGGGGTTGCGACAAGTCCCCCGCCGCCCTTTCCTCCCATTTCCCAGCTGCTCTACCCCCGTGGTTGGGGGTCTCCACAACATGAGGAACTCCATTAAGGGGTCGCAGCATTAGGAAGGTTGAGAACTGCTGTCTTAGGACCATACAGCTCTTATTTATTTTATTTATTTATATTTACATTTATATGCCGCCCCATACCCGAGGGTCTCTGGGCAGCTCACAACATTTAAAAGCAGACATTTAAAAATTATATCAGCCGTAAAATCAGAAACAAGTTTAAAAATGCAACGTTAGAAAAATACAAAAATAGTTAAAAAGCAACAGTAATTTTCAATAGGGGGAAGTGTGGGGGACATTTAGGACCACTTTTCCTCCAAAGGGTGCTCTGCCACCACCAAAACAACGATCACGGTAGTTGAAAGATCACAGTAGCTGAAAGAAGAAACCGGGGAAAGGGCCTCCTCGTTCATGGTTAAAGGTCAAGATCTGAAAGAGATGATGTGTCTTTTGTTACAGATCCTTGTTTATATATTCCCCGTTTTGCACACATGCTGGAGTTTGGTGATAAGAACCACGAGGTCTCGATGACTGCCTTGCGGCTCCTTCAGCAGATGAAAAGGGATTGGATGCACACAGGACGGCGCCCGTCGGGGCTTTGTGGCGCAGGTACTGTGGGACTTGTATGCGTTTTTCATAGCTCGGAGTAGAGAGGGGGTTGTGTGGGTGGCCCTGTTTTATGCTCCGTTTCATATATAAGAAAGCGGGTGCTGCACTGATGTGCGGGACATTCAGGATCCTGCAGAAGGAAGTCCGAGGTCTAACCCTGAGGGAGTCAATAGAGAGAAACAACTCTCTGTTGTTAGATCATGGTGTGGATGAGACCAGAGGTCCGGTGGTCGTTTCACCGCCGCAGAAAGGCTGTTTCTCTTTCCAGGTTTATGTGCTGATAACTGGGATAGAGTCTGATGTTGTGGGGTGCAGTTGTGTGTGACAGAAATGTGAGCACCGTTCTGATGTTCTCAGAAACGTCCACCGCTGAGATCCTCTGCCTCTTAATTACTAGACTACCCTCTCTCCTTTGCCTCTGCTTCGGCTTTGTTTTGGCTGTGCTCAGAAAGATAAACAGATGGTGTAGTGTGGCTCTTTCTGGTCTAATCAGACTCCTGGCTGTGTACCAGGACACCACATCTGCTCTTTGTGGATTAATCTGTGTCCCTAGTATTCCACAAGTAGAAAGGGTAAGCGTCAATGAAGGGCAGGATGTTTGAGGCCTTATGCTGAGCGTGAAATCAAGTGATTATGTAAGAACTTAAGGCCAGTCCTGCTGGACCAAACCAGGGGCAACCTCCTGCTTTACTTCATTAGCAGCCCTTTAGGTGCCTTTGGACAAGTCTGGGTCCTGAAGTTGAAGATCTTTAATTGCATAAGTCAGTGAAATCATTAAACCATTAACCGTCTTAGAACACAGGAAGCAGCCTTTCATTGGATCAAACTCTTGATCCATCAGTTCCAGTTTCATGCATTTCTTTAATGTTTCTAACTCTAGATAGCTTGCGCTTTGAGAAGAAAGGGTATTGATAAATCATCGCTGTTATCACCAAGTTCTGCAACAGTGCAGGGTTTCAGTCAGCCTTCTCTTCCAGTTATATTTGGAACTGCTGGGGATTGTGGTCTCCTCCCTTTAAGTTCTAACAAGTTCTATGTAGTGGACCAGAACATTTAAAAAAGTGATTAAAAATGGGGAACAGCAGGTGAGTTCTTCCTCTGCTACCTTGGAGTGAATGCCCTTTTCTGTTGTTAACCACATGTATACTGTGTCAGGTATGCATGTAACTTTTTTAAAAAAGAGAGGCAATGCTTACCCCTCCATTGCCTTTGTTTTTATGTAAATGCATCCAGATTTTATTTAGATCTCTTGACTTAGGTGCAAGTCTTGTGAATAGCCAAGTATAAAAAGGAGTTAAGGGTTTCTGCTGACCCTTCTTCAATGAGTTCTGAGAAGTGACTCCTAATCTCTTGTACCAGAGGGAGAAGAATTCCCTCGGTTTGCTGTCTTTATACCATCCAGATGTTTTCAAGCTTTGTTGTGGTTTCAGTTAACCCTTGAAGGACAAGATTTAGTATAAAATTATAGCAGAAGAAAGAAACTAGTTCATTCTGGGATTGCATTATGAGGCAAAATAGTACTATTCAAGTTCTAGGGCCATTTGCACTTTGACTTTCCTGGGAAAATGTCCCAGGGAAGTGGAGTTCTGGAATGGTTTGGCTGTCCACATTTCGGCTGCCCAAACCATTCAAAACTTACGTGCCTGCTAAATGCAAATCACCTTGATTAAGGAGGTGATTACAGTACCACGGCAAAGGTGCCAACGTACATGGGCTGTGTTGTTGCCACGGTGACCTCCAGCCACATGCTCCATGCCTGTTTCTCCAACCCGAAGGCAGTACCAAGGCTGAGTGCAAATCGCCTAGTCACCATGGATATACCTGTCTTCCATGAATTTATCTAATCCTTTCTTAAAACTATGCAAGCTGGTTGTTTTCACCATCGCTGGTCCAGATCCTTGCTTTCATGGTGCCTTCATACAGCATGGATCTCTGGTGGGAGCTTAGCTCCTTGGAGTGTTGCTTTTCCTTTCCCCCTGCATTTCATTCACAACCAAAAAACCTGCTTGTGCCAAATTCAAACTTCTTCATGGAGATGGTAAAATGCGAAATTGGGCTTGATGTGGCCCACAGGCTACCAAATGGATGACGTTGCTCCAAACACCTGCTGATTCCTTTCTTGTAGTTTTAACTTTGTAGTCATACGTTAGCAAGGAACTTTAATGAAGCGGCATCTCAAAAAATGTTACATTGCAGCCTTCTGTTTTGCAGCTGGCTTTGTTTTATTGCACACAGAAAGTAAGTTTTATAAAATTCCAATTTAATCACTCTGTATTCAAGCCCAGAGCTAAACATCAATATTTTAAAATTAATATGAGAAATTAGAATTTCAGACGGTGCTTGCGTGACTCACAGTATTCCCTCGCTTTCCTTATCCTGTCAAGCTGCCTTTTGATGTAGCCCTTTCCTTGTTTATGTTCTAGCTCTTTTGGTTGCTGCAAGAATGCATGATTTTCGGCGCACTGTTAAAGAAGTCATCAGAGTGGTTAAAGTTGGTGAGTCAACGCTCAGAAAAAGGTGGGTTGTGTTTGTGTTTTTCCACCGGTTATTGAGTTGCTTGAGAAGTTTCGGCTTTGCAGTGATGTACATTACTGTGCAAATGTTTTAGGCAGGCATGGAAAACAAAATGCTGCAGTGTTAGTACTGGAAGTGATGGTACAGCCCCTAGAGACTGAGAATTCTGTCTGGGATTCCATGAGGAGACAGAAGGATTTAACAGCCCTATGTCCACAGAAGATCTCTAGTGATTTCTCCAAAACGTTTGGAACAACATCCCTGCCGAGTTCCTTCAAAAATTGTTTGCAAGTGTACCTAGAACATAAGAGGATGCCTACTGGGTCAGGCCACAGCCGATCTAGTCCAGCATCCTGTCTCACACAGTGGCTCACCAATTGCCAATGGGCATCTCAAGCAGAGACAAGGGCAAACCTTCTCCTGCTCTTGAATCCCAGCAAATGACCTTAGAGGCGTCCTGTTTGTCCCTCCAGCCTGAAGGATGTACTTGGGCATCCATTCTAGTAGCCATCGATACATTTGTCATCCATAAATTTGTCTATCTCTTAAAGTCCTCTAGGCTGGTAGCTGTTACCATCTCTTCTGGCAGCAAATTCCATGCACCAATGATCCTCTGGGTGAAGAAATACTTCCCCTTGTCTGATCTGACCCTCCTATCCGTTAGCTTCATAGAGTGCCCCCTGGTTCTAGTGTTGTATGATAGAGAAAAGATACGGCCAAACAGAAATGGCCAAAGAAGAATTGATGCTGTTTTGAAGGCAAAGGGTGGTCACACCAAATTTTGATTTGATTTAGAGTTCTCTTTGGCCATTTACTTTGCATTTTGCAAATTGATAAAAACTAAAACTATAAATACTTAAAAATAGAAGTGCTTTTTTATTGCTTTAATACTTCTAGTCTTACCTTGTAGTGTTTTTTCCACACCTGCCTAAAACTTTTGTGCAGTATCCTAAATCACACGTTCTAAAATGGCTCATTTTGTGAGCAGGATTCCTCCTTTGTGTTAAAGCATTAGTTTCATGTTTGGAATCTGAATAGTTTAACACTTGGGCTGTGGCTTAGGGCTGTGAGGTATTGAAACCCAGTACAGGCTGGGAAGATGAATTTTTTAGTTGGTTGTTGCTCAGGTAAGACGCTGGTGCTTTACATTGATTTCAATGATGCTATTGTGTTGACTACCTGAGATTCAGGGACCTTGATGCCTGGAATGCACAATAGTTCATATTTGTTAAGATTATGTTCTACCAGAATAGACCCTATAACTCACATATAAACCTACTTGTGCCCTAAAGTCTGCCGGTGATGCCCTCTTGGTAGTCCTACAACCTTCAGTAGTCAGTTGTGGGAACATATGGGAAGACATTCTTGGTCATAGCTCCCCTAGGCACCAATGTTGTACGTATTGAAATGATTGGTGAAGGTGAGCCTTTTTACCTGGCTGAGGGAAGGAGACAAGACCCCTCCCTAGGTAGATAATGTCACTATTTTAGCCATACTTTTATCCGTTTTTATTATTTTATCGTGAACTGCCCTGAGACATTTGGGTATAGGATGGTATACAAATAGAAATAAATAATGAGTGTAGTCAAAATGTCCCTAGAGAACTGACATTTTGTGGTCTCAAACCCACAAATATTCAAATTTGGGTACCGTGGGTACAGCTTTGCATTGCAAATATGGAGGGTCAGACACTTGCCTTTGCTAATACATGGATCTCACATATAATGCACTCTAAAATACATTATGTATTAGGTTAAATGCTACCAAGTTGTCTTCTCTGACTGGGCTGGCAGTTGTGGTTTGGGGCTGTTAGAGTTTGGCCTCATACTCAATTGTCTCTTACAGCAGGAGTTCCCAACCTTTTTTGTGCCAGGGACCGGTTTCCTTTTCCGGGGCGTGGGTGTGGCATGGCGTGGGTGTGGTTGTGGTGGCACGGACCGGCCAAAACCCCCCTATGGGCCCGCACCGGTTCGCGGACCAGTGGTTGGGAACCGCTGTCTTAAGGCGTATCTTACTTTTGTATTTCCTATTGAAAGACTACATCTTTGTGGCCATTGCTATGATAGGGGACACTGTAGATAATGAGCTTTGTCAGCTTAATTTTTAGCGCTTTTTAGGTCTCAGATCACTACTTGAGGCAAACGTATCCTTTAGCTTTGTTATAAACAGATGTTTAGCTAAGAAGTCATTTAGAGGTTATATAGAGGAGCAGCAAAGCCATTGGAACAGAAACATACATGAATGTGAATTGGCTGGTTTTGTTTGTAAACAAACATGAACCAGTTGTGGGTTGGATTCTTTTGGCCTAGAAACTAGAAGCAGCTGGCTGGTTCATCAAAACAGTCTGAGAATCCCCTTTTGCACTCGGCTCCTCTTCTGAATCATAGCCTAGCCTCCCTGCCTGCCCCAGTCTCCACACATTATGTTCATAATCTTGCATGGTCCTGTCACATCTCACTTTCCAGATGGTTCATGCCAGACTGCAGGCACTGACTGCATCGCTTCTTATCAGGCAGTTGGCATACACCTGAGTCCTACTGGGCCTTCAGAAGTGGTTGTCCATGGGTCCTCCCAACAGGCCACGTGTGTCTCCACTTCCTAAAAGGCCTCAAACACAACCAGTTGCGTATGGCACAATGTGACTAGATCAGTGGTTCTCAACCTTCCTAATGCCGAGACCCCTTAATGCAGTTCCTCATGTTGCAGGGACCCCCCCACCAGGGGGTGGGGCTGCTGGAGTCAGGGGGTGGGCCTACTGGGTGGGGCCACTGGGGTCAGGGGGCGGGGCCACTGGGGCAAGGGGGCAGGGCCGCCGAGGAATCCACAGTGAAAGCACTGGGGGGGGGCAGTGGTGGAGTGCTCAGCAAGGCGAGGGACAGAAAGGGCTGCGGCGGGCAGCAGGCTCCTCAACCCCTCTGAAATGGTAAATCGACCCCCAGGTTGAGAACCGCTGGACTAGATAATTCCACAAACGCAATTCAGGAGAGATCACAGATGCTCAGGAACAGAGACAGTTAGGGTGCAGTGGAGAGGAAGCTGTATGTGTGCACTCCCCTGGTTTGGTTTGAATTTGGGGGGATTCTGCTCAGTTCCAAATCTGTTAAACACCCCTGGTTCATTCAGAACTGGTTCTGGTTTGGCACATCTTTACATTGGAACTTAGGCCCTTGTGGCACAGGGCTTTTTTCAGATTATGTCCTGCAATAGGGCCTTGCCATCCACATGCTGGTACAGACTATGGCAGTCCCACCTGGAACCTGCTGTAATCTGTACTAGCCTATGGATGGCAGGCCCCTATTCTGGGATATAATCCAGTATCAGACCCGGTGCAGAAAGGGTCTTAGTTGCTGCTGCTTAGAAGTTACGTCCATGTAGCTTTTCCCGATACTGCAAACATGTCTGACTGTGCACATGTCAACCTCTCTGTTATTTCAACACATGGAGCACCTTTTGGAAGGGCATCCTTTTCTGTGAATGGAGATTTACTGTATGTCTATATCTCATGTATTTTCTGAAACCTCTTGTACTTGGCAAGTGATTTTTGGATTAGGAAAATAATTTCAAAATGAGTCATTTCTGCAGGGATATTAATGCAAAGATATTGTTGCCTTATCAGCCTTTCATTTCATATGCTGGCAGTCAAAATGATTAAGGTTTAAGACTTGGATCTGGAGTCCTTTTAAGCAAAACCCATGGGACGCATCTGCAACTTCTGTGGAAGGTGATTTTCCATGTAGTCTGCTGCTATGAAAAATTCATTTTAAAACTTAGGTCTTGGAAGACTTCAGTGTTTGATGGGAAAAAGAGCACATTTTGTGCAAAAGAATCTGTTCTTTAAAGTAATGCAAAAATCATTGACAGAGCAGAATTATTAGATGTTGCACTTATTACTCAGAAGTGCCATTTTTAAACTTTTCATTTTATTCTTTTTCACTATTAAGTTTTTTTTTAAAGCATGTACTGACATTCCAGTGCCACCATTTTGTGTGAATATGGTGCTGAACAAACAACCCAACATCTGTATTCCTGTCCAAAATGTCCTCTCTTCATGTTATTTCTGGTCAAAAAATTATTTAATTTTATCTTTGGTCTAGTGGTTAGGGAGCGAGTCTCTTATCTGGGAATACCAGGTTTGATTCCACTCGCCTCTGTGAAGCCAGCTGGGTGACCTTGGGCTAGTCACAGCTGTCTTCTGAGCTCTCAGTCTCACCTACCTCACAGGATGTCTGTTGTGGGGAGAAGAACGGAAAGTTTTGTCAGCCACTTTGAATCCCCTTACACCACAACAGACACCCTGTGAGGTAGGTAGGGCTGTGTGAGAGCTCAGAAGAGAGCTGTGACCAGCCCAAGGTCACCCAGTTGGCTTCATGGGGGAGGGTAGAATCGAACCCAGTATTCCCAGATAGGAGTCCGGTATACCAAACTGGCTCAGCTTACCTGCTGCGCAGCCACAACACGCTGTTGTTGCCTCCCTGCAGCTTTTTCAGAGAAAGCTTCAATACTTCTGTGATGCACGCAGTGAGTTGCGCGTCACGTGGGCTGGGGCAGCCAGTAGGTGCTGAGCTGCAGGCTCAGCTCTCATTCTCTGTTCTTGCCATCCTGTCCAGATTGGCTGGAAACTTCAAATTTTCCTGATACTGTGGAGCAAGTGCTCATCATTCCCCAGCAGGTAAATTCGAAGTAGCGGTGGCATAATGCACCACTGCTATGAAGTATCAGGTGTCAGATGTGATGCCCATACCCCAGTTGCGCATCGGAATGCACAGTATCCGTACGTCTGGACGCGCCCACGTTTGGAAGTTATAATTCTAGTTGACTGATCTTCGATCAATCATTTTACTAATTGAAGTCCATATGAAAACTTGTGGTCCAACTGAGACCGCAAGTGCATTATTTCCAAATGATTTGGATAGGACTCAGTCTCCAGTGTGTTTAAATGATAGTGGGTGTGTAGAATTGTAATGGAAGAATATACACTTGAGCAGTTGTTTAAAAGAATATAGCGCAACGACAAAATTCATGCTTTGAAATGTTTACTCAGGTCATGCATATCAACTGAATTGACAGTGTTATTTACTTTGACAAGGTAAACGTGACAGCTGAATTATTTTTCAGGGAGCTATAATTACAACTGTATTTATCACAAATCCATAAAACATGATTGATGTTTCTCAAATAACCCTACATTACATTGCATTTATCACGCACGCGTGTTCAAAACAAACCTTTTTGAGTAAAGCCTTCTCGAGCCTGAGATTTTTTTTTCTTTTGAGCATTTAGATTCTTGAAATATCATTAAGTAGAAGTCGGCTGGATTAGTAGGTATGGCCCTTGTTCCTCACATAACTCTTTTAAAGAAACATGGAAGAGCCTGCTTCCTTTGAAAAGCGTTACTAAGGGAGAAACTAGAAGCAGATTTCACGCTCATTTCTCTCTGTTTCAATTTCCACCTCATTTTTGGGCTGTGTATGTATGCACTTGCTTGTAGTAGAACGAAAGTTTCAGACCCAAATGCTGTCATCTTTTACGTAGGGCATGAAAATACCCTATTTAAAACACAGGAGGCCTGCTGTCAGTTATGTTGGAGTCTTAAACTAGACTAACGATCTGACTCAAGTAATTTTCCATTGTCTCTGTCTTGCCGAAAAGGCTGCCTTGGTTATTAGTTTCTACCCGCTATAAGTACGAGTGCATGAGCTAAGATTCTCATCTTGATACTAGCCTGAGAGAAATCGTGGCAGTAAAATCAGTTCTGTATAGATGCAGAGTTTTTGTTGAATCTGCTGCATCTCAAAAATACAAAAGCAGCCTCTGTGAGAGATCTTTTTAGGTGGCAACCCATCTTCTTTCCTTCATCTTACACCCTCCCTCCACAATATCCCTGCAAGGTAGATTAGATTGAATGCTCTAACCACTATACTATATTGATTTAAGACTTCAGAAGTCACACACACACGTGTCCGGTATGCAGAGATCAGTTTTGGTGATTTTACTCATGTTTGCTATTTTGTGTCCTGACGGAAGTATGACCCAATGGTCTTCTGTGATGTGATGGATGAAGATAGGACAGATGGAGGGAGGGAGGGAGAGAGGGTGGGAGGGATTCTGGAGTTATTTGGCCTTCACGGGATTCATCCATGCCAATACTTGGTCATGGTTGTGAAAGTACCCGCTTGCTGGTCACCGTGTTCATATGAGCTTAACATTTCTCTCTTTTTAGTTTATGTTTATAACACAACATCTTTCTGAATAAGAAGCTTCTTCCAGAAGGAGCTCTCCTCTGTGTTTTAGCCTGGAGTAGATGCCCATCAAATAGAATATAAGAATCTCTGCAGAATGGGGAGAAAGCAGAGGATGGAAGCTGAACCTCTGGAGTGTCAGAGATGAGCATAGGTTGCTGCCAAGTGAGAGCCTGGGATTCCCAATCAGGAGCCCGCAGACAAAAACAATGGATGCTGTTGTTGCCCAGCCTGAACAGAAGGCCTTTGTATCCAGTTCTATGAGAACTCAGCAATTCTTTACTACTCAAGGAAGCCTTTACTATGCAACCTGTTCCTGGGGTCCTGGGGACAACAGTAAAGGAATTCCCCCCCTTTTTTTTTAGCTGTAGGGGTTGGGCTACCTTTCTGAGATGAAATGGGGAGCCAAGCCGAAGCCTAGATAGATATGCATCTGAGTATCTTTTTAGCAACAAGTACACCTCCATTGTGCCTATATGCTGTAGTATCTGCATATTAGAAAACCTACTTAGGAAGTCCTCATCGTGGCTTGGCTTCACGAGCAAAGATTTAGGAAGGGCTCAACCCATGCTTGCTGCATGCGCACTGATGGCTACAAAGGCCAATGCGGGATAGACAAGTCTGGTTGCAGAAGGTACAGAGAAAGGTCTCCTTGAGCAGTACTGTAAGGGCACGGTTCTTCCTGCATTGTCTTTTCTCTTTGAGACTGGTTCTATGAGCATTTTCAAAGGAGGCAGCCAGTTTGGTCTAGTGGTTAGGGAGCCGGACTCTTATCTGGGAATACAGGGTTTGATTCTGCCCTCCCCCATGAAGTCAGCTGGGTGACCTTGGGCTAGTCACAGCTCTCTTCTGAGGTCTCACAGCCCCACCTACCTCACAAGGTGTTCTGTTGTGGGGAGAAGAATAGAAAAGCTTTGTCAGCCGCTTTGAGTCCCCTTAAATGGATGAGAAAAGCAGGGTAGAAAAGCCAGCTCTTCTTTTTATGGATGGTGTATCTCCACGCCTCTCAGTTTGAGGCCAGAGTGGACCACCGATCGTGATTAATATGGAGGGATTGCTTCAGGGGGTCCTTGTGCCTCCTCCTTGGGGCTCCTCTGTTTCTGCAGCCGGTGGTGAATTCACCATAAAGCACCATCTTAGGAAGGCGGCGATGGTCCTTCATGCTAGAGACGTGTCCTGCCCAGCGCAGCTGTGTCCTTGGCAGCATGGTCTCGATACTGGTGGCCTCAGCTAGTTCAAGTGCCGGTTTATAAGAACATATACATTGAAACCATACCCCCTGCTTTGTCAGTTTCTGTGATGTATGTGTTTCCTTTGTATAGAGTGCCAGATCTTTCAGTTTCTTTCCTGTGTGGGGCGGGCCAGCTCATGTGAACTACAGCCTGCCTTGTGTGCTGATGACAAAGGATGTTTTGCAGCGTGGAAGAAGACAATCATTTTATTTCTTTTTTGTACCGAGCCTATGCCAAGCTCTGAAATTTGTCCTGGCATTGTACTGTATTCAAGAGACCAGGCACGAAGAAGGGAGGTTATTTTAAGAATTGGGAGGGGAGCATGCACCGTTCTTGGTTAGCAGATCTGTGTCAGTCAAAGATGGCTCTTGAATCAGCTGTCAAGCAGATGGCTGGCTTAGGGAATTTGGGAAGTTACCAAAAGGAAAAAGAATGTTTGTTATGAATGGAAGTGCATGTCTTTATTTAGTATCTGGATACAAATTGCACTGGAAGGGCTCCAAGAACAGTTTTTCTAAATTAAGTAGTGGCTTGAAATACATAGTAAAGTAATGTCAAATTTGAACCATCGGTTGAATGACAAACAGCTTGCCAGTATTCTATGCAAGGATCCCATTTGGGTAACTTTCTGATTTCTTCCACTAAGTTAGTAGGGGAAGTTCTCTTTTCCTTCCACCAAGAATGGACCTGCTTTGCTGTAAATTTTTCTTCCAAATGGTTCTAACACTTCCATCTTAAACTATGCACTGGAAAGATGCAAACGGTTTGCTGATGGATCTTTGGTTTTCAAATGACTGCCCTGAGTTGTAGTCGATTTCTGGGCCCAATTCAAAGTGCTGCTTATGGGTTTTAGGGCCCTAAAGGCATGGAGCCAGGTTATCTAAAGAAGAAAAGTTGGCTTTTCTGCCCCACTTTTCTCACCCATTTAAGGGGACTCAAAGCAGCTGACAAGCCTTCTGTTCTTCTCCCCACAACATAACACCCTGTGAGGTAGGTGGGGCTGTGAGAGCTCAGAAGAGAGCTGTGACTAGCCCAAGGTCACCCAGCTTTTTTTGTGGAGGAGTGCAGAATCAAACCTGGTATTCCCAGATAAGAGTCTGGCTCCCTAACCACTAGACCAAAGTAGCTCAGATTATCTTTTCCCATAAATCTGTACCCATAACCAAAGTTCTGCCATCAAAGCCTTGCTCTGAGGGCAGTAAAGCTAGAGGCTGCAAGAGAAATATGGCACCAAGATTTTGGCACAAATTCCCCATAAAGTCCTCCATTTGGTGCCATTATTACATTTGTTCATGCGCTCACTAAAAGTCATTTTATTTGCTCAGGCCATTTGAGAACATATGGTCTGATGCTGTGTGTTAGTTTTATACGTTTTAACTTGTGTTTTCTGGTTCTGTTCTGATTATTTATTTTTATTTATTTATATGTTATGTTATCTTGTGTTTCTGTGTTCCCATAAGCCAGCTGGACAGCCTCTGCTGTTGGGCGCCTATATCAATACAGTACATTAAATCAACAGGTGGAACGTTTGTCAGCATCCTTGCCACTTGAGAGTTGCTATGCAAAGTCATGACAAAAGCAAGTGCACAGGTTGTGTTATTTCTTCATTTTGCCCTTAAACCAGCAGATGAGCTAGAGAAAATGTGGCTCTCCAAAGATTCCTTTGATACAGTCTGTTGCACTGTAAGAAGATTGCAAAGGATTGGTGAAATCCTTGTTGCTTTTGCCAGGATGAAGAGGCAATATTCACTTCTTTTTTGAGCATCACTGAACTGATTTTCAGCCAGACACAGTGTTCTTGAAAAGCAAAAATGCCATAATTTGTGATATGTGCTCCTGGTGTTATGCTAGGAGAATTCCTGGAACACATAGTACGATAGTGGTCTACAGCTTAGGCATGTGCACAAATGTTCTGAACATTCGAAATTTCATCGAACGTGGACATTCAAATTTGAATAGAATGTCTACACATTTGAATTTAAACATTTGAATGAATTTCAAATGTTTGAAAACATTCGTTCACATGATTTGAAACATTCAAATGTACAGATAAATATGTATTAGGTACATATCTGTATGTATCTCATACGTATCTGTATGCATTTGCGCCAATAGTACATGATGAAAACAGGATACATACGAGGATAAAACGGGATGCTTGTAAAATGTGTGCAGATATGTATAACACATACAAATGTTGTCAACATTCGTATCCTCAGATTCGAATTGAGCATTCGAACTAACAGATTCGAATGTATTCGATTCCAATTGGATTTTGTTGCATTCAGATTCCAAACATTCAGATCGGATGTTTGGATATTTTATTTTATTTGAATTCGAATGAAAAAAATATTCATGCCCATTCCAAGTCTCCAGATGTTGATGAGCTCTTTTAACTTCTGTAGTTTGAAGTTTGCCAGACTATGACAGGCAAGCAGGTTCGGAAGTTTCCCAGCTAAAAAGCTAACCAACGCCGCTACAGTGTTTAAAGGCAGTTTAGCAGAGAAGTGCTGCTCTGCTAAACATTGTAGCGGCTTAGCTGGCAAACTTCAGAAGCTACTCGCCGGCAAAGGGGGAGCGGGGGCGGAATAAGGGTTGTGGGAAGAGGCTCGTGGAACAGCAAGGGCCAGATGACCCCCCTCATTGCTGCATCTTTACCTGTCAAACTGGGCTGATCAGGTTTTTTTTATGTTTGCCTGGTGATCAGATCGCAGAGAGAAGAGGCTTGTTTCTGTTTGATCACTGTTTAAAAATGGCCAGCAGTTGCGATCGGGGAAGGGGCATTGGGTGGCATTTCCCTGCCCTTGCTACAGCGGGTTGCACAGGGTCTGGTGATGTCAATCCTGCTCCTATCAGGAGAGAGGAGGTGGAGAGAAAATAATTCTATTTCCCCAAGCAGGGGGTTAGCGCGGCTTGCATGGGGCTAGGTATATTCGACTTGAGCTCGCACTTTCATCAATCACATGGGGTCGGGTCAATTTGGACTCGGTTCCGTATTCGGACTAAATTTTATCCAATTTGGACTAAATGGAGTGCATGGGGACGCAGCGTTAGATTAACATTGGTTCAATTCGTTTGCAGTGCGTGGATCTGATCCACCGATCAAATGACGATATTTTGTTTTTGTTGAACATGACTTCTTTCTGTGCTTTCATTTCCTCCCTTGTTAATAATGTAACTGTTACTGTTTGTGCTTTTCCATTTAATTTCCTTGCTGATTATTATCCCAACCCCAATGTGTCGGATGTTCCCGTTACTGACGACAGCGCTGCTTTACACATCTGAAGAAGTGAACTATACAATGGGGAAGCTTATGCCATAATGAATTTAAGGTGTTACAAGAATTTTCTGTTGTTGTTTTGGGCGGGAACAGGCTAATTGCATTCTAATTGGCAGCCTGTGTTGAAAAAAAGACTTCATTTGTTGGTCCTTAGCATGTCAAGAAAGGAGTTAGTTAAAATATTTAAAATAGTTTGGGCCACTTTTATCAGCCCTCTAATAGCACGGTGGATAAGAGCACCAGGTTAGCATCCAGGGCCTTTTCTGTATTTATTGTGTGTTAATCCAGATCAGTGATGGTACTGGTCCAGCCCGTGCCTCCCTGTGGCTGTGAATCTCACATGTGCTTCATAATCATCCTCCCACACCCCCAAAGGCTAGGAACTCTTGTTCCTAGCCCCAGAGCTTGAGGGGAGTGGTTTTAGGTAGCATGAAACCAGCCCCCTGGAAGTTCTGTCTGCAGGCCTCCTGTGATCCAGAACAAGGCCTTTAGTCTGCTTGTAAACTCGATTAAATGGATCTACAATGGATCCAAAGTAAGGGCCTCTTAATCTGGCTTGGTCTTATACAGATGGAGCCAGACTAATGGGGGTTGAGGCCTCCCTGATTCACATTAACATGTGGGTGGGAGGCCCACGGTCTGGATTAAGGTGCTCTTTAATGCAGATCTAAACCAAGTGTGGAAAGGGCCTCGGGTTTCCTTGATTCAGATTCTTGCTCTGCCATGGGAGCTCTTTGGGTCTTCCAGCTAGAGGTAAAATAGCTTCACTGCCTCGTGTGGGTCTCGGGAAAGACAAAGACTAAGGCAGTGGATCCTGGCAGAAGATCTGGGGTGTTTTTCCACTAGCACTAGAGTACCCATTAAGGACCCTTAATGGGTACTCTGGTGCTAGTGGAAAAACACCCCTGGAGTGGAGCCCCTAAGGCAGTCAGATGGCAGTCAGTATTAGCCAACCCATTGCCTAATATTGTGTTTACACTCCTTGGATCACACTGCTTGCGGCCAGTGTTGCGTGATGGCTGAGCAACTCCGAATCTCCATACCTTTAAGCCCAGGCTCTTTCCACTGTCATTCAAGACAGAAAGATGCCAAAAAGGTAGAATTCTTAGTTTTGTTTGGGGCAGTGAAATACGTTTTATGTCTCTTCCGTTTTATCTGCTGTGAGATTTATACCGAGAAGTACTCAGTGTACTAATCTTTTCATGTATGCTTTTAGACTTACAGAGTTTGAAGATACGCCGGCAAGTCAGCTAACAATAGATGAGTTCATGACAATTGATTTGGAAGAGGAATGTGACCCTCCTTCATTTACAGCTGGTCAACGAAAGATAAAGATTCAGCAGGTGAATGCTTTCATATTTTTAGTTCTTTCTTCCTTTGCAAGTGAAATGGAGTGCTGTTCACAGGATTCTGTGCTCCTGCATTTTGGAAGCCCAGATAGAGGAACAGAGAACAACATAAAGTGGTACATAACAGGGGTCGGCCACTCTAAAGACATAATTAAGGCATAACTGAGTTACATCAGTATACAGTATTTTCTTTAAAGGTCCAATGAAATACGGATGTTGGCTTTGTTCTCCTAAAAGCTCGATCAGTTGAAATTCCTATGGGAATGTGTTATAAAACATTGTCCCTGAGAAGGCCTGCCTCTGAGATCCTTCAGATTTTTGTTCTTCTGCTCACAGTGCCGAACATTTGACACCCGGTCCTAATATGTGTGAAATCTGACAGGCCTGTGCCTGAGCTAATGATGTTGTTGTTTAAGACAAAGGTGACAGATGGTAAAATGGGTGATACTTCTCGTAAAATGCAGTAGGTCGTCTGTATTTCTTCTGATGGTTGCCTTTGCAAAATGCCTTCAGTAGGGTTACATAAGAACATAACCCATCTAGTCCAGCATGTCATCTCACTTGGTGGTTCACCAATTGCAAGGACACTGTTGCTGCCAGAGTGACCCTGTTCCCTCCCACACCATTTTCCTTTTGTATCTTGTCTCTTTCGATTGTAAGCCTGAGGGCAGGGACCTGTCTAAGATTAATATAATATTGTAACCCGCCCTGAGTCCTTCGTGTGTAGGGCGGGATAGAAATATAAATAAATAAATAAATAAATAAATAAATAAATAAATAAATAAATAAATAAATAAATAAATAAATAAATAAATAAATAAATAAATAAATAAATAAATAAATAAATAAATAAATAAATAAATAAATGCTTCTGGGCATTCTCAAGTGGAAGACCAAGGCAAACCCTTCACTTGCTCTCAGATCCCTGCAAATGGCCTTCAGAGGCATCCTACCTGTTTCTCCAACCCGTAAGTGGTATCTAGGCATTCTAGTAGGCATTTGTATTTGTGAGTACTACGGATGTGAACAAATATTTGTAACTTTAGTTATTCGTGTGAATTCGTACAAATGTGTAAATTTGTACATGAACTGAATGTTATGACATTCATTCATTAATGTTCATATGAATACGAATGTTTTGGAACATTTGTACGAATAGTTCGTACATTCGTTAAACTGGGGGGATACGTATCAGATATGTATGAGTTTGTATAGGATATGTATCCGATACATATAGAATACGTATCCATTTGTATAGGATAATAACACGTTCGTATAGGATCCGTATGCAGGATACAGAATACATATCGAGGATATGTATGCATTTGTATTGGATATTTGTATGAATTTGTATGAATACATTCGTAGCAAATAGAATCCTAACACACTTGAAGGGGATCTATTTGAATGAATGCAAATTTTCTAACATTCACTTTGTTATGAATCGAGTACCAAAAATCCACTTGTACTGAATCATTAACCCTATGGGAGACAGGGAACTAGGTGAATTGGGTGACAATCAATCTCTTGGTTTCTTACAACCCCACTCCCTCAAAAAAAGAGAAGCGGTGGTGAGGAGGGGAATGACAGAGCGGGAATTAAAAGAAAATAGAGGACTTAGATGAAAACAGCAGGAAGAAGAAAGACGCTGAATGAAAAGTAGAAGGATGAAGCAGGCAGGATAAGGTTGTATGTGAAAATCAGCAGTGTTGGGGTGTTTGGGAAAGGCAGATTGGGATCTTTGGACAAAGGATAAGGATTCCCCCCCACACACACACACACCACCAGGCTGCCAGGTAAGCAAGAAAAGAGGCTGTGAAGGTTTAAAATGTGTCAGGTGGAGGAAGTGGCAAAGGGTCAACTTGTCCACTGTGCCACCATCTTTGTTCCTTTCCCAGACTCAGCTGTATTTGTTAGCATTCATCACAGAGGCTGCTTTCTCACTGTGCTGTAGCTCATCTCTGCAGAAACTACTGATAGGACTGCTGGGAACTGCTATTTGTTTTGGGGATTCTGAGCTTAGCATGAGGTTGTGAGAACGAAGTGAGGATAGAATGTTTCATTCATATGTTCTCTGTGTTGTAATCTGTTACCAAATAGAGCTTGAGAACATGGTTCAGCTACTCTCTGCCTCTGTTCTCTGAGGCCTGGAGTGGAGGTTCTGACAGGGGTAACTAAAGGAAAGGGAAGTAGGGCCTTGCAGAATGACTCCATGTGGAAGCAAGGTAGAAGGATGTCCAAAATGACTGAAAATATTTCATCTCCCTCTATACCAGTGGTTCTCAACCTTCCTAATGCCGCAACCCCTTAATGGAGTTCCTCATGTTGTGGAGACCCCCAACCACAGGGGCGGAGCACCTGGGAGGTGGGAGAGAAGGGCAGTGGGAGACTCGTTGTGACCCCTCTGAAAGGGTAATTCGACCCCCAAAGGGGTCCCAACCCCCAGGTTGAGAACCACTGCTCTATACCCAAAGGCCTAGTTAGGCCTTGTGGTTTGGTCTAGTGCAGCAGTTCTCAACCTTCCTAATGCTGCGACCCCTTAATGGAGTTCCTCATGTTGTGGGGACCCACAACCATGAGGGCAGAGCAGCTGGGAGGTGGGAGGGAAGGGTGGTGGGAGGCTTGTCGTGACCCCTCTGAAAGGGTAATTCGACCCCCAAAGGGGTCCCGACCCCCAGGTTGAGAACCACTGGTCTAGTGGTTAGGGGGGCGGGCGGACTCTTATCTGGGAATACTGGGTTCGATTCCACCCTCACCCATGAAACCAGCTGGGTGACCTTGGGCTAGTCACAGCTGTCTTCTGAGCTCTCACAGCCCCATCCACCTCACAGGGTGTTCTGTTGTGGGGAGAAGAATAGAAAGCTTTGTCAACCACCTTGAGTCCCCTTAAATGGGTGAAAAAAGCAGGGTAGAAAAGCCAACTCTTCTTCTTTTTCTTCAAGGTGAGTTAGAATAATATCACACAAAAAATAGAAAAGTAAACCTAACACAATAATAGTGGCTGTATGACTAGGGGATAGTCCCTCTGCCAAAAATCAGGGTAAAGAGGTGCATCTTCATCAGTTTTCTGAACACACACAATGAGGGGGCCTGATTTACTTCAGAAGAGAGATGATTGCATAGCCTGGGGGCTACCACTAAGAATGCCCTCCCACATGATCCCACCTCCCCAACTAATGCAGGTAGTGGGACCACCAAGAAGGCCTCAACAGCAGATCTTAGGACATAGGCCAGTCTATAGGGGGAGGAGGAGGTGTTCTGAGCTAGTTTGGTCCTGTGGTTAGAGTGTCAGATTCTTACCTGGAGATTTCCCGTTTTGATTCCGTACTCCTACATGAAGCCAGCTGGGTGACCTTGGGCTAGTCACAGCTCTCTTTCTGAGCTCTCACAGCCTCACCTACCGAACAGGGTGTCTGTTGTGGGGAGAAGAACAGAAGGTTTGTCAGCCACTTGAGTCCCCTTAAATGGGTGAGAAAAGTGCGGTAGAAAAGCCAACTTCTTCTTCTTCTTCTTCTTCTTCTTCTTCTTCTTCTTCTTCTTCTTCTTCTTCTTCTTCCTCTTCCTCTTCCTCTTCAGATATTTGGGGCCCAAGCTATTTAGAACCTTATAAATTAATGTCAGTACCTTGAACTGGGCTCAGTAGCAAATAGGCAATTAGTGTAGTTCGTTTAAGATCATTGTGATGTACTTTCGGCCACCAGTGCCCATTAGAAGTTTAGCTGCTGCATTCTGCACCAGCTGCAGCTTCCAAACTGTCTTTAAGGGCAACTCCATGTGGACCGCCATTACAGTGGTCCAGTCTGGAAGTTACTAGGGCATCGGTCACTGTGGCCAGACTGTCTCTGTCGCAAAAGAGCTGTAGCCGTAGGTCCACCTAGATTCAAGTGTCAGTGAAGAAACAGTGTTGTTAAGAAGGCTGGATGGCATATCCAGCCACTTGAAGGAGGTGCTTAGAAGCTGTGCAGAATGCCAGGGCTTTCAACACTGTGCAGAATATTTTTAGGAAAAGAAATTGTAATGACTCGTGTATCCCAGGAAACAGCCAGTGACTGCGTGTGCTGGCTGAGCATGGATTGCTTTGAAGTGGAAGAAGGCGACCAAGTTGGAAGGCCTGGAATCCAGTGCAGTATTGTAGGGGAAGCAGTTTTTCACTTTCCATTTCAGTAGCAATGGAAGATTATAGATATTAGGAGTCAGGAGAAGGGGAAAAGGCTTCCCACCCTACAAGTAGCAGCTGCGGTGCTGGATACAACACAGAGAAAGACTACAGTGAACAAGTGGAAGGCCTTTTACGGGAAGACCATGGGACTGATCAGATGTATGAATTTGGACAGCCCACAGTATGCCATTCCGTCGGAGTTCCACTTGTCCCCTGTGGCCTTTCTCTGCTAGAAGGAGAGGTTCTACCCAACACAGCAGCTGCTTCTCTAAGGGTCTTTTTCCACTGTCACTAAAAGTACCCATTAAGTACCCATTAATGGGTACATAATGGTATTTTTGTACCCATTAATGGGTACTTAATGGTACTTCTAGTGACAGTGGAAAAACCCCCTAAGAGTGGGAAATCTCTTTCTCCTCCCCTGCCTCTGGCCTTGGAGCTGCAATGGTATCTCTGTCTTCCATTGCTACTGAAATGGAAAGCAAGAACTGCTTCTTGCCTGCCAGTGTGTCAGGAATAGGGATGTACACAAATGGGGTTTTTGACATTCAATTTGTAATGAATCGAATGTTAGAAAATTCGTATTCATTCAAATAGATCCCCGTCAAATGTGGTAAGATTCTATTCTATATGAATGTATTGGTATGAATTCATACAAGTATCTGATACGTATCCAATATGAGCAAATATGCATCCAATACAAATGAATGCGTATCCGATATGAACAAATATGTATCCAGTATGGATGAATACGTATCCGATAGTATCCCTTAACAAATCCGCACTCTGAAAGCATCAAATCTGACCTGAATCCACTTTTAATTCGCTCTCGATCCATGTCGAATGCAACCTGGGTTTGTTGCAGATGTGTGGTGTGGCCGCTTTCCCACCTCCCCAGTTTCATGAATGGCCGAACAATTCGTATGGATCTGAAACATTTGTATTTGTATGGATGTTAATGTATGAATGTTGTAACATTCGATTTGTGTGAATGTCTGAATTTGGACGAATAACGAATGTTGCGAATATTTGTGCCCATCCCAAGTCAGGAATGAAGTTTCCCACAGCATGTTTTCTCTCTTCTCTTGCTTGCCTTGTTAGGTCTGTACACAGCCTGGCAACAGCAGGCGTCTCTGCGTGTACGGATGGCGTCCTTTCCCCTGCCTCCCCGGTGACTAGTAGGCCTTTGATTAGGCAGAGCACGAGGTATTCTGCCACATGTCCGTTGTGCTCGTGAAACTGCCTCCCATCTGTTTTGGCACATGATCTAATTGGCAGATTATTTTGTATTGCTGCAAGACACGTTTTGTTGCTTAATCAAATTAACCTGGTGAACCAGATGGGCTCTGCTTCTGGACCACATTTTCCTCAGCTTCCAGGCTGTTGCTTGGACATTCACTCACTCACTCACTCACTCACTCACTCACCCACCCACCCACGCACTCACCCACCCACCCACCCACCCACGCACGCACGCACTCACTCACTCACTCACTCACTCACTCACTCACTCACTCACTCACTCACTCACTCACTCACTCACTCACTCACTCACTCACTCACTCACTCACTCACTCACTCACTCACTCATGTGCAGCTTTATGCCTGACAGTCTCAGGGCAGTCTACAAAGAAAATATAAGGAAAACTAAAAAGGTACCGTAGCGGCCGGGTAGACAGAAAACTAACAGCCACGTACGTGGGTGAAGAGGTCTCTCTTCACCAGACATTGAAACTTGCACAGCATGATTGCCTGGCAAGCTTCTAGGAAAGGCTGTTCCACAAAATTGGGGGCCACTACAGAGAAGGATATATCCTGAGCAGCTTCCACTCTTAACAGATAAAGATGAGGGGGTGACAAGAAAGGCCTTCTCTGAAGGTCTTAATCGGTGGGAGGAGACATTCCTTCAGGTATTTAGGGCCAAAGTCTTATAGACTGTGGTCACACCTAAGGTTTAATCCAGCTCCAATAATTTTCTTTCCATATTATCTACCTTAAAGGTGAATTTTCTGAGTCATTGAACACTGAAAGAAAACAGCTTGTCCCTTTGCCGGTGTATCCTCTCACAGTGAAAGTGGACTGAATCTGGATTAAACCTTAAGTGTGGCCACAGCCCTAGAGTTTAGATATTAGTGTCAGTACCTTGAATTCATAGGTTATGTGGAGAATTCTGAATTTGGAAGAATCCGGATGATGGGCGAAGGGCATGGTGGGATGGAAGTACGGAGATGTGATACCTTGGGAAATGCTAATGGATTGCCCAGATAAGGAAAGGGACACAGAAGCCTGTTGAAGGCTTTCTGGAAGGGAGTGATGTCTTTCTGAGCAGGAAGACTTGGCTGATGAGTTTTGCAACAGTGCTTTGGATAGGAGCAGGAGAACCAGCCCTTAAAAACCAAGCGCCCAGAGAAGTGATACGTACCAGCACTTCATCAATGTTTGTATTCAGGGTCTGCTCCTGCTTGAAAACTATATTGGGCATACGCCTTTTGCTCTGTTATGCAGAACTGTCACAGTTGCTTTCTGTATTGCCCTGGCAGGCTACCTGCTGTGCACACGTTCTCCCATCAGCACGCACCTCACCTCACCGCCCAGTGACAAATATATTCTGACTTACAAGAGTTGGAATCTTTCATGTGCTATGGCGGAGCTGATTTTGTTGCATGTAGATTCTTTCTCTTCTGTATGCTACATGCATTTTTCCACCCCAATTAACAAAGGTCGCAGCTGGAAAAGTATTTGCTTGTTAATTGGATCCCCTAAAACTCCCTTCTTTTCCCCAAGTAGCCCAGGAGTAGGGGGAAAATATAATATTACACAGAATTCTTTGTTTAAATGAGTCCAGCTTAAAATAAGCCGCACAATTAATTACGATCAAATTACATTGGAGTTATTCCAAACCATTGCTTGCCAAGACATGCTGAGTGACATTAGGATCACTTCCTGAGTTGATAGATGCTTCTGAAAAAGTCACTAATTTGCATAGAAATTATTATGCACGGGTGTTTTTTTCATCATTGTTGTTTAAAATCCTTGGTGCCAATTTCAAATTTCCCCCAGAAACCTCTGTAGCAACATCTGGGGACTCTGTTTTGGAATGGTGTTCTTTCTTTCTTTCTTTCTTTCTTTCTTTCTTTCTTTCTTTCTTTCTTTCTTTCTTTCTTTCTTTCTTTCTTTCTTTCTTTCTTTCTTTCTTTCTTTCTTTCTTTCTTTCTTCCTTCCTTCCTTCCTTCCTTCCTTCCTTCCTTCCTTCCTTCCTTCCTTCCTTCCTTCCTTCCTTCCTTCCTTTCTTTCTTTCTTTCTTTCTTTCTTTCTTTTCTTTTCTTTCTTTCTTTCTTTCTTTCTTTCTTTCTTTCTTTCTTTCTTTCTTCCTTCCTTCCTTCCTTCCTTCCTTCCTTCCTTCCTTCCTTCCTTCCTTCCTTCCTTCCTTCTTTATGTATGTATGTATGTATGTATGTATGTATGTATGTATGTATGTATGTATGTATGTATGTATGTATGTATGTATGTATGTATGTATGTATGTATGTATGTATGTATGTATGTATTTGTATTTCTATCCTGCCCTATACCTGAAGGTCCCAGTGTGGGTAACAACCTTTAAAACAACAAATTACAAATGAATATGTATTAAAAGCAATAATATACATTAAAACACTTTTAAAATTCATATCTAACAATATACTCCATATTAAAATAATGGTGTCTGTAGTGGGGGAAAGGTATAATCACCTTAGTCAAAGGCCAGGGCAAAGAGGTGCATCTTCACCGCCTTCTTGAATATAAACAGAGAAGGGGTGTGACGCACCTTGAGGGAAAGACTATTCTATAACCAGGGGGCCATTACTGAGAAGGCCCTCTCTCGGATGCCCACCCGCCTCACTACTGAAGGTGGTGGGACAACCAGGGGGGCCTCGCTGCCAGATCTTAAGGCATGGGCAGGTTGGTATGGGAAAAGGCGTTCCTTTAGATATTTGGGGTATATGCAAGTTGTGTCTCAAATTTTTGCTGACATTTGAACATTTGGACATCAAGGCGCATGCACTCATGGGGCTTCTTTGCATTGAATCATTTTTATTGTGGAGAGGGCTGGAGGCTGATCTCAAAAGCTGTGTGTGTTCACTTTTGAATTGTGGCCTCACTCCTCTGGTGCCACGTGAAAATGCATAGGCCGCTGCATTCCAGGGGTGAGAACATCAGAACATGAGCGAAAGTGGACTTGGGGAAACGTTCAGAAAATCACAACTGAGTGAGGAGAAAACTGGAGGATCTTTCTTGTGAGAAGATAATAAAGAATTTGAAATGCTTGGTTTAAAGCTTAGACAGTTGTGGATTTAGGGGAAAGAGGGCTCGTTCACTCTCAAAGCGATAGGGTTCCTCAGAAGAAATCAGCTGCCCAGGGGAGAAGAGATCATATTCATGGAGAAGGAAGTTTCCTGTTCCGTAGTCATGACAAAGGACAAGTGTGGACTGATTTCAGCCACTGAAAAAGTGGCATAGTTGGGTTTTAGAAACTACATAAGGAATCCTGTTAGTTATAAAAACGTTATAAATGCCATGAATTAAGTGTAGACTTTTAAGAACTAGCCTGTCTGTGTGGGCTATAAATGTACTCAATGTTCTACTCTCTTATGACATTTATGGCAGCCACAAACAATAGATGCAAGGCTAATCAGTTGCCATTTCCTTGCTAGTATATTGTATCTTTCCACCCAGGCTTTTGCTATTTAAATTGCTTCCCCAGGGAGGTGAGGAGGAGGGTTGGGGTGGAGGAGAGAGAGAATGTTTAGGGATGTGCATGAATGTTCTAAACATTCAAAATTAGATCGAATTCAATCGGATGTGGACATTCAAACTCAAATAAAATGTCTACACATTCGAATTTAAACTTTCGAACAAATTTCAAATGTCCCAAAACATTCATTTGAATGACTTGAAACATTTGAATGTACAGATTGAACATACAGATATGTATCTGTATGCATCTCATGCGTATATGCGCACATTTGCGTATGAAATGCGTGCAGATACGTATGGCACATTCAAATGTTGTCGACATTCATATCTTCCGATTCAAATCTAACATTCAAACGAATAGATTTGAATGTATTCAATTCAAATTGGATTTTGCATTCAGATTCTAAAAATTCAAATCGAATCAAATGTTTTGACATTTGATTTGAATTGGAGTGCTAAAAAAAAAAATCATGCACATCCCTAAGGGAGATATTTTTTAATTATGTTTTAATATGTGTTTTATTCTTATTGTAACCTGCCCGTGGACCATTTGGTGAAGGGGGTGGGACATAAATTTCTTTAATTAATTAATTAATTTTCACTATACAAAATAGCACCCTTCCTTCCTTCCTTCCTTCCTTCCTTCCTTCCTTCCTTCCTTCCTTCCTTCCTTCCTTCCTTCCATTGCCTATCATGTTTACTTCAAAGTAAACTAGTGCTTAAGCGACCTGAACAAATTAGCTTCCCTGAATACTTACAACTAGTTTACAGGCAATTGCCTTGTGCCAGCTGAGACTCTCCATTTACCTTGATCTTCCCTCCTGTGATTGATAGCAGCTTCCTACACTTGCTACTTGATCGTTTCGATTGTGCTGTTCAGGAAATGAGTCTGGGACGAACAGAGGTGAATAGAGCAGGAGGATCAGCCCTCTCTCCGAAATACTGCGTATCAGCTGGCTTCTTTTCAGAAAGGGGCCTTGAAAAACTGGAAGCAGCTCTGAGCATTTGAAAAACAACATGCTGGCAGTAGATGGTGCTTCAGATGGGCACCACATTAGACATGATGCGAAATGGTTTAGGAGCTGAGCTGCTGCAGCCCTAACTCAGTTCTGCGCACATCTAACATGGCATCACTTTTAGCACTGTCTGTCAGTGGGAAGAAATTATTGCTAGTGCTTTTGTTTTCAAAGTTCCCTGTGCTACTTCTGGGTTTTGTGGGCTGACTTCCTGACAGAATCCACAGTATTTAGGGAATCGGGGTTAAAACTCTGCACCAGGAACCTTCAACATGCCAGTGATTCATTAAAGATGTATACTCCAGTATGCAGTATCTGTGCATTTAAAGCTGCGTGCTGTGTCTTTGTCTACTCAAATGGATAGCTGTGGCCCAATAAAGTCTGCTGTGGATATTTGGCTTTTGGGAGCCTTACTCAGTTTTCTGGTTGCCATATATAAAATGGGAGCGCTACAGTTTAGTGAGGTCAACAAATGTGGTTTTATTGAAAACCCTGCTTATGGTAAAAAAAATATATCTCAATACCTCCCCTAAGGCTTGTTCTCAGGTTAGTGGGGGTAAGGCTACAACTGTGGGGTGCTAAAGCAGTCCTGAAGCAAGAGGGAGCGAAAAAAGGTATCAGGGTGTTTCTTCATCCAATACTGCCCAAACGCCAATGGAGTTCTTCTTAGGAATATAGAGGAACAAGTGGAATGCAAAGCAGTGGAAGAATCTAGTATACAGAGACAAGTAGCAGAAATATATGTATATTGTTATCATACAGCAAAGACTTTTAGGACGAATGGTTGAAGGGTCTAGGAATGTTTAGCTTACAGAAGAGAAGACTGAGAGGAGACAAGATGGCGCTCTTCAAATATGTGAAAGGCTGTCACAGTGCAGAGGGATTGTCCCTAGTGAGCCAGTTTGGTCTAGTGGTTAGGTACTGAACTCTTATCTGGGAATACTGGGTTTGATTCCGCCTTCCCCCATGAAGCCAGCTGGGTGACCTTGGGCTAGTCACAGCTCTCTTCTGAGCTCTCACAGCCCCACCTACCTCACAGGGTGTTCTGTTGTGGGGAGAAGAATAGAAAAGCTTTGTTAGCCGCTTTGAGTCCCCTTAAATGGGTGAGAAAAGCGGGGTAGAAAAGCCAACTCTTCTTCTATTCTCACTTACACAAGATGGGAAGACTAGAAACAACAATATGAGACTTCAAGGGAGTCAATACAGATTAGATATTAGAAAAAACTTCGCGACAGTGAGGGTGATCAGTCAATGGAATAGGCTGCCACAGGAGGTAGCACAGGAGACCTCTGCTGGAGGTCTTCAAGCAGCGGCTGGACCTACATCTGTCTGGGATGGTTTAGGACAGTGATGGCCAACCTATGACACGCGTGTCACAGGTGACACACCAAGCCCTTTTTGGTGACACACATGGTTACCCTGGGACCTGGGCGTGTAGTGCTTGCTTGTTCTTGAAGGGTACGAAATACCAACTTTCAATTGAAGATTTAGCAAATGAAATTCAGCAACAAAAGTCACTAATGTAAAGAATTATTCATTTTTGCTTTTAATAAAATACATATATCAAATATAACTTTTTTTAACTAGAGTTACAAATATCACATAATTATGGATATTTCTAGAAGTGACACAGCACCTGAGTTATGCTAGGTTTTCTTGCGAATTTTGACACACTGAGCTCAAAGGGTTAGCCATCACTGGTTTAGTGATGCATTGAGTAGGGGGTTGGACTTGATGACCCTGGAAGTCCCTTCCAACTCTGTGATTTTAAGGCAACTGGGATCACATCCCTGTACTGTATTTAAGCAAGCTAGATAAAAATTGGACATTTCATCAGAACAACCCGTGGAGTTGTGTTCTGCTGATTCACTGTTGAAGATCCTATAATGAATGCAACTGTTCTCTGAATAACAAATTTAGGCCCAGATCTAACGAGGTGGGAAAGAATTTTAAGCAATATATTAAATCATAAGAAGACTAAAGGTATATTGCAGTCATAGATGGAATATTACAACTGACTTTGTACACTGTCGGACCTGCCACAGGATATGTCATTCAGAGGTGACCTGATTGAAGTGTATAAAATCACACACAGTGTGGAAAAGATAGAAAAAAAATTATTTTCTATTACACAAGACTATAACCAGGAGTTACTATGAAGATATCGAGCAGGAGAGTTGGCATTGCCAAGGGGAAGTATTTTTTCACCAGAGGATCATTGGTTTGTGGAATTTACTGCCAGAAAAAGTGGTGACGGGTCCCAGACTGGTTAGCTTTAAGAAAGGATTAGATAAATTTGTGGATGACAGGTCTTCCAGTGGCTATTAGAATGGATGCCTGAGTACGTCCTTCAGGTTGGAGAGTCAGGCAGGATGCCTCTAAAGGCCATTTGCTGGGATTTGAGAGCAGGTGAAGGTTTTGCCTTTGTCATCTGCTTGAGATGCCCAGAAACAAGTGGCGGGCCACTGTGTGAGATAGGATCCTGGACTAGATGGGTTGGGGCCTCATCCAGCAGGGCTCCTCTTACGTTCTTTTATGTTGGATGGCATTTTGCAGACTGCTCAGATTTAGAGTGTCATTCTGCTACTTATGTGTCTCTGTCTTCTTTCTCCAGCTTGAGAAGGAGCTGTCAAAAAAGCTTGAAGAGCTAGAAGGTAGGAGCGGCAATTCATAGAATGTTCCTCTTTCTGCAACATTTCTTTTGTGAATTGGTGACATGTTTCTGTATTTACTGCAGGTGAAATATCAAGTTACCAAGACGAAATAGAGATTGAGTTAGAAAATAGCAGGCCGAAAGCAAAGGGAGTTTATGCAAATTATAGTAAAGATGGTAAGTGTAAAATGCATTAATTATGAAATTGTGAAAAATAGGAGGGTTTGGGTATATATAATATAGCAGACTCAGCTACAGAGAAGCAGGACATTTTTCACAGTGGAGCTTGGAAGGCATAGGAAAGGGGTGAATCCTCTAATAAAATCAAGGTGTGCGTATGTGTGATCTGTTAAAGGGCTGCCAACCCTGTCTAGCTGAACTGAAAACTTTGAATTCAAGTTTAATGATCTTTGGGACAGAAATTAAGCAGCTGCTGGGATGGAGATGGGAACAGGTCTAAGTGTTTTGGGGAAGGCAAGCTGATGAGTCGGCCAAATTACAAAAGGGTGCAAATCAGTACGGGATATAAATAGCTCCATTTTTCTGTGTGGCCACGAGAAGCATTCGGTCACCATTGATGAGCAAAATGTGGTCACTTTGGCAGCACATAGACTAAAATGGGAATGACGCAGAGAAGATTAGCATGGCTCCTGCACAAGGATGACACACAAATGCGTGACGCATTCCATATTTTAATTTTTTTTTTAAAGTAAAAACTGTTGATGAGCAAATCTTCTTGACATCTAGGAAGGGAGTGAAGTATATGACGCTATCAATCTGAATTGAAATGAATAAAAAGGCAAATAGAAAAAGCAGAAGAGTTGGCTTTTCTACCCTGCTTATCTCACCCATTTAAGGGGACTCAAAGCGGCCAACAAAGCTTTCTCTTCTTCTCCCCACAACAGACACCCTGTGAGGTAGGTGGGGCTGTGAGAGCTCAGAAGAGAGCTATGACTAGCCCAAGGTCACCCCGCTGGCTTCATGGAGGAGTGCGGAATCAAACCTGGTATCCCCAGATAAGAGTCCGGCTCCTTAACCACTAGACAAAACTGGCTCACCAAGATCACGGAGCACTATTTATTCCTCCGTTCTTTTCTTTCTTTTTATTCATTATTATTTATATTTCTATCCCGCCCTGTACCCAAAGGTCTCTGGGTGGGTAACAGATTTAAAATCCACCATATCATATAACAATATATAATAGAACAGTAAAAACCATTGCAACATCTAAATTCCAATATATATATCAATTTAAAAAAAACACCAGTCGTGTTTACAGTGGGGGAAGCATAGCTGACATTTATCCAAAGGCCTGAGTAAAGAGGTGGGTCTTCACTTTCTTCCTGAACATGAACAGAGAAGGAGCCTGATACACAATTGCTTTACTTTGGAGAACTGTTGTGTGTGGCACCTTTGAACCAAAAATATTGTTCTAGAATTGAAGTGAATCCAAGGGAGGACAAGTCATATGCCTGAATGGAGGAGTGAGGGAGTCATTAAGCAACGATGCTAATTCAAACAATGAGTAATCTATGCAACAATAACAAGTTCAAGATATATGCAGCGGCAATACTAAACACTCACTAAAATAGCAGAGCGTGATTGCATTCAAGACAGCGTAAAGCTGTCAAGCCGTAATATCTTCAAGTGGTAACACACAGCAGCATTCTAATGGTGTAGAGGAATATGAGTGGTAAATTAACACAAGGCAGCAGGCAGTCAATAAAGCTAACAGGCAATTATGCAGTCCGTAAAAGCCGAACAGTATAGAAGCCGTTTCAGGCCTTGCGTGAATCACGTTATCTGGAATTTGCAAAACAGGAAAACGAGGTTTGGTTGGTTACGCACACAGGAGTACTCACCTGGACCTCCTGAGGGAAAGGAAGTGGTGTGAGTGGGAGAATGCAAGGCAGATGCAGATTTGAAATCATAGATGGAATAGGCTAGATCAGAATATCAAAGAATGTATTGATTAGTCCAGCAACCATATCATAGTGTATGAACCAAAGGCCTCTTTGCACTTTGAAGAGGGGGACATTTGGGCAAGTCTGGCACAGAGCATGTGAACACCACAGAGCTGCTTTTCTTCTGGAACGGCGCCAGCGTGCCCAAACGTCCCCATCCTCAGTAGCTGTGGAACAGTAAAAACAACCTGAGACACAACCTTCATACTGGCTTCCACACGAAGGTTGCGTGGAGGTAGGGGGCTATGGCTGCAAAATCACACACCGTGTAAGAACATAAGGATTGTTCTGGTGGATCTTCTTGAAAGTGTGCCAAAAGCAGCAAAGCAGTCTTAAAGACATTGGGGTTGGTTATGTGTGCTATGTAGCACAATTCTGATTTTAAAAGTCATAAATGACTTGGGCCCCAAATACCTAGAAGACCACCTACTTCTTGGGATGTGCGTGAATAGTTGTAACTTTTGATATTCGTACAAATTCGGACGTTCGTATACAAATTGAACGTTACGGCATTTGTACGTTAAGATTTGTACAAATGTTTTGGAACGTTTGTACGAAGCTTCGGAACATTTGTGAAACGGGGAGGTGGAAAAGCTGCTTCGCCAGTCACATCTGCAATGGATCCAGAGTGAATCTGATACGGTTTGAGAGTGGATTCAAAGAGGATTTAGGGCGGATTTGATGCTTTTAGAGCGGAAATGCTGTGGGATACGTATTGGATACATATGCGCTCATATCAGATATTCGTGTGAACTTGTACGAATATGTTCATATTAAATAGAATCCTACCATATTTGAAGGGTATCTATTTGAATGAATACAAATTTTCTTACATTTGGTTCGATACGAATACAGAAAACCTCATTGGTGCCCATCCCTACCTCCTTCCTTACTGTTCAGATCTTCTTCAAAGTGCCACCCATGGAGAGGACCTTTTTTTGTGACAATGATCAGGCTGTGGGATGGCTTCCCTCCTGCGTTACCCAAGATCATCACTTTATATATTTAGATATCCCTCTAACTGTGCTTTTGGTTAAAGAAGAAATTACTCTGGGTACTGTATAGTATTTAATTGTTTTTCATTTCATTTATTTATTTATTATTTATTTAAATTTTTATCCCGCCGTATACCCGGAGGTCTCCGAGCGGGTAACAGCATCTAAAATCAAACATCATTTAACATTATTCGCTGTTATGCGCTTCAGTTGTTGTTGTTTAACTGAGTTTTCAGCTTATATGGTTGAACATAAATGGGACGCATGGATGGATGGATGGATGGATATTGTGATAAAATCTTGGCACAAGGGACAGTCCTGTTTACTTTGTGCACTAAATGATGTCGTATCTCTCTAAAGATTGCCTGGAAGATGGTACCTCTAGCATATTTGGAGAAGATGAGGGAGAAGATGAAGAACTAGAGGCAGCTGCAAATCATTTAAACAAAGACTTTTACAATGAACTTCTTGATAAAGACCGATCAAAGGAAAAGGAATCTCCCATAAGGCCACCTGCTTTGGAATCCCTTCTTGGCCCTCTCCCTACTGCAGCCAGTCTTGGGATAACAGAATCTATTAAAGAGTGCATATTGACAAAAGACCCTGATCACAGTAAGTATCTTATGACATTTATATCCTTTTTGCCTGTCCAAAAATCTGAACTTAGGTAGCTCGCTTTCCAGCTTTTTAGTTAGGCTGGACAGTTCTAAGATTGAATATCTACTGACATCCAGTAAGGAATCTATATTCTTAAACTCTACTTGTTTTGCCTGTGATGCTGATAAATTATGAGAGAATCTACTGTAGTAACCTGGCAATCAATGCAATATTTTAACATGTCTTTTATATTTATTTAATCTTTTCGTTGTAATCATTGATTAAAATAATAAATTGTATGCACACGCCTACTTCTAGGGATGTGTAAGAATTGTTTTTCTTGTATTTGATTTGTATCGAATAGAATGCAAGAAAATTTGTATTCGTTCAAATAGATCACCTTTGAACGTGGTAGGATTCGTATTGGATGCAAATGTTCAATCCCATATGAATGTGTATGAATAGCATATGGATTCCATACAAATGCATGCA
Organism: Aspidoscelis tigris stejnegeri; assembly: GCA_023333525.1. Classification (NCBI taxonomy): domain Eukaryota; kingdom Metazoa; phylum Chordata; class Lepidosauria; order Squamata; family Teiidae; genus Aspidoscelis; species Aspidoscelis tigris. Next base: position 105,757,743 of record JALMGA010000003.1, on the reverse strand, counting down.
AATAGCATACGAATCCGATCTACAAATCTCATACGAATCCCATATGAAGCGTCATACGAATTTATCAAAACATTATATTCAAATTGAATTTGAATGTCTGAATATGGCTGAATTCCAAGTGTTACGAAGATTTGTGCCAATCCCTACTTACTTTCCTTCTTTTATCCCCACAACACCTTTTGTCATAGGGCTACCTGAGAGATAACAGTTGTTTCAGTTATCCAGATATGCTCATCGCTGAGTAGTGATTTGAGTTCTTGTGTCCTGGGGTGTTTTTCCACTGTCACTAAAAGTAGCCATTAAGTACCCATTAATGGGTACGTAATGGCATTTTTGTACCCATTAATGGGTACTTAATGGATACGTCTAGTGACAGTGGAAAAACACCCCTGGTTTGGGTCCAACCCAGGCAACCCTACACCACAGTGGTCCTCTAATTTGAACAGGAGAGCTGAAATTCTCTTCACACAATAGATTGATGGTGGATAGTTGTGCTAGTATCTTCTACCTGAGCTCCATAGCCTCGCAGAGAGCTTGAAAACATGGTTTACAAGCTTGCTGTGGGCATTTATTTATTTATTCATTATTTATTTATTTGTATTTCTATCCCGCCCTATACCTGAAGGTCTCAGGGCGGGTTACAATATTATATTAATCTTAGACAGGTCCCTGCCCCTCAGGCTTACAATCTAAAGAGACAAGATACAAAAGGAAAATGGTGTGGGAGGGAACAGGGGTGCTCTGACGGCAGCAGAGTCCTTGCAAAGGCATGGAGGAAGGTAAACTTTGATGTATTTTGGCTTTACATCATGGGAATCTTTCGGTTTGCAGATGTTTTACTAACTGCTGGTTTTAACGTTGAACTTACTTTGAAAATGCATTTGAAACAAATGTCTACTATTCTGGCGTATGTTGTCTGTACAGTAAACAGAAAGTGCTTTTGTTTCTCCTTTGGTAATTATTGGAGCCCCAGGCAAGGGAGATTTCACCTGTGTTCTCCTTGATCTTTTACATATTTTCCAATTACTTTGACGTGCCCTATTTTGCATGCCACAGGTTCATGAAGTTTGGCTGAATGCACCTGGGACAGCTTAGGTTCTCGTACTGGCTTGAGTTGATACATCATTATATTACTTCGGGTATTTTTTTTAAAAAAACATTTTCTCTTAGGAATTATTAACAGTTCATTATGCTTTAACAGGTCTTATTAAGTGATTCTCACCCAAAAGACTTAATCTGAAGTGTCTTTTTTTGGACTACTGGAAGCTTCTATGATGGTTAAATTTGGCCCTTTTTCTGATGTCAGAAGGTTCTGCTAGCAGTTGTAGGTCAGAATCCCCCAAAGTGGGGTCTGCTCTGAGTTTTTATTGCAACATCCATAGTCTTTTGCTGTTGGCCATGATTATTGACACTAATGGTGGTTGTGGTTGCAAACTTTGGTGAATATTATCCTGAGGGAAACTTTCTTTATTCTAGTTTTAGAACCAGTAAGTGATATTTTGTTTCCTGGAATCAACCATGTTCCATTGCATTTCTGTGGTAGCCTTCTAATTTGCTCTGAAATTCGACCTCCACTAGCATTTTGCCCCTAGATTCTAATGAAGCCTGGCACTACGATCATGAACACAATGATATCCTTTACCCTCAATGATATCCTTTACCTACTAGCCAAGTCTGCTGAATTTTACTGCATACCTATAGTGAAAGCCCCATTAATAACCATTAGTAGGGAATTGGCCTTTTAGTTTCCTTGATGCTCTGTTTAACTGAGCTGAAATCCAGCTATAAATAAGTGACAATGAGTGGATTATTTCTCTTTCCCTCTCATTGTGTATCAATCTGTCTAAAGAACTTATATTTTTGGTGACCAAAGCCACCAAAATGGTAGGATTGCCAAAAGAATCCATGACTGAGCAAACAGTTCCTAAATGATGCATGTAGAACTAGTAGGCCTGGTAGGCTTGGTGTTGCATGTCACATGCTGTTAAAGGTGAAGCAATAAACACACACGATTTTGTGAAGAACTGTGGTTCTCTTCATCCCAGTGTAGACTTTAAAGCAACTCCCAAAACAGTCCTAATGCTGTCATGGTACTTGGAGTGAATGGTCTTTAAAAACATGGTGGCTATTTTGTGGATCTTCTTAGATCGCTTGTGGATCTTCTCCTTGGAGACAGAAGTATGCATGAAATGAATTTTTAGTTTTGTTCAGCTCAAAACCATGGTACAATTTACCCAGGCCTTTGAGGTTTAGCTTCCTCAGTCTAGATGTGGTGTTGCCAGGGAGGGTATGTTATATTTAATACTTTCTATATTTTATATTGTACTATTGAGACCTTTTGGTGAAGGGTGGGGTATCAGTTCTTAAATAAAAATAAAACAAATTATTCATGTAGTTTTGTCAGAATATCCTAATATTTTGGCAATCTGCTTGAAATGCTTCCAGTATTCTGGCTATGAGGCACACTGAGGGAATTGGAAGTTCTTAGGAGTCTGAATTGGTGTGGTAAATAGAGTATGGTGCTTGCAACCTACTAGCCAAACAATGAACAGGTGGGAATTTTTAAAGGAACTTTTACATTTTTCGAAAGCTACATAGGTACCAGTCTTGTTTTATGGAATGCTGGACACTTGATCCCAGGAGCCACCATCTTGAAAATGGCTACCACTCATAAGTGGAGCCAAAACTGGGCTGAAAATGGCTGCCGCGGATGGGTGGAGGTAGAATCAATTGAGATCTTGCCTTCTTGTGGGGTAGTATCCTCCTTGATTCATTTGTTTGCTTTGTTACTGGCTGCATAGTCAAACCATGCCAAACTAGTGAAAGGGCAGAAAGTCGTTGCAAAGAACATGAAAACCAGTGATGGCAACCTTCAAGAAATGTTAGAAAATGGTTCTCTTTGGATTGTTGAAAACATTTTGACAGAACAGGACCAAGTTTTGTCTTAGAGCTTGAAACACTTGGGGCAGTATGTTTCTTAATTAAAATGTTGGGCTGTACCTGTAGATGATGTGCTAATATAAAAAAAAAATTAGTTTAGGGATTTCTTTTCATTTCTTTGGGCTGCGAGAAGAATTCTGGTAGGGCTTTGGGTTATACTCAAGTAAACCACCGATTCCAGATAGGGTTTGTTCTCGAGTTTTTCTGCAGTTCTTTAAAGATACCCATTTATTAAGCTGAAAGATGCCAGAAGATCTACTGGTGCTAAATGAATACTGTCGAGCTGTCATCCCATTTTGTCTTGCCAACTCGGTATAAGAAAGTTTAGGCCGTTGTTGTATTCCCATCAGCTATTTATGTTGTACCGTCTCTGTCAGCAGATGAAGTGGAGACCTGGGACAGGGCATTCTTGGTGGTAGCTCCCAGATGTATCAGGCACCTTCAGTTAATACATTCTTAAAAGCACACTTGTGTACCTTAGTCTTTGACTGAAATAAGGAAACATCTTCCACTCCCCACATTCAGTTATTATTTGGGTATAGGGTGGGATATCAGTCAACATTCAGAATTGTTGCATAAAACCTTTATCTGCTTTTTCCGCACCCCCCCCCCCCCACACACATTATCCTTCTTCCCAACTATGTCCCTAATCTCAGCCATTCTTCTTCCTTCTTCAGGCATGTGTGGTTTTCATATTCTTTAGTGCTACTTCTGAAAACCCTTTAGTGTGACCTTTTAGGCAGATGGCAGCCCGGATGAAATCCCCTGAAAATGTGCAAATTGCTTTCACAGTTTGTTCTTAATGTACATTCCGTGTACCATATCATACTGGAAAGGTCTCTAAGAGGCTGGTGATAAATCTTGGTGGAAGCAAACTCTTTTGCGTCGACCCGTGTGTGCAGAGCTCATAAATTTGGCACTTTTTATAGACTACTGTGTCTGTGATTGAGGCTTCATTATGTCGTTAATGAGATGTGCAAATCTCATCACCAGCCGGTGCGATCAAGTTGGAGCCCTCTTCTAGCCGCGGCCTTTATTCCTTCTAATATTTGTTCTAACATCTGGAACCTGTGTTACACATTTCAGGCAGTGAGGTTTTGTTGCTTAATGGACCATTGGCTGTATGTTTTTTAAAATAAAATTAAAATGTTCTCTGTGTTTAAACAAAGAAAGCCACCAATGGCCGGATTCAGGGAGGGCTTTATAAATAAATGAATAAATTGGTAGCTTCAATTGGCTGAAAACATATCCAGTTCTTTGGGATTTGGGATTCTAGATGGGGTTTCATTTCTCACAAAGGAGGAAGATCTTAGTTTCCCACTTCTTGTCCTTGTGCTAAAGATAAGTAGCACTCTAGAAATGGATGTTTTACCCAACCGCCTCATGTTCTGGAGCACCAGTGGGATAACAGAAAGGCGCCAACCCAGGCTTACAGAAAGTAGACTCAGTGATCAGGTCTGATGAAGCCTTGTTAGAGGCTGCAACATCACGGTGTGGCTATTTTGTGGCACTTCTACATCTATGCATTTAAATACCCATGCGGAACAAGGGTGCCTATTTCTATGCCATAGCCAATAGTGCCCATTTCCAACTATGACTGGTTCGTCAGCTAAGGCCTCTCCTGGACAGAGGTGAATTGGCCACCGTTATCCGTACTCTGGGAACTTCCAGACTGGACTCTTGTAATGCACTCTGCATGGGGGTGCAGAACTCAGCTGCTAGACTGCTGACTGGAACCGCTGGCCAGATGCACATCACACTGGTCTTAAAGGAGTTGCACTGGCTGCCAATTCACTACCGAGCCCAATTCAAGGGGTTAACTTTAACTTATAAGGCCCTAAATGACATGGGCCTTAAATTTCCAAAGGAACACTTTCTTCCATATTGATCTGCCTGTGCCTTAAGATCAGCAGGGGAGGCCCTCCTGATTGTACTACCACCTTCAGCACCCAGGATAGGGCCTTTTCAGCGGTGGCTCTTAGACTGTGGAATAGGCTCTCTCCTGAGGTACGTCAGGCACCTTCACTCTGTGTGTTTAGAAGAGCTGTGAAGGTGCACCTCTTTACCCTAACCTTTGGCTAAGCAAGGGAACAGATCTTCCTCCCCATATCCAGACACTGTTATGGCTTTAATACATTTTAACATATTATGGTTTTAGTGTTGTAATCTGCCCTGAGACCTGTGGGTGGGTGGATGGATGGATGGGTGGGTGGGTGGGTGGGTGGGTGGGTGGATGGATGGATGGATGGATGGATGGATGGATGGATGGATGGATGGATAGATAGATAGATAGATAGATAGATAGATAGATAGATAGATAGATAGATAGATAGATAGATAGATAGATAGATAGATAGATAGATAGATAGATAGATAGATAGATAGATAGATAGATGATAACTGAGCAGGTGAAGCAAACTGAGCCTGAGGCAGCTTGGTGATTCTGGGGCTGGGCTCAAAGCGAATTGAATCCTGGAGGTTTTGGGTTCATGCAGATCTTGACTGAGTAGCAGAACACATCAGCATTGTGTGCAGGAGATTCCAGATGGTTTCAGCATCTCTAGTAACATGTGTCTGCATTTCCTCTTCCTATCACTTCATAGTGCTCAGGGAGATTCACAGAAGGTTAAAATAGATAAGAGGACAAGGTTAAAATATAACCTTAAATACATGCAGAAACACAAAAATCAAATTTCCAGGTTGGAAAAGATCCCTACTTGAATACATTTGGGTAGCTTCTTCCAGGCTGTGTGGATGTTGCACGAAATGGACCAGTGCAGGGGATGGTGGCCAGTGTTCTCACTGCAAGTGCTGGCACTGTCCCAAACTTCATAACAGCCATGGCAACGTCTGCTGTGTGCCAGGCCGTCACTGTGGTGATTAGGACTCGTCATGCCTTTGTGGAGTTGCCTCGGAGTGTTCACACAAGGAAGTAGTGAGAACACCGCAGCTGCTTCACAGCTACAGAGGATCCAGATGTCCATGCGTGGTCTTGGGTTGCTCTGATATGGAAGCTCTGCTACAAAGTGCGTGTAGTAGAGCATCTCAGAGCATGGATGGCCCTCCTGATTGCCTAAGTGTGAAAAGGCCCCTTGGGATTAAGAAAATACCCCATAGGAATCCTTGCAAATTGCCATGTAATGCATAACTGCTGCCTATGAAAAATGTAGGGGTGGGGACCTGGATTAGCCCAGTCTACCAATGCAAATCAATGACACCGTGGAGGGAATGCCAGGCCTATGGATAGAAGTCAGAGGTGCTACAGTAGGGATGTGAACGGATATTTTGAAAATTCAAAAATCCAGTTTGAATTCGACAGATATCAACATTCGAATTGGATTTTCAAAAATCCAAATTTTCAAATAGATATAAATGGGATGTGCGTGAATTCGAAAATTGAACATTCGTATTTTCGAGTTTGAATTGAATTTTTGAAAATATGGATCTGGAGAATCTGGATTCAGATCGGATTTTGGAAAATTGAATATTTGAATATTTGAATCGACTCGAATGCAAATGCAAAAAATGCATTCATGCACACCCCTGTGCTACAGTGTGGAGGTCAGGTGTGTGCAAATCACTAGTACTGCAAAGAATAAGACTTTACTGACTTGAAGAGCCAAACTAGCCTGTTCAAAGCCATGTTATAAAAAGAAGGACTCTATTTATATTCTATGTATAGGTACTGAGAATATGTACACATCTGTAGTTTGTATATACCAGTTATTCTCAAAATGTATAGAGGATATAAGTATGATTGCTGTCATTATGTTCATTCTTGTGGTTTTAAGCTATTCATTCAGCTTTAGGCAAGTTTGTTTCTATAATAAAAATTGTGTCCAAATTATTCGTTCTTCAGAGAGCTTCTAGCTGTAGGCTATTTCCGCACAACATGAACAATCCCATATGTGCTGGCCTACGCTAGTAGTTTGGCTCATGCTGGGTTAGAGTAACCCATAAGAATATAAGAGGAGTCTTGGTGGTTCAGGCATCAGCCTGTCTCGTCCAGCATCCCATCTCACATAGTGGCCCACCAATTGTTTCTGGGCATTCTCTAGCAGAAGTCAGCCTTCACCTACTCTCCAGTATCTTCTAATGCCCTGTAGAGGCATCAACACTAATGGTACCTAGACATTTGTTCTAGTAGGCATTGGTACATACGTCCTCCATGAATTTATCTACTGTAATTTTTTCTTAAAACAATCTAGGCTGGTTGCTGTCACCATCTCTTCTGGCAGTAAGTGTTGTAGACCATTGATGCAGTGGATGAAAACATACTTCCCCTTGTCAGTCCTTGCTTTCCCTGCTTATCAGCTTCATTGAATGCCTCCTGGTTCTAGTGTTGTACAACAGAGAAAAGAATTTTTCTTTATCCACCTTTTCCATACTGTGCATGATTTTATGTATTTCAATCGGGTCACTTCTTAAATATCAGCTTTCAATGGGTATAGGGCGGTATGAATGAATGAATGAATGAATGAATGAATGAATGAATGAATGAATGAATGAATGAATGAATGAATGAATGAATGAGGTGCTGCAGCCCCTTGATCATTCTGACTCTCCCCTTTCTGCACCTTTTCCAGTTCCACAATATCTTTCTGAGGTACGGTGGCCAGAATTGTACACAATATTCTGAGTGTGGCCTCTCCATAGATTTAGAAAGAGGCAAAACTCCAGTAAGGGTTGTCTGTATTTCAGAAGGCCAGCTGGGCCAAGTCTATGGTATTTCCAGTTGGGACCATTTTGGTGGCACTTCAGCTTCTGACAGTGCTTCCTTGTATGCCACTGATGAACCCCCTGTCCCAATTCTGGATTACGGGAACATGTTTTCTGTACACCCTTCATAGTGCAATGGTTGATGTAGTCTAAATGTGGACTGTTTTGATGGGACTACAGTAGGATGGAAAGAGCGTGCCGTTTGGGTGCTCTGTCTTGGTCTATTGTGGGTGTACTATGAAGGGGTGTGTGTGAGGCAGGCCCCTGGATGCTTCTGTAGCCTGGGTTAACGGTCCATGTGGAAATGGCCTTAGGTTGGGGGACAGTTCACAAACCACACTTATCCAAAATGAAGTGATTAAATTAGTTAAACATGATGTGGGAGGCCATTTTAGCCAGTTTTCAACAGGGTTCATTTGTGAGTTGACAGCAGATGGTTGGCCAACAACCCAAGGCTCGGGTTCCTTTTTCTTATACCTTGTTTGTTCAAAATATAAGATCAACCAAGTTTGGTTCTACTGAGAATGCTTTAGTTTTTGTTAGTTTTAGCTATGGATCGTGTGGCATACAAAGAATAAGTAGACCATGGTTCAGATTCCTCTCTGCTTTGGAGCTTGCTGTACTAATTTAAGCCAGTTGTTGGTACAACGTGGTTTTGGGTTTCTTGAAGTTTTGTTCCACTCTTCACCCATAAAGACACACCTAGTAGAGCTTACAAATATGAATAGCCACTGATGCCTAAATACAGTGGTTCTAGAGGGTTCTTCAGAGTAGCATCCACCTTCAGGAACTCACTGCTTCTGGAAGGTTCTGTAGGAACTTCAGTTTCCTACTGTGACTGTTTACTGAGAAGTGAAATGGAATTTTGAGGAAATGCTATATAAAAATGATCTCCTTTTTTCCCAGTTTGATGCCTGATTTTGAGTTTCAGGACCTAATAGTTTTACAGTTGATAAACTCTAGCAGTATCCTTTGTTGAGGACACAGATGGGTGTTTTTGTCTTGGCAGAGGCCTTTCACTGAACACCATGTTTGATAATGTCACTCATCAACTTGGCAAGATCGCAGCCACTTTTTGGCAAACTTGGGCCTATTTGAACATGATGTTGTTCGAGCAATAAAAGTTATTTTATACCAAGTGATTTCCCTTTAGAGTCTTTTATGGGGGACAAATCCACATACTGGCTACCATTGAACACTAGAGATGTGCATGAACTAAAATTGGGTGTTAGTTTGTTCAGTTTGGTTGCAAGCTCTTGAATCAAACAAAGGGTCATTCACATTTGATTTTTGAACTGGTTTGAAAACAAGAAATACCTTGTTTTTCATTGAAAAAAAGCTCTTTCCAAGGGCGAAAATTTATTTATTTATTCAACTTTTTATCCCGCCCTATTACTGAAGGTCTCAGAGTGGGCGAGACACATAAATTGAACACTCTAAAAACATTATTAAACATATTTAAACCATAACAGTGCCTGAATGTGGAGAGGAAAAGCTGTTCCCTTACTCTGCCGAAGGCCAGGATAAAGAGGTGCGTCTTCACATCTTTTCTGAACACACAGAGTGAAGGTGCCTGACACCTCAGGAGGGAGACTATTCCACAATCTGGGAGCCATCAGTGAAAAGGCCCTATTGCTGGTGCCCACCCCTTTTGCTGCTGAGGGTAGTGGTACAACCAGCAGGGCTTCCCTTGCAGATCTTAGGGCACGGGCAGGTCGATATGGAAGGAAGCGTTGCGACAAATCCAAACAGTTCAGTTGTATAGCTTGTGTCTGGAAGTGGAGGACTGGTTTAGTTTGATTGAATTTTCAGATATTCAAACAATCGAATGTTCAGTTGAGTGTTACGGTTCATGAGCTTGCTGGTTTGCCGCGCAGTCCATGAACCAACTCTATGAATCGGCTGTAACTGGATTGCTTTCTTCTAGCCTTGCAATGTGGTTGGAGATGCAGAAACCCTTGGGCCTCACTGTCATATAGTAGATAAGGACAATTTTGTCTTTCCCCTCTCTTGGCTTGGATGTTGCGCTGTATGTGTATAACGAGAATGGGAGACTCTTAGCCTTTGCGCTCGTATCTTTCATTCTGATGGGCTACTATATCATCATATAGCAGAGGTGTAAGAACTTGACCTATAAGTGTAGAGTGGAAAGACCTCTGGCTCAGTAGATGGATTACATCCTTTGTCTGCATCCCCTGAGATTACAGCAGACAATTATTCGGATGAACTAGCACTAGGAGCTGGCGGAAAAATTGCTCCCTTGTCCTTCCCTCTCGCTTTCTTTCAACTTAGAAACCTCATAGTGGTGTAATCATGAAAGGTGATCATATTGATCTTGCTTATTACAGAAACGTCCTCAAGAGTGAAAACTTGGCGATCAGGTGGGAGTTTCATTATAATGAAGCCCGTTAAAGGGATACTCTTGAGTCAATTATTGTAGCGTCAACTGAAATGCCAACGTCGTCACCCCACAAATCAGCACCCAGAGCTTCAAAGACTCATTGTCACCCTTTGAGTAGTAGATGAAGATTTATTAACCTTTGTGGAGGAGCTGCAAAACTTGCCCTTTGTGAAAGGGAGCACAGGTGGAACTGGGCTGGATTTGGAAACAGCATAACAAATGGCCGATCAATTCAGAGAGCTACAAGATACCTTGGACATGTTTTACTTGGGTTACACTTTGGCCCAGGTTTCCTCTTATGACTTTGGACTCCTTAGGTTTTCTGGATAGATGATACAACTCCTTCTCACAAAGTTTCCTTCCTTGAGCCAGTTTGGTGTTGTGGTTAGAGCAGTGATGGCCAACCTATGACACGCATGTCACAGGTGACACACCAAGCCCTTTTGGGTGACACACATGGTCACCCTGGCACCTGGGCGTGTAGTGCTTGCTTGTTCTTCAAGGGTACGAAATACCAGCTTTCAAATGAATATTAGCAAATGAAATTCAGCAACAAAAGTCACTAATGTAAATAATTATTTGTTTTTGCTTTTAATAAAATACATATATCAAAAATATAACTTTTTTACTAGAGCTACAGCTATCACAAAATTATGGATATTTCTAGATGTGACACAGCACCCGAGTTAAGCTAGGTTTTCTTGCGAATTTTGACACACCGAGCTCAAAAGGTTGACCATCACTGGGTTAGAGTGTCGGACACTTATCTGGTATCCCAGTTTGAATTCTCACTCCAATGTGAAGCCAGCTGGGTGACTTCGGGCTGGTCACAGCTCTCTTTCTGAGCTCAACTACCACACAAGTTGTCTTTTGTGGGGAGAAGGTTTGTCAGCAGCCTTTGAGTCTCCTTAAGGATGAGACAAGTGGTGTATAAAAGCCAACTCCTCCTTCTCCTCCTCTTCATTTTGTGGAGGTCTTGTTGTGGGCTGTCCAGTAGAATCTTATGTAAGATCTTCTGGGTTTGTGTACCAGTTGTTGTTGGTTAACACCACAGGTCGGCTAGACTGTCGTGACCCAAAAGCTCTAACATCAGGATCAGGTGCTCAGTTTGATTGTCTCATCTTTAGGAGAAACTTCTATAATAGACTTCCTTCATTGTGCTGTTCTTGTCCCTTTGTTCCACAGATTGTTTTACTGGAGGTGGGCTAATGGACAGTCTCCTTGTGGCCTGACTGCCTGTGTTCTGAGGTCTGACAGTAGATTAAAAATTGTCAAAAGGCAGATATCGTTTATGAAAGGCAGTCTGAGACTCAGAGTTAGCTGTGAAAAGGAAAAAAAACTATTTCTTTCACTCCAAGAACTGTGGGTAATTGGCTAAAGTAAGCAACATGTGAATCAATGCAGGGGTATGCACTTGTGCTCTTGTTAGTGATGTGAAGGTCAGTACAATGAGAATTCTTTTTCAAGCATTTAAATTGATAAATGCTTTTTTGAAAGAAATGAGTAAAAAATTAGTCCTCCAAGGCTTCATTATGGGACCTCCTAAGGCCAAAGGTATGTTCTGCTTGACAGCTTATTTTTCCTCTTTATTATGATGGAGTTAGAGGAGTAAAATTCTGTGACATTTACATTCTGGAAATATTCTAAACAGATGTTTTATATCTTTGGCATGTTCTTCTCAAATAGATTTGAATACCCCTGCTGCATTCCTATTAGGTTTGTTTGACATTTGTGGTTCATGCTTCCCTCTTTTCCCCAGGTATTTTCATCTGCTGAGTCTGCAGTCTAGGTAAATGCAATCTAGATAATGGCACAGAGGTCTTCTTATCCAAAACAACTCTCTCCTTCCCCCAAATAATAGAGAATGGTACACAGTACATTAGTTTTCCTGCAAGAAACAAAATTCATATTGGCCTTCCCCTTCTAAACAACATTTTTGTCACTGTATATTCTGTAAAGCTTAAAAAAAAAACTGTAGAAAGAATCAAATAGTATATTTTAGCAATAGGCTGGCAAGTTAAATCCCAATACATCACATATAAATCCGGAAGCTGGAACTAGTGCAGAAGTTGAGAGTATCTGGCTGGACACACATTGTGCCGTTCTTGAAGGAACTACAGAGGTTAGCAATTTGCCATCAAACCCAACTCAAGGTGCTGATGTTGATGTATAAAACCCCATATGGCTTGGATTCTGAGATTCTGAGGGAGCATCTTCCTCCATAAAGACCTGCCCACATATTTAGATCACAAAATGAGACCCTTGCTGTAGTTATACTACCTTCAAAGGTATAAGGGCTTGTGGCACATCAGAGGGCCTTCTCTGTGGCAGCCCCTTGGCTTTCGAATAGTCTCTCATTGAAGATAGGCCAGGTACATTTTTTTTATTTTTTTTATTTTTTGTACCTTGTTAAAACATACCTGTTCACTCTAACCTTTGATTTTTAGTTTATCTGAATGTAGCCCTACCAGAGTGTGAGGGAGGTTGGATTGATTATATTTTGATCATGTTTAATGTTTATTTTATCGTATGTGGTGGCCTGCCCTGTGAGTTCCAAGTGAAGAACGGGAAACAAATATTATAAATACACAGAGAGAGAGAGATGAATTAAATGTATGTTACAGTACACAAAATTAGTAGAGCATGGTGAATAGTTCGGAGAAGAAGAAGAAGAAAAGTTGGCTTTTCTCACCCATTTAAGGGGACTCAAAGTGGCTGACAAAGCTTCTAGTCTTCTCCCCACAACAGAACACCCTGTAAGGTAGGTGAAGCTGTGAGAGCTTAGAAGAGAACTGTGACTACCCCAAGGTCCCCCAGCTGGCTTCATGGGTTAGGGCAGAATCGAACCCGCTATTCCAAGATAAGAGTACAACTCCCTAACCACTAGATCAAACTGGCTTGTGGTACAGCTATTTAGTACTGACCCAACTGCTCATAACATCAATAAGGAATGGAAAACCATACTGTCTTACATTAAAGTTCTGAATTTTTATTATTATTATTATTTTAAATAAAAGATAGCAAATCATTTCCCAACCTCTAAAATTTCCTTTCATGCAGAATTTCCTTTTCTGGATTAAATCTCACGGAATCCTTAGTTGATTGCTCCCATCACTAAGGATCCTGAGAGATGGAAAAATAATTTTATGCAATCGGCTTCCATTGTGACTTAGATTACGTAACTAGGTGCTGATCTCCCTGTCCTTACTGAGTATCATTGATGGATAAGAAGAAGAATTGGCTTTTATAGCCCACCTTTCTTGTCCTTAAGAGGATTCAAAATGGCTGTCTAATCTTCTGTTCTTCTCCTCACAACAGAACACCCTGTGAGGCAGGTGGGTTGTGAGAGCTCAGAAGAAAGCTGTGACTAACCCAAGGTCACCCAGATGGCTCTATGGAAGAGTCTGGAATCAAACCCCGTGACTAAACATATGAATCTGACATTCTAACCACAAGAACATACTGAAGGTTTGATGTCAAGAGAGGTAGAAACACCTTCTGAAAACAAGAAGTGGTACCTTTCAGGAACAGATATAATAGCAGCATTGGGGATAGCAGGGGAAATGTTCTTAAGGTCCTAGAAGATGTTGTGAAACATAATGTAGAATATCAATGCAGTTAGTGGGCGAGTAAGAAGCTTATCTGGGCATTCTTTAGTGTAAGTGCTGTGAGTCATTCATGTTGCTGAAGGAGGAGAACGAATAATCTCTATGGCCCAAAGGTCATCAATTACAAGGAAACCACACAGTATGAGAATGGAAGAGGATACATTTACTTGGAATTTATTAGAAAGCAGCTCCCAGTAATTTGGCTTTCCAATCTATTGCATGCATAAAGCTATGGGCGTTCTGGGGGTGCTTTGTTGTGTCAGTTTGGAACCCCTCTCCAGTTTCACTTAATAGTAGCAATAGAAGTGTGGCTGTAGATGGATGTTCCCTAAGTACTGTATATTCTGGCGTATAAGACTACTTTTTAACCCAGGAAAATCTTCTAAAAGTCGGGGGTCGTCTTATATGGCGAGTATAGCCCAAACTCTATATTTTAACAGTCGTCTTATACGCCGGAATATACGGTAGTTGTCCATGATCATGTACTCATCACCACTTGCATTCCATCTAGTGTGGAAAACCATACAATTCTCCTGTTGGTTCCCTGGATTTCAGATCTGATCTGAAGGAATCAGATTCTTTGAATTTTGTGCCTGAAGCTAATTTGCTGCCTGCTTACTGAGTTGATTTCAAGGCAACAAAACTATGTATTGGTCTTTGGATGGCATCTCAGTTGTTAACAGATAAATTCATGGAGGACAGATGTATCAGTGGCTACTAGAATGGCTGCCTTAGTCCAGGTTGGAGAGACAAGTAGGATGCATCTACAGGCCATTTGCATTCAATAGCAGGGGAAGATTTTGCCTTTGTCTTCTGGCTTGAGATGCCCACGGGCAATTGGTGGGCCACTGTGTGAGACAGGATGGTGGACTAGATGGGCTGTGGCCCAATTCAGCAGGAACCTAAGAAGTTCTAGGAGGCTGGGCAAACTGATGGACCAGTATATCAGTGGCTGCTAAAATGGATGCCTAGGTATTAAATCCAGGCTGGGGAGAAAGATTGGCAGGATGCCTCTAAAGACTATTTGCAGGGAGTTGAGAGCTGGTGAAGGTTTTGCTCTTGTCTTCTGCTTGAGATGCCCAGAAGCAATTGGTGGCCCACTCTGTGTGACAGGGTGCTGGTCTAGATGGGCTGTGGCCTGATCCAGCAGGGCTCTTCTTATGTTCATACATTCCCAACATAGTTCTTCTGTAACAAAACACTGTCCTGGCTCTTTCCTGCTGAAATATTGCCTGGACTATAGAATGGAGCACAGCTTTCTTTGTTTGCTAGAGGTATAAGAACATAAGAACATAAGAGAAGCCCTGCTGGATCAGGCCACAGCCCATCTAGTCCAGCATCCTGTCACACACAGTGGCCCACCAAATGCTCATGGGCATCTCAAGCAGAGACAAGGACAAACCTTCTCCTGCTCTTGAGCCCCAGCAGATGGCCTTAGAAGCGCCCCAGTTTCTCTCCCCCCCCAGCTTGAAAGATGCACCTAGGCATTCATTCTAGTAGCCATTGATACATCTGTCATCCATAAATCTGTCTAACCCTACCTTAAAGCCATCCAGACTGGTAGCTGTCACCACCTCTTCCAGCAGCACATTCCATAAGCCGATGACCCTCTGGGTGAAGAAATACTTCCCCCGGTCAGACCTTATTCTCCTACCCATCAGCTTCATAGAGTGCCCCCTGGTTCTAGTGTTGTGCGATAGAGAAAAGAAATTTTCTCTATCCACCTTTTCTATACCGTGCATAATTTTATATACTTCAGTCAGGTCCCCTCTTAAACGCCGTCTCTCCAGACTGAAGAGGCCTAGACGTTGCAGCCTGGTTTCGTAAGGGAGGTGTTCCAGACCCTTAATCATTCTGGTTGCCCTTCTCTGCACCTATGTTGCAGAGCATGCAAATGTTTTGAAAAAGAAGTTCTTTTTATATAAATGTTACCTAACTTTCCATGCACGTTAAGTTCTGGAGAAAATTCAGAGTTGGGGCTATTGGAGTGATGATTCTAAACTTAGAATGACAGTTCTAATGTTAGAATGGCTTCTATTACAAATCACTATTTGTAGTCTTTTTGTGAGTAGGAGAGCAACTGTCCTCCATTTTCCTGCTATGGTGGAAGCTTATTTCTCAGCTATTGTGAGTTAGGCTAATGCTTCGTTTGTCACATTTATGGAGATTTTATGTTAAGGAGGTCTGAAAATAATCCTTACAACTGAATTCTGTTTTGCTAAACATGGTGCAATAAGTCTTTGGAGGGCAATAGGGACCTCCTACTTGATTTCAAATGTGAAACATTTGTTAGCTTTTACAGTGGCATTATTTTTAACGTTTCTCATGTCACATGGTTGCCGTACATTAGTTGTGCTAATTAACTGTAGATTTCCCGTGCTGCAATTGATTTCGTGTCTTTCTTTGTCTGTGAACTTTTATGCCATTTTCATATTCAAATCAATTGCCACAGGATATAACAATAACTTGAAAATAATGATTACTGTAGATAGAACAGTACATGGGACAGCAGATGATGATGATGATGATGATGATTAGTGTCTGTCTGTCTGTCTGTCTGTCTGTCTGTCTGTCTGTCTAGTGCCTGGATGTAGGGAGGAGAAGCTGTTCCTTTACTTAGCCAAAGGTTATGGTAAAGAGGTGTGTCTTCACAGCTCTTCTGAACTCATAGAGTGAAGGTACGTGACACACCTCAGGAGGGAGACTATTCCACAATCTGGGAGCCACCACTGAAAAGGCCCTATTACTGGTGCCCACCCCTTTATCTGCTGAGGGTGGTGATACAATCAGAAGGGCCTCCCCTGCTGATCTTAAGGCACAGGCAGGTCAATATGGAAGAAGGCGTCCCTTTAGAAATTTGGGGCCCAAGTCATTTAGGGCCTTGTAAGTTCAAGTTTACCCCTTGAATTGGGCTCAGTAGCAAATTGGCAGCCATTGCAACTCTTTTAAGACCAGTGTGATGTGCTTCTGGTCAGCTGTTCCAGTCAGCAGTCTAGCAGCTGCGTTCTGGACAAGCTGCAGGTTCTGAACCATTTTCAAGGGCAGGCCCATGTAGAGTGCATTACAGTAGTCCAGTCTGGAACTTATCAGAGTATGGATAACTGTTGCCAAATCATCTCTGTCCAGAATGGGCCTTAGTTGATGAACCAGCCGTAGTTGGGAATGGGCACTCTTTTCCATGGCCTCCACCTGAGCTTCAAGCATTAGTGCAGAGTTGAAGAGCACCCCCAGATTTTCCATCTGTCCCTTCCAGGGCATTATAACCCCATCCAGAGCAGGGTGCCTCCCAGCTTCACAGACACAAGACCCAGTGGGGCAATAAACATGATAAAATAAAGGGGAAAGAATGAGAAAAATATTACCAAGTACAAAGACATAACACCCAAAATGGGTAGGCTGTGGAAAAAGATACAGTAAAGTTATCCCCATAGTTATTGGTGAATTGCTGAATACCTGTTACGTTTGATGCCATTATTTGGATAATTTCTGGGTTCATTGTAGGAACTTGAATTTCCAAAGAAAATCAGTGAAGTATGTGATTTTTAAAAATGTGCTCTTTGCACTGTGTTTTTCCATGTAGCAGTAGTAGCAGTAGCAGTAGCAGTAGTGATGATGTTGATAATGACGACAGTGATTATGGCAATGATATGTGTTTGGTGCAATTCCAAAAAAACTGGAGCAACATCTTAGCACTTTAGGGCTGATAGATTGATAGAGCTATAGAAAGGCAGCACTACTGAAAACAGCAGATTCTGTGCTGATATTCTGATTATCCTGGGACCTTGGGACAGTTTTGATTGTCAGGGTACCAGATTGGTCATTAACTAGACCATGGGTTCTTAATCTTTTTTGTTGCACGGACCCCTTTGTGATTCAGGTGAAAACCACAGACCCCTTCTCAGAATCTAGTGGCAGGGAATATCACAGACCCCCTCTCAGAATGGAGTGGCAGGGAAAACCATAAGCCCTTCTCAGAATGTAACAGGGGATAGTTTTATGACACTTAGCACCAGCAATTCAAGTTCATGGACCCCCTGAAATCTTTCCACAGACCCCCAAGGGATCCATGAACCCCTGCTTAAGAACCCCTATACTAGACGGTGTTCAAATAATTGTTGTGATTGTCATCATCATCATTGGGGTTTTGTGTTGTGGGGATACTTAGAAGTGGAAGGCAAAGGGACATCCATAACTGGTCATGGCACAGAAACCATCTTGGTTGCCCTGGTTGATGACCTCCTCCGGGAGAGAGAAGGGGAATGCTACCCTGATGGTTCTCCTGGACCTCTCAGTGGCTTTAGATACCATTGACCACAGTATCCTCCTGGAAAGGCTACGGAGTTTAGGAGTTGGAGGCAATGCTGTTATCTCCAAAGCCGATCTCAGATAGTGGCTGTGGGAGATACTGATTTGACACCCTGAGAACTCACTTGTGGGGTTCCTCAGGGGTTGATCTCCCATGCTATTTAACATCTTCATGAAGCCGCTGGGAGAGGTCATCAGGAGATTTGGAGTGAGGTGTCATCAGTGTGCAGATGATACCCAGCTCTATCTCTCTGCCCCATCTGAATCAGGGGAGGCAGTTGAAGTGCTTGACAGATGTCTGGAGGCGGTAATGGGCTGGATCAGGGTCAATAAATTGAAGCTGAATCCCGACAAGACAGAGGTGCTGTGTGTCATAGGGTCTCGGGTCCATGTAGCTGGGAGACACCCTGTCCTTGATGGGGTTGCAATGCCCTGGAAGGGACAGGTGCGTAACTTGGGGGTACTCCTGGACTCACTGCTAATGCTTGAAGCCCAGGTTGAGGCTATGGCCTGGAGTGCCTGCTCCCAACTACAGCTGAAGCCTTTTCTGGAGAGAGACGACTTGGCCACAGTTATCAATGCTTTGGTAACCTCTAGACTGGATTACTGTAATGCACTCTACATGGGGTTGCCCTTGAAGATGGTTCGGAAGTTGCAGCTACTGCAAAACGCAGCCGCTAGAGTGCTGACTGGAACAGCTAGTCGGATGCACATCACACCGGTATTAAAAGGGTTGCTTTGGCTGCCAGTTCACTACCGAGCCCAATTCAAGGTGTTAACTTTGACTTACAAGGCCCTAAATGTCTTGGGCCCCAAATATCTAAAGGAACGCCTTCTCCCATACTGACCTGCCCTGTGCCTTAAGATCTGGAGCTGAGGCCCTCCTGGTTCTTCCACCGCCCTCAGTAGTGAAACAGGTGGGCACCCAGGAAAGGGCCTTCTCGGCAATGGCCCCGAGACTATGGAATAGTCTCCCCCTTGAGGTGCATCATGCCCCTTCTCTGTATATATTCAGGAAGGCAGTAAAGACGCACCTCTTTGCGCTGGCCTTTGGCTGATGTGATTATATCCCCCCCACCCCAATAGCAGATAGTATTATTTTAGTATTTTAATATGCTGAATCTTTTAAATGTTTTTATGTATATTATTGATTTTAAAATTGGTTTTAATTTGTTGTTTTAGAGGTTGTCACCCACCCTGAGACCTTCGGGTATATGGCGGGAAATAAATAAATAAATAAATAAATAAATAAATAAATAAATAAATAAATAAATAAATAAATAAATAAATAAATAAATAAAATTCCTCACATGCCAACCCTGGCACTGTAACAATAAGCTGGTTAGAGATGTATATTCAGTGTTACTCCTGCAGCCCAGTACTTTTAAAATAAGATATTGTTTCTTGTTTTCTTCCACTGCTCAGATCCTCTACTGGGCATACAGTATAGGCATCCACTGCGACTGTAGCTTGTCTGGTTTTTATATATATATTTGTGCTGGTAACTTTGATTTCAGTTTTGGGCAGGAAAAAAAAATCATTTTCAGGGAACGTTCGTCCTACACAACTTCTGAAACCTGATTGAATAAAACAAGAAAAATCTGAACGTGCTCCATACCATCTCATTCATATACGCGGTTCAGCCTGAGGCATAATTGGAGTGCAGAGAACCGGCACATCACTGGGACCAAATTGCTAATTTCTCATGCTAGTTAGCTTATTCTCTCCGCAGCTGCCTTGCTGTTTTCCTCCCTCCCACCCTCGTCGTCCTTGTTCTTTTCTTTCCACCACATTAAAGTTGCTTGTCTATTTTGGTCCTATGCCTGTCTCATAAAGCAGAATGTGCTCTTGGAATGAAATGATTCTCCCTAAATGAATAGCCTCGATTATCCAAAAATCTATCTATTGACAGTTTAAAAGTTCCCTCCTCCTCTCTCTTTAAAAGCAGCTTTAAAGTGCTAGGGAGCTGTGGCATCTAGAAAAACATAGTACAGTTAACTTAGTTATTATGTGGGCAATTGTGCATTAAAATATGGATTTGGCCTGGAATGGAGAAGTATAGAACTTTCAGCTGCTGATTTTTGGGGGCAATAAACATGAGCTATGGCCTGTTGCAATCCAAAGGTTGTGGATAAAGTAAAAGCTGGGGGTGATTGGGGTGTACCCAGGGGCTGTTGAAAAACTTTGGATCAAGGTCATTTACTAATCTGAGCAAATGGAAGTTTGGGTCTCCCCCAGAAGCCTACCTCGACAATATAGGGATGACATAGTATAATTCAATATTCAGGGGACTTGTTGGTATACGAAGAAAGCTTTTGTAGTTGATGTTCATGTGGTTCTTTCATTTTGGCCAGAGTTATATGATTTATTCCAGGGGTTCGTAGAATTATAGAGTTGGAAGGGACCTCCAGGTTCATCAAGTCCAACACACCCTGCTCAGTGCAGGATTTCCTAAACCATCCCAGACAGATGTCTGTCCAGGCTCTGCTTGAAGACCTCCAGCAAAGGAGAACTCACTGCCTCCGGTGGCAACCTATTCCATTGACTGACATCTAACCTGTATTGACTCCTTTGAAGTTTCATCCCGTTGTTTTCTAGTCCAGAGTGTGTGTGTTTTTGCTCCAGAGTGTGGTAGAGGGCTTAGAAGAGTACTAGGCCTTGCACTAAACCAGGAGCAAGCTAGAACAAGTCCAAAGAAGGGCTACCAAAATGGGTAGAGGTCTGGAAAGCATGCCCTACGAGGAAATGTTGAAGGATCTAGGAATGTCTAGCCTGCAGAAGAGAAGAGTGAGAAGGAGACATGACAGAGGTCTTCAAGTATCTAAAGAGATGTCACAATGCTGAGGGATCATCCCTACTGTCACTTACACGAGGTGGGAGGACTAGAAATAACAGTATGAAATTTCAAGGGAGTCAATACAGATTGGATATTAGGAAAAACTTCCTGACAGTGAGGGCGATCAGTCAATGGAAAAGGTTGCCATGGGAGGTAGTGAGCTCTCCTTCACTGGAGGTCTTCAAGCAGAGGCTGGACCTGCATCTGTCTGGGATGGTTTAGGAAATCCTACATTGAGCAGGGGGTTGGACTTGATGGTCTTAGAGGTCCCTTCCAGCTCTGTGATTCTATGATTCTAAGTGTACTGGTAAAAGCAGAAAAGGCCACAGACTGATTTTGCTGCATGAATTAAACAGCTTCCAACTAAAATCTGAAGGTAGACAGTCAAAGGCATGCTTTGTTTACAGAAATGTCCCTGGTTCAGTCCTGAGTAGGGTTGTGCACAGATGGGGGGTTTTTGGCATTCGATTTCTTAACAAATAGAATGTTAGAAAATTTGTATTCATTCAAATAGATCCCCTTCAAATGTGATAGGATTCTGTTTGATACGAATGTATTCATCTGAATTTGTGCAAATATCCGATACGAATACATATGGATCCTGCACACGGATCCTGCCTACGGTTCCTATACAAACACATACGTAGCAGATATGTATCCTATACGAATGCATACATATTGATACGTATCCGATACCTATCCCCAGTTTAATGAATGTACAAACTATTTGTATGAATGTTCTGAAACATTCGTATTTGTGTGAATGATAAGGTATGAATGTCATACCATTTGTTTACGAATGTCTGAATTTGTCCGTATTTGTACAAATGTTACGAATATTTGTGGCACATCCCTAGTCCTGGGCATGTCTTGGCAGAGGCTAGTTGGTGAACCAGTGTCAGGCTGGCAAAGAAAGACCACAAGACTCTTTTTTAAAAAAAGATGAACAGTGATTTATTTCAGCTCAGCGATAAGGCATTTCTTGTTGGAAGCAACTTTGAACAGAAAGCCCAGCATATTTGGGTGGGGTTTGGCCTTCAACCAATCAACAATAACTATTTTTCAAAACTCAGTTTAAACTTGGAGCCAAAATGTATCACTCGACCCTAGCAGGGAGGGGGGAGTCAGCTGTCACTTCCAAAACAACAGGCAGCTACTATATACATATATACAGAATTACATAGGTGGCAGAGATCTTACATTCAAATATTATGGCAGGCAGCTAGCCCTGCCTGACAACCAGGCTGACTTGCCAGACAGAGTCCACTCTGCATAATTTCCAGCAAGAGGTTGGAGTTAAATGTGAATTCCGGTTTTACCAGAGCACTTTTACCAGAGCAGTTGGAAGAGCAGGAATTAGTGTTGCTGGTTTTTTTGTTTTTGTTTTTTGCTTCTTATTGACTCTCAGCTGAGCACAGAGAAAAAGAGTTTTCCTCTGGTGTAAGTAGACTACTGTTCCCATTCAATACTGTCAGTAGGAGTGAAAACTACTTTTTAAAATCTTAATTATTCCGCCAGAACAGGGGGATATTCCCTCCTCTGGCAATGAAGTCTCTAACAAAAACAACACCTTTGGATTATCTCACACAACATGAGCTGCAGATACCGTAGCACTTTCTGATCTCTATATAGGTGAGCATGCTTTCGTACGGATGGAGTCTATGCTTCACACGTGCATAGAATCAGAGAAGTGGAGCCAAAAATAGCTACCTGTTTCATTTTTTCTTTTATATTACATTAACAACAATATCTGGCAGCACACATAAACAAAACAGCAACAACAATAACAGCAAAAATGCATAACCTAAGAATACAACACCTTGGGGACCTAGTGGTGTTCTTTACGATTAAAAACCTTATATATTTTTACAACATCCACTTAAGGATAAAAGCCTCCTCCGGGATATTCATTTATTTCATCATATATATTTCATCAAGCAGTGGTGTCCAGGTTTTGTAAAATCATTACCTTTATCCCTCCCTCCCATTCCCATCTTTTGGACCGTTTTACGATCATTTATAAACACTTTCCATAACACATTATACCGATTTCCCATAATGCGTTATACCAATCTTGCAATGGTAAATAAACAGAAGATATAACCAACATAAACAATTTCCTGTGGGCCACCAAAAACTTGCTAATTTTAACAAATGCATGCCTTTGATTCTGTAACTACTATAATGAGCAAATTGGTCTTTAATCTTTACAATAATATGTGGGCGCAGTTAGCCATTTCAGGGGATGTCAGAAAAGCTAGAAAAACCTCTGGATACTGTAAGTCTAAACTGTTGGAAAGGAATCGTTTTTCTTGCAGGCTGGTTTAAAAACTGCGATCCCAAAGATTATGAGCAAGCCTTTCCACAAAGTCACCATGAATGAAATCAGTATGGCAGGGTGTAAAAATTCATTTACAACTGCACGTAACATCCTCCCCACAATAACTACAGTGAAAGTTTGCTGTTGATTTAATGGGGCTGACTACTGCCAACTTCACACGTTTTGTTGGAGAAATCGCACTTCTTTCAGGTGTGCCACACCTGCGATGTTCACTATACTGCATGATTGCTTATTTAGTCACAGATTGTTATTTGCCACCTGTAAATGCTCTCTACCCTTCGAGTACTGGTACTGCCTGCAGTACAGCTGAAGTCAAACTTTGGGAATGTAATCTGATGGATAACATGTTGGTTGTAGAACCTTTCTGCACTGGACGTTCATCTGAATTATGTCCTAGAATAGTCACCTGAATGCTAGTTCAGACTGTTGTAATGAATGACGCAGAGACGAGAGTGGAGGTGGATTGTTGAAGACTGAACTCTTTTACTAGGTTTCACATTTGCTTATATCTCTTTGCACAGGATACATTTTATGGGTAAAGACTGGATAGATCATTGGTTAGAAAGGGAATGCATTCAGATGCCAGCTGAGCTGGCGCGTGGTGTCCTCGTGAACATCTTGCGTAAACCCTGTCCTTCAGCATGGTGCATGTTTATGCCCTAGAAAGATTAGAAGGGTCACATGCCAAAGAGCACTTCCTTATGCTGAGGTTTGCCATCCAAGCACGGAAGTCGCTCCCGCATGTCCTTCCCTTAGAAGAATCGACATGCTCTGGAATGCTTCCTTCACTGAGGTTTGCCATCTGAGCGAGGTGCATTCCTAACCGGACTAGGCATGTGCAGGAATATTCGAAACATTTGAAATTTGATCAAATTCAGACATTCAAATTGAATGTCTATACATTCAAATTTAACTTTTGAATAGATTTTTGAATCATTCATACGAATTATTTAGACATTCGTATGTGTACGGATACGTACACATTACATACATATCTGTATGCATCTTAGTCCTATCTGTACACATTTGTATGGATACGTACAGGATGAAAACGGGATGCATATGGGATAAAAATGGGATGCGTATGGATGTGTACGGATACGTTTGAATGTTGTCATCAAATATGAATTGAAAATTCGTATGAATAGATTCAGATATATTCGATTTGAATCAAACGTGAATACATTCAAACTTAAATATTTGAATCGATTTGAATCTTCAGATATTCAAATCAAATTCCGAAAATTGCATTTGTGCACACCCCTAATCCAGACTACACAAGGCCTTGAGAGGAGCCTGCTGAAATCTGCACTCAGCATGTGGATAGCAGGTCCCTATTTCAGGATATAATCTGGAATAAGGCCCAGTGCAGGAAAGGCCATAGTTTTGAGGGTCCTGTAATCACTCTGCAGCTAATTGTAAGCAAGACTACAGACTGGAGGGAGGAGGAAGCAAAAATATAGAGGTTAGGACTCAATATATTCAGATGATACCACTCTGATAGCAGAAAGGGAAGAAAAATGAAAGAACTTCTTGATGAGGGTGAAAGGAAAAGAGTGCATAAGCTGACTTGAAGCTTAACATTAAAAAAACTTAAGGCCCTTTCTGCCCTGGGGCTTATTCTGGTCCCTATCCTGAGACAGAATCCAGAATAAGGCCCAGTGCAGAAAGAGCTTATGATCATGGCCACTGGTCCCATTGCTTCCTGGCAAATAGAGGGGCAAGAAATAAAAGTAGTGTCAGATTTTATTTTCTTGGGCTCAAAGAAATTAAGTCATTTGCTCCTTGGGAGGAAAGCCATGGCAAACATGAACAGCATTTTAAAAAACAGAGGCATCACCTTGGTGACATAGGTCCGTATAGTCAAAGCTATGATTTTCCCAGTAGCAATGTATAGCTGTAGGATTTGAACCATAAGGAAGGGAGGGCCGAAGTATCAATGCTTTTGGATTGTAGTGCTGGAGAAGACTTTTGAGAGTCCTTTGGACTGCAAGGTCAGATCAGTCAATACCAAAGGAAATCAACCCTGACTGTTCATTAGAGAAACAAATACTGAAGCTGAGAAGACTGGACACATTGCAAAAGATCTGATGCTGTTGAAGGCAAAAGGAGAAAAGGACAACAGACAATGAGATGGATAGATAGTCTTATGTAACCAATGAATATGAGATTTGATAGACTTTTTTTGGGGGGGGGTAGTTCTCTTGGTATCCAGCCTCCTCACGCTGGGTATTGTCACTCCTTCACTTGCCCGACCGAACGCGTCAAAATTTCCTCCCCCCCTGCAGGGGGCGCCTCCAACACTCCCTCTAACAGCCCTCTCTCTTCCTCTCCAGTTCTGTCGCGTTCGCCCGACTGAACAGAGGTTCGGAGCCGTTGCTCTGTTCCATTATTCCTTCAGCCTCCATCCCTTTTTCCTTTTAGGTAAGGTGCATCAGGCACTGCCACTTTAGGAAAGCTGTGAAGACGTACCTCTTTTCCCTGGCCTTTGATTAAATGGTGATATATCTTTTTCTCCTAACTTTTCAGTCACTTTTATTGTTTCAATACATTATATTTGGTTCTAAATTTTAACCCCCTCTGAGACCTCCAGGTATAGGGCTGGATAAAAATGCAAACAAAAAACAAACAAACAAACAAACAAATTAAATAAATAAATAAATAAATAAATAAATAAATAAATAAATAAATAAATAAATAAATAAATACACACACTTTCAGAATTCACTTAGGCTGGAGTCCTGTGCGTGCATTCTTTGGAGTCAATCTTTAGAAGTGGCTTCAGGAAAGGTGTGAGTAGAATTGTACTAAAAATATACTGATTGCTGCTGCTGCTAGTTGCATGGGGTTGGGACTGGTTCCTTGTGACCAAGTGGACACTTTCACACACAATTGCCGTGGAAGTGGTTTGCCATTACCTTCTTCTGGAGAGATGTAGGCAGCTGTTTTACCATTGAGTTCCATCTACCCCTTGCTACTGTTGTAACATGTTACAGAACTAACTGGATTGCTTTTGAAAGGGCTGTCAGGTTCTTTCTCCACTGAGTCTTATTCAAGGGTGCAACCCAGAATAGGGGCTTGCCATCCACATGCTAGTGCAGAATACAGCAGGCCCAATCCAGGGCCTGCAGTAGTCTTCAGTAACGTGCAGACGGCAAGCCCCTATTTTGGGATATATCTCAGAATAAGTCCCAGTGTGGAAAGGACAGTAGCTACAACCTTGGCTATTTAGCTGGCTGGCAAGCAGCTTCTGAAGTTTACCAAAGTTAAACTGCCTCTAAAGATTGTAGTGGCTTTTGTTAGCTTTTTAGTTGGCAAACTTCAAAAGCTGCTTCTGGGGGAGCAGGGGTAGAATAAGTTAAACAAAGCCTCTCCAATGTTTTGAGGCAGTTTACCAGAGAAGCGCTTTTCTGCTTCTCAGCTAAACTGCCTCTAACGTCAGAAGCTGCTTGCTGGCAATCGGGGAGTGGGGGTGGAATAAGGGTTGCAGGAAGGGGCTTGTGCTACAGCGAGGGCCAGATGACCCCTCCCCCCATCGCTGCATCTTACTGGGGCGATCAGTTCTTTTATGTTTGCCTGGCGATCAGATCGCAGAGAGAAGAGGCTCATTTCTGTTTGATCACTGTTAAATGTCCAGCAGTTGCGATCGGGGAAGGGGCGTTGGGTGGGAGTTCCCTCCCCTCCCTCCTATCAGGGGAGAGGGGATGGAGAGAAAAAGATGCAGTTTTCCGATGCAGGGGTTTAGCGTGGTTTGCATGGGGACGGGTGTTTTCGACTTGAGCCCACGCTTTCATCAAGTGCATGGGGACGGGTCAATTTGAACTAGACTCCATATTGGGAATATCCCGAATCCAATCCAAAGTAAATGGAGTGCATGGGGACAAGCCCTGTATGTATGTATGTATGTATGTATGTATGTATGTATGTATGTATGTATGTATGTATGTGTACACACACACACAGTATAGGTCCCCACTCTTTTCTGAGTATTGTGACTCACCCCAAGATGTCCAGGAGTACCTAGAAATTCACTACCACAAGATGTAGTTTTGGACCACTGGCTTGAATGGGAGCAGGAAGTGGTGTGTCTCTGAAGATTGCTGGTCTGTTGGACTTGATTGACCTTGGCTTTTATCCTGTGGGGCATTTCTTATATTCTTAAGCAAGTAGGTAAGTAGCTAAAAGTGTTTGGAGGCACAACAAATTTCAGAACAAGCTGCCTGGGGTAATCTGGGGTTTCCAGTTTGGTGCAGTGGAACAGAGAGAGATCAGAGGCTGAACTTAGTTGTAAAAGACAAAGAAATACTTCAGCGGGAAATCAGTGAGTCAAGTGCAGTTTTTAAAAAATAGAAGCAAAAGTAAAATTCAAAAAGAATACATAAATATTGAGAAGAAGAATAAGAAGAATATAAGGAGAAATATATGTAAGGAAGTACAATGAATACCTGGGAAAAATAGGTTGCTGTTAAAGCATCGAGCAAAACATCTTATTATATACAAAGATTACAGGATACAAGATTGCAGTTAACTAAAGCTTAACTACTGTTTAACCCTGTGTTGGTCTGTCCAAACTCCACCTGCCATTTTTGCTTGCCACTTGTTATATTCCCAACTGGCTTAACTGAAAAATAATTTAAGAGACAAGCGTAGCTGCCCACTAAAAGTCTATTTTTCAGAAAGATGCTCTTGCAGACATAGTTGACAGTTATTGGATATTAGTCTGGTACCCTTATTAGATCATACAACATCTAAAAATGGAAAATAGGTAAAAATTGAATAAAACGTTCAAAAATAAAAGCTTTGCCTGGAAATAAATACGATGGTGCCTGGCCTGGTGAGCGAATAGATGGTAAACATATTCAGAGCTAATGCCCATAAAAATCCCCAAAGAGTGTGTGATAGCATACAAGGCATTATATAAAAGACATCTTTTTTTAAAAAGAAAAAATCTGCTTGTATGAAAAAGGAAGAAACTACATTCGTATCCAGGGGGAAAGAATTAGAATAATTTTTTCCCCTGGTTCTTTCAAATGGCTTTTGGATTATCAATTTCTGTGGCAGGCCAAAGAGAAAATGGTATCCTGTTGCTTCACTGTTCAGAAAACAGGCTTCCTTTTGTTTTTTGTCTCTTGATTGATATTTATTTAATAAATTTATATCCTGACCTTCACCAGATGGCCCCAAGGCAGCTTACGATAAGAAAAAAAACATATAAAAAGAAAAAAAACAATAATTAAAAATATCACCCCTTCCCTCCCTCTCACATCCACCCTCCTTCCCTTCCTAACAGGACAGGATCCTGAGGAAGCTATTTAAATGGAAAAAGCCTAGTTGAAAAGATACATTTTCACCAGGCGCGGAAAGGTATACAGTGTAGGCACATGGCGAACCTCAAGAAGGAGGCTGTTCCAAAATCTAGGGGCTACTACAGAGAAGGCCCTCTTGTATGTCCCTATGCCTCATAGCTCTGCAAAAGAAGGAACTACAAGAAGGCCTCCTCCTTGAGATCTCAGTGTATGGGCAGGTCTATATGGGAGAAGCCCTAAAGCCATTTAGGGCTTTAAATGTTAGTGTCAACACCTTAAATTTAGCTCAGTAGCACATAGGTAACCAGTGCAGAACCTTTAAGACTGGCGTGATATGAGGTCCTTTTGGCTTGATGTCGTTAGAGAGATCAGACTTTGTATCTTCATCATATTGTGGTCTGATGTGGCTTGGGTTAGTTTAGCCATAGCAACTGTGCACCTGCTTTCCCCCTCATGTTGGAATTCAAGTATCAGGCAGAGAAAAACCTTTGCCCTTCTATTAATTAAGGAAGAGCTAATAATGTTGTATGTGAGCCACGATTCTAGTATTCCATAGATTTACTTCAACTTGTGTACACAGCCATATTCTTGTCAGTTGGTTGAATTTTGCTTTAAGCGTAGGCCTTTCTGCATTTAACCTCTTAAATCCTGGATCAGTGGGTCTGGAGTGGCCTGGAGATTAATGCACACCACAGCTTGTGTGAACTTCACAACCGTACCCCCATGCCTCCAAAGGCTAGGGGGATCAGAGCCTGTGGGTGGTATACTATGGTATGCTACTGAAAAGCACCCCCTGGTAATCCCGAACATGGAGGATGCCTTCTGCATGCCTCCCATGTTCTGGATCAGAGTCTGGTCCTGGGTGCAGATGAAGCAGAGCCAGCAGGGGGTGGGGCCTCTGTGATCTGTATTAACCTGTGGATGTGGTGAACCGGAAGGTGTACTCCACAGACCCTTAATGCAGATGAAGGGTGAGGTCCAGAAAAAGCATTCTTTGCATTTATGTAGAGTCACAGAATTACAATAGTTACTGTAATTCTCAGACATATTGGGAAATTAGTTCTCTTGATCAATGAAAGTGGTATCCTTTTGACCAGGGGAAGAACTCAAGAACTGCCATGGTGGATTGGATCGGTGGCCCATCTACTCTGTCATCCTTCTCACAGTATTCAGCCAGTTGTGTATAGAGAACCAGTAGGCCTTGAACAATCTCTCATTAAATTGACCTTTCAACAAGGAAAATCGTATCTCTCTCAAGAGTAGTAGCCGTTGATAGCGGCCATCATGAAGTGGTCCATTTTTTTGAAGCTCATACATCCATTAAAATCAGTAAGAATGTATTGGCTTAGTGGTTAGGGAGCCAGACTTTTGGGAATACCGGGTTCGATTCCCCTGTCCCCCCTGAAGCCAGCCGGGTGACCTTGGGCTAGTCACAGCTCTCTTCTGAGCTCTCACAGCCCCACCCACCTCACAGGATGTTCTGTTGTGGGGAGAAGAATAGAAAGCTTTGTCACCCGCTTTGAGTCCACTTAAATGGGTCAGGAAAGCGAGGTAGAAAAGCCAACTCTTCTTCTTTTCTTCTCTTCCTCCTCCTGCTCCTCCTCCTCTGACCCATAACTGAAGACACCTTAGTTTCACTTAAGATTAGTTATCTTATTGTACCATGTAATCACACTCTGTTACGGTCACAATTAGACTTGCTAGAGCAGTGATGGCCAACCTATGACATGTGTGTCACAGGTGACACGCCAAGCCCTTTGGGGTGACACACATGATCACCCTGGCACCTGGGCATGTAGTGCTTGCTTGTTCTTGAAGTGTACGAAATACCAACTTTCCATTGAAGATTTAGCAACAAAAGTCACTAATGTAATGAATTATTTGTTTTTGCTTTTAATAAAATACATATATCAAAAATATAACTTTTTTACTAGAGCTACAAATATCACAAAACTATGGATGTTTCTAGATGTTACACAGCACCCGAGTTAAGCTAGGTTTTCTTGCGAATTTTGACACACCGAGCTCAAAAGGTTCGCCATCACTGTGCTAGAGGGATAAAATGCTGGATTTATTGAAGCTGAGCACAAGGTCGTGATTCCACACCTCTGGCCGAAGTACGCTAGACGCTTCCCTTATCTCAACCCTCACGTGAGTTGCAACCTGGGCAGTTACCGCTGTGCCTACTGCTTCGGCCATGCAAAACTCAACTGGCTTGGTGTCCAGCATTAAACTCCTCCACGTGCAGAGTGCTGAGATGTGCTTTTTGTGGCCTCACAAATAGATCCTTGTCATGCTTTTGTGTGTTTGGCAACCCCAGGCCGTTTTATTTTTGGCTCAGCTACCTTCCCTCCCTTTCTCCCTTCCTGCCCAAGTTTGGCCCGGCTGTATTGGCTACCTGTCAAGTTTTGGTTTGGTTGTAAGATGCTTGTGCGTTGACTTATAAAGCCTTTCTGGAACAAAGGACGGCTTCTCCTGCGAGTCATTAATTTCCTGGCTCTCTTTGCCGGTAGAGGTCAGTTGACTCAGTCCTGCTTTATTTCTTCTGTGCTTCAATGCATCACTGTCGGATTTGCTTTTGTGACAGCTTTTAGTTACTCTGTACTTTTTTGAGGCCCAAGTGTCTCTGCTTCATTTGGCCTGCCTGAATGTCCTGGCACTCATATGCTGGGGGGCCGCGCATTACAAAGGTTTAGTGTTGTCGTTCTACAGTCGAGAGAAAGGTTCCCTTCCAGTAGGCCCCCAGGAAAGTTTTTGTTTTGTTTTGCCTTTTTAGCATTTTTAAGAACAACTACCGCATGTTTGGATTTTCCTTGTGAGCTTTCTGTTCTGTAGGAGAGCATTCTCCTTCTGTATCCCTTAATTTCCCTGTACAGTGGAGCCAATAACTTGGGATCAGTCGGCTATTTCTCCCCCTTTGGCAGCAGAATAAATATCAGGAGACGCCACTTGTTTTTCCCAGAATGCTCTGATGTAATGTCTGGAGCATTCTGCGCTCGAGACATGGGAGCCTTCATTTCAAGAAGACAAAGTTCCCTCAAGGCACCATTTAACCTGAAAATGCCTGAGAAGGTACTTCACTTAGGCACTATGAGAAAACCAAAATGGTGGCCACTGCGACTAATTATCCGCTTCTGCCCTTGCTCGTTTAGCTTACGACTTTAGCTGAGAGAGGCAAGTGTCCTCTGTGAAGTAACACAAATGTGAACAAATGAGCATAAATACCATGGATTTTCCATTTCATCCTTTTCTCTAGGGCAGTGGTTCTCAACCTTCCTTATGCCGTGACCCTTTGATACGGTTCCTCAGGTTGTGGTAACCCCCAACCTAACCCTAACCCCCAACCATAAAATTATTTTTGTTGTTGCTTCATAACGACCCCTGTGAAAGAGTAGATCGACCCCCAAAGGGGTTGAGACCCACAGGTTGAGAACCACTGCTCTAGGGATTCAGCTCACTTCTGTGCCTAAGGTACCATCTGTGTGATACTTTTTGGCTGAATACTTGTTCTTGGAAGGTGTGCCAATGGACAAAGCAAAGAGGTGACTACATGTACCTGCCTTCTGCCCCAGCAGCCATTTCAGGCAACGTCTGGTTCTGGCTGCCCCGGGGACAAAGTTAGCATGGGGAGCAATATCTGATGATTCCATCACCCCTGTGCTGAATGAAAAACTGGAATTTTTGGGCTGGGTATAGAGTATGTGAGCAAACCTCTACATTGACTTCTGACTTCTACATTGACAGGGAACTCAACTTCTAAGTACAGGTTTTACCTGCAGAAATATTCTTGGTGGTATGGAGAGGTGGTAAAGAAGTTCAGTTGTAAGGCTTTCCTGCACTGGCTCTCATGGTTGCTAGATCCATCCAACTGTCAGGTGGGACTTTGTCTGGATGGTCTTCAGCTGTGATCAGACACAGAAAGAAAGAAAGAAAGAAAGAAAGAAAGAAAGAAAGAAAGAAAGAAAGAAAGAAAGAAAGAAAGAAAGAAAGAAAGAAAGAAAGAAAGAAAGAAAGAAAGAAAGAAAGAAAAAGCATCTCTGAGGTGGCTTAGAGAAGGCTTTGTGGTGGGAATGTTGACATAGCAGTCTGGCCCTTCATCCCTCTCCTGAACATTCTGTGCTAGAAAAGGTGGATTAGAGAAGGCCTGGGAACATGAGGGCCACACACCATCTCTGTGAGCCAGTTTGGTCTAGTGCAGTGGTTCTCAACCTGGGGGTTGGGACCCCTTTGGGGGGTCAAACTGCCCTTTCAGAGGGGTCGCGATGAGTCTTCCATCGACCTTTCCTCCCACCTCCCAGCTGCTTCGCCCCCATGGTTGGGGGTCTCCACAACATGAGGAACTCCATTAAGGGGTCGCAGCATTTGGAAGGTTGAGAACCACTGGTCTAGTGGTTAGGGAGCCAGACTCTTATCTGGGAATACTGGTTTTGATTCTGCCCTCCCCCATGGGTGGCCTTGGGCTAGTCACAGCTCTCTTCTGAGCTCTCACAGCCCCACCCACCTCACAGGGTGTCTGTTGTGGGGAGAAGAATAGAAAAGCTTTGTCAGCCGCTTTGAGTCCCCTTACATGGGTGAGGAAAACGGGGTAGAAAAGCCAACTCCTCCTTCTTCTTCTTCCAAGCAGCTCCTTTTGTTATGTCTGAATACAGCCTTAGTTTAATCCTGTCCTCAAGTTTGTTTACCTAAGTTTATTGTTACAAAACAAAAAGACAGCCTGGTACATTTCAATAATTTATATTGGACAATTAAAGATGGCAACACTACTAAATGGCTTCTCTATGTATCTGTGGGAGCTGCAGCAGCAGAAGAGTTGGCTTTTCTACCCCACTTTTCTCACCCATTTAAGGCGACTCAGAGTGGCTGACAAACCTTCTGTTCTTCTCCCAACAACAGACACCCTGTGAGGTGGGTGGGGCTGTGAGAGCTCAGAAGAGAGCTGTGACTTGTACTTGGAGTGTGTGTGAAGTAGGGAAAAAGACAGAATAGTGGTTTGAAGGCTGGAAAATGGAAGCATGCATGCTTCTGGGAAGGGAAGAAAGTGGAGGCTTGCAGGCTGCAAAACAGTTTTAGGTCATTGGGGAGGTTAAGAGAGGGGGAAAGGGGGGGTTACAGCCTGTGAGGGAGAGAGGGCAAGTAAATGGGCAGGTTTGGGTCTGTGGGGCATGGAAAGAGAAAGAGGGAGCATAAAGCTTTGCTTTCTGGTACAGAATGCAGCAGTTCAACTGCTGATAGGAGTCTCTGGTTGGACCCATATCATGCCACTCTTACAGAATTTGCATTGGTTATCTATTTGCTACTGAGCCCAGTTCAAGGTGTTGACACTAACATATAAAGCCCTAAATGGCTTGGGCCCTGGGTGTCTGAAGGAGTGCCTTCTCCCATATAGACCTGCCCATGCACGGAGATCTCAAGGAGAGGGCCTTCTTAATGTAGTTCCTTCTCTTGCAGAGCTGCAAGGAATAGGGTCATGCGAGAGGGTCTTTTCTGTGGTGGCCCCTAGACTCTGGAACAGCCTTCCTCTTGAGGTTTGCCAGGCGCCTATGCTGTATAGTTTTTGGTGCCTGATGAAAATGTTATCTTTTCACTCAGTTTTTTGCTGTTTAAATAGCTTCCTCAGGGTGCTGTCCTGTTAGGGAGGGAGGGGGTTATATTTTTAATTATGTTTTATTCTTATTGTAACTTGCCCTGGAACTGTTTGGTGAAGGGCGTTGTGACGGTTTCAGGGTTCAGGCTGCAAAGGGCAGTAATATTTCTTTGCTCCCTTGTAAGCCTGTTTTGCAAGCCTTGTTTGCAAACAGCAGAAAGAGCGGGAAACATTGCCCAGGCCCTTTTGCATTGGTTGGCTGCTGGCAAATTCGAGGAAAACTGCCCAGGGACCTGGGGGCTTGATGGACAAGTGGGAGGAGTTTCCCTCAGTTGCTAGTGGCAACAGCCAACCAGGAGGCTAGGATCTGCAGGGTATAAGAAGCTGAGCTCTGAGCTGTCTGTGTCTTTTCTCTGGAGGGGAATTGTTTGGGGAAGAGTTGAAGGAGACAATTGTGGGGGGTTGTGGCTCTGAAGGAACTTTGCCAAAGGACTGACCAGGGGCTGGGACCTGCAGCTCAGCAAGGATGGACTAGGCCTTGCTGTTACAAGGAATTAGTTGCTATTCTTTAGCTGGGCTTGGGCTTAAGCAGAGCTGGCTAAAGGGGGCAGATCCGTCATCTGTGTGGCAGAGTTGCAGCAGAGAGGCTTGGGTTTCAAAAGAGCAAACTATTTTCCTTTGAGCTAATAGAGCTGTTATTAAGGGGGGTTACTACTTCAAGAGACTTCCAGAACTTTACCTACCAATACCTGAACTTACTATTTTTTCCCTTTTCACTTTCGTGTATTTCAATAAAACTATTTTGGTTTACTGTTTAACTGTTTGCTACCAGTTTTTTCTTACAGATTGTAGTACTCACTCGGCACATTGCACACTTCCAGCAACCTAATAGTGTCCAGCTACTCTTAGGAGGGCAGGCACTGGACGGTCTGTTTGCAGGTTGTGACAGGTGTGATATAAATTCCTTAAAATAAATAAATAAAATACCTATGGGCTTGTGTGAGAGAAGGGGCAAATGCAGAGAAATTTGCTGGTTTGGGGAGAGAAGAATAAAACATGGAAGTATTTCAAGATAGCTATTCACTACTGGGTCAAGCAGTTTGACAGGAACAATGCACTTTGGTTAGATAAATTCATGGAGGACAGGTGTATCAATAGCTACTAGAATGGATGCACAGGCCCTTTCTCTGGGTTGGAGAGACAGGCAGGAGGCCTTTAAAGGTCATCTTCAGGGAATGGAGAGCAGGCAAAGGTTTTGCCTTTGTCTGCTGCTTGAGATGCCCAGAAGCAATTGGTGGGCCACTGGGTGAGACAGGATGCTGGATTAGATGAACTGTGGCCTGATCCAGCAGGGCTGCTCCTATGCACTTTTTAAAAAAGTTTAGCATTGCTGAATTTCACAATCGGTTGAATTATATTTGTCATAAAACTGTAAAATGACATTTGAGATGGAAGATATGAAATCATCACATTTGGTGCTATTTGTGTTCGCAAACTGGTCTGCTTTGTTGCCATGGTAGAATTCTACCAGTTTGCTGCTTAGACTGCTAGCATTGTGCCTATTCTGGGAAGATTGTTATTGAATTTTTATTTGTTTGTTTGTTCATTGTTCCCTATACCCAAAGGTGTCAGGACAAATTTAAAATGAACCCACTAAAACCAAGAACAGTGCCTGAAACTGGAGAGGGAGAAGCCATTTTCTCGCTCAGCATTATCTGCGTATTTCCAGCCATCCCCACTCAAGGGTGCACTCTCCCGAACCGGATGCTGCCCAGCTCCTATCGGCTTTTCCCCAGGGATCAGTTTAAAAGCTGCTCTGTAACATTTTTAATGTTAAGCGCCAGCAGTCTGGTTCCATCTTGGTTCAAGTGTAACCCATCCCTCTTGTGCAGGTTTGGCTTGTCCCAAAATGTTCCCCGGTTCCTAACAAATCTAAACCCTTCCTCCCGACACCACTGCCCTCATCCACCCATTGAGGCTCCTGAGCTCTGCCTGTCTGGCTGATCCTGCATGTGGAACAGGTAGCATTTCTGAGAATGCAACCCTGGAGGTCCTGGACTTTGGTCTTCTACCTGACAACTTAAATTTGGCTTCCAGAATGCTCTGTCTCACCTTCCCAACGTCATTGGTACCGATATGTACCATGACCACTGGTTCCTCCCCGGCAATGTCTAACTAACCTATCTAGATGCTGCGTGACCGTGTTGACCGCTCCATGCGGTCAACACGCCCATCACAAACCCGACTTTCTATATTCCTGATAATTACCCACTACAAGAAGCCCTCCTCCCGCTACCCATGGAGGAGTATCCTTGGTGCAAGAAGATACAGGCACATCACTGAGGAAGGGGTCCCAACTAAGGGAGTCTGTCCCTCTTCCTTGGCTTGATGTCCTCCCTGCCTGAAGTATCCACTCCCCAAGGCAGCTAGAGGGCTGCTTCTCATGGGGTGGAATGCTCCTACTGCATCCCTGAAGGCCTCACCCTTGGCCCTGTTGCTCTCTATCTCCTTCTCCAGGTCTACTACCTTGGCTTCAAGGGATGAGACCCGTTCCCTGAGAGCCTGGAGCTCATTGCACTGAGCACAGACCCAGAACTTCTGCCCAGTGGGTAGGTAGTCAAACATATGACACACAGGAAAGCCCCCCTCACCCTGCTGGCATTCTACCTTCATTTTATTTAATGGACCTGTTTTTGTTTTTTAGTTAACTTAAAAAGTATTAAATAATTTTTCTTAAAAGATACACCCTTCCATATTAATACTTTATCTTATGATATAGTATATTTAACTGCCCAGGGTCCTCCAAACTCTGCCCCCAAACCAGAGGACTTACCACCCAAACTTACCACAGTGCAGCAGCAATTTTTCCAGATTATTTTTTTTCAAATTCCCAGTTAATTTGTGTTCAGTCTCTGGAGGGATCACAATCCTCCACCGAGATACTGTACTGTGGTGGGGCTGAGTCTCGTTTTCTCGTTACCTATTTGGTGAGTCATGGATTTTTGTCCTTTCAGCTTGCTTTTTAATATAAGTGCCAAGAATATTTAAGTATATAAAAAGTGATCAGAATATTTAATTACATTTCGTGCCAAGAAGATTTCAAACATAGTAAGGGGGGGGGGGGGGAAGCCAAAAGGGCTCATTCCCTGGATGGTAAACGTTCCAGAGTTTTCTGAAATTCGGGATATTATAAAACACAGGGATGAACAAGTACCTAGAGCTGGCTTTTGCCTGGTTTTGAATAAACATGCTGACAGGTTGGAATTAAGCAAAATCGCAGAATTAGCGTCCATAGATTACTCATGTACTTCCACTTTCTTCACCGCATTCAATACAGTACCAAGACGACTGTAGATCCAGCATTGTCCAATGAGGATTTCAGGTCCTGGTTGTTCCCAAGGAAAGTATCCCTTACATGACTGTTTGTGATGGCAACTCTTTTGTTTACCTTGACCCTCAGCTGTTACGGTTTTATTTGTGTCTTTCAATTTTAATTCTAGCCGGACCTTGGAAATGATGGGGTTGAAAAATCTGCCTAATAACAACCCAGGGGGCCATCTAGCTCTGTATCTGTCTGTATTGTATGTGTGGTCTTCTTTGGCCTTTCAGAAAAGAGGTTTCCTCAGCTGTGTCTGAAGATGCTGAGAACTAAAGTTAGGAATCTTTCGTGATTATATTGAGTTAGGATATTAGGAAATAAATGCTGTCAATGTGCCGTGACTTGGAAGCACAAACTCCCCTAATGTACCATTACCCCAGCTATCACTAGCTTACAAAATACAGTGTATATTTTATTTTAGCACCTTAAGTTGAGCTCAGTTACATGGAACAGTCTTTGAAACACAGCGGCACTCCTTTTTTTCATCGAAAGAAAAAAAGGGGTTTTGGAGGACCCTCCCTTTCCATGTGGTTATGTTTTCTCCACAGTTGTGAGGTGCCTTCAGATGTCTGCAGGGTGCTGACAGTGACGGCTTTTGGCTTCTCCACAATCCACTTTTGGGCACTTCCCTGGTTTCTCCATAATCCACATTCAGGGAGAGGCGTCATGGGTAGGGACACGGACAAGATCCTTTTCTGTGGTGGCCCCCAGACTCCAGAACAGTCTCCCTCTTGAGGTTTGCCAGGCATGTACATTATATGGTTTTCAGTGCCTGCTTAAAACATTCCTCTTCATCAAGACCTTTGATGTTTAGTTCCTCTGCCCTGTCAGGGGGATGGATGGTTGTGTGGGTGGGTGGGAGAGAGAGAGAGAAAACCTCCCCTGAGACCTTTTCATGAAGGGCAATGTATAAATTCTTAAATAAATAAAATGAATAATTTTAAAATATGCTTTTAATTGCTTTTATATCTTAATCTGCTTTTACCTTTGCTTTTCATGTTTACTTCTGCTGTTTTGTGCACCACTGTGAGATTCTTTTCTTTGAAATCCTTTTATAGAAACGTCAGAAATAAATAAAGAAATAAAACCTTTGGTAACAAATGGTTACCACTGATTTTTTAACTCCGACCCCACCCAGCAAAAAAACAAAACAAAACAAAAGAAGCATCTAAAATCTGCAAACCACAACTGGAATAAATGGTGACCCTAAAAAGTAAATTCATTTATGTAATTGAAAGCCAGGCGTGGTGTATAGGACCCTTCCAGTATCACAGCATGCCCAACCTTACGGCAGACTGAATCTATAAAGTGCTCACTGCTGAATCAGCTGTTTTCTTTTTTTGCCGGCTGTTGTAAAAAGTCTTGAATAGCAAAATCTGGCAGCAGAAAGAAACGGACTGGGAATCATGAGAAACCTGGGAGGCCGAATGGAATTGGTGAGGGAAACATCCTCAACGCATAATTTCTTTCTATTTCCTCACTGTCAGTTTCTCATTGTTGTCATATTTGAGCTAGGGGAAGCTCTGCGATCCATGGATTCAAGTCAAGTTGAAAACCTTGTAACCCAGTTGGTGTGTTTATTGTCCTTTATTCTGAAGACTATTTAGGGAGATGTAGCCTGGCCATGCAGCGTTATTTACCTAATGATTGCTGTCCTTTGGCACATTTTTTAAAAAAAACTTACGCCTGCCGAAAGTTATATGTGACGCAAAAAAACTTCCTTCCAGCTTTTCTGGCTGATACTTTTATTGGAACAGCTTTCCTTTTACTAGCTCTGTTTTCCATTCTGTGGGTCATCGTGGCTTCCAGTGGGCAGATTAATAAGTCTGAGAGCTGCTTGGAAAAGTCTCTATTAAACATAGTAACAGAAGATGAAGAAATCATGATCGTTTTTCTTTATTGAAGTTTTAATACAATAAACACTAATTTAGACAAACGTGCTGAATTACAGCTACAAAAACTAGGGATGTGCAAGAATATTCAAAACATTCAACATTTGATTGAATTTGTTTGAATTTGGACATTTTAATTCGAATCGAATGTCTACATGTTCGTTTTTAAACATTTGAACAAATTAGAATGTTTTGAATCATTCATATGAACTATTCGGACATTCGTATGTGTACGGATACATATGCATTATATACGTATCGGTGCGCATCTTATTTGTATTGGTATGTATTTGTAAGAATATGTACAAGATGGAAACGGGATCCATACGGGATAAAAATGGGATGTGTATGAGTGCATACAGATGCGGAAGGACACATATGAATGTTGTTGACATTCATATCTTCAGATACGAATTGAATATTGGTACGAATAGATATGAACGTATTCTAATCGGATTCAAATTTGAATATATTCTTTCAAGGTTTAACACATTCATTTTTTCTTTGTTTGTTCAAATTTGATTCGAATTGAATCTAAAAATGGCATTTGTGCACACTCCTACCAAAAACATAGCCCTGACTTATTCTGATCACACACAACCAAATTAAGCCTACAAGAAAACAATTAAACTTTATTTAGCTAGTTCTTTGCATAAAGGAATTTACTGCTGTTGAGCAGATGTTACCTGTTGGGTAGCCGCAACATCACTAATATAACAGAAGTGGGTTTGTTCTCAAATATATTTATTTGATAATCAATTATAGCATTAATTCAGAAGTCCCACAACTTTCCATACCACTCTGCTATTGTTAGTGTTACCCTGAAGTCTCAACAGTTTAGTTGTGGAAACCATCATCTTAAAAATGATTCTTGCAATGTATGGTCCTTGACATATGCTAACTAACTAATGGATGACCCATGTCATTAAAAATAAAATTGTGGAATCAGGTTACATTTTATCTTCAATATCTTTGCTATCTCCTATGCTTCCATAGTCCAGAATTGATGTAGATTTGGGCAAGTCCACCAGATATGAAAATAGGCACCAGGTTAGTGTAAAATAGAGAGTGAAGCCTATAAATCAGGTTAGCTCATGGCTTAAAGGGGGGCGTGGCTTACCAACCTGAGCGAGGGGGGGTGTTAGTCCAGGAGAGCATCCAATCAGAAGGTGCACTCATTGAGAGGCGAGTATAAAAGGCTATGACAGAAGGGAAGATGTGTTCTAAGTTCTAGTTCTTGTGATCATTTGAGTGTGAACTGTTCAACACCCGGGAAGGGCGAGGGTGAGATCAGAACCGGGTTCTTAGGCCTGTGAGGAAAGGCAGGGAAGGATCCTGATAATAACTGTAGGGTTAGGCAGAGAAAGGGTTAATGTTGAAATGAACTGTTACTGCTAATTACAGTATATTCTGGCATATAAGACCACTTTTTAACCCAGGAAAATCTTCTCAAAAGTCAGGGGTCGTCTTATACACTGGGTGTTGGTCTTCTTATACAGCGAGTATATCCCAAACTCTATATTTTAACTGGAAAAGTTGGGGGTTGTCTTGTATGCCCAGTCGTCTTATGCACCGGAATATATGGTAAATCCAAGTGTAAACCAATAAAGAAGTATTTGTGTGTTTTAAAAGAGATCGGACTGTTGTCAGTGTGTACAATGGCAGCAGGGGAGCTAATGGAAAAGGGCCTCTGTTCCTTTAAAAAGTAAAAGTTATTGAAAGCGTGCCTCGACTGGCGGCAGCAGGAATTTCTCAGTCACTTGACGGCTGGGAAACGACTTTGTAGCTGGGGGTTAATTATTGACATGCTGTGGGTTTATTTATAAATAAAAGATTTTGTGAGCAGTGGGTGTCGGGCTGAGGGTTATTAACTCCTGGCTAGGCGTCACACCTTCTCTATCAATTAGAGTGAGAAGCTTTATATGTGCCAGTCAGCTGATGGTCAAACACTGTCTATGAATGCTTTTAATATGTAGTTCTTTATGTTTGGACATTTTAGCCAATTGCAGCAACTGACATCATATCTCCCTCCAAATCTATGCCACTTCTTCAGAAAAAACATTTTGAAGCAATGTACAACAGAATTTAAAAACAGTTAAAAACAGCAGAATATGTGTATGCTATTAAAAATGGATAGGGGTCATGAGAGAAATAGTAATTCATGCTAGGAATGCCTGAGTGAGAAAATAATGTTTTCATGATATAATAGTAGGTGCCTCACAAATGTCTGAAGGGAGAGTTGTCCACACTGCACGTGTCACCACAGAGAAGGATCTTCTGACGCTCCTAGATGACATTCAGTGATTTAGTGGTAGCCACAGCAATGATCTTATTGGTCTATATCTGGGAAGGTGGTTTAGTAACTATTTGTCTTAGAATCAAGCTGCGTTCTCTGTGATGCTAACTTCACACAATCACTAAACATGATTTCTTTTTTTAAAAAAGAAATAGTGTAGGGAGGGGTTAAAGAAGAATCAGATTGATCAAACGTCCTCCTAAATCATCTAGGTTTGTAGTTGAATATTCCCTTGAGTTGCTCTAAGGACTGAGAAGATGTTTCTCACTGATGCTGCGGAAACCACAGTATGGGAAGAATGTTAATGCCTACTTGTGTGTGTCAGTATTCTCTTTTTATCTCTTTAAATGTTTAGGGAAGGCATGTGTGAATTGCTTACATGCTGAGTTACAGTAATGGAATGGGGTTGTGGTGGTGCATCATCTCCCCTCCCATCAGCAAGCATCCATGTCTTAGCTGACTGGCACATGGTCTTGTATGAAGGAGAAGAAAGCAGTGTTCATGTTAGAAAGAGATCAGTTATCTGAGAAAAGATAGAAGGACACCCATACTGATTCCCATGTTACAATATAAACTAAATAATTCTTCTGATCTACTTTTATATCATGTTTCCTCGTCAGCCTGAAACCAGTTCTGGGAGCTTGGAAGAGCACCATCGTAAGAGCACCATGGGAACCATGGGGCTGTCCCAGAACATCAGTAATGTGATTCATCAGTGTATCAGTTGTGGTCATAAGAACATAAGAGGAGCCCTGCTGGATTGGGCCACAAACATCTGTCCAGCATCCTGTCTCACACAGTGGCCCACTGATTGCTTCTGGGCATCTCAAGCTGAAGACAAAGGCAAAACTGTCACCTGCTCTCAAACTCCTGGAGATGACCTTTAGAGACATCCAGCCTGAAGGAAGTACCTAAGCATCCATTCTAGTAGCCAGTTATATACCTGGTCCATAGATCCCACAGTATTGGGTATTGAGGCCTAGGGCTGAAGTAGGTGGGAATGACTGTCTAAATTGAATCCTTCCCTGGGGAAGATCAGCAGGTGAACATTTTGGCCAAGTGGAGATTTAAGTCCAAGTTGTGATCCAGGGGAGCCATACCACAGAGCTTTAGATGTCTCTGTACTTGGACTCTTATATGATTTGGCCAGTGAATGGCAAAGTGTGATAGGAGTTATATTTTAGCAACATTTGGAGGGCAATAGCTTTGTCCACAGTATACTCCGATGATACTACAATTGCAGTGAGTTATGCAGATTCAGAAGGTTTTCTTTCCTTCATGGAGAGACATGAAAATCATTCATTGAAGGAGAGAATTTTTCCATTAATCTCTTTTCTCCCTCCAAAGATAACCATGTCTGCTGCTGTTTGCATAGTTCTACCTTTTAATCTGCGTAGGAAGAATCCGGTCTTGGTTTCTCTGCTTATGTGACAGATTTTAGAGATA
This sequence comes from Aspidoscelis tigris stejnegeri, assembly GCA_023333525.1. Lineage (NCBI taxonomy): Eukaryota > Metazoa > Chordata > Lepidosauria > Squamata > Teiidae > Aspidoscelis > Aspidoscelis tigris. Next base: position 105,714,690 of record JALMGA010000003.1, on the reverse strand, counting down.
TGTAGTTGACTGAGAATGAGGTTAAAATATTAGATAACTACATGCCGTGCATTTGGTTGTATGTTCTCTTTTATAACATAAGATCTTATTTAATAACCTGATACAGGAGAATTGATTTGTACTTAACTGTAGGGGATTTCCCGCAGTCCATTTGCTGACTAGGTATAAGGAAATCCTCTTATTTGGGCATGGCTTTGTCCTTATGTTTCAGAAATAGGGAAAGTTACAAAAGCTGTCACATCGTCACCGTTTCCAGCTGTAATCTTAAATAATGCATTATTTTTAATTGAAGGCTAGAAAGCTGAATGACTATTTAAACTGGCAGCTTGTTAATTGGAAATTGCAACATACAAAACTGAAGATTCAGAACACAGTAGACCAGGTAATAGCTTTTTTGTGTGTTTGTGAAAAAAACTATAACACAAACTTCCATAGGAATCAGTGGGGTTTGTATTGGCTTAATTTGGCTTGAGTTGCATCTTTACGTCTTTGTTTTATTTTATTTTGCATTTTCCAAAATACAATGTAACAGAGATAAATCGTGAACAAATAGAGAACCAATTTTCAAAATATGAATCAACAGTATAAAACAAAGTCACATAAAGTCCGAACTTCAGTTCTAGTTAACCACCCCAAACATAGACATTTTGACTGTTTAAATCAACCAGTGTGGGAAAATGGACTTAATTTTATCTCATCAGTCCAAGGGGGTATTGGTTAGATGTAGGGATCTGCACAAATGTTTCTGGGCATTCCATTTACAACAAATTGAATGTTTGAAAATCTGTGTTCATACAAATAGATTGCATTTGAATGTGGTAAAATTCTATTTGATATGAATCTATTTGTACGGATTCGTACGAATATTCGATACGTATCTGATACGAACACATATCTGATACATTTCATCTGCGTAACGAATGTCCAAACTATTTGTTCAGAAGTTAACATATGAATACTGTAACATTCAATTTGAGTTCAAATGTCTGAATTCAGCCAAATTTTGAATATTCTTGCACATGGACCAGAAAGAGTTGTCTTCTAGCGCCAAATTTATTAATAGGAACACTTATCTACAAACCACTCTTGTTTATCCATTGCTTGCATTTTTTTGCTGTTGTGCTGTGATTCATTCATTTATGATCAGGGACTATGTATGTCCCGTCCCATCCACCGTGTACGGGAAAGCAAATGTGAGCTTTTCCAATGTAAAGCAATCTTTGCCTTGGAAATGGTTAGCTTGATCAGTTCTCTATGTCTGTGCACCTTTAGTTCACATCTGATCTAGCATGCTTCTGTTTAAATCCTTTGCTACTGGTCACACACAGGCGTTTCCCCTGTTTTCTTATTCACTCTTTGCAGATAAGCTTTATGTCAAGGTAACCTGAAATTCTGTGCACTCTACCTCTGGAAAGCTGAATTCTGAGAATACGTATAATTTTTTTCTCCTTTCAAATGCAACTGTTTCCCACTCAGATTTGCTTTTAAAGCTGAATAGAACAAGACTAAGGGCCTGGTATGGTATAATAATATATCAGCCGGTAATAGTGTGATGGTGGACTATTCTTGTACCTGGCCAGCAGCGGTTGTTGTATGAACTAGGGGTGTGCACAAATGCAATTTTTGGGATGTGATTTGATTCAAATCAAATATCTGAAGATTCAAATAGATTCAAATGTTTAAAATTCAAATGTATTCACATTCGATTCAAATCGAATATATTTAAATATTCGTACAAATTTTCAGTTCATATTTGAAGATTCGAATGTTGACAACATTTGAATGTGTCCGTATGCATCTGTATACATCCCATTTTTATCCTGTATGTATCCCGTTTTCATCCCGTTCGTATCCATACAAATGTGTACGGATACAAATAAGATGCGTATGGATGCATATGTAATGCGTCCATATCCATACACATCCGAATGTCCAAATCATTCGTACGAATGATTCAAAAGATTAGAAAATTCATTCGAATGTTAAATTTGAATTGATAATTTGATTCGAATTCGAATGTCTGAATTCAGTCAAATTTCGAATGTTTTGAATATTCATGCACATCCCTAGTGTGAACAGTCTGGATTGTCAAGAGAACATCCAAACCGGTGTCTGGTGTGTGGTCTGATCTTGCCGTGGTAACCTGGCCACTGCACATGACTTCACAGCTGAACCCATACAACCATGCCATCCAGGGGTAATGCAGCCACTCTTGGTCAACCTAAGGACTGCTTTTGACCATTCCAAGGCTGGATCACTCTAGGGAAGGCTGTGGCGGCTCCTCTTCCTCCCCGCCTTCTTCTCCCCCTCCTCCTCTTCCTCCTCTGCCTTCTTCAGATGGGCTCTTTGAAATTCAAACTGGAGATCCCAAAGGTTGAACTTGGGTGTTTTTCTTAGCATCGTATACCCTTTCTTTTACAACTTTTATGTTTATCTCCTGAAGGCCTAAGAAAGGGAGGGGAGGTGGTAATAAAGGGCATGTCAGTCCCTTTCAAGTTGCCGGACTGTAATTGACTTGGAAACTTGATGGAAAGCCGCGGAAGCTGCTGGTTACGCTAGAGAGATTAGAATAGGCAGGGAAGGCGGTGTGGTACGCATTTGTTGTGCCTTCCTTCACCATAAAGGCACTCTCTGATCTGCTTACACAGGATTAATAGCCTAAAGCTATACCTCTTTTTAAAAACTTGGAGTTCTGGGTTTCTTTTTGCCTATGCCCTGCAGACTTTGACTTCATCTGGAAGGGGCGGGCAAGACGAGAATGAGAGAGAGAGAGAGAGAGAGAGAGAGAGAGAGAGAGAGAGAAGAAAGCCACAACTTGCAAGGAAACCACATCAAAACCATCCAGAGCTCTACTGTTTTTAAGATCGTGGGCCAAAAAAGTGGCCACACCTGTGTTTACAGACTACTTCATTTCAGGTCTTTTTGTTAAAGATGAGGATATCGTTTGGAAACATTGGGGAAAGCTGAGCAGAAAAGAGGTGCCTCTTATTTTATTTTATATTTTGCTGGCAGAAAAAGAGCTAGGAGCCTCTTCCTTCTTTCCTCGCCCCCCTCCGCTCTTGAGCAAGCTGCTTAATGGACAACAGATGGTCATCCTGAGCAGTTAGAGCAGATCTCCTGGTTTTGTTGATTATTGCAGCAGCATTTGCTGTGGTACATCTGAACAGCTGTTCCTCCCCCACCCCACCCCTCAAATTTGAGCATTACAGTGGATGTTTATTTTATAACAAAACAGTTTTGTTTAGAGGGACATAAAACCTGGGAATTTGGATGCTCTCGTGCACCCTCTGTGAATCGTTACATGGTGGTTGCCAGAGAGGCCGAGGGCTGGCTATTTGTAGCCGAGGCCGGTGGCCGTCAATTTGCACCCTGTATTTCTCAGCAGAAGTCGTGCTTATTTCGGATCACTTCCTTTTCGATCCCTTTCGCCCCCCGACGATTTGGCAGTTGGCAAATGGGTCTTCTGTCCCGGTCACTGATGTAAGAAACAACTGGCATCAGATTCGGAAACGAGTTTAAAATTAACGCGTCGACGTAAACAATAAGTCCTCTGTATGTGGAAATGGCCCGATTGTCAAACTGGCATATGAAAAACGGTTGTGCATTTCAAGCATTTTTGCCCCTGGTATGATATGGCGTATATGAAGAATAAATTTGGGAAGGTTAGAGTAGGAGACATACCCCAAAGCCTCAAGCCTACTAAATTAATTGGGGCTTTGGAGGGGGAAGAGAATGCAGATGAGCTGAGAAACAGAACTGCATCCCACGGAAAGCATTCCTTAATCAGCATATGAATTGCCTATTAATTTCTGAATAATAAACGTTGAACAAGTGAAAGCAAAACATAAGCAGTGGGCCGTCTCAGGGCTACTCTTGCCTGCAGCTGGTTCTTGAAAGAATGCTGGATTAAATGACCTTAAATTGCCACCACAAACACACATTTTTTGTTCTTAAGTGAATGTCTGCATCACCAAGCAAATGTTGGAGTGAGCATGGGAATGTTTTGGCTCCCTCACTGGTCCAGTTAGAGTTTGGACTCCTCTGGCGTGAACAGGGGTCGAATCAGGCACCAGCTGCATATGGAACCGGACTGCCAGTGCTGCTGGAAAGTAAGAATGCACACACTGTTAAGTAGCAGTGGTGAGAGTGAGCTAGTTGTGCCTAAATCTTTAACACTGACAGATAGGATCAACAAAGGGTCGTTGATCTGTGGGATTTACTACCAGAAGAGGTAGTGCCAGCAACCAGCCGGGATGGCTTTAAGGAAGGGTTAAATTCATGGAGGACAGGTGCATCAAATGGCTATAAGAATTGGTGCCTGGCTACTGCCTCCTAGTTGAAGAGACAGGCAGGATGCCTGTAAAGGACATTTGCAGGAAGCTGAGATCGTGTAAAAGTTTTTCCTTTGTTTTCCTCCTGAGAATGTCCAAAAGTAACTGGCAGACAAAGTTTGAGACCCGGCACTCGCTTACAGGTGAATAGAATAGCAAAGTGGGGAGCATCTGCTTTCTGCTATTCTCGCGGCTGCCATTATAGGGACCGTCTTTGGCAAGCCTGCAGTGCGCAACAGCGCATGTGCGGGTGCAACCAATCACTGCCAGGACTGTTAGTGAATGAACTTAAAAGTCCTTGATCTCTAAACCTCATCTGCATTCAGTGAGCACGCTGTTTGTGCCTGTCAAAGGTACGTTTGGCGCATCCCTAGAGATGAGCTTTTATGTTCATCTTGATTATTTATTTATTTTATTTTATTTATATCTCGCCATTCTACCAAGAATGGGACCCAGAGTGGCTCACAACACTAAAATTCCAATTTTTAAAAATACCATAGCAGTGGTATTTGCCGTGTGGCCCTCCCATGGATACCATTTTTGCAGAAATAGAAGAAATCAAGAAATGGGCAAATGTATTTGATGGCATTGTAAACAGACGACAAATTTCCTGTGGATAGGAAATATTAATGCAGAGGCACATTTATTAAGTGGCTGCTTGCCATGGTGGAACAGTGTGTAAAATGGCAGGTTAGGATTGGGTGATAAAATGCCCTCTAAGCTGTTTGAAAGACGTCAGAGAGATTCATGGAGGACAGGTATATTAGTGTCTTCTAAAATCTGAGGCCTAGGTACCACTTCCAGCTCGGAGAGACAGGCAAAATACTTCTACAGAGCATTTTCTGGGAGGAGAGAGCTGGTAAAATTTTTACCGTTGTCTTCTTCTTGAGATGCCCAGAAGCAATTGGTGGGCCACTGTGTGTGACAGGATGCTGGACTAGGTGGGATATGGTCTAATCCAGTAGAGCTTGTCTTAGGTACTCTTTCTTAGTCTTAACTTCCTCACAGGGTTGTTTTAAGGCCGGAATGTGATGGAGAGAGAGAGAGAGAGACATTTAAATTGATGAAAGAGCAATGCTAGATGTGTCTTTATAATCCAGGCTTCTTTTTTTGCCCTGTGGTTGAAAACCCACAAGAAGGCCAAGAACACAACTGCACAGTGTTACAGAAAATAGAAGGGTAAGATGAATGGTTGGCACGTAGGGTGGTATTTGTATCCAGATTATGCTGTGCCAATCTTAATGAAAATAACTGCCCACCTTCTTAGGCTGCTTCTCTGCCCATTTTGCATGGTTGGCTCAGGTAGGAAGACATGACCGTGACTGTAACAAGGCTGTCATGAAGGTTATTTGAACGTTCTGTAGGGCAAAACAAAATGCTCACTTGTGCGTTTAATGGCTTTTGAGTCAGTTTATGTAAAGTCAGCTCCATTGCTGTATTGACTAACGTGGGGAGAGCGCGCGCCCGATTTCAGTTTTTGGAATCGATTTGCTAAATCCCCCCACCCGACACATCCCTTCCAGGTATATCTTAAGCTGAGATGTCGAAAATTGCCTATATTGTGGAACAAGTTTTAACGTTGCTGAGTTGTCAGTAAAACTCATGAGTAAAATATGCCACTTAAAATCATTTTCCAGTAGTACCTTCAGTCAATATACTGTCATAAAATTGCCTGCAGCAAATACGTGTTGTCTGGTGTAGTCCTACAAGAATTGTGTTATAAAATATGTGAAGTAACTGGCATAGCAGAAAGTGTAAGATCATTATCTAGTGAGCCGAAACATTTCTTCACCCTTTGTATTGGAGGCACCAAGGTAGGATTTATGGGTCCACAGCATACGTGTCCTTCCCCTTTCTCCTGTTCCTTTTGGGTTGTTCCTCCTGTCCTCCAACATATTCTGGTGCTGCTTGGAAACCCTTTCTAACTATTAAAATCATATTTCTACCTTGGATATGTGGGGAATCTGGAGGTCTGATCAGAGCGGATGCTATTTTCACCGCATTTTTAATAGTGCTGGTTGTGGAGAAACGTGTTTACGTGTGTCTGTACCCCCACTTGGGTCATGGTTGTTAAAATACTCCTGGATCACATGAGGGCTCTTCCAACTCTTGCTCTACTTTGCATGCAACTGTGGGAGGCGAAATGCTAGAATGTTTAGGTGTCTGTACTTGCAGATGCTCAAAGCATTAAAATCTTAGCTGGCACTCAGCTAAGTGCTAAGCGCAAATGGCCACTGTTATAGTTGCCATTGCAGGGTAGAGATGTGCATGGATGTTCTAAACATTCGAAATTTGATCGAATGTGGACATTTCAGATTCAAATAGTATGTCTTCACATTTGAATTTACAACATTCAAACGAATTTTGAATGTTCCAAAACATGCGTTTGAATGATTCGAAACATTGAATGTACAGATATGTGTGTATTACATACGTAGCTGTACTCATTCACGCTTATAATACAGAGCGAAAATGGGATGCATGCGGGATAAAACGGGATGCGTACGAAATGCGTCCAGATATGTATACTACATACAAATGTTGTCGACATTTGTATCTTCAAATTCAAATCTAACATTCGAATGTATTGGGTTCGAATCGGTTTTTGTTGTGTTTGGGTTCTAAACATTCGGATCGAATTGAAATCGAATTTGAATGCAAGAAAACCCCATTCATGCACATCTCTGTTGCAGGGCACTTTGGGGCAACCAGGTGGCACAGCACATAATTGCACCTGCACCACCAGTCAGGCGCTCCTCCTGTGCACATCTTTGAACAGGTGTGTACAGGTATGGTGCAGTTTTAATGATGCAGGAGATGCTCTGGCATGCACAGAGCCCTTTCCGGTTAAGAAATGCCTCCATAAAGTGCAGACGCTCCGTATTGGAGTATCCCTCACCTGCACTACATGGGCAAGTGCAAAATTCCCCTGTATCATGTATTTGCTGTTGAATTATAGTGGTTTTCAAGAAGCTTGGCAAATCCAGGGAAAGGAACGATCCGTATGAATGTCCTCTTCGCACTAATTAACTCCAGCGTCAATTTGTGTTCACACAAGAAACAGTCACATTAAGAAACGGCACTTTGGAAACACCTGGTATGAATATTGTTAAAATTTATTCTGCCCCTTTCTCAATTTGGGTGGTCCACGCCCCCTGAAAGATTGTGTTGTTAGCAAACCAATACTGTGCTTTCAGATGCTCAAAGCAAAGTTTGAATGGGAGTTGATTTGGAATAAACGCGTATGTTAATTAAAGGTTCTGTTCCTTTTATTTAGGTGAAAATACAGGAGACGGAGAATTAGATCTAAGTGGAATTGATGACAGCGAAATAGATATGGTGAGCATGTTTCCTCTCCCTGCATTATTGTACCTGTATGTGTGTTGATCTGTTAAGAATGCAAACTGCTTTGTAGTGTTGTTTCCTCTTACTATTCCTGATGCTGCTATTAGGTAGAGCAGCACCAATACTGACATCAGCATCATTTCAAGCTCAGTTTGTTCATTGATTTTTTAAATGGTAAAGAACCCATAAAATTTGCAGTGCTGTATTGTGTCTGCGTAGTTTGTGCAAGTGTTTCTGTGTGCACGCGGCTTCTGATTTGAATTACAATATTTTAAAGAGGGTCAGCAAGGCTTTTACATACTTCTTGTCTGAAAGGGCAACACCACCTTTCAACCTGCGGTTGCTCACTAATGAGAGGAGTCCTGTATTTTTATTTGTGCATTTGTTTTTACGTCTTGCCTCTTTCCCGAGAAGCTCAAGATAAAGTTCTCCTCTTCTCCAGGTTTGTCCCTCAACAACCTTGTGATGTAGGTTAGGCTGACAAAGTGTAGCTGCTTTAAGATCAGCCAGCCACCTTCAGGACTGAACAGGAATTTGAGATCTCTTCTAGCTTGTAGTCTCTGACACTCTGGGAACTTTAATAACAAGAAACATGCCTGACTTCTGCAGGTACTTTCTTGTATTGCTTTACTCATCTCAGACTCCTATTGAGATCTCAATGAGGGGGCCTTTTTGTAGCTCCACCTCACTCAGAAGTGCAAGGGGCAGGGCCTTTTCTGTGTTGTCCCCCACCCCACCCCACCCCAGTTCACCAGGCACCTACATCACTAGTTTTCAGCACCTGAGGCAGATCTCCCTTCCCTTCTGGGAGACAGAAAGGGCAAAGTTGCCCACATGTGAGCTAGCATTCACACTGACACGCCAGCCCTCCCCTCATGCGTCCGGACACTTACCTGATGTGTGTATAGAACAAGAACAAGAACAAGTTTATTTGTACGGTCATATCAAATGCTAAAAATACAAGTATTTACAAAGGAGGTAAATTGTTTAAAAACACAAATATATATACATATGAATTAATAGTTTAAATGTGTGTATAGTGTCCTGGGCATCATCACCATCTTGGAGACCTGATGTTGGTGCTATTGCTAGTATGCCAATGCCATCACCGGGGTAACCCTGGTGCCACCCCCACCCCCACCCCACACACTTCCACACCATGTCGCACGATGCATCAGTGTCCTTGTGGGTCATGGCAAGTGACCCTCTAGCATCCGGAATAGGTGCAAATATAGCATCCAGTGCCTTACCAGACGCTGGGTAAGGAAAATGCACCTTTGGAGCACTTAATCGTGCTCTTCGCATAGTACGGTGATGGCCAACCTATGACACGCGTGTCACAGGTGACACGCCAAGCCCTTTTGGGTGACACACATGGTCACCCTGGCACCTGGACGTGTATTGCTTGCTTGTTCTTGAAGTGTATGAAATACCATCTTTCAATTGAAAATTTAGCAACAAAAGTCACTAATGTAAAGAATTATTTGTTTTTGCTTTTAATAAAATACTTAAATCAAAAATATAACATTTTTACTAGAGCTACAAATATCACAAAATTATGGATATTTCTAGATGTGACACAGCACCCGAGTTAAGCTAGGTTTTCTTGCAAATTTTGACACACCGAGCTCAAAAGGTTCGCCATCACTGGCATAGTAGCACATTGCAAAGCGACAAGTGGGCCAAGTGCAGGAAGACCCCTGATTAAAACAGGTCTCTTCAGCCAGACCTTTGAAGTTTAGCTTTCTCTGAGCACTGTCTTACGAGGGAGTAAGTGAATTAGGGAGGGTTGGAAATATTCTATATATTTTATGTTTTTATTGTTTTCACCTTTCCTGGGGCCTTCTAGTGAAAGGCGGGATACAAACTCTTGAATAAAATAAAATAAAAACATACTCTTGAGGAAAGGAAAACCACATACAAGAGAAGGCAGCACTCAAAATGGGTGTAGGTAAAGGGGGACGTTGTGAGGGAAGAGTTCCCATTTAAGGGAACTCAAAGTGGCTGACAAAGCTTTTCTGTTCTTCTCCCCACACCAGACACCCTGTGAGGTAGGTGGGGCTGTGAGAGATCAGGAGAGAGCTGTGACTAGCCCAAGGTCACCCAGCTGGCTTCATGGGGGGAGGCGGAATCGAACCCGGTATTCCCAGATTAGAGTCTGGCTCCCTAACCATTAGACCAAACTGGAAGGGAAGGCCAAGGGCTCCTACACGCACCTCCATAGATACAGTTGTAGCTTTAGGTGTGACTGAAGTGAAGCTATCTTGGCGTTCCATAAGGCAGCTATAGAGCATCTGTGATGAACGTTTTTCTTCCTTCCTTTCACTTCTATTTCAAGACTGTCTGCTTTCTCTGCACCCCACAGGCCTGGCTGCAGTGAGGTTGACTGATTCTTACGACTCAAAATGAAAACCTTTACTCAACCAAGAGCTACCTTTTTGTGTTTTTTCTCAGGAAGCTCTTTTGATGGCTAGGAATATGGGAAGGCAGTGCTGATAGTAAAACCACATATTCAAGATAATGGACGCTCAAATAAACATCTTCCAAATCTCCAACATGCCAAATATTTAAAACAAGTTCATATCTCCAACTTGAGAAAAGCTTTTTCCTTGGCTTGATTCAATGCCTTGTTTTGGAGTGGAAATACAGTAAAACCCTTCCTTCTGTTGCACTCTTGTCTTCGTGATGCAAGTCCTATAGAAACACAATAACCCATATTATACATCACTGCTTCTTCTGTAGAGATGCCTGGCCGAGCTTATAACACCTCTGTTAACTGCAATAATGGGGCCAATCTTATTCATTTTAGTTACAGAATTTTCCTTCCGATCAGCAGGATACAGTTTAATTCTATTTTTATTTACTATCAACTAGTACATCCAAGTCAAATATCATGTATTAACCAAATACAAACAAGCACAACGAGATCTGGAGGGGAGGCCCTCCTGGTTGTCCCACCACCTTCAGTGGTAAAAGGAGTGGGCCTTCTCAGTGATGGCCCGCAGGCTATGGAATAGTCTCCACTTTGAGGTTCATCAGGCCCCTTCATTGTATATATTTAGGAGGGCAGTGAAGACACACCTCTTTGCCCTGGTCTTTGGCTAAATGGGAATATTTTTGTTTTAATATATTATTATTATAGTTTATTTCTAAAGCGCTGTACATGTATATTATTAATATATACTATTGTTTTAATATATGTCTGATTTTAAATGTTGTTACCCGCCCTGAGACCTTTGGGTATAGGGCAGGATAGGAATGCAAATTATAAATAAATAAACAATGATGTTAACAATGCTGCTGTCATATACCTGGAAAACTCCAACCAAAACATCAATATTTCATGCCTTATACTTGAGTCTTTTGCTAGAATGTGGTATACAGATTTTGTGACAAGCTCAGATACACCAAACTAGATTCATGTTTCAGCAAAAATTTCCATTTGTCCAACGTTTTCAGAACAGCCTTAACTTTTTTAAAATAGCAAAGGTTGATATAGGATAATATCATGGATAGCAATATTACACAAACTATTATCCCAGTTATCCTTGGTTAAATGGTTGCATCCAGTTTCAGACAATTAACTGCTTGGTTGCAAGTACCATTAATTGCAGTGCTGTTGATAGACTGTTAGGAAACTGATGGATTCAGTCAGTTACCAGGCTACTGAGCCTAATTCAAGGTGTTTTATAAGGCCCTAAATAACTTGGGCCCCAGATATCTTAAGGAATTCCTTCTTCCGTTTCAGCCTGCCCGTACCTTAAGGTCTGGAGGGCAGGCCCTCCTGGTTGTACCACCACCTTCAGTAGTAAAAGGGGTGGACACTCAGGAGAGGGCCTTCTCAGTGATGGCCCCCAGGCTATGGAATAGTTTCTCCTTTAGGCGCGTTAAGCCCCTCCGCTGTACATGTTTAGGAAGGCAGTGAAGACGCACCTCTTTGTCCTGGACTATAGTCAAATGGCGATACACTTTCTCTTCCTAGTTTCAGACACTGTTATTGTTTTAATATTTATATTAGATTTTAAATGTTGTTACCAGCCCTGAGACCTTTGGGTATGGGGGGGTGGATAAAAATGTAAATATAAACAAACAAATAACATACAAAATTCTGGTTTCAGTTTCTTTTGTCTCAAGATCTTCCTCACCTCTTGTTCTGCTGCCTTCCAAAACATGCTAATCTTGCTACAGTCCCATCAATAATTGGAAGTAGGTACCCTTGGCTTGGCAACCTCTCCAGCAATATGATAGTAGCTTAGGATTTATATATGTCAGCCATGCTGGTTTAAGATACTGCCTATGGATCTCTACCAGCTTGATCACACACGTACATTTCAGGGGATGAGTACATAGTGCTTTCCATCTTTCATTTGTCAGAATGATTGTCAGCCCATCTTCCCCTGCCAGTTTTAAGCCAACAAATAAAGAGCCAGTATAGTCTTGGATTATACAGGTTCAGCCTTTTTTCTGAGGTAGAAGCACGTTCAGAGATTTTTCAAATGGTGCAAGTAATTGCGTCCCAATATCCTTGAATGGATGGTTCATCAAAATTCCATAAAGAGCTCTGACCGTAAGCCAGAGGCCCTCTTTGGGATTAAGCTTCTCTGACAGAGATTGAAGAGGTCTCATTTTGCCACCTGTGGTATAACAGTCTTTTAATATACCAATCTGAGTTCAGGAGAGCTTTTGCTCTTGAGAAGAGTGTGGCAATTTCTGGAACAACCCTTATAGGTGATTGATTTTTGAGGCCTCTGGATGAAGCTTATGGCTCCATATTTTCTTGATTGTGATTTCAGATTGCGAATTGAACATGAATTTTTTGTTGATCCACATCTCTAGTCGATTACTGTAATAAAATTAATAAACAGCAGCTGCTTTGGCACACTCCAGTTTCAAGAACTTCCCCTCCTTTGGGGACTTCACCTTTTTCTTCTTGTTTTCCCCTTCAGCTTCCCTCCTCATTGGAATATTACTTCCCTCTCTTCCTTTGCTACTTGAACAGCACAGCCAGGTGAAATTGTTATCTTGGAAAGGAGGGGTGAGGAACATAAGAGCATAAGAACATAAGAAAAGCCTTGCTGGATCAGGCCATAGCCCATCTAGTCCAGCATCCCATTGCACACGGTGGCCTACCAAATACTCATGGGCATCTCAAGCAGAGACAAGGACAAACCTTCTCCTGCTCTCGAATCCCAGAAAATGGCCTTAGAAGCATTCTGCTTGTCCCCACAGCCTGAACGATGTACCTAGGCATTCATTCTAGTAGCCATTAATACATCTGTCATCCATAAATTTGTCTAACCTTACCTTAAAGCCATCTAGACTGGTAGCTGTCACCACCTCTTCCGGCAGCACATTCCATAAGCCGATGACCCTCTGGGTGAAGAAATACTTCCCTCTGTCAGACCTTACTCTCCTACCCATCAGCTTCATAGAGTGTCCCCTGGTTCTAGCGTTGTGTGATAGAGAAAAGAAATTTTCTCTATCCACCTTTTTTATACCGTGCGTGATTTTATATACTTCAAGCAGGTCCCCTCTTAAATGCCGTCTCTCGGCGAAGATGGACAATGGCTAGGGGATGCAAACTGCTTTGCTGATCTGACACTGAAAATGTTTTTTTTTCTTTTTAAACCATAGTATATACTTAACGATTCAGAAGCCAAAATCAAAGCAGAATTGTGGATGAAGGAAAATGCAGATTATCTGAAGGAACAAAAAGGTAAGTTAAAGCCCCTTTCTAACCGTTTGTGTTTTAGGTAAAGAGCAAGGTAGTAGAGAGGGTCATGGCACCATGGTATCCTTTTATGGAGTTTGGGGATGGTTCTGTTTCTGTCTCCAAAGCCAATGCCAGAGAATGGCGTGGGGAGATTATTTCCTGATGCTCTGGGAACTTACTTTTGGGATACCTCATGGATCAATCTTATCTACACGATGTGACTGGGACAGGTCATAGGAAAATTTGGAGTGATAGGTCATCAATATGTAGGTGATACCCAACTTTATCTCTCTGTGCCATCTAAACCAGGAAGGGTTGGGTTGCTTGACAGATGCTTGGAGGCAGTAAAGGGCTGGATGGAAATTTGTGTGTCACAGGGTTTCGAATCCATGAAGTTGGGAGGCACCCTGTTCTTGCATTGCCCTGGAAGGGATGGGTGCATAATTTGGGGGTGCTCTTAAACTCTGCACAGATATTTGAGGCTCAGGTAAAGGTGGTGGCCAGGACTGCCTACTTCTACCTATGGCTGGTTTCCCAGCTATAGCCCTTTCTGGACAAAGGTAGTCTGGCCACAGTAACTTGTGTTACAGACTAGACTATTATAATGAGCTCTACACGGGGCTGCCCTAGAAGATGATTTGGAAGATGCAGCTGGTGCAGAACATGGTAGCTATCCTGCTTAGCTGGTTCTGCTAGCTGAACACACTTCCTGGAGGTCCTAAAATAACTGCACTGGCTGCAAATCTGCTGCCAGGGTATATTTAGGGTATTATCCAAAATGATTAAGGGGCTGGAACACCTCCTTTACAAAGTCAGACTGAACGCCTAGGCCTCTTCAGCCTGGAAATAAGTGTTTAAGTGGGGGCCTGAGAGTACTGGATATAGAATCATGCATGATATAGAAAAGGTGGATAGAGATTTTTTTTCTTTCCCTATCACACAACACTAGAATCAGTGGGCCCTCTATGAAGCTGATGGGTTGGAGAGTCAGATCAGACTAGGAGAAGTATTCCTTCACCCAGAGGGTCATCAGTCTGTGGAGTGGGCATAGCTTGGTGGTAGAACAGCTGTCTTGAACGCAAAGAGTCACGGGGTGGCATCTCCCTGGAGGAAGGTAATGGCAAACCACATGTAATTGCCAGGAAAATTATATGGCTGTGTCGTTGTAGTCACTGGGTGTTCTTGCTAACATGAGCAACCACAGTAGATTTTCTCAAAAGAACTTTAACCAGAGTGAGTGAAGATGTACTAAAGCTATGTGCTTCGTGTCCAGATGCAACAAGGAACTGTGGTTAGCTTTAGAAGTTGAAATGAGAGACCGAGAGTCTTTTCCTTCCTTGCATCTGTACTATACTAGAGGAGAAGGGGAACCATTTTCTCAGCATATGTTGTGTGCCATCCTTCTCCATCTTGACTTAGCCTTTGGTTAACAAGATTGCTAAAGATCCGGTATGGTTAACAAGGTGATTCCTTCCTTCTATGTGTTTGTTTTAGATGTGTTTGTGTTGTTGATCTACTAATATTTCATGGTTTATATACTTTTTTACTTTAAAGAAACCTGATGCAGTGTGAAACACCCTAGTAGTAATAGATAATAATAAATGAATCTAGGGTTTGTGGAATTAGCCAGAAAGACCACTTGTAATGTATCTGAAGGACTTGAATCTGGATTTCCCACATCCAGGCCAACTCTGCAGCTAATGCAGTTCAAAGACTGGCTTATTGGAAGGGGAATTCAGTTTGTATTGTGCCAGTGTTGTTGAAAGAGAAATCTAGCACATGCAGCGGCTTGCGTTATATAGGTTTCCAAGGCAACAAACAATTGTCAAGATAAATATTTGTATCATTGCTTTTTCTAATCAGGACTTGCTTTAATGTAGCTTTTGACTGGTGTGTACTACAGGCAACCTAAAATTCTAATGCTGATTTAATTGGCCCTTGAGCTGATCCAGAGAAACAACCCTGAACATTCAAGAGAGATCCAGAGCATTCAGGTTCATATTAGCTGAGTCCAAATTGTTAAGAGGTTTGTAAATGCAGGGCACATAAAGTTGAAATGTTCTGTGCTGTAGTGAGATTTTTAAGCTCATCTGCTCAGTTTGGTCTAGTGGTTAGGGGGCCGGAATCTAATTTGGGAAAACCTGGTTCAATTCCGCCCTCCCCATGAAGCCAGCTGGGTGACCTTGGGCTAGTCACAGCTCTCTTCTGAGCTCTCACAGCCCCACCTACCTCACAGGGTGTCTGTTGTGGGGAGAAGAAGAGAAAGCTTTGTTGGCTGCTTTGAGTCCCCTTAAATGGGTGAGAAAAGTGGGGTAGAAAAGCCAACTCTTCTTCTTCTTCCTCCTCCTCCTCTTCTGAGTTTCAGTTGTGTGCAAAAGTGTAAAATTGTATACACAGGCTTAAAAAGGATGTTTAAACCCGTCACTTTCTTTTCTTCATGATAGACTCCAGTGGCTCTGTGGTTAGTGGATATTTTTTAATGGTCGTTTATAGCATTATCTAAATTAGACAGGCAATTTCATGCTGTCCTTTTTCTCCCCCTGTCCTTTTGCAGAAAAAGAAGCAAGAATAGCAAAAGAGAAGGAGCTTGGGATTTATAAAGAACATAAGGTGTGTATACTGCAGATGTAACTGGGCAATTTTATCTCCAGGTCACAAAACCCTTGGGCCAGGGTTGAATTACGCACAGGAGTAATTCAAAGAATAATTTAATCGTACCTTACTTTCTGTTCAGATTTTGAAGAATGGGGAAAAAAACATGTACTACAGCTGAGGCTAAGCTTTTCAAGCAGCAAAGCAAACATTTGTTTGTTAAAATTCCTTACACCACCAGGGGAGAAAATGTTGAATAAAAATGCCTGTGGAAAATGTGGTAACAGAATGACCTGCTAAATTGGGGCAAAGTACTTTCCGCCCCATTGTACTACCGTAGCAAACAGAAGTGGTTATGTATGACTTAACAGTAAATCTTTTAATCTCAGCCTTAGACATTAATGTCCAAATCAGATATTTTAAAGGTAAAAAATACGGCTGGGTCAAGTTACTGTGCTGGGTATTAGTTTCATTTTTCATATAGAAAACATAAAAATATTTATCATTATTAGTAGGAAGGTTTGGGGAAGAAACTAGTTGTTAAAATAGCAATATTAAGTTTAACGTTTAGATCTAGTATCATTTAATATTTGATTAAAATTCACTCCTGACTCTGAAATTCATGAATTTTGTGCCCCTTGATTACTAGAGATCTCTTAGTGATGACTGAAAACTATGTTGTGCCCCTGATTTCATTCATGGTATCAGGAATAGATGCCTAGGTACCCTTTCAGGACTGGAGAAACAGGCATTTGCAGGGACCTGAGAGCAGGTGAAGGTATTGCTTTTGTCATCTGCTTGAAATGTCCATAACAGTTGGTAGGCCACTGGTAACAGCTATCAGTCTAGATGGCTTTAAGGTGGGGTTAGACAAATTTATGGATGACAGGTGTATCAATGGCTACTAGAATGAATGCCTAGGTACATCTTTCAGGCTGTGGGGACAAGCAGGACGCTTCAAAGGCCATTTGCTGGGATTTAAGAGCAGAAGGTAGTTTGTCCTTGTCTCTGTTTGAGATGCCCATGGGCATTTGGTGGGCCACTGTGTGCGACAGGAAGCTGGACTAGATGGGCTGTGGCCTGATCCAGCAGGGCCTCCTCTTATGTTACATCCTTCTGAATCTTCCCCTCCCAAACTTCTTTGGGGTAGGGCTGTATTGGAATGGCTTTAGGAGGCCACATCCTATTCAGTGGCCCAAAGGGGAAATTTTATACAGAAGTGGTATGAATGTGAACAGTAGGGTTTGTGCTGGATATTGATTTTTCACTGACAAGACAGGATTGTTTTGCTAATATTAACTCGTATGGATGAGTCCTTTGGGCTCAGAATAAAACAGCTCCCTATACTTGTGTATTTTTTGTTTTTGTAGTTGCAGCAGACTTAATTTTTTCCCCTTTCTAACTCATCTGCTGCAGTGGTGTGTGTGTTTGTGTGTGTTAAACCTTGCTGTTGCTTGACTATCATACATCATTTTTCAGCCGCTCACATTAAGACAAGGCTGCTTACCAGGAGATTTCCAGCTCCATCTACCCCACTTAGCTGCCTCTACTAATCTGTGGAATGACGGTCCTGTGGGAACTTCTGAACACAGCTTTCTACTTTTACTTAAAATATAGTGGTACCCCTAGAGCTTCCAGTTTGCTTCAGTGATGGAAATGCTGTGCAGATTTTCTACTCCATCCTGACCCTCAGCAGTGAGACTTCTAAAGCCATGCTTTTGTTGGTGTGTAGTGCTCTGTGCGTGGGTGTGGGTGTGTAAGAGAGAATGAGAATGCATACTATGAGAACACTCCAAGGCTATATGTTTTCAGAATGTCTGTTTTGTATTTTGTTTTTATTGCTGTAACCCACCCTGAGACATTTTGATATGAGGTGTGATAGAAGAGGAAGGGTTAGGTTTTATACCCCACCTTTCTCGCCCTTAAGGGGACCCAGAGTGGCCAACAAACCTTCTGCTCTTCTCCCCAACGTAGACACCCTGTGAGGTAGGTGGGGCTGTGAGAGCTCAGAAGAGAGCTGTGACTAGCCCAAGGTCACCTAGCTGGTTTCATGGAGGAGTGCAGAGTCAAACCGTGAAACCTCTAGATATGAGTCCAGCACTCTAACCACAAGACCAAACTAGCTTATTAAATGAGTAGATGTATCCAGAAGAGCTTTTATTTTATTTCTTTATTTTCCTCACCCATGTTCTTCTTTGATGTATTACTTTTGTGGGAACCACAGTTTGCCATTACATCCAAATGAGCAAACTATGCATTTTACAAATCCCGCAGACAAATCTGCATATCATACCATGGTTTAGCAGGCTCGTGTAAACTGTAGCTTAACAGTTTGTTGAAAGCAGATGTAGCCAATGATAACAGGCTCTGGAAGAAAGAAACGGGTGGAGACAATGTCCTAGTGACATTTTTATCATCCTTTTTCTGTTATTACTAATCCTGAACCCAAACCTGAACCCCAAAAACCTTCTTGCTGGATGGAAAAATAAGAGGGTTCAGTGCCAAATAATATAGATGTTGCAGAGAATCTCCTAACTTGGCCACAAGGTGATGTTTACCTTTGAATATCAGTAGGGAATGTGAGAAACCTTTGTGAAAATCCTTAAATGTGATGGTTGCAATTTACTGGGGGAATGTCTCAAAAGTTAGGAAAGGGTAGGAAACCTTCAACTTTTATAACAGCTTAATGACAGCAGTCAAAAATATACAATTGAATTCCTGCTTAAATTGTACACAATCACAATTTTTAATATTGTAAAGAAAGCAAGATCCTATCCTAAGATCAACCCCACCCACCCAGCTATCACCATTATATCTAGTGTTGGCATTAGTATCTCAGGCAGAAACTTTGTCTGGTTGTTAGTGGTGATCAAAGGTGGTGGAAATTAACCTTGAAATAGTAAAACTGGGCAACCCACTATGTTGCTATGTAATTTATCTAAACGATAATTTCATTCTCCATACTCATTTTTATAGTGAAGCAAGAGATGATGGCGAAACCGCATGATTCTAGAGATTCATGTGAAGCATTTTGAGAGCTGTTCTAACAAGTGTAAGGGGGCATCCCCATGGAGTTTTAAAAAAGCGGGGTGGAAGCGAGACAGCTTAATCCGAATCTTAATTCGGATTAAGCTGTCTCCATGGTAAAGGGGAACAGTGGGGGTTCAAGGCAAACCCGCCCATCCCCATGAAAACCGTGGGATACCGTGGTTTTCTCCACCCCTTCCCACCTTGCCTGAGCGTGCGCAGGCACGCACAGACAGGGGGAATCCCTCCTGTCTTCCTCCTCCCCTCCCCTCTTTCTCTCCAGCCCATGGTGAAATCTCGCTGTCTCCTCCTTTTCCACAGCCCCCATCCCTGCATACTCGAGGCTGCAAAAGGAATGGGGGCGCGTGGAAAAGGAGGCAGACAACGAGCTTTCACCACGCTAAAATCCTTGCTCAAATCCTGTCATTTGCAGGGCAACTGGCAGGATTTTAGCGTGGGTAAAGCTCACTGCCTCCCTCCTTTTGCAGCCTTGAGTATGCAGGGATGGGGGCTGTGGAAAAGGAGGAGACAGCGAGATTTCACCATGCTAAAATCCTGTCAGTTGCTCTGCATACCTGTCAGCTACAAGTCTGCCTTGTAGCCAGGAAGTACGCAGGGCAAACCACAGGATTGTAGCGAGAATTTTAGCAAAAGGGGGGGACAGTTGCCATCGCAGTGTTAGCGGTGGGGGCAGCGAAGCCCCGCCTGCTAATGCTGCAATCGTAACCCCCAAGTGTCCCCATGCCCCCTTTATAACCTGCTCTTGCCTGTAATTCGGGGTGAGAACAGTTATAAAGGGTGTTTTTTTTTGTTCCGAATTAGAGGATTTTGTTTCTCATTTAGCCCGATTTAGGGCTTTGCATGTGAACACTTGTGAGGCAAAAGTTATTTCACTTCGCAGTCTCCTTGCCGTGAGGTCGCACCCTAACAGTTCATCGTCGTTAAGCAATTAAAATTATCTGGACTTTTCATGGTCTGCATCATTTACAACAGTGACCCCCCATTTTTTTTTCACTTGTGAACCCCTTGGCAGGCCATTTCCATAAACTGTACCCTTCATAATAGTTATTATTTCAGATTTCCATGTTATAACTGTGTCTTGTCCTGAGCCAGTTTGGTCCTGTGATGAAAGTGTCAGATTCTTATCTGTTAGGAGTTCAGTTCTGCACTCCTCTACAAAACCAGCTGGGTGACCTGGGAATACCGGGTTTGATTCCGTCCTCCTCCATGAAGCCAGTTGGGTGACCTTGGGCGAGTCACAGCTCTGTTCTGAGCTCTCACAGCCCCACCCACTTCACAGGGTGTTCTGTTGTGGGGAGAAGAACGGAAAGCTTTGTCAGCCACTTTGAGTCCCGTTAAATGGGTGAGAAAAGTGGGCTAGAAAAACCAACTCTTCTTCTTCACAGCCCCACCCATCCCACAGGGTGTCTGTTGTGGAGAGAGGAACAGAAGGTTTGTCAGCTGATTTGGGTCCCCTTAAGGGTGGGAAAAGCAGGGTATCAAAGCAGACTCCTCCTCCTCCTCTTCCTCTTCTTCTTGTTGTTATGTACATCCCTAAATGTCCTAGTTTGTACCCCCCAGGTTGGGAATTCCTGCCCTACCATATTGATCTTCCAGGCGACCAATAAGCCCATTCCAAAACATGGGTGGACAGGATGACTGCATTATTTATTAATTCCAGGGAGCTGTAACCTGAGTAGTGATCATTAAACTGCAGCCCATTCTTTGGGCTAAGTAAAACTGTCCTGATTGTCCCCTAAAATTGCTGTTCTTCATATTTTAATTAAGCCCAAGAAGTCAGCGAAGAAACGGGAGCTGATCCAGGCCAGCACGGCAGGAGAAGCTATTGAAAAGATGCTGGAACAGAAGAAGATCTCAAGTAAAATTAATTATAACGTGTTAAGGGACCTCAACAGCAAAGGAGGTAGTTCGCCTAAGAAAGACGACGAAGGCACCGAAGACAACGGCAACCCCAAGAAGCTGTCGCGAAGGAAATCGCTTGCGGCTCGGAGTGTGGCCAACTCTGTCAACAGTGTTGGGAAAAGGTACAGCCATTGTTTGCGTCTGTCGCTGTCTGCAGAGGGATTGGTGCTTCTAGAGATGGTTAACAGTTCTTTGGGGCTGAAAGAATATTAGGAGCCTCGCTTTTCTCTTGGCAGGAGAGACCAGAACAAAAGGCCTTCTGCTGGTCCCATTTCATCTGGCAGCTTCTGCGTGGATTCGTCATTGTGGCGTGGCATTGCTTAGATCCTGGAAATGTGTCTGTTGGCCACTGATACTGATTCCTTTCCTTAAGAGCTTTATGATGTTTTCTCTTTGTCTCCCTTCCTTCTTTTTAAACGATCAGATTTTGTCTTAGTTGGCATGAGGAGCACACTGAAGCCGCCCTCTGTTTTTCATGCTGATTTGGAAAATAGACGGTTCTTGTCTGCTGTGACAGTTTGCAGCAGTGATACAGTTCTTCATTTCAATTTTGCTCCATGTTTTGGTTGCTAATTACTGACTCAGTGATTAAGCATTCTTATTAAACGTACGCATCAACAGGATGAACGGTTCCTGAAATGTTAGGTGGAGGGGAAGCGAATACAAACTGGGTGAAATGCTCAAATTTTTGGATGCATTTAGTGCATATTAAAAACATGTCCATTCTACCTAGTGTTTCAGTCCTCTTAGTTCTATTCCGGCCTGGCCTGGCTTTAAAACAAACTGTGGAGGTTTGGGCTAATTTTGCTGGAACCTATTTCTTGCCATCCTTCCTCTGCTGTAAAGTAAGCTGTGCAAACTGGCCTCTAGCTTATTTTGTAGTGTTTTGATGATGCCAGGTGATGTCCTAGAAGAGACCATTACCCCTGGTAGCGAATCTGTTCCAAGACTCCCTTTTCCAGAGGCTGATGTCTGCCCATCACCGCGGAAGCTCAGCTACGCATCCCTTCCTCTTCAGGGCAGGGCTATGTAGTAAACGGATGCAAATGGACAATGTGATGCAACGTGACAGCTATAGCTGTAGGGGGTCATAAGCTACCACTGGCGCAGGATTTGTGCTGGTGCTGGGCTCCCAGAGCTTGCTTTGACACCTTCCAGTTTCTCTGTAATGAGTTGTCAACAGCTCCAAATAAACCCCTTGTGCCATAAAGCTGTGGTGCGCATGGGAAGCGTGTGGCAACTACAAATTAGCAGCATTTGAAACTATTGTGTGTGTGTTTTTGCTGACCATGGGCTTAGATTTCTATTACAGTTTTAGTAAGAGGCTGGTCTCTCACTCTTCTGGCTTTTTTCATTTTGATTAGAATGGTTTTATAGGATCATGCCGGAGGCTATAAAATTTATTATAAACAGAAATTTCCAAGTGTTAGGTTAATTTCCTAGCCTTTGATAATCAGAAACTGTGGGGAAATGGAGGATCCATGTCTTAGCTAACACCTGTAGATGCATTAACCTGACATCTAAATTGTTCTAAAAACCATTTCTGTTGCTTGCTAACAGAGTATCTTATGGAGATCGCTGAGTATGTGTGATTCCTCCTCCACACTCATTACCTTGTTGATTTTGTCTTAAAATGTTTCCAGTGCTGATTTCAAAGAAAATTGAGCTCCTTCCTGTTTTCTGCTCAGAATCTCTCACTCTTGAACCTTGACGATATAGTTGAATTGGTTTGGTTTGTTTGCGATTTGCACCAAACCAGTTAGTTGTGGTGAATGCTTGCATTCAAATGAACATTTGGTTGTTTGAACATCCATCAAACCAAATCAGTTTCCCACTTGCAAATGTGAACTATTCAATCAAACATTTGCTGTGTTTTGCCCTTGAACAGGGCTTGTTTTAATGGGAAAATTGTGTTTCTTGTTTTCGAGCCAGTCCAAAATTAAACGTAAACAACTGGTTTGCCATTAAGTATTTAGTTTGACGATGAACTGAACTCACGATTTTAGATTGCACACATCTTTAAGTCTTCTTTCTAACATCTGTATGAAAACAGTGAGATAATCTAAAGTGGAAAGGTTCTCCTTCTGCTGTGACAATGTAGTAATTCAGTCATTTGTGCACTGGTTACCAGTTTGCTGCCAAGCCCAATTCTGGCGGAGTTGGACCTGCCTGTACTTTTAGGATCACAAAGTGAACACCTTCTTGTAGTACCACTGCCCTCAGGAGGTGTGAGGGATTGCAGCATGTGAAAGAACCTTTTCTGTGGTAGCCCCATGACTTTGGAACAGCCTCCCAGTGGCAATATTCCAGGTGCCAACTTTATATGGCTTTCAGCACCTGGTTAAGAGATTGTCTTCACCCAGGCCTTTGATGCAAAGTTCCTTCTGAATATAATCCTCCTGGGACTGGGAGGTTATATGTGTTTTCAGTCTTTTATGCTTTTATTTGTATGCTACCTGGGATACAGATGGTAGTAGTAGTAGTAGTAGTAGTAGTAGTAGTAGTAGTAGTCACCCATATTTCAAGTTCTTGGGAATAACATGGTCAAAATAAAGGCCAGCACCAACTAAAGAAATTGCAGCTGTGATATCATGTTGTATATCATGCTTATATAGATATGGCAGCTGTGATGTCATGTTGTGTCTATTGGTTATGGAGCTGGACTCTTATCTGGGAATACCGGGTTCGATTCTGCCATCCCCCCTGAAGCCAGCTGGGTGACCTTGGGCTAGTCACAGCTCTCTACTGAGCTCTCACAGCCCCACCTACCTGACAGGGGGTTCTGTTGTGGGGAGAAGAGTAGAACACTTTGTCAGCCACTTTGAGTCCTCTTAAATGGGTGAGAAAAGCAGGGTAGAAAAGCTAACTCTTCTTCTTCTTCTTCTTCTTCTTCTTCTTCTTCTTCTTCTTCTTCTTCTTCTTCTTCTTCTTCTTCTTCTTCTTCTTCTTCTTCTTCTTCATGGCACCTCTATTTATCCAAGTTTTTAGGGAGGATTCCATGTCTTTGAAAATGATCCAGTAGAGAATTAAACTGGTCATAAATGTCTGGCAGACAACGAGGATGATGAGGATAACAAGAACAGCCACAATATCCCAGTGTTCTTGAGATGTCCTATCAGTGTCCCCCATTCTGTGTGTAATTTTTCTACAAGAATAAAGCAATTCAGGGTCAGTAGAAGACATAGTCTTTGTATCTTGACACTTGGACCTGTGAGATCATATTACTCAAAGAAGCAGATGATAAAGACAATATTTTGCTAGCACAGAACACCTGCAGATAATTATTATTGTTTGTTTCTGATTTCCCCACATTCTACAATATTAGCCACTTTTAATACCTTGTGGGATATGATATTGTCCAGGCCACATGCTCTGCTTGTGAAAACTCTCAGATTTAATCTTCATCTTCTTTACTAAAGTAGGCAGAGTCTTGTCAAATAAGCTTTGTTTGAATCCCTGGACACTCATTTCCACTCAGCATAGCTAGCAGAAAGCTAAATGGGTCAGTGGCCTAAGTTGGTTTAAACTAGTTTCATATGTTCATAAGCATAATTGCCCATGCAAATATAAGCAACTATTAGAATCGAATATAGCATGAGATCTTCTAAAACTTGGAAACTTCATAGATTTTTAAATATTTTTTGCCAGTATTAAAAGATTTATAATAGGACTTTTGATTTCCCCCCTTTATTCTAAATGCAATGCATCTTATACAGCATGCATAAATTCCTTTGTTTAACATTATTCTTGAATGTAATGCATAAATTCCTTTGTTCACATTTGTTCCTCTGAGGTGTTAACACATAAATGCAAGTTTTTTTCCCCAGCAATACAATAATCATGGTAATTTATGTGCAATTAAGAACAAAACGTGCCACACTTCCCATGTGACAGAGAAGCCCCTCACGCGTCTCCATCTAGAAGTCGTGAGCACAGATCTTAGTAGACGTTTAATTTGCAGTGATTAATAATCTTCCTGATTTTATCTTCAGAGATGACTCAAAAATTTAGTAATCTTGTTATCTGTCGGAAGCAGAAGTCTGCCTAATAAACAACTTATAAGAAAATGCTTGTAAATGAGTGCAGTTGATGTAAACAGAAGGCTTAGCTTCAAGGTCAGAGTGCGGCATCTGAACTCAATAAGTTCTTGGGTTTAATGCGACTTGTGATTGTCCATGGGACGGACGTGGAATGCTAGGAGTTGTGGTTCATGAACAAGTGGGAAAGCAGCCAGTAGAGCACCCTGAATAGGCAAACTAGTTAATATTCTAAATAATACTGTGTGCAAATCATGGTATATTTTGTATTGTGATCTTCCTGAAAGCACACTGCAAAAACAAGTATGGCTGATAAGAGGACAGTAGAGTAGGGTCATGGATGATGGACTATATAGCAGATCTCAACCCTACTTGCTAAAATGAGAAGCCAGGAGGTTTCCAAAATCCACTTTGTTGTCTAGAGTTCTTAGCTGGTCCTGAACTGGTGGCCTTGGCTGTTGAGATGGCCAAGTGTAAGGGGAGATAAGTCCTTATGCTTTTAATTAGTGCATAGAAGAAGGAATTCCAGTGGGAATCAAAGGTGCAGGAACCCTCTCCTTCTTTCCACTGGACTGCTCTGCAGTGTTAAAGTGCTGTGGACCATAATTCTCAGACTAGCTTTCTGTAGTCCTAAGGACATGTTCTTCGAATTAGCTCTTTAGTGTGAAGGAAAATACAGGAAGTCTTATATGTCTCTTTTAGGGATGTGCAAGAATAATTGAAATATTTGAAATTTGACCAAATTTGTTTGAATTTGGACATCCGAATTAGAATTGAATGTCTATACATTCGTTTTTTAACATTCAAATGAATTTGAATGTTTCAAATCATTCATACGAATTATTTGGACATTCGTATGTGTATGGATACGTACGGTTTACATACGTATCTGGACGCATCTTACCCGTATCCGTACACATTTGTATGGGACAAAAACGGGATGCATACAGGATAAAAACGTGATGCCTACAAATGCGTAGCGGTGCGTACGGGTCCATATGGATATGTACGGACACAAACGAATGTTGTCAACATTTGTATCTTCAAATATGAACCAAATATTTGTACAAATAGATACAAATGTATTCTAATTGGATTAAGATTTGAATATGTTCGTTTTTTTCTCTGTTCGGTCAAATTCGGACATTCGATAGATTTGAATCAAATTGGATCCAAAAATTGTATTGCTCCACACCCCTAGTCTCTACTTCGGGAAAGACTGGCGGATACAGTCATGCTGTAATGAAAAGACACATCAGAATTACAGTGGTACCTTGACATACGAGTTTAATTCGTTCCGTAACCTTGCTCTTATGTCAAATCGCTCGTATCTCAAAGCAATTTTCCCATTAATCCATTCCAGCTCCCAAAACACCACCTCAGTTATTTTTGTTATGTACTGTACTGTATTTACATACTCGTATCTCAAATCTTGCTCTCATCTCAAAGCAAAATATCACTCGCTCGGCAGCTTGTATCTCAAAACACTTGTATGTCAGGGCACTTGTATGTCGAGGTACCACTGTAGCCTCTCAGAGAAGGTCACCAGATTGCTCGCACTTGAACATTCTTTGTTTTTCCCTAAATGTATGAAGCCTTCTTTTCCTTTGCCCAGCGCTCAGAATATAGATGCAGGATCTTCTTCAGAAGGCAGGGGTGAACAGTTTTCTCATTAATTTGTAATAGTAGTCTGTCCTGCAGAGTAATGGGATGGTTAGCGTCATCCCTGATTGCCTTCTGTGTTGCCATAATCTGTCAATTTTAGAAGCAATTATATGTAGCAATTCATTCTTTACAACCTTTTTTTTCTTTTTACAGGATTGCTTAAGAACAACAAATTGTATTTTTTTAAAAAAATGCTCTGTTAAGGACCAAATGAAGGTTCCAGGTTGTCAAGTTTACCATTGTATTAATAGCTAATTGCGTTGTAGTGGGAGTTGTTTATTACAAACTGGGTGTAATTACCATTAAAAAAAGCAAATGAGAAAAGGTAGAAATAAGCATAAAACCAGAGCAAATGTCCGTTAACTCTGGGACTAATAAGGAAGGCATGCTTTGGAGGGAGGAAGGGCAAAACCGATTTTATGTAAATGTGTTTTAATTACTTTTTTTTGCTACATGCAGTTTGCTGCTCTGTTTCTTCCCAAT
Organism: Aspidoscelis tigris stejnegeri; assembly: GCA_023333525.1. NCBI lineage: Eukaryota > Metazoa > Chordata > Lepidosauria > Squamata > Teiidae > Aspidoscelis > Aspidoscelis tigris. The sequence goes on along the minus strand of JALMGA010000003.1, from coordinate 105,687,574 downwards.
ATCTCATTTCTATTTGAAGCAGGAACCATAGTTAAGAGTTGCTCTTTCTAAACTCCTTAGATCAGTGGTTCTCAACCTGGGGGTTGGGACCCCTTTGGGGGTCGAACTACCCTTTCAGAGGGGTCGCGACGGGTCTCCTGCCGCCCTTCCCTCCCACCTCCCAGCTGCTCTGCCCCCATGGCTGGGGGTCTCCACAACATGAGGAACTCCATTAAGGGGTCGCGGCATTAGGAAGGTTGAGAACAACTTCCTTAGATTTTTTTTTTAATATATTTTTGCTTCAGATGTGGTTAAATCAAAACTGTCTGGTTTTGCACTTCCACTCAAAAAAGCTAATCAAAAAGCTTTGTCCCATGAAGTTTCTTGTTGCATATTGTGCAGTATGCATTGCTTGAACTGAAATACGACTTTGTTCCCTGAGAAATGAAGCCTGTTTTACTGAGCAAATGTGGGGTTTGAAGAACCGTACAGGTTAGTCCTTTATCAGAAATGCTCTCTGTTTCTCGGTGTGCAAAAGTGGCAGTGATGTACAAAAAGACAATACTGTCAAAGGAACAAATGTGTCAGGTTAATCTCGTGGAAATCTAGGAGGAGATTAAACAGATTTGAACAGTGTATTGGAAGTTCCTGTAAGACAGAAGGTTGTGTTCAAAACCCACATCCCACACTTGTATGAATCCACACACATGTACTCTCTCTTTCCTTCTTTCACATGGCCATGCATGGATGCACAGAGAGTGTGTGGGAGGGATATTTAAGACTGGATTCATGTTCATGTTCTTTGTTACGAAAGGCCTTCTCCGTGGGTTCAGGGTCGGATCACGATGGGTTTTCCTTCGTCTATTAGCTCAGCTCGAACGATTTAAATTTTCACCGCCAGGCGGCGGTTGCCCTATAAGAGGACTCTGTAGACTAGCTTCCCCAGACATTTTCGTTCGACGCTCAGCAGAACGAGAGCTGGTGGAAATTGTCTACAGTTTTTCTCTTTCTCTTTTTCTTCTTCAGAGTCTTCAGAGGCTTCAGGATCTTACCCTTGGTAAGTATTAGGGGCCCCTGTGGGAGGGATCTCCCCTAGACCCTGGAATCCAGGGGATTCCCCTGGGATTCCCCCTTTACCCCTGTTCGGGATTCCCCCCCCTTAACGGCCGGGGTTCCCTCTCTCCCTCTTCCCTCTCCCGCGAGCGGCGTCGAATGGCTGGGCTGCCGTTCTCTGCCGCGGCAGGAGCCGAATTAGACCGTCGGCCCGCGCCTCACCGGTCTAAGTTTTAAGGGGTTCCGCGTCTTGACGCGAGCCCCGGGTTCTCCCCTACCCCCCCCCCTCGTGCTGGGATCCCCGCGAGCCCTCCCTCGCCTTCCCCGGGCCCCCCTCGGCCACCTCGTTCAGAGGGACGGACGGCTTCCCCCGACCTAAGCCGCTGCCGCTGCCGCTTCCCGCCGGGCGCCCGACCTCGGCGGTCGCCTGATCGCCGCTTACCGAAGCGGCTCGAGGTGCGCGCCGCCTTTAGCGACCGCCTCGTCATGGCTCCGCGCTGCCGGTGTGCTTCCCCCACGAACCGGGGCCACCATGAGCAGCTGACGGAGCACCGAGTCAGACGGCAGAGGGCCCGCTCGCCAGTTCGCGGCGGGCCGCCCGCTTGTGCTACTAAGCACTAGCGCGTTGCCGGCTCAAGCCTACTAGATCAGCGGCAGACGACCGTCCTTCCCCCTCCCCTCTTTTCCTGCTCGGCGGAAGCACGGGCGGCGCTAGGGACGACGCCGGCCACGCGCTGCCTATGGGGGCCGCCATCTTCCTTGCTAACCACATGGCGGACATGGGCGCCGCCATTTTGGCTCGCAACCACGTGGCAGCTATGGGCGCCGCCATCTTTAGCCCCGCCCACGTGTTCCTCATGGGCGCCGCCATTTTGTGGGGCCGAAGTCAATCCAAACGGCAAAGTCCCTTATTCATCTAAGGCCATATCCCCACTACACTAGTCGGTCTCAGGGCATGTCCCCAAGCAAAAAACCTGTTCTTAAGAGACGAGGTTTATGGCCATAGTCCCACTCTAGCCAAAACGGTCAATGCCTAATTGGACAAGGCCTTTACCCCTCACCGCGACTAGGCCTCAAACAAAGCGGGGGGGGGCAACGGTCCTGTACCCGCAAGCCTTACAGGGTTCTCATGTGTGCCTATCTCCCCCTCTCCTCTCTTTCAGCCCCATGATGGCTGCAAATGAGGCTTCCTCGGGACCGAAGCTTATTGATCTGCCCTCCGAAATGCTCGAACCCCCGAGCACCAAGGCCAAAGCCGCCAAGCCAAAAAATAAGAAAGAGATTAAAGCAGCTAAGCCCAAAGTGACCCCACCGGGCCCAACTGACGCCGCAGGCCCCAGCAATCCGGAGCCATTGCCGGGCCAGGCCCAGATGCCCTTCCCAGGCCCCATGGGAACATTGCCTGGAATGCATGGCTTCTTCATGCCTCCTCTACCACACTTCGCTCCTACCGTCCCGACAATGAACCCCAGCTTTCAGGAGTCGCTGGCTTCTTTCATGGCTTCCATGGCAGCATTGGGGGCCCTGCCACAACACGGTAGAAAGAGTAAGAGGTCTAAACGCTCGCGATCCTCTTCCTCCTCCTCCTCCTCCCGGTCCCCAGAGCGATCTCCTCCTAAGAAGAAGAGCAAGGGGAAGAAGCCCCCCTCCAAACCTACCGCAGGCGCGGCCAGTGAAGCTGGTCCTTCCAATGCTCCTCCTTCTTCTTCTCTCACGCCTCCTCCACCTCCTCGAGGGGCTGTTGGTACACAAGATCATCCGGAAGATGCCACCCTAGCTGACTGGGGCTCTCTCTGCTCGGAGGTACCATTGGCCTCTCTAGCTGAATCCCATCCTTCCTATGAGGAAGAGGACGATTTCCTCGAACCAATGGGGCAAGCTCCCACAACTCCACGTCTGTTACCCCATGAGCAATTGCCAGTTACCGTGGAGCGCACTGCGAAAGCCCTCAATCTTACCCTAGCAGGAGCTGAGGAGGAGGAAGGATCCGCGGAAGCGGCGGATATCCTTTGGACAGCGCCCGTCAAAGACAAAGTCTTGCCCACCCCTTCGGTGTTTAAGAATCTGATCTTGAAAGAATGGCAGCAGCCAGCCATTGCTCGCAGACCCCCTTTGTTCCTCCGACGGCTTCTACTGCCCCAGCACCACGCTGACAGCATGTGGGCGGTCCCTACTGTCGACGCCCCCATAACCCAATTGGTATCTAAGCACGTGGTCCCCAAGGATTCTGAGCAAATTCTGAAGGATCCTTTGGACAGGAAAATAGAATCCTATCTGAAGAAGGCCTTTGACGGGCAGGCTCTCCTGTTGCGGGCAAACTCGGCCAGTTCCCTCTTCACCAGAGCGGCCTTAAAATGGACTGATGAGGTTATGGCAATCCCTGATCTACCTGACCCAGCTAGAGTCATGATGGAAGATATTCGCAGGAACCTGGCAGTGGCTGCGGACCTGGCGATTGATGCCCTGCAGATTGAGGCCAGGTGCATGGGCCTGGGCACGGCCGCAAGAAGATCTCTCTGGCTCAAGCATTGGAATGTCGACCTGTCATCCAAGTCTCAGGTCATCAACGCCCCCTTTAAAGGCCAGAACCTCTTTGGTGAGGAATGTTTAAAAGATATTCTAGTTGAATCCCGGGACAAAAAGAAAGTCATGCCCACGGCCCCGCCCACCGCCCACGCATCTTCCAAGTCAAAATCTCCCCGTTTCCCCAGAAGGCCCCAGAGGGACACCCAGTTCAGACAGCCCTTTCGCCCCAGGCCCCCCAGAGGTCGGGCAGCCTGGGGGCGCCAATTTCCTGCCAATAGAGAGCCCATTGGACGAGGAGGCGGCAGATTTATCAAACCCTCGAACCAGACACGCTGACGATCCGCTACCAGCGGTCGGTGGGCGCTTATCGCTCTTTGCCCAGCAATGGGCCCTCTCCTGTTCGGACCCTTGGGTCCGCGAAATTGTTGAAGTTGGTTACTCCTTGGAGTTCGTGGCCCGTTGCCCTCCAAGGTTTGTTCGCTCTCCGGTCCCTAGCGACCCAGTTAAGAGGAGAGCTTTGTTTGCAGTTGTTGAAGAGTTATTACAGTTGTTAGCAGTTGAGCCTGTCCCTGACAATGAGAAGGGCCAGGGTGTTTACTCTGTTTTGTTCCTAGTTCCTAAGAAAAATGACGAATGGAGGTCCATTCTAGATCTCAAATATCTTAATAAACATTTGTCTGATGTTCATTTTAAAATGGAAACGTTGTCATCTATCAGGGGGGCTATCGAATCCGGGGACTTTCTGGCCTCCCTGGACCTTAGACACGCCTACTTCCACATCAAGATGGCTCCTTCGGCCCGCCCCTTTCTGAGATTCGAAGTGGCGGGTAAGCATTTTCAATACAGAGTCCTCCCGTTCGGGCTCTGTGCTTCCCCCAGGGTCTTTACCAAGACCCTCTCCCCCCTCATCTCGATTCTCAGAACGTGGGGGGTCCAATGCTTTGCCTACCTAGATGATGTGCTTTGCAAAGGGCCCTCTTTCGCGAGAGCGGCCTGGGCGGTACAGGAAGTCTCTTCCTTCCTGGCCAAACATGGCTTCCTCATCAATTGGGACAAGAGTGCCCCAGTCCCTTCTCAGTGCCTTACTCACCTGGGGGCGGCCTTTGACACCAAATCCTACGTAATCGCACCTAGCTTGGACCGGGTCCGGGCCCTGACAAGCTTGGCCAGGAAGATCCGCGCCAGGCCTAGAGTCAGGATTAGCGTCCTCTCGTCCCTCCTAGGCAAGATGGTGTCGGTTATTGACCTGGTCCCTTGGGCCAAGTTCCACCTTCGCCCACTCCAGTGGGCTCTCCGGCCCTTCTCTACTCTGATTTCTACCAGGGCTGACCCTCGGGTTACCCTGCCTCACCAGGCCAGAGAATCTCTAAGGTGGTGGGAATCCCCTCACCACCTATCCGTAGGCTGTCCGATTGTAACCGCTGATAGAATCAGAGTCACCTGCGATGCTAGCAACAGGGGTTGGGGAGCCCATTGTTCGGGTCACACCGCCCAGGGAGTATGGTCCCCCGAGGAAGCCAGCCACCAGATTAATTGGCTAGAACTCAAGGCTATCCTCTACGCTCTGCTCCGTTTCCAACGCCTCCTCTGGGGTCGACACGTCCTGGTATTGACGGATAACATGACAGCCAAGGCCCACATTTCTAGACAGGGAGGCTCCAGGTCCCGCTCCCTAATGGATCTGGCATCCCAGATATTCCAGTGGGCAGAGCGTAATGTGCTCTCTATCTCGGCTATTCACATCCAGGGATCTCTAAACACTTGGGCGGACTCCCTCAGCCGGACCGACCTCCCCAGTGCCGAGTGGCGCCTCGATCCAGACGTCTTCCAGTTGATCGTGGACAAGTGGGGCCAGCCAGTCCTCGACCTGTTCGCCTCAGCGGAGAATCATCAGGTTCCCCGCTACATGTCCAGGTTCAGGGACCCGGAAGCAGTAGCAGTAGACGCTCTCTCAGCAGATTGGCCACCGGGTCTCCTCTACGCCTTCCCACCCTTCCCTCTCCTGTCCCAATTCCTTCAGAGGGTAATCCGGGAAGCAGCGGAGGTCATATTAATAGCCCCGCTTTGGCCACGCAGGTCGTGGTACCCGCTGCTCCGCAGTCTCACAATCCAGCCGCACTTCGAGCTCCCAATAACCCCGAACCTGCTAACACAAGGACAGGTCTCACACCAGGACCCAGCCTGGTTGAACTTGACAGCCTTCAGACTCAGCGGCTCTGCCTAAGAAACGCAGGTCTGGAGGAGGATGTCATAGACACTATTATGGAGGCCCGCCGGCCGTCCACTAGGAGAATCTATGAGGCCACCTGGAAAGCCTTCTGTAGGTGGTGTAGGACTCGGGGCCTTTCCCCCACGGGCTGCACCGTCCCCCAAGTACTATCTTTCCTGCAGGAAGGCCTCCGCAAGGGTTTGCAGTTCAACACCCTAAGGAAACAGGTGTATGCCCTGGCCGCGGTCCTGGATCTCACCCAAGACCGATGTCTGGCCCGACACAGACTCATTAAGGCCTTTTTAACAGGACTCAAAGCCAAGCGCCCTCCTACAGTGCACAGATTCCCCAACTGGAGTCTGCGCTTGGTCCTATCGGCACTGACAGGGAAACCCTTTGAGCCATTGGCCACGGTCCCCCTTAGAGTACTCTCGTATAAGGTCGCCTTCTTAGTGGCCATCACGTCGGCTAGGCGGATGTCAGACATTTCTGCCCTCCTGGTACAAGAGCCCTACTGTCAGTTTACCCCGGACTCAGTCATTCTCCGGCTAGACCCTAAATTCCACCCGAAGGTCGACACCACCTTTCACAGGGCACAAGAAATCCATCTGCCCACGTTTTGTGCCAATCCCATTCATGACCTGGAGAAGAAATGGCACACCCTCGATGTGAGGAGAGCGCTCTCCTTTTATATCGAGAGAACCAGGGAGAGTAGAAGGGCTACTTCCCTCTTTGTGCACTTCCTTCCCTCCTCTCTCGGCACGAGAGTCAACGCCAGGACACTGGCAGGCTGGGTTCGTGCGTGCATTGCCCTCGCATACCAAACCAAGAAGAAGCCAGTGCCACAGGGTATCAAGGCCCACTCTACTAGGTCGGCAGCCACCTCGGCAGCGCTTGCCCTCAACGCACCGCTGGACGAGATCTGCAAGGCAGCAGCTTGGTCAACACCCATGACTTTCACCAAGCACTACAGGCTGGACCACTTCAGGTCAGCAGAGGCTTCCTTCGGGCGCAGGGTCCTACAACACGTCATCTACGACACGGTAAGAGACCTTCATCTTCAGAATAAGTACGCATGGGGGCTTCACTTGGGTTGCTTGTTATTTCCCACCCTTTCTTTACACGGGGATGCTGGCTTTGGTACATCCCATCGTGATCCGACCCTGAACCCACGGAGAATGTAAAGTTGTACTTACGTGAGGTTACATTCTTGTGGGTTCAGGAGGATCACGACCCGCCCTTGGTGGTGGGAACTGCTCTAACCTCTCATTATCTTCACAGAATGTTCCACCAGCTCCGTCCTTTCAGGCTCCTCAAATGTCTGGGGAAGCTAGTCTACAGAGTCCTCTTATAGGGCAACCGCCGCCTGGCGGTGAAAATTTAAATCGTTCGAGCTGAGCTAATAGACGAAGGAAAACCCATCGTGATCCTCCTGAACCCACAAGAATGTAACCTCACGTAAGTACAACTTTACATTCTGACTAGTTTCAGGGTTTTTGTGTGTGTGTGAAATTGAATTTTAATCTTGGGCTGACTCCGGAATTATTCTCACAGTTGTATCTTGTGAAGATAAATCTTTTCAAGACATGATTAAGTGCATATGATGCATCTTTTTCTCTCTACCACGTATCTCAAGTTGGAAGAAAATGGGAAATATTGTTCTTTATAGTCTTGGAAATGGAAAACGGTTAAGATATTAAGAATAAATGCAGTGTCTTCTAGAACAAGGCTCTAGGTGTACAGAGGTCCACAGAGGTAACTTTAAGATTGCAATACTTAAGGATGATGCAGTTGGAGGATTTTAATATCCATCTCAGCATCAGCAGCTCGGGCTTAATGGCCAATGTGATGATGATCTTTGGTATTTTTCAGCACATTGTAGGACAGTTCTTGGCATTTATTGGCAATTGGATTGCGAATGATTGTGCCTTTGCTTATGTCCATACTTTGGCCACATAGGGTGTTCTGAGATAGAGATGCTTGTTCTCATCTCTTGAGTGAGGTGACGGATATCCACACATCCCATGCCTTGCTTCCCACAGTCTTCAGCATTAGCTCTGGGCAGATTTGTCAGCTCTGAAGATAGCTTCTTTGTGTACCATAAAAGGCCCTGAAAGTGGACCTTTGCTAGTATGGCATCTGATGTATAGGTTGCTCTCACTGCCTCTGTAGTAAAGGGGCTGGAACCCCTCCCTTATGAAATCAGTCTGGAAAGACAGCGTTTAAGAGGGAACCTGATTGAAGTATATAAAATCATGCATGGTATAGAAAAGGTGGATAGAGAAAATTTCTTTTCTCTATCATACGACACTCGAACCAGGGGGCACTCTATGAAGCTGATGGGTAGGAGAGTCAGGTCTGACAGGGGGAAGTATTTCTTCACCCAGAGGGTCATTGGCTTATGGAATGTGCTGCCAGAAGAGGTGGTAAAAGCTACCAGCCTAGACGACTTCAAGGAAGGGTTAGACAAATTTATGGACAACAGATGTATCAGTGGCTACTAGAATGAATGCCTAGGTACATCTTTCAGGCTGGGAGGACAAGCAGGATGCTTTTAAGGCCATTTGTTGGGATTCGAGAGCAGGAGAATGTTTGCCCTTGTCTCTGCTTGAGATGCCCATGGGCAACTGGTTTGCCACTGTGTGAGACAGGATGCTGGACTAGATGGGCTGTGGCCTGATCCAGCAGGGCTCTCCTTTTATTCTTATGATTAGGAGTCATTTCCCCCTGTTCTGAGCAGAGGTGCTGCAGAAAGCGCTTGAAGGCCCTACTCAGAGCACTGTATGATGACAGGTACCCTATGATGTCAGGTACCCTAGGAATCGCTGAAACTTATCACTGCAGGTTTGGATACTTCTTTTGTTCCAAACAGATTGATAGCTGTAATTTCTTTCTGTAAGTATTGGTGGCCCATTCAAATAGTTCATCCTGGACACTGATGAATTTTAAGGGGTTTCTGACTTCTCTGGGGGATTTTCTGGATGAACTAACTAGCTTTCTCACTGGGACTAGCTGTTTGAAATGATAACAGTCAGCAGCACTTCTGAGGTTTTAAATGAGTTATTAGTATATTTTAAAAATGTTTTTAGCAATGTGCTCCTCAGAACCTTCTTAGCATTCCTGATTGGCACTTTGCCAGATCTTATGTTCCTTCCTGTTTATCTCATTTGGACAATCCTTCCATTTATTTTAGGGGGAATTGATTGATCAGTCAGTCAGTCAGTCAGTTAATCGATCCGTCCGTCCATCCATCCATCCATCCATCCATCCATCCATCCATCCATCCATCCATCCATCCATCCATCCATCCATCCATCCATCCATCCATCCATCCATCCGTTTTAGGCTCCGTAGAGTGTTGGAATAGCCAAGCGACGCCACCACAACCCATTCCAAAATGTCGGGGAGTGTGTGGTAGGCGGGCGCCAAGGCATCCAGTGGTATTGCATGATTATTCCAATGCCCTCTGGAGCCCAAAATAGGCCTTCTGGAGGCCAGAAAAGCACTTCTGGTCCTGGGGTTACACGACCCCAGAACCAGAAGGTCTGTTTGCAATTATCCACGGTTTCAGGTAACCACAGTAGGAGCCGGAACATATCCCCAGCGGGTATGGGGGTCCGCTGTATATAAAATTTTGCATGGTGTGGAAAAGGCAGATAGAGGGGGGAAAAATTCTCTCTTGCACAGCCCGAGAACCAGGGGTAACTCTATGAAGCTGATGGGTAGGAAAGTTAGGACCATTGGCCAGTGGGTTACTGGTCTATGGAATTTACTACTAGAAGAGGCGGTGACAGCATTCATCCTGAATAACTTTAAGAAACATTTCAACAAATTCATGGAGGAAAGGTGTATCAGTGGCTTCTGGAATTGATGCCTAGGGTCCACCTGCAGGTTGGAAGGACAAACAGGATGCCTCTGAAGGCCATCTGCAGGAAGTTGAGAGCAGGTGAAGGTTTAACAATGTCTGTAGCAATTGGTGGACCACAGGCCACATGGCTCCTCTTACGTTCAACATAAGTGAGAAGAAGAGGATGGTTTTAATGGTCATTGTCTGGAAGCCAGATTGACCAGATCTGCATACTTTTTTCACTTTAGCTCCTCATTGTTTATTTTCCACAGAAGTGAGAAAGGGGTTCTGTCTGCAATGGGACATGTTCTGCCTCAAGCTAATGCTCATGTGCTTTATTGAAAGTATTAAAGTGAGTTCCACTGATTCCTTTGCCTGACCTTGAATGGAGCTAATGTGTGTCCTCCGTTGCTCACAGCTGAATTGACCAGGAACTGATCTGCTAAAGCCTCTAGCAGTGCTGTAGTTTGCCTAATGCTCTTGGATTTTGCTAGCTTAAATGAAGAACAGATATAGTTCACAGAGGGGAAGGGAGAGGAAATTAAACTCCCCCGTTCCTAAATGGCATTGAAGAAGTTAAAGCAATCTTACTTTTCTGATGTCAGATCTGGGTAGGCAGGAGCCTGGGCCTGTGCCCATCAGAAACACAAGGCCCAGGGGTCGGAGAAGGAACTGCTGGGCATGCTATCAGAAGCCAGTGATGGAAATGAAAAAGTAACAAAGGGAAGGTAGGCAGGGAGAGCATAAAGGTTGACTGGTTTACATCCCTGCCCTCCTTACTTTTTTGCCTGCTCTAACAAAGCTCATCTTCTTGGCACAGCTAGCTTTTTATATTTAGAAAAGATTGGAGCAAGTTTGAGACATAGAGATTTCGGTCTGAAAGGCAGGATTTGCAACAGGGGGTACTGCTGCAGCAAGAAACCAAATAAAAGAGTATGTACATTACATTTTGTTTTGTTTGATTTTGTTTTCTAAAGAAACAAAAACGGGCTCGGGTCAGCACTTGATTTAAGAGCACTGCAATGGAACGTTAATTTTCAATCCCCCGACATCTTAGAATCATAGAGGTTTAAGAAAGCCAATTTATCCAAATATCCAAGATCAACTGACTATCTCTAAAAAGCTTGCAAGCAGGAAATGAAGATGAATATTTTGTGAAAGTCTCCCAGTAGGGAGAGGATTTGGGTGCCTTCTCCCACGCAAAACTAACACTTCAAACAACATTGCTCTGTTTCATCAAGTTTTATAACCTGCTCTTCATCTGAAGGTCTCAGGGCAATTCACAGCACTCAGTAAAAACATGAATAAAATCAATAAGCAAATTAAAACCTGTTCAGATATAATTTTACTATTAAACATGAGGCTCAACACTTTACAGACTCTTTCCCTCACTATATAAGGCATCTAGAGGGACGTTTGGATGAATTTTGAATGGAGCCAGAACAAGTTAGAATTTTCCCAATTGCAAGAACTAACTAGGTACAGATAGAGGGTGGTTAAAGTATAGCCGGAAATGAAGTGAGAAGATGCAGCTACCTGGATGGTATAAAAACTAACTCCCCCTCTTCTCCTCCTCCTCCTCTTCCTCCACCATCATCTCTAATTTGAAGAGGTCCTCCAGATGGGGGTGGAAGCAGCAAACTCCATTTGCTGCTTCCGTCACCTGCATATTCTACCTCCCTCCCCCGGTGCACATTTAATCAGCATCTTTTTAAAGTGCACTTTCCTTTCAATGCTCCAGCACCACCATGGGTGATGGAGGCTCCTATCCAGTGGATGGGAAGGTGCCCCACAGGGATGCTGAAGCCTCCGATTTGCTAGTCTGGCAGACCAGAAGCCCCTGTGAAGGGATGCCAAAGCCACTACGCAGGGTCTAGGACATCTGGAGGCACCCTTAGTTTATGGGTGCATATTTCAGAAGCAGCTTGTAGTTTGAAGTTCTGCAGTAGAACGTCTTGCCGTGTCAGTAGAGAAAGCCATTGTAGAGCAGAATTGTTGCGAGGGGAGGTCACTTAAATGATTGACTGGAGTTGCCTTCACAATAACTTTCCATCCTACCTCTACCAATTAGTATGTTCCCCAACCTGAACAAGCTTGTGATGCTTCTTCTAATAAGAAAGGTCTCACATGTTTGTCCTCCAAGGCTTCAGTACTGGGCGGTAGATTTACACATCCCTCCCAATGTCTTTATTTAATTTGTTTGGCATTGGCCATTTGTATTCTGGTGTCGCTTCTCTTCAGCTTTGTTTCTTAGTAACTAGAAGCAGTTTGTCACAACAGTAGAAACTTATTGATGACACAGTGGTTTATGATTGATTAAAAGTGGCAGATTTATTTCGTCTTCTACTCTTTCCATTAATGCTGCTATTGACCGTTTGGCAAAGGAAAGATTGGTTTGTGAGATGAGGTTAGCATTTTTGCTGTGACTGTTATCATCATCACTAATGTCTTTGGAACATTTTTGCCAGTACCTTGAGGAGGCAAAGGAGACTCCAGGGGTTATAAGGAAGGGCTAGAAGAGATTAAGAAAGATGGGTGGAACCTCTTCTTCAGGATGACATTTGTTTCCAAAGCAAAAATTCGTGATGAAGTTATTTTAATTTTACTTGAACATAATAGTGTTCTGAAGCAAGTACTGGGGAAAGAAAATAATAAAATAACCAATATCACGATGAAAGCCCTGAAAGATGGCCTTTAAGAGGGAACCTGATTGTAGTATGTAAAATCATGCATGGTTTAGAAAGGGTGGATAGAGGAAAATTCCTTTCTCTATTGCACAGGCCTAGAACCAGGGGGCATCTTATGAAACTGATGGGTAGGAGAGTCAGATCAGACAAGGAGAAGTATTTCTTCACCCAGAGGATGGTCAGTCGTTGGGATTTGCTACCAGAAGAGGTGGTAACTAGGGGAGTGCACGAATGCAGTTTCTGGGATTCAGTTCTATTTGACTCGAATATCCAAAAATTTGATTCAGTTCAGATCTTTGAAATTGAAATTTAACTAAATTCAATTCAAATTAGGCAAATTCATATTATTTGTTCAAATTTTCTATTCGAATTTGCGCTTACGAATGTCAACAACATTCATATGTGCCCGTACGCATTGTTATGCAACCATACACGTCCGTATGCATCCGGTAGTTATCCCGTATGCAACCTGTTTTTGTCCCATACGCGTCTGGACAAATGTGTACGGATGTGGGAAAGATGCGTATGAGCAAGTACGCATCAAGTACGAACCCGTACACATGCGAATGCCTGGATAATTTGAACTTTATGGATGTTCTATTTGAATTCGAATGTCAAAATTCGGATGAATTTGATCAACTTTTGAATACCTTCGAATATTCATGCACACCCCTAGTGGAGACAGCCACCAGACTGGTTAGCTTTAAGAAAGGATTAGATAAATCTGTGGATGACAAGTGTATCAATGGCTACTAGAATGGTGGTGGGTGGGTTATAGAGAGCGGTGGGTTATATTATTTATATATATATATATTAGTGTCTTTGTTTTATTGTATGTTGTGACCTGCCCTGGGACCTTCAGGTGAAGAACTGATAACAAATGAAGTGAATAAATGCTAAAAACCCAGACAAGGTTGATCGTGGATGCCAAATGTAAAAAAAGAAATCCAAACATATTTGAGAAAAGGTCATGCTGTTCCTATTGGAACATCATGAAGAAAATGTGGAGAAGTCACAGCATATTGATGGGGGGGGGGATCAGTTGCTGTTCGTATTGGGTGTTTGGTTGCACAGACAGTGTTCAGTTGCAGATATGGGCTGGAAAGAAAGGTAATAAAAATCTCATCAGGTCATTTGAAATAAAGATAGATAATTGGATAGATGATTGGGAATAGTTTGTAGAGGAAGGGTTTGACAAATTTATGGATGACAGATGTATCAATGGCTACTAGAATGGGTACCTAAGTACATCTTTCAGGCTGGGGGGGGGGGGAAGCAGGATTCAATTCAAGAGCAGGAAATTTTTTTCCCTTGTCTTCTGCTTGAGATGTCCATGGACAATTGATGGACCACTGTGTGAGACAGGATGGGCTGTGCTCTGATCTTATGCTCTTATGTAAAAAGCTAACGAGTGAGTATTGGAAGAGAGCAGGAAGAAATCTGATGGAAGCCATAATGTTTATGTTTATTAGTTCCTTTTTTTTTAAAGGCAATGAACACAACATAATGAAGACAAAATTGTGATTTCAATCCTATCACAATACTAAATGTTTGGGGAAAGAAAATATTCAATGTTCATGGATTGGAACCTTGTCTTCGTGAAAATGAGCAGAACAGTGAAAATTATGGAGGGCAAGAGAAAATAGAGAAAGATTGTACATAATGTGGCCATCTCCCAGATAGCGAACAATTGTACTGCAGGAAAACAGAAGCAAAAAAAGCTGTAGGAATAAGTTTGTGGTGACCAGGAAAGGATGCTTAATTCCTTCCATAAGCCTATAATTCTTTATGCAAGGGCTTCTGTCTATTAAAATCCCAGAAGCAGCTGGGAAGAGGTTAGGTATTTCTCAAATTGTGCTTCTCTCCTGCCAACTGCATGCTTCCTTTGCAAATGCCTAGTTTTCAGCAGAATTTTAGGTGTATATTAGAATCACGGCTGCAAAATTTGGCACAGGATGGTATTTATATTCACTAAATGGCAGCAGTAAACACTGATCTCTAGGAAGTACAAATGGTTCCCTTTCAAAGTTCAGAGAGAGCGGCAAACATGTGGGGAAGTTTCTGCTGAGAACAGCAGAGGGATGCATCACCATTTGGTCCCAAGCAGCTGTCCATGCCGAGCATCTTTTAGTGAATTTAGGATGTCTTTGGCAAGCATCTTGATGACGGCTTATGGTTCTGTTTTCTTCACCAGAGATGCTGGAACTGATTAAAGTCCGCTTAGGGTGCGATCACACAAGGGGTTTGGGGGAATGTCCTTTTTCTACAATTGCTCCATCTGTGGATGTGGGAGAAAACACAACATAAAATTTTAAAATAAGCCGCTAAAAGACTCCTCCCCGACAGCTGTTATTTGTCTGTGCCTTCCTTTGGCCACTACCGTTCGGGGCCTCCATTGTCCTGGTTGGTCGGTGGCCATAGCAGGCAGAGATTAGCTAGGGGCTTTCATAGCCTCCCACCCCATCTTGCTCACTCTAAAATTGATTGTTTTGTGTCTGTGGAAGGGTAATCAGACTTGGAATGGCTTTTTAAAAAACATATTTTAAAATATTTTCTGTCAGTCCCTTGAGTGTCAAATTTCCTATAGGAGGGTATCCCTAAACACGCGTGAACACACTCATTCCATCCGTCCATCCATCCGTCCGTCCGTCCATCCATCCATCCGTCCGTCCGTCCGTCCATTCATCCGTCCGTCCGTCCATCCATCCATCCATCCATCCATTAGCATTTCTATCCCGCCCTGTACCCAGAGGTCTCAGGGCAGGTAACAACATGTAAAATCAAATATATTAAAATAATAACAGTACATATTAAAACAACAGTGTCTAGAAGTGGGAAGGGAAAAGTATATCCCCATTTAACCGAAGGTCGCGTCAAACTAAAGGCTACTGCCTTCCTAAACTGTACAGTGAATGTGATTGACGCACCTCAAGGGGGAGACTATTCCATAGCCTCGGGGCCACCACTGAGAAGGCCCTCTCCCGGGTGCTACCACTGTGGCTACATTCTGTGCAAACATTTGCAGTGGGTGATTGCCATAATGTGTTAGAGGATGCTGTGGGCAGTGGGAACGGTAAGATGAAAAATTGCCTTGCAAAAATTGTTTTCATAAGGCTAACACTGTTTTTAACTTTGCTTCAAATCCCGTGTATAAAATTCTGTATATATAAATTCTGTATATATAAAGTGATTCTGCACTGGCTGATATACTGGATCAAACAAATGTACTAGAAGCTTCCTTTTGGCATGCATGCAGAAGGGCGGTTCTGAATACACTTGCTGATGTGGTATGATGCCCAGTTCAGAATTGCCCTTATATTCTTGAATAGCATGTTTCCATTTTATTTATTTATATTTACATTTATATGCCGCCCCATACCCAAGGGTCTCTGGGCAGCTCACAGAATTTAAAACAAACATATATAAACTATATCAAAACAAGTTAAAATATAACTTTAAAAATACAAGAATAATTGTATTACTAGAAGATGCTCCCTCTCTTGAGATATTATTACAAAGGAGGTCTGTAATCATGAAGGTACGTATAATATCTGTGTGTTTTTTGCATATGAGCCTGATAGCCCAATAGGCAGTTTTAATTAGAAAAATGGTGTGGAGAAAGGAGAGTTTAATCCCTTTCCCTTAGCACAGCAGTTCTGATTATTATTTATGTATGCTATTCATTTTTAATAGGTTAAATCTCATTGAAAAGGTCTAAAACTTCCTACTTAAGTCTCGACAGTTTATAATGACCCTCTTCACAGTCACTGCATTTCACTGCCACATACTGTGCAACCAGGTTTCAATAATATATAACATATATAAAATGCCTGTCTTTACATATTGCCACACAGAAGGGCAATTTTAATTGTGTGTCTGTAACAAGTCCTTAAAACAGTCGGATTGGTTTGTAAGAGAAAATGACCTCTCTTATTATCCTGTTTCCCCACTTTAATTAAGTTGTATCACTCCAATGCAACACACACACACACGCACACACACACACACACGTACATGAGAAAGTGTTTTGGGAAGAAGGGAACATTTTATGCCAGTTTAGGGCATTTGTCTCTCACCTAATAAGATTCAAGGAGACTAAAGTTTCATGAAACAAAAACCATGGTCATATGTAGGCTTTCACGGCTGGATTCAATCTCATTTGCAGCATTTTGGGGGCTGTTATGTCCTGTTCCATGTTTCTTCTTCTGAGAACCTAAGCTTTTGGATATAGCTGTGAAATCCATCTTCAGAGGTCTTTGCTCTTGGCCAACTTAAGAGCAAATACCTCTGAAGATGGTTATCACAGCTATATCGGAAAGCTTAGGTTCTCAGAAGAAGAAACATGGAACGCGGCATAACAGCCCCAAACTGCTACAAACCCAGAAAAATATTTTCATAGTGTTTTCATATTGTTGGCATTTTTCTGTTTAAAAAGACAGTCGAAAGACCTGGCCATGAAGGTATGGAAACTCTTAGGTTGCCCGGCCACAAGAGTTTTCTCTGATGTCCTTCCCAGTGTGACCCATAGGTGTGTAGACACAATATTAGACACAGTGTGGCTGCTGGAGATGGCGTGTGGTCCATCCAGCCAACTAAGGAAGACTTTGATTGGAACCTTTGCCTTTCCTAAAGCTCTCACAAGTAGGGATGTGCACGAATATTCGTGACATTTGATATTTGGACGAATTCGATTATTCGTATATGAATAGAATATTATGACATTCATACGTTTACATTTGTATTTGTATGAATGCCTCAGAACATTCATGAACCTGGGGAGGTGGGAAAGTGGCTGCACCAGTCACATCTACAGCGGACCCTGTTTATTTATTTATTTATTTATTTATTTATTATTTACATTTATATCCCGCCCCATACCCGAAGGTCACTTGACATGGATTAAGAGTTGATTCAAAGTGGATTCAGGATGGATTTGATGCTTTCAGAGCGGATATGTTACCGGATACGTATCAGATACGTATCAGATGTGTATGTGTTTGTATCAGATATTCGTACAATTTCATACAAATACATTCATATCGAATAGAATCCTACCACGTTCGAAGGGGATCTGTTTGAGCAAATACAATTTTCTTACATTCAATTTGATACAAATCAAATGCAAAAACCCCCATTCATGCACATCCCTACTCAGAAGGCAATAAGGTTATTTGACCCATAGCTGGAAAGACCCTGGGCCTGTTTGCACTTACCGGACTGCTTTGTATAATGGTGCCATATCAGGCTGGGAAGGATCCAATGCCGTGGCAGCCATTTGCACCTAGAAGTGCTAAACTAGCCTTGCATCTGGTCAGCAGCACTTGTAGGTGTGAACAACCCTATTCCTGTCTGGATCAACATCCAAAGCAACACCTGGAGAGGTTGGACATTGCCATGGCGATCCAGCAACTGTAAGTGACTGTGCACCCACACCCACTCACCATGGGCTTCTTTTTAGCAGTCCACAGCTGGATTACCCTGGGGAGGGCTTATCCTACTCTTAGGCAGCTGTGGCAACAGAGCAATGTGGATGTGTCTGACCACTCCAGCAGATAAATGAAAACAAGCTCTCTATTTTCATAGGCAAATCATAAAACTGCCTCATTTCTGTTTACTGCATTTCTATTTGCCTTTCTTTTAAAGGGCTTAGGGTGGTGAACATGTTTTCTTAATTATGTTCACAACAACCTTATCAGTTTGATTATGATAAAAAGTAGCGACTGACCCAAATTCAGCCCGTGCACTTCCATGATCCTGTGAGAGTTTGGATTCTGGACTTGGGCGTTTCTAGTCCAACATTATAGCCAGTATGCTGCATTGGATTTCCCTGTCTTTCGGATAATAAATCCATCTCTTACCCATTATTGTCTTCCTTAATACCTGTGAACCTAATTGTTCTGGACGGAAATGTCCAAGATTAAACTTGGAACCCTCTCAATAGAACACAAGTTCTACCAGTTCCTGTCTGGTTTGCTTTTTACCAATATGCTATATCAGTGATGGTGAACCTTTGAGCTTGGTGTGTCAAAATTCGCAAGAAAACCTGGCTTAACTCGGGTGCTGTGTCACATCTAGAAATATCCATAATTTTGTGATATTTGTAGCTCTACTAAAAAAAGTTAAATTTTTGATATATGTATTTTATTAAAAGCAAAAACAAAGAATTCTTTACATTAGTGACTTTTGTTGCTAAATTTCGTTTGCTAAATCTTCAATTGGAAGTTGGTATTTCGTACACTTCAAGAACAAGCAGGCACTACACGCCCAGGTGCCACAGTGACCAGGTGTGTCACCCAAAAGGGCTTGGTGTGTCACCTGTGACACGCGTGTCATAGGTTGGCCATCACTGTGCTATATGGATGTGCATTAATATTCTAAACACTTGAAAATTGGGTTTTTAAACCACAGAGAACTACAGGTAGTTTACATTTCTCTCCCACAGATACCTGTTTGTCCTACATAGGGCATTCTTTCTTCGTTGTAACAAAGAGAGGTTTCTGGCAACTTTCTCTAATTTATTCCCGCTGCTTTTGGATGCCTGACTAGACTTATGCTCAACACCTTCACGGAGTGGTTTTCTAAAACGCTGCCAATTGTCTCCTTGAACACCATCTGTTCCCATGGCACTAGCTTACCTTTTTTAAATATCTATGAAAAAGGATCGGAGAACAAGACGGGGGGAAAAACCCTTGAAAATCTGTTGATGATGTGCAATCAATGGTATGTTCTTTACCACCCTAATATTTACTTGATGACATTTCAGGAAACCTGACTTCTTAGGGACAGTTTATGATTGGCTGCTTCACTCTTTTATGGGGCTGTAAACAACCCTGGTTGGAATGGCGCCATTGGCATGGGAGGAAGGTGTTAATGCTCTCCACATGTCCAGGTGCACATTGTGCTGGTTCTTCTAAGCGTATCTCTTACTTGGAGCTACACGTAGCTCCAAAAGAGTGAACATCCCCTCCACATTTAATAGTAACTTCAAGGTTAGCAGAACTACTATCAGAATATCAGCATGGTCTCCCTGTAGCAAGAAGATTCATTTGGTGGCTCATAAAACAAAACGAAATATTAGTGCTGTGATCACATTTAGCCAAAAAAGGAAAAGAAAGAAAAGGAACCGAGGAGCACCTCAGGGAGAGTAGCATATGGCACTGGTGTTCTCATTCCACCTCTAATCTACCTTTTCTAGCCTAGAATGAGGGTCGGTCGGGTCGACATGCCCAGAAGTTGGCTTTTCTACCCTGCTTTTTTCACCTATTTAAGAGAACTCAAAGCGGCTGACAAGCCTTCTGTTCCTCCCCTCACAACAGACACCCTGTGAGGTAGATGGGGCTGTGAGAGCTCAGAAGCGAGCTGCGACTAGCCCAAGGTCACCCAGCTGGCTTCATGGGGGAGTGCAGAATCAAACCCAGCATTCCCAGCTAAGAGTCCGGCTCCCTAACCATTAGGCCAAACTGGCTCACAGAAGCAGTTGGTGGGATCCTGTGTGAGACAGGATACTGGACTAGATGGGCTGTGGCCTTTCATTTGAAAGGTAAATCTCACTCAACCACGATCTGAGGGGAATTTTTGGGAAAAGGTGGCCCTTCAAGCATCACAGTCTAAGCTGTGAAGGGTTTTAAAGGCCAAAATCCGTATTTATTTTTTCTCGTAATATTTTATTTTTGTGATAATACGACATTTATAACAAATATAACACATTTCAGAAGTAAACATAGCACAAGGAAGAAACGCACTGAGGAAACAGCAGTTTGACTCGCAGTATTCATTCCTAACCAGCATTTAAGCGGATTGTAGCTTTGGATGGGTATATTTATGCCCTTAGGAATATAATTTATGGAATTGTTCCATATTATAAGAAAAGACAGCTCACTGTCAAGTCCTTTAGTTTTTCTTATTTAGTATTCTGTACAATCTAGAGTTGCTGTATTCCACATAGCGGCATTTTGAACTGCACCCGGCACTGGTTACAAAGAACTGTTGTAATACATTTATGTTACAGTTAGCTTTCTATCATGCGCCAGATAGTTTCTGGGCCATTTTCAAATTATACCACTAATACCTTCGAGTTGCTCAGATGGGATATTAGCAGGGGATTGCTTGCTGAAATAAGGACTCGCTTCAGCATAGGCTAGAGAGGTTGAATTACTTTTGATTTATCTAGATTTCTGAAAAAAAACAAAACCCTCTGACACTTGTGTTGAGAGAGGGCTACCTCATGCCCTTCTATGCTGACCCCTTCCCCAATAGGGGTTCGTAAGGGTTCAGGTGGTACATTTCTTTGAAGGATTTGCTTCAGGTGTTAAGACTTTAGTAATCTCTGCTTTTAACAACAACCGAAATTACTTTTGGTGGGAACAGATGCTGCCTGCGCATGGGAGAATTGTCTCTCGATATTGTCTGAGAAGTGTTCGGCCTCCGGTGACCCCACTGTCCTACTCTCTCGAGTAAATCGGTAGGCTAAAATATATCACCTCAAGCATCTCTCTGCCCTTCATGGCTTTTCCTCCCTACCTTGTTAAAGGCCACCTGAACCACAGCCTAACTGAAAGAAAAGCCCAGGTTTATTGGGCGCTTGATTAAATTCAGAATCAAAGGAAGTTCATTCGTTAAGGTTAGAATTGTAGCACCCCAGAGATCTAGGAAGCCGCGGAGGATTAATTGCAGAAGTTATGGAATGCTTAACTTTTTGCGTCTTTAAAGGATGCTTCATAAACCTACCACATCCGGGCATTGTTATGGTTTTAATGCTCATTTTATGTGTTCACTGTTTTTAATATTGTAGCCTGCCCAGGGACCTTTGGGTATAGGGTGGGACGGACGGACGGACTACATAACTACATAAATAAATAAAAACATCTTATTCTTGCTTGTAAATGAGATCTGAAATGAAGCTCTTGTGCCCTGAATTCCCTGAGTCCTTTCTAACAAGGAATGGTGGTGGTAGTAATGCTGGTGAAGGCTTATTTGTAGAGTTGAGGCAAAGGGCACAGAAAAAATGGTTAACCTTTTCTACTACCCACTAATTCTTCTAGCAAATGTGCCCTTTTAGAGCAATTTCTGATTGTTCTGCTATGGCACTCCAAAGTAAACCTCCATAGAGGACCCAGAGTAATTTTTCCTTCCTTCATAAGAACATAAGAGGAGCCCTGCTGGATCAGGCCACAGCCCATCTAGTCCAGTGTCTGGTCCCACACAGTGGCCCACCAATTGCCCATGGGCATCTCAAGCAGAGACAAGGGCAAGCCTTCTCCTGTTTTCTAATCGCAGCAAATGGACTTAGAGGTATCTTGCTTGTCCTGCCAGCCTGGAAAGATGTACTTAGGCATCTGTTCTAGTAGCCATTGATACATCTGTCATCCATAAATTTGTCTAACACTTCCTTAAAGGCTGGTGGCTCTTCCTTCCTTCCTTCCTTCCTTCCAGTCAGTATGGTTTGGTCTTGTAGTTATGGCGTGGGACTCTTATCTGGAAGTCTCCCGGTTCAGTTCCACATTCCTCCACGAAGCCAGATGGGTGACCTTGGGCTAGTCACTGCTCCCTTTCTCAGTTCCCGCAGCCCCAGTTACCACACAGGGTTGTGGGGAGAAGAACAGAAGGGTTGTCAGCCGCTTTGAGTCCCATCAACGGGGATAAAAGCAGGTGATAAAAGCCAACCTACTCTCCTTCCTTCCTTTTGTTTTTTTACATTAACTTTTTGTTCTTTATTAGTGAAATACAACCCAGATACATGTAAATAGAGAACTGTGTGTACATGGTATTAAAAATCAGGCCGTATTTAAAGCTGCATACCACATGTGAACCATGCCTCACCAGATTTTTAGTGCAATGCTCTGATTTTATAGTGTATTATCTCGTATGATTTGCAATTTTATAATGCATTATTTATTATGTTTGACGTATTATCTTGCATTGTGTCCTTTCTGTTTGTTGTAAACTGCCTTGGGTAATCTTTTTTGGGATGAAGGGCAGCATATAAATAAACATGGAAATTGATGAGCTAGTGGAAATGGTGCAGGCGGGATCATTTTCGAGAGGAAAAATCCATCCCACTAAGCCCCTTTCCACATTGGGATTTATTATGGATTATATCATGAAATAGTGGCCTGTCATCTGCATGCTGGTGCAGATTCTAGCATGTAGACAGTAGATTCCTATTCTGTGCCATAATATGGAAAAAGGTCCAGGGCAGAAAGGGCCTAAATTTCCCTCCACGGCTATTCTATTCCTTACGGTCCCTGCAGATCTGGGTTTCAGGTCAGCTTTCTCGTGATCATTGACAGAGAATTTTTCTCCATTCTCCTTCTTTCTCTTCTTCTTCTCTCTCTCTTTTATATGCATTACATGCATATGCAGCACAAATGCCTGCAAATGGTTCAGATTGCACCAAGTTATTAAAGGTCCTGCTAGGTGACATTCTTCTTGGAATTTCATCGTCTATACTGTAATTGCCCAAGAGTGATTTTTGTACATGGTGTGGATTTACGTGACATTGCACAACTAGCTGAGAGAGAAAATAAGAGTAGAAAGACATTCAGCATAGCAGGTCTAATAGCGAGGCTCTTCCTTTTCTTTCTGATCATTTTATTATATCTGACACCATCAAGGAACAAGGAGGATCATGCATAACTTGATTTAGGATTTAAACCATATACTGTTCAGAAAGGGAAAGGAAACAATTTCTTTGAATCCTTTTGGTTGGTTGATAAACCAGACCAAATAATAAAAAAAGAACAACAGACTTTTCATTTATTTTTTGTTTCTTCATTTTCCCCCTTCACCTTAATTTATCACGGTATCCATTTCCTACTATTTTTCTTTCAGTTCTAAAATGCATAAATTCTGAAACTAGAATGCAGTGTATTTTTTCACTTGCATGAGGACCTACACAGTGAATCAGTTGAATCCAAGAATCATAGACCTCTAGGGTAGGAATGTGCATGGATTTTTTTTTTTTGCATTTGAATTCAAATTGAATATCCAAACATTTGATTCAATTACAGTGTTTAGAATCTGAATGCAACAAAATCCAATTTGAATCAAATACATTTGAATCTATTCGTTTGAATGTTAGAGTCGAATCTGAAGATATGAATGTTGACATTCCTCTGCTTGAAGATCTAGTAACTCCTGAGTGTTATATAGCAGTGGACTCCGCAAAAATAATCTTGCTTCAGATTTAAAGGGTCAGGGATTATAACCCAGATGTTAATTATCATGGCATCTTGCATTCTTCCTTCCTTACCTAAAACTCCAGTGCAGATTGTCAGGAAAAGATGCGCTATTTGGAGTCTTTAAATAGTTCATAGCAGTTTATGTCCCCTGGGTGCTTGGTGATGGGCAAGGATGAGCAGTATGTCCTTGTAATGGAATACCTTGAGTTTCTGTCCTGTATTCCTAAATAATTCATCAGCCTTTGTAGAGTCATACAGATGCTGTCTGGCTATTGGCACATTTCTTGGCTGCACATACATCCACACAGCACAGATTCTGCATATGGAGCCAAGCTAATTAGAAGCAGCTGCAGACAAAAGTGGGGAAAACGCTGCTTTAATGTTCTGTTGTGGATTTCCTTGAGGAGTTTGGTTCTTGGATATGGGAAACAGTAGCTCCTGGATGCGATCCATCAGGGACATTTGTGAAGAGGTTTTTTAAGCACTTAGACAGGCAGATTCCCTTGTCTTGCACATAAATGAATGCACACGCATTCCAACCACATGGGTAGTGTGCTAATTTCTATGCTGAGACATGCTTGTTGGGAAAGCTCTTCAGGTGAGAAAGATAACATGTGCAGTCCCTCTTATTTGAGGAAAATGTCATGATCTCTTCTGTGGAGTGAAATAAGTTGGATGTGTCAGATGTGGGACTTGAGAAAGAGCCCACTAGCAAGGCTGCTATGTTAATAGTCACATTATATTATGCCAGTCCAGGGTTTTGTTCATTCCAATTCAAGATGTTGATGTTGAGACATAAAACCCTAATAGCTTGGATCTCAAAGATCTGCAGGAACCTATCTTTCCTTCTGGACCATCCCTTCTGTTAAGATCAGAGGCCATGTTGGTGCTGTCACAGGTTCAAAGGGTGGTGGCATGTTTGAGAGATTTCTTAGTGGTGGCCTCTTTCCTGAGATGCTTCAAGCATCATCACCATTTATTCGTTAAGACTTTTTCAGTGAGGGCTTCTGAAATTTGGTCATTAATGGAACATCCCAAACTAATAAAGACTTTTGTGCATTTGTGGGGCTTCTGCCCCAGGAGATAAAGATACGTTTCCTTTTTTATTGGCACCTATATGACAATCTTAGGGTTTGCTGTCTAGTATCTTTTACCAGCCTCTCCCTAAGTCTTCTTCTTTATTGTCTCCAACTTCCATATTCATACATTGGCCTTGAAGGACAGTTTTGGATTCCTCTCATGTCATTATACTGTGTACGCTATGATTTCTTTTTCCTTCAAAATGCCCCTTTATTTCATTTTTCATTCTTTGCCTTCCAACATCAAAGCAAAAATGTACTTATTACTCCAAGGCTATGACCTAAACGCTACAAAAAGTGCGGGTTTATATATTGTGAAACCTACCAAAATCTGAGCCTCTTATATTGACCCCATTGAAGTAGACTTGGGAATGATTTTACTGTTTGATAGGTTTTACAGTTTTTTTTACTATTACTTTAAATAGCTGTTTTTATTATCTGATATGGTCCTATCACTAATCAATTTGCACCTCAACAATTTGTAACAATGCCACATCATTATCATAGCATTTCGAAAGCATCACCTTTAGAGATGTGCACAATTTTTGTCTGTGTTCGATTTGATTCAAATTGAATGTGAAGGAAATTCATATGAATAGAGCCCCTGGGGATGAGGTAGGGTTCAAATTCTCTGCAAATGTTCTTCAAATGCTATTTGAATCTGATTCAAATCCCTGTCGCCAGCCATGCCTACGAATCCGTTCTGACCACTTCTGGATTCACTTTGAATCTGCTCTGGATCCCCTGCAGATATGACTGGGCAGCCGCTTTGGTGCCTCCCCAAATTCACAAATGTAATGAAGCTTCAAACGAATACACAAAAAGGATACACCTCAAAAAGGGTGTTGTGGAACTGGAAAAGGTGCAGAAAAGGGCAACCAGAATGATTAAGGAGCTGAAATACCTCCCTTACCAAACCAGGCTGCAACGTCTAAGCCTCTTCAGCCTGAAAAATTGGCGTTTAAGAGGGGACCTGATTGAAGTACATAAAATCATGCATGGTATAGAAAAGGTGGATAGAGAAAATTTCTTTCCGATATCACACAACGCTAGAACCAGAGGGCACTCTATGAAGCTGATGGGTAGGAGAGTCGGAGCAGACAATAGGGTCATTGGTCAATGGACTTTGCTGCCAGAAGAGGTGGTAACACCTAGCAGCCTAGATGCCTTTAAGGAAGAGTTAGACAAACATATGGACGACAGATGTATTCATGGCTACTAGAATGAATGCCTAAGTACATCTTTCAGGCTGGGGAGGAAAGCAGGATACTTCTAAGGCCTTTTGCTGGGATTCAAGAGCAGGAATAGGTTTGTCCTTGTCTCTGCTTGAGATGCCCATGAGCATTTGGTGGGCCACTGTGTGCGACGGGATGCTGGACTAGATGGGCTGTGGCCTGGTCCAGCAGGGCTTCTCTTATGTTCTTGTTTCACACTTGAATGTCAATCTTCAAATGTACGAATTCAATTCAAATGAATTTTGAATTTGGCAAATATTCATGCGTATCCCTGGTCACTATTATTTACTTTTTAGATCCTGGGTAAGACTTACTTTTTCAGCCAGGGATTTTGACAATTAGTTGCTCCATCTTTGCTTCTGCCCTTGACTGTCAAGGTTTCTACTGCCGTTTTGACCGTTTCCTTGTTTCTTTTCTATGTTTCATCTGTTTTAAATCGTTGGACTTTTATCTGTTTTCCTTCTGCTGTTTTGTTGCTTGCTTTGGATGTACTGAATCAGATAAATAATAGATCTGAATGGCCCTTTGTAAGCTGCAAACTCTTAAAAAATAGTAAACCCAGTAGAAAGCTGTGCCCACAAGCTCTTTATTTTGCCCCGGTGGAATTCTCCATATTTCCAGTGGGGCTTGTTGCTACATTGTAAAGAGTTACTGACGCTTTGTTTGGTCCACATTTTCTGCAAAAGCAAATTGTCAAATTTATTAATAGCAGCCTTTGAAGTTGAGACTCCAGCCCTGACTTAATCATCTATTTCTGTGCAGCAAGAATCATTCCACTCTGATCAGGGGTGGTACATTGGAGGCATGTATTAAAATGGTCTTTCAGTTAGCTTGTTTGAGAAGTTTAAAAGAAAAACAAAGGCAAAATTGCCTGGGAATATATTAGTTTACTTTACTCTCTTCAGTGTAGTCTTTGTTTTACTTACATGCATGTTGGCTGGAAGTGCAAACTTTTAAAAAGTGAGGCCAAAAATCTTCTGTTTCAACTCAGTTTATCAAAGCCACTAAGTTGCCCTGGGAATTGGACGGCTTCCTGGCTTCTGTGTAATGTACATTTGAATAAACCTAAACTTAGAGATTTGCACAAGTCTTACAAATTTCAAAGGAACAGAATAAGTGAGTGTTTTTCTTAACATGTAGCATATATATTATTGCTTAGGGTGCTATATAAATGTCCTCAGTGCAAGTGAATACGCATTGCATATGCAACTTTAAACTTATTAATCCTTGTCCCTTGTTCCATATTATATCCCATAATAGGGCCCTACAATCTGCATGCTGGTGTAGGGTATGGCAGGATATAATCCAGAATAAGACCCAGGATATAATCCAGAATAAGACCCAGTGTAGAAAGGGTCCAATATCTGTCAGTTTTGACCTCATGCAGAAAGAAGCAGACATTAAAACTACCCATCAGCTGTATGTTTAGTCCTAATTAACTTTAACCTTGGTTGGATGGCCTTATTGAGGAAGGCAACCTTATCTAAGCTGTTTGTAGTTAAGTGTTCTTATTTTTTAAATTATTATTTGTATTTCTATCTCGCCCTATACCTAAAGGTCTCAGGGTGGATAACAACATTTAAAATCAACCTAAAATAACAGTATATATTAAAACAACACTGTCTGCAAGTGGGAAGGGAAAGTGTATCTTCATTTAACTGAAAGCCAGGGCAAAGAGGAACGCTTCACTCCCTTCCTAAATGTGTACAGTGAAGGCGATATAGACGGACCTCAAGGGGGAGACCATTTCACAGCCTAGGGGCCATCACTGAGAAGGCCCTCTCCCGGGTGCCCCACGTCCTTTGCTGCTGACGGTGGTGGTATAACCAGGAGGGTCTCCCCTCCAGATCTTAAGGCCCTGGCAGGTCAGTATGGGAGCAGACTTTCCTTCAGATATTTTGGGCCCAAGTTCTGATTTCATCAAGTGTGAAGTATCATTGATTTACTTCTACTTGCAAAATTCACAAGGAAATATTTTCATTCATGCCTCCCCCTTATATTATGTTAAAATCTATCACTGCTTAAACTGGCATTTCTGAAGATATAAGGGGATTCCAATTCAATAAATGTACTTGAGCCCTAGAGTTAGGCCAGAGGATTTTAAAGAAACACACAGTTATAACTCATTTGTAAAAAAAAGGAGACTTTGTTTGCAAACCTAGATGAAATATTGTTGGATACTCCATCCTCGTATTCTGTGAAGCCAGCTTTTGTGCCTTCGTTTGCAGATCATTTGCAAGCTAAATTATTCTGCTAAAATGCAGAGTTTGGCTTGGATGGTTCAGTTCACTTATTACCAAACTATATATGCACATTAGCTCCAAATGCCAGGGTAGAGAGCGGTATTGAGAACAGAATTTTAATACTGTAAAGATGATTCACATCTCCCTGTGTTCTTAGGCTCAGTTTTCAGCACATCCCAAGCAGCGATGCTCAGCTTGCAGCCGTCTGGCTATTCCTGAGCTAAAGCTCCCCCATAGGCATAGAATGGTGGGAATGGAATGCTGGGAGGTATAGTTGAGGTACATCGGGAGGGCCACACTTTGAGCGCCTGTGATCAAAGACATTCACAATGTGACACAGCAACATGTAGACTGTATTTAATTTTTTTAAAAAACCATACCCATTGTACCTAAAATGCTTAGCTCTGCTGGCCCATTAAGTGGCTTTATGTGCTACCCTTAGCCAGCAGGGAGGCAGAGCATCATGTTAAGTTGGCCAGTGAACTTAAGCGTGCCAGTGCCAGCGAGAAGTGATTGCATGCCTAACCGACTGGGCACAGGCCTCGATGGTGACCCTTTGCCTGCAGGTAGCTGCAATAGCCGCTTCCCATTTGCTTAAGCAGATAGTTCACCCCTTGCCAACTCTGCTGGCTCCTGCCTAGCCACTTTGGTCTAGTGGTCAGGGAGCTGGACTCTTATCTGGGAATGCCAGGTTCGATCCCACCCTCCCCCATGAAGCCAGCTGGGTGACCTTGGGCTAGTCACAGCTCTCTTCTGAGCTCTCACAGCCCCACCCACCTCACTGGGTGTTCTGTTGTGGGGAGAAGAATAGAAAAGCTTTGTCAGCTGCTTTACGTCCCCTTAAATGGGTGAGAAAAGCGGGGTAGAAAAGCCAGCTCTTCTTCATCTAATTCCTTTGTTTTTCTAGTAACAAGCATAGTGTGGAAAAGGTGGATATTGAGTCACTCTATGAAGCTGATGTGTAGCAAAGTCAGATCATACAAGGGGAAGTATTTCTTCACCCAGAGGGTCATCAGTCACTGGAATTTACTACCAGAAGAAGTGGTGTCAGCAACTGGCTGGATAGCTTTAAGAAATGATTAGATAAATTCATAGAGGACAGGTGAATCAATGGCCACTAGAACGGAGACCCAGATAAATGTTTCTGGGTTGGAGAGAGAGGCAGGATGCCTCTCAAAGCTGTCTGCAGGGAGTTGAGAGCAAGTGAAGGTTTTGCCTCTTGTCTTCTGCTTGAGATGCCCAGAAGCACCTGGAGGCTCACTGTGTGAGATGGGATTCTGAGACGTTTTCGCACGGGGCTGTTCGGAACGCGCGGGAGACAGCCCGGAACGCGGCATACGCATTGCCGCCGCGGGGCTTGCGATCCGATGTATCCGGAGCTGTCTCTCTCGCGTTCCAAATGTAGAGCACTTTGAAGTGCTCTACATGCGTTCGGGCGCGGACGAACTGCCCGCAGGCGTTCGGGAGGAGAAGGATTCGCGCTTGCTTCTCGCTCACGAACAGCCGCGGGCCCGCCTCCCCCGCTGGCGCAGGTTTGGCAATCAGCTGTTTGACAATCAGCTGATTGCCAATCTGCCTCCGCGGCTGTCTCCACGCCCCTGGCCGGCCTTTGCCGGCCAAGACAGCTCCCGGCGCTTTCACCTTTCGCACACAGACGCGCCGGAACGCGTTCCGGCGCGTCTGTGTGTGAACGGTGAAAGCGCCCGGAGCTGTCTTAAGCTTCCCGCCTGAACGCGTTCCGTTTGGAACGCGTTGCAGTGCGGAAATCCCTCCGGACTGGATGGGTTGTGGCATGATCTTGTAAGACTCCTCTTATGTTTTTATGGTACTGTAACAGCCCAGGAAGAAAGTGCTGAACCGGGACATAGTGAGGTGCTGGGTTCAAGTAGTTTGACTGGATATAGGGAGAAGGAAATAGTCCAACAGGAGGTCTTTTGAGGCATCACAAAGGTGAGGGTTTACAAAGTGCACCTCCCTTGTGTTTTGAAGGTCAGGGAGGTTGTCCAGGGACCTTTTGCCCAAGAGGGACTTGTTAGGCATTGCAGTAACAGGTGGTTGAAGGGCTGGAGGAGAGGACAGAAGAGATGTTTGGAAGGCTTTGGGTCTAGGGTGGGGGCAGCATATGGCCAGGAGAGGGATTTGGGGGGCCTCATGCTTGGGTGCGGTACCAGGTTTCCCCAAAAATAAGACAGGGTCTTATATTAATTTTTGCTTCTAAAGACACACTAGGGCAGTGGTTCTCAACCTGGGGGTTGGGACCCCTTTGGGGGTCGAACTACCCTTTCAGAGGGGTCACAACGAGTCTCCCACCGCCCTTCCCTCCCACCTCCCAGCTGCTCCACCCCCATGGTTGGGGGTCTCCACAACATGAGGAACTCTATTAAGGGGTCACGGCATTAGGAAGGTTGAGAACCGCTGCACTAGGGCTTACTTTTAGGGGATGTTTTATATAACACTTATATGGGACTTCTATTTTGAGCATCCTGAAAAATCATGTTAGGGCTTATTTTCAGGATAGGTCTTATTTTTGGGGAAACAGGGTAGCTTTGGCATGTGGGGTCCTGCTGCCTCTCATGGGTGAGGTATACTGGAGAGAAAACTGTTAATTCCTATGTGTGGTGGGGTCCTTCTAGCTAAGCATCATAGTGTTCTAGGCGCAAAGGTCAAAATAGCCTAGAACTTCTAAAAGAGAAGCTGTGCATTTTTATTTTTAAATAAGATTTAAAGAAGGACAGAGTCTTCTTTAACATTGATTCACATGGCATAAGCTGTTGGAAGCTGAAGAGATCCTTTCCACATGTTTAGGTAGTGGTAGCTTTGTGCATCCTGTTCTAAAACATGTTCTTCATATATTGTCCTTCTCACACTGGCCCCATGGGATAAATCGGTCCCACAAAGTAAACCACAGTACCCCCATTTCTGCCGGTAAATCCACTGGCCAGAATATTTCTTAGTGCCATTGATTGTGGAATTATAACAGGGCAAATTCAGTGGCTTGGTTTATTTTTGCAAAAGGTTTTTAAACCATTCATCTTGTGAACCTTTTTTTAAAAAATATTCTTCCATTTTTCATTCTGCGTAGCAATATTTAGGTTAAGATCCTTTTATCTTGTCCAGTGCCTTTGGTTAGAGGGTGCCTGTAAAATGTATTTAAAAATAATTTCTTCCAGGACAGGCCTTTGAAATAGTCAGATTAGATTGCTTTGGCCTGGAGGAACTTCAGAGAACTGGTGGTGGTTGTTTTTTCCCTTAATCAGATACTCTAAATTACAAGCAGGATAGTATGATTTATGGACTGTAATTAGGCATGAATGAGAGAGATAATCACAGAACAGAGTCCATGTTGTGTTGACTCCCAGATGGTAAATATTCTTTAATGTTCACCATGCAGGTAAAAAAAAACCTTTTTGAAATGCCTTTTTTACATCAGAGCTACGATTGGAAGGGTTGCTACTCTCTGTCAAGGTGTATGTCTTGGTAACAGGAAGGAGGTGGTAATAGGAAGGGAGATGGTATGTATGAGTAAAGTTGTGGGGGGATGGAGGCCTGTAGCGATCAAAGTTTGCATCATCTTTGTATAATTACAAAGTGAAATTTGCACACTCTTAGACCTTGAAGTAATTTCGGGGGAATAATTTGTTACTTGATGTTTAAAGAACTTAAAAACAACAACAGTGTTTTTTTTTTGTCATGACGGACCTGAATTGATTACTTTGCTTTCCATTTAGATCAATTTTCTTTCCCCACTTTATGAGTAGTAGCCGATTCCATATAATTAAGAACCTTAAAAGCAAATGGAGAAGAAAGAGATGAAGATAGTGGCTTTTAAAAATCTGTTGTCTGAACTGAGGGCACGTCTGGATCAGAAGCAGATGATCTGTGCCTTTCAGATCTTGTAGACACCAACTCCCAATCAGCTCTAATTAGCATGGCAGTGATCAAGGGCAGTAGAGTTTGTAGTCCAGGAAAAAAATATCTGGAGCATAAAGGGATACTTTCTTCCATATAGACTTGCCTAAGTATTAAGATCTTGTAGTTCCACCACACTCACAGGTACACAGGGTGCCATTGCTTAAGAGGGCCTTCCCTGTCATGGCTCCCAGGCTTTCAACATAAGAAAATAAGAGGAGACATCCTGGAATAGGCCACAGCCCATCAAGTCCAGCATCCGGTCTCACACAGTGGCCCACCAAGGGCTTCTGGGCATCTCAAGCTCCTGGCTTCTTGCAAATGACATTTAGAAGTACCCTGCCTGTCTCCCCAGCCTGCAGCCTGTACCTAAACATTTGTTCTAGTAGCCGTTGATACGCCTGTCCTCCACCAACTGCCATCACAAGGCTGAGAACCATCTTGCCTGAGCGGAGTGGGGAAGAGGCAGTAGGCTGGGCTCTGCCATCTTGCTCCCAGCAGTGCCCCTCCCTCCTCCAACTGCCATCATCACAAGGCTGAGAACCATCTTGCCTGAGAGGAGTGGAGAAGAGGCAGCAGGCTGGGCTGCTGTGCCATCTTGCTCCCAGCAGTGACCCTCCCTTTTCCAACTGCTCCCATCACAAGATGGCAAAGAGACTATGGCAGCAAATCCACCAGTTGAGAAAACGTCTGGTCCTGAGGCCGAGCAGGGCAGGGCTGAGTAGATGCTGGCTGACCATCTCTACCATCATCCGGTTTGTCATCAATGAAGAGAAAATTCAAAGTAAAGAGAATAGGAAAATTTCAGCAATAAGAAATGGAGAGAAAAATTGGAACTGAAGACCTCGAGTGCTCCTTTTTGCTGTTCTCTGTTCCCTCCCGCACCATTTTCCTTTTGTTTCTTGTCTCTTTAGATTGTAAACCTGAGGGCAGGGACCTGTCTAAGATTAATATAATATTGTAACCCGCCCCGAGACCTTCAGGTATAGGACGGGATAGAAATACAAATAAATAATAAATGAATGAATGAATGTGTCTAACCTAGGGATGTACCAGAATGGATATGTAGCGAAACGTAAGAAAATTTGTTTTTCTTCAAAGAGATCCCCTTCGAATGTGGTAGGTTTCTTTTGGATATGAATGTATTCACACAAATATCTGATATGAATGCATACGTATCTGATACATATCCATTACGTACCCTGTAATATATCCACTCTGAAAGTTTCAGATCTGCTCTGAATTCACTTTGAATCCGCTCTCAATCCATGTTGAATGCACTCTGGATCTGTTGCGGATGTGACTAGTGCAGCCGCTTTCCTACCTCGCCGGTTCACAAATGTTCTGAAGCTTTTGTACGAATGTTCTGAAACATTTGTACAAATATGAATGTCAGTGTACGAATGTCAAGACATTTGATTCGTATATGAATGTCTGAATTTGTACGAATTCGTATAAATATTGAATGTCTAACCCGTCCTTAACTTCTAGGCTGGTTGCTATCACTGCTTCTTCTCACAACCAATTCCATAGACTGAAGAAGAGAGTTGGCTTTTCTACCCCGCTTTTCTCACCCATTTAAGGGGACTCAAAGCGGCTGACAAAGCTTTTCTATTCTTCTCCCCACCACATACACCCTGTGAGGCAGGTGGGGCTGTGAGAGCTCAGAAGAGAGCTGTGACTAGTCCAAGGTCACCCAGCTGGCTTCATGGGGGAGGGCGGAATTGAACCCGGTATTCCTTGCCTTCTGAGCTTCATAGAGTTTTGTATTTTATATTTATGTTTCACATTTATACCCTGCCTTCCTACCAACTGTATCAATGACCAAGTGAAAATGCATAATATATAATCCATAAAACCATTTAAAATCTCCTTTGGCTTTTACAAATGTCTAAGGATGACTAAAAATGTTTGTTAAAATGTCTTAGAGAAGATTTTTCCCCCCCTCCTGTTTCTGAAAGAAAGAAAACAACTAATGCTTGTATTATTTTAAGGGGTAAAATGCATTTAATGGGTGACATGGTCATTAATGAGTAATTTTAATAGAAAAGTGGTTTATTACCATGGCGAAAAAAGAGGCTTATTACCTTGCATGTCCCTCTTCCCATGATGATGGCAGAGGTGTTTTTCAGTTTTTAAAGTTAGCCTCAGAATGACCAATCAAGCCTTAGCCAGAGTAGGGACATGGAGAGTGTGTTGCTTTATAGGAAAAATGTAAACATGTGAGTAAAAAGAGCTAAAACTATGCTATAGTTACCAGTCACTTCTGAATATCACCTGCCTGTCTTCTTTTCCCAGCTCGGCTGAAATGAGAAAATAAATTACAGTGGTACCTCGACGTACAAGTGCCCTGACATACAAGTGTTTTGAGATACAAGCCGCCGAGCGAGTGATATTTTGCTTTGAGATGAGAGCAAGATTTGAGATACGAGTATGTAAATACAGTACATAACAAAAACAACTGAGGTGGTGTTTTGGGAGCTGGAATGGATTAATGGCAAAATTGCTTTGAGATACGAGCAATTTGACATAAGAGCAAGGTTACGGAACGAATTAAACTCGTATGTCAAGGTACCACTGTATTGTGGTTGTAGAAAGATAAGCCAAGAGTTTTCAAACAGGTTCCTCAACTATTCAGCTCCCACCATCTTTTGCCAGCTGCTGAAACTGGCGTGGAGTGCAGGAAGTTGCCCTTGAAGAGCATCTGGAGGGCCACAGTTGAGCACCCCTGCTATAAATGCTTGCTGCAGAGTTTAAACAAAGGGGCCTACCCCCTGGCGAAGCCTGAGTTTCCTTCATAACAGATGTTTCCTCAAAAAAAAACGTTCATTTTCTTGCATTCATTTATTCCATTGTCATTTCCTTCCTTTTCTTGCAGGAGCGCAGGGCGGCATATGTGACCCTCCCCTCTCCCACTCCTTCCCCCCCCCCCCCATTGTTACTAAGTCGCAAAATGGAGGATCTTAATTTTACTTTCATGTCATGGTCGCCCCCAGGATGTCTGCATGGTCTAATTTTGAGAGATAGAATCAAAGCAAATAAAAACAGCTGTTTACCAGAGCCCACTTGTTGTCATTTCATTCTCCAGCATTTGTTCACTTTGGCAATTCAATTTATGCACTTTCCAGCCCTGTCAGAATCTATTATATTAAATCTTCTTTTAAGTTGTTAAAGCTAGAGGACGGACTCAGATGTTACCTTCTGCAACTCAATTGAGGACAGAATGTGAGCTAAGCTAATTGTGCTGCAAAGTGTCACAATGACAGATTTTGTCCCCATTGTCAGGAGGATGACAGATTTGTCAACCGCGTTGTTTTAAGTAGCTTGGTTGAAAGTGGACTTGCGTAACCTTTAATCTGGTCCAATCAGTTTGCCACAATGGGAGTTTTGAATCGTTTCTGAAGTCTCTGTCAATTTTATATACGGTATTAATCAACCAAAACTTTGAGTTGATTCATGTCTGGAAGAGATGTGGGACTTAGGTACACTCCTGGGTCCATCTCTGGTCCAAAAATGCCAGGTGGCAACAGTGGATGGGAGAACAGTGTCATTTGAGTTCAGTAAGACAACTAAAGTGCTTTGATCGATACTGATGAGGCACAGTGATCCCACATGTTTGTGATTTTCAGGTTGGATTATTGTAATGTATTCTATGTGTGGTTGCTCCTGAAGACTTTTCAAAAGCTATTGCTAGGGCAAAATACTGCAGCTCCAGTGCTAATAGAAATTTTGGGCCAACTGCATTGGCTTCTCCTTTCTTCAAGTTGCTAATGCACATAGGCAAGGACCTAAATACCTTGGGGTCCAAATATCTGAAGGATATTTGGCTCATCTATTTAAGGTCTTCAGAGGAAGACCTTCTTACCATGTGATCTTTGGATCACATCTATGGGATGACAGCTGAAGACTGGGCTTTCTCAGTAGGGACCTTAGATTGTGAAAGAACCTTCCCTTGGAAATTTTACCTGCCTTCAAAGTCTCTAGGGATTGGTTGGATCTGTCTTTACAGCTTTTGTTCATTTTTAATATTTTTAATATTATTGATTGTGGATTTTGTTATTTTATTTGTGCGTGATGCCCTGGGTTGGTAAAGGACAACCTCTTTGTAAATATCCCTCAGATAAAGTAAAATGAATCTCTTTTTAAAGCTTTTTTACTTTTGGTGATAACTTCTTTTTATATCTGCATTGCTTTCCACAGTCACTGTGCATTAAATCCCACTCAGTTAAAATCAAAGTCAATATTAATCTCTTTTCCCTCTCTTTCCAGTCTGGATCACCCTTACTTAAGGGCCAATCCTGAGGGAGTGCATTGATATTTACTGTCAGGTATCTGCCGTTTACTGTTCAACAGGACACTGAAGGAACTGAACCCATTAACCTTTTGTAAGAACATGAGAAGTCCAGCTAGATCGGACTGCAGCCGATCTAGTCCAACATCATTTCTCACTCTGACCCACAATTCCTTCTGGTTATCGCAAGCAGAAGACAAAGGCAAAACCCTCACCTGCTCTCTGCTCCCTGCAAATGGCCTTTAGAGGCATCCTATCTGAATGAAGTACCTAGTAGGGGTGTGCACAAATGCAGTTTTCAGGATTCGAATCGAATATCCAAAGATTCAAATTGATTTGAATGTTTAAAATTCGAATGTATTCACATTCAATTTGAATCGAATACATTCAAATCTGTATAAATATTCTATTTGTATTTGAAGATACGAATGTCGACAACATTCAAATGTGTCCATAAACATCCATATGCATTTGTACTCATCCCATTTTTATCCTGCAGGCATCCCGTTTTTGTCCTGTACGTAACCATACAAATGCGCACAGATCCGAATAAGATGCGTACAGATACATATGTAATGTGTATGCCTGTGTACGCATATGAATGTCCGAATAATTTTCATGAATGATTTGAAAGATTAGAAAATTCATTCAAATGTCCAAATTCGATTGAATTTCAAATGTTTTGAATGTTCATGGACACCCCTAGCACCTAAGCATCCTTTCTAGTAGCCATTGATATATCCATCATCCAGTTGTGGTCACATTTTGTATTTCTTTCAAAGGGTGCTTCCGTATCTAGTAGATATTGATCTACTACCACAAATTCCGTCCGCACCCGCAAGGGTGGGACGAAATTAGATCCGGATTTGAGGTGGGTGCAGTGTGGCCCTGGCCAGTTGGGAGGCGCGCAGGACACACATGCGAAGGCAACTGGAACCCCGCAGCCAGAATTGGCCTAGCTGCAGTAAGGTAAGGAGGGGGTCGCTCATGCTCTCCCCAGGGTGGGCTGGGGAGAAGGGGAAGTCCCCACCCCCGGCTCCAGAAGCCGCGATCCACGGCTTCTGGGGCAAGGGGGAGTCCCCCGGCTCGCCATGCTCGGCTCCAGAGGAGCCAATCATGTGGAACTGGGAGACGATTAGGAATGTGCACAAATATTCGAAACATTCAAAATTCAATCAAATTTGTTTCAATTTGGACATTTGAATTCAAATTGAATATGTATAAATTTATATTTAAACATTTGAATGAATTTTGGATCTTCAAATCTTTGTTGGAATTATTTGGACATTTGTATGTGTACGGGTACATACATGATGCGTACTTGCACATGCGCATTTGTGCAGATCCGTATGGGATGAAAACAGGAGGATAACGGGATGTGAACAGATTCGTACTGGATGCGTAATGATTCTTATGGGCCCATATGAATGTTGTTGACGTTCATATGCAAATCCGAATTGAAAATTTGAACGAATAGATTTGAATTTATTCTGATCGAATTGAATGTGAATACATTTGAATTTTCAAGATTCGAATTGACTTGAATTTTTGGGTATTCAATTGGATTTGAATCAAATCCCAAAAATTTCATTCATGCACAACCCCAGAGGTGATACTTCACGGTATTTTTGCAAGGTAGGGTCTCCTTTAATTGCACCTTCTTCCACATTTTTTGTGGCTACTGTATTGATTGGTATGTAAGGACTACATTCTTTCTTAGAATGAAGAAGCTTTGTATCTCATGCATTGCTGCTTAATCATGTGAAAACACAGCTAAGTGATTATCCTTGAAAATCACCTTCTGGCTCTCTATACCGCAATTACCTGTTTCTTGATAATTTTTTAACCTTTCTCTAGTGCAGATAAAGCAGGTCCCTTCTCACCATGGGCATTTGTGACTGGGAAAGAAAAGAGGCCTCAAACCTTCCCTTAGTTCTGTTTCTGAAACCTGATTCAGATCAGATGCTGGTTTAAAAGCGAACCCCACTTAGTCTTATTAAGAGAGAATGGGAGATTTGCTACAGAGGGAAGAAAGGCCATAGAGAAGAATTCGTTTTCACCTATGGCCTTTTCTGCTAAAGCCTTAATATGGATCATTGAGGCCCTGCACCTCAATGGTACAGCTCCATCTTCTTTCTTTCTCTCCCCCCCCCCCCCCGCCAAATCTGAACATGCTGGGAAGAATTATCGAAGGAAAGTCAAACAGTATGGCTCCATCTTCCTTCCTTCCTTCCTTCCTTCCTTCCTTCCTTCCTTCCTTCCTTCCTTCCTTCCTTCCTTCCTTCCTTCCTTCCTTCCTTCCTTCCTTCCTTCCTTCCTTCCTTCCTTCCTTCCTTCCTTCCTTCCCCCCCCTTTACCCGAATGTCTCAGGTATATATTTTAAACACTTAAAATCAGACATATGTTAATACAACTGTATAAAAACAGTAACTGTGTCTGTAAAGCGGGAAGAGACAGTATATTCCCATTTAACCAAAGGCCAAGGCATGGAAGTGCATCTTCACTGCCTTCCTAAACATATACAGTAAAGGAGCCTGACGCGACTCAAGGGGGAGACTGTTCCCTGGCCTGGGGGCCATCACTCAGAAGGCCCCCTCATGGGTGCCCACCACTTTTACTACTGAGGGTGGTGGGACAACCAGCAGGTTGATATGGAAGAAGGCTTTCCTTTAGATGGAGCTGATCCAGATTGAGGAGGTCTTTAATCTGGATCACTGGTAGACCCATTTAATTGGATTATCAAGGCCGGCCTCTCACTAGTATGGCTCCATCTGCTTTTAGATGGATCCTGATCCAGATTGAGGAAGTCTTTAATCTAGATCGCTGCTAGACCCACTTAATTGGGTCTGCCAGCAGACCAGCTCCCTGATCCAGAACATGGGAGGCATGCAGAAGGGGGGGCACATTTCAGTGGCGCACCATAGTGCATTGCTGAACTGCATCCCCCAGATGCGCTAAGGCTAGGAACTTTGGTTCTTTAGCCCTCAAAGTTGTATGGGGTGTGTGTGCGGATGGTGCTGATCCTGCCAATGCCTTTCTGTGGTTGGGATCAGTGACCCTGACTATCCTGAACCCAGTGATCCTGACTACAAGCTGGTAATTGCAGAAAAGGCCTATTTTAGGGAAGAAATGGTATCCGTTTGTTTACCAGCCCTGCATGGGGCATGTTGCTTTTATTAGCATAATGGAAAGACAATTCAATTTAGGCAAGAATCCTGGATCTCCGCAGGGGTCATTATGGCCTTGCTTGTGTTAGTTCTTACTCTATCAGGACATCATGTCTCAGAGGTTCTGCTGGCTCCAGAACCTTTGTGACCAAAAGACAATTGTGAGAAAATGCTTGCTCATATGATGCCATCATTAGGTTATACCTAGCCACTTAACCTCCATTTCCATGCCTTCATTTTCATTTTGGAAACGGTTTTGACGTATATCTTTAGCATGCAAGATAATGCTATGGAATATGTAGGTTAATGAGGACGGAAAAAACAGTTTGCTCCTTTTTGTTGTTGTTATTTTAAGCATATTCTTTTCCTTTTAGGCTTCTGTTGGCTCTCTGTAATTATAATGCGTAGAAAATATTGCTGCAATAACCTAAGGAAGATAAAGAATTTTATAATAAAATGTAAATGTATGCCTTCTGCAATTAAACTTATTTGGCTGTCTTAGAACGAAGCAACAGCTGAACTTTTCTCTGGGTCTGCAGGATTGCACCAGCAAGGATTGCTGCTGATGGCAGCATGTTAATACTTCTGCATAGCACCTTCTTTTGTGGCCATAAACTGCCAGACAGGAGCGTGGAAATTGCCCTTGAAGTGTGTTTTCCTTATTGAACTCCCCTGGGCTTTCAACTGTTCATGGTCCTAGGGCAGCTCTTCAGGTGGATTTCCCTGCAATTCAGCCAGGCTTTTCAGTTTTAATATTCACAGATAATGAAAGCCTCAAGCTCTCCATGTGTTTACTAGGGATACTTAACATATTGGAGAACAGCTTTGCATGGGAATCAAGGTGGAATTTGGAAGAGAGCTTTTAACAAATACTGCTCTTGAAGAATTGATTTAGGGGTTGGGGGAAGCAGGTCAATCCTAATTGGTCTAGGGGTTAGGGAACTGGAATCCTATCTAGGAATACTGGGCTTGATTCTGCACTCCTCCATGAAGCCAGCTGGGTGACCTTGGGCGAGTCGCAGCTCTCTTCTGAGCTCTCACAGCCCCGCTAATCTCACAGGGTGTCTGTTGTGGGGAGAAGAACAGGTGGTTTGTCAGCCACTCTGAGTCCCCTTAAAAGAATGAGAAAAGCAGGATAGAAAAGCCAAATCTCCTCCTCCTCCTCCTCCTCCTCCTTGGCACTTTTTCAAGGAGAGAGTAGTCCAATTGTTTAAAAAGTTTCATGAGGATTTTACTTATTGTTACAGCTTTTCTATACTGCCCTTTACCAGAGGTGTACAAAAAAAAGAGATGAAGAGAGAAATGCTAAAAACACTAAAACTATAAGAAATGAAAGAATAAAGATACTATAATTACAGTGGTACCTCGACATACAAGTGCCCTGACATACAAGTGTTTTGAGATACAAGCCGCCGAGCAAGTGATATTTTGCTTTGAGATGAGACCAAGATTTGAGATACGAGTATGTAAATACAGTACAGTACATAACAAAAACAACTGAGGTGGTGTTTTGGGAGCTGGAATGGATTAATGGGAAAATTGCTTTGAGATACGAGCGATTTGACATAAGAGCAAGGTTACGGAACGAATTAAACTCGTATGTCAAGGTACCACTGTATAAGAATTTAAGCAATAAAGCAATAATAAAACACTGGAAATTATTATGAGAGGCATAGAAATCAAATCAACACAGAATCAGGAAGCAGAGCATCTGTTTCTGTTGCTTCACAGCTCACCTGGATCAGGTATTATACTTGACTGTTTCCATTCTGGAAGGGAAGGAAGAAAGAAGCCACAGCCAAGCAATTGAATATTCAATTGATAGCAGATCAAGAAAGATGGTGGAATAAAAGGCCACAATATAATGAAATTCAAGAGTGTGGCTTGACACCCTAATACTGTGTGAGTTTGCTAGCTGAATTGTAGTTTGTTATTTTAAAGAAGGTGTATCAGGTGGCCATCTGGATTGAAAAGTGGGCCAGAAGAGGAAGAAGGGTACTCAAAGCAACCGACAAACGTTCTGTTCTCCTCACAACAGACACCCTGTGAGGTAGGTGGGGCTGTGAGAGTTCAGAAAGAGCTGTGACTAGCCCAAGGTCACCCAGATGGCTTCATGGAGGAGTGCGGAATTGAACTGGGGGAATATGAAATAAGAGTCTTTGACACTATAACAACAAGACCAAACTGGAAGTCAAGCTTGAAAAGAAGTAGCCAAGGCAAAGTGTAGGGAAAACATGGGAGATAACTCATCTTTTTTTAAATAAAGAGAAACATAGAATTAATCCATGTACTGTAATTTCTCTTGCTTGAGTCTTTTGGATGGCTGTTTTGTTTTCTTTGCTTTTTTTGCCTCTGTAAAGCTACATGAGGTGTGGAGTTAAGTGCTCAGTGTAAGCCAACTAACCCTTCTATACATTAAGGATCTTTCTAAATCAGGCAGAATCAGGTGGGATAAGGCGCATCCACAAGCCCCAGAACCAAAGTAACACTGAATAAAAATGGTTGTGTTTGTTTTGTCTTATTCAGTACTGAACAGGGAGTGGGATTGGAAGAAAAACAGGAATACATGAACTTGAGTGGAATTAATTTTCCAGCATAGCTCCTGGTGTTTCATATTTCTGTGGGCTCCTTATTCTTTGCTTTTGTTTTTCACCACCTTGCCTTGACGCTGCCAACGAAACAGGCTGCTTTACACTTGTTGGATAGATTGGATTCAAGCAAGGATAGATTCCTTGCCCTACGTTTTGCATTAAAGGTCTTCATTTAGGGCGAGTGGCAAGTAATAAATACATATAATAAATAAATGACGTGTTCAATTCTCTTTCCTTCCAGGTTAAGGCCTTTAATTTCGACGCAGCTAGCAAAAAAACCTGCAACAGAAGAGGTATGGAATTTGAGCATTTTTTTAAAAAAATTTCCAGTAAATAGAGGGTATTCATACAAAAAGTATCATTTTACTGCCTTTAGACAGAGCCCTAGGGCAATTTTGCACTGGCTGGTATAACCAAACTAGAATGATCCGTTCTGCACTTGCCTGAAATCTGGTTTAAGGAGCCTCATAGTCTAAATGCTGGGCCTCCTCATCCGCATGTCAGGGAACCCCACATCAAGGAACTCCCACCCCCCACTGATCTGACTTTGTC
Organism: Aspidoscelis tigris stejnegeri; assembly: GCA_023333525.1. NCBI lineage: Eukaryota > Metazoa > Chordata > Lepidosauria > Squamata > Teiidae > Aspidoscelis > Aspidoscelis tigris. The sequence goes on along the minus strand of JALMGA010000003.1, from coordinate 105,645,026 downwards.
TGCACTGGATAGAGTGAGATCTGGATTAAGAGGCCTATAATTAGGCTTTCTGGTGGTTGTTTTTAATCGGGCCCATAAGAAAACAAAGGGCCTTGTTTCCAGAATCTAGGAGACGTGCAGACACCGTGCCTCCATGTTCCAGACATACCAGGGGGTGGCACACTGCCAAAAAGCACTCCTCCCCAAGGTTCTGAGGCTAGGGTTGACCATGTTCATCTGGCCCTTGCCTCCACACGAACTGGATCGCTGGGCCTGGTTATTTTGGACCCACTGACTTTGGGAGGCAGTGGAAGATGGGGGAGGGATGTCGTAGTTCATGGGGTCACAAAGACTCAGACATGACTAAATGATTGAACAACAAGAAGTCACCAGAAGTCATTCCCAAGTTCATGATGCTAAACAGCATTCCAGGGTATGGCCCTAGGTATCGCTTAAATTTCTGAATGCACATTTGCGTAGCGAAGTCTCCTCTAAACATGCTAGGGGATCAAATCAGGTCAGCCGTTGTTTGCTTGAAGAGCACAAAAGTTGCGCTGCGCTTTCCTCTTTTCTTTTTAAAGTTCAGCTTATAAGTGGTTTCTTTACAAGTGACTTTCCTGGCTTTAGTGCATAAACTCTTCATGGTTGGGGCAGGGACTTAATTTCCTGATATTCTCACGTTTCCCAAAGCTTTTGGTGCGTCTTTTTGCGTGAGTCATTCAGTGTTGTTCCAAATAAGCCCTTTTCTCCACATTTTGGTCCACATTTCTAGACAGATCTCAGGGAGAATTTTAGTGTGAATATCCACTGATTCGTTTTAGCTATCTTAACAACGCGAGGCTTTGAATACACCTCTGCTTCTAAAAATAGATCTCCCCAAACCACGATAAAGCAAGGAGCCTTTTCTTGTTGCTCCTGCTGTACTTTCTCTTACTGCACTATTTCCTAGATGAGTGGTTTTCAACCTTCCTAATGTTGTGACCCCTCAATGCAGTTCCTCATGTTGTGGAGACCCCCAACCATGGGGGTGGGGCAGCTGGGGTCACAGGGCGGGACCGCTGAGGAATCCATAGTGAAAACGCTACATACAGGAGGATTCACAAAGTTCTTGCAAATGTGTCAGGACTTCTCAATTCGTTTGCAGCTCATGAGAAGTCTAACAGGCTTTTAAAGCTTGCAGGGTAGTCAGCAGAAGGCCCATTGCTGCCAAGACAGGGAAGGACAAAGTCTCAGGAAAGGCCAGTTGCAGAAACCTGGCACCATTACAGTTCACGACAGAGTAATAGACCAGACTTCAACCAAATGTCTGGCACAGAACTGGCAATGTGCCGTTTGTACTAGTAACATTAATGTAACCAATACATTCTGCCTCCATCAGCTACTACAGCAGCACGGTGGGGCGGAGAGGCAACCCTGCTGCTGGCCTCCTCGAGTGGTACCGCATGGAGGGGGGGGCGGGATACTCGTCGCGACCCCTCTGAAAGGGTAGTTCGACCCCCAAAGGGGTTGCGACCCACGGGTTGAGAACCGCTGGCCTAGATCCAAATGCGTGTACCTGTCTGCAGGTAAATGATTGGACATTCCTAAAATTTGCAAAGGACTCACCACTAGGGATGTGCACGAATGGAGGTTTTTGCAGTCAATTTGCATAGAATCAAATGTAAAAAAAATTCCTATTTGTTCAAATAGATCCTCTTCGTCGTAGAATGTTCCAGAACATTGGCAAGAATACAAATGTAAATGTACGAACGTAGTAACATTGGGTTTGTATACAAATGTCTGACTTTGTCCAGATATCGAATGCTAGGAATAATCATGCACATCCCTACTCACTACGCATAGAACATTTCCCAGTATAAATCCAGTATAGGTAAATTTGCTAGTTAGTTTAATCGGCAGCTGGATGCATTTTTATAAGCCTCTGAATTGGGACAAAATATGTGTGTCCTTTGTATGACTTTAAAAGCTACCATCTTTGGGTTGGAAACTGATTCAGGCAAGGCTGCTGAAAAAGAAGTCTTAACAGCTTCATTTTGAAAAAGATTAAAAATGCTGATTTCCCTCCACCCTTTCTCTCTCTTCCCCAAAACAGCTTGTGCTCATGTCAAGGGAAATATCCCCCCCCCATTTTTTTTTTTTTTACTTCATATGCCATCCTCATTAGAGAAATCTGCACATTTTTAGAACGAAGACGTTTGGGAAATGGACATGATAATTAGAAGAAGGTCACGCTTTAATTAGGCTTGTGCAATTTTTAAAATAATGGTTCAATTGTAGCTCTTTTAAATTCAGCCATTCTTCTGTGAAAACATTCGAGGCAGATGGAAACTCCTCGCATAACAATTAATATAAATTGGGGAAATGCTTCTGCCTGCTTCTTTTGATACCTGAATTCCCTGCAGTGGTACGCTGGAGTTCTTGAGTTGTATAATTGTCCTGGAAAGCGAAAAGGGGGTAACATGAAAGGAAAAAAGGCTGCCATCCTCTTGACCTCATCGTGTTGCAGTTATGTCGGGTGCCCCCCCCCCCCACGATCATTTCTGCCAGAGAGTTGAATATTCACCCCCCTGGCCTAGCGCCACTTTCTCGTCTTGTTAGGCTAGTACAGGTTTCAGCTCTAAGAGATGTCATCAGTCGAGAAAAGCGATCTGCCTCTTTTTTAGCTTCATTGTTATTTTTTGAAAGATGGCTTTTAATTTTTTTTTTTCTAGAAGCTTGCTTTTATTTATGATAAATTTTCAGAGGCTCAGAAGGTGGCTGGTGGCGTTTTGAGGCCATAGGCCTCCGGTGGCCTTGAGGTCCTGAATGAATGGATGAACTATGTAACCTTGGAATAAAAAGGAAAAACCAGCCAAAGGAGAAGGGGAGGTAGAAAAGTATCCATGGAGGCCTAACATTTGTGAGTGCCGAGTGCCCTCCAGAGCAACTTTGCCTGGCACCCAAAACTGTAATGGAAGTGAATGGGTGGAGGCAGAACAATCCTCTTCTGGAACATAAGAACATAAGAGGAGCCCAGCTGGATCAGGCCACAGCCCATCTAGCGCAGCATCCTGTCGCACAAAGTGGCCCACCAATTGCCCATAGGCATCTCAAGCAGAAACAGGGGCAAATCTCCTGCTCTCGAATCCCAGCAAATGGCCTTAGAGGCATCCTACTTGTTCCCCCTGTCTGAAAGATGTACTTAGGCATCCATTCTAGTAGCTATTGTCATCCATAAATTTGTCTAACCCTTCCTTAAAGCCATCTAGGCTGGTTGCTGTTACCACCTCTCCTGGCAGCCATTTTCATAGACTGATGACCCTCTGGGTGAAGAAATATTTCCCCTTGCCTGATCTGACTCTCCTGTCCATCAGTTTCATAGAGTGACCCATTTCTGGTGTTATATGACAGAGAAAATACATTATCTTGTCTACCTTTTCTATACCATACCGTGTTCCTGCTGAGTCCTAGGATTAGTGCCCATGAATGCCCTGATCTTGTCACTGAGTAGAGAGTTTGACAAAGGCACATATTGTAGGGTTGCTTGCGGGGGGGGGGGGGGGGGAGACCTAAGGACATAGGAAATGTCCTACTTAGTCTGACCTCTGGCCCAGCAAGTCCAGTAGCCCGTTCTCACAGTGGCAACTACTTGGCACCTGGAAGCCTGCAAACATGGTGGAAGTACACACCTTGCCCTTCTCACAGGTGTTCCAGCAGCTGGACGTCAGAGGCACACTGTCCCCTATGTTTGTCTCTCTGAAGTTAGGCAGTCATCAGAGTTAGTGACCCATGACGGCCCCATCTTCCATAAACACTAAAATGGGCCCCTACACAAGGTGGGCACATCGCATATCGTATATGAATGTCACGTGAATGTAGAGATTACTGAATGTCTAATACGACCTAAAGAGCAATATTTTTGTACTTTACGTAGTTATTTGTTTGCAGCGTTTGTCTGTCGTTCCATCCTTACAGCATAAGGTACAAAATACTGCGGCTTGTTTCCTGGAATCTGTCAGGTTAACAGTGATATTCCTATTTTGTGGCCCCCTCGCACCCCCCCCCCCAAAGGGGCTGGGATCCTATTTCTCATAGTTATGTCCTTATTCTGGTTCAAGCGTTGTTGTGACTCAGGCAAGTCCATTATTTTGCATTATTGAGAGGAAATTGTTAAAACCTCTCCACAATTTAGTTTTGCCAGTGTGTTTCTGTCCTTAGGGGTTTGGTTGGATGTACTCTGTGGCTGTATTTTGAAATGCCTCAGCAACTGAATTTCCACAAGAAAAAGGAGGTATCCCTCTGAAGGGCCATAGCCTTTTTGAAGTGAGTCTTTGATAGGGTCACAATAGAAAACGTGCTACACATGTTCCTTTCTCTGTCAGGGAGGATTTCGAAAGGGAAGGGTGAGAAAATTCTTCCATTGTTAGCGCTAAACTTTTCTCTTTCTGTGCAGGCAGTCTTTTTGAATACTGAAGGGGAAGCCCAAGGGGTTGAAAAGATACCAAATGTTCTGGTAGAAACCGGGCCTGTGTCTTATAACCATGAGGAAGAAGTGGAAGAAGAAGATGTTGAAGAGGAGGAAGATCACTGTGTGAGTGCCCTCCAACTCATGGGAGGAAATGGTGAGTCTTCGTATCATGTATCTTAAACTCCCGTCTACACTGGCTTGCTGGTTCTGACGAGATTACAGATAACAGCTTGCCTCACACCAAGATAAGGAGACAGAGATGTGTTGTGTGTGAGAAGAGAAAGCCTTAAGCACACGGTTTCTGAGTGATTGAAGCATATTCAACTCTGCAATGCCCTAAGAATGTAGAGTAAAAATGGCCACCAGTGAGTCTTTGGGGAAGCTAGACTTACTCATTTATAAGATACTCACTCATCACGCCATTTTCTTTTTCTGGTACCAGCCAACTGACCAGTTACCGACTTCTGCCTGCCTTTATCCCTCTCGGGGGTCTACAGCATGGAGAATCCTCTCTTAGTTTAGTGGGAAGGAGGATTGTTACTGCTATCTGTAGCCAGGAAACTAGTAAGCGATTTAGGGCTGTGTTCAGACATAACAAAAGGGGCACCAAGAGGGAGGAGGATGAGGAGAGTTGGCTTTTCTACCCCACTTTTCTTGCCCATTTAAGGGGACTCAAAACGGCTGACAAAGCTTTCTATTCTTCTCCCAAAACCATAATTCCCAGTAAGGTAGGTGGGGCTGTGAGAAGTCAGCTGCTCTATTAGATAGGGCTGTTATTCACGAGTGTAGTGGGACATCACAGACTGAAAAAATACGATAATCCAGAAAGCTGGCTTTGTGGAGGAGTGCGGAATCAAATCCAGTATTCCCAGATAAGAGTCTGGCTCCCAAACCATTAGACCAAACTGGCTCCCCTCAGAGAGACTACTGTGTGAACAACCCCACCTCAAAGCCATGCACCTCAGAGAGGCCGTGTGTGACCCTTATGTTCTCAAGCCTTCTGTAATCCATGTTTTCCAGCACAAAATGTTCAGGAGAGGGGGTAGGGGCGGACTGCTTTGTGAACAATCCCACCTCAAGGGCACCTCAAAGGTGTGTGTGTGTGTGAGAGAGAGAGAGAGAAAGAAAGAGAGAGAGGGAGAGGGAGAGATCACAGCTTTCAACATATATATCATTTTCTTTCCCTAACTTCCACTTGCAGTATCTCGGGGTTAGTCCACATCATCCGACAGGCTCAAAACAGATAAGAAGAAGGAAGTCATACATCATAGGGCAAATAAAGGAACAGATGTTAAAGCCAACTGTCTAATGCCAGTCTAAATTGAAATGTTATCCAGTCCTTTCCACAGTTTTTGAAGCTTTCAATAAGTTTTCAAAGACAAGGGGCTCTTAAACATATATTGTTCTCTGCTGCGGACGTGCAGATCTTTGTAATGAATCTGACCTGGCCAGAGGGTGAACTGTTTAAGCCTGACGCCTGAACCAACCAGCCGGTTTTATTATAAATGGCTACTAGAATGGATGCCTAGGCACTACCCTCCAGATTGGAGAGACGGGCAGGATGCCTCACCTGCAGGGAGAAGGTGAAGGGTTGGCCTCTGTCTTCTGCTTGAGATGTCCAGAAGCAATTGGTAAGCCACCTTGAGAGATAGGATGCTGGACTAGATGGGCTACGGCCGGATCCAGCAGGGCTCTTCTATTGTTCTTATGTTCTCCTTCCACCATCACATACATTCTGTGCCATTCCCTCCTTCCGAATCATACCATGCCAAGCCCAGGATTGCACCCCAGCTTCTCCTCACCTCCCCGGTGGTGCCATGCCTCACCCCAACTCATGTCCTAGTCTCTCCACTCCCCCAGTTGCACTTCTCTAAGCTTTGGCCAAAGACCTACCATCCTCCAGTCACATCCATGGGGTCTTACCTGGTCCCCACAGACTCATGCTACTCTGCTGTCACCCAAAGTCTAGGGAAGACTGAAGCTGGGATCCTGCCCCCTCCTGGCTTACTAGCCTTCTGGAATGGAGGAACACAGTTCCTCTCAGTAGGCCTGGCTGATGATCATGGGGGATGAGGTAGGATCCCATAAGCACAGTGGTGTGTGTGTCTGTGTGGGTAGATTTTGATGAAGAATTTTGGCCATGGTGTAGTTGGGGGAGAGCTTGGGACAGAATTTAGGTTGAATCGAACCCACAAACCATTCCTGTAATTCAGTTCATTTCCAGACTGAACAATGGTCCAAAACTAAACCTCACCATCCAGGTCTGCAGAGACCCAGTGTGTACCCAACCAGTTTGGCGTAGGCTGATGTGAGTGACTATGAAGGAACGCCAGGACAGTTTGAGAAGCCACAAATGAAATGTTACACCAGCTGCTCTATTAGATAGGGCTGTTATTCAGGAGTGTAGTGGGACATCACAGACTGAAAAAATATGATAATCCAGAAATCAGAAGCCAAGCATATTGCTGGCAGGGGAATGCTTATTGATTCGCGAACACATTGACTAAAAACAGCAAAACCGTGGAGATGGCAGAGCAGTTCTTTCTTGGCAATGCTGGAAAACTAATTACTTTCATAATAACAGTGAAAGAAGACGAGTTGGTTAAGGCCAAACAAGAGGGGTGGGACTGTGGGGGAGAGCAACGAAAATCTGTAGCAAGAGAGAAAAGGGATTCCCAGTTTCAGTCTCAAAATAATTCAAATTTGCTCAGCCACAGGGAACAGTGGAGGGCTGACCGAGTAGCGGCTTGGTGCTACAAAATGAGGTGGGGGACAGAGCATACTGTGACCCACTGCAGAGAAGTGGCAAAATCAGATGTTTCCGACTGAGATAAATCCCTTTCTTCACCTCTTTAGGGAGGAGCTAAATGTGGTCACCCATCTTATGGGTGTGGGAAGAACAACCAGTGTCTGTGTGTCATTGTTAGCTACGTTCTTCCTATGTTCCTTAAAAGATATCTAGGACCTATTACCAACCAACTTGATTGGAGAAGAGGAGTTGGCTTTTCTACCCTGCTTTTCTCACCCATTTAAGGGGACTCAAAGCGGCTGACAAACCTTCTGTTCTTCTCCCCACAACAGACACCCTGTGAGGTAGGTGGGGCTGTGAGAGCTCAGAAGAGAGCTGTGACTAGACCGAGGTAGGGATGTGCACAAATGTTCTAAACATTCGAGATTCGACCAAATTCATTCAAATGTGGATATTTCAATTCGGATAGAATGTCTTCACATTCGAATGTAGACATTGGAACGAATTTCGAATGTTCCGAAACATTGGTTTGAATGATTCGACTGTACAGATACGTATGTATTACATGCGTATCAGTACGAATCTCATACGTATCTGTACATGTTTGCGTTTATAATACGGAACAAAAACGGGATGCATACAGGATAAAACAGGATGCATACAGATACATATAACACATCTGAATGTTGTTGACGTTTGTTTCTTCAAATTCGTATCTAACATTTGAATGAAGAGATTTGAATGTATCAGATTTGAATTGGTTTTTGTTGCATTCGGATTTTGGACATTCAAATAGAATTGAATGTTTTGACATTCGATTCGACTCCAATTCAAATGCAAAAATCATCTGTGCAAACTCCTAGCCCAGTGATGGCGAACCTTTTGAGCTTGGTGTGTCAAAATTCACAAGAAAACCTAGCTTAACTCAGGTGCTGTGTCACATCTAGAAATATCCATAATTTTGTGATATCTGGAGCTCTAGTAAAGTTATATTTGATATATGTATTTTATTAAAAGCAAAAACAAATAATTCTTTACATTAGTGACTTTGGTTGTTGAATTTCGTTTGCTAAATCTTCAATTGAAAGTTGGTATTTGGTACACCCCAAGAACAAGCAAGCGCTACATGCCCAGGTGCCAGGGTGATCAGGTGTGTCACCCAAAAGGGCTTGGTGTGTCACATGTGACACGCGTGTCATAGGTTGGCCATCACTGTCCTAGCCCAAGGTCACCCAGCTGGCCTCACGGAGGAGTGAGGAATCAAACCCGGTATTCCCAGGTACGAGTCCGGATCCCTAACCAGAAGACCAAAGTGGCTCAGCCAAACTGTGTCCCATTGACAACTCCCCAGCTCGGCAACAAAGACTGGAGTGGGTGGGAATCATTTCTTTGCCACCACCACTCAGGGTAAATATCTTACTTGCCTTGGTGATAGAAGAAAGCTGGTGTCTCTCTGGGTGTTTATGCTCACCTATTAAAAACCTACTCTTCCTACATCCATTGTCAGAAGCTGAGTGACAGAAAAAGGCTTGCATCGAAATGAAGTTATCTATTAACTGGGCTAAGAATTAAGTAGATTTGCAGAAGGCAGGAATTCAAAGTAGGTTGCTCAAAGGGCAGAATGAAAGTTTTGTTATGGTAAAAGATGCTGCCAGAGTTACATTGTTGTTTTTTTTTTAGATTTGTGCTTCAGTCCCCCCCCCCCCTTCCTTTTCAAATCTTTGAATTGGATGAAGCACAAACTGAGGTTGCCTCAAACTCCCGCTGAACCAGTGGTGGGGAAAATGTGCATCAGAAATATCTCTCTAAATTAGTATTTTTGCATCAGTGTTTAGCCAGGCCTTTTCAATACAAATTGTTTAACTACTGTGAGCCAGTTTGGTCTAGTGGTTAGGGAGCCGGACTCTTATCTGGGAATACCGGGTTCGATTCCGCCCTCCCCCATGAAGCCAGCTGTGTGACCTTGGGTTAATCACAGCTCTGTTCTGAGCAGTCACAGCCCCACTGTCACAGGGTGTTCTGTTGTGGGAAGAGGAATAGAAAGCTTTGTCAGCTTTGAGTTCCCTTAAATGGGTGAGAAAAGCGGGTTAGAAAAGCCAACTCTTCTTCTTCTTCTGCATCCAAGCAGAGAGGGGCTTGCTTTTAGCCAAAGGAGTAACTTTGGTACTTATTCTAGCAAAGGAAGTCTTGCAAAGTCGTTAAACCATGATCTGAAAAGAAAAGTTACAAATGCAGATTAGCCCTTAAGATAGTTAACAGAGGGTGTGTCCAGATTGGGAGATACTGCGCAGTCTGATGCGCAGTCGGTGCGTGAGCATCACACCTGATGCTCAATACTTCATAGCGGCGGCGCATTATGTTGCTGCTACTGCAGATTTACCTGCTGTGGAATGATCAACACTTGCTCCCACAGTATCAGGTAATTTCGGAGTTTCCTGCCGTCCTGATAGGACGGCGAGAAACAGCCAACAAAAGCTGACCCTGCTACTCAGCTCCCATTGATTGCCCAATCCCACATGATGCGCGCCATGAAAGTCTCGCAGCTGCCGAGGAGGAAGCTGCGGACCTCCATTTCGAGCGGGGACAGTGCTTCGTGACTTTGCAGCCAGGTAAGCTGCAGATTTTTATAAAGCTGTGGGTTTTTATCCTCTAGTCAGGAAGGGACCAGAGACCACTGGTTTAATCCTGCAGGCAGGTAGGCGTGTCCAGCCTGGAAGAAACCGAACCATGAAAAACATGTATCCAAGCAGAAAATCAACCCTATAGCTTCCACCATCACTTAAAGTCCATAAACTGCATTTCATTATCTGAAAACTACTGTGAAATCCACCAGCAATAAATGTAAAGAGATTATTTTTTGGTTGTCTGCCCTTTACTTCTCTTTCTTCCTAAACAGACCTCTGAAGAAAGATCCCCAACTATGTCAGCTACCCACCTATACGGATTGTTTTTGAATGACCTGCTAGGATATTTCAGTCTGTGATACATACAGTACTGTGTAAACATTCTAGGCAGGTGTGGAAAAAAATGCTATAAAGTTAGCTGAAGATAGGATGATCGGGGGGGGGGGGGAACGGGGCGCTTCTAATGCCATTTGCTGGGATTCTAGAGCAGGAATAGGTTTGTCCTTGTCTCTGCTTAGGATGCCCATCAGCAGTTGGCGGGCCACTGGGTGCGACAGGATGCTGGACTAGACGGGCTGTGGGCTGATCCAGCAGGGCTTCTCTTATGTTCTTATGGCCCCCACAATGCCCTGATGTGAGCATCATCGAATCTGTCTGGGATTCCATGAGGAGGCAGTAGAATCTGAGCAAGCCAATATCCACAGAAGATCTGTGGTGAGTTCTCCAAGTTGTGTGGAAAAATGTCCCTGCCTAATTCCTTCAAAAATTGTGTGCAACTGTCCCTAGTCGATTTGATTCCGTTTTGAAGGCAAAGGGGCGGTCACACCAAATCTTGACCTGATTTAGATTTCTCTTTGGTCATTCAATTTGCATTTGTAAGTTGATAAAAATAAACTGTGGGCACTTCTATTTTTGAAAACATTCTTACTTTGCAGCATTTTCCCCACGTCTGCCTGAACATTTTGCACAGTACTGTATATCAGCAGCACATTTCTTCACCGCGCATATTGCAACCACAACCCTTTTCATACTGAAGGTGTCTTTCAGCAGCGCCAACCTTTAAGTCAGTTGGATTTGGTGGCTGCGCCTCCACACCGTGCTTGGAATAAATATTACTGCTATCCTGAAGCTTCTCATTAGATTGGAAATATGTACATATAGGCAGTCACTTGACATGGAAAGCGCTCACTGTGAGGCCCAATCGTGTTGCCAAGAGTCGGCTGAGGCTGAAGTGTTGATTATCTACCATATAAGCATCTCAGTGCCCTTACTTCAGCAGTCTGTGTTGATTCCAACTTTTGTGCAAGGTCTGTAGAATAATCTTAACAGGCTGGTTTGGTTTTGAGTGGAAAATAATAACTCAAGCGGTGGGAACCTCTTTTTCCACTCACATATATGATTATGAAATGTATTGCCACAGGACGGCAGCCACAAAACAAGTCTATTAGAACTAATAGCCTTGGTAGTGAGGAATGTATAAACAACGATTATGGAACATTTTTTTCTCCTTACTACTAAAACTGTTAAAAAAAATTATTCCAAAATATTTTCCCCTTTCCCGTTATGCAGTATGCTGGTCTATTTATATTTCAGGAAACCTGGGCTCCAGAATATTTCCACAAAGTACAAGTGAATTGCATTTTACAGATGAAGAATTGTTAGTGAGCAGATAACCCTGTCCAGATAACTAGGGTTTCTATGGTCTAGGATGCTTTAGAGTGCTCTGAAGGAAGACATGGGGAAAACAGATTTTCCCCTGACGCTGTTCCCTGTGATGACCACGGGGTAAGGTAAGTTAGGTAGATAGTGAGTTATAACCATAGATTGGCTGCCCTTTGATGTTTAGGGGCGTGGCTTACTTAGTTCCTGAGGGCGGGGTAAGCTAGCCCAGCGTCAGAACCAATCAGAATCCGATGTCATCGTGGCAGAGACTATAAAAGGACATGAAATGTGATCTAAGGGTTCTTTGGCTGGGTAACTCACGGAAGGAACCGGGCTGTTGGTTTACCAGATGGGAATTGGGTAGAAGAGTCCTGAGGACTAAATATGTTCTGATTAAAACTGTTTGACGTTAAAGAATATTGTAACAAATAAAAAGTGCATTTGTTGTTTTATCTTTTAAGTGTGCCTGTCATCTGAGTGTGGAGGCAGTATAAGTGTGTGATACATAAACAAGTACTGTGCCTTTAAGAGTAAAGGGAAAGGCACAGCGGAGCCAGCAGCCGGCCGACGCGAGAAGATTTTCCATTTGTAATGAGAAGAAACAGAAAGGGAGATTTTCGCGGTGGGGGTGCCTACCAACCTGAGGTTGCAGTAAACTGTGCTGGGGTTGAGTACCCTCGGGCAATGAAGTGTTGGGTGAGGCCCTTGCCATGACATTTCCCACCTCATAAACATTGATGTTTACTGGCATACTAAACATTCATTTTAGCTACAGCTGGACAAAAATATTTGCCCCCTTTCTGATTTCTTTTTTTCATATTTGCCATATTTAAATTGTTTTAGATTTTCAAACAGAATTTAGTATACTTAATTTAGTTACTCAGTCAAGCAGTGAACCAAATTTAATTGATAATCAGGTTCAATTAGACTGGGTACGCCCAGACTTGATTACTACCAGTCTTGTTGATTCCAAACATCACTTCATCAGAACATTTGCAGCAATGTGGAATGGACTAAAAGGTCACAACCAACAGCACACTATGCCATGATCAAAAGAAATCCTGGAAGAGATGAGAAAGAAAGAATGAAATATATCAGTCTGAAAAGGGCTCTGGAATGCCAGCAAACCACCATGACAACCATTATTTCCATATGGAGAAACAATGGTGGCTCTTTCCGGAAGTGACTGGCCTACCAAAAATTTCTCCAAAAGTGCATCAACAGCTCATCCCGGAAGGCACAGAAGAACTGCAAGCCTCACTTGTCTCAGATGAAATCAGCATTCATGATCCCCTTAGATACTGGGCAAAAATGGTATCCTTGGGAGAGTTCCAAGGCAAAAACTACTGGTAACCATGAAGAACATAAAGGTTCGTCTCACATTTACTAGAAAGCACCTTGATGACCCCCAGGCTTTTTGGGATAATGGTTTGTGAACCGAAGAGAGGAAAGTGGAACTTTTTGGAGATTATGGATCCCAACACCTCATTGGGATCATCTGAGCGATTGGACGTGGTGGTGGTAGTGTGATGGTGTGAAGGTTTTTGACTGCTTCAGGGCCTAGGGTGTTTGCCCTAACTTGTGGAACCATGAATTCTGCTCTCCATTAGAAAATCCCGAAGGAGAACATCCAGTCATCAGTCCATGATCTGAAGCTCACGTGTGATTGGGTTATGCAGCAAGACAGTGATCCAAAGTACAAGAAACTTTGTGATCCAGTTCTGAATGGTCCAGAGAGACAAAATAGGTAGTTCATGCTCAAAAGCGCTTCAGTGTGGCTGAATTAAAGTCGTTGCCATGAACTGATGCCAAAGATAGAACTCCAGACATTGGAAGCATTTGGTTGCAGTTGCTGCCGCTAAAGGTGGCACAATAAGGTATTCAATTTAAGGGGCAGTTACTTTGTCGTATGGGTGACCTAGGTCTTGAGTAACCTTCCCCTTTCAGTAAGGAAATTGGTCACCTGAGAACTGTATTTTGTGTCTAGTTAGCTTGCCTTTGTCTCATATTGAGTTCAGTGAAACAATTGCACTTGATAAATTTGCAAAAAAAAATTCACATGATTTTGAATATAAAAAAAACCTCTGGATATTCGCCAAAAATTCCCCCCGACTCTCAACCCTATGATTTTATCTTCTCCCTTCAGCTGCAGGGTTTTTGCGTGGCTCTCCATCTCTCGCTGCTGTATAGTTGAAGGTGCAAGAGCATTCTAGCAGCGAAAACCCTGCAACAGAAAAATCTGTGTTTTTGTCTTCTCCCCTCAGCAGCAATGGCAGCCTTGCTTTCTGGTGATTACTGGTGCACTGCTTTTGGGGGGGGGGGGTGTTATCAGAAAAAAGTGAGTCTTATGGAGCAAAAAATACGGTATTCAGTCATGGACAAATACTTTATCACAGACCAGCGGCACTTCCTTAAAGCTTTGTCCTCAGAATTATATACAGCCCCAGAAAGCCTGCTCCTCCATAAAGAAGATTTCATGTAGTGCAAGTCACACAAACTACAGGGCTCCTTTTCTGTTAAATATCCATCTTCTGATGATCTGAGTCTTGGAAGAGTCAAATGCAACTGATGATCTCCAGAAGGTATTGTAGCTATATCCAAAAGCTCAGATTCACAGAAGAACTGTGGAATATGGCGTAACAACCCAAAAACTACAACAAATGATATTGAAACCAGCCAGGGAGGTCTACATTCTGCTATGGTTTTGTGTGCAAGGGTGCCAGTCATAGAAAGCATAGAAATGCCAGGGTTAGTGTTAGGTCTCTGTGTGCTCCCTTATCTCTGTTTCACAATGACCGTCTTTGAAAACCTCGTTGAGCGTTTTACTCAACTTCCAATTGGGTAGATAATTAGCCAGTGGCTGTAACCTTGATCCAGAAGAACAGCACCAAATGTACACGTAATGAAATTAACTTAGGATTATAAAATAGGCCCACAGAGATGGACGCTTTGACAAAGTGAGTTATGTTAATATATGAGCCATTAAAGCAATAAAGAACAGACTTAACCAATTTTAAGGCTGCTGAACTTACAACCCTCCAGATGTTCTTGGACTACATTTCCCAGCGTTACGTTCCTGCTAACATTCTAGCTGAGTAGCCCAGAATTACAGCCAGATGCAGTAAACTAAATCCCTTGGGTGGTGGTGGTGGGGGGGGGGAGACCGCTTTTGCAGTAGCAAACATGACTACAATGGCAAGAAGATATTTTTCAATTTTTTCAGGTTTGGTGTAAAGATTGCTGGACTTAGGCCAGGAAAGTCCACATTCCAATTATCCCCTGCCCGCAAGGTATACCTTTTAGCTTAACTTCGATAGCTGATTGATAGATTTTGAAAAAAGGACGAGGGGAGACCATCTGTGCCGTCCTGGACTCTTTGAAGGAAGGACTTGATAAAGGAAAAGTAATAACATTTGGAGGATTTCTAATCTGATGCAAGTTGCAAGTCTAAATGTAAAAAGGTTCAACCAAATCAGGTTTAAGCCAGCTGAGAACTGGAGTTGGAGCTGCTTTAATTTGATTTTTAACTGGGAAAGGCAGATATCAAAATCTTTAATCTGTCTATAAGCCCTTCCTAAGCTTTTAGAATTGGGTAGATTATAATTGAAATGATTTACCACAGCAGCTGAAGCTACCAGAAAGGCCGACTCCTTCTGCGTTAGCGTTGCTCCTTGGCCATCGTTGACGAAAGGATTCTGGGCCGTTGTGGGGGAAGTACATATGAGAGGATGCAGTCATGAGCTTGAGGGAGAATAGGGCATGGCAGAAATGGAGGTGCATTTTAATCAGAGCTGTTATTTTGAAGTGGGAGAAGAACATAGGGCAATGTGTTAAGAAGAAGACTGTTGATGTGAAAGTGAGTAGGTCTTAATTTTAAGGCAGCCTTTATTTTTATTATTTTTTAATGGCCCTAGACTGAAGTCTCGGGGCTGTGAACAGACAAATATTAAGTGAAACAGTTAAAGTTTTTAGAAAATTCTAAGTTCTGGTTGTGGGAAATGTAGCAAAACTAATTTTTGGAGACCAGAGTGTAAGAGAAAAGGTTTAGTGAATGTTGGAAGGTGAACAGCGAGGAAATGTGATGTATTTCTGAGAGAAGACTATTCCAAAACAGAATGCCCTCTAGAGCAGTGGTTCTCAACCTGTGGGTTGCGACCCCTTTGGGGGTCGATCTACCCCTTCACAGGGGTCGTCTAAGACCATCGGAAAACAGATAGGGACTGAGACACCGCTGCTCTATTCATCTCCAGGCGGGTTCCACCCACATGCAGATAACACCCATGTATGAGTACTTGGCATGATGACATACCTCATCACATACAACCCCATACAAATACACTAGAGAGCAGCTACTGTGTCGAAAGCAGCCAGTATTGGAGGGGGAAACGACACTTTTATGTTCAGCTGTGGTTGATGTGAATACTATGCTTTAATTATGTTCAATTTGTAGCAATGAAAGTACATCCTGCATATCAGATATTTACATTACGATTCATAACAGTAGCAGAATTACAGTCATGAAGTAGCAATGAAAATAATTTTATGCCTGGAGGTTAGGGTTAGGTTGGGGGTCACCACAACATGAGGAACCGTATCAAAGGGTCGCGGCATTAAGAAGGTTGAGAACCACTGCTCTAGAGGGATGGTATTTCCAAAAGGACCTCCTCAGAGGATCTTTGATAATAAGTAATACTGTATGGGATAAGGTGCTCCCTTCAGGTACGTGGGTACCAAGTCGTTCAAGGCTTTAAAAAAATCATTACCATCGATGGTGTCCAGAAGCAAGGTGGCAAGTGCTGTGTGTCACAGGCTCTCAGTCCTTGATGTAAGAGGTACCCTGTCCTCAGTGCCCGGCAAGTGACAGATGCTTAATCTGAGGGTGTCTTGGATTCTTCACTGAAGTTTAGAGGTAAATGGTGAAGAGCGTCTACTTCCACCTACAGCTGGTTTGCTGTCTATGGCCCTTTGTGAACAGAGATGATCTAGCCACTTCCAGACTGGACTACTGTAAGGTTCTCTGTGTAGTGCTGGCTTGATGATGGTTTGAAAACTGCAACTGGTACAGAATGCAGCAGCTAGATCGCTTCAAGGTAGGGTTAGACAAATTTATGGATGACACATGTATTAATGGCTACTAGAATGAATGCCTAGGTACATCTTTCAGGCTGGGGGTGGAGTGGAAGCAGGACACTTCTAATGCCATTTGCTGGGATTCGAGAGCAAGAAAAGGTTTGTCCTTGTCTCTGTTTGATATGCCCATGAGCATTTGGTGGGCCACTGTGTGCAACAGGGTGCTGGACTAGATGGGCTGTGGCCTGATCCATCAGGGCCTCTCCTGTTCTTATCACTGCTGAACACAATAACTTGTCAGGTGGGGGGAGGAACTGGGGCGCTTCTAAGGCCATCTGCTGGGATTCAAGAGCAGGAGAAGGTTTGTCCTTGTCTCTGCTTGAGGTGCCCATGGGCAATTGGTGGGCCACTGTGTGCGACAGGATGCTGGACTAGATGGGCTGTGGCCTGATCCAGCAGGGCCTCTCTTATGTTCTTATCACTGCTGAGCACAATAACTTGTCAGATGTGTGCCCCATGTTGGTCTTACAAGAGCTGCACTTGGTAGCAGTTGATCAACTTGCACGGTGGTGTAGAGACTTGACCAAAAAGTCTTGCTTTTTCTTCATCCTGCCCAGAAGTGTAGCAGGGTAAGAGAGGAAATTTTCTCACCGCGATTGATAAGGAGTTAGAAAAGCTTAATAATGACACTGCAATATACGGTTACTGCAGCTAGGCTGGTATACGCAGCAATGGATATTACCAAGAATTCCATTATCGGAGGACTGGATTATAAAATTGATGGATTTTGCAGAGATGGACAAATTGACAAATTTATTAAGAGATGCAACAACACCAGTTTTTGTTGGTGAGTGGCAACCCTTTATTGCCTGTCTACAGACATTAGAGGAAGAATTGCCAAGGGCAGGTTTTGAAGAATAAGGAGACGCAAAGACATGGATGTAATCAAAGAATAAATAAGAGGAGCAGAAGGTTAAAGACAACAATCAGTCGTTCAGAAGAAGATGGGAAGTCATCAGTAACTAGCAATTAAAGTATCAAGTGTACCAATTGATGTTTTTAGGTCATCTCAGTGTAATGAGATGTTTTATGCTTAACAAAAATCATTTAAAAAGAAAGCTGTGTTTTTCATTCTGTGTCCATACCCGAGGATGGTGGCCTTAAAAAGGGACCTTTTGTGTGTGTGTGTGTGTGCGTGCGTGCGTGCGTGTTAACTTGTATGGTCTCATTTAGAAAGTGTCTTAAAGGGCAGGTTTGCTATATTGGGTTAATGTAAAGCCCAGCTCAGTGCATGTATGTCACCCATAGAACCTGCAATTTGATTGCCTTAGTGTTCCTAGGGATATTTGATACTTTGCGTTCTGCAAAAATTTGCTCACCTCCTGGTTTTATTGACCTACTTTCAAACTGTCTTTTTAAAAGTGCTTCATTTCTTTGCGATTTCTCCTCAGGCTCATTCTCTCTTCCCTCTTTGTTGTATTTGGCTCAAGAAGATTACCTTAAAAAAAAAACTACTTTGGTTATCTGTTTAAAATAATGGAGCAGTGGTGATGCTCACTCATTTTCATATATATTTTTCTTTCTTCCCTTTTTGTTTTCAGATTACGGCTGCGACATGGATGAGGAAGATGGGTATTAATTGCTTCCAAATATAAATGGCAAGGCAAGCTACCTGATCACATAAATAGACCCTCCCGTGGATTCTGGTCAGCTTCCCTGGAAGCCTGGCTTGAGAATACTTGAGACGCTTCCGGATCATGTCACAAGAAAGCATTTAACCACTGAATTGATTTCCCGAGTACCGAGGAGTGGAGCCCAGTGGTAGGCCCACGGCAGCCTGTTCTGTGGCACCTGCCTCACCGCTTAACCTTCGAGTGGTCACGTGGCTGTAGAGACTTGTGTGAGGAAACCAAGCGGACCGCCGCAAGCACAACAACTCCGTGTGGAAAAGGCTTTGTGCTTGAACTGTGTTTACACCAGGGGAAGAAGAAAAGCACACCTGCGGTGAAGAAGGAGCCCGACCGTCATGGCGTCCGTGTTTCCGTGCTAAAAATATTGTTGACTAAAAAACATGAGGGGTCATGTGCAGGCCGGAAACCAGATGGTAAACATCCTCACAGACATGCTGCAATTTTGTGCAGCAGTGTTCCTTGGTCAGGAATTCTTTTCTCTGCTCTAGGGCAGCAGTGATATTTAAACAAACAGACAAGATTAGTTCGTTCTAAATATTAATTGCTATATCACGAGCGCCGGTGGTTATATGGGGCTGAAGTCGCCATGTTGGGCGACTTGGTGAGGGGCAGCTTACTAATCTAAATGTTTCTTTGCCTTTCTCATTGCTGCTGGTGCAACAAGCAATGGGTGGGAAAGAAAAGAGTTTCGGAGGGTAAAGCTGGTGTCCCTCCCTCCAGCTAGCTGAGTAACAAATCTTCAGCATTTCAAGAACGAGGCATGGCTTACCAAGAGCTGGTGGCCTGTACCCTTTTTGGGGCGGCCTTAATCAGCTTGGCTCATTAGGCATGAGTGTCCCCCAAAAGAAGCTTCACATTTTGATTTTACAAGTAAATAACCCAGGGATTCCCCTCCCACTCCAGGATGTAATTTTAATTTAGTATTAATTGATTTAAAAAAATAATAAATCAGGGTGGGCTCAGCTGTTAACTAACTTCTCTTATTGACATTTTACCCAATTCAGCAGCATCCAGAAATCAGTTGCTCGTTCCTCTATATTTGAATATTCTGGAATAAAGCATGGATATTCCAGAATACCCATGTCTTATTCTAAAATACCCAAGTATAGAAGGATAACGTCTGGATGCAGCCTTCAAGTTCTTTGCAGGGCCCAGCAGGAATTACCCACCTTGAGAGGCTCTTATTAAAGCAGACTGCCAGTGTCCCAAGCCAAACTCCATTTCCCAGTTCTTCTTTAACAGAATTGTGGCCTGCATGTCAAGCACAAGGATATTTTGCTCTTTTGACTTTCTAACAGCATTTACTTGTTGTTGGAAACCAATGCTTGAATGCCGCTTGGCTTCCTTTTGACCCTCTGCCTGGCAAGACCAGTATGGTTCTTCCAGCCAACTTCATAAGCAATTGACTTCTGGCCCTGATTGGGAAAAAAAGAAGAAGCGATTTCAAGCATGAACCATGACAATGTCAAAAGTCAGGTTTCTCCACCCAGTGTGGTGTTTTTAGTTGCCTTCCCAATCTGACGTATCTTTTTTTAAAGACTTATCCCTGCGAGATTATGAGATGTGAAAAATTGACGCTTTCTTGAACTTAGAGGCCTGGATCTCAACTCAGATGGAAAATGGTGTTTCTCAAGATATTCTGGAACTATTCCCTGCATTCTCTAGCCGGGCCCCAGTGGGATGCTGGGAGTTGTAGATCAGGAGTCTATAGCATGCCAAGTTGAGCATTCCTGCTTCAGACTTCAAGAAAGGACTCTCCCGAATCTAATGTTCTCTCCTGTCCCCATCCTCAAGTACATAGTTCTCCAGGTCATAGGAGCTTTTATATGAATCAAAAGATAATTAAGAAATCCAATCTCCATCCCCTCAGATCAAGCTTTTCAAAATGAGATAGGTAAGACGTAGTTTGGCCACCTTGGGGACTTAAGTTCAAATTCCCGGAAGAACCCAGGAACCTTTTCTTCCCAGTTGCCATTAGGTCTTGGATGTTGTAGGAGAAAGTAGCACGGATCGCATAAGATGCTATAAATATTTGATTTGCCCATTCACATATATCTGGGGTTTGTCTGAACTTGTCACTTATTTTTGCAGAGGAACAACAAACAACATTTTTCCAGGGACCAAGTACAGCATGGTAGGGCAGGCGCCTCCTTGCTTTCTCTGCTGATTCATACCTATAGAATTAAAGTTTTTCTACAGTAACTTGGCTGTATGTTCATTGGGTAGAGCATAGAACTACCACGGCTGGAAAACCTTTCATTATCCATTCCTGGGGGAGCGACCTTTTTGCACTGGTAACCATCAGATGGCATTCTGCAACCATTGCAATGGTATGGCAACCAGAGCGATAAAGTTAAAGGCTTAAATGTGGCAAAAGTATGTTAAGCCTTCCCTTTGAACAAACAAACAAACAAACCCTGCTTCTTTGAGTGGCATCCATCCAATTCCCTTAACACTTGTAAACTGCTTTTTACATGAGTTGTCTGGGCAGTTCTCTGTGTTCCTTTGCCAGGCATACCAATTTGGTGCTACCGCTGCTGTCATGGGGACTGGCTATGTAATCTCAGCAGGCACCATGTACCATCAGTGGCAGAAAACAGCAGAATAGGTTTGTAGAAGCAAAGGGGGGCTGTGCTATCAAGTTCTCTTATTCAAGCTTGAATCGGTTGTTTAGGAATTTCATTGCTGGAAGACGTACTTAAGTGCCAGGGCAGGAGAAATTTGTACTTTCCAAGTCTCTCCCTCTCATTCAAACCTTTATTTATTTTTTTATTCTCAGGGCTGAACTAGGAAGAACTGTTAGCAGACCACCCCCCTTTCAAATATTGCAAGAAACATTCATGCAGGAGGCCTTGTTTTGATTGGACTGCATTGTGTAGGACCAGAATTAAACCAGGCTATTATATATTGTCCCTAATAGGGAAAGCTAGGTTTGAGGTGCTTTTAAAAAATAAATAAATCAGGAAATGTGTGGAAGAGAGGATTTAAAACTGGTGGGTGAATATAAAGGCCATTTTTCTCTCATTCTTAACTTTGCTTTCCTCAGTGCTTGCTGTTTTTTGCTGAGGGTATTGTATTCTTCCCACCCCCCCCACCCCTAGAAAATAGCATTCCTCTCGGTGGATGTATATATGTACGTATACTATGTATGTATTTATACTGTGTATGTATACTCGTCTCCTGCCCTGTGTAAATTTTACCTCTTCTCAAGAGCGCCATTTTGAACGCAGCATGGTTTTTTCTTCCACACACTCAAAAGGTGAAGGTTGGGGACATTTTGGTTTGCTCAGTGTTGCCTCTGAAAGGCACTCCTGGGAGAACGCCTTCAGTGCTTAGGACTCCTTCTCTCTATTTTGAGATTCCCCCTTTATTTCCACCCACCCAGGCACCCACCCAATCGTTTGCATGCTAAGATCAGGACTTGGAGGGTCGCCCAGTCGAACATACCTGGGTTGCCCAAAGGAGAAAGGCTACTATAAAGAGAAAGAGATAAAGGCAGCCCAGGTGAGTTAGCAAAGGGAAGAGAGGCCAGGCACTCTATGCGTACTGAAACTTACATCTGCATTTTAAGCCCCATTTGTAGTTCCAGGGCCTCCCAAAGACTAGATCTAAGTGTGAAACAAAATGCATCTGTGGTGCTTTTGAATGGAAATAGCAGATGCTGGCAGAAGTGGATTGTTATTATGAGATGCAGCCGACAAGGATAGGAAACTAAACCCTTCTGCTGCTATTGGCGTGACTCTCTGAAGCTGTTTGCATGGAGAGGAGATCCTCCTGGAGGCCAGTAGATGCTTTTCTCTCAGTGGTTGTAGCAGCTCCATGAATTGTGCAGTAGGTCCTCAGTAGAAGGGGAGAAGGCCTGTGCTCTCTTCTTGGATTTTAGTGATCAAATTCCCACTAACAGTGGACAGTTTGGCACGCAAGTGAAAGAATCTTTCAAAATCAGCATGCAATTCTCTCTCTCTCCCCACCCCCCCAATTTAGCTGCAAGAGGGATATGATTTCTGGGTCTTGTTTTCTAATAAGAAGTGGGTTTTTCAGTCTGTTGCAAGGTATGGTTTATAAGTATGTCCAAACTGGCCTTGCCTGTTCCTAATTTGCTTAGTATTAAACAAGGAGTTGCTTTTATTTCTCCGAATGCTTATTCCTTCTCGGTGTAACAAAGCTCAGGGAATGCAAACAGATTAGTGAACGCCACCTCCTGTTTTTATAACTTCGTAGAGAAACACCTTTTTTTCAAAGCCAAGCATACCATAAACTTCATTTCTACCATATTTAGCCGAACACTGTGACCTTGAAGGGAGCATTCTGCTGGATTTCCCTAGAAGAACTGTGTCTGTTGCAATGTCCCAGATTCAAATAATGATGAAAGTGTGGAAGAGCTGTGGGTTTTAAACTGCAGAAAGAGAGCATTGGCTTTTTTTTATGAGGGCAACAGGCATTTTGGAGTTGCTGTTTGGGGGAGCAGAGTCCATATCTGGTGTGTGTCCGTTTTTCTGCTTGGAAGGGTTTTTGAGCTCCCCTCAGTTCCTGAACTTGCTGTAAGAATGGTGACAGTTGAGTGATGAACCAGACAACCCCCTGCACATGATTCCTTTGTCCTTTCTGAGAACGAAAACACATGCAAATGAAACGTCTTCCACGCTGGCAGCAGTGCCCAGTGCTTAGGGCCTACCGGAAAGCACCTAGAAGTGCCAAACGCAGGCTGCGTCCAGACAGGGCCTAAAATCTGGGATTATCCCGGGACTATATTGAAGTTCCCACGTGCATTTGTGGCAACCCCAACATAGCCTCAGGATGCAGAGGCAAAATTCTGCAGTATTGCCATTCTGGAGCAATCAACACCCAACCTGTGTTTTCCCAAAATGGCAGTAACAGCTTACCTGTCTGCATGCTCATGCCCAAGATTCATTTTGTTGAAAATGGCCACCATGCAAGCATGGGACAGAAACAGGCCCCAAATGCCCAGTGCTTGCACCCTTCCAGGTATTTTGCCCCTTTGAAATACCTGGAAATATCCACCACATAACAAGCGCCCAGGCAGGTTAAAGGTCATGGGCTTGAGCCGTGATTGTGCCCTGCCATCTGGCAGGGGCAGCGAGAGGAAATTGTGAGGCCTAAAGAAAATCATTTTCCTCTCGCCGTCTAGCAACAGCCACAAATTCTTTGGCCTTAAAAATCCCCAAACACATTTGGACCATGTGGCAGATCCCTCATTGTGAAGTGTGTTGGACCAGAGAAGGATGTACCACACATTTCAAGCTTCAAAGAGGCCCGCTCAATCCACGTGTGGTGTTTTCAGGCACTTCTGGAAGCGGCCACAAGCGCTGGCTGCATCTGCTCTCTGGACAGCTATGGAGAGTGGCCAGTTAATGCTCCAGTGTTGCCTGCGTGGTGGAGGAACAAGGGATCACCCGCTCACTTTTCTTCCAGGCAGCCAATGGCGATGGTCTTGTACCTGTTCCAACACGGCTCTTCATCACAGAAAGTCTTAAACAGCAGGGCACAACATTGTCTTGGAGTGGCTTCCGTGTTAGTGCTTTTGGTCCTGTCTGTCTTGCCTTCTGTGTTGCACCAGAGTTCATCTGCTGTTTTATATATCATTAACTGCATAGCAACCATAACCCGTCATTAACAAGGTCAACACACCCAGGCCATGCAAGTGACAATAAATCACAGGGATTGGCAGCCATCTTGGGTGTGTCCTTCCAGCCCATATCATGAACCACATTCTGCTACGACCGGTTGGAATTCTTTTTTTAAAAAATGTAATATTTGCTGTAAATATTTTTTTTAGTCCTCTTTTATTATGTGTTACCGCACACATTGGCCTTTTATTGGCTGGCTGTTAGTTGCTGTAATAGCTGTTGAACTTCTATGTGATTTGGATGGCAGTGTATAAACTCTCCAGTACATACCTTTGTTCTGTGTCTGTGAAGCGAAGCTTTTCTTATTATTTAACTGAACAGACATGTGGTTTCTTTCTTGGTTTAAAAGACTGATTTACAGACAAACAAACAAACCAATGCTGTTTCCAAACTGAATGGTCACTGCAGTAGCTTGTGGTCTAGTGGTTAGGGAGCCGGACTCTTATCTGGGAAGAAGAGTTGGCTTTTCTATCCCACTTTTCTCACCCATTTCAGGGGACTCAATAGCTGCTGACAAAGCTTTCTATTCTTCCCACAACAGAACACCCTGTGAGGTGGGTGGGGCTGTGAGAGCTCAGAAGACAGCTGTGACTAGCCCAAGGTCACCCAGCTGGTTTCATGGAGGAGTGCGGAATCAAACCTGGTATTCCCAGATAAGAGTTCAGCTCCTTAACTGCTAGACCAAACTGGCTCACGGGTTTAATTCTGCCCTTGCCTGTGTAGTCAGCTGGATGACCTTGGGCTAGTCACAGCTCTCTTCTGAGCTCTTGCATCACTTCCTACCTTACAGGGTGTTCTGTTGTGGGGATAAGGTTTGTCAGCCACTTTGAGTCCCCTTAAATGGGTGGGAAAAGCAGGGTAGAAAAGCCAACTCTTCTTCTTTTTCTTCTTCTGCAGATGATTTTCCTAGGGTCTGCTTTAATGCAACATCATGTCAGTGGGTCAGGGCTGTAGAGCGAGAATCATAATGGGATAGTTCAGAAGAGCGAGTTCAAAGGTCCCAACCACTAGCACTTCCTGCAGAACTTCAAAAAATCACATTAGGCAGTTGCAGGGACTGTCCACTACGTTCCCTGAGTGTGTTGACTTTGTAGATGAGTTTTGTATTACTGTTTTAAAAGGGAAGAGGATTCATGGTGTCAGATCAGAGAGAAAGCAGAAAGAGGCAAACGTAGCCACTACGCTCTGTATCTCCACCCCTGGAATCAGTAGTGCTGTTGGTCAAGTTTGAGAAGAACAATCAGAAGTTCATGTGGAGATCAGAGACCTGTATCCCTGCTGATGCCCAAGTTCTAGACTAGTCTTTCCCTGTGACAAAAACAATTCTTATCTCTGTCACAGTACATTAGAACTAGGAGGCTTTCTATGAAACTGATGGGCAAAAGAATCAGATCAGAAAAGGGGAATTAATTCCCCCCCCCCCATCATTGGTCTGTGGAATTTACTAACAGAAGAGGTGGTGGCAGCAAACAGGCTTGATGGCTTTAAGAAAGGATTAGATAGATTAATGGGGGACAGGCATATTGATGGTTTCTAGAATGGATGCCTGGTGCCAACTCTGGGTTGGACAGGCAGTCAAGATGCTGCTAAAGGCCTTTTGTGGTGGACTAAGCAAGTGAAGGCTTTGCTTTTGTCTTCTCCTTGAGATGCCCATAAGCAACTGGTGGGCCACTGTATGAGACAGGATGCTCGACTGTGGCCTGACCCAGCAGGACTCCTCTGATGTTCTTATTTTCGTATAACAACATCTCAAGCTCTCTGAATTCCATGGCATCGATCACCAAGCTCCATAACTTCAGTATCTCTATCACATTGGTTTCTGAAATCCTAAGCTGTGCTAACTGGGGCTGAGAGATGGGCTAGTTCAAAACACTGGAAGTGGTGGGATTGGGCAACCCTGAGCAGGCAAACCAAGAGGTGGTGGTCTAACATTTTTGCAAAGTAAGATGCTCTGCTTTCCACAATGTACTCTGAACAAAAAGAATTGCCCTCTCTGAGCTGGGCTCCCATATGTTCTTACGAGCTGCTCCTTTCGATCTTTGGGGCCCAACAATAATGTTCTGAATTTGTGACGTAAGGACCACAGCGACTTGGTTCCAGTGGGCTTCGTTGAATGTAAACACTAGCAATGGGAGAGGGTCGTTTGTCTTGGGGTAGTTATTAAATTACTCTTGGCCCCATTTCAATATGGCATTTTAAAAAATCCCTTTTTTCCAATGCTGTCTGTCGTTTACAGTCTTAATAACTTACATTAATCACAGCGGCATTTTCATAATAAGGATAGATCCATATTCAGTCAGCCCAATGTTATCTTGCACAGTCTCATTATTTTTATGCATATTGCTTTCTAAGAGCTTCCAGAGCATGTTGTCTCTTTACATGCCATGGGTCGGTCTGTGCAAAATGGCAGATCACATCCCTGCACCATATTTCATTTCTGCTGACATCACACATCACTATTTAAAGTTTGAGGAACATAAACATGCAAACCTAATGGGTGTTGTAGCTCTAGAATGTCTGGAGAAGGAGACCAAATGAGAAGACCAAACTCCCTGGAAAGTCCAGTGATGTTCAGTAGAAGGGGGAAGAGGAAGAGGCCAGATACTAGATGGATAAGTTGCTTCCAGACAGCATGAGGATCTGAAAAAGATCCCATGATTGCCTCTTGCCTCTCTTTGCCAGATGTGATGAGCAATTCTGGCTTGGGATTCCTGGATTTACCATGACATTTGTTGTCAGTTTTCATAATGGGGTCGATGGAGGCTACTGGAAGCCAGCCAAGTGCCCATTCCCTTCCTTTTGATGCTTGGCTGCCTTCCGGTAGCCCCAATTGACCTCATCATGACAGCTGCTGACAGAAGTCACGGTAAGCATCACTGTTATGGAAAACTCAGCATCATTGCTGGATTTCGTGTCATAGCGGTATTATGGATTTTTGATCAACTAAATGAGGACTAATTTGGGGATGTCTTAGAATGGTCTGGCATTCCTCATACAGTGCTGAGAAAATTGTGGATTTTACCGTGTTTCTGGAGGCAGCCTCAATTACGACGGTGATTAAAACTGTCCTGGGAGACCTAAGAAACATAGTAGAACACTGCTCAGTCAGAATGGAGGAAGTCAACCTAGATGGTCACCAATGACCGGCTACAGCTAGATGGCATCAGGCAAGCAATGTCTCCTCTTGAACAAGGCTGTATTAAGAGCTGATGATTCACTGATATGTAAAGCTCACTTGTGCTTGGTGTCATATTTTTTAAAAACCCTGTTGGAAACATCTGCCAAGGATATAAAATCTTAATGTAACTCGGAATATATAATAAAGGCAGAGGTTGATTGGGCCTGGCTTTCAAGACAAACTTTCACTTTCCACCCTGTTGCTGTGACCTGAGCCTGGAACATCCAGTGGCTCCTCTTGTGGTGCTGCCCATGCTGATTCCTGATTACAGTAGTTCTTTTAATGTGCCCCACTCCAACCAACAGCAACATTTCAAGAGAAGTCTTTCCTCAGTCTGCCTTCCAAGACCCTTTCAGTGGACCATACTATGAGTGAATGATAAGAACATCAGAAAAGCCTTGTTGGATCAGGCCACAACCCATCTAGTCCAGCACCTTGCGTCCCACAGTGGTCCACCAGTTGCTTCTGGGCACTTTCAAGCAGAAAAGAAAGGCTGCTCCTAACTCCCTGCAAATGGTCTTTAGAGCAACCTGCCCATTAACATGGAAGCAGTTCCTAGGCATCCATTCTAGTAGCCATTGATATACCTGTCTTCCATTAATTTGTCTAACCCTTTCTTCAGGTCAGGCTGGTTGCTGTCGCCGCCTCTTCTGCTGTCAAGTGCCATGGAATTATGGCCCTCTGGGTGAAGAAATACTTCCCCTTTTCAGCCCCAACTCTTCTGCCCATTGGTTCTAGTGTTGTATGATAGAGAAAAGAATTTCTCTCTATTTACATTTTCTACACTATGCATGATTTCACTACTTCAATGAGGTCACATCTGAAAAGCCATCGTTCGGAGCTAAAAATGCCTAGATTTCACAAGGAGGGTTTTCCAGCCCTTGGATCACCCTGGTTGCTCTTTCCTGCACTTTTTTCCAGTTCCAAATATCCTTTCTGAGATGTGGTGAACAGAGGTGAGATTCTAAATCTAAATCCACCCAACCTAGCAATTTCTTCTGTGCGAGAAATCCAGAGCTTGAGCAACTCCAACCATCCAGCTTCTGCTTGAAAATCCCCAGAGACAGACAGGGGACTCATCAGGCTGTGTGTTAACTTGTTGGACAGCTTCAGCTGTATTTCACCAAGGTTCTTCTAATTCTGGGCCTTCTCACACTTACCTGACTTACCTTAAAGGAGCGGTTCCTGCCATTCATGGGCAGGCCATCCACGTGCTGCACCGCTGCCACCATCCTAGAGTATCCAAGAGGTCCCTCCAGCTGCTCTGACTTGTCCACAACTTCCTGGATGTAACATTTGCACTTTCTTCTGGGTGTGAATGCTGTGAGAGGGTAGCATGACTGCGGCTGTACAGATGTGCACCAAGCTGGATGTTGCTGTGGCCATTGCCGTGGTGATTTGGGAGGGCTGGGCCATCTGCACTTCAAACGCTGGTGGTCTGCTTGGGGAATACACCAGCATTTGAAGTGTGGATGGCTCCCACTGCACCTGATCTTTGCAGTGAGCAAAGTGGAAACAGGCACTCGATTTGGAAAAGCAGACAGCTGGTGGGCTACATGCAACACACAGCTAACGTGCATCTGTCTGGGCTGGTGCTGTAGCCTTGCCTTCATGCGCAGTGCTCTTTTTAAGCCGAGCATTCCTAGAACGATCGTTATTCTTCCTTCCTTCAGTTTGCATGTGTGATAGGCCAGGCCTCTGAAACATAGTCTGCACTGTTATCCTGCCTGCAAAATGTAATTTTGATCTCCCTCCTCCTGCTAATGTTTGATGAGAACCCTTTGTATTTTCATGCTTTAATACAATCTGGCACATAATTGCAAATGACTCACCGATAATCTCAGTCATGGAGCTCTCTGAAATTAGATGATAATTTAGCCAGGAATTTGTGTAGCAAGAAGAACTCAGAGGAGATGATTTATAATTATTTCAATCAGGAGATTTTTTTTCTCCCCCTACTGCTCTTGCTTTTTTCCAGGGAGCAGCTCTGCAAACGGAGAGAGGTTGAGGCCTTTTAAGACCTCCTTTTCCCACTCGTTGTCTCCTAGGGGAACATGAAGGAACGGCAGAGCTGTGTCTGTAATTGCTACTGACAGAGTATGGGAAGGTGAGGACTTCCATTATGCGTGATCAGAACAATTCGTGGCCCAAATCTCAATCAATCCCAGACTCTCAAACTTCCTTTTCACCCACAGCAGAAGAGTACAGCTAAGATGAATGGGCAAACCAGCTACTAGAAAAGGAGGAGGAGGAGGAAGAGAAAGAAGAAGAATGGATTTTTATACCTTTTAAGGGGACTCAAAGTGACTGACAAAACTTCTATACTTCTGGCTTCATGGAGGAGGAGGAGGAGATTTGGCATTTATCCCCCACCTTTCTCACTTTTTAAGGAGGCTCAAAGCAGCTGACAAACCTTCTGTTCGTTTTCCCACAGAGACACCCTGTGAAGAAGAGTTGGCTTTTCTAGGGTGTTTTTCCACTGTCAGAAAGTACCCATTTTTGCACCCATTAAGGACCCATTTGGGTGTGAGCCGGATGAACCCATTTCCACCATGGCACCCGTTAGGGACCCGATTGTTTCCACTGCCGCTGGGGAAAGCCGGATCATATGGGTATTTTTTGGCCTTTAATCCGGATTTTCTGTAGACCCCATTAATGGGGTCTACAATGGGGTCTTCAGGCAGAAAATCCAGATTAAAGGGAGCCTGTTTCCATGTTAGTTTGACAATGGGGTCTAGAGGAGGCTAGGGGGAGGGGGCACCCTTGGGGGGGGAGCCCCAAAACCTAAGCTTCAAAGTCATTTCGAAGTCACTTCGAAGTCTGTGCAAAATAGCTCTGGAATGTCTTTGAAGTCTGTGATGATCTTTGGAATGAACTCCAAAGTGACTACGAAGTGACTCCGGAGTGACTCTGAAGTCACTTGGAAGTCACTCCGAAGTCACTTCGAAGTTTACTCCGAAGATCAGCACAGACTTCAAAGATGCTCCAGAGCTATTTTGCACAGACTTCAAAATGACTTCGAAGTGACTTCGAAATGACTTTGAAATGCATTTGGAGCCACTTCAGAGATTGCATCCCCTGTCCCCCCAAACACCTGGGGTGACAGGCAGACCCCCTCGTGGGTAGATCCAGATTTCCAAATGGGTGCTCTGGTGTTTCCACCCATTGCTATTGGGTGCTAGACCTCCCATGGAAACACATTGGGTACTTCCTTTAATCCAGATCTTCTTAGATCCGGATTAAAGGAGCGCGGGGAAAAACACCCTTACTCCGCTTTTTCTAAATTAGCGTTTTCTCTCCCTGTCTCTCAACTACTCTTTTAAAAATCAAGTGCAAGCACTAGTCAACGTTAGTCTCATGCACACCTTCTCCATCCATGGGGCACGAAAGGAGGAGGAGGAGGAGGAGGAAGAAGAAGAAGAAGAAGAAGAAGAAGAAGAAGAAGAAGAAGAAGAAGAAGAAGAAGAAGAAGAGTTGGCTTTTCTACCCCACTTTTCTCACCCATTTAAGGGGGACTCAAAGCAGCTAACAAAGCTTTTCTATTCTCCCCACAACAGAACACCCTGTGAGGAAGGTGGGGGCTGTGAGAGCTCAGAAGAGAGCTGTGACTAGCCCAAGGTCACCCAACTGGCTTCATGGAGGAGGCGAAGAGTTGGCTTTTCTACTTCTTTTTTTTACAACTGAAGGTGGTGGGACAACCAGTAAGGCATGGGCAGGTTGATAAGGATGAAGTCATTCCTTTTGATATTTAGGGTCTTATAAGTCAAAGTTAACACCTTGAATTGGGCTCGGTAGCGAATCAGCAGGCAGTGCAGCTCTTTTAAGACCAGCGTGTGATGCGTCCAGCCAGCTGTCCTGGTCAGCAGTCTAGCAGCGGCATTCAACACCAGCTACAGCTTCTGAACCGTCTTCAAGGGCAGTCCCATGTAGACCGTGTTGCAGCAGTCAAGTCTGGAAATTACCAGTTCGTCAATAACTGTGGCCAGTGTCACCTCTGTCCAAAAAGAGCTTCAAATGATGAACCAGCCATAGTTGGGACTAGGTACTCCCAACTCTCACTCGCAATAGTGCTTTTTGCTTACCTTCTCGACAGAGCTGCCATCACAGCCCCTTCCACTGTGCGTGAGTGGAGTTCAAAACGGGTGTCCATATATGGGTGGAGGTGGTGGTAAGCGCGTCTGGCCATTCCTTTAAAATGTGCAGAAACAGTGCTACAGCAAGGGATAACGGCAGGGAATCCATATCACACATCACTCCTTGCTTGTGGGTTCCTGGGTCACCATCTGGAGGCAACCTCAGATCATCAATGCAGAAGGTTCAATGAAATTGAAAGTTGTTTATTGATCAGCACTCACGGGTCATTCTTGAACCTGTCAGTACCAGGTTCACAAGTGCCATTTCCCTCTAAACCTATTCAAGGGCTGAAAGGTTCCCTTTGCGTTCGTTACATCAAAATGCTGGCAGCCCCTGGCTTTTCAGCAGCACAGCAGATCCAGAGCAATTGAACCGGACGTCGGATGAAACCGGATGGCCCCTCAAGCTGATCCACCCACTCACCCTGTCAGCATACCCTGTTTCCATGGTTATTGCCAGCAGCAATGATCACTGATCTGAATTAAGAACCCCCAGCTAGGAAAGTGGAATGGGGAGGGAGTGTATTGGCCTAACTTTTCTGCTTTTCAAGGTATTCCAGCACAAGCATGGACGGTCAAAGGAAGGGACTGGTGCCGGAGATCATATTAAAAACAAAACAAAGTGTAATCTCTTGTATTAGAACATAAGAACATAAGAGAAGCCTTGCTGGATCAGGCCACAGCCCATCTAGTCCAGCATCCTGTCGCACACAGTGGCCCACCAAATGCTCATGGGCATCTCAAGCAGAGACAAGGACAAACCTCCTGCTCTCGAGTCCCAGCAGATGGCCTTAGAAGCGCCCCAGTTCCTCCCCCCCCCAGCTTGAAAGATGCACTTAGGCATTCGTTCTAGTAGCCATTGATACATCTGTTGTCCATAAATTTGTCCAACCCTACCTTAAAGCCATCTAGACTGGTAGCTGTCACCACCTCTTCCGGCAGCACATTCCATAAGCCGATGACCCTCTGGGTGAAGAAATACTTCCCCTTGTCGGATCCAACTCTCCTACCCATCAGCTTCATAGAGTGCCCCCTGATTCTAGTATTGTGTGATAGAGAAAAGAAATTTTCTCTTTCACAAATGTTCTAAACAGTTGAAATTCAAGTTTGATCGAGTGTGGACATTTGAATTGAAGGTCTTTACATTTGAATTTAAACATGTGAAATAATTTCGAATGTTCCAAAACATCCGTTTGAATGATTCAAAACATTCCACAGTGCACACATCTGTACAGATCTCATTTTTATTTATTTATATTTATATTTATGTCCCGCCCCATACCCAAGGGTCTCTGGGCGGCTCACAACATTTAAAAACAAACATAGCAAAACAGCAAAAACTATATCAGTCCTAAAACCAGTTAATGTTTAAAATCCAGCATTAAGAAAAATACAGAACAGTTTAAAAACAGCAGTGTTAACGATGGGGGAAGCATGGGGAACATTTAACCAAAGGCCTGAGTGAAGAGGTACGCCTTCACCACCTTCCTGAACATAAACAGAGAAGGGGCCTGACGTATCTCCAGGGGGAGACCATTCCACAGCCTAGGGGCCACCACCGAGAAGGCCCTCTCCCAGGTGCCCACCCACCTAGCTGATGAAGGTGGTGGGATAACCAGGAGGGCCTCCCCTCCAGATCTTAAGACGCAGGCGGGTCGATATGGGAAAAAGTGCTCCTTTAGATATCTGGGGCCCAAGTCATTTAGGACCTTATAAGTCAGAGTTAGCACCTTGAATTGGCCTCGGTAGTGAATTGGCAGCCAGTGCAATTCTTTTAGAACCGGCATGATATGTGTCCGGCCAGTTGTTCCGGTCAGCACTCTGGCGGCTGCATTTTGCACCAGCTGCAACTTCCGAACTGTCTTCAAGGGAAGCCCCATGTAGAGTGCATTACAATAGTCCAAACTGGAGGTTACCAGAGCATGGATAACTGTGGCCAGGTCATTTCTGTCCACAAAAGGTTTCAAGTGACGTGTCAACCGTAGTTGGAAGTAGGCACTCCTGGCCACGGCCTCCACCTGAGCTTCCAGTGTTAGTGCAGAGTCCAGGAATACTCCCAAATTTTGCACCTGTCCCTTCCCGGGTATTGCAACCCCATCAAGGACAGGCTATCTCCCAACTACTTGGACCCGAGAACCTGTAACACACAGCACCTCTGTCTTGTCTGAATTCAGTTTCAATTTATTGGCCCTCGTCCAGCCCATTACTGCCTCCAGGCACCTGTCAAGCACTTCAACCACCTCTCCTGATTCAGATGGCACAGAGAGAGAGAGAGAGCTGGGTATCATCTGCATATTGATGACACCTCACTCCAAAACTCCTGATGATCTCTCCCAGCGGCTTCATGTAGATATTAAATAACATGGGAGATAAGATTGACCCCTGGGGAACCCCACAAGTGAGTTCCCAGGGTTTCGACTTAGTCTCTCCCATCACCACTATCTGAGATTGGCTCTGGAGATAGGAGCGGAACCAATGCCAAGCATTGCCTCCAACTCCTAAACTCCATAGCATCTCCAGAAGGATATCGTGGTCAATGGTATCAAAAGCCGCTGAGAGGTCCAGGAGAACCAGCAGGGTAGCATTCCCCCTGTCTTTCTTCTGGAGGAGATCATCAACCAGGGTGACCAAGGTGGTTTCTGTGCCATGACCAGGCCTGAAGCCAGATTGAAACATTTTATGAAATGTGTACAGATACGTGCAACACATATGAATGTTGTTGACATTCGTATCTTAAGATTCGAATCTAACATTTGAACGAATAGTTTCGAATGTATTCGATTCGAAGTGGTTTGTGTTGCATTCGGATTCTAAACATTCAAATCCAATTGATATTCAATTGGATTCAAATTTGAAAGCAAAAAAACCCCCAATTTGTGCGCATCCTTAATCTCTTGCTAACAAACTTTTGTCTTTAGCTTCGTAGAGGTTGCAAAGTAGGCGCCTTCATGAATGGCTGAAATACAGGAATCCAAGCTAATGTGAAGCCTAAGTGCTGTCCATGTAAGCCTACCATTATGTTTAGCATTTCATTTATTAACGGCTAGCCGCTTTGGCTAATGTTGCTCTGGTTAATTAAGCAAATAGAAGGTTTTGGAGAAGAATAAAAAATTAATGACATTATTATTTTTTTTCCTTGAAAAAATGTTAAGCTTGGAAGGAAGCATTATCTTATTACTGCTATTCATTTTAAAGTATTAATTATTAAAATTATTATTATTAAAGTTCAAGGGCAGAAGCTTCAAGGGCAGATTTAGAAGGACTTCCCTTTTTTTCCCAAACAGTGAATGGTTGGTTTGATGAAATAAGGTAACACTAGAAAATTTGGATATTCCGGAATAATATCCATGGTGGATTGCTCCAAACAGAGGTAATCCCACTCTGGGGGGGGGGGGGGGGCTGCAGTGGTGAGAATGCACCTTCCCAGCCAGAAGACTAAACTGCTCCATCAGGTAAGTGTGAACAGGCCCAGAGTGGCCAATGGCCAAAATAAAGACTGGTGGAGAATGTAATACTCGCACAGCAAGAAGAAGAAGAAGAAGAAGAAGAAGAAGAAGAGTTGGCTTTTCTACCCTGCTTTTCTCACCCATTTAAGGGGGACTCAAAGCAGCTAACAAAGCTTTTCTATTCTTCTCCCCACAACAGACACCCTGTGTGGTAGGTGGGGCTGTGAGGGCTCAGAAGAGAGCTGTGACTTGCCCAAGGTCACCCAGCTGTCTTTGTGGAAGAGTGTGGAATTGAACCTGGTGATTCCCAGATAAATGTCCAGCTCCCTAACTACTAGACCAAACTGGCTATGCAAAATGGATCATACTTCTCAGCAGACATGGGGCCTTTTTGAATGGTGCCTTGTAGATGATAGCCTAGCCCCTGCATGATCAGAGACTTACCTGGGTCCAGCCATGCATCTGAGTCTCTGCTGGATGCCGCCATCTTTGTTCCGGCACCATGTACAACTGTGCATGCACCACGCTGTCGCTATTTCTATGCTGATGCTCTCTGCATGTGCAGTCATGTCAGGGGTCATCTGAGCTGCCAGCGTCTTTGTGCAGCAGCTCAGCTGATACCTCGAAGCAGAAAAGGCCCAGACGGTCATCGGCGGATACTCTCAGGTCAGTTCCTGGTCAGGTAAATGTTAGTTAGCTTGTGGTGCACAATTTTGTGCACTACAGCTAGTATGCAATTGAGCAACCTCTGGGCAGGCATTTGGAAGAATAATGGACACACACACTCCCTACCCACTTGTAGACACTCTTGTTTTAATATATGCTTTTTAAATGAATTTAGGTACAGTATATTCTGGTGTATAAGACTACAGTACTTTTTAACCCAGGAAAATCTTCTCAAAACTCAGGGGTCGTCTTATACGCCAGGACAGAAATACAAATGAATGAATGAATGCAGGCTCCCAATGTGCAAAAGAAGACAGGGTTGCTGCTCCTTTAAGAGTTGCATAGCAAAGAGAAATTTAGGCCTTCAGGACAAAAATTGCACCTGCTGAAATCCCTCTTCAGTGCAACAGTTTAAAGCAACAGGAATACAGTCCTCTTTTTCTATTTATTTATTGAAGTCATTTGTCTAGAGATTGCTGTCGTATAAAATAAGCACGAACCAGTTTATAAAAAGAAAATTTAAAGCTTAAAGCAAGGATAAAAGCAGATTAAGAGACAAAAGTGATTAAAAACATCAGGTGGATTAAGGCGTGAGCAGCCATTTACACAAGGAATACCTGGTTGAAAAGGTATCCCTGAAAGCTGCCATTGGAGACATCTCACAAATGTTGAAAAGAAGGAAATACTATCAGACAGGTGTGACTGCCAAAAAGGCCCAGCTACGCTCCACCATAAAATGATGTTCTGTTTGTGTGTGTGTGTGTGTGTGTGTGTGTGTGATCCATAGCAGGACCTCTGGAGATGATATCAGGGCTGTTTCAAACTCTTCCAGATTTGAAATGGAGGTGTGACTTCAGATATCAGGGTCTGGGCTGGTAGCAGGCACCCGCTGGGAGAGGTCATCAGGAGATTTGGAGTGAGGTGTCACCA
The DNA here is from genome assembly GCA_023333525.1 of Aspidoscelis tigris stejnegeri. Lineage (NCBI taxonomy): Eukaryota > Metazoa > Chordata > Lepidosauria > Squamata > Teiidae > Aspidoscelis > Aspidoscelis tigris. The sequence goes on along the minus strand of JALMGA010000003.1, from coordinate 105,608,803 downwards.
ATACGCAGAGGATACCCAGCTCTATCTCTCTGTCCCATCTGAAACAGGAGAGGCGGTGGAAGTGCTTGACAGGTGCCTGGAGGCGGCAATGGGCTGGATGAGGGCCAATAAATTGAAGCTGAGTCCAGACAAGACAGAGGTGCTGTGTGTCACAGGGACTCAGGTCCATGTAGTTGGGAGACACCCTGTCCTTGAAAGGGTCACAATGCCTGGGAAGGGACCTGTGGGTAACTTGGGGGTACTCCTGGACTCTGTGCTGACGCTTGAAGCTCAGGTGGATGCCATGGCCAGGAGTGCCTATGCCCAACTTTATGAATTGTGAAGGTTATGGACATTTTTCACCAATCCCTAAAATCTGATATTCATACTTGATTTGCAGGCAACAGTAAATCTAAATTAGGAGGAAAGGTGTGTTGTGTGCATGAGAAGCTAGGATCTGGGGCCTTTCCGCACTTGGCCCTGTAGTCACCTTCCAGTGCCCTCCTAGATGTAGCAGCTGCACTTGGAGGAGCCGTTTCCAACTCTGAGTTTGCACCTCTTCCAGGTGCTGGAGGGTCAACTGATGCACCATGCAAGCACGGTGGCACACAGCACCAGTGCATGTGTGTGGCACGTCTTTGTTGCCCCATCACTGGTGCTGACAGTCGGAGTGAAGATGGTGGCACCTGGACATGCATTCGCACCTAGGTAAGTGTCCAGGTGCGTGGGGGTGGGCTGGATGTACTAGCATTTGTGAGTGTGAATGATTAGTGCATGCCTGGGGAACTTCAACCTTCTCCATCCCTAGAGGGATGACAAAGTGTAGATTTCCCCCTGGTCATTTCGATTTGAGATCCTTCTCTGATTCCTGTGGATGAGGGTGCCCAGTTGATCTGTGCAGCGAGGACCCACTGAGGGGTGCTGATCTAAAGCCCTTTGATGGTGAAGAGTCAGCTGTACCGTAAATATATGATTATCATATTAACCATGCAGCCTAATTAGCTCATCTTGAGAGCTGGAGATGAAAAACAGAAAGCAAAGGCAGCTGATCAAGAGCTCTTTGAGGTCGGCTTCCTCGTTATCCCAGTAATGGCCCTGGCACTGTTTGTTTCATCTGGCAATGATGGTGCCACTGCTGGTGAGAAATCGCTTGTCATCCCATGGGTTACACGTTCTAGGAATCATATGGGCTGCTCCTCCCTGTTTCTCCAACTTCTTGCTTGTAAGATGGAATCCAATTTGTAGATCTAGCCCTAAAACACATAGTATAATAACAAATAAGACATTGCTGCCAAGAATGTACTGAGCATGGTTCATCTCACCACTGAGTCAGCCTTGTCAGTCATAAAAAACATAAGAATGTAAGAGGAGCCCTGCTGGATCAGGCCACAGCCCATCTAGTCCATCTTCCTGTCTCACACCATGGGCACCAATTACTTCTGGGCATCTCAAGCAGAAGATGAAGGCAAAACCTTCATCTGTTCTTGACTTCCTGCAAATGGCCTTTGGAGACCTCCTGCTTGTCTCTCCAACCTGGAGGTGGTAACTAGGTGTCCATTCTAGGTGAATCCGTGAATTTCTCTAACACTTGAGAACATGAGAACATAGGAGGAGCTCTGCTGGATCAGACCGAAAGCCCATCTAGTCCAGTTGCTTCTGGGCTTCTCAAGCAGAAGATGAAGGCAAAACTGCTCTTGATGTCCTGCAAAATGGCCTTTAGAGGCCTCCTGCTTGTCTCTCCAACTTCAAGGTGGTAACTAGGCATCCATTCTAGGTGAATCTGTGAATTTCTCTAACCCTTGAGAACATACAAACATAGGAGGAGCTCTACTGGATCAGCCCATCTAGTCCAACATCCTCACACAATGGCTCACCAGTTGCTTGTGGGCATCTCAAACAGAAGACAAACACACAAAATCGTCACCTGCTCTTAAATCTCTGCAAAGAGCCTTTAGAGGCATCTTGCTTGTCTCTCCTACCTGGAGGCGCTTTTGGTACACCTGTCCTCCATGAATTTGTCCAACCCTTTCATAAGGCTACCCAGTGAATTTCTGAGGGTGACAGAACTGCAAGAACCACCCTCCCTTGTGATCTTAATACCTGGGCAGATCTTACACACCCTCCAGTTTGGTCTAGTGGTTAGGGAGCTGGACTCTTATCTGGGAATACCGGGTTTGATTCCGTCCTCCCCCATGAAGCCAGCCAGATCTGATACAGATCTGATAGGATCTGATATGGATCCTATACAAATGCATACATATCAGATATGTATCCTATACCAATGCATATGTATCAGATATGTATCCTATACGTATCCCCAGTTTAATAAATGTACAAACAATTTAATTTGTGTATGGATGTCCGAATTTGCCCAAATTTATATGAATAATGTGTATTAGAAATGTTAGTGCACATCCTACCCGAAAGAGATGCCCGTCGAAGGTTAAAATGGCAGCTCCCAGGCTCATCCTATTATGAAGATTAAAGTCTGGAAATGCCTTATACATAATTCATCTTATCCGGACGCTGCCTAGCGCCTTCAATATAGTGACATATTACGAAATGTGTTAAGGGTTGGCGACATTTATTTGTTACCTTAAAATTAAAGCATAAAAACGCCATCATTGCTAATAGTAAATTGGGATTTTTATTGGCTGTATTCAGTCATTTAAAAATACTTTGAGATGAGAGATTATTAGTATTAGTATTATTTTTGGTTACATTATCGTATTTTGTAAATTACTGTGTCCTGGAGAAAAGCAATCAATCACACTGAAAACTCTTCCCTTTATACATTTCTAAAATTCAGATGCAATATTTATAATTAAGCTATGCCAGGTGGAACTGGCCTTTATGAATCCGTGCCATTGGTGTGTTTTTTGGAAACTTTAATATTGGAAAGTGATGCTAGGTTTTTAAGGGCATTTCAAAACACTTGCTTTTTCTTTATTGCTTTTAGCTGTTTGATTATGCTTTTTTGAATGAGATGAGAGAGGATAATGAATAGGAATGTGCGTGAATGTTTAGAATCCGAATGCAACAAAAATTCAAATGTTGAAGTGTTAAATTCAAATTTTAAAATACAGATGTAGATTTGTGTCACGCGTATCTGTATGCATTTCGTATGTTTCCTGTTTTATCCCGTATGCATCCCGTTTTCGTTCTGTATTATAAGCGCAAATACGTGCAGATATGTATGATATTCGTACAGATACGTATGTAATACACGCCCATCTGTACATTTGAATGATTTAAATGATTCGAACAAATGTTTTGGAACATTTAAAATTAGTTTGAATGTTTAAATTCGAATGTGAAGACATTCTATTTGAATTCGGTTGAATTTCGAATGTTTAGAACATTCATGCACTTCCCTAATAATGAGGACAACAATGAAAGGTAATTGGGCATGGACCGGCAAGGATCCGGTCAGATGCTCTTGTCTGATGCGCCTCAACCGGGGGCGCGTCTACACACATTAAAAAGATGTGGCTCGTAAGCAGCTTGGAGATGTAATGTCTCCCTGCTCATGCCTTAATCTGCATTAAAGGCCGGGGAATGCACTTTCCAAATGAATTATCTGGTCTTTAAGGTGGATGAGAAATTGGATGGAAACACCAACATCTACATGCTACTGCCCTTAAACGTTTTTTAAAAAATATGAGCAGATTCAGTTCAGGCTTGCTGTCCTGGCAGTAAATTCCATAGACCGATGACCATCTGAGTGAAGAAATACGTCCTCTTGTCTAATCTGTCTCTCCTACCCTACTTTCCTAACCAAAGTGCCCCCCCTCCCTGGTTCTAGTGTTGTGTGACAGAGAAAATGCTTTCTCTAGAGAAATTTTCTCCATCCACCTTTTCTATACCATGCATGATTTTGTATACTTCAATCAGGTCCCCTCTTAAACACCATCTCTCCAGACTGAAGAAGCCTAGATGCTGCAGCCTGGTTTAGTAAGGGAGGTGTTCCAGACCCTTAATTATTCTGGTTGCCCTTTTCTGTACCTTTTCCAGGTCCACAATATCCTTTTTGAGGTGTGGTGACCAGAATTGTACACAATATTCCAGATGTGCCCTCACCATAGATTTATAGAGGCAAAATGACACTCTCTGACTCGTTTTCTATTTATTCCTAGGGTGTTTTTCCACTGTCACTAAAAGTACCCATTCAGTACCCATTAATGGGTACGTAATGGCATTTTTGTACCCATTAATGGGTACTTAATGGGTACTTCTAGTGACAGTGGAAAAACACCCCTAGTATTGAATTAGCTTTTTTAAATAGCTGCTGCTGTTGTCTGCTGGATTGACACCTTCATTGAACTGTCCACCAGAACCCTGATTTCCCTTTCCTGGTGTTGTGCATAAAGCTCAGACCCCATGAGTTTATAGACATAATTAGGATTCTTGGCCTCAGTGTGCATTACTTTACACTTATTAAGATTAAAGCACATCTGTCACTTGGTTGTCCACTCACCCAAAGCCAAGAGATCCCGCTTGAGCTCTTCACAATCTCTTTCAGTTTTCGCTATCCTTAATAATTTAATATCATCAGCAAACGTTGCTATCTTACTACATACCCATTAGAAATGTGCACAATTCCCCCCCCCATTTGATTCATATTGAATTGAATGCAAGAAAATTCATATTTGTTCGAATAGATCCCCTTCAAATGTGGTAGGATTAGATTTTATATGAGTGTTCCAAACAAATTTGGTACGAATGTTAGATACGAATCCCATACATGTCCCATTTGTATCCCGTATGTATCTGCTTGGGATGCATCAAATCCTCCCTGAATCCACTTTGAATCTGCTCTCAATCCACTTCAAATCCACTCTGGACCCGTTGCAGGTGTGACTGGGACAGCCGCTTTCTTGCCTCCCACGTCCACGAACATAACAAAGCTTTGAACAAATGTTCTGAACCATTTGATCTGAATTTGAAAGTCAGGCTTTGACTGTACTACCAATATGTGTTTCGAATTTGGCCAAATTAGTACAAATAATGAATAATATGAATATTTGTGCACATCCCATACTTCAAGATATCATTTATGGATACATTAAAAAGCACTGGTTGCCATTGGAAGGGGTTTGGCCCAGAATGCTGAAAGTGGAATATTGTTCAAGAACATCTTGGAGACCACAATTTGAGAACTCCTGGTCTCCAGCTAAGGATGAGCACAAGTGTGCGTCAAGCATGCAAAAACACACCCAACCGGCTTAGCAAGGCATTGTTTTGGATCTGGATCAGACCTTTCTCTGCTGATTCCTCCCCCAACCCAACCCAAGTTTGCGAGGAAATTAACTCATTCATCCTTCATCGGTGCTCTTTGGTTTCCTCTCCCAGTCTCTGCAATTAGTTTACAATCAAGCTAGCTTCTTTCTCGAGTATCGCACGGTATTGTTTCAAGCCTACTTTGGGGGAGGCAATTACTCAAAGGTCTTACATTTAAATTGCTAAACTGGTTACCGAGCAAATTGCAAATGGGATTTTGACAAATGCTCCATTGTGCCTGGCAGTTTAGGAATTAGGAAGGATGCCAAGTGATGAAAAGTTCCCTTCGTTGCTTTCCTACAGGTGGCTCAGATAAAGTGTTACAAGATTGAAGGTTTTTTTGGGCTTTCTCCCCCCTCCCCAACACACACACACACATATGTATTTATGTATTCATCTATATCTTTCTGTCATCTGTCTGTCTATATCTATCTGTCTGTCTGTCTGTCTCTCTGTCTGTCTGTCTGTCTCTCTGTCTGTCTACTTCCTTGTATTCATTTTGTGGATTTGTATCTTCTGAGTTGCAACTTCTGCTCAGATTTTGGGCCCAACCACCCAGGTTCAACAACATTTGATGGGTTGAAAATATCACTCACCTCTACTTCAAAAGCTACAAAAACAGGAAGCCCAGATTAGTTGAGTCAAGGGAGGTGTACGAAAATTCATAACATTCATTATTCATATGAATTCATATGAACTGTAATATTCATTTAGGAAATGAATGTTATGATATTCATACATTGACTTTCATATGAATACAATTGTTTCGGGACATTTGTATGAAGCTTTGGAACATTTGTGAAACATGGAAGTGGGAAAACGGATGCGCCAGTCACACCTGTAAAGGATCCAGAATGAATTCGACATGATTTGAGAGTGAATTCAAAGTGGATTCAGGATGGATTTGGTGCTTTCAGAGCAGATACGTTATGGGATACGTACTGGATATGTACCAGATACGTACCAGTTATGTGTGTGTTTGTATTGGATATTCATATGAATTCATACGAATACATTCTTATTGAACAGAATCCTACCACATTTGAAGGGCCTCTATTTGAACAAATACAAATTTTCTTCCATTTGATTTGTATCAAAAAGCCCATTTGTGTACATCCCTAGCTGAGTAGGAATGTGGACAAATGTTCTAAACATTCAAAATTCAATCAAATTCGATTGAATGTGGACATTCAAATTTGAATAGAATGTCTTCACATTCGAACTGAAACATTCAAATGAATTTCGAACGCTCCAAAACATTTGCTTGAATGATTTAAATAATTTCAATGTAGATATGTATGTATTACATACATATCTGTATGAATATCGTACGTTATCTGTACGCGTTTTAGCTTATAATACGGGGAAAAATGGGATGCATACGGGATATAACGGGAGGTGTACGAAATGCGTACAGATATGTATAACACATATGAATGTTGTCGACATTCATATCTTCAAATTCGAATCTAACATTTGAACGAATAGATTTGAATGTACTGATTCAATCAGTTTTTGTTGCATTCAGATTCTAAACATTCGAATCGAATCCGAATGCCAAACCCCCCCATTTGAGCGCATCCCAGCTGAGTCTTTTAAGATCGTGTTCGCCGCTGCAAAGGAATGAGGCAGGCTTAAGCAGTTAAGAATAGACTTGTCTGACACCATGGTGGAGCCTCATTCAAAGGCCAAAAAGTGAATCAGGAGGGGAGTGGAATGGTGAGAAGGTTGGAAATGACAGGAAATATGGGAATGTCATAAGTCAGCTCCGGATGCCAGCTAATTATTACGCTAACAAGCAATATTCTGGAGCAAAGCCCCACCAGGAATAGACGTGTGGAATAGACAGTGTGGGTCAGGTGCATTCTGTGTTCAAAATAGTGACACATGCATCTGGGTATTTTGATGGTGCGATATACCTGGAAGTGCTCAATTGTCCCCACGGCATACGTGCAGCTGTCATTTCTGGGCCCTGCAGATGTTGGGGGCCATGGCAAAGAGGGCAGCTCCATCCATAAGATACGTTATAGTGCTATTTTGGGAATATCCATGACCAGAGTTGAGTTTCCTCAAAACTGGTTGTAGTGGGATTTAGCGGGGACACAGCAGGACGATGATACTGTTGCCACAGATATATGTGCCAATCCCAACCTAACACAGATAATTGTGCTATATATCCCCTGTCTGAACAGGGCCTAAGGGATTTTTTTCCACTGACCTCCCTTAATCTGGATCTAAGATGATCCGGATCTAAGGAATGGGTCCTTCAACTAATCCGGATCTAATAGATCCAGATTAAGGGAGGTACCCAATGCATCCCCACAGGTGGTGCAGCACCCAATAGCAAGGGGTGCTAGGCTGCCCACAGTGGAAACGCCAGAGCACCCATGTGACAAATCTGGATCAACCCATGTGGGGCCCACCCGTCACCCCAGGTTTTGGGGTGAACAGGGGGTACAGTCTCTGTAGATGCTCTGGAGATTTTTCAAAGATTCTCCAGAATGGCTCTGGAAAATCTCCAGAGCTTTGTCATAAGCTCCAGAGATTTTCCGGAGCAATCAGCTGCAAATTTAGAAGATTCTCCAGAGCCTTTGACAAAGGTCCATAGGATTAGCATTGCTCTCACGTGGGGCCCTCTTCGAAGCCTGTGCTATTCTTCAGAGCCAGCTTCGGAGATTGCTCACAGGCTTCAGGGCCTTGGGTTTCAGGGCACCCCCCCTGGAGCCCCACCCCCTAGACCCCATTGCCCAATCGCAGTGGAAACGTGCTCTGTATAATCTGGATTTGATGCCTGAAGACTCCATTGTAGACCCGGGGTCTACAGGAAATCTGGATCATAGGTCCTGAAGGACCCATTCAATCCGGATTTCCCTAGAACTGGTGGAAACAAATGTGGCTCCAATGGGGTCTGCAGTGGACATGGGGTCTTCCTGCGCTGAGCCAAATGGGTCCTTCCTTTATGAATGTCCAAATGTGTGTGAATTCATATGAATAACGAATAATACATATATTCATGCACATCCCTTACCCTAACCTCTGAACAGCCAGTGTTACAGGTTCAAAAGCTGACCCTTTTAATTCCTCGGCTATACCTCCCCCAAATGATTAGAATGCGCTGCAGGGGTTGCGTATTCCTTTACATATGAAACGTACTCACTTGAAGACCAATTCTAATTTTGCACGTCACTCATCTTTGCCGTTCCAAACTATGTATTGAGTTTCGAAGCCAATTTGGCCTTGGGAGAAGTGGAAGAAGTGATTTAGCACCGATTCCTAACGTTATGAGAGAGAATAATTTACCTGTGACATTTCCTTGTCCCTGCAAATTATGCTGAGAAAGCATTAATATGACAGACCTTTTTATTTGCCTCCTTCCAATAATCACAGCAGGTTGGAGGCATGTTATTGTCACAGGATCCAAAGCAACGCGGAGAAATTCAAAAGCGGCTAATTAAATTACATCAAAAGCTCACCAGAATGATACACTTTGCTGCAAAAGGAAACTGCATGGGTCCCATTTCCTGGTGCTGTGGGGGGACCAGGAGCGGCCAAGGGAGGACGGAGGAATGAAAGGAGGTCGGTTAACAAATCTAATGAACCCTAAAGGTTTCCTGTGGCTCCTTCGAACTTCAACAGGCTGCAGCTCTGTTTGCATTATTAACTTCGCAGATGGGCAGATGGGCTGACGTTTGACTCCTGGTTGGGAAAGCAAAGAAAGATTTCTCCAGCTTTTGGTGATCTTCTCTAGATGTTTCATACTAGCGGGTAAACCGATACATTCAGAAAGAATTTGTAGTTAAACAACAACAGCAACACCCAAAACTGATTAGGAATAGATAATCTGAAATCATGATTACAGTTTTGTTTGCACTTACCTTAAGAAGGAGAGTTGGCTTTTCCACCCCACTTTTCTCATCCATTTAAGGGGATTCAATGTGGCTGACACGCCTTCTCTTCTTCTCCCCACAACAGACACCCTGTAAGGTAGGTGGTGCTGTGAGAGCTTAGAAGAGAGCTGTGACTAGTCCAAGGTCACCCAGCTAGCTTCATGGAGGAGTGTGGAATGAAACCTGGTATTCCCAGATAAGAGTCCAGCTCCCTAACCACTAGACTAAACTGGCTCACCTTAAGTGAGCAGTTCTGGATGATTTGGTTAGACAAATTTATGGATGACAGATGTATCAATGGCTACTAGATCGAATGCCTAGATGCATCTTTCAGACTGTGGGGGGGAGGAACTGGGGCGCTCTAAGGCCATCTGCTGGGACTCGAGAGCAGGAGAAGGTTTGTCCTTGTCTCTGCTTGAGATGCCCATGAGCATTTGGTGGGCCACTGTGTGCGACAGGATGCTGGACTAGATGGGCTGTGGCCTGATCCAGCAGGGCTTCTCTTATGTTCTTATGTTCTTATCTGGGGGAACTCTGACTGCACTCTGCAGTGCTCCTGCCAACTTGGAGTGTCCAGGAGTTCCCTCTACCTGCTCCAGTTTTGGACAGGTAAAAACGTGTTCACAGCTTTACTGGGTACAAATGCTGTGAGTGGGGGTGGGAAGGGTGGTTGTGGCTGTGCAGTTCCACACAGTGAGCTGATCACCATGGCAACATCCTGGTGTGCGCCTGATGTTGCTGTTGATGTTGCCATGGCAATTCAGCCAGTCCAGTCTGGTCCAGTCAAGGCCATCTGCACTTCAAGTGCTGGTAAGGAATTGCACCAGCACACGCAGTGTGGATGCATTCTTCCAGGTCTGACCATAGCACACCACCCAAGTAGTAACTAGGGGTGTTCACAAATGCAATTTTTGACATTCGATTTGATTCGAATTGAGTATTCAAATGTCCGAATTCGTACGAATAGAGAAAACCACCAGTGTATTAAATAGTGAACAGATTTGAATACATTTGTATCTTTTCGTACAAATATTCAATTCATATTTGATGACATGAGTGTCGACAACGCATCCGTATGCTTATGGCAATGTCCGTACACATCCATTTTTATCCCATATGCATCCCGTTTTCATCCTGTAAGTATCCGTACAAATGCATATGGATGCAAATAAGATGTGTACAGATACATATGTCATGTGTACATATCCGTACACATATGAATATGAATAATTCGTACGGATGATTCAAAACATTTGCATTCATTTGAATGTTAAAAAATGAACGTACAGACATTCAGTTCAAATTCTGATGTCAAAATTTGAATGAATTCGATTGAATTTTGAATGTTTTGAATGTTCCTGCACATCCTTAAGAGTGGAGGAAGAGCCCCAAAGCTGAGAACATGCAGAGACATAGGGCCTCCATGTGGAGGCTGCTCCCACGTGAAGCATACCCACTGCATGGAGCTACTTCAATCCTAGAAGCAGCTCTGTGCATGCTGGAGCGTGCCCTGTGCACATAGCTGTGGGACACAAAAACGTGCTCTACAGCTATACTAGCTGCATGGCTCCATTAGGACCTCTACGGGGTGAATAGAGCCAGGATGTGGTCATAAGAACATAAGAACATAAGAGAAGAACATAAGAGAAGCCTTGCTGGATCAGGCCACAGCCCATCTAGTCCAGCATCCTGTCGCACACAGTGGCCCACCAAATGCTCATGGGCATCTCAAGCAGAGACAAGGACAAACCTTCTCCTGCTCTCGAGTCCCAGCAGATGGCCCTAGAAGCGCCCCATTTCCTCCCCCCCCCCAGCCTGAAAGATGCACCTAGGCATTCGTTCTAGTAGCCATTGATACATCTGGCATCCATAAATTTGTCAAACCCTTCCTTAAAGCCATCCAGACTGGTAGCTGTCACCACCTCTTCTGGCAGCACATTCCATAGGCCGATGACCCTCTGGGTGAAGAAATCCTTCCCCCTGTCAGACCTTATTCTCCTACCCATCAGCTTCATAGAGTGCCCCCTGGTTCTAGTGTTGTGCGATAGAGAAAAGAAATTTTCTCTATCCACCTTTTCTATGCCATGCATAATTTTATATACTTCAATCAGGTCCCCCCTCAAACGCCGTCTCTCCAGACTGAAGAGGCCTAGACGTTGCAGCCTGGTTTCGTAAGGGAGGTGTTCCAGCCCCTTAATCATTCTGGTTGCCCTTCTCTGCACCTTCTCTAGTTCCACAATATCCTTTTTGAGGTGTGGTGACCAGAATTGTACACAGTATTCCAAATGTGGCCTCACTATAGATTTATAAAGGGGCAAAATGACACTTGCTGACTTATTTTCTATTCCCTTCCTAATTATTCCCAGCATTGAATTTGCTTTTTTTTGCTGCTGCCACACACTGGGTTGACACCTTCATTGAACTGTCCACCAAAACCCCGAGATCCCTTTCCTGGCGTGTTGCAGAAAGCTCAGACCCCATCAGTTTATAGACATAATTTGGATTCTTGGCCCCAATGTGCATTACTTTACACTTGTTAAGATTAAAGCACATTTGCCACTTGGTTGCCCACTCACCCAATGCTAAGAGATCCCTCTGGAGCACATAGTGGTGGTTGTGTGCCGCATCACCTGGTCACCAGAGCAACACCGCTGCACATGCCCATTGCTGTGGCTAAGCTATCACAGCTATTGCACTTACCTGGGACTTGTGGAAGTGCTGGGTAAATTCCCGATGCATTGGGCATTGCAAGGTATGGATGCATCCCCGAAGTTCACCCGTCTGGGCACCAAAGTAAGATGTGAAAAGCCCCACAGACGTGCAGTGATACATATGAACACAATGCACCCTTACCCGTTCTCATATCTCTTGGTTGCTTATCTTGTCTGCAATTTACTTAGCTGTTTTTTTGTTACTGCAAGAGGTGAACATGGCTATATCCCATGCAGCATGCATGAATGTGCTTGCAGTTGCATAACTGGATCATGTGGTGCAAAAAAGGACAGTGTTCTTCCACATCTTTTTTGTGTCTGGCTACCCTATTTGTGAATCACTTGCTTATGATACCCCTAGAGCTGTGGGGGGAAAAAGATCCACGAATCCTCTTTCTTGCTCTTTCTCCACAAAATCCACAGAAACTCCATTATCTCTACAATCTGTATGCTACAGACCAAAGTGCCACAACAGGTATCTAACAAGGAAGAATTGATTCCAGTGGAGAAGGAACCCTTCTGACCATGGCATGTGTCATCCGGTAGATTGTTTCTCACCTGTTCCCATTCTGTCTCCAGCAACTTATCCCCAGGAGTTATACCTTGTTTATGAGTACTGACCGATACCAGCTTTGCTAAATACCCTTGGGCTGAAGTTATTTTCGTAGCTGTGATTTTTTTCCACATACAATTCTGCAGAAAAAGTTCCCACAAGGTAATAGAGCCTGCTGAAGATGTCTCAAGGCCCCAGTGTTACTTAAATAGTAAGGATCTGCATGAATCCTTTTTTGCATATTCAATTTTCATACATGCATATTGAATTGAAACGCAAGAAAATTCATATTTGTTCAAATAGATCCCCTTCGAAGGTGGTAGGATTTGCATTTAATACACATGTTCAGTCACATACAAATCCCATACAAATGTATATGGTGTTGATTTGCAGAGACTGCATATAGCAAGAATCACAGCAGATAACACGTGCAGGTGACATTCACAAGCATGAAAGCAGGCACTTTCTTTCCAATAAGGAAGCCTTTGATTGTCTTCGTGTCCTAGTTAAATGCATTGAGGCTATATGAGTGGATATATGAAAGCAAATACATGGCTTACAACTTGACCACTAAGATCTACATCTTCAGTCAAGAATATACAATTCAAGCAGCACACATCACACCATTGTTAAGGCAATATGAGCGCTTGTGAGATTGCATGACGTCACTAAGCTCGGCCCCCATATGTACGTATTTGGTTTATCTGGAATAGGATTGTTCTTCTCAGTAAAGCGGAGGCCTAGCTGAGATAACCATGCTGTTCCCACAGGAAAACAGAGACTTAGTTGTGTATGTTACGGAAATAACACATCACCTGATGTTTATGAGAATGTTCCTGGAGAGACGGATAGCTAAACAAGCGTTTCCTATTCGAACAATGTTCCAGCATATGGGATTTGAATGCTATTTGAATGCATTTGTATTGGATTCATATGGGATTGAACATTCGTATCGAATACAAATCCTACCACATTCAAAGGGGATCTATTCAAACAAATACAAATTTTATTGCATTCGATTCGATTAAAAAAAAACATTCATGTGCACGAACCACAACTGGCTTAAGAATTGTACTGTTAAAAAACCAGAAGGAAGAATTGAGTGGCGTGCCTGAAGATTTGGTCCCGAGTTGGGCCTTTAGTTGTTTGGCATTTTAATTAATGACTTGGAAGATACGATAGATGGAAGGCTTCCTGACTTTGCAGCTGGAGCAAAAGCATCTGGAGCAGCTAATACTTCTAATGTAGGTTAGAACACTGCACTGAAGTTCAGCCGTGAAATAGAATGTAAGATAAGGGATACCTGGCTGGGTGATACCCCATGTGAAAAAGATTTTTTTGGGGGCCGGAGAGAGATGCAATGTTTCCTCTGGGGAGCTGAGCAAGGAAAGTGGGGAAGAGCAAAGGCATGCCTCTGTCCCTTTGTAATAGCTTTTGTAAAGGATTAGAAGAGCAGGTGACATAAAATCAATGTATCAGACAATGAGAATATCAGCATCAACATACAGCAACTCACTCGATACATGGAACAAAGCAGTTCATCAAGAAACCAACAGCATTCCTAGCTACCTGTTCAGCATGTGCGATTAAGGTGGAAAGGAACTCACAATCCTGCTTTATCTTCATGCAAATGAAACTGTTTAGGGAATATGTAGTAACTGGGAGAGATTGAAATATTATATCCCTCTTTGCTACAATGCTTTAGGGATGTGAAAATATATTCGAAACATTCAAAATTTGATCAAATTCGGACATTTGAATTCAAATCGAATGCCTATAAATTGGGTTTATAACATTCAAACAAATTCAAATATTTTGAATAGTTCATACGAATTATTCAGACATTCGCATGTGTACAGGTACGCACGCATTACATACGTATCTGCGTGCATCTTATTTATATCCATAAATACAGATACGTACAGGACAAAAACGGGATGCGTACAAGTGCGTACAGACGTGTACAGACACATACAAATATTGTCAACATTCGTATCATCAATACGAATATTTGTATGAATAGATAGAAATGTATTTGAATCGGTTCGAATTTGAATACATTAGTTTTTTTCTTTATTTGTACGAATTTGGACATTTGAATCTTTGATTCGAATTGAATCAAACATCGAAAATTGCATTTGTGTGCTTTCATTTTAGTGCTAGAGCATGGAGTCTGTACACAAAAGGGGAACAGAAAATACTGAACAATGCAACACCAACATTTCCCTATCCATGCTTAGGGTATCAGTTGGTGGAAGGAAGGAAGGAAGGAAGGAAGGAAGGAAGGAAGGAAGGAAGGAAGGAAGGAAGGAAGGAAGGAAGGAAGGAAGGAAAGAGGGAAGGAAAGAGGGAAGGAAGGAAGGAAGGAAGGACGTAGAAGTTTAAGATAATGAGATATCCTGCATGATTTGGATATAAACAAGGCTGCCGCTGCCTTTCACTCTTTTGAGAGTTGTTTCTTGACTAGGTGGTAGAGATGTGCATGAATGAATTTGCATTCAAAAATTTGGTTGAATGTTTGAATTTGCAAATTTTTCCCCATAAGATTGAAAGTAAGAACAATGCTTGTGGTGTTTTCCATAGATCTGCTTTGAACCTAAGCTTTTGGAAGTGGCTACGATATCCATCTTCAGAGGATATGACTGCTAGAAGAGTCAAATGCAAGTCATGGATCTTGTCAACAATCTCATAGATGTTGGTGAATGGCCAGTCGTTTTCTTTCTCAGAAAAGCCCAGTTACTACATTCAGAGGTTACAAGGAAAGGTCTTTATTGGGTAACCCTAGACAATGTTTTGCTGATTAACCAAACATCAGCACTGAGGTTCTCCTCAGAATCATAGGATCAGAGAGTTGGAAGGGACCTCTAGGGTCATTGAGTCCAACCTCCTGCTCAATGCAGGATTTCCTAAACCATCCCAGACAGATGTAGGTCCAGCCTCTGTTTGAAGACCTCCACATACCTCCCTAGACCAGTTTGCACTTGAGCATCACCACAGCTACTCCTCTCAGCGCCATTATTACATGCTAACAGTGTCGCAGTTTGGACCTGAGCAGGCCCAGACATTCCAGGTGGCTCAGCAGGCTGCCTCCTGAGTTGCAAAGTGCAAATCATTTATGGCTTGTTTGGTCTTGTAGTTTGAGTGCAGGAAACTTACCTGGCAGTGGTTTCATTCTGCACTCCTACACAAAGGCAGCTGGGTGACCTTGGGCTAATCACGGCTCTCTCTCAGCCCCACCTACCTCACAGGGTATCTGTCCTGGGGAGAAGAACAGAAGGTTTGTCAGCCGCTTTGAGTCCCCTTAAGGGTGAAGAAAAGTGGTGTATAAAAGCTAGCTGTTTTTTTCCTCTTACATGAAGCCAGCTGGTGACCTTGGGCTAATCACAGCTCCACCTACCTCACAGGGTATCTGTCCAGGGGAGAAGAACAGAAGGTTCGTCAGACACTGTGAGGTCTCTAAGTGGCATATAAAAACCAACTCTTCTTCTTCTTCTTCTTCTTCTTCTTCTTCTTCTTCTTCTTCTTCTTCTTCTTGTCAACAATTTCCCCAGCATTTTCGAATGGATTTCTTCAGAAATCTGCTGCCCTTTTGTGAGGGGCCAAAGATGGTTGTTTCCTCATTCGATGTCCTGTAGGAGTTTTCTTTCATTACTCTTTGGATCCTTGTGGTCCTAATTATCTCCTAGACTGTGCATTAAATGTTTTTAAAAGAGGGAGAAAAAACCCACACAGAGAAGCCGGGCATTCAAAGGCAAAGGCCTTGCTAGACAGTTATATTTTCCCCCTTTAAGTGTGACGTGCAAATAAAAAGTATTTCCGATTTCAAAGCCGGCGCTGTTCCCTGCTCTACCCTGTTTTTTCTCTGAGAATTTCAGGGCTTTAGGGACTTGTTAGGAAAAAGATCAAACATAGCCTCTGTGTAAATGCATAATACATATATTTACCTCAGAGGGGTATTGAGGATTAATTAGTTACTGATTGGAAACCACTTTGAAGATGAAAAAGCGCTATATGCACTCTAAAGATTATAAGTATTTTTGTTGTCTGAGGCAGCTCGCTTCTTTTCATAAAAAAACACACATGCTAAATTTGAAATATTGGGAGAGGTGGTTGTTTCTAAGTCTAATCTGAGAGGATAAATAGACAACCAGGGCTGTGGTCATGCCTGAAGTTTAAGATGACCGGAAACAGGGGTCACACTCCAAAAATGCCTTTCCAATTTTTATCCGAGCCATCCCCCTCAATCTGGTCCATCTGTTATTCAGATTATCCCAGCACTGAAACCATTTCTGCACCTAGCCCAGGCAGGCTAGGTGAATGATGCAAACACCCACATTTGCTCATGGCAGTCTGTAGGTGCTCAAGAGAAGGCAACATCAAACAGTCCAAGGCCAGAGGAATCCAGAAGTTCAGCAGGGACGAATAACAAAGTTTAAGAATCAGGTTTCACTGACGGGGGTTGCAGGGGTAGATGGTTGTTGTTTGCAACAGCGAGACCATCAAGGGTGGAACTTAAGTAGGTGACACAGCCCCATGCCCTTTTCGGCTCAGGTGTGCAAGAGGCCGAGATCTCACCTGCTGCTTCTCCTGCCTGAGCAGATGGGGAGAAGGGTGTGCCTGAGGCTGAGGGTCCAAGCTCTCCTCCGCAGAGGTTCTTGACTGCGGCCCCAGATCTGGCCCCTGGCCTTCAATGTCTGAGCCACTGTGCTCTTCTTGCTGCTCAGTTGGCTGGGCGACTGGCACCCTTCCTTCATCCTCAGAGGAGGAGGCTGGGCTGACAGGACAGGCCATGACACCCAGTTATATTTTCAGGGTGCAAACACGGAAGAGGACTTTTGAGAGTGGTACCAGTACTGTCAAGGTCAGCCAGGAGGAGGACTCAGAAGATGAGGAGGACTCACTTCCTCGGGTGCAGGAGGAACCTGAGGTGGTACCAGGGCCCAGTTCTGGCCTTCCAGCCCCAGTGGAGCCTGGGGTTCAGCAGCCCAGCCTTGCCACAGCAGAAGTGCAAGACGTGGGTGACATGGAACAGCAGAGCACAGAGATCCCTAGCTTTAAGCAGAGGACAGCAGAGAAGGAAGGGTAAAGACGATCGAAGAGACTTGCACAGAAACACGCTGATAATCTACAGCTGTGACTATAGATAAAACACCGGGCAGACGCCCAGGCCTTTTGTCAGAAACTATTGGTTTTCCTTTAGAGAAGGCTGCCGTATCTGACCCCCAGACTTTGAATACTTGGTTACCTTGACCTCGGACCAGACTGTTGTGTTGCTCTTGTAAACCCTAGACTCCGGACTGTTTGACTTCTTCTCTGTGGACTTCGTTTGGCTGTGCTGCTGGAGGAACTGCCTTGGCAAGTGAGCTGTCTCTTATCAGCTGTGTGTTTATGTGTGTGCTGGCAGCTTTCCCGGACAAGTACTCTCCTTCCTCCTTGGTTTTTTTTTTTGTTAGAACTGAGCAAGTGGGGAAGACAGAGAGGCATGCATTAGGGATGTGAATGAATGTTTCTTTTTGTATTTGATTTGTATTGAATTGAATGCAAGAAAACTTGCATTCATTTGAATAGATCCCTTTCAAATGTGGTAGGATTCGTATTCGATACGAATATTCAGTCCCATATGAATCCCATACAAATACATACGAGTAGCATACATATTCCATGCAAAACTTTGTACAAATATATCAAAACATTCCATTCAAATTAGAATGTCAGTCTTTGAGTGTGCCAACATTCGATTTGAATCCAAATGTCCAAATTTGGCCAAATTCATACTAGAAGAAGAAGAGTTGGCTTTTCTACCCTGTTTTTCTCACCCATTTAAGGGGACTCAAAGCGGCTGACAAACCTTCTGTTCTTCTCCCCACAACAGAGCACCCTGTGAAGTATGTGGGGTTGAAATGAGATCTGGGTGACCCATTATAATCCCATCTCTTTGGGCCTTTTCTGAATAAGACAGAAAAACTTATTTTTCCTGTCGTATTTGGGCTTGGCAGTGAAATATCCTCTCTAGGTACCGTAGTTATGTTAATTTCTACAGTTAGAGAATATACCTGTGGTAATTTTGCTCAGTTTCCAAACTTCGGCATGACGTCATTTCTCTTAGTTCAGGTACGTGTGTGTCTAAAATAACAAGGATTTCTCTCAGCATTCGGGGGCTTTGCTTTTTGTCACTTCTTGCCATGCTATCTATGGGTGTTTTTCCACTGTCACTAGAAGTACCCATAATGGGTACAAAAATGCCATTGTGTACCCATTAATGGGTACTTAATGGGTACTTTTAGTGACAGTGGAAAAACACCCTATGAAACTGGCCACAGGGTAAAGTGAGGATGTCGTAGGCTGGGTTGTGCGGCCTCTGCTCAGATAAGCAGTCCCTTGGAAAGTCAATTGAAAGACACTTCAGTGCACTGTTGTGAATCTGGCGCTCGCAACCTAAACCAAGGGCTCAGGGAAGCCGTGTGTGTGTGTGTGTGTGTGTGTGTGTGTGTGTGTGTGTGTGTGTGTGTGTGTCAAAGGAAATTGCAGCAAAGCAGCAATAACCAACCCAGGTGTCCCTCCGTTCCTCCATCTTCAGCTGGAACCCACAACTAGAGGAGGCCGTGGCAAAGGCTCCAGTCTCACAGGTGCAGCACAAGACTTGGTTGTTTCTTCTCTCAAGGCAGAGGTAGCATCCACATGGAAAATACTTCTTTTTCCCTGGTTTTTGTGAAGAATAGTTGCTTAATGTATCAGTTTGGGAGAAGAATCAAAAACCAATTAATGCATTCATAAAAGATATGACTGGGAAAGATTTTCCACACCCCTTTAAAACAAAGTTGAGTTACAAAAGAGAAACCTTTAATTAAAAGTCTAGAAAGGTCATTGAGTCTTTCCATTAAATAAGGGTGAAATTATGGAGCAGATGGCAAATATCCCTGGGAAGCATGAAAGCGACGGGCTGGAAAAAATCTCCAAGTGGGAGGGGGAAGAAGGCAGAAGGTAGTAGAAGACATTTGCTTTAAAAAGGAAGGAAGGAGTGAGGGAGGGAAGGAAGGAAGGAAGGAAGGAAGGAAGGAAGGAGGGAGGGAAGGAGGAAGGAAGGAGGGAGGGAAGGAGGAAGGAAGGAGGGAGGAAGGAGGGAGAGAGAGAGGGAAGGAAGGAAGGAAGGAAGGAGGGAGGGAGGGAAGGAAGGAAGGAAGGAGGGAGGAAGGAGGGAGAGAGAGAGGGAAGGAAGGAAAGAGGGAAGGAAAGGAGAGGGAGAAGGAAGGAAGGAGGGAAAGAAGGAAGGAAGGAAGGGAAGGAGGGAGGGAGGGAGGGAGGAACCCTGTTGCTTACAGTATAAACGGAGCAAGATGGCTGCAAATGTTATTTATTTATTTAAGAAATTTATATCCCACCCTTCACCAAAAGGTCCCAGGGTGGGTTACAGTAAGAAGGAATAAAACGTATAAAATATTAAAACATAATTAAAAATATAACCCTCCCTAACAGGATAGCACTCCAAGGAAGCTATTTGAACATCAAAAGCCTGTGTGAAAAGATATGTTTTACCCAGGGGCCAATTCGCACTTCATTCTGTAGTCAACAATTAGGCAACATCTGGGCAGCTGCAGCTGCACTTGCAGGAGGCATTTAGATGCTAGAAATGCCCCCTGCCTGCCCAGAGGTTGCCTGCTCCACAACCTTATCAACCCTTACGTCAACTTACCTAAGAGCATCCAGCTAGTGACCATTTCCGCCTCTGCTGGACTGGGAGGTCATTCTGACCTTTATTCTGATCATTTTGGATGCAACTTTCTTCTCTTCCCTGCCAGGAGCGTTTGACAAAGCAAGCAGCATCCTTGAAATCTCTTCCTGACGCTTTTGCTGACCAGCAAGCATAAAACTGCTTGCAAACAGGACTGGTGCACATACCTGTGCATTTTCTTTCTTTCCCAAAGGTCATGGGTGTCGCTGGTAATTACGCTGTCAGTTTCAAAAATGTGAATCCCGTCTGCCTTGAAGTAGGAGCTCACTGGTTGACCTTGAGCTGGTCCCATTCTACACTCTGAGCTTCCATAATACGCAGTTGTCATGATAGAAAATGCAAGCGCTCAGAGGAGAGCGATGGGGTTGAAAGGAGACCACATTTTAGTGCAAGGAGAGGAAACCTTGGGGCCTTTCTCCACTCAGTGTTCAAAGTGAAATGGAAGCCCTCAGAGTTGGATTTTGGGCCTCATCAGCCTAACCCTGGTATACCTTAGGCAGCCCATACCTTAGCCATACCTAAGGCAGTGAGCCAGTTTGGCCTAGTGGTTAGGGAGCCGGGCTCATATCTGGGAATACTGGGTTCGATTCTGCCCACCACCACAAAGCCAGCTGGGTGACCTTGTCTAGTCACAGCTCTTTTCTGAGCTCTCACAGCCCCACCTACCTCACAGGGTGTCTGTTGTGGGGAGAAGAACAGAAGCTTTGTCAGCCGCTTTGAGTTCCCTTAAATGGGTGAGAAAAGTGGGGTAGAATAGCCAACTCCTCCTCCTCGTCCTATTCTTCTTCTTTGTGTGGATCTCTGAGGCTCTGCTCACTGCTGGCACACCCTGTTTTCAAAGGACAGAACATGATCCAGATTAATGGATCCATGGATTAGATGAAGACTTATTTAAAAAGGGATCTTTCCACACTTGGCCTTGTAATTGCCTTCCAGAGAGGGCATCTACCCTTGGAGGAGCCATTTTTGATTCAGAAATGGCTCCTTCCATGCAGGAGCCCAATGGAAGCGTAATTTAGTGCTCCACACGTGCACTTACCTTCACCTGTCCCGACCTTTCCTGTTTCTGGAGAGCCCATCTGCACCTCTATGCTGCTGGATGGGAACTCAAGATGGCGGAGCTTGGACCTGCATCTGGACTTGAAGTAAGTCTGTGGACGTGTGAGGGGAGGGAATGCATGTACTAGCATCCAGTAGTGACAATGCTAGCACACATGTGGTAACGTACACTTTTCCCATGCACCGGATGCGATGGGAAGTGCGAATTTGCCCCAGGTTTACTATAGGACAAGTGAATCCTGGTCCATGTTTGTGACTACTAGGGGACTCAATATGATAGTGCACCAACACACACTGCTCAAATCGATCCCCTCAAATGGAAGTTTTCAGCCCTTTGGAGCCCTCAGGGGAAGGTCCCACATCAGCTTCAGGTCTGGACTGGCTTGGACCAGTGCCTTAATGTAGATGCTGTTGTTCCAGATCAGGCCTTTCTGTGGTCCAAACCAGGAGGCCTGGTTGGTCCAAACCCACTGAACATAAGAACATAAGAGAGGCCCTGCTGGATCAGGCCACAGCCCATCTAGTCCAGCATCCTGTCGCACACAGTGGCCCACCAAATGCTCATGGGCATCTCAAGCAGAGACAAGGACAAACCTCCTGCTCTCAAGTCCCAGCAGATGGCCTTATAAGTGCCCCGGTTCCCCCCACCCCCAGCCTGAAAGATGCACCTAGGCATTCATTCTAGTAGCCATTGATACATCTGTCATCCATACATTTGTCTAACCCTACCTTAAAGCCATCTAGGCTGGTAGCTGCCACCACCTCTTCCGGCAGCACATTCCATAAGCCGATGACTCTCTGGGTGAAGAAATACTTCCCTTTGTTGGATCCAACTCTCCTACCCATCAGCTTCATAGAATGCCCCCTGGTTCTAGTGTTGTGCGATAGAGAAAAGAAATTTTCTCTATCCACCTTTTCTATACCATGCATAATTTTATATACTTCAATCAGGTAGAGTGCAGAAAAGTCCATAGGCTCTCCTTATGCCACTGGATTCCAGCTTTCATCAGCTGCTTCTAGTTGTGAGGGTGTCTAGAAGGCATCTTAGTTGATGTCAACAAGGCAGCCTCCATTTGAGCAAAAATGGAATTTGGTTTCCAGAAGAAACTATGGAACAGAGAGGAAACCCTCTTCATCAAAGAGCAGGCCTGTAGCTGGGGGGAGGCAGCCCCTCATTTTTTGCCCCCAGCATAATGTTTAATTATTAATCTACCAAATGTGACCCCTCCAAATTTGTGACAGACCTCCCCCCAATATATGGAGCTGGCTAGAGGCCTGTTTAGGGTAATCTATTCCTGCCGTTTGGTTGAGGAAGCAGCTTCTCCTCCCCACTTCCAAATTGTCCCTTGTAAAAGGTGAACTTGCAAATGAAGTTTTGTTTATTCATGGTCAATGAATTGTCCCATGGTCACCAAGGGTGATTCCACATTGGCCAGTATACTAGACCATCAAGTGTGCTAGAAGCCTAAGGGAGACTTTGCCCCCAAAGGATGGTCTAAGGAATGGGGCAAAGGGTTGAGGCCCCCATTAGACCACACCAGTGCACAGAAGACAGGCTCCTAATACACTTGCTGATCCAGTATACCAGCTAGTGCAGAATCACCCTAAATCTAGAGCCTTCATTGGCAACATTGGAAGATAATGATGATCTAGGAGTGTTTAGCCTGCAGAAGAGAAGATAGAGAGGAGATGTGATCATGGTCTTCAAGTATTTGAAGTATCAGCAGAGGGATTGTCCCTATTCTCACTTGCACAAGATGGGAGGACTAGAAACAGGATGAAACTTCAAGGGAACCGATACAGATCAGATCTTAGAAAAAACTTCCTGACAGGAAGGGCAATCAGTCAATGGAATAGGCTTCTATGGAGGTAATGAGCTCTCCTTTGTTGGAGGTCTTCAAGCAGAGGTCTTCAAACATGTGTCTGGGATGGTTTTGTGAATCCTGTATTGAGCAGGGGGTTGGACTTAGTGGCTCTGGAGGTCCCTGCTAACTCTATAATTCTGTGATTCTGTGAAGTTCTAGGTGTTCTCTGCATGTTCTCTTGCTCACATTTTTGTGGGTGCCTAAGGAAAGCCAACACCTTGATTTTCTCCCCTGCAGAGTTGACTTGTCCCCTTCTCTTCCGCTTGGCATTCTGACAAGCTAGACCCTCAGGACTTAAACACGGCGACAGCATGGTATGCAATTTGTGGGTCACGACTTGAGTGGCTATTAGGATCCCATGCCAGACTCTTTTGATAAATGTAGCCTAGATGAAAGGCTACAGCCACGGCTACTTTCTGGCCGATTCTTTGATTTCAAACATCTGTAGGGATGTGGACAGAGCTTTCCGACAGCAGATTAAATACTGCATGCCAGCCGGCACCTGAGATGCAGTCAGAAGAAAACCACCAGCAGCTATTTAACACAAAAGGTCCCCTGTCATGCTTGCTTGCATGTGTCAGGGCCTGCCATAACCTAACAGAGAATGAACTGTGAAGGAGCCCCACAAGGATTGTCAACGCTCCTGGATCCCTGCCAGGCTTTAAAGGAGGCAAAGGGGGAAACATGGGGCAGATGTAGGTAGCAAGTGACGGCGAATATGCATTGATGCCCATCCCTGGGAGCTGTCTTCCTCACCCCGATGCTCTCCAAGTGTTTTAGCTTCTAGTTCTGATCGGTCCCAGGTGTGACGGACAGGGCAACAGCTTTTGCAGCCCTGAAGGGAGCCAGGTTGGGGGAGGCAGCTTCGCACGTTTTCCATTGGTGAAACCACCAAGGGGAACCCAAGCAGCATTGTCACACTTCCCTTCCCATCCACTGTATAGGAGTGTGATTAACCAAGATTGACCAGTCCACTTTGGCTGTTCCCTCCTCCCCCCCCCCGGGATCTGAGACTCACCTTGTTCGCTCCATGGCCCGCTCCTTTGCTTGGTGTCGCCATTTTGGCTGCAGGGCCCTCCATGACTGCGTGTGCGTCAGTGTTGTTGCCGTAATGATGCTGACCGCCTGCACACACGAAGGTGCCAGCACACTTGCGCGGCACCTCAAACGACCATGGAGAACAGGTGTATCAATGGCTACTAGAATGGATATCTAGGTATTTCCTCCAGGTTAGGGAGACAGGTAGGATACCTCTAAAGGCCATTTGCAGGAATTGGAGAGCATTAGAAGGTTTTGCCTTTGCTTCTGCTTGGGATGCCCAGAAGGCATTGATGGGCCACTTGTGTGAAGCAGGATGCTGGACTAGATGGGCTGTGGGTTCCATGACTCTCTCTGTCGGTTTCATTCATATCCCCTTCTCCATGTGCCTTCAGTCTTTCCCAGCATCAGAATTCCCCCACCCCAATGATTGCTAGAGGAATACAAAGAGAAATAGACTACATGGGTACAAAGGGAAGCTGAGTAAAGCAATGAATCTATTAAATGTTGGGTTGTTTCTGTTAATGGATAATTGCATAAAAATACTTTATTAATTTACAAGTTGTATATGTTGAAGATTTCAGGAGACTTTCCCTGGTGTTTTCAAAAGAGAATAAACTATAAATACCATTACTGAAATTGGTCGATCTGTTTAGCATCTTGCAAACTCAGCTGTTCTTTGGGCCCTTCAGAAGGGTGGTGCCTGGCAGCTGTGTTCTTTGAAATTCCATGTGGATGCAAACCTCTGTTTGATCTGACCGTTAGTGAGCTGGATTAAATGAGGGTTTGTTGCTGTGTCGTGGCTAAAGTACACACCACTTCTGGTCTTGCGGTTAGATTGTTGGACTCTTTCCTGGAGGTCTCCTGGTTAAATTCTGCACTCCTCCATGAAGCCAGCTGGTGGCCTTGGGCGAGTCATAGCTCTCTTTCTGAGCACTCACAGCCTCACCTGCCTCACAGGGTGTCTGTCTGTTGTGGGGAGAAGAACAGAAGGTTTGTCAGCAGCTTTGAGTCCCCCTAAGGGTGAGGAAAGCAGGGTATAAATGCCAACTCCTCCTCTCCTCCTCCTCCTTCTCCGCTTACGGTGTGTGTCACTTGCTGATTGCCACTGTATAAGAACTCACAGTGTTATGCCTACATCCCCAGCAGCAGCAGCTCCCTACCTGGAGAAGGAGGGCTTTAAACCTGGAATCTTCTGTATGGAAAGCAGGTTCGGTGCCAGTGAGCTACATCCCTTCCCCCGCCCACAAGATTCTGAAATTGCACATTATTTTAGTGTATTTATTTGAGAATTTATATCCGTCATTCACCTGAAGGTCCCTGGCTGGTAATAAAATGCTTGATATGACCCATCAACAAACCCATCTCTGAACTCACCTCAAGAATACTGCACTTCGGAGGTGTTCAGATATATGGTCGGAGACAATCTCAGGGTGAATTTGAGATTACAGGGACAGAGAGAAAGTTTAAAAAGGAACACCTAAAGCATCCCCAAGCCTCCAAATATCTGTCCCACAGATGGCTTTAAGGAAGGGTTAGACAATTTTATGGATGACAGATGTATCAGTGGCTACTAGAATGGATGCCTAAGTACATCTTCCAGGCTGGTGGGACAAGCAGAATGCCTCTATGTCCATTTGCTGGGATCAGAAAGCAGGAGAAGGTTTGCCCTTGTCTCTGCTTGGGATGCCATTGGCAATTGGTGGGTCACTGTGTGAGACAGGATGCTGGACTAGATGGGCTGTGGCCTGATCCAGCAGGGCTTCTCTTAGGTTCTCATGGACTAGATGGGCTGTGGCCTGATCCAGCAGTGCTCCTCTTGAGGTGCTTATGGACTAGATGGGCTGTGGCCTGATCCAGCAGGGCTCCTCTTAGGTTTTTATGGACTAGATGGGCTGTGGCCTGATCCAGCAGGGCTCCTCTTAGGTTCTCATGGACTAGATGGGCTGTGGCCTGATCCAGCAGTGCTCCTCTGAGGTTCTTATGGACTAGATGGGCTGTGGCCTGACCCAGCAGTGCTCCTCTTAGGTTCTTATGGACTAGATGGGCTGTGGCCTGATCCAGCAGGGCTCCTCTTAGGTTCTTATGGACTAGATGGGCTGTGGCCTGATCCAGCAGGGCTCCTCTGAGGTTCTTATGTTATTAATAACTCTTGGGATTACTTCTATTTTGAACAAATGAGGTGGGAATCTATAGAGGCTCTTCTAGCTAATGAAAATAATTGCGGAGGGCCAACCAACCAGGGACCCAGAAATCTGACCACTGGTGGCCAATGAATGGTGAGCACTTATTGCTAGGAAGAAGTTGCCCGGCTTTGAGGCGAAGGACCAGTAGCATGAGGAAGGGTTTTCTTTTGCCCTGCATAGATGCTTGGTTGGCTACACATGGAGCTTGTTTTATAAAGGGGACATCTAAAGAAAGCTCAGTGTGATCATACCCATAGCTACTCCACAAGTGCATTTATAAACCTGAACATCATATATAATCATTAAAATACTTTGGGAAGCATATATATGGTATTGCCCAGTTCTCAGCCCACAATCTCATTCTGGTAATCTTCCTCTGCTTGCTTCTTGCTAATGGTTCCTTTATCCCAGGCTCATTTATTTGACTTGGCATTTTATGACTGCCTTTAAGTTTCCTCCAGCTGTATTGCGTGCAAAATAGCAATGGAAATAAAAAAGAAACAGCATAAAAAGGCTTTCTATTTAATACGGGAAATGTTGATGCCTAGACTGTGCTGGCATGTTGCTTTGTGTTTTTCCTCTGCATGTAACTTTGTCGGCAGTCCAGTCTTGTCCATGAGGCAACACTGCATGGTAAAGGAATTTATACAAAATTTAACTTTCATTGAACTGCTACATCTCAAATAATCAAACATGTTACCTTGATTTCTTACTGATGTTCATCCCTTTCTGCAACAGAATCAAGGTGATGTCCAAAAACCCCTTTATACAAAACATGTATTATTTAAAAACCACAAATGTCTGAAAATAATGTAATATTATAATCTATTATTAAATAAAATAAAGCTCCACGATTATAAGATATAGCAGTTAAAAGCAGAAAAATAAAGAAACAGTCCAGATGATTAATCAACCCATAATGTTTGGGGGGCGGGGTGAAGCCATGTTTTTCCATGGTGTCAGAAAAATGTCAGATCAGGCACTAGTCAAGGCTTTCTCAGGAGAAAATTCCATAAAGTGGGAGCCATAACCAAAAAGGCCCTATTTCTGGTCACTTTTCTCCAGACATCAAAGAGAAGGAAAACATGAAAAACAGAAAAGGGCCTCAGTTACTAAACATAGGCCAATGTGACTATATATGTGAAAAGTGATTACAGTGGCACGCTTTAAGAGTGGAAGGAAGTAGATTTGACTTCCAGGGGTACATTAATACACATTTTTTTAAAAATGTTTTCAGGGCGATTTTGAGGTCCTTGGAACACAAATATATATTTTTTAAAAGCCACTTTAAAAAAGCCCCAAGTCTCTGTTATCTTCCCCTTCCATAAACAGGAAAGAAAAACTCTCAAGGGCCCTGGTCACACGTGAGTTCTAGCTTGACCTGAGTCAGCCCCATGGTCCTGTAACTCACATTAATTTTATCTAAGCCATACTCCAAGCCGTCCTACAGCTGTTAGATCGTCCTAAAATGTAGTCCTGTTTTTACAGGACTGACACGGACTCAGACCGGTGTGAAATTCCAATCCACCTTCTGTTTCCTCATGTGTGAGCCGGGCAACAGCCTAAAGGAGGCAGAACTGTGCTGTGGTGGGTGGTGCCCTGTATTTCCTTTCAGCCAATAAATACGTATGGAGTTCATGAGGCACCTGCCCCTCTCCTCAGTTTCTGCATATGATTCATCTCTCTAGTGTTTTTACAGAAATTTATTTTTATTATTTTTTAAAAAATTAATTGCAAGGAGAAGAAAAGCACATAAAAAAAGGAAGGGGGAGTGTGGAGGTGGAGGAACAGCCTTAAAAAAACCTGCAACCACACACCCTTGCTTCCCTTGAGTGATATGAACGGCATCTAATAGGAAATGCCTCCCTTGAGTGACATGAATAGCATCCAATAGGAAATGAGATAGATGTGATGTAGCAAACGGGGTGGGGAGCCAAGAGCTCCATGGAGGAACCCCAGGCCAATCTTTGTAGAAATGTGTGACCAAAATGGCCCAAGGTGGGGACGGCTTCAGGATGACTGATATTGATCCAGGTCTGACCAGCACTGGTACAATCTCAGTTCGAACTCATGAATAGGTGTGAGCAGGGCCTATGTAACCATGTCTTAGGTCTAGATCCATTGGTCACTTGGGGTGTTTCTGCACTAGCTGTGGAAACCGAATTACCCCACCCCCCCAATAAGTAAGATTAAAGACACTTACCTTAAACGGATTTTGCATTGGAGTCTTTTTCTGTGACCCTTTGCAGAGGCTGCTTCCGCATTTCGGCGTGCAAGACCAGTTTTTAAAACCGGTTTTGCTGCCGTAATCCAGATTAAATTGAAGACCTGGAAAATCAGGTCTTCGATCCGTCACTTTGCCTGGATGTGTGCAGAAGCAGGATGGATTCCCTCTGCCCACCACGTTGGGAAGGGCGGAAGCAGGACCGCCTGCTTCCAAAGCCCTTCCCCTGTGCACCGGGCACTGCCGGAAACACATGATGACTGGCAGCTCCATGCTCCAGTCCCACGGCTCTGGGGGTGGCATCAGCGGCACGCGAACCAGAGGACTTTTGGAATGGGTGCTGATGTGTCCGCACAGCACCCACTCCATCTGTCTTCCCGAATCCGTCCTCCCCACGCATGGGTCCCTCAGATCTGTCACTATTTGCCGTAAAGCGGATCTATTTAGCAGCTCTGGGTTTGGGATATATATTTTTAAAAAGTATGTTCTGTGTTAGCACTGCATTTCCCCCCCCCTTTTTTTGAGGTGGTTCTTAAAATTGCACGCTAGGTGTCGTAGCACATACTGCTGCAATGGAGGGGCAGTGGGACCTAATGGTTCGATCCGGTGGCCCTTTGAAGGGTACGTCAATCACGTCCGCCTGAGCTTATGGCATCGGGATTAAATGGCTGCTAAGGAAGTCCAGGTGTCTCTCGCGGCGCGTTGATTTTGTCCTCTCTTTCTTTGCCTGCTTTGCTGGAAATGAAAGGCCAGCAATGACATGCCGGAGAACTGCCGCTGCAACTGGGTGGATTAATGCAAACCTGTCCAGAGGGAGGAAGAAAAGCCACTTGGAAGGTCACAGACTGACAGTGGTACTCGGCTTAAGCATTGGTTGCGGGCGCTGCTAATTGGCCCACGAGCTTGTAATGCCTCTAATTGGATGCCACGGGCTGGGGGTCCCGATGTGAGGCAGAAAAGCCATTTCACTTTGGTGGGGAAAGGAGAAATGGGCTTGCCAATAGGGATGGGCAGGAATATTTGAATACATTCGAAATCCGATCAAATTCATCTAAATTTCGACATTCAGATTCGAAACTGAACGTACTTAAATTTGAATTTAAACATTCAAACGAATTTCAGATTTTTGAATCTATTCATTCAAATTATTCGGACATTCGTATGTGTATGGGTTTGTACACAATGTGTACTTGCACATCTTTCTTGCGTCCGTATGCATTTGTATGGATCCGTACATGATGAAAATGGGCTGCATTTGGGATAAATACGGGATGCACATGGACCTGTTCAGATCCGTACGGGATGAGAACCAGCACATGCGAATGCTATCAACATTCGTAAGTGCAAATTCAAATGGAAAATTCAAATGAGTAGATTCGAATTTGCTTACTTCAAATTGAATTTGGGTAAGTTCAAATTGTAAAGATTCGAATGGAATTGAATTTTTGGATATTCAGTTCGAATTGAATCCTGAAAATTGCATTCGTGCACACCTCTACTTGCCAACCGGTCAGGAAAATGAAGTAACCCCTGGCTGTAGTAACCTCTAAAGACTTCCAGGTGCCCAGTGAAAATCTATTTCCTTTCCCAGGACCACTATTAAGGTTGTCCTTTCTGTATACGGGAATCTGATTATCCGATTATTTTGCATCTTGGATTTCTACCGGCTGCTTTTGAACAGAATCTGAGTTTCCTGTGGGAAGCTTAGGACACTTAAGACAGCTCCCGGCGCTTTCCCCTTTCAAACACAGACGCGCCAGAACGCGTGTAAACGCGTTCCGGAGCGTCTGTGTGCGAATGCTCAAAGCGCCGGGAGCTGTCTTAGCCGGCAAAGGCCGGCCAGGGGCGCGGAGACAGCCGCGGAGGCAGATCGACAATCAGCTGATTGTCAAACAGCTGATTGTCGAAGCCGCGCCGGCGTCGGAGGCGAGCCCGCAGCTGTTCGGGAGACAGAAGCAGGCGCGAATGCTTCTCCTCCCGAACGCCTGCGGGCGGCTCGTCCGCGTTCGAACGCATGTAGAGCACTTTAAAGTGCTCTACATTTCGAACGCGAGAAAGACAGCTGCGGACACGTCGGAGCGCAAGCCGCGCTCGGGCAATGCGGATGCCGTGTCCGCAGCTGTCTCCCACGCGTCCCGTTCAGCCCCGTGCGAAAACGTCTTCAAACCCTCCCAATTGCTCCCCAGAACTAAATGTGAATGGCTACCATGTTTGCATCCTGGCGGGGAGTGGCGTAACTAGGCAACTGCATCATGTGACACATCACAAGCCACGTCATGTGGGTGCACAGGGCATCACGTGCCACGTCAGCAAGCGTCACGTGGCGTTTCTTGCGCTCCTCTGATGGTTCACGTGCTCCCCTGTTTCATGTGAGCCAGTCTGGTCTAGTGGTTAGGGAGCCGGACTCTTATCTGGGAATATTGGTTTGATTCCATGCTCCTCCACAAAGCTAGCTGGGTGACCTTGGGCTAGACACAGCTTTCCCTCTGAGTTCTCACAGCCCCACCTACCCCACAGGGCGTCTTTTGCGAGGAAAAGAACAGAAAAGCTTTGCTGGCTGCTTTGAGTCTCCTTAGATGGCTGAACAAAGTGGGCTAGAAAAGCCAACTCTCCTTCTCCTTCTCCTGTTGGAGTCACCCTCCAGCCCCTGCTAGCCCTCTCAGCAGCAAAATACCCCACAGATCAAGCTGTTGTTACTGTGGCACAGCTAGAGAGGCTGTGTGAAAACTTGGCAACTGCTCTGAGGGGAGATGAAATGTGGTTGGGTCCATGAAATGCATTTGGTCGCTTACTGTCACAGGAAGTTCCTCCTAATGCTGAAGTACATTTCCCTTCAATTCCCACCAGTTGGTTCCAGGCCTCCAGGTCTCCATTTTCTGCTGAGAACTCTTCAAATACTCAAAGTTAATGACCATGTCCTTTTTGCAATCTTGTTAGATAACAGAACTTGGCTTCTAGATTTATCACAAATCTTCTGGAAGGCTTTGTGTACAATATTCAAAAACTTCCTTCCTTCCTTCCTTCCTTCCTTCCTTCCTTCCTTCCTTCCTTCCTTCCTTCCTTCCAAGACAACTCTCAATATCTATGAGTAAAGGTTAAGCCTAGAATAACCAACCACAAGCCATCGATCGATCGATCCATCGATCGATCGATCGATCGATCGATCGATCCATCGATCCATCCATCCATCCATCCATCCATCCATCCATCCATCCATCCATCCATCCATCCATCCATCCATCCTCTTCCTTCCTTCCTTCCTTCCTTTCTTCCACCCTCCCCCTCTCCCTCATCACTCACTATCACTGCCAATAATCTGTTGTCTCCTTTGTCACCCTCCCTCTGCCGGAGTTCTTGGTTGCCCTGAGGAGATTACAATCCAAACTTTGATACAAAGGAGACAATGGACAAAGGCAGGCATTTTAAGACTGCTTCTTTAATTAATTGCTCATACAAGCCTTTCACTGGGATTCTTCTTTCCCTTTGGGACGAAACGGGAGGGTGCCCTACAAAGACCAAAGTTGACGAGTGGGCTTTCTTTGTTCGGACATCTTTGTCTTTCATCTTTGGAGAACATCTGCCAGAGACATAGCTCCACAGCAGTTACAATCTTCTGTGCATCCCACACCCTTATCCTTATCCCCTCTTGCCGGTCTGTGATGCGGGGTCTTCTAAACTTACCTGTTAATGGGTAACTTGAGCCTTTGAACTGTGCCGTTCCTTTGCTTGGACCCTCAACCCTCCTGGCTTTAGCTGAATCTCAGGACACATAAGGAGAGGATTTTGCTGAGGTGTTGGACTCAGGGCTGCTTCTCTTACTCCACCCCCCGCCCCCACATAAAGGGGCTTATTGATGGAAATCTCACACACAAAAGGGTGACTTGTCTCCGAGAACAATGGCCAGGACTTAAAAGCAAAGCCTGGATCTGTACAGTTCTTTGAAGTTAGGCAGAAAAAAAGTGTCTCTACTGATGCTGATAAAGCAGATGTCACTCTACGATTGGCCGGGGTTTGCCGCGGCAGTCAATTCTGGTTTTTTTTTTGTTCCTCTCCCTGTTCCCCATCTGTTCACTCAAGTGAGCACTACATTAAATAGAAACTTAAACCCTCAGGGTTAAGTTAGGACAAATTGGCCGAACGGCATTAAATTCAGCGGGGCTTGGGGCCATTTTTTAACACCAGCTCCCTTGTGTAGCCGGGCCACATTGTACAATACACAGGAGGCTATTAAAGAGAGATTTCCGGTGACAGCCTGGGTGGAGAGGGGATCATAAAACAACTATTACAATAAGAAATTAATGAAAGCAGTCTTTCCCTTTTTTGGGGGGGGGAGGGAGGGGGTGGCGATGGCAGGAAGGGCCGCATTACATAGCAGAGAAAAATAGCTTTGCTTAACAGTCCTGTAGAGATCCATTTGATGAACCTGTTCCCTTTAGATGCATGCAGTTGCCTTTTGCTCTCATTGGGAAACAGCAGGTGTAGTGGCTGAATTCAGATGTTTCAGGTCTTTCTGTCTGATGCTCAGGCTCTTGATGGTCAACAATAGAGTATGGGCCTTCTTCCACTAAGACCCCCATTAAGAATCCAATTGGTACCTGATTGGTACCAATTGGGAAGGCCCTGTCCTCACCTGGATCCCATGGAAGGCCCCACCTGCAAGGCCCTAACCCCACGAGGGTCTGGGAAAATCCAGATTTAATGGGTCCTTCAGGCCCTTAAATCTGGATTTCGTGTGGACCTAATTAAAAGTGTCCACAATGGGGTCTTCAGACATCTTCAAGATCCAGATCTCCAGGAGGACCCCATCTCAAAGATCTGGATCGTGAAGATCCAGATATTTTACTGTGCGTGGAAAAAGGGGGTATGGAGACTCCTTCCTATAAAAGAGGGAAGCACAAAGTATCTTACACTGATGTGCAGCCTTCTCACACTACATGGGCTGGGGAATTCCTGGGATTCCCTGGCACGGGGCATACGCATTACATGGAAGTACTTCACCACAAGCAGCTCCACGAATGGAGGAGTTTCCCCCACCAGTATAAAATCACAAAAATTGACTTGCTTAAACAGTTAAATTTACACATCCTTCTTCATTAATATTCACTTTATGCAGTTGCACTCTTTCTGTGTGTATATTTCTTGCTGGTTTTATGGTGGGATATCCACCTAGCTGGAGAGAAATCCTTTCATTAAATAAACAAACAGCGACAACAAAAATGGAGTTCTCTGAGTAAATTATGAGAGCAACTTCTCAGTGGTGGTGTTATTGTTGTTGTTCTTATTCTTATTATCCCGATATATTATGAAATATCAAAGCCGACATATTTGGTGTTGTGTTATATTGTGTTTCTGTCAATACCACTATCCCTACCACTACTTCTTCGGATGCTAGGGGACCCAATGTCAGGAACAGACTTATAGTAAACCGAATGTAGGAGATGACAAAGGACATGTAAATGTGGATTAACTAGGTGGGAAAATGCAGAAGTAAATCCTCGGATATGGGGGATAGCCTGGAGGAAGGAACTGTAGCAGAGTGAATGAGTCATCTGAAGAAGTAGCCGTGTCTACGAAAGCTCATGCCGCCAACCCTTCTCCTGTTAGTCTCCAAGTGCTACTAACTACCTTGCTGGACTTTTCGAATTAGACTAACGCAGCTATTTCTCTGATAATAATAATATTTGTTTTGCTTTTGTGCAGATATTCAGGTGTTGCTGGGCTGCTCTGCCCCCCAGCTCGGGTCTGATCCTGCACCCACACAGCCGCCAGAGACCTAATTGCAAACGGCTAGACGATCGCCCTGGCAGCCTGCTAAGCTGGCTCCAGAGATATTCATGAAAACCCCCTTTTCTTTAACAAGTGATTTTGCAGACTGGCAGGCAGGCAGGTGCTGTGCGTTCACAGTTCACATTTCCTCAAGAAAGTGCAAAGTCCCAGCTGGACACCATGGTGATAGGTTTTATGGATTTCTCTCTCTCCTTCCAGTCCCAGGCAGTTAAAATCTACAATAAACTGCATTGCTTTACTTAGTATATGGTTAAGGTCCCTCCTAGCTTAATCCTTTCCCCTTTGTTCTTTGAAAGACCTACTGAATAAACCACTTGTTTCACACTGGTGGGGAAATAACACCGTGGAGGCCCCTTTTCCGCCCTGTTTTATGTATAACAGAAGCTTAGTATATAGTTTATACATCTAGCACCCTGCCAGATGTGGTTACCCTGCACCTCTGCTGTGCCTGCTAGAGAAAGAGGAATTCAGCTCCTGCACGACTGTTCCTGAATGAGGCCTGTTAATGACAGCAGAGATGATTGACACATTACAGGTAGCGCTCAGTCTGTCTCCCTGTAGCAAAATGGTGATTAATAGCTCTTGGCAATGCTCGCTATTAGTATACAGCAGAGTTGAGTCAGCATGAACAAAATGGAATTGTTGCTATTGTTGGCCACCACTGAGTCATGACCAGCTTCTGGCTGACTGCATGGGCACCCCCACGGGACACCCCCATGGGACACCCCTATGCAGTTTTCTTGGCAGGGATACAAAAGCGGTTTGCCGTTGCCTACTTCCGGGGAGAAGCTGGTGACTGAACTGGTGACTTTCCACTTTCCAAGCAGTTTGCTCTACCACTGAGCTACAACCCCGTCCAGACTCTATAGGGCCCTCTATGCAGTTTTCTTGGCAGAGATACAAAAGTGCTTTGCCATTGCCTACTTCCTGGGGGAGCCCGGGGATTGAACCAGCAACCTTCTGAGCAGTTTGCTCTACCACTGAGCTAACTGCTAAGCAGCAAAGAAGTTTGCATGTCTTTCAAAGTGAGCTTGGCTTACATATCCCAACATTTAACCAGGTGCCCCTCTGGTATTACTTGGGCAGCAGTTCACATCAGTCCCCATCTGCCATGGTCAAAGGGCAGGATGGGAGTTCCAGGCAGCAGGGAGAGACGGTAGAGCACATTGGTTAAAAGGTGAGGCCAGGACCTCAGAGTCCTTGGGTTCAAGTCCCCATTCTGCTACAGAGCCTCACTGGCTGACCTGGGGCCTTTCTGCACGTGGCCCTGTGGTTTGTGGGCAGTGCATTGGAAGGGGCTGTTTGGAGCTCAGAAATGGTCCCTTCTGTGCAGGAGCACACTGCATGTAAACGACGTGTGGAGCATGAATTTGTGGTCCATGCATACACACCTCTATTGTGCATAGGGGGGGGAGACATGCTGCTGTACCTTGCAAGTGCGCTGGTGCACCACATGATGTGATGGTATCACTGTGCATGGGTGGCACATCACCATCTTCCTGATAACGACACCTGTGCATGCACAGTGACTTCGGTATTGTGAACCAATATGGCGGTGCCCAGACCACACATCTGCACCAGGAAAGTATCCGGATGTGCAGGGGTGGGTGGGTGGGTTGGTATGCACTACTATACGCAAGTGTGCATGCTCATAAACACCAGTGGAAGTAAACCATTCCTGTCCCCTGGACGCGACCGGAACTGTGAATGTCCCCCTTGACTTAGTCACAATCTCTCCTCCTGTCCTATCTTGTAGAGTTGCTGTGATGCTGTGGCCTGATCCAGCAGGGTTCCTCTTAACTTCTCATGTTCTTATGTTCAGAGGGGCTTGTGCATCTTGATGAAATCAAGCGATGCCATGTAGACAGGCCACAATGGAGAATTCTGAGAAAAGGTGATTCACTGGAAAAGGAAATAGCAAACCAGGAGCCTTTCCCAGAAAACCCCATGGACGGTATCAAAAGGTTAAAAGCTACGACACTGGGAGATGAGTCCTTCAGGTCGAAAGGTGCCCAATATGTTGCTGGGAGAAGAGCAGAGGGCAAATACAATGAGAAGAATGAACAGTGGGGAAGTAGCTTCTGTTGCCGTGGTATTCAGAGGAGCAGCTAGTGGGTGGAGTCAAGTCACTCGGAAGACCATCTGAGCATGGATTCCCTTTAAGGAAGGTTGGTCTCTGGAGCTCTCATGAGCAGAGGGAGTGAACAGGAGTATGCTCATTCCCACATGCATGGCTACCTCCAGACTAGCAGGATAAATCCGCAGTTAAATGCAAAAGTGTAGTATACTTAGTGCGAAGCAACAACTGGTTGTCCCAACAGTAAAGGCAGCTCCATAGCTTCCCCATCGGAAGCTTCTTGTCTGGAGCCTGCCATAGTTTGCACTGGCATTCAGACAGTAAGCTCCTCTCCCGAGATATATTCCAGAATAAGGCCAAGTGCAGAAAGGGTCCCGCTTGATGCTTTGCTGATAGGTTCTCTTACTCTGAAACTGGACTGAAGCCACATTAAAACTTAGATGTGATCACAGCCTTAGGCACACAACAGTGCCCTAAGTGGCAATACTTTGGCTGTTATTGAGAAAGAGAGTTTGGGGAATAGATATTATCTAGCTGAAGAAGAGGAGTTTGGTCTAATGGTTAAGGTTTGATTCCTCCCTCCTCTATGAAGCCAGCTGGGTGACCTTGGGCTAGTCACAGCCCTCTTCTGAGGGCTCACAGCCCCACCCACCTCACAGGCTGTTTTGTTGCAGGGAGAAGAATAGAAAGCTTTGTCAGCTGCTTTGGCTCCCCTTAAATGGGTGAGAAAAGTGGGGCAGAAAAGCTAACTCTCCTCCTCCTCTTCCTCCTCTCTCTGAAGGAACTCATTTTTTTGGAGAGTGAACAGGACTCTAGCGCTAAGGATTCCATTCTGGAGCCCCATTTTGTGGGTGATGTGCCACAAGCCATCTAGATGGGCTGTTAGGTAGGGTTTTGCAGGGTATGTACTAAATCCCAGAGGCTATGGCCAGGCGTCTGCCATAGTCTGCACCAGTATGCAGATGTTAGGCCCCTATTCTGGAATATAATCTGGAGTAAGACCCTGTTCACAATGGGCTTTAGACTCTACTAATGACTGCATGCTGGTTGTGGAACTGGCAAAAGGAGAAGACAATCCTGGAATTTGGGTTCATCCACGCAGTGTCCTACCTTAAGCAAGCCACTGTGGGGTTGACCGAGCATTGGGCGCATGGCCAAGGTCCTGCAGTGCCAGGCAGGCAGACTGCTACTGTGCGTCCGTGTGCTGTTCACAGGGGTGAACATTCCAACTGGAATTGAGCACAGGAATTGGAATTGTGCCAGTGCTGGTCCTCTGTGCATTTCCCCCACCAAGTCTCTTTTCTCCTATCTGGTTTCAGTAGGATTAAGATAAGGGTCGTTCGGTTGGACTTCAAGACAACTCGAAGGCCAGTAGGAGGCAGGTGTGTTTGGATACTCTGGCTCCTTGGCCCCTTTGTGGAGGCACTTTTTATCTTAAGTGAAAGTTAGAAGTATCAGAATGTCTAGACGACAGTGATGGTCAATTTCCTTTTTTGCTGAGTTATCACGGCTGTTTCTGGTATGCTTCTTCCTCTCCGCAGAAGAAGATGGACAGCATTTTTGCTAGAATGTGAAGCAGAGTTTCAGAAAACCAGACAGGTTGCAAATTTGTAGTATTAAGAGATAATAGTGTTGTAAGAAAGTGGAGCAAACTGAGAAGCAGCAGAAGAGTTGGCTTTTCTACCCCGTTTTCCTCACTCATTTAAGGGGACTCAAAACAGCCAAGAAACCTTTCTGTTCTTCTCCCCACACTAGACACCCTGTGAGGTAGGTGGGGCAATGAGAGCTCAGAAGAGAGCTGTGTCTAGCCCAAGGTCACCCAGCTGGCTTCATGAAGGAGGGAGGAATCAAACTCGGTATTCCCTCTAGACCAAACTGGCTCATGTTGCCATCTTTAGCTCCTCAGTATTTATATAAGTAGAAAACTTCTGCTTTCTGTTCCTTAAGTGGTTGCCTGTCTACCAAAGGCCTTAGTGATAAGTCCCTCAGAGAACATTCTGGAATCTCATCTTCCAGTTTGTGAGCCAGTTTGGTCTAGTGGTTAGGGAGCTGGACTCTTATCTGGGAATCACAAGGTTCAATTCCACAAAGACAGCTGGGTGACCTTGGGCTAGTCACAGCTCTCTTCTGAGCTCTCACAGCGTGTTCTGTTGTGGGGAGAAGAATGGAAAAGCTTTGTCAGCCGCTTTGAGTCCCCTTAAATGGGTGGGAAAAGTGGGGTAGAAAAGCCAACTCTTCTTCTTCTTCTTCTTCTTCTTCTTCTTCTTCTTCTTCTTCTTCTTCTTCCATCTGCATTTGGGACTCTGTTCTCTCTGGAAGTGGGTTGGCCAGAATGCTCACAATTCTCCTCAGTTCTACTTACTACACAATTCTTAGTCAGTCTTTTAGCAATTCTGTCATGACCCCACACTAAAAAAATAAATACACCATTAAACGGAGGCCTTCCTGTCTCCAACCTGCCCTTATCTTTGAAAATTAACCCCTTTGTAATGAATGGGCTAAGGCTGTGGTTGATTAATCTACTAATTAAAGTCAGAGGCCCTCAGGATAATTATGTTTGACCAAGAGGGCAGCAGTTAGCTAGGACATTGCTTCCTCATCTCTATTTTGTTCTTCGCCTTGTCTGCCATTTTATCTTCCTCTATCTCAGGAAAGCATTTGGCGGACATTGTATGGACACTCTGTTTTAAATACCTTCAAAAGTTATTTCTTTTTAAGCCCAATTTATGGAGAATCTGTGCCTATTTCCTGCCAAATACCGTACTGACATAGTTTTATTCTTGTCATTTAGTCTCCATCCACTTGGTTCTCAGTTGTAACTTTATCTTTCCCTTGCCAGTCCCAGGCCAATTAAAGTTAATCAC
Source organism: Aspidoscelis tigris stejnegeri (assembly GCA_023333525.1). Lineage (NCBI taxonomy): Eukaryota > Metazoa > Chordata > Lepidosauria > Squamata > Teiidae > Aspidoscelis > Aspidoscelis tigris. Next base: position 105,569,564 of record JALMGA010000003.1, on the reverse strand, counting down.
TTTCATATATAGTATTACCATTCAGCTAATGAAAAATAGTTCTCTCCCAAGGTAACGTGTTATAACGATAGCTTTCTGTATCGCCACAGTGAGCTTTTGTTCCTATAAGACTCTCTGCTCCCCCATCCCACCGTTCGCACACATTAATTTTGCACAGAGAAGGGGAAGAGAAAATGAGAGCGGGGAGATGTCTTGCAAGGAGAAATAGTACGTCAAAAATAAGGAAAACATCCCTACAGAAATCTGTATTATTCACTCCTATAAATTATCCACCAGTGAGGGAGGGGAAAAACATTGGTGTATAAAAGAGATGGGTGGGTTGCCTTCATTTGGAAACGAGTCGAAGAGAAGTACTCTAATTTATCTTCAAGGGGAAGGGGGAATAAAAGGCATTTATTAACTCCATAACCCTTTCTTTCGCCCTCTCTCTCTAAACCAGCTATATAAACACAAAGCGTGTACAGTCGGAAAAAGAGGAAGCAAAAGCAACCACTAAATCATGGAAATGTGCTTAGGGCTTCTTAGTGTGTTTATCTAATGGTCTGTAGCTCAAGAGTGCCAATTACATCTTTGTTTTAATACTTCTTCAGTCCCTGGGCTGTGGTCACACCGAAGAAGAAGAAGAAGAAGAAGAAGAAGAAGAAGAAGAAGAAGAAGAAGAAGAAGAAGAAGAAGAAGAGAGTTGGCTTTTCCACCCCCTTTTCTCACCCATTTAAGGGGACACAAAGCAACTGACAAAACTTCCATTCTTCTCCCAGAACAGAACACCCTGTGAGGTAGGCGGGTCTGTGAGAGCTCAGAAGAGAGCTGTGACTCGCCCAGGATCATCCAACTGGCTTCATGTAGGAGTGTGGAATCAAAGTCGGTATTCCTAGATAAGAGACCGGCTCCCTAACCACTAGCCCAAACTGGCTCACAAGAAGAAGAAGAGCTGGCTTTTCTACCCTGCTTTTCTCACCCATTTAAGGGGACTCAAAGCAGCTGACAAAGCTTTTCTATTCTTCTCCCCACAACAGAACACCCTGTGAGGTAGGTGGGGCTGTGAGAACTTAGAAGAGTGCTTTGACTAGCCTAAGGTCACCCAGCTGGCTTCATGGGGGAGGTTGGAATCGAACCCAGTATTCCCAGATAAGAGTCCGGCTCTCTAACCACTGAACCAAACTGGCTCACAAATTGGAAGATGAGTCCCACATCCCCCGGCCCATACATAGCCGCAGATCGGCCTCCCTCCACCCTGGAAAGGGGCGAGGTCAAGCCGATCTGGGTGCCTTCCCGATTCCTGCACTCCCGATGGGACTGCAGCAGCTGGGAGCGAGCCACCTCCCCGCCCCCACGCGGTGATCCCCTACCTTGCCGGGCTGGGGTTGCTATTGTGCAGACCGTGGCAGATCGCAACCCCAGAGCTGGCAAGATACCGTATTTTCCGGCGTATAAGATGACTGGGCATATAAGACGACCCCCAACTTTCCAGTTAAAGTATAGAGTTTGGGATATACTCACTGTATAAGAAGATGACACCCAGCCTATAAGACGACCCCCGACTTTTGAGAAGATTTTCCTGGGTTAAAAATTAGTCTTATACACCAGAAAATACAGTAAGTGATTTGCGCAGCCACCCCACCTGTTCGGCCAATTTTCGGCCAATCGTGATGGGGGGGGGCGTGCCCGCAGCTGTCAGGGAGAGAAGCGTGTGTGAACGCTTCCTTCCCTGGATGGCCGGGACGCTTTGAACGCACCGGGCCGAGTGCAGAGCAGAATTAACTGCTCTACATCTGGAATGCGTGGAGAACACATGGAGATGGGTTGGGACGGAACCGCCGCCCCAACCATGCGAATGCTCCATCTCTGTGCGTTCTCCGCGCGTTCCAGACGGCCTCGTGCGAAAAGGCCTTTGGATTGTATATTCTGAGGCAGCTGTGCTAGTGATACTACCAAGTTTTGTTCAGCAAAATCTGTTTCTGTATTTTCTTTTTCTTCAGTTGCTGTGGGTCTGTACATTGGGCAGTGGTGAAGGCAAATGATAGGAGAGCTTTCCGGCCAGGAGTGCTTGTGTTTTCTCCGGTTTTAAGGTGATTTATGCTGTCGCCTGGTGGTTGTATTTCTTCTCTGATCCTTGCGGTGAATCATGTCACACAGTTGTGCTTTTATGAATGAGTGGGAAGGGGACCCACAATCCTTCTTTTTGATGGTCATACAAAACTAAACTCCTGGATATAAAGCACAGCGGTTAAAATAAGTGTATTCACTCAGAGTTTGGTGCTTTGTTAAATACACCTTGCAGATGTGGTAAATTACTTGGGAGCTGTCATGGTCTGCACTATTTTTATGGCTTCTTATTTTTTCTCACATTTCTGATAAATGGACGTGTGCTGCTATATACGTGTGGCAAAGTACCTGTGTCGTTTTTAATGGCAAGTTTCTCTTTTTTTGCCATATATTAAGGATGTTGCTGTAAATTATTATTTGTTTCCTTTTAGTTGAGAAGGAAGTTTATGTATCTACTTTGTCTAATCCCTGCATACCCTACCAAGAGTGTATGTGTTAAGATTTCTCACTTTACTTGTTCTCACAACAGTCTTGTGAGATGGATGAAGCTGAGAGGGAAGAAACACACTAATTGGCTAATATTTCTATGTAGATTGCATGGGCAGTACATCACATACTTCATAGGTAGATCTAGGGACTCCCAGAGCTATTTGTCACTTTTCTCAAGTTCACGGTTTGAATCTGCTTTCCTTAGGGCCTGTCTGCACTTGGCCATATTCTGGAATATATCTCAGGATAAGGGTGCGTAGTCCACATGCTAATGAAGACTCTGACAGGATTCACTTGGGGCCTGCTGTAGCCTACAGTAGCATGTGGACAGGAGGCCTCTATTCTGGGATATATTCCAGAATAAAGCCAAGGGTGAACAGGCCCTTACACCCTACTTTTCCTGCGTGATTTCTGCACTCAGTTTTTGGCTGTTTTCGCATTTCCCTTCCCATCCACTGGACACAAAAGAACCTGGTAAACGTTGGTTAAGGTGTGGAGCATGATTTCATGCTCTGGACTCCTCCTGGTGGCTCCGATGGCACCGATGCTATGGTAGTAGATGATGTTGCGGGTGGCTGTTCCACCCCGCCCATCTGCCCCCATGCGCCCTTTGCACGGGAGTAACGCAAAGGGTCCATTTGGGGCTGTACTAGGAGTGCAGCGGTGCTCCTAGCATGCTCCTAATCCAACTGTGCTCCACAGCTATTGGTGTTGGGGAATGGTACCGCATGCTCAGAATTGCTCTGGAATGGAAGCAGTCCCATGCCATGGAGGCTCTGTGCCAGAGCATCCTGAACTTCCCCAGTTGCCCCAAAATGTGAAAAGGCCCTTAGTCTTGGGTTAATCCTGAGTTTTAGCCTGAGTCTGGAAGTGGTAGACTGTAGGAAGAGCATTCAGCTCTGTAGAAAGAGCATTCATCTCAGAGAATTTCTGCAATGCCCTGAGCTACAGATATTCACTACTGCTGCATGATCCCTTTTTATCCATACTGCTACTATATGGATTTTCACTTATAATCTCTGTGTTTTTATTACCTTATTTCATTATACATACCTTAATGTTCAGTTATAAAGACTGCAGTCAGGAAAAGAGATTCACTTTTACCTTTTCCTGGGATTGCAGACCATATACAGTAGCAGCAGCAGCAGCAGTAGTTGTTGTAGTAGTAGCAGAAGAAGAAATAGAATTGGCTTTTCTACTCTGCTTTTCTCACCCATAGAATCATAGAATGGTAGAGTTGGAGGGGACCTCCTGGGTCATCGAGTCCAACCCCCTGCTCAAGGCAGGATCTCCTAAACCATCTCAGACAGATGGCCGTCCAGTCTCTGCTTGAAGACCTCCATCGAAGGGGAACCAACCACCTCCCGTGGCAGCCTGTTCCACTGGTTGATCACTCTTACTGTTAGAATTTTTTTCCTAACATCTAAACTAAATCTTTTCCCCTGCAGTTTCACCCCATTGTTTCTAGTCCTTCCTTGAGAGAGTGAGAACAGGGCTGATCCCTCTGCCTTGTGACAACCCTTGAGGTATTTGTAGACAGCTATCATGTCTCCTCTCAGTCTTCTTTTTGGTAGACATGGTTTGCAGACCATTCACCATCTTGGCATCTCTCCTTTGAACCTGCTCCAGCTTGTCAGCGTCTTTTTTAAACTGGGGTGACCAGAACTGGACACAGTACTCCAGATGAGGTCTGACCAAGGTAGAGTAGAGGGGGATAATAACTTCACCATAGTGGCTGACAAACCTTCTGTTCTTTTCCCCACAACAGACACTCTACAAGGTAGGTGGGGCCATGAGAGCTCAGAAGAGAGCTGTGACTAGCCCAAGGTCACCAAGCTGGCTTCATGGAGGAGGGTGGAATCAAACCTGGTATTCCCAGATAAGAGTCCGGCTCCTTAACCACTATTGTTTATTTTATTTCAGCATTTATATCCTAACCTTCATCCGAAGGTCACAGCACTGGGCTAAAAAAAGAGATAAAAACTGTAAAACAGCTTAAAACACACTTAAAATATAACCCATTATTTCTCGGACTTACGTAACACAGATTTTGTAAAGCCTCCATGAGGTTTATAGATAAAGAACCTTTCTGCAAAGATTTTTAATAGGGAATTCTGGTAATACTGTAGGGCCTTTATCTGGAAGACGTGTGTGTGTAGATTTCATATCAATTGTTCTGCATCTAGGAAGGTAAATGCAGGAAAGGCCCAGGTCTCCACAGCCGTTCAATATGCCTTGGGGGCACTGAAGTTCTTGTATCTCCGTGGCATCTCACGCCAAAGGGGTGTGAGGGTCTCGAGGGGACGTCAATGCCCTTCCAAGGCACAAAATGTTCAGGGCATGAAAAGAGATCCTGAGATTCCATCTCACATGATAAACTGAGTCCTTGTCATGATAAAATGTAGCACGTTTGGAACCAAAGTATCGTGGCCTCAGTGCTGACAATGGAGCCATTAGACTCTTTGCTGAGGCTGCCTGATGCTGTGAAGGCAGCCCATTCTGGTGGTAGTGTGTCTCCAACGTGTCCTCTGCCGTGGAAATGGACATGCCCTAAAGAACTGGGCAGAGCAGTGGACTCAACTCTCACACTTGGGAAGCAAAAAGCACCACAAAACCTGAGGCCTATTCGCACTTGGGCCTCTGGAATGCAATCAGGACAGTTCTGGTGAAGAGCACTTGCATGTCCACTAGGCTGCTACAACCTAGAAGCGTCCCCACTCTCACCAGATCTCCACACCTACTCCCCAAACTTACCACAAGCGTCCGGTGAGTAGAGCATTTGCTCTTCCTCCGGCTCACTGCCGAAGTGATTGGCCAATGCTGCCCGTATCATGTGTTCTGTGATGCACTGGCTGGCAGGTGGCTGATCTGGGCGCGGGGGGTGGGTGGGGAGATGAATTTGACCCAGTGGAATGCCTCAACACCCCTGGATCGTGCCCCCCGTGCCCCCCTCTCACTGCAGCATCACCCAGAGGAGGTGCCTGGGTCACCCCCTGCCAGTCTCCCTCCCTCCTCTTGGCGATAGTGGGGCTTTTCCAAGTGAGGAGGGCAAACCTGGAAATGAAAACTTCTTCCTCCTCACTTGGAAAAGCTCCCACGAATGCTGATAGGAGGGAGGGAGGCTGGCAGGGGGTGACCCACACACCTCCCTTGGGTGATGCCACGACAAGAGGGTGGCATGGGGGGCGTGATTCAGGAGTGGTGAGGCATGCTACCAGGTCAGATTGATCTCCCCCCCCTAGATTGGCTGTCTGCCAGCCAGCGTGGCACAGAATGTGTGATGCGGGCAGTGACAGCCAATTGCACCAGCCAGGGAGCCGGATTCCTGGTGAACGAGGCAGCAACATGGGCCGGTACACTCCAGTGTGGGAGGACCATTAGCATTTCTGGTCTGTGAGAAGCATGCTCACCAGCCAGAAATGCGTATGGTCCTCCTGTACCCGGAGCATACTGGGCTTAGTGCACGAGGCACCAGAAACTCTAGTGTGGAAACTCCTATGTTCAAGGACAGGGACATTATAGGCAAGGAGCATATTGAAGAGTGTGCTGGATTGATGTGAGAATGGTCTCAGGGGCACATTCAGGTCCACAGACTAAAGAATAACATGTTTCACCTGATTGGGATCAGGACACCTGTAGCTAACATTAGACCATCTGAAACCTGGGACCCCAGCAATTTTAGGTCTAATGGACTCGCTGTATTTCAGTAGCTTTCTATGTACTTCCATCATGGCTTCAAACTGTGACGGTAAACACCGGCGGGTGTAGACATGCCATTGGCATATTTTCACTTGGGTTAGGAGTCAGGGATTGGAAATCAGTGGACTTCCTCATGTTTTTAGAATCCAATTCCTATAATCCCTAGCTGGACTAAGTTTGATGGACCTCTGGAGGACCATTGCTTTCCCATGCATCGGTTAGAAACCATACCAGCAATCCAGATCCATCTTCTCTTGGCCGCTGGCATGGTGTGAGTTTCTCTCTCCGTATCTGAGGAGCAAAGAGACTTCTGTGCACAGTTCATTCCCTCCCCAGGGACCCATTTTCAAGTGCATACATTTTGTGCATACTGTTGCTTGCATGATCTTCCGGGCCTTTGTTTTTCTTTGTCAAGTTGACTACAGGAGAGCCATTTCGGTTTTTGCTTTAAAAAGATCTGTACAAATTTTGAATGGACTGTGCGACATTTTAAGAGGACGGCTTAGCTCCCACACTACCAGCACAGGATAATCCAATAAAGCTGAAGGGAGTGAGGGTCAGCTTGGACATATGTTCTTTTCCAAATCCTCAGAGCCTCTTTGGAGGCCAGGTGAACTGAGCTGGCTGAAGACCCAGAAGGGGCTACTGGGGTCTTCTAGTTACAGAATGACTTTCCCAGAAAAGTTCCCCTCGTGTCTTATCTGTGGCTCTTTTTGTTCACTCAGCTGCAAATTCTGTATGCCATTTCCACTGCAAATAAAGTTTTTTAAAATGTTCTTAAAAATGGCTCCTTCTTCTTCTTGAAGATGATTGCAACATTGTGTAAAGCTACTATATGTGTAAGCTACTCAGAGGTATATTCCCGGGAGTGGTGCATCATCACGCTGTTCGTAGTCTGAGAATAGGGATGATCCCTCTGCACTGTGACAGCCCTTCAGATATTTGAAGACCATGATCATGTCTCCCCTGAGTCTTCTCTTCTGCAGGTCAAATATTCCTCGATCCTTCAACCTTTCATCATAGGCCATGAGGCCTATTTGCCCTAGGGCCTCTCGAACGTGAGTAGGACACCCTGGGACAGAGCATTCACTCTGCTGGGCCAGTGGCTCCATTTGGAACCGCCTTACCCCATCCCAGGACAGCCTACTTGGGTTCCGAGTGTGCTCTACACTTGGCCCAGGGTGTTCATGGCCGTCCCAGACCGTCCCACAGCTGTATGGGAGGGAGAGCATTTGCACTCTCCCTCCTGGACGGCTGCAGGTCCCATCTCCAGCTGCTGCTATTGGGCCGAAAACACCTTACCGTGCTGGACCCGGAGTGCTCCTCGCGCAGCCTGGAGAGCGATCTGCCACAGTCTACGCAGGCACACGCACTCCGGTAGACCAAACCCACACTGGCCCGTCAGGTGAGCATAGGGCCGAGCTACTGGAGCACATGCCTGTGCTGATCACGACACATTGCTTTCAAGGCTGTGTGAACTCCAGACCCTGGGCCCGGCAAGGTAAGGGGGCATCTCATGCATGGGGTGTGTGTGTTTCACTGCCAGCTGCTGCAGTCCCAATGCGCGACACCCTTGGTTCAGTCTCCCCCCGCCTCTTTCAAGGGTGTGGCGAGACCAGGCTGGCGGTGTCTTTGGCTCCGTGTTGTAAACCGAACCCACGCTCTCAGTGCATCAAACAGGAGGCATGCACAATGGTAGACTCTGAAGTCCACCACATGTTTAATGGAGGCCGTGATCAGCTGGAGATGGTAAATGATCAGGCTGGAGGCAGGGTGCAGGCAGGTGTTTAATTTTCCCAGGCTTAAATACTGCAGTCAATAGGGGTGTGGAAGAAATGATATAAAGGCACAATCCAGGGAGGCGATTGGTGGAGCTGGGTCAGGCAGACAGGTCAAAGGTCCTTGGTGATGTCACATCCTGTGGTCAGAGGTGGGGAAAATCCTCAAACAGGAAGAGAAGGGAAATTGTCCTTTAGAAACATGTGCTCGGACTCCATAAATCCCTAAGGCCACTGCATGGAGTGGAAAGAATTCAGCACCCTGGTGGTGCTGAGTGTGTACTACAAGTCTATGGAAACAGGAAAAAATCATTCCTTTTACTCTCGAGGCTAGAGAATTAAGGTATGAGCTGGAACGGAAGCTGGGGGAAACTGCAGCCTGGAGATTACTACAGTTTGTATATGAACTGAATGTTACGGCATTCGTGTGAATGCGAATGTTTTGGAACATTCGTGAATTTTGGAGGTGGGAAAGCATCTGAGTCTGTCACATCTGCAATGGATGCAGAGTGAATGCGATATGGCTTGAAAGCAGATTCAAAGTGCATTCTGGGTGAATTGGATTCTTGCAGAATGGATATGTTATGATACGTATCAGATACGTATCAGATATGTATCTGTTCTTACCGGATACATATTGGATACATATTCATTCATATTCATATTGAATAGAATAGAATCCTACCACGTTCAAAGGGGATCTCTTCAAAGAAATACGAATTTTCTTACATTTGATTCGATGTGAATCGAATACAAAAACCCCCATTCGTTTATTTTATTTATTTATTATTTATATTTCTATCCCGCCCTATACCCGAAGGTCTCAGGGCGGGTTACAACTTTTAAAATCCAGCATATCAAAAAAATCTACAGTATATTTAAACAATAATAGCCATCACAACATTTAAAATCCAACATGTTAAAAAACAATATCAGTTAAAACAGTACTATTTGCAGTTGGGGGAAAAGCATAACCAACATTTAGCCAAAGGCCTGAGCAAAGAGGTGCGTCTTCACCGCTTTTCTGAACATGTTCAAAGAAGGGGCCTCACACACCTCAAGCGGGAGAATATTCCACAGCCTGGGGGCCATCACTGAGAAGGCCCACTCCTTTTACCACTGAAGGTGGTGGGACAACCAGGAGGGCCTCCCCTCCAGATCTTAAGGCATGGGCAGGTCGATATGGGAGAAGGCGTTCCTTTAGATATTTGGGGCCCAAGTCATTTAGGGCCTTATAAGTCAAAGTTAACACCTTGAATTGGGCTCGGTAGTAAATTGGCAGATATTGAGTGATCCCTAGTTATCACTCAATACCCCCAGATTCTATAGTTGAAGATGGAAGGGGAGATTTTAACTTATTCCAGATGGGCTTCGTTTCAGGAGTCTGTGCTGCTCTGCACCTGGAATTTGATTTGTAGATGTCCGGATGAAGTCAAAGAAGGAAATGATCATGGACACATCTGCTTAAACTGTAAGGACTGTTGAAGGTAAAGCACAGTAGCCTTGCTGGTGATGAATTATATTTCTTATCCTATGGTCAGGTATCCACTCTCTTGATCAAGGCTCCAATTTCCTTTGTACCTTGGCTTCAAAATACACACTTAATACGGGAGCAGAGACGGAGGAAATTGAAAATGTTGTTTATGGTTAACAAGATGATCACACACACATACACACACACGCACACAAGTGAAGAATTTCTCTAGTGTAGAAAACAGAGGCATTTTCGCACTGCATGGGTTCCATTTGGAATGCGTGTAGAGCGGGAAGGTTAAGACAGTTCCGGACGATTTACACAGGAGCACCGGAACGCGTGTAAACGCGTTCCGGTGTGCCTGTGTGCGAATGCTAAAAGCGTCCGGAACTGTCTTAGCCGGCAAAGGCCGGCCAGGGGCGGGGATAAGGCCGGCAGCGCTGCCTGCCGTTGGGTGAGAGCACCCAAGGGGCGGGCAGCGCTGTCAAGCCACTCGCCCCACTTCGTGCCAGCTCCACGGGGCCGGATTGGGCCCTGTGGAGCTGGCACGAAGATGCCTGGGCACCCGGGTGCCCATTGGAGGGTCCGGGGCAAGGTCCCTATGGGGCAGGACCCCTTTGGAGATCAGAGCCCCTGGCTCTGATCTCCAAAGGCTTCACCCCGGCCCTGTTCCTGCCCATCTGCGGGGCGCGAGTGCCTGGATCTAGGCGTGGGCGCCCCGCAGATCAGTCCCCCACCCCCCCAGTCCCCGAAGCCGCCACCCCCAACCACCCTCCGAGCCCAATCGGGCCCATCTTCGCTGTGTAGGTGCCTACACCGAGGCACCTTCACCATGAAGATGATTCCCCCCCCAGGGCCCTGGGAGGACACGCGCGTGCGACGCAGGACCTACCTCGTCACCATCCGGCCTCCGAATGAGGGGGGCATGCTGGGAGCACGCAGCACGCAGCCCACCTAGTCCCCCTATTGGACAAGGCGTTCCTCGGCCCCAGCCAGCCCGACATCGGCCTCCTGCCACCCCGGAAAGGGGCTACAGGAAGACGATAGTGGCGGCTCCCCGGCTCCGGCAGCCCCATTGGGGCTGCCGGAGCCGGGAAGGAGCCACGTCATGGCAGCCGTCGGAGATGACAGACGGGACCCACCGAATCAGGGTTCCCCTGTCCCATCTGCCAGGGTCACTGACCCTGGCAGATGGGAAAGGGGAACCCCGATTCGGTGGGTCCCGTCTACCGGTCTCGCCGCGCCGGCGCGATCGCCGGCCCGGCAAGTCTGGCCCTGGGAGCGTGCCGACGGCTGTCACGGAGAGAAGCGTGCGCAAACGCTTCTCTCCCGGAACTCGCCGGGGCGCCTCGTCCGCGTTGGAACGGATGCAGAGCACTTTAAAGTGCTCTGCATCCGGAACGCGTGGAAGACAGCTCCGGACATGCCGGAACGGAAACCCGGCCGCAGCAATGCGTATGCTGTGTCCGAAGCTGTCTTCCACGTGTTCCAAAAAGGCCTGTGCGAAAAGGCCTCAGTATGTTTACAAAAAGATGCCCCCTCCCCCCTCCAAGATGTATGACTATGGGTGTTTTTCCACTGTCACTAAAAGTACCCATTAAGTACCCATTAATGGGTACGAAATGGCATTTTTGTACCCATTAATGGGTACTTAATGGGTATTTCCAGTGACAGTGGAAAAACACCCATAGAGACATATAACATGGTTTCAATGAAAAGCCTAAGACTGTCTCTCTGTTTTTCAGGGGGAAGTTAATCTAGTTCAGGTGGCTTGTATATATGTCAGGTCTGGAGATTGTTCAGCCCACAGTGGAAATATTAAGAAAGTAATGGAGACTTTAATCGATCCGGATAGAGCTAGATATCATTCCTGAAGCTCAGCAAAAATATTGCTTCCTTATTGGAGCCGAGTTGGCTGTTTGCAGTGCAGACGGGCTGAGCCTTGTGATAGTCATAACCCCTTTCCCTTGTTCCTCAGAGTGGTTTTTCCTATTTCCCCCTCTTTAAACATGATTTTGTGAGCCAGTTTGGTTTAGTGGTTAGGGAGCCAGACTCTTATCTGGGAATACTGGGTTTGATTCCGCACTCCTCCATGAAGCCAGCTGGGTGACTTTGGGCTAGTCACAGCTCTCTTCTGAGCTCTCACAGCCACACCTACCTCACAGGGTGACTGTTGCGAGAAGAAGAATAGAAGCTTTGTCAGCTTCTTTGAGTCCCCTTAAATGGATGAGAAAAGCAGGGTAGAGAAGCCAACTCTTCTTTAACAAAGCATTGAACAACTAATCTGAGCAATAAGGTTTCCATTGAGAGATATTTATAGCAAATAGGGATGTGCACAAATATTCAAAATATTTGTTATTAATATGAATTTGGACACTCACATACCTGTGCTGGAGCCATTAAGGTTCTGGGCAGGCCCATTTGCACTGCACCAGCTACTTCCATGTCACAGTTTCCTCAGAGATGGCATTGGCACATGTGCCCTGGCATCAGCACCCGGGACGCAGGATGGCAGTGCCCAGACACCCATCCACATCTCCATTAAGTGTCCAGATGCGTGGGGAGAGGGTTCGCGTGAATTTTGCCCTTTGCTTCCCACAGACTTCCCCAAGGTCTGGACCATGGGGCCTTCCACACTTATCTTCCTAGGGCTGGGTGGTTAGCTCTGAGATGCACCATGCACACGTCATAGAGCCATTTCTGCTCCAGAAATAGCTCCATGCATTCTGGAGCTGACCATGCGCAGGACAAGTGTGAAGCACGGAAATGTGCTCCAAACTTGCACTAGTGCAAGGCTGGTTAAGCCCTGGTAGAATCATAGAGTTGGAAGGGACCTCCAGGATCATCCAGTCCAACCCTGTGCTCAATGCAGGATTTCCTAAACCACCCCAGACTGATGTAGGTCCAGCCTCTACTTGAAGACCTCTAATGAAGGAGGACTCACTACCTCCGGTGGCAACCTATTCCATTGACTGGTCGTCCTTACTGTCAGGAAGTTTTTCCTAATATCTAATTAGCATTGACTCCCTTGAAGTTTCATACCGTTGTTTCTAGTCTTCCCATCTTGTGTAAGTGAGAATAGGGAAGATCCCTCTCCACTGTCATAGCCCTTCAGAGACTTGAAGACCGCTATCGTAGGCCTTTTCGCACTACACTCGTTCCATTTGGAACGGGTGTAGGACGGGTGGCCTAAGACACTTCAGGACACTTTCACCATTCACACGCAGGAACGCGTGTAAACGCTTTCCGGCACGCCTGTGTGCGAATGGTAAAAGCGTTCCGAAGTTACTTAGCCGGCAAAGGCCGGCCAGGGGCGGGGACACGGCCGGCGAGGCTGCCTCCCTTTGGGGCCCGTGCAGCTGGCAGGAAGATGCCCAGGCACCCGGGTGCCCATCGCAGGGCCCGGGGCAAGGTCCCTATGGGGCAGGACCCCTTCGGAGATCGGAGCCCATGGCTCCGATCTCCAAAGGCTTCCCCGCCACACCAATCGTGCCCATCTGTGGGGCGTGGGCGCCTGGATCTAGGCGGCTGCACCCCGCAGATCAGCCCCCCACTCCCCAAAGCCCCCACCCCACCCACCGTCCGAACCCGATCTCGCCCATCTACGGGGTGCAGGCGTTTAGATGTAGGTGCCTACACCCTGCAGATGCCCCCCCCCAGTTTCAGGGCCCGGGGATGGGACGCGGTGCGCAACGCAGGACCTACCTGCTCGGTGTCCGGCCTCGGAATGAGGCGAGGATGCCGGGAGCGCGCACCTTGCGGCGCACTGAGGCCCGAACTGCTTGTCCAATAGGGGGCCTCAGTGCGCTGCAAGGTGCGCGCTCCCGGCATCCTCGCCTCATTCCGAGGCCGGACACCGAGCAGGTAGGTCCTGCGTCGCGTGCGCGCGCATCCTCCCGGGGCCCTGGGGGGGAAGAATCATCTCCGGGGTGTAGGCGCCTCGATGTAGGCGCCTACACCCCGAAGATGGGCGCGATCGCGGTTGGGGGTGGGGGGTTGGGGGAGTGGGGGTTGGGGGGCTGATCTGCGAGGCACCCGCGCCCCGCAGACGGTCGCGATGGGGGCGGGGGGGACCCTTGGCTGACCGGAGCGATGCGCTCCGGTCGCCCAAGGGGTTCCTCGCCCCCAGCCAGCCCGGCATCGGCCTCCTGCCACCCCGGAAAGGGGCTACAGGAAGCCGATGCTGGTGGCTCCCCGGCTCCGGCAGCCACAATGGGGCCGCCAGGGCTGGGAAGGGCCTAGCTCCCCCCCGCGGAAGGCTATCACCTTCCTTGCTGGGCTGCGGGAGCGATCGCACAGCCGCGGCGAGGCTGGTAGACGGCAAGGGGACCTACGATTCGAATCGTGGGTCCCCTCGCTGTCTACCAGCCTCGCCGCGGCTGCGTGATCGCTTCTGCAGCCCAGCAAGGCAGGCAATCAGCCCAACCGCCATCAGCTGCTGGGCCGATTTTCAGCCCATGCTGACGGGGGAGGCGTGCCCGTCGCTGTCAGGGAGAGAAGCATGTGCGAACGCTTCTCTCCCCGAACGGCCTGGGACGCTTCGTTCGTGCGGGAACGGATGCAGAGCACTTTAAAGTTCCAAAACCGCGTGTGTGAAAAGGCCTCATATCTCCTCGCAGTCTTCACTTCTGGTAAGCTCCTTCTGTACCTCTTCCTGGTGGAAGAGCTGCTGGAGGAGAATGTGATGCACCAAGATACACATGCTGGAATGTCATGTGAGATGCTGCACACCTGTATAATATGTCAAGTGATGCCCCACTCGATGCAGTTACCTGGTTACGGCCCCAGGCCCAGGATGCAAACGTAGCAGCCATTTGCATTTAAGGTAAGTTCTGGGGAGGAATTGGGGAGGGTTTGAGTGCATAAACTTAGTGCACTCGGGGCTGTTTTCACCAAGCTTTCCGAAGGCCACGAAGCCAAGTGTGAAAAAGGTCTTTCTTCAAAGCCCTGGCTGATGGCTGACATCCCAGGTCCTGGAGGCAACTTCCAAAGTCTGACAATGCGCTGTGAAAGACATCATTCCTTCCTTTGGTTCATCCTGATCCTTCCAGAATCCATCTTCACTGAGTTGACACTTGGTGCTAGAGTTCTGGGAAAGAGAGAAAAGGAAGAAAAGCGCTTTCCAAAAGATCATTTACTCTCTGCTCCAGAGATGCATTTGAGGAGAAACATAGCAGAGATATAAGGTATTCTTATAAGATGATTTGGGACTAGTTATACATGAATATTTGTAACGATCAAAATTCGGCTGAATTCAGACATTTAATTGAAATAGAATGTTGGGACATTCAAAGATTGACATTCGAATGGAATGTTTTGATATATTCATGTGCAGCTTCCCATGGGATTCATATATGGGATTCATATATGGGATCTATATGCATTCATATGAGATTGAACATTTTTATTGAATACAAATCCTACCACATTTGAAGGACGAAGAAGAGTTGGTTTTTCTACCCCGCTTTTTTCACCCATCTAAGGGGACTCAAAGCGGCTGACAAAGCTTTCTGTTCTTCTCCCCACAACAGAACACCCTATGAGGTAGGTGGGGCTGTGAGAGCTCAGAAGAGAGCTGTGACTAGCCCAAGGTCACCCAGCTGGCTTCATGGGGGAGGGTGGAATCGAACCCGGTATTTCCAGATAAGAGTCCGGCTCCTTAACCACTAGACCAAACTGGCTCACAAATAGAAGGAGATTTGTTTGAACAAATAAAATACAAAAAAAATTTGTGCCCATCCCTACTTGAAAAAATCCTCATGAGAAACTCCTCCTTCCAAACTCAGTAACAAGAAATATCTGGATCTCGCTGTCTTTCAGGCTGACCTTTTTCTAAGCTCGCTGTTGTGACCTTGGCATCTTATTTGAGATAGATCCTTTTAAATCTGCCAACTTAACTGAAACCACATTACTGGGATGGGTTGCACAAGAGGAATGCATTTTTTCTATCGCTAGCTTTGGCAGTGAGTTTGATTTGGGCTATTCAGTTTCATTTGCAATCCCATCAAGGGCAGCACTTCCCTTCGTTTGGAGATATATTACGAGGAGCAATGGTTCTTGTGTGATTATGTTGTACTTTCCACCTCCTTGCTTCAAAAACCTAAATTCACAATAATCAAAGTTTGTCTTGCACGGCTGGCTCCAAATCCTGGAGTTCTAATTCCCCTTTCCCCCCTCTCCCTGTTACAAGAAGTGCATCATTCTTGCTATATGACATAATGTTCACAAAAGGAGTGTCATAATTTGAAAGGTTATATCCGAGAGCTTGATATTCTTTGACAAGACAATTGTTTCTGCTAATGAAGATGTCAGGTTTAACGGAGTGCTCTTCATACTCCTAACCCCTCTTCTGCCTCAAACTTTGCTTATGTTAAATACAAGGAACTATCTAAGCTGAGATTCTCAGAGATAATTTCCCGATATTGCAAATGTAACTGAAGGGCGTAAGAAAGGTCTTAGGCTGAGCTAAATTATTGCTTTCTCTCCCTATCTCTCAACTGCTCTTTTAAAAATAAAGTGCAAGCGCTAGTCAATGTAAGTCTCTTGAACACTTTCTCCATCCATGGGGCAGGAAAGGAAGAAAAGAAGAAGAAGAGTTGGCTTTTCTACCCCACTTTTCTCACCCATTTAAGGGGACTCAAAGCGGCTGACAAAGCTTCTATTCTTCTCCCCACAACAGAACACCCTGTGAGGTAGGTGGGGCTTTGAGAGCTCACAAGAGAGCTGTGACTAGCCCAAAGTCACCCAGCTGGGTTCATGGGGGAGGGAGGAATCGAACCCGGTATTCCCAGATAAGGGTCCGGCTCCCTAACCACCAGACTAGCCACTAGACTAACCACTAGAAGTGCAAAAGTGGCCAGGCTTCCTGCCACCTGAGGTTGGGATATACATGAATATTCGAAATATTTGTTATTTGTACGGATTAGGACATTTGTATATGAATAGAATGTCCAGACATTTGTACTTTAGTATTTGAATATATGGACATTCTTATGTGTACCTATCCGTACACATTGCGTACATATCCATACACATCTTGTGCGTATCCGTACAGATATGTATGGGATGGATACAGGATGAATATGGGATGAATACAGATGTGTATGGATGCGTACGGATGTGTACAAGATTCATATCATTGGCTACGTACTGAATATTTGAACAAATAGATAAGAATGTATTCATATTGGTTTGAATGCCCAGACATTTGTTTTTCTTCATTTGTACGAATTCGGATTTTTGTTACACATCGAATGTTGCAAATTGCATTCACGCACACCCCTAGTCTGAGGCCTTTCTCAACATGGCCCTGAAGATTGTGTGTATTATGTTCTCAGATGTTGCATCTGCGCTGGAAGGGGCCATTTCCAACTCAGAAACGACCCCTTCCATACCGGAGTGCACTGAATGCAAGCTACATGCGAAGCATGATTTCCAGCTCCACACATAGATGTATCTCATCCAGTGGTGTCCAGCGGCACCCCCAGAGGGGCACATGATGCACTACACAAGTGCATTGCTGCGTCACATGACATGCTGATGTCACTGTGCATGCACAGTGCATCACTGTCGTTCCAGTGATGGTACCAGTGTAGATGCAGTGATGTCAGCGTAGGGATCTAAGATGGCTGTACCTGTCATGCCCTGTTCAGCCTCATCAGAGGAGGAGGATCTGCCTGCAGTGCTACCACAGACTGAGAGGCAACCACAACATGGCAGTGCAGGCATGGAAGGGTTAAGGCCAGTCCCAGGTGAGCAGCCGGACAGCTCTGATGTTGAATCCACCAGCAGTGAGCCTAATCAAAGGCTCTCTCATCGCCTGCTTAGGCAGCAGAAGCAGGTGAGATGCAGATCAGAGCGATTAGCCCAGGTGCTCCGTAGGCGTGGCACTGACTCCTCTATTTAAGAACAAGTTCACGTTGCCTCAAGTTGCTGCAGACAACGTCTTTGCAGTCTCGTGTTACCTGAGCTTGAAATCCTGGACTCCTAGTGACCTGCTGCCCCTTTGGACTACCTGACCCTTGCTGACTTTCTGGACTCCTAGATCCCGGACCGGAACTGACCTTGAGAATGCCTGGAACCCTTGGGACTGAGTGGCTGTGCAAGTGTTTGCCTGTTGCCTGACTGGCCTGCGACGTGACAATACCCAGAGCACATGTCTGAACTCTGGTAAGAGCAAATGCTAATACATGACAGGGTAAGTTTACCTTTCTTGTCCCTTAGACAGGATGGGAAGTGCAAACTCCCCCTGCCACGATCCCCAGCGTTCCAGTCAGTGCCTGCCCTCTCTAGAAGTAGCTTGGCCCTGTTAGGATGCTGAGTTTGTGCAACGGCCGAGCGAGTACTACAGTGTAAAACACAGACACAGGTAGCAAGCAGTCTGAACAGTAAACTAAAACAAGTTTATTATTACACACAAGCAATACTAGAAAGAAAATAAGGTTCAGGTAGTTGTTGGTTTAAATTTGCAAATCTCTTAAGGCTAGGAGCTATCCCTTTCTCTAAAGGAAAATAGTTCCTTTTTAAAAGACAAACCTCTCCACGTTCCTCCCCCTCTGACTTGCTCTGCCACGGCCCAAGCCAAGCCAGTGTACCAGAATATGGCTCTAGATGATCACAAGGCACAGCCCGTCCTTGCTTGACCGATCATCCAGTCTGGTCAGTTGCTAGTGAAGTCTCCCTCAGAGCCACAATCCTCCATGATTGTCTCCTTCAGAAATCACTCAGCCAAAAGACCAATGGTCAGCTACTGGTCCAGCTCCCTCAGGTTCAGCTCTCTTCTGTTCCCTTCAGCTCTTGTCCCAGCACAAAGACATAGTCTGCTGTAATCTGTGTTCCTTTATACCTTTTCCCCTGTGGCCCTGATTGGCTGTCACCTCCTAGGGAAAATTGCTGCAATAAAATGCTGCTGGAAACTCCTGATAGAGGTGCCTGTTCCACACACCTGATTGGTGGGAACTCCTCCTTTAGCCCCTCCAGCACTCAGATCCCCGAACAGCTTTTCCCTCCAAAAAAAAACAGCTGTAGCCAATCATTGCACTCAGGCCTGCACAGGTTTTCCCGCCCTTTTTGCAGCCTCTGCCCAGGTCTTGCAACAAGGTTTGCAAACTCAGTTTGCAAGGGCTTTGCCTAGGCAGAAAGCCCTGCCTTCAGCAAACAGGCTTGCAAGGGACATGGGAACCTTACTGCCCATTGCAGCCTGACCCCTGAAACCATCACACACCCCTAAAATGAGAATTGCAGAATGGGTTCTACAAAAAGACAGAATGATCCAGTTAGTGAGATATTTAGAAGATGAGAAAGAAAAGGAAACCTCAATGGATGCTTGATTTTTGCAAAAAGGATACCCAATTTGAAAGCAGGCAACCCTTTCATCCCAACTCTAGTTATATAGGCATGCAGTGTCTGCATAAATAATTCTGAGTTGGTGATTTCTCTCACTTACTTATGATATCTGTGAAGCAAAGATGCGGGAAGGAGAGTTTATAAGTCCCACAGTTTAATATGCATAAAGCCTCTTCTACAGGCGTGGGATGATTAGTTTCTCTTCCTTGAAATTAAACAGAATGCTGCCCTTTCTCCTGGAAACTCTTTGGAGAGTGTGTATGTGTGCGTGCATGCGTGCATGTGTGCGCATTGGTGTTCCTGTGTTCATGCAAGGGAAAGAAAGTAATGTGGAAATCTTGATGAAGCAAGCAGCCCTAAAGAATATGAACTGAGGGCAGGGCGAAGGAAGAATATAAATAAAGCATATTACCCTTGATAAAATATTGAAGCTGATAAATGAAACTAGTAATATGAAGAGGGAAGGAAGACAATGTGGTGATATGGAATCCCAGCCACGTAGCGCAGCTCACGCTCTCTGCGATGAGGAATGGATATGAGGTGGCCTTGATGTCGTGGTAGAGGAGCGATCCAATGCATGTTAATGAAGGGGAGTTTTCAGGTGACCATCCAAGTAGACGCAACTTTGGGCGATTTTGCACCAGAGGCCAATTTGCACTTAGGCCTCTGGTATGCAATCGGGACAGCTCTGGTGAAGAGCTACAGCCTAGAAGCGTGCCCACCCTCACCAGAGCTGTCCTAATTGCGGATGAGGTGTGGAGAACAAAATCGTGCTCCATATCTATCCCAATGTTTACCCTGGACTTAATGGGAGCATCCAGTGGTGAGGGTGTCTTTGTCTGGGGTTGGTCTGGAAGTCCCGATGCCTGTCTGGCTGGCATGACTGGCCACTGCCAGCTGTGTCATGATTTTCTGTGATGCACTGGCTGGCAGGCAGCTGATCTAGGAGGGGGGAAACCCAGCGGTGTGCCTCACCACCTCTGGATCGCCCCCCCCCCGTGACATTCTCTTGCTGTGGCATCGCCCGGGGTGTGTGCCTCGATGGCCCCCCTGCCAGCTTCTCTCCCTCCTCTTGATGATTGTGGGCCTTTTCTAAGCAAGGAGGATGGAGTTTTCATCTCAAAGCTTCTTCCTCCTCATTTGGAAAAGCCCCGCGATCACCGAGAGGAGGGAGGGATGCTGGCAGGGGGCCATCGAGGCACACATTCCGGGTGATGCTATACATGGGCAGGTTGGCGGGGGGGGGCACAATCCAGGGGTGGTGACTGATCTCCTCCCTCCGGATCGGCCACCTGCCTCCCAGTGTATGAGGCAATGGTGCAGGCTGGTACACTTCTGTTCGTATTTCTGGATGCTGCGGAGCATCCTCAGCGGCCAGAAATGCATATGCCTTGCTGTTGCAGTCCGGCTCTGCAACCTGAATCCTTGGCTTTGGGAAACCTGGGGGAGGCAGCTTATGGCTACCTCGATCTTGGCTGCAGTTCAGAAAACCACAGCGATGCTTGGTACCAGTGGTTACTGGTACGATCACCGGGTGTTGTGAAAGTTTTTCAGTTATCTGACCAGCCCAGATAACCAGGGGTCAGGCCCATGTGTCTGGCCTGACCCTGAGTAGCTAGAAAATGGGGGAGGGGAAGAGAAGAGGCAGGAGGCAGAGACTGGGTGGAAAAGAGAGCTTTATTTCTGTGCAGAGCTTTAAATAGCCCGCCACAGGAGGGCAGGGAGGAAATGATGTAAAGCCACAATCCAGAGACAGGATAGGTCGAGTCACATCAGCTGAGCAGGTCAGAAGTCCTTCTGATGTTACATCCTGTGGCCGGAGGCGGGGAGGATCCTCAATCAGGAAAAGAAGAACGGGGAACATGCCGCCGGATTCCATTAAGCCTCTAGGCTAAGAGTCCAGCCCCTGCTGGTGTTGAGTGTGTACTGCAAGCTTTTGGAAGCAGGAAAATTCTTTTTACTCTGAGGCTTGGGAAATGGTCATCAAGGGCTTGGGAGCTGGAAGGGGAACTTAGGGAAACTTGAGCGGCTTTTTGTGATTACAACACCTCTCCTGTACCCGGAGTGTTCCGGCCTTAGTGCACAACGACCTAATTGCTGTTGTGTGAAAAGGCCTTTGGTTGGTGTAATGGACCAGCCAGAATTCTAGGAACCTCTCTTTTACAATTGTTATTAAATTATTACATCTCTTTAATATAATGTCTCACTTTATAGTGGTACATACTGATGGTCAGTGACCAACCAGGGGTCCCAGGAAATTGGACCAGGGGCAGCCAATCAATGGTGAGCACTTCCTGCAAGGGATGTATTACCCAACTTTGAGGTGAGGGAATGAAGTAGGAGTTTGAAGGCCTGTTTTTTGCTTTCATCTTCAGAAGGGGTGCATTTTTAAAAGGAGCGTTTGAAAAAAAACCCTGTCTGATCTTACCCTTGAATCTGACTGAATTAAGATGTGCCACAGAGGCCATCACTTTGCAATTCAAACTGAGGGGATGAGGCCCACGGGAAAGGCCTTCTTTGTGAGAACCCCCAGGCTGTGAAACAACCTCAATTCTGAGAAGCATCAGGAACCATCCTTTAGTGCATTCAGAAGATTTTTCTGTCAGAAGAGATGGCGACAGCAACAACCCTGGATACCTTTTAGATAAAATCATGGAGGGCAAGTGTATCAACGTCTACTAGAATGGAGGCCTAGGTACTGCCTCCAGGTTGGAGAGACAGGCAGAATGCCTTTAAAGGCCATTTGTAGGAAAACGTTTTGTCTTCTGCTTGAGGTGCAGTGGATGGGCCGCTGGACTAGATGGACTGTGGCCTAATCCAGCAGGGTTCCTCTTATGTCCTTGTCTTCTTATGATAAAGATGTACCAGTTGGGGGCCCCAAAAATTACCTTTAATTTTTGTTTTTAGGTATTTGACTTGTTATAACCTCCCTCCCCCCTCAAGAGGTCAGATGAGGCCTGGATCATTTCACAGTGTGTGGCCCCCACATTGTTTGGGAACAGGGGTAAAAAGCACACATTTTAATGTAAAGAATCACATGCTTTGGGTCGCTGTTGAATGCATAATATAGCAGAAGAGAGCTATCCTGTGAGGTGAAGTCTGGCCAAATTCCCCTGCTGGGTATTCAATGGGATATAAATGTAAATAAATAAATACAGAAGATCTAGTTGGGGTCATGCTGGAAAAGTCCCACTGTGAAATCCCATGAGAATTTGCAAGTTCTTGAGCTTCCTTAATCTGAGAGATTCTAGAATTTTTGCTTGGCCTGGATCCCAGCAAAATCTGTGAGTGGTTCCGCACTGGCCACTTAACACCCATTAAGCACCCATTAAGCACGGATTTGTAAAACTTCATCTGTCCTACAACACCCATTAGAGACCCATGCATCCACATTGGCTGCACGAGATCCGTCTCTAATGGGTGTTAAGAGGCCCTTAATCTGGATTAAGGGAAGACTATCTTGGAGGTAGTCTTAATGGGTACTTAATGGGTACTTGTCCTGTAAAGACACATCCATTTAGGATGCATCTGCACAAGGACAAGGGTACTAAAGTGGGCCCTTCCCCGGCCCACCTGATTGGCTCCTCTGGAGCCAAGCATGGCGAGTGGGTGCCTCCTATCTCAGGCCTCCACCTCGCCCCAGAAGCCACACATCGTGGCTGCTCGGGCCAGAGGGGACTTCACCTACACCCCCCTACCCACCCCGGGGCGAGTGCGCACATTCCTCTACTTACCTGAATGCAGCCAGGGCAATTCTGACTGGTGGGGGCCCGGTGTGCTTTGCGTGTGCGTGCAGTGCACCTCCCTATTGGCCAGGCCCGTGCCTGGCTTCAAGAGGCCCTCTGCGCATGGGTAGTGCATCGGTGGGTAGGGGTGGGTGTAGGTGAAGCCCCCCCCGGCCCAAGCAGCTGCGATCCATGGCTCCTGGGGCGAGGGGGAGCCCCGAGATAGGAGGCCCCCGGCTCGCCATGCTTGGCTTCAGAGGAGCCAATTGGGTGGGCCAGGGGGAGGGCCTTCAGAGCATGGAGTGGGATGCACAGCACCCATCCCCAAATCCGTATCTAAATCTGTCCTTCTCTTGCAGGTGCGGATGGAAGGGGTGTTAGTAGATCTGTATCTACTAGATATGGATCATTCTAGACACAGATTTCCAAAATATGGATCTAATAGATCCGTATTTTGGAGGGCCAGTGCGGAACCACCCTGCGAGTCTTGTTTCAAAGTATAGAATTGAGTGGTCTGCACCAAAAAGACAGGGCTGAATATTTTAAAATAGGTACTGAGTAGGGATGTGCATGAATATGGGATTTTCTTTTTGCATTCGATTTGTATCAAATCAAATGTAAGAAAATTCATATTCATTTCAATAGATCCCTGTTGGATGTGGCAGGGTTCTATTCGATACAAATGCATTTGTACAAATTTGTATAGGTATCCAGTATGAACACATACGTATCCGATATGTATCTGATACACAAATTATATGTATCCATACGTATCTGATACGTATCCCGTAACATATCTGCCCTGAAAGCATCAAATCTGCCTTGATTTCACTTTGAATCTGCTCTCAAACCATGTTGAATGCACTCTGGATTAGGGATGTACATGAATATTCATAACATTCATATTCATACGAATTCAGACACTCATACACTAATATTCATACACTAATATTCGTACGAATACGAATGTTTTGGAACATTTGTATGAATAGTTCATACATTTGTTAAACTGGGGATACATATCAGATACGTATCGATACGTATGAGTTCATATAGGATACGGATCCTATAATAACGTGTTAGTATAGGATCCGTATGCATCCGTACTCTGGATCCATTATAGATGTGACTGGCGCAGCCACTTTCCCACCTCTCTGTTTCACAAATGTTCTGAAAAATTTGTACAGATATAAATGTCATTGTATGAATATTGTAATTTTCAATTAGTATATGAATGCCTGAATTTGTACGAATATTGAACGTCACGAATATTCATGCACATCCCTAGTACCGCACAAGAAGAAATGAAAGCCCATGGCTGATGAATCCTGGGTAGTAATCTCACTATTAATCAAATTACTGCAACCAATTTTTGTAGATTAATGTCTGTACTTCATAAAAAGGTCATACAAACAGGGCCTCCCCTTTCTTTTACTGGCTGTCCCCTTATAAGAGATTCATCACTCCCAGCATGAAATGACAGAATGATGAAGCGGACCAAGCAGTTTTTAAGGGCTCCTGGCTGGGATTCTCCTTAAAATGCATCAACTGCAGTACCTAGAGGCAGCTGTAACCTAAAGCTGAATCCGCACTTTGCCTCCCGTCACTTATTGTATGGAAAGAGTTGCTATTATTGTTCTCTCCACAGTGCATGCATGGAGGCTGAAACTGACGGCCATGTATGCGCTGAGGTGCTGATATGCAGTTCTGGCCATATACCTGGGCCTTTCTGCACTCAGTTGATTAGGCTGCCATGAACTAAGGATGGTAAACTTCTGGTAAAGGTGCATAATTCACACTTGTCATGAGGAAAGCTTCCCCAAAGTGTCCATTACTGGCCAGAAGTGCAAATGTCCCTCCTGAAACTGGAAGTTCCACCTCTTCACTGCTGTGATTGGCCACCATTGCAGAGGAACATGTTCGAGCATGGGTGTATTTTGGCCAATCGTGTCAACGCCTGTGATCGAACACCCCTCTCGTGACTCTATGATCAGATGCCACTCCTGGGGATTGATGGTTAGGTCACAACAGAGGTCAGCAATTGATCATGGCTGCCAATGTCACCATGCCTGAGCAGGCACCACCTCTCCCGCCCACTGACCAGAGACAACCAGAAGAAGAGCAAATTGTCACACTGCTAGATGCTTCAGGTAAGCCTCTGGTCCACGTTGGTAAAAATGTGGAGCACGATTTAGTGCTCCACACCTAATCAACAGTTAGTGAACTTCTAGGGAGGGCAGGCACACTTGGAGGCTGTAACACCCTATGCCACATGCGTATGCTCTTTCCCGGACGTTCACTAATTGTTGACTACTGGCCTAAGTGTGGATGGGCCACTGGATGTTAGCATCACTTTAAAAGCATGCGGCCACAGCTGTCTGGCTAGGAAACAATAATGGTGGCAATGTCATTGCCTGCATTGTTGCTTCCTAGTGGCCACCATCTGGAGGTGACCCAACTGAGATCTGCTTCATGTAGTTTGCGTGGATATGTGGATGTGGTGGTGGGCCAATGCATCATACTTACTGATCCTTTTAATACTGTCAGATCCCTTTATCTTCTGATCTGGTAACTGTGGTTACATGTATCCACAGTGACTAGACCAGCCTCCCCACCCACCCCTACCCACCGGACTGCTGCCATTAGGCTTACCTGAGGTTTCCTGAGTTGTGGGCACACCTGAAGTTTAATCCAGCTTCAGTCCACCTTCTGAGTGAGGCAACACCTCAGCAAAGTGACCAGTAATTTTCTTGCCATATTATCTACCCCAAAGATGATTTTTTGGGGTTAGATAGCGGTAAAAGAAAACAGCTTGTCACTTTGCTGATGTATTCTCTTAGTCCGAAAGTGGACTGAAGCTGGATTAAACCTTACGTGTTACCACAGCCCTGGAAGCCTGGGCCAGTGAGAAACAGTGCAAAATTACATGAGATTTCCCATGATTCCTGGGAAATCTCACAGGATTTCCCAGAAATTATGGGACACTGAGTGCAGTTTCCCACTGTTTGAAATATTCACTGTTTTCAGTAATCATGGTAGGGACTGGAATGTATCTCCTATGAATACGGGGGGTCCAACTGCATAACAAAACAAGTTAAGGATGTGCATGTATGGGGTTTTTTGGTTCGATTCATATCGAATTGAATGCAAGACAATTCGTATTTGTTCGAACAGATCCCCTTCAAATGTGGTAGGATTTGTATTTGATTTGAATGTTCAGTCTCGTACAAAACCCATAGGAATGTACACAAATAGTGTACAACAAGAAGAAGAGTTGGCCTTTCTACCCTCCTTTTCTCATCCATTTAAGGGGACTCAAAGTGGCTGACAAAGCTTCTGTTCTTCTCCCCACAACAGACACCCTGTGAGGTAGGTGGGGCTGTGAGAGCTCAGAAGAGAGCTGTGACTAGCCCAAGGTCACCCAGCTGGCTTCATGGGGGAGTGTGGAATCAAACCCGGTATTCCCAGATAAGAGTCCGTCTCCCTAACCACTAGGCCGAACTGGCTCGCAGACCAAACTGGTTCACAAATCCCATATGAATCCCATACAAAGCTTCATACAAATGTATCAAAACATTTAATTCGAATTTGAATGTCAGCCTTCAAAGGTGCCATTTGAATGTCTGAATTTGGCCAAATTCGTTTGTATTTTGAATGTTATGAATGTTTGTGTACATCCCTAAAACAAGCTCTTCCTGCTTCTTTGATGGGTGGATCTAGAGAGTGGGTGATGATCAATCGCCAATGATTTTGATGAATGATACATAGGAGCAAAAACAAGGAGGAGGAAGGGAGAAGAGATTCCAGATTATTACTCTATGTGTCTGACAGTGGAAGGAGCAGCGGAGGCGTGCTCTATCACTATCAGATTTAAAGTACAATTTTTATTATCGGAGCCTGAAGCAATTTCCTTTCACAGCTGTGTTGTCATATTGAACATCTGTCTGAACGGAGCCTTAATTTAATGTTTGAATCAGCAACTTATTTATTTATTTTCCAAGTTTGCTTCGGGAATATTACTGAATGACGGCATTTCCCAAACTTGCCTTGCTTGAGCAAGGCTAGAATTCATGTAGACTGCATTCACATGCAGCAAAAGAAGTGCCTTGAGAGTGCCTTGAGACAGTGGTTTGTGGCACTCATGTTCTCATGTCATCTGTAATCCAACTGTGAGCTGTTTCTACTCCATAAGAACATCAGGCCAACAGCTCATCCAGTTTAGCATCCTGTCTCAAACAGTGGCCCACCGATTGCTTATGGGCATCTCAAGTAGAAGACAAGGGAAAAATGTTCACCTGCTCTCCCCAGCCCGGAGGTGTACCTAGGCATACATTCTGGTAGCCATTGATACACTTGTCCTCCACAAATTTGCCTAACTCTTCCTTAAAGCTATCTAGGCTGGTTGCTGTCACCACCTCTTCTGGCAGCTTATTCCATAGACTGATGACCCTCTGGGTGAAGAAATACTTCCCCTTGTCTAATCTGACTCTTCGGGTGTTTCTGCACAGGCCGTTAGAATGGATTTAGAAACACATTAAAGACACATACAGAACACATGTGGACTTACCTTCAGCACTGGAGGCCAGATCTGGGACACTTCGAGGACACCACTTCCACACAGGCTCGCACGAGGTCCATCTCTAATGTGGTCTTGGTGCCGCTAAAACCAGTTCCCAGAAAGACCTGAAAAATTAGGTCTTAATCCGTTCTTGCGTGGAAAATACGCCTCAAAGGAGAACACTTCCGCACACGGACAGGAGAAGGGATTGGATGTCCCTCTGGCCGCCATGTTGGGAAGGGTGGAAGCAGGACCGCCTGCTTCCGAAGCCCCTCCCCTGTGTGCCAGGTGCTGCCGGAAACGCAGTGACTGGCAGCTCACCACTCCAATCCCGCAGCTCTGGGGGTGGGTGGGTGTCAGTGGCGCGTGAGCCGGAGGACTTTTGGAATGGGCGCTGATGCGTCCACATAACACCCACTCCATCCGTTCTCCAGAATCCGACCTCCACACACTAGTGTGGAAGCATGGGGCCTTATTTGGATCTGTCTCTATTTCAGACAGATCTTCCCAGAGATGGATTTGAGAAAAGTGGTTTCCCTTAATCCGGATTTCAGGAGGTATGTGCGGAAACTCTCTTCTACCCATCAGCTTCATAGAGTGACCCCTGGTTCTATCCCATATGAATCCCATACAAAACCTATATGAATCCCATATAAAGCTTTATGTGAATGTATTGAAACATTCAATTTGAATGTTGTGCTCTTGACTGAGGGATACGCAGGATGAGGTCCCAACAGTCTAAGGATCATTAGCATTTTTGGAACCCTAGACCCCATCTGGTTGCTTCCTTTCCCCCAGGTAGTGAATGGAATCTTTGTGGGCACTTCAACAACCCTTTGTGAAGACTATTGTGCCCTTCAAACTATTTTATTTATTATCTATTTATATTTATATTTATATCCCTCCCTATACCTGAAGGTTTCAGGGCGGGTAACAACTTTTAAAATCCAGCATATCAAAAGGAACAATATTAAAATTTAAAACCAACATGTTAAAACAACAATAACACTGCACAATATCATTTAAAACAGTAGTGTTAGCAGTGTGGGAGGGGGCAAACATAACCAATATTTAGCCTAAGGCCTAAGCAAAAAGGTGCGTCTTCACCACCTTCCTGAACCTAATCAGAGAAGGAGCCTGACCCACCTCAAGGGGGAGACTGTTCCTTACCCTGGGGGCCATTACTGAGAAGGCCCTCTCCTGGGTGCCCACCAGCCTCACTTCTGAAGGTGGTGGGACAACCAGGAGGGCCTCCCCTCTAGATCTTAAGACATGGGCAGGTCGGGATGGGAGAAGGCGTTCCTTTAGATATTTGGGGCCCAAGTCATTTAGGGCGTTATCAGTCAAAGTTAACACCTTGAATTTGTCTCAGTACTCAATTATGTTGGCAACTCCATGCAAATCCTGCCAAGGGAAACAGGGAAGGAAGCATGCCTTTAAAATACAGAGATGGACTAACACGTTGCAGCTATGTCTGTAGAACTCTGTGGCCTGGAAGTAATTCTTTTCTTCATGCAGAGGTATGTCTACCTCTTCACCTTTTAAAAGCATTCTTTTTCGTTCTTGGATCCCATAACAGACACAACGGAACCCGATCCTGTTCATCCTCAATAGGCATAATTTTCAGATTTTTTTGCTTCATGCTGTTTCACTTTGGGTCTGGAAGGTTCATTACTGGTGCTTCAGTTTTCAGGAACATTAACTTTCCCCCATCCCTGAAAGTGAATGAAAGCTGTTCCATATTCCCTCGCCTTTGCATACTCTGCTTGAAAAATTCTCTAAAAATAGCTTTAACAGCATGGAACAGAAATGTGCTTCAATGTTTAGGAGAGAGAGATTCTCCCTCCCTTCATTTTTGGAGGGGCGTGTAGTTTACTGCTGGCAAGTCCAGATGAGCTGTTAGGGACTGTTTGGGTCACAGATGGGAATGATCATCCAGTGTGGACTGAGTTTTACTGACTCAACTGGCTGTTTCTGGAAGTGGTTTAGCAACATATCTTACCCCCACTTTTTTGATTAGGTGCAATGCTATAATCTACACTGTCATTTTTAACGTTCTCCGTTCCCCATAAGGGAAGAGAAGAAACCAAAATATACTGCATTGGCTGTAAGATGAAAAACACAGGAAGCACCCAACCAAAGCTCTGGGTGAATGGCTTTGAAATTTTTAATGTGAAAAAGTGGCATAGAAATGTTATCAATCAATAAACCATCAAAGGCTGTGACCCCATTTGTGATTTAAAGAGCTTTGAAATAATTTTGAACGTTGACTGTTCCTCAAAGTTTTAAAAGAAGCCACAGTTTCTGAGGATTAAAGGTCCCAAAATGCAGAGACTCCCTATTCGCATTAAAAGAGGTCTTGCTCCTGGATTTAGAAATAATCCTCACTATTTAGCAATGGGGACGCAAGTGGGGAAATTTTTTGGGTGGGGGGGAATCTTGCTGTAGAGGCATTCTCCTCTGTTTCCCCTGATTCAATGATAAGTCGTGATTTCGTTCCCCTTTACATGCTAAGGATATCAGACTTGAAAGGTGGGGGAGGAGGTGAAGAATGAGAGAGATCAGAACACAATGTAACAAAAAAGGGATCAGACAAAAGAGACCAGACCCATGCCTTTTGCCTCCATTTTGCACTGAACTGCTTTGCCGATCCAGCACAAAGTTGGCTCTTTTGTAAAAGCCTTCCTGGTTTTTCTCTCCTCCTTTCTCCACTGCGATCATTATAAGATAAAAGGGAAAGAGACATTGAATGTTCTACTGCCTTGTTAACAGGAGAATAAAGTTGTGCTATGGTGGATGCAAGATGAGGCGGGCAAGCAGCGAAGGACTCCATAATTGCAAGTTTATACAGAGGGTGGGGTTTGAATTGCCTGTCCCGATGAAGTCAGGGTATGAATCAAATGTGGGAAAATTCGGCTTTAGCCGAATCCCACCCCGACAAATGTGGGGGGCTTTGTATTCGTGCAGAAATATTCAGATTAATTTATCTCTATATATCAAATCTGCACACCCAGCCTCATGCCAAATGCCAATCTGTATTCGCCGTAAGATTTAGAAAGCAGCATTGCCTGGCAGTGTCCTGTTTTTGCCATAGCTCAGAGAGAGAAGAGGGTTTGGGGGGGGCACGAAGGCTACACTGTGCTCTGTGATCTGAACCAGTAAGCCTGCTGACCGAGACTCACTGACCTGAGTGAGCCTTTGAGTGCCAAAAGGCTAATTGTCATCTTCATCATCATGATCATCAAGTAATAGTGGTCAAAATTTGTGCACTTTTTCTGATGGACACAGCCTACCACAGCCCACATGAGCTCAATGCCAAAGAAATAAAAGAACATTCTTTGATAGCTCATCCCTTTCCCTGCACATAAACAATGCTCTGTCCAAATGAGATCATAACTTTGAATAGCAGGAGATTCAATTTTGTGTTACTGAAGGGTAATTAATTTAATGCATGCAGCAAGTAAAAAACCTGGGAGGGGGGATCTGCTGGGGATAATGAAAATGCCCTGCCCTCTAAATTAACATTTTTGCAAAACATTAAAAATAGCTGTGCAGGAAGCAGGCTGTCCAGTCAATAAAGCAATTGCCGTGAAGCTCAGCTAAAATAGTTTGATTTAGAATAATGAACCAAGCGGGCTGCTGTGCTTTAGATATGAGGACAAAGGAAAAAGGCACACAGAGCAACAGGAGTTAAATTTGTTATAGGTGCACCTATTATTATAGGTGCTCTGTCAGGTTTTGTGTAAAGGATTTCAATCTTAACCCTATACAATCCAGAGAATTAAATCCAATGAGATCAGGAGCCCTGCTGGATCAGGCCACAGCCCATCTAGCCCAGCATCCTGTCTCACACAGTGGCCTGCCAATTGTGTCTGGGTATCCTAAGTAGGGGTGTGCACAAATGCAATTTTTGGGATTCAATTTGAATCGAATATTTAAAGATTCAAATCTATTCAAATGTTTAAAATTCGAATATATACACATTTGTTTTGAATTGAATGCATTTGGATCTATTCATACAAATTTTGGATTTGAAGATATGGATGTCAACAACATTCAAATGTGTACATATGCATGGGTACACTGTCACCCAGGGAAGTGAATTTGGATTAATCTGGATTAATTAAAACCCAGAAGTGCCCCAAACTCTGTATTCCAGGGGGGGTAGTGAGATCTTTTGATAAGGCTTTAAAAATGAAAAATAGCAGAAATTGGGCATATTGGACACCCCTAAAACAATGAAAATCATTTATTTTGAGAGAAAATGGAAAAAAAAAACCAATTTGTTAGGGTACAGAAAAGAAAACCGGAAATGGGGGTAGAGCTATTCCATTGCACATAGCTCATGTGATGTACAAATCATACAAAAAGAACACAAATGTGTGCAAAAGTTAACAGTTATCTTGCTAGTATTTCATATTATGTAGCAAAACTGAAAAAAAAAATGCACGAAAATGCAGCAAAATTCTTAAAAATGACTAAAAAAGAAAACAGTTTTCAAATAAAACTTATTTAGCTTGAAACTAAGAAAACCAGCAAAAAGAAAGAAAAAGAAGTAAAGAAAAACCCCTAATCTATGGAAAAGAATCCTAACTCCACATAGGATTTTTTTTTTTAAAAAAAAGGAGATATCCAGAAAATATTAGAATATCAACTTCAGAAGTATTCTTCCAAAATTGAGAAGAAACAAAAATGCCCAGTTAATAACACATCCATACACAACTGTACGCATCCCGTTTTTATCCCGCATGCATCTCGCTTTTGTCCCATATGTATCCATACGGGTATGAATATGTATGTCATGTGTATGTATCTGTACGAATGTCCGAATAATTTGTAGGAATGATTAAGTTAGAATGTATAGACATTTGATTC
Organism: Aspidoscelis tigris stejnegeri; assembly: GCA_023333525.1. Classification (NCBI taxonomy): domain Eukaryota; kingdom Metazoa; phylum Chordata; class Lepidosauria; order Squamata; family Teiidae; genus Aspidoscelis; species Aspidoscelis tigris. Next base: position 105,537,575 of record JALMGA010000003.1, on the reverse strand, counting down.
AAATTCAAATGTCCAAATTTGAGTGTTCAAATTCGATTGAATAATGTTTCGAATATTCATGCACATCCCTAATTCTAAGCAGAAGGCAAAGGCGAAACCTTCACCTGCTCTCCAGTCCCTGCAAACAGCCTTTAGAAACATCCTGCCTCTCTCCCCATTGACAGCAAAAGTGATGGTTGCAGTGTCTGAAAGACTAGCAAGGGTATCGTGGCACAGTTATGTGTCACATCAGCTTGACTCTTGGTAATTACATGGACACATCCATGTGTTTTTCTTGGCAAGGATGTGGACATGGTTTCCCATAACCTCTTTCAGGGAAATGCTGTGTACTGATGCTGGCAATTTCTGCACGAGGAGTGGATAGCTTACAATGGAGTCTATAAGAAGCCTAAAACAACTGATGGCTGCTCAGTTAAAACATTTTTTTTTAAAAAAAATAGCAATCTATAAATTTTCTCTTCATACGGATTTCACATCAATGCATTTCCAAAGGGGCAGTACCTACCAGCATGGACAAGCTGGATCACCATGGCAACGTCCGCAGCAACATCCGGTGTGCACTCGGACATTGTCATGGCGATCGGGAAGTAGTGCACAACAGCACAACTGCAGCTGTGTTGCCGTGCTCATTCCAGGAAGTGAAGAAGAAGAAGAGTTGGCTTTTCTACCCCGCTTTTGAGTCATTGAGATGGTCATTGAGTCGCGAGGGGGGCGTTTGATCAACAACCAAGTAGTGGGCGCAGTGCGTTTGATGACGGGCGCTGATGTGATCGGCTGCAATACGTCCCTGTGCTTGAACATGCTCCTCTGCAACAGCATCTGAGCATGTCATGGAATGTCCCATCATAGCAGCGAGGAGGTGGAACTTCCAGCTTCTGATGCAGCAGTGTGAGCTGATAAACAGGAAGACCATTCACACTTCTGGCCGGTAATGGAAGCTTTGAGGAATCTTTCCTCCTAACAAGTGTGAATGGTCCATCTTTACCAGAAGTTTACCAGCCTTATCATGGCAGCCTAATCAGGTAAGTGTGAAAACATCCCAGAATATTGCCAAGGCATAGTGAACTTCCCTTTAGGGACAAAAATGTTGCACTCAAAGATGTGGAGTGAGTCTTACTTTTTCTACGGAGTAAAGAAGGGAAAACAGATTGTCTTCACTGTTCTCCCAATGCTCCAAAGTAACAGAGGGCTCTTCTGTGAGCCAGTTTGGTCTAGTGGTTAGGGAGATGGACTCTTATCTGGGAATACCAGGTTTGATTTCACCCACCCCATGAAGCCAGCTGGGTGACCTTGGGCTAGTCACAGCTCTCTTCTGAGCTCTCACAGTCTCACCTACCTCACAGGGTGTTCTGTTGTGAGGAGAAGAATAGAAAAGCTTTGTCAGCTGCTTTGAGTCCCCTTAATTGGGTGAGAAAAGCGGGGTAACTCTTCTTCTTCTTCTGACTGTGTGGTCAGCTCCCTGCTCTCTGAGAGAAGCCTGCTGCTTCTCTAAGAGGCCTGTTGCTTCTTGGTGAGGACGAACTCTTATGAGATCGCACCCAAACACCCAGGGAAAGGGAAAATTTGAAACTGACGCTAGGTAAGTCTGAACTTTTAAATCTGTAGCATCGGCATTTCCCTTACACTGGCTCATGAGCATTCTAAAAGCTGCTTGACTTAGGGATAGGCAAGAGCATTTTTAAAACATTCTATTCGAGTTGATTCGAATAATAAAAAAAATTGATTCAATTCCAATTATTTGAGTTTGAATCATTTAAATTCGATTTGAATTAAGCAAATTTGAATCTATTTGTTTGAATTTTTGATTTGAATTTGCGCTTACGAATGTTGACAAGATGTGTAGATGCCTGTATGCATCTTCCCCACATCCGTGCACATCTGTACACGTGCGTATGCATCCCATAGTTATCCCGTACGCAACCTGTTTTCATCCCATATGGATCTGTACAAACACGTACAGATGTGGGAAAGGCGCTGATCTTCAAGTGTGCATCACATCCCAATCTGTACACATGTGAATGTCTGGATAATTTGAATGTATAGTCCCAAAATTTGAAATTCGATTTGAATGTTTAAATTCGAATTTTGGGGCATTCTATTCGAATTTGAATGTCAAAATTCGGCACATTCGATCGAGTTTTGAATGCCTACGAATATTCGTGTATATTCCTCATCTGGCTATCTGACAGCGGCTCCAAAGCCCCTGCAAAGTAAATGTCCTGTCTCGATGTACCCATGGTTAACCATTCTCTGACTTAAGGACATCTTTTGTTACAAAGTCCACTGCTACCCTTTGAGAATGCCAAATGTTGGATTAGATGCACCTATTTGAATAAGTACACCCTGAAGTGTATTTTGTGGACAAAATATGAGAAACATTTAGCACAGAATGGAGGACTGAAATAAAATATATTTTATTACTGTGGTAGCCAGAAACAACTGGATTCCAAATAAATGGGTACAGGAACTATAAAGCTAGGAGGATGTGATAAGTATCTGTCTTTGCAGCATCACCTGTATGTCTCAAATTGTAGCCTTTTAGTGGAGATTATTTACTTATGTGTTTGTTTTGCTGCCTATGGGGGAGGGTTAAAATGGAGTCTGTCTCATTTTTGAAAGGATCTTCTACTTGCTTCCAATATATGGGACAGTATTTTTTTTTACATTAATCGTGAAATTTATAAGTCTACCTTAAAAGTAACTAGCCGAAACCACACAGATTTGGAATAGTTTTCCTGCTAGAAGAGTCCTGGGCCCTTTCTGCACTTATTGTAGCTCATAAACACTGGTAAACTTATAGTAAAGGTGGAACATTTGCACTAGTCATGAGCAAAGCTTCCCCAAAGTGTCCATTATCAACCAGAAGAGCGAATGGTCCAGTTTGATCTAGTGGCTAGGGAGCCGGACTCTTATCTGGGAATACTGGGTTTGATTCCACCCTCCCCTATGAAGCCAGCTGGGTGACCTTGGGCTAGTCACAGCTCTCTTCTGAGCTCTCACAGCCTCGTGTACCTCACAGGGTGTTCTTTTGTGGGGAGAGGAGCAGAAGGTTTGCCAACCGCTTCAAGTCCCCTTAAATGGGTGAGAAAAGCAGGGTAAAAAAACAACTCTTCTTCTTCTTTTTCTTCTCCTCCCATTTACCAGCCCGTGCCACTGCATCCGAAGGCAGAAGTTTCACCTCCCCGCTGCCACGATTGGCTGTTACGTGACACGCTTGGACACCATTGCAGGGGTGTGTGTTTGAGCAGAGGGACATATTGTGGCCAATTACGTCAGCACCCGTGATTGAAAGCCCCTCTCATGACTCTATGACCAGATGCCACTCCCAGGGATTGATGGTCCGGTCATGGCAGAGGTAAGCAATCAATCAAGGCCCCCACAGCCACCATGCCTGCGGCTGATGCCACCGCCACTGCCCACCGACTGCAGGGAACCGGAAGAAGAGCAAATGGTCAGGCCGCTGGTTTCACAATTAGTGAACTTCTGGGGAGGGCTTTAAGTGCCTCCTGCAGGTGCAGATGTGAACAAAATGACCTGGTGCGCCAACAAAATGACCCCCTGCTAAACCAGAACAAGGAGACATGCATCATCCAATGAGGATATATTCTATTCTGCTCAGCCCAGATGGAGTCTTGGCCTTGTGCTGGACCAGTATTCTGGTCAGTGTGGAAAGACACGTAAACGTCAACCACTAGGGAAATCATTCACTTTACTCCCCTGTCCTCTGCTAATGGCGCACTGTCTGTACTTCCTGATCCAGCATTTTCTACTTTAGGGAGCACTGGAAACTGCTCTCTAAGAGACCCCAGGTGGAAACAGCAAACCTAGGAAGAAAAGCTCCTTGGTCCAGTGTTGCTCTTGCTTGTAGAAGCTCAAGGTATGTTCTTTGTTCAGAGCGCAGCTTCCATTGCTGTGGGAAACCTGCCGTAGACAATAAAGGCAGACGACCAACCTGGGCTGAGCCTCTATATCCATATTCAGTACCGAGACCCCCGGATTGATTCTTTGGGATTGTTTTGACTCAGCACTTCCAAGCTGTTCGCCCTTCCTGGTATTGACGGAGAAATCTTGGAAACAATAAGTTCAGGGGAGATAAGTGGTTATGATGGATGTGTAGAAGATCAACATGTCAGCGGCTCTACCGAGGGGATAGTTCAAATATAGATTTTGGGCTTAATTAGGAATGAGGCTCGAATGACCAAAACTGGAAGTGCATGGGAGCATCTGCGGTGGACTAGGTACAAAAATGCTGATGACTCAAATACACAGTAGGACAAATTAAAGGCAAAAAACCCTGTGCTGTGAGAGATAAAGGCTGTTTCTAAAGTCGTAATGGAAATTTCAACCTGCTTTATTTCTTTATTTTGTATTTCTTCGTTTGAATTTTCATTCTGCCCTATCCCCGAAGGTCTCACGGTAGGGGTGTGCAAGAATGCATTGTTTGCGTTTGAATCTGATTCGAATAGAATATTTGAATATTTGATTCAAATAGAAATCTAAAAATCCATATTTTTGAAAACCCGACTCGTATCCGGATTATCCGGATCTGTAGTTCTGAAAATCCAATACGAATCAAATGATATGAATGCTGCGAACATTCATATCTGGTTTTTGAATCCGTTCGCATCCCGTTTTTTATCACGTTTGCATTCCATTTGCATCCCATATTATATGCAGAAGAAGAAGAGTTGGCTTTTCTACCCCACTTTTCTCTCCCATTTAAAGGGACTCAAAGCGGCTGACAAAGCTTTTCTATTCTTCTCCCCACAACAGAACACCCTGTGAGGTTGGTGGGGCTGTGAGAGCTCAGAAGAGAGCTGTGACTAGCCCAAGGTCACCCAGCTGGCTTCATGGGGGAGGGCGGAATTGAACCCGGTATTCCCAGATGAGAGTCCGGCTCCCTAACCACAAAACTGGCTCCCACTAGGCCAGACTATGCACAAATAGACCTGATATTTGGATGCGATATACGATGTCGAATTCAGTCGAATAATTCAAAAATCTGTTTCAGATTTTCAAAAATCCAGATCTACCCGAATTCGGAGATTCAGATTTTCGAAAATCTGATTCAAATTTGAATATCGATATTCGTCGAATTCGAACCGGATTGTTGAGTTTTCGAATATCCATTCACATCCCTGTCTCCAGGCAGGTTGCACATTGTAAATAAGGCGAGCAACTGGGATGCTGCACTTTGGGTCTGCTGAACCATAATAAATCTGATGGATTTGTGTGTCTGTCACAACTTCCTCCTATGGAATTGCACCAGATGTCCCTTTATACTCACATTTTCTCATGGGTTGGTCAACTGAGCAAGGTGCTATGTTTCCCTAGGGAGTGCAGGAGGGGAGGTCCCCCTTATATCATGCACACTTCTCTCCCCCCCCCCCATCCAACCACATTATGCTGCTTCCCCAGACATGGGACCTTTCTGCATTTCCTGTCCTGTCCAGTTAATGGATCTTGCTTCTGAGGAAAGGACCACATTTCTGGTAGATCTCGTTGTTCTCCCAGGCCTGAGAACAATGCAAACCCTTTTGAGGGGGTCAGTCAGAAACGCAACCATAGAACAAGTCTGGAAATGTTCCTATAGGCAAAGTTATAAAATCTGAATATTAAAGGCTGAAGTGTTTTATTGCTATCAGGATCGTACCACACATGCTTTGCATGTTGACTCAGACGGTGAGATTCTCTGCCTGTTGGCCTTCTAGATGAATGAATTGTTCTATCCCTTTCTTGGCTTGATCTTTGAGGAATTTCCATTCAACCTACCTGAATTTTTCCCCTCTTCTACATGGCCTCCCACTATAATTGTATTCTGTGGGAATATTGGCCACAGTGTGAATGCAGGAGGCAGAATATTTCCTTGGCTGTTGGCCCAGAATGGTGAAATTTGCTGCCTTGAGGTCAAAAGCTGCTAGAGAGCCTCCTCTGCCTTGGGATAAAATCAAGATGCATTTTTGACCTAGTTCCTTCTCTTCTTCCCACAGCAACAAGAAAAATGCGTTTCAGCAAAGAGGAAAGTGAAGGAGAGAAACAAAAGATATCCTGTCTCAAAATGTTAAAAAAGTACGTGTATCCATGTCTGTGAAATCTCCATGCAGAGATTTTACTTGCCTGATCTTTCTCACAGGTTGAATCACTGAACTCTAGGGCCGTTACATGCCTTACTTTTGAGGAGGAATCCTATATTTGAAGGAGTTCTTTACTTTTAAAGACTGTCCAGTTCAAGGACTGTCACTGCTTACCTCTGGCTAGCATAGGGAGTAAGTATAAAGGCAGCCAGATGTCTCTTGCTGGACACAGGTCTCTGAGATATTTCTGTCCCTTCCTTACTTGGTACTAAGCCCGTTTAAAGGTTCTGATGTTCACATTAAAACCCTAAATGGTTTAGATCCAAAAATATCTGACAGAGTGCCTCGTCTTGTACAGACCTACCCAACTGTCAGAGGCAGAAGGGGAGAACTTCTTGACAATGCCCAGATGTTTGAGGGATGGTAGACTAGGGGAGGGACTTCTCTGTGGTGGCTCCCTGCTTGTGGAATATCTTTCCCTTTGAGTTATGCCAGAGTGGGCATCATACAGCCAACCTTCCTAAGTTGTGCCTGCAAAATGTGTAACTGTGCAGCCCGTCCCTGTTTGTGACCCACATATTCAGAGATAACGGAGGAAAGCAGCCACCAAAATGGTCTGTTTTTCTGCCTTTTCCAGCCTATTTTTGTGCTGCTTTTTTATTGCTGGAACTTTCCACTAAATTTTTTCTCCTTTTCTTCCAAACCTTCTCTTTTTTCAAATTCAGCCATGAAACTGCTTAGGTTCATGCAAGGTGAGATTTTCAATTATTTATTTATTTATTTATTCATTCATTATTTCTCTTTTTATCCCATCTTATACCTGAAGGTCTCATTGTTGGTTACAACAATTGAAACCAATTATAAAAATGAATATATTAAAACAATAAGTGTCTTGTAAATGGGGAGAAAAAGCTGTTTCCCCATTTAGCCAAGGACCAGGACAGAGAGGTGCGTCTTTACCCCCTTCTGAAACATGTGAAAGTGCCTGAAGCACCTCAATGGGGAGACTATTCCATAGTCAAGGAGCCACCACTGAGAGGGCCCTATCCTGGGTGCTCACCCCGTTTGGTCCTGAGGGTTGCTCCTGAGGCTTGGGCAGATCGATATGGATGAAAGGCGTTCCTTTAGATACCCAGGATCCAAGTGATTTAGGGCCATGAGGCTAACACCTTGAATTTGCCTTGGTACCAAATCGGCATCCAGCACAGCGTAATGGGTCCTGAGGCCTTTTTGCATTATCAGAATAGCTGTGGGGACTGGAAGTGGTTACAGAAGTCTCTCAGTTTTAGGTCATTTCTACATGTGCCACCCTTAATCCGGATTAGTGAATCCAGAGGCCTTTTCACACTACCTGTGCAACCCCTTTAGGGTTCGAACTACCCTTTCAGAGGGGTCACGATGAGTCTCCCACCACCCTTCCCTCCCACCTCCCAGCTGCTCTGCCCCCGTGGTTGGGGGTCTCCACAACATGAGGAACTGCATTAAGGGGTCATGGCATTAGGAAGGTTTAGAACTGCTCCTCTAGTTAATAATTACTGCACCTCTGGGGAAGAGCATGGGCACATCGAGTAGGCTGTTGTGACCTACAAGCGTGCCCTCCCTCCCCAGAAGTGCACTAATTGTTTATGAGGTGTGGAGCATGAAATTGTGCTCCACACTTTAACCAACGTTACCTAATAACTTACCTGAAGTGCCCAGAGGTGGACCATTCCCTCTTGCCAGTGCTCTGGGATTGTTTGAGGCCCTGCGCAAGTGCGCTGGGACCTTGGATGACTGTAGATGTGACTGCGCATGCACAGCGCATCAGCATTGTCAAGGCGACGGCGCTGATGCATGCGCAGCGGAGGCACCGCTGCCAAAATGGTGGCACCCAGAGGAGAACCGGGCCCCTGGATCAAATAAGGTGAGTATCTGATCCCAGGGGGAGGGAGTGGGGTAAGTTGACTAGCAGTCAAAAAAGAAGAATAAGAAGAGTTGTTTTTCTACCCCACTTTTCTCGCCCATTTAAGGGGAATCAAAGCGGCTGACAAAACTTTTCTATTCTTCTCCCCACAACAGACACCCTGTGACGTAGGTGAGGCTGTGAGAGATCAGAAGAGAGCTGTGACTAGCCCAAGGTCACCCAGGTGGCTTCATGGGGGAGGGTGGAATTGAACCTGGTATTCCCAGATAAGAATGCGACTCCCTAACCACTAGACCAGCGGTTCTCAACCTTCCTAATGCCGTGACCCCTTAATGCAGTTCCTCATGTTGTGGGGACCCCCAACCGTGGGGGCAGAGTAGCTGGGAGGTGGGAGGGAAGGGTGGCAGAAGACTCATTGCGACCCCTCTGAAAGGGTAATTCGACCCCCCAGAGGGGTCCCAACCCCCAGGTTGAGAACCACTGCACTAGACCAGACTGGCTCACAGTCAAGTGCGAGTGCTAGTCAACATTGGGTCATCATGCTCCAGTGGATGGAAAGGGAAGTGCGAAAATGCCTCAGATCAGCACCAGCTGCACTTTGGAACCATCTTCAAGGGCAGCCCCATGTAGAATGTATTGCAGTAGTCCAGTCTGGAAGTTACCAGAGCATGGAATGAATGTGGCCAAGACATCTCCATCCAGAAGTGGCCTTTTTGCCAATATACCACTCTGCCCCCAGTCAGCCATTTATTTTATGGTTGGTTTGAAAGCTAGTGCCTACTTTTCTTTACCATCTCACCCACGGGGGGTTCCTAGAACCCTTACAAGGAACAGAGATTTTCCAAATTTTGAGTGTTCGAACCTAACCCCTGTTTTCCCACAGGGCCAAGTTGTCATCAGTATTTGCAATTCAGTTTGGTTGAGGTGTTGTTGCAATCCGGCCCACACAAAGGGGGCAGCGATAAATAGCTGTGCATGCCTGCATGGGAAACTTTGTTAAATTCCCCAAAGCGAGATCTTCTTGAAAAACAGATTCTTAAAAAAGATTTCCTGGAACTTCTCCATTCACCGGAAAAAAAAATCACAGCACAGAATAAAAATACTTGCAGTCCTTTGGCGTAGTGACAACTTTGGGCTTAAATATTTACAAGGCCATCACTATCATTGTCAGCATCTTCATCATCAGGGCTATTTCTGTCATTATGGTCCTCCATGCAGTCATGAAGAAGAGGGATACGTGCCAATAACCGCTTCATCTTCAGATCTTGATTGGGGAAATGCAGGCTGATTCTGGGAGATCATCCAAGAATTTCTATCTAACTTCAGAAAATAGGAAGTGGAGTTCAGGCAGGCTGTAAGAAGCTGCACAGTGCCCCTTCCTGGCAAGTTCTTTGAGACATCCTGATCGTATACTCAACAGTACAGGTCAGGAGGAATTTCTGCTTAAACCCTTTCTGCACTGGCCTGTATTCTGGATATTTCAGAATAAAGTATTGCAACCTGTATGCTGGTGCACACTAGGGGCGTATTCCCACTATGGCCTCTAGGGAAACAATTGGTGAACTTCTGGTGAAGAGTATGTCCTGCCTCCCCAGAAGTCCACTAATTGTTGATTATGTGTGGAGCATTACCCTAACCTGCAGCTGGCTACCATTTGTACTTCTGCTGGCTGGGGAGGTCATCTGAGGTCCCACGCAAGCACGCTGAGACCTCAGATGACCCCCTGATGTGACTGTGAGTGCACAAAGCGTCAGCGTCACCATAGCAATAGTGCTGGCACATGTGCAATTGCACAGGGTGCCACGCTCAAGATGGCGGTGCCCGGGAATCAATTGGACGTGTGATCCATCTCAGGTGAGTGATCGATCATACGGGGTCTGGGCTGTCGTTGACTTGCACCTGCAAGTTTAAGTGCTAGTCAGTGGTAGTTCATCATGCACCTTCCTCATCCACAGGACAGGAAGTGAAGTGCAAAATCGCTCTAGGTGTGGTTTTTATATCCAATAAGGTCCAGGCAAAAGCTCTGAGTGGTTAGCACATTTCCTGGGAGTCCATACCTCTCAGGAAAAACTTTAGTGTCCGGATCATGCAGTCTGGTAGCACATATAGGCCGCATCCCCATTACAAGCTTATTTCAGTTTCCCTAAAACGAAATAATAGAACTGGATGCAAACACGAATTTGCCTGTTCCCATTACTTTTAACTTAATTGCCTTGGATCTGGATTCTGAGGATCGTACGTGGCGTACGTGACTCAAGGGGAGACTCAAGGGGCTACTTTCTAAAAGCCACTTTTTGGGGCTGCCCTGGCCTCTTCCTCCCGGCGTGAACACACCACCCTTAAGGGAACCCTTCACGGAGCCTGGCTGGGTGGCTGCCGCTTGCCTGGATGGAGGAAAAATGGCAGTGGGCAGCCAGCGATTCTTTCCCCTCCTTTCCCCATTGCCCAGGGCACACAGCAGCAGCGGCAACTGAAGCCCCCTTAACAGCCACAGCCTTTAAAAGAGAACCTCCAGCTGCTTTACTTTCTTTTCCCTTTCTAAAGGTCAGAACTTTCAAAATTGTGCAAAATTGCAACATTGTTAGAAGGTGTGAAGTGGGTAGATCGCTACAGTGTAGCGGTTGCTTTAAGGAGTGGATTTTTCATAGTGGCTGTTTTAAGGGGTGGATTTTTTCAGTGAAATCACTGTCTTTGGAAGCAAGCTATTGGGGGAGGGAAACCCTAAACACGGATTCTCATCCCTTAACACGGTATGGTCCCCACAGTAAAAAATGTAAAACGTTTCAAGCACACGAACCGGAGTGAGACCTGTTGAAATGAGGATTAACATTTACAACTCTTTGGGGCGATTTAACATGTGTAAAGCGTGTTAAGCCAAACTGATGTGGGGTCTGCGAGGATTGAAAATGTTTTGAATTTGAAATAAGCTTGCTGTGGGGATTCGCCCATATTGTGGTTGAAAAGGAGGATGCAGGTGTTGCCTAGAAGTTCATACTGCAAGGAAGGCTTGATGTCCACCAGAGATCAGCAAGATGTAAGCTTCTCTTATGCCCAACTATGGGGCAAAAGCCAAGATGGCTTTAAGGTGGGGCTAGACAAATTTATGGATGACAGATGTATCAGTTGCTACTAGAATGAATGTCTAGGTACATCTTTTAGGCTGGAGGGGGGGAAGCAGGATGCTTCTAAGGCAATTTGCTGGGATTCGAGAGGAGGAAAAGGTTTGTCCTTGTCTCTACTTGAGATGCCCATGAACATTTGGTGGGCCACTGTGTGCAACGGGATGCTGGACTAGATGGGCTGTGGCCTGATCCAGCAGGGCTTCTCTAATGTACTTATAATTCCATGCGATAGACGACTGAGAATATTTTGCTATCTTAAATAGGGATGTGCACGAATATTCAAAGACATTTGAAATTTGATCGAATTTGTCCAAATTTTGACATTTGAATTCAAATAGAATGTCCATAAATTCTAATTTAAACATTCAAATGAATTTTGAATTTTTGGATCTATTTGTTTGAATTATTCAGATATTTGTATGTGTGCGGGTACATACACGATGCTTACTTGCACATACGTATCTTTCCCGCATCCGTACGCATTTGTGTGAATCCGTACGGGATGAAAAAGTGATGGATACGGGATAGGTATGGGATACATACAGAGGTGTACGGATGCATACGGGATGTGTAACAATGCGTATGGGCACATACAAATGTTGTTGACATTCAGAAATGCAAAGAATTTTCAATTCAAATTTGCTTTATTCAAATTGAATTTGGGTAAATTCGAATTTTAAAGATTCGAATCGAATTGAATTTTTGGATATTCAATCTGAATAGAATCGAATCCCAAAAATTGCATTTGTGCACACCCTTGATCTTAAACGGTGCTTTTATTCATTATCCATTTTTTAGGGAAATCTTGTTCCTTAAATTGTGCTGAGGGACCTTGTAAGTGTTTGACATGTTTAGCTGTAGCTGTGTGTGCATTAAAAAAAATAATAGTTGACCTTCGTGTATTACCATGGATCTCCCGCCTAGGAAAGCAGCTCTAATGTCAGGGGTTTATTAGATTCCTCCTGGAAAGGAAACCCACGTTGACCCCTTTTTTTGTGGCATCTTAACTGTTAAATCCTAAATGTCCATCTGTTTAGGTGGAAATCCTTCCCACGGCTAAAGAGGAACGGTTTACTAATTGCCTTCATTAGAATATTGGTCCACATTGCTCCAGCTGGGAAATGGAAGATGATGTCCCATGTTGTCATGCTATAGATTAAATTACATTTTCAGCTTCTTCGCTGCAGCCTTCCTAAATCTGAGGACCCTTCCCCCCACTTCATCTAAACCCATCTGTTGTTTTAGACAGATGTCAATTATAGTTGGCCAGTAGAGGTGTGGCAAGACAACAGATCTCCTGCACATTGAAACATCACTCCCCAAAAAGAGAAAATAAAGATTTCCTCAGTTAAATGATAACGTATAAGTGCAAATTTCAAAGTAATATTTGTACATAGTTGTTGCAGTCTAGGGGTGTTTTTCCACTGTCAAAAAGTACCCATTTTTGCACCCATTTAGGACCCTTTTGGGTGTGAGCCAGATTATCCCATTTCCACCACGGCACCCATTTGGGACCCGATTGTTTCCACTGCCGTGGAGGATATCCGGATCTAATGGGTACATTTTGGCCTTTAATCCGGATTTTCTGTAGACCCCATTCATGGGGTCTACAATGGGGTCTTCTGCCAGAAAATCCGGATTAAAGGAAGCCTGTTTCCACTGGAAACAGGCAATGGGGTCCAAAGGGGGCTAGGGGGAGGGGATGCATCCATTGCCCCCCCAACATTGGCTTCGAAGTGACTTTGAAGTGACTTTGAAGTTGACTTCACAGTAACTTCAAAGTCAACTTCGAAGTCAATTTGAAGTGACTTCGAAGACTGCACCCCCCTGCACCCCCGAAACACCTGGGGTAACGGACAGACTCCTTGGGGGTCGATCCGGACTCCCCACATGGGTGCAAAGCTGTTTCCACAGCAGGGGTGTTAGCACCCATTGCTAATGGGTGCTACACCTCCCGTGGAAACACATTGGGTGCTTCCCTTAATCTGGATCTACTAGACCCGGATTAAGCAATGTACCCATTCCTTAAAGCCAGATTAAGTAATGTACCCATTCCTTAGATCCTGATGTTCTTAGATCCGGATCTAAGGGCTGCAGTGGAAAAACACCCAAGGTCTGCAACCGATTTGTGGCCTCTGGGAAGCAGGGGGAAGCAGCAGAGAATACTCCTGTTGTGGCCGTTTGGTCTAGTGGTTTGGGAGCAAGACTCTTATCTGGGAATACTGGGTTCGATTCCCTCCTCCCCCATGAACGGGGAAACCGTCCCAAAGTGTCCTAGCCAGGAAAGGCCAGACAGGGGCAGGGATGCCTCCTCCAGGTCTTCCCACCGTAATGCGAAAAGGCCTTTGGTTGCATCTGGGATAATGATGGGATGCATAGAGATGCGTACGGATGCAGAGAAGATTCAAATAAAAAATTCAAACAAATAGATTCAAATTTGGTAAATTCAAATAGAATCTTGTTAAATTTGAATTTAAAAGATTCGAACCAAATTAGATTTTCTGGTATTCGATTCGACTGAAATAGAATGTCAGAAAAATATTCCTGCACATCTCTATTGCATATCCTTGAGTCAGGCTGACTTCTGGTGACTACATGGATGCCTCCATGCTGATTTTTTTGTAAAACAGCAAGGTTTTGGTACTACCTTCTTTGGGAGAGGTGCTGGGAATTGTGCCTCCAACTCTTTGCTTTCCAGATAACTGGTGTCCGGTTGAACTCCAGACGTCCCCTGAAGCTACTTAGATTAGAAACAAACTGTTGCTTTTAAAAGGAACATCTGCGCGTTGTTCCCAGAGTTTTTAAGACTCCCAGCAACTATACTTTCATCAGTTCCTTATTTATTTACAGGTCAGGTACAGGACAGGCAACTGCCGTCCAAGATTTCCCATGATTCTGTGCGGTCCCAGTGACCTTTGCAGTAACCTGAACTTTTTTATTGAGGATTGAAAGGTAGTTCAGCCTCTGCGTTGACTCAGTTCTCGGCCTGCTGAGCATCATGCTGAGATGATCAAATCTGCCGAGTCGTGTGCGGCTATTAAAGAAGAGCGGGCCCATGATCTATTAAGATTTGAGGAAATTACAGCAGCATTAATTAAACGTCGGCTCTCCGGATGATCCTGAGCCACAGATGGCACCATGCAGATGGAATGACACTACTGATATGCATAGAGCTACTCAGGCCTTTAACTTCCGCTCCTGCTGATCAACAGAGCAATGAAATTTTAGGCACAGTGATAAGCTCCTGATGTGGAGGCCTGAGGCCTTTTCACACTTCCCTTCCCATCCGCTGGATGGGAAAGGAGCGCAATTAACCAATGTTGACTAGCGCTCGCACATGGAGTGCTCGTCAACCTTGGCCCTCCCCCCCCTCCGCAACTGAATACATTCCTGATTCAGTAGCAGGGCCAGTCTTCCTCTGGGTGCCGCCATTTTGGTAGCAGCGGCCTCTGCAACTGTGTGTACATCAATGCCATCACCATGATGGCACTGATGCTCTGCGCATGTGCGGTCGTGTCTAAGGTCATCTGAGGTGCCAGCATGCTTGTGCGGCACCTCAGACGACCTCAGAGCACTGGAAGAGGTGTGGATGGTTGCACCGCTGGATGCTCCAGGTAAGTTCCTGGTCAACATTTGTTAAGGTGCGGAGCACAATTTCATGCTCTACACCTATTCAAGAATTAGTGAACTTTTGGTGTGGCAGGGGACCCTTGGAGGCTGTAATAGCCTCCTCCACATGTGGATGCTCTTCACCAGAAGTTCACTAATTGTTCACTAGAGGCCATAATGTGAATAGGCCTCTGGTGGTGCAGGTGAGAGCTCCTTTAGAGAGAATGTTATCTACGGAATACCGGTTTTGCGGGACTCAAGCTTCAATCCTGTCTCCAAAGGGCATGAAGGAAGGACTTACTAACTTCCTTAAACACCACCCCCATCTAAGTGTGCATTGCTGTTCTCAATAATTTGGAACAGTATTTTGCACACCTTTGCCTACTATCTTGGCAGATGTTGGTAGGAACTGATATTCAAGAGCACCTGAACCTTTTGTTACAATTCTTTGGAAGAAAGGTAAGATAGAACTGTCATGTGTAAATGAAGAGTAAATCTTGACGGTTTGGGCTTTTCTTTTACAAAATGAGAAGCAGGAACTTAGGGCCTTTCTGCTCTTACCATGCAAAGATCCAGAACAGGCAATCTGGACCACGGGACAGATTGCCCTTCGTCATCTGCTTTAGTGATGTGCATGAATGGGTGTTTTTGCATTGGATCCATATCAAATTGATTGTAAGAAAATTTGTATTCGTTTGAACAGATCCCCCTTTGAACATGGTAGGATTCTATTCGATACACTTGTATTTGTATGAATTCATACAAGTATCTGATATGAACGTGTACGTATCCGATACGTATCCAATACGTATAGACTCTGAAAGGGTCAAATCCGCCCCGAATCCACTTTGAATCCACTCTCAAACCATGTCAAATGCACTCTTGATCCATTGCATATGTGACTGGTGCAGCTGCTTTCCCACCTCCCTGTTTCACAAAGGTTCTGAAGTATTCATACAAATAGGAATGTCGATGTATGAATGTTGTAACATTCAATTCATATACAAACGTCCAAATTTGTACAACTGTTGAATTTTATAAATATTCATGCATGTCCCTAATCTGCATGGCTATGGCTGTTCCTACCTAGTCGCCGTGATGGCCCTGATGTTTGCGTGAGCTTCAGAGCCATTTTGGCACCATGCTTTTGTTGCCCTGTGAAAATGGGTCCTCCAGTAGACCAGAACGTGGAGATGCACACCATACTGTATGCTTCCATTAACTGGGTTACCACTTGCTGTATTGACCTCTACCAGTGACCTGGATATGTGGCTAGCATCGTTGTGGGACACATTTTTGTGCTCCACCACTATCCGGCAGGGGAACAGTCCAGCATGTGTGGATGCTCTGTATTGCGACATCCCCAGGCTGTCCCTTCCAGCCAAGGGCAAAAAGGCCCTAAGGTGTATTTGTAAGGGAATATTTTTTGTCTCACATGCTATACTTAATCTAGGGCAATGACAATGTCAGTATTGGGTAGAGGGAATCTCTGTGTATATGTGTGTGTGTATATAGGAAAGACAGCATCTTATATATTTGCCACTGAATGTCGCTACACTAACAGGAAATCAATCAATCTGGGAGCAAGGCAGCCTTATGGAGAGCAAAGGTGACAGGCCCCAAGGTCCTCTGCATTTAGAAGCCATGCCAAGAAGCCCCTCAGAGACACAGGTCATTTTGCAGCTCTTAGCGCTCGTGAGTCGTCACAGAGGCCAAGATAAATGCCCGTACAGTCCAAACTAAATAAAGGTCGTCAGGAACGATGCCATAAATCCTGAAGAGTCCTAACTCAACTTACTTATTGGGGACTTCATGTGAGGTGGAGATATAATTTTGTGAAAAAGAAATGTGTTTTAAGTCCAAAAACCAATTTTGATTCAGTCATTTTTACAATCCTTTCTGCCAAGCACAGATTTATTTGTTTTGCCAAAAGATATATATCCTCCATTTGGGCCCTAACAGTTTTATTCATACCTCCAGAAGGTGTAGTGCCTAGAAAGGCAGGCTAGAATTCAGATAAAAACAGAAATCCTCCTTCAGCCTTAGCATTCACTGGGGCTGGATGGTCAGTGGAGCATCTGAGGTGTGGAATTTCCACATCGGCATCATGAAGTGCCCGTTATGAAGAATGTGTCATCTGGCTGAGGTAACTGGATACAAGAAAATGCCCCTGATGCAGGTGAGAGTGTGCTTCTGTGCCCATGCTCAGATGCTTCCCACCATGGTTGTGGAGACAAGGACCATCTGATAGTTAGTAGGTCATTCATCCTACAGCCCTGCAGTATGAGCCATGACTGTAATAGATGGTGCTTCTCCAAGCCTTCTAGTGACCTTTTCCTTTAGCAGGGATATCCAAATTCCCAAAACAACATTAATGAATTGTGTTGAATCAAAAACATTAATTCTTTATTATTATTAATTATTATTATTATTATTATTATTATTATTATTATTATTATTATTATTATTATTATTATTATTATTATTATTATTATTATTATTATTATTATTATTATTATTATTATTGACATAACACAACAGTAATGCACAGCAAACAAGATATTTATGCTGGTTTTGGTCATTGTTATCACTAGTTGGGCCCTTCCCAAGCGCCTAGGACTGAGTGATGTATCGGCGAATGAGACGAGCAGATCCCAGCAAAAGTGGCTTTCTGTAGCTTGGAGATGGATATTCTGTTGATGCCAATGCTTTTCAAGTGCCCACTAAGATCTATCAGAACTGCTTCCAGTGTGCAGAGAACCACTGGGACCACCTTTGCTGGTTTATGCCAGAGTTGTCGTAGTTCTGTTTTCAGGTTTTCATATCTGGTACGTTTTTCTGTTTTTCATCAATTCTGCTGTCGCCTGGAATACCAATGTCAACGATAAACACTTTGTCTTTCTCCACGATTGTGATGTCTGGCATGTTATGTTTCAGTGTTCGATCAGTCTGAACTCAGAAGTCACACGGTAGTTTGGCTTGTTCATTTTTGACCACTTTTTCTGGTTTATGGTCCCACCAGTTCTTTGCCACTGGCAGATGGTAGTTCTGGCACAAAGTTCCAGCGCATCATTTGCACCACTATGTTGTGCCTCTCTTTATAGTCTGCCTGTGCGATCTTTTTGCAGCAGCTCAGAATGTGGTTGATCATTTCAGCAGCTTCTTTATAGAGTCTGCACTTTGGGTCTTCCATTGATTTCTCAGTTCTAGCTTCATCATCATCATCATCATCATCATCTTCTGTAGGATAGCTGGGGGATGGTCCTATGTGGAGTATCTGCACCACGTGGAGCCGTTTATGTACCAGAAGTGTTTCTGAGTATGCTGGATCATCCCCCAGAGTGTATAGCTGTAGACCAGTAAAATGTGCCCTACAGTTATACTAGCTGCTGGATAGTTTAGCCAGGCACACTCTGTTTGCACCTCTTCTGGGCGAATGGAGCATGTGGCCGTGCAGTGCAGGCATGGTTGCTGCCATGTTGCTATGGCAATGGTGTTGCACATGTCTATTGCTGCTGTTGCTATGGTGACATGATAGCCTCTAGGATAGAGGTGATCACACTTAGCCAGTGCTTGGGAATGGTCTGTTCTAGGATAGTAACCCATCCCACTCTGGGCCATATTGTTGGTGGAGCTCTGAAGGCTGGGCCCAGGTCTCAGAACTGGCATTCAGCCTCTGGAGGTCAGGAATATTTTGTTTCTGATCTTTAGAGTTTCTGAGAAGATCCTTCTCAGCAGTGGGCCACTTCTAGTGACATTTCTGACAGCATTTCCTGGAGCACCCCTGAAAATGGGCCTTCATAAGTCCACCAATATATTGGTAGACCTATACATGTTGCCATTTTGGTGCCCTATTCTGTTCTCTCACTTGGTCTAATGTGGTGGAAGTGTTCTATGCGGGCTCAGGACTTCCCTGATTCTGTACCAATGTGCGGAAGAGAGGCCCCCTGGAGCCCTTCCTAGACAGTGCTTGTGGTCTCTGCAGAAGGGGCTGAAGTCTGGAAGATATCAGACTGCAAGCTGGCTGGCACTGAGTGATGAACTCTTTCAAATAATGATAGTGGGGTTAGGATACCAACAGCACATGCGATAAACAACTAACAAAAGTTTTTTGCTGTGACTATGAAAGTTTTTGCACTCTCCTGGGAAAACATCCCAGGAAACAAAGTTGTGGAATGGGTTGGGCGTCCGCACTTTGGGACACCCAAACCTTTTGAAAATTAGCTGGTACGTCACTAGGCATTGGCTAAGTATGAATCACCTCCATTAAGGAGTTGATCACATCACTGTGGCAATGGCACCAACATGCATATGTGGTGCCATTGCCACAAGGACCAAGTGGGAGAACTCCACATAATGTTTATAATCCATCTTACACCATATCTGGAGTTTCCCAGGAAGGTAAGTGCTAATTTATCCTATGCCACACCAGTTCTTAACAAGATTACAGAGCTCAGTTTACTCAGCCATTTATGCACCAGCGCACTCAACAGCACCAAAGTAGGGATGAGCGTGAATATTCTTCACACTCAAAATTCATACGAATTATTATGAATTTGTACACTCGCGTTTGAATTGAATGTTGGCTACATTGAAAGATTGACTTTTGAGTGTGAAGTGAATGATTTTGTGAATTCATTCGAATTCACAAAATTTGCCACCATGGGGAGGCAGCAAATGGCTGCCAAGTCACATCTGCAGCAGATTCAGAGCAGATTCAAAGTGGATTCAGGGAGGATTTGAAGCATTCAGAGCAGGTTCAGAACAGATTCGGAGGAAATTCAGAGGCAGGAATGGGAGCAGGGATTTGAATGGGATTAGAATAGCATTTGAAGAACATTTGCAGCAGAATCCTACCAGCTTGGTCTAGTGGCTAGGGAGCAGGACTCTTATCTGGGAATACTGGGTTTGATTCCACTCTCCCCCATGAAGCCAGCTGGGTGAACTTGGGCTAGTCACAGCTCTCTTCTGAGCTCTCACAGCCCCACCTACCTCACAAGGTGTTCTGTTGTGGGGAGAAGAATAGAAAAGCTTTGTCAGCTGCTTTGAGTCCCTTTAATTGGGTGAGAAAAGCAGGGTAGAAAAGCCAACTCTTCTTCTTCTTCTTCCTCTTCTTCTTCCTCTTCCTCCTCCACATTGGAAGGGGCTCTATTCGTATAAATGAGAATTTCTTTCACATTCATTTCAGTGCGAACACCAAAAAAAAATGTGTGCAGATCCCTATAACACAGTTTTAAACATTTACAAGGTACATTTAGTACTCATTATTTATGACAGGTTATACTCTGGCCTTCTCAGAGGGAAGGGAGAAAAACCACTGACATCTCTGTCATCTTTTACCTCAGGGACAAACATGGAGGCTTCAGTATGTATTTCAACTATGGATTGCTTCAGCCATTCTCTTTGATTTGTACGTCTGTGTGCTAAGAACAACTCCGGATCAAGGCAAATATGACCAAAGGTCTTGGAACCTGTTGCAATGAAGATTAATAAGCAGCTCCGTTTAGTTCTCCTCGAGGCATTTTTAGCTGAATTTGGGTCACAGGAGCAGAACTGAAAGGCCCGCATCAGAGAGCAAGTTCTTTGATATTATGATGATGGCGAGGATTTCAGCACCCGCCTTGTATTTTATTTATTTTTTAAAAAATACGATTCCCAAAGAACTTTGGTTATGCTGCAAATAAATGATTGGCTGTTATAGAGTCACTCACTATTAACAGCTCTTCCTGCTTTCATTTTGCTGTTGCTTGAGGCAACAATAGTGAATTAACTCCTTTTGATCATTGTGTTTCCTTCACAAGGTTTCAAGTCTGTATTACATATGTATCTACACAAATATATGTATTTGCGCTTATAATACAGGATGCATATGAGATGCACACGAAATGCACAGATACATATAACAGATACAAATGTTGTTGACATTCGTATCTTTAAATATGAATCTAAGGGTGCATCCCCAAGCAATTTAAAGTGTGCTAAAAATCTTCTTTTGCCTCTTAGTGCCCCCATGCCAGGGTTTTAAACAAGCTTCTAGTGTTACAAAAGCAGGAAAACCTGCAACAAAATACCTGCCCTTTAAAGAAGAGTTTTAGTGCTCTTTTTGGAAGTCGCGGGTTTTCCTCACAGCATTTACCTTGGGGACGCTCCGTGGCAAAAGGGGCGGGGATTGCTGCCTGCACACACAGCCATAAAGCATTCACACATCTCCCAGAAATGCTGCAGCTTCCCTTCCCTTCCCTTTCTAAAGCACAGAAGAGCCAGAATTGCAGAGAATTGCAACATTGTTATCAGGCGTGAAGTGTTATCAGGTGTGAAGTGGATGGATTGCAACATTGTTATCAGGCGTGAAGTGGGTGTATTTTGACAGTGTTCTGTGAAAGTGCTAAGAGTGAATGAGCAAACGATTGCTTGGCCGATGGCTGCAGTCGGCATGGGAAGCCATTTCGGGGGATGCAGATCTGGGAGTTGAACAGAGAACCGATGGCTATTTTTCCTTTGAACAAGAGAGGGGGAGAGGAGAAAAAGATGCAGGGAAAGAAAACACACTTCTGTAGGGACGGAAGGTGTGTTTTAAACATGTGTTTTGCTGAGCCTCATGCGGACGCTTATTCCGGAAGTGCAGGGCACTTTTAAAGTCTGCTTGAATACAGTGACAGTAGAGGGAGACTAGAGAGGCAAATAAGTCTTTTGGGGATGCAGCCTAACATTTGAACGAATAGATTTGAATGTTGCGGATTCGAATCGGATTTTTTGACATTTGGATTTTAAACATTCAAATCAAATTGAATGTTTTGACATTTGATTCAACTCAAATTTGACTGCAAAACACACACACACACACACACACACACACACAAATTGGTGCATGCCCCTTCACTGTATCCTGTCCCTCTGTTATGGGCAATGAAAGTGCTCAGTAATTCAGGATGAACAGATATAGCTGAAGGGCATCTTTGCACAGCTAAATTCATAATCTCATGCCACACAGTTTAATGAACACAACTTTGCCCTTATGTGTTAGTAAAATGAGACTTCCCTTGTTTGATGCAGTCCTGGAAAGCCTATGTTGGCCTAGTATATAGTGCTGAATGTTGATGGGAGTGGGAGTATTGTGGTCTTTTCAAAGATGTCCCACCATCTGCTGTCCCACTGTAAACCCCTTGTAGATGTGCAAGTGGTTTCCAGTGCCCCATAGCAGCTTTAGGCAGTCATCCAGCACCCAACGCAAGCTGCAGGTATACCCCCTGAAGCAGCTGAAAAATTCAAACTGCTTGTCTCATTAAAAGCCGGAAAAACCTGCTGAGATGCCATGGATCCAAGCCCAGGGAACACAGCAAGGCAGATTAGCCTTTAAATCAGAACCTCATGCAAGGCTGAAATCCTTGCTTGATTTAATCAAGTTTACAGACCATTGGAGCATGCCTTGGGGACTTGATGGGCCCTTTGCCATGAATGCTGGAGAACCAGCAATTGAGCACAAAATACAACTTTCTTCATTTGGATTTCTCCCATGAGTCTTCTCCACTATGGCATTGAATTACATTGGTGGTCACAAAGCTTGTGAGCCAGTTTGGTTTTGCGGTTAGAGTGTCAGGTTCTCACCTGGAGGTCTCCCGGTTTGATTCCACACACCTGCATGAAGCCTGCTGGGTGACCTTGGGCTAGTCACGGCTCTGTTTCTCAGCTCTCAGAGACCCACCTGCCTCACAGGATGTCTGTAGTGGGAAGAAGGTTTGTCAGCTGTCTTGAGTCCCCTTAAGGATGAGAAAGGGGGGGTATAAAGCCAACTCCTCCTCCTCTTCTTCATCTTCATCTATATCAGGGATTTGAGAAAGCATTCAGTCTGGAGGATGGAATAAAGAGCTCTGAGGGTATCTCTGTGGCAATGTGTGCTATGGGGCCACCTTTAGAACATGGAGGAGTACAGAAGCAAGCCTCTGTGTACAGGACTACCAGGGTTTTGCTGCTCAAATGAGTTCCTTGGTGGCTCACCAATTAGGAACTTTTGTTTCTAGCCCTTTGGAGTCCTCAGAGCTGGATCTTGAGACTCACATGAGCCTTGGTTCTTTTCATGGTCTGAACCAGTGAACCTGACTGGTCTAGAGTACTGGTTCAGACCATGGAGAGGTGAGTGCAGAAAGGCAAAAAGTTGGCTGGTTTTAGTAACCTGGGCCAAGACAAGGGAGGCAGGTCATGGCAAAAAATACAGGCCTTCTGCATTATGAGGGCCTGGCCTGGTCTGGCCTGGCCTGGCCCAGTGTCAGTGCCTGGTGTCCAACCTCCAAGGTTGCCTGCCAGGGCTTTTTCACTGGGTGCTGGAAAAAAAAAACTACTGCCAGGGTCATTTCCAGGAGTGGCAAAATGGTGCTGGGCTCCGTGCAACAGTCGACTGCCCTTGCTGACTGCACAGCAAAGGCTGTGACCGTTTGCTCCTTGGAATGTTAGGGAGAATGCTTTGTGTGCTCTCCTTTTGGAAGTGGCTCCGATACCATATTTACACCTAAACCCACTCCAGCATGGCCTTCTGATGGACCAGGCCATGGAAGTCCCATGGCTTCCTGGTGGACCAGTCCATGGAAATCAATGGCCTCCTGGTGGACCAGTCTATGGAGGTCCCATGGCCTCCTGGTGGACCAGTCCATTATGCAGACAAGGTGGAAATGTTCTCACTTTATCTTGCATTATCAGCATGGCTCTGCAGTGATGTGTATATATAATGCAGCTGCCTGTTTTTGTTTCAGCTGGGGATTGGATTATCTTGCAGCTATATTCCACACAAGATAAATGGAGTTTGAACTGTCTTGTGGTTCTTGGTGGATTCTTCTCTTTTCATTGTAAATATTATTTTAACAGAAGGAAGGTACAGAGAACCAGGATTTACTGACAAATTAAATGCTTGCTTTGGATTCTAGGGACTACGGGCAACAAGTATATTTCAGTCTTGTGGCTGGAAGGTACTGTAGAATCAACAGATTGGAGGCAGCCTGGTAGGGCAGGTGATCCATCCTCTTCTCACTATGTTTTCTGCCTCCCAGGTGAAGGATGGGAAGAATGCTAAGCTCTGAGCAGTGGAATGGCCAGATGGAAAGGCCACCAGGGGTCTTTCTGCACTTGGCTCCATAGTTTGCTTCCAGTGCACTCCCAGATGGAGCATCTGCACTTGAAGGGGCCATTTCCAACTCAGAAGCAGTCTCTTCTGTGGTGTGAATGGTCCACCTCTATCAGAAGTTTACCAGCCCTAGTTCATGACAGTCTAATCTGCGGCCTTTCTGCACTTGGCCTTATTCTGGAACATATCCTGGAATACATAGGCCTGAGGCATTTTCACATTACACTCGTTCCATTTGGAACGGGTGTAGGATGGGAAGCCTAAGACACTTCAGGACGCTTTGACCATTCACACATAGGAGCGCAGGAACGTGTGTAAATGCGTTCCGGCGCGCCTGTGTGCGAATGCTCAAAGCATTCTGAAGTGCCTTAGCCGGCAAACGCCAGCAAGGGGCGGGGAGACGGCTGCCGAGGCTCCCGCAGCCGGCAAAGCAGGCAATCAGCTGATTGTCAGCCAGCGCCGGCGGGGGAGGGGAGCCCGCGGCTGTCAGGGAGAGAGAAACATGAGCGAATGCTTCTCTCCCCGAACGGCTGCGGGCACTTCGACCGCGCCGGAACGGATGTAGAGCACTTTAAAGTGCTCTACATCTCGAACGCGCGCAAGACAGCTCCGGACACGTCGGAGCGCAAGCCCCGCTGCGGCAATGCGTATGCCGCGTTCGAGGCTGTCTTGCACGCATTCCAAAACCCCGTGTGTGAAAACGCCTCTGGTGTAGGCATGCTAGTACATTCTATGGTAGACCACAGGTGAGGTCTCCCACAGTCTGCATTAGCATGTGGACGACATCCCTATCCCAAGACATTTTCCAGAATAAGGCCAAGTGAAGAAAGGACCTGGGCTGTGGATCTTTGCTTGAATACAATGGGGTTCTGCAGTATAACATTTCTTTCTCAACCATATATACATACGTTGTTTTACAGGGGTGTTTCTGCACAGGTCGGTAAGACCCCATTAAGCACCGGTTAAGGACACAAATGGCACACATCTGCAAATTACCTTCTGCATAGCGGGGCAGATTAGGGCCCCTCAAGGACGCCGCTTCCGCACGGCCTTGTGTGAGATCCATCTGTAATGGGGTCTAGAGGCCACCGAATCTGAAAAATTAGGTCTTCAAACTATTCCTGCTGGCAAATTCTGGATCAAAGGACCACGCTTCCACACAGGGACAGGAGAGGGAATGCATTTGGGCAGGGTTTCCATTCACAAAAGCAGGCTATGCAGCCGGGCAGCAACAGGATCTCCGGCACGCCACTGATTGGTGGGCAGTCTGTCCCTGGCATGCCCACGCACAGTGGAGATGAGCGGTGACTGACGGTTGAGTGCTCCAATCACACGGCACCTTGGGCAGCCGCAGAGAGGCCTTATCCTTCTGGATATCGGTGCTCCGGCGTCCGCACAGTAAACACATGATTTGTTCCTCGCTCTCCGTGCTTCCCACATGAGTGCGGATGCGTTAGGCCTCATTGGGAACAATCCCTATTTCAAATGGATCTTCCCAGGGACGGATTTCAGAAATCTGGATTTCCTTAATCCGGATTTCAAGCAGTAAGTGCGGAAACACCCCAGAAGATTCTGATTTCCACCCATCCCTGTGAACTCATGAGAGATGAAAGCAGCCGGGAAAGGCTCTCTTATCTTTAAGAAACCTCTCTGGTGCCTGACCATCCTGACCTTGAAATGGTTACCCATGCATTTCTTACATCAAGATTAGATTATTGTGACTTCTGCCTGGGAGGCTGGCTGGATAAAACCCCTGCATAATCTCCACCTGGTGCCGGAGCGGCTGCCAATTCTCCGGTACAAAGGAACATGTCACTGCTTCCAAATTCATTTGATGCTTAAGCAGCTAATTGGCCCGAAGGCTCTTTTTGATAAAGGTGAACTCCAAGTTTGATTCTTTTCTTTTTCTATTAAAAAACAAACAAGTCGATTTCCCGTGAGTGATTTCCATGATTGTTCTGCGGGTTTACTCTGCCTTATGCTGTCCTCCTAAATCCCAGAGTTTGTAAAAGTAAATTCCAGGGCTGAAGCAATTAAACATAAGAAATGTCCTGCTGAATTGAACTCATCTGGCCCATCTAGTCAGGCAGCCTGTTTCACGGGGCACAAGGAAATTTGCTCTGTTGCTCACTGTCTCACAGAAGCACTCAGAGGCATACTGCCCCCTATCTGGGACCCCTGTTATCTGAAGGAGGGTCTCTTCATATATAGACCTACCTGAATATTAAAATCACAGGGTGAGGGTCATAAGAACATAAGAGGAGCCCTACTGGATCAGCATCATGTTGCACACAGTGGTCCACCAAATGCTCATGGGCATTTCAAGCAGAGACAAGGACAAGGACAAACCTTCTCCTTCTCTTGAATCCCAGCAAATGACATTAGAAGCATCCTGCTTCCCCCCCCTCTCCCAGCCTGAAAGATATACTTAGGCATTCACTCTAGTAGCCACCGATACATCTATTGTCCATAGATTTGTCTAACCATACCTTAAAGCCATCTAGGCTGTTACCACCTCTTCTGGCAGCAAATTCCATAAACTGATGACCCTCCGGGTGAAGAAATACTTCCCTTTGTCAGATCCAACTCTCCTACCCATCAGCTTCATAGAGTGCCCTCTGGTTCTAGTGTTGTGTGACAGAGAAAATAATTTTTTTCTATTCACCTTTTCTATACTGTGCATGATTTTATATACTTCAATCAGGGTCTCCTTGTAGTCCTGCCTCTCTCAGATGAGCAATGGACTGTGCCATGCTGGAGGGGCTTACCTGTAGTGGCCCCTAGGCTTTAGAACAACCTCCCTCTGGAGGTACATCAGGCACCAACTTTGTACGTCTTTGGTGTCTGGTTAAGGCATAACCTCTCTACCTAGGCCAGTGGTTCCCAACCTGTGGGTCCTGACCCCTTTGGGGGTAGAACTACCCTTTCAGAGGGGTCGCAATGAGTCTCCTGTTGCCCCTCCCTCCCCCCTCCCAGCTGCCCTGCCCTTGTGGTTGGGGGTCTCCACAACATGAGGTACTACATTAAGGGGTTGCGGCATTAGGAAGGTTGAGAACCGCTGATAGGCCTTTGATGCTTACCTTCCTCTCACTTTGCTTCCCGTCTCTGAGAAGCAAGTGGTGAAATGACCCAAGTGTTTGCGGATGCTCAGTGCATACTAAACCCTGCCACAACCTCCCCAAAACTTCCCATGGGTGCAGATGGCTGCCTGGATGGCAGCCATCTTCAAATCCTGGTGCCAGTGCCAGCTGCAGTGCATATGTGCAGTGCCATCACCTGGGCAACTGTGTGACATGCCACGTCAGCATGCATGTACGATGCATCATATGCTACTCCAGCTCTTCTTCCAGCCTGGAAGAGGTGTGCATGCTGCCACTGGAGCCATACTCTGGGATATATCATAGAATCATAGAATGGTAGAGTTGGAGGGGACCTCCTGGGTCATCGAGTCTAACCCCCTGCTCAAGGCAGGATCTCCTAAACCATCTCAGACAGATGGCCGTCCAGTCTCTGCTTGAAGACCTCCACCGAAGGGGAACCAACCACCTCCCGTGGCAGCCTGTTCCACTGGTTGATCACTCTTACTCAGGACAGGAGTCTGTTGTCTGCATACTAATGCAGATTCTGGTGGGCTTCACTTGGGGTCTGCTGTAGCCTGCACCAGCGTGTGCACTGCAGAACTTTATTCTGGTATATATTCCAGAATAAGGCCAAGTGCGAACAGGCCCCATGACTATGTCTATATATCAATTTAGATATCTATCTATACCACCATCTCAGTATCTCTCTTTCTTCAAGTCTTTGGGTCCTAGTATTTCCCATCCCCCCCCCAAGTCCTGTATATTCTTATTTTTTTGTCCAAATACTTCCTTTAAATATGTTTTATGGGTGTTTTTCCACTGTCAGAAAGTACCCATTTTTGCACCCATTAAGGACCCATTTGGGTGTGATCCGGATGATCCCATTTCCTCCACGGCACCCATTTGGGACCTGATTGTTTCGACTACCGCTGGGGAAATCCAGATCAAATGGGTACTTTCTGGCCTTTAATCTGGATTTTCTGTAGACTTCGAAGTCTGTGCAAAATAGCTCCAGAGCATCTTTGAAGTCTGTGCTGATCTTCAGAGTGAGCTCCGAAGTGAATCAGAAGTCACTTTGAAGTTCACTCCGAAGATAAGCACATACTTCAATGGAGTGTTTGAAGTCTGTGCTGATCTTCAGAGTGAACTTTGAAGTGACTCTGAAGTGAATCCGAAGTGAATCCGAAGTCACTTCGAAGTTCACTCCGAAGATCAGCACAGACTTCAATGGAGCTGTTTTGCACAGACTTCAAAGTGACTTCAAAATGACTTTGAAATGTGTAAACACCTGGGGTGACAAGCAGACCCCTCATGGGTAGATCTGGATTTCCAAATGGGTGCTCCGGTATTTCCACAGCAGGGAGGCTAGCACCCATTGCTATTGGGTGCTAGACCACTCATGGAAACACATTGGGTACTTCTCTTAATCCAGATCTACTAGATCCAGATTAAAGGAGCGCGGTGGAAAAACACCGCCCAAAGACCTTGTTGATAGAGTGGTACAAATTTGTTTTTGATAAACTAAACATAAGGAAAAAGCAGGATATAAATACCACCAATGGCAAAACAGTGGAATCCTCAGAATCTAGGTGGGCTAGATCTGAAATGACCATTTGGGCAATAGCTTGAAAGAGAAGGACAGAGTGGACACCGTTGTTCAGAAATGGTCCTGGAGAATTTCTTTAGAAAAAGGTTGCCTACAAAACACTTGCTCAGCCTCTCTCCTCCTCCTCCTCCTAGTTGAAAGAAGGCTGCTCCTTTCCTAAGGTGCAGGTTCTAAATATTACACAATATCTGGTGGTAATCTTCCATCTCTTCCACTAAACGTAATGTCCACAAAACACCTTTGAAAGAGTTATTTTTAGCAGCACTTGAGCTAGAGAACCCTTGACCTTGTCCAATGGAGGCTTCTATTGCTGTCATAAAGGGTTTTTAATATTGAGAGAGGTTAAAGAGCATGAAGTGAAAAGCACCGTAGTTCCATCGTCAAGAAGTGAGCTAATGCGGAGATTGCCATGACAACAGCAAACAGACTGCCCAGCTTTGAAGCCTGTGTTCTAAATAAAAAAAGGGGATGATATGAAAGAAGAGTTATTCCCTTTGCAAGGAATTGTGTGCCGTGATAATGTGCATTTCTTAGCCCTGAGGGCTGGAGCAAATAATGGACTATGTTTCCATTGCGGAAAGTGTCTATGACATGCTTGCAGCAAATGCAAGTGATATGTAGCGAATGGTGGATGAAGATAAATCTGTTTGAGAAAAGATAGATAACCTTGTGCGGACACACCGGACCTTGCACTGTTCCAGGACGTGGTCCAGGCGTCTCCCTTCTGTATGCTGGTGCAGGATAAGAGAAGCCCTGATTGCCTTAGGCTGTATTGAAAGCCAGTTTGGTCCTGTGGTTAGAGTGCCAGAGTCTCATCTGATAGTCTCCCAGTTCAATTCTGCAGTCCTCCGTGAAGCCAGCTGGGTGACCTTGGGCAAGTCACAGCTCTCTTCTGAGCTTCACAGCTCCACTTACCTCACAGGGTGTTCTGTTGTGGGGAGAAGAACAGAAGGTTTGTCAGCCGCTTTGAGTCCCCTTAAATGGGTGAGAAAAGTGGGGTAGAAAAGCCAACTCTTCTTTCTTTAAACTGCTAAACCTCGTTTGTACATCGGGGGTTGTTTTCTATCAGCCGTAGCTTTGTGGCTCTTTCTGTTGAGAGAAACTCCTTCCCCCCCCCTTTTTTTCTTTTTGTAATTGACACACACAGAGAGCCTGGAATTGAAAGGTGAAACAGGCTAACTGTGCACTTGCAGAGGTGTGTAAATAATTGTATGTGTCCACCTGGCCATTAATCCAAGGTATGTTTAGTAGCTGCAATAAAACTTATTTATTGCCTTTTTTGGGGAAACTTGTGGTGGTTTATAAGATAATCTACATACAGGATAAGTAGAGTCGCATATGAGGGTCTATGCCCCCCCCCCTTTCTCACAGGATCTGCCTGCCAAAGCTGCTTCAGGTCAGTCGTCAGTTAGTCAGCAGGCCTTGTGTCATGCAAATTACTACTCATTAGGGACCAATCCAATACCATTAAACAATTACCGCTGGTGACCTGACCAGATTCGGCTTTGGTTCTCTGGGGACGGAAGGACTATTAATCCAGAGCATCACTATTAGAACATCTGTTGGTTTAAAACACACACACACACAACCCTACCAAAAAAGTAACAAGGCTCATAATGGAGCGATTCAGAGGGAGGTTAAAGGATGAAATAAATTACAGCTTTGTGTAAGTAAATATAGCCTACATATGTCAAGGGCGTGAGGGTAAAGCCCTGATACATGCAGCAACCAAGTGAAGGGTAGAAGCAGGTCTTAACTGGGTTTCATTCTCTCACAGCTGAGAGGTTACCAGCCATCCCTTTCATAAGGGAAGCCCTGCTGGATCAGGCCACAGCCCATCTAGTCCAGCGTCCTATCTCACACAGTGGCCAACCAAGTTCTTCTGGGCGTCTCCAGCAGAAGACAAAGGCAAAATCTCCACCTGCTTTCCTATCTGTCTCTCCAACCTGAAGGCAGTACCTCAGCATCCATTCTAGTAACCATTGATAACCTGTCCTCCCCTTTGCTTTCTTCTGTGGGAGTTGCCAGGCACTGAATCTGGTATCTTCTGTGCAGAAAGCCAATGTTCTGGCATCATCATACAGTGGGCACAAATGCAATTTCTGACATTAAATTCAAATGGACTATTCGAAGGTCCGGATTCGTACGAATAGAGAAAAAAAAATGAATGTATTAAAATTTGAACCGATTCGAATACATTCGTATCTATTTGTATGAATATTTGATACAAATTTGATGATATGAATGTTGACAACATTTGTATGTATTCTTAGGCATCTGTATGCATCCCGTGTTTATCCTGTACACATCCTGTTTTCATCCCATATGTATCTGTATGGATGCGTATGGATATGAACTCCCCCCCCCCCCCGTGCACTACCATTTGCACTAGCAAGTGTGTGTGGGGATTCGGATTTGTGCACGAATATTCGAATGAATATTTGTGCACAAAAAGAATGCAACTCCTCCCCCCCCTTACCTGTCCTCCTTGCCACCTCTGTGTCTTCTGGCATTCTGGGTCTCCATGCGTAGACCTGGAAGTGCCTTTTCCCAGCCCCGGAAGGCCTTTTTCAGGCTCCAGGCCACACTGAAAAATGCCCCTGACACACCAGCGGAATGTGCCCCAAATGGATCCAGATAATCCAGATTCAAATCGACTTGAATTCGAATGCAAAAAATACATTCATGCTCATCCCTACACGCAACAACCACTTTTGGAAACTGAACTTGTGTTAGATGTGCAGAAATCATGGCCATTGGGCGGAAATAATGGAACCTGGAATCCAGTGACATTCCTGTCCTTTCTCTAGGGTCAAAAGCAATACCTGTGTGGAAGATCTGTTGCTTTAAGAATCTGAGTGACATTGGAGGAAAGTAAAATGCTGTATTTGATAAAGTGGGGCAGGGAGCGGAGAGAAATTGGGAAGATGTCACTTTCGAATAATTACTGTCTGTTATAACAGACAAAATCTGCGAGTAGAATTTGCATGTGAATGGTCTTTCTATTTACATGAATGAAAAATACACTGATTTTTTTTAAGCGTCTAGGGTAGTTTCATATGCCTATTCCCCCAAACAAAATATGGTCTTAATTTTTATTGGATTATTATCCCTACATAATTCTCTGAAAATTAACCAATTCATTAATCTTAATGTTTATATATTTGTATTTTTATATCAGCGTATACCCTGAAGTCTTGGAGGGAGCGGTAAGAGAAGTTAAAGACACACACAATTAAAATTTAACCAATAAAAAATTCAGCTAATGGCATCTGAAAGGGGAATTGAAGCTGCAGTTTCAGTCAAAAGCCGGGTTTGAAAGGTGTGTCTTTGTCATACAATTGAATGTGTACAGTAATGGAATTAGACATATCTCAAAAGGGAGGTAATTGCGCTACCTGGGAGCCACCACAATGAAAGCCCTGTCACATGGCCCTGCATCTTTAAGTGCTGATTAGGGATGTGATCGAAAGGGTTTTTTGCATTTGAGGGCGAGGGCGGAATCGAACCTGGTATTCCCAGATAAGAGTCCAGCTCCCTAAACACTAGATCAAACAGAGTGTTTATGTTAGCCCAGTCAGATTTCACAGAAAGAAAAATAAATCCTGGTTTGTGGAAGAAGACTTCAAGCATTCTTATTTTTAATGACCTGTTTTGCATTATATTAATTGCCGATCAGTCTAAATAGGTGCTTAACTTTGAATGCACTAAGGTGTGCAAAATTCAGCTTGTCTAGCTTTCAAAAACAAAACAAAACAAAACAGAAAAAAAGATAAAAAGCCTGGGGTGTTTAAATACCTTTATTGAGTTATGGTTATGAGCTGCTTTTTTGGGGTTTGCTCACCCGGTCCCTGTCCTTGACAATGTTCTAGTTACATATGGCTGTAAAATGGAAGACCAAATAATAATCGGTATTTTAGATCAGTCTGGGTGGAAAATTACCCCCAGGATAAATGTAAGCAGTATTGCTTACATTCTAATCCATGTTTCAATGGACTTTTCTTTCAATGGTGGTTGCAACCTACAAACATGCAGCCTGTCCATCTGTCTCTTGTCATAATTTGATCTGATTTGCTGCATTCACCTTAGACGTTTTCGCACGGGGCTGAACGGAACGCGAAAAAGACAGCTGCGGACACGTCATCCGCATTGCCCGAGCGCGGCTTGCGCTCCGACGTGTCCGCAGCTGTCTTTTCCGCGTTCGAAATGTAGAGCACTTTAAAGTGCTCTACATGCGTTCCAACGCGGACGAGCCGCCCGCAGGCGTTCGGGAGGAGAAGCGTTCGCGCCTGCTTCTGTCTCCCGAACAGCTGCGGGCTCGCCTCCGACGCCGGCGCGGCATCGACAATCAGCTGTTTGACAATCAGCTGATTGTCGATCTGCCTCCGCGGCTGTCTCCGCGCCCCTGGCCGGCATTTGCCGGCTAAGACAGCTCCCGGCGCTTTGAGCATTCGCACACAGACGCGCCGGAACGCGTTTACACGCGTTCTGGCGCGTCTGTGTGTGAACGGGGGAAGCGCCCGGAGCTGTCTTAAGCTTTCCGCCTGAACGCGTTCCGTTTGGAACGCGTTGCAGTGCGGAAATGCCTCTTGTCTGGGGAAAACATACAGTAGGTGTAAAGCTAAGGCGATTGCATCCCTTCATGATTATTCAGTTTACTTGGTATTAAATGAATGGAAATCTTACAAATGTAAATCCATATCAACAGAATGGAAATGATTGAAAAATCAAGCTTTAAGAACATAAGAAGTTAACATAAGAGGAGCCCTGCTGGATCAGGCCACAGCATAATCTAGTCCAGTATCCAATTGCCCATGGGCATCTCAAGCAAAAACAAAGGCAAACCTCCTGCTCTCGAATCCCAGCAAATAGCCTTAGAGGCATCCTGCTTGTCCCACCCAGCCTGAAAGATGTACTTAGACACCCATTCTAATAGCCGTTGATACGCCTGTCATACCATTCCTTAAAGCCATCTAGGCTGGTTGCTGTTACCACCTCTTCTGGCAGCAAATTCCATAGACGGATGACCCTCTGGGTGAAGAAATACTTCCCCTTGTCTGATCCAACTGTCCTACCCATCAGATTCATAGAGTGCCCCCTGGTTCTAGTGTTCTCTATCCACCTTTTCTATACCATGCATAATTTTATATACTTCAGTGAGGTCCTCTCTTAAACACTGTCTTTCCAGGGTGAAGAGGCCTAGACGTTGCAGCCTGTTTTCATAAAGAGACGTTTTCGCACGGGGCTGAACGGGACGCGTGGGAGACAGCTGCGGACACGGCATCCGCATTGCCCGAGCGGGGCTTGCGCTCCGACGTGTCCGCAGCTGTCTTTCTCGCGTTCGAAATGTAGAGCACTTTAAAGTGCTCTACATGCGTTCGAACGCGGACGAGCCGCCCGCAGGCGTTCGGGAGGAGAAGCATTCGCGCCTGCTTCTGTCTCCCGAACAGCTGCGGGCTCGCCTCCGACGCCGGCGCGGCTTCGACAATCAGCTGTTTGACAATCAGCTGATTGTCGATCTGCCTCCGCGGCTGTCTCCGCGCCCCTGGCCGGCCTTTGCCGGCTAAGACAGCTCCCGGCGCTTTGAGCATTCGCACACAGACGCGCCGGAACGCGTTTACACGCGTTCTGGCACGTCTGTGTGTGAAAGGTGAAAGCGCTGGGAGCTGTCTTAAGCTTTCCGCCTGAACGCGTTCCGTTTGGAACGCGTTGCAGTGCGGAAATCCCTCTGGTGGTGCTTCAGCCCCTTAATCATTCTGGTTGCCCTTTTCTGCACCTTTTCAAGTTCCACAATATCCTTTTTGAGGCATGGTGTCATGTTTTAGGGCCTGTCCGCACTTACTTCCTAGTGAGTAGATGTTCATTCACTAGGCAAGTGCTTTTGCACATTGTCACCAGCTCCTCTACTGCCCTGGAGTGAACTGACAGTCCCAGTTAACTAGCTGTGAAGAAAGGTGTGGCTCATTGATGTTGCAATACCAGGAGAAAGCAGGTATTTACAAAATACGGCAATTACAAAATATGAGCACTTGAACTAAGAAGTTCAAAGACTCTGGCACAAGCTCACAGTTGTGGCCCCAATGGTGATCGGCACACTGGGGGTGCCATTCCAAAGGCCCTTGGATGACCCTTAAAACAACTCAGCATTGACAAAGTTACCATCTGTCAACTGCAAAAGTTCACCCTGCTGGGCTCTGCGCACATTATCCACTGATACATAACGTCATCTTAGAAACTTGGGGAAATCCCAATGCATTATGAAATATTAAAGCCGACATGTTTGGTGCCTTATTGTCTTGTTGTGTTTCTATCAATATATACTGGCTTGGTTGTCGCCCAGGATAAAAAGGACCACGGTGGGTGTTGATGAATCTGGACACCTGTCATCAAGTGGGCTACAGGAACCAGGACTCATTGCTGGGTTACCGGGGCATGGGCCTGCGGAGCAACTGGGAGACCAACAACAAAAGTGGCAGAACATAAAACACCAGGCCTCATGACTGTTGTTGACATTGCCATCCCAGGAGGTAGTACAATCAAGGAAAAGCAACTCAAGAAATAATAGTAACAATAGCAACAATAACAATAGCAATAATAGCAAAGCCACCATACTCAATCTTTACCTGGCTTGTATATGGAATAACAATAATAATAATAATAGGTGACAGCAGAATTGAGGAGAAACAGTTGGAGAAGCTCACCAGATACGAAGACGTGAGAACTGAACTTCAGCGACTCTGGCGAAAACCAGTGAAAGTGGTCCCAGTCATCCTCGGCACACTGGGCGCCGTGCCAAAAGATCTCAGCGGACACCTAAAAACCATTGGCATTGACAAGATATCCATCTGCCAACTACAAAAAGCCACTTTACTGGGGTCTGCTCGCATAATTCGCCGATACATCACGCAGTCGTAGGTGCTTGGGAAGTGCCCGACTGGTGATATAATAAGAAATCCAGCATAGTGATCTCGTTTGCTGTGTGTAACTGCGGTTTTTAACATCATCATCATCACCATCATCTATCAGGTAAGTGTGAGCAGGCCCTTTGCTTCCTCCGATGTGTCCTGTCTTTTAAAAAAGAACTTTGTTGCATCAATTCTTGAAAAATAGATCTGCTTTATAATTCACCATTGACTTTCAGATTCTGCAAGCTACTGACTGCCGAGATACATCACCCCACTACCAGCAGAAAATGCTGCAAGTTCCTGTTTGATGCTAGGCCTATCTCAAAGCGGAACCATAATATTTATGCTCTGGGATTTATGTCTGATGAATCACTGATCTAAAACACATGGAAACAGAAATTAGCCGATGGGAATTAGCTGCCACTAATTATAAGAGCTGGAAATATTTAGCACTGGTATTTGTTGAAAAGGAAAGAAAAGGAAAATATAGCACTCACCCTTAGAGACTGGAGATAGCTTGTATTCAGTAATCAAGGATTTTCCTTCAAGGGATAGGGACTAATGTGAAACAAATGCTATCTCTCTTATGTTAGACAACATCGCAAAGCTCCATAGAATCAGTGCAGCGTGATGCAAGTCTCTTTAATTATAGTTTTGTAATTGAGAGAGAAACTTAGCTTAAGAGGAAGACAGCTGTGGGAAATACCACACTTTTCCGCATTGTTTTCCTTTAAAAATTGTATTGTTTATTTAACCGATGCCCTGTCTCCCAGGAACTTGGTGTGAAATCTCTAAACTCCCCATTTTATTCACATTAGTCTTACAAGGTAGGCTTGATCAAGTGATAGTGGGGGGGGGGACTGGGGTGCTTCTAAGGCCATTTGCTGGGATTCTAGAGCAGGAATAGGTTTGTCCTTAGACGTTTTCGCACGGGGGTGAACGGGACGCGTGGGAGACAGCTGCGGACACGGCATCCGCATTGCCCGAGCGCGGCTTGCGCTCCGACGTGTCCGCAGCTGTCTTTCTCGCGTTCGAAATGTAGAGCACTTTAAAGTGCTCTACATGCGTTCGAACGCGGACGAGCCGCCCGCAGGCGTTCGGGAGGAGAAGCATTCGCGCCTGCTTCTGTCTCCCGAACAGCTGCGGCCGCCTCCGACGCCGGCGCGGCTTCGACAATCAGCTGTTTGACAATCAGCTGATTGTCGATCTGCCTCCGCGGCTGTCTCCGCGCCCCTGGCCGGCCTTTGCCGGCTAAGACAGCTCCCGGCGCTTTGAGCATTCGCACACAGACGCTCCGGAACGCGTTTACACGCGTTCTGGCGCGTCTGTGTGTGAAAGGGGAAAGCGCCGGGAGCTGTCTTAAGCTTCCCGTCCTACTCCCGTTCCAAATGGAACGGGAGTAATGCGAAAACGTCTCCTGTCTCTGCTTAAGATGCCCATGAACATTTGGCTGGTCACTGTGTGCGACAGGATGCTGGACTAGATGGGCTGTGGCCTGACCCAGCAAGGCTTCTCTTACGTTCTTATGTTCTTATAGTGGGCTAATTCACACGTGGCTTTTTAATGCAGGTGGGGAATCGAATGCAAAAAAAAATCATGTACATCCCTACTCCATACTGTGTGGACACTCCATGCTGGCGCATCCCTGAATGTCTCTGGTTGCTGAAGTGTGGAAAGATCCCAGGATTATGTTTAGATATTGCAATTCTCTCCCACTGTTGCTGCCGGACGGCAGTACAAGGGCACAGAACAATGCAGACACTTACCTTCCTGTGACAGTAAGGGGGTTACCAGGCATTTCAGTGGCATGAAATATTCAGAAGTAGGGATGTACAAGAATGTTCTAAACATTCGAAATTCGATCAAATTCAATCCAATGTGGACATTTGCATTTAAACATTCGAACACATTTTGAATGTTCCAAAACATTTATTCAAATGATCTGAAACATTTGAATGTCCAGATTTGTACGAATCTCATACGTACTTGTACGCATTTGCGCTTATAATACGGGACAAAAACGGGATGCATACGGGATAAAACGGGATGAGTACAAAATGCATACAGATACGTATAACACGTACGCATGTTGTTGACATTCGTATCTTCAGATTCAAATCTAACATTCGAACAAATAGATTCAAATGTATTCGAATCGGATCTTGTTGCATTCGGATTCTAAACATTCAAATCAAATAGAATGTTTGGATATTCGATTCAAATTTGAATGCAAAACAAAAAAAAATCATGTACATCCCTATTCAGAAGTGCATGATTACCATCCACTGCCCATGACTTGGGGCCATTTTCAGGACACCTTTAGCCGCACGCATGTGCAGGAGCCATTTTCTTCAAGGATCTTGTCAAGGGCAAAGCTGTCCAGAGTGATACATAACACTTTTCTGGAAAAATCGAGGTGAAGAGTTGATTTTCCCAAAATAGGGATATTGTGTGATATCGTTTCAATATCCTGGGGGCCGGGGGTTGAGATTGCCATAGATACATGTGGCAATCCCAACATAGGTCTGGAATAATCCCACATTTTAAGCCCTGTCTGTAATCTGGACTCTAGACTAGGGATGTGCACAAATATTCGTATCAATCGTTATTTGTATGAATTCGTACGAATTCAGACATTCGTACACAATTCGAATGTTATGACATTTGTACATTATCAATCGTACGAATAATCTGGACATTCATTAAATTGGGATATGTATCGGATATGCATTGGATATGTATCCATTCTTATCAGATACCTATGCATTCCTATTGGATAAGTATTGGATGCATATTCATTCATATCGACCTGCCCACGTCTTAAGATCTGGAGTGGAGGCCCTCCTGGTTATCCCACTGCCTTCAGCTGCTAGGTGGGTGAGCACCCGGGAGAGGGCCTTCTTGGTAGTGGCCCCCAGGCTGTGGAATGGTTTCCCCCTGGAGGTGCGTCAGGCCCCTTCTCTGATTATGTCCAGCAAGGCGGTGAAGACGTATCTCTTCACTCAGGCCTTTGGTTAACTGCTCCCTATGCTTCCCACGTTGCAAACACTACTGTTTTTAACTGTTTCATTGTATCATTTTTTTAAAAAAAATTATGCTGGATTTTTAAACCTTGTACTGGTTTTAGTATTGTTTGATACACTTTTAATACATTTGTTTTTAAATGTTGTGAGCCGCCCAGAGACCCTTGGGTATGGGGTGTGCTATAAATATAAATAAATACATAAATATCAGCTATTCGTGTGAATTTGTATGAATACATTTGTATCGAATTGAATCCTACCACATTCGAAGAGGATCTATTCAAACAAATACAAATTTTCTAATATTCAATTCATTTTTAATCGAATGCCAAAAAACCCATTTGTGTACATCCCTACCCTAGACTTTCAAGTGGCAGGATAGCTGATCCAGTAGATCTTGAATCCATACTGGTGACTAGGCAAGTCACCATGAATTCTAAACCAGGGCCCTTTCCGCACTTAGCCTTATTCTGGAATATATCTTGGGATAGGGCTATTGCAGACTGTGGCAGGCCTCACCTGGTGCCTGCCGTAGCCCAAATGAGCGTGTGGACAGCAGGCCCCTATTGTGAGATATATTCCAGAAAAAGGCTAAGTGCAGAAAGGGCTCAGGAGTGCATTTCTAATAACTCATCAAAGTCATTGTCTTGCTACAGAACCTCAGAGGGCTTGGGGGCCTGTGGGCCTGTGAGGATAGAAATATCTGAGTAAATTGAGTGAACGCAGCTTACCCATTTCAACATTTTTTTTTAAAAAAGACTGCCTTTCCATATAGATTACTTCAGAAATGCATAAGAAGCATAAATTGGGCCCTAAACGCAAAGATGTTACACATGGTAATGGAATCATGTCACACATCACAGACAGGAAGGTGATCAAAGTGTTAATATAAATTGCAAGGTCACCTTGAATGGAAGATTCTGTTTTGCGCATTAAAAGGGTTCTTGGAGACATTCTACATTATCCTAACTGCCGAAAATGACAGCTGATGGGCAGTAGGAGTAGGGGGAAAAGAAAACATCTATCTGTGTAGCTACATTGGGTTGAGGCTGGAGGATTTTAAACTCATTTTTCTTGCCTGTTCATACCATTTTGCACTGCTAAATGTGGACATGCTCTGAGTGAATTCAGCCATGCAAATGGGGTCAAGTGTGCTATTAGACTGTTGCAACAGATCGTCTCCCTTTCATTCTTTCACACATGCATGCACGCATGCACACGCTCTCTCTCTCTCACACAGACATGTGCGTGCATGCGCACACGCACGCACACACAGGTATTTTGTGATGGCTGCTCTCTCCACCACACTGTACACCCTCCTAAAGATATCAAGTTGTATCCAGATTTAGTTATCTTCACATCGCTGAAACTAAATGAGGTTGCAAACATCATTAATTCTGGCAGTGTTGCTCTAAGGCATGATGCAGCCTACCTCAAGGTTTTATGAATGGCTAAAAGTACAGCAATACTCCCCAGACTGTTCTCCATAAGAAGGTATTAATACTTCGAAGCACTGAGGCATGAGCTGATTTGTTTTACCTGATGCCCACCGCCAGTGCTAAAGCTTGGGTGGAATAATGCAACCCAGCTCATCAGCCAGTTAAATCCCCCAGAATTCTCCCTTGCTTTCTGGGCCCTTGGCCAAATTCCATTGCCTGCTTGAAGAGCGCATGCTTTCTTAGAGGTTGGGAAACTTCACTTTGGCACATCCTTGTGCTCAGTCATGATCAGTGGGTCTGGAATGGCCTGGCCCACTGATCCTGACCACAGGAAGGTGTGGGCAGGATCAGTGCCATCAGCACTGACCACACTGATTTGGATCCACTGATATTGTGGCCACGAAGCTTGCATGAATGTTGTTCCTGCACACCACTTGGTGTCTGATTTTTTTTTCTATTTCTCACTTAATCCCAGGGATGCCCCCAGCATGGGGTATATACACTGTAAGTAGCCACTTCTATGCTTGATGTGGCTATGCACATGCTGGACTGCCCCCAACCCCCATTTACAACTATTTATTTTATATTTATATATTTATATTTATATCCCGCCCCATACCCTAGGGCAGTGATGGTGAACCTTTTGAGCTCGGTGTGTCAAAATTCACAAAAAAACCCTAGCTTAACTCAGGTGCTGTGTCACATCTAGAAATATCCATAATTTTGTGATGTTTGTAGCTCTAGTAAAAAAGTTATATTTTTGATATATGTATTAAAAGCAAAAACAAATAATTATTTACATTAGTGACTTCTGTTGCTGAATTTCGTTTGCTAAATCTTCAACTGAAAGTTGGGATTTCGTACACTTCAAGAACAAGCACGCATTACATGCCCAGGTGCCTGGGTGACCAGGTGTGTCACCCAAAAGGGCTTGGTGTGTCACCTGTGACACGCGTGTCATAGGTTGGCCATCACCGCCCTAGGGTCTCTGGGTGGCTTACAACATTTAAAATACACACATATCAAGACTGCATAAAACAATGCTAAAACCAATACAATTTTTTTTTTAAAAAACCAGCATAATAATAATATTGAAAAAACAGTTTAAAAACAGTAGAGTGTGCAATGGGGGGAAGCGGAGGAGGCATTTAGCCAAAGGCCTGGGTGAAGAGGTACGTCTTCACTGCCTTCCTGAATATAAACAGAGAAGGGGCCTGACGTACCTCCAAGGGGAGACCATTCCACAATCTGGGGGCCACTACCGAGAAGGCCCTCTCCCAGGTGCTCACCCGCCTAGCTACTGAAGGCAACTATATTAGCTGGTGGATGGGTACAGCCCAGCATGCTCTGTTTAAACCTTTTCCAGGTGAATGGAGTGTGGGACTGGCAGTACAGCCATGGTTGCCATGCCACCTGGCCATGGAGCCACAGTGTGGCACATGCCCAATGCTCCAGCCGGGTGATCCCAGCTATTGCATTTACCCTGTCCTTAGGGAAGTGCTGGATAAGTGTGGAATAGATCTGGCACAGGATTCATCCCCCATCTTCACTAGGGATGTGCACAGATATTCGGAACATTCAAAATTCAATTGAATTTGTTTGAATTTGGAGATTTGAATTCGAATTGAATGTCTATAAAATCGAATTTAACATTTGGATGAATTTTTGAAACTTTTGCATCATTCATGTGAATTATTCAGACACTCGTATGTGTACGGATACATACACGTTACATACATATCTGTACTCATCTTATTCATATCTGTACACATTTGTACAAGACAAAAATGCGATGCATACAGCAGTGTTTCCCAAACTTTCGACATACGTGTACCCCTTCTATAATTTTTGTAACGCTGAGTACCCCTCATAAAAAACATTAGGGATAAAAATTGCATTTTATAAAAATAATCAAAATCAGTGGAACTTACTAAAGCACGATAACAGGCGCCCGGAACTAACTATTAAAGAAGTAAGTTGTCTCTGTAACGAAGTGCAGTATATTCACGCCGTGTCACGCCTCACACGACAGTTAGATAACACTGCAATTCTCCGGCGTTTAAACAGCTCCGCGGCTCAACGTCAACTGTTAATGTTCCCGCAGTTTAAAAATGGCCGAACCCGAGCTGTGCGAAGGATGCACAGAAGTTCCCGCCGTAATGAGTTGCGATACGATGTACGATGGCCCCAGTTCCCGTGTAAAAACTGCGATACGCGCCTATTTCTTTCCTTGTTCTGTGGGTGCAGCTAAGCACGGTGCAGTGGATATTCCCACGTGATCCCCACCAAACTCTGGTGCAACGCGTACCCCCACCAAACTCTTCCTGTACCCCTGGGGGTACGCGTACCACGCTTTGGGAAACACTGGCATATGGGATAAAAATGGGATGTGTACGGATGTGTTCGGACATATTTGAATGTTGCAACATTCATATCTTCAAGAACTAATTGAAAATTCATACAAATAGATTCAAATGTATTTGATTTGGATCAAATGGGAATACATTCGAATTTTAAACATTCAGATCGATTCGAATCTTCTGATATTGGATTCAAATTGAATCCCAGAAATTGCACATTCCTGATCTTCACTTCCCTAGGGCACTTTCCCGGAGAAGTGAAGTAGCAAAAAGGCCCTAATCCCAGCGTTGTCCAGCTGGGGTTGAGGGGTTGTATTTTAAATGTGTTTGAAGAACACTTCATATATTTTACCTTATTATTATTGTGTAAGGATGTGCATGAATATTCTAACATTTGAAATTCATATGAATTTGGACATTTGATTTCGAATCAAATGCTTTGGAACATTTATAAGAAGCTTTGTTACATTCGTGAACCTGGGGAGGTGGGAAAGCGGCTGCCCCAGTCACGTCTGCAACAGATCTAGA
Source organism: Aspidoscelis tigris stejnegeri (assembly GCA_023333525.1). Classification (NCBI taxonomy): domain Eukaryota; kingdom Metazoa; phylum Chordata; class Lepidosauria; order Squamata; family Teiidae; genus Aspidoscelis; species Aspidoscelis tigris. The sequence goes on along the minus strand of JALMGA010000003.1, from coordinate 105,494,814 downwards.
GAGGATTCAAAGTGGATTGAAAGAGGATTAAAAGTGGAGTGAAGGCAGATTTGGCACTTATAGAACAGGTGCATAGCAGATGTGTATCAGATATGCAGGGGATACGTTGGGGATTTATAGAGGATTTCTCTGCAATTCGTATCAGGCATTCATATAAAATTCAGATCCAATATGAATCCAACCCCCCAAAAACATTTGTGTACAACCCTATTACTGTGTCCTTCCCTGCGACCTTTTGATTAAGGAAGAGTTCATCAATCCAATCCGATCCGATCCGATCAAATCAATCAATCAATCAATCAATCAATCAATCAATCAATCAATCAATCAATCTATCAATTGATCAATCGATTGATCAATCAATCAATCAATCAATCAATCCTCTTGGTGAAGGATGGGATATAAGTTCATAAATAATAAATAAATAAATAAATAAATCCTTGGTGAAGGATGAGATATGTTATAAATAAATAAATAAATAAATAAATAAATAAATAAATAAATAAATAAATAAATAAATAAATAAATAAATAAATAAATCCTCTTGGTGGATGGATATAAGTTAATCAATCAATCAATCAATTGACCAATCGACCAATCGACCAATCAATCAATCAATCGACCAATCAATCAACCAACAATCTAATCCAATCCAATCCAATCCAATCCCATCCCATCCCATCCAATCCCATCCATCCATCCATCCATCCATCCATCCATCCATCCATCCATCCATCCATCCATCCATCCATCCATCCATCCTCTTGGTGAAGGATGGGATATAAGTTCATAAATAATAAATAAATAAATAAATAAATAAATAAATAAATAAATAAATCCTCTTGGTGGATGGATATAAGTTAATAAATAAATAAATAAAGACGGGGTTCGGAAGTTGCAGCTAGTGCAAAATGCAGTCATCAGGGTATTAGCTGGGACAACTAGCTGGATGCACATCACACCAGTTTTAGAAGGGCTGCATTGGCTGCCAATTTACCACCAAGCCCAATTTAAGGTGTTAACTCTGACTTATAAGGCCCTAAATGACTTGGGCCCCAAATATCTAAAGGGACGCCTTCTCCCATACTGATCTGCCCATGCCCTGAGATCTGCAGGAGAGGCCCTCCTGGTTGTCCCACCACCTTCAGTAGCGAGGCTGGTGGGCACCTGGGAGAGGGCCTTCTTGGTAATGGCCCCCAGGTTGTGGAATAGTCTCCCCCTTGAGGTGCGTCAGGCTCCTTCTCTGTTCATGTTCAGGAAGGCAGCGAAGACGCACCTCTTTGCTCAGGCCTTTGGATAAATGTCAGCCGTGTTTCCCCCACCGTAAACACCACTGTTTTAATTGATATATATATATTTTTAAAATGTTGGATTTTAGACGCTGTGATGGTTTTTACTGTTTATTATATATTGTTGTTTGATATGGTCAATTTTAAGTGGTTTTCAAACAGGCACGAAAGCTGTTGCATTTCAGGAGAAAAATCATTCTGCCTTTCCCTGCCTCAGCAAGAACGGCCTCTCTCTGGACTGTTCCCAGGCAGATGTCCCAGTGGTGAGACAAGAAGGAGGAGATGCATCTGTACATCTCAGGTAGATTATGCGGGGAGCATGCACTTTAGATAACCTCCTCTGAACATGGGTGATGGGCACAACAAAACAAAACACTGGTTGGTAAGCAGACAATCTGCATATCTGACAAGCAACGCTTTGCTCTTCCCTCACTGTGATCTGTTGTTAACTTGTGCCGTCGAGTGGTGGGTGGAGCGGAATAAGGTGACAGTTGGTGTCTTGTCTTTGTGCTGAACCATATTGTGATGCATAAATTGGTGTAATTAAAGGCAAGGTGCCAATTGCTGCCTTCTTCCTCTCCCCTCCACCCCCACAAGTTGCCCCCACCTGTGTATTAGACCCTGCAAAAAGCAGCTAACTCCATATTCTTCCTAGGTGGAATTTTCACTTACCTCACTGGAATGGTATAACAATAACACATGGGGTTGGTCAGGGGCTGAAATGGTGTGGGGACCTTTCACACTACAAGTGCTGGATTGTTCCCATGCCTGTCCAGCAGTGCTTGCAGTGTGAATGGCCTACCTGGGTTTCCATGGGAAAGTCTGAATTGGCATCCGTGGCAAGGCTGGACATTGCCATAGTGATCTGGAAGCTGGTCATGCAGCCCACGTTCCCTCACCACACAGCACCCAGAAGAGGTGCGGATTCTCTATTCAAGGAATGGTCAGGTCAGGACACAGATTATCTTTAAGTTGTCCATAGCTGGATTGCTCCAGCATCTGGTGAGTTGTGCGTTAGGCAATTCCAGGTGAGCTGCAGCTACATCAGAATGCCTTGGATCGCTCCAGCATGTAAGTAGATTAAAGTCCCTAAATCCAGTTGGTCTTGAGACATAGACTTTGAGCAGACCATCCATGTGATCACAGGTGAAGAGGAGCTGGTGGATTGAATGACAACAGAGTTGCAGTTTAACAACATTCTAGAAGCTAGCAGCTGACTAATATGGAGCCATTACATTACTGTTACTTGGGTTGCGTTCTTTACACCTAAATTTTAATCCAGTTTTAGCCCACCTTCAGAGTGAAAGCACACATCAGCAAAGTGACTAGTCATTTTCTTTCTACTTTATCTAAACCACAGGTGGATTTTCTGATTCTTGTTCCTTTGCTGATGTGTTCTCTCACTCTGAAAGTGGACCAAAGCTGGATTAAAATTTAGGTCTGAACTCAGCCTCATGTAACCCCACCAATGCTGGCATTATGAGGGCAATCACGGAGCCCTGGCAATGGTGCCAACACACTTATACGATACCTTTGCTGGTGTCCTGCCTCCTGTTGTCTGCAACCCTACCTTCGAGGATGAAGGGGCAGTTATGATGCCCAGCCAAGCTCAGTTGGGCTACCTGGCCAGACAAAATGAGGAATGCCTGACACAAGCAGTCAGTGAGCCTGTAGCTCAGGATGACAGCAGTTCAGAGTCGGAAGATGCTGGGCGACGCCCTTCACCAACTGGTCTAAGGCGTGAGAGCCTACAGCTTTGCAGATCAGAAAGAACCTGTGCCCATCGCCTGCGGTGAGGGAGACATGACTCTGATTAGCCTATTGAATGCAGCACATTCTGTTAAGCTTTGTTGCAGACAAGTGCTCGTGAATCTGCAGCCCCAGACTTTGTGACCTTGCTTCTTGATTGACTACTGAATGCTAGGACCTTCGACCCTGGAACTCTTTTGACCATGCATTTAACTCTTGAGCCCCCTAGGTACCTTGACTAGGACTTTTGCTATTGCTGACTGTTGCTTCTGCTGCTCCTTTCTCTGTGTGTGTTTGTTCTCTGTACCTCGCTGGCTGGAGCCATGACAGATGGGATGACAGGATGGTGCAATGCAGACTGTGTGTATGCCTCCCTTCCCTCCCTAAGCTCTGTTCAAACCTTCTCCTCCAGGAAGATGTGCAAACGAAGACACAGCAGGAGGCAGATAGAGACAGATGTAGAGCATTTTTAACTGTTCTACAGCTACATGTGTGGGGAGAACTCCTGCATGTCTGGAGCAGCGTCTGGTTAAGACATGGCTCCACACAATGCAGATGGTCCGTACGTGAGTTCCCCCTATCTTTGCCCTTTTGCCAAGTGTGAAAAAGTCTTTAGTTTGACTTCTGCCAGCCAGCTTCACCAGACATCCTGGGATTGTTATATTTTGCAAGGTGATGACATCGTTTTAATGGCACGGTAGCACATTTTGTTTAGACACGGATCCTCTTTGCATTTCAAAGCAAAGTTCTGACTAGGTAGAGCTAAGCATTTGCAGGATTATCTGACGAGCTGGTAAAATGATGCTCAACATTATTTGTGGCAAAAGCAGCAACAGGATATTGAAGATCTATCTGTGGCTGTGAAGAAATTGCCCCCTGATTGCCTTCAAAGGCCCTTCACGTTGGCACTGAGATCCTCAGTGGTGCCTTCTCATCCACTGATGTTCTGCCATGTCCCTGCTGCCCAGTTACATCATTTGAGCTATGGCATCCTGAACAAATTGCACCATGGTTCGGGTGGTGCTTTCAGCAGTGGTATTATGCATCTACTTATACTTGCTTTTAGGGATGGGCACGAATGGTTTTTTTTAAAAATCTGTAACTAATTGATTGTTAGAAAATTCATATTCATTGTAATAGATCCCATTCGAATGTGGTAGGATCCTATACAAATGCATACATATTGGATATGTATCCTATACCAATGTGTACGTATTGGATATATATCCTATGCAAATACATATGTATCGATACATATCCGATACATATCCCTTGTTTAACTAATGTATGAACCATTCATATGAATGTTCTGAAGCATTTGTATTCGTACGAATGTTGTAACATTCGATTTGTGTATGAATGTCCAAATTCGTATGAATAATGAATGTTACTAATATTCGTGTCCATCCCTACTTGTTTTGTGACACTCTTTAATATGCATTTGCCGCTGTCCAAGCTGCTTGGTGCAGATGGTGCAGAATCCAGATCTAGATAATCTGGATTCACTCATATTGTCAGGCTGGCAAAGAATGACCACGAGACTCTTTCTTTAAAAAAATGAACAGTGATTTATTTCAGCTCAGCGTTGGGACATTTCTTGTTGGGAGCAACTTGGAACAGACAGCCCAGCATATTTATATGTTCCATAGCTGGGGGCGGGGGGTTGGCCCTTAACCAATGAACAATAACTATTTTTCAAAACCATTTTAAACTTGGAGCCAAAACCTTCCAACAGAAATGTATCACTTGGCCTCAGCAGGGAGGGGGGAGTCAACTGTCAGTTCCAAAACAACAGGCAGCCGTTATATACATGTATACAGAATCCCATAGGTGGCAGAGATCTTACATTTATTTATTTTATTTATTTATTTCCATTTCTATCCTGCCCTGTACCCGAAGGTCTCTGGGCGGGTAACAACAGATCAAACAGAATTTAAAAGACATATTAAAAACAAGACACAGGTAAAAAAACTTATTAAAATTAGGTATTAAAAACAAGGTATTAAAAACAAGGCACAGATTAAACCAAGGTACATAATTAAAAGCTCTGATTTAAGCCCTACATCCAGTGGTCCGTTAATAAAACTGTGACCAAGGGGGGAATGAGTCAACCTTGGCCAAAGGCTAAGGCAAAAAGATATGCCTTTACAGCCATCCTAAACAGGGAGGGGAGACCATTCCACAATCTAGGGGCCACCACTGAAAATGCTCTGTCCCTCACTATCGATGGTGGTGGAACAACCAGGAGGACATCTTCTTCGGATCTTAAGGCACGGGCAGGACGGTATGGGAGAAGGCGTTTCTTTAGATATTTGGGGCCCAAGTCATTTAGGGCCTTATAGGTCAGAATTAACACCTTGAATTGGGCCCGGTAGTGAACTGGCAGCCAGTGCAATTCTTTTAAAACCAGCGTGATATGTGTCCGGTTAGCTGTTCCAGTTAGCACTCTGGCCGCTGCATTTTGCACTGACTGCAACTTCCGGACCGTCTTCAAGGGCAGCCCCATGTAGAGCATGTTGCAATAGTCCAATGTAGAGGTTACCAGAGCATGGATAACTGTGGCCAGGTCATCTCTAATATTATGGCAGGCAGCTAGCCCTGCCTGACACCTATGGAGGATTAACTGAGGTAAGGAGCTGGCTGGTCAGCTCCTCTTTTCTTTTTCATCTAATCAACCTGTGGGTGACATTTACTTGGATATATTAAAAAGTGTTTATAGATGTAGAAAAAGTGTAGTCCGTGTGCTGTAAGGCAGTGGGAAGAAGACGGGGGCGGGGAGCTCATCAGTTTGTAGGTCAAGGATGTTCTAACTTGCTCCTTCAAGGGCCAGACATTGAAAAATAAAAGCAAGGATTGTTGGGTCAAATGCCAGTGACCTAGAAGATATCAGATTCAACACAGCCTCCGCTCCCCTCTGGCACAGTCTATTCCCCCCTCCCTTCGTGTGACGCCGGTGCAGTTACAATGGCGCTTAGATTTTCCACTGCTGCTGAAAAGGGAAGTGAATAACTGCTTCATTTCTGACATTCTCTCAGGACTGCAGGGTCCTTCAGACCTTCTCCATCTTCTCTCATTTGCCTCGCCAACAGATAATTCTGGAACTGGGTTGCAAAAGTTTAGTTATCACAAAATATGCAAACGTGGCAAGCCCAATTAGACATCGGCAGTCATTCCACCACAAAGAACAAGAATGGGAGCTTTGCGGGAATCTGCACGAGTATTCATAGCATTCAAAATTTATTTATTAATTTCATTTGTAGTCTGTCCTTCCTCTCAGGGGTCAAGGGTATGTATATGTTTTCTGCCCCCATGCCTCCATTTTACTGTCAGCTACCACCCCCCCCATGAAGCAAAGGGTATGTGGTTTCACCTGGGTCTTGGCTGCTCTTCCAAATTACCTGGGCCCAGATTGTTAGCTTTTTGTGAGTGCAGAAGGGTGACAGCTAAAGGGCTGTTTTGCTGGAATTCATAGGCTGTGTTCAGACATAACAAAAGGGGCGCCTCAGAGGTGCATTAGAGAGATATCGTGTGACAGTTGTGTTTCCAACCCTTCTCTGATCCACCTTTTCTAGCACAGAATATTCATGAGAGAGGGAGGGGCAGAGTGGTGTGTGAATAATCCCACCTCAAAGCCTTCTTTAAGCCATCTCAGAGATGCTGAGATGATCACAGTCATAGACTGGACAGAGGCGATCTAAAGACCAGGGTCATAAGAATGGAGGAAGTGGGCAAGGCTTCAATTGGAAGCATCCCTTCCATTTGGGGGAGGTGAAAATAAAGTTTCTTCTTGGAACATTGACTCAGTTTGGTCTAGTGGTTAGGGAGCCAGACTCTTATCTGGGAATACTGGGTTTGATTCCACCCTCTCTCATGAAGCCATCTGGGTGACCTTGGGCTAGTCACAGCTCTCTTCTGAGCTCTCACAGCCCCACCTACCTCACAGGGTGTCTGTTGTGGGGAAAAGAACAGAAGGTTTTTCAGCCACTTTGAAACCCCTTAAATGGGTGAGAAAAGTGGGGTAGAAAAGCCAACTCTTCTTCTTCTTCTTCTTCTTCTTCTTCTTCTTCTTCTTCTTCTTCTTCTTCTTCTTCTTCTTCTTCTTCTTCTTCTTCTTCTTGTCCCCGGTCCCATGGACCTACCTTAGATCATAATGCTCTTCTGGGACTCTTTTGTCTGCATGCTGGTGTGGACCACACACCCTTTGGTCTACTTAGTCCGCATGAAAGCATTATATTCCAAATCAGGGTGCCCCAAATGACCTCCTGGTCTGCTTCTGGGCCAGAATACCAGAAGCCCACTATAATGAGGTCTACAAGCATACCAGGGCCATGGGGATCCATTCCAGTGATGCACCTTGTTGTGCCACTGAAACGAGTCCTCTGGGAACTTTGAGGCCAAGAACGTTCATTCCTGGCTGCTCAGAAGCTCATACAAGCTTCAGGGAAGTCGGGGGCAGCGAATTCTGCCTCAGCGGACTGCACACTCTAGATCAAGTGAATCAGGTTGCACAAGCTAAGTGCAGAAAGGTCCTCAGACTGAGGCCAGAGTCAAATTGAATGTCAAAACATATGATTCAATTCAAATGTTTAGAATCTGAATGCAACAAAATCCAATTCGAATCAAATACATTCAAAATTTTGTTCAAATGTTAGATTCAAATCTGAAGATACGAATGTCAACAACATTCATGTTATACGTATCTGTATCCATTTTGTACGCATCCCGTTTTATCCTGTATGCATCCCATTTTTGTCCCGTATTATAAGCGCAAATGTGTACAGAAACATATGAGATTCATACAGATACATATAAAATACAGGCATATCTGTACTTTTGAATGTTTTGAATCATTTGAACAAATGGTTTGGAACATTCGAAATTAGTTTGAATTTTTAAATTTGAATGCGAAGACATTCTACTCGAATTTGAATGTCCACATTAATAGAATTTGACTGAATTTTGAATGTTTAGAACATTCGTGCTGATCCCTACTTTGCTAGGGTGCCACACGTGGCTGGAGCAGTTGGTTTCCCCTGCTTTGTCTCTTTTCTCTGTTTCAGTATTTACGTGAGGAAACTGCTGTCATTGGCAGTGAAAATGTAGAACAAGTAACAGGTATGGTGAAGAACCGTGAAGAGTTGACATCAAGTGTGATTCTCTTTCATCTCTTTTTTTTATCATTGCGACAATATCATTGTCATTTATATGGAAAAAACAACGACGAAACAAAACCCTGGGATTTTGAATCGACAAAATGTAAGCCATCTTCTATACTTGGATGATTTAAAATTATATGGGAAATCACTAGCAGAGGCTGAACCATTGCTAAACACTATCCAATATTTAGGGAAGACCTGGCGATGAATTTGGAACTGAAAAATGTTCAGCATTATCTGAACGCATCCGGATGCGAACATATACGTACGGGATGAAAACAGGACGCGTATACGATAAAAATGGGATATATACAGATGCGTATGGGTACAGACGAATGTTGACGACATTTGTATCATCAAATTCTTATCAAATATTTGTACAAATACATACTAATATATTTGAATCGGTTCAAATTTTAATACATTTGTTTTTTCTCTATTTGTATGAATGCTGATTCAGTATGGATCAGCAGTGCACACTTCAGCATTGTGCGTCTACACAAAACAGAGCCATCTCCATCCTGGAGGAGCTCATAGCTCACAAGGACATCCCCATCTTCAGAAACTAGGGAGCAGGGGTGTGCCTGAATGTATCTTTTGCTTTCAAAGTCAAGTCGAATTGAATATTCAAAAATTCAATTCGATTAGAATGTCAAAAATCCCAATATCAGAAAATCCGATTTGAATCTGGATTATTCGAATCCACATGTTTGAAAGTTTGATTCATATTTAAAGATATGAATGTCGACGATATTCGTATCCGTTACACAAACTTGCACATATCCCATATGCATCCCATTTTCATCCTGCATTATAAGCGCAAATTCGTATAATTTTTGCACAAATTCGTATACGATATATACGAGTCTGTTCATTCAAATTATTTGAATATCCGTATTGGATTTTCAAAAATCCAAAATCCGTCCGAATGTGCAAGTCGAATGTTTTAAAATCTGATTCAAATTCTAATGTTGATATTCATCGGATTCAAATCGGATTTTCACATTTTTGAATATTCGTACATATCCCTACTATGGAGCAGTAAAAACTGCTCCACAGTTTTACTAGGAGCGCCTGTAGCCTCTGAGTGATCCTTGTACACATTTTTTTTAAATATATATAATATATAAAATAATGAAACAGGACATAGCAAAAAAGATTTTACACCTGCCTTGCAAATAGCTTTTCTTCTGGTAATTTCACACACTGCTTGTACTGTATAACCTGGAATCGGTTAATAGGACGTTCTAAACGATGCCCTGAGGGGCAACATAAAGCCAATAATGAGTCCAGATTTTTTGGCGGTTTATTGTTTTGGTTTCTTTTTCTTTTTTCTTTTTAATAATAAATGTCTTTCCTGCAGGGGGGGAAATGGCAACATCTGAAACACCATCGCGTTGAGGTCACCTAAAGGTTACTTTTGTCTGTTTAAGGACAGAACAATAACAATGAAATTTTGCTGGCATTATTTGGAGATCAACGGGTGTCTTGGAACATTTGCCCAGGGCAATAATTCCGATCCAACCACTCATTAGTTCTCCAGAGAAATATCCTGGATGGGAAGCTATTTATGGAATGGCAGGGCATTTCCTTGGGATTAATGACCAGCTGGGAAGAGCTGATGGCCCAAAGCACGGCCAAGAAGCCTATTAACTTCAAACTGGTTATTAATCCTCCGGAAATGTTTTGGGTGGGTGTGCTTATTGCTGTTGTAAGATAGAGATAAAAGAAGTACATGGATTCTTTTTTCCCCATGAATCTGACCTTCCTATGCCATGAGTAGTTTATTACTGGCCGGTATGTCTTCCACTTGCCAGCACAGATATTATGGTTTGATTGGTGATCTGTTTGCTATGAGGCAGTGACTACTACAAGAATGAGGAAATAACTATTGTTTTTACAAAGCTGTGACAACCAAACCCACTCAGAAATGCATTCCAGGAGGAAGATAGCTCCTGATATCCTGTAAGATGCACGTGGTGCCGTTCTTCAGGAATACTCTTGCATTTCCTTAAAAAATAAAAGTGTTGAGGCACGTTACCTACTGGTCACTGTCCTTTGGATAAGTCAAGAAGAAGAAGAAGAAGAAGAAGAAGAAGAAGAAGAAGAGTTGGCTTTTCTACCCCACTTTTCTCACCCATTTAAGGGGACTCAAAGCGGCTGACAAAGCTTTTCAGTTCTTCTCCCCACAACAGAACACCCTGTGAGGTAGGTGGGGCTGTGAAAGCTCAGAAGGAAGCTGTGACTAGCCCAAGGTCACCCAGCTGGCTTCGTGGGGGAGGGAGAAATCAAACCCAGTATTCCCAGATAAGAGTCCGGCTCCCTAACCACTAGACCAAACTGGCTCACCATTTGCTCTTCTTCTGGTTGTCTGTGGTTGGTGGGTGGGGGAGGCGGTGTCCGCACCGGTGTGTTGGCAGTGATGGCTGTGATCGATCGCTAACCTCTGCCGTGATTGGACCACTGATCCCTGGGAGTGGCATCCGGTCATTGAATCAGGAGGGGGGGTTTGATCAGCAACTGAGTAGTGGGCACTACACGTTCAAACACAATACGTCCCTCTGCTCTAACACACCCCTCTGCAATGGTGTCCGAGCATGTCATAGAATGGCCAATTGTGGTACCAAGGAGGTGGAACTTCCGGCTTTGGATGCAGCAGTGCAGGCTGGTAAATGGGAGGACCATTTGCATGTCTGCCGAATAATGGATGCTTTGGGGAAGCTTTGCTCAGGACAAGTGTGACTGGTCCACCTTTACCAGATGTTTACCAGCCTTTGTTCATGGCAGCCCAATCAGCTAAGTGTACAAAGGCCCCAGGTTTAAGCCAAGGGGGGGGGGAGAGAGGGTTCCAGCTGCCCTCACCTGCAGTAGTTGCCACAGAATATAGCCCAAATCTATTTTGTAAGGTAAGGCCACATTTCAGTTCCTGTTCAAGAAGACCTCCTTTGTCTTTCCTGTACATCCATAAGAACATAGGTGGGGCCTTGCTGGGCCAGGGCACAGCCCATCTAGTTCAACCAAGGGGTGCACATAAATATTCACGCCATTAAAAAGTCATATGGAATCGTACGAATTTGAACATTTGCAGGCACATCGAAAGGGCCCTCTCAGTTGGGCCTCAGAGGACCACATGATGGCAGCGGAGGCCGTGGTGGTGGTGGCAGCAGGTGAGGGGGGGGCAATCCGGGATGGGAAGGAAGGGGTGGGGTGTTCCCTTCACATGTTGGCATTGGATGAATGTTTGCACCCAAAGCTGAATTGAAGTGGGAAATTGGCTGTGTGACACCCCTAGTTCAGCCTTTTCTCTCACCAAGTGCTTCTGGGTGTCTCAAGCAGGGATGTGCATGAATTTTTTACTTTTACTTTTGCATTCAATTCGTATCAAATTCATATTCGTTTGAATAGATCCTCTTTGAACGTGGTAGGATTCTGTTTGATATGAATGTATTTGTACAAATTGGTACGAATATCTGATATGAACACATAGTATCCGATACGTATCTGATACATATCCGATACATGCCTCGTAACATATCCGCTCTGAAAGCATCAAATACGACCTAAATCCACTTCGAATCCGTTCTCAATACATGTCAGATGCACTCTGGATCTGTTGAGGATGCGATTGGCACAGCCGCTTTCCCACCTCCCCGGTTCACAAATGTTCCAAAGCCTTTGTACAAATGTTCTGAAACATTCTAACAGATACAACTGTAACACTGGAGTTGGATACGCATGTCAGAATTCATATGAATTCATACAAATATCAAATGTTACAAATATTCGTGCATATCCCTAATCTCAAGCAGAAGATTAAGGGAAAACCTTCACCTACCCTTGTCTCCGTGCAAATGGCCTTTAGAGGCACAATGTTTACCTCTCCAACCTGCAGTTGGTACCCAGGCACCCACTGTAGTATCCACTGATAGACCTGACCATGATTTTTTCTAATCCAATAGCCAATGCACTTTCACTACAGTCCCCCAGTGCCCTTAAGGGCTTATGTGGATTTTGCCTATCGTTTTTTTTCTGTTAATTTCCCTCTCAAGTAAGCCACCTTGAGTGAGTTTTTACCTTGAAAAGCAGGCCTGTAGCAGTTGAAATCCATAAAAAATGCACGTGTAATAAGTGTTTCTATTAAGAATTGATGCTCAGCATCAGGAGGAAAACCGTGAGGGTTACGGAAAGTTGGGCAGGCCCCTGATATGTTCCCTAGAACAAGAAATGTGAAATGGTTGTAGTTCCCTCTGCGAGTCTCTTTCTGTTGAAAACCCTGTTTAGACAATAGGATGTAGACACACTGCCCTTTATTCCCAGGTGCTCAGCTGTGAGATGAGTTCCACTTTCTTGCACATAAAATCCTGGAAGTAGCAAATCCATTTGCAACGCCCATCCAAGGCAGGTTAACTTAGCAAGCTGTTTGTTGTTTGAAGCGGTGTTGTGTCGGAATCCAGTGCCTGGAGGGAAAACGCCGGCTTGCCAGGCAAAAGTGCGCATGTGCACGCACGCATACAGAGGAGATACACGAGTGAGAGAGATCTGTTTGTGTCTGCCTACCTCTGCTTCCTGTCAAGTTTTGTTACATGCAGACATGTTGTATATAACAAAGACATCTGCCTGTGCTGGGTGCTAGGGAACTGTGAAAAATTGGCGGGTGCTATCTGTAGTCATTACGAAAAATGCCTGAAAGGGCTGGCAAAAGAAAACAGAAACATTGACAACAAAAATAAAATACAAAAAAAATACCAGGGACATGAAGAGGCCCTTAGGTGTCGCTTGTTTTCTGATGCCTCCGATCTGAACTAAGGCTTATAATCTTCTATAATGTGCATCACACTTTGGCTGAGGTTGTGGCATCTGCAGAGACTGGATTTCCTTCCCAGTGCTCAACTGCTGATGACATCTTTGCTCCAAAACTTTGCAAGCTGCCGATGGCGGGAATGAAAAGAAAAGGACAAGAGACTCCCAACGTGCTGGGATTGTCTGAAATATTCATAACACTTTTTGTTGGCTTAGCAATTGCCAGGGAGTGTATACTTATATGTGACTTGGCACAGGAAATGTGACCTAAATTAAGAAAACGGCTTGGGGAAACGTCCTAGCCAAAAGAGGTATTTCATTCAATTATGCAGGATTAGTTTTCCAGGAGTTAGTTTGGGGAGCCAAATGGCTGTTGAAAATAAGTAGCCTATAATGAGTGTTCGGAGCCCAAGAGTTCCTGTAAAACTATCTGACTGTTAACACGAGAAAAGACAAAAGGAGACATTGTCAGGGAAGGTATTAAATCTAGCAAATAAATGACATGAAGCACATGTGAGCGCTGCAGAATATACCTCCCCTTCTACCAAAGTTGATTGCGTCTCGTAGAAAGAGGAATGTTACTGTCCATCATACAGGCATCCTAGCTCTGGTCCCCTACTGTTCTTCTCATATACTTCACAAAGGGGTCAGAGAGACAGTGGAATGGGAGAACCTATGGAAGCTTTTGAAGGTATTGCATAGGCAGGCACTGCAGAGTTCAGGGGCCTATTCGCACTTGGCTTTATTCTGGAATATATCCTGGAATAGGGACTTGCTGTACATATGCTAGTGCAGGTTTCAGCTGGCCCAAAGTGAGGTCTGCCAGAGTCTGCATTAGCATGTGGACCACAGACCCCTGTCCTAAGATATACTCCAGAAAAAGGCCAAGTGCGAATAGGCCCCAGTACTGGTCTGGAAGAAGCGATCCAGGGCAGGAATGTGGAGGTCAGTGTAGAGTGCGCATGTGACATCTGGCCCACCTGGCCTACTTTCATGGCCAGACCTTGAAGTTACAGACCATGAACATGCTCCTGCAGGCTCCCAAATGACCCTGCAAGTAGGCCATCTCCATGGTCCCGGAAGTGGCCCCGGAAGTTTATCTGGGAAGGAGAGAGAAAGGCAAAGGATGTGTGTAAGACAGGAAAGGGGAGCAGGATCACGGAAGCAGAGGCAAAGGGGGTGTGTAAGACAGGAGAGGGATCTGTACCTGTTATGTATGCATTTGTAAAGGTTCCATATCCAGGATCCGTATCCTATGAGTACATTTGTATCAAATAGAATCCTATCACATTTGAAGGGTCTCTATTCAAATGAATATGAATTTTCTAACATTGGATTCCTTATGAATCGGATGCAAAAACCCCATATTTTTTTGGCACATGCCTGGGAACTTTCCTTCCTCAGCTTTGATCTTTCTGCTCTGGACCATTCTGGGAGGCATAGGAACTCAGCCAGTGCTTCCTGGATCTCTTGAAGCACTTCTAACTAGGTCTGCATAGTGGTAGCACCATGGCGGGAGAGCAAAGGAAAGTACAGTCAGAGTGCTTTCACCTACTCTGCAGGGAAAATACTGCTGATAGCACTTTCCACCCTCTGTTTGTGTTATAGTTGTGGGGACATGTGATTCCTGCACCTTTTGACCACTCTATTGGCACCATTTTGGCACAATGAGGGTCCTCCCCAAATAAGGCCTCTAGTTGCAGTTGAGCTCCTTCCTCACCCTTGACTGCCCCTGCCTGTTCTGCACAAATGATTTGCCGAACAATTCTCCCTAGTAGGGGTGTGCATGAATATTTGAAGGTATTCAAAATCTGATCAAATTCATCCAAATTTTGACATTCAAATTTGAATCGAATGTCCATAAATTCAAATTTAAAAATTTGAACGAATTTTGAATTTTGGATCTATTTGTTTGAATTATCCAGACATTCACATGTGTATGGGTTTGTACACAATGCATAATTGTAGATTCGCATCTTTCCCGCATCTGTACGCATTTGTACAAATCCGTACAGGATGAAAACGTGTTGCATACAGGATAACTATGGGATGCATACGACGCCACCCTCGGAGACGTTGGGACTGGAGCATGGAGCTGCCAGTTACTGCATGTTTCCAGTGGCAGGCAGCACACTGGGGAGGGGAGAAGGAGGCAAACCAGCCTGCTTCCGTCCTCCCCAAGATGGCGGCTGCTGGGACATCCGGCCTTCACCTCTCCGGGTACGGAAGTGTCCTGCCTCCGAAACGGATTAAGGCGAAGGGCCGGATGAAGACCTAATTTTTCAGGTCTTCCTGATGGCTGGATCTTTTGGTGGCAAGACCCATTCTTAACCGGAAGTGACTGCCTCAGTCCGGCCTCCAGTGTGGAAGGTAAGTTTACATGTGTGTCTAAAGTGTGTCTAATGTGTGTTTATATCCGTTTTTAGGCCATGTATGGAAACACCCTATAACTCTCTTGCTCTGTTCTTCTGAGTCTTCTTTTAGTATCACTTCTTTAATGCTCTCAATCCACTTTAAATCCACTCTGAATCTGCTGCAGATGTGACTGGGCAGACACTTTGCTACCTTCCCACATTCACAAATATAATGTAGCTTCAAACTAATGCGCAAAAGCATTCGCATTGCATTCGAATGCCAATCTTCAAATGTAGCCAACATTTGATTTAAATCTGAACGTATGAATTTGTACAAATCTTGAATGTGACAAATACTTCTGCACATCCCTAACCCGATTCTCCAAATGAAAGTGAACTACTGCATACATCATGGGCTGTGCGGATTGATGGGAATCCAATATTATCTGGCAAACTCTATGTCTTTGTAAAAGCTCTCCTACTTGGCTCATCTTAGCACATGTGTTTAAACTGACATTCAAAATAGTTAACCCTCAATTTAATAGACCTTTGATTTAATAGATACTTTCCTGGCAGATCACCAGGTTGAACATTTTCTTTAGATCCACCTCCCTTTTAAGGAAGAAGAAGAAGAAGAGTTGGCTTTTCTACACCGCTTTTCCCACCCATTTAAGGGGACTCAAAGCGGCTGACAAAGCTTCTGTTCTTCTTGCCACAACAGACACCCTGTGAGGTAGGTGGGGCTGTGAGAGCTCAGAGGAGAGCTGTGATTAGCCCATGGTCACCCAGCTGGCTTCATGGGGGAGGGCGGAATCGAACCCAGATAAGAGTCTGGCTCCCTAAACACTAGACCAAACTGGCTCACAAAATGGCTCTTTGGTGGCCAGTAGGAGGTCTGAAGACTGGGATGGAGGGATCAGAGGCCCCAAAACACACAGTGCCGGTTCCTGCACTTTTGCCCATCAGCAGAGTTAGGTCACCTGGTGGTGTCTGAAGTCTCAAGTGAGCTCCAGGGAATTGCTCATATTCTGAGACCAAATCCACTTATGTGTGTGATTTTAAAGCAACTCAAAGCTGCTTGGGTGTATTTTCTGGCATTTAATGTGGATTAGAAGTGGGATGTAGGTATGTGCACAAATGTTTTTTTTTTTTTTACATTTGATTTGTAACGAACCGAATGTTAGAAAATCCGTATACATGCAAATAGTTTCCATTCAAAGGTGGTAGGATTCTATTTGATGTGAATGTATTTGTAAGAATTTGTACGAATAACTGGTACGTATCTGATACGAATGAATATGTATCCGATATCTATCCTGTAAGAAATCTGCTCTCTGAAAGCGTCAAATCTGACCTGAATCCACCTTTAATCTGCTTTAAATCCATGTTGAATGCAGTCTGGATCCACTGCAGATGTGTGGCACAGTCGCTTTCCCACCTCCCCAGTTTTATGAATGTGGAAGCACCCCTAGAAACAATTGGTGGCCTGATCCAGCAGGGCTCCTCTTATAGTATAAGGAGTTGGATAAACTCATGGAGGAAAGGTATATTAACAGCTACTAGAATGGATGTCGAGGTACCCCCTCTAAGGTGGAGAGACAAGCAGAATGTCTCTGAAACAGGATGCTAGACTAGATTTATTTATTTATTTATTTATTTACATTTATATCCCGCCCCATACCCAGAGGACTCTGGGAGGGTAAGAACAGATTAAAACAAATTAAAGCAGGATACAGATACAGATTAAAATGAAATACAGATTAAAAACAAGATGCACATGTACAACACCTTTCAACAAATTTAAGACCGGGCACTCCCTAGAGCATTAAAAATGGCTTCATTATACCTGGGGAGAGAGAATAGAACCTCAGCCAAAGGCCAAGGCAAAGAGGTAAGTCTTTACAGCCCTCCTAAATAAATACAAGGAAGGGGCATGGCGCACCTCGAGGGGGAGGCCATTCCATAGTCTCGGGGCTACCACTGAAAAAGCTCTCTCCCGGGTGCCCACCAACCTCATTACTGAAGGTGGCAGGATGACCAGGAGGGCCTCATTGTTGGATCTTAAGGCACAGGCAGGTCGGTATGGGAGAAGGCGTTCCTTTAGATATTTGGGGCCCAAGTCATTTAGGGCCTTATAAGTCAGAGTCAACACCTTGAATTGGGCCTGGTAGCGAATTGGCAGCCAGTGCAATTCTTTTAAGACTGGTGTAATGTGTGTCCAGTTAGCTGTACCAGTCAGCACTCTGGCTGCTGCATTTTGCACTAACTGCAACTTCTGGACTGTCTTCAAGGGCAGCCCCATGTAGAGTGCATTACAATAGTCCAATCTAGAGGTTACCAGAACATGGGTAACTGTGGCCAAGACGTCTCTATTAAAAAAAAAAAAAAGGCTGGATTGTGGCCTGATCCAGAGGGCTCCTTTGATGTTCTTATGCAGATGAAATATAAATTAATTATACACCTACATATATACATAAATACTGTCTCAACAGTGCTGCTGCTGCTGAGGATCAGACATCCACTTGAGTGTGTCAAAATAAGTAGAGGTATTGTGGCAGCCGTATTAATTAGCCTTGGAATTTGACTGCTCTGATTTCTTTCTCTGAAAGCTCCTAAAAGCCGCGCGCTGTCAAACATTTGCCAACCCTTGTCTTTTGCGCAAGCCATTAAAATATTATTGATTGTTGGCCTGTGTCCTTTTGGAATTTCACGTTCCAGAAACTCATCCCAAACAAGTGTGCAATTTGTACATGTGGCTGTTTTCGCAAGAGCCTGCTTATTGTCTTTTCCAGTTAGTTTAAAGGGTTTCTGCCTTCATGTTTGTGTCTTGATATTCCTTGATGCAAAAAACATGAATCATCTTCTCCAGGGGTTTCATGGAGAAGATTGCATTAAATAGCTTCGTGTAATGTTATCTATGCAGGATGGCTGAGGCTGGTAGCTGCAACCGAGATTTAGAATTGCTATTGACTGATTTGCTAATAAATCAAATCAGACTTCTTTTTTTGAATTGCATGGGAGGGGGAGAAAGGAGAAGGAGGGCGGGAGAATCACGGGCCCTTTCTGCACTTACTGGGCTAGATCTGTAATAAGGAATCCTCATTATGTGAGCTGGAGGGCAGACAATGCGTTCCGTGGAGAGACACAATGCGGACGTGCAACCGCTGTTCCGCAATAGTGGATGTCAATGACCAGCAGCAGCATCTCCGAAACTTGATCCAATTAGCCCATGTTCCCATTGCTCAAACACTGCATTTGGGTACCGGGGCCAAGCAGGGCGTATTCACAGGCATCCAGTTGCCATTGCTGTCATTGTGTCAGTTGTAGGGATGTGGATGAATATTTGTAACATTCAAAATTTGTATGAATTTGGCCAAATTCAGACATTCTTATTCGAATCGAATGTTGGCACATTTGAAGACTGATATTCAAATTCGTATTGAGACTTCTGATACATTTGAATGAAGCTTCGTATGCGATTCGTATGTACTTTTATGCATTCATATGGGATTTGTATGGGATTGAAAATTCGTATTGAATTCAAATCCCACTACATTCAAAGTGATCTATTCGAACAAATACAAAATTTCTTGCATTTGATTCAATGCAAATCAAATTTTAAAAAAAATTGTGCACATCCCTAGTAGACTGTTTCGGAGCGACAGTGAAGGCATCTTTGCAGCCTCATCTAGGCATGTGCTATTGAAAATTAATATGAAATGGTACAAATTTGAACATTCATAGGGGAATAGAAAGGCCTGTAAATCAAGTGGATATGGCCTTTGTTGAAGCTTTGTAGAAGCTTCAATAAAGACTGGATTTGCCCACTCCTGGCCTCCTGTACCCCCTGGCCATGCCCCCTTACATCTAAATGTGGCCATGGTGGCAGCGGCCTGTGCTATAATCGCACCCTCCTCTGAGGCCCAACTATACCTTTCAGAGGTGCACACTCACCTCCCCCATCCAGGAATTGTGGGAAATCTCACAAGATTTCCTGCAATTCCAGGATAGGGGAGATGTGCACATACCTCCGGAAGACCTAGTTGGGCCTTGGAATAGTGTTTGAATCACGGTGGAGACTCAGCCCCAGCCTTCCATCCCCCTCTTACTGGTACGTGCAGTGGCTGTGGCCTACCCCGGTATTACAGGCTCCTCTGAGACCCAGTAGGCTTTCTGGAGGTTCAAGAATATTTGAAACATTCAAAATTCAATCGAATTCAGACATTCAAATTCGAATCAAATGTCTATACATTCATTTTTAACATGCAAACAAATTTGAATGTTTCGAATCATTTGTATGACTTATTTGGATATTCATATACGTACAGATACGTATGCATTAGATACATATGTGCATGCATCTTATTCACATCCATACACATATGTACATATACATACATACGGGATGAAAACAGGATGCATGTGGGATAAAAACGGGATGAGTACACATGCGTACAGATAGATACGAATGTCTACAAGAATTACCTCTCATCAAATCATCAAATACGAATTGAATATTTGTATGAATAGATACGAATGTATGCGAATCAGTTTGAATTTGAATACATTAGTTTTTTCTGTATTTGTACGGATTTCAACATTCAAATATTCTATTCGAATCAGATGTCAAAAATTGCATTCATGCACACCCCTATTCGGAAGGCCGAGTTGGGCCTTGAAGGCACATGTGATGGAAGCAGAGGGTCAGGTGAGAGTCCAGGCGTGTGGGGGGTTGGTTTGATGTGTACTAGCATTCGCAAGTTGGCAGATGGGAAGTGCAGAAAGGCCTCTAGAAAGCCCAAGCCAAACTTTCTGATGCTTTCCACAGTGATGGTTCTTCTGAGTCATGGTCTGATCCTGGATATTGTTTGTCTGTACCTTAGAATGGACCAGAGAGGCCCCACCCCTGCGTAGAATGCTTTGGGTGTTTCCACACAGACCCTCAAGACCCCATTAAGCACCCAATAAGGACCCATGTAGCGTACATCCACAAGGTACCTTCTGCACAGCGGAACAGATTAGGGTCCCTTCAAGGACACTGCTTCTGCATGGCCTCACCCGAGATCTGTCTCTAATGGGGTCTAGAGGCTGCCCAATCCGGTTTTTAGGAAGATCTTAAAAATCAGGTCTTCAAACTGTTCCTGCTTGCAAAGGAGGATGCTTCCACACAGGGACAGGATATGGAATGGATGTGGGTGGGACCGGAAGTTACCATGTTGAGTAAGACGGCAGCACCACATTCTGGCTATGTAGTCCATCCCACAGTTGCTTCACATTGGGCATGCACCGTTATGTCTGATCCTTCTGGATATCCGTGCCGTGGCGTCCTCACAGCAGCCACGTGATGTGTTCCTCAGTAACCATTCTCCCAATGCATGTGTGGAAGTGTTAGGCCTTGTTTGGATCCATCCCTATTTCTTACGGATTTTCCCAGGGAAGGATTTCAGAAATCTGGATTTCCTTAATCCGGATTTCAAGCGGTAACTGCCGAAACACGCTTTGTCCACACACAACAAAGCTAAGGACCAGGCTACAGTGCCAAAATGGTGCTGTATCCTGATCCTGCTGTGGAATTCCACAAGTAGCCCAGCTCTAGGTCCCTGTGGGTTTGCTCTCGGTCCAGTGGAATGGTCTGAAATGATCCACCTTGCTCTACATTTTATGAAATGGTGTTCCAGGCTGAGTTCTCTCCAGAATGTTGATGTTGATTCTCTTCTAATATATAATACTGGGAGACAAGAAAACTTGTCATGCTAAGGGTCATGTGAAGCTGCACCTGCTGCAATTCTGGGCTTTCCCTTTCAATGGAGGAGATACCTATGGCAATATTCAGGCTTCATGATGAGGTGTAACTCTGCTGGGAAAACATGAGCAAGCCTGGGAGCTAAAATTGGCATGCTTTGAGGAGTTAGTTGGCTGGAACTGGCAATACTCAGGAAGAGTTCCCTGCAGGTCTAATTATTTTTACAAGGCAAGGTCTCGTGGCAATAAATAAGGAACTTATTCAGCGTTGGCCAGACTTCTGCTCCCTTTTGCAAGTCTTATGCGTGAGGAAAATTAATAAAATAACCAAGAAAAGCACTAAGTGGCAACAACACAGTAACATTTCTTAATATGATTATTGCAGGACTGCATTATTTGCTTGTGCACACATAGGCATGATCTGTTTGGCCACTTGAGGGGTCTCTAAGAGACTGTATTGACCACATGTCCCTGGGTGTTTGAACCATGGTGAATGCCCATCATAACATTCACCTGACATCTGTCCACTTCCAGGGGCTGATTCTGTTCTCAGGAGCTATCCCTTTTCAGAACAGATGTCCACTCACACTTCTGATCCATAGCTGTGATTCTGGCTCTGTTTGGAGCTTCTGCAGTGGTCTTTTGGCTTGGCGAAACAGGTCTGAGCAACTGCCACTACATCTAGGTAGGGAGGGCGAGGTTGCCATCTGAGAGCGGGCATGGAGGCTTAAATATGTGACCTCTCTGGTGTCAATGGGACTGAGAAGAAAAAGAAGAAACACTTTCCCTTGTCTGATCTGACTTTCCTACACATCAGCTTCATAGAGTACCTTTTCCACACTATGCTTGTTACTAGAAGAGCAAAGAAAGTAGATGAAGAAGAGTTGGTTTTTCTGCCCCGCTTTTCCCACCCATTTAAGGGGACTCAAAGCAGCTGACAAAGCTTTCTATTCTTCTCCTCACAACAGACACCCTCTGAAGTTGGTGGGGCTGTGAGAGTTCAGAGGAGAGCTATGACTAGCCCAAGGTCACCTTCATGTCTTCATGGAGGAGGGCAGAATCAAACCCGGCATTCCCAGATAAGAGTCTGGCTCCTTAACCACTAGACCAAACTCCAAGAGGCAGCAAGAAATGTGCTTAGGGAGAACTGTCTGCTCCCTTGTAACTTTGTCAGCTTCTGTGGAGCCACATCCATCCTCAAATATTTTTAGGTTATATTGGTGCTCGAAGGCTAGGCTTCCACAGTTTGAAAGTGAGTCACGACTGAGATGGAGATTTAACAGTCTCTGATTAGTACAGCTATAATGAGTATCCTAGTCCAAATAGCTAAAGGGCACCAAGATGGCAAAAATTGTTATGGGCTGTCTTAGTGGTGGCTGATGGCTCATTGTGGCTGGTGAGGTGGAAATAAATACATACATATTTTGAACTCAATCCATGGTGACTGTATGGACGTATCCAACCCCCTTTCTTAGAGAAGATATAGAAGTGGCTTCATATTAAGAATATAAGACTACAAGAGGAGCCCTGCTGGATTGGGCTGCAGACCATCTAGTCCTGTCTTACACAGTGGCCCACCAATTGCTTCTGGGCATCTTAAGCAGAAGACAAAGGAGGCATCCTGCCTGTCTCTCCAATTTAGGCATCCATTGAGAGAGCTGCTCTACCACCTAGCTTGATGGAGCAGCTAACAATAGTAAGAGCCAGTTGTAGTGTTGTTTTGTGGAGGCAGCGAGGGATGTCCCGCTGAATAATATGTGCAAATTTAAGCACTGATTAGCCATTTGATAGGATTTCATGATGGGAGTGGATTGGGTGAGAGGTTCCAGGCTCTGGACTGTTGAATGGAGTTGTACATTGTCCACTTAGCTTTCAGCATTAGCCAGCTCTTGGGGTTTTTATATATGGGACTTACTGTTAGGCCCTTTCTACGGGTGCTTTTAATACAATATAGGAAAGGGTTAAGGAAAGCTGCTGCAACTGCACTCTGTCTGCACAGGATGGAGGTATGGACTAGGCCAGGACACCCAAAATGATGTCAAGATCTACTGGTGTACAAGAAGGGATATACTGTATCAGGTGGATAGAACACCTCTGTGGTCTGATATACCTTTGAGGATCCATGTCAGTGATGCAACAGGACACACCACTGAAATGCACTTCTTGTGAGCTCTGAAGGTCAAAGAGCATTTGGAGCCCCCTGTGCTGACTCAGAAGCTGGTGTAAGCCTTGTAGATGGCTGAGGGACTGCTGCAGAAAAAGTTGTCCCAAAGTGGATGGGATTGCTCCATGCCAGGGGCGACCTGTCTCAGGGGCGTTTCTGTACTTGGTTTCCCATCCGCTAGACAGGAAAAGTGCATTACCTTCTAACATGTACTAGCATTCACATTTGGGAACACTAGTGCATGCCAAACCAAGCCCCACAAGCCCAGGGACCTGCGTCCAGTTGCATTTCTGATTGCCGCCATCTTCTTTGTGCTTACTGGCGCAACTGCACAGGCACTGGCACCATCCCCATGGTGACAGTGATGTGCTGTGCATGCACAGTTGTGTTTGGGGTCATCTGAGGTTCCAGTGCACCTCAGGTGACCCCTAGCACTGGAAATAGTGCAAATGGTCACGATGCCAGATGAGAAAGGTAAGCATCTGATAAGGGTTGGGAAGCTTGTGGTGCATGATTTTGTCCACCACTGCTAGTAGATCTGGGTAGCATCTGGGAAGGCAGGAGGCATTTCTGGGTTGTAAACACCTCCTGCTAGTGCAGTTTCACCTTACCAGAAACTACTCATCATTAACTATGAGGCCAAGTGCAAATTGGCCTCAGTTACGGGGGTGGTCCACCCTGTGCTGGGCTTGACCAGGTCAGTATGGCAACAGGGTTAGTCCTACTGTCTCTAAATGGCAAATATGGATCCGTGGTGCAGTTCCATGTGCAATAGCGTTGTGGCGTTATGTGAATGGGACTCCAGACTGGCCAAAGACGCCCAAGGACAGTGGAAGGGAAAAATTAGCCCAGCGTGCCAAGAGAGATTGTTCAAAAAGTATTCGAAGATGCTGATTGGTGTTGTTTCCATGGGCACCCTGTGGTCTCAGTTGCAAAGCACGACGCTCTTGCTGCTCCTCAACACAATAATTAATTCATTGATTTACAAATAGGTCGTGTAACCCACCAGGGTGCTTTTGAGAAACCTGGAAGCCATTACATTCTAATGGCTTTCCACCCCTTCAAACCCGTTAAATGAGCAAGCGCTGGAGGCAGCGCTACTTGAGCCTGTCAATCAATAATTCAAGCACAGTAAAGATGCTGGCCCTTGGAATGAAAGAGGTAAATGTAGGGAAAGAGCAGGGAAAAGAGCTTCTGTTATCTCTGGGAGCCTTTTAATGGGGACTACCGAGATCCTGGATCGTGAGAAAATATCTCCTAGCAGACCTTGATCAATACCTAAAGAGAGGTAATTGATTTCTAGGATACCTAAGGGTCTTTCAAGCTGCAATTAGACACCTTATCAAAGTTCTCAAGTAAAACCGGAGATTAGCTCGGGCAGAAAAACAAAGCTTGTGGCGAATTTCAAACTAGATTGTCTTGCCTTCTCGTAGGAGTAACTGCTCTGCAAGTGAACTGCAGTTCCTTTCTCACTAGGTTTGTGGGATCGTGAGATTGTCCTGTGGTGCTGCATGAAAGAGAAGGGCTAAATGTCTTCTGAAAGGACAACTAGGCTTGATCTGGAACGGCAAACGGAGGCCTTTCCACATTTGACATGCCCACTGGATGCAAAACCATGTTCTCTGTCCAAGAACCTTGCCCATTATTTTATCAGGCACCTACAATGCTGGATGTACAGATGAGGAAGGTCTCCTTAACTTGGTGGGAAGGATGCATCCAAGGATGCCCACTTCTAAGTGCCTGCCACAATGGCCACGGAACTGCAGACAGAATGTCCTAGTTTGCTGTAGATCGTGGTAGTGAGTCAGCAGCAGGTGATCAAACTAATCCTGTGCATGGATACAAGCGCTATTTGTTTTTTTGTATGAAATCGAATGGGGCCTACGAATTGGGCCGATTTGTCTGTGAATCAGATTATCTGGTATTCATCAAAGCTTCAGTTGGAGCTTTGGTGGATAACATAAGCCCCCGGGGGGGCTCCCATCACACCCCAGGGCCTCCCATTCCCACCACGCAGCCACCCATTGCCCCACCTACCTTCGCTCAAATGTGGGAAATGGCTTCGTGCACACCCCTAGATCCAACCCCTCTTGTTTTCACTTATCCAGAGTAGGTGCTGAAGCACTGCGCTTTGGCAACTGAGGCCTTTCCTGCGCTTACCTTGGTTTTATTCAGATTAGTGCCTCTGGAATACCTGGACTCCCTGATCTGGATTGTGTGGAGGCGTAGGCTGGATCAGCTCCGTCTGCACTGATGGTACTGACCTGGCTCATGTTTCCCTCAAGACATGGAGTTCATGTGAGCTTTGCTTCTCCCCCCTCCCCGATGGCTAGGAATGAAAGTTCCTAGCCCCAGGGGGCTTGGTGTATGTGCGTAAACCATTCCATCTGTAGTTCTGGATCATGGAGGTGTGCCATCTGCACCCACTTCCTGTGGTCCAGAACAAGGCCCTCGGTCCTCTTGTGGACCTGATGAAATGAGTCTTCAAGAGATCCAGGTTAAGGACCTCTTAATCCAGATCTAGCTTCATCTTGTGCAGAGGGATCAGGACTAACTTGATACAGGGCCCCTTTGATCTTCATCAGTGTGTGGATGGGAGGCCTGTGATCCAGACTACTGTGTTTCCATTTGCATTGGTGGTAGGCTCCATAATCCATGATCGCTATCTGAGGTGCAATGTTCCCAGGATGCTTTCAGTGAAGACAGCTTCTAATGCCTCCTCCTAACTTGAAAGTGGAGATGAGGGGGTGTGATTTTGAGCCAGGATCAAGGTGCCTCCCCTGGACCTGCCAGTGGAAGCTGCCTCAGTTTTAAAATGGAGATACAGCCATAATACCTAAGCAAAGTGTTCATTTCTTCACAGGAACAAAAACCTAGCAATGAATCCGGCAGATCCCTGTCCCAAGAGGCCACCAATGGAGATTTTGCCAGAGGAAAAGACAGAGAAGAGGCAAGGAAAAGGAAAACGATCCAGAGCCAGAAATGAAGACTTTAATTTCAGTTGAACGTTGAGTACAACGAGGTGAAACAGAGGGCTTTTCTTTGAAACGGCACCTGCTGGATGTGAAACAATATAGGAC
Organism: Aspidoscelis tigris stejnegeri; assembly: GCA_023333525.1. Taxonomy (NCBI): domain Eukaryota; kingdom Metazoa; phylum Chordata; class Lepidosauria; order Squamata; family Teiidae; genus Aspidoscelis; species Aspidoscelis tigris. The sequence goes on along the minus strand of JALMGA010000003.1, from coordinate 105,468,480 downwards.
AAATCACAACAGTGCTTCCGTTCACTGCCACAGGGCTTGTATTGGAGAATTTCCCCATGGATTGTATCTGCCATTTCATTCTCCTCCTGCCTGATTCAGGGAACAAAACTCAGCAATATGTCCTTCAACAAAGGGAATGCAAAAATGAAAGGCCTGAGCTAATGATTTCTGGCAGTCAGATTTGCATCCTGCCGAGGAGAAACCAGCACCCTCCCTCTGGGTGTTCTGTCACAAACTTATTCCTGCAGCATTTCCCAAAAGCCATGCTGTGTCTTGCAGGTTTCTTCTCCCTCTGTCCTCCTTTGGTAGGCAAAATGCATGACGCCAGACAAGAGTGTTCCAGGGATGTGCATGAATGTTTTTTTTTTAATGTAATTTTATTTTATAACTTAACTTACAATTACAATTAAAATCTAAACATTTCAACCATTGGATTTACCATCAATCATCCAAACATAACATTTCTTAACCATATAGCCTACATCTCGGTCATAAGAAAACTAGTACAACCTCTTGCTCCATTTGATAACAATTCAATGTTTTACTCTGAAATTATCTCCGGAGATAGAGCTTGAATTTTGTTCTTCAAGAACTGCAAAGAATAAGAGTCAGCAATCCTATAGCTTGAATTAGATTGTGCTTTCTTGATAAATGGCAGCCATTTACCAATAAATTTGCTTTGTCCTTCCATTGCTTGCATCTTCTCCTTTTGTGCTATTAACAGTTTGTTGGTAAGTTGGGACCACACTCGTGAAATCCAGTTGCTTTGAGACAAATGTCCTGGGAATTTCCAAAATAAAGCAACCTTTGCTTTTGCTGTTGTGATCAGAGTCTTTTAAAAAGTTCTCTATGTTGGAGGGGGACAGCAGTTTCTTTGAAATACAAAAGAAAAACCATAGCTGAAGTTAACGTAAAAGTTTGGGAAGTTATATCTCTCAAGGCTTTTTCAACCAGTAGCCAAAATGTTTGGATTACTGGGCATTGCCACCATACATGAAGTGCATGAATGTTTTTTGACATTCTATTTGAATTGAATTGAATGCCTGAAAATTCAATCCGATTCGTTTTTACCAAATTCGAATAAATTCATTTGAATTTTTTATTCGAATCCGCACATACAAATATCGACAACATTCATACGTACCCGTATGCATTTTCCCCACATCTGTACGTATCCAAACATGTCTGTATGCATGCTATAGTTATCCTGTATGCAACCCTGTTTTCATCCCATACGGATCTGTACAAATGCGTATGGATGCGGGAAAGATGCGGATCTTCAAGTATGCATCGTATATGAAGTCGTACACATACGAATGTCCGGATAATTTGAATGAATAGATCTGAAATTTGACATTTGATTTGAATGTTTACATTTGAATTTTGGGTCATTCTGTTCAAGTTTGAATGTCAAAATTCGGCACATTCGATCGAATTTTGAATTCCTATGAATATTCATGCACATCCCTAGAGTTTGCTAGGGACGCATGAGTACATATCAGGTTCAAAATCTGTATGAATATGAACATTTGCATTTGAATGAAATATTGGCTACATTCAAAGACTGGCATTCGAATGCGAAATGAATGCCTTTGTGCATTCGTTCGATGCTTCGTTTTATTTGTGAAGGTGGGAAGGCTGCAAAGCAGTTGCCCAGTCACATCTGAAGTGGATTCAAAGTGGATTCAGAGTGGATTCAAAGCTGATTCAGGACAGATTTGTAGGCGCAACTGGTGACAAGGATTTGAAGAGCGTTCGAAGAGCATTCGCAGTGGATTCAATGCTACCATATTTGAAGTGGCTGTATTTGCATGAATGTGAATTTCCTTTGCATTCACTTCGATGCAAAAAGAACATGCAAAAGAAATTTGTGCACATCCCTAGAGTTCACACCTAGCAAACTAATTGAGAAGAAAGGGAATAGAGCTACAGCCACAGTGGAAAGTTAGAGAAAGAAGGAAATTGATCTTGGGCTGCAAACCCCATCATCACTGTTAACAAAAATGTTTGCCGTGTACTTTTTTAAAAGAATAGTAAGTGCAAATTAAATAGAAATACATCCGTTGCAGCTGTGTAGGACCTTCCTGGTGGTAGCACCCTGAATATGGAATAGTCTCCTCACTGAGGCACGCTAGGCATCTTCACTATATACAATTAGAAGACAGGCAAAGACAAACCTATTCACCCTGGCTTTTATCTGGGGAAACAGCTTCCCCTGCTCATTTCCATACGTTGCTATTGTTTTTAGTAGGTTCTTTTAAAATTGTTTTTTATTGTTGTAAACCACCCTATCTTTGGGTATAGGGTGAGATGGATAGATAGATAGATAGATAGATGAGAGAGAGAGAGAAATGGATGGATGGATGGATGGATGGATGGATGGATGGATGGATGCATCCATGCATGCATGCATGGATGTGGGGAACACTTCTCTGTCCCTGCTCTGCTTGTTCTAACTTTGGGCTAGGGAAAAATGAGTGAGTGAGTGAGTGAGTGAGTGGGTGAGTGAGTGAGTGAGTGAGTGAGTGAGTGAGGGAAGGAAGGAAGGAAGGAAGGAAGGAAGGAAGGAAGGAAGGAAGGAAGGAAGGAAGGAAGGAAGGAAGGAAGGAAGGAAGGAAAATAAATCCTGTTTTAAATGTTAGGGTTTTTTTCTCGCATGGTCCATTTTGTTCGCTTGAAATTCTGTTCATTCAATTTGTTTTCACCTGTTCTCCAGATAGATGGAAATTCATGAAATGAGAATAATTGCTGGTGTGAACTTAATCCCAAAGAATGCCCTTCTAAAGTCAGAGACACCTGAGAGAATTGAACCAGCAAGATGAAGTGGGAAGGAGGGGTGAAGCAGGTGGCTTATTGTGACCAAAGCCAAGTTGCTAGTTGAACCGTCACCCTTTCTGTACCAAGCCAAAATTCTCTTTTTCTAATTACTTCTATGTACAGTCATTATATGCAATGGCTACTTATCTATAGATAGAGAGATGGGATGTGAATAACTGGCAATACAATTTCCTGCATTGCATGAGTCTGAAGGGTAACCAAAAGTGAAAATCAGTGATGTGTGTGATCTTTATTTTTTGGTTTGGTTTCAGCTTGAATTTGAACCTTTTTGAAGTTTTTGGAGCAGGTTCAATCAAACATCAAATCTCCCTGAAAAAAAGATTCTTGGAAAAAGCGATTCTTGCTTTGGAAAAAGCCCCTTTAAAGGCAAAAAGCCAACAGATATAAATGATTTGATTCAAACCTTTCAAAAATCCCTGTCCAAATCACACCACTGAACATCAAACTGAGCTTGCTCATCTCTAGTGAAAACTCACTTGGTTGACCTTCACTCTTCTTTTACCAACTCAAAGTTGTCCTTCTTTAGTCATTGCTATGCACAGCTATTATGGCTCCTTAGGTATGAATACTGCATGCTTAACTCAGCAGTGATGGGATGTGAATTAATGCAAATACATTTTCCCGCATCTCATGAGTTAGAAAGGTAATCAAAAGTGAAAATCCACTTGGCTGGAAATCTACACAGATGTGGGGAGAAAATTGTTTCTAACAAAGATCTGCTCACTGGTTACTACTGATGTGCACATTTTTTTCCATGTTCGATTTTCAGCTAATGTGGTAGGATTTAAACCTGCTGTGAATGTTCTTTGAACACGATTCAAATCACTGCTGCTGGTTGCACCTTCAAACCGCCTCCAGATCTGCTTTGTACAGACTAGGGGTGTGCACTAATGGGTTTTTGGCATTTGTTTCATAATAAATCGAATGTTAGGAAATTCATATTTATTCAAATAGTTCCCCTTTGAATGTGGTAGGATTTCATTCAATATGGATGTACTTGTACAAATCTGTACGAATATCTGATATGAAAGAATACATGTGTGATACATATCCAATATGTATCCCAGAACAAATCCGCTCTGAAAGTTTCAAATCCGACCTGAATCCACTTTTAATCCACTCTCGATCCATGTCGAATGTACTCTGGATCCGTTGCAGATGTGACTGGCGCAGCCGCTTTCCCATCTCCCCAGTTTCACAAATTTCTGAACTATTCGTACGAATGTTAATGTACGAATGTTGTACATTCAATTCATGTACAGAAGTCCGAATTCGCTCACATTTTTATGAATAACAAATGTTACAAATATCCGTTCACATTCCTAGTACAGACAGAGCTGGACCAGCAGGGGGGTGGGGCCTTCTTGGGCCCCATTAATATGCAGATGGGAGGCCTGTGATCTGGATTAAGGGATTCCTTAATCCGGATCACCAGGCAGTTGTTAACTTTGTTAGCAGCCCATGTGCTACAGAAAACCTATCTTCTATCGGATCCATCAAACAAAGCTGAGAAACCAGAGTGAAGGGGAGAGAAGTTTCCATGCATGGCTGCAAGGAGAACTCCTATTTCAGTCTTAAAAGTGTCAGGATGGATCTGCCATCGTGAGGATCTTGTCTTACTGTCCTAATTCCACCTGATCTTCATCTTGGCAAGAACTGTGATGTGTTAGCCGCCTCCGTGTATTTCTTTGGAAGAGGAAAGAAGAGTGCCAATCATGTAAACAAATAAATAAGAGGCATTTTGTTTAAGAGAAACCCACCATGGATCATCAGCCCTGAATTAACCACATTCCTCTTTGGGAATCATTCCAAAAATGATGGGATGATAAATTGCTTCTAAAGGACTTGAGGAAAAAGCAAGCTCTATAATGTTTTAATCTAGCCTATGGGTAGGTCCAATAGGTGAGTACAAAGGGGTTTTAAATGTTGTTACCCAGCCTGAGACCTTTGGGTATAGGGCAGGGTAGAAATATAAACAAACAAACGAACAAATGAAAAAACAAACAAGCAAAAACAGTGGCATAGGGCACTAGCAAATGCTCAGCTCCATTATTAACCACTCAATTAATTATGATTTAATGCCGCCCACTGGGCTCTTCAGCTAAGCCCAAATAGCATTTTCTTGTCATTTTGCCATATATTTGTGTCCAAGAATAATTTCTTCTAAAATCGTCCTATTTTTAATCTTTCCTAAATATTCCTTGATAAATTATAGGTAGGTCTTATATGCCGCTATCTCTTCTATGCTGCAGAATACAGTAAATTTGTTTTTGTTCCTCTTTCAGTCTTGGTGGTGTGCTACAATCTGAATGATCTACATCCCCTTATTGATGGATGTAGGTTCTAAGACTAGTGCATTTTAGCTCTCTTATTTATCGAAGCCACCAAATTTGTAAAGCAGACATTGGAAATGGAAATGAAGAGGAAGAAAGCTTCACAGGCAACATAAATCTCCACCTTGTCTTTAATGTGCATTTACTTGGTATGCATAATTCAGCAGCAACGTGGCTTGATCAACACTGACCCTGTCTTTGTCTTTTTATATTTTTTCATTTATCTAATTTCTTAAAGTCCCATTCATTACGCAGCAATCTAAGGGAGGATCATGTAAAACATTAAATTCTAGAGTTAGAAACTCAGTTAAAAAGTCCAGCATCTTCAGAGTTATAGCATGGTCCTATTTTGGGATGCATAAGTTACATAAAGGCCTTACATAAAGGCTTCAAAATAAATTCTGGATGAAACCACATGAGTTTTTGGTTAAACTGGTTAACCTGACTGTTTTAATGGGGTATGTATTTAATGTTTGGTTTTATACGGGACCAACCGACCGACTGACCGACCGACTGACTGACTGACTGACCGACTGACTGACTGAATGAAGAAGAAGAAGAAGAAGAAGAAGAAGAAGAAGAGTTGGCTTTTCTACCCCACTTTTCTCACCCATTTAAGGGGACTCAAAGTGGCTGACCTGTTTTTCTCCCCACAACAGAATACCCTGTGAGGTGGGTGGGGCTGTGAGAGCTCAGAAGAGAGCTGTGACTCGCCCAAGGTCACCCAGCTGTCTTCATGGGGAGGGGTGGAATCAAACCTGGTATTCCCAGATAAGAGTCTGGTTCCCTAACCACTAGACCAAACTGACTCACAATGAATGAATCTAGCGTGCTTGTCCTCAGGACAAGAGCTCTGCTTGCTACCACACCATGCCTGAAATTCCTCCCCACTGTAATTGATTGGTCAGTGCCACCTGCCAGTCATTGGCAGATTATCCCCACTGTTTCGGTGCTCAGGTGCTTTCCTGGGCATAACTGGAAAAGGGAATCAGTGAAATGTATGCAAAAGTGGGCTCCTGTGAAAGTCTGCAAATAGAACAGCACAAAAACGTGGAACTAAAAGTCTTGTTCAATCTGAATCCATTTGTAGGGGCTCCGTAGTGCTAGCAATTGCTGCCTGTCTGATTGAACCTATTTCCTTAGCAGCTGCCTTCTGTGCGGATGTCAAGGAGACTGTGCAGCAATCTAATTCTGCACCAGCTTTTCCATCCAAATCTCTATGCACAGGTGCCTTCTTGTTGCCTTCTTACAAATGCGTGAAGTCCTGGAGTACCTGTGGTGCTCCAAATGATTGATCCCATTCTCTCCCCTCCTTGCTTTATTAACAAAAAAAATTACATCCAATATACATCACAAAAATACATCCAAGTAAAGATAATTCTATATAACTTTCACTTAACTGACGAACTGTCTTCTGGCTCAGGCAATAAACAGTGTCAAATCCATCTTGGTGCTAATACATTTCTGGGATCTATCAGCTTTCTCCAAATATCTACTACCCTTGTACGAATTTGCTCCCCCAAATATATGTTTATTTATTGATTTATTATTTACATTAATATCCCGCCCCATACTCGAAGGTCTCTGGGCAGGTTACAACCTTAAAACAACAGATTAAAACAGAACGCACATTAAAAGGCGTTAAAAATTCAGTACATATAAAACAATATACTACATGTTTAAAATGATAATGTTTGTACTGAGATCAAGTGGCGAGGCCCTCCTGGTTGTCCCACCACCTTCAGTAGTGAGGCTGGTGGGCACCCGGGAGAGAGCCTTTTCTGTGATGGCCCCCAGACTATGGAATAGCCTCCCCCTCGAGGTGCGTCAGGCCCCTTTCTTATATATATTTAGGAGGGCAGTGAAGACTCACCTCTTTGCCCTGGCCTTTGGCTAAGCTGTTAATGTTCCCTCCCTCACGTTGTGCCTTACCCTAAAAAGATCAAAATTAAACAAGTCAATTACAGAAGCACGCCATCGCCCAGTTGTGGAACAGCCACATCCAGCCTATGTAAATCCACAATATGGACATACTTCATATCCTCAGGCCTTCAAAGGGTGAACCCAGTGAGGATGAAGCTAAAACCTCCAAAACATAGGAGGTTAAAGTTCTACTTGACTCAGCGCTGGTTAGATCTTGCACTACTTCAACGCAAAGGGTGCGTGTGGGTGATGTTGTGTGCTGCGGCTGCACGCTGCATGCTGGACGCTGGACGCTGGACGCTGCACGCTGCATCACCCATTGCTGTAGCAAAAGCCCTCTTCATGTGATGGTTGCTGCAGTGAGGCAGTTGCTCCCAGACGGGAATGAATGTACTTCCAGGGCATTTAATTAAGTGCTGGGAAGCTTTGAGACAGCACTGGTGTTCATGATGCAAATGCTGGACCCCACCCCTGGGACAGTGTCCCAGGGAAGTGAAGTGCACCCCCCCCCCCGAAAGAATAAAAATTCTGTGGCTTCAAAGATTCTGCCTTATGCAATTTAGACCCTGACAGGAAATAGCTCTGGAAGGTCTGGCTCTAATTCACGATAAATGGAAAACCGGCCAAGGCAATTTGCGGAGGCCACTGTGGTGCCATTGCAGTACAAGATGTCCAGATTTGCCCTTGGAGTCCTTCGCTTGGGTTTTTTGGCAGATGGCCTCTGAAGGTAGCCTGCCGCAGGTCCAATGCTGGCAGCAACATGTAGTTGCTGTGACTCAAGGGCTCCTATTGGCTGCCCATCTGGATGTAGAGTTCTCCCATTATACCCTGGTGGTGAAACTACGATACAGGGCTTTGATCACTGACAGCTCTTGTATAAAACAATATGCCCAAACAGATTTAGGTGATCTGGCCCAGGAGAAGCATCTAGAAGGCTTCAAAGGAAGGAGATCAAATTTCCCAAGGCAAGGCGGGAGTAGTTCTGCTTTTCAAGGCTTGCTTCCCCATATAAATAGAGTTCTGCTCCTTCGCTCTTCCCCTCAAGCCTTCATCCCAATGAAATCAATTACAGATGGCATAGCCTCCTACATTCCATTCCTGAACCCATAATTGCCTCCAATTTTGAGTTAAAATTAGCCCTTTGCACCCATCCAAATGACTACCGTTTAGCGCTGATGTGCCGAAGAAGGGCTGTGAGATGGTGGAGCCGGGTTTCACTTTGACAAGAACTTGGGACAACAAAAGCAACATGGGTTCCTCTTTCACACCAGGAATCTCTTGGAGGAGGCAGATGTTTGAAAGTCAGCCAGAAAGTGGGAATTTTTAATAGCAAAATCTGGCACAGGTAGATGGGAGGGGGCAGGAAGTGGAGGGGTGGCAGCGGCAGGGGGAACACAGCCAATTTAAATATAAATGTAGGTTTGTTTGGTGTTTTGAATTTTCTTGCCTGCCTCCCTGTGGAGGTTAAGCATGATCAAGTGTGCAATGCTGCGCATGCGCTCACAAGTTGCATCACTGCTTTGTGGAAGTATTAAGGCTGCATTCAGACAGTATGACTGGGGATAGGTGGGCAAAGGGAGTGATTTTCAACCAGAAATGTAACTCCTGGATAGACGACCTGTAGCTTCATTGGCAAAGATACAAAAGTGGTTTGCCATCATCATCTTCTGGGGGTGTTTTGAAGACTGAATCTGTGCCCTTCTGCTTTCCAGGTGCCTTTTCAGACTTAGAAGAAGAAGAGTTGGCTTTTCTACCCCACTTTTCTCACCCATTTAAGGGGACTCAAAGTGGCTGACAAAGCTTTCTATTCTCCCCACAACAGAACACCCTGTGAGGTAGGTGGGGCTGTGAGAGGTCAGAAGAGAGCTGTGACTAGCCCAAGGTCACCCAGCTGGCTTCATGAGGGAGGGTGGAATCGAACCCGGTATTCCCAGATAGAGTCTGGCTCCCTAACCACTAGACCAAAGTGGCTCACTTGTTCACTAAGAATGTTTTCCCACTGTCACTGGAAGAACCCATTAAGTACCCATTAATGGCATTTTTGTACCCATTAATGGGTACTTAATGGGTACTTCTCGTGATAGTGGAAAAACACCCTAAGTGATCACTAAGTAATCACTTAGCTGATTAGTCTACTGTGAACTAGGGCTGGTAAACTTCTGTTAAAGGTGGACCATGAGGAAAGCTTCCCCAAAGCATCCATTACTGGCCAGAAGTATGAATGGTTCTCCTGTTTACAAGCCCACACCACTGCATCTGAAGCTGGAAGTTCCGCTTCCTCGTTGTATGCATTTGTGTGGATCCATATGGGATGAAAACAGATTGTATACTGGATAAATACGGGATGCGTACGGATGTCTATGGATGCATACAGATGCATATGGGATGCATAACAACGTGTACGGGCACATAGGAATGTTGTTGACATTCGTAAGTGCAAATTCGAATAGAAAATTCAAATGAATAGATTTGAATTTGCTTAATTTGAATCAAAACTGGGTAAATTCAAATTTTAAAGATTCGAATCAAATCAAATTTTTGGATATTCGATTCAAATTGAATCGAATCCAGAAAATTGCATTCATGCACACCCCTAAAGGTAAGAGTTTGATTGTGGGGGGGAACAGCTGCAGGTGACTAGCGCTCCAAGTGTGAATGCTAGTCAACGCTGGTTCATCGTGCTCCTTTCCCGTCCAGCAGATTGGAAGGGAAGTACAAAATTACGGACGTTCATGAATATTCGTAAGCATTTGAAATCCAATCGAATGTACTGAATTTTGAGATTGGAACTCAAACAGAATGTTCCAAAATTCAGATGTAAACATTTGAATCGAGTTTCAAATCTCAGATCTATTCATTCAAATTATCTGGACATTCATATGTGTATGGGTTCGTACACGATGCGTACTTGAAGATCCGCATCCGTATGCATTTGTATGGATCCATACGGGACAAAAACGAATTGCGTACGAGGCAACTACGGGATGCACACAGGTGTGTACATATATGTATGAATGTGGGGAAGATGCGCACGAGCACATGTGAATGTTGTCATCATTCTTATGTACAGATTCAAAGCAAAAATTCAAATGCATAGATTCGTATTTGGTAAACACAGATCAAATCTTGTTAAATTCGGATTTAAAACATTCAAATCGAATTAGAGTTCCAGGTATTTGATTCAATTCAAATAGAATATATAAAAAAAAAATATTCATGGACATCCCTAGTATGAAAAAGCCCCTAGATTAACAAGTTGGTGCAGAAAGACCCTAAGGCACAAGGCATCTCCAAGCTCATAAGAATTCAAGGACGGGTTTGTTTGTTTTTTGCTCTGAAGCTGAGCTCATTCCCTCGTCTGTTCCAGTTTTTCCTGCTCATCAAAGCTTTTTACATGTTGATAACCTAATTTGGAAGCTGGTTAGGGGGAGCCAGCAGGTCACTGTTGCTGTTGTTAAACAGACGGGCATGAGAAACATTAATGCCCTGCTGAAAATCTACCAGCAAATCACTCCATACCTTCTGGCCTTTCCTGGTCCAGCAACACTGCAGTGGAATATTAGTGGCTTTGTGAAGGTTCTATTGATTGTGGTGAGACAGGGGATCCACCTGATCTCCACACAGCATGAATCGTGTTTCTGTAATTAGCTTTTCAAAACAGCATGACTTTTGTATGTAAATGGAGCCTTTATTCCCAACCGGCTCGCCTGGGTTATATCCGTGGCTAATTATGAGCTATTCCATGTGGGAAATTCATCCTCAGGTAATAACCTAATCAAGCTTTGACTGAAAGATCCGACTTTGGCACATTGTGCCTTCTTATTAAAGAAAACCAATCTAGATTAACAACAAATGGAATGATCATCTTGTAATAAAATTCTCTAATAACCAAGAGTAGTTGTGGGAAATAAACAAGCATGCTGCAAAATAAGATGAAATAAAAGAGAGAGATGATAAAGATTTGAACTCACGTTTTCCTGGGAAAAGCAAGTGCAAATCAGCAAAAATGTATGGATATTTCAGAAATTTCTCTAATTGTTTCCCTCTGTGCGCATGTGCCCAGAAGTTTCAATTTCAAAATGCATGCATCAAAACTAACAGCTGCAAATTTCAAAACCAGATACAAAGTCTAGTTCCATAGCACTTGGGTCTCATGTAGATGAAGATGGACACAGGTGATCATGTGTTGTTACTATGAGGTGCCATCTGATTAGTGTTTTCCTGGGCTTGGTATGGACCTTGATCTTTTTGGTACGGACCTTCAGCCACTGAAAAAGAAACTGTGGGTGATGGGATGTGGTAGACTTCAAACCAACAATCGATCAGAACTGGACGGTGGGTGTGGAAAGATTTCAACACTTTCACAAAAAAGTGGTTGCTCATGTTTTGCTGGTCATCACTTGTCTTTAGCAAGGCCTTGTGTCTCTTTAGCATTGAACTTGTTTCTCTTACAACACAGCCAACAGCCTCTTTGATCCATCCATCGACCATTTCTCTTTTCTGAATTCACTACCTCCTTCCCCCTTCCTTCCTTCCTTCCCCCCTTCCTTCCTTCCTTCCCCCTCCCTCCCTCCCTCCTTCCCCTCCCCTCCTCTCTCCCTCCCTCCCTCCCTCCCTCCTTCCTCCCTCCCTCCCTCCCTCCTTTCCCCCTTCCCTCCTCCCTCCCTCCCTCCCTCCCTTCCCTCCCTCCCTCTTCCCTCCCTCTCTCCTTTCCCTCCCCCTCCCTTCCCTCCCTCCCTCCCTTCCCCCTTCCCTCCTTTCTCCCTCCCTCCTTCCTTCCCCCCTTCTTCCTTGGCACACTGGCAGTTCTGCTGACCTCCTGATGTGACTACAACTGTGCCAAGCATGACCATCATCATGGTTACAGAGTTGATGCACACACAGTCACAGTCGCAGAGGGCCCTGCACTCAAGATGGCGGTGCCCTGAAGAGGACTGGCTAGTGATCAAACAGAAGGCAAGTGTTTGATCGTGGGGGTGAGGGTAGGCTAACATTGACTAGCGCTCCAAAGTCTGAGCGCTAGTCAACGTTAGTTGATTGCATTCCTGTCCCATCCAGAGGATGGGAAGGGAAGTGTGAAATCGCCCTGGGTTACTTTCATTGAGCTGTCCACCAGAGAACCCCAAGATCCCTTTCCTGGTGTGTCACACAAGCCCAGGAATACTGGTGAAGGCCACAAAATGGAGGGCCAGTGAGTTCCCCACACTTTGTATGTGGGTGCCCATCTGCTCCCCATCCATACCTAGGCATTATATGGAGACCAAGCTTGTTAAGTAGGTCTCTATGCTTCCGCAGAACTTCTGTTCGGGGCAAGCCTATTCTTTGCATTTGTTGCATTTGCTTGTAAATGAAGTAACTTCATGTTGATAATATGATAATATCTTGAAAAACAATAGCCCCCGATTAAGATAGTTGGGATAAAGTGTTCAATCATACTTAAGATGGGGTGGGGGTGGGGCAAGGGACAGGATAAACAAGGGGGGATCAGGAAGCAAATTAGACATATTAAGCAAGAATCGAGGATAATAGCAAATGGACGCCTATTCCATCTTAATGCCACCTAGAAAATTAAGTTCAAGCTGCACACTCAATTAGCCCCTTAATCCTCCTTAAAGCCCATTGCCTTTCCAATCTGCCGAGTTCTGGAACTCTGGGATGTTGAGTATATTCCCAAGGAATACAATGTTCGATTTCCCCTGTCCCCAAATCACTGTTTAAAATAGAAATATAGAGTATCTTAGGGGTTCCTCCTGCTGGCTTAACTTTGTTCTCTGCTTGCTATAATTCATGCCCTTCTTGCTTGTTCTTTCACAACAGAGACTTGGGTCGGCTGTGCAAAAGACTGCTTTTTCTCACAGGCCACAATCACCATGCCAAAAAGACATTGGCCGTTCACGATGAGTTATTGATATTCAGTGTGCCTATGGGCAAATGGCATTTGCGGGTCGCTCTGATCATAATTGGTTTAGCTAGTTTGCACAGCAGAAATTCACTGGCTGCCTGTCCTGTCCTGTCTCTGTTTTGGATAGATAAGCGGCTATTTGGATCAAAGATGTTGCATCTATCTGGGCACGGCAGCAGCCTATGGAAACTGGCACTTGCTTGTGGCTGGCACTGACTCCACTGTAGCCCAGTACATATATTGCTCTTTCTGGATTGGGAGATGAATCGGGAGTAGGATGAGAACGTGTGTGTGGTCTTCTGGGTTCTCCAAAAGAGCCTCTTTGTCAAAACGTAGGTATAGTTCTTAAAGTGAGCTAACTAGGCATGTCTCCATTTGACAGGGGCAAAAAGAAGAGTTGGCTTTTCTACCCCACTTTTCTCACCCATTTAAGAGGACTCAGAGTGGATGACAAAGCTTTCTGTTCTTCTCCCCAAAAAAGGACACCCTGTGAGGTAGGTGGGGCTATCAGGGCTCAGAAGAGAGCTGTGACTCACCCAAAGTCACCCAGCTGGCTTTGTGGAGGAGTGTGGAATCAAACCCGGTATTCCCAGATGAGAGTCTGTGGCCGCATTCCCATTACAAGCTTAATACGGTTTCCCAAAACCGGAATAATAGAACCGGATGCAAACGCGAATTTGCCTGATCCCATTACTTTCAACTTAATTGTGTTCGATCCGGATTCTGAGGATCATATGTGGCGTACGTGACTCAAGGGGGGGACTCAAGTGGCTACTTTCTAAAAGCTGCTTTTCGGGGCTGCCCTACCCTCTTCCTCCTGACGTGAACGCTCCACCCATAACAGACCCCTTCACAGAGCCTAGCTGGGTGGCTGAGTGGCTGCCACTTGCCTGGACGGATGGAAAACGGCACCGGGCAGCCAGCGATTCTTTCCCCTCATCTCCCCATTGCCCAGGGAACACAACAGCAGCAGCAACTCAAGCCCCCTTCGCCCACTCACCGCCACAGCCACAGCCAACATTCACACATCTCCCAGAACCTGCAGCTGCTTTCCTTTCTTTTCCCTTTCTAAAGGTCAGAACTTTCAGAATTGTGCAAAATTGCAACATTGTTATCAGGTGTGAAGTGGGTAGATTGCTACAGTGTAGCAGCTGCTGTAAGGGGTGGATTTTTACAGTAAAATCACTATCTTTGGAAGCAAGCTATTGGGGGAGGGAAACCGTAAACATGCATTCTCATCCCACTAAAACTGTACCGTTCCCACAGTAAGAAATGTAAAACATTTCAAATGCACGAACCGGAGCGAGACCTGTTGAAATGAGTGTTAACATTTACAACACTTTGGGGCGATTTAACATGTGGAAAGTGTGTTAAGCCAACCTGATGTGGGGACTGCAAGGATCGAAACCGTTTCAAAACCGTTCTAAGCTTGTAATGGGAATCCACCCTGTGAGCCAGTTTGGTCTACTGGTTTGGGCGCCAACTCCCCCTCCTCTCCTCCACCTCTTCCTTCCCCTTTTCTTTCCTAATTTCATTTTCATTTTCGGTTGTGACTTTTTGGATTGTGAGCCACTGCTATAAGTCTTTAAAAGTGTCTACTGATCTTTTAAGCACACAGAGAGGTTGTGGATCCCTGGAGCAGCAACATAAATCAGTTATCACCATGCAGGCCATTGCAACAATGCTTTTGATGGCAAATATATCAGCATAATTATCTGGGTTTAAATATTTGGTATTACATTTTCCATTGGGACTGCAGCTGAAGAGCAGTCAGGCTGGATGCAGTTGACCCACTTAACAGGCAAAGAGCAATGTGTGGCTCCAAGCTCTGTGTGTCATCATGGCTAATGCGTGTCTTCGGAGATCATGGGGTATGTTTCCTTGCTCCAGAAAACGATGAAGTATCCTTCGTTGGTTGATAAAAATAGCATCAGGTGAAAGTGGTTCCCTGTTTTTCAGGAAGGCTTTTGGCGGCTGATGAAAAATGTATGGTGGGGGGTTTGGTGGGGTTTTCCGTGGTTTATTTGTAAATCATATAGCTTGCCCTCACTTGCTCTGCCTCCCCTTTCTGCTCTTTCACTTGATGCAAGTGATGTCATCATGTGACCTTTCTATTGCCCAGGACATTTAAGGGGACTCGAAGTGGATGACAGAGCTTTCTATTCTTCTCCCCACAAAAGGACACCCTGTGAGGCAGATGGGGCTATCAGGGCTCAGAAGAGAGCTGTGACTCACCCAAAGTCACCCAGCTGGCTTCATGGGGGAGTGCAGAATCAAACCTGGTATTCCCAGATAGGAGTCCGGCTCCTTAACCACTAGACCAGACTGGCTTTGGATAGTCATAAGAACATAAGAACATAAGAGAAGCCTTGCTGGATCAGGCCACAGCCCATCTAGTCCAGCATCCTGTTGCACACAGTGGCCCACCAAATGCACATGGGCATCTCAAGCAGAGACAAGGACAAACCTATTCCTGCTCTCGAGTCCCAGCATATGGCCTTAGAAGTGCCCCAGTTCCTCCCCCCCCTCAGCCTGAAAGATGCACCTGGGCATTCGTTCTAGTAGCCATTGATACATCTGTCATCCATAAATTTGTCAAACCCTACCTTAAAGCCATCCAGACTGGTAGCTGTCACCACCTCTTCCGGCAGCACATTCCATAAGCCGATGACCCTCTGGGTGAAGAAATACTTCCCCCTGTCAGACCTTATTCTCCTACCCATCAGCTTCATAGAGTGCCCCCTGGTTCTAGTGTTGTGTGACAGAGAAAAGAAATTTTATCTATCCACCCTTTCTATACCGTGCATAATTTTATATACTTCAATCAGGTCGCTGCCCTGGATGCTTGAGGTAAGCTTTCAGGTAATGTTGGTTAAGATGTGGAGAGCAAAACTGTGCTCCACACCTGGTCAACAATTAGTGAACTTCTGGGGAGTCAGAGCATGCTTGGAAGCTGTAACAGCCTCCTCCACATACAGATGCTCTTCACCAGAAGTTCACTAATCATGCACTACTGGCCGTAGTGCAAATAGGTCCCTGATCTTCTGAAGCTGACGAGAAGTAAAAGCTTCTCCATAGCTTCACCAGGAGTTGCCATTGAATTCCCGGTCACTTCTGAATGCACTGTTTGCACTTTCTTGCAGGTGTGAATGCTGCATGGGGGCCGGGCAGCACAGCTGATTGCTGCATCATGGTCACCATGGCAATGGTCAGGCACACAGCAGCTGTTGCTGTGACTGTCACCATGACTATCTCGACAGTCTGGCCCAGACTATCCACACTTGAAGTGCTGGTGGTTCGTCTGGGGGGTACACTGGCACTTCAAATGTGGATCTGTGCTTCCCTGGAATGAGAGAACAGAGCGCGAACAGGCCCTAGATGTCTCTCTCATTACTGTTAATTTCCTGTTTTCGTTAAAAAAACACCTGTGCTAGTTGTCCTTGTTTTTTAGCCGGAAATGGATGTTGTTAAACAAAAGGCAACGCCACATTCCGCATTAGCAATCCTAGCCGCGCAATGCTTCCTAATGTTGTAAGTCCCGACGGGTGTAATTTTGGAGGATACTTCGCGAAGCGTCTTTGATAGTGTTTTTCTTTCCAGTTTGAGAAGCTGTATAGTAATTTTCTGTGAAATTCAAGATCAGTGCGCCTATAATATCTAATGAATAATTTACACCAAACAGCCTTTTCTGTGGCAGAAGACTAAACTAATTAGGACCTGCAGGAATTTCCATGTGTTTAAGCCACATTATATCTTCAAGGTTCTACCAGTTTAAAGTCACCGAGTCTAACTTCGGGCTTCTCGTGCATTAATGGAACCAGGAAAAAAACAAGTTCCACGGCCCTGTTTTAGCCTGAGATGCTAAACAGCTAATGAGCGAGGAAGGGTGAGCAGCCTGTCTGTGAGCCTAGATATCTGCTTATCAGCACAATGGGCAGGAAATTGCAGGCTCAACTGGAACGGAAAGCTTTCCCCTCCGTTTCCTCCCTGCCCCTCCTCTTGGCCTGACACAGAAAGCGCCACTGAGCAAGCTGAAATAGGAACGGCTAGTCTGGAAATGCCACCCTCCCTCCCTTGCTTTCATTAAGATCAGTTTGTCATTTGAATATTCTTTGCCACCGCCTGGAAGTATGTCTGTGGTTGGGGTGCAACTCCCATAATCCTTAGCCAAAGCAGCCATGGGCTAGATAGACCAATAGGCTCTCTGATAGAGGCTTGCAGTTTGGGACCCTGGAGGAGGCAAAGATGGCAGCATGGTGGTATTGCAAACTTCACTTTCGCCAAGTCGATATGGCTTCTGTTGTGGGACAGAGGGAACCCTATTTGGGCACATGGAGGCCTACCGAATGCTCGGTCTTGAGGACAGAGTGTCAGACTCTTATCTGATACTGTCCCAGTTTGATTCCTCACTCCTGCATGAAGCCAGCTGGGTGACCTTGGGCTAGTCACAGCTCCCTCTCTGTGCTCTCACAGCCTCACCTACCTCACAGGGTGTTTGTGGTGGGGAGAAGAACAGAAGCTTTGTCAGCTGCTTTGAATCCCCTTAAATGGGTGAGAAAAGTGGAGTATAAGAGCCAAGCCTTCTCCTTCTTCTTCTTCTGCGGGGGCAGTGAAATCTGCTGGTAATTCTATTTGAAGTTCTGCTTTGATGTTCCCAAACCATGTTCTGACCCACAGTAGATTTGAGGAAATCTACTGTGCGGAAGGACGAGGGGGCAGGGGGGTGTAGACCCGTACCTATTAGATACAGATCTACCTCTGTAAATCCGGATCTACCCTGCATCCGGATTTAGTAAATCCGGATGTATTCTAAACCGGGTTTACTAAATCCAGATGAAGTAGATCCGGATTTATATAGGTAAGTGCGGAAGCAGCCCTCTTCTTCTTCTTCATATGAATTAGTACAAATACATTCGTACTGAATAGAATCCTACCATATTCGAAGGGGATCTATTTGAATAAATACAAATTTTCTTACGTTCCGTTTGATACGAATTGCACAGCCATATACATGTGCAGACACTTTTTGGATGCCTTCTGTAAACGCCTTTCAGAGCAATTTAAACCAGTTTGTATCAATGGGAATATCATGAGTTCCCATTTGTTTCTGGCAAAATATAACCTAATATGTAATTAAAAACATGAAGCTGTTGATAGGAGGTCAGAGAAGCAGCAGCAGCAGCAGCAAAGAGACGTCTGTAAAGAATTTTAAAAAGTTGTGTGCAAATTGCGGGGGGAAAGAGCATGGAGGGTCTCGTCTCTTTGATTGGGGGTTTTCAATCATATCATAACATTCTCCCTGGATATTTTACACATCAAAGATGGGAGTGTAAATGGACGGACATGAAAAGAGTTCAGCAATTGCCAAGCTAAATAAAAGTTTTTCATTAAATATGAAGGGCAGTAAAGAGCTCCTGGAAAGCTGGATGCCAGAGCCAACTTGGAGCAAGAATATATCCTCTTTTTCCTTCTCCGTTCCCCTGGGAAAACCACAGCTATAATGTTCACTTGTTATTTTTTTGAGGGGGGGGAACTGCCCTCCCACACACTCGCATGAGGACATGCAAGGCAAGCTGGAAGGGGCGAAATTGAACTGGGGGTAACAGAAAGGGCAGCAAAGAATGTCTTTAAAGTCAGAGGCTTCGGCTGAGGCACTGGAAGGAGGAACAGACATATGAAATAGAGGACTGGGTAGAGATGGGCCAAGCTGGGCTCAACTGTGAGCCAGTTTGGTCTACTGTTGAGGGAGCCGGACTCTTTATCTGGGAATACCAGGTTTGATTCTGCACTCCTCCATGGAGACAGCGGGGTGACCTTGGGCTAGTCACAGCTCTCTTCTGAGCTCTCACAGCCCCACCTACCTCTCAGGGTGTTCTGCTTGGGGAGAAGAACAGACGCTTTGTCAGCCACTTTGGGTCCCCTTAAATGGGTGAGAAAAGCAGGGGAGAAAAGCCAACTCTTCTTCTTCTTCTAGAATGATCCAGGCTTTGACTTTGAGGCTTGCCTGGATCAGTGCCCTGGTTTTCTGGCACTTCCTAAAAGGCTGCTGTAGCACTTTATGGAACCTGGAAAAGGCTGCTGTGGCTACCAAAGTGCAGTGAAAGGGCTATAGGATCCTGTTGCAACCTTTTTACACACCCATTGCAGGACTTTTCTAGTTGGCACAGCCAGTTTCATCTTGTTGTTAGAGTTTTGGACGCTTATTGTTAGTCTCCTGGTTACATACAGGTTACATTGTACATACTGGTTACATTGTTAGTCTCCTGGTTACATACTTATTGTTAGTCTCCTGGTTCCATACTCCTATATGAAGTCAGCTGGGTGATCTTGGGCTACTCACAGCTCTCTTTCACATCCCCACTGACCTTGCAGGGTGACTGTTGTGGGGAGAAGAACAGAAGGTTTGTCAGACACTTTGAGTCCCTTTTAGGGGTGTGCATGAATGCATTTTTGACATTCAATTCAAAATTGAGAGACCCAGGCATCCACTTCAACTTACCCAGTACCCAAATAATGGCAGGTTCTGTGCAGCATCACTGTAGCCCTATGGGAGTCCTTGATGATTGTGGGGTCCATATCAGCCCATGCTCATAGGGAAAATATCCCACCATAAGCTCTATTATTTGTATTGTTATGGAAGATCCAGAGAAAGCAAACTAACGGCACTTTCCTTTTCTCTTTTATCCTGCCCTCCCCCATAAAGCCAGCTGGGTGACCTTGGGCTGGTCACAGCTCTCTTCTGAGCTCTCACAGACCCACCTACCTCACAGGGTGTCTGTTAAGGGGAGAAGAATTGAAAGCTTTGTCAGCCGCTTTGAGTCCCCTTAAATGGGTGAGAGAAGCAGGGGAGAAAAGCCAACTCTCTCCTTCTCCTTCTTCTTCTTCATACCTGTCCACATTCTTTGAGGCTTTGGATTGGCCATTTCAAGCCAGAACTCAGATCCCACTCCATTGTTGATGAAACCATGCTTTCAGGAACTGGCTCTTCAGATGCCACAGATCTTTTCATTGGCATCAAGACATTGGACATCAAGACTCAATAGATTCTTTTTTCTAAAAATCAAAGCAAGAAAAATAGGGCCATACCTGAAATATGAACCTCAGTTTTCTGGGAACAGATACCTATTTGACCGGATACTTGGTAGCATCTTTCTCTTTCTCTATGGTGAAGGTGAAAACGTGTCTCTCCCTGAAGAATCTCCTCCCCTTCTTTTCTTTAGTCGGGTCGCACACAGCTACTCACCTTCCTACCATCTCATATGTCTGAGGAGCAGTAGAGTGAGGACAGCTCAACCCTTGAGGTAGAATTGCTGTACATGGGTTGCTTCCTCCAGAAGGTCACACCCTGGGAGAATGAGCCTCAAGCTATGCATATGCCAGCCTGTTCAGGACTAGGTGCCATCTGGTGGAAGGAGAAAGCAAGGAGAAAAGGGAAGGGAAGGGAAGAGGAGAAAGATCTCAGTTTCTGAGCTCTGAAGATGAAAGGGACATTGGAAAGGAAATGGGGAATGGCTTGAATACATCTCTTGGAAAGAATGAACCAGGATGGTGGATGCTTGAGAATATTTTGGTCTTTGTGAATTTCAGTCTAAGCTGGTCTGACTCAGACCTCTTGGGCTAGTGCCTGGAATTCAGTTAACTACTGGGCCATGCATTTTGCAAAAGAACTCTGAGGATGCTTCCGCACTTACCTCCAATGTCCGGATCTATTTAGATCTGGATTTCAGAGATCCGTGGTAAGTAGATCCGTATCTAATAGATACAGATCTACTGCCACCAATTCCGTCTGCACACGCAAGGTTGGGACAGAATTAGATCCAGATTTGAGGTGAGTGCAGTGCGGAAGCACAGCACCCACCCGAATTTGGATCTCCGGAGGCCCTCCCTCAGCCCACCATGATTGGCTTCGCCCCTCCCAATTGGCCAGGGTCAGCGCCTGCGCAGAGAGCCTCCTGAAGCCAGGTGAGGCCCTGGCCAATCCGGAGGCATGTAGGAGCAGGTGCGAAGGCAAGTGGAACCCTGCAGCCAGAATTGGCCTGGCTGCGTTAAGGTAAGGAGGGGATTGTTCTTGCTCTCCCAAGGGTGGACTGGGGTAAGCCCGCCTGGCTCCAGAAGCGGTGATCCGCTGCTTCTGGGGTGAAGGGGAGCCCCAAAATCAGAGTCCCCCAGATCACCATGCTCGGTTTCGGAGGAGCCAATCATGGTGGGCTGGGGGAGGGCCCAGTTAGAGACCCTTTTGCTGTTAGGACACATTTGTTTCAAATGTGTCCTAACAGCGAAAACACCCATTAAGACTACCTTTTATGTGGTCTTCTGGTAATCCGGATTAAGGGCCACTTAGCACCCATTAGTGACACATCACGTGGGAGTCAATGCGGAAGCGGATGTGTCTCCAGTGGGTGCTGCAGTGTGGACGTGGTTTCCGCAAGTGTTTAAAATGTGTTCTTAATGGGTGTTAAAGGGTCAATGCGGAAGCACCCTGACAAAATTTTGGGGTAGTGGAAACTTTGCCATATGTCATAGAGATGTGCACAAATGGTTGTTTTTTTTTGCGTTTGGTTCCTATAAAATCGAAGTTAAAAAATATCATATTCACTCAAAGAGATTGATTCTAGGATTTTATTCGACACGAATGTATTCGTACAAATTTGTATGAATATCCGATATGAATGCATACATATCCGCTATGTATCCTGTAACATATCTGCTCTGAAAATGTCAAATCCACCCTAAATCCACCTTGAATCCACTCTCAATCCATGTTGAATGCACCCTGGATCCATGCCAGATGTGACTGATGAAGCCGCTTTGCCACATCCCCAAGTTTATGAATGTTAAAATTCGATTCATATACCAATGTCTGAATTTGTCTGAATATAAAATATTATGAATATTCATGCACATCCCTAATGTGTTATTTCAAGGGTGAGTATGAATGCAGAAGATGTTTTGAAATAGAGACAAAACCACACTAAGAAATAGATTTTACGGAAGTGCACAAAGTACATTCCCCCCCCTTCGATTCAATTCGAATCGAGGGAGGGAATGTTTGGTTTCATGTGAAGACCCGCCCACAAATGTGGGGGTCTTCACCTTCACATGAACATCCATCAAGTGTCCATGCACAAAGGGAATTAATCCCCGATCCCCATCCCCTCCCTCAACCCCTGCCTCGTTCCCTCAGTCATCTTTTGCCACTGGTGCCACTGATACTGGCAGCACCAGTTGGGCAATGCCATCCTCAGAGACTCAGCTAGACCTCCTGGAGGTGCATACGCAGCTGGAGGGGCTTTCCCCTCTGGGAATCATGGGAAATCGTAACATTTGATCCTTGTATGAATGTCTGAATTCGTACAAATTTGTATGAATGTTGTGAATATTTGTGCACATTAAGGGTGTGCATGAATGGTATTTTTGCATTTGAATTCAAGTTGAATAGAAGAAGAAGAAGAGTTGGCTTTTCTACCCTGCTTTTTTCACCCATTTAAGGGGACTCAAAGCAGCTGACAAAGCTTCTGTTCTTTTCCCCATAGCAGAACACCCTGTGAGCTGGGTGGGGCTGTGAGAGCTCAGAAGAGAGCTGTGACTAGTCCAAGGTCACCCAGCTGGCTTCATGGGGGAGGGCGGAATCGAACCCAGTATTCCCAGGTAAGAGTCCGGCTCCCTAACCACTAGACCAAACTGGCTCACATTAGATTTGATTCGAATGTTTAAAATCCTAATGTCAAAAAAATCTGATTTGAATCCGTAACATGCCAATCTATCCGTTCGAGTGTTATATTCTTATTTAAAGATATGAATTTCAGCAACACTTGTATCTGTTATATGTATCTGTGCTCATTCCGTATGCATCCCGTTTTATCCTATATGCATCCCATTTTCATCCCGTATTATAAGCGCAAATACATATAATATTTGTACAGATAAGTATGTAATAGATATTTATCTGCACATTTGAATCATTCAAAGAAATGTTTCAGAGCATCCAAAATCCGTTCGAATGTCTAAATTCAAATTTTATTAAATCCGATTTGAATTTAAATGTCAACATTTGTCAGATTCGAATTGGCTTCTTGGATTTTTGAATATTTGTGCACATCCCTAGTGAACATCCCTAAAACTTTGCATTGGACCCAAAGCAGCCAGTGCAAAGACCGAAGTGGGGTGGCACGCTATCATATTTCCAGTGGTTAGACAACAAATAGGTCGCTGCTCTTCAGATCAATTGATGCTAGTTAGATCGATTGTCTGATTCCTAGGATCTGTAAAAAAAATGTTTTGTGCTATGTACTGCAAGCCCATCATATCCACTTTGTGCCTAATTTGCTAAGTTAGACTTTAATGTCAGGTGTATATTAGCTGTGTCTCCCTAATTAGTACATCATAATAAAGCCTTGGTGCATAATAATTATGAAACGATGCATAAAGAAACCACTGCTGAATGGTCAGGTTGGCAAGAGTGTAACTTGGTCATATTACAGTGCCATTTACTTTCAGTTAAAGTTTAATCCGTGTTATTAATTCAGTCTGGGTCAATTAATCTTTGCTGATCAAAGTACAGGGCTGGACTAAGGTGCTATATTAGCATTGCAGTGAGCACAAATATGTGCACGAATATTTGGAACTTTCAAAATTCGATCAAATTCATTCAAATTTCGATATTTCAATTCAAGTTGAATGTCTATAAATTTGAATTTAGACATTCGAACAAATTTTGAATTTTTGGATCTATTTGTTGGAATTATTCAGGCATTCATATGTATACATGTATGTACACAATTCGTATTTGCACGTATGCATCTTTCCTGCATCAGTACACATTTGTATAGATCTGTACAGGACAAAATGGGTTGCATACAAGATAAATACGGGATGCATACAGTTGTGTACAGTTGTGTAGCGGATGCATAACAATGCGCACGGGTACATACGAATGTTGTCGACATTCGCAAAAGCAAATTCGAATAACAATAGATCCGAATGTGCTTAATTCGAATTGAGTCTGGGGCTGCTTCCACACAGGGGCTAATTAAACCAGATCTCTGGCACCCGGATTTACTAAAACCGGCTCCCGGGGGAACCGGTTTTAATAACTCCGGATCACTGGTAGATCTGGTTTAACGGGGCAGATCCGCATCTAAGAGATGTGGATCTACCTCGCACCCCTGCCTCTGCACATGTGACATAGATCCGGATCTATGGCGGGACGGAGGGCCCTCCCCCGGTCCGCCATGATTGGCTTGCCGGAGCCAAGCCTGGTGAGTTGGGGGACCTTGCCGCCGCAGCTCACCCTCGCCCACCCTGGGGGGAGCGCGGCAAATCCCCTCCTTACCTTGTCAGCTTTGGCCGGTTTCTGAGGGTTGGCGCCCAGGATGCAGCGCGCCTGTGCCCTGCGCGCCACCTGAGTGGCTGGGGCTGCTACTGGCAGCCCTTGTCCTCAGGAGGCATTCTGAGCAGGCGCGCTGTCTACTACCCTGACGGTCCCAGCAGCCCAGGGATGCTGGGAAATGTAGTCCTGGGCTGCTGGGACCGTCAGGGCCATGGCGTGTGCATGCGCGATTGGCGCCGGCCCTGCCAGCCTCAGAATTGGGCTGGAGATGATGAGGTAAGTCAGAGGGACTCTCGGTGGGGTGGGGGTGAGAGTCGGAGTAGGAGCCGCCTTACCTTCATTAGAGAATGGCAGATCGTCGGTTCTCTGGCCAGGGGGAAGGCAGGGAAGCCAGCTGCCGGACTCGCCCACCTGTCAGAGTCGCAGAGCATGCGCTCTGCCTCTCTGACAGCTGGGCATGCACTGGCAATTCGGCTTTTCCCTCTCCGGTGCGGAAACGTTAGCTTCCAAACCGTTTTAAGGGAAAAAGCCAGATGTAAGACCTGATTTTTTCAGGTCTTACATCTGGGTAGGATTTGGCGGCAAAACCGGTTTAAATAACCGGTTTTGCCTGCCGATGTGCGGACGTGACATCCTCAAAGGGACCCTAATTCTGTTCCCTGTGCAGATGCCACGTCCAAATCCTTCCCCAAACAGGCTCTAAATGCGTTTTTAGAGCCTGTGCGGAAAGGCCCTATATGTGTGGGCATTTTTACATCTTTACTTACCTGGGAAAACCACCTGGGGAAATGAAGATGGGGGATAGATCTAGTGTCTGCACTGAGGGGTGCCAGACCTATCCCTATAACCTTAGGGGGTTCTGCACTTGATTTCCTGTCCGCTGTTTGGGTATTTAGATGTTGCAGAACATCCAGAATTGTGCAATCACTAGCCACCGTGCACGGGCAGTAGCCATTTTCAGGCCAGTTTGGGCCTGAGGCCATTTTTTTCAAGGGTCATGCCGAATGCAACTGTGCAACGTCTAGGCCTCTTCAGCCTGGAAATACAGCGTTTAAGAGGGGACCTGACTGAAGTATATAAAATCATGCATGGTGTAGAAAAGGTGGATAGAGAAAGATTATTTACTCCATTACACAACACTAGAACCAGGGGACATCTATGAAGCTGATGGGTAGGAGAGTCGGATCAGACAAGGGGAAGTATTTCTTCCGCCCAAAGAGTCATCAGTCTATGGAATTTGCTGCCAGAAGAGGTGGTGACAGCTACCAGCCTAGATGGCTTTAAGGAAGGGTTAGACAAATTCATGGATGACAGATGTATCAATGGCTACTAGAATGGATGCCTAAGTACATCTTCCAGGCCGTAGGGACAAGCAGGATATTTCTAAGGCCATTTGCTGGGATTCAAGAAGGAGGAGGTTTGCCCTTGTCTCTGCTTGAGATGCCCATGGGCAATTGGTGGGCTACTGTGTGCAACAGGATGCTGGTCTAGATAGGTTGTGGCCTGATCCAGCAGGGCTCCTCTTAGGCTCTTATATGAAGTAAGTCATATACCTATCCCAGGAAAATTCAAGGGAAGATTTGATTTTCTCTTAATCATGATACAACACAATATCACTCTAATATTCCAGTGCTATGCTGGGATGGCCACAGATACATGTGGCAATCTCAAAACAGCCTGAGGATAATCCCACATTTTAGCCCTGTCTGGACAGGGGAGAAGTCTTGACAGATCCACGTATGCTTTGTTTCGGCAGCCAAAGCTTTGATTTGCAGATATGTGAACTCACAGGAAAAGAAGTCATATATCCCCTGAAAGGGCAGCTTAACTAATACTGAGTAACAGCACTTCAGAGACGCAAAGAGACTTCGAATCCAATATATCAAAGGGCACAACCTCACTCGTCTTTTAGCAGATGAAACCTTTCCATCCAGAATAGAGAATGTATTCATAGGGCAGGAAATAGCTGGCTCCCATCCAAGGACTTTGGCTATAGGACAATTAGTGCGACTGAGACATAGCAGGGGACGGGGCTGAGGCAGGGGGAGGAATGGCTTCTGGAAATAGACATGAATGAAAAATATTTTTAATGTGCACTTTAGTTATTGGTTTGATCCCAGGGAACATTTGTCTCTTGTTCCTCTTGGTTGGAAACTCTGCTGGAAATGCTTGGCCGGCTCTGGTTTCTTTGGTAATTAGTTTTTCCTATTTGGAGGTGAAAACTTGGATACATAGAATTTGTTGGTTTTCCCTCCCTCCCTCCCTTCTCTCCTTCCTTCCCTTCTTTTCCCTCCCTCTCTCCATCCCTTCTTTCCCTCCCCCCTTTCAATTCCCCCTCCTTTCCTTCTTTCTATCCTTTCTCCCTCCCATTTTCCCTCCCTTCCTCCCTTCTGTTCCCTCCCTTCTCTCCCCTTCCTCTCTCCTTCCCTTCTTTCTATCCTTTCTCCCTCCCTTCCATTTTTCTATCCCTTCCTCCATTCTGTTCCTTTCTTTCCTTCCTTCCTCTCCTTTTCCCCCTCCCTTCCTCCTCCCCTTCTTTCCCTCCCTCCCTCCCTCCTTCCCTTCCTTCCATTTTCCCCTCCTTTCCATTTTGTTCCCTTCCTTCCTTTCAATGTTCCCTTCTTTCTTTCTCTACTTTCTCTCCTTCTTTCCCCTCCCTTCCTCCTCCCCTTCTTTCCCTCCCTCCCTCCTTCCCTTCCTTCCATTTTCCCCTCCTTTCCATTTTGTTCCCTTCCTTCCTTCCTTCCTTCCTTCTCCTCACTCCGCCTTCCATACTTTCAATCCTCCCTTCTTTCTCTCCTTTCTCTCCTTCTTTCTCCTCCCTTTCTCCTCCCCTTCTTTCCTCCCCTACTCCCCTCCCTTCCATTTCCCCCTCCTTTCCATTCTGTTCCATTCCTCCCTCCCTCTCTTCTCCCTTCCTGCTCTTCCTCCTTCCCCTCCCAAGAGACATTTAACCAACATAATGGCAGATAAAGGCAGAAACCAATGCAAAGGGCCTCTGCCTCCTAATCCTTTAGCTTCTCTTCCCTCAACAGTCACATAATTAGACTGAAGGATTCTAAGACCTCACATTCCAATGACTTCTACAGTCACCTCCCAAATTAAAAGGCTATATTTTGTCAGCAAAGAAACACTTCAAAGGATAGTATTTCAAAGGAGCAGAGAACCTTCAAGAGCTTTTGTATATTGTAGGGTCATGTGGAGTACTCTGCCCATTTTTATTTTTTGCATGGAATACAGTGGGTGGAATGAGGAGATAACTATTAATTGGGGGGGGGGGAGTGCAATTCATGGACTAATAGGCAAGATCAGCACAGTGTGTGTCATTTTGTGCTGTTCAGGGCTGGATTGAGTCCAAGATCAGAGGTGTGGATGGCAGCTTGTGCCTAGGGCTGTTGATATTACCAGTGGCCATTCTAGCGGAGGATCAGAGGCTGAGTCTGAAAGTTCTCAATCTCCAAAGTTATTGGTGATTCACTTCTGGCCCCACTTCTGGGAATCCAGTGAAATGGTGCCACATTCTTCACACCTGGTAGACTGGCCTGGGCACTTGCTGCTGCTGTCCACCTTTGAATGCTAGGCTGTTGTTCTTCTGGAGCAGGTTCTGCCCAGTTGCGGTCATGTCCGGAGGCCATGTGAGTGAACTGCCAGCTGGCAGAGGTGCGAATGGTCACCAGCTGGACACTGCCATGTAAGTTCTAGTCACATGGGGGAAGGGTTGGTGAGCTTGTGGTGAGCTCAGCTGAACATCTGAGAAGGCAGGGGGTAGAAATGGGCACAAATGTTTTTTCGACGTTCTATTTGAATTGAATTGAATACCCGAAAATCCGATTTGATTCAAATCTTTTAAATTCGGATTTAACAAGATTCGATTCACATTTACCAAATTCAAGTCTATTCATTTGAATTTTTGATTCAAATCTGCACATACGAATGTCGACAAGATTCGTATGTGCACGTATGCATCTTCCCCACATCCATACACATCTGTATGCATCCCCAGGTTATCCCATATACAACCCGTTTTGTCCCGTACGGATCCATACAAATGCGTACAGATGCAGGAAAGATGCAGATCTTCAAGTATGCATTGGGTACGAACCCGTACACGTATGAATGTCTGGATAATTCAAACAAATAGATCCAAAATTTGAAATTCAATTTCAATTCAAATTTTGGGACATTCTATTCGAGTTCTAATGTCAAAATTTGGCGCATTTGATTGGATTTCGAATGCCTACGAATATTCATGCACATCTCTGGCATGAGATGTGCATGAATAGGCATGTAAGTGTCTCCTGCAAGTTCAGATGCACTTGCCCAGATGTTCAGCTATCGTGAACTATGAACCAAAGTGCGAATTGGCCTACGTTTCCCAGGCAGCTTGCTGATCTCATACGCCCTTGGAGGAATGCTGGTGCGTGGACACAGCACCTCCTGGTCCTTTGCTTTGTGCTTTCACTTTCCCATGCAGGCACAGCCGTCCTTTCCTGCTTCAGATGTCAAAAGTTTGTAAGTGAAACATCAGTTTTTGCACGCAGGAAAAGCATTCACTTTTGAAATCTTTTGACCTTGGGAACAGCAGAGAGGAAATGGATAGTGAGAGTCTCAGGACACAGATTTCAGTGTGGACTGCAGATTGTGGTTGGATTTTACAACTAAAATGCACTAGTTTTTTGAAATTGCAGCTGCTACTTTCTTTCCCTCTCTCTCTTTCTTTTTTTCCTAGAGTGAAGATGGAGCGATTAATAAGGTTTGCTGTTGGATTACTTGTCCTTTAAGACTAGCAGGAAAAAAGTGCCCAGAGAATATGAATCTTGGAGCCATGATTTTCTTAAGACAAGGTCAGATTCCAGCAACTGCTGGTGTGGGAAACTCTAGAGGTTTTTGCTTCTATGCTGGTCTCAAAATGGGGCTTCTAATACACACTAGGGGTGTGCACAAATGCAATTTTCAGGATTTGATTCAATTTGAACATTCTTTTTTTTGTAACATTTTTATTTAGTGCTTTTATAAAGAAAAGAAAGAATACAAACAGAAAAGAAAAAACCCACCCCACATTTCTCACATCACAGTTACACATTAAGTCCACATAGTCAACCCCATCCTCCCTCCTTTATGCCTCAGAGATTAAGATTAAAGAATTGAATATGAAGATTTTATATAGATGGTACAGGACCCCGACCCAGCTGTCTCATATGATTTCATCCTTTTCATCCTCCTGTTGGCACTCGTGTGACAACAGGGGAACATACTTCCACATGTGGTGGACATGTAATGAAGTAAAAAAAATTTGGGATGTAGTAATGCTGGAAATGCAAAACGTTTTTGGAATTAATATAAGACCCCATCCGGGACTGTGTCTCTTGCAAGTTTATAAAGATCACTCAACTTTAGTCCCAGATAAATACATAGTAGACAGAATGTTATGGGCAGCCTTATTAGTTATAGCTGTGGGGTGGAAAGACAAAACAAAATGGTCTCGCGAGAGATGGTATAGCAACATTCTTGATATATATAAATTTGATGCCTTTAGACACCAGTGGCTCTTGTACTCTGGAGAAAGTCATCGCCTGGATTTACAAAAGGCTTGGAGCAAATTATATACAGCTTTTATTAATGACATCCTACCTCCGGAAATGAAAGAAGGACTGCTGAAATTGTGGACATATTTACCCGTGACCTCTGAGGCAATTTGAACATTCGATTGGATGTGGATATTTAAAATTCTAATTTAACCAAATTCAATTTGAATTAAGCAAATTCATATCTGTTCATTTGATTTTTTATGTGAATTTGCACTTACGAATGTCAACAACAATCGTAGATGCCTGTAAGCATCTTCCTCAGATCCATACACATCCGTACGCATGCGTACACGTCCGTATGCATCCCGTAGTTATCCCGTATGCAACCCGTTTTCATCCCGTACAGATCTGTGCAAATGTGTACAGATGCAGGAAAGTTGTGAATCTTCAAGTACACATCGTGTACAAACCCATACACATACAAATGTCTGAATAATTCCAACAAATAAATCCAAAATTAGAAATTTGAATCAAATCTTTAAATTCAAATTTAAGGACATTTGATTCAAATTTGAATGTTGAAATTCAGTCGATTCAATTGAATTTCAAATGCATTTGAATATCCTTCCACATGCCTAATACACACTGTTTAAAGCAAGACCAACGCAATATATCAGAAGCTGAGCAAAATATTGTCTACTTTTGATTCTCAGACATATATTCCATGTCAGGGAGATACAATTTTTGTTTCTGCCCTTCTGCAAAGAAGAAGAAGAAGAAGAATTGGCTTTTCTACTCCACTTTTCTCACCCATGTAAGGAGACTGAAAGCGGCTGACAAACCTTCTGTTCTTCTCCCCACAGCAGAACACCTGTGAGGTAGGTGGGGCTGTGAGAGGTCAGAAAGAGAGCTGTGACTAGCCCAAGGTCACCCAGCTGGCTTCATGGAGGAGTGTGGAATTGAACCCGGTATTCCCAGATAAGAGTCTGGCTCCTTAACCACTGGACCAAACTGGCTCACTAGAGGGTTCAGTTTTGTTACACATGAACTTTTTAACTGCAGAGTGATTGTCCGAGGTGAGACCTGCTAGAGTCTGCATTAGCGTGTAGACAAGAGGCTTCCTATCCTGAATTATGTTCCAGAATATGGCCAAGTGTGAACAGGCTCCTGGGAACTGTGCCAGAAGAACAGTCCATCCTTCAACAATCCAGGGAGGTCATGAATGTAAGAAGATAAGAACATACGAGGTCCCTTGATGGATTGGGCCTCAGCCCATCTAGTCCAGCATCCTGTCTCATACAGTAGCCCACCAATTGCTTATGGGCATCTCAGGCAGAAGACAAGGGCAAAACCTTCACTCGCTCCCACATTCCTGCAAATGGCCTTTAGAGGCATCCTGCCTGTCCCTCCAGCTTGAAGGAAATACCTAGATACATGGATGAGGTACCTGGCCTTCTCCTATGTGAAGGAGCAAAGTCTTTGTCAGCTGCTTTGAGTCCCCTTAAAGGGTGATTCTTCTTTCTTTTCTTTCTGCTGCTGCCATCTCCATCCTGATGTCTAGAGACCATGCCATGCCCTGTTTCAGAGACTGGCAATATTTTGTTAGGCTCCAAAATAAACACCCATTTCTAGGGCCACAAGGAAATGTTCTCCATAGTTCTGAGACCAGGGGCCTTTCCGCACTTACCTGATTAGTCTGCTGTGCACTAAAGCTCTGGTATTGGTGGACCATTCACTCTTGTCATGAAGCACCCATTACCGGCCAGAAGGGCAAATGGTTGTCCTGTTCACCAGCTTGCACCACTGCATCTGAAGCCGGAAGTTCCACCTCCTCTCTGCCACGATTGGCCACTGCTGCAGAGGAGTGTGTTCATGTGAGCAACCAGAGGGCGTGACCGATGTTGCTGTGATTGAATGCGCAGTGCCCATTACTCTGTCACTGATTGATTTCATGTCCCGGGGATTTCTAATGTCCTGGGGATCAGAGGTCTGGTCATGTCAGCAGTCAGCAGTCAAATACAGCTGTCACCACGCCTGGGTGAATGCTTCCTCCCCCCCCCCGCCCAACTGCAGGGAACCAGAAATCAAGTGAATGGTCTCACTGCTGGATGATCCAGGTAAGCTTTTAGTTAATGTTGGTAAAGGTGTGGAGCACGATTTAGTGGTCCCCACCTAGTCAACAATTAGGCAACATCTGGGAAGGCAGGGCCCGCTGGGAGGTTGTAACAGCCTCCTCTAAGTGTTCTTCCCCAGAAGTTGCCTAATTGTTGACTGCTAGGAGTGGGCACAAATGCAGTTTTTTGGAACTCGATTCAACTCGAATTGAATATCCAAAAATTCACTTCAAACCTTTAAAATTTGAATTTACCCAAATTCATTTCAAATTCGAATCTATTCATTTGAATGTGTGAATTTGCACTTACGAATGTCGACAACGTTCGTATGTGGCCGTATGCATTCTTACGCGTCCCGTGCATATCTGTACGCATCCTGTATTTATCCCATATGCAACCCGTTTTCATCCCGTACAGATCCGTATGGATGCGTACGGATGCGGGAAAGATGAGTACATGCAATTACGCATGGTGTACGAACCCATACACATATGAATGTCCGAACAATTTGAACAAATAAATTCAACAGTTTGTTCAAATGTTGAAATTCGAATTTAAGGACATTCGCTTTGAATTCAAATGTCGAAATTTGGATGAATTTGATCGAATTTCGAACATCTTCGAATATTCATGCACATCCCTACGGACTTCTGCCCGAAGTGCAATCAGGCCTCAGGCAAGTGCTATAGGCAGGTGGGGATGGAGTGGCTATTATATGGAGGATGACCTGTCCACTCTACACCACTTTATCACATACTTGGCACAATCAGTCAGGAGCTTTCGCAATGCATTCCAGCAGTGCATGTTCAGAAGCTGTTATAGTGGGGCTGGAGTGCTACTTGAAATGCTGTTCTAAATAGAGGAATTTTGTACATCTCTTGTTTAGAGATTACAGTTTGTCAATTTTTATTTTTGACCACCAGCAGTTACTTTACCTTCTGCAGGATAGCACAATAAATTTTCCACTTAGCTTACAATGTATTGATATAAACTCACGGAACGGTACATTTTACATCTTATTCCAGATGAGCCTTGGCCTCTACTGAGTGCAGCTTTCTGTTTTTACTGGGGCATTTAGAAGCGATGGCTTCCATCCAGTGCTGAATCAGCTTGTTCACAATTAACACAATTGTGCAAACCAGCATCCAGCTAGCACCCCGTGACCTCATTCTTTTGGCAGGGATTTGCACAAACTGGGCATAATGTGGTTCCAATTACATCATCCGTTAAGTGGTTCAATTATTTATCAAACACCTCTGTTAAACACAAACACACACACACACACAAGGTGATATGCAACAATTATACATTAGAAATTCAAAATAAAAAAGTGCAAGAGGAGAAGCTCTATAAAAACATTGCTCGAATGTACAGAAAATAAAATAAGCATTTTTGTACTGTCATCATCAGTGATATATTACTTTTGTATCCCTAAATCTCTGTGTTTTTGGCCTGATGCCTGGAGATCAAAAGAGATGCTATACAAACCCTTTGGTGAGTTTCTTAATTAAGGAGCCACCACTGAAAAGGTCCTGTCTCAGGACACGGCCAGCGTGACATCGATCAGTTCGGTGGACACAGCCAGAGGGCCTCAAATCATGAACACAAAGGCCGACTAAACCTTCTTTAGTCCATCTTCAGATCTGATTGCTCACACCATTTCATTTCTATCCGTTTTATTTGTGGACTTCCCATTCTGATAGGATAATAGTTCTGTAACTCAACAGCGTGTCATCACACGTTGCGTGAAAAGGAGTACAAATCCATGCAGGATCCACCCACTATAGTACAGGTCAGTCCCCTTTAGTTCTCTTCCCTGATCACTCCCAAAAAGTGAAAACGGTTTAACACTCTATGACCGCATCCCCATTAGAAGCTTAATCCAGTTTCCTTAAATCAAAATAATAGAACCGGATGCAAACGTGAATTTGCCTGTTCCCATTACTTTCAGCTTAATCGCGTTCGATCTGGATTCCGAGGATCATATGTGGCGTACGTGACTCAAGGGGGGGACTCAAGTGGCTACTTTTTAAAAGCCGCTTTTCGGGGCTGCCCTGCCCTCTTTCTCCTGGCATGAATGCGCCACCCATAAGGGACCCCTTCAGGGAGCCTAGCTTGGTGGCTTGGTGGCTGCCGCTTGCCTGGATGGATGAAAAACGGCATGGGCAGCCAGCGATTCTTTCCCCTCCTCTCCCCATTTCCCAGGGCACACAGCAGCAGCAGCAGCAGCAGCAGCAGCAGCTGAAGCCCCCTTCACAGCCACAGCCTTTAAAACAGAACCAGCTGCTTTCCTTTCCCTTTCTAAAGGTCAGAACGTTCAGAATTGTGCAAATTTGCAACATTGTTATAAGGTGTGAAGTGGCTAGATCACTACAGTGTAGCTTCAAGGAGTGGATTTTTATAGTGGCTGTTTTGAGGGGTGGATTTTTTCAATGAAATCTCTATCTTTGGAAGCAAGCTTTTGGGGGAGGGAACCCCCAAACATGGATTCTCATCCCTTAACACTCTACTGTCTCCACAGTAAAAAATGTAAAACGTTTCAAGCACTCGAACCGGAGTGAGACCTGTTGAAATGAGGATTAACATTTACAACGCTTTGGGGCGATTTAACATGTGGAAAGCGTGTTAAGCCAAACTGACGTGGGGTCTGCCAGGATTGAAAATAGTTTGAAATTGAAATAAGGTTGTAATGGGGATGCGGCCTATAATGGCTTGAGACCTGTAAAGATCAGCACTCAGGAAAGTACGATTGAGGGGAGGAAAGTCCACAAGTAAAACAGATTGGACTAAAAAGGTGTGAGCAGTGGGGACCGAAGACGGACCAAAGAAGGATTAAAGTGAAGATGTGTGACCACGGTCTAAGTCTATAATTTGGACTTCTTTTCTTTAAAATGCCTTAAACAGGAGCACAGCAGACCTCTGCTAGGGTAACCTATCTATAACAAACTTAAGAATCCACTGCTCTTACCAGTGGATAGTATTATACTTTATATCCCATTGCTTAGATCAGCTGTGAAAAATAAAAAGTCTGTGATTAGTCCAGGAACCTTTGCGAAAACTGAGGCTGGGCACTAACTTCATTTGGAAACAAATCATCACGTTACCAGGAGCAACAGCTTCTTCCACCCTGTCTTGGTATTGATTTGCTCTCAGTTTATGTTTCAAACTGTGACATGGACTCTCCACAGAATCATTTAGAAGAAAATTCAATACAGCTTGACAGATTCCCAAAAGGGGGGAGGGGAAATAAATTTGCATTATTGCGATTTGGCTCATCCCTTTGGTTACTGCTTCATCTCTTTAGCATCTTTTATCTTCTTTGAGATTCTCCAGACATTGCAAGAATTCAGCCTTTTAAAAGGCAGTTGGAGTTCCCCCACAGTGGCACCGAAGAGGCCATTAGACAGGTGCAATTTGCACTAAGAGTTTGTGGAGTCTCTTGGAGCAATCATCTGGGAGGAAGCTCACTGCTTCCAGGCACCAAGAAACAATGAAGGATCTAAAGAAGATGCCACCATTGACTCTTGCTGCGCTTTGCTAGATGCAAGGAGCAGTTACAGGTTTATAATAATAATAATAATAATAATAATAATAATAATAATAATAATAATAATAATAATAATAATAATAATAATAATAATAATAATAATAATAATAATAATTTGTATACCGCCCTATAGCAAACCAATCCAGGCGGTTAACAACAGTAAAATGTAAAATATAACAATTAAAAACACCTTATCCCTCACCCCCTTAAGACAGTATTAAACAGTATAACATATTAAAACACAATATCAATGCATAAACAATAATTTAAAAACTAAAACAATAATTTAAAAACTAAAAACCCTGATGTCCCTCTGTTGATCCTCAACCATCACTAAGATGGGGCCACAGGAGGAATCAGGGAATCTGGGCCAGAATGGTTAATCTGGAAAGGCCTGCCGGAAGAGATCCGTCTTGACCGCCTTTTTAAAGCTGTCTAATGATGTTATCTGACGGATCTCATCCGGCAGGTCGTTCCAGAGTTTGGGGGCGACAGCAGAGAACGCCCTCTGGGAGGTCGCCGCAAGCCTAGATTTTAGAGGTTGCAGTAAGTTCCTCCCAGAGGACCGGAGAGTGCAGGGAGAATTGTACGGGAGGAGACGGTCCCTGAGATAGCTTGGACCCAAGCCATTTAAGGCTTTAAAGGTGATAACCAACACCTTGTACTGGGCCCGGAAGCTGATAGGCAGCCAGTGGAGGGACCTCAAAACGGGAGTGATGTGGTCCCTCCTAGATGTTCCTGAGACAAGCCTGGCTGCCATGTTTTGAACCAGCTGTAATTTCCGAGTCAAGCACAGGGGTAGCCCCATGTAGAGTGCATTACAGAAGTCAAGGCGTGAGGTTACCAGCGCGTGCACAACAGTCTCGAGATCCCTTACTTCCAGAAAAGGGTGCAGCTGGCGTATCAGCCGAAGCTGATAACAGGCACTCCTGACCGCCGCATTTACCTGATTTGTCATCAGGAGCGACGAGTCAAGGAGGACCCCCAGACTGCGAACACAGTCACTGGAGGAGAGTGTGACCCCATCCAGGACTGGAGGTTGCAACCCAATTCTTGGTTTTGGGGCCACTACCATGAGCACCTCCGTCTTGTCTGGATTCAGTTTCAGTCTGTTTTTCCTCATCCAGCCCATTACTGCCTGAAGACATTCATTGAGAGAAGAGATGCCATCGGAATTCGAGGCCGACGAACGAGACACGGAGAAATAGATTTGGGTGTCATCAGCGTACTGATAACACCCAGCACCATGACTCCGTATTATCTCACCCAGCGGCTTCATATAGATGTTTACTCTTGAGCCTTTCCGGACTTCTCTCTGGACTGGTTCAGGAAGGAGTCCAGAGGTCTGCTTTCTGCTAGTATGCACCACCCTCACTGAATGGAGAGTAGCCTGGACTAGGTGGCCAAAATGGCCATCTAGACTGGCATACACGTAGACCTGGAATAAACAGGGAGGCATTCAGAAAGGTATATGCCTCCATGTTCTGGTTTAGTGAGGGACCCATTCTGGTGGTGCACCAAATTGTGCCACTTAAAAGGCTCTCCCTAGGGCTTCGAGGTCAGGAACTTTAGTTCCTAACAATTGGATAACCCAGAAGCTAACTCTGAAGATCACATGATTTCCAGGGCCAGTGCAGGGGTTGTCCAGGAACTGCCTTCCAAGTATGGAAGGCATGTTCTGAAACAGAAGAAGTTGTCCATGTTTGGAACCACTCCAATCTATCCCAGTCCTCCTGAGCTGTTCCAGCAAGGTAAGTGTGGAGACAGCTGTCCTGTTTCTCATAAGTACACTTGGAGACCTGCTTCTGATTTGGGGTAATCAGAAGCCAGCCAAGGGCTTGCCCACTTCTTGCGCGGCACCGCCTCCTCCGTGAAGCGAAGGCGAGGCCCGATATGCTCGGGCTTTGCCTCGGCTTCAAGGAGGAGGAGGCGCCGCCGTGCGCAGGCAGCGGCCGAGAAAGAGCGAATTTCTACAGGCGCCATCTCTGCTCTGCTGCTGCTGCTGCTGCTGCTGAGAGAATTAATGTTGGTTCTCTCGGCAGCAGCAGCAGAGCCGAGCGCTGGCGCCTGTAGAAATTTCTCTTTCTCGGGCAGCTTCAGTTCTTCTCCGATCGCAGGGGCAGATACCTTCCGTGCAGATCGGAGAGCTGAAGCTGCTGCTGCTGCCCCCCTCGGCCTGGCGTTGCTTGCAAGGGGCGGAGGCAGCAGCTGCGAGTTAAGTTCTCCGATCTACACGTGATCGGAGAAGAAATGAAGCCTTCCTGCCTCCCCTCCCTCCCCTCCCTCCCTGCCTCCTTCGTGAAGGAAGGAAGCAGGCAGGCAGGCAGGCAGGCAGGCAGGAGAGAGAGAGAGAGAGAGAAGTGTTGGCTTTAATACCTGCTTTTCTCACCCATTAAAGGTGACTCAAGGCAGCTGACAAAGCTTCTGTTCTCCCCACAGGGTGGTAGTTGGACCAGTGAGAGCTCAGAAGAGAACACAAGCTTTGTCAGCTGCTTTGAGTATATACTATACTATACTATATAATTAAATAAATAAAATGTTATAATAATTCAGTACATTTTTTTTATTTGAATCCGGCCCGCCTACACATTCTAAATTTAATATATGGCCCTCTGCAAAATTGAGTTTGACACCTCTGGCCTAGACGTTTCATAAGGGAGGTGTTCCAGCCTCTTAATCATTCTGGTTGCCCTTTTCTGCAGTTTTTCCAGTTCCACAATATCCTCTTTGAGGTATGGTGACCAGAATTATCCTGATTGCATACCAGAGGCTGTAGTGTGAACTGGCCTCAGGAGGCATTACCTAGGCATATATTCTAGTAACCCTTGTCCTCCATGAATTTATCTAACCCTTTCTTAAAGGGATTCAGGCTGGTTGCTGTCACCAGCTTTTCTGGTATCGTCATTACCAGATTTCCCATAATAGCAATCTTACAGGATATCCTTTCACTAACCCAAGACTTCATTGGGAATGCTGCATTTATGCCTGGCACTCCCAGTAAAGTTTCAGAAAAAATGTGGGTTTTCAACAATGGCACATTTTACTAAACTTTTGCTTGAAGGTGTCATCCTGAGGGATTTTCGCACTGCAACGCGTTCCAAACGGAACGCGTTCAGGCGGGAAGCTTAAGACAGCTCCGGGCGCTTTCACCGTTCACACACAGGCGCGCCGGAATGCGTTCCGGCGCGCCTGTGTGTGAACGGTAAAAGCGCCCGGAACTGTCTTGGTCGGCAAAGGCCGGCCAGGGGCGCGGAGACAGCTGCGGAGGCAGATCGGCAATCAGCTGATTGTCAAACAGCTGATTGCCAAACCTGCACCTGCGGGGGAGGCGGGCCCGCGGCTGTTCGGGAGCGAGAAGCAAGTGCGAATCCTTCTCCTCCCGAATGCCTGCGGGCAGTTCGTCCGCGCCCGAACGCATGTAGAGCACTTCAAAGTGCTCTACATTTGGAACGCGCGAGAGACAGCTCCGGACACGAGGCGGCGCAAGCCCCGCTCGGGCAATGCGAATGCCTCGTCCGGAGCTGTCTTCCATGCGTACCGGAAAGGCCTGTGCGAAAAGGCCTCTGGCTTCACCCACTGTGCATGTGTGGAGGCTGAAACAGGTGCCACTGTCCACACATGCATGTAGGTTCTGCTGACATGCACATCTGGATATTTGGAACACCTACATGCCCAGATGCACACAACAGTAAAAGGCACAAAGAGGTGGCCTTGAACTTGTACAAAGTTATGAACACTTGGGGTTTTGTGCACCTATCATGGGCAAAGGCCTGAATGTGACATCATAACATAAAACTAATAAGAACGTAAGAAGCCCTGCTGGATCAGGCCACAGCCCATCTAGTCCAGCATCCCATCACACACACTGGCCCACAAAATGCTCATGGGCATCTCAAGCAGAGACAAGGACAAACCTTCTCCTGCTCTCGAGTCCCAGCAGATGGCCTTAAAAGCGCCCCAGTTCCTCCCCCCCTCAGCCTGAAGGATGCACCTAGGCATTTGTTCTAGTAGCCATTGATACATCTGTCATCCATAAATTTGTCTAACCCTACCTTAAAGCCATCCAGACTGGTAGCTGTCACCACCTCTTCTGGCAGCACATTCCATAAGCTGATGACCCTCTGGGTGAAGAAATACTTCCCCCTGTCAGACCTTGTTCTCCTACCCATCAGCTTCATAGAATGCCTCCTGGTTCTAGTGTTGTGCGATAGAGAAAAGAAATGTTCTCTATCCACCTTTTCTATACCATGCATAATTTTATATACTTCTGTCAGGTCCCCTCTTAAACGCCGTCTCTCCAGACTGAAGAGGCCTAGAGGTTGATTGGCTGGCTGTTAGAAGAGAAGATTGATTTAGTTTTTGATATTTTGTTTTTAAATGTTGTGTGCTGGTCTCAGACCCTTGGGTATGGGGCGGGATATAAATATAAATATAAATTAATAAAAAATATAAATAAAGATAACCAAAGGGATAGTAAGATGGGGGGCAGTTAAATGTATAGAAAACAAAGCATCAATGTTACACCAGCCATAATGCTGTGAACAGATACTGAGCTTCTGCTATAGAGATGTGCAGAGGAGACACATTAGCATGCGCGCCCATACACGCACATGTGTGCCTGGGTTCCATTTTAAGGTCCTTTCTGTATAGCAGCACTTCCCTTAAAAAAGAATAAAACATTTGTTGGCGCCTTAAGCAAACACATGCCTGATTTGTGGAAGATTCTGTGGTCAAAACGAGACCCATGCTGTCTGCAATATGCCTTTGCTTTACATATATTGCCCTCTAGCTAAAATTCAGCTGAGCCATGCACAAAGCAGATGCTAACTGGAGTGTCCTGAAGTTCCCTTTGCGAGCTGAAAGGGGCAGTGATGGAGGGAAGAATATCAAATAAACCACTCAGTCGGTTACAGGAAGTCAATAATTTTTATCCAATTAAGCATGATGAAAGGCTGGTGCCAACCTGCTACAGCTCAACCAGGTTAGCTGCAGCTGTAGTGGGACAATGGAGCGATTTTCTCCTCCAACAGTCTTCCGATGAAGCATTCCTTTGCCCTTGGGCCTGGCACTGCCAGAGATATTGCTATGCTTCTGCCAAATGGAAAGGAGAGGTGTGCCTTCCGTTTCATGGCAGCTGCTGGAAAGTGGTTCTGTTTCGGTTTAAAAAAAAACACTGCTGTCTTCCATTTATAATTTGCTGCTGAAAGATCAGAATGGGGGGGAGAATAGCAGCATAAATACTCCTCCCCCCAATTAAAAAAATGTAGCCAAGGTTTGCCAGGGCGGTTTGCCTTCAAGGACAGAAGAGATACTCACTATGGCTGTATCTGCCTGATCCATAACATAGGAGGTGTGCAGAAGGCATGTTTATGTTCCAGGACTACTGCGGGTCCATTTCAGTGGCATGGCATAGCGTGCTACCAAAATGCACCCACACCCACACAGAGGTCCCAAAGCTTAGAGCTTTTCTTAGCCCTTGGAGTCAGGGAGGTGCTGCCTTGAAGCTCATGTGAGCTTTGAGGTCACATGGTGTGGTTGAAAAGTTGTTCTGTCTCAACTAATGCCTTACCTGACAACGCATGATGTTTGTGACTACGGATGTGCATGAATGGTTTTTTCCCATTCAGTTTGAAACGAACCGAATGTTCAAAAATCCATGTACAAATAGATCACATCTAAATGTGGTAAAATTCTATTTGATACTAACCTATTTGCACATATGCGTACAAACATTCAATACATATTGGATACGAATGAATGATATTCTGATATGAATAAATACGTGTCTGATATGAACAGATATGTATCTGATAAATACATATCCGATATGTCCAAACTATTCGTACAAATATCCAGAAACGTTCACATTCGTTCGAATGTTAGCATATGAATATTGTAACATTTGATTCAAGTTTCAGTGTCCAGATTTGGTCCAAGTTGACTGCATTTTGAATGTTACGAATATCCATGCCCATCCCTATTTGCAACCCATTTCAGTCAGGGTTCTGTACAGAGGCATTCAACTGAAATGGCTTTAAACTACGTACTAAATGAGATATTGCTGACAAACACACAATACTGTACATCAGTCTTAATACTCCTTGACCCATCTGCAGTGTTTGACACACTGGACCATCAAATCTTATCGGCACGCTTATCAGTCTTGGGTATCACCGGTACTCCATTTGCAAGGTTCAAATCTTTCTTGGTAGATTGCTCATTTTCAGTCCCCTTTCAAGGCACGCAATCAAAGTTGTCCATTGGTGTCCCACAAGGTTCAGTCCTCAGACTGAACCTTGGCCTGATCCATCAGGGCTCCTCTTATGTTCCAGGTGTGGAAGGCTCATTTCAGGACAGTAGGAGCAACCTAGCCTGGTCCAGTCCCACTGGCCTCCTGGACTGAGCCAGTAAGATAAGTGCAAGAATATTCTAAGGCCATGCTCATGCCCCCCTTTTCCACACACAGTCAAAGATCTGGATTATCAAGATCCAGATCTAAGATGGGGTCCTCCTGGAGATCCAGATCTTGAAGATGCCTGAAGACCCCATTGTGGACACCTTTAATCAGGTCTTCATGAAATCCAGATTTAAGGGCCTGAAGGACCCGTTAAATCCAAATTTCCCTTGCCCTCATGAGGACAGGCCTTGCAGATGGGGCCTTCAACGGGGTCCAGGTGAGGACAGGGCCTTCCCAATTGGTACCAATCAGGTATTAATCAGGTTCCTAATGGGGTCTTAGAAGGATTCTAAGCCCCAGTGGGAAAAGGCCCATGAATAGCAAAATAAAAATGGCTCCAAAGTATCTTAGAGAAGGTAGTTGTGAAGCCATTGTGTCGCCATTCCATCTCTGATCCACCTTTTCTAGCATAGTATATCCTTGGGGAGAGCGGCAGATTGATGTGTGATGAGTCCACCTGCAAACCATCTCTAAGCCACTTCAGAGGTGGTTTCATTTTTTTAACATATGTGAACACAGCCTGATTCTGAGTCATCTCTAGATTTTTAACATGTATTATTTATTTATTCACAATTGAAACTCATTTGTTCCTCCAAAGTGTCGTTCTACATCCGAGGTACCTAATGTGTTGTTTTTAATTGCAATCACAGAACACAATCTAAACAATTTTGATTTGTTGTTTTATTTTAATTGGTTCCTGCTAGATGGAGATAAACCCAACTGAGGCTTCACTCTTCGTATGATTATTGCTTTTCCTTCACTTCCGAACTATCCATTCCCCTCCCCTTTCGAAAACAGCAGATCTAATTAAAGGACATGGCAGATAGTCTTTTAAATGCATAACTGATTATCTCCTTCCTGTAATTGCTGGTTTGTCTACCTAAACTTTGATTGAGTTGGCAGCCAATGAGATATTATTCTTTAATTAGTCATTTTCATCTGCACCACTTGGGAACAGAAGATGTTGTTACCCTAATGCATTTTAGTCCAAGCTCAGTAGCAAATTTCTTCTCTGGCTTGATGTTCATATTTATTGTATTATTTGAAACCACAGCCTGACTTTATAAAAGATTTTAGTGGGTAATATTATGATGGAAAGGCAAATACTTTTCTCCA
The DNA here is from genome assembly GCA_023333525.1 of Aspidoscelis tigris stejnegeri. NCBI lineage: Eukaryota > Metazoa > Chordata > Lepidosauria > Squamata > Teiidae > Aspidoscelis > Aspidoscelis tigris. The sequence continues at coordinate 105,425,393 of JALMGA010000003.1, read as the reverse complement.
TGTGCAGGGCTTCTCCCGTGGTGGCCCCCAAAACTCATCATTTTGCGTGGAATTCTGGTTGCACATCCTGCCGGCAAGTGAAACCTATCTCTAGATCATTTTAGTGACTGAGGCATGATACGGAGTGGACTCTGTGTTATTATAGCCAAATTCATTGTAGTGTGGATACCAGAAAATAATGAATGAAACTTGGCAAGGAAAAACATTCAGATGCACAAATCACAGAATGAAGACTAGCAAATCAGCATTGCTCCCTATAGAACTAGAAGAGCTTCAGCAAAACATCCTCACTGAAAAAGCGATGCCAAAAATCAACCAGGTAGCAGAGAAGCAGCAGCAGCAGAGCAAATAACAAAGACCAAACAGGTCTCTGTAAAGGTCATTAATGTTATGATGTCAACAGCTGACCAAAATACAGAAATAGCTGAAACATAAGATCATTAAACACAAGGAAGAAAGAAAACACCATCAATGATTGCCAGTTTGGTCTAATGGTTAAGGAGCCAGACTCTCATCTGGGAATATTGGGTTTGATTCCTCCCTCCTCCATGAAGCCTGCTGGGTGACCTTGGGCTAGTCACAGCTCTCTACTGAGCTCTCACAGCCCCACCTACCTCACAGGGTGTTCTCTTGTGGGGAGAAGAATGCAAATGCTTTTTCAGCCACTTTGGGTGCTTCCGCACAGGCCCTTTAACACCCATTAAGCACGCATTCCAATGTGCGCCTCCGCACACGGGTCGCTATGTAAGGCACTTCCGGCGATGGGTGTCCGCACAGCGAGCCCGTTTTCAATGCGGATTTCGGAGCATCCGCATTAGTGGGGGCAATTAAGCACACTTCCGGTAGGTGTATCCGCACCTATCCGTCCTTAATGCGTGCTTAATGGGTGTTTTTAGCACACCACATATCTAGTGGTTTTGCACTGTGAATCCACATCCGTTTGGGATGCAGCCGCACAGCGCAAGTGTGCTAAAACATGGCCCACCCCCGGCTAGCCATGATTGGCTCCCTGGAGCCAAGCCTGGTGAGCCAGGGGGCTCCTACCTTTCAGCTCGCCCTTGCCGCAGAAATGGCAGATTGCCGCTTCTGGAGCCAGGGTGAGCTTGCCTAAAGCCCACCCTTGGGGGAGCGTGGCAGATCCCCTCCTTACCTGGTCGGCTTTGCCCCAAAACTGAAAGCAGGCGCCCAGGGTGCAGTGCGCCTGCATCCTGCGCACCGCCTGATTGGCCGGTGTGCAAGTCAGGGCAGCGCGCCTGTGCGGTACGGCTCCTGAGGGCAGAGGCTGCCAGGCACAGCCCCGGCCACTCAGGCGGCATGCAGGGCGCAAGCGCGCTGCATCCTGTGCGCCTGTTTTCAGTTTCAGGGTGACACCGACCAGGTAAGGAGGGGAACCACCGCGCTCCCCGCAGGGTGGGCTAGGGCGGGCTTTAGGCAAGCTCGCCCTGGCTCCAGAAGTGGTGATCTGGGGCAAGGGAGAGCCAATCGTGGCGGGCCGGGGGCGGGCCCTCCGTCCCGGATCGGAGACGGGTGCCGTGTGTCCGCACAGCACCCGCCTCCAATCCGGATCAGCGCCGCGTGTGCGGAGGCACGGGCGCGGGGTAGATCCACATCTCTCAGATGCGGATCTACCCCGTAAAACCGGATCTACCGTGCACCCGTGGCTATTAAAATAGGTTCCCCTAGGAGTCGGTTTTAATAAATCCGGGTGCCGGAGATCTTGTTTTATTTGCCCCTGTGTGGAAGCACCCTTTGAGTCCCCTTAAATGGGTGAGAAAAGCAGGGTAGAAAAGTCAACTCTTCTTCTTCTTCTTTACCGGAAGTCCTTGCAGAAGCATGAGCAACTCTCAACACTGTCCCCACAGTAGGGATGTGCATGAATATACATAGGCATTTGAAATTCCATCGTATGTGCTGAATTCTGACATTTGAATTCAAATAGAATGTTCAGAAATTCAAATTTAAACATTTGAATCAAATTTCAAATTATGAGACTATTCATTTGAATTATTCAAACATTCATATGTGTATGGGTTTGTACATAATGCGTACTTGAAGATCTGCATTCTCCTGCATCCGTACGCATTTGTACAGATCCATATGGGATGAAAATGGGATAACTACGGGATGAATATGCACATGTACACATGTGTACAGATGTGTACAGATGTCAGGAAGATGCATATGAGCATCTACCCATCTCGTTGACATTCGTAAGTACAAATTTAAATAAAAAATTCAAACAAGTAGCTTCAAATTTGCTTAATTCGAATCGGATTTTGTTAAATTTGAATTTAAATAATTCGAATTGAATTGAATTTTCAATTATTCAAATCGACTCGAGTAGAATGTCAAAAAAACATGCTTTACATCCTCATGGTCCTCAGGCCACTGCTACAGAAAAGCTGTTCAATAAAATAGTCTCTGATCACTGGATGGCCTCTGTGGGGATCTTCTGAGTGAAAGATTTTTTAAAAAATATTTTATTTATTAATTTTTTTTTCCAAACAGCCTAAAAGCTTCTTACAATCTTTTCTCATACCAAGTTATTACATTACTTGAAATTTTCTACTTGACTCCCTCCATTCTTTGGACTTCTCTTCTGCACATCTCTCGCTTCTTTGCTCCGCTTAAAATATATCTTCATTGTTTTCAGCATGCTCTTTATACTTTAATCAAAACCATCAGTCATTACTTCTAATTCTCGAAGATAGTTAATAAATGGGGGCCAGTCTTTCATAAACATATCCGTTGTTTTACCTTTTAGTAGGTTTGTTAGTTTGTCCATTTCAGCCAAGTATTTGATGGAAGATTTTTGAAATGCCTTCTTTGAAGTGTTTTCAAGCTACTATTAAAAGACTTCAGAAGAGTCCCCCAAATTTTGATTCCTTTGAACATTAAATTGCCCTCTCAATAACTTCCACAAGTGTTAGTGTGCGCCATGCTGACCACTCATGCCCCAGATTAAGCAATCTAAGCCAAGACCATGGTGGTGGTATCCATGACGACTATCTACATCATAAGGGCCCTATCCAACTGGCCCAAATTCAGAAGCCAGAACTAAAGTTTTCAGCCTCCAAAATCGCTGGGCAGGGTTTACTTATTTATTTTGTTTTGGCCAGGTATCCAGAAATGGCCTATTGCTTAGGTTATTTCTAAGATCCTGGAAAAAATTATTTGGGGGTTTGTACGTCCATATGACTGAAAACGTTTTTCATTCTGGAAGACGTAAGCTGCCTTAGATGACTGATTCCAAAGAACAAGATTATCATCCATCCATCCATCCATCCATCCATCCATCCATCCATCCATCCATCCATCCTTCCTTCCTTCCTTCCTTCCTTCCTTCCTTCCTTCCTTCCTTCCTTCCTTCCTTCCTTCCTTCCTTCCTTCCTTCCTTCCTTCCTTCCTTCCTTCCTTCTTTCTACTTACATTTATGTTTCTGTCCCACTCTAAATCCCCAAGGTCTCAAGGTGGGTAACAGCATTTAAAAACAGACATGTTAAAATAAAGCCATATATATATAAAACAATAACGTCTGTGGTGAGGGGAAACTATACCACATTTAGCCAAGGGCCAGGGCAAAGAGGTGCATCTTCACTGCTTTCCTGAATATATACAGTGAAGGAGCCTGACGCACCTCAAGGGGGAGAATGTTCCATAGCATGGGGGCCATTATTGAGAAAGCCTTCTCTCCAGCACACACTCGTCTTACTATTGAGAGTGGTGGGACAATGAGGGGGGGCCTTCACCTCCAGATCTTAAGGCATGGGCAGGTCATAAGAGCACAAGAGAAACCCTGCTGGATCAGGCCACATCCCATCTACGCCAGCATCCTGTCACAAACGGTGGCCCACCAAATGCTCATGGGCATCTCAAGCAGAGACAAGGACAAATCTTTCCCTGCTCTCGAACCCCAGCAAATGGCTTTAGAAGCATCCTGCTTCCCCCCGCCCCCCAGCCTGAAAGATGTACTTAGGCTTTCATTCTAGTAGCCATTGATACATCTGTGTTTCATACCTTAAAGCCATCTAGGCTGGTAGCTGATACCATCTCTTCTGGCAGCAAATTCCATAAACCGATGACCCTTTGGGTGAAGAAATACTTCTCCCAGTCGGATCTGACTCTCCTACCCATCACCTTCATAGAGTGCCCCCTTGTTCTAGTCTTGTGCGACAGAGAAAACAAATTTTCTCTATCCACCTTTTCTATACCATGCATAATTTTATGTGCTTCAATCAGGGCCCCTCTTAAACGCCATCTCTTCAGAATGAAGAGGCCAAATGTTGTTGCCTGAGGCCTTTGCGCACTACAGCCAAATGGCTATAGTGCACGAAGGCTAGGCCATTCACACCTAAGTAGGCAAGGAACGTTTGGGGATGAATGCGGAACCCGTACCCACATGGCCTAGCCCCAAAAAGCTGGCACAGGGGTGGCACACTCCTCCCAGGTATGCCACCGTTGGGTACCTTCCTCAGTTCCTGCAGACTCATCTAGAGCCTGCAGGACTCCCAGGCACCCGGGGATGCATGCCCATGCACGCCACTTACCTCTTCATCCCCAGGTTCAAAGTGGCGGGTCCAGTTGGCGGTGTTGTGTGTCTGTGCACGCCGCTGGCTCTGATTGGCCAATGCAGCTTTTAAGACCTTCATTTATGTAAATGAAGCCTGAGAAAAGCCTCCCTTAAGGTCTTTGGTCCTGGTCACACAAGGGGTTTAGGTTGACCTCAGATCATCTTCAGGTTGTATTACCCACAATATTTTAATTTAATTCATTTTCCAAGCCAACCTACCCCCATTAGATCATTTAAACTGTAGTCCCCATTTTTACAGGACTGAGAGGACTCATCCCATCTTGGCAACTCAGGATGTCTTTGCTTGTGAGTAGGGTGACGGGCTAAAGGAGGCTGAACTGTGCTATGGTGGGTGGGGTCCTGTCTTTCCTTCAGCCAATCAGCATGCATGGAGTTCGTGTGGCACCCCCCTTCTCAGTTTATGTGTATGATTCCTCAACCTAGTGTTTTTATTATTATTTTTCAAATTGCACAGAGAAGAAAAGCACATAAAAAAAGAAGGGGGCGTGGAGGTGGGGGAGCAGGCTTAAAAAAGAACTGCAAACACACATTCTCACCTCCCTTGTGTGACATGAATGGCATCCAATAAGAAAGGAGATAGATTTGACACAGCAAAACGGGTGGAGGGCCAAGAATTCCATGGAGGAGGCTCCAATCATTTGTGCAGAAAGGTGTGAGCAATGCAGCCCAAGGCGAGGACAGCTTGAGGATGTCCTATAACGACCCAGGTGTGACCAGCACTGGTACCACCTCAATTCAAATGAACAAACAGGCCCTCCTGTCTTAGACTTGTGTGATCCGGGCCCAGCAAGCCCTTCTAGAAAAGGTAGTGTGATGCAACAGGCTGCGCCATGACTTTTGTGTAAAAGGCAAAAAAGCAGCTTTGCTTTATACTTTTAAGTTGATACTTTTAAGGTATACTTTTATGTAGCAAGATAGATGCTGAAATGGCCTGTGGAGGCCCCACTGGTTTCTCAAGAGCCTGTGTCAATCTTTTATCACTTATCCTTGCTGGTCCATTGACTATGAATTTGTGTGTGAAATGGCAGAAAAATGGTGTGAATTGTTTTTCTTTCACTTGCAGCCTTCCATGTCTTGGGCTAAGATTGGAAGAATTAGCTGGAAAAACACCATTGTTTTGTCTTGGTATTCAAATACTAAATCCAGACAATACCTTCTCTGAGCTGAGACTCTGCTTCGGTGCAGAGCAGAAAAGCTTCATGCTTTACACCTCCAAAGGAATGTGCCTCTGGCAGGTCTTTTATTTCACACATCATGTTTTCAAATTGTTCCATTCAAGGGGACTGATCACCTTGAAAGCATTTACACACACGTCCTTATTGAGTTACCACCAGAGACACGAGCCAAAGGAAAAATAACAACACAAATGTGGCAGACAACCCTTGTGTATACAGCTGGCAATTAGGCAAACAAATTAGCCCCATCTATCTATTTTGTATCTATATATTTTTTTAAGCTTGAACTGAGCGGTTGAAATAAATTAGGACGTTTTTCTCCTTTGGTTCCAGGTGATCATATTTTCACAACAGAATAATGAACTCTTGTAGCTATGCGGAGTCCTGATTCTGTTTTCACTGTCCAACTCATAAAGCGCAAACAGGAGACAAACAGCAGAAAAAATATGCTAGAAAAAATATGCGTTTAGAGAAGGTATCCGGCTCCAATAGGCTTTCAAACCCAGGTGTAAATTTTCTATGCTGCAGATTCCTGGGCCTTTCTACTTTGCCAGGAATATTAGCAGAAAAAAGTCATTTCTAGAACAGAAAAGGGGTATTTTTATATGGCCTACTATGAAATGAAATGACATGAAAAGGAGAAAGAAGGGAAGGGAAGGGAAGAGAACGGAAGGAAGGAAGGAAGGAAGGAAGGAAGGAAGGAAGGAAGGAAGGAACCTTTTATCTGAAAATCAGTAGAAGGATTGGCTTATTTTTTTTAAAAAAAATGTTTATACAGTCAGACCCCCTTACCTGTGGGGGATAGGTTCTGGGCCTTACTGAGGTTACTGGCAAGGACGGAGGTACTGTGTGTCGTTGGGTCTTAGTGGGGTTGTTTTGCCCCAGAAAAATCAGGTATATGACCTGGGAGTGCTCCTGGATTCATTGCTGTCATTTGAGTCCCATGTGGCAGCGATTAGCCATGAGTGCTTACCATTATCACCACCTTGTCCACCAACTTAAGCCTTCTCTGGATAGAGAAAACCTGGCCACAGTGATCCACGCTCTGGTAACCTTCAGATTAGACTACTGCAATGTGCTCTATGTGAGGCTACCCTTGAAAATGGTTCGGAAGCTGGAACTGGTGCAGAAAGCAGCAGCTCAACTGCTGATAAGAGTCTCTGGCCAGACTCACACATCACACCGGTCTTAAATGATCTGCACTGGTTACCTACTCGCTATCGAGCACAATTCAAGAGGTTGGCACTAACATTTAAAGCCTTAAATGGCTTGGGCCCTGGATATCTGAAGGAGCACCTTCTTCCATATAGACCTGCCTGTAAACTGAGATCTCAAGGACATGGCCTTCTTCTAGTTCCTTTTCTGTGGTGGCCCCTAGACTCCGGAAAAGCTTCCCTCTCAAGGTTCACCAGGTGCCTACACTGTATAGTTTTCGGTGCTTGGTGAAAACGTATCTGTTCATTTAGGCTTTTGTTGTTTAATTAGCTTACTCAGGGTGCTGTCTTATTAGGGAGGGAAGGAGGGAGTTAATAATAATTATGATTTAAGATTTTACATGTTTTATTTTTATTGTTATCCACCCTGGGACCATGTGGTGAAGGGCAGGATATAATTTTTTAAAACAAACAAACAAATAAAACCACAGATATTTCAAACAGTGGGAAATTGCACTCAATTTCCCATGATTCCTTGGAAATCTCTTGAGATTTCACAGGAATTATGGGAAATCTCTTATAATTTGGCACTGTATTTCTCACTACTCTAAGCCTCTGGAAGCCCCGATGGCAGAGGAAGGGAGAGAGGAGGCTGGTCCGGTCACTGTGGATAATTGATTTATCTGGCAGTCCTATATAAACACATAAGATAGGCACAGGGCCAGTTCCTAAATGACCAGTTAAGTTCTTTGTGATGCTTGATCTATTCCAGACTTAGCCTGTGCTTCATCAAGCACCAGCAAAGTGCAAATTTGGTGCCACTACATTGGTGCCAATGGGCATGTGTACTGCCATTGCCATGGTGACTGGGTGAAGTGGCATACAACCACACCTGCACTATTTGGTCACATCTTCCATTTCCACCTCTTCTACTCAGAATAGGTGTGATTGGAACATGCCCAGCGTGACTTCTAGTAGAGCAGTAGAGCAGTAAATACTGCTGTACATGCAGGGAATAGTGTGAAAATGCCCACTGAATTTGTGGGAAATGGGTATGGTACAAGCCTGAGCCCTAACATGCATCCTTGGAGGTAAAAGGTGAATTATCCTTCCTTGTTTCCTTGCTTCCAACATACTTATTGGGCTATGAGACTATTACATTTACAATTGAAGACTGAAACCCAGACTGCGTTCAGACTTGTTTATATTGTGCAGCAGAATGCGCAGTCACGATCCACGGATTGTCGTCATGGCGCATTATTGGATCGCTACTGTGTGCTTACCTTAAGGCTGGTAAGAGGACACTCGCTGCACAGTATGACAAAAATTCGAATCTTCCCGCCAATCTGGGCAGGGCAGCAAGAAGAAACAAATGAGAGCAGTAGGGCACCTAAATTCTGATTGGCTGTCTCATCCCACGTGACTGTGTGTGCCGACTCAGCTCTCACAGCTTCCAAGGAGGAAGCTATGAAGCTGCTTTTTAGTTGGGATGGCCGGTCATTGCTTTGCAGGAGGTAAGCTATACTTTTACCTCTAACTGAGGATTTATTCTGCAAGTCTGGAGACAGCTCCAGTGGTCTTCAGGGTACCCACTCTAATGCAAAGCTGCTGTCCTCCATTTCAGGTAACACCCTCTCCAGCAATAAGAATATTAATAGCTGCCTTCCTGCCTTGCAGGGGAGCTGGGTGGATTAATTAGTGCATGTTTGCATTGCTTTGTGCTGGATTCAGTGCTGATTGGCTTCCTGTGGTTGTCCACAGGGCAACATGGGATTGTCACTAGGTCAAGAGTCAGCCCTTTGATGGTCGAAGCATGCTGCATCTCAGTGTTAAGATGCACACTTCATTCTGCAATTATTTATTTTGCTTCCTTTACTGCTGATTCCAATCTGCTCCTCTCAGCCACAGCCATCATGGCAAATGAATGTATGAACAAATGTGGAAGGCCAAATACTGGTGAACTCATTCTATTTATGAAGATATATAGACAAGGACCATAATAGGTGATCTCTTGCCCTGATTTGGAGTAGACTTATTCTTTAGGAGTTTCTTAGCAAGAAGAGCAGGGAAATTTTGTGTTTTCCAAAGCTTTCCTCCCAATTTTTAATGCTGGGGCATGTGTACTGGTGTCTTCTTGAAGATGTTCATGTTAGTGTGTTCTACATCCTATTGTGAGCCAGTTTGGTCTAGTGGTTAGGGAGCCGGACTCTTAACTGGGAATTCCTTACTTCTCCACAAAGCCAGCAAGGTGACCTTGGGCTAGTCACAGCTCTCTTCTGAGCTCTCACAGCCCCACCTACCTCATAGGGTGTCTGTTATGGGGAGAAGAACAGAAAGTTTTGTCAGCCGCTTTGAGTTTCCAAAAATAGGTGAGAAAAGCGGGGTAGAAAAGCCAACTCCTCTTGTGAGGGGGAAGCCAGCGAAGCCGGCTGCCGGCCTTGCCATGCCGGCTCTGAAGAGAAAAATAGGTGCGGCTGCTTTCCTGTCCCATGGCCTTGTGGTGTACACTCAGCAACACTAGGGGGCGGGGCTCTTTCCACTCCAGGTGGTAGCCTCTGGGCAAAATGGCGTCAGCAACCACATGGCATATGTCTTCTCTTCCTGCTGCCACAGGATGTGACATCAGAAGGACCTCTGGCCTGCTGACCTGACCGAGTTCCACCAATCACCTCACTGGGTTGTGCTTTTACATCATTTCTGCCACACCTCCACTGACTGCTGTATTTAAGCCTGGGAAAATTAAACTCTACTCTCCTTTCCAGCTGATCCTGTCTCCATGTCTCTCTCCCCCATCCACCATTTTCTAGCTTTCTCAGGGTCAGGCAAGATACATGTGCCTGATCCCTGGTTATCTGGGCCGGTCAGATAATAGGAAGAACTTTCGTAACAGCTGGCGTTCAGGGGCAGCAGCAATCAGCTGTTACTCCCCATTTCTCAGAGCCCTCGTATTCATCGCGTAAGCTGGATGCGCAATAGATTCAAAACATTCAAATGGACAGATACGAATGTACACATACGTATCTTTATGCATTTGTGTACAAAATGTGCACAGATACGTATGGCATCGTATAAATGTTGTCATCATCTGTATCTTCAAATTTTGTCCACATTGATATCCTCAGATTTGGATCTAACATTCAAAAAAACAGATTCGAATGTATTCAATTTGAATCAGATTTTGTTCCATTTGGATTCTAAACATTCAAATTTGAATGCAAAAACAAAACAAAACACCCATTTGTGCACATCCCTACATCAGGGTTAACTGGGCAGTTTACAAAAGCCAGCAAGAGATTAATCAAGAATAATTGGGCGACAATGTATTATCTTTGCAAAAAGACGTACAATATGCCCAGCCCTCTGGAGTCCTCAATTTATGGTACTGAAAAGACAAAGCTGTAATAATAGTAATGGTTTACACCATGGGCTTCTTTCTTTCTTTTCTCTCCCCCCCCCCCCCCCAACCCAGACAAAAAGAAAAAGAAATGAGGAGTTAACTCAAATAACCTGACGTTCATGTTTGGGTTACTTTCCTTGACGATTTTTTGTCCTGGAACTGGGCTGTGAAGAATCGTTCCTGTTGGCCTCGAGCAAATGAGGTTATGTCGCCATATGCTATGATGGCTCAAATGCAATTATTGGCCCCCAAGAAAGGCCCCTGTGAACAACAGAGGAAAAATTAGATTTCTCCCTGCTCTCTTTTCATTACCCTATGAATGTATGGCTTTCCTGCACGGGTGCAAACAACTTATACAAACACGTCGAGTGAACGAAAAGGAAATGGCTTTCATGGAGCCACAGTCACTGTTCTTTTTTATTTGCGTCATGTTAAATCGAAGTGGCGTTGACATTTGACTGCCAACCTTCTGTTCTGGAGACGCAGGCCTGTATGGAGGGAGGGGTGTAATTTTAATTCAGTTATCACTGAATTGTACCAGCTGATGCTCTCCTTCTCCGTTGCTCAGTATAGTTTCGTTGGCCCTGGGAACACAAGAACATAAGAGGAGCGCTGCTGAATCAGGCCATGGCCCATCTAGTCCAGCATCCCATCTCACACAGGTGTCCATCAATTCCTTCAGGTATTCTGATGTAGAAGACGAAGAGAAAGCCATCACCTGTGCTCAACTTTAGAGTCATTCTGCCTGCCTCTCCAACAAGGAATTAGTACATAGGCATCCATTCCAGTGGACATTAATACCCCTGTCCTCCATGAATTTGCCCAACCCCTGAGAAGGTAAGAACATAAGAGAAGCTCTGCTGGATCAGGCCACAGCCCATCTAGTCCAGCATCCTGGCCCACACATGGGTCCATCAATTGCTTCTGGGCATCTGAAGCAGAAGACAAGTGCAAAACTGTCACCGGCTCTTCACTATCTTGCCTACCAAGGAAGCGGTACCTAGGCATCCATTTCAGTAGCCATTGATACACCTGTCATCCATGCTAGTGCAGACTATGGCAGGCCCCACTTGTCAGGCCCTTATTCTGGCTTTTAAAGTCATCCTGCCTGTCTCTCCAACCCGGAGGTGGTACCTAGGCATCCATTCTAGTAGCCATTGATATCACATGACCTCCATGAATTTGGTTATAAGAACATAAGTGAAGCCCAGCTGGATCAGGTCACAGCCCATCTAGTCCAACATCCTGCCCCACACAATGACCCACCAATTCCTTCTGGGCATTCTCAGGAAGAAGATGTAGGGAAACCTTCACCTGCTCTGCTCTTACTGCTTGAAATCCGGATTAAGTAGATCCATTTTTATGAAATGTGTCTCTAGCAAGATGTCTCAAACAAATACGGATCTAATAAGGCCCCATGCTTCCCCACATGCATGGGAAGGATGGATTGCGAGGAACAGATTCTGCCTTCACCGTGTGGATGCAGTAGCACAGATTTCCAGATGGACACTCCAGGAGGTGCGTGATTGGAGCCTTCAGCCATCAGTCACCGCTCCTTTCTTGCCGTGCGTGGACCAATCAGCGGCGTGTCTAAGATCCAGTACCCGCCTGGCGCCGAAGCCGGCTTTTTGTGCATGGAATCACTACATTCAGACTTGCTGTCCCTCTGCCGCCATAGCTGGGCGCCTGCCCGATACGAATCCTGTGGAAGAGGGACTTCATGGCCAGACTGTGCTTCTCCCGCCCCTCTCAACATGGCGGCTTTCTGTCCCACCCCATGTATTCTCTCTCCCGTCTGTGTGTGGACGCGCCCTCCGTTAATGCGGATTTAGAGCACAAGTACCCATTAAGACTACCTTCAATGTGGTCTTCCGGGAAACCGGTTTAAGGGCCGCTTAACACCCATTAGAGACACATCAATCCGGAAGAGGCTTTCTCGATGTGTCTCTAATGGGTGCTGCTGGGCGGATGTGGTTTTCCCAAGTGTTTAAAATGTGTGCTTAATGGGTGTTAAAGGGTCAATGCGGAAGCACCCATAGGGGCCAGCATCCCAATCATGGCGGGCCAGGGGAGCACAGCACCCACCTCAAATCCAGATCTAAGTCATCCTTCCGCCGTGTGTGCGGAAGGATGTGTGTGTGTGTAGATCCGTATCTATTAGATATGGATCTACCCTCGTAAATCTGGATCTACCCTGCATCCAGATTTAGTAAATCTGGATCTACTGGAAACAGGATTTACTAAATCCGGAAGAGGTAGATCCGGATTTACTAAGGTAAGTGCGGAAGCACTCTTAGAGTCCTCTGACCTCTCTTTCCAACCTGGAGGCAGTAGATAGGCATCCATTCTAGTAGCCCTTGATGTACCTGTCCTCCATGAATTTGTTCAGCCTCCCGAGTGCTCTACATTCTGTATGTGTCAGAAGGAATCTCTCTTTGTACCTTCCTTCCGACACTTTCTGTCAACTGTATCAGGTGCCTCTCCTGTTTTCTCCTGCTATGATGCCTGCAGCAAAAAATTTGGGCACTTCTGGGATCTTAAGTGCTAGATTTCTTTATTTTTTCTTCTTGCCACATTTTTTTCTAAGAGTGCCCAGGGGAGCAAGAAGTTTCATCTACACCAGGGATGGCAAGCAGTGTCTTAAAAGAAGAAGAGGTGCAATGTGGATTTGAGTCAGAGCCAAGGTCTCACCACAGCTGTGCTTTTCAGAGCTGCCAGTGACGATTCGACACCCCGTTTCAAATCTTTCCTGGCTCCTGCGCTCTGGATGGTTATCAGAGGATGGAGAAACCACCTGATTACGAGATGTTCAGCTTCACAGGCTGACCCAAAGGCGACTGTGTCTTTCTTCCCGGTGCCAGAGGCAACTTGCAGCAGGTAAACGGTTAATTAAAATGGATTATCTGCAAGGATACCTTGGGGGGTGGGGGTGGGGGAAGCCAGGTTTACTTCCATCACCTTCAGAAGGAGTTATTGATGAAAGTTGCTGCATATTTCATGCCTCTCTCTCTCCGGGCTGTGCATTTAATCAGTTAACAGTTTCTGACATTTCGTTTACCTCACCAGGTGTTTCCTGGGTAGCCGGTTGCTGATCTCCACAATGGCTCCCAGGGAGAGAGAGGGTGTAGTTTAATGTACCAATTTGACCTTACATCTTAGAGACGTGCACAAATGTTTTTTTGACATTCTATTCGAATCGAACCGAATACCCCAAAATCAGTATTTAACAAGATTCAATTCGTATTTACCAAATTCAAATCTATTCATTCAAATTTTTGACAACATTCGTATGTGCTTGTACGAATCTTCCCCACATCCATACACACACATACATGTCCGTATGCATCCCATACTTATTCCGTATGCAATCTGTTTTCGGCCCGTATGGATCTGTACAAATGCATAGGGACGCGGGAAAGATGTGGATCTTCCAGTGGGCATCATGTACGAATCCGTATACATATAAATGTCCGGATAATTTGAATGAATAGATCTGAGGTTCGAAATTCAGTTCGAATGTTTACGTTCAAATTTTGGGACATTCGATTCGAGTTAGAATGTTGAAATTCAGCACGATTGAGTATTGCGCTCTACATGCGGCTGCCCTTGAAGACGGTTTGCAAGTTGCAGTTAGTGCAAAATGCAGCTGCCAGAGTGCTGACCGGAACAGCTAGCCAGACGCACAATCACGCCGCACTTAAAAAGGTTGCATTGGCTGCCAATTCCCTGCCGAGCCCAATTCAAGGTAACTTTGACTTATAAAGCCCTAAATGACTTGGGCGCCAAATATCTAAGGGAACACCTCCTCCCATATTGACCTGCACATGCCTTAAGATCTGGAAGTGAGGCCCTCTTGGTTGTCCCACCGCCCTCAGTAGTGAAATGGGTGGGCACTAGGGATAGGGCCTTTTCGGTAATGGCCCCCAGACTATGGAATAGTCTCCCCTCCAGGTGTGCCATGCCCCTTCTCTGTACAGTATATATTCAGAAAGGTGGTGAAGATGCATCTCTTTGCCCTGGCCTTTGGCTAATGTGATTATATTTCCCCCCCTACTGCACATACTATTAATATTTAAGACATTGTTTTAATTATGCTGAATATTTTAAGTGTTTTTATGTATATTATCATTTTGCAAGATTTACTTTTTCTTAGATTCACTGAGGTAGTGGTGCCCGGAGAAAGCAATGACTGTTTTCTCAGAAGAGACAAGGAAAGAGATGGGCTGTTCAAAGAGATAAGCAAGCATTGTTATCTTCAAAGTATTCTCATGGGATTGCAGCCAGGGTCTTTGAACTGTACCCAGCATGCTTCTTTGAGATTTCAACAGGCTGTTTGTTAGGTGATTGTCAAAACTTCGTCATAGCTGAGAGCGATGGAGACAGTGTGGATCCAAAACACAACTTTTAATTCAGAAGAAATTACGCTTCCTTTCTTGAAGGTGATTGTGGGTATCTGTCCACATATGTATGGATACATACAGGATAAAAACGGGATGCATACAGGATGAAGAAGGGATGTGTACAAGATTTGTATCATTGGATGCGTATCGAATATTCATACGAATAGATACAAATGTATTCGTATCGGTTCGAATGTCCAGACTTTTTTTTTTATTAGTACGAATTTGTATTTTTGAATATTTGATCCATTATGAACCAGTTTGGTCTGCGATCTAGTTTGGTCTAGTGGTTTGGGAGCCAGTCTTTTATCTGGGAATACAGGGTTTGATTCTGCCCTCCTCCATGAAGCCAGCTGGGTGACCTTGGGCAAGTCACAGCTGTCTTCTGAGCTCCCACCCACCTCACAGGATGTTCTATTGTGGGGAGAAGAATAGAAAGCTTTGTCAGCCACTTTGAGTCCCCTTAAATGGGGGAGAAAAGCGGGGGAGAAAAGCCAACTCTTCTTCTTCTTCTTCTTCTTCTATAATTTGAACTCCACTACACCTTAAAAATAGCTACATATCATCTGGAAGGCAGGATTCCATCTCGCCTCACTTTCCCAGTGTCACAAGAAGTATCATCGTTTTCATGCGATGGGAAAAGTGCCTATCTTCTGCAAGGGGATGCACAGTGGCCAAGGCCATTTCTGGTCATAGCTTTGTGCAGAAGTTATTTAAGAGCATGAACCTCTTCTAATCTTTTACACAAGGGAAGTTAAGGCAGTGCTGGTGCTTTCGGCCATGTTCGGTGGCATGTTAATTCAGAAGACATACGGAAAGTGGGCAGCTATCTGAGCGCCTCCATCCTGCTCATTTAATCTCTTAAGCACATTTATAGGCTTAAGCATTTTGAGTTGCTGGGAATCCCCAGCAGCAATTTTGAAAAGCAATTATTCTGAACCTGTTAAATTTCTTTCTTTCTTTTTTTAAAAAAACTTTATCTGGTGGACTCTCTCTGCCTTGCAACGGCAATATTAGAAATGGGATAAATCATTCTGAAATATTAATTGATAGGATTTATGACCTTAAAAACATGATTAAAAATCGGGGTGTAATGCAGACACTTGTTTTAATACTGGCCATGGGGAATGTGGGATTTTAATGAAATGGTGCTAATTAGGAATTTGCTATCTCCAGAAAGTTGGCTAAGGTTTCAGTCAAGAAGAATATGATAGTTAAGCATTATGTCCTGATATTACCCCAAAACTTGCTGTTTTGATTCATAGCATTTGGAAAAAAAAAAAAACACCAAAAGGCAATTTTTGGAAAAAGTTTTTCAACAGTTCACAGAGCCCTTTTTACAATGGAAGTATAAATGACTCATCTCTTTGCTCTAGTTTCTCAAACTCTGCCATTCACATATACATTAAAAAATAATGTGCCTGTATGCATCCATATGTTTCTGTGCAACCTGTTTTCATCCCATACGGATCTGTACAAACGCATACGGATGTGGAAAAGATGCGTATCTAGAAGTATGCATCATGTACGAAACCGTAAACATGCAAATGTCTGGATAATTCAAATGAATAAAGCTGAAATTCAAAATTTGTTTGAATCTTTGAATTCAAATTTATGGACATTCGATTCAAATTCAAATGTCAAAATTTGGGCAGATTCGATTGAATTTCAAATACCTTTGAATTTTCGTGCACACCCCTACCGTCTAGGAAGATGTTCTTGGGCCATGAAATTGTATTATTCTGTTGTTGATTCATTTGTATAGCATCACCAATTATTGCTTAGGTTCCAGTAACACATTCCTCTAAAAAGGTCATCCTTAATGGGTACTTAATGCTAGTGGAAAAAAAACCCATGGAAAACTTCATTCATATCATGTGCCTCATGGGTAACTAAATAGGTACCTGTCACCTTTATTTTGCCTTCATGGCATCTTTGATCTCACAGCCCAACACTGACAATAGTTGATAGCCTTCAATTGCTGATGCTTTCTTCTCCTTGGATTGGTTGGATTGGGACCTTGATTGAGCGAGTTGGTAAGCCAAGGTGCCAAACAGCCATTCAGTCCAATCTTTTCCACAACAGGCAAATGGAGTGTTGGTTTATGCACCCTTTGCATTGGAAGGCTTTTGACAAAGTCCCACATCAAAGGCTACTGAGTAAACTCATCAGCCATTGAATAAAAGGACAAGTTCTGTCCTGGATTTGTGACTGGCTTAAGGGCAGAAAGCAGAGAGTAGTAATAAACGGCAAATTCTCAGGGTGGAAAGAAGTAAAAACTGGGGTCCCTCAAGGCTCAGTACTGGGACCAATGCTTTTTAATTTATTCATCAATGATCTAGAAGAAGGGGTACATAGTAAAATAGCAAAGTTTGCTGATGATACTAAATTATTTAGGGTAGTAAAATCTGAAAGAGATTGCCAAGAGCTCCAGAGGGATCTCTTAGCATTGGGTGAGTGGGCAACCAAGTGGCAAATGTGCTTTAATCTTAACAAGTGCAAAGTAATGCACATTAGGGCCAAGAATCCAAATTACGTCTATAAACTGATGGGGTCTGAGCTTTCTGCAACACACCAGGAAAGGGATCACGGGGTTTTGGTGGACAGTTCAATGAAGGTGTCAACCCAGTGCGCGGCAGCAGCGAAAAAAGCAAATTCAATGCTGGGAATAATTAGGAAGGGAATAGAAAATAAGACAGCAAGTGTCATTTTGCCTCTTTATAAATCTATGGTGAGGCCACATTTGGAGTATTGTGTACAATTCTGGTCACCACACCTCAAAAAGGATATTGTGGAACTAGAGAAGGTGCAGAGAAGGGCAACCAGAATGATTAAGGGTCTGGAACACCTCCCTTACAAAACCAGGCTGCAACATCTAGGCCTCTTCAGTCCCCTCTCAAACGCCGTCTCTCCAGACTGAAGAGGCCTAGAAATTTCTTTTCTCTATCGCACAACACTAGAACCAGGGGGCACTCTATGAAGCTGATGGGTAGAAGAATAAGGTCTGACAGGGGGAAGTATTTCTTCACCCAGAGGGTCATCGGCTTATGGAATGTGCTGCCGGAAGAGGTGGTGACAGCTACTAGTCTGGATGGCTTTAAGGTAGGGTTAGACAAATTTATGGATGACGGTATCAATGGCTACTAGAACGAATGCCTGGGTGCATCCTTCAGGCTGAGGGGGGGGGGGAGGAACTGGGGCGCTTCTAAGGCCATCTGCTGGGACTCGAGAGCAGGAGAAGGTTTGTCCTTGTTTCTGCTTGAGATGCCCGTGAGCATTTGGTGGGCCACTGTGTGCGACAGGATGCTGGACTAGATGGGCTGTGGCCTGATCCAGCAGGGCTTCTCTTATGTTCTTATGTTCTTATGGATGCCACTTACCATATTCACCAGTGCGCTTGCACGACATCTCAGATGTCCCCTAGCACCAGAAATGGTGCCAATGGTTGCATCAATGGAGGATAAAGGTAAGCTTCTGGTAAGGGTTGAGATGCGTAAGGTGCACCACTGTTGGTAGGTAATAAGGTAACCTCTGGTAAGGCAGGAATCATTTCTGGGTTGAAAACACCTCCTGCTAGTGCAGATGCTAGGGATGGGCATGAATATCCAAAATATTCGTTATTCAGACAAATGCAGATGAATTTAGACATTTGTATACAAATCAACTGTCCAGACATTCGTTTTTTGGTATTTGTACAGATACGAATATTTTGTGTTATTCATATGAATAATTCAAATATTTATATATATAAAGTATGTACAGATGTATGCAGATATTTCCATCCTGTACGTATAGGTACAGATGTATACAGGATATGCACAAGATGTGTATGGATATGTATGTGATATTTATGCATCACATATGTATCCATACACATCTTGTGTGTATCTGTACGCATCTGTACCTATACGTACAGGACGGTGGCGGCCGGCAGCAGCGGCGGCAGCGGCGAGAGAGCTCGGGGTTGGGGCCTGCCTGCTCCGCCTGTCCACCCCACCTCTTTTGGAGGGACTGAGAGCAGCAGAGGTGAAAAGCAAATGTGCACCCTGTGCTTCTGAAGGCCCAGACCGCTGGCTGGTGATGGAAGGACATGGTGGGGAATGGGTGAAGAAGGGGAGGGAGGTGGAAATGGGGGGCAGGGGGAGGCAGGGGGTCCTTGTTGTAGGGTTAGGGATGAGCTACAACAGTGAGCGGACGTACCTCAATTTCAATGTCTGTCTCAGCAGTCTCCACCGAAATGGCAGTGGCAGGGACCAGGCAAAGCTCAGCAGAAGGAAGGAGGACGGAGCATATTGCTCTCCGCCAATCAGCTTCTGAGAGCGGCGCTCTCAGAGGGCGATCATCCCTGCATGAAAAAAAAGTGCCCTGAAGCAATGGAGAAAGTTTTTGAACAATGCAAGGAGCTTATTGCTTACAAATACTCTCCTTGCATTTAATGTAATTTTCTTCTCCCTTGTGGCCCTAGGGTGATCGCGCGCCCGTGCACCCCCTAGAGGCGGCCGCCCCTGGTACAGGATAAAAACGGGATGTGTACGGATGCGTACAAGATTTGTATCATTGGATACATATTGAATATTTGAATGAATAGATACAAATGTATTTGTATCGGTTTGAATGTCCAGACATTCATTTTCCTTTATTTGTACAAATTCGGATATTGGAATATCGGATTCGAATAAAATGTCAAAAATTGTATTTGTGAACACCCCTAGCAGATGCTCCTTACCAGATGTTACCCTGTCATGTACTACATGGCCAAGCATGAATTGGTTTCTGATTAAATGTGTCTATCACTGATCCAGATTACGGTATCCTAATTTTGAATTGTACGCCCTGTTTAATGCAGATGGAATAGACCAGTGGAGGGCCTGGCCTCATAGATCCACACTTACATACACATCTGTGAGGCCTAGAAGTGTGAGCTACATGGACCCTTAATCTATATTAAGGGTCCATGCAGAAAGCCCTTCAGCCCATATGAAATTATGTGCCATCTGCCCCTGCCTAGTATTTGATTTTCTTGTAATTAAATTATATTATTTGGTCTGCTACCTAAGCAACTTTACTGTGGGTAAATGTGTGCTGCATTGCCAAGTAAGCTCAGCATGTTGCTTTGAACATTTTTTAAAATTTAAAATATATTTTTTCAAAGGAGTGTTGTGATGTGTAGCTTTGTGAATTTGCTTTATAAGCATAATATGTGGTCTCCCTCTAGTCTGAAAATATTATAACTTTGTTATATCCCATATCTAATTAATACTCTGTATATTGCTCAAATCCTTATAATTTACTCTGGTGACATACATCAGAAGATGATTGGAAGTAAAAAAAAAAAAGTAATCCCAGAATCAATGCTATGGAGAACCACTTCTTTTCTCCACATAGAAAGTGCTCTCAAAATATTTTAAATCAAAGGGGGTTTAGAGGTAATACTAATTTAAGGGGGGGGGAGTAGCTGAAATTAACATTGTAATTCCATGGCTGAGTTTCACATCAAAGCAGTATAATTTTGATAGCCCCCAGGCCATGGAATCGTCTCCCTTCTGAAATGGGCCAGGAACCACCCCACTATATAGTCAGGAAGTTGTTGAAGATTCACCTCTTTACAAGGGCTAAAATCTTCCTCTGTGTACTGCAGTTTTTTTAAAAAAAAATCTGTTTTTAATTTTAGACTTTATGGCTTTTAATTGTTGTAATGTGCCCTGAAACCTGGAGAGGGGGGAGACCGATAGATAGATAGATAGATAGATAGATAGATAGATAGATAGATAGATAGATAGATAGATAGATAGATAGATAGATAGATAGATAGATAGATAGATAGATAGATAGATAGATAGCAACCAGCCTGGGTAGCTTTAATAAAATAAGAACATAAGAACATAAGAGAAGCCTTGCTGGATCAGGCCACAGCCCATCTAGTCCAGCATCCTGTCGCACACAGTGGCCCACCAAATGCTCATGGGCATCTCAAGCAGAGACAAGGACAAATCTTCTCCTGCTCTCGAGTCCCAGCAGATGGCCTTAAAAGCACCCCAGTTCCCCCCCCCCCCGCAGCCTGAAAGATGCATCTAGGCATTCGTTCTAGTAGCCATTGATACATCTGTCATCCATAAATTTGTCTAACCCTTCCTTAAAGCCATCTAGACTGGTAGCTGTCACCACCTCCTCTATCAGCAAATTCTATAGAACAGTGACCCTCTGGGTGAAGAAATACTTCCCCCTGTCAGACCTGACTCTCCTACCCATCAGCTTCATAGAGCGCCCCCTGGTTCTAGTGTTGTGTGATAGAGAAAAGAAATTTTCTCTATCCACCTTTTCTATACCGTGCATAATTTTATATATTTCAATCAGGTCCCCAATTAAACGCCGTCTCTCCAGACTGAAGAGGCCTAGACGTTGCAGCCTGGTTTCATTCTGGTTGCCCTTCTCTGCACCTTCTCTAGTTCCGCAATATCCTTTTTGAGGTGTGGTGACCAGAATTGTACACAATATTCCAAATGTGGCCTCACTATAGATTTATAAAGGGGCAAAATGACACTTGCTGACTTATTTTCTATTCCCTTCCTAATTATTCCCAGCATTGAATTTGCTTTTTTCGCTGCTGCCACGCACTGGGTTGATACCTTCATTGAACTGTCCACCAAAACCCCGAGATCCCTTTCCTGGTGTGTTGCAGAAAGCTCAGACCCCATCAGTTTATAGACGTAATTTGGATTCTTGGCTCCAATGTGCATTACTTTGCACTTGTTAAGATTAAAGATTAAGATTAAAAGATTAGACAGGTCTATCAATAGATACTAGAATGGATGCCTAGATATTTCCTCCAGGTTGGAGAAACAGTCAGGATGCCTCTAAAGTCCATTTGCAGGGAAGATTCTGCCTTCATCTTCTCCTTGAGAATATACAGAAGCAATTAGTGGGCCACTGTGTAAGACAGAATGCTCGACTACATAGGCTTTGGCCTGATCCAACAGAGTTCTTCTTTTCCTACATTAGAAATAGGGATGTGTATGGATATTCAGACAAATTCAAATGAATTTGGACATACAGGATCAAAATGGGACGCATATGGGATGTGTATGAGATTCATATCATTGGATACATATTGAATATTCAAATGAATAGATATGAATGCATTTGTATCATTTTGAATGTCCAGACATTCATTTTTCTTTATTTGTACGAATTCAGATTTTTGAATATTTGATTTGTTATGGATCAAATGTCAAAAATTCCAGTCATGCACCCCTAATTAGAAATAAACAAATCCTATGTATAGGCCTAGTGGTGTGCGTGTTCTCCATTGTTATAACAAGCTGGTCTCACAACAAGCTGTAGAAACAGTCAGTTAGTGCACAGGTGTTGTCTAGTTCAGAACTGAGGCGTCTTTGCACCAAGGCGAAGATGCCTTGGAACGTTTCCCCCCAAATGGGTTGAGAACACTTTCCCGTTCGCACAGGGGCAGGTAAGGAACGCTTTGAGAGCAGTTCCCTTACCTGCCAGTGCGAACGGGAAAGTGTTCTCAACCCCTCATTGGCTGGCCACCCGCACATGCTCAGATGGGCAATAGAGGCCTGGCAGGTGCCCAGACAATGAGGGGCTGCCCCCCCCCGAGCATTCTCAGAACGGCCCGGCCTTTCTACACAGAATTGGCCTGCAGGAGAAGGTAAGACCCCTTCACACACACGTGCGCAACCCTGGGGATGGGTTGGGGGCTTTTGGCTGGCATTCCTGCCCACCCCTGGAACCTGATCTGGGGTTTGGGAGCAAGCAGGAACCCAGGGAAAGAAGGTACCCAGGCTGCCCACACTGGCTTCATAGGAGCCAGTGGGAGCAGCCCGGGGGAGAGCGTTCGAATGCTTTCTCTCTGAGACAGTTCAGAACACGCGGAGACGGTTTCAGAGCACTTTTTAGTGCTCTGAAACTCAAATGCATGGAGGGCACATTGGGACGCTTGCGGGCGGCCTGGAATGGTGTGTCCCATCGTGCTCTCCATGCATTCGAAAACCCCTTGTGCAAAAAGGCCTCTGGTTTTGAGCCTGTGAAAGGAAATATTGGAGAAAAAGAAAGGGAAAAAATACTTTTGTTATTGCAGTGCATTTTAGCAGACTGGGTTTTCTTGGAGCACCACAGTTCCAGGGTGGCCCTTATTGACTTAAGATACAATGGGTTACCCTCTTTCTTGCCCTAAGAAACCACTCTGTTTCCAGGGCAACCACTAGCAACAATGGCTGCCAGCAGGAATTTAAAGTTAATGGAGCCACTATCTTATGAAAACATAAACAAAACAGGGGGCTGCAGTCACTCCATTGGCAGGCCTGCCAACTAGGGGAACAGAGATGAGTTTGAGTTTATCCTTCTTTTCGGCTATATTCTGACTCAGTTTTGCACTTGAATGAAATATATACACACACACTTTATAATTTGAAAGAATGAATGAATTTTATTTACAGTCACAGACCAAAATCAGAAAGCAAAGACACATTATCATTATTTCAGTTCATCATATAAAAACTTTATGATTTGCAGATTTAAGGGGGGGGGGTATCATGTTCCAGATAAGTGATCCACTACTTGGCTCAGGGAAGTTCTTGGCAATAGCTGGGCAGCTGCTGCGATACACCAGCTTTGTTGCGAAAGATTTTCCTAGGCTTCGACTGGCTCGATCCTGGAGACTAGCCATGATGGCTGACCCAAATAGAGTAGAAAATGAGGGAAGGAAATAAAGAGTATGGAGACATGAGTCAGGAGGGAATCAAGAGAGCGTTTTAATCTTGCCAGGGGTTTAAATACAGCAAAAAAAGGGTTGTGGGGGAAATGACCTCATGGCAGCATCCGGGGAGGTGATTAGGTGAAGGCTGGGGTCAGGCAGGTCAGATGTCCTTGTGATGTCACATCCTCTTGTCAGTGGCAGGCAAAATCCTCAACAGGAAGAGAAGGACAGCTGTTCCTTTTTTAGCACATGGCCGAGAAATGCCATTATGCTTATAAGTCTAGATTGTTAGATTCATATTTAAAGATACAAATATCAACAACATTCATATGTGTTGTACGCATCTGTAAGCATTTCGTATGCATACCATTTTCATCCTGTATTATAAATGCAAATGCATACAGATGCATATAATATTTGTACTGATATGTATGTAATACATACGTATCTGTACATTCGAATGATTCAAATAATTCAAATGAATGTTTCGGAACATTTGAAATCTGTTCAGATATCTAAGTTTGAAGGTGAAGACATTCAATTTGAGTTCGAATGTCCACATTCAAACGAATTCGATCAGATTTCGAATGTTAAGAATATTCATGCACATCCCTATTTTGTTCCCTTTTTCTCTCTTTCAGGAAAAACATCCAGTTATGCATTTATTTAGATTTTTTACAACAGAGGATCCTTGGTCCATTGAATTTACCACCAGAAGAGATGGTGAGAGCAATCAGCCCCTGGATAGCTTTAAGAGAGGATTAGATACATTCATGAGTGACAGGCACATGAATGACTACTAGAATGGATGCCTAGGTACTGCCTCCAGGCTGGGAAAACTGGCAGAGTGCCTCTAGGGGGCATTTGCAGGGATTCAAGAGCAGTTGGAGGTTTTGCCTTTGTCTGCTGCTTGAGATGCCCCAAGCAACTGGTGGGCCACTTTGTGAGACAGGATGCTGGACTATAATCCGATCCAGAATATCTCCTCTTATATTATTATCCCATCCTATATCCCAAAAATCTCAGGGCATGTCACCATAAAATCAGCATAGAAATAGATAAAATGCATTAGTTTACAAGCTCAGCCACCCTCCAGTTTTTGCTTTTCCTGTCCAGACCTGATTGGCCATTAGAGAGCTAGACCAGACCCACCTTGGCTCAAGGATTTTCCTTCCAAAAATAAATACAACAACATTCCTATGGTAGCATGTTTCACAAATACAACTGAGACTTAAGCTGTGTCTTCATGTCCCCTCTGAGGTGTGTGAACCAGTTTGGTCTAGTGGTTAAGGAGTTGGACTCTTATCTGGGAACACTGGGTTTGATTCCACACTCCTCCATGAAGCCAGCTGGGTGACCTTGGGCTAGTCACAGCTCACTACTGCTTCCTTCAATACTATGGAATATCATTATTTGTTCTGGGGAAACAAAGTCAGAAAGGTTTATTACTCCAGGGGCACAATAGGAAGTTGATGAGTAGCAGCGTTTGGACGAACAAGGGGAAGTATTTTTCCCCCAGTGAATCATTAGCTTATGGAATGTACTACCAGAGGAGGTGGTGATGGCAACCATCTGAATTAGAGACGTGCATGAATGTTTTTTTGACATTCTATTTGAATTGAATTGAATACCCCAAAATCCAATTCAAATCTTTTAAATTCAAATTTAATAAGATTCGACTCGAATTTACTAAATTCAAATCAATTCATTCGAATTTTTGATTCGAATCTGCACATACAAATGTTGACAACATCTGTATGTGCATGTTCCCCACATTCTACGCACTCCACATGGGGCTTCCCTTGAAGACGGTTCGGAAGTTGCAGCTGGTGCAAAATGCAGCCGCCAGAGTGCTGACAGGAACATCTGGCTGGACGCATATCACCCTGGTTTTAAAAGAACTGCACTGGCTGCCAATTCACTACTGAGCCCAATTCAAGGCCCTAAATGACTTGGGCCCCAGATATCTAAAGGAGCACCTTCTCCCATATCAACCTGCCCACATCTCAAGATCTGGTGGGGAGGCTCTCCTGGTTATCCCACCGCCATCAGCAACTAGGCGAGTGTTCACCCATGAGAGGGCTTTCTCGGTAGTGGCCCCCAGGCTGTGGAATGGTCTCCCTCTTTGCTTAGGTTCAGGAAGGTGGTGAAGACGTACCTCTTCACCCAGGCCTTTGGTTGAATGTTCCCTCCGCTTCTCCCCACTGCAGACTCTACTGTTTTCTAAACTGTTTTTGTATTTTTTAAAAATTATTATTATTATTGTGTTGGACATTTAAACTTTGTACTGGTTTTAGTATTTTATACAGTTTTGATATGTATGTTTTAAATGTTGTGAGCCGCCCAGAGACCCTTGGGTATGGGGCAGGATATAAATATAAATATAAATAAATTCGTACATGTCAATATGCATTCTGTAGCTATCCCATATGCAATCTGTTTTCATCCCGTACAGATCCGTACAAATGCGCACGGATGCAGGAAAGATCCGGATCTTCAAGTACGCATCGTGTATGAACCCATACACACATGAATGTCCAGATAAGTTAAGTGAATAGATCCAAAATATGAAATTCGATTTGAATATTTACATTCAAATTTTGGGACATTCGGTTTGAGTTCGAATGTCAAAATTCGGCACATTCAATCAGATTTCAAATGTCTACGAATATTTGTGCACACCCCTAATCTGGATAAATCTCTGGAGGACAGATGTATCAATGCCTATTAGAATGAATGCCTAGGTACGGCCTCCAGGCTGGAGAGACAGACAGGATGCCTCTAAAGGCCATTTGCAGAGAACTGAGAGCAGATGAAGATTTCTCCTTCATCTTCTGCTTGAGAAAGCCCAGAAGCAATTGGTGGGCCACCAATCGAAGGCAGGATGCTGGAGTAGATGGGCTGTGGCCTGATCCAGCAGGGCTTCTCTTATTTTCTGAAATCAGCGCATCATGCGCCCCTGCCTTCACCAGGAAGGTAATGAAAGCACCAGATCGGTATGTGAGAAAAGGCCTTTTGTAATGCTGCTATCAAGTTATAGGTATTAGAGAAAATATAGCTATTATTCCTCAAATAGCAGGAAATGTGGTACATTTGCAGAGCCTGTTGCAATTTGTGAAATACAATGATGGGGAGAGAGGTACCTATCCACTCCTGGGAATGCTTCGTTCCTTTTGTCCTTCAAAAGGACGCAAGTGTACATTTCCCTCCCCTCTTGTTTCACTACCCAGCTCCATCCATCCTCTGTCAGTCTTTTCTCTTCGGCTTTCAAGTAATTGCTAATAAGGCATTCCCTCTTTTCCAAATCTCTGGTCGCCAGTGCTCTTGCACAGTTGCTTTAGATGAGGAGTCGCCTCCACTTCATAAAGGTTAATTGATGCTTCATATCCTGGGCTGGGCAGTGAAATTCAGTTGAGGAGCTCACGAGAACAAATCCTAGTGTGGCAACAAAGCGATGCCCGTTAATTAGGGAAACACACCTGCCTGGTGGGTCAAAGATGGCATGGTATAAAGCGGATTCACTGGGCAACGGAGCTAAGCGGATGGCTGTTGTGGATATAAATTCATCCCTTTTCATAAAAGAAAAGATCAGTATCAGAGCAGACGCCCGGCTGCCACAATAAAGCCATGCTGCCTATTGCGCTGGATATGCCACTTGTCAAATCACATCACTCTTGCTGCAAAACCGAGTTGACAGCTCCTGAATCGAATACATTGGCTATTGAATTAAACTTGTCTCCGAGGAAATCATATCAGGATTAAGCCTAATATATAGGAATACACAAATTGCTGCATGAATCTCCCAGCTGATAGAGAATAAGGGGGGGGGGCGAAAGTGCATTAGCGGGGATTATAGAGAAGTCGTGAAATGCCTGTCATCACAGCAAGGTGTGGCGAGGGCGCATGGGCAGAATCCTGCATATGGCAGTAGGGAGGATTTCCATCCCTTTTTACAACCACTGGGGCAGGACTGAGTGATGCTGTATCATATCATAAAACAACAAAATACTCAGGCAGTGTCATACGATTTGGGTAGAGACGTGCACAAACGTGTATTCTGACATTCAATTCATAACAAATTGTGGTTTCAAATGTGGTAAAATTCTATTCGATATGAATAGAATTTATTCATATGGATGTGAATGTATTCATGTGGATTTGTATGAATTTTTGATATGAATTAATATGTATTGGATGTGAACAAATACGTATCCGATACATATCCCGTAACAAATTCACTCTCAAAGCATCAAATCTGACCCAAATCCACTTTTAATATGCTATCAGTCCATGTGAAATGCGCTCTAGATCTGTTGCAGATGTCTGGGGCAGCTGCCTTTCCACCTCCCCAGTTTAACAAGTGTCTGAAGTATTTGTAGGAATGTCTAAGTGCTAGTCCCCATGGTAAGGATACTGCGAGGCGAACGTGAGTTCATCTCGCGAGTGTCCCCATGGAAAGCCCTAATTTGGGCTACATAAGGGACAAATTGCACAAAATTGAGCCCCCCTTTATAACAGTTCTTGCCCTGAATTACGGGGCAAGAACAGGTTATCCTGGGGGCGTGGGGACACTCCCGGGTTATGATGGCAGCATTAGCAGGCAGGGCTTTGCTGTCCCCACTGCTAATGCTGCTATCGCACCTGCCTCCCCTTACCTGGGTGCTTAATTGCCCAGGTAAGGGCTTGATTTACCCCAAACTGTCATCTGACAGCTGCCCTGCAGTCAGCTGGGCAGCTGTCAGGTGGGTATAGGGGCTGCCATATGCGCACGAGCAGAGCTCCGCTTGATTAAAACAAATGTGGCTTTTGCGTCTGTTTTAATCACTTTACCGGAGCTCTGCTGTGCTCTTGACAGCCCCTATACCCGCATTCCGAAAGGCCTAGTTTGCACACCAGAGGGTGCAGACAGAAGCCCTAGATACTAGCGGAGCTTCCCCGTCCCCCTCCTTTGTTCCCCCTTACCTTTTGGGTTGTGTTCCACTGGCATATGGGACCTCTTTTTGAATCAAATAGGGGGCGAGGGAAATTGGCTTTGTGCACATCCCTACTAAAGACCATATCCTACAATTCAGAAACTTGGGAAGGGGGAGTGAAAATTTCTCTGATTTTGAACTTTTACCTACAGAATGAGCCAGAGGTTGCTTCCAGACCTGTGGAATAAATCCGCAGTTAAAGGTAAAAATGTAGCTTAACTACTGCACAGCGATGGCGGGCCATCCCAACCTGAAACACAGCTCTGTAGCTTCCCATCGAAAGCTGCGAGAGCTGAGTCAGCACGTGCTGTCACACAGGTTGAGGCAGCCAATCAGATCTGAGCTGCCCTTCCAGCTCTCGGTGTGCTCCTCTCACCGTTCTGCCCAGACTGGAGGGAAAATTCAAATTTCCTTTATAATGTGCAGCGACTGTCCTTAGATCAGCATTAAGGAAAGTACGCAGTGCCAATTGGATAATGTGATGCCACGACGATCCATCGATCGCTTTGTGTGATGCCTCAATTGGGACTGCGCATTCCGTTATGCAGTATAAACGACTCTGGATGCAGCCAGACTCCCATAAGTCTGAAAAATCTGAATTTTCTAACCCCATCAAATTCTCTAGGTCAGTAGTCCATTGAACTTTCAATGCATCCCTAAATATGTATAATTTTTCCCTGACTATACATGCCTTGTCTTCATTGGATTGTACCTTATGACTGTCTTTTAGGCCTGTCACACTAACCTTCCATACCAGTTCCAGTTGCTCTAGGGGAGGCTCATCCACACCCCAGGCCACCATCCCAGAATGCCCAGGGGCTCTTTCCAGTTTCCCTGATCCTCATTGGCTGCGGACATATAAAGACATGTTTCCAGTTTCACCCAGAAAAGCTGGTGAACTCCTTGTTTCTATGTTTGCACCATCTCCTGGGTGTGAATGCTGAGAGTGGGCAGCATGGTGCCGCTGCAGCTGTGCGATCACACACCATGGGCCAATTGCCATGTCAATGTCTCACTGTAAGCCGGATGTTGACACAGCTAATGCTAACATGCACAAGTGCTAATGGCCCAGTTGGGGAATGCACAAGCTCTTGAAATGCGGATGCTCCCTCTCCAGCTGATCTTTGCCTCATTGGAATGGTTCCATTATACCAATCCAGTGAGTTTTTTCCATGGCTATTTCCACATGGGCACTTAGGACCCCATTAAGCACCCAATAAGGACACATATGACACACATACACAAGGTATCTTCTGCACATCAGAATGGAATAGGGCCCCATTAAGGACACTGCTTCTGGATGGGATCACAGGAGATCCATTCCTAATTTGGTCCAGAGGCCCTCTAATCCAGATTTGTTGAAGACCTGAAAAATGAGGTCTCCAAACCGTTCTTGTAAGCAAAATCGAGATCAGCAGAATATGCTTCCACACATAGACCCAAAAAAGGATGGATGTGGGTGGGCCTGGAAGTTATCGGTCTACCCCCATCATGCCAATGTAGTCTCGCACATCCTTCATAGTGGCTACATTTCATTGCCACACCCACCAACACAGGGAATGATCTGTGATTGACAGCTGTGTGGTCCAATCCCATGGCACCTTGGGCGGCACTTCCGTGATGAGGCCAGATCCTTCTACAAATCGGTGCTCCGGCGTCCACGTGGCAACCACATATTGCATCCACTGCAATCCGTTCCAGCAACGCACGTGTGGACGTTTGGGACCTCATTTAGATCCATAACTATTTCATCCGGATTTCGCCAATGACAGGTTTCAGTAATCCGGATTTTCTTAATCTGGATTTTATACGGTAAGGACTGAAAGACCCCGTATGAGGAACTCAGAAGTGTACAGACCTATACAAGCTGCTATTGGCCTCTCTTTCTAACTCCTTTGCTCCTCTTTGAAATATAAATGAATTTCAAGGGGAGTATACAGGGACATATGACACTGTGATCAGGGGATGTGACAAGTTGCATGAAAGGGTGAACTAACACCTATGGCACTGAATAATTTAACAGCTGTAGGCTCTTCTAGCTGTTCATTTCGAGATACCTCAGACTGACAGGACGGAACATGTTTCGCTCCAGCTTGTGTCCTGCTTAAAGGCCAAAAGTCTTAGTTGTCACTTCTGCTGCTGTATCTTCATGGCACCATAAGTAGGGATAGCAGAAACCCCTGTACAGAAAGACATGTGAGAAATCCTCTTTTATGACTAGGCTTAGGAGCGGTTTGGCTTACGCAGAGCAAAAGTATAAGCCTGCATTTGCACACAGCATAAAAAAGAGTGGACCCAAAGCACCTTGGAGTGGTTAGCTTGTGGCACTGGTGTTTTGATCCCACTTTCGTTCCATCCACAATCCACTTCTAAAGTGCTGTGAAAGTACTGTCTCTGCCCCACAATGTGTGTTAGAGGTGGGATAAGCACCCTAACACCTCTTAAGCATCTCAGACACACATTTGAGCTCTTTCCTTCCTTCCTTCCTTCCTTCCTTCCTCCCTCCCTCCCTCCCTCCCTCCCTCCCTCTAGTCTAGTGATTAAGGAGTCCGACACTTATCTGGGAATATCTGGTTCAATTCCACCCTCCCCCATGAAGCCAGCTGGGTGACCTTGGGCTAGTCACAGCTCTCCTCTGAGCTCTCATAGCCCCACCTACCTCACAGGTTGTCTGGTGTGGGGAGAAGAATAGAAAAACTTTGTCAGCTTTAAATTGGTGAGAAAAGTGGGGTAGAAAAGCCAACTCTCCTTCCTTCCTTCCTCCCTCCCTCCCTCCCTTCATGTGAATGCAGCCTCGGTCTAATAATCTATCTCACACAATGGCCCATCAGAGTTTGTTTGCAGAATGCTGAAATATAAATGTTGTCAAGTTACACACCATAAAAATGAAAATCTCTAGAACTAAGTCAAAATCAATGGGAGACTAATAAAACTAATCCAGATCACTAGCTCCAGTATTTCCTGCATTCTGCTCTCCATGGGACTTACCTATGGCCTGAGTGACCCCAGCCACCAAAATAAGCGGCGGCGGCGGGGGGCGGGGAGGAGATAATAAA
Organism: Aspidoscelis tigris stejnegeri; assembly: GCA_023333525.1. Classification (NCBI taxonomy): domain Eukaryota; kingdom Metazoa; phylum Chordata; class Lepidosauria; order Squamata; family Teiidae; genus Aspidoscelis; species Aspidoscelis tigris. The sequence continues at coordinate 105,393,931 of JALMGA010000003.1, read as the reverse complement.
ACTGGCAGGCGGGCGATTCACTCCTCCCACTGCTACTTGATACTTACAGGGAAAGGCAGGGAGGTGACTGAGTTGGTTGAGAGAAAATCTCAGCTCTCACTGGGCAATATGTAAGTCCTACAGAGAGCAGAATACTGGAATACTGGGAAAGCGTGGGAGCTCACCCAGCAGGAAAAATAAGCCCAGATCTTCAACAAGCACCTAACTCCTCATTCATCACTCAATCTCATAACATAAGAACAATATTTTTTGCAGAATAGAAAGAAACCCTAAAAATAATAAAGGCTAAAATTACTACTAATGAGGCAGACATCTCAACCCCTAAAGTTTCAGTGTTAGAAATAAAAGACACAGCCTCATGCTTTTCCACGGTGCATGCTTATATCTTGCAGCATGCACGTATCTTGCAACCAACCTGCCATATTGCAATCAGCTACATGAGGCAACCCAACCATAGTGATGCTGTAATGATACGATATTCCCCTCATCTGAAGCCATTTTGCTCCACGCCTTAACCCACATTTACCAGAAACTTACCTGGAGTGTCCGGCTGTGTGACCATCCACGCCTCTTCTGGTGCTCTGGGGTCATCTGAGGTGCTGTACAAGCATGCTGGCATCTCAGACAACTATAGATGCAATTTCATGTGCAAGAGCATCAGCATCGTCATGGTGACGGTGCTGACGTTTTCACAGTTGTGGAAAAGTGGTGCTACCAAAATGGCGGCGCCCAGAGGAGAACCAGTTCTGCAATTGGATAAGGTAAGTATTTGATCGCGGAGGTGGGGGAACCAAAGTTGACCAGAGGCCTTTTCCACAAGGGGTTTTCAAACGCAAGGAGGGCACGTTGGGATGCAGCATTCGCTCTTGCGGGCGACCAGATCCATCCCAGGCCTCCCGCAAGCATCCCAACTTGCCTTCCATGCATTCGAGTTTCAGAGCACGCTGAGCATGTGAGGGTGCCCAGCCAATGAGGGGCCGCCTCCTCAAGCATGCTCAGAACAGCCCGGCCTAGTCTACACAGAATCGGGCTAGCAGGAGAAGGTAAGCCCCATTCACATGTGTGCGCAACCCTGGGGATGGGTTGGGGGCTTTTGGCTGGCGTTCCTGCCCACCCCCGGAGCCTGATCTGGGGTTTGGGAGTGAGCAGGAACGCAGGGAAAGAAGGCACCCGGGCTGCCCACACTGGCTCCACAGGAGCCAATGGGAGCAGCCAGGCGGAGGGTCTTCCCCCCGCTCCGAACAGGTTGAGAACACTTTCCCGTTCACACTGGCAGGTAAAGGAACTGCTCTCAAAGCATTCCTTACCTGCCCTTGTGCGAACGGGAAAGTGTTCTCAACCCCTTCGGGGGGAAGCGTTCCGAGGCGTCTTCGCCTTGGTGCGAAAAGGCCTCAGCGCTCCAAGTGTGAGTGCTAGTCAACGTTGGTTAACTGCGCTTCTTCCCTGTCCAGCCGACAGGAAGGGAAGTGAGAAATTGCCCCTGGAAAGAACCCAAGTCTAACAGTAAGTTGTCCTAAGCTATAGGATAATACACAGAGCAAATATTTACAACACTGTTTCTCCTCACCCACAAAAAGATGGAGTGATAGAAGCAATAAGGAAATTAAGGAAACAGGATAGGGGGAAATAGATATTCCAAGACTGTGGGGCATTGCACTTGAAATGCTAAATGGTAATGAATACCTTTCTCTTTGTTCACAGGTCTCGCCGCCTGTTTCAATAATATCCACTCTCAAACCAGCTCTGCAAAAATCATTTCCATACTTAACCCATGTGTTTGAGCCCTCTACAAAACGGGCTGCCTTGACCGACTTTGCGGCAGCAGTAAGGGGAGTAAACATGGGTGTCATTTGACCCTACAAACCCCCAGGCCGAGCCTTGAAATGACATCTACAATTGGCAGAAAAAGAGAGAGGAATTATTCCTTTCTTCATTTTTCCATACTCTCCACAAGAAACTCGCGAGGGAAGTTCTCTTCCAAAGACTGTCCCGCAGGAAGCAGAGGCACATGTGTTGACCGAGCTTTCGCTCTAATAGGAAAAAGCTTTGACCCTTAGTGGGGTAACACCGAAATCTTACATCTGTTGGCTTTACTGGAGCGTGATTATAGTTTCAGATTTCTAGAACTGTAGAGTTCAAAGCCAAGATTTAGATCCAGGATACGTGAGAAGATGGGGGCTGCCTGAAGGGAGGTCAGGAAAAAGAAAGAAGTAAATAAACTCTGACATTTTTTTTCACACTTAAAAGAAAGGAGGGAAGGGTATCCCCTCACTGAATGCAGGCGGAACAGATTCAAGGCGTGTTAGTGACACTGAGGCATTCCCTCCCCGCCTGCGAATGTACAGTACTAGTGTGTGTTTTGAGAGGGAAAATCCACACAGACTGTTTTTAATCAAAATAGGATATCCTAAAATAGAGTTTAATGGACGGCTGATTCTTTCTTTTTTTTCACCTTCGTGTGCTGTCACAATGATGCAACATGCTTTTCTTTTACACAACCAGTAATGTGTGTTTTGTTTTTCAGGCCCCTCCACTTAATGGGTTTCTAATCTCAGAAGCAATTTTGAAAAGTGGCACTTTTGGGGGCTTGGTAGATCTACTCCTTTGATTCACTCTCATTTTAGTGCTGGGAAAAACTTTTTCTTGCAGATGGCTGGTTTCCTTTTCTTTTCTTTTCTTTCCTTTCCTTTCCTGAGCCAGTTTGGTCTTGCAGTTAGTTAGGGAGCCAAACTCCTATCTGGAAATACTGGGTTTAATTCTGCCATGACTCCTCCATGAAGCCAGCTGGGTGACCTTGGGCTAGTCACAGCTCTCTTCTGAGCTACTCATAAGAACATAAGAACATAAGAGAAGCTCTGCTGGATCAGGCCACAGCCCATCTAGTCCAGCATCCTGTCGCACACAGTGGCCCACCAAATGCTCATGGGCACCTCAAGCAGAGACAAGGACAAACCTTCTCCTGCTCTCGAGTCCCAGCAGATGGCCTTAGAAGCGCCCCGGTTCCTCCCCCCCAGCCTGAAAGATGCACCTAGGCATTTGTTCTAGTAGCCATTGATAAATCTGTGTTCTATTGTGGGGAGAAGAATAGAAAGCTTTGCCAGCCACTTTGAGACTCCTTAAATCAGTGGTTCTCAACCTGGGGGTCGGGACCCCTTTGGGGGTTGAATTACCCTTTCAGAGGGGTCGCAACAAGTCTCCTGCTGCCCCTCCCTCCCTCCCCCCTCCCAGCTGCCCCTCCCCCCATGGTTGGGGGTCTCCACAACATGAGGAACTCCATTAAGGGGTCACGGCATTAGGAAGGTTGAGAATCACTGCCGTAAATGGTTGAGAAAAGTGGGGTAGAAAAGCCAACTCTCCTCCTCCTCCTCCTCCTCCTCCTCCTCCTCTTCTTCTTCCTCTTCTTCTTCCTCTTCCTCTTCCTCTTCTTTCACACCTCCTTATCCTGTTCAACCATTTTTGCCTCTGAGCCTTGGTTCTGGGGCTTCTCCAAAATAGAGTCTGTGTAGACCCTTCCCCCAAGGGTGCCATGAGCAACAGGGTCAAAAGCTGCTGCAAGAGCAAGAGTTACTCTCCTTCTGTCTCTTTCTCACAGAAAGTCATTCATGAGAGTAACCAAGGGTGACTCTGCATCTCCATTCTACAGTGAGCCCAATTCCCATTACTCCCAGTGGAGAACAGTTGCCCTGAGGACCTAATTAAGGTGCTATTACTGCATAATGCAGATGGAGCTGAACTCTCTCCCCAGACCAGGCCTACACCCAGGCTGGAGTGGATTGGAATAATCACTCACCATAATAGGTGGTAACAGTACCCAGCCTAGATAGCTTTAAGAAAGGGTTAAACAAATTCATGGAAGACAGGTGTATCAATGGCTACTAGAATGGATGCCTTGGTACATCCTCCATGCTGGGGAGACAGGCAGGATGCTGCTAGAGGCCATTTGCAGGGATTTGAGGTGAAGAGGAGGAGGAGGAGGAGGAGGAGAAGAAGAGTTGGCTTTTTTTTCTCCCCAACATTTCTCACCCATTTAAGGGGACTCAAAGCGGCTGACAAAGCTTCTGTTCTTTCCCCCACAACAGAACACCCTGTGAGATAAGTGGGGCTGTGAGAGCTCAGAAGAATGCTGTGACCAGCCCAAGGTTACCCAGCTGGCTTCGGGGGAAGGCGGAATCAAACCCGGTATTCCCAGGTAAGAGTCCAGGCCCCTAACCACTGGACCAAACTGGCTCAGAAGGTGAAGGTTTTCCTTTATCTTCTACTTGAGATGCCCAGAAGCAATTGGTGGGGCTTTGGGAAAGACAAGATGCTGGACTAGATGGGCTGTGGCCCCATCCATCAGGGCCGCTGTGTTATAACTTGCTCAGAAAAGGGGCATTTTGAATTGGCAGTAGAAAAGGAAAAGCTTTCTCTAGAGCGTACACAGTGATGCCTCTTTCAAGGCCAATAAAGCCACTCCCTGCTGTAGAGATGTTTTCACTATTTCCTGGATCCACTCAGCTGGCTCGCCCCACATACTCACTTTGCTGAGCAGTGAGAGAGAAGAGATCTGATAAGAGCAGCAGCTGCAAATCTCTCCTCCACGCCATTAGGTGCTGAAGACTGAAGGGAGGCTGTGAATCTGGGCCAGATGGCACTGTGCTATAGCAGAAACAGTATTCAAGTCAGCATGGAGATGAACAATGATCCTGGATGGTTTTGAAGGAATCCAACACTGGATTTCACCACTCTGCACTGGGGGCTTCCCTCTCCTCCCCTCCCTTTCTGCTGTTCCTCCCTCCCAGTCTTTCGTTCCAGTTTTTGCTATCATGCAGTAGACACAATCATGCACCTTCATGGCTGACTGGTAGACCTTATGATTAGTAGCAATGGTTTTATTGTAAGGGGATGCTATTATCTCCTGCCCTGAGATCTCTGGGCATAAGGCGGGCAGGCAGGCAGACAGGTAGATGATAGATGGATAGATGGATAGATAGATGACGATGATGACAGACAGACAGACAGACAGATTGATAGATAGATGATAGATGGAATCCTACTTGTACTCCAGGTGTTGTCTGGTCATGCTTTTACCTGCCCAAACTGGGTCCCATTGCAAAAGGCTGCTGCCCTCTGCTAATCAATCCTCTGACCCTTCCATCAGTGAGCATGACCTCACACATTTATGAATGTGCCAACCAGCGCCTATTCAAGTGCCCATGCACACATACGCACCTGTATATGATGCACACATGCAGATCAGTGGAGAAGAGGGCTGGCTTTATTCTCATTTAATTAAAGATCCAGCAACCAGGAAGAGGGCAATTTGACCTCAGTGCTACAGCTATTTAGTTAATTTCCTTTGCTGCTTCCATCGAACTCCCTGAGCTTGTGTACGTGCTGGGAAGCACATTCACAAGTATATGTGATCATGCCCACTGATTCAAAATGAACCACCATTTTCGAGTTCGTGTTTGAAAATGTCTCTGCTTATCTTTTCCAGTTTACTCTTTTGTCCCTTGCTACTGCGATAGCTATCACCCAAACATGTTTCTCTTTCCACCATAGCTATATTTGGCACACTATTTGGTTTGTTTGTTTGTTTGTTTATATGCCAGTCTATACTCTGAGCTCAGTTACTGTAGTCATGTGATCAGAGAAAGTTCACAAACATCGTATTTGAAGAATTTGCAACTCTCTTATGGACTTATTGATGTGGAAATGTTAGGTTTTGGAGGTCAATAAGGTTGTTTTTTCAAAGGAAGTGAAACTATTATATTACTTATGGAGAGGCAGGAATATAGATCTACATATAATCACTTAAGGGGAGATTGGAAATCATTCTATGTATATTGTCTCTATGGCTGTATAAAATCCATGCCTGATTCCAGAATATCCAAATATAACGGAATATGTAACCAACATCTGGATGCCGCTTTTCTTTTACTTTCTTTTATCTTCTACGTATTTATTTATCTTTTTTCTTTTCATTTTCTTATTGTATTTTGGAAAACCTTTAATAAACTTCATAAAAAGAATAATAAATAACATTTGGAGATGTGCAATGCTTGAAACATTTTTTTGATGCATTGACCTTGGTTTTCCAGAGGGCAAAATGGAAGCTGGACGTGATAAGTGGAACACATGTGCCACTAATGGAGGCTAAAGCATCTCTCTGACCAGGCTGATGCTCAGTAGGGACATGGATGAATGGGTTTTTTTTTCCACTCAAATTTGATTTTAATCGAATGTCAAAATATTCTATTTGATTTGAATGTTGAGAATCTGAATGCAACAAAATCTGATTCGAATTGAATAAATTCAAATCTATTTGTTCGAATGTTAGATTCGAATCTAAAGATACAAATAAGAACATAAGAGGAGCCCTGCTGGATCAGGCCACAGCCCATCTAGTCCAGCATCCTGTCGCACACAGTGGCCCACCAAATGCTCATGGGCATCTCAAGCAGAGACAAGAGGGATTTTCGCACTGCAACGCGTTCCAAACGGAACGCGTGCAGGCGGGCAGCTTAAGACACTTCCGGGCGCTTTTACCGTTCACACACAGACGCGCCGGAATGCGTTCCGGCGCGTCTGTGTGTGAATGGTAAAAGCGCCCGGAACTGTCTTGGCCCGGCAAAGGCCGGCCAGGGGCGGGGATTCGGCCGCAGCGCTGCCGCCCATTGGGTGAGAGCACCCAAGGGGCGGGCAGCGCTGTCAAGCCACCCGCCCCATGCTTCGTGCCAGCTCTACAGGCCCGGATCGGGCCCGCGAGACCTGGCACGAAGATGCCAGGGCACCCGGGCACCCATCATGGGGCCCGGGGCAAGGCCCCTATGGGGCAGGACCCCTTTGAAGATCAGAGCCCCTGGCTCTGATCTCCAAGGGCTCGCCCCACGCCCCGGTCTTGCCCATCTACGGGCTGCAGGCGCCTGGATCTAGGCACCTGCAGCCCGCAGATCAGCCACCCCCCCAGTCCCCAAAAACCCCACCCCCAACCACCCTCCGGCCCGGATCGGGCCCATCTTCGCTCTGTTGGTGCCCACAGCGGGGCACCCACAGAGCGAAGATGTTTCCCCCCCTCCCCCAGGGCCCTGGGAGGACGCGCGCGCGACGGAGGACTTACCTCGTCGCCGTCCAGCGTCCAACTGAGGGTGGCATTGTGGGATCGCGCAAGACGCAGCCCACCTAGGCCCCCTATTGGACAAGCAGTTCACGTGAACTGCTTGTCCAATAGGGGGGCTAGGTGGGCTGCGTCTTGTGCGATCCCACAATGCCACCCTCAGTTGGATGCTGGACGGCGATGAGGTAAGTGATTCCTCGCGCGCGCGTCCTTCCAGGGCCCTGGGGGAGGGGGGGGAAACATCTTCGCTCTGTGGGTGCCCCGCTGTGGGCACCCACAGAGCGAAGATGGGCCCGATCCGGGCCGGAGGGTGGTTGGGGGTGGGGGTTTTGGGGACTGGGGGGGTGGCTGATCTGCGGGGCACTCGCGCCCCGCAGATGGCCTCGATGGGGGCGGGGGGGACCCTTGGGGGACCGGAGCGATGCGCTCCGGCCGCCCAAGGCGTTCCTCGCCCCCAGCGAGCCCAACATCGACCTCCTGCCACCCCAGAAAGGGGCGACAGACGCCGATGCTGGTGGCTCCTTCCCGGGTCCGGCAGCCCCATTGGGGCTGCCGGACCCGGGAAGGAGCCACGTCCCGGCGGCCGTCGGAGGCGACAGACGGGACGCACCGAATCGGGGTTCCCCTGTCCCATCTGCCAGGGTCACTGACCCTGGCAGACGGGAAACGGGAACCCCGATTCGGTGGGTCCCGTCTACCGGCTTCGCCGCACCGGCGCAATCGCCGGCCCGGCAAGTCGGGCCCTGGGGGCGTGCCGACGGCTGTCAGGGAGAGAAGCGTGCGAACGCTTCTCTCCCGGAACGCGCCGGGGCGGCTCGTCCGCGTTCGAACGCATGCAGAGCACTTTAAAGTGCTCTGCATCCGGAACGCGTGGAGGACAGCTCCGGACACGAGGCGGCGCAAGCCCCGCTCGGGCAATGCGTATGCCTCGTCCGAAGCTGTCCTCCACGCGTTCGGAAAAGGCCAATGCTAAAAGGCCTCAGGATGAACCTTTGCCTGCTCTCGAATCCCAGCAAACGACCTTAGAGGCATCCTGCTTCTCCTCCCCCACCCCCACCCCAGCCTGAAAGATGCACCTACGCATTCATTCTAATAGACATTGCTACATCTGTCATCCATAAATTTGTCTAACCCTTCCTTAAAGCCATCTGTGCTTGTAGCTGTCACCACCTCTTCTGACAGCACATTCCATAAACAGATGACCCTCTGGGTGAAGAAATCCTTCCCCTTGTCGGATCTGACTCTCCTACCCATCAGCTTCATAGATGCCCCCTGGTTCTAGTGTTGTGCGATAGAGAAAAGAAATGTTCTCTATCCACCTTTTCTATACCATGCATAATTTTATATACTTCAATTAGGTCCCCTCTTAAATGTTGTCTCTCCAGATGGAAGAGACCTAGACGTTGCAGCCTGGTTTTGTAAGGGAGGTGTTCCAGCCCCTTAATCATTCTGGTTGCCCTTTTCTGCGCCTTTTCCAGTTCCACAATATCATTTTTGAGGTTTGGTGACCAGAATTGTACACGAAAATATGGATGTCGACAACATTCGTATGTGTCATACGTATCTGTATGCATTTCGTACACAAATGCATACAGATGCATATGAGATGCAAGCAGATATGTATGTGTATGTTCATATCTGTACATTTGTATCTGTACATTCATAGGTTTCGAATCTTTTGAATGTTAAAATGAGAACGTGTAGACATTCTACTCGAGTTTAATGTCCACATTCAACCGAATTCAATCGAATTTCGAATGTTTAGAACATTCATGCACTTCCCTAATGCTCTGTGCCTTGTGGACAAAGGGTCACGGAGGCTAGTCAGTACCATTGGGTAGAGATGTGCACAAATATTCAAAATATCCATTATTCGTAAGAATTCAGACAAGTTCGGACATTTGTATAGAAATGTACGGAGGAAGTGACATGCACAAAGTGAGCCTTCATGCTGCTCTCTTGCCAAGATGGCCACGAAGGCAGTTTGTGAATGATTCTGTTTTCAGATGAAAACATCCACAATCATCCGGGTCGATGCATCTAATAATTGCTACAGCTCTGGCTTGAAAAGCAATTTGTTCCCTTCCTCAGTAAGGTGTCATGGTTACATGGGATGCCTCTGCCATGTGACCAGGGTGAGGCCAAGGTAAGTCTAAGACGCTATTTCCTGCCAGGTAACTGTATTGCTTAACAACCGGTTGCAACAGGAGATGGGAAGATGTGACAAGATCCTAGCAAAGATTAGGAAATTCTCCAGAACATCAGCACATCACATCACGTAGCAGACCCTGCCTTTATTTGGAATACAGGTGCTAAGTTCTGGGAAACCGATTTATCATTTCTACACTTGCAAGGGCCTGCACAGTCTAGCTGAAACCAATTTGACTGGAGCAGTCCCCAGCTGGCCTGGACAGCCTGTTCTGGGGCAGGCCTCATGCTGCCCTGCACCAATCCAAAGCTCACATGAGCTTCAGGGTCTTCTGCAATGGTTCCTAGCCTCAGAGTCCTAGAGGGATCCATTTTGGTGGTGCACTTTGGTGCGCCACCAAAATAGGTCCCCTTGTTAAAATGCCCCATGAAAGCACGGACCTTTCTACATGCTCCCCAGGGTTGGTCTAGTAATCCTTGGGCTGCCAGTAGACCTTTTAATGGATTTTTCCCCCCGCATTCAGTTCATATTGAATCGAATGTAAGAAAAATTTGTCTCCATTTGAATAGATCCCCTTCAAAAGTGGTAGGAGTCTATTTGATACAGATGTATTTGCATGAATTTGTATGAATATCTGATACGAACACGTATGTATCTGATACGTATCTTTACATATCCGATGCATATCTGATATGTATCCCTTAAGATATCCGCTCTGAAAGTGTCAAATCTGCCCTGAATCCACTCTGAATCTGCTCTTAGTACATGTCAAATGCAATCTGGATCTGTTGCAGATGTGACTGGCGTGGCCACTTTCCCACCTCCCCAGTTTCATACATTTCCAACTATTTGTGCAAATGTCTGAAACATTTGTATTCATACGAATGTTAACGTTTGAATATCTGAATTCGGATTAATTCATATGAATAATGAATATTATGAATATTCATGCAGGTCCCTATCGCATTCTGCAGACATATAGTACAGGAGAGTCCAAATGCGATTCAGTTCCTATTTTCCTTGGTTCATCTCCCTGCTGCTTGTGGGATTCAATAACATCTAGCACAGTGGTTCTCAACCTGGGGGTCAGGACCCCTTTGGGGGTTGAACTACCCTTTCAGAGGGGTCGCGACGAGTCTCCCACCGCCCTTCCCTCCCACCTCCCAGCTGCTCCGCCTCCATGGTTCAGGGTCTCCACAACATAAGGAACTCCATTAAGGGGTCGTGGCATTAGGAAGGTTGAGAACCACTGATCTAGCAAGTACCAATCTGGCCCTGAGAACATAAGAACATAAGAGAAGCCCTGCTAGATCAGGCCACAGCCCATCCAGTCCAGCATCACGTTGCACCCAGTGGCCCACCAAATGCTCATGGCATCTCAAGCAGAGACAAAGACAAACCTTCTCCTGCTCTCGAGTCCCAGCAGATGGCCTTAGAAGCGCCCCAGTTCCTCCCCCCCTCAGCCTGAAGGGTGCACCTAGGCATTCATTCTAGTAGCCATTGATGCATCTGTTGTTCATAAACTTGTCTTAAGCCTTCCTTAAAGCCATCTAGACTGGTAGCTGTCACCACCTCTTCCGGCAGCACATTCCATAAGCCGATGACCCTCTCAATGAAGAAATACTTCCCTTGTCAGATCTGACTCTCCTACCCATCAGCTTCATAGAGCGCCCCCTGGTTCTAGTGTTGTGTGATAGAGAAATTTTCTCTATCCACCTTTTCTATACCATACATAATTTTATATACTTCAATCAGGTCCCCTCTTAAACGCCATCTCTCCAGACTGAAGAGGCCTAGACGTTGCAGCCTGGTTTTGTAAGGGAGGTGTTCCAGACCCTTAATCATTCTGGTTGATTGAATGCTGGTCAGTGTTGCTTGGAATCATGGGTGTCCTAGTGAAAAAACAAAACAAAAAAGAGATGAACTTTTCCCAGCTCTCATATGCTGTGACCACATGACGTAGCTTCAGACTGCCAAATCTGTGTTCTGTTCAGGGATTCTTGGCCATACATTAAGGCGCAGCCATTGCCTCTGCAGAGATACCCTTGAGAAAATCGTTTCATTTTCCCCATGCACTGCTGGAGCCCTGCAGCTATAGCTGACTTTGGCATTAAACAGCCAAAATTTGGCAAATTTGTCTCGCTGCTGCCTGTGCGCTCCAGCAGGAACTTTGAAAGCATATTCTCTGGGCAGGTGGGTTGCTCTCTGCATATCAGTTTGGAGCCTGCGGGAGCAAGGATACAAGAAAAGAAATTGGGTCTGGATATTCCTTACTCTCCAGGAAGGGAAAAGAGATAAGCAAGACTGAATTTCTCTGTCTGACCTAATTTCTCCCTGCTCTGAAAAATGAGTTTCTTGCTTGCCTGCTTTTACTTTCCTTCCCTCTCTCTCTTCCCCTCTCTTCCTTGCTTTTCTGCTCTCTTGTTTATTTCTTCTTTAGGGAGCGTCAGTAGGACACAGTGGTTAGGATGGGTCATAATGCCCGTCTGTCTGGACACCTCAACTGCAGGCAGGGATTAAGCAATGTGAACAGGGAAGGGAGACAAAGGGTGCTTCCGCACCTGCTGTCGAAAAACAGAGCTAAAAAGATCAGTTTTTCAGCCATCCGTTCTTCCAAGGATCTGTCCCAAATAGGGACAGATCCTCAGAGGCCCTGCGCATCTGCACATGTGCGGGGTGGCCGGGGCGAGGCCAGATCGGGAGACCAGATCGCCCGGGTGCTGCGCGGAAGCCGCAGCACCCAGGACCAAAGGCAGCTGGATTCCCGCACTGCCGAGGCTGCCCCCAAAGCTGCGGGACTGGAGCATGCAGCTGACAGTCACCGTGTGTTTCTGGCAGTGTGTGGCACACCAGGGAGAGCAGAAGGAGGCAAACCAGCCTGCTTCTGCCCTCCCCAAGATGGCGGCCACCGGGACATCCAACCTTCACCTCTCCATGTGCGGAGGTGTCCTGCTTCCGAAACGGATTGAGGCGAAGGGCCAGATGAAGACCTAATTTTTCAGGTCTTCACGGAGGCTGGATCTTTCAGCAGCAAGACCCGATTAAGAATGGGTCTTGCCTGCTGATGTGTGGAAGCGCCGCTGAAAAGGGACCCGGATCCGGCCTCCAGTGCAGAAGGTAAGTTTATATGTTGTCTGTATGTGTCTCTAATGTGTGTTTATATGTGGTTTAAGGGCCTGTGCGGAAACACCCAAAATCCTCTGAAAACTGAGGGTAACAAGTGGCAAATGCTGGCAGAGGGGGATGGGTGAAAAATGTTTTGTCACCCTCGTGATTCGTATGAATTGCGAAGTTTTGAAACTTTATATTTGAATCAAATATTGGCTATATTCAAAGACTGACCTTCCCATGCCAAGTGAAAGCTTTTGTTCCTTTGTTTGAAGCTTTGTTACATTCACAGTGGTTGCCCGGCCACCACCAGCACAGATGAAGTATATGCACGAATATTCAAAATATTTGTTATTTGTACAAATTCGTACAAATTTGGACATTCATATACGAATCTGAAGGGTCCAGAGTGGATCCAATGTGGATTGAGTGCAGATTTGACATGTTCAGTGCGGACACACAGGGGATGCATAGGGACTAAGTAGGGGGTTCATAGGGGATTCGTGGTTATTCATAGTGGCGATTGAATGTACTGAATATTCCTCTTGAATTCAAATCCTACCAAATTTGAAGGGGATTTTTTGAACAAATACTAATGTCTTTGCATTTGATTCGATATGACTCAAACATGAAAAAAAGATTGATGCACATCCCTACTAAATACTTTCTCCTCCTTTTCTTTCTCCTTCTCCTTTTCTTTCTCCTTCTCCTTCTCCTTCTCCCTCCTCCTCCTCCTCCCTTCTGCATTTTCTAATAAAGTTGTGGCATGAGTAGGCAAGTGGAAATGCAACCCAATGTCAACGAGGTTTATGTAAGTGTGTCATTCTGACATTATACAAACTTCATAGGAACTATGAGAAAACACCAGAATTAAATCATGTCTTTCCTGTCTGCATGGAGAATGAACCAGAGGGAGCATGCACAAAGCAAGCAGAGACTGGTTCTACAGTCTTTTCCTTCCTTAAGGCGCGACAAACTCAACCAACCAGGAAACCACAGAAATACTGTATCTCCAGGAACAATCAGAGCCCTTGTAAAGAAAGACTGAACTGATTTTCTTTCAGGAGTGATAGGCAGACCATAAAGAGAAAACCTCCAAAATGTCACAGCACAATAATGATATTTTCTTATTCAATAAGGCTGATCTGTGGCCCTTTCTGCATGGACCCTTAATCCAGATGTAGTATGCATTCTGGGCCTCTGTGCTTGCACATTAATGTGGATTACAGAGGCCCCAGTGCCCACTGGTCCATCTCCATCTGCACTAGACAAAACCTGGTCCAGACGAAGAAGACCCTTAATCGGGATTTTATCGAGATAGAAGGGAGTATGCAGTAGGTCACCTTCTATGTTTGGGATTACTGGGGGAGGGGGGCTTTTCCTGGTGTGTTGACGTGCGCTGCTGAAAAGCACCACGGAGCCCTGAGATGTGGGGGTGCAGCTGCAAAGCTCATGCAAGCTTCACAGCCACAGTGTGAGCTACTCCAGGGGCATTTTTGCGCTTTACTTCCTGTCTGCTGGGTGGGAAAGGAGTGCAATTAACCAGTGTTGAGTAGCGCTTGCAAGTGGAGCCCTAGTCAACTTTGGTGGGATCCGATGCTCACCTTGTTCGATCCCAGTGCCTGTCCTCTGCTGGGTTCTGCCATTTTGGCTGTGATGCTCTCCGCAACTGCACGTGCATCAGTGCCATCACCTTGGTGCCACTGATGCTCTGCAAATGCTCAGTTGCATCAATGGTCATCAACGGTGCTAGGGCACTTGCAGGGCACCTCAAATGACCCCAGAGCAGCAGCAGCAGAGCAAACGCTCCTGCCCTGGATGCTTCAGGTAAGTCTCTAGGTAATGTTGGTTACTGCGTGGAGCATGATTTTGTGCTCAACAATTAGTGATCGTGGCTTCTGGAGCCAGGGGGGGCTTCACCTACACCTCCCTACCCACCCCGGGGCTAGCGTGCACGATCCCCTCCTTACCCTCAGGCAGCCAGGCCGATTCTGGCTGCCGGGCCCCAGCACATTTTGCACATGTGTGTACCGTGCCTCCCTATTGGCCAGGGCCGCTCCTGGCTTCAGGAGGCCCTCTGCGCATGCGCCATGCTTGGCACCCACCTCAAATCGGTCTCTAAATCCGTCCTTCCCTTGCAGGTGTGGACAAATGGGGTCTTAGTAGATACGGATCTACTAGATACAGATCTACTAGACACGGATTTCTGAAATACTGATCTAATAAATCCATATTTCGAAAAGCCAGTGTGGAACCACCCAAAGTTTCCTGCCTCAGAGTCCCTGGGAGAACCATTCTTCTGTCTTCTCCCAGCAAAGCCTTGCTGTTAACATGGGGACTTCCATAAAAAGGCAGCCTACTCTCACAATCTGTTAGAAAAGAAATAATTAGTTTTGGGAGCTTCATTACTCGAAAAGTCAGAGGGCAAATTAAGTCTGAGCTTTGCCTGAAAGGGAAAAATACAATCTCCGGTGTAGGCCATGTGCTTCAGATACACTTTCGTGGGATCGGTTGGAAACGCTGGTTAAGAGTTTGCTTCACTGGGAGCATTCATGCCCCATGTCTCACAGCTGCCTCTCAGCTCCTTTGAAGGGAAATGTTCTTTGGCGGAAGCAATTGCTTGACCAAAAAGTCAACCTGGGATCGTGTCTTTCTTTCACAGACACCCCGATTTGCCTCCCCTTTTCCTTAAACCTAAACAGAGCAAGGAGAAAGCCTGAATGGTTTGCTTTGTTTCCTGCTAATCCTCACCATTGGTGTTAATGTTTAAAACAGAGTGGTAAACTCACAAGAAGGAGGGAATAAAGGTTAAAGTTTCATTTATGATTATTTCCAGGTGTTCAAACTACCAAGGCCTTACAGTTTCATCCCTTTCCTGGTTCAGCTTTGGCTGGGCTCACTCTCCGTGCCGAAGATACAACTTTGGAAAGGGGAAGCTGTTTTCTTTTCTCGTTTGCCTGTCTTCAAAGACACACAGAACCAGCTGGACATTGGAGCTAGCTGCATCCTTGGAATGGGAAATCAAAGGGAAGCTGTGGAAAAAAATTTAACTTTCCCAGCCTCCTACGGGCGGCAAACATGTTATTTTGCATGCACGGAGCTTTGTTTTCAGGGAAGCGGAGTCAAAATAATCAGCTGGGATTTTGGATGGGTCACTAGTTATGGAAAGCAATCACACCAAACCACCTTGCCCAACAAGAGGTCCTGGAGAGGCAAGACAGCAGGGGCATTAAAAAAAAATAGCAGTGAGAGGCTTTGTTAACTGTGAAAGCAAAGGAAGGACACTTTTGTTTTGTTCCGTTTTTGCACCTTTGCTTCTCAAATCCCAAAGTGAGCCAAACAGAGTGATTTTGTGAGACAAGAGAGACCCATACCAAGGCTGTGGCTACATGGTGCAGCAAAAGTACCTTAATCAGGGTCTTAGGCCCCATTCCCAAACAGTCCTTGCTCTGTTCCTACAGTTTTAAAAGAATCAGTACTTTTTGTGGACTAAAGGTCCCCGAGAAGCAGGCTCATCCCCATTACAAACTTAATTCGGTTTCCCTAAACCGAAGTAGTAGAACTGGATGCAAATGCGAATTTGCCTGTTCCCATTACTTTAAACTTAATCGTGTTCGATCTGGATTCTGAGGATCGTACGTGGCGTACATGAGTCAAGTGGCTACTTTTTTAAAACTGCTTTTGGGGGCTGCCCTGCCCTCTTCCTCCTGTCGTGAACGTGCCACCCATAATGGACCCCTTCACCGAGCCTGGCTGGGTGGCTGCCGCTTGCCTGGATGGAAGAAAACCAGCAGCGGGCAGCCAGCGATTCTCCCCACTACCCAGGGCACAGAGCAGCAGCGGCAATTCAAGCAAGGGGGCTTTAAACATTCACACATCTCCCCGAACCTTTCCCTGCTTTCCTTTCCCCTTTAAAGGTCAGAACTCCAAAGAGCTAGAATTGCACAAAATTGCAACATTGTTATCAGGTGTGAAGTGGTTGGATCGCTACAGTGTAGTGGCTGCTGTGAAGGTTGGATTTTTACACTGAAATCACTGTATTTGGAAGCAAGCTATTGGGAGAGGGAAACCCTAAACATGGATTCTCATCCCTTAAAATGGTAGGGTCCCCACAGTAAAAAATGTAACACGTATCAAGCACACGATCCGGGTGATTTAACACACGGAAAGTGTGTTAAGCCAAACTGACGTGGGGTCTGCGAGGATTGAAAACGGTTTGAAACCGAAATAAGCTTGTAATGGGGATGCATCCGCAGAGTATCCATATGTGGATTAAAGGAGGCCTTGGTGCTCTTCTGAGGATCAGAACCATTTTATTTTCCACAATGGGAAAAGCAAAGTGGACTTTTTGGGAGGAAACTGTACTTTTAGGGTCATTCTCTCTGTTTCCTCTTATCCAGTTACAAGTGTTGACTTCCCCTGACATTCTACCCTTTTCACCGTGCTCTCTGCCATTATGTGTTGCTTGCAAAACCTCCATACTAAAAAGCAATGGAAGGTTTTTTGTCCAAGAACAATACTGTGCCGCCATTGTGCCAATGCCGCCACTGGACTCCCCACCACCCCTCCTCCCCGCTGCTGCTTATTAGAATAAATGCCCTTCGAATGTAGTGGGATTCAAGTTTGATATGAATGTTCAGTCCCATACAAATCCCATACGAGTTCCATATGAATGCATATGAATATATACAAATCCCATATGAATCCCATACGAATCCCATACGAAGCTTCATATGAACACATCCAAACATTTATTCAAATTCAAATGTCTGAATTTGAATTCATGCAAATCCCTAGGACTGGGTCATCGTCTGCACTTCAAGAGCTGGTGTTCCCGTTGGGGACTTCCAGGTTCCCTGCACACTTGAACTTCACCTCAGTGGGGTGGTATTTACACTATCCTACTGACATCAGTGCAAACAGGCCTTAAATTAAATTAAAAAAATGTTCTAGGCCAGGAACAGGGTGAGGCCAAGTGAACCTGGCTGGCACCTGTCCGCATGGAAGCTGGCTTCAAAAGTGCACACCAGAAACACGTCAGCCAAGCCCTTGGAAATGGCCCCTGTATCCCAAACTTTCATTCTTGATCTGTTATCTAGTGAACGGTTAGAACAGCACTGTCAATTCATCCTGAGTCTGCTTTTTAGCATTTGCGAGAGAACTTGAAATGCATGAAGTTAAAATGATGTTATCTAGGAGAGGAACATGTTGTACACAGAAGAGCCCGAAGCTTGTTCAGACTTTTGTGCCGTCACTTTAATGACTCACATTTGAACCGACACACAGATACAATAGGCTACCAGTGAAGTAATGTCTCCTTCTGAGGACAGCCTACATATGCTGAGGATGACAGAAAGTGGGAGTTATAGTAACTAAAGCAAGCTTGTAAATTTTCCGGTGCGTTCTCCGTGGCAGCAGCCATTTTATGAGAAAGCCCTTTTAGTTGACAGCCACGTTAGAAAATGGCTGCCTTGTCAGGAATAGAATAGGGATATGCAAGAATATTAGAAACATTTGAAATTTGATCAAATTCATTCGAATCGAATGTCTATACATTCACGTTTTAACATTTGAATGAATTTTGAAAGTTTCAGATCATTTGTACGAATTATTTGGATGTCCGTATGTGTTTGGATGTGTACGGATTACATATGTATGGATTGGTATGGATACGTATGGGACGAACATGGGATGCATACGGGATAAAAATGGGATGTTTACACATGCATATGGATGCTTCAGACACATATGAATGTTGTCGTCATTCGTATCTTCAAATACAAATAGAAAATTTGTATGAATAGATACAAATGTATTCAAATCGAATGTGAATACATTAGTACTTTAAATATTCAAATTGATTTGAATTTTTGGATATTCGATTTGAATTGAATGCCCAAAAATTGCATTTGTGCACAACCCTAGAACAGAAAGGTTTTTAATTTTTTTTTTTAAACAGATTAACAGCTCACTTTTGACCCAATAGTCATAGTATGGCTAAAGTGTTGGTTTTCTTTTTCAGTTACAACAGGCTAATGTAAAAACAATAAAACTTTTTTAAAAAACCCTAAAAACAAACGTACAAGGCTATGTGAAGCATAACAGTGTCTTGTCTTCTGGCCTCAAAAGCCATGCATGGTTTCTGAGGGTCCTTCCGCACTTACTGCTTGAAATCTGGATTAAGTAGATCCGTTTTTATGAAATGTGTCTCTAGTGAGATCTGTCTCAAACAAATACGGATCTAATAAGGCCCCATGCGTCCGCACATGCGTGGTAAGGACAAATTGTGAGGAACAGATTCTGCCTTTGCTGTGCAGATGCAGTAGCACAGATTTCCAGACTGCTGCCCCAGGAGCTGCATGATTGGAGCATTCAGCCGTCAGTCACCACTCCTTTCCTGCTGTTTGTGGACTAATCAACAGCATGTCTGAGATCCAGTGCCCGCCTGGTGCCAAAGCCTGCTTTTTTGTCCCTCTGCCGCCGTACCTGGGCACTTCTGCCCGATGCGAATCCCATGTGAGAGGGACTTCATGGCTGGACTGTGCTTCTCCTGCCTCACTCAACATGGCGGCTTCCTGTCCCGCCCCATGTGTTCTCTCTCCCATCCGTGTGCGGATGCGTCCTCTGTTAATGCAGATTTAAAGCACAAGTACCCATTAAGACTACCTTCAATGTGGTCTTCCAGGAAACCGGTTTAAGGACTGCTTAACACCCATTAGAGACGCATCAGTGCGGAAGCAGCTTTCCCAATGTCTCTAATGGGTGCTGCAGTGCAGACACGGTTTTCCCAAGTGTTTAAAATGTGTGCTTAATGGGTCTTAAAGGGTCAATGCAGAAGCACTCTGAGGGTCTGCTTTGCACCAGAATGGAAATAGTTGACAGTATATAATCAGCCTGGGATGCCAGGATGGGCTGAGTCTTCTGGAAAAGAGGGCTCCAGTTAAGACCGTCTAATTGGAGTAGGCTGGCTTGGAAAACAAACTGAATAAAAATAATGTGAGTAACGTGACCTGAGGATGACCTGAGGTTGTCCTAAACTGGCAGTGTGACCAGAGGCCTTTCTGTACTTGGCCTTATTCTGGAACATATCCCAGAACAAGGGCCTGCTATCCGCATGCTAGTGCAAACTGTGGCAGACCCCAGATGAGGCCTGCCATTGTCCCTATTAGCATGTGGACAACAGACCTGTATCCTGAGATATATTCTGGAATAAGGCTAAGAGCAGAAAGAGCCCAGGGCCCTTAAGGTTTACACTGATGTTCCTAACTGTCCCAATGTGACATCACTTTAGCATAACTCCACACTTTGCACTGCAGTGCTGTGACTAGAGTTGTCTATTTTTGACACTTTTGTTTTTTCTGCAATGATCTTTATTCCAGATTATATCCTGGAGTAGGAAACAGCCGGATGGCAGGTCCCTATTCCAGGATATAATTCATAATAAGGCCCAGTGCAGAAAAGGTCTTCAATTCATGTGCTATCTGTGGTTTCCAGTCAGCTCAAGGCACAACCAAACATGTCCCTTCTGTTCCAAGAAACTTAAAGAGAAAGCCCCAATGTTGCATCTGAGCAAAATGAGGACATTTGACAAGAGGCGCGCAGGCTGGAATTACCTCTGTGCCAAAAGGGCATCAGTCACTCTATGTATAGCCATCGCAGCCGGAGACGTCATAGTAGTACTGTGTGTCAGTTGTGTTCTTATCTTCTGTCTTGGCTGGAGATTGTGCGGAGGCGGGTGTCACCCAGTTATGCAACAGAAACAATACTGTGTGAATGAGATCGCTGAGCACATCACTGGAAGACTGATTATTCCATTTGACGGGATTCGAAAACATTTGTCAAAAGGAATAGCTCTTGCCGAGGAAATATTTTCCTTTGCAGAAGATGACCTGCAAAATTATTGAAGATTAACCGCATGCTGACAAAGAAGAATGAAGCTCAGAGATGCTTTATATTGATTTGTCTATTCTAGTCCCTGAAATTCGGAGAATAATGTTTGTAGGTTAGGTTGAAAGCACACTAGTGTGAAATACCAGACATGAAATGGTGCACTTTAGACTGACCCTGCGGTGTGGGCATTGGGGAAGCAGTATATAGGGTGCTATACTTGCTTTTTGCACCTCCTGCAATGTATAAAGAACTAAGGATGGATCCATGAAGGATAACATTCTGAGTGGGGCTCGTTTACAGCATCACAGTGGTGCTGTGCACTAGTGGTGTGCACGAACGCAATTCTCGGGATTTCATTCGATTCGAACAGGATATCTGAAAATTCAACTCGATTCAAAGCTTTAAAATTTGTTCTATTTGTTCAAATTTTCAATTCGAATTTGCACTTATGAATGTCAACAACATGCAGTATGTATCCATACATGTCCATGTGCATCCTGTAAGTTATCCCATATGCGGAGCGTGTTGGGACGCTTGGGGCATTCCGGAACAGATCCGGCTGCCCCTGAGCTGCGAATGCTGCGCCCTGTGTGTTCTCCTCACATTCAAAAACCCCTTGTGCGAAAAGGCCTCCAGAGTCATCTTTTTATTTCTTTCCTTACCCTATGTATTATCTTTTTAACTTAAACTTGATTCTTCTGAAACTTAATAAAATTCATAAATAATAAATAAAAAAAACAGATGTGTTCATATAATCACCAGGAGTCAACCCCAACTCAGTGGTACCTAGCAACAAAAAACACATTAGCAGATTATAATTGCTTTTAGCTGAATACAGATGTGCTCTATTCTTGTGTCATCATCTGCATCCTCTGAGGGCTTGTTTACACTTACATCATTGGCACAGCATAATAGTCCCTTTCCAGTCAGGTGAACATCAAGCCCAGTGGGAGCCATCTGCACTTCAAGGCCTGATTAAGCCCTGAACTGAGCCACCATCACTTAAAGTGTGGATGGGCAGGGCAGGGCAGGCCAGATCACCATGGCAATGGCCTTGGCAACATTTGGTGTGCACCTGGATGTTACCGTGGTGATCAGGATGCAGCACACACCTGCAGTATTGCACTCAGAAGAGGATGCAGACAGGGTAGGGACGTGCATGAATATTTGTAACATCTGGAATGCATACGAATTCGTACGAATCCAGACATTCAAATTCGAATTGAATGTTGGCCCATTCGACGATGGACGTTTCAATTTGAATCTAATGCTTCAGGAAATTCATGCGGATATTTGTTACATTTGTGATCCTGGGGAGGTGGGAAAGCGGCTGCCCCAATCACGTCTGCAATTGATCCTGAGTGGATTTGAAGTGAATTGAGAGAGGATTCTAAGAGGATTCAGGGCAGATCGAATGCGCTCAGAGCAGATACATATGGGATAGGGCACAAATATTTTTTGGCATTTGATTTAAAACAAATTGAATGTTTGAAAATCTGTATTCCTACAAATAGAACTCATTCAAATGTGATAAAATTCTATTTAATATAAATCTATTAGTGGGTATTCATACGAACATGCTATGCGTATCTCATACGAATAGAGACGTATCTGATATGAACATACACGTATCTGATAAGCTTCCCTAGCTTAGCAAATGTCTGAACTATTCTTATGATTGTCCGGAAACATTAGTATTCATTTGACTGTTAGCAACTGTCATCACAAGGCTAGGAACCATCTTGCCTGAGTGGAGTGGAGAAGAGGCAGCAGGCAGAGCTCTGCCATCTTGCTCCCAGCAGTGCCCCTCCCTCCTCCAACTGCCATCACAAGGCTAGGAACCATCTTGCCTGAGTGGAGTGGAGAAGAGGCAGCAGGCTGGGCTCTGCCATCTTGCTCCCAGCAGTGCCCCTCCCTCCTCCAACTGCCATCACAAGGCTAGGAACCATCTTGCCTGAGTGGAGTGGAGAAGAGGCAGCAGGCTGGGCTCTGCCATCTTGCTCCCAGCAGTGTCCCTCCCTCCTCCAACTGCCATCACAAGGCTAGGAACCATCTTGCCTGAGAGGAGTGGAGAAGAGGCAGCAGGCTGGGCTCTGCCATCTTGTTCCCAGCAGTGTCCCTCCCTCCTCCAACTGCCATCACAAGGCTAGGAACCATCTTGCCTGAGAGGAGTGGAGAAGAGGCAGCAGGCTGGGCTCTGCCATCTTGCTCCCAGCAGTGTCCCTCCCTCCTCCAACTGCCATCACAAGGCTAGGAACCATCTTGCCTGAGAGGAGTGGAGAAGAGGCAGCAGGCTGGGCTCTGCCATCTTGTTCCCAGCAGTGTCCCTCCCTCCTCCAACTGCCATCACAAGGCTAGGAACCATCTTGCCTGAGAGGAGTGGAGAAGAGGCAGCAGGCTGGGCTCTGCCATCTTGCTCCCAGCAGTGTCCCTCCCTCCTCCAACTGCCATCACAAGGCTAGGAACCATCTTGCCTGAGAGGAGTGGAGAAGAGGCAGCAGGCTGGGCTCTGCCATCTTGTTCCCAGCAGTGTCCCTCCCTCCTCCAACTGCCATCACAAGGCTAGGAACCATCTTGCCTGAGAGGAGTGGAGAAGAGGCAGCAGGCTGGGCTCTGCCATCTTGCTCCCAGCAGTGCCCCTCCCTCCTCCAACTGCCATCACAAGGCTAGGAACCATCTTGCCGGAGAGGAGTGGAGAAGAGGCAGCAGGCTGGGCTCTGCCATCTTGCTCCCAGCAGTGCCCCTCCCTCCTCCAACTGCCATCACAACGCTAGGAACCATCTTGCCTGAGAGGAGTGGAGAAGAGGCAGCAAGCTGGGCTCTGCCATCTTGCTCCCAGCAGTGCCCCTCCCTCCTCCAACTGCCATCACAAGGCTAGGAACCATCTTGCCTGAGAGGAGTGGAGAAGAGGCAGCAGGCTGGGCTCTGCCATCTTGCTCCCAGCAGTGCCCCTCCCTCCTCCAACTGCCATCACAAGGCTAGGAACCATCTCGCCTGAGAGGAGTGGAGAAGAGGCAGCAGGCTGGGCTCGGCCATCTTGCTCCCAGCAGTGCCCCTCCCTCTTCCAACTGCTCCCATCACAAGGTGGCAAAGAGACTACGGCAGCAGATCCACCAGTTGAGGAAACGTCTGGTCCTGACGAGCAAGGTGGGGCTGAGTAAATGCCGGCTGACCATCTCTACCATCATCCGGTTTATCATCAATGAAGAGAAAATTCAAAGTAAAGATAATAGGAAAATTCCAGCAATAAGAAACAAACAGAAGAATTGGATCTGAAGACCTCAAGCGCTTGCTTTTTGCTGTTCCCTCCCACACCATTTTCCTTTGGTTTCTTGTCTCTTTAGATTGTAAGCCTGAGGGCAGGGACCTGTCTAAGATTAATATAATATTGTACAGCGCTGAGTACATGTACAGCGCTTTAGAAATAAACTGTAATAACAAACAACAACAACAACAACATTCGATTTGAGTTCAAATGTCTGAATTTGGCCAAATTTGGGTGAATTTTTAATGTTACAAATATTCGTCCACATCCCTAGTATGGGATTCGTATGGGATTTGTATTGAATGTTTGCATTAAACATTCTTATCAAATTTGAATCCTACCACATTTGAAGGGGATCTATTTGAACAAATATAAATTTTCTTGCGTTTGATTCAATATGAATTGAATAATAATAAAAAATTCCTGCACATCCCGAAGACAGGGAAGGCCTCATGAGCTCTAGAATGGCATCAGTGACAGTACTGTCATGTGGACCCACTTACCCAGTGAGTTTGAGTGACCTGTATTTTAGAAAGATGAGTTGATTTTATTTTGCACCTGGCCCAGGGCCTTAAGGGGAAAGATGGGGTAGGAACATTATAAACGTTTAAATTTTGCAGAAGAGAAAATGATGGGAAAAGAGGGGGGGGGGTTGCTTCTATTAAATTTTTCTCCCCTTTCAATCAGTTCATGCTAAGCAAAAAAAAGATGGTCTTGCAGATTCTTCCTGAGTAGACATTTTCTCTCTCTGCTCATTGGCATAACTACTCTGGGATATGAAAGTTAATAATTCCAGTGGATTACCATCAGTAGTAATTAACAACCCAATCTACAGCCTAAGCTCCTAAGCTAAAGTACTTGGATTTAAGTCAGATAAGTCCTGCTAGTCTAAAACCAAATACTTGGACTTAAAGAGATTTGGAAGTCACTTGTCCATCGTCTTGGCAGTGGAAATACAGCTGACGTTTTACATCTGGGTGGCCACGTCTTAGCCTGTTGTAGCAAGAAACTGTGTGAAGACCTTCTGCACTATAAAGCTCTGGCTTCCTTTCACATTCCCCTGGTCACGGTGTGCTGAGATTTGGCATGTAGGGAGGACGTTGAGGGGGCTGCATTAGCAGTGACAGCTGGGAAACGGAGGTTAGGAGAGTCTCAGATTATGAAAAACAATCTGTCATGGGTGACAGCATCCGGACTGTCTGTCTGGGTGGCCTAGTAACGTGTTGTTGTGTTCCCTGAAGGTAACCATGAACTTTGGATGCTGTGGGACAGGGAAAAAAACCATGTATGGACACAACTGAGCTTTGGTTGAGGTATGTACACTGTGAGGAGGCCATTTTTGGTCCAGATTTCTTGAAGCATACAAAGAATGGAGTGATGCTCAGAAGTGCATGTCAGGGTCTGTCCACTCTGTCATAGCCTGGTTCTAGTTCAACTTCAGAGGGCTTCGTGCTCAGCATGGTTGCTCATCATGGCATCTTGGCCAGCAGCAAAGGAGATAGGCAATGCTTAAGGAGGGAAGATGCCAGACGCATGCAATAATCCATATACAGTATATGTAATGTAAACAATAAGAAATAAAAAAGGTTTTTAATTTTATTTATTTATTTTTAAAAATATTCATCCCTGCTGTAAGTCATTTGTAAAGCATCTGCTTTGAGAGCAGAAGATGCTAGGTTTGATCTCCAACACATCCTTTGATGAAGTCCATTGGAAACTGTTTCTACACTGTTGACAAGAGAATAGCGTGGATGTGTCCATTCTATCACCTAGGTTTAAGCTCAGCTTGCAAACATTTTACCTCCACCTAGTCCAAGCCAGATGTTTCAAAGGCCAGATTGACTTATGTCCAATGGAGAGGTAAGGCAAGATGGTGAACATCCAATCCCTGTGGAAAGGGATGGGAAAGAACCTTTTGGGCCCTCTGGCCAACAGCCTCTTTTGTGGGAGGGGTGAGACCGTCCCATCCCATCCTGGGGTCCTGCAGACTTTAGCCAACTCAATCGGGTCAGCAGGAGCCCACAGGGGCACCCACTGTTCCCATTCTCACATGCGCTGGACTCCACCTGGGCTTCTGCCTGCCAGCCCATCCCCCTCCAGCAACTTAAAAGAACTGGGGAAGAAAAGGACGCTGGACTCCACCTGGGCTTCTGCCTGCCAGCCCATCCCCCTCCAGCAACTTAAAAGAACTGGGGAAGAAGAGAAGGATGCCGAACTCCATCTGGGCTCCTGCCTGCCAGCACTTCCTCACCACCACCCTCCGCTTGCAGCCCATTTAGGAGTAACAGAGGACAAGAAGCATGCTCTGCCTGATGGGGTTTTCTCCCTTCTGGCACTAAATATTAGCGTGGAAAGGCATTGTGTGTGTGTGTGTGTAATTTTAGATAGTACCGTTCTAATATTCCTCTCATTGTTTAATATTGTTTTAAATTTTGGGTGCGTCTGTGTGTGTGTGTGTGTGTGAGACTAGCCAGCCTTCAGACAATACTTTTCTTCTTAACTATTATACAATGTTTTATTTGTTATAGTTATGCTATATATTGTTTGCTTATGTAAATTGCCGTAGGGAACAGTTGTCTTGACTTAAGTTGTTGATTATATTTACTTTTTTAAAAATGTAATGGCTGTATTTTGCTTTGTATTTTGATATATTGGTTGTATTTTGCTTTGTATTTGGTTTCCATTTGTTGTGAACCGCCTTGGGCAAGAGTTTGTTTTGGAAAGGCGGTATATAAATAAAAATGGAATGAATGGAATGGAATGCGCGATTTACCTGGTTGGCTCCTAAGATCGAACTGGCAAGCCCCATGGGCAGGGTTTGCTGAGTTCGGTACATGGCGTTCTGTGCAAGCACACATTGTGGCCTGCGATAGGTCAGTGGGGCATGCCTATGCAGAATGCCTGGTTCAATCGACATCAAGCCATGTGTTCTGCATAGGTGTGTGCTATGGACCAATCACATGCCACGATGCGCATCTGCACAGAATACTGTGCATCGAACTCGGCAAGCCCTGCCCATGGGGCTTGCCAGTTCAATCTTAAGTGCTGACCAGCTAAGTTGCATGCAAGAGGATGGGGGCAGCATGGGCCCCTGGGTGGTTGGGGAGTGCCCAGGGGGTCCCTGTGGTCTCTGGATGACCTGATTGGGTTGGTTAAAGCCCTTTGGACCCTAGGATGGGCTGGGACCAGCCTGCCAGCCAGTGGGCCATTACGGTCCAAGGGCAGCAGACCTGGGAGGGGCGTCCTGCCCCCACGCCAGCCTTTTCAGGACGGGATGCGTGGGGATGGATTCCCCATTTGCGCTTAGGCAGGTAAGGGACATGAATGGCATGAAAGGGGAATCCGTCCCTGCGTGTCCAAGCCTCCTGTCTTCACATTCAAATTTAAACATTTGAATGAATTCTCAATGTTCTAAAACATTCGTTCAAATGATTCAGATGATTCGAAACAACAGATACGTATGTATTGTATATGTATTTGTATGAATCCCATATGTATCTGTACGCGTTTGCGCTTATAATTTGGAACGAAAACGGGATGCATATGGGATAAAACGGGTTGTGTACAAAATGTGTACAGATACGTATAACACATACGAATGTTGTAGACATTTGTACCTTCAAATACAAATGTTGTCGACATTCGCATCTTCAGATCCTAATCTAACATTTGAACAAATAGATTTGAATGTATTCCATTCAAATTGGATTTTGTTGCATTCATATTCTAAACATTCAACTCAAATAGAATGTTTTGACATTCAGTTTGACTCAAATTTGAACCAAAAAAAATTCATGCACATCTCTACTTCAGGTATCTTTTTTTGACCACCAGGAGGCAGGAGGGTAAAATAACACCCCAGGATGAATTCACTAAACAATGTATAGGAGGGCTGAGCATAAATAACATAAGTCTCAGTAATTGAGCTCTCAAAATAATCAAGAAGGAGAAACCCTGAAAAAAGTACATTGAAAATCAATTCAGAGTGCTTCTTTCTCTGCATCCTGATGAGCTTAACTAACATGTCACTGTGGAGAGACCAGGGCCCTTTCTGCACTTGGCCTCATTCTGGGATATATCTCGGGATAGGAGTTTGCTGGCCACAAGCTAATGCAGATTACGGCAGACCTCAGTTCAGATGGTACAGAGAGATAGAGCTGGGTATCATCTGCATACTGATGACACCTCACCCCAAATCTCCTAAAGACCTCTCCCAGTGGCTTCATGTGATTGATCCGGCATTCTGCACAGGTGTGCGCCACTGACCACTGACAAGCAACAATGCACGCAGGTGCAGAACATTGCAGATCAGACTAACGAGCCCTGCCCACTGGCTTGCCAGTCCGGTGTCTGGTGCAACAAGGAAAGTTGCGTGTGCACATCTGGGGGGAGTCACATGGCCCTGGATGGGTGGGGCCCAGGAGGGGCCTCCACGGAGTGCAGCCACCTTGATCGAGGCAACTGTACCCTGTGGAGGCCAAAACTGGCCAGACCACAGCTGCCTGCCACTGGGTCAATTGCGACCCAATGGCAGCAGCTGAGGGCAGGGACTCAGGCCCACATGTTAGCCTTTTGAGGCTAGGACACACAGGGATGGATTCCCCATTCACACCTAGGCAGGTAGGTGACACATGGGAACAGGCCTTTACTGTTGTCTCTTTAGATGTAGCCATGCCCTTACAGTTGTCTCTTTAGGGACAGCATGGCACTCTATAGGATCACAGACAAATTTCTGTTGAAGTCCCCATCTTCTGCATATGGAAGAGACGTTCTGCCCTGACAGGGAGTTGGACTGGGGTGGGGGTGGGGGTGGGGGTAAGAGGGCAGCCCCCACTCATCCCTCTCATACCGTGGCAACTCTGTTAAAGGAAACACCTGCTGATGTTAACTGCAGCGGGCATCAGGCCTACTAAAAATTTGGCCACTATCGGGTTACACTATGGAATCTGTAAGTCTTTCAAACAGGAACCTTGCAGAGAAGGATGTTGTGGACATTTCTGTTTGCAACAAGGCTGTCTTTCTTCCTGACAGGAAAACTTTTACGGCTGGCATTTTACTCCCTCATTAAACATGCTGATGCAGTGCTTTTCTGACCACAAGATTAACGATGCCAAGCTCAACATTATGTTTGTGTCCCAAGGGTCACAAACAATCTCTTCCCAGTATTATTATCTGCTTTCATCTTAATGGCCACCGAGGTATTTGTTTACATGGGCATTAGCATACCAGCAAGTTTAAGCAGATTAAACAGAAAGCATGGCAGATCCATCTGCCTTCAGAAACATAACTTACTGGAAGAAAAGGACTCCAAGTATAACACAGATTTTTTTGTTTTTGTTTTTTTTAATAGTAAGTGAAAATCAGGGCTAGGCCAAGGACAAGTGCCTGACGGGCAGTGAAGAGCTGTATGTTCAGAGCCATGCCTCAGGACCCCTAAAAGAGGCTGCATTCACACTCATTAATAACAGGTGGTTAGAAAAGTGTTCGAACTGATACCCTGTGGATGCTAGTGATCCCATCCCACCTCTAATCCACACTGAGGACCAGAAAATGGTAGGGGTGTGCACAAATGCAATTTTCAACATTTGATTTGATTTGAATCGAATATTCGATTGTCCAAATTCGTACGAACGGAGAAAAAACAAGCGTATTTAAATTTGAACTGTTTCAAATACATTCATATCTTTTTGTACAAATATTTGAAATGTATTTGATATGAATGTTGACAACATTTGTATGTATTCGTACCCTTCTGTACACATCCTGTTTTTACCCTGTACGCATCCTGTTTTCATTCCATACATATCTGTACAGATGCGTACAGATACGAATAAGATGTGTATAGATTCGTTTGAATATTGAAAAACAAATGTTTGTACATTTGATTCTTTGAATGTCCGAATTTGTCCAAATTCAATCCAGTAATGAATATTTAGAATATTCTTGCATATCCATACTTGTGGATGCTAGTGATCTCATCCCACCTCTAATCCGCATTGAGGACCAGAAAGTGAACTTCTAAGTGCATTTCCTGGCTTATAATGTGGGTTAGGAGCACTAGCATGAGGATAGTATCACTTCTAAGCCACTTTTGAGGCACCTATTCTTAACGTGGTGCCAAAGTGAACGCCTGTGAAGAGATGTTGAACATCCCATGGGATATTTTGTCTGCTCTGTGAACAATTGTTTCAAAGGCCAGTTCCTTAAGGCTTAGGACCAAGAAACATCCAAACATATGGTCACAGGTGCATGGCATCCAAATGCTCAAGGTCCCTGTTGACATACAGAGCTCTGACAAGGGCCCTGGAGGACCTCCAAGTGCACTCTACAACACACTGAAGGCACTCTGTGGGCATTCAGCATCCTCAAGGAGATCTCAGTACAGTGAGGCGAACCTACCTTGTCTGCTCTGCACATGTGTCAGGCAAAAAAGACTCACTTCTGGGACTATGCCTGGAGTGATGGACACCTTATTTTTGAAGCTTTGTAGCAAGAATCAGGTAAGGTGCAAGACATCTAAACATCATGCATCCTGTCCCTGTGAGCCAGTTTGGTCTTGTGGTTAGAGTGTTGGACTTATCTGGTAGTCTCCCGATTTGATTCTGCCGTCCTGAACAAAGCCAGCTGGGTGATCTTGCTCTCGTAGCCTCACCTACCCCACGGGGTGTCTGCTGTAAGAGAAGAAGAGAAGGTTTGTCAGCTGATCTGAGTCCCCTTAAGAGTGAGAAAGCGAGGTATAAAAACCAGTTCTTCCTCTTCTTCTTCCTCTTCCCGGGGATGAAAGCAAGTGCTTCTGCTTTGAATTGCCTGAGGTTGCCATGGAATAAAAACAGTGCAAAAACCTGTATAATAAAAGGAGGAGTTAAGAGTAAAGAGAATGAGAATGCTGGGACTGAATTTGTATATACTTTCAAGAAGCAAGGGCCAGTTTGCACTTTTGCCTATAGTTCACGATAGGTGAACATCTTGGCAGGTGCATCTGCAGTTAGAGGAGGCAGCCACAGCCTCCAAGCGCCCCCTGCCTTCCCAGATGTTCACCTATCATGAACTGGCTGTGGAGCACAAAATCACGCACCACAAACTGCCTAACCTTCCCCAGAAACTTACCTGTCACGCCAGCAAGCATTCACACCTGTACTGGACAGGGAGGTCATTGCAGCTGCTGCACAAGCGTGCTGGCAGCTCCTATGACCTCCCAACGTGACTGTGACTATGATATAGCAATGGCGCTGACGCACGCGGAGTCATGGAGGGTGCCGCACTCAAGTTGGCAGCACCCTGAAAAAGACTGGCCAGGTGATCAAGCAGAGGTAAGTGTCTGATCACCCAGGGGGTGGGCTAACATTGAGTAGTGATTGCAAGTGTAATCACTAGTCAGCATTAGTTGATTGCACTCCTTTCCTATCGACGGGATGGGAAGGGAAGCACGAAAAAGCCACAAGTCAAGATCAAGGAATACCTCAGGATGCATGTTCTGGTTGTTCAAGACTAAACTGCAGTAGGGTTTTCTCCACTCTTTCTTGTCAACTGCTCTTGATTTCAGAGGCCATAAAGGATGGCTGAAATGAGTTGTCATGACATCCATACCGAGGATTGAATCTGGGATTTTGGCATGCAGAACAGGGCCCTTTCTGCACTGGGTCTTATTCTGGATTATAACCTGGAACAGGGACTTGCTATCTATATGTTAGTGATGACTACATCATGCCCCTGGCAGGATCTGCTGTAATCTGCACCAGCATGACGCTGGTGGGTCCCCAGTTCATGATATAAACCAGAATAAGGCCCAGTGCAGGAAGGACCCAGGTGTCTCAACACTGAACTATGGTCAAGTTGTGAGCTGTTCTTGCTAAATCCCATGCCTATACCTTTCATTGAGTTCGAGATAGGCATGATCCACATGGGGGCCCATGTAGTGTGGTGGCCACATGTCCCAGGTGCCTGTGGGCCCTTGCATAGTGCCATACATACAACTGGTGGTCATATGAGTGACTTTCTGCCGCTGCTCTGCACAGATGTCCAGCTGAAACTGGCCCATTTCTGGGGCCCTTTCCAACGTATCAGGACATCCTCTTTCTGAAGCTCAGGACCTTCAGAGTTTGGAAGGTTTTTCAGCTTCATAAAGTGAGCTGAAGGACATCACATGTTGTGTAGACTTCACATGCCCCCACCCTGGAGCAAGATATTTGGCATATATAAACCACATCCAGAGCCACAAAAGGGACTAACAAAGAAAGGAGATTAATTTGCTTCAGTCTAGAGGAACAGGAAGGTAGGCAAAAAATGGATCAGAGATAGCTGAATGAAGGTAGGTAGGTAGGTAAGTTGACAGGCAGATGGGCAGGTAGGTGATGAATATTTATTTATTTATTTATTTATTTATTTATTTATTTATTTATTTATTTATTTATTTATTTATATCCCGCCCCATACCCAAAGGTCTCTGGGCAGCTCACAACAGTTAAAAATGAACATATTTTTGAATAGGTAGACAGACAGACATATAGATAGATGAATAGGTAGACAGACAGACATATAGATAGATGAATATGTAGGAAGATGATAACTCTGCTAACATCATAGCTGTGAAGGAACTCCCGATGTATATGAGATGCAAAATATTTACTGCATCAGCTTCTAAACATCTAAGCAAGTATTAGGAATATTTTGACAATCAAGTTGAGGGATTGTCAGCATTTCTCTGTTTCACTGTAAATGTCACAACATTAATGCAGGGAATATAGTGAATATAAAAAGGGGAAATCCAGATGTCACCACATTTGATATTTAAAGGAAAACAAGGGAACATCAACAACTTTCAGATATTTCCGCAGTTCACTTTTCTGAAAAGTTTGTTTTGTTTTGCTAACTAGCTTGCTAACAAGGAGCAATGTGGTGAACGGGCAAAGAGGGGAGGGATGTCCATCCATGTGGATCCCGTATACATCCCATATACATCCTGCTTTCAACCCATACATATATGTACAAGTGCTTATGGATGCGTACGGATGAATATGTATCTGTACACATACGAATGTCCATATTTGTACAAATACTAAAGTACGAATAACAAATACTAAAGTATAGTTAACAACCGAATGATGTAATGCAAATGTATGTGAATATTTGTGCACATTATCTCTACGGTGGACATAAGAAATTCTCCACTGGATAAGAGTCATAGCACATCTAGTCCAGTAGTCTGGAAGTGCAATACAAAGGTTACGTGTGGAACTGTACTAGGAATGTGCACGAATATTCAAAAACTCAAATATTCGATTCAAATCCGATGAATGTCAACATTCGAACTCAAATCGGATTTTTGAAAATCCAAATTTGAACATTCGAACTTGAATATGTATTTTTGAAAATCCGATACGGATTTTTGCATGATTCAAATGTGTAGATTCGCATCTGTCGTAGATGAATCTGCGTGAAAATTATACGTATCTTGCACTTAAAAGGGATGCATACGGGATAATACAGGATGAATATGGATTTTGTGCAGAATTCACACAGATACGTATAACAGATACGAATGTTGTCGACATTTGTATCTTTAAATATGAATCTAAGGTTCAAACATACGGATTCAAAAGTTACTTAAGTTAATAACAACATGCCTACCTATATAGTTTAAGTTTAAAAAAATTGGCTCTCAAAAGAGATTTCAGTTGTTGTACTGTTGGTATTTGGCTCTTTTGCCAAATGGGTTTGCCGACCACTGGCCTAAGATCTCATTTGCTGGCTGCGAATCGGATTTTAAGACATTTGAATCTTAAATATCCGAACCGAATCGGATTTTATGGCATTCAAATCTACTCGGATTCGAATGTCAAAAATACATTTGTGAACATCCCTAAACTGTACTAGGAGTGCCATAGGAACTGTTTTTTTTTTAATTAGTTTTTAATATTTTATAATACCTTAAAACTTCTAACTCCCAATACAGAGTCTCACATATATTTGCATTACATCATTCGGTTGTTAATTGGAAATCACTTCCTTTGTTCTCCTGAGTCTTCTTTTAGTATCTCCACTTTAATGCTCCCCATCTGTAGTTTTTCTTTCTAAACAGCTAATGAAGATTGGGGTGGCCATGCGTACTCCGGGCCAATACAGGACTGAAGTGGCTCTGTGATGAGAGTGCACAGCCATCCTGATCTTCCAAGTGCAAAAAGGCCCCTTGTCCAAGAAGGAGAGAAGCAGATGATGAGGGAAATTGCAGCTGCCAGTGGTCGGCAAACCCATTTGGCAAAAGAGCCAAATACCAACAGTACAACAATTGAAATCTCTTTTGAGAGCCAATTTTTTAAAACTTAAACTATATAGGTAGGCATGTTGTTATTAACTTAATTAGGGTACTCCTAAGCTGGAAGAGCCACACTCAAGGGGCCAAAGTACGGCATGTGGCCCCTGAGACGCAGTTTGCAGACCTCTGTCTTGGGCCAATTCGCACTTCAGCCTATAGTTTACAATTTGTCAACATCTGGGCTGGTGCATCTGCACTTACAAGAAGCACTTATTAGGATGAGCAAGAATATTCAAAACACTTGAAATTCAATCGAATTTGTTCGAATTTGGAAATTCGGATTCTAATCAAATGTTCGTGCGTTCTTTTTTTTTAACATTCTAACAAATTCAAATTATTTTAAATTATTTGTACAAATTATTTGGAAATTTGTATGTGTACAGGTCCCCATCTTATCTGCATCCACCCGCATTTGTACGGATATGTGTGGGATGAAAATGGGATGCATACAGGATAAAAACAGGATCCGTACAGATGCATGCACACACACACACAAATGTTGTCAACATCTGTATCATCAAATACTAATCGAACATTTGTACGAATAGATACAAATGCATCCAAATGGGTTCAAATTTGAATACATTTGGTTTTTCTCTATTCGTATGAATTTGGATATTCAAATATTCTAATCGAATGTCAAAAATTGCATCCATGCACACCCCCAGCGCCTATAGCCTACAAGTGCCCCCTGCCTGCCCAGATGTTGACTAACTGTAAACTAGCTGTAGTGCACAAAATGGTGCAAGCCTCACTGCCTTTTCTGGGTTTAGTTATGAGGTTTAGAATGAGGTCCTTCTATCAAGGATGGATATATGCCTGCCTGCCCATCCATCTGTCCATCCATCCATCCATCTGTCTGTCCGTCCATCCATCCACCTATGGTACCTACGGCATCAGCAAGATGCATTCACATTGATTGCCATGCTGAATCCGAAGCAGGAAGAAGCAAGCAAATGCTTTGTTTGTTCTAATTTTAAGAAATCGTTGAGCTGCGTCCAGCCATGTTGTGGGGGAGTTTTGATCGCAAGGGTAAAATTCATGCACACGGACAGACTGTGTCTCCTGCCCGTCCTGACAGCGCTTTGGCAGTGAAGGAAAAAGAGTGAAGTTCTTTGTTTGATAGGGCTATTATAATTTGCATAAGCTGGTGAAATACATTAAAGCCAGCAGGCAAGTAGGTGGGAGGGAAGGAAAGTAGCAAAAGCCTCCGCAGCCTTCCAGTTTCTCTGGCTAATCTGACAACAGTATAATAAATAGTTTATTCTGATACATGGGCATATATATCCTTGGGACTGATTCTTCTCCCTGTTTCCCAACAGCACTGTCATTAAAACAATGGCTGCTGTAATTGGTGTGATAGAAAGGCATTACGGCCCCAGTTCTTCATCAGGCTCTCTGCAGAAGGGTTTGTTCTCTATTAATCCCCCTCCGCAAGGAGTACATGGACCAGAAGGCTCCCTTTCCCCAATGTCTCTGGGTGTACAAAGGATTTGTCTACTTGAGGGCGCGGGGGGTTGGAGCCATGGCAGTGTGAGAACCTTTGTCTTCTATGAAAGAGGGCCAGAGCAGGCCTTCTGTCAGTGCTGAAGGAAAGAATAAAAGGAAAGCTTTTATGCACCAACCGATGGCTGAATTGCCACACAATTCTGTAATATCTGTACTCTGCAGTTGCCGGCTCAACCAGCCTTCTTTGCAGCTGTAGTGGGGCTCCGGTGTGTTGGTGCAAACAGGCGGTGACTTGTTGCTGATGGAGGAAACCAGCATGGGCATCACACCAGTCCTGAAAGATCTGCGCTGGTTGCTTCTCCTCTGCTGAGCCCAAATCAAGGTGTTGGTGCCAAAATATACAGCCCTAAATGCTTTGGGCCCTAGGCATCTGAAAGAGCATCTTCTCCCATATAGATCTGCCCAGTAGGAGTGTGCACAGAGCAATTTTTGACATTCAATTCAATTAGAATCAAATATCCGAATATCCATAATTCATACAAATAGAGAAGAAACGAATGTGTCAAAATTCAAACTGATTCGAATACATTCGCATCTTTTCATATGAATATTCAATCTGAATTTGATTATACGGATGTCGACAGCATTCATATTTATCCGTACGCATCCCTAGAGGTACATATGGGATGAAAACAGGATGCGTATGGATACGAATAAGATGCATACAGATACCTATGTAATGCGTTTGTATCTGTACACATATGAATGTTTGAATTATTCGAACGAATGATTCAAAATATTTGTATTCATTTGAATATTAAAAAATGAATGTCTGGACATTTGATTCGAATTCAAATGTCCATATTCAGCTGAATTCAATCGAATTACAAATACTTTGAATATTCTTGCATGTCCCTCCTGCCCAGATATTAAGATTTCAAGGAGAGGGCTTCATAAGAACATAAGAACATAAGAGAGGCCCTGCTGGATCAGGCCACAGCCCATCTAATCCAGCATCCTGTTGCACAGAGTGGCCCACCAAATGCTCATGGGCATCTCAAACAGAGTCAAGGACAAACCTTTTTCTGCTCTTGAATCCCAGCAAATGGCATTAGAAGTGTTCTGTTTCCGTCCCCCCAGCCTGAAAGATGCATCTAGGCATTCGTTCTAGTAGCCATTGATACCTCTGTCATCCATAAATTTGTCTAACCCTACCTTGAAGTGATCTAGACTGGTAGCTGTCACCACCTCTTCCTGACAGTTCCTCCTAGAGATGTGCACAGATATTCGTAATGTTCAAAATTCATACAAATTCGGACATTCGAATTCAAAACTAATGTCGGCACATTCAAAGATTGACATTTGGATTCGAATTGAATACTTTGTATGAAGCTTCATTACATTCATGAAAACCTGGGCGGTGGGAAAGCAGCTGTGCCCGGCTCATCTGAGACAGATCCAGAGTGGATTGCAAGCGGATTCGAAGTGGATTCAGGGCAGATTTGACATATTCAGAGCAGATATATAGGGGATACATATCAGATAGGTAGGGGATTCATAAACAATCCATATCCAATATTTGTATCAATTTTTAATCCTACTACATTCATAGGGGATCTATCTGAACAAATACGGGTTTTTTTTGCATTTGATTTCATACAAATTGAATCCCCAAATAGTTTTGTGCATAGCCCTAATTCCGCCTCTCTAAGAGGTGCAAGGAGCAGGGACATGTAAGAAGAACCTCTTAATCTGGATCACCAGAGAGTGCAGCAAGGGTCTTTGCAAACTATGGCAAACTGCATTTTGATCTGAATATGGATTACAAAGATCAAAGGCTGAACACCAGCTGGCAGTCTGCTCTCTCCCACCATCTCATGGCTTCCAGTTGTTTGCTTTTAAAGTCTCTTGATGTGACGAGTGTGGTCCTGAGCAATCATCATATATCTTCCCATAATGGCTCCACCACATATTCCACAATATTTTAGGAGGTCACCACCCACAAAGCAGCTGTCCAGGCAGGGTGGGCAAAAAGCTTTAAAGTCTAGATGTGGTTCCTTTGGTAGCAGGGATGCAGGCACCTGTTGTGCCTGTTAGAGCAGAGGGAACGGAAGAGGTGGAGTTGATGGTTGTTAAGATAGGATTAGGCTGCAGTTCTGCACAAGAAAATTGGCCACACAGAATATAATGGAACATATACACATTAGCCAACTTTGCACTGAACCATAGGCCATTTCACACGAGGGCTTATGGAACGTGTGAGGATGCCCTGGCATGGAGCATTCACTCCACTGGGCTGGTGGTTCCGTTTGGAACTGCCCCATCCCATCCCAGGGCATTCACTCGTGTTTCCTAGGGCCCCCAGGAACCAGGGAAGGAAAGCAGCAGGCCTGACCGCCCCTGGGTTGAATTTGAACCAATGGGGGCAGGCTTTTTTGGGCTAGGCCACAGGGGACGGATTCCCCTTTTGCACATAGGCAGGTAGGTGTGAATGGGGAATCCGTCCCCATGTGTCCCCATGTTTCCTGGCCACACACTGCATCCATAAAGAGATGATAACGGGGGGGGGGGGGCATAATAGGAAGGGAACTCGGCTCGTTGATTAAAGCCACGGCTGTTTTTCAATACCTCCATCTGACAGCTGATCTTGCTCAGCTGAGTGCAGGAAAGCTGTCAGGTGCTCATGTGCCACATCAAGCACCCACACGTCCCTTGCAGATCAGCCAATCAGGCAAGGGGGGGGGGTGGCATGTTGTACCTGGAGAGACACAGGGCAAATGAGAGCTCACTTTTGAAGAGATCCCCAGTTGCAATCACAGCGTGCAGGGCAGGGATAACGAATCCCTGCCCGCTAATGCTCGGATCGCCAAACCCGTCCCACAATAAACCGGGAGAGTTCCCATGACTTAAGTTAATATGTGCTTGCCTTCCTAATTCAGGGCGAGGACAGTTTGAAAGGGTTTTTTGTTGTTGTTGTTGTTGTTTTCGCTGTGGATTTGTGGCGTTTGTCCCGCATGTAGCTCAGATTAGAGGCTTGCCATGCGAATGCTCCGAGGTGAACTCAGGTTCGCCTTGGAGTATTCTGATCATGGAGATGCCCCCTGGATCTGTTGCAGATGTGTCTGATGCAGCTGCTTTCCCACGTCTCCGTGCCATGAATGTTCCAAAGTATTTGTGCAAATACAAATATGAATACACAAATGTCATAACATTCAATTTGTATACAAATGCCCAAATTCAGACGAATATTGAATGTTATGAATATTTGTGCACATTCCTACCTGTTGTGACCATTTGTCACAGGAGACTTCAAAAGCAAGAGTTTGCTGCTGGAAGAGGTGGTAACAGCTACCAGCCTAGATGGCTTTAAGGAAGCGTTAGACAAATTTATGGATGACAGATGTATCAGTGGCCACTAGAATGGATGCCTAAGTATATCTGTCAGGCTGGGGTGGTGGTGGCAAGCAGGACACTTCTAAGGCCATTTGCTGGGATCTGAGAGCCAAGAGAAGGTTTGTCCTTGTCTTTGCTTGGGATGCCCATGGGCAATTTGTGGGCCACTGTGTGTGACAGGATGCTGGACTAGATGGGCTGTGGCCTGATCCAGCAAGGCTCCTCTAAGGTTCTTAGGTTCTAGTTGCAGAAAAACAAGTAAGAGAAATTTGGGCTTTCAGCTTGTCAAGTTGCAATTTGCCAAACAAACAGAAGCTCCCCTGTCTATCAAATGCATTGATTTAAATAATTGCATGTCATGTTTAAAGTAGGAACAGAAAACATAGTGCTCGACTTTCAGAAATTGCTTATGTGATCTGCATAATGATCAAGATCAGGGTTTCTTAGACCAAGTTTATCCACTGTGATCGATATAATTTACTTCAGAAGTCCTTGGGCCTGATGAGAAATCCAAGGAGATCTCTAATTTCAGTAATCCACCTGTTTTTAACTATGGCCCCTTCTGCACTGGCTCTTATTCTAGAATATGGCACTTTCTGCACTTACTGGTGATAAATTTCCTGGATCCCAGGGAGGCATGGGCAGGATCAGCCCCACCTGCACTGATGGCATTGATCTGAGTAAACACTGCAGCTGTGAAGTTTGTGCAAGTTTCACAGCTGCACCCCATGCATCTGAAGGGGGTGCCTTTCTGTGATGTGCCACTGAAAAGCACCTACTGGTAATCCCAAATATGGCGTTCTTAATATCTCCTGTCTTCTAGATCAGGGCATTGGTCCCTCTGGTAGTACTATCAGAGATCTGGCATAAGACCTCCTTAATCCTGGATTGGGGTCCATCTAATGCAGTTGGAGCTGGACCACTGAGGTTCAGGGCTTCCTTGATCCTCATTAACATGTGGAGAGGGATGGCCAGAATGTGTACAACACAGACCCTTAATCCAGATTAAGAGCTCTTGCAGAAATATCCCAGAATAAGGACCAGCCTCGAGCTGGCCATTTGAGGCTTTTTGGCCAGGTACAGGGCTAGTTTAATGCTAGTTGGTCAGGTATGGGGCTCAGGTTGGCCAGATACAAATATTCAATGCGTATTTGATTATACGAATTTTGTACGCATCCGTATGCTTCTGTACGCATCCCATTTTTCTCCTGTACCTGTCCTGTTTTTGTCCCGTACATATCCCTATGGATGTATACGGATATGGATAAGATGCATACAGATACGTACACATGCGAATGTCTAAATTATTCATATGAATAATTCAAAACATTTGCATTTGTTTGAGCATTAAAAAATGAATGTCAGGTCATTCGATTTGAGTCCGAATGTCCAAATTTGTCCAAATTCAATCAAATAACAAATATCTTAAATATTCATGCACATCCTTAGTCCTTCCCAGCCTGGTACAATATTGTTATACCACACCTGGCCAACAGGTGCAAATCCAGCCTCTTATAGGGCATGTATTCAAGGTGAGCGTGGACAGTTACCAGCTGAAGGTTCTTGCTTTGATTTGGATTGCTGTGCAAAACAGTGATTGGACTCCACAGCCTCCATGCTTCCTTTCAGCGCCGTGATTCTAAGATCCTGAAGCAAAGGAAGACAGCCCAGATGTTGTGATGAAATCGGTGACAGTCTTCTCCCAATCTGCTCCTTGTCAGTGTTTGACAGTGTTGTGAAATTGAGATGGTTGCTATAACAGCAACGCCTGCACTCATTGATGGTAAACAACTCCTTCCCATTGAAGGGATGCTTTTCAAAATCTGACAGCACAGAATGATGAGAATGTATTGATGCAGGGTCCCTTGACAGTTGAAGAAAACCCCCAGTGCTTTATGGGACTGCTGATTCCCAGCTCAGCTCTGATTGCACATTTCTATCTCAGCACCTCAAGTGAACCCAGAAATGGCCTATAGAAGAGAAACTGATGGGTCCTGGGAGATGGGGCTGCTGAAACTGAGAAATGTACAAACTGTGGTGTGCAGTCCGGCAGTATAATGACATTTCCACTCATACTCCAGGCGGATTTAGGATTGTTTTCAAGGAAGAGCAGGTGCAAAATTGCATGGGAGAGGGGTTGGCAGCAGGCAACCTCTTCCTTGCTGTAATATGCTTATTGCTTCCTGGTGGCCAAACTCAGCTGTTCTTTCCTTGTCACTTGCTTGTAACAGTGAGGATTTAGAGACAGTGATAGCTATGTTGAGCCACAAATTGCTCACTCCCTTCTGGGCTAATTAGAATGCGTAAAGGGCATATGGAGCTCTTGTTAATACAGCTCTGGGGGCTCTTTCCTTAATTGCCAGAAGCACCATCTGGAATCCAGATAACCACTTGCAGTCATGCATGGTGGATGGTGACGTCAATGCAGAGTGTTCTTCACCAATGTGGTCTCCTCCCGAGAGAGTTTTGGACCAATGTACATCAACCTCAGCTTGCATGAGGCCTCTTCTGAACATAAGAACTTAAGAGCATAAGAGGAGCCCTGCAGGATCAGGCCACAGCCCATCTAGTCCAGCATCCTGTGGCACAAAGCGGCCCACCAATTGCTCATGGGGCTCACAAGCAGAAACAAGGGCAAACCTACTCCTGCTCTCGAATCCCAGCAAATGGCCTTAGAAGCATCCTGCTTGTCCCCACAGCTTTCTTGCCTGTAGTAAATCCAGATCGGTGGA
This sequence comes from Aspidoscelis tigris stejnegeri, assembly GCA_023333525.1. Classification (NCBI taxonomy): domain Eukaryota; kingdom Metazoa; phylum Chordata; class Lepidosauria; order Squamata; family Teiidae; genus Aspidoscelis; species Aspidoscelis tigris. Next base: position 105,352,534 of record JALMGA010000003.1, on the reverse strand, counting down.
TCAGAAATAACCAGATACTGATCTGGATCTTCTAAAGTCATGGGCTGGATCAATGCCATCTGCACTGACAACACTGATCTGGCTCATGCAAGCTTTGCACACACACACCGTGCCTCCAAAGGCTAGGGACAAAGGCAAAGCCTTGTAGTTCCAGAACATGGAGGCATGCAGATGGTCTGAATCAAGGCCCTTAGTCCTATTGTCGACCTAATTAAATGGGTTTACAATAGATCTGGATTAAGGGCCTCTTTATCTGGCTCTGTCTGGTGCAGATGGAGCCAGATGAAGATGGTGGGGCCGTCTTGCTCCATTTCAATCTGCAGATGAGGAAGCCAAGGAGGCTCCTTAGACTAGATCAACTTGAGCGCAGGAAGGACCATGAGCTTGCTGCCTGGTCTGGAAGGGAACGGAAGGTTCATCTCTCAATTTTTGAGAGCATTGGTTGGTATCTGAAAAAGTGTTGTGAATGTTGAATTCAGAGATTTTAAGTATTGCAGGTCTATGGGGAAATGGGGATTAGGGGAACTACCTTCCTCTCCCAAACTCTTTCCACCCATAGATATGCACTGACTGCTTCCATGTGTCACCCAAGAGTCAGGGCAGGCAAATGCCCATGCTCCATTGGCAATTGGTTCCTGCCCCAAGACCCAGAGAGTGGCCTGCTTCCTAAGATCCTGCAATTGCCTCTCTTCATCCATGGGAGGCATGTAGAAGGAACATCTCCTATGTTCATAACTAAGGGGGAATGCATACTGGCAGTGCACTTTGGCATGCTGCTGAAATGCATCTCCCAGGCTGTGGTCACACGGAAGGTTTAATCCAGCTTCAGTCCAGAGTGAGAGAACACATCAACAAAGTGGTATGTAATTTTCTTTCCACATTATCTATCTTAAAGGTGAATTTTCTGAGTTAACACTGAAAGAAAACAGCTTGTTACAGCCACCAAACATGCCCACCTTCCCCAGAAGTTCACTAATTGTTGATTAGGTGTAGAGGGATAAATTGTGCTCCACACCTTTACCAATATTGATCAAAAGCTTACCTGAAGTGTCCAATGGTGCGACCATTCCCTCTTCTTCAGGTTCCCTGTGGCTGATGGGCAGGGGAGGTGGTGTCCACACAGGTGCAGTGGCATTGGTGGCCGTGATCAATTGCTGACCTCTGATGTGACTGGACCATCGATCCCCGGAGTGGCATCATAGAGTTACGAGAGGGGCATTAAATCACGGGTGTTGACGTGATTGGCCGCAATACGTCCTTGCTCAAATATGCACCTCTGCAAAAGCAGCCAATGGTGGCAACGAGGAGGTGGAACTTCCAGCTTTGGATGCAGCAGCATGGGCTGGTAAACAGGAGGACCATTCGCACTTCTGGCTGGTAATGGACGCTTTGGGGAAGCTTTCCTCATAACAAGTGTGAACCGCCCACCTTTACCAGAAGTTTACCAGCCCTAGTTCATGGCAGACTAATCAGCTGAGTGCAGAAAGGCCCCAGATCTAATGGAGGTAAGTGCAGAAAAGCCCATGGACTGAGAAACCAGATCAGAGACGTTTTCGCATTACTCCCGTTCCATTTGGAACGGGAGTAGGACGGGAAGATTAAGACAGCTCACGACGCTTTCACCTTTCACACACAGGAGCGCAGGAGCGCGTGTAAATGCGTTCCGGCGCGTCTGTGTGCGAATGCTCAAAGCATCGTGAGCTGTCTTAGCCGGCAAAGGCCGGCCAGGGGCGCGGAGACAGCCGCGGAGGCAGATCGGCAATCAGCTGATTGTCAAACAGCTGATTGTCGAAGCCGCGCCGGCGTCGGAGGCGAGCCCGCAGCTGTTAGGGAGGGAGAAGCAGGCGCGAATGCTTCTCCTCCCGAACGCCTGCGGGCGGCTCGTCCGCGTTCGAATGCATGTAGAGCACTTTAAAGTGCTCTACATTTCGAACGCGAGAAAGACAGCTGCGGACACGTCGGAGCGCAAGCCCCGCTCGGGCAATGCGTATGCCGTGTCCGCAGCTGTCTCCCACGCGCACCGTTCAGCCCCGTGCGAAAACGTCTCAGAGCTACACAATCAGCCATTTCACATCTCTGTCGGAGATGCCCGACTTTGCAGTGCAGATGGGAAAATCACATTTGAATTGTTTTCTCCAAATGCTCTCTGAAAGCCTCATCCCCAGCATATAATGCAACACAACAGATTGCTTTCACTATAATGTGTTAGTTTTCCCCTGGGAAAGCAACTTCTCTCAGGGAATGCGAGATTCAAAATATCCTCCCCCCCCCAAAAATGTCCATCAATCTCAAATAATGCATTCCTCATAGGCCACAGATGAATCGGTACATTGCCAGAGACCATGAAGCTCATTCATAACAATCTTCTGCCATTTTACTGCATTATGTATTGCCTCAAACGAAGCAAAGGATCATATGTAGAAAGCACATGTCTAAAGTGTTTTTAAAAGCAAAAATACCACCATAATCACATTTCTAAATGCCTTTTATTTCATAACATATATTTTGATGTGCTTTTAGAATTGGGAGTTATGCCAGAACACTGACCTTCCTGCAGTAAAATGTATATACATAACATTCAAGATCTATGTGAATTTGGCTGAATTTGGACCTCAAGGGGCATCACTCCTCCTTCTCTGTTTATATTCATTCAGGAAGGTGGCAATGACGCATCTCTTTGCCCTGGCCTTTGGCTGAGGTGATCATACTTTCCCCCCACTACAGACACCATGATTTTAATATGGAGTATATTGTTAGAAATGTTGGATTTTTAAAGTGTTTTAATGCATATTGTTGCTTTTAATACATAGTTGTTTGTAATTTGTTGTTTTAAAGGTTGTTACCCACCCTGGGACCTTCGGGTATAGGGCAGGATAGAAATACAAATAAATAAATAAATAAATAAATAAATAAATAAATAAATAAATAAATTCTAATTGAATGTTTGCACATTTGAAGATTGACATTCCAAATTCAAATCAAATGTTTTGATACTTTCATATGAAGCTTTGTATGAGATTCATATGGGATTGAACATTCATAAATATAAATCCTACCACATTAGAAGGAGATCTATTCAAATGATTTGCAACAAACTGAATGTTTTAAAATCCGTATTTGTACGAATAGATCACATTTGAAAGTGGTAAAATTCTATTTGATATGAATCTATTTGTATGTATTTGTACGAATATTGATACATACTGGATATGAATGAATAAGTATCTGATACAAATGAATACATATCTGATACAAACAAATACGTATCTGATATGAAAAGAACCCGTCTCTGATATGATATGAATGAATATGTAACAGATACATATCCAGTACGAATGCATACGTATCTGATACGAACAAATACATATACGATACATATTTGTAACATATTCGTGCTCTGAAAATGTCAAATCTGACCTGAATCCACTTTTAATCCACTGTCGATCTATGTTGAATGCAATTTGGATCCATTGCAGACTTGACTGGTGCTCCGTTTTTCCACACCCCCAATCTAACGAATGTCCAAACTATTTGTACGAATCCCGGAAACATTAATATTTGTATGAATGTCAGTGTACTAATATCGATTCATGTATGAATGTACGAATTCGTCTGAATTCATATGAATAATGAGTGTTGAGTATATTTGTGTGCATCCCCAGTCCCCATTAATGTTCCTGCTGTGCAGACAAGTGGCAGTGGCAGGAACCTCCAAGGTCCTGTTCCAGAGCCTATTGACATTTTGACAAGCTCTGGAAACAACCCTATTTCTTGTAGTGCAATAGAGGGTGCAATTAGGCAGTGTTTTTTTGTTTTAATTGCCCCCTTTAGAAATCACGTCTCTTTGGGAGATGCACATAAAAAAGTAGATGCTCAAATAGTAAAACAAATAAGCTTACTTCATGTTTCTACACATTTTTCTTCCTTCACCTCAATGCTTCTTTTGAAAACAAGTGCTTAGCATTGATTGGTCAGCCATCTTCCTGGCTTTGTCCCTGATTGGTCATTGGCTAGCAGCATTTGTTCCCAGGCTGTGATTTGCTAGATTTCCTCCCTCTGTGCTCATGAGGCTACCCGCCCAATGCAAGTGAAGGAAAGAGTCGCCCTAGGTGTTATTATCTTTATGAGGAAGGGCAGACATTCCAAGGCTTCATTACAGGGTAAGGTGCTTATATCTGCCCTCACCACTTCAAATTCACCAAGGGGGTCGGCCAGACGCCCTGTCTGATTACACCCCAAACATTCCTGGCCTGCAGCTTCAGGACAAGGGAATTGTTTCCTGGGTTTGAGCTGCTAGACCAGGCCAAGGTGTCTCTAAGGCAAACAGCTGTTGTGTAGAGGTGCACACGAATGCAATTTTTGAATTAAAAAATCTGAATATATCCAAATAATGAAAAAATGAATGTCTGGATATTCGATTCAATACAAATACATTTGTATGTATTCAGCACAAATACATTTGTATGTATTCATATGGATAATTCAGACATTTGTATCTGTACAGGTACATACGCATCTCGTACACACCCATAAGCATCCCGTATGCATCTGTATGCATTCTGTATGCATCCCATTTTCATCCCGTACGGATGTGTACAGGAAGCATACGGGTACATATGAGATCAGTACATACCCATACAGATATGGATGTCCAGATTATCTGTACGAATAAGTCAAGATATTCACATTCATTTAAATGTGGAAATCCAAATATCTGGACATTCAATTCATAGCAGATATCCGAATTCGTCCACATTCATATGAATAACGAATATTTTGAATATTCCTGCACATCCCTACTGCTGTGTTTTGCTTCACCCAATGCATTCCTTTCCTGGAACATTGGGTGGGGGGAAGAGAGATCTATGGGTGCTTCTGCATTGGCTGCTGAAAAATGGATCTAAAAAGATCTGTTTTTGGCAATCCGTCTTCCCAAGGATCCGTCAAAAATAGTGACAGATCCCGTGTGTCTGCACAAGCGTGGGGAGAATGGATTCAGGAAGATGGATGGAGTGGGTGCTGTGTGGACGCATCAGCCCCTATTCCAAAAGTTCTCCAGCTCATGCGCTGCCGACGCCGCCCCTGGAGCCGCAGGACTGGAGCATGGAGCTGCCAACCACCGCATGTTTCCGGCAGCACTCAGCACACTCAGAGGAAGGGCTTTGAAAGCAGGCAGTCCTGCTTCCACCCTTCCCAACATGGCGGCCGGAAGGACATCCATCCCTTCTCCTGGCCATGTGCGGAAGTGTCCTGCTTCTGCACACATCCAGGCGAAGTGATGGATTGAAGACCTGATTTTTCAGGTCTTCAATTTAATCCGGATTTTGGTGGCAAAACCAGTTTTAAAAACTGGTCTTGCATGGCGAAATGTGGAAGTGGCCTCTGCAAAGGGTCGCAGAAGAGGACTCCAATGCAGAAGCAGCTTAAGGTAAGTGTCTTTAAACTTACGGGGGGTTAATCTGGTTTCCACAGCTAGTGTGGAAATACCCTATGATACATGTACAGATCTCGCCTGTCTGAAGAGATCTGGGAAACTTCTATTGTAGCATTTGTCTTTTGAGAGATCCAGCAAGGACACTTTAAGTGGTAGTATGTCATTTGAACGGTAGCATTGCTTATCAACTCTCCATGGCATAATAGCGGAAGACATTTTGTTCTACCTAAAGTGCCTTTCCACTGTTTGGGGATTTGTTTTCCCCATTAGTTTTCAACCATGGTTTCTTCAGAACATTCATACTGAATGACATGTCAAGACAGACAATTTTTTAGTACTCAGTAATGTCATTTAGGAACAGAAAAAAATGAGGGATTATTGTATCTTTTACCCATTTAGTAGGCATTGTTACAAATAAATATGACAGCCAAGAAGAAGAAGAAGAAGAAGAAGAAGAAGAAGAGTTGGCTTTTCTACTCTGCTTTCTCACCCATTTAAGGGGACTCAAAGTGGCTGGCAACAAAGCTTTCTGTTCTTCTCCTCACAACAGAACACCCTGTGAGGTAGGTGGAGCTGTGAGAGCTCAGAACAAAGCTGTGACTAGCCCAAGGTCTCCAACTGGCTTCTTGGAGGAGTGTGGAATTGAACCCCATGACGACAAGATGTGAGTCCAGCACTCTAGCCACAAGGCCAAACTGTCTCACTCCAGCAGAGAGCAGATGGGAGGTGATGGGAAGAGAGGGGTGTAGAGCGGGAGCAAAATATTTCTTTTTCATATAGAATGTGAGGCAATATCCACAGAGCCACTCAGGGAGCACAGGTCTGGTTCATCCCTATAACAGCTACCCAGAAGGCCGGCAGCCACTAGGATTAGCTATAATATCTCCAAGTGCCCAGCAACATTACATGAATATCTGAAAAGGGCCTGTGTCCAGGGTCAGTTTTGGGCCATTGGATAAGGACCTCAGCTGGAAACTTTGACACCTTGATATTTGCTTGTGTTGAGATGCATGGGTTTAGTGGATGTGCCTTTCGCCCACTCTCAGGAAAAAGGAAAATGTCTGCACCCATGCAGATCCTGATTGAATTAGGGTGTTTTTTCCACTGTCACTAAGGGCCTTTCCGCACTGGGTCTAAACACGGATTTAGAGCCAGATGTGGAATGGATTTAGACCTGGCTTCCACATAGGGGACGGAATTAGGACCCCTTTGAGGAAGCCGCATCCGCATATCGGCAGGCAAAAATGGTTGTTTAAACCATTTTTGCTGCCGAAATCCTACCCAGATGTAAGACCTGAAAAAATCGGCGGAGTGTGCGAAAAGGCCCTAAGTACCCATTTTAGCACCCATTTAGGACCCATTTGGCTGAGAGCCAGATGACCCCATTTCCACCACACACCCCATTAGGGACACATTTGTTTCCACCACAGCTAGGGAAATCTGGATCATAATGGGTCCTTCATAAAGGGGTCTACAATGGGGTCTTCAGCTTGAAAATCTGGATTGTATGGAGCCTGTTTCCACTACAGTCTGGCAATGGGGTCTTGAGGAGGCTCGGGGAAGAAGGCACCCATGGGGAGTGCCTCAGAGTCAAGAATTCGGAGTCCCTCTGAAGGCAGCTTCAAAATCCTTCTGAAGTTGCCTTCAGAGATTAGCAAAGGCTCCAAAGTCCCTCTGAAGGCAACTCTGGAGATTAGCAAAGGCTTCGCTCTGCAGAGAAACCTCTTGTGAGAGCAATGTGGCTGGGAGCCGCCTGTTACCTTCAGGCATGGAAAGAGGTGCATATTAATGAGGCTGACTCACTGGTGCTCACAAGGAGCTAATTAATATGCACCTCTCTTGCATTGCTCTTGCAAGGGAGTTGTCTTCAGAGCCTGTGCTTAATCTCCGAAGTTTCCTTTGGAGGGACTTTGGAGGCTTTGCTAACCTCTGAAGGCAACTTCGGAGATTGCACCCCCTGTCCCCCAAAACACCTGGGGTGACAGGCAGACCCCTTGTGGGTCAATCTGGATTTGCAAATGGGTGCTCTGGTGTTTCCACAGCAGGGAGGCTAGTACCCATTGCTATTGGGCACTAGACCACCTATGGAAACACACTGGGTACTTAAATCCGAATTAAAGGAGCGTGATGGGAAAACAGCCTTAGACTGATTCCATAACCCTTGCTTCAGATAGGAAACGTGTGTGCCTGGGGTTGCCTCTGGATTGTTTGCTGTCACTTGAGGTTCATGTGGCAATAGAAGTCAGGATCAGGAATGTGCACAAATGCGTTTTTTGGCATTTGATTTGTAACAAATCAAATGTTAGAAAATTTGTACTTGTTTGAATAGATCCCCTTTGAATGTGGTTGGATTCTATTCGATACAAATGTATTCTTATCTATTCATACAAATATCCATTATGAATGCATACCTATTGGATACATATCCTGGATACGTATCCTATACAAACACATGCATATCAGATACGTATCCTATACCAATGCATACGTATCGGATATGTACCAGATATGTATCCTATATGAACACATACATATTGATACATATCTGATATGTATCCCCAGTTTAACAAATGTCTGAACTATTTTTATGAATGTTCCGAAACATTCATATTCATACAAATGTTAATATATGAATGTCATAACATTTAATTCTTGTACGAATGTCCGAATTCGTATGAATAATGAATGCTACAAATATTTGTGCACCTCCCAAGTCAGGAGTGCTTACCCACTTTTCCAGCTGGTTTGCCAGTTTGGCCTTCCCTGAATAGGGACAGCTTCACTACAGTGAGCCATGCTCTGGTACCCTCTGGACTAGGCTACTGCCATGTGGTCTACATAGGGCTACCCTTGAAGATGGTTCAGAAGCTAAAACTAGTGCAGAAGGCAGCAGCAAAAATTCTGAGAGACATTTCTGGCTGGATGCACATCATAACAGTCTTGAAAGATCCACATTGGTTACTTAGGGTCTTTTCACACAGCTTGGGGAACACCCAGACAATCCCTCCACACTGCACAGACTTGTTTCTTAATTAGAAATGGCTCTGCCCATCTGGAACGTCCCCCAGACTGCCCAACACTTATAGTGAGTGCTGGGCTGGGCTAACCCAGCAAACTCCTATCCGTACTTCTTCTGAGTGGAAGAATTGCAATGGGAGCATGTGAATGGCAGTGCATGTGCAAAATTCTGCACTTTATCTCCTGGCTGCTCCAGCAAAGATGCGCAGCCATTCACACTCAGATGGCACTGAGGTTCATCAGCATGGCCAGTGTTCAGGAATCATTCTAGGGATGGTGGTAGGTGCAGTCCAACAACATCTGGAAGAGCCATGTTTGAGAAACACGGATCAAGTGTGTCAGAACACTAAACAACTTCCTCCCTTGACCTTGCTTGTTTCACAATGTTGTATCAGCAACATCGCACTGTTTACATTTTAGTTCACACACACATAGCAGCGACCCTCAGCCATCTTTCTGATATGTAGGAAAGGCAAACTTGGTGGAGAGGAAATCAAGCTGTTTCAAAGAGCGCTGCGTTTTGTTCACATTCGTTTATACATGACATATGGTTGCATATTCTACAAGAGAGCAAGGAAACTAATCAGGTGAGAGTTGAATTTCTGAATTTCAAAGGAAGAAGCCCTGCTTCAGAGAACTCTGCCATTTCCTTTGTATAGCTGCACGGGCGCAAACGAGTCACTAAAATTACTCTTTCTCTAGCACCTTGGAATATGTGCTTCTGTTTTCAATGAAAAAAAGAACTCAGCTGGGCCACAGACATACCTGGGTGTTTTTCCACTAGTGCTAAGTACCCATTAAGGACTCATTTGGCTCAGAGCAGGAAGACCCCATTTCTACTACAGACCCCATTAGAGCCACATTTGTTTCCACCAGTTCTAGGGAAATCTGGATTGAATGGGTCCTTCAGGACCTATAATCTGGATTTTGTGTAGACCCCATTAAAGGGGACTACAATGGGATCTTCAGCCATCAAATCTGGATTATACAGAGCCTGTTTCCATCACTATTGGGCAATGGGGTCTAGGGGAGGCTCAGAGGGGACACCCATGGGGGGACACATTCTCCGAAGTCCCTCCGAAGCCGGCTCCGAAGTCCCTCCGAAGTTGCCTTTGAAGATTAGCACAGGCTCCGAAGATGACCCCAGGCGAGAGCAATGCCTTTGTCAAAGGCTCCGGAGAATCTTTGAAGTTTGCAGCAGATAACTCTGGAGATTCTCCAGAGTGTCTATGGAGATTGCACCCACTGTCCCCCCAAACACCTGGGGTGACAGGCAGGCCCCATGTGGGTAGATCCGGATTTGCTACATGGGTGCTCCAGCATTTCCACTGCAAGCAAGCTAGCACCCTTTGCTATTGGGTGCTACTGTAGACCACCCGTGGGAATGCATTGGGTATGTTCCTTAATCTGGATCTACTAGAGCCAGATTAAGGGAAGTATCCATGCCTTAAATCCGGATCATCTTAGATCCGGATTGAAGGAGGTCAGTGGAAAAACACCCCCTGATGTCCTGTCCCTGGTAGGGATGTTCACAAATATTCATAACATTAGTTATTCATACAAATTCGTCTGAATTTGGACACGCATACGTGAATCGAATCTTACGACATTTGTACATTAACATTTGTATGAATATTAATTTTTTGGACATTTGTACGAATAGTTCAGACATTCGTTAAACTGGCAAGGTGGGAAAGCGGTGGTGCCATACATCTGCAGTGGATCCAGATGTCATTTGACTTGGCTCGAGAGCAGATTAAAAGTGGATTCAGATCAGATTTGACGTTTACAGAGCAGGGATATATTATGGGATATGTATCGGACCCATATGCGTTTGTGTCAGATACGTATCGGATACATATTCATTATATCGGATAGGTTTTCGTTTGTATTGGGAACTTAGCGGATATTCCATATCGAATAGAATTCTACCACATTCGAAGGGGATCTATTCGAACAAATATGGATTTTCTAACATTCGATTCATTATGAATTAAATGTAAAATAAAATTAAAAAAATCATGCACTTCCCTCATCCCCAGTGTTTGTTTCCCTTGGCCTCCGGAATATGAGTCCTGCAATCTTTCACACAACTTATTTCATATACTGCTCTCTCTTCCTTCCACTTCCTCCAGAGATACCCTGCTGATTCCCTACAGCAGGTAAATGGAAGGATGCATGGCTTAATTCTCTTGCATCGTGTGCACAAACATTCACAAAGCATTCACATTTTAGAAAGAGGCTTTGGGTCTTTCGCTATTCAGCCGGCCGCAACAATGCAAGCGAGCCTGCCAGGAAAGGAGACAATCAAATCCTTGAATTGTGAAAAGTCACAGTGAGCCCATCTTAAGCAGAGAAGTTTTTCTTTGCAGGTTTCTAAATTCCAGTCTCTGCTAGCAGTATGATACCGGATTTTAGGATGCTATTAAAAAAAAAAAAATGCTTTTATCTGCCGGGTTGCTTTTATGTGCTGTAACCTTACCCTGAAACCTGTGGTATAAGGCTGGATGTAAATGTAAAGGAATAAATGTGAGCTGAAATTCTAGAAGCATAAATATGCTATGGACTGGCTGCCCTTGCCTTTCTCAGAATCTCCTCAACCCAATGGGTGTTTTTCCACTGTCACTAAGTACCCATTTTAGCACCCATTACGGACCCATTTGGCTGAGAGCAGGATGACCCCATTTCCACCACAGACTCCATTAGGGACACATTTGTTTCCACCACAGCTAGGGAAATCCGGATCATAATGGGTCCTTCAGGACCAATAATCTGGATTTCGTGTAGATCTACAATGGCGTCTTCAGCCTGAAAATCTGGATTGTATGAAGCTGTTTCCACTACAATTTGGCAATGGGGTCTAGAAGAGGCTCGGGGGGGGGAGGCACCCATGGGGGGGGTGCCTCAAAGTCAAGGCTTCGGAGTCCCTCCAAAGGCAGCTCCAAGATCCCTCTGAAGTTGCCTTCGGAGATTAGCAAAGGCTCCAAAGTCCCTCCGAAGGCAACTTTGGAGATTAGCAAAGGCTTCGCAGAAAACCCCTTGCAGAGCAATGTGGCTGGGAGCTTCAGGCATGGAAAGAGGTGTATATTAGTGAGGCTGGCTCATGCTGTTACCTTCAGGCATGGAAAGAGGTGCATATTAATGAGGCTGACTCATTGGTGCTCACAAGGAGCTAATTAATATGCACCTCTCTTGCATTGCTCTTGCAAGGGATTTGTCTTTGGAGCCTGCGCCAATCTCCGAAGTTGCCTTCAGAAGGACTTTGGAGTCTTTGCTAATCTCCGAAGGCAACTTCGGAGATTGCACCCCCTGTCCCCCAAAACACCTGGGGTGACAGGAACCTGCTTGTAGGTCAATCCAGATTTGCAAATGGGTGCTCCGGTGTTTCCACAGCAGGGAGGCTAGCACCCATTGATATTGGGTGCTAGACCACCCATGGAAACACATTGTGTACTTCCCTTAATCCAGATCTACTAGATCCGGATTAAGGGAAGTACTCATTCCTTAGATCCAGATCTTCTTAGATCTGGATTAAAGGAGCGTGGTGGAAAAATACCCCTTGTCTGCACTCAAAAGACTGTAATTTAGATCAGTTTGTCTGGCCCAGGCATGCCTGCTGGTTCAGATCATGGCATGAAGTGGTGTTTAATACCGGTGTGCGTGAATGCAATTTGTGGGATTTGATTCGAATTGAATAACTGAAGATTCAAATTGATTCGAATATTTAAAATTGGAATATATTCACATTCAATATGAAATCAATACATTCATATCTAATTTGTACGAATATTCAATTCGTATTTGCGGATACGAATGTCGACAACATTTGTATGTGTCCGTACATATCCATGCACATCCCGTTCTCAGGCCATTTGCTGGGATTCTAGAGCAGGCAAAGGCTTGTCCTTGTCTCTGCTTGAGATGCCCATGAGCATTTGGTGAGCCACCGTGTGTGATGGGATGCTGGACTAGATGGGCTGTGGCCTGATCCAGCAGGCCTTCTCTTATGTTCTTGTGATGTTTTCAACCAAGTGCACTGAAAGTGAAGGGATGTATATATATATATATACCACTTCACTGCATACTGACGCAATGTTATTTTTCTTCTTACGTTTGTTTATGTTGATATTCTTATTAAAATAAAATAAAAAGACTCTGGTCCATTCCCTAGTGAAAACCTGCACTCTAGAGACAGGAAACTCCAAGTGCTGCTAATTTGTTCAACCATAGAGCAGCCTCTTCAATCATGATTTTGAAACTTAGTCAGCAAAAAGTACAAAGCAAATAATGAGTGAATTACAGTAAGAATATAGTTACAGGAAAGATTTGAAAGAAAAAGATGCTGGCTGATGTTTCATGCTTCCTCCTCCACTGATGTGTTCATTCCCCGCCCCGAAAAATGCATTATGTTCCCTATCCGAGAATCCATCAATGCAGGGAATAGTGACATGGATTGTATCGAAGCTACAAAGAATACATGTCAAAATAAGCCTCTGTAACTTGATCCGGAGTGAATTTAAACTGTCACTCAATTCCCTCTTCATGTGTCACTGGTGTGCAAGGCTAGAGCTTCCCTGTGTAAAAGAAGAGGGAAACATTCACTATATAGTCAATATACATTTTATTGATTAATCATTGGACCGTATGAAGGTTACAGATTAAAAACATACGATTATACAAAACAAAGATAAAGTCATTAGGGATGTGCAATTGTATCTGAAATATTTGAAATTCAATCAAATTCAAATTCAGACATTCGAATCCGGATCGAATGTCTATACATTTGTTTTTTAATATTTGAATGAATTTGAATGTTTTGAATAATTCATATGAATTATTTGCACATTTATATATGTACAAATCCATACACATTACATATGTATCCATACACATCTTATTTGTATCTGTACGCATTTGTACCGATAAGTACAGGACGAAAATGGGATGCATACGGGATAAAAACAGGATGCGTATGAATGCAAACGGATGCGTTCAGACACATACGAATGTTGTCGACATTTGTATCTTCAAATATGAACTGAATATTCATACGAATAGATACAAATGTATTTGAATCAGTTTGAATTTGAATACATTTGTTTTTTCTCCATTCATTCAAATGTGAACATTTGAATATTTGATGCAAATTGAATTGAATTGGAAAATTGCATTCTTGCATAGCCCTAAAAGTCACAGATCAAGGAAAATATTATTATTTGTCCCCATCCCACTTACAAGACACCATGTTCAATGCAGCCTTAGCAAAAAATGAAGCCACCATATTAGGCTTGGGCGAAAAATGTTTGTCACTTTCAAAAATTGTACGAATTGCAAAAGTTCAAAATTTCGCATTTGGATCAAATATTAGTTATATTCAAAGACTGGCCTTTGCATGCAAAGTGAAAGCTTTGGGCCTTTGTTCAAAGCTGTGAAGCATATTCTCGTTGGATTTGCATTGGATTCATATCAGATTTGCATTGGATTCATGTTGGATTCAGAGGTGTATCTGAGCCTAGCGCACTCCAAGCGGCTCCATTCACATGAATGCAAATTTCAGTCCCATTTGCTCAATGTGAAGCAAACAGGGGAAAATGTGCACATCCACATACCCTAAATTTTCTATACCTGTGCGTTTTCTTCCTGGATCCCCAGATGGAGAGTTGTGTGTGCAAACCTGCAAATGCTGTTTCCACCTCCAAAGAGCCCCAAAATAGGCCCAGAGACACCACTGTAGCTTCCCTAAAGGTAAGGGAGAGCCCCAGAGTGGAATGGTAGGCCGTGGTGAAGTCTCCGGGCCCAATATAGTGCTCTTTGGAAGCTGAAACAACACTTACCCAGATGGATAGCTGTGCATGCAGAACTGGAAGTGGTATTTCAGGCATGTTCCGGGTGGCAGGTGGCTGGCCATGGTAGCCGGGGAGTGAAGAGGGGGTGTTGGGAAGGAAAGATTGAGAGATTCAATGTGTTTCATTCACAAGCATCTGCTCAAATATTTGTGCAGAAAGCTCAACCCTCCCCATATTCGCAGGGGGGCGGGATTCAGCCAAAGCCAAATATTCCCACATTCAGTTTCCATCGAATCATTTGATTCTGGTTTGAGTGTCTGAATTCAGCCAAATTCATATGAATTTTGAATGTGATAAATATCCATGGACATCCCTAACCTGGCATTCCTAGTATAGTTGTGAAGCAGCTACACAAAATAAGGTTGTGCATGAATATTCATCACATTTGAAATTTGTACAAATTTTGAATCAAATATTGACAACATTTGAAGTCTGACATTGGTATGCAAAGTGAATGCTTTTGTGCAACCGTTCAAAACTTCATTGTGAGCCAGTTTGCTCTAGTGTGAGCCGGTTTGGTCCAGCGGATAAGGTAGCCGGACTCTTATCTGGGAATACCAGGTTTGATTCTCCCCTCCCCCATGAAGCCAGCTGGGTGACCTTGGGCTAGTCACAGCTCTCTTCTGAGCTCTCACAGCCTCACCTACCTCACAGGGTGTCTGTTGTGGGGAGAAGAACAGAAGCTTTGTTAGCTGCTTTGAGTCCCCTGAAATGGGTGAGAAAAGCAGGGTAGAAAAGTCAACTCTTCTTCTTCGTCTTCTTCATTATATACATGAAAGTGGGGAGGCAGCAAAGCAACTGCCCAGTCACATCTATAGCTGATCCAGAGCCGATTCAAAATGGATTTGGAGCATCCAAAGCAGATTCAGGGAGGATTCAGAGGTGTGACTTACAGCAGGGATTTGAATTGGATTTGAACAGCATTCAAAGAACATTCCCAGCAGATTCGGATCCTACCACATTTGAAGTAGCTCTGTTCATACAAAGGTGAATTTCCTTCATGTCTGATTTGAATTGGACATGGAAAATATTCATGCACATCTTTAATTCAAAAGGCCCTATGGCAGGAAAGAAAAGTTACTCAACCCTCTAACAACCAGGAAAGATTAGCACATCAGCCCAAAAAAGAACAATTACTAATTACTAAGGAAGTCTACCGGGGAAGGATGGACATAACTCAACAGGGACACAAAGAACATTCATTTGCCAATCACATGCAAGGAGCGAAGAAGACTAATTGCTATATATCTCCCAACCAAAAAAGAACATTTGCACTGATGATGCCACCTAAGTCTGGTAGTGAAGCGTCCGAGGAAAGAAACCGATTTAGCACAATAAAATATATTCATTCACATCGCTGTATCTATTAGAGCACACTACACAAAAAATGCAAATTTACAAAGCAACATTACCAGCATTTTAAAGCTTGTATAGTTTTCAGGATAGACATAATACAGAAAAAAGGCAAAGGAATGTAAGCTTACAATAAAAATGAAAATGCAGTTATGTAGTCCTTTGATTTTCCAAAAGCACAGTCTTTCTACAGTATGCCATAAAATAGAATCTTGCAACACAGAAATTGTAAAAGATTCCAGGTGTGTTCCAAACTGGAGATGGATCTCTTTCATTGACATATATGAAGTTGTAAAGTGGTTTAAAAGATGATAAATCAATTATTATGGATATTTATAGCGTGCATTAGGGATTTGCACGAAGGCATTTTTTGCATCTGATTCGTATCAAATTGAATGTAAGGAAATTTGTATTCATTCAAATAGATCTCCTTTGAATGTGATAAGGTTCTATTCGATATGAATGTTCCATACAAATTCATACAAATATCCAATACGAATGCATACATATCCTATATGTATCCTGTAACATATCATCTCTGAAAGCATCAAGTCCACCCTGAATCCACTTTGAATCCACTCTCAAACCATGACAAATTCACTCTGGATCCATTGCAGATGTGACTGGCACACCCACTTTCCCACATCCCCAGGTTCACAAATGTTCCGAAGCTTCATACGAATGTTCTGAAAAATTTGTTTTCATACGAATGTCAATGTACAAATGTTGCAACATTCCATTCATATATGAATGTCCAAATTCCTATGAATGTTATGAATATTCATGGAAATCCCTAGTGTGCATCTTTATTAGGGAATTAGCTTATGTTTATAAGACTTTACGTATTTGTAAATCTCCTTTTATTAAAGATTATTAGATTGGGAGCTGCGTTGCCGCCTACCCAAGTTCACAAATGTAATAAAGCTTCAAAGAAATGCACAAAAGCATTCGCTTCACATTTGAATGTCAATATTTGATTCGAAAGCAAATGTATCAAATTTGAACAAATTTTGAATGTGGTAAATATTTGTGTACATCTCTACTCCTTGCTAAACTGGCCCATGGAGGAGTCCATCCTCTCTTATGTCTCTTGGGCCTGCATACTCATAAGACCAGTCTAGTGTTCTGTTCAAATGCAGATGGATGGATTAGTCTAGCAGGGAGTGGGGCCTTTTTCTTCCAAATGAATGTTGAGAACAAAGAAGAAGAAGAAGAGTTGGCTTTTCTACCCCACTTTTCTCACCCATTTAAGGAGTCTCAAAGTGGCTGACAAAACTTTCTATTCTTCTCCCCACAACAGAACACCCTGTGAGGTGGGTGGGGCTGTGAGAGCTCAGAAGAGAGCTGTGACTAGCCCAAGGTCACCCAGCTGGCTTCGTGGGGGAGGGTGGAATCAACCTGTTATTCTGAGATAAGAGTCCAGTTCCCCAATCACTAGACCAAACTGCCTCACTTCAGAGACCCAGAAGGGATCTAGAGGCCTATTCCCACTACTTCTAGGGAAGAGCATCCACACCTCCAGGTGCCCCCTGACTTCCTAGAAGTTCCCTAATTATGCACTAGGTGTGCAGCACAAAATCATGCTCCAAACCTTTACTTACCTTAACTGAATGCTTACCTGGCAAGTCTAGGCAGCAACCATTTGCACCTCTTCCGGTGCTCCGGGGTTGCATGAGGTGCCATGCGAGTGCACTCACACTTGGGACAACCATAGACTAGGGGTGTGCACAATTTTTTTTTGCATTTGAATTCAAGTCATATCGAATGTCAAAACATTTGATTTGATTCAAATGTTTAAAATCCACATGCAACAAAAACCGATTCCAATCCAATCCATTCAAATCTATCCATTCAAATGTTAGACACGAATTTGAAGATATGAATGTCAGCAACGTTCTTATTTGTCATATGTATCTGTACGCATTTTGTATGCATCCCATTTTATCCCGTACGCAACCCATTTTCATTCCATATTATAAGCCCAAATGCATACGGATACGTATGATATTTGTACTGATACGTATCTACATTCAGATGGTTCATATCATTTGAATGAATGTTTTGGAACATTTGAAATTCATTTGAATGTCTAAATTCGAATGTTGAGACATTCTGTTCAAATCTGAATGTCCACGTTCAAATGATTTCGATCGAATTTCAAATGTTTAGAACATTTGTGCACATAGACGTGACTGCGCATGCGCAGAGCATCAGTGTCGTCATAGTGATGGTGCTGATGCACGCGCAGTTGCGGAAGGTCCCACAACCAAAATGGCAGTGCCCAGGAGAGGACTGGCCCTAGGACTGGCCACAGGTGAGTGACCGATCGCACAGGGTGTGGGGTGGAAGTGACTAGAACTCACAAGTCCAAGTGCTAGTCAACATTGGGATGGGAAGGGAAGGGAAATGTGAAATCGCCTTTGGTCTTGCACTACACTGGGGAAGAGATAAAAGTGGAAAGACCCTGTGAGGATAGTCTGCTGGATTTGTCTATAAGAACATAGGAGGAGCCCTGCTGGATTGGGCCAAAATCCATCTAGTCCTGCATCCCACCTCACTTAGTGGCCCACCAATTGCTTCTGGGCATCTCAAGCAGAAGAGAAAGCAAAACCTTCATCTGCTCTCAATTCCCTGCCTTTTCATCCTAGAGGTGATATCAGATTGTTGCATATTCCTCCTCCTCCTCCTCCTCCTCCTCCATCATTTGCAATGTCTTTTATGGTTGTAGTTTTCTGCCTAATGGACACAGATCTTTATCATGCATAAATAAGATTTTTTTAAAAAAAGAACAGACTCAAAACCTTCAATACATCAGAGGCTGCCTGTCCAGCTTGTCAGTAGAACTTTGGATGTTGATTCATTGTGAAATATGTGCCTCTCTGATCCCTTATCAGTTAGGTGGAGGCAGCCTTGAAATAATGCTCAGGCACATTAAAACTGCACATTTGGACTATCACCATAAATAAGATGCACTATACATGTCAAAACAAGTTGTTATGTAATAGACATCTGAGTGGTTTCTTTTACCAGCAGCATCTTTCACAAGGCATCACAGGGAAAGAAGTGATCTCTGTGATATGGAAATAGCTCCTCCAGCACATAAATTATGCCTTAGCGCTTCAATTGCCTGAAAAGTGGGGCAGTCCCACAGGTCGCCAGAGCCATCTGAGCAAAACAGTTTGCAAATTTTAATGATTCCTATTTTCTCCATGAAGTGTTACTGCATAGCCACAAGCACTTTGATTTAGGGGAAAGAGACTGATAATGATCAAAGCAGATAGGGACAGGGGAAATTTATTTGTGTTACCAATGGCGGAGGAAGTTCTTAAGCGTTCCCAGAACCCTATGTCCTGCACTTGGCACTCAAATGTAGTAAAGGGCATTAGTTAACTCAGGTTAAAACATACAATGAAATTGTGGTGCGCACTAACCTATGTTTTGTATTCAAATTCGAGTCGATTTGAATATTCAAAAATTCAATTTGCTTCAAAATTTAAAAATCCAGATTTTTGAAAGTCTGATTCAAATCCAGATTATTCAAATCCAAAAAAATTGAAAGTTTGACCCATATTCGAAAATATGAATGTTGATAACATTTGTATCCGTTTTTGAATTTGTGCACAATTCATCTGAATGTCCAAATTTGAATATTTGTAAATCCGATTTGAATTCAAATACTGATATTCATCAGATTCTAATCAGATTTTTTAATTTTTGCATATTTGTGCACATCCCCACAATGAAAGAGGAAATCTGCATTCATATGAATAAATCCCTTTGAATGCGGTAGGATTCAGATTTGCTGCAAATGTTCTTCAAATGCTATTTGAATCTGATTCAAATCCCTGCTGCCAGTCACACCTGCAAATCCCCAATAAATCTGCTCTGAATCCACTTCAAACCTGCTCTGAATCCACCTTGAATCCACTCTGGATCCACTGCAGATATGACTGGACAGCTGCTTTGCCACCTCCCCAGGTCCACGAATGTCAGATGAAACTTCGTGTGAATGTAAAGAAGCATTTGATATTGCATTTGAATGTCAATCTTCAAATGTACCAGCATTCAGTTTGCGTGACCAAATTTGAATGAATTTGTATGAATTTCAAATGTGACAAATATTTATGCACATCCCTACTGCTCTCATTTGCACCTATGAATCCCTTACAATTTTTTTTCCTGGCTCCAGAAGGCGTATTTCAGCTTCTTGAGAGTGCGGGAAAGGCCTGGGATGCCAGCAAAGCTCATCCCAAAAGGTAAAGGGACATGTGGAAGACCGCGTGGGGGGGGCAGGAGGCCGGGGGGGGGGAGACCATGGGTGGTGGTGGTCCTAGGTCATCGAATATCCACCAAAGCTTTGACTGAAGCTTCTATGAATACCAGATAATCCAATTTGTGGACAAACAGGGCCTACAAATGTAGGCCCTCTTCGATTTGGCTACAAATGTACAAATTGGTACATATTCATACAAATTCCGGATGTCTCGAATATTCATGCACAACCCTAATTTGAATGCATTTTGAATGTGGAGAATATTCCCCTCATATCCTACCTGAGATCATGGGCCTGTTTGCACTTACCCATCTAAAGTGGCTACAGGAAGTGCAGGAAGTGCACAGGAAGTACAAACACATTACATGCCCCTTCTGCCAGCCAGAACATCTTGAGGTGTTTGCCTGCTGCCCTGACTGCTGTGAGCTGTGGAGTAGGAAAATCTTCACAGCTTCACTGGAAGGAACTGGTGAGCTCCCAGTTGGGTGTGAAACTGTGAGGAGGCAGGGCAGGCAGGCTGGCTGCATCTATGCAAATGTGTACCACATCACAATTGCCATGGCAATGGCCAGACATGCAAAAAAAAATTGCTATGACCACTTCTGGGTGATTTGGATGGTCCCAAGGTAAGTTGGGGATGTCCCCCGTTCTCACAGTGTGAATGCTTGCCACTGTCCTTGAACTTAACTTCAGTGGGATGGTATAGTGATAAATGCAAGCCAGCCCATGTTGTTATTTGAGACTAGGGGTGCACACCAATGCAAATTTTGACATTCAGTTCTACTCTGCTTGAATATTTGAATGTCCCAATTCATATGAATAGAGGAAAAATGAATGTATTAATATCCAAACTGACTCAAATACATTCGTATCTATTCACATGAATATTCAATTCGCATTTGATGATAAGAATGTTGATGACACATCCATACACATCCTGTTTTTGTCCTGTATGCATCCCATTTTCATCCTCTACGTATCCATACAAATGTATATGTCCATACAAATGTCCGAACAATTCATACAAATGATAAAAACATTTGAATTTGTTCGAATGATGAAAAACACAAATGTATAGACATTAGGTTCAAATTCGAATGTCCAAATTCTGAACAAATTTGATCAAATTTCAAATGTTTCGAATATTCCTGCACATCCTTACTTGAGAGCAATAGAATTCAGCAAGGGTTCAGTCTGTACAAATATGCAAAGTTGGCATATGCAGGGGAAAAATTTCCATTCGCTTCTCATCGAATTTACTTCAGATCCCTGATGCCACCATTTGTGCTTCTGAATCCACTCTAAGGCCCTGTCCCCAAGCAATTTAAAGTCTGCTAAAAATCTTCTTTTGCCTCTGAGTGCCCCCATGCCAGGGTTTTCGATGAGCTTACAGTGCTACAAACCCAGGAAAACCTGCATCAAAAAGGTGCACTTTAAAGAAGTGTTTCAGCGCTCTTTTTGGAAGTCGCGGGTTTTCCTCGCAGCATTTACCTTGGGGACGCTCCGTGGCAAAAGAGGCGGGGATTGCCACCTGCACACACAGCGGTAACACATTCACACATCTCCCAGAACAGCAGCAGCTTCCTTTCCCTTCCCTTTCTAAAGCTCAGAACTTTCAAAGAGCCAGAAGAGCGCAGAATTTCAACACTGTTGCAATTGCTATCAGGTGTGAAGTAGGTGGATTATTGCTACAGTGTAACGGCTGCTGTACGGAGTGGATTTTGACAGTCAGAGGGTGGGAAGCAATTTCAGGGGGCGGAGATCAGGGAGACAAACAGAGAACTAATGGCTATTTTTCCTTGTTGGGGGATTCTTTCTGGTTGTGGCCACGCAGAGAGCAGTCCCTCCCCGTTCCTGCCGGTACCCTATCAACAAGTGAGGGGGCGGGGAGAAAAAGACACGGACAAAGAAAACACACTTCCATGGGGACGGAAGGTGAGTTTTAAATGCACATTTTGCTGAGCCTCATGCAGATGCTTATTCCGGAAGTGCATGGCACTTTTAAAGTCTGCTTGAATAGAGTGAAGGCAGAGGGAACCCAGAGAGGCAAATAAGTCTTTTGGGGATGCAGCCTATATCCTATCCCAAGCTTCAAACAATGATACAAACATTCTACCCGTATTTGAAAACACAAATATCAATAACATTCAAAAACACAAATCCGTTTTTCGAATATGCGTGCATCCCGTATGCATCCTGTTTCCGTCTTGCAGTATAAGCGCGAATACACATAATTTTTGTGCAATTTTTTGCTTCACACGTGAAGGTCTGTCTTCAAATACAGCTAATATTCGATCCAAATGCCAAGTGTCAAACATTTTCCGCCCACCCCCTTAATGCATAGGGCTCCAGTGTTGAAGTGGTTAAACAAGCTCCAAGCTTTCTGTATCGTTGTCTAAAGTTGGTGCCCCTGCAGCATGAGATGAAAGGGCCGGGCGAGTAGCCTTTGCACGCCCAGATCCCCTTGGTTAGCTTCTGTTAACATGTTGTGTCATGACTTAGGAAGTCTTGGGGCCCAGGCCACCTGTAAGAAGGAAGCCCCCCCAGCCTCCACATAAATGACAGCTTCCAAAAACAAGGGACATCTGGGCACCATCCTAAGGATGTGGGATCTATCAGGAAGCTTGGCTGAGGAAATGGGCTGGGTGATTCCGCAGGCCGTACTCCCTGAATCTGTCTTTCTCAATCGGCCCCTGTTTGTTTGAAGAGTATTTAATCACTCAGTGGCCATTTCCTCTTTCACTCTCCCATGTCTTCCTGCCTTTGTTTAAACCTGGGAGGTGGTGGTATGGGACAGGACACAGAGAACACTTGGAGCTGTGGCAGTGCTTATTTTTGCAAGACTGCTCAGTGGGAGAACCTTCTGAAACACAACTCTCACCTTTCTCAAGGGTCATCTGAGAGCAGGCATCACACAGTTCTTGAAGGACCGGTGTTTACTTGAAAGTAAGTTCCACGGAGGAGACAAGGCCATTTCAGTTTTAATATATGCCTTTTCAAATTGTTCTGTAACTATAAATACACATGGAAGGGAGAAACAAGAATATAAGAAATCCCTCACTACATAAAGGCCCAGGTAGCTGCAGAATTTGATGCTGGCCCAGAACATGGGGTCATTTCACATCTTTTCTATATCATGCATAATTTTATACACTTCAATCAGGCCCCCTCTTAAACGCCGTCTCTCCAGAATGAAGAGGCCTAGACGTTGCAACCTGGTTTTGTAAGGGAGGTGTTCCAGACCCTTAATCATTCTGGTTGTCCTTCTCTGCATCTTCTATAGTTCCACAATATCCTTTTTGAGGTGTGGTGACCAGAATTGTACACAATATTCCAAATGTGGCCTCACCATAGATTTATAAAGAGGCAAAATGATACTTGCTGACTTTATTTTCTATTCCCTTCCTAATTATTCCCAGCACTGAATTAGCTTTTTTTCGCTGCTGCTGTGACCAGGGGGCACTCTCTGAAGCTGATGGGTAGGAGAGTCAGATCCGACAAAGGGAAGTATTTCTTCACCCAAAGGGTCATCAGTTTATGGAATGTGCTGCCGGAAGAGGTGGTGACAGCTACCAGTCTAGATGGCTTTAAGGTAGGGTAAGACATATTTATGGATGACAGATGTATCAATGGCTACTAGAATGAATGCCTAGATGCATCTTTCAGGCTGGGTGGGTGGGACGGGGACCGGGGCGCTTCTAAGGCCATTTGCTGGGATTCTAGAGCAGGAATAGGTTTGTCCTTGTCTCTGCTTGAGATGCCCATGAGCATTTGGTGTGCAACTGTGTGCAACAGGATGCTGGACTAGATGGGCTGTGGCCTGATCCAGCAGGGCCTCTCTTATGTTCTTATGTTCTTATGTACCTTGAAGGAGTGCGTCCACACGCTCTACCACCGCTGCTGACCCAGAGTGCCTGGGAACTCCCTCCAGCTGTCCCAACCATTGTGATCTGTGGACAAGGAAAAATTTGTCTACAGCTTCACTGGGAGCAGCTGGTGAGCTCCTGAACACAGCATTCTCAGACTCTCTTCCAGGTGTGAACATTGCAAGTGGGTGGGGCGACATGGCTGTGGCGGAACAATCGCTCGCCACATTGCGATCACCATTGCAATGGTGCCACAGCCATTGCTGTGATGATCCGGAGAACCAGAGCCAGCCCACGCGCACAGCAAGCACTGGTGGTTCAGTGGGGGAATCTCTGAGCACCTGGTCTTAACTGTAGTGGAATGGTACGGTTATACTTTTCCACGTAGTTAAGTCCTGAAAGGTAGTCAGTAGCACTTGGAGACTAACAGGAGAAGGGTTGGTGGCATGAGCTTTCGTAGACACGTCTACCTGTTTAGATGCGAGGGGACCCTTGCATATGGATTCAAAAAGATGCATACAGATACCTATGTAATGCATACGTATCCATTTGTACAAATGGTTCAAAAGATTCAAAAATTTGTTCGAATATTAAATTTGAATGTATAGACATTTGTCCGAATTCGATTGAATTTCTAATGTTTTTGAATATCTGTGCAGATTCCTAGTAAGGTATAAAAACCAATGTGATTCAGATGTGAAGTTTTGAACCTTTGCAATTCATATGAACTGTAAAGGTGACAAATATTTTTCACTCCTCCTGACCCAGAATGGCACATTTTATGCAATGGTGGGTTGACTCTGTTCCCATTAGCAACTGCTCTGTTCCCTCGCCCTTTTCTTTAAGAAGGAGAAAAAGTACACACACAACGGAGACAAGAGCCCCATCGCTATTCCACTTGGAGGGTGGATTTTTTTCTTTTTTTTTTAATCCCACTAATATTAATAATGAAGGCTCCATGCTCGTTCGGCTCCCCGCTCTTGAAGAGCAGAGCACCATCTTTTGGAAACTCACGACGGCCTAATTAGTTTGACATTGAATCGCTGCCAACTGAAATTCCCCGTTCTTAAGAAATTCACGGTGATTTTAAGCCCATTACAGAAAAGCTGGTTCAATATGCACTTGGCAGCCTAGCTGGCAACAGATCATTCGGCACATAGTGTGTGCGTGGGACACTCTGCGAGCATGGAGAGGGGTGTGTGTATGAGAAAACGTGCATTTGAATGCACACTGTCTGGCTACCACACTGCCAGAGCTGAATGGCTGCAAGCTGTAATTGTTTTCCATCAAAAAGCTAATGTTGTGCTTTGGATAGTCCAGCCATCTCTCATGGCTAATCTATAAAAGGAATCCCAAGCTAACTGGAGTGCTTTGGGCAGACATTTTATTATTGTACTGGGCACTCCAGCGCTGGGAGAGCGCCTGTAATAAGCTTTTAAGCATCATTCAATAGGATCAAGCAGTCGTTCTGGTAAACTGCATAACTTATGCCTACATTCAGCAAGCTCTGCCCCGTCCGTGGCCCTGTCCTTGCTGGATGTTGGAACTCTTGTCTGTGAGGCGCATTGGCACCATGTTCAAATGACCACAGAGTCTGTTGACTAAAGGATTTACAAATAGCCCCCATTGCTAACGCTGTAGAACATCACGGTGAATACCCAGATCTGGAGCAAATTTGCAATTCACGTCCTGTAAGGGGGAGGGAAAGGTTAACACATGCCAAATTAAACACACACACAAACACACACACACACGTTTCCAGACACTTATCTTGGTGTGAATGCATGTCTGGGTGCTGCCACCTTTGCTCCCGATGCCCAATACCAGTGCGCATTAGGAATGCACGCAAATATTCGTAGGCATTCAAAATCCGACCAAATGCGCCAAATTTTGACATTTGAATTTGAATCAAACGTCTCAACATTCAAATTTAAACAATTCGCATTCGAATTGAATTTTGGATCTATTCGTTTGAATTATCCCGGCGTTCGTATGTGCACGGATTTGTACATGATGCGTACCTGAAGATCTTGTTGTCATCGTTCGTGTGTGCAGATTTGAATCAGAAATTCCAACGAAGAGGTTCAAATTTGGTGAATTGGAATCAAATCTTGTTAAATTCAAATCTGAATCAGATTTTCGGGTATTCGATTCGGTTTGAATACAATGTCAAAAAACATGCACGCATATCTCCGGTGTGCATGCACCATCACTGGGACAGAAGGTGGGACTGGCTGGAGGTAAGTGCACAGGTGGAGCACTTTACGATGCTCCACATGTGGTCGAGCCACAGTGCGCTCTTTCATGGAAGGAGCCATTTCTGAGTTGGAAATGGCTCCTTGCAGTGCAGATCAGTGCACTGTGGGTCAATAAGTATCGAACAGCCCCGGGAGTCTTCACTACCATAAAGCGAGTCTGACTTTTTGCCAGGGACCCAGGAGGAAGAAAGGGTGGCCCTTTGCTATGTTTGGCTGGCTGCTGATCTTGGTATTCATTGATAAGTGTCCTCTGTGCATGTTTTTGGCCTCAGTCTGCTGCTTGCTACAGGGAACTTAACCATGTTTTCTATATTAGGATCCTGTTCCACCCCAAATGAGCTCCTGCTCCATAGGCAGACATATTTTTGGCTACATCCATAAATGTGGGCGTGCACGAATGATTTTTTTTCTCTTTGGTTCATACTGGATCAAATGCAAGAAAATCCATATTCATTCAAATGTGGTAGGATTTGTATTCAATATGAATGTTGAATCCCATATGAATCCTATACGGATCCCATACAAAGCTACATATGAAGCTTCATATGAATGTATCAAAATATTCCATTCCAATTCGAATGCCAATCTTCGAATGTGCCAACATTTGATTCGAATTCAAAGGTCCAAATTTGGCCAAATTTGTATGAATTTTGAATGTTATGAATATTCATGCACACCCCTGCCACAAGCATCTTCAATGATGCATCACTTGGGGAAAATGGCTCGTTCCTGAAGGTGGCCTCAAAAATCATGTCCAAACATATCAGAAAAATCATCTAAAGTCAGTGCCAACCTTTGCTAAGATGGGACTAGTTGGTATCCAATGAAAAACCTAAGCTCATTGGGCTAGGTGTGGGGAAAGCAAGTGAAAAGCTGGGTACCTAGCAGATGACTCTTCCAATATGGTTTCCGAGGGCAGGCTTGGGAAGGAGCAGACGCATCAAAGCTTCATGTGAATATAATCTTTGTCATACTCTCCAGCAATGTTTGCACGGTGCTGTTGGGGGTGTTGCAAAGGTGGCACAAGTGTGCAGCATTTGGACATCTCTGCACATGCATGGCACAATGGGTGTAGCAGAAGGAGTGTGGGAATTGCATGGTTCCACACTTCTCCATCATCATTGGCTACTAAAATGCATGCCTAGGTACAGCCCCCAGGCTGGGGAGACAGGCAGAGTGTCTTGAGGACCATCTTCTGGGATTTGAGGGCATGTGAAGGTTTTGTCTTCTGCTTGAGATGCCTAGAAGCCATTGGTGGGCCACTGGGTGGAATAGGACACTAGACCAGATGGGCTGTGGCCTGATAGGGCAGGGATCTTCTTATTTCTTATCTGCATCCCACCCTTAGCACTGATTAGAGTGCTATAAAGTCCGAGCAGTAGGAACAACATTGAACAACCTTCCTACCATCCTTCTACTGCCACTACTGCTGTGGACTTCCCTTAGTCCACATTCTTCACTATTGACTCAATGGTCCTGTTTCTTCAAACACTTCAGGGCCATTTTCCTGATTCCAGAGAAACAATCTCAGCTCAAAACCTTGCAGCATTTGAATGACTGGGAGCTGTGATAGGTGTGTGAACTAGATGTGCCAACTCCGTTTAGTGGATTTGCAGTGTGCAGCAAACTGAGTGGTTTGTATGGTTTTCATACAAACCAAACCACCTTGCTGTTTGAAAAACTCAGTTTGAGTCTAAACCAAACCAAGAAAAAGAAGATTTGGGTTTTATTCCCCACTTTTCTCACCCTTAAGGGGACTCAAAGCAGCTGACAAACCTTCTGTTATTCTCCCCACAACATGATATAGATAGATAGATAGATAGATAGATAGATAGATAGATAGATAGATAGATAGATAGATAGATAGATAGATAGATAGATAGATAGATAGATAGATAGATAGATAGATACTTTTATTTATCACCTGTCTTTTTTCTGAAGGGACTCAAAGCGGCACAAAAGAGTTCACAATCAAATACAATATTGATTAGTGATAGCATTTCTTATAGTTAATATTTTAAGCTGTCCTGCACACAGTAAAACACACAATTCAAAAGGTCGTATTGTTATAAAAACTTGAAATATCAAATAACAAGTGATACGAAACATATAAATACCATATAAAACAAACAATTGGGAATATAGATAAACATACACCCTGTGAGATAGGTGGGGCTGTGAGAGCTCAGAAAGAGAACTTTGACTCACCAAAGGTCACCCACCCAGCTGGCTTTGTTTAGGAGTGTGGAATCGAACCAGGAGACTACCAGATAAGAGTCCGACATACTAACCCACAAGGCCAAACTGGCTCCCAAGGATGGTTTTGCCATGGTTCACTTGGCTCTCATGCAAACTGAGCCATTCTGTTATTTGGAAAAAGGTTTCAAATTGAACCTGAAGCAAGGGCAGTTGCTCCAATTCAAACCAAACCACTAAATTTCAGTTCGTGCACATGCCTAGTGTGAACAGCGTGCAATTGCTATGGGAAGAACATTATAAAGGCCACTCCAACTGGCGCACTTCATGATGAGCTCTACCTTTGTAGCACTCTCCTTGCTGCCACAAATGGCCAAGGAACAGAATGGCAAGTGAAAGGATAGGGCAATATAGACTATGTAGAAAATGGACCAGGTTTTCAGAAACAGTAATAAAGTTATAGGGCTGAAATTGGCTGAAGTTACACCGAACATGGGGGAGGACAAATTCTGTTCCCAACTGATTTAATTTTTAACTTGAGATTTTCTTTTTTTTAAAGATACCTTTCATTGCACTTTGAGTCCTGCCATCAATCAGATCCTCTCTCCCCCCCCCCCAGCTTTCTGTGGAAATGCAGATGACTTTGCTTCAGGCAAGCTTGGAAAAAAGGCAGGATTGTTCACTTGCTTCTTCTTCTCAGTGGAAAGAAATAAAAGTCACTATCTGGCAGGAAGAAAGGAAACTGATTTCAATGCACATCAACAGGTAAGCATGTTCTCTCTCACTCTCTCTTCCATACAAAAGCAAATTAATTTTCCCAGCTCAGATCTGCATTTGGGTATTAGACTATAACATCAAAGATATGTATGTGTATATGAAACTGCAATCCAAGACACTTCCATTGGTGCGATAGAGGTTTTGAAGGGTCAGCCAGTTTGGTCTAGTGGTTAGGGAGCCGGACTCTTATCTGGGGATATTGGGTTTGATTCTGCATTCCTCCACAAAGCCAGCTGGGTGACCTTGGGCTAGTCACAGCTCTCTCCTGAGCTCTCACAGCACGACCTACTTCACAAGGTGTCTGTTGTGGGGAGAAGAATGGGAAGCTTTGTCACCCTCTTTGAGTCTCCTTAAATCACTGGTTCTCAACCTGGGGGTTGGAACCCCTTTGGGGGTCAAATTACCCTTTCAGAGGGGTCGCGACGAGCCTCCCGCTGCCTTTCCCTCCCACCTCCCAGCTGCTCCACCCCTGTGGTTGGGGGTCCCCACAACAGGAGGAACTCCATTAAGGGGTCGCGGCATTAGGAAGGTTGAGAACTGCTGCCTTAAATGGATGAGAAAAATGGGGTAGAAAAGCCAACTCCTCTTCATCATCATCTTCTTTTTCTTCTTCTTGAGGAAAAGCCACTGGTGTATATATGGCCAGAAGCAGAACCACAGGTGCTGACCTCTGAGAAGAAAGAAGCAACCAAAGTGCTTAAATCTTCTCTTTGTAGCTCCAGATGAAGCAGGTTGGTGTTTTTTCGTTCTTGACCATCTGGACAGCTCCTTTTTGCTCAGTTTTAAACTTTTGAATGCTAATATGGCTGGACAGCTCCAAGCCTAGAAAAGGACCGCTAGACAAGATGCAGGCAGATAATATGGTAGAACCTAGGGATGCACACGAATTTTTATTTTTATTTTTTGCATTTGATTTATACCGAATTGAATGCAAGAACACCTTTACCAACCTTAACGAATTACTTACCTGGAGTGTCCATCGGTGAGCATCGGCACCTTTTTCCGGTGCTCCGGGATTGTCTGAGGCGCTGCGCAAGCACACTGGCACATCAGATGACCATAGACACAACCGCATGTGTGCAGAGCATCAGTGCTGTCACTGTGACAGCACTGACGCATGTGCAGTAGCGGAGGCTGCCACAAACAAAATGGCGGCGCCCTGAAGAGGACCGGACACATTCGGTCACAGATGAGTGAGCAATCGCATGGGGCTTAAGCTGTAAGTGACTAGTATTCACGAGTGTTCAGTCCTGATGTCTTCTCACAGTGGACAAGCTACAATGAACCAACCTAACTGGCTGTGGGATCTTACAGCCCAACTCTGGAGATTTCTTTCCTTTAGGCTTTTTTTTCAAAGGCAGGCTGCGTGGGAGAACAACCTGCTAACGCAAAATTCTCCCTCCCTTTCCTTTTAAACCTTTGGAGACAGAGGGACTTAATAACCTTTTTGTCTGGAGGTTGCTTCCATCTCCATGACTGACAAATCATTTGATTTAGGGAGACAGCTGCTCAGTTAGGACCATGTGTGGTGCTTTGATAAGGTTACATAACTGTAACTGAATTATGGTATATTTAAGCTTTTCAAATAATCTCAGAGCAGTTTCCAATGATAAAATGATTTGCACGGCCGCAGTCGCCACGTCTGCACTAAAACCACGGGGGAGAAGAGGGGGCAAAAGCTCTAGATGCATCCCTCTGAGTTCTACTCCACAAATAGCCACTGTGACTTTCCAAAATAAAATAACTACAGTGCGCTGTCGGACAAACAGAAAACAGAACACCCACGACTCAGTAAAGCCTGTTGACAACTGATCTAGGAATGCCCCTATAAGTAAGCCTGAATCAGCTGGAAGGCATTCAAACTTGTAAGAGGAGAACATTCTACCATATGGGGGCCATGACAGAGAAGGCCTTGCTCCTAGCTGTCAAAAGGTATATCTCTGCTACGCATGACACAGTTGAACGTTACATGTTCTTTTCCAAAAGACACTTGGAAACTAGGGATGTGCACGAATGATTTTTTTGCATTCAAATTTGAGTAAAATCGAATGTCAAAACATTCTTTTCAATTTGAATATTTAAAATCGGAATGCTAAAAAATCCAATTCAAATCTATTCGTCTGAATGTTAGATTCATATTTAAAGATACAAACAGCAACAACATTTGTACGTGTTATACGTATCTGTATGCATTTCGTATGCGTCCCATTTTATCCCGTATGCATCCCGTTTGCATCCTGTATTATAAGCGCAAATGCGTACAGATATGTATAAATCTGCTCCAATGTCTAAATTCGAATGTGAAGGCATTCGATTCAAGTTCGAATGTCCACATTTGTCAAATTCGAATAGGATTTTCAAATGTTTGAATATTCGTGCACATCCCTACTGGAAACTTTAAATAAATTGCTGGTGAGAAAGAGGAGGAGAAAGCATCCGTAGTCTAACAGGAGAGATTGACACTTTTCTATATACTTACCGCATCCTTTGTGACAGTCATGGAACCTTTTTGCACTGGCCCCTATTCTGCATTATATCCAAAAATAGGGGCTTGCCATCCATATACTGATGTAGGCAACGGCAGATCTGAGGCCTAGGGCCTGTTTGCACTTGGCCTTTTCTGGAATATATCTCAGGGTAGGGGTTTGTAGTCCGCATGCGAAGGCAGAGTCTGGCGAGCCTCACCTGGGGCCTGTTGTAGCCTGCACTAGTATGTGGACAGCAGGCTGCTGCTCTGAGATATATTCTAGAATTAAGTCAAGTGCAGTCTTCACTAGCATGCAGAACCCAGGCCCCTCTTTGGAGATATGGGGCCTTTCTGCACTTAGCTGATTAGGCTGTCGTGAACTAGGGCTAGTAAACTTCAGGTAAATGTGGACCATTCACACTTGTCATGAGGAAAGCTCCCCCCAAACAGCCATTACCGGCCAAAGTGTGAATGATCCTCCCATTTACCAGCCCACGCCACTGCATCCAAAACTGGAAGTTCCACCTCCTTGCTGCTGCAATTGGCTGCTGTTGCAGAGGAGCGTGTTCAAGCAGGGGCGTACTGCGGCCAATCACATCAGTGCCCGTGATGGAACACCCCTCTCGTGACTCTATGATTGGACACCATTCCTGGGGATCAGTGGTCCGGTCATGACAGAGGTAAGCGATCGGTCATGGCTGCCTCCACAATCATGCCTGTGTGGACAATACCTTCCCCGCCCACCAACCACAGGAGACCAGAAGAAGAGTGAATGGACTTGCTGCTGGATGCTTCAGGTAAACATTTAGTTAACTTTGGTAAAGGTGTGGAGCACAATTTCGTGCTCCACACGTAATCAACAATTAGTGAACTTCTGGGGAGGGATGGCATGCTTGGAGGCTGTAACAGCCTCCTCCACATGCAGATGCCCTTCACCAGGTGTTCACTAAGTGTTGACTACCCGCCTAGGTGCAAATAGGCCTATAATCTGGAATAAGTCCCAGTGCAGAAAGGACCATAGCACCTTCTGCATGAACCCTTCTGTTTCCTGTAATGTTAGCAATATACAAATCTCAACAGTGTGCTTACCTGCATGATGGCCCCTCATTCGTATTTACAATATAACTCCCCTCCTCGAGCAGAGGGGGTCTACCTTTGGCTATTCAAATACGACCCCCTAAGTTTATTCCTGTCAGCTGCCCACACTGGGTGGGGCAGATGGGAATTCAGAGTCCAACCCACCTGGCGGGCTGCCACAGCTCCCCTTCCATGCCTTATCATCCACCTATGAGAGACATTTTGGATGTGCAGCAGGATTCTCTTGCACATGGGAAGAAACAATTCACTCGAATGCTGCAATCTCTGTATATAAAATTATGCATGGTATAGAAAAGGTGGATAGAGAGAATTCCTTTTCTCTATCACACAATACTAGAACCAGGTGACATCTATTAAGCTGATGTTTGGAGAGTCGGATCTGACAGGGGGAAGTATTTCTTCACCCAGAGGGTCATCGGCTTATGGAATGTGCTGCTGGAAGAGGTGGCGACAGCTACCAGTCTAGATGGCTTTAAGGTAGGGTTAGACAAATTTATGGATGACAGATGTATCAATGGCTACTAGAACGAATGCCTAGGTGCATCTTTTAGGCTGGGGGGGGGAGGAACTGGGGTGCTTCTAAGGCCATCTGCTGGGACTTGAGAGCAAGAGAAGGTTTGCCCTTGTCTCTGCTTGAGATGCCCATGAGCATTTGGTGGGCCACTGTGTGCGACAGGATGCTGGACTAGATGGGCTGTGGCCTGATCCAGCAAGGCTCCTCTTATGTTCTTATGTTCTCTGCAGTTGTCCCTTGTAAGCAGGAAGGCAGAGGTTAATGCTCACGCATGAATTTCAGCACAAATAAATACAAAACAGCATGTCTAAGGAATAGCAATTAAAAAAAAACCCCAAAGATGCTGGTTGACGAGCGGCATCCCTGCAGCAAGGTCAGTCCCCCCTTCCATGCCATAACACTGTGTCTCAGGCCCCCCTGTGGCATAGCTGGAGAGGGTTATGAAGTGCCCAGTAGATGTAGCAAATGATCCATTTAATGCCTGACGGGCTTGTGTGAAATCTCTTTATCCCTCAGCTGCAATTCCGGAGGCACCGGGGAATGGAAACAGCTATAATTTCCAGCTGTTACTTCCCTCTGTCCTCCCCACTTGGTTTACAAATCTCTAAGGTCTTCCTGCTTCACCGATCAATTTAAATGATAGCATGTTGAATATTTTTTCCCTGTTGTCCTTGGTGCATTTTCCCCTTGTGTTCAATCTCTACGCAGATGCCCTCCGACACACACACACACACACACACACACACACGCACACGCACACGCACACGCACACGCACACGCACACGCACACGCACACGCACACGCACACATGCGCACACATGTGTGTGATGTACACAACTATTCGTAACATT
This sequence comes from Aspidoscelis tigris stejnegeri, assembly GCA_023333525.1. Lineage (NCBI taxonomy): Eukaryota > Metazoa > Chordata > Lepidosauria > Squamata > Teiidae > Aspidoscelis > Aspidoscelis tigris. Next base: position 105,318,583 of record JALMGA010000003.1, on the reverse strand, counting down.
CATTCTTCATATGAATCTGAATTACGACATTCATATGTTAACATTCATACATATACGAATGTTTCGGAACATTCGTATGACTAGTTTGTACATTCGTTGAACTGGGGATACGCGTCAGATATGTATTAATATGTTTGCATCCGTATAGGATACACAACTGATACTTATCCAATACGTATGCGTTGGTATAGGATACATACCCGATATGTGTGCGTTTGTATAGGATCTGTACACAGGATTCCTATGTAGGATTCATATGCAGGATCCGTATCCAGGATATGTATGCATTCGTATCAGATATTTGTACGAAAACATTTGTATCAAATAGAATTCTACCACATTCGAAGGGGATCTATTCAAACAAATATGAATTTTCTAGCATTCAGTTCATTACCGATCGAATGCCAAAAAACTCATTCATGCCCATCTCTAACACACACACACTTTTTGTGTGCAAGAGGAAGGAGGCAAAAGGCTCCATTATGGGACGGATGGGAAAAGTGCATGACCAACTAACATGTACTAGCATTCACACTTGGAAACGCAAGTACAAGTTACACTAAACCCATGCACCTGGAGACTTACCTGTGTCCAAGCGCATGTCTGATTGCCAGCAGCATGCTGCCATCTTGAGTTCAGGGTCTGGGGCGATCGGTGTGGTTCCATACTGACAAAGGTGCTTCGTGCACTCACAGTCGCATTTGGGGCCATTAAAGGTGCCAGTGCACTTGCATGCCACCTCAGATGACCTCTCTCACCAGAAGGGTGCAAATGGTCATGGCGTTGGATGACACAGGTAAGCTCGGGGTAAAGGTTGGGTTACGTGTGTTCCATCTTTTGCACTTCCTTTCCTGCCTTCTTTTCCTCCTTGGTAGACGGACGGGGGGAGAATAGGTAAGCAAATTTCCTGAGTCCCATGGAAGGCTGAATCTACCTTTGGGCGAAGTGCTGGATCCAATCTTGAGATTACTGCCTCTAGGGGGACTTGATGCAATGTTTCAGCAACTGAAAGGGCTGCCAAACCTGACAGGAGACCCAATACAAGATGTGGGTGCCCAGTGGACACTTAGCTTTAGATCCCAGCAAAAAGGACTTTATGAAATCATTATCAGCTATTGGTTCTCCACTCCTAAATTTGAGTGATTGTCGCAGGGCAAAAACCTGATTTCTTAATATGTTGTAACCTAAACCTTTATTTAAGCCTGCTTGCACCTCAGAAAAGGTGCAGATGGTTGCCGCTGGGCACTACAGGTAAATCTTCAGTTAGGGTTGGGTTGCTTAGAACATAAGAACATAAGAATATAAGAACATAAGAGAGGCCCTGCTGGATCAGGCCACAGCCCATCCAGTCCAGCATCCTGTCGCACACAGTGGCCCATCAAATGCTCATGGGCATCTCAAACAGAGACAAGGACAAACCTTTTCCTGTTGAATCCCAGCAAATGGCATTAGAAGCGTCCTGCTTCTGCTCCCCTCCCCAGCCTGAAAGATGTACCTAGGCATTCATTCTAATAGCCATTGATACATCTGTCATCCATAAATTTGTCTAACCCTACCTTGAAGCGATCTAGACTGGTAGCTGTCACCACCTCTTCCGGCAGCACATTCCATAAACTGATGACCCTTTGGGTTCAAGAAATACTTCCCCTTGTCAGATCCGACTCTCCTACCCATCAGCTTCATAGAGTGCCCCCTGGTTCTAGTGTTGTGCGATACAGAAAAGAAATTTTCTCTATCTACCCTTTCTATACCGTGCATAATTTTATATACTTCAATCAGGTCCCCTCTTAAACGCCGTCTCTCCAGACTGAAGAGGCCTAGACGTTGCAGCCTGGTTTCGTAAGGGAGGTGTTCCAGACCCTTAATCATTCTGGTTGCCCTTTTCTGCACCTTCTCTAGTTCCACAATATCCTTTTTGAGGTGTGGTGACCAGAATTGTACACAATATTCCAAATGTGGCCTCACCATAGATTTATAAAGAGGCAAAATGACACTTGCTGACTTATTTTCTATTCCCTTCCTAATTATTCCCAGCATTGCTTGTGGTGCATGATTTTCTGCACCATAGCTAGCATGCAATTAGGCAACCTTTGGGCAGACAGGGGGCATTTCAGGTCTATAATCACCTTCTGAAAGTGCAAACGAACCTGCCCAGATGTTGCCTATGGTTCAAAGTGTGAATTGGCGCCTGGTAAGGCATGAGGCGTTTCTGAGTGGAAAACATCTGGTACGAAACATCCTGCAAGTGCAGATGTTCTGTACCAGATGTTACCCCATTGCATACTGCAGGGCCAGGTGCAAATTGGCCCTGACTCTGGCCTGGATTCTCAGAAGCAATTTTAGCATGTTGCATTTTTCTCTCTTGTCTTAGTACATCTTCCCTCTGCCTCCCTCCCTCCCCCTCCCGGTTGTGCATGAAGGGGTGGAGGGAAAGAGCTCAAACTTTTGCTGCAGAAGTTGGTGCTTTCATTAAAAGCTTTGCAATTGCATTGTCTCGACGGCAATGCCTTCTTGAAACTGACTCTGGCCTGGATTCACAGAAGCAATTTTATTATCTCCTAAAGCCTTCTTAAGCCTTGCGACAGGTTAATGCTCTTCTGTATCTGTATATTCCCTCTCTCCCCCCTCTTCCCCCCCCCCCGAGGCAGTGTGCTTCTGTGTTACTAGGAGCATCTCTCTCTTCTGCATTGGCAGCACAATTTTCATTTCTTCGAATGCCAGTTGCCGCGGAACGGAAGAAAAGGGAAGAGGGGAAGGCAAGTGAGCGAATGAGAAATCCTCAGTAAGCTGGAATTCTTTGCAGCTGTGGAAACCTATAATAACTTCTGTCGGATTACAACTACATCAAAGGTATTATATGTCCCTGAGTAACACATATTTACTGGGCTTTTCAACAGCTGTGTAATTAGTTCTGGATTACTACTTTCCTCCATCACATCTTTAAATAACCATATTTCAAAACCTTGCACATATTCAGGGAAAGGGAGGGTTTCTCATTCCGCTCTGTTGTTAATCCCTTCGTCCCTGCAAGATGGCAAAATATGGTCATCATCATTCTTTATTATTTACCAGTCTCGTACGCAAAACTGCCGTGTGGTGCGCAATTAATCTTTGCAACAACGATGAAAGGGAGGTCTTCCCTTTTACAGCTGGGCACAAGTTGTCATGCGCAAAGATCTTCATCACTCAAGCTGCACATAAGGACCACCGTAGCCAAGTGGAACCTGATGGGCTTTCCTTTTGCTCGCTATGCCTGCCTCAAGCTGCATGATTCATCAGGAATATCTGGGAGAGCTGTACTGGGTCCCACCTGCCTAAGGCTGCATCCGCACGCAGTAAAAGAATAGTGGCTCAAAAAGAGCTTAGAGGTAATAGCACCTATAGTGCAAAAATGCACTTCCAAAATGCATCCTCTGGCTTTTAATGTGGATTAGAGGTGGGGTGGGAGCACTAGCATCTAGGGATGCGCACAGGTAATCAAAACATTCAAAGTTGAATTGATTTAAATCTGATTCAGACATTCAAATTCAAATCGAATGTCTCCAAATTCAAATTTAACATTCGAGCGAATTTTCAAATCTTTTGAATCATTTGTACAAGTCATTAGGACATTTGTATGTGTACAGATACAAATGCATTACGTACGTATCCGTACACATCTTATTTCTATACGCAAACATTTGTACGTATACGTATGTGATGAAAACGGGATGCATACAGGATAAAAACGGGGTGCATGCAATCGCGTATGGATGCGTACTGACACATTCAAATGTTGTTGACAGTCGTATCTTCAAATACGAGTCAAATATTAATACGAATAGATTCAAATGTGAATATATTTGAATTTTAAATATTCAGATCAATTCAAATATTTAGATATTCTATTCAAATCAAATCCCAAAAATTGCATTTGTGCACATACCTACTAGCACCCACATGCTACCAAGTGCAGTATAAGGGTCTGCTGTCCACATGCTAGTGCAGCCTATAGCAGGCCGCAGATGAGGCCTGCCGGAGTCTGCATTAGCCTGCAGACAACAGACTCCTATCCTGCGAAATATTCCGGAATACAGCCGAGTGCAAACTGGCCCCAACCTACTCTTGAGCTTTTTTGAATGTGTGCAGATTCAGCCTTGAGTCCAAACAGTGCTGCTGAGGCAAATCTGCACTTTGCTCCCGTCTGTTTTAATTTGTAGACTTTCCACCCTCCGTTTGGACATTCCTGAATGGAAAGTCCACAAGTAAAAGGCATAGAAATGAAAAGGTGTGAGTAGTCAGACCTGAAGATGGACTGAAGAAGGTTTGAAGTGAGGGTGTGGCCACAGCCTGGGCCTCTCTACCAGAGGCCTATTCACACAAGGGCCGACGGAACTCATGAAGGACGCCCTGGGAAAACGCATATGCACAGCTGGGCCAGCGATTCTATTTGGAACCGCCCCATCCCACCCCAAGGTGTTCTAGACACGTTCCGGGTGTAGAGCATTTAACTGTGCTCTACACCCAGCCCAGGGCATTTGTGGCTGTCCCCAGCCGTTCCGCAGCAGTTAGGAAGGAAGCGCATTCACACACTCCCTCCCTGACAGCTGAAGGCCCCACCCCAGGCCAGTCTGGATTGGGTCCGGCTGGACCCAGGGGCGGGAAGGCCTTTCTGGTCCCTTCCCCAGGTTCCTGTGGGTTCTAGGGGACTGGATTGCATCCCCTAGGGCCCACAAGGAACCCCCCAGTTTCCACCCAGGCATGGGCCTAAAAGGGGAGGTGTGCGAGAGAGGGGCACTTACCTCATGCTCATTGGGTTCCAAAGTGCCTGGAGGGCTGGCGGCACAATGCGCCTGCACGCACCAGCAACTCTGATTGGTTAGCTGATTGGCTAGCCATAGATAGCAAATCAGAGCAGCTGGCGTATGCAGGTGCACACCGCCGCCAGCCCTCCAACCACTTCGGAACCCAGCGGCAGTGAGGTTAGTGCCTCTCTCTCGCACGCATCCCCATGTAGGTCCATGCCCAGGAGATGCCCAGGGGGGTCCCTGCGGGTTCTAGGGGATGTGATCCCATCCCCTAGAACCCGCAGGAACCCAAGGAAGGACTGTGACCGGCCTGCCTGCACCTGGGTCAAATTCGACACAATGGCAGCCAGGCCTGGGAGTGGGGTCCCCCCCCCCGTGCCGGCCTTTTCAGGCTAGGACACACAGGGACGGATTCCCCTTTCACACATAGGCAGGTAGGGATGTGTGGAGATGCCTTCCTTACCTGCCTAGGTATGAATGGGGAAAGCATCCCCTCGTGTCCCTAGCCTAAGTATACTACAGCCACTCGGCTATAATGCGAAAAGGCCTCTAGGCTCGTAATATCCTTCGGGTATGGGGTGGGATAGAAATGTAAATAATAAAATAAATAAATAAATTATGGGACTAGGTGGTACATGTCTAGGCCTCATAGATCTGCACATTTCCAGACCATGCATGATTTCCATGTACTTCAATCAGATCCCTTCTTTCAAAGCTTAAAAGGCCTAGATATTGCAGCCTGATTTCACTTCAGAGCTGCAATGGACGATTAAAAGGAGGAGGAGGAGGAGGAAGAGAAAAGATGAAGTTTCCCCAGTTTAACACCCACAGACAGATGGATAAACAGGACACGTGCACATGACTTCTTTTCTGCCCTTTTTTTCCTGCCGTGAATGGGTCCAGCAGTATCTAATTCAAAACATGTGGGTGCCACTGCCCATGGACTGATGAAAATGAAGGAAAGTCCATTTGCATGAGCGCTTGAAAGACGCCGGCGCTGCTCTAACGAGAATTTTGATTCAAACACAAATTCCATTTGGATGCAAATTCCATTTAAACACAGATTTAGCCCATTTGATCAGCAAAGGAATTTGTTTGAAATCAAAGGTCCCCGGAATTTCATTTCCATTCCTACTTCAAAGCAGAGATGGTGGAGAAACTTAAAACATCTTGCTTTCAAATAGCAGGCGGTGCTCTTAAGATCCTGCTGAATTTGCCCTCAATTGGAACGTAACTTTTATGCCAATTGACACACACTTAAATATTTTGCACCTCAGGTTCAGTGGGCAAAAAATGTACATTAGGCATGTGCGTGAATGGGTTTTTTTTAATTCGATTAATATCAAATCGAATAAAATAAATATTCATATTCATTCGAATAGATCCCCTTTGAATGTGGTAGAATTCGATTCAATATGAATGTATTTGTATAAATTGGTACCAGTATCCAAAACAAATGCATGTGTGTCCAATACATATCCGATCCATATCTGATAAGTGTTCTGTAACATATCTGCTCTGAAAGTGTGAAATCTGCCCTGAATCCACTTTGAACCTGCTCTCAAACCATGTTGAATGCCCTCTGGATCCATTGCAGATGTGTCTGGCGCAGCTGCTTTCCCACCTCCCCATTTCATGAATGTTCCAAAGCATTTGTATGAATATAAACGTCAATGTATGAATTTGTATACAAATTTCCAAATTTGTATGAATTTGTATGAATATCGAATGTTACAAATACCTGTGCATGTCCCTAATGTACACGTTTCTTGAAAAACTATTTATGTGAAGAAGAAGAAGAAGAAGAAGAAGAAGAAGAAGAAGAAGAAGAAGAAGAAGAAGAGTTGGCTTTTCTACCCCGCTTTTCTCACCCATTTAAGGTTACTCAAAGTGGCTGACGAAGCTTCTTCCCCCCACAACATAACACCCTGTGAGGTAGTGGGGCTGTGAGAGCTCAGCAGAGAGCTGTGGCTAGCCCAAGGTAACCTTGCTGGCTTCATGGGGGAGGGCGGAACAGAACCCAGTATTCCCAGATAAGAGTCCAGCTCCCTAACCGCTAGACCAAACTGGCTCACAGTTTGTGTAAGGCTTAGCAAACTCTGGGGGATCTCCTGCATGTGCCATCCGCACTTCCTGAAATGGTTACTATCCTAGGGGCGTCTGCATGCATGCGGCAGTTCTTCCACAGCATCTAGATCTATGCTCCTTGCAGCCAGACATGACTCCATCCACACCTGTCCTTGCTGGGAGAGGTTCAGACAGAGCCTGGCAAGGGGCAGAGCAAGTGTGGTTAGTGCTGCATCATCCCATCACCATGGCAATGGCACAACACATGTCTGTTGGTTCCATTGCCATGGTTCTGGGATCACCACCATAATGGTGGTGATTTGACCTTGCCAGTGTGTAGGGCAGTGCTGGTGAAGTTAGAGAGAGGTCCAATGCCCCAAAGAGTGGATGCCGGAACTATCCACAAGAGGCCAATTTGCACTTGCCCTGCTAGTAGATGCTGGAGTAGCTTCTGGGAAGCTCCATCTCTACTTGCAGGAGGCATTTCCACTTCGGAAATGTCTCCTGCCACCCCAGAAGCTACCCAGGTGGTTACTAGTGGTGGTGCACAAAATCATGCGCCACATGTTTCCTAACCCTGACCTGTTCCAGTCAGAGGAGTGACCATCCTCACCTCTGCTGGTACTGGGGTGTCATCTTAGGTGCTGCTCAAGTGTGCTGGCACTTCAGCAACCTGCTGTGTATGCGCAGCATGTCACCATCACTGTGGTGGTGGCACTGGTGCATGCACCAGTCCTGCTGGGTTCCACACAAAAGATGGCGGCACCTGGATATGCACCCAGACCCAGGCAGGTCTGCGAATGCACTGGAGATTGGTTTGACTTGCACTATTGCTCGCACGTGTGAATGCTAGCACATGCACTATTCCTGTCCTGCAGATGGGAAGCAAAGTGCAGAAATGCCTCATCTTTGCTTCCTGGGGAAGCAAGTAAATAAATCACCTAAATAAATCACCCCCGCTATTCATTTCCCATTGGCCGAACATTCTTTGGTATGGTAGCTGCTTGTGGCATTTATTGGCCCAGTGCAGGCGAGACGCATGCCTGGCCATAGACATAAGGAGCAATTCAAACTGGCTGGGCCTCGGGTTTCTAAGTTTCTCTTGCCCTTTTCAAAATGCTTTGAGCAGCATATTGATTAGGAGGCAATTTGGGCAGAGTTAGCAGGGGCAGCAGGGCGGGGGTGGCGGAAGAGATAATGCTCTTTTATGCATTCCTGCCAGCCGTGACTCTGCAAGGGCCTTTGAGATGGCAGCTGGGCCTCTGGGAAGGGCCTCTGTGCGCTCCCAACACAATGGAGAGGGAGGCAGGATTTGGGGAAGAAACTCGGGAGAAGGATAAAGGCTCCATATGGCTCATGCCTCTACAGCTGCTCCTTCAGGGCAACTTGTGTGGTGCCACCTTGGCCACCCCTTCTGCTTCCTGGTGCTCAGACTTCAGCCACTACTTGCTCGACATCCTTCTTTCAGGAGCTGAGCCCTCTGCAAGTCCTTATGGTGGGTAGAGATGAGCACAAATGTTCTAGACATTCAAAGTTCAATTGAGTTCGAATGTGGGCATTTGAATTCGAATAGAATGTCTGCACATCTGAATTTAAACATTGGAACGAATTTTGAATCTTCCAAAACATTTGTTCGAATGATTCAAAACATTCAGATGTACAGATATGTATGTACATACGAATCTGTACGAATCTCATACTTATCTGTACGCATTTGTGCCGATAGCATGGGACAACAACGGGATGTATACGGGGATAAAACAGGATGCATACGAAATGCATACAGATACACATAACACATATGAATGCTGTCGACATTCAAACAAACAGATCTGAATGTATTCGATTCAAATCAGATTTTGTTGCATTCGGATTCTAAACATTCATATCGAATTGAATGCTTGGATATTGGATTCAATTTAAATTAGAATGCAAAAAAGGTGAACCTTTTGCTTTTGTCTTCTGCTTGAGATGCCCATAAGCAATTGGTGGGCAACTGTGGGAGACAGTGTACTGGACCAGATGGGCTATGGCCTGATCCAGCAGGGCTCCTCTTATTCATGCATGTCTCAAACACTAGAAACACAAATTCCAACTTCTACATAAGTTATTTTTTGCTACTCTTGGAACCTCTGTGTATTGGCATATTTGTTTTCTACTCATTGAGAATGTCCCATCTTCTAATTTGGGATGATCATAGTTATTAGGATACTTACCCTCCACTTTTTCTGCACATATTTGCATTGGCTCGTGTTCAAATTTTATCCTTTGTTTCTCTTCCTTCCCAATGTTTTCCCTTTGTTAGGATTTCAGGAAGTACCGTTTCAGCAGGGGACTATTTAATTTAATTTTTGTAAATTGCCACATACATCGCGGGATGCGATCTGCATACTTATTAACAATAACTAGAATTAACTGACACCCTTTGTTTTGATTTGGACTGTTTTCCGAAACCCTGAAACTGAAGAGGAGGGAGGGTAGTAGTTAAGGTAGCCTTGCCTTACATAGTGCCCTTCATTTCATGTTGGACTACAGGCTCCATGGCTTACAGAAACCACCACCAATGGTTGGAGACAATCAACTATGGGGGCCACCATGGGTTGAAATATTAAAACAGGACGGGGGAGATTCAAGCTCCAAGAAAACTTGCTTGGCCACCAAGCTCAATGAGGAAGCCTGAAGAAGTCACACCTTTAGTTTAGGACAACTTCAGTTCATCTTCAGATCATGTTACTCACATTATTTTTATTCAGTTAGTTTTTCAAGCTGGCCTACCCTCGTTAGATGAAGTCCTCTTTTCCAGAGCACTCAGCCCATCCTGGCACCCCAGGCTGTCTTCACTTCCTAAGTGTGAGCGGGGAATGGGCTAAAGGTGGCTGAACCATGATGTGGTGGGTGGGGCCCAGTCTTTCCTTTCAGCCAATGTGTATGATTCCTCTATCTAGCATTTTCCTGCAAGTTTAGAACATAAGAGAGGCCCTGCTGGATCAGGCCACAACCCATCTAGTCCAGCATCCTGCTGCACACAGTGGCCCACCAGATGCTCATGGCATCTCAAGGAGAGACAAGAGGCCTTTTCGCACAGGCCTTTCCCGAACGCGTGGAGGACAGCTTCGGACGCAGCATACGCATTGCTGCGGCTGGGTTTCCGTCCCGGCGTGTCCGGAGCTGTCCTCCACGCGTTCCGGATGCAGAGCACTTTAAAGTGCTCTGCATCAGTTCCTACGCGTACGAGCCGCCCCGGCGCCCTGACAGCCGTCGGCACGCCCCCAGGGCCCGACTTGCTGGGCCGGCGATTGCGCCGGCGCGGCGAAGCCGGTAGACGGGACCCACCGAATCGGGGTTCCCCTTTCCCATCTGCCAGGGTCAGTGACCCTGGCAGATGGGACAGGGGAACCCCGATTCGGTGCGTCCCGTCTGTCGTCTCCGACGGCCGCTGGGACGTGGCTCCTTCCCGGGTCCGGCAGCCCCAATGGGGCTGCCGAAGCCGGGAAGCCACCAGCATCGGCGTCCTGTCGCCCCTTTCTGGGGTGGCAGGAGGTCGATGTTGGGCTGGCTGGGGGCGAGGAACGCCTTGGGCGGCCGGAGCGCATCGCTCCGGTCCCCCAAGGGTCACCCCCGCCCCCATCGCGGCCATCTGCGGGGCGCGAGTGCCCCGCAGATCAGCCGCCCACCTCCCCAGTCCCCAAAACCCCCACCCCCAACCACCCTCCGACCCGGATCGGGCCGATCTTCGTGGTGAAGGTGCCCACAGCGAGGCTTGTCCAATAGGGGGCCTAGGTGGGCTGCGTGCTGCGCGATCCCGGCATTCCCCCCTCAGTCGGACGGCGGACGGCCACAAGGTAGGTGATCCGTCGCGCGCATCCCATCCCCGGGCCCTGGGGGAGGGGGGGAATCATCTTCGCGGTGAAGGTGCCTCGCTGTGGGCACCTTCACCGCAAAGATCGGCCCGATCCGGGTTGGAGGGTGGTTGGGGGTGGGGGTTTTGGGGACTGGGGAGGTGGGCGGCTGATCTGCGGGGTGCGGACACCTAGATCCAGGCGCTCACGCCCCACAGATGGGCGAGAACGGGGCGTGGGGCGAGCCCTTGGAGATCAGAGCCAGGGGCTCCGAACTCCAAAGGGGCCCTGCCCCATAGGGGCCTTGCCCCGGGCCCCATGATGGGTGGCCGGGTGCCCGGGTGCCCGGGCATCTTCGTGCCAGGTCCCCAGGGCCCGATCCGGGCTCATAGAGCTGGCATGAAGCGCGGGGCGGGTGGCTTGACAGCGCTGCCCGCCCCTTGGGTGCTCTCGCCCAATGGGCGGCAGCGCTGCGGCCGAATCCCCGCCCCTGGCCGGCCTTTGCCGGGCCAAGACAGTTCCGGGCGCTTTTACCGTTCACACACAGGCGCGCCGGAACGCGTTCCGGCGCGCCTGTGTGTGAATGGTGAAGGCGCCTGGAAGTGTCTTAAGCTTCCCGCCTGCACGCGTTCCAAACGGAACGCGTTGCAGTGCGAAAAAGCCTCTGGACAAACCTTTTCTTGCTCTCAAATCTCAGCAAATGGCCTTAGAAGCATCCTGCTTGACACACACACACCCAGCCTGAAAGATGCACCTAGGCATTCGTTCTAGTAATCATTGATCATCTGTTGTCCATAAATTTGTCTAACCCTATGCTAAAGCCATCTAGACTGGTAGCTGTCACCACCTCTTCCGGCAGCACATTCCATAAACCGATGACCCTTTGGGTGAAGAAATGCTTCCCTTTGTCGGATCTGACTCTCCTACCTTAAGTTCCTTTAAAAAATAATAATCACGTAGAGAAGAAAAGCACAAAGAAAAGGAAGGGGGCATGGGGGGGGGCAGGCTGGAAAAAGAACCACAAACACACATCCTTGCTTCTCTTGAGTGACAAAACAGCATCCAATAAGAAAGGATGTAGCAAAAAGAGTGGAGAGCCAAGAGTTCCATGGTGGAGGCTCAGGTTGATCACAGAGAAAGGTGTGAGCAATGCAGCCCAGAGCGAGGACAGCCTGAGGATGACCTATGTGCAAACAGAACTGGTACAACCTCAGCTCTAATCATGAATAGGACGTTCTGTCTCATACAGGTGTAACCAGGACCATTGTAAGAAAAGAAGACCAAGGGGGCACTCCATGAAGCTGATGAGCAGACGAGTTAGGACTGACAAGGGGAAGGGGTTTTTTCACCCAAAGGGTCATTGGTCCATGTAATTTACAACCAGAAGTGGTGACAGGAACCAGCCTGCATAGCTTTAAGGAAGGGTTAGACAAATCCATGGAGGACAGGGTTCATCATTGGCTGCTAGAATGGACACCCAGATAAGGAGATCCCCAGAAGGAATTACTGGCTTCCTGTGTGAGACAGGGATGCTGGACTATATGAGCAGTGGCCCTATTCAGTAGGGCTCCTCTTATTTTCTTACAAAATTCATGGAGGGTGAGTGTATAAATGGCTACTAGAACTGATTCCTAAGGTATTGCCTCCAGGTTGGAAAGACAGGCAGGATACCTCTAAAGGCTATTTGCAGGGAGCAGAGAACAGGTGATCATTTTGCCTTTGTCTTCTCCTTGGGAATTCCCAGAAGCAGTTGATGGACCACTGCATGAGATGGGATGCCAGGCTAGAAGGGCTGCAGCCTGATCCAGCAGGGTTTTTCTTATGTTCCTATGTTCTTATGAGATGTTATTAGTCAAATATTAAAACAGAAAGTCCAAACAACACCAGATGTTAGACGTATTTTCTGAAAATGGTCTAATTTTGCTTTGCAAGCTGCTGCATATCCTTCCAAGGCATGAGGCATGTGTTGGGGGAAAATAGCATTGAGCATGACAGTTGCAAAAACTACAAAAATGTATGGCTGAGGGTCTTGGAGCTCTTCAAAGACATTTAAAGCCTGGCCAATAAAAGTGAGCAGGGGGAAATCTCCCTTTTCTCTCTCTCTCTTTTTTGAATTTGACTGACAGCTGGGCTGGAGCCCGCCTTGCCAAAAGTAGGATGATTGATTACCCTCTAGTCCCCTCTGGTCTCTGTTGTTCTGACCTTGGTTTTCTTGAGACTTCTAGGCTAAGACCACACAAGCTGAAGGAATCCTTCAGATGCCATTTAATAAATTAATGCCTTTCCAAATGGATCTGTGTTCACAAAAAGAGAGGGAGAGAAAGAGTCGCACTCCTGATCCTAAATCACTTGAAGTCATTTGGTTCAGGCCCTATTGATTTCAAGTGCCAGGAAGCTGCCCAGCATGCCTGCCTCTGATGGATATTGCATTGTATATCCTTTGCTGCACACAGTGGGATTTAATGGAGCCAAAAATGTAATTTAAGCACAAAGTCGTTGGACTTCTTTTTTTCCCCTTGCTAAACCTAACATCTTCAGCTTCTTGAGTGAGACTAAAAGCCTGTCCACACTTAACTGCCTTAGAATGATTATTCCAGAGCAGTTAAGTATAGGGTTGGTGATCTACATTCAAAGAGCAAGTGCTGGTGCCACCCCCAGTTTGGTCTAGTGCCCTCTATCGGTCGTTGGTGGCTATGCAGCCAGGAGGTTAACCCATTGTATTCTGCTGGAGCCATCCGGGAACAGCCTGGCTAGATTGCCATGGCAATGGCCATGGGAGCATCTAGTGCATGCTGGGTCATTGTCATGTTGATCAGCCTGCAGTGTGCAACTGTGCAGCAGTCATGCCACCCTGCCCACCCACAGCATTCACACCTGGATGGAAGTGTGAATCTGGCAACCAGTTCTTTGGGTATAGACTGGGATAGAAATACAAATACATAAAAATAAAACAAATAAATCAGCTATCCACTCCTGACTCAGCTGATGGACCAGTTTTTAAAGCAGTTTTCTAAAATTCTTGGGCCCTTTCTGCACTTACTTGTTACTTCGGACCAAGAACCGACTAAGTACATGTCATCTGCACATGACTAGTGTTAATCCAGATCAGATCTGTGCTAAGGGTGCCCTAATCCAGATTAGTTTAGACTTGATCAATTCGGTCCACATCTCTGCTAGTGCCATCTAGTGTGCATTTGTACAGGATCTGTATGCAGGATCCATATGCATTCGGATCAGATATTTGTCTATGTTTTGAATAGAATCCTACCACATTTGAGGGGATCTATTTGAACGAATACGAATTTTATAACATTTGATTCATTATGAATCAAATGCTGAAAAACCCATTCTCAGGGAAAGGGCATCCACACATAGAACAGAACAACAAGGAACATGGACGTGGGATTGGAGTGACATGTGTGATTCAGATGAGACTGCGAAGTTGCCTTCACATTCACCTCAGGCCCCAAATATCTGAAGGAATGTCTACTCTCATCTCGATCTGTCCGTGCCTTAAGATCTGGAGGGGAGGCCCTCCTGGTTGTCCCACCACCTTTAGCAGCAAAAGGAGTGGGCACCCAGAAGAGGGCCTTCTCAGTGATGGCCCCTAGGCTATGGAATAGTCTCTGCCTTGAGGTCCATCTATCACCTTCATTGTTTACATTTAGGAAGGCAAAACAGACGCACCTCTTTGCCCTGGCCTTCGGTTAAACGGGCATATATTTTTTCTCTTCCCATTGGCAGTTGCTGTTATTGTTTTAATGTTTCAATGATGTTAAACAATGTTTTATTTTAGATGTTGTTACCTGCCCAGAGACCTTCGGGTATATGGTGGGATAAAAATGTAAATAAATAAATGCCCGTGTTGCCTGGATGCAGTGTTTGAGTGAAGGCACACTGGATGAATTGTGCCAGGTTTTGATGGTTCTTTCAGTGACAGTACTGATCCAATGATACTGACAGTTCACTTTGCCACCGTCCAGGACACTTAGTGCAGATGGTGTTGATCCGGATCTAGCCAATTCAGATTCGCTCATACAGATTAGCTGAGGTAAGTGCAGAAAAGGCCTTAGGGTGGTATTGTAATACCATCCCACTGAAGCTAAGTTTGGAGATGGTGGCTTGCATTCACACTGCGAACACCGTGGGCATTCCCAACTTCCTTAAGGGCACTCGCAGTATCGACAGTCTGTCCTGGACTCTCCAAATCACCATGGCAATAGCCAAGGCAATGTCCATCATGCGCCTGGCCATGGCCATGGCAATCATGACACAGCACACAACTACACAGTTGTGTCATGGCTCCCAGACAGTGATTGTACCTGGAAGTGGATGTGAATGCTGCATGCACAAGCAACTGGGAGCATGCTAGCTGCTTCCACTCAAGCTATGTGGATGCTTTTTCTGCTCCACATACACTGGGATGGAGGCAGTGGCTTGGCGTGAAGACGAATCATCCTGAAGTGGCCAATCTGTGCCATGCACGTAAATACAAACAGGCCTTTGGTCTCCAGTGTATCAGAAGTACAATCAACCCTTTAAAAAAGGCTGGCATCACACATTACAGGAAGAGAAGTGCACAAATGGGTTTTTTCAGCATTTGACTCATAATGAATCAAATGTTATAAAATTCGTATTCGTTCAAATAGATCCCCTCAAATGTGGTAGGATTCTATTCAAAACATAGACAAATATCTGATCCGAATGCATATGGATCCTGCACACAGATCCTGTACAAATGCACACATATTGGATACTCACACGTATCTGATATGAATCTGATATGTATCCTATACGAATGCATATGTATTGATATGTATCCAGTTTAACCAATGTATGAACTATTCGTATGAATGTTCCAAAACATTCAAGTTTGTGTTAATGTATGAATGTTGTAACATTCAATTCATGTAACAATGTCCAAATTCATATGAATAATGAATATTAAGAATATTCGTGCTCATCCCTAATTACATATGCTTATTGTGAGCCAGTTTGGTCTAGTGGTTAGGGAGTTGGACTCTTATCTGGGAATACCAGGTTCAATTCCACCCTCCCCCATGAAGCCAGCTGAGTGACCTTGGGCTAGTCACAGCTCTCTTCTGAGCTCTCACAGCCCCACCTACCTCACAAGGTGTTCTGTTGTGGGGAGAAGAATAGAAAAAGCTTTGTCAGCCACTTTGAAAGTCCCCTTAAATGGTTGAGAAAAGGGGGATAGAAAAGGCAACTCTTCTTCATCTTGCCTGGTTGGTTCAGTGGGCTTTAGAAATGCTCCCCTTTGCACATGGCTCCTCAAGAAGTTTGGAAATTTGATGCTGGATATTCCCGGTGTAGATCCACCAGCGCCAGAAACTTGGGAAGAATGCGGAGTATGTACACAATGTTACATATAATCTCTTCACTGCAGGACATGGTAGAAAATTAATGGGATTAAATGTTGCCTTCACTCTGAGTGCCTCAGTGTTATTGATTTTTCTGGAATGAATTCAGAGTTTTGCATTTCTTCCTGCCACCAAGTTGGTAAACATACGGGGAGAAAACGTCCAAAGGCACGGATTGTTGTGTCAGAAATCTGACATTTTTGAAGTTCGTTGAGGCCTTGATCTAACACTTGCCCATGTGGTTGCCAAGTTTCTGCTGAGCTGGGAAAGAGCCTGCTGTTTTGGACTGCCAACCTCATGAGGCCAGGGGGCATTTTGGCTAAGGAGCATAACAGCTGGAGTACAGAAAAGGAACTTTTCCAGGTTTTCAGTCTGTGTTGGTTTAACCAAGGAGCAGAGTGGGACCATCACAGATGGCTATTCTAGGACTAATGTGAGTCTGGCTCAGCCATGGTAGTGAACATGAAACATAATACTTTCCTTCTGTATAATTCCAGTTGAAAAAGGAACACACAAGGAAACTTGCTTTAGAACAAGTAATGGAGGGCAGCTGCTTTTTTTATTTTTATTTTTTAAAGATGAGGACAAAACAAAATTTTAATCACTATAAGGCAGAATCGGAGGAAGCCCTCCTTCTCCCCCTCCCTTCCTTGTTAGGATGGGCACAGACCACAAAATCTATCTATCTATCTATCTATCTATCTATCTATCTATCTATCTATCTATCTATCTATCTATCTATCTATCTATCTATCTATCTATCTATCTATCTATCTATCTATCTATCTATCTATCCATCCATCCATCCATCCATCCATCCATCCATCCATCCATCCATCCATCCATCCATCCATCCATCCATTCAGCACATATAATGAAGGATCCTGGATGCATCTCATAGGGTAGATTATTCCATAACCTGGGGGCTACAACTAACAGGGCCCTCCCACGTGTTCCTAACTTCTTAACTAGGGATGTGTACCTATTTTTTTAAAAAAATCAGTTCATATCAAATCGAATGCAAGAAAATGTGTATTCGTTCAAATATATCCCCTTTGAATGTGGTAGGATTCGAATTCAATATTATTTTTCAATATGAATCTGATTTGAATCCCTGCTACAAATTGCCTACATATCCCCTACATATCGGCTCTGAATGGATCATGTCTGCTCTCAATCCACTTTGGATCCACTCTGGATCCGTTGCAGATGTGACTGGGGTGGTCGCTTTCCCGCCTCCCAGGGTTCACGAGTGTAATGAAGCTTCGTACAAATGTATAGAAACATTCAATTCGTATTTGAATGTCAATCTTAGAATGTACCAACACTCAATTCAAAATTGAATGTCCAAATTTGGAAAAATTTGTATGAATTTCTAATGTAATGAATATTTGTTCACATCCCTATTCCTAAATACTGCATTTGGTGGGACCATCAAAGGCAGATCTTAGGGCACAGGCAAGTCTTTATGGGAGGAGGCATTTCTTTAGATACTTCGGGGCCCAAACCATGAAGGGACTTACAAATTAATGTCAGTACCTTGAACTGGGCTCCATAGCAAATAGGCAGCCAGAGCAGTTCTTTTAGGGCCAGCACCATGTGCATAATTTAGCTCAGTTGCAGCAGAAACCAGCTGGTTTGGCCTTTTGGGAGAACCCCGTATAAAACCTATTTCACTCAAAAGAGTTCAACAGTCTGGAGGTGTGAGATGTCCCCTCAGCCTTACCCCGCTCTGCTGGTAGAACTTGACAATGAGACCTACTGTCAGAACACTGCCCCTAGCCTGGAGCGGGAGGCTGTGTATGGAAGGCACACAGGCACTATTCCAAGATACAAGGATACAGGAAGCCTCACTGTGAATGGGCCCAATCCCCCCCAAAAATGTCCTCTTGGAAATTCTGAAAACCAGGAATGAAAAGTTCCAACTTTTGGAGTCTGGGCATCAACTTCAAGGACTACCTGGTGTGTGGAGAACACTTTGCCTGGCTAGAACTCTCATGGCCCAGTGTGGGTCTAACTCAGACTACCTAGCATGGGCTAGCACAGTGCACAGTGCAAAAATAGCCTGAGACTAGATGAGAATTTTAACGTGAAAAGCCAGACCCAGAATGTTCTAGAAGGCCTAGGGTGACCTTGTTATGATGCACATTTTGCATATACTTTTAACACACTTGGCTGTCACTCACTAGTAGACTTCTTCCACACAGGACTAGTGCTGTCCAGTGCCAAAACTGTCCTAAGGGCTTCCTAAGCCAGTTTAGATATAGACTTGTTTGAAAAGGTCGACAGCCATGCTAACACTGTCTGTTCCAGACCAGGCATTTGTGCTTCTGCATCTGCTCTGGAGCAATGACTACTAGAATGAATGCCTAGAAAGGGGGCATTTAAAAAGTGGCTCAATTGAAGTATATAGGACCCAGAAGGGCCTTATAAGAAGATGTGCACACCCCTATACACACTGTCCATGTGCCATTGTGGCCACTGTGTGTGATGGGACGCTGGACTAGATGGGCTGTGGCCTGATCCATCAGGGCTTCTCTTATGTTCTTATGTTCACCTCATCCTCATAGCTTACACACCTCTTCCAAAGATCACGTTCAGAACTTCAGCAGGAGATGGGTTGGATGTCTTCAAAGATGGCAGACAGATGTTGGCAAGACTGCGGACAGAGCCCTGTTCATCTCTGCATGTGCACTCTGAACATGAAGCATGAGTAACAGGAATGTGAGTGAAAGGTGTGAGGTGCTTGTGGGTAAAGTAAATTCCACGTGAAGCAGAACAGTGTGGGTCCACGACAACAGCACCCTTGCATTCATGATTTGGACGGCACCTGCTGAGCTTGGATTGGGACAGGTTGGAGCAGACCAGCTAAACCACTCCAAGCAAGCAAGGTGACTTCAGAGATGCCCTTGCTTAGTACCCTTCAGAGACCGGGAGCATGGAAAGAGAGGAAATGCATGCTTGCGCCTGGGTACGTCTGTTTTTCTTCCAGCCAGCAATTAAAAAGCTGAACATTTTCTGTAAGTTATGAACTAGCCCATTACGTCTGGCTTTAATGGGGCCAAGATTCTTTGCTAAATAATTGAAGAGAAAATGCAATATAAAAGCGAAAGGATTTTTTTTAAAAAAAAATGAGAGTTGTTTTTTTTTAAGGAAAGTAATTTTTCAGAAGCAAGCCTTTGCTTGCTTCTAAGGCTGTCACCTATTAAATGAAAAATGAGTTGATTAATTTGCATGCATTTTTAGTTGACTAATTATTCAAATCAAGCCATTTTGGCATCCAGAGAAGGCCATATATCCGAAAAGGGCGGGGGGAGAGATTCACTCTCCTCATTCTTAGATGATGTTGTGTGGAGGTGGGGAGCTGTAGCAGGCAGCATCTGAAAAGAACAGTTTGGATGGAGGAAATTTGGAGCCAACAGAAAATAAAGATGATGGATGGGGAAATGCCCACTGCTTCTCCAGCCTTATAATTTTTAAAAAATAAAAATAAAGATGGGCATACTCTTAACCTGCAAATACTGGATAACTAGGGATGTGCATGAATGTTTGTTTCATATTAAATTTGCATTGAATTGAATGCAAGAAAATTCATATTTGTTTGAATAGATCCCCTTCGAATGTGGTAGGATTCGTAAGCGTTCAATTCCATACAAATCCTATATGAATCCCATATGAATACCATTTGAATGTGTACAAATCCCATATGAATCCCATACAAATGCATACAAATAGCATACAAATCCCATACGAGTGGCATATGAATGTATATGAATCCCATATTACTGCATATGAATCCCATACGAATTCCGTACAAAGCTTCATATAAAGCTTCATACAAATGTATCAAAAAGTATTTTATTCAAGTTCAAATGTTAGTTTTTGAATGTGCCAACATTTGCTTCGTATTAGAATGTCTGAATTCGGCCAAATTTCAAATGTTACGAATGTTCATGCACATCCCTACGGATGAAGTGGGATGCTGATCTCCTGCCATTATCCCTTGTTAGCCCAACAGCATCGGCTACAGTACATAAGAACATACATAAGAGGAGCCCTGCTGGATCAGGTCACAGCCCATCTAGTCCAGCATTCTGTCTCACACAGTGGCCCAACAATTGCCCATGAGCATCTCAAGCAGAGACAAGGGCAAACCTTCTCCTGCTCTTGAATCCCAGCAAATGGCCTTAAAAATATCCTGCTTGTCCCCACGGCTTGAAAGATGTACTTAGGCATCCATTCTAGTAGCCATTAAAACATCTGTCATCCATAAATTTGTACAACCCTTCCTTAAAGCCATCTAGGCTCGTAGTTGTTACCACCTCTTCTGGCAGCAAAGTCCATTGACTAATGACCATCTGAGTGAAGAAATACTTCCCCTTGTCGGATCTGACTCTCCTAGGCATCATCTTCATAGAGTGCCCCCTGGTTCTAGTGTTGTGTGATAGAGAAAATACATGTTCTCTATCCACCTTTTCTACACCATGCATAATTTTATATACTTCAATTAGGTCCCCTCTTAAACGCCGTCTTTCCAGACTAAAGGGGCTTAGACGTTGCAGCCTGGTTTCATAAGGGAGGTGTTCCAACTCCTTAATCATTCTGGTTGCCCTTTTCTGCACCTTTTCCAGTCCCACAATTCCAGTTCCAGTTCCACACATACTGCCTTTGCGTGTATTACTGATGTGCACATTCAAGTATTCGGAGAGTGCCACATGCCCAGATGTGTGCCTCAGCGCCTCTGAGCATGCATATGTTTCAACTTTCACCCATGTGCAATGGACAGAGCTATGATAGCAGGTCTGTACAGAAAATATAAAGCATCACTGCTGGGAAACTCACAATTGGTTCTGGGTTTGCCAACAATAGTTTCTAGCACTTTCCTTCATGGGGAGGAGGGGATGTGGCGGGACTGCTTCAGATAGATGCCACCATCATGGCAACTCAAGGACATACGGAGAATAGGTTTCCCCACTCATACACTTTGGTGCACTGACTCTGCTCTTCAACATTGTTTCTTGCTGAAAGCAACACAGCAACTTAATCTCAGCAGCTTGCAGTATGAAGACACTACTAGCTAATGCTATTCCTGCCCTGAGTGAGAGAGCTGCAAGATGAAGATTCAAACACAAGCATCCAAACTGAAAGGCTGATTTAATTACTGCATCTTGTTTACCTGTCCATCGATGCCTGAATGTTTATGAATATTTTGTTTATCGCTGTTTCTTCCCAAACATCTGGTCCCATTCTTTGTGGTTGTGTTTTGGGGTATAAGAGTAAATGCTCTCTTCCATTTAATATCCTTGATTTGCCCTAAGTACCTGGGTCCTTACTTTGGCTAAGCTCTACCACTCCAAATTCTTGCTTCTGCCCAGTTCCCTCAAAAGCTGAACTTTCTATGCTTGTTTGAGTAGGTTCCTGTTGCCAGAAGGATTAAGATCTTCTTTGGAATCACTGAACTTAGCAAAGGAAGAAATCTGAACTGTCTCTTCCTCTTCAAGACTTCAGGCCTGTTTACACTTGGCTGTATTCTGTAATATGTCTCAGGATTAGGGATGCCCCCAAATTTTTTTGTGTACTCAATTTGTATCAAATCAAATCCAAGAAAGTTTGTATTCATTCAAATAGATCCCTTTTGAATGTGGTAGGATTCAAATCCAATACAAATGTTCAATATGAATTCGATTCAAATCCCCACTATCAATCCCATATGAATCCATAATGAAGCTTCATATGAATGTATCAAAATATTCAGTTCTAATTCGAATGTCCAAGTTAGGCCATTCAAGAAGAAGAATTGCTTTTTACACCCTTCTTTTCTCAGCCTTAAGAGGACTCAAAGCAGCTGACAAAGCATTCTATTCTTCTCCCCACCACAGTCACCCTGTGAGGTAGGAGGGGCAGTAAGAGCTCAGAAAAGAGCTATTACTAGCCCAAGGTCACCCAGCGGGCTTCATGGAGGAGTGGAGAATCGAACCCAGTGACTATGAGATATGAGCCCAACACTCTAACCTCAAGACCAAGCCTCTGGTCTTTTAAAGATCCTGCTTGTAGGAATCCTGTTGCCATATACCTAGGCTGTGTCCCCATAGACTCCATTTACTGTAGTGTTGAATCGGGTCATCCCCATTACACATTGTAATTCGAATTAACCATCTCCATGCAATTGAGGAGAGCACAGGTTCAAGCCAAATCCACCTTTCCCAATGAAAACCACGGTAAAACCCTTCATCGGGGAACCACATCCTTTTTTTCTCTACCTCTCCCCCCTGATAGGAAGCCTGGCTGATGTCACCATGCCCTAGCCTGCCTGCTGCAGCGATGACAGAGGAAACCCCTCCCAGTTGTACATCCAAAAAACCACACACAGCATCGACAAGATAAAAAAAAAGATAAAAGGGGAGCATAATAGGGAGTATATTCTGGAGTATATTCAGCATGGGGACAAGCCACTAGATGTGTTCTTTTAACAAGGCAGGACACCTCCAGCAAAGCCTTTCTGAATGACATTCCTCAGCTGTTAACATTGATAACCATACTCGCAGAGCCAATGGAAAGCAGCAGGAAGGTTTGCTTACATCATTAACATTTAGAGGCTAGGAGGCCCATGTGGATTGAAGGGATTAAGGAGCCTTTTCTCCCAGTCAATAAGCCTTGGCTACCGTACAGCAGCTTCATTTGGTGAAGTATTGTGTACAAGCATTAATTCAATTCAACCTCTCCCTTTTGACTTTCTGAAGCTCCTGTTCCGGTGACTTTTTTGGCAGAAGAATGCTGGATTTAGATTGGACAGGCTAGGAAGAAGCAAGACGGCACTGAGCAAGATGGAAGGGGGAAGGTCCTGAAGAAATAAAACACCTTGGGGGCCTATAAACAAGGGCAGCTTTCAGTTGTCCTTGAGAAGAAGAAGAGTTGGCTTTTCTATCTGCTTTTCTCACCAATTTAGTGGGACTCAAAGTGTCTGTTCTTCTCCCCACAACAGATACCCTGTGAGGTAGGTGGGGCTGTGAGAGCTCAGAAAGAGAGCTGTGACCAGCCCAAGACCACCCAGCTGGTTTCATGGTGGAGAAGAAGACTTCGCTTTTCTTACCCTGCTTTTCTCACCCATTTCTCACCCATTGCTAATCTACATTAGCTTACCCCTCCCTGCAATCAAACCTCCCCTCTGTTCGATCGCTGGGCCAATCCTCTTCTGGGCACTGCCATATTGAGTGTGGTGCCCTCTGTGACTGCGTGCATGTTGGCACCATCGCTGTGATGACAGTTGCAGTTGTATTACGGGGTCATCAGAGCTGCCAGCACGCTTGTGCGGCAAGTCCGATGACCTTCCCAGCTGGCAGAGATATGAATGCTCGCTGGCTGGATGCAACAGGTAAGTTTCAGGTAAGGCAGTGTTTCCCAAACTTTTGACATTTGTGTACCCCTTCTATAATTTTCGTAATGCTGAGTATCCCTCATAAAAAACATATGCTTTAATAAAAATCAATATATATATATATATTTTATTTTTTTGGTACATACACTCCGGTGTTTAAACAGCTCCGCGGCCCAACGTCAACTGTTAATGTTCCCGCAGTTTAAAAATGGCCGAACCCGAGCTGTGCGAAGGATGCGCAGAAGTTCCCGCCATAATGAGTTGCGATACGATGTACGATGGCCCCAGTTCCCGTGTAAAACCTGTGATACGCACCTATTTATTTCCTTGTTCTGTGGGCGCAGCTAAGCACGGTGCAGTGAATATTCCCATGGGATCCCCACCAAACTCCGGTGCAACGTGTACCCCCACCAGACTCTTCCCATACCCCTGGGCGTATGTGTACCACACTTTGGGAAACACTGAGGTAAGGGTTAGTGAGCTTGTGGAGTACGATTGTGTGAACACCAGCCACCATCCCTGACCTTAACCTCCATGGGACTGTGTCCCATGGACATTAAGGGTGAAAAGTCCCTATGAAGCTAATGAGCAAAAGAGTTAGGACTGATAAGGGGCAGTATGTTTTCACCTGGAGGACCATCAGTCTATGGAATCTATTGCCAGAAGAGGTGGTGACAGTAACCACCCTGAATAGCTTTAAGAAAGGGTTAAAAAATTCCATAGAGAACAGGTGTACCAGTAGCTACCAGAACTGATGCCTAGGTATTGCCTCTTAATTGGGAAGACAGTCAGGATGCCTCTAAAGTCCATTTGCAGGGAATTGAGAGTCTTTGGGTACCTCAAGATGGGGACAGAAAACTCCTTTCGCTGCTTCCATCACCCACTAGTATTCTACACACACACACAGAGAGAGACTTTAAAAAGATGTTGATTTATCAGCATCTTTTTAATTCAAACTTGTCTTTGAATGTTCTGCTGCCATTGCTGGTGATGGAGCTTCTCATCTGGCTGACAGGAAGCTGCTCCACAGGGACACCAAAGTTTCTGATCCACCAGTCTGGTGGACAGGTAGCCGATACGGCATCACTGTGAAGCTTCGAATCTGCCAGTCTGGTGGATTGGAACCTCCTACGCAGTGGCACTGAAGCCATTGTGCAGGGAAGAGGAAATCTGGAGGCACCACCTTGATGTCTGCTTGAAAATGCCTAGAAGCAACTGATGGGCCACTGTGCAAGCCAGGATTCTCGATTAGATGGCCTGTGGCCTGATCCAACAGGGCTCCTCTTACGTTCTTATGAGTATACTATGGAAGGCTACATTTTCTCACTAGTAAGCATGGTGAGTGATGGCCAAATTCCCCCAGAACGAAACCACAACTCTAGCACATAAAATAGATAGACCAGTAGACCAAGCACATGGTGTTTTGAGTTGCTCAGAAGTAGAAATGTGCACAAATGGGTTTTGGGGCATTTGATTAGAAACAAACCGAATTTTAGAAAATTTGTATGAATAGATCCCCTTCGAATGTGGTAGAATTCTATTCAACACAAATGTATGAATTCAAACATACAAATATTTGTATGAATATCTGACCTGAATGCATATGGATCCTGCATACAGATCCTATACAAATGCATACATATCGGATACGTATCCTATACGAATGCATACACATCAATATATATCTGATACGTATCTCCAGTTTAAGGAATGTACGAACTATTTGTATGAATGTTCAGAAACGTTTGTATTTGTACAAATGTTAGTGTATGGATGGCGTAATGGTGATTTGTGTACACATGTCTGAATCCGAATGAAATTTTACAAATAATGAATGCACATCCCCTGTAGGTACAAAGTTCTTCAGTGATTTCCTTGAGCACTCAGCTACCGCAGAGACTGAAAGCCCCTCTGTATCGAAAGACCAAGAGAGAGCGGAAGAGGTGCACCTACTATGGAAAATCAAAGCCAGAAAACGCCTATTCACATGTCAACAGCTCTTCAAGAGGGGAAGGTGCCGGTTGTAAATTCAGCAGCCTATGTTATTATCTCAGTTCCATATGGCCCTTCTGTAACCAATGAGGTTTGAACAGGCACCCTGGAAGGATCTTTGAAAACTTTGAGGTGCCTTTTCAAGAGGCAGTCCTGTGCCTGGAAAAGCATTCCAACATGCTCAAAAGCTACTGAACAGTTGTTCAGGCAAGCCGGTAGAAAGCACCACACAATGGCCCTCGTAAATAACTCACACCTTCTTTTGTGGAGCCGTTCCCAGCCTTGGAAAAGACACAGGCCTGAGCACACAAACACAGCAGCTTCGCACTTGGGCCTCCTGCCCAGCTCAACTGCTATTTTTCTTGCACTCTTTAACTTTCACCGCGTCTCCCATTCAGGTTAAATCAAAGGCTTAAGCAGGCAAAAACAGACCGGACTATTCAAGGCTGTGATGGTTAAACTAGCCCTCTGTTTAAACTCTCACTAACATTTGCAACTATGTTCTATGTTAAAGCTCACGAAGCCCAGATGAAGGTGTTCACTGCTATATTATGTAACACAAAACAGGGGTTTCCTTCCATTTCCAGAGGGAGGTTAAAAAACCCCAAAAACTCTTCCATTATGGCTTACAGAGACACAGGTTTATCCCAGGAATACTGGCAGAATTGTTACTAATGTGGTTCAAAGCATCACTTCTAGACTTCAGTAGGGCAGTGCATTATTTTTAAAAATTCCATTTGTATCAAATCAAATGCAAGAAATTTTGTATATGTTTGAATAGATCCCCTTTGACTGTGGTAGAATTTGTATTTGATACAAATGTTTAATCCCATATGAATCCCATACGAACCCCATACGAAGGTATACAAATCCCATACAGAGCTTCATACCAGCTTCGTATGAATGTATCAAAACATTTGATTCAAATTCAAATGTATTCTTCATGGTTGCTGTAAACCGCCTTGAGTAATTTATTAGAAAGGCGCTATACAAATAAACTGAATGAATGAATGAATGAAATGTCAGTCTTAGAATACGCCAATATTCTATTTGAATTTCAATGTCCAGATTTGGCCAAATTCATATGAATTTTGAATGTTTCGAATATTCATGCACATTCAAAATTTGATAGAATTTGATAGAATTCATTCAAAAAAGTGGATTCAAAAAGTGGATTCAGGTCAGATTTGACATTTTCAGAGCACGGATATGTTACGGATATGTATTGGATACATATTCACTCATATCAGGTACGTATTCATTCGGATCAGATATGTATTTCTTCACATTGGATACGGACTGGATATGTATTCATTCATATCCAATATGTATCGAATATTTGTACAAATACATATGAATAGATTCATATCGAGAAGAATTTTACCACATTCTAATGTGATCTATTCATACAAATATGCATTTTCAGACATTCAATTTCTTCAATTCAATGTCAAAAATGAATTTGTGCATACCCTAGTTCTTATTTTGCTATGTTCTATGGCACTTGTGCTATGTGTTATAGTTTCTGTGCAAGGAATCTTCTTCTTGAGAAATCTCTGTCCCTAAGTAGTAACAGCATCAAGAGCTCACCTAGTGTCTGCAAGCTAATTAAAGCCCATTTTCCCAAAGGTTACGTCCAACAGCAACAAAGGAAAATGAGAGTAAGAAAACCAGTTCCTCTTAGGGACGTAGGAATAATTTAAGCATTCAGCATATTACTCTGAAAAACACATCAGCTAGCAAAATAAGGCTTTGAAATAAGACTTTGAAATGCCAAGTGTTTCATAAGTATAGATTTTTAGTTAAATGTAATTTCTAACTCAAGAGAAAGGCCATGCATACTTGAATTGTTTGTTCAAATTAAAATATAATTTCATGGTTTACAAGACATAGAGAATAAAAACAATTAAAATAAAAACAATTAATAGCTGTATAAAAAATTATAAAATCAAGGATGGGAAAAATAACTTCCTAAGTTGGCCTGTTCCTCCCCTTTAAGCCTCATGCAGAATAGACGTTAGACATTTTTATTTGGCTTTAATTTATGATATTAAAAAAATTGTTTGATACAGTCCAGATGATACTATATTGGCCTCAAAGCATAATGTATTGGAAAGAGTTTTTTCTTTGATGAATAAAATGCAAATCTTAGAAATAAATAAACAAATGGAGCTTATATAACATTCTTCTGATGCAAGTATATGTGCCAATATTTGAGAATCAGGAACAGGGACAATGTGTGCAAAAACATCCATAAATACATAGATAAATAAAATAATAAAATGGACTGCATAAGTAATATCTTAATAAATAATCTATGAATAAAATCGGAAAGGCACAATGGGTCTGAAATGAGAAATAAAAATTGAAGCCGCACAATGTTTATTCAAACACCATATGTGTAGGTGGAATTTATCACCACGGTGATAAATAAGCAAGAAGGTTTTTTTTCCAAAATTGAGTCTAATCAACCACAGATCTTCCTCTTCTTCTCCTTCTTCTGTGGCCCAGACAGACTTAAGTCCTACTCTTTTGCACTTACCTGATTAGGCTGCCATGAACTAGGGCTGGTAAACCTCTGGTAAAGGTGGACAGTTCACACTTGTCATGAGGAAAGCTCCCCCAAAGCATCCATTATCGGCCAGATGTGTGAATGGTCTCCCTGTTTACTAGCCCGCGCCACTATGTCTGAAAGCAGAAGTTCTGCCTCCTTCACTGCCGTGATTGCTCGCCGTTGCAGAGGAGTGTGTTTAAGCAGGGGTGTATTTTGGCTAATCACGTCAGTGACCAGGGATGTGACCTAACGTGACTGTGATCCAAAGCGTAGCCCTCACTACTCCATCACTGATCAAACGCCCCTCTCAAGAGTCCCAGGGATTGAAGGTCCAGTGGCGTCAGAGGTCAGCGATTGATCTCGGCTGCCAATGCCAACGCGCCTGCGTGGATGCCACCTCTCCCATCTACTGACCATAGAGAATCAGACAGAGCAAATGATCACACTCCTGGATGCTTCAGGTAAGCTTTTGTTCAAAGCCGGCAAAGGTGTGGAGCACAATTTAGTGTTCCACATCTAATTAACAATTAGTGAACTTCTGGGGAGGCAGGCCATGCTCAGAGACTGTAACAGCATACTCCATGTGTAGATGCTGTTCACCAGAAGTTCACTAATTGTTCACTACTGCCAAAGTGTGAATAGACCTCCTTTCTGCACTTACCTTTGATCCAGTCTAAGAAACATCTTAGACTAGGGGCATTTTCACACTTCCCTTCCCGTCCGCTGGACTGAAAAGGAGTGCAATCAGCTAACATTTACTAGTGTTGACATGTGCAAATGCTATTAACCATTAGCCTAGCTCCCACAATCGACCACTTACCTTATGTTCGATTGCCAACAGGTCCTCTTCTGAGCACTGCCATCTTGAGTCCGGTGTCCTCCATGACTGCACATGTATCAGCACTGTCGCCATGACGATACTGGTGCTCTGTGCAGTCACAGTTGTGTCAGGAGGTCTGCAAATTATCTCCCCATCCAGCAGCAGTATGGATGGTCACTGGCTGGACGGGATCAGGTAAGCTTGTGGAGCACAATTTCATGCTCCACGGCTAGTTGATAATTAATCCACTTATGGGCAGGCAGAGGGCATTTCTATTCTGTAAACCTCTCCTGCAAGTGCAGATGCACTTGCCCAGATGTTGCCTAACTATCAACTATGGGCCAAAGTGCAAATTGGCCCCAGATCCAGGGCTGCCTCATCTGTACATTAATGTGGATCGAGGATACTCTGCCCCCATTAGTCCTGTTCCATCTGCACAAAACAGAGCTAGATTTGAATTAAGAGGCTTTTAACCTTGTTCTTTTGTGGACCCATGTAATCAGATCACAGGAAGTGTGCAAATGGCAAGTCTCCGTGAGCTGGGAATACTTTTCAGTGGCATGACATAATGTGCAGCTAACCCCCCACACACTCCTGAGGCTAGGAACATTCAGTCCTAGTCTTCAGGGTGGGGGACAGCTGTAGAGCTTGCAGGAAGTCGTGGGCCAAATCAGCGCCATCATTGCAAAAGGTGCTGATCAGTCCATACCTCCACACAATCCTGGTCTGTGGGTCCAGTTATTCTGGATCCACTGATCCAAATTAATGAGTTTTATGTGCAGAGGAGACAACATTTCCAAAATTGTCGTGGTCCACGCAAAGGAGACTGGCTCCTCATGAATCCAGAGGCCTATTCACACTATGACCTCTAGTGCACAATTAGTGAACTCCAGGAGAAGAGGATCTGCACTTTGAGGAGACTGCTACAGCCTCCAAGCATGCCTGCCCTTCCCAGAAGTTCACTAATCATTGCTCCACACGTTAACCAACGTTAACCAAGGACTTACCTAAAGCATCCAGCAGTGCAACCATTCACTCTTTCTGATGCTCCAGGGTAGTTTGAGGTGCTGCACAAGCACACTGGCACCTCAGCCGATCATATATGTGACTGTACATGTGCAGAGCATCAGCGCTGTCAAGGCAATGGCATTGATGCACACACAGTCACGGAGGGTGCCACAGCCAAAATGATGGTGCCCAGCAGAGGACCGGGTCCCAGATCGAATAAGGTGAGTATTCAATCCTGGGGGAGGGAATGGCCAAAGCTGACCAGTGACTGCTTGTCAGCGTTGGTTAATCGTGCTGCTTTCCCATCCCGCAGACAGGAAGGGAGCTGCAAAAACACCCCAGGTTAAGTTCAATCAGCCTGCAACTGCATCTGTGAAGCAAAGAAACCAATCTGCAGGTGAATCCAATGATGTAAGGAGAGCTGCTAGCATTTTCAGTCTCCCAGTGGTGGACACACCCAGCTGCTGACCACAGCAGGATCACCACCATCTTGTCTTGTGAAATGGAGTGGAGAAACTGTTTTTTCATCCATTATTTTTTAAACCAATATGTTTAACTGATTATAACCTTCCTTGAAATATTAGGGTGTAACTCACTCACTATTATTTTAGTATGTATGTATGTATGTATGTATGTATGTATCAGTGGCGGCTGGTGGACTTCAGATCTGGGTGTTCACAGGCAAGGTGGGGAAGGGTCATGGGGGGGTGAGGTCACATGGGTGGGGCCTGCTGATGTCACGTGGGCAGGGCCTGCTGATGTCATGTGGGTGGGGCCAAGGTCACATGGGAGGGGTCCAGGGCCAGAAAGATACAGAACCAGATAAAGAAAATAATTTATGCATAGAATTGAACTCATGGAATCAATAACAATATAAACCTGCTTTTTCTGCATGCATGTCCACACTCTAAGTGCCATAGGATTCGCAGCAGAAAAATTGGTAGTGAAAGAATCACAAAACAGCAATAAGAACATAAGAGGAACCCTGCTGGATCAGACCATAGCCCATCTAGTCCAGCATCATGTCTCACACAGTGCTTCTGGGCATCTCAAGCAGAAGACAAAGATGAAACCTTCACCCGAAAGATGTACCTAGGCATCCATTCAAGTAGCCATTGATACACCTGTTATCTATGAATTTGTCTAACAACAAGCCATCCAGTCTGGATGCTGTTACCAACTCTTCTGGCAGCAAATTCCATAGACCCGCTGAGTGAAAAAAACTCCAAATGATGCATTTGGAGGAGCATGTTCTCATTGCTACAGCTCCAAAAATAGCCTTGACAGCATCTATTCTCCAGATATTCTGGTTTTGCTTCTAGGTAGTCTGAGTATCTCTTTATTCTGCAGACTCAAGACCCTTATCAGCAAAGTGAATAATCATTTTCTATCCTCTTTATCTAATCCAAAGATGGCTTTTCCAGGTTAGATGATGCAGAAAGAAAACAGCTTGAGACTTTGCTTATGTATTATCTCACTCTGAAAGTGCACTAAAGCTAGATTAAAACATAAGTGTGAACGCAGCTCGAGATTCATATAGTAGGCTTCCTCTCAAGCACTATTTTTGGCAGAGTGGAACCTATGTTGTCTGTGACATTTTGGAGATTGCTTAGCGATGACTGACCAGACGTTTTAGTTACTGCATTCCAAAGAAGCTAGAAAAGGACTTTGCAGGGCATAAGCACACCACATTATGCTGATTGTTGACTATGAGACTTATGGAGAAGAGTTTGTTACAAGAGCAGAAAGTTGTTTTTAATCTCAAAGAGACTATAATTTCTTAATTCTCAAGGCTTTCCTAGGCTTAGAAGTATCAGGCAGTACCTTCCAATCACTGACTGTGGTCATATGTCCATAAAAAATCAACTCCCTTACACTTGAGTTTGCCCCTTCTCCTCTCATGAACATGCTGGTCACACAACACAAGAAGACCATATGATACTCTCTTTGAGGCACTTCTGAGTTAATAAAGATGTTACATGACAGCCAAAATTAGACACCATGTAGTTCAACGTCAAAGAAGAAGAAGAGCGGCTGGTTTGATCTCCAGCCTCTACCTGGACATATGCAGTGGCAAACCATGAGTGTATCCCTGCCAAGAAAACTGCAGGGGCAGTCTGTAGCTCAGTGGTACAGCAAACTGCCTAGAGAGCACAGAGTTGCCATTTCTACCACCTGTAACCCTGATTCAAGTATGCCCACTGTTCCCTGGCTAAGTTCCTTTTTCAGACTACAATTCCCATACTTTTTAGTTCTCCATCATGGGATTTTGTTGTGCAAAAAGGGAGCAATTCCACACTCTGGCCTGTTGTAACAATTCCTGCAGATTTTTGAAGTTTGGGTGCCAAAGCACATCTTACGGCAGAAGAAAGAAATGCTCTTAATATCCAGACCAGCAAAAAAAAATTCTAATTAATTACAGTGTTATAATCTATCACAGAATCACAGAAAAGACAGCTCAGAACAGGCTTTCAAAAAACGCACCTGTGTCAGAAAAGCACCTTTAGAGACAGAATAGATGGAAGGAAGGAGGGAAGGAAAAAAGAGAAAAACAAAGGAAGGGAAAGAGAGAAGGAAGCAGGAGAGGAGGAGGAGGAGGAAGAAGAACTGGCTTTTCTACCCCGGTTTTCTCACCCATTTAGGGGGACTCAAAGCATCTGACAAAGCTTCTATTCTTCTCCCCACAACAGACACCCTGTGAGGTTAGTGGGGCTGTGAAAGAGGCAGAGGAGGAAGGAAGGAAGGAAAAAGAGAAAAACAAAGGGAAAGAGAAGGGCAGAAAGAAGGAAAGAGAGAAGCAAGCAGGAAAGACAGAAAGAGAAAGCAGGAAAGAGAGAGAGAAAGCGGGAAAGCAGGAGGAAGAAGAAGAATTGGCTTTTCTACCCTGGTTTTCTCACCCATTTAAGGGGACTCAAATGTCTGACAAAGCTTCTGTTCTTCTCCCCACAACAGACACCCTGTGAGGTTAGTGGGGCTGTGAAAGAGGCAGGAGAGGGAGAGAACATGGCTTGAGGCAGTTTGGTCGAGTGGTTAGGGAGCCAGACTCTTATCTGGCAATACCAGGTTGGATTCCACACTCCCCCCCACAAAGCCAGCTGGGTGACCTTGGGCTAGTCACAGCTCTCTTCTGAGCTCTCACTGCCCCACCTGCCTCACAGAGTGTTCTGTTTTGGGGAGAAGACCAGAAGGTTTGTCAGCTGCTTTGAGTCCCCTTAAATGGGTGAGAAAAGCAGGGTAGAAAAGCCAACTCTTCTTCTCTTTAGGCAGGAGGAAAGGGAAAGGGGGGGGGAATGGGGAAAATCACCAGTTCCCTGCTCGCTCGCAGCCCTGTGTGTAGGCACAGGGCCAGCCAGCCTCAGGCGTTTTTTCTTCTTTTTGATGCCGGACCGTGAGCGAGTTCATTCCTCCGGCGGCGGCGCTGCCTGGGGAACCCAAACGGCGTTAACACCAGTTCCCTGGCTTCGCTGCTGCTGCTGCGCCGCCGCCGGAGGAATGAACTCGCTCGCAGCCCTGTGTGTAGGCGCAGGGCCAGCCAGCCTCAGGCGTTTTTTTTTCTTTTTGATGCGGGACCGTGAGCGAGTTCATTCCTCCGGCGGCGGCGGCGGCGCTGCCTGGGGAACCCAAACGGCGTTAACACCAGTTCCCTGGTTTCGCTGCTGCTGCTGCGCCGCCGCCGGAGGAATGAACTCGCTCACGGTCCCGCATCAAAAAGAAGAAAAACCGCCTGAGGCTGGCTGGCCCTGCGCCTACACACAGGGCTGCGAGCGAGTTCATTCCTCCGGCGGCGGCAGCGCTGACTGGGGAACCCAAACGGCGTTAACACCAGTTCCCTGGTTTCGCTGCTGCTGCGCCGCCGCCGCCGGAGGAATGAACTCGCTCACGGTCCCGCATCAAAAAGAAGAAAAACCGCCTGAGGCTGGCTGGCCCTGCGCCTACACACAGGGCTGCGAGCGAGTTCATTCCTCCGGCGGCGGCAGCGCTGACTGGGGAACCCAAACGGCGTTAACACCAGTTCCCTGGTTTCGCTGCTGCTGCTGCGCCGCCGCCGGAGGAATGAACTCGCTCACGGTCCCGCATCAAAAAGAAGAAAAACCGCCTGAGGCTGGCTGGCCCTGCGCCTACACACAGGGCTGCGAGCGAGTTCATTCCTCCGGCGGCGGCAGCGCTGACTGGGGAACCCAAACGGCGTTAACACCAGTTCCCTGGCTTCGCTGCTGCTGCTGCGCCGCCGCCGGAGGAATGAACTCGCTCACGGTCCCGCATCAAAAAGAAAAAAAAACCGCCTGAGGCTGGCTGGCCCTGCGCCTACACACAGGGCTGCGAGTGAGTTCATTCCTCCGGCGGCGGCGCAGCAGCAGCAGCGAAGCCAGGGAACTGGTGTTAACGCCGTTTGGGTTCCCCAGTCAGCGCCGCCGCCGCCGCCGGAGGAATGAACTCGCTCGCAGTCCTGTGTGTAGGCGCAGGGCCAGCCAGCCTCAGGCGGTTTTTTTTCTTTTTGATGCGGGACCGTGAGCGAGTTCATTCCTCCGGCGGCGGCGGCGGCGCAGCAGCAGCAGCAGCGAAGCCAAGGAACTACTGGTGTTAATGCTGGTTGGGTTCTACACTGAAAAGGAGTTAATTTTGGACCACTTGAGCTGGGTAGGAATTGGGAATGGTGGGGGAAGGGAACAAGCAAGGGGACCCGACGCCCCCGGGGCAGTCGACGCAAGGGGAAGGGAATTGAGGGGGCCCATGGTTGCCCGGGGGATTTGGGGAGCTAGGGAAACAGAGCAGACAGAGCACTCATACCTTCCTACTCGGTCCAGTAGCCAGTAAGGAAATGGCGGCTGCAGCAACCCAAGCGTGCAAAGAAGGAAACTGGGTGGGTGGAGCATGACTTTGTTCCACCAATCAGCTTACTCAAGGCGACGCTCTCAGGCTGCGCCCAGCCAAGGTTAAAAAAAGTGTGCCCTGAACCAACAGAGACACGGTATTGAAGCCTGCAAGCCTGGGATTGGTTATACAGAGCATCATAGTAAGTTAATGTAATTTCTTTCCCCCACGTGGGGCGTGGGTGTCCGCGCGCCCCTCCGAACGCTATGACGAACCGCCACTGGTATGTATGTATGTATGTATGTATGTATGTATGTATGTATGTATGTATGTATGTATGTATGTATGTATGTATGTATGTATGTATGTATGCATCTATGCATCTATGCATCTATGCATCTATGCATCTATGCATCTATGTATTATTAATAACTCAAACTGGAAGCATCTAGAAACAATTATGTCCATCCATCCATTGCAGGGAGATTTCATATATTTATGCCGGTGAACCTACCACAATCTGCACTTGCAGGTCCCTATTCTGGGGGTCTTTCCGCACTTCATTTCCCATTCCATCCGGGGAATGGGAATAGTACACTCCTTCTGGCGTGCACTAGCATTCGCACTTTTGCAAAAGCTAATGCATGCCATCCCTCCCCACACACAGCCACAGACCTACCGGAGGTCTTGATGTTTGCCTGAGTGCCACTACCTTCATCCCGGTGGCTGGTCTGACTGCACATGCACCGGCACCATCCCTGAGACAGCAGTGATGCACGGCGCACACATACTAGTGTCCCAGATCACCTGATGTGCCAGCATGTTTGTGCGGCAATTCAGATGACCCCTGGCACCAGAAAAGGTGCAAATGCTCTCTCCACTGGCTGGGACAGGTAAGCTTGCAGATATGTGTGGTGCACAATTTTGTGCACCATTGCTCGTGAACACTGGGGTAGTTTCTGGGATAGCAGAAGATGTTTCTGGTGTGGAAATACCTCCTGCAAGTGCAAAGGGTGTTTCCCAGAAGCTACTCCAGCGTGCAGTAGCAGGCCAAGTGCAAAAGAGCCTTGGGGTATAATCTGGAATAAGGGCCAATGATAAGACCATGTGCTTGTGAAGAGGGGAAGCTGAAATATTTAAGCTGAAAAGTGTGCTGGAGTGAGAGCATGCTTGGAAAAGTTTCTTACAGAGACATCAAGCTGAACATGTTTGAGTTCCTCTGAACTCTTGCCTGAGTGGGTTGCTCCTCCTGCTAAGTCTCATTAGCAATTCAAGTCTGATAGGAGAGACAATGGGAAGGAACTTAACTAAGTTGAGTGCATGACTGCAAACAATCGTTTTAATGGGGGGAGTCAGCTGCTTGGAGCAGATGTTTGACCAGCTCACTCTTCATAG
Source organism: Aspidoscelis tigris stejnegeri (assembly GCA_023333525.1). Lineage (NCBI taxonomy): Eukaryota > Metazoa > Chordata > Lepidosauria > Squamata > Teiidae > Aspidoscelis > Aspidoscelis tigris. The sequence goes on along the minus strand of JALMGA010000003.1, from coordinate 105,282,553 downwards.
GGGAGGGGCAGCCTAAAGGGGACACGGGCTCTGTCACATACGATAAAGGGCTGATCAATGATCTTGGAAGATAAAGCTTGGAAAAGAGACAAGAAGAGCGAAAGCTGGCTGGCTGGCTTTGTGTTCACAGTTCCCTCCATGCCTTGCAGGACTGGTGCTCTGGAATTTGAAACAGAGTCCCTTCTGCACTTATCTTTCAATCTGGATCCAGGAGCCTCTGGTTCAGATGCTGGGCCTCCTAATCTGCATGTTAATGCGGACTGAGGAGTCTCTGCCCCCTTGTTAAACCAACTCCATCTGCACAAGACAGAGCCAGACCCAAATTAAGAGGCCCTTAATCTGGATCTATTTCAGACTAAGGATGTACACAGATATTTGTAATATTCGTTATTCGCACAAACTCGTACAAACTTTGACATCCATACACAAACCGAATGTTATGACCTTTGCACATTAACATTCGTATGAATATGAATGTTTCAGAACATTTGTACAAATAATTCAGACATTTGTTAAACTGGGGACACATATCGGATATGTACTGGATATGTATGCGTTCATATCAGATGCATGTCAGATACGTATCCATTTGTATAGGATACATATCTGTTCATATAGGATACATACCTGTTTGTATAGGATACATATCCATTTGTATAGGATGCGTATCTGTATAGGACAGTGATGGTCAACCTATGACACACGTGTCACAGGTGACATGCCAAGCCCTTTTAGGTGACACACATGGTCACCCTGGCACCTGGGCATGTAGTGCTTGCTTGTTCTTGAAGTGTATGAAATACCAACTTTCAGTTGAAGATTTAGCAACAAAAGTCAATAATGTAAAGAATTATTTGTTTTTGCTTTTAATAAAATACATATATCAAAAATATAACTTTTTTACTAGAGCTCAAATATCACAAAATTATGGATATTTCTAGACGTGACACAGCACCTGAGTTAAGCTAGGTTTTCTTGCAAATTTTGACAGACTGAGCTCAAAAGGTTCGCCATCACTGGTATAGGAATACGTATCTGTTCGTATAGGATACGTATCCATTTGTGTAGGATATGTATCTGTTTGTATAGGATACGTATCCATTTGTACAGGATATGTATCTGTTCGTATAGGATTCGTATCCATTTGTGTAGGATATGTATCAGATACATATCCAATCGTATTGGATATTTGTATGAATCTGTATGAATACATTTGTATTGAATAGAATCCTACCACATTTCAAGGGGATCTATTTGAACAAATATGAATTTTCTAACATTCGATTTGTCACAGATCAAATGCCCCCAACCCCATTCATGCACGTCCACTCATTTCATCTGGTCCACAGTCAGACTAAGGTCCTTGTTCCTGATCATGGGAGGTGTGCAGATGGCGTGCAGACAATCCAGAACTACCAGGGGCTGGTGTCTATTCCTCCCCTTTGGAGATGCTGAAGAGGGCAGCTGCAGGAAGGTTTGGGCTGGATCGGCACCCTCAGTGCAGATGGCACTGATCTGCCACACACTTCCACAATATCCAGATCAGTGGGGTCCTGTTATTCTGGATCCACTGATCCAGATCTACCACAGGCAAGTGCAGAAAAAAAACACAGAGTTATTAGGGGTGTCTGAAGCAATCTGAAGAGCTCAGCATTTCTGAACCTAGCGTCATCCAGCAGTTACTCAAAAGCAGCCGCATGTTTTGGCACTGACCTTGAAGGAACTCTCAAATGGTTCATCCGCCTAGCTCTACGCATGCAGGAGTTCCCCCTGCAAGATCATAGATTTAGATATAAATCAGTTCTAACTGCTCTATATCTATGCTTCCTGCTGCCCAGCATGACTCCATTCGCTTTCTCCCTGCTGAAAGAGCTTCGAACAAAGCCTGCAGAGAGGAAGTACAGGTGCAATTAGAGCCCCATCATCCCATCAACAGAGAAACAACAGCATCAGGAACACTGGAACGGTTGCTGTGGTTCCATGATCACCGCCATATTGGTTGCAATTTGCACCTCGCCTGCACACAGGGGAGCGCTGGTGAGGTTAGGGAAAGTTCCAGCAGTGAACGTCCTCATGGTTTCTAACTATACTGTTAACAATATGATGGGCTTCTCCATTCCTCATGCCCGGGTAGATGTTTTTGAGGCCCAAGGGGAACATCTATGGCAATGCTGACATTTTGTGCATACATCAGGGGGTCATGTGAGCTGCCAGCACACTTGTGCGGCAGCTCAGATAGTCTTTGACTAGGGAGAGTGTGGACGGTCACCAGCTGTTAGGTTCCTGGTCACATGGTAGGATCCTGGTCGCATGGGGTAAAGGTTAGGTAGCTTGTGGTGCATGATTTCGCGCACCGTGGCTAGTTTCCAATTAGTCAACATCTGGGCATGCAGGGTAGTGCTTGTAGGCTGTAAGCGCCTCCTGTAAGTGCAGATGCATCTGCCCAGATGTTGAATAATTGTAAACTATGGGACAAAGTGCAAATTGGGCCACAGTCTTTGCACCTACTTCCATGCAAAGTCTGTGTGGTGGTGGGGATCATGACTGTGGCCGCCCAGTTGCTCACCATGGCACCCAGTCACTGTTGACAGCTAGGCAGATGGTGCCAGGCAGCAGCGTCCGCCCTTACCCAGCTGAATAGTAAATCCCAGGTAGGTTTTAGATGGGGTCGGCATTTGCCGTGTGAATACTGGCCTCCGTCCCTGATCTCAACTTCCCTGGGACACAGACGTTAAGTGGGAATTTCCACAGTGTTGCCATTGAAACGGTGCCAGTTAAATAACCTCAGCTTTGACAAAAGCAAGGCCTTTATTTTTTTCTTTCTTTTAAATCTTTCTGTTCACCAACCTGTATTGTAATAGTCTCCCATTGTTTCTGGCCAGGTGGTTCTCATAAATTTCAATGAATATCAGATCCATGACAGTTGAGCTGGCAAAATAAAACATGCAGCCGTGGAATCCATCAAACTCTCAATTTGAATGATAATAAAATGAAAGGGGCATTCTGTGTCCTGATTTGCTCATGCAGCAGCCCTGTTTGCATATGCAAATGTGGGATTTTACAAGCATGCTGGGTGATTGCATATTATTGTTACCCACCTGCTGTGGCTCCATTTGGAAATCTGTCCCTTTTATCTGCATTTCCCCCGTATACATTATCTGCAAAAAGTAGTGTTTGCTTTGCTTGTGCTTTCTTTGCCTTGATTTCAGGCGCTGAAGCAGAGATCATATTTAATATTGAACAAGGACACTGAGTCCCGGGGGACAATTTTATGCTCTGAAGTTTTGCTAAATCAGCACATCAGCTGTTCACATCCAGAATAGCACATCTTTTGCATTTCTGTTAATTTTCAAAATTACATTTAGCTTGCTGTTTATATTTTATATAAGTTTCTCTCCAAGCGCCGGTTCATACTTATAATAATTCACCATCCCAGTGAAGTTAAGATGGGGTAGACCAGGATGCTTTCACACTTCAAGTTCTAGGGCAGTCCCCAAACTGACCACCAGCACTTGAAGTGTGAATGGTCACTTTCAGCCCAGCCATCACCGTGGCAAGTGTTACATGGCATACACTGATGCAGCCACAACCAGAGCCACCTTGCCTACACAGCATTTGCAGAAGAAGAAAGTGCCAATGCTTTGCCAATGAAGTTGTGGAGCAGTTTTTACTGCTCCACAACTTTGGAGAATCAGGGATGCTCTCAGATGGAGATGCACTGTGGCATGTGAATAGAACATCCTTGGAGCATCTGTCCTGTCTAGAGTGGGTAGCAATACAGATGCACACACACACACACTTATTCAGCAATGTCAGCAAGTAGAGTTCAGTCCAAAAGAACAAACCAGAGATAAGGGGCCTTTCTGCACTTGGCCTTATTCTGGAATATATCTCAGGATAGGCATCTGCTGTCTGCATGCTAGTGTAGAGTATGGCAAGTCCCAGGCAAGACCTGCTATAGCCTATATTGGCATGTGGACAGCTGGCCACTATCCTGGGATGTATTCCAAGAAAAGGCCAAGTGCAGAAAGGGCCCAGATTTACCAAGAAGATGTTCAAGATGAAAGCTAAGCCAGGAATCAGAAGTCCAAAGTCATAAGAAGAATTTAAGGAGGTAATAGGAGCCCTGCTGGATCTGGCCACCGTACACCTAGTCCTTTAAAGTAACTCATGTGCACAAAATTTGGTTTGTATTTGATTCCTATTGAATTGAATGCCAGAAAATTCAGATTTGTTCAAATAGATCCCCTTTGAATGTGGTAGGATTTGTATTCAATACGAATGTTCAATCCCATACGAATCCCACACCAATGCATACAAATAGCATACAAATCTCATACGAAGCTTCATATGGATGTATGAAAACATTTGGTTCGAATTCGAATGTCAGTCTTTGAATGTGCCAACATTCGATTGAAATTTGAATGTCAAAATTCAGCCAAATACCAAATGTTACAAATATTCATGCATGTCCCTAGATCTGTCCAATTTTTATATTTTCATTAGATACTGTTAGAAAAATTTTACTCGGACTCAGACTAAAGATATGAATAAATACAATTTTATTTAGGAAAAGCAAGAAGTTACAACATTTGTAAATGCAAGAATATATTTCTCCCTAATACTCCTTGGTCACTGCAACGAGAAATGGAGGGAGCTGGCTCTTTAGAGCCAACTCTAACACAGAAATGCAGAATCTTTTATAGCTTAGCCAGCCAAAAGTTCCCTCCCAAAGTCAATTTTATTGGTCTAGAGAAAACTTCGGATTCTATGCCAAGTAACACACCCCAAAGTTCATTGACATCTGATATATCCATCGTGGGGAGGAGATTTTAGTATATAAGTACCTTATTAAGACCCATAGTTCATGTCCTGGTCATCTGCTTGGCTAACTCTCAATTTCACCTTTTGAAGCTCCTACAGCTGCCTGAGTTTGCCCACATAAGTGGGTCTTCTTTTATCTCTATAGCAAGCAGAGAGGTGCCACTATCTTCCTTTGTTCATCTCAGATGCCAAGATTTCCTCCATCTCATGTGCCAATATTCCTGTACACCACGTTTAGCCAACATTTAAGTGTCAACTTTGACTAATTACTAAAACTATTTTTAATAGATGGTCTTCAAGAAGACTCCCTCATCCTTCTCATCTGACCAGCTGCTAGAGAAGAGAACAGGGGGTGGAGGCCCACTTGGGGATAGAGGCCCATTGTTCTTCCATTTTAACTCTATTACTTTTCTCTGTATGCAAGCATGTTACGGAAGCAAAATGGCTGTTAGTCACTTAATTTATTACTAAGGCCCTGTCCCCAAAAGACTTATTAGCCCCTCTCGGCTTCCTCTACTGTCACTCTGTTATAGCTGACTTTAAAAGTCCCCTCCACTTCCGGAATAAGCGTCCCCATGGTAGCCGCGATCTAAACGGACTTTCCGTCCCCAAGGAAGCCTGTTTCCTTTCCCCGCATCTTCCCCCCCCCCCGCCCCCTCTCTTGTTAAAAGGAAAAATAGCCAGATCTCCGTCTCCTGAAACGGCTTCCTGCCCCTAGCAAAGGCAGATTCATTCACTTTCAGCACTTACTTTCACTCAGTTCTCTGTTAGAAAAGGCTTTCGGCCCCAGCAAAGTCAGCGGCTGCAGCCATTGGCAGCGCGATCCTTCGCTCATTCTCTTTTAAGGCTTTCACAGATCACTTGATAACAATGTTGCAATTCTGAGCAATTCTGGCTCTTTTTACAAAGGAAAGGAAGCGAACCTGCTGCATTTCTCAGATGTGTGAATGCTTTTTGGCTGTGTGTGCAGGCAAGCAATCCCCGCCCCTTTTGCCACGGAGCGTCCTCAAGGCAGATGTAGCGGGCAAAACCCGCGAATCGCCGAAAGAGCACTGGAACTCTTCTTTAAAGTGCACGTATTTTATCGCAGGTGTCTCAATTTCCTAAGCTCCCTAAGCGCCTTGTAAAGCCTGGAATGGGGCCGCTCAGAGGCAAGAGTACCAGCAGACATTCAATTGCATGGGGACAGGGCCTAAAAAGAAAAACTTTATTTCTCACAATACCTAAATATAGCCCTATGCATAGCCCCAGGGCACTGAACAAAAATAGTGATCAGAAGATCAATAAAAAGCTACATAAACATCCGATGTATCTGATAATCCTAAATTACAGGAATCTCACTCACCGAACACCCAGGTGAAAAGATAATCTTCTAAAAGTGTTAGAGGATGAGCAATCTAGCTGCCTGGAATATTTCAATGAGGAGCCTTTTGCATCAAGACAGGGCAAAAAATTCAAGGGCAATGCAGAAGAACGTTCAATTTGACAGACATGCTTAACAATTTTCCGCTGTAGCTGCACATTATACACCCAATACTCCAGATATTAAAAATAATTGTTCTAGGCACTCTTACCTGGAGTACCACATTTTTTTTCCATCTGTTTGAGTGAACTGCCTGAGATTGAAAGAGAAGTCACCTTTACCCAGGAACACGGAGACCTATCAATATGTTTCATACTGATCACACACTGAAGGGCTGAACAGCTGAACAGAAGAATCTCATTGCTATGGCATCATAAAAATGCTGAAGCCCACAGTATTGACCATTAGGGGTGTGCACAGATATTCATGCAATTCAGAATTTGTACGAATATGTATGAACTCTGACATTCGTGGACAAATCAAATAGAGACTACATTCGTGATCCCCGGATGAAGAGTTGTGTGCACAAACCCAGAAGTGCTTTCTCAGCCTCTGAAGGGCAATGAAACAGGCCCAGGGAAGTCACGGTGGCCTCCCCAAAGGTAAGGGGGAGTGCTGGGATGAAATGGGAGGCCACGGTGGCGTCTCCAGGCCCATTTTGATGCTCCTTGGAGGCCAAAAGAGCACTTACGAGTTTGTGTGTGCAGTTCTCCATCCTGGGCTTGTGTGTCGTGGTGGGAGTTCAGACCGCAGACCCAGAACTGCTTAGGGAAAAGCACAGCAGCAGCATGATGAAAGGTAAGTGGGGGTGGGTGGGAAGGGAGGAGTGGGGGGGTCACTTCATTTTGTGCATGAATATTTGTGCATGAATACAAAGCCCCCCCCCCAATTCATCGGGAAGAATCTGGCTGAAGCTGAATATTCGAATGTGGGAAATCGGCTTTGTGCATACCCCTATTAACTGTGGGTCTAGGTGAAGTGTTTTCCCTCTGGAACCATTTACTTGGGACTCTTAGTAAAATGTTGGTTTTTAAAGTCATGTCTTGTCAGGCAGGGCTAGCTGCCTGCCATAATATTTGTATGTAAGATCCTATGGGATTCTGTATATATGTATATAATGGCTGCTTGTTATTGTGGAACTGACACTTGACTCCCCTTTCCTGATGAGGTCAAGTGATACATTTGTTTAAGAGGCTTTGGCTGCAAGTTTAAATTGGTTTTGAAAAATAGTTATTGTTCATTGGTTAAGGGCCAAACCCCACCCAGCTATGAAACATATAAATATGTTGGGCTTTCTGTTCCAAGTTGCTCCCAACAAGAAATGTCCTAACGCTGAGCTGAAATAAATCACTGTTCATCTTCTGAAAAAAAGAATCTCGTGATTATTCTTTGCCAGCCTGACATGCCTGGAGGCAGCCTGTTTCATAGGCTGTGATCAGAAACTACAACAAAAAAACTAAGGCACCACCTCTGAGGCTGCTTACAGAAGGCTTTAAGGTGGGATTGTTCACACCAAAATCTGCTCCTTAATAGAGATGAGCACAAATGTTTTTTGGGAGTTCGATTCGTATTGAATCGAATGCAAGGAAATTTGTATTAATTCAAATAGATCCCCTTCAAATGTGGTAGGATTCAAATTTGATACAAATGTTTGATACAAATTCGATTTGAGTCCCCACTACAAATCACATATGAATCCCCTACATATCCCCTACGCATCCACTCTAAAGGCATCAAATGTGCCCTGAATCCACTTTGAGTCTGCTCTCAATCCACGTTGCAGATGTGACTAGCATGGTCGCTTTCACACCTCCCCAGCTTCACACATGTGATGAAGCTTTGTACAAATATACTGAAGTATTCCATTCAATTTTGAATGTTAATCTTTGAATGCACCAACATTCGATTAAATTTGAATGTCTGAATTTGGACAAATTAGGACAAATTTTGAACGTTACAGATATCCAGGCACGTCCTTACTCCTGAACAGTCTGTGGATTAGAGAAAGGCTTAGAGTATTTTGGTTGTATCTGATCACAGGTTTAGCCTGGTGGGCTATGAGGGAGAAATTATACTCTTGAGGGCTAATCTTGAGGAAAACCAAGCAACAAAAAGAGTTGTCCTGTGATGCTGAGGGAAACTTTGACACGTTCCACTGTTGGCCGCTTGCGAAGCTCATTTCTCTGTCGCAAACGCTACTGACAACAACGGAAAGGCTCTCTTTCGCCCCTAGACAAAGAGCTTTGAAGGCCACAAATATCCCAACTGGCTCAATGTCCACTTTCCCATGACATAAATTTTGCCAGAGTATTCTTCTCCCATGCTCAATCGCATTGAGATAAATGCGCTGCTTACAACCTGATTAATTTTAGCCAAGGGACAAATAGATTTATATCAACGGTAGCTTTGTAACAATTAATGTGACAGGCGGCAGAAGATTAGTTGTACTGTGTTGGAACACCATGGTGTCATTTATAGAAGCAGGTGTTTCCCCATTCTCTTTCTCTCTTTCTTTCTCTCCTTCTCTCTCCCTTTCCCTCTCTCCTTGTCGCTGGCTGTTCCACCCCCTCACTCTTCCCTGTTAGATAGTTATTGTAGCGCTGTGAAAAAAGCAGCTGCTGTCCCTGAGTTTTCTTGTCAGCCTCTATTTGCAACATCAGTGTGGAATTATGAGAACAATGTTGAGCCTTAATTACCCATAAACATCCTTTGGAAGAGGCAACCATTTTGGTGTCCGCTTTGGAAGAAAGATGGTTAGACGGCATTTTAGGCGCTTTGCTGCTGTTCGTCAGGAGGGCAACTTAGGGAATGGAAAGGCACAGCCCTTTTTGTGATGTTGTGATGCTCAATGGCCAAATCAAAGGCAGCCTCCTTGCCAGCCAGCCATTTGAGGAATGCTAAGTCAATGTGGACGCGAAAATGTTGAAACTGAAAGTGTCAGAAATCTGATGCAAGCCAAAAGGAAGAAAAGAGATGTCAAACATGTCAAAAGAAGCAACTCCTGACAGAGTACAATTTGACGTACAATTGTATACCCTGACAGGGTATAATTTAGTGCACCAGTTCTGCCTTGTGTTGCTTATATTTGTGTGTGCTTGTGTGTGTGTGTGTGTGTCTCTGTGTGTGTGTGTGTGTGTGTGTGTGTATGCACAAACCTAGCATTCCCCACCCCCAGTCTGAGGTCAGCAATGAAATGAGGCAACCTATTGTAGTTTCTTCAGAATTTGCTAACAATTTGCTATGTTTGTACAAAACATTACTAATTGCTTTTTCTAAATTGAACACCTCCATGGTTAATTTATGTTGCGGTCGCGCTCTGCGGCCTGAAATCTTGGTTCTGGGAAACCTGGTTGGTGGCAGCCTATGGCTACCTCTGTCTTGGCTGCAGTTCAGAAAATCACAGCAATGCTTGGTTACAGCAATGCTTTATTGGCTGCAACGATGCTGGTACCAGTGGTTGCTGGTACGATCCACCGGGTGTTGCAAAAGTAAATCCCTTATTCACCACCGGCATGCGATAAGAGATCATCACGTGCTCATATGGCGAGAGCACAGGGGAAAGAAGTCAGCTGGGAGACAGGATCAGCTGGAAAAGAGAGCGATTTATTTCTCTGCAGAGGTTTAAATAAGCCAGCTCCCAGAGGGGGCGTGGAGGAAGTGATGTAAAGGCACAATCCAGGGAGGTGATAGGTGGAGCTCAGTCAGGTGGCCATGTCAGAGGTCCTTCTCATGTCACATCCTGTGGTAGGAGGAAGAGAAGCCACATGCTGTGTGCTTCCAGAAGCCATAATGGGCTCAGGCTATTGCATGGAGTAGAACAGTGTTTCCCAAACTTTTGACATATGTGTACCCCTTCTATAATTTTCGTAACGCCGAGTACCCCTCTTTGCTTGTTCTGTGGGCGCAGCTAAGCACGGTGCAGTGGATATTCCCACGTGATCCCCACCAAACTCCGGTGCAACGCGTACCCCACCAAACTCTTCCCGTACCCCTGGGGGTATGCGTACCACACTTTGGGAAACACTGGAGTAGAAAGAACTCAGCCCCCTAGTGGTGCTGAGCGTGTACTACAAGCCTATGGAAGCAGGAAAATTCTTTTTACTCTGAGGCTTGAGTTTCATGGTGGGGTTGGAAGGGAAGCTAGGGGAAAACTGTAGCTTTTGTGGTTACTACAAATTAATGGTCCTCCAGAGAAGAAGAGACGCTCTGGTATATCAGGCCTTCTAGTCCATACCGCTCACCATCCTGTCTCACACAGTGGCCCGCCAGTTACTTCTGTGAATCCTCAAGCAATGTGAAACCCTCACCTGGAAATTACCATTAGAGGCATCCTGCCTGACTTTCCAACCTAGAGATGATACCTAGGCATGCATTTAATTCATTGATACACCTGTTCTACATAAATATGTCCATCTCTTTCATATTTTATTGGACAATTGAAAACAGATACACTCATCAGCCCAGGCAGGAAGGCCAATGATCAAACATAATGGTAGTTGAACATCATAGCATCTGTTGCAGCAATGAATTTCACTTGCCTTTTCCCAAACTTCCAAAAATGCCAGGAGAATATGGTAGTATAGTCATGTAATCTTGGTGCAATGAAAGCTAGGTATAAAGGAGCCTCTAAACCTATTACTTAAACTATTAGGGCTGCATTCACACCTAAGTTTTAATCCAGTTTCAGGCCACTTTCAGAATCAGAGAACACATCAACAAAGCAACAAGCTGATTTCTTTCAGCGTTATCTAACTCAGAAGATCCATCTTTGAGTTGGGTCCCTTCCAGCCTAGTGGATAGCAGTTATATAAAAATCCGCAGCTTACCTGGCTACAAAGCCATGACGCATTGTTCCCACTCAAAACGGATGTCCACAGCTTCCTGCGAGACTTCTGTGGCATGCACGGTGAGGGATGCGTCATGTGGGGTCGGGCAGCCAATGGGAGCTGAGCTGCAGGCCCATCTCTCATTGGCTGTTCCTCGCTGTCCTGTCAGGATGACGGGAAACTTCTAAATTACCTGATACTGTGGAGCAAATGTTGATCATTCCGCAGCAGGTAAATCTGCTGTAGCGGCAGCATAATGTGCTGCTGCTATGAAGTACTGGGTGTCAGGTGTGACGCCCATGCTCTGGCTGCACATCAGAATTCACAGTATTCCCCAGTCTGGACGCACCCTTAGATAATGCAAAAAGGAAATGACTGTTCACTTTGCTATGTGTTCTTCCATTCTGAAATTGGACTGAAGCTGAATTAAAATCTTGGTGTGGACACAGCAAAAGAATCTCTGAAGCGCCTTTGAGGTGACTTATGCCCTTTCTGCACTGGCTCTAAAAATGCATTCAGAGCCAGATGTGGTAAGGATTAAGGCGCGGCTTCTGCATAGGGAACTCAATTAGGGACCCTTTGAGGAAGCCACATTCGCATTTTGGCACGCAAGACCAGTTTCTTAAACCGGTTTTGCTGCCAAATCCGGCCCTGATGTAAGACCTAAAAAATTAGGTCTTACATCCGGCTTTTCCCCTCAAACCATTTCGGAAGCAAACGCTTCCGCACACGGCATGAGAAAAGCCAGATTCCCAGTGCCCGCCATCTTGGGGAGGGCGGAAGCAGGCTGGTTTGCCTGCTTCTGCCTTCCACCGTGCACCATCACAGCTCGATGACAGGCAGGGGTGGAGGTTGCCTTCGCCCCGCCTGGTGTAGAAGCGATGGGCATCCCTGACAGGCAAAGGAAAACTGCCTTCACCTGGCGGGGATCCTTGATCACCGGAGAGGAGGTGGATGGCAGCTGTCTGCGTCCCCGTCCCCCCCCCCCCCGCCTCCAGGGGCCGGGGATCGTACGGCAGCAGAGTAGCATCCGCTGCTGCTAGATTTTCCCTGCCCCTGGAGGTGGTGGCACACTCCCAGCTGTCAGAGAGGGAAAGCCAGGCTTTCCCTCCTCCCGGCTTCAGCTGTCAGATAGGTAAAGCCAGGCTTTCCCTCTTTGACAGCTGGGCCCTCCCCCTGGCCTCCCGGATTGGCTCGCTTGAAGCCAGGCATCAGGAGGCTGTGGGGTGCCTTCCCCGGGATCCCTCTCACCCAAGAAGCAGCGATCGTTGCTTCTCAGGCAAGGGGACCCCACGACCTAAAAAACCCCACCACCTCACCTGGGGTCGCACACGCACGATCTGCATCTTACCTTGTCACCGCCCGGCCGACTCTGGCAGCGGGAGGCCAGGCATGCACTGCGCATGCGTGCACTGCGGCCTCCCATTGGCCAGCTGGCATCGCTGCTTCTCGGGTGAGAGGGACCCTGGGGAAAGCACCCCATGGCCTCCCGATGCCTGGCTCCAGGTATCCGGGAGGCCAGGGGGAGAACCTTCAGAGGCCGGATTGGAATGGGTGCTGGTGCATCTTTATAGATCCGTTTTCCAGCAGTATGTGTGGAAAGGCTCTTAGAAACAGCTTTGAGGTGAGATTGTTGGTACATGAGTCTGCCCCCTCCCCAGAATAATCTTTGCTAGAAATGGTGGATTAGAGAAGGTTTTGGAACATGAGGGTCACATACTGTCTCTCTGAGGTGCCCCTGTTGTTATGTCTGATCACAGCCCTTGGTTCCTGGTGACTCTTTGAGTACCAGCAGCTGATGCCAGTGAGGACAGCCAGAAAGACCTCACGTTTCTGAAAGATGGTCTGTGGGTTTCCTTTGAAGTCAAAAGGGGAGGGAATTCTGCCTGCACTCATTTGCATGGGCACTTCAATGAAGTCTTCTTGATAAAGGGACAAAAGTGATTTACCATTGCCCTCTTTTGGGAAGATGCCAGTAACTGAACATAGGATTTTCAGGGCACAAATCAAGTTCTCTATTACTTAGCAAAATTAGCTCCCAGATGTTGCTAAGAAGAGGTTAGAACATGGACGAGAGCGACCTGAAAACTAGATGTTTTGGCCGGGTGGGGTATTTGAAGGGCTTTTCACATTAACTTTGTAAGAGCATTACTTCTATTAGGCAAGATTGTCTTTTTGTCAGGGGTCCAGGAAGCAAAGTGGAATCCTTCTGAAGGATTTGGCTGGCAGTGGCCATTTGCACGGTCTGTCTCCTGGATGACCTTTGGGAGCCCTTTTAATTGAGTGTGAGTCAGGTTGAACTCCTGGTGTCTGAATGGAAAAATGTTTGCTGCTCCAATCTGCTCCTAGATCAGTGATGGTGAACCTTTTGAGCTCAGTGTGTCAAAATTCACAATAAAACCAAGCTTAACTCGGGTGCCGTGTCACGCCATAAGTTCGCCATCACTGTCCTAGATGTTCCAAAGAAATTCTGGTAGTATTTTTGGTCCCATCCATCTATCTTGCCAATGGTCATCTGTTACCCGGGATGGGTGTGGATTCCCCCCCCCCCCGTCTGATTCTCAGCAAAGTGAAACATTTGAAACATTTGAAACATTTGAAATTCAATCTAATTTGATTGAATTCGGACATTTGAATTCAAATTGAAAGTCTCTAAATTTGAATTTAACATTTGAATGAATTTTTGAACCTTTTGAATCATTTGTACAAATTATTCGGACATTTGTATGCGTACATATTTGTATGCATTACATACTCATTCGTACGCATCTTATTCGTATCCATACGCATTTGTACCGATATATATGGGACGAAAACGGGTTGCACATGGGATAAAAACGGGATGCGTATGGACACATTCAAATGTTGTTGCCATTCGTATCTTCAAATATGAGTTGAAAATTCATACAAATAGATTTGAATGTATTCAATTTGAACTGAATGTGAATACATTCGAATTTTAAACATTCAAATTGATTTGAATATTCAGATATTCTATTATTATTATTATTATTATTATTATTATTATTATTATTATTATTATTATTATTATTATTATTATTATTATTATTATTTTATTTCCAAAGCTCCGTATATTCAAGTTGAATCCCAAAAACTGCATTTGTGCACATCCTACTTCAAATGTGATAGGATTTGAATCTGCTGTGAATGTTCTTTGAATGCTATTTGAATCCAGTTTTAATCCCTGCCACCAGTTGCACTTCCAAATCCACTTTGGATCTGCTCTGAATCCACTTTATATTTACTCAGCATCCACTGCAGATGTGACTGGGCAGCCGTCCTGCTGCCTCCCCACTTTCGCAAATATAACAAAGCTTCGAACAAATGCACAAAAGCATTGGCTTTGCATTCGAATGTCGATCTTTGAACATAGCCAACATTCGATTCGAATGCAAATGGATGAATTTGTACACATCTCTATTTCCTGCTGCTTTCCCCAACTTTGCCAAATAAAATACCTTTTTCTGGCCATAAATCACTTCCATCATATACTCAAAGTATGGCCAGCTCCAGATGTTGCCCAAGTATCACACTAACTAGTGGTATTTCAGAGAAAAACCCTCCAGAATAATTGCTTGTTGGCTAAACAGTGCAGAGGTTGTGCTGTCTGTTCATGATATAATGATGTGCACATGTGGCTATTTTGACAATGCACAATGCCCAGAAATAGGGAAGTGCATGAATATTCTTAACATTTATTATTTGTATGAATTTGGACATTCAGCCACATATTGAATTCGTACATTAACATTTGTAAGAATACAAATGTTTCAGACATTTGTACGAATAGTTCAGACATTTATTAAATTCAGGAGATGGGAAAGTGACTGCACCAGTCACACCAGCAACAGATCCAGATTGCATTTGACAGGGACTGGGAGCAGATTAAAAGCGGATTCGGGTCAGAATTGACGCTGTATGTTACAGGATACATATCAGATATGTATCGGATACATATGCATTCGTGTCAGATATGTATTCGTTCGTATTGGATATGCAGTTGTTCTTTTTGGATATGTATTGGATATTTGTACTAAGTTGTATGAATACATTTGTATTGAATCAAATCCTACCACATTCAAGGGGGAGGGGTCTGTTCAAACGAATATGGATTCTCTAACATTCAATTTGTTATGAATTAAATGCCCCAAACCCCATTTGATCACATCCCTATGCGGGTGCGCAGTTGCCCCCACCCTGCACATGGCCATCTCTTTTGGGTCTCATATATGTGCGGTGGTTGTGTGTATGATGTCAGCTCTGTCCAGAAGGTAAGTTATACTGCTATTTCAGGGAAACTCACAGAGTCAGGTCTTCCTGAAATAGGCTATAGCAGACCTTCACAGCACTTTAGCAGGACTACAGTAGTGTTGAGCCAGAGACATGTAAGAATCCCACCATAATACAGACATAATTGCATCATATGCCTCCCAACTAGAGGGGCCAAATGTGAGTTACTGCTTGATATTCATAAGATAACATAAAAACATAAGATGATCCCTGCTGGATCAGGACACAGCCCATCTAGTCCAGTATCCTGTCTCAGATAGTCGATCACTGATAGCTTCTCAGCAACCTCAAGCAGAAGATGATGATGATGAAGAAGAGTTGGCTTTTCTACCCCACTTTTCTTACCCATTTAAGGGGACTCAAAGTGGCTGATAAACCTTCTGTTCTTCTCCCCACAACAGACACCCTGTGAGGTAGGTGGGACTGTGAGAGCTTAGAAGAGAGCTATGCCTCACCCAAGGTCACCCAGCTGGCTTTGTGGAGGAGGGTGGAATCAAACCCGGCATTCCTAGAAAAGAGTCTGGCTCCCTACCCACTAGACCAAACTGGCTCACTTTGCCTGCTCTCTGTTCCCTGCAAATGGCCTTTAGAGGCATCCTGCCTATCTTTCATTGCCTCAAGGGAGCCCTCAGGTTTTATTTGAGCCAGGACAGATCAAATGATCCTTTTTGAAGACCATGATATTCTTAGTAACTATCTCTAGATGAAGAAGAAGAAGAAGAAGAAGAAGAAGAAGAAGAAGAAGAAGAAGAAGAAGAAGAAGAAGAAGAAGAAGAAGAAGAAGAAGAGTTGGCTTTCCTACCCCGCTTTTCTCACCCATTTAAGGGGACTCAAAGCGGCTGACAAAGCTTTTCTATTCTTCTCCCCACACCAGACAGCCTGTGAGGTAGGTGGGGCTGTGAGAGCGCAGAAGAGAGCTGTGACTAGCCCAAGGTCACCCAGCTGGCTTCATGGGGGAGGGTGGAATCGAACCTGGTATTCCCAGATAAGAGTCCAGCTCCCTACCCACTAGACCAAACTGGCTCACAAGTTGAAGCCAAGCACAGTCTTCTTCCATTCTTTCTCACTGTCCAACTTTCACAGTTATGCATGTGCACAAATGGTCATAACATTTGTTATTCATACAAATTTGGACAGATTCGGATGAATTTGGACATTCGTACATGAATCAAATGTTACGACATTCATACAGTAACACTTGTACATATAAGAATGTTTTGGAACATTCGTACAAATAGTTCAGACGTTCATTAAACTGGGGATACATATAGGATATGTAACGGATACGTATCCAATACGTATACATTTGTATTGGATACATATCGGATCCGTATCCGTTCGTATCGGATATGTATGACTTTGTATCGGATACTCATACAAATACATTAGTATCTAATAGAATCCTACCACATTCGAAGAGGATCTATTAGAATGAATAAGAATTTTCTAACATTTGATTGATTACAAATCAAATGCCAAAAAACCAATTTGTGCACGTCCCTAATTGCTCTGGAAAAAATGGCTGGTTTAATTATCCAGCCTTCTGTTGTCAGGAAAGTGTCCTTGTTTCTCCTGAGGCATTTCCGCACTGAATCGCGTTCGAAACCGAACGCGTTCAGGCGGAAAGCTTAAGCCAGCTTCGGGCGCTTTCCCCGTTCACACACAGACGCTCCGGAACGCGTGTAAACGCGTTCCGGAGCGTCTGGGTGCGAATGGTCAAAGCGCCCGAAGCTGGCTTAGCCGGCAAACGCCGGCCAGGGGCGCGCCGGCAGCCGCGGAGGCAGATCGACAATCAGCTGTTTGAAAAACAGCTGATTGTCAAAGCCGCGCGGCGTCGGAGGCGAGCCGGCAGGCGATCGGGAGACAGAAGCGGCGCGAACGCTTCTTCTCCCGAACGCCTGCGGGCGGCTCGTCCACGTTGGAACGCGTGTAGAGCACTTCGAAGTGCTCTACATTTCGAACGCGGAAAAGCCAGCTGCGGACACGTCGGGACGCAAGGCGCGCGCGGCCAATGCGGATGACGTGTCCACAGCTGGCTTTTTCGCGTTCCGTTTTCCCCCGTGCGAAAACGTCTCAGATCTTGGTTTTCGGTCATTTGCCCTAGCCTGCACCCAATCAGCCACAAAATCTTGATATACATCTTTATACTGACCATCCTGAGTTTGTGTAGCTCAACTGCCTGCCTGCCTATGGTAATATTGCCCCCTAGCCACCATTTTCTGAATTACAGCTTATGCGTTCAGTGTTTTTAAATCCACCCCTTTGCCCGCCTACATGTAACACCTGTAGGCTGCCTCAAGATGGAAGATAAACACAACTGCTACCTCACATTGACATTGACTGACTCTTTGGTGGACTTAATGCAACGCTGCTTGCAACACGAAGAAAAAGTGTTGCAAGTCTATCATGGGAAAACCAGCAGCAGTGCTGAGTTTCCAGTGATAGCCCCACTTACCTTCATGTCTGGCAAGGTCTGCCTTACTGAGAGCTTCCTAGCACTAGCAAACTATCAAATAACAATAAAAGGGTTGGGCTTTTAGCTGGCTTCTGGACATTCCTAGTGAGGTAACTTCATACGGATCTTGCCAGTATATCTATCCCATGGTTTGTTGTCTGTGGCCCTGGGCACACCTATATGAGACAGGATGCCGTACCAGTCCTGTTCACACCTGGATCATCCTCAGGCCATTCTGGCTTTGGGCTGCATTGCTCACACCTTTCCCTGTGATCAACCTGAGCCTCCTCCATGGAACTCTTGGCTCTCCACCCCTTTTGCTGCGTCAAATCTATCTCCTTTCTTACTGGATGCTGTTTTGTCATTCAAGGGAGGCAAAGGTGTGTGTTTGCAGTTCTTTTTTAAGCCTGCTCCCCCACCTTCATGCCCCTTTCCTTTTTTATGTGCTTTACTTCTCTGTACGATTAATTTTTAAAATAATAATAATATATTTGCATAAAAACACTAGACAGAGGGATCATAGACATAAACTGAGGAGAGAAGGGGAGGTGCCTCACAAATGCTTCGCGTGCCGCTCTCCTCTAGACATTGGCTGAAAGGGAAGACTGGACCCACCCACCATAGCACTGTTCAGCCTCCTTTAGCCTGTCCCCATGCTTACACAGAGGAAGAGAAGACGGCCTGGGATGCCAGGACGGGCTGAGTCCTCTGGAAAAGAGGACTCCGGTTAAAATGATCTAACGGGATTAGGCCGGGCTGGAAAACGAATTGAATAAAAATAATGTGGGTAACGTGACCTGGAGATGACCTGAAGTTGTTTTAACCTAAAGGTGTGACCATGGCCTGTGTCTGACAGGCCACAGCTAGAGGCAATTGTTGGATCTTTTCTTTATACCATGCACTGCCTCTTGCTGTCTAGAGACAGCATTAGTTTAGATAACTTCCAAGTAATTGGGGGGGGATTTTATGTTGGTTGCACAATCCATCAGTTGTAATAACTGAAATTTGACTTTTTATTCATTGAAACTCCTGGCTGCATCTCCATTTCCCCGTGGAAGTGGCAGTATGTGGGAAGGTACCACAGAAAACGGTGTCCTTCTCACCTCCATTTCAGAGCAAGGGGAGAGCATTTTCCATGGTGCCTCTGGGTAGGGTGAGAAGAAATTCCCTCGTAATGGAGGGGCCTCTGTGAATAACTGTGCCTGAAAATGTCCTGCACAGTCGCTTTGAAGACACCTGCTTCCACCTAAAATGGGCTTGGGGCAGCGTCTTCTTTGACTTTTGGATAAGCATGGGCCAAATAGGTTCATTAACTTCACGTTTTGCACAGGTTTGAGATATTCATGCCTTTGCAGGCATGCATGTAAAGGTGAATGTACCCACCCTTTGCAATTGGACTTTATATGTGAAACAAACAAAATGGCCCATTCATCTGGGTTTTGCTGTTTTTGGAGGACCTGTATTCTTAATTTTGTGCAACCTGTGTGGTTGAAGTTTTTAGCAAATGTATTTCAATTTCCGATTGATTCTTGTCTTCTGCAGTTGGTGACTGCAGTTTTGAGTGACAGGTGGCATAGCTTATTCGTTGCTTTGTTTGCTATTGTCTTCTAGTCACTGATTCTATTCGAATATTTTAAATTCAAGTTTTAATTCGAATTTGCACATACGAATGTTGACAACATTCATATGTGCCCGTATTTATCTTCCCCACATCCGTACGCATCCATACGCATTCGTACATATCCGTATGCATCCTGTAGTTATCCCGTATGCAACCCGTTTTTGTCGCATAAGGATCCATACCAATGCATACAGATGCAGGAATGATGTGGCTCTTCAAGTACGCACCGTGTACAAGCCGTACGGACGTCCAGATAACTCAAAGAAATATACCCAAAATTTGAAATCCTCTTCAAATGTTTACATTCAAACTTCAGGACATTCGATTTGAGTTCAGATGTCAAAATTCAGCCCATTCGATCGGATTTCGAATGCCTATAAATATTCATGCACATCCCTATTCCATGCAGTCTTTTTCAGTGTTTGGGTTATTGTGCAACTAAAATTGCTCCTAAAAATGCATAAACTTTGGTTATCTACTTTAAAGTCCATTTTGTAAGCATTGTTCCTTTTTGCTGTGGCTTTCTTTTTCTTTTTCTCTCTTTCTCTTTCTTCTGTTGCCAGGATTAGTCAAGAGGCTAATCTCTTCCAGTCAGAGATCATACAATGAACAGGATGAGATGAAAATGTTGCATAGCCAAACAGATTTACCAGTGTTGTGATGTCTTTTAACACAAATGAGGGCAAATGGAATGAGGACGCTTTGAAAGAATCGGCTGGTTTTTACACAAGGTTTTTTTTAAAAAAAGAAAAAAGAAAGAAACCTGATGCTTCCAAATTTCCATGAAAAAATAAAATAAAAGGACATTACTGGTAATTGAACAATCCCACGTGCAAGGCAAGCACTGTGAAAAATTGCAGGTATCTTGCAAATGGAAAAAGTGAGGTATGGTATGTGTTATTTCCAATGTTCTGTGGGTTTCAGCAGCCCAAATCCCCTGTGAGTTGCTGATTATATCTTCATCTTTCAAGAAGGTCACATTATACAAATCAATTGCTAATTCAATTAGTTGGGGCGGGGGTGAGAAACACACACACACAGTCAAACATCCATTGAGCATGACTGGAAGTCAGTTATGTATGGGTGACTGAGCTAAGAGCGTGGCTCCGGATTGGGGCTTTGATATTTAATCCATAATGCCAAAGACTTCCATCCTTTTGAACTAAAAAAAAAAAAAGTCAACCTTGTCACTTATTAATTTATTTATTTCACCCCCACAGGGTAGGCTTTATAACTGCATTGACATTGGCAAAGTGTGGTCATGCGTACAAAAGCCTATTCCTTATGCCTGACTAATAAGAGCTTTTAAAGATGATTGAATCGATATAGACTTAACTGTGAAGAGATCTGTGGTCAATGGCGTCTCTGTTTATAATCAGCCAGCATTCCGCCACACCAAAGTAGGGCAAACAGAACCCAGAAAGGGTCAGGGCAGATTATTACATGTCACCAGGACTAGCAGATTAATGCAATTTGCACCCTTTTGTTTCCCTTTACATAATCTGATTAATATTTATTACTCCAGAGAAAAGCGGAGGACTGCAAATTGGCAGGCTTTAAGGGACTTTTCACACTTACCCGATTGAGATGGCCTCACATAGGAACATAAGAGAGGCCCTGCTGGATCAGGCCACAGCCCATCTAGTCCAGCATCCTGTCGCACACAGTGGCCCACCAAATGCTCATGGGCATCTCAAGCAGAGACAAGGACAAACCTTCTCCTCCTCTTGAATCCCACCAAATGGCATTAGAAGCGTCCTGCTTCCACCACCACCCCCAGCCTGAAAGATGTAGACATTCATTCTAGTATCCATTGATACATCTGTCATCCATAAATTTGTCTAACCCTACCTTGAAGTGATCCAGACTGGTAGCTGTCACCATGTCTTCTGGCAGCACATTCCATAAACTGATGACCCTTTGGGTGAAGAAATACTTCCCCTTGTCAGATCCGACTCTCCTACCCATCTGCTTTATAGAGTGCCCCCTGGTTCTAATGTTGTGCGATAGAGAAAATAAATTTTCTCTATCCACCTTTTCTATGCCATGCATGATTTTATATACTTCAATCCGGTCCCCTCTTAAACGCCGTCTCTCCAGACGGAAGAGGCCTAGACGTTGCAGCCTGGTTTCGTAAGGGAGGTGTTCCAGACCCTTAATCATTCTGGTTGCCCTTTTCTGCACCTTCTCCAGTTCCACAATATCCTTTTTAAGGTGTTGTGACCACATGAACTGGGACACTCCATGCGCATGCCCAAAGCAGCCCAGAGTGTATGAGGCTATCTTGATTAGGGATTTGCACAAATGTATTTTTGACATTTGAATCCGAGTAGATTCGAATGTCAAAAACTCCAATTCAATTCGGATATTTAAGATCTGAATATCATAAAATCTGATTAGAACCCTCAACATTTGAATCCATACATTTGAATGTTGGATTCGTATTTACAGGTACAACTGTCGACAACATTCGTATCTGTTATACGTATCTGTGTGCATTCCGTAAAAATCCATATGCATCCCGTATTATCCCCATTGCATCCTGTTTTAATCCCGTATCTTAAGTGCAAGATATGGATAGTTCTCCTGCAGATCCGTATACGACAGATACGAATCTACAAATTCAAATCATTCGAAAATCTGTATCGGTTTTTCAAAAATCTGTTTTCGAGTCTGAATGTGCAAATTTGGATTTTCAAAAATCTCGACTGTCGACATTCATCAGATTTGAATTGAATATTCAGATTTTTTAATATTCGTGCATATCCCTAATCCTGATGCTCCATAGCTGTGGATCAGTAAAAAAAAACTGTTCCACACAGCTTTACTGAAGAATGTCTAGTAAGCTTCCACACACAGGGTTCACACCACTTCCTGGTGCAACTACTGTGTAAAGTTGGGTCAGTGCAGCTATGGCTATACAATGGCACATCACAACACGATCACCATAGCAATGGTCCACTGCACACTAGCTGTTGCTACGGTCATTGCTAAGGAAGTGCAGACAGTCCAGGATAGACTGGCTGCACTGAGGGAACCACTCAGTAAGTTGGGGATGGTGTCAGTGCTCACAGTGGAAATGGTGGCCACCATCCAAGAAGTTAACTTCAATGGGATGATATCCCACTGAGGTTAAGTGTGAAAAGTCCTCAGCCACATACCAAAACATCTACTTTGCCTCTGGATGTCTCTGGAGTGGAAGCACATACTGAATCTGGAGTGTTTTTCTTTATCATTATTGCCTTAGATGTTGTTACTCACCTGGACACCTTCAGGTATAGGGTGGGATAGATAGAAATTAGATAGATAGATAGATAGATAGATAGATAGATAGATAGATAGGTAGGTAGGTAGGTAGGTAGGTAGGTAGGTAGGTAGGTAGAGAGACGGACGGACGGACGGACGGACGGACGGACAGACAGACCTTGGGAAGTCCTTATAGTTGGGGACCACCCCTTATTGTTGGGTGAAAGGTGAGATAGAATTACTTTTATATATATTTATTTTAAACATTACCCACAACATTATATTCTATGGTGCAGAATGCCTCTAGAGCATATCCAACAGATGGCTGGTTAAATACCACTGAGGAAAGAGAACCTACCACCTCCTGTGGCAATCTGTTCTACTGCTAAACAGCTTTTATCTTTACCACTAGCTGCTTCCCCCACCCTCCAAAATCTCTACTCTTTGGTCTAGTTCGGCCCTCTAAACATGCGTGCCCAACTTCTGTGCAAAAGCCTGCTGTGTGCCTGTTCCTTCAGTACATGAGGACCTGCAGCCACCCACTGTTACATCACGGCCACCAGCTGTGGCACCTCCTTTACTTAAAATGATTGCTTTATAAAGCTTTAATCCGGATATCCCTTCAGCAGGCTGCCGTCTTCCCAACCACTTCCTGTCTGGAAACATAAAGTGTGAGACTGGGCATAGTGAATCAGAGTGCACTGTACCTGGGAGAGTTCTGAGACATGAAAGCTTCACAGCTACCGTGCCACCGCTGGTCACGTGACTGATCGCATGACCATCGCGCTTCCACGGCGGCAATGCAGCATCAGGAAAAGTGTGTTGTAAAAAGCTGCTGGTTAATCAGCAGTTTTTTACTTTGCACTTTCCCTCACATACTGCGAGGACATGGTGAAGTATCAGTCATCCCGTCTGGGCAATGGGATGCGGCTCTGCAGAGGTTCCACCCTCTTTGTGCAGCTTTCCTTCATTCTATCTGGACAAAGGGAAGTGGTGGTGCAGCAGCTGTGAAACTTCAATGGCACCTGGAGACGCCCCCTGTTTTCTCTCTCCTTCTCTTCATTGTTTACTTCATGGTGACAGCTACCAGTCTGGATGGCTTTAAGGAAGGGTTAGACAAATTTATGGATGGCAGATGTATCAATGGCTAGTAGAACGAATGCCTAGGGGCATCTTTCAGGCTGGGGGGGGGGAGGAACTAGGGCGCTTCTAAGGCCATCTGCTGGGACTCGAGAGCAGGAGAAGGTTTGTCCTTGTCTCTGCTTGAGATGCCCATGAGCATTTGGTGGGCCAATGTGTGCGACAGGATGCTGGACTAGATGGGCTGTGGCCTGATCCAGCAAGGCTCCTCTTATGTTCTTATGTACTGTTGAAGAGGATGAGCTCTTCACATAAGGCACTAAAATATATAGCCTATCCCACATTGGCCTGTTTAGCCATCAACGTGCATGCAGCAAGCGTGGGCTGAGCCCTCCCTAAATCTTCATTCGTGAAGCCACGCCATGATGTATTGATGATTGATTGATGACAGAGGTCTGTTCAACAGGTACTGGGGCTGTGTCTCCACTCCAGCACAAAGCAAGCCAGAGGGAGAGACTGTGGACACTCCAGTTCTGGAGTCCAATTTCATTTAGCTAAGCTGTCTCTGTCCAGGAGAAGCTGAAGCTGGTGAACCAGCTGGAGATGGAGACAAACCTCCTGACCGCCACTTCCAAGTGAGCCTCAAGTGACAGTGATGAATCCAGTAGTATCCCAAGATGACGCACGCATTCTTTCTCGGGAGAAACAGACTCATCCAGAATGGGGCGCCCCCTATGTTCTTGGGCTCAGGACTCCATGACACACAGTCCCTCCATCTTGTCTGGATTCTGTTTCAATATATTGACCCACATCCAGCCCATTACTGCCTCAAGGCTGTGATCAAGCACTAGAATGAATGCCTAGGTGCATTTTTCAGGCTGGGGGGGGGGAAGCGGGGTGCTTCCAAGGCCATTTGCTGGGAGGCGCAGTGCAAACGTGCTCACAGTTTCCCTACCCTGCCTCATAAGTCTCCACCAGTGCTGCACAAAGTATCCCGGGGGGCAAAGCTGAGTAAGTGCTGGACCTCCCAGCTCACCCACCCAAGTGTCTATAATACATACCAAGGCAGCTCTTTCAGCCACAGTTAGGTTGTGGATGGATGATGACTTACTTTGAACTGCCCTGGCATCTAAGCCAGTGGGAAGGCTGACAGGCTTCCCTTCATCATGAAAATTGGGAGGCAGAGTAGAAGAAGTGATAACCTTAATATCGCTAGCACGCCTGTCTTAGAACCCTTCTCCACTTCTCCTGTCACCATATCTCCCCCCGCCCACCCATGAAACCTAAAATGGAGCCCCCTAAGTCTTCCCTCTTTTCTTTCACCCAGGCACATAGGGCCTTTCCGCACGTGCCGCGGGAAAACGGATCTATAAGATCCATTTTCCGACGAAACGTTTTTAAAAAGAATCTGTCCCAAAGAGGGACAGATTCTTGGAGGCCCTGCGCATTCGCACAGGCACGGGGCGGTGGCAGCAGGGCCAGACTGGAGAGGGTGTCGGTGCGTCTGCACCAGCACCCATCCCAATCCGGCCTCCGGAGGCCCTTCCCAGCGGTCAAAGGTTTGACAGCTGGCCCTGCCCACCAGAGTTCGCCATTGACTCCTTCGGAGCTGCCATGGTAAGCCCGGCAGCCGGCATCCACGGGTTTCCCTTCATCCGAGAAGGCACAATGGCACCTTCTTGAGTGAGAGGGAAGACGCAGCCACCATCCCCCACCTCGCCGGGGGTCGCACACTTGCGATCCAATGCTTACCTGGTCGCTATCTGGCTGCTTCTGGCACAGGGGAGCCCGGTGTCCATTGCACGTGCATGTTCATGCGCCGCAGCCGCCATTGGCCAGCCACCCTCACGAGGGTGGCTGGCCCCTTCCCACTGTGAGGGCAGCTGCCCAGTGGCAGCTGCGGCACACACACAGTGGACGCCGGGCTTCCCCCTGCCAGAAGCCGCCGCACAGCGACCAGGTAAGCACTGGATCGTTAGCGCACGACCCCCGGCGGGGTGGGGGGGTGGCGGATGCAGCTTCCCTCTCACTCGAGAAGGTGCCATCACGCCTTCTTGGGTGAAGGGGAAGGCGGGGAAGGCGGCTGCCGGCTTCGCCATGACAGCCCCAAAGGAGCCAATAGCAAACGCCGGTGGGCAGGGCCTGCTGTCAAACAGGGAGAGCATGCGCTCTCCCTATTTGACAGCTGGGCATGCGCCGGCAATCCAGCTCTTTCCCTTGCCGTTGCAGAAGCATTCGCTTCCAAAACGGTTTCAGGGGAAAAGCCAGATGTAAGACCTAATTTTTCAGGCCTTACATCTGGGTAGGATTTTGGCAGCAAAACCGGTTTAAGGAACCGGTTTTGTGCATCAACGTGCAGACGTAGCGGGCTCAAAGGGACCCTAATTCCATTCCTTTTGCGGAAGCCACATCTTAATCCCTCCCCGAACAGGCTCTAAATCCATTTTTAGAGCCTGTGCAGAAAGGCCCATAGTTCCATCTGCCTAAAAGACCCCTCAGCAGAGGGCCTCTGAACTCAGTGGGATCCCAACTCAATGCGACACTTAAAAAGAACAATATTCAAGCAGAGTCAGGAACAGGAAAGCCGAGAGTTGCCAAGGCTTAAAGCAAGACACTCATCGCTCTGTTTGAACCAGGGTAAGAAACAGAAAAGGATCAGACAATCCAAATCCAAATCACTATCACTTCTCTTTATTGAAATCTCTCATTCCTCACTTGAACTAATTTTTCAATGAGCAATGCATGTTGTAAAGTTTCCTGATTTGCTATTTTAATTGAAAGGGAGGAAGGAGGGGGAGGAAGAGGGAGGGGCAGGGAAAGACAGAAGGGAGGAGGGAAGAAGAAGAAGAAGAAGAAGAAGAAGAAGAAGAGTTAGCTTTTCTACCCCACTTTTCTCACCCATTTAAGGGGACTCATAGCGGTTGACAAAACTACTGTTCTTCTCCCCTCAACAGACAGCCTGTGAGGTGGGTGAGGCTGTGAGAGCTCAGAAGAGAGCTGTGACTAGCCCAAGGTCACCCAGCAGGCTTCATGGGGGAGGGCAGAATTGAACCCGGTATTCCCAGATAAGAGTTCGGCTCCCTAACCACTAGACCAACCTGGGAGGAAGGAAGGAAGGAAGGAAGGAAGGAAGGAAGGAAGGAAGGAAGGAAGGAAGGAAGGAAGGAAGGACTCTCAGCCTTCTTCCCAAGATTTCCTCCCTTCCCATTTCCCTATAGTGGCCATATAAAATTATGAAATTATCAGACTGAAAACAGGAGGGGGCACTTTCCTTTTCCTCTTGGTCAAAAGAGAGAAAGCCACATTGTTAATTCCCTTTGATCAAACGGCACGCACGCTTTCCTTTGAAGCACCCCTGCCTCAGGAGTTTAATTTGACAAAACTTCCCAAGGTGCAAGATAATGCCCCCTCCTTAATAGACCTGCATTCTTTAATAGAACCCACCCCGTTTGGTTAAGAGCAGCTTCAATCAAACAGTCCAAAATCCATTCCACTCTAAAAAGGTTTCTCTGCTGGGTGCTAACTTGTGTAATTGTAGCCACTCTATTGTATCTGGAAACACCGGCCCTGGAGTTGTCCATGGCGTTGACTATAACTTATCTGTGAGCTCCTGAGAGGCCGGGATGCCTGCAGCTGCTGGCACTGAATTTCACTAAGGCTAAGTACATTTTTTCCCCTATTAGGATTCCAGAAAAAGATCCATTTATCCTTGTCCACAGTGAGTACTTAGACAAAGGGGGAATAGCAAGGGACACAGATCTCTCATTGTAGAATTGCAGGTCTGGATTTGGATAGTGCTTGAAGAAGTTTAGGGATACGCACAATTGCCCACCCCCCACCCCCCACCAATACAATTTGTATTGAAGCAAATGGGAGGGAATTTGCATCTGTGCCCATGGACACACTTTGAATGTGCTAGGCTTTGAATTCACGGCAAACATTCATCAAATGTTCATCAACAGCGGCCTCCCCAGATGTGAGCCAGTTTGGTTTAGTGGTTAGGGAGCTGGACTCTTATCTGGGAATACCGGGTTCGATTCTGCCCTCACCCATGAAGCCAGCTGGGTGACCTTGGGCTAGTCACAGCTCTGTTTCTGAGCTCTCACAGCCCCACCTACTTCACAGGGTGGTCTGTTGCTGGGAGAAGAATAGAAAAGCTTTGTC
Organism: Aspidoscelis tigris stejnegeri; assembly: GCA_023333525.1. Lineage (NCBI taxonomy): Eukaryota > Metazoa > Chordata > Lepidosauria > Squamata > Teiidae > Aspidoscelis > Aspidoscelis tigris. The sequence goes on along the minus strand of JALMGA010000003.1, from coordinate 105,254,663 downwards.
AGCCGCTTTGAGTCCCCTTAAATGCGTGAGAAAAGCAGGGTAGAAGAGCCAACTCTTCTTCTTCTTCTTCTTCTTCTTCTTCTTCTTCTTCTTCTTCTTCTTCTTCTTCTTCTTCTTCTTCCCTTCCCGATCCCTGCTGTCACTAGCTGCACCTCCAAATCCATTCTGAATCCACTTGAATTCACCTTTACAAATGTGATGAAGCTTTGAACAGGGGCAAAAAAGCTTTCGCTTTGCGCGTGAATGTCAGTCTTCCAATATAGCTAACAATGATTTCAACGCAAAGTTTTGATGTGAAGCGATCATGAAAAAAAAAATTCATGCGCATGACTAAGGGTGCTTCCACACTTACTGCTTGAAATCCATATTAAGTAGATCTGTTTTTATGAAATGTGTCTCTAGCAAGATGTCTCAAACAAATATGGATCTAATAAGGCCCCATGCTTCTGCACACGCGTGGGAAGGACGGATTGCGAGGAACAGATTCTGCCTTTGCAGTGCAGACGCAGTAGCACAGATTTCAAGATGGCCGCCCCAGGAGCCGCATGATTGGAGCATTCAGCCGTCAGTCACCGCTCCTTTCCTGCCGTGTGCTCACCAATCAGCAGCGTGTCTGAGATCCAGTGCCTGCCTGGCACCAAAGCCAGATTTTTGTGCATGGAATCGCTACATTCAGACTTGCTGTCCCTCTGCCGCCATAGCTGGGCACCTGCCCCATGCAAATCCCGTGTGAGAGGGACTTCTATGGCTGGCTGGACTGTGCTTCTCTTGCCTCACTCAACATGGCAGCTTCCTGTCGCTGCCTCACTCAACATGGCAACTTCCTGTCCTGCCCCATGTATTCTCTCTCCCGTCCATGTGCAGATGCATCCTCTGTTAATGCGGGTTTAGAGCACAAGTACCCATTAAGACTACCTTCAATGTGGTCTTCCAGGAAACCGGTTTAAGGGCAGCTTAACACCCATTAGAGACACATCAATGCGGAAGTGGTTTCCCTGATGTGTCTCTAATGGGTGCTGCTGTGCGGAAGTGGTTTTCCCAAGTATTTAAAAGTGTGCTTAATGGGTGTTAAAGGGTCAATGCGGAAGCATCCTAAGACACAAGCATCCAGCTTGCTCTATATGCTGTCTCCCAGCAGCTCTCTCTCACCAAATTTCTTGCCTTGTAGGAAAATTGGTTGAGAGTCTTTATTGCTTTAGGAACCCCGAACTGTGTCCAGCTTGAGTTTATAATAGTACTTTATTTCCTGCTTCCTGTTCGGTCTGCACAAGGGCATTATCACACTGACAGTCTTATTTTCAATCCCTTTCTTAACAGCCCATAATAACAGAATTTTCTTTTCCCCTCTCATGGTGCACTTGCTAAACATTTTCATCAGGTTCTTCACTGCTTTCTCCAAATCTATTATTTGTTCAATTGCTACCAGCTCGTTTCCAATCAAAGTTCTTAGGATATGTCCCTGTGTCTGTTTCCTTGAATACATTTCTTTCTTCCCTGCTTTGAACTGCATTTGCCATTCTGATACCCATGCCCCCGGTTTGGAGAAATCTCTCCCAGGCGTTTCACAGCCACTCCCTCCTTGAAAAATCACACGGAGCGACAAGGTGCTGTAGAACGGTAGAGTTACCGTATTTTGCCCCATTTCGGTGCGCTGTGACCCTGGGGGTGAGACAGTTTGGTATAACGGCTAAGGAGCCGGACTCTTACCTGGGAACACCGGGTTTGATTCCACCCTCCTCCATGAAGTCAGCTGGGTGACCTTGGGTTAGTCACAGCTCTCTTTCTCACAGCCCTACCTACTCCACAGGGTGTCTGGTGTGGGTAGAAGAATAGAAAAGCTTTGTCAGCCGCTTTGAGTCCCCTTAAATGGGTGAGAAAACTGGGGTAGAAAAACCAACTCTTCTTCTTCTTCTGCAAACATTCAACAGATATTCGCATACAAAGCTGAGGCCTCCCACATTTGTGTGTGTGTGTGTGGGCTTCACCTGGAACCAAATATTCCCCCTTCAATCCATATCGAACCAAAGGGGGGGGGATGAACTTCGGGCACATTCCTATGTATGACATATCTGCTTAATGGAAGCTGAATAACACATCTTAGGACTTTTCGCGCGAGGGGGTCTTGAACGCGTGGAGAACACGTGAGGATGCTGCATTCGCACATCAGGGGCAGCCAGATCCGTTGTGGACTGCCCCGAGCGTCCCCACGCGCTCTCCACGCATTCCGTTTTCAGAGCAGAAAAAATGGCTCTGAAAGCGTCTCCGCGCATTCAGCACGTCCCCAGCAATTCCAGAGGGAGAGCATTCACATGCTTTCCCTCTGTGACAGCTCGCCCCCTCCCCTGGCCTCCCCCAATTGGTTGAATTGCAGCCAGAGGTGGGGAGGCCAGTCGAGCCCCTTCCCTGGGGTCCTGCCACCTGCATTGGCCAGGATCAGGCTGATGCAGGTGGTAGGACCCCCATCCGGCACCCCCCAACCCACTCTGGGGTCACGCGTGCATGAACTTGCTGCCGGCCCAATTCTGCTAAAACAGGCTCGGGACGTTCTGAGCATGCTTGCGGGGTGGCCCCTCATTGGCTAGGCACCAGTGCCTGCTGAGATAGCCAGTTGAGGCCTGGCCAGTGCCCGGCCAATGAAGGGCCGTGCCGTGAGCATGCTCAGAACATCCCTGGCCTATTCTAGCCAGAATCAAGCCGGCAGCAGAAGGTAAGCACTGTTCACGCGTGCACATGCGTGACCCCGGTGTAGGTTGGGGGGGTGCTGGGTGGGGGTCCTGCCACTTGCATAGGCCTGATCCTGGCCAATGCAGGTGACAGGACCCCAAGGAAGGGGCCCGACTGGCCTCCCCACCTCTGGCTGCAAGGCAGCCAATCGGGGGAGGCCGGGGGAGGGTCTTTGACCCGAACGGGTTGAGTACACTTCCTCGTTCACACATAGGCAGGGAAAGGACGTGTTTGGAATGCATCCTTTTCCTGACAGTGCAGGCAAAGCGTCCTGAGTTGTCTTCACCTTACTGCGAAAACGCCTCTTCTCACACCAAAGAACTATTTAATCTACATTATAGAAAGTTAATTAAGTGGTCTACTAAGAAACTTCTCAGTTTCACTAAAAATGTTCTGGCATTGGTTATACTGCTAGAAATAATGAAATGCAAAAGCTCACTGAATTCATTTTGCATTGAAAGTGTTATTTTTTAAAATGAGCGCCCACCCTCTGTTGAATTAACCAGGAGGGCTCTTGACAATTACTTGGCCTGGAGGACAGCAAAAGCTTTTAATTTGAAAGAGGCTGTTGCTAGTGTTCCAAGCTTCAAACAAAACGCTGCTTTAAAGGGAGCTCGCTCCAAGCTTGAAACAAATGTGGCCCTGATTAGGGATGTGCATGAATATCTGGAAAATTCAATATTCATATGAATTCCGACGAATTCAGAAACATTGGTATACAAATCGAATGTTATGATAGTCATGCATTGACATTTGTACATATACAAATGTTTTGGAACATTTGTATGAAGCTTCGAAACTTTCCTGAAATGAGGAGGTGGGAAAGAGGCTTTGCAATGGATCTGCAATGGATCCAGAGTGAATTTGGATTCAGAGTGGACTCAGGCTGGGTTTGACGCTTTCAGAGTGGATATGTTATGGGATACATATCAGATACGTGTGGAATGGATAGGTATCGGATACATATGAATACACATCAGATATGAATCGGATAAGTATAGAATCCTGCCACATTCAAAGGAGATCTATTCAAACGAATATGAATTTTCTTACATTCAATTTGATACGAATTGAATATAAATGAACCCATTTCGTGCACCTTGAACACTGATGTGAGTGTGGGAAGACTTTGCTTGCTCAGCCTTTTTCAATGCTCAATGCCAACCTACAAACTTTGTCTTCTGTTATTGACACTAAATGGAGGGACAAGCTATGCTCCAGCTCTTACCTTGTTGTTTATTGGCTTTCTGGGCCACAGGGGTTGATTCTGACACCTGCCATGCATTCAAAGTTGGGGACAGGAGGGGAGAGATATCTGAGTTTTAATAATTTTTAAATACTGTATGAAGGACTTGCACAAATATAACATTTGATATTCGTATGAATTCAGATATTTATATATGAATTGAACATTACAACGTTCATACATTGACATTCGTATTTGTATGAATGCTTCAGGACACCTGTGAAATGGGGATGTGGGGAAGTGGCTGCACTGGTCACATCTGCAACAGATCCAGAGTGCATTCAACATGGATTGAGAGAGGATTCAAAGTGGATTCAGGGTGGATTTGACCCTTTCAGAGTGGATATGTTACAAGACACGTATCGGATACATATCAGAAACATATGGGATACATAAGTGTTCATATCGGATATTTGAACAAATTCATATGAATACGTTCATACTGAATAGCTTCCTACCATATTTGAAAAGGATCTATTTGAATGAATGTGAATTTTCTTACATTTGATTAGATACAAATCAAATGCAAAAAACCCATTTGTGCACATTCCTATAGAAGAAGAAGAAGAAGAAGAGTTGGCTTTCCTACCTCACTTTTCTCACCCATTTAAGGGGACTCAAAGCAGCTGACAAACCTTCTGTTCTTCTCCCCACAACAGACACCCTGTGAGAGCACAGAAGAGAGCTGTGACTAACCCAAGGCTTCATGGCTTCATGGGGGAGGGCGGAATCGAACCCAGTATTCCCAGATAAGAGTCCGGAGGGATTTTCGCACTGCAACGCATTCCAAATGGAACGCGTTCAGGCGGGAAGCTTAAGACAGCTCCGGGCGCTTTCACCGTTCACACACAGGCGCGCCGGAACGCGTTCCGGCGCGCCTGTGTGTGAACGGTAAAAGCGCCCGGAACTGTCTTGGCCGGCAAAGGCCGGCCAGGGGCGCGGAGACAGCTGCGGAGGCAGATCGGCAATCAGCTGATTGTCAAACAGCTGATTGCCAAACCTGCGCCGGCGGGGGAGGCGGGCCCGCGGCTGTTCGGGAGCGAGAAGCAAGCGCGAATCCTTCTCCTCCCGAACGCCTGCGGGCAGTTTGTCCGCGCCCGAACGCATGTAGAGCACTTCAAAGTGCTCTACATTTGGAACGCGAGAGAGACAGCTCCGGACACGAGGCGGCGCAAGCCCCGCTCGGGCAATGCGAATGCCTCGTCCGGAGCTGTCTTCCACGCGTACCGGAAAGGCCTATGCGAAAAGGCCTCGGTTCCCTAACCACCAGACCAAACTGGCTCACAGTATACTGTATGAGATTTTGACATTCTTAAAATATTAATCCACTACTTATTATTTACAACTAAAATTTTAATTACTCAACAATGGCAGCATGCAGAGAATCTTTCCAAACAACTTTGGTGTTAAGAAAATGCAAGATTTACTTACCAATGAATGTATTTCTGTGCAGAGGAAGAGAATGGAAGGTGATGGAAAAAAGGGAACCATTTCTACAGATATGGCAGCTGTTTATTGATGCATTGCAGGAGTTAAATATAACAACTATACCAGAGAAGACTTGTTTGATTCAAGGTTTAGAACAGCTATTATTGTAAATTGTCAAGCTGAAGTATAATTATTGGTATAATTATAATAATATAATCTCTCCGGATGTTCCTAGGGCAGGATGGAGGATGGGCATAGGAAGGGGAGAGGGTTATTTATGGATGTTTTTATGAATTGGAATAATTTCATTTGGGTATTTTATTCTACTTAGAAATTAATATCCCAGGACAGGTCACAATAATAAAAAAAGATAAAATATATTTAAAAAATATTTCACCCACACTCTCCCTGGCCGGGCCAACACCCAGAGGAAGCCAAATTTCAAAGGCTTGGGTGAAGAAGTATGTTTTCACAAAGAGCCTGGTGAACCTGTGGGAGGTTGTTTCAGATCCTGGGGGCCACCTCAGGAAAGGCCCCTCTTGCACTTCTGAGAGAGGAGGAAACTAGAAGAAGACCCTCTGGGTTCTATTCTTATTTTTCTCTTTGTAATGTTAATATTAACAAACGAAGAAGAAGTTGCTCTTAAAACCTGAGACTGTGTCCCAGGGTCCCAAAGGGCAGGTGGTAAGTAATGCTGGGTTCAGAATGAACACAGAATCTGCTGATGTAATCTTCTGAATCCCTTTGAAAGCCCAGCATTGTTCTTCTTTCACATTCTAAAGAGAAACCTTTTAGGGTGCAAGAATGGAGTGTTCTTCCAAGTTTTGTTTTGTTTAAAGAGGGCCTTTTGAAATTTCAAAAGCGCTGCCCTAGATAAGGATGACCACCTTTTATGTGGACACAAAGAGGGTAGGATTGAATTAGCAAAACCAATTCTCCTCCAAACCAAACTGCATTAAATGCAACAGAGGACGCACTGTAGTTAGAAATACACTTTAGCTTACACAGTATTGATTCTGAGCTGATGGCTTCGCCGCCGCCTCCACCGCCGCCTCTTAGCACTTTCTTTGTTGGGTTTCTGTTTGGGTCAATAATAAACAGCAGCAAAAATGGAGAAAGAGAACAACTTGGCAAAATGCCAGGCAAAAGCCCCCCCCATACTCTGCACAATAGGGAGCACATTGGATGTAATGTATATCAATGAGACATTTTCAGTTCCATTTTACCCTTTTTCTAAGGGTAGCCACACACACGCACACACAGAGAGGGCCTTTCTGAACTAAAATACCAGTGGGTTTGCACCAGCCAGGCTTATTGGTTTGGACCATGGGCGGGCATGGGGCCTATTCGCGCTGCAGCCCATATGGCATGATTAGGGAACATCTGGGGAAGAGCATCTGCACCTTGAGGAGGCTCTTACAGCCTCTAGAGGCCTTTTCGCACTACATCCGGAACGGATCTAGTGCACGTGGGCTGAGTCACTTCGGGACACTTCACCCATTCACACACAGGTAGGCAGGAATGCGTGTAAATGCATTCCTGCGTGCCTGTGTGCAAATGGGCGAAGTGTTCTGAAGTGACTTAGCCGGGAAAGGCCGGCCAGGGGCGGGGACGCCTCCCGCAAGGCTGCCTGCCATTGGGTCCGAGCACCCAGGGGCGGGCAGCCCTGTCAGGCTGCTTCCCTGGCTTCCTGCCGGCTGTACAGGGCTCGATCAAGCCCTGTACAGCTGGCACAAAGCCACCCGGGCACCCACCCACCCACCCCAGGGCCCGGAGCCAGCTGCCTATGGGGCAGGACCCCTTGGTAGACCGGACCATGCCATTCCGGTCAGCCAAAGCTCCTCCCCCCACCCAATCGCAACCCTCTGCGGGGTGATGACAACCACACACACTCCCGGTAAATGGGGCCTGCAAGTCGGTGGGCCCCTCTGCCATCTACCAGGGTCAGCGCGCCTGCCAATTGCCACCCCACCCTGGCAAGGTAGGCAATTATCCGCCCCCTGCCAGCTGTTCGGCCAATTTTCAGCCAATGTTGGCGGGGGGACATGCCCGTGGCTGTCAGGGAGGGAAACGTGTGCGAATGCTTCCCTCCCTGAATGGCTGGGGATGCTTCGTACGCGCGGGAACGGATGTAGAGCACTTTTAAGTGCTCTACATCTGGAACACGTGGAAAACACTCCAGAATGGGCTGGGACACAAACCCAGGCTGTAAATTTCTCCTACAAGTGTAAATGTACCTGCCCAGATGTTAACTAATTGCAAACTAAGAGGCCAAATGTGAATGGTCCTCCGTCTAATCAAGCCTACCAATAATCCAGTTCAAGAAAGGGAAGAAGAGTTAGGGCCTTTCCGCACTGGCTCTAAAAACGGATTTAGAGCCAGATGTGGAACGCATTTAGACTTGGCTTTTGCATAGGAGCCGGAATTAGGACCCCTTTGAGTAAGCCGCGTCCGCATATTGGCAGGCCAAAACGGTTGTTTAAACCGGTTTTGCCGCTGAAATCCTACCCAGATGTAAGACCTGAAAAAATCAGGTCTTACATCTGGCTTTCCCCCTGAAAATGGTTTGGAAATGAACGTTTCCGCACCGGAGGGGGAAAAGCTGGATTGCCGGCGCATGCCCAGCTGTCAGAGAGGCAGAGCGCATGCTCTGCCACTCTGACAGGTGGGCGGATCCGGCAGCCGGCTTCCCTGTCTTCCCTTTGCCAGAGAACCGACGATCCTCGGTTCTCTGGCAAGGGTAAGGCACCTCCCACACCCACTCTCACCCCCCACACCCTCAGAAAGACCCTACAGGACTTACCTGACCGGCTCCACTTCAATTCTGAACCTCGGAGCGCCGGCGCGAATCACGCATGTGCGTGCCGCAGCCTTGCAGGTCCCCGCTCGCCAGGGATCCTGGGAAATGTAGTCCTGGCATGCTGCGACCGTCAGCGATTCGTGCCAGTGCTGAGAGGCTCAGCATTGACCTGCAGACGATCAGGGACATCAGAGGGATTCTCGGTGGGGTGGCAAGGGTAAGGCACCCCCTACTTTCACCCCCACCCCACCAAGAATCCCTCCGATGTCCCTGATGGTCTGCAGGAAAAGGCTGAGACTACATTTCCCTAAGGTTTTCAGAAAAAACCTGGAACACAGCATATAATACTGATAGGTCTATTAACAGTAGCATTCATTACTTGCAACATTTTATGGGGCGTTTTAATGGTCAGAAGCTAAATAAGAGTATGTAAATATGAAACAAAACAATCTAAGCAAAACTCAAAATTTCCAGGATAATGCAATCCAAAAGAAGCATGATATATAATAGATGTACCAATGTATTTGAAAACAATGTTGAACTGCACTGATATGCAATTAAGACAATCATAAAAAAGAAATCAGGTAAAATTAAACTGTTACAGATATTAAATGACTGTCCACTTCCAGCTGCTGTTCTCCATAGTTCACAATAAACTTGGGATGTTGAAGGTAAGACTTCTCTTAACCCTGGATTATAGACATGCCGAACTGTTTCAGTTGGTTCGTGGTTTGCAGCAAACCAACTAGTTCATGAATGTTGTCATCGAACCGAACGTTTAGTTGTTTGAATATCCAAATATTTAATTGATATGAACTAGTCTCCCGTTTGTTGAACTGTTTGATCAAACAATTCACAGTCACTGTATTTTTGCCCTTAAATAGGGTTTTTCGATGAAAAAATTGGTATTTCTTGTTGAGAAATAGTTTGTTCAATTGAAATTGGTTGGTTGGCTGGTTGGTTGTGATATTAAAAATCAATAAACATATAAAATGAACATATTAAAATGATAACTGTGCCCGAATGTGGAGAGGAAAGCCTGTTTCCTTATGTAGCCAATACTAAATGCTTTACTGTTATTACAAACAGTTTTAATTCATACACATGTCTACCGAATCCTGTCCTGATTTTGATGTATGGGCTGGGCAAATAAAACAGTCACAGTGCCATTATTCTAATGCAATCCCATTTAGGGCCTTTCTGCACACGCCACCGAAAACAGATCTAAAAGATCAGTTTTCAGGCGGAACGGTTTTAAAAAAGAATCTGTCTCAAACAGAGACAGATTCTTGGAGGCCCCGCGTGTACACACATGCACGGGGCAGCGGCGGCAGGGCCGGATAGGGAAACGGATTGGGGTGGGTGCTATGCGAAAGCACCAGCACCCATCCCAAACTGGCCCTGCCAGCGCATGCCCATGGCGCAGCCGGCTGCCGCCTCCTTCTCTGGCTTTGCCCTGGCAAGACAAGAGGCCAGGGCCCCTTCTCTTTGCCAGGGAAGCCAAAGCAGAAACTCCCCACCCCTGCCCAGGGTTTCACGAGCCCTATCAGGGCCTTTCCTGGCTTACCCCTCGCAAGAGAAAGGGCCATGCCCCCTTCTCTTGCCAGGAGAAGCTGCAGCTGCCACCCCGCACCCCACCCGTGGCTGCGTGGTCGCATTTGGGGTGCTTACCTGGTCGCTGGTGGGGCGACTGTGAAAGCAGCAGGGCCGGCGTCCATTGAGCCTAGGTGCGCCACTGCCTACATTTCCCAGGAAGCCTCACGAGAGTCTCTCGCCCCCAGCCAGCCCGGAAACGGGTGAGAGGAAGTCTATCCTTGTGGCTCCCTGACTCTGGCAGCCTCAATGGAGCTGCCGGGACCAGGGAAGAGCCATGTCCCCGCGACCGAGGCCATCAGCAACCTTGCCCAGCCGGCGATCGCGCGGGCACGCCCGCCCTGGTAGATGGCAGACAGAATCCACCGAATCCTGGGTCCCCTCTCCCATCTACCAGCGTCAGTGACCCTGGTAGATAGGACAGGGGATCCAGGCATTGGTGGGTTCCCTGTCCCTTCTACCGGCGTTGGCACGCCTGTGCAATTGTCAGCCCGGCAAGGCTGGTGATCAGTCAGCTGTGAGGCCGATTTTCGGCCAATGCTGGCGGGGGGGGGGGGCGTGCCCACTGCTGTCAGGGAGGGAAGCATGTGCGAATGCTTCCCTCCCCAAACGGCCTGCGGCTCTGCATCTGGAACGCTTGGAAGACAGCCCGTAATGGGCTGGGATGCAAACCCGGCCGCAGCAATGCAAATGCCGCGTTCCGGGCTGTCTTCCAAGCGTTCCAAAACCCCGTGTGCGAAAAGGCCTCTGGAGAAGACATTTAAGAAGAAATTATGCAGTGAAGCGGAAGGTTGAAAGACTGAGAGTAGAAGGACATGTGTCTGTCTCTGCATAGAATATAATTCAACAGTTTTGCGGCATCTAGAGATGGTCTGCTTTGGAAGAGGTTCTTGCACACCCATGGTTATCAAGGGCATCTATGGCTGAATTCACACCTAAGATTTAATTCACCTTCAGTCCACTTTCAGAGTGAGAGAACTCATCAGCAAAGTGAGAACCTATTTTCTTTTGACACTATATAAGTCAGAGGATTCTTCTTTGGGATAGATAATGTCGAAAGAACACGACTGGTCACTCTGCTGATGGGTTCTCTCACTCTGAAACTGGAATGAAGCTGGATCAAATCTTAGGTGTGAATGCAGCCTATGTTTGCTAGCCAAAATCACTACATACTGTCTTCAGCAGTGGCAGTGAAATGCTTCCAAAGATGAGCTAATGGGCCATAAATAAGGGAAAAGCTAATGTGCTTACATCTTCCTGTCTGCTTCCCATCTGGCCAGCCGCTGCAGGAACATGTAATGGATTTGTCCAAATCAATCATGTGGTTTTCTAGGCATCAACTGAGATGCAAGCTCTGATCTCAAAAACTGACAGATGTTATACTTTGGAGTCCGGACTGTGTTATTCCATGTTATAGTGGCATTAATCAAACTAATGGTCTCCGGATATCTGGAGAAATCAATACTGCAGACTGGTGTGGAATCCTACGGTTAATGAACAGCATCTCTGCTCTCTGAGCCCTTTGTGACCATGATAGAAATGATCTGCCCATTTCCACCCCCTTCAACTACACGGGGGGGGGGGGGGGATTGTATAAATGGTTTCTCACTGCCTTTCAAGGGAGAAGAAATTTCATACTATGGCCATTACTGAACTACCTGACCGTAGACACTTTGATGAAAGTCCCCAAGTGTTTTGCTTTTTGATAAACATCTCTAAAAATGGTTCAGGTTGTGGATTCCAACAGTGATTTAGAATAATCAAAAACGAAATAGAAAAAAGGCACATTAAAACAAAGGAAACAGGCATAACATTTTCCTCTTCTTCCTCTTCTCTTGCTCTTTTCCTCTCCTGCTTTCCTCCACCACTTCTCCTATTACCAACACCTCCACGTTGTATTTGCAGGTAAGCTCAGCAGTTAATAATAACAGGGATGTGCATGAATATTTGCAACATTCAATATTCATACAAGTACATACAAATTCAGACATTTGTATATGAATCAAATGTTATGACACTCATATATCGACACTCGTATTCGTACAAATGTTTCAGAACATTTGTATGAACACTTTGGAAGATTCATGAAATGGGGAGGCGGGAAAGCAGCTATGCCAGTCACATCTGCAACAGATCCAGAGTGCATTTAACATGGTTTGAGAGCGGGTTCAAAATGGATTCAGGGTGGACTTGACACTTTCAGAGCAGATACATATCACATACGTATCATAAGATTTATATCAAATAGAATCCTACTACATTTGAAGGGGATCTATTCAAATGAATGCAAATTTTCTTACATTTGATTTGATAAGAATGTAATGCAAAAAAACAAAAAAACCTCATCTTCAGTGGGGAAGAGTCCAGCCCCCAACATGAAACAATCACCTTAGGGACATGGGCACATAGGGACATTTCTTTTTCTCTTTCACTCAACACTAGAACCAGGGGCATCTACAAAGCTGATGGGTAGGAGAGTCGGGCTCTTCTTATTTATTTATTTATTTATTTATTTATTTATTTATTTATTTATTTATTTATTTATTTATTTATTTATTTCCATTTCTATCCCGCCTCATACCCGAAGGTCTCTAGGCGGGTAACAACAAAACAGACAACATATTTAAAAACATATTAAGAACAGAATACAGATTAAAACATATTAAAAACACAATTATGTTCTTATGTTCTTATGTTCTTATGTTCTTCCATACTACTGTAGAAACTTGTAAATCTCTGTCACAGCTAGAGAAATAGCCATGTTAGTCTAATTTGGAAATCAAGCAAGGAAGTTAATAGCACTTGGAAACTAACAGGAGAAGGGTTGGTGGCATGAGTTTTTGTAGACACATCTACTTCTTCAGATGCCATCTGAAGAAGTAGACGTGTCTATGAAAGCTCATGCCACCAACCTTTCTCCTGTTAGTCTCCAAGTGAAACTAACTACCTTGCTGGACCTGTCACAACTGAATTTATAGGCCCAGAGAGCTTTCTCCTTCCACCCAGCAAGGAAGATTCTTGGGTCCTTTCTGCCCTGAGCCAGCAGACTAACTCAAGTTTCAGATCTGGAATAGTCTGGAACAAGCAATCAGCTCTAAGGCTGGGAAAAGTTGCCCTGAGCTAGAACAAAGTGGACCGCATGGCAAGAGCAGGCTCCCTCTCATCCCTTGCACTGTCTCCATAAGGCACACTGCTAACCTGGCCCTCCATGTAACCGGAATATGGAGGTGTGCCCTTTCTGCCCACCTGTGTTCTTGCTGATAAACCAACCAGCATGATTGGGGGGAAAACAGTGAAAGGCTGTGTACTGCCACAACATCTGCAGATCAACCCATCTTTCACTTCTGGTTTAATTCCTTTCGTAAAATTTTGCCTTACAAATGTATCTGCCTGAGAATCACAAATCTCATCCAGTTTGTCTTGTTAGATTGTCCTCAAGCCTATTCACAGTTGGGTTATGGATGGCTGTCCTTGCCTGTGAATCTCTTTTTAGCAACCTGGATAGGGTTCAAGGTGAATAGAATGTGGAAAAATTTGGCTCTGGCTGAATACCACCCCCCATGGATGTGGGGGTATTAGAATATTAGGATATTCTATAGAATATCCATGCCCAGAACAAATTCCCCACTGTTCCTTTCCTGTCCTCTCCCCCCTCACTAATCCTCTCCCCCCCACTCATCCTTTCCTACCCCCTCTATACCCACCCACCCTTTCTCATCCCCTCCCCACCTAGCTTACCTCCGCGCAGCCACCACCACCGCTCTGGGCCCCGCTGGAACCGTGAATGGGTTTTAAAACCAGAAGGCCTGTATTTGCCCCTTGGAACCCTTTCATGGTTCCAGTGGGCCCTGGCAGAGGACCACACCACCACTGGAGCTCAGCCCACAGGTAAGTGGACCCCAGGAAGGCAGGCAGGCATGGTCCAGTGGCACTGTGGGCCTCTTCCGGGGCCCGCTGGAACCATGACCAGGCTTCCCCAGAGGTAAATACATGCCGGAAGGTAAAACCGGAAGGCCTGTATTTACCTCCGAGGAAGCCTGCTTGCAGTTCCAGCTCTACACAGTCACAGTCATGTCGGGAGGCCGGCAACGCGGGCCAGGTATGGGTTGGGTGCGGGTGGAGATGTCCCCATGCATACCGCACCAAACCATGGTACGGGGGAGCAGCGCCACCTCTTCTCCGCCCCCTCTCTCCTCATTGGAAGTCGGATTTATGGCAGCTCACCCCTGTGCCGCCTGCTGCAGCGATTACTTGGAAACCCCACCAGGTGGCACCCACCCGGGCACACGACTGCATAAGTAAGCCACCAGGTGGCATCTCTGCGCAGCAAAGATAGGGGCAAGGCCCATAATACCAATAATAAATGGAGAAGAGCTGAGTGGGGAAGAAAAACCCAAGTAAAGGGAACTGCTGTTCATTACTCTAAGCTAATGGAGTCAGTTTAGTGCACATCTGCACATGTGTACCCCCATGTCACCACTGGCAATGGGCTCATACAACAGACAGACCATAGGTTTGATCCAGCAGGAGATGTCTTACACTCTCACGACTACTAGGTTGCATCCCCATTAGAAGCTTAATCCAGTTTCCCTAAACCAAAATAACAGAACTAGATGCAAACGCGAATTTGCCTGATCCCATTACTTTCAGCCAGAATCGCATTCAATCCAGATTCTGAGGACGTACGTGACTCAAGGGGGGACTCCAGTGGCTACTTTTTAAAAACCGCTTTTCAGGGCTGCCCTGTCCTCTTCCTCCTGACTTGAACGCGCCACCCATAAGGGACCCCTTCACGGAGCCTAGCTGGGTGGCTGGGTGGCTGCCGCTTGCCAGGATGGAAGAAAAACGGCAGTGGACAGCCAGCAATTCTTTCCCCTCCTCTCCTCATTGCTCAGGGCACACAGCAGCAGCAGCAACTCAAGCCCCCTTCACCCGTCACCGTCAACAGCCTTTAAAACTTTCACACATCTCCCCAAACCTGCAGCTGCTTTCCTTTCTTTTCCCTTTTTTAAAGGTCAGAACTTTCAAAATGGCAAGATCATTATCAGGTGTGAAGTGCTTGGATTGCTACAGTGTAGCGGCGGCTGCTTTAAGGGATGGATTTTACAGCCTGCTTTGGAAGCAAGCTATTGGGGGAGGGAAACTCTCATCCCTTAACACGGAATGGTTCCCACATTAAAAAATGTAAAACGTTTCAAGCGCACGAACCGGAGTGAGACCTGCTGAAATGAGGATTAACATTTACAATGCGTTGGGGCGATTTAACACGTGGAAAGCTTGTTAAGCCAAACTGACGTGGGGTCTGTGAGGACTGAAAATGGTTTGAAACCGATATAAGGTTGTAATGGGGATGCGGCCCTAGTTTTCTATTTTTACCCCTCGCAACATTTTGGAAACTTTTATTCTGAACTGGAGCCCATTTTCTTCTCTATCCAACTTTTTTCCTGCCTCTCTCTCCCTCTTCCCTAGGCCTCAGCTATCTTTCAAAGTGCCACAAAGTATATTGACATGACATCCTCGGTTAATTTCCTATGAGACAACCACACTTTTGCCATATTTATTGGCATATAGGGAAGTAGATAACATAATAAAGAGCAGAGAGATCATTTTCTGAACATGCTTGGTAATACATCATAGCGTTTCTTTTGGCAGCTGCACCGGGGTCAGGAAATGGAGAAATGAACCTTCAGTACTTGGGAGACGAACAAAAGAGCACAATACCTTAGAGAAATGAATGTTTTCTTTTGTTTTGTGTTTGCACTTTCACCTGCTTTGGGTCGGGGGGGGGGGGAGATGGCACATCATAATTGTTATTTCCACCTCAAAAACAAACTCTTGGAAGAAATTAATGTCAGAAAGGTTAGTAGCCATTGCTGCCTGTTATCTTGCCATATTTTCAAGCTGCCAAAGATTTATCTGCCTGAAGTCAGTCAGGCTGGAGGTAATGAAAACACAACATAATAAGGACGGAAACTTAAGCATTCAGGACCAACTGTTGATTGAATCAATAAATTACAGCATTCCAGAATGCTTGAAAGGTGAATTACGGTTCGATTGCTTCTCTGAGAGGAGAGCGTCATTTTCTCCAGCATTCGGTGGGATTATGTGACTCCTTTACATTACAAATTGCAACGTGATGCTAAGCAGGTTTGCTGTGGCAAGTCCTGATGGAACCAAAGGGAACAGGGGGGAAAGCAAATGGAGGTTTATCCCATTTTCCCCCAACCGCATTTTGCTACGCTGCAGAATAAACCATAGTTCCATAGGATCCTCCAAACTGCATTTTGATATCCTCCAAATCAAACCACAGTTCCCTTGAGAGTCCTCCCCGCCCGAACCAAGTTTTTAAGGTGATGCAGATCAAAGTATGGATTGGAGGTGGGATGGGAATGCTATTGTCCACATGCTACCACCTTGAGCTGTTTTTTTAAAAAAAAACAACACATCTGGAGATCAGTTCAAGTCTGGGCATTCATGTGATGCTCACTAGGGGTTTGTATCGGATATTCATACAAATTCATACAATTTGTATGTTCGCACTTGGCCGTTTTCTGGAGTATATCTCAGGTTAGGGGTGTATGGCCCACATGCTAATGCAGACTCTGGTAGGCCTCATCTGGGGCCTGCTGTAACCTGCATTATCATGTGGACAGCAGGCCCTTATTCCAGGATATAGGCCCTAGAATCCTACCACATTTGAAGGGGATCTATTCAAATGAATACACATTTTCTTACATTCAATTTGATAAGAATGTAATGCAAAAAAAACCCCTCATTGTGCACATCTTTAATAATGACTGCATCTTCAGTGGGCAAGAATCCAGCCCCCAACATGAAACAATCACCTTAGGGACATGGGCACATTTCTTTTATCTATCACACAACACAAGAATCAGGGGGCACTCTATGAAGCTGATGGGTAGGAGAGTTGGATCAGACAAGGGCAAGTATTTCTTCACCCAGAGGGTCATTGGTCTATGGAATTTGCTGCTAGAGGAGGAGGTGGTGACAGCCACCAGCCTAGATGACTTTAAGGAAGGGCTAGACAAATTTATGGACAACAGATGTATCAATGGCTGCTACAATGGATGCCTAAGTACATCTTTCAGGCTGGGGGGGGGGGGGAGAGAAGCAGGATGCCTCTAAGGCCATTTGCTGGAATTCAAGAGCAGGAGATCTCTGCTTGAGATGCCCATGGGCAATTGGTGGGTCACTGTGTGCGACAGGATGCTGGAATAGATGGGCTGTGGCCTGATCCAGCAGGGCTCCTCTTAGGTTCTTAGGTTCTTCCATACTACTGTAGAAGTTTGTCGATTAAATGTGTCCACAATGGGGTATTCAGGCATCTTCAAGATCCGGATCTCCAGGAGGACCCCATCTCAAAGATCTGGATATTGAAGATCCGGATCTTTGACTGTGCATTGAAAAATGGGGTTAGGCTGTTTTGCTGTATAATAGAGATGCAGCCTAAATCAGTTCCTATATTTCTCCCGCCTCTTCCCTTCAACCTTACGCAGAATGTGCACAGGACATGGGGGTCCACCACAAACAGAATGCCTCTCATCCTTCAAATTAAATAACAGTGTTGCATCCATGGTGCCATTCTTAATATTGAGGCAAGCTCTTCACACACTGCTCTAGCACCCCTCAGTTAAGACTAAAAATAAGTCTTCAGTTTTGATGGGAGAAGTATATTTGAACTCAGGAATCAGTTCCTGTGTTCGACCACCATAAACTTAATTAAAAAACAACAACAAAGAAAAATTTGGGCCCAAACTATTTATGGCCTTTGGTTGCATCCATACCAGTCAAAAAGGGCTGAAAGAAAAAGGCACCTAGTAAGGGTCTCAGGACCTGCATCTGTACACTGCCTTTGCACCTGCAGCCCACTGGTGTCCTTTCCACAATGTGCATGTGTGTGTGGGGGGGGACTTCAAAGTGTAGTAACCACAGAAGCTGCTCAGCTCCCCACCACCACATTGGCCTCATTTTCAGTCCCTCTCAGTATCAACCTCAATAGTAAAAGGGAGCCAGAGATTTTCCTTTCCATAGACTTGTAGTACACACTCAACACCACCAGGGCGCTGAATACTTTCCACTCCCTGCAGCTGCCCTTAGGCAATTATGGAGTCCGTAAAGCAAATGGTCTTAAGAGTACAGCTTCCTTCTCTTCCTGTTGCTACAGGATGTGACATCAGAAGGACTTCTGACCCACCAACACCTTTAAGACCATTCTCTGCTCTGCATGCCTCCCATAAGGATTTAAAGAACGCTTTGTTCCCTGTAGCTTTTAGGTGACCTCTGAGCTGAATACTAATTGTGTGTTAATGCTGTGCCATTTTAGATGTCCTACATTTCTGATTACGTCTTCTTAAGTGGATTTTGGGTTTTAGTATCGTGCATTATTATGTCGTAAGCTTCCCTGAGCATCTCTTGGAATACAAGGCATGGTGGAAATAAAAGAAAAGTAAACAAAACCATCTCCCTGGACACCCAACTTCTGCTGACTGTGAAACGGTGTGGTGGACGTGTGGTGTGAGGCGTTTTGCTCAGCTTTCATTATTAGGGATGTGCACAAATGGGTTTTTGGCATTCGATTTGTAACAAATATGATGTTAGAAAATTTGTATTCATTCCAATAGACTCCCTTCGAATGTGGTAGGATTCTATTTGATACGAATGTATTCATACGAATCCATACAATTATCAGATACAAATGCATATGGATACTGGATACGGATCCTGCATACAGATCCTGCATACAGATCTTATGCAAAAGCGTTATTATCAAATACGGATCCTATACTAACGTATTGGACACAGATCAGATATGTATCCTATACCAATGCCAAATACCAAATACGTATCCTCAGTTTAACAAACGTATGAACTATGAACTATTCACACAAATGTTAATGTACGAATGTCGGAACATTTGATTTGTGCATGAATGTCTGAATTCATATGAATTCGGATGAAAAACGAATGTTATGAATATTCATGCATGTTGCTATTCATTATCATAGTCAAAGTCCATTTTAGAGGGAGTACTATATTATAGTTTCACTATCACCTAGTGGTTCTTTTCATGCACAGCAGCTTTTGGGGGGGTGGGGTGGAATTTGTAAGGAGAAGGCAAGAAAGGGGGTGAGAGACCTGATTCCATCTGACTATATGCAGCAGCATGCTGCTGGCGGTGCCCACGTGCCAAGATGATAGATGTTGTGCTGACTTAGGCAAGGTGTGCGTGCCAGCATGATGCACAAGGCGCCACAGGAAGTAAATAATGGCAGATGAAGAAACACAGCTGCCATGACATTTGAAGGTCCAGCCTTAAGCAAGCCTGCTTCACTCGAAATTATTTACACCCGTGGGTAGCTGTGAAAGCAGATAAGCGGCCAGGAAACGTTTATCTGGATCGGATTTTCTTTTTCTCTCTTTAATGAAAGATTTCCTCAAGGGAAGTGAAAGACAGTTGGCATTCAAAGGTTCTGTGGATGCTTCATCCATGATAAAGCCTTTAATGAGAATCTTGGATACTCTGGCAAAATGTCCAGCGAACTTGCAGAACTTTGGCTGCTCTTAATTTGACTTCTGTTTCTGAGGATGGGCAGATTTGACATAGAAGGATGAGGATGAGGATGGAAGGACGGAAGGATGGAAGAAGAAAGAAGAAAGAAGAGGAAGAACTACTACTTCAGGAATGAAAGTTTCAGCCTTTAGTTTCTGGTCTGGCTGACTTCAGCATAGGCCCATTTCTGATGGCACTTCCTAGAGTGCTACCAAAATGAGTCCTCTATGATATACTGGATGTGGGGTGAGTCTTCTGCGCACTTCTGAGCCAATTACAATCCTCATCACTGAGACCTATGAGATGAGGGTACCATTTTGGGCATCATAACCCAGTCCATGCTTCTCCCTTTCTGCGTTTACCCCAGTTAATCTATATTAGCTAGATCTGTCTTAGCTAGACCAGAGGCCTATTTGCACGAGGGCCGACAGAACACCAGAACACGTGTAGGATCCCCTGGGATGGAGCATTCGCTCCGCTGGGCAGGCAGTTCCATTTGGAAACGCCCCAGCCCGTCCTAGGATGCCCACATGCGTTCCAGATGTAGAGCACTTAATGGTGCTCTACACCTGGCCCAGGGTGTTCATGGACGTCTGCGGACATTCCACAGATGTTAGGAAGGGAGCACATTCACATGCTCCCTCCCTGACAGCTGCAGGCCCTGCCCCAGGCCTGTTTGGATTGGGTCCGGCTGGACCCAGGGGCAGGCAGGCCCGTTGCGGTCCTTCCATGGGTTCCTGCAGGTTCTAGGGGACCGGATCGAACCACCTAGGGCCTGCAGGAACCCCCCGGGGACCCCTCCCGGCCTGGGCCTACGTGGAGTTGCACGTGTGAGAGCCACTTACCTGGTCACCGCCATGTTCCAAATTGGCGATCTCTGGCTGGTGGCATGATGCCGGCTCTGATTGGCCAGTTACCCACGGGCTCTGCCTATGTGTGAATGGGGAAAGCGTCACCGCGTGTCGTAGCCTAAGTGCACTACTGCCGTTTGGCTGTAGTGCGAAAAGGCCTCTGGATCAACCAAAGGCAGAGGCATCTGCATTAAGTAGGCTTTAGAACAGCAAGTGTGTGCTAAAGAGTGCTAATATGGATGCAGACCACATTTATCTGGTCTACCACTAATCTGGATTAGTGAGTCAGCACAGTTCTGGTCTGGATCTATTCTACTTCCATGAAGATGGTGTGTTCTTAGCATCTCCTTGATCTGGGATGCTTTCACACTTCCCTTCCTGTCCACTGAACGGGAAAGGAGCGTGATTAACCAACATCAACTAGTGCTTGCACTTGGGGCGCTAGTCAGCTTTGGTCATTCCCTCCCCCCGGGATCAAATACTTACCTTATTCAATCCAGGGCCCGTGTTGACTGCTGCGCCTTCCACAACTGTGTGTATGTCAGCACCATCACCTTAATAACGCAGATGCTCTGCACACATGTTGTCGTGTCTATGGTCGTCCAATCTGCCAGCACACTTGCACATCACCTCAAATGACCCCAGAGCACTGGAAGAAGAGCTAACGGTTGCTACCTGGACGCTTTAGGTAAGTGTTAGGTAAACATTGCTTAACATATGGAGCACGATTTCATGCTCCACACCTAATCAATGAGTAGTGAACTTCTGGTGAGGGCGGGCACACCTGGGGGCTGTAACAGCCTCCAACACACGCAGATGATCTTCACCAGAGCTTCACTACTTCTTCACTAGAGGCCATAGTGCAAATAGGCCTCATGATTAACTAGTAAGTGCAGAAAGGGCCTTCAGCTGGGGAGGACAGATCCTGCTGTAGCCCACACTAGCATGTGAATCGATATGTCCCAGGATAAGACCCAACGCAGAAAACACCACAGTAACTGCATACATTATTGAATCAGGAACTGCGTGTTTCCGAGCCCTTTCTCTGTGCGAGCTTAAAATGGGTCTTGCGCCAACCAGTTTGTAATGTGAGCATAAAAGCTACATTGACTAGCACACTTATTTGCAACACAAACACTTCACTTCCTTATGAATGGCGACCAAGCTTTCCCTAAATTGGGGGAGAGAAGGGGATGATTTGAGCACCGCATGAAGATATCTTCCAAAGTGGATTGCATTCATTTTAACTTTCCATCTTTTCTTCTGCTGATTACTCTTCATATTGCCCAAAGTATTTCAGCCACGGTCTTCACCAAGACTGACAGCAGTTCTTTTTCTTAACTTTCTGAATTCCAAATAACACATCTTCAAGAAAATTGTCGTGCATTTCAGAGCTAGGAAGGCCTTTCATTTTGCACATTAATCCACACGACAATATCCAATCATGGATCGGCGTGGAAGAAAGATGTCATTTTATATAATATCACCAGAATTTGCAAAGTGAAATATATATAGCAAGCCTCAAAAAGACGGCCATTTGTCTCATTGGAATGTATATAGCGTGATGACCAAAATGCTATTACAACTTCATTCATGACAACCACTCTCAGCACCATTCTCAGCTTGTGATGGGTGTCTGTCCCCCACTTCGTTCTCCTAAGCAATGCGATCAACTTAAATGCAAAGATCTGTATGTTGAAGGATTTTTACTGCAGCATTGGAAATCCCCTTTCTCAAGTCTTACTGGCCCCACGTTTGTCAGAAGTGACTAACTCTTACCATACAGCAGTACTTAACAAATTCCTGATTTCCTTTTTGGAATGAACAGGGGTCTGACTGATTTCAAAAAGCTATACCAGCAATGCCTATGTACGTGCTTGCAAGAACACAATGAGTTGCATCTACTAAAGCTTAAAACTGCCTGCACTATGAACTTCCAGTTTGGTTTAGTGCGGTGATGGCCAACCTATGGCACGTGTGTCACAGGTGACACGCCAAGCCCTTTTGCGTGACACACCTGGTCACCCTGGCACCTGGTTGTGTAGTGCTTTCTTGTTCTTGAAGTGTGTGAAATACCAACTTTCAATTGAAGATTTAGCAAACGAAATTCAGCAACAAAAGTCACTAATGTAAAGAATTGTTTGTTTTTGCTTTTAAGAAATACATATATCAAAAATTTAACTTTTTTACTACAGCTACAAATATCACAAAAGTATGGATATTTCTAGATGTGACACAGCACCCGAGTTAAGATAGGTTTTCTTGAGAATTTTGACACACTAAGCTCAAAAGGTTCGCCATCACTGGTCTAGTGGTTAGGGAGCCAGACTCTTATCTGGGAATACTGGGTTCAATTCCGCACTCCCCCATGAAGCCAGCTGGGTGACCTTGGGCTAGTCACAGCTCTATTCTGAGCTCTCACAGCCCCACCTACCTCACAGGGTGTTCTGTTGTGAGGAGAAGAATAGAAAGTTTGTCAGCCGCTTTGAGCCCCCTTAGAGGATGAGGAAAGTGGGGGATAAAACCCAACTCTTCTTCCTCCGTGAAGCCAGCTGGGCAGCCTTAGGCTAGTAACAGCTCTATTTCTGAGCTCTCACAGCCCCCACCCACTTCACAGGGTGTTCTCTTGTGGGAATGTTAGGAAAATTCCAGACCACTATGAAAACAAGTTGCCGCTCTATCAGCAAATGCTATTCATATTAGTTTCTTAATAAGCAGACGGGTGAGAGAGAAAAGATTCTTTTACTTCGAATATGCTGCAGCTTAGGAAGTCCGCTTTCCAAAACCCCATCAAGACAAACTTTGAACCTCCCACATTCCAGGACACAATCTCTATACCTAAACCCAGCCGGTAATTACAATATTCCCAGTAACGCCTTCCAAGCAGGAAAAGAAACACATATCAGATTTCTCTGACATGCGCAGTAGAAACAAAGTCTACAGCTGACTGGTTTAGGCCAGTTATTCCTTGAAGACTCCTTATCATGTCTCTCAGCAAACACACTGTCCTTGAGAGCATTCCTCACAAATTCAAATAGAATTTCCTGCCCACCCACCCCCAAAGGCTAGGAATGACAGATCTTAGCCACAGGGCATGTGGGGAAGAGTGATTTTCAGTCTGGTACTTCCAGATCACAGAGGTCTGCCATCTGCAAGCCTCCATGACCCGTGTTAAGGCCCTTAGGCCAGATTGTAGACCCAATAAATCAGGCCAACACTAGATCCAAATCAAGGGCCTCTTAATCCAGATCTAACTCCATCTCATGCAGTCAGATTCAGCCTAACATGGGGGGGGGGGCTGAATTAACGTGCAGATGAGGACGGCACCGATCTGCACCAGGGGCCCTCTGATCCAGATCAACAGACTCATGGAGAAAGGCTCTTACTTTCAGAGCTTCCACTCTTCAACCACAAGGTTCTGAGATCCACTTAAACAAGGGAATTTGCATTTTGCTGCCTGTGTAAGAGCAAAAGGTGGCTGTGTGTGCCTAATTGTGTTCTGCAAAGCCCCATGTGTGTTCACAGCCTGTTCTCGGTCTCTGGCATTTCTGCTTTTGCTGGGACTATGCCAAAGAGCGTCTAGGCCTCTTCAGTCCAGAGAGACAGTGTTAAGAGGGGACCTGATTGAAGTATATAAAATTATGCATGGTATAGAAAAGGTGGATGGAGAAAATTTCTCTATCGCACAACAATAGAACCAGGGAGCACTCTATGAAGCTGATGGGTAGGAGAGTCAGATCTGACAAAGGAAAGTATTTCTTCACCCAGAAGGTCATTGGTTTATGGAATGTGCTGCCGGAAGAGGTGGTAACAGCTACTAGTCTAGATGGTCTTAAGGCAGGGTTAGACAAATTTGTGGACGACAGATGTATCAATGACTACTAGAATGGATGCTTAGGTGCATCTTTCAAGCTGGGGGGCAGGGAAGTGGGGCACTTCTAAGGCCATTTGCTAGGATTTGAGAGCAGGAATAGGTTTGTCCTTGTCTCTGCTGGAGATGCCCATGAGCATTTAATGGGCCACTGTGTGCGACGGGATGCTGGACTAGATGGGCTGTGGCCTGATCCAGCAGGGCTTCTCTTATGTTCTTATGTGCATAAAACTGCTGGAGGACAGCATTTCACAGAAACCAGCATGGGCAACAGAGCTCCGACTAACCTCCTTCCCTTCATCCTCCAAATCCTTTTCAAAAGTCTGTCATTGACTCCATATTAAGACCCAGTCACTCTTTCATCCGGCAAAACCCTTCACAGCGACAACATGATGAGGTATGGGCATTGAACACATCCCAGCGTGACATTAGAAACCTGGCAGTTAGAAGGAAAATTAAAAGCTCTTGGTGGTCTCCCAGGTGGGATGCTGTTACCCTTGGGCAAATGTTCTTCTGTGTCCTTTATTTAATTATTTTTTGGGGACAGGGGAGGCATGGCGTTCGTCAGACCCGCGAGCGCATGCTAGATTTAGACCCCCATTGAGAATTTTTATTAGCAGACAAATATGCAAGGGTTCTTATGGCCGCTTAAAATGTAATTAATGATCTCCTGAAGATTGAGGGTGCATAGTCACCCAGGAACTGGGAATGTGTGCGCTTAATTCCTCTAATCGCTCTTGTGCAGCTGGTAAAGAGGGGGAACGGTTGCTGAGTTATTAGCCAGGATCGGGACCCTGGCGGAGATGGTGTGGAAGCAGGCCATGCGTCGGCTGCCTCTTATAAAGCTTCAGTTCACACATGATGGGTGTTTTCCCACTGTCAGAAAGTGCCCATTTTTGCACCCATTAAGGACCCATTTGGGTGTGTGCCGGATGACCCCATTTCCACCACAGCACCTATTTGGGACACATTTGTTTCCACCGCTGCTGGGGAAATCCAGATCATATGGGGACATCTCAGCCTTTAATCCGGATTTTCTGTAGACCCCATTAATGGGGTCTACAATGGGGTCTTCAGCCAGAAAATCTGGATTAAAGGGAGCCTGTTTCCATGAGAAACAGGCAATGGGGTCTAGAGGAGGCTAGGGGGAGGGAATGCACCCACGGGGGGCGGGAGCCCCAAAATCCCAGCTTCGAAGTGATTTCGGAGTCATTTCAAAATCATTCCAAAATGACTCCAAAGATATCGGCAAACACTTCAGAGAGGCTCCGGAGCTGTCAGCATGGTCCATTCACTATTAGCGGAGACCACGCGGACTTCCCTGAGAAATCCCTTTGAAGTGATCAGCAAAGACTTTGGAGTCTCACCACCAATCTCTCCGAAGATTTGAATTCATACAAATAGAGAAAAAACTAATGTATTAAAATCTAAACCGATTCAATTACATTCCTATCCATTCATATGAATATTCAATTTGTATTTGATGATACAAATGTTGACAACATTCGTATGTGTCCGTACGCATCTGTACACATCCCATTTTTATCCCGTATGTATCCAAACAAATGTGCATGGATATGAATCAGATGCGTATGGATACGTATGAATAATTTGTATGAATAATTCAAAACATTCGAATGTTAAAAAATGAATGCATAGACATCCGATTTGAATTTGAATGTCTTAATCCAAATGAATTCAATTGAATTTTGAATGTTTTGAATATTCCTGCACATCCCTACTACTGATAAGGTCAAGAACACTTTGTGGCTACAAAGATCTTCCCTTGCAGGGGGTTTCATTCCTTGGGCCAATGCAATGGGCAAAAAATGGAGCTTGGAGTTGAAACACCCTGAGAATGATGCTGATACGAGTAGCACACTCAATGGCCCAGGTCACACCTATATGAGACAGGACGTTCTAGTCATAATTCGAATTGAGATCATACCTGCACTGTTCATACCTAGATCGTTATAGGTTGTCCTCAGACCATCCTAGCTTTGGGCTGCATCGCTCACACCTTTCTCCACGATCAACCTGAGACTCCTTCACAGAACTCTTGGCTCTCCACCCCTTTCGCTGCGCCAAATCTGTCTCCTTTCTTATTGGATGTTCTTGCGTCACTCAAAGGAGGCGAGGGTGTGCGTTTGCGGTTCTTTTTAAATCCTGCTCCCCTACCTCCATGCCCCTTTCCTTTTTTATGTGCTTTTCTTCTCCATGTGATTAATTTTTTAAAAAAATAATAATAAATTTGTGTAAAAACACTAGAGGAATCATACACATAAACTGAGGAGAGAAGGGGAGGTGCCTCACAGACTCCATGCATGCTGACTGGCCAAAGGAAAGACTGGACCCACCCACCACAGCATGGTTCAGCCTCCTTTAGCCCATCCTCCCGCTCACACTTTGAGGATGAGAAGATGGCCTGGGATGCCAGGACAGACTGAGTCCTTCTCAGTCCTCTAAAAAGAGGACTACAAGTTAAAATGGTCTAAGAAGGATAGGCCAGTTTGGAAAATGATTTAAACAAAAATAACATAACAGGAAGTTATTCCTGTTACTCCTGAAGCGGACTGGCCCCGGGATTGGTCACAGGTGGGTGACCAATTGTGTGGGGCCATGGCTTTAGTTACCTAGTGCTTGCAAGTGCATGCGCTAGTTAACTTTGGGTGATTACACTCCTTTCCCCTCCCGCAGACGGGAAGGGAAGTGCAAAATCGCCCCTGATTTTCTAGGTGATAATGAAGCCACACCCATTTAAACTGCTATACAAAATGGAAACATAATCTTTTGCCCCCATTAAAATGTGTGCCATGCTTTTCCCCATCAACACATTCGCAGTCTCATTAGGAGACCATTGAGCAGAGCAGATGCAGGCAGAAACACAGAAGGGCATCTTTCCCAGCAGCAGCATGATCAATAAAGCCATTAGGTAGCTCTGGAGATTTTGCAGCAATCATGGGCCAGACTTCTCTGCACAGAAGCCGACAGAGATGAAACATCTGTGGTCATTTGTGCAAGGTCACTGTTTCCTGTAGTTGTCCTTTACTATCTTTTGGTTTCTTGCAAAGTGGAGAGTAAGTATGCCAGGGGTTCCATAGTAGAGATGTGCACAAATATTGGTAACATTCATTATTCATACTAAATCATACAAATTTGGACATTCATACACAAATTGAATATTACAACATTTGCATGAATATGAATGTTTTAGAACGTTTGTATGAATTGTTCATACATTTGTTAAACTGGGATACTTTTTGGATACATATGTGTTCATATAGGGTATGTATCCAATACGTATCCAATATGTATGTGTTGGTATAGGATATGTACCCAATACTGTATGTATGCATTTGTATAGGATCCGTATCCAGGATCTGTATGCATTCATATCAGATATTCATACGAATTTGTATGAATACAAATATTCAAATATTTGATTTTATTCAAAATTCAAAAATCCGGATTTTCAAAAATCCAGTTCAAATCCAGATTATCCAAATTTGTATTTTCAGACATTCGATTCGAACTCAAAAATATGAATATTGGCAACATTCCCATCCAATTTTCGAATTTGTGCACATCCTATTTTTATTGTGTTTGCATTCCATTTTCATTCTATTTGCATCCCATGTGTCACATCTCAGGCAGGCAAGGCAAGCAGGCAAACTCTCACACAGCTTACTCAGTTCCAGGGGGGCTCAGGCGTACTCGATGTCAGTTCTAATCCAAGGTCAAGGCATCCAGAAAATCAGCAAGAGTCAGTCAGTCCAGAAGGTCAGCAAGTCACAAAGGGGTCCAAAGTCAGAGCACAGGAACAGAGTTACACAGAGTTGCATGAAGTTGTCTGCAACACTGGAGCAATGTTTGTTTGCTCAATAAGTAGAGGAATCATTATCCCACCCATGGTTCAGCTGAGCTAATCATTCTGACCTGCGCTTCAGCTGCTTCTGTTGTCTCAAGAGGCGAGGGGAGGGGCGATCTTGAGATTCACTGCTTGTAGTTTCATTGCCAGAGCTGTCTGCGTGCTCCTCTGAAACTGGCCTGAGACCCTCAAGGTCTGCAACGCTATGCTGTGATTGCTTCTCGGTCTGTTGTGGCATTGCAGGCAGAACTTTCTCCTCCGAGGGGGCTGAACAGGGCATGACACCATGTTATAAGCACAAATAAACACGATATTCGGATGTGATGTACAACGTTCCATTTAGTTGAAACATCCAAAAATCCGTATTGGATTTTCAAAAATCCAAAATCTGTTCTAATTCAAAAATTCAGATTTTAGACAATCTGATTTGAATTTGAATGTTGATATTCATCGAATTCAGATTGGTTTTTCAGATTTTTGAATATCTGTACACATCCCTAGTACATATACATATGGACACATACAAATGTTGTTGACATTCGTATCTTCAAATTACATTTGTTTTTTCTCTATTCAGTCAAATTTGAGCATTTGAATATTCGAATGAAATTGAATCCCGAAAATTGCATTCATGCACACCCCTACTCCAAAGTGAGCTGCTGGGAGGCTCCAAGCAAAGCAAGCTGTGTCGTGCCTGTTGGTGGGTTGTCTCGTGCAGCCGGGTTGGTCTCTGTGAGACCAGGCTGCTGGACTAGATGGACACCATGGGATATGTCTAGCATTGCCAATATAGTGCTGAGAGGATTTTGGGATACGCCTTGTATCTGGAAGCAGCCTAAACCCAACCACGTGAAATTACTAAATGAAACCAGCCACTCAGATCTGTTTCATTGCAATGATCAAAGATCCTAGATAAGATTGACAGATCCAGCCCTTCTCCTCACTGAAGTCATATTCCTTTACTCCATCTTGGACAAGGCTGTCATGTAGGTGGACTTGGCTGAAATTCAGCAGTCACTTCACGACACCTTCTCCGCTTCTCAGATGCTAATAGGGACATCACATTTCCTCTGCAAGCAACGGGCTTCAGTTACCTCTGGCTTAGTTTCTTTCATAATGGCCTTCCAGGAATAACTGACAGTGTGAAATTAATGCAAATATATAGCACAACCAGGCATGCACATGATTGTTATTTATATATGGCTGTTCAGGGACCAGATTGGAAATTTCTTAGTGACCAGACATTTCAGTAACACCCTCTCATTATTACACTTTGCCGGCAGTGATTGCTTTTTATCTGTGGTGTCAGCATGGAACAATCAGTTCTTATGGCATGTTTAAGGGAAACATGAGATAACGAGATCCATACTATCACACCATATACAAACTGTTCAGTAGGCTGGAAGCTGAGGTCTGAGTTGCGACTTCTGGATGGTTGCTATGAGAATTGAGATTGGACGTGTATGTGCGTGCATGCATGCGTTCAAGTGTGTGTGTGCACACATGTGTATGGTGACCAGAACTGGACACAATACTCCAAATATGGCCTCACCATAGATTTCTAAAGAAGCACAACAACCCTTACTAACTTGTTTTCTATTCCCTTCTCTCCAGTTCCTAATTACCCCAGCACTGAAATTGATTTTTTCACTGCTGCTGCACACCGGGTTGACACTTTCATTGAGCTGTCCAACTGAACCCCAAGATCCCTTTCCTGAGACCTTCAGATTTAGGGTGGGATAGAAATATAAATAATAAATAAATAAATTTGTCACAGAAAGCTCAAGCCACATCGCTGAATAGCTCTAATTGGGGTTCTCTGCCACAATGTGCATTGTTTTGCACTTACTAAAGGGGCCTGAGCCAGTGAGTCAGTTTGGTCTAGTGGTTAGGGAGCCAGATTCTTATCTGGGAATAGCGGGTTTGATTCGTCCTCCCCCATGAAGCCAGCTGGGTGACCTTGGGCTAGTCACAGTTCTCTTCTGAGCTCTCATAGCCCCATCTACCTCACAGGGTGTTCTGTTGTTGGGAGAAGAATAGAGAAGAACAGAAGGTTTGTCAGCCACTCTGAGACCCCTTAAATGGGTGAGAAAAGCAGGGTAGAAAAGCCATCTCTTCTTCTTCTTCTCTACAGAGCACAAGGGAATTGTGGGATCCCCAAATAGTAGGAAGCAATCCTTTTGCAAACCTGAGGCCTGTTCACACTTTGGCCAGTAGTCAACAATTAGTGAACTTCTGGTGAAAACCACCTGAACTTCGAGGAGGCTCTTATAGCCTCCAAGCATGCCCTGCCTCTCTAGAAGTTCACTAATTTTTGATTACCAACGTTGACAAAAGCTTACCTGGAGCATCCAGCGGCGCAACCATTCGCTCTTCTTCCGGTTCCCTGATCACTGACCTCTGACGTGACCAGGGAATAGCCTTGGCCCTCGTGGGAGTGGCATCTGATCACAGTGTTGCAAGAGGGGTGTTCATTCACACGCACTGACATGATGGGCCACAATACATCCCTGTGCTCAAAAATGCACCTCTCAACAGCATCCAAGCATGTCACACAACAGCCAATTGTGGCTGTGAAAAGGTGGAACTTCCAGTTTCAGACGCAGTGATGCGGACTGGTAAACGGGAGGACCATTCTCACTCCTGTCCAGTAATGGACACTTTGGGGAAGCTTTCCTCATGACAAGTGCAGATGGTCCACCTTTACCAGAAGTTTACTAGCCATGGCAGCCTAATCATCTGTGTGCAAAAAGGCCCATGGTCTTTTACTTTGTCGCTACCTTGCATAATCACTGTTCTTGCAAAAGTACCTGTATGTAGGAAGAACCAGCCCACTTCTCTTTTTGTTTATGTTTTCTTTTGTTTTTTGTGGGAGGTGCTTCCTACATATGGACACTTTTGCAAGAGCAGCGATTCCACAAGGAAACGACACTACAAGGTAAGCAGTAAGAAACACACACAATATTGACATCACTATTCCAGTGCACTATTCCAAGAATATATTGGGATTCCCATGGGAAGGTCACAGGACCCCTCTGGAGCTCTTTGCAATCTCTGTTTTTACTACCCTGAACAATTTAGTGTCATCAGCAAACTTTGTTATCTTACTACTTACCCCTACTTTTAGATCATTTATGAATAAATGAAAAAGCACCGGGCCCAATGCTGAACCTTGGGAGACACCACTGTTACTTCCCTGCATGCTGAGAATTATTCATTCATTACTACTCTAAAAACCATTAATGTGTTTTTTTTTCCAGCGGGAATTGCTGATTCAGTTCTGCCAGGAGTGACTGGAACTCGGTGGAGATGATGGAGAAGCTAGAGCTAGGAAAAGAACTAGTCACAGCTCTCTTCTGAGCTCTCACAGCCCCACCCACCTCACAGGGTGTCCGTTGTGGGGAGAAGAACAGAAGGTTTGTCAGCCACTTTGAGTCTCCTTAGATGGGTGAGAAAAGTAGGGTAGAAAAGCCATCTTCTTTTTAAGAAAGAAGAGTATGCAGCATTCTCTTCCCCACCATTTTATTCCCACAATAACCTTGTGAATTAAGCTAGGCTGGGAGATCGTAACTGCCCCCAGATCACTCACTGGCCCCAGTGAGTTTCGTGGCAGAAGGGGCCCAGTAGAGGGTCTTATGGCATTTCTGCATTGGGCCTTATTCTGGATTATGTCCTGGAATAAGGACCTGCCATCCATATGCTGGTGCAGAAATAACCCAGAACAAGGCTCAGTGCAGAAAGGTCCATGGATAACTACACCCAAATTGCAGAGGTGATTAATTTCTTTTTTTAATTATCACAGCGTTTCCCCATATAAATCTGCAAGACTGTTAGCAACATGCTCCTTCCGATTGAGGAGCACAAGGATTTATCTGTGAACAAAATAAAGCAGCCACAGTATTGTGTTCCAGGATATTTGTGTCTGTGTGTGTATAGTTTGCCAGAGTCAGTGGGATGTGCATCTTTCAGACAATTTTTCCCTTCTTGGATTAAGCAATTCATCATTTCCTAAGTCAGAAGATAGTTCCCATATGGTCTTTGATGTCCATTGATCTTGCAGGTGCCCATGCAGTTTCTTTGAAGCATCAGACCCTCGATGGGAAAAAAACTGCTGCTCATGCAGTGTGCTGACAGCATGCGAAAGAAGTATTTGTAGATCATTTGAAGGTTAACCAAAGGTTAACATCAGTGATAGAGGCTTTGCAGCTTGGCTGTGATTGTACTACAAAGTAAGAGCATTTAGCATTCCCATTACATTTTTGTGCGAGCTTGAGCCGGACGGATGCGGGCAGCTTTCGGGCCCAGCTGACTTGTCTCATCCCAGGGGCAGGGCAATGGATTGGAACCATGGCATGCAGAGACAGGACAATAATGCAACCAGGGGTGTTTTTCCACTAGCACTAAGTACCCACTGAAGGACCCATTAAGGTCCCATTAGGCTCAGAGCAGGATGACCTCATTTCCACTACAGACCCTGTTAGAGGCACGTTTGTTTCCACCAGAGCTAGGGAAATCCAGATCATATGGGTCCTTCAGGACCTATAATCCGGATTTCCTGCAGACCCCATTAAAGGGATCTATAATGGGGTCTTCAGCCATCAAATCCGGATTATAGGGAGCCTGTTTCCACTACAGTTGGGCAATGGGGTCTAGAGGAGGCTCAGGGGGGGCACCCATGGGGGGAGGGTGCCCCAAACTCAAAACTTCGAAGTCCTTCCGAAGTTGCCTTTGGAGATTAGCACAGGCTCTGAAGAGAACCCCTTGCAAGGGCAATGCCGTTGTCAAAGGCTCCAGAGGATCTTTCAAGTTAGCGGCAGATCGCTCCGGAGATTCTATGGAGCCACTCCAGAGGATCTTCTAAGAATCTCTGGAGCGTCTACGGAGATTGCACCCCCATCCCCCCAAAAACATGGGGCGACAGGCAGCCCCCTTGTGGGTATATCCAGATTTGCACATGGGTGCTCCGGCATTTCCACAGCACGCAGGCTAGCACCCATTGCTATTGGGTGCTAGACCACCCAAGGAAACACATTGGGTACCCATTCCTTAAATCTGGATCATCTTAGATCCGGATTAAAGGAGCTCAGTGGAAAAACACCCCAGATGCCTTGCTTTCACCCACCCAAACTAGGGGTGTGTATGGGAAAAAAATGTGCATATTTGTTTCACCATCAGAGCAAAAATCCGTGAGTTCATTTCATTGTCGACTCCTTTTATTGAAAAACTGGTTTGCCACTTTTCTTTTTTGCAAGAAAAATATCACTTTCCCCCATTTTATAAAGCTCTTTGCATGACCCAGAACACAGCAAAACATGAATGTTTCATCAAATTGCTCATTTTTGCAAGTTGCAGACTGCTGTGTTTTGAACAAAGTTTTGAATGTGCACATTGTTTGTTTTGATGTACAGGGTACAGTAGTGGGTTTTGGTTCCTGACCATCAGAACCTTCACATCAGACTCTGAAGTCCTTGTGTGGTGGCAGTGGTGGTCTGGGGCAGCAGAGGTGATACTGGCTCTATCGCAGAACGGGTGGGCCAAGTGTGGGTGTCCATTTACCAGGACAGTGGGACCATTCCAGCTGGGAACAGCTCTTTTAGGAGTCCTTCCAGGTGGAACATTCCCCACTCCATGCAAAGGCAGAAATGGGCTCGATCTCACTAATCTATAGAATAGTCATAGGACAAAGTCAAAAGTCACCTATAGTAATTTCTGTTCAACAGTAGAACAGTCTGTCTGTAGAGACCACAGGCCTCTTAACACTAGGGCCTCTGTAGCACAATTAGGCCAGCCCTGGGACAGAGCATTCAATCTGCCAGGTGGGCGGTTCTGCCCAGAACCGTCCTGGCCCATCCCTGGGTGGCCTAGTTGTAGCCAGAGTGTAGAGCATGAAACTGTGCTCTACACCTGGCCCAAGCCGTCCCTGGCCATCCCAGAGCCTTCAAGCAGGGAGAGCATTCGCAATCTCCCTGCTGGACAGCTCTGGGCCCCTCCCCTCCCCCCTGGCCATTGGGCCCTTTCGGACCCTCTGGCCAACAGCCCCTTTGGGGGGAGGGATGGGACCATCCCATCCCATCCCATCCTAGGGTCCCGTGGGCTTTAGCTGACCCCCTGGGCACCCCACCAACCCAGGGGACCACACCGCTCCCAAGATGCTTGCGTGCAACTTACCTCTTCAGAGGTCTGGATTGGACTGACAGGACCCTGGGGCCGTGGCCTATGATTAGGGCGCACCTGCGCTCAATGCCCAGTTCGATAGGACAAGCCTGTAGTGCGAAAAGGCCT
Source organism: Aspidoscelis tigris stejnegeri (assembly GCA_023333525.1). Classification (NCBI taxonomy): domain Eukaryota; kingdom Metazoa; phylum Chordata; class Lepidosauria; order Squamata; family Teiidae; genus Aspidoscelis; species Aspidoscelis tigris. The sequence continues at coordinate 105,220,429 of JALMGA010000003.1, read as the reverse complement.
CACAGTTCTTCCATCTCTGGATGTTTAAAAGACGAGGCTGGCAGCACCTTCTCAATAATGATTGAATTTGCTTCTACCCCCTTCCAACCCCACAATTCTGTTCCCCATGCTGGTACCTCAGTTCTCTTCCACCGCTCTGTTCTCACCCTATATTCTCCTTTTCCTCTATTCTCTTATTTCTGCTGCTACTTTCACCTTGGAAATGGAGACTGGACCAAAGGTTGTTTTCTAAACCTTTGAATAATGGACTTGTGCTACTACAGAACTGCAAGCCCCTCCTCACCACACCACACTTGCCTTGGTAATCCCAGAAGGCCCTCCAAGTGCTCAGTGCAAATGAATAATTAAAGCAGGGACTTGAGGTGTGAATCTTACACACCTGTTCTCCCTTGCCTTAAGGAGAAGAAATGGCTTCTCCTCCCTACTTTCAGGCACTATTACTGTCCTGCAGGGATGTGCACAAATATTCAAAACATTCAAAATTTGATCGAATTCGGACTGAATGTCTAAACATTCAAATTTAACATTCGAATGAATTTTCAAATCTTTTGAATCATTCGTACAAACTATTCAGACATTTGTATTTGTACAGATGCGCACTCATGACATACATAGCAGTACACATCTTATTCGTGTCCATGCTCATTTGTATGGATACGTACAAGATAAAAACAGGAGGCATACGGTATAAAAACGGGATGCATACGGGTGCGTATGGACACATTTGAATGTTGTCGCCATTTGTATCTTCAAATACGAATAAAAAATTTGTACGAATAGATGCAAAGGTACTCAAATCGAATCGAATGTGAATACATTTGAATTTTAAACATTCAAATCGATTCGAATCTTCGGATATTCAATTCAAATCCTGAAAATTGCATTCCTACACACCCCTACTGTACTGTATTCATTATATATATTTGTTACCTGTCCTGAGATCCTTGGGTATAGGGCAGGATAGAAATTCAATAAGTAAGTAAGTAAGTAAGTAAGTAAGTAAGTAAGTAAGTAAGTAAGCAAGCAAGCAAGCAAGCAAGCAAGCAAGCAAGCAAGCAAGCAAGCAAGCAGGTAAGCAGGTAAGCAAGCAAGTAAGTAAGTAAGCAAGTAAGCAAGTAAGCAAGCAAGCAAGTAAGCAAGCAAGCAAGCAAGCAAGCAAGCAAGCAAGCAAGCAAGCAAGTAAGCAAGTAAGCAAGTAAGCAAGCAAGTAAGTAAGTAAGTAATAGGGCAGTTCTGTAGATGGTTTCCTACTAGGCTGCCTTTTCTGGTTTAAGATGTATTTGCATGCACCAGTATGGAGCTGTGCTAGTTCACTGGGGGAACATGGATCCCACATCCCTCCTACCCCTTCATAGTGCAGTGGGTATGCCCACACCGAATGTGTGTATCCCCCAATGTAAGCACTCCCTAGGCCCTTTCCACATTCTTAAGTAGTCCCTTAATCCAAATCACAGGCCTCCCATCACCACATTAGTGCAGATCACAGAGGCCCCACCCGCTGCTGGTCTGCCTCTGTTTGCACTAGATGGAGCCAAATCCAGGTTAAGAGCCTTTTATTCCGTATCTGTTATAGACCCGTTTTGTACTCTGCACTGATTGCTCTGGATCATGAGATGCAGATGGCATGTCTCCATGTTCCAAAACCGCTGGGGGTCCTTTTCAGTGGCGCACCATAGCACACACTCCTCAGGCTCCAAGGTTAAGAATGGAGGCAAGGGGGTGGGGGGAATGATGGTGCCAGGTTCACATGAGCTTTACTGCCAGGGGGCAAAGTGAGCTGGATCAGCACCATCCGTGCAGACAGCATTGATCAGACTCATAATTCCACGGCATCTGGATCAGATGGGCCAATTATTCCCAACCCACTCATCTGGATTAACTCAAGGAGAGTGTAGAAAAGGCCTCAGAGTGCCTTAAAGCAAGAACCATAGAAAGAGGTCTAACTAGAAATGTGCACAAATATTCAAAGATATTCAAAATTTGATCAAATTTGTCCAAATTTTGACATTCGAATCCGAATCTCCATATATTCAATTTAAGCATTCGAATGAATTTCAAATTCTGATTCTATTTGTTTGAATTATTCAGACATTTGTGTACAGGTCCGTACATGACGCAAACTTGCTTGTATGCATCTTTCCCGCATCCGTACACATTTGTACGGATACGTATGGGACGAAAACAGGTTGCATACCGGATACCTACAGGATGCATACGGATGTGTAATGATGCATATGGGCACATACGAATGTTGTCGACATTCGTGAGTGCAAATTCGCATCAAAAATTCATGCAAATAGATTCAAATTTGCTTAATTAGAATCGAATTTGGGCAAATTCGAATTTTAAAGATTTGAATCGAATTGAATTTTCAGGTGTTCGATTTGAATCGAATTGTATCCCAAAAATTGCATTTGTGCACAACCCCTAGGTCTGACAGCTCTTCCTACCGCTCTGCACTGCCACTGCAAGGCCGCTGCTTCTGCATGTTTTCCTTACTGCCCTGTTGCAGCGAATGTGGGAAACAGGGCACTTTGTGGACCACTTTCTGGACTTAAAAATCAAACAGAAATGCAAGTCCTTTGCCTGCGGTGTGTGCAGGACTCGGAGCAGTGGCAGGGTATGTGCCCAGCTTCCTGCCACTGCTGCAGTTGTGTAGATCCAGTGGCAGGCATGCGGCAAGCCAAATGGAGCCCTCCACAAAACGGATCCCATCTTTATTCCAAAAGTTAAGGTTTTACAGGGCGGATGAAATGTGAAAAGTGGACGCTTCAAAATAGGAGGCGAGTTTCCATTCCGAAAATGAAGATTAAGAGCTGTAGTCAGTGGCTTCGTTTATCTGCAACACTTGGGATCTTTGCAGGACGGATTAAACTCTGTGCCTCTGCTTCATGTTCTCATTATGCCATGGATCCCGGCTCGCGCATCATAATCACACACACACATGGGCAATATAACTGCCAAGAAGAACCCAAGGGAATAATGCAGAGAAGCAACCTTTCAGCTAATCCAGGCCTCGCTCTCAATTTGGTCTTTAAGCTACCATTAAAAAGGGGAAAAAAAGGGAGGCGAAATTACTAAGACTGATTATTTGTTTGCATGCAAAGTAAACCATCTCCCCTTCCCTTTGGGGGATTGGGGGGTGGATACAGTGAGACCTTCTGGTGTCTTATCTAAGCTGCTCTCTTGTCACTGGAGTTATTTGAATAAGCCTACATGGAAAAATATTTCTACATTTGACATGCTGATGCTAATGCCGGATAGCGGGCCTTTCAAGTCTAATGACGGAAAACCTGTGGCTTAGACTAAATAGCAAAACACCAGTTACCGACTCTCAGCAAAACACAGAAAAGAAGGGCTCCAGTTTGGGTGGGGGGAGAAGGGTGGGATCCTTAAGAGGTTTAGCAGGACCATCCCAAAGCCTTTTGTGCTTATTAGAAGGATCGCCATTAACTTTAATGCCCATTCGAGGAGGTCCATAAAATCAAACGTTGAGCTACCATTAAGAGATTATGCCTTCTCTGCCTTATCATCCGAGGAAGAAGCAGAAGGAGGAGGAGGCAATGATAAAAGTTTGCCAAAGACTAAGCTCTGAAGAAGAAGAAGAGTTGGGTTTCTACCCCATTTTTCTCACCCATTTAAGAGGACTCAAAGCTGCCGACAAACCTTCTGTTCTTCTCCCCACCACAGACACCCTGTGATGTAGGTGGGGCTGTAAGAGCTCAGAGGAGAGCTGTGACTAGCCCAAGGTCACCCAGCTGACTTCATGAGGGAGGGCAGAATCAAACCCAGTATTCCCAGATAAGAGTTTGGCTCCCTAACCACTAGACCAAACTGGCTCATTTATTTCATTTATTTTAAGAATCTATATCCCACCCTTCACCAAAAGGTCCTGGCACAACTGACAATAATGCAAAGATAAAATATATAGGGTATTCTTAAGATAAGGTGTGTTTTATGGAGCCCTCATAATCAATTTTTTCAAAACATGCTTGTATGTACAGGTTGAGGTTAAGGGTTCCCCTTGTTCACTCATCAAGTGATTACTCCCCTCGATACTCTTATATAAGGTCCCTCTAACTTATGAACTTTAACTTCCTATTTTAACTTCCTATTTTAATTGTTGTTAATCCATGTATTGCCATACAGTAAATAAATAATAAACTCATCAAGCAAGGAGGATGGCATGATGAGAGGGACATCTAGTGGCCAGATCCTGTAGTGCAAGTAGAAAAAAAAAGGATGCTGATTCCAAAACGATACCCAAGAACATAAGAGGAGCCCTGCTGGATCAGGCCACAGCCCATCTAGTCCAGCATCCTGCTTCACACAGTGGGGTGTTTCTGGGCATCTCAAGCACAGGACAAAGGCAAATCCTTCACCTGCTCTCAAATCCTTGCAAATGGACTTTAGAGGCATCCTACCTGTCTCCCCACACTGGAGGGTGTATCCAGGCATCCATTCTAGTAGTCATCGACGGGTAAGTTCCTTATCATAATTTCTTGTTGCTAATGGGCATGAGGGTGGTGACTCCTGGTTGACAGCATGGGTACCTCCATAGGCACTTCTAGGCAATTCCAGAAGTCCATCTCCAGCTTCCAGAAAGCATTTTTGGTTAAACCAGAAGGCCTGTATTTAGGTTCTAGAAAACCTGTTTGGCATTCCGGATGACATGGGAAGAGGCCCAGGTGCCACCAGATCAGGTAAGGGGCCCCCGGGGAGGCCGTGGCGGGGGGGGGGAGTTTTGGGGTAGTAAAGCCCAGGGAATCCAGTATCCATAGAAGCTTCTACTGAAGTTTCTTTGGATACTGGATTATCCAATTTGTGGATGGATAGGGCCCTATTTGTAGGGCCCTATTCAATCCGTCCATGAATCCCAGAATTTGGACACATTCATCCAAATTCTAAATAGCACAAATGATTTGTGAGCATCTCTACCACACATCTTTTCAAACACCTCTCTGGGCTGATCTAGTGGTCCCTGGGGCATGTCTAAACCTATTAAAACTGGCCTACTGGTATCCTAGTCTAGGCAGCCATTTTGGCCACCTAGACTGGGCTACGTGTCATCCAGTGCAAGCACAGAGGCCTACCAGATGGTGGGAACCTTTCTAGTCTGCACCAGAGTGTGAAAGAGAAAGACCCAGAAAAGCACTAGGATTTGTGAGTAAGTGCAGAAGAGGCCAAGATCCCTGCCCTCATCCCCTGCAAAGGTGTAGGTATGTCATCATTATTCTTTATATTTCCCCATCCTTGATGGTTAGTATGAGCTACAAGAACATCATGCAATGGGTGCTAGAAGAAGCCTTGGAGAACATTTTTACAATTTGGCTTTTGCTGTTTAGTGTTATTGTCCTGTACCTTGTTTTATGTTTTCATGGTTTTTTATTATTATTTTTTTCTTTTTCAGTTATATTGTACACCATCCTGAGGCACTTCCAACGGGACAGTATAAAAATCCTAACAGTCAGTGGCTGGGTTGGGGGGCAAACTTGGGATTTTTTGAAACTACAGTCTAGAGATTTATAGGGCTTCTTTACTATGCTGTTACATTCCTGGCAGATGGCCACCGGGCTTCTAAGAACATAAGAGGAGCCCTGCTGGATCAGGCCACAGCCCATCTAGTCCAGCATCCTGTCTCACACACTGGCCCACCAGTTGCCCATGGGCATCTCAAGCAGAGACAAGGGCAAGCCTTCTCCTGCTCTCGAATCCCAGCAAATGGCCTTAAAAATTTCCTGCTTGTCTCTACAGCCTGCTCCCTTTCTCTCTGGGTTGAAGAACCCAACATTCTTGAGGTTGTCTGTTCCATACCTGAGCAACTTTCTTAAGAAGTTAATATATATGACTTGGATTCCAAACATCTGAAGGAACATGTTCTCCTATACAGACCAGAGGCCTATTCGCACTATGGCCTCTAGTCAATAATTAGTGCACCTCTGGGGAAGAGTATATGCATGTCAAGTAGGCAATCATTGATTAGTGTGGGGCACGAAATCATGTGGGGGTTTATGTGGTGTGGCACTGAAAGGCACCCTGTGGTCATTCTGGAACATAGATGGCATGCATTAGCACAACCATCCCACCCACATGTGCTGTGCACACCAGAAGAAGGTGCAAACGCACCGTCTGCATGCTTATAGTGCAGGCCCTTGGTCAATTTGTGGCCCTATTAAACAGTCCACAAGAGATCCAGATTAAAGGCCTCCTCAATCCAGATCAGAGGCCCATTTGCACTATGGCTGGTAGTGCATGATTAGTGAACTTCTGGTGAAGAACATCTGCACTTCAAGGAGGCTGCTACAGCCTCCAAGCATGCCCTGCCTCACCTGAAGTTCACTAATTGTTGATTAGGTGTGGAGCATGAAATCGTGTTCCACACCGTAACCAATGTTTACCAGGAACTTAACGGAAGCATCCAGCAGTGTGACCATCCGAACCTCTTCCGAACCTCTTGCAAGCACGCTGGCACCCCAGACAACCATAGACATAACTGAGCGTGTGTGCAGAGCATCATCATCATCGTGGCGATGGCACTGACGTACGTGCAGTTGCAGAGAGCGCCGCAGCCAAAATGGCGGCACCCAGAGGAGGACTGGCCTTGTGACCGAATCAGGTAAGTATTCGATTGCAGGGACAAGGGGGAACAGCCAAAGTTGACTAGCACTCCAAGTGTAAGCGCTAGTCAACTCTGGTTAATCACGGCTCCTTTCCCATCCAGCAGAAACGCCCCTTGGTCCATCCTGTACAGACAGAACCAGAACAGCAGAGGAAAGACCTCCTTCATCTGCTTTAAATATGCAAACCTGAGGTGTTTTCGCACAAGGTGGGTTTGAACACGCAGAGAACATGCGGGGACGCTCTATTCGCACATCGGGGGGGCCCGATCCATTCCGGACCGCCCCAAGCTTCCCCACGCGCTCTCCACGCATTCCGTTTCCAGAGCAGAAAAAACCACTCTGAAAGCAGCTCCATGCATTCGGCGCGTCCCCAGCTGTTCCAGACAGCTGTGACAGCTGGGCCCCTCCCCCAGCCTCTCCCCATTGGCTGCCTTGCAGCCAGAAGTGGGGAGGCAAGTCAGGCCTCTTCCCTGGATCAGACCGATGCAAGTGGCAGGACCCCCATCCAGCACCCCCACCCCACCCTGGGGTTGCGCACGTGCATGAATGGTGCTTACCTGCGCCTGCTCAGATTGAGGCCAGGCAGGTGTCTGGCCAATGAGGGGCCGCTCCGCAAGCATGCTCAGAACGTCCACAGCCTATTCTAGCTAGAATTGGGCCGGCAGCAGCAGGTAACCACCATTCATGTGCACGACCCCAGGATGGGTTCAGGGGTGCTGGGTGCAGGTCCCACCAATTGCATCGGCCTGATCCTGGCCAATGCATGTGGCAGGACCCCAGGGAAGGGGCCCAACTGGCCTCCCCACCTCTGGCCACAAGGCAGCCAATGGGGAGAGGCCAGGGGAGGGTCTTCGGCCCGAACGAGTTGAGTACACTTCCCTGTTCACACATAGGCAGAGAAAGGATGTGTTGGCTGCCAGTGCAGATGGGGAAGCGTACTCAACACGTTTGGGCCAAAGTGTCCTGAGGTGTCTTTGCCTTAGTGCGAAAATGCCTCTGGAAGCTAGTGATCCAGATTAAGAGGCTCCTTAATCCGGATCTTCAGTAGGTGCAGAAGAGACAAAGGTCTCCTGCTCTGAATGCCTGGAGTCTATCGGATCGGACCAGAATGATCTCCTTTGAGATACTGAACACCACTGCCCTAAGGGTGAGATGATTCTTGACAAGGTCTTTGCTGTTTCCATCATGGAATTAAAGAAATCCAATAGTCCATGCTGTCAGTAATATTTTAATTAACCAATGGGAGTTAGTTTTCCAATGGGCTGGTTCAGACATCTTCCGATTTCAATCCCAAAATAGCACAGTCTGTTAGACCAAAGCAGAAGTCTCTAATTTCCATATTTGCCTAGCAGCAATATACAAGTTTTGCTTAATGCGCCTGGTGAGGGTGACTCATTATTGTTTTCTTCTTATCTCCTTTTCATGAATCTTTATTAAGTGCCGAGTTTTGACAAGGCGGCTGGTAATCATAAGCCAAAGACGCCAGGGTGATGGGTGTTTGTATGATCACGATTGATGCTTTGTCTCTTGAAATTAAGAAGTCGTAATTAACTCATCTAGTGCCGCCGGCTGAAAGAATCATTTTGACAGGATCTTCGTACATGCGCGCATACGCACACACACACTCTCTTGCACACAGAAAAAGAGCCCCTGCTTCTCTTTCATTACCAAGCGTCAGAAGTGTCGGCAAAACAGCTGATATCAGTCAGAGAACGCCTGGGACTCTGGGTGCCCTTGGAAATGAGATCTTTCGTACACTATTATTTTGCTGCCAGCAGCTGGGGCACAGCTGACCTCCAGTTCCTGTGCACAAAGTTCCTGGAAGTCAGACCAGATGTTAAGTTACTTGGGTGAGGGGCCCTGTCAGGAAATGTGGCCATGTGGGATGCTCCCTTTGGAGCTCAGGTGTCTAGCCAGCCAACTAGCCAGTATATCTTCGCTGAGATTCTGCTTTGTTGTGGTTTCTCTGAACGCTGTTTGTCTGGGTTTCAGGTATCCCAGTTAAGTAGTAGTAGAAGAAGAGTTGGCTTTTCTAACCCGCTTTTCTCACCCAATTAAGGGGACTCAAAGCAGCTAACAAAGCTTTTCTATTCTTCTCCCCACAACAGAAGACCCTGTGAGGTAGGTGGGGCTGGGAGAGCTCAGAAGAGAGCTGTGACTAGCCCAAGGTCACCCAGCTGGCTTCGTGGAGGAAGAAGAAGAGTTGGCTTTTCTACCTTGCTTTTCTCACCCATTTAAGGGGACTCAAAGTGGCTGACAAAGCTTTTCTATTCTTCTCCCCACAACAGAAGAGCCTGTGAGGTAAGTGGGGCTGTGAGAGCTCAGAAGAGAGCTGTGACTAGTTCAAGGCCACCCAGCTGGCTTCATGGGGGAGGGCGGAATCAAACCCAGTATTCCCAGATAAGAGTCTGGCTCTTACCACTAGACCACACTGTGGTTTCTGTGGGTGGCCAGAAGACCCTTGCTTTCAGACATACAGTCAGACCCCCGTATCCACTGATTCAGTAACCACGGTTTCAGTTAACCACAGTTACTGGATCAGCCCCACCTAACCGCCTGCGGACACCATAAGGGAAAAGCACCCAGAACCAGAAGGCCTATTTTGGCCTCCAGAAAGCCTATTTCAGCCTTAGTAGAGCATTGGAATAGGTGTGTGACACCACCAGAGCCTATCCCAAAATGTAAGGGGGCACAGGGGAGGTGGGCAGGAGCAATCTGGTGGCACCGTACACATATTCCAATGCTCTTCTGCGGCTGAAATAGGCCTTCCAGAGACCAGAAAAGCACTTCCGGGTCTGGGGTTGCATGACCCCAGAACCGGAAGGCCTGTTCACAATTATCCACGGTTTCAGGTAACCATGATAGGAGCCGGAACGTATACCCAGCAGATACGGGGGTCCGAGTGTACAGAGAATTAAGAATAGGGATTAGGCCTGTGCATGAATTTGTTTGAATAGATCCACTTTGAATGCACTCTCAAACCATGTCTAATTCACTCTGGATATGTCGCAGATGTGACTGGTGGAGCTGCTTTCCAATCTCCCATTTTCTTGATTGTTCTGAAGCGTCACACGAAGGTTCAGAAACATTTGTATACATATGAATGCCAATATACGAATGTCATTACATTCGATTGATATACAAAGGTCCAAATTTGTACAAATAGCAAATGTTATGGAACCTGCCCTGTCTCCAGGTTCCAGAAAGCCTGTTTGGCATTCCGGATGGCCTGGGAAGGGGCCTGGGGCACCACCGGAGCAGCTAAGGGCCCCCCAGGGAGGCCGCGAGGGGGAAGTTTGGGGCTGGAAAGCCCAGGGTGGGAGGCTCCAGGGAATCCAATATCCTTAGAAGCTTCTACCAAAGCTTCTACGGTTACTGGATTATTCAATTCGTGGACGGATAGGTCCCTACAAATAGGGGATCTGTCCATGAATATTGGAATTTGGACACATTCATCTGCATCCAGAATGTGCTTAATTATTTGTGCACGTCCCTACTAGTAATGACAACCTAAGCCCTGTGTGATCGGTCACTCACCTGTGACCAGTCCTGGGGCTGGCCCTCTTCTGTGTGCCGCCATTTTGCTTGTGGCACTCCCCGTGACTGTGCGTGCATCAGCGCCATCGCCATGACAGTGCTGACACTTTGCGCATGTGCAGTTGCATCTATGGCCATCCGAAGCGCCAGCGCACTTGCACAGCACCTCAGATGACCCTGTAACACCGGAAGAGGTGCTAATGGCTGCTGCCTGGATGTGCCAGGTAAGCCTCTAGTTAACAGGGGTAAAGTTGTGGAGCACGATTTCATGCTCCACACCTAATCAACAATTAGGGGACTTCTGGGAAGGCGGGGAGGGGGGCTTGGAGGCTGTAGCAGCCTCCACCAAGTGTGAATGCCCTTCCTAATCATGCACTACCAGCTGCAGTGCAAATAGGCCTCAGGTCCTCTAATGCAGACATGGGGTGTTTTTCCACCGCGCTCCTTTAATCTGGATCTAAGAAGATCCGGATCTAAGGAATGGGTACGTTCAGATTAAGGGAAGTACCCAATGTGTTTCCATGGGTGGTCTAGCACCCAATAGCAATGGGTGCTAGCCTCCCTGCTGTGGAAACATCGGAGCACCCATTTGGAAATCCGGATTACCCATGAGGGGTCTGCTTGTCACCCCAGGTGTTTGGGGGGACAGGGGGTACAATCTCTGAAGTGGCTTCGAAGTCATTTCAAAGTCATTTCGAAGTCACTTCAAAGCCATTAATGGGGTCTGCAGAAAATCCGGATTAAAGGCCATTTGATCCGATTTCCCCAGCGGCAGTCGAAACAATCGGGTCCCAAATGGGTGCCGCGGTAGAAATGGAATCATCCGGCTCACAGCCAAATGGGTGCAAAAATGGGTACTTTCTGCCAGTGGAAAAACACCCGTGGTATACCACTGGCCAGCAAGGCTTCACAAGTCTGCACTAATGTGCAAATTAGCTATGGAGGTTCCTGATTGGAATTAATTATCAATTCATAAAGGGGCTTAAGAGAACAGCAGATGATCTGCCCTTTCCTACCAATCGAAAAGGCCACTTTCTTCTGCAAAGAATCCACCAGCTCTCTGAGATCTTTACTATTGTACCATTTCATTTTTATATATTTATATACTTCAATGAACCTGGTCTTCCTTCTTGATAAGAATCAGCGGGCACATCAAAATGCTTCTGCAAATTCTTTGCCATTCTATGTCCAGAGTTATAGGGAGAAACACGTTTTACAGTGTATCAGGGTTCGCTTTGATCATGTATAAATTGAGTTGCTACCATGCACCCACACAATCTTTTTCTCATGCCCCATTTTAACAGCAGCCCTCGCTCTTGTTAGATTTGCAAATCTTTGCTGGCTAATCACAAAGGACCAATCTCTCCATTGTCAAGTCACATTAACTCTAGGCAAAGTGTATCCATGAATTATTATACAAAATCCAGCCCTCCGTCTGCTGTGTGAAACCTCTCAGACTCCATTAAGTGAAGCGAGGGCAAGTGACAAAGCAAACTCAAAGCAAAAGGTTTTGCACAAAAATTGTTCAGGGAAAGGTTGCGGTTCTAACCATTTTGGAGCAGAACAGCAACGGCTGGGCTATATAGGCACCATGAGCAATGTCAAATGAGTCGTTAGCCAAAGCCATGTTTCCAAGAGGTACAATGCAACCCAGGAATGGGGCGACTCATGCAAAGTGGCGAGGGACAGAGCAAAAAAATAAATACACTCTGCTCACAACTCTCATTCTGCAGCCGTGGGTTTTCCAGGATAGGGGGGAGACTTTGGCTCAAAAGCATCCACACACGTGAGATTCTAAAGGCCTTTAATGTAGATTAGATGTGGGATGGGAACACTAACCTCCACATGTGACTGCCTCTATGCCATTTTTGAACTGCCTTTTCATATGTCTAGATTCAGCCTTTCATGCTGGACCGGAAATGGCCCAGCCAGGTGTGATCATGACCGGGGTGTCTGATGTGGGGAGAAGAACAGAAGGTTTGTCAGGCGCTTTGAGTCCCATTAAATGGCTGAGAAAAGCGGGGTAGAAAAGCCAACTATTTGATGATGATGATGATGATGATGATGATGATGATGATGATGATGATGATGATGATGATGTAAAAGCAGCAGTTACACACAGCAAACGAGATGACTATGCTGGATTTTGTATTATATCACTAGTCGGGCACTTCCCAAGCACCTAGGACTGCGTGTTGTTGTTGTTATTAATTATACAATGGTTGAGGAGCTTGCCAGGTTCCCCTTCTGCAGACTGAAAAAGGCCAACGTCTTGTGCCATTTCTGGTTTGTTGCAGGAAATTCCACCAGGGATCTCGCTGCTACTGGCAGAGGTTTCACTTACAGCAGGAAGTGAAAAAAAGCAGAGCTAGGAAAAGTACATGGTGAGTATCCCCATTTTGGTAGCTCCCTCGGGGTCCCCCAGAGCCTTACACATAGATATGTCCGTGGCCTTTTTTTTATTATGCTCAGATATGGTTCCCAGCTACTGCTTCCTTTTAGGACTTTGCTGCACGAGGGCGTTGATCTAGATCAGAGGGGCTCTGATCGGCATCCAGGTCCTCCGCATCCACACATTAATCCAGATTATGGAGACGCCTCCCTTTGACTAGGGATGTTCACGAATGCATTTTTTGCATTCAAATTCAGGTCGATTCAAATATTCAAATAATCTATTCGATTTGAAAATCAAAAATCCAAATTTTCAAAAATCCGATTGGAATCTGGATTATCCGGATCTGTATTCTTGAGAATCCGATTCAAATTGAATGATACGAATGTCAGCAACATTTGTATCCAGTTTTTGAATTCACATGCATCCCATTGTCATCACCTCGTGTTATAAGCACAAACAGACCTGATATTTGGATGCAATATAAATGGATCTATTCAGGCAAATTATTCGAAAATCCATATTGGATTTTCAAAAATTCAAAACCAGTTCGAATTCGAAAGTTTGGATTTTCAAAAATCTGATATGAATTCGAATGTTGATATTCATCGAATTTGAATCAGATTTTCAAATTCTCGAATATCTGTGCCTATCCCTACCTTTGACCAAATCCATCCGCACAGGGTGGAGCTAGATCCAGAACAAGAGGCGCTCCATCTGGATCAACTGTAGACCCCATTAATGGGCTCTACTGTCTGACCTAAGGGCCTGGGTTCAGAACATGGAGACATTCAGATGGCATGCTGCCATGATCCAGAATTCATGGAAGTGATTTTCAGCATGGCGTGCCAAAATGTGCCACCAAAAATCACTCCCTCCCACACCCCACAGCTAGGAACTGTCATTAATAGTTGTGAGGGTAAGGGGGTGGGTGCCATACCATGCAAGCTTTGTAGCCACAGGAGACTTAGCTCAGATTGGCACTGTCCATACGGACAACACAGATGTAGGCCTTGCCTTCCCATGATCCAGATCCATAGATCGCAGGAAATCCAGACCTGCAGATCTGGATCTATTACAGTACAGTGCAAAAAGGGCCTTAGTAGTCTTCTTACCTAAGGCATGGTCAGAGCAGGCACCAGACTCAGTAGACTTATGGCCACTTTTTTGTCTATATAGATGTTCCAAGGATCTTCTTTTGAGAAGAAGGAGAAGAGCTGGCTTCTCTATCCTGCTTTTCTCACCCATTTAAGGGGACTCAAAGCAGCTGACAAAGCTTTCGGTTCTTCTCCCCACAACAGACACCCTGTGAGGTAGGTGGAGCTGTGAGAGCACAGAAGAGAGCTGTGACTAGCCCAAGGTCACCCAGCTGGCTTCAGGGGGGAGAGTGGAATTGAACCCAGTATTCCCAGATAAGAGTCCCGCTCCATAACCACTAGACCAAACTGGCTCATATTCCAATGCTCTACAAGCTTAATCAAAGTCTCTCTCTTTTATTGGATTAAACATTCCATATTTCTACAATCTATGGAGACGCCCAACTCACTAGAAACCTAAGAGGGAACATAATTCAGGAGTTGCCTCTGGAATTATGAGGTGTTAGGGCAAAATTTAGGCCACAAATATTCGTAACATTCAAAAATTAGTACGAATTCAGCTGAATTTAGACATCCATATTCAAATCAGGTTGGCACATTTGAAGATTGACTTTCGAATTCAAATCAAATGTTTTGATACATTCATGTGAAGCTTCATATGGGATTCGTATGCTATCCATATGCATTTGTATAGGATTTGTATGGGATTTGTATGGGATTGAACGTTCATATGAAATAGAAATCTTACCAGATTCGAAGGGGATCTATTCAAACAAATACAAATTTTCTTGCATTCAAATCAATACCAAAAAAAAAAAAAAGATTATGCATATCCTTAGCGCCCCCATTTTTCTTTCCAGCAGAGATCCTGCAAGCAGAAAGAGGGAGGCTTTTAGAGGACTTGATGGACTACTGAGCTAAAGGGTGGGGGGGAATCTTATACTCTGCACATGCTTCTGCTCTCAGTCTGCAAGTTTGGGGAGACTGCCATGATGCCCAGCAATCCAGTTTAGTGCCTGCCCTCACTAGGAGTGGTTTGGCCCTGTTAGGACGCTGGGTTCGTGCAACGGCCAAGTGAATACTACAGTGTGGACACAAAACACTGGTAGCAAGCGTTTCAACAGTAAACTAAAACAAGTTTATTATTATACACAAGCAATACTATAAAAGATAAAATAAGGTTCAGGTATTTGTTGGTTTAATTCAATAAGTCTCTTAAGGTTAGGAGCTACCCCTTTCCCTAAAGGAAAATAGTTCCCCTTTTAAAAGACAAACCTCTTCATGTTCCTCCCCCTCTGACTTGTTTGGCCACAGCTCAAGCCAAGCCAGTGTACCAGAACGTGCCCCTAGATGATCACAAGGCCCAGTCCGTCCTTGCTTCTCCGATCATCCAGCCTGGTCAGTTGCTAGCGAAGTCTCCCTCGGAGCCCCAATCTTCCTCGATTGTCCCCTTCAGAAATCGCTCAGCCAACAGTCCACTGGTCAGCCACTGGTTCCAGCTCCCTCAGGATTCAGCTCTTCTCCTTTCAGCTCTTGTCCCAGCATGAAGACCTCATCTGCTGTCTTCTGTGTTCCTTTATACACACATCCCTGACCCTGATTGGCTGTAACCGCAATAAAATGCTGCTGGAGATTCCTAACATAGGTTGCTGTCCCTCCAGCCTGATTGGTGGGAACTCCTCCTCTAACCCCTCCAGCACTCAGATCC
The DNA here is from genome assembly GCA_023333525.1 of Aspidoscelis tigris stejnegeri. Lineage (NCBI taxonomy): Eukaryota > Metazoa > Chordata > Lepidosauria > Squamata > Teiidae > Aspidoscelis > Aspidoscelis tigris. The sequence goes on along the minus strand of JALMGA010000003.1, from coordinate 105,205,075 downwards.
CCGGACAGCTTTTCCCTCCAAAACCTTACTCCAGCCAATCACTGCAACAGGGCCCGCACAGGATTTCCCCCCCTTTTTGCAGCCAAAATACTGGGTTTGCAACAAGCTGTTTGCAACAAGGCTGGCTATTGCAGCTTGCAAGAAGCCTGCAAAGCCAGGAAGCAAAACAGTTTGCAGCCTGTACCCAGAAACCATCACAGAGACCATCTTGCTTTCTCAACCAGGGAGACATCCCACTCTATTCTGGAGGAAAAGCAGCTTTATAAAACAAGAGGGAGTATGGGGTAGTGGTTAGATAATCAATTTAGTTTAGCCCGTTGGCTTGGAATTACAGTACTGAAACCTCAGAATCAGGGGTTGGGAGACACTGAGTTTATCTTTCAGGGGCTGAAGGCATTTCTGCTCTTATCGCCTTGCGTGAGGGTTTTGTTTTTCACAAATTGTCACTTCCGCCCAGGAGCAATCTTACATTGCGCGCATCTTATGTGAATGGAGCAGATGACAGAGATTCAGGTTTCAAGAATGCATTGGTGTGTGTGTGTGTGTGTGTGTGTGTGTGTGTGTGTTCCCATACGTGTGAAAAGGCTTTTGTACTTTTTCATAATAAGGTGCTGTGTTCATGTAATTGGCTTTCAGAGATGACTTTTGCATTTTTTTTGTTGTTGTTGTTCTGGCTGAAGATTTTTTTTTATTTAAAAAACCTTATCAGTAAAGTGAACATTAGTGTGATTTATGGAGAAAGAAGTTGGTCCAAATCCCGTTTGTTTTTAATCCTCACAGCAAAACCACATATGGCCTTCGCCTGCTATCTCCAAGTATTTTTCCCTCATGCTTTAAAATAGTAAAAATGTGCATCCAAAACACACGCACAAGCCATTTGACAGTTCTTACTATAAGTCACAATGTTGCTCTTTCATGCCATCCAGTCAGAGGTAAGTCGTGGCTGGGTCCATGGGACACTCCCCAGAGGTTGCTTCTGGCCTGGGAAATGCGCCCTGAATTACAAACACAGCAGATGTCCACATGACTTCACAGCTGGCTGGGCCTGGGTTGGTTTCGAAGCCAGGGAAGAAAAGTTCCCTGGCCTCAAATTTGCAGTCTAAGGACATTTCCCTCAGACCCCAGAAATGGCTCTGGAAGGGACCAATCTTTCAGAGCCCAACAAAATGTGGTTGGTACTGTGGAACAGGAAGAGGTACAGTAAAGAGCAACCAGAATGATTAAGGATCTGGAACACCTCCCTTACGAAACCAGCCTGCTACATCTAGGCCTCTTCAGTCTGGAGAGATGGCATTTAAGAGGGACCTTACTGAAGTATATACAATCATGCACAGTATAGAAAAGGTGGATAGAGAACATTTCTTTTCTTTATCACACAACACTAGAACCAGGGGGCACTCTATCTGGGAATACCAGACATTCAAACGGATTTCAGATTTTCTGAAACATTCATTCAAATATTCAAGTGATTCAAATGTACAGATTCATATGTATTACATATGTACCTGTATGAATATTATGCGTATTTGCACTTAAAATGCGGGATGAAAACGGGATGCATACAGGATAAAACAGGATGCATATGGAATGTGAACAGATACATATAACAGATATGAATGTTGTCGACATTCCTATCCTTAAATACAAATCTAAGATTTGAACATACGGATTCGAATGTTAAGGATTTGAATTGGATTTTTGGACATTTGGTTTTTAACCATTCAAATCAAATCAAATTTTTGGATATTCAGTTCGACTTCAATTCAAATGCAAAAAAAAAAAAAACATTCGTGCACATCCATACCACCTACCACACAGGGTGTTCTGTTGTGGGGAGAAGAATAGAAAGTTTGTCAGCCACTTTGAGACCCTTAAATGGGTGAGAAAAACAGGCTAGAAAAGCCAATTCTTTTTCTATGAAGTTGATGGGTAGGAGAGTCAGATCAGACAAGGGGAAGTATTTCTTCACCCAGAGGGTCATCAGTCTCTGGAATTTGCTGCCAGAAGAGGTGGTAACAGCAACCAGCCTAGAGGGCTTTAAGGAAGGGTTAGACAAATTCATGGATGGCAGGTGTATCCATGGCTACTGGAATGGATGCCTTGGTACATCCTCCAGGCTGGGGAGACAGGCAGAGTGTCTCTAGGACAGCTGGGACCGACTCTTGGGTCAATCCTCTCTCTGAATTCAATGCATCATCCAAAACCACATTTTCCCCAAAGATGCAAAGCCATGGTGTTTTTGCACCTACCTTTCCAGGATGCTTCACATTCTCCAGGATGCTGCATCTGCACAATGCGGCACCACCTCCATCCCAGAGCAGCCCAGAGCATGCAAGAGTACCTCCCCCGAACCTCCAAAGTTGTGGACAAATAAAAAACTTATTCACAACTTGACCGGGAGATTCTCGTACGTTTCCAATCAGGTGCAAAGCTGCAAAGAGGCGGGGCAGGGTGGCACAACTGCACAAATGAGCACTGTTTTGTGATTGCCCAGGCAACAGCCAGATGCACAGTGGATGATACTGCAGCCCTTCCTATGGCAAATTGGGTGGTCCGGGATGGACCATCCACACTGCAAGCAGCGCCAGGTAAGTTAGGGACAGCGCCAAAGATGGTACAGTGATACCATCCCACAAACTTAAGTGCAAACCAGTCACCCCAGATCCCATGATCTTATCTGCAGGTGACTAAATAGCGGCTGCGATTGCATCGTGGTACCGAAAATAGAAAGTTCCTGCTGCTTAGAGACCCTCTCTCCTGACCTGACACAGAATGGAAGAACCAGCTAATAATGCGGCTGAAGATGGCAAGGTTTCACGCCTCGAATTAGGCGACCGTGGTGGTAATTATCCTGGAAACACAATTCCTTAAGCAAGAGCCCTCGGCTCAGAGGCGGCATTTGAAATCTTGTTCTCTTCTGTAACTCACTGTGCTGTCAGTGGGAGATCAGACGGGAGGCGGGGGAATGCCGTGGAGATGTTGCAGTGCTCGTTTTCTTTGAGATCTGGAGCAATAAAACGTTAAGACTGTCCCATTTGTAAGCTCAGCAGCCTGGGAGAACGTGCCTTTATAAATTTACAAGCAGTGTTGTCTGGTGGTACAACCAATCAGGCTGTTGTTCCACACCAATCCCCAAAGAAATTAAAACACTTCCAAGAAAATAATTTGGACAAGAGTCAAGAGAATGGATAGCAGACGGTAAGTCAGCGCCACTGCTTGAACATCAGCCTCCTTTTCGAGATCCGATATTAAATGTGCATCAGTGGGAAACATGGCTAAAGCGGACCTGGAAGCCCTGGGAGCAGACGCTACCTAAATTAAAGGCGGTGATTTAGGGCCGAGCGCAAGAGCGTAAACCAATGCTCCACGTTAAAAGCTGCACGTTGCAGCTGCCACATAAAAGCAATGGCTCGGCATTTCCTCTACACGTATCCTCCCCTTCTCCGCCCCTTAAGCGTTCCGGAAGTTGAAATATATGGTGTGCATCGTGATGGTGTTTGGTTTTGCTGCTCTCTGAAAGGGGCGTCAGTGATATAGATGGACTGAGCGGCAATGGGATGATATATCTTGAATTATTAAAGCGACTGGAGAGGAAAGAGAAGCATATGGGAGGTTGTCAAAAGCAGGAACTGGGAGGACAGCAGGAAATCCGTGCAGCCAAATTGCCTTGTCCCTTTGACTATGGATCAGTTGCCTAAGCAGATCTGTGCACAAATGTATTTTTTACGTTGGAATTCGAGTCAATTCAAATATTCGAATATTCCAATTGATTCGAAATTCAAAGATCCGATCCGAATCCGAATGATCCAGATCTGTATTTTCAAAAATCCAATTCAAACTCAAAATACACAAATTCAGGAGCATTCAAATCCGATTTTTGAATCCGATCGCATCCTTTTCTCCGTGTTTGCATCCTGTATTATAGCCACAAACGGACCCAATTTTCAGATGTGATATACGACATCAAATTCAGTCAGATTATTCAAAATTCGATCCAAATTCAAAAATTCAGATTTTTGAAAATCCGATTCAAATTCGAATATTGATATTCATCAAATTCTAATCAGATTTTCAAAGTTTTGATTATCCGTGCACATCCCTAGCCAGGAATGTTTTTGTGGGCTGTATAGATATGTGTGTGTGTGTGTGTGTGTGTGTGTGTGTGTGTGTGTGTGTGTGTGTGTGTGTGTGTACTGATGATACGAATAATTTGTTCCCTCTTCACAAAGAACACAGTTTTGAGTCAAGAACTGGAAGAGGGGCAGTTTACCCCCAGCCTCCCTTTCGTAGGTAGGAATATAGGCTAAAGTATCACCTACAGATAAGTGTCTGATAGAAGTATATAAAATTATGCCTGGTATAGAAAAGGTGGATAGAGAAAACTTCTTTTCTCTATCGCACAGCACTAGAACCAGGGGGCATCTATGAAGCTGATGGGTAGGAGAGTTGGATCCGACAGGGGGAAGTATTTCTTCACTCAGAGGGTCATCGGTTTATGGAGTTTGCTGCCGGAAGAAGTGGTGACAGCTACCAGTCTAGATCGCTTCAAGGTAGGTTTGGACAAATTTATGGATGACAGATGTATCAATGGCTACTAGAATGGATGCCTGGGTACATCTTTCAGGCTGGGGGGCAGAAGCAGGACGCTTCTAATGCCATTTGCTGGGATTCAAGAGCAGGCAAAGGTTTGTCCTTCTTTCTGCTTGAGATGCCCATGGGCCTTTGGTGGGCCACTGTGTGCAACAGGATGCTGGACTAGATGGGCTGTGGCCTGATCCAGCAGGGCTTCTCTTATGTACTTATGTAGGTGGACAGAGAAAATTTCTTTTCTCTATCACACAACACTAGAATCGGGGGCATTTTATGAAGCTGATGGGAAGGACAATCGGATCCAACAAGGGGAAGTATTTCTTCACCCAAAGGGTCCTCAGTCTATGGAATTTGCTACCAGAAGAGGTGGTAACACCTACCAGCCTAGATGGCTTTAAAGAAGGGCACGAATTCATATGAATATCTGATACAAGCAAATATATATCCGATATGTATCCGAGATACATATCTGATACACATCCTGTAACAAATCCACTCTGAAAGCGTCAAATCCGACCTGAATTCACTTTTAATATACTCTCAATCCATGTCAAATGCACTCTCGATCTGCTGGAGGTGTCTGGCGCAGCCACTTGCCCACGTCCCCAGTTTAACGAATGTCTGAACTATTTATACAAATGTCCAGAAGAATTTGTATTCATACGAATGTCAATGTACAAATATTGTAACATTAGATTAGTGTACGAATGTCCGATTTTGTCCAAATTCGTCCAAATAACAAATATTACGATTATTTCTGCAAATAGCTAGTGGACAGTAGGGGTGTGCACAAATGCAATTTTTGGGATTCGATTCAATTTGAATAGAATACTTGAAAATTCAGTTTGATTCAAATGTTTAAAGTTCAAATCTAAAGCAAATTCGAATCTATTCACTTGAATTTTTCCTTCGGATTTGCACTTACGAATGTCAACAACATTTGTAGATGCCCGTACGGATCTTCTCCAGATCTGTACACATCTGTATGCATCCCATAGTTATCCCGTATGCAACTCGCTTTCGTCCCATACGGATCCATACAAATGCGTACGGATGTGGGAAAGATGCGGGTCTTCAAGTACGCATCATGTATGAACTCGTACACATACGAATATCTGAATAATTCAAATGAATAGATCCAAAATTCGAATTGGATCTTTAAATTCGAATTTTGGGACATTCGATTTGAATTTGAATGTCAAAATTCAGTTGTTTCAATCAAATTTCAAATGCGTTCCAATATTCATCACATCCCTTGTGCACAGTGCCAAGAAAAGGCAGTCCAAAGTCCTGCAGTTTCATCTGATGCAACAGCCACAAACAGAAGCTCACATTCAATTCCAAAAGTATAAAGGCCCTCCCAGACAGTGAAACTCAAACTGCCATAATGTATTAGGAAATGAAAAGCAGTAAAACAAAGTATCATCTTATCCATTAAAAACTGCTCATCCTATTCCAGTGGGGCTGGAAGGTCTGAGACAAAGAAAAGACTGGAGACAATGAATTTTCTGTGAACCTGGTGCCACACACAACAGGAAAATTTGTATGCCTGGTGTCACCGTAATTTAAAGATGATTAATCTTTTCCTTGGTTGGGCTCTTAAGGTGTTGTAAATAGAATAGCAAACAGCACTTCTTAATCAGGAATCTGTTTTACAAAAGGCCTCTCAAAATATGAATGTGCACATGGCATTATTTTTCCTCTCTTGTGTAAACAAACAAAAAAACTAATCAAAATCATCTCTCTCTTTTTTGCATCTGCTTTGCATATATCTATTAGAAAGAGTCGTGGCTTAAAGTAGTGTTAGAGGGGGGACCGTTTTAGCCTGTATCCTCATGGCCAGCAAATAGGGCACTGCTCTAAGACAAGGGTCTATTTGCCGGCTATTTACATGGCTTGTGTCTCCCAGTCTTCAAAGTGTCCAAATTGCAAAATGAAAGGCCATTATTCTGGGATAGGACAGGGCAGTCCCAAGGATGGCATGCCCTGTGCTAACTTAAATGGCAGCTCCAAAAGCTACACTGGATTAGAAGACAGTGTGGGGGAACTCCAAAAACTCAGGGGTGAATGTTCCTGGAGTTAGGAACCTGCCATCCTCATGATGGTACAGAATATGGCATGCTCTGCCCAGGGTCTGCCACAGTCTGCATTGACATGTGGTTGGCAGGTCCCTATTCTGAGATATAATATGGAATAAGCCCCAGTGCAGAAAGGATCCAGAACTCTCCTGTGTTGCTGCCCTTGAAATTGGTGCAAAAGCTGGCATTGCTAACCAGACACACATCCCACTGGTACTAAAAGAAGTGTGCAGCCTGCCTATTTGGAACCAGGCCCACTTTAAGGTCTTTACATTAACTTATATGGGCCTACCTGGCTTGGGCCCCAAATATCTAAATGAATGTCTCCTCCCATAGAGACCTCCAATGAGGTCCCTCCACCTTCAGTAGTTAGAGGGGTAGCAATGCGGTCTTCTTGGTTGTAGCCCCCCAGGTTATGGAACAGTCTCCCATCCAAGAGGTGTCAGGGACCCTCATTGTATGCATTCAGCTGACTGGTGAAGACACATCACTTTGCCCTGGCTTTGGGCTGAGGGAACAACATCTCCTCCCCTTGCAGGTACTGTTGCTGTTTTAGCCATGCTTTTTATATATTTTTATTATGATTTTACTGTGACCCAACCTGAGACCCTTGGCTTTAGGGCAGGATAGAAAGATAAGTAATGAATAAATGAATAAATTTAACATTTTTCACCTTTGGGTCACCTATGTATTTTAGAGATGCAAGAGCACCTACTTTTGCTTTCTGGATAGTGTTCTGGGTAGGTATTTGCACAAATGTTTGTTTGTTTTAATTCGATTAATAAAAAATCAAATGTTAGAAAATCCATATTTATTTGAATAGATCCCTGTCACGATCCCCAGCATTCCAGTAAGTGCCTGCCCTCTCTAGGAGTAGCTGGGCCCTGTTAGGATGCTGAGTTTGTGCAACGGCCAAGTGAATACTACAGTTTAAACACAAAACACTGGTAGCAAGCGTGTCAACAGTAAACTAAAACAAGTTTATTATAACACACAAGCAATACTAGAAAGATAATATGGTTCAGGTAGTTGTTGGCTTGAATCAGTAAGTCTCTTAAGGTTAGGAGCTACCCCTTTCCCTAAAGGAAAATAGTTCCCCTTTTAAAGACAAACCTCTCCACGTTCCTCCCCCTCTGGCTAGCTCTGCCTCAGCCCAAGCCTAGCCGGTGTACCAGAACGTGGCTCCAGATGATCACAAGGCCCAGTCCGCCCTTGCTTGACCGATCATCCAGCTTTGGTCAGTTGCTAGCGAAGTCTCCCTCAGAGCCACAATCCTCCACGATTGTCTCCTTCAGAAATCACTCAGCAACAAGACCAATGGTCAGCTACTGGTCCAGCTCTCTCAGGTTCAGCTCTCTTTTGTTCCCTTCAGCTTCAGTCCCAGCACGAAGACACCCTCTGCTGTATCCTGTGTTCCTTTATACCTTTTTTCCCTCTGGCCCTGATTGGCTGTCACCTCCTGGAGTAAGCTGCTGGAATAAAATGCTGCTGGAGACTGCTGATAGAAGTTCCTGTCCCTCACACCTGATTGGTGGAAACTCCTCCTCTAGCCCCTCCAGCTCCTAGATCCCCGGACAGCTTTTCCCTCCAAACTTCACCTGCAGCCAATCATTGCACCCAGACCTGCACGGGATTTCCCGCCCTTTTTGCAGCCTCTGCCCAGGGCTTGCAAAAGGCTGTTTGCACAGAGGCTGTCTAAAATGCAGCTTGCTAGAAGCCTGCAAAGACAGAAAGCAAAGCAGTTTGCAGCCTGTACCCTGAAACCATCACAATCCCTTTCAAATGCAGTAAGATTCTATTTGATATGAAATGTATTCGTATAAATTTATATGAATATCTAATACATATCCGATATGAACAAATAAGTATCTGGTACATATCTGATATACGTATCCTGTAACATATCCTCTCTGCAAGTATCAAATCTGTCCTGAATCCACTCTCAATCCACGTCGAATGCAATCTGGATCTGTTGCAGGTGTGACTGGCGCAACTGCTTTCCCATCTCCCCAGTTTAATGAACGTCTGAACTCTTTATAGAAATGTCTGAAACATTTGTCTTTGTATAAATGTTAATGTACAAATATCCTAACATGCGGTTCATGTATGAATGTCCGAATTTGGACAAATTTGGACAAATGACAAATGTTAGGAATATTTGTGCATATCCCTAGTTCTGGGTAACACTCATTGGACGGTGTTGCTTGCTTGATCTGGCCATCAGCATAGATAGAGCAGGCACCAATATTTGCATTAATTAAAACTTGCCCACTTAGCACTATTTATAATGTTTTTAGTAGCAGCACACCACACACCCTTCAGAGATCTGAGTCTAAAAAAATCCCTGATCTGGAATGAATCAGTAACACAGGCTCTGATTATTACTTCTTCCTATCTCCTGAGCAATGCCACTCTTATGCCTTCCCTGATGAGCAACCTAGTTGAAAATGTTGGGGGAAACTCACAGGCTTTATATACACAGGCAAGGACAAAGGACATCGATTTGAAGGTTTTAATGGTATTGTATGTGCTACATTGGTTCTACCCCAAAGCCCAAACTGTTCTGCAGAGCAATTTCTAGGGCTGCGTTCACACCTTCCTTTTAATCCACTTTCAGGGTGTTTTTCCACTGAGCTCCTTTAATCCAGATCTAAGAAGATCCGGATCTAAGGAATGGGTACTTCCCTTAATCTGGATCTAGTCGATCCAGATTAAGGGAAGTACCCAGTGTGTTTCCAGTAACAATGGATGCTAGCCTGCCTGCTGTGGAAACACCGAAGCACCCATCTGCAAATCTGGATCTACCCACAATGGGTCTGCCTGTCACCCAGGTGTTTTGGGGGTCAGGGGGTACAATCTCCAAAATTGCCTTCAGAGATTAGCAAGAATCTTCAGAGTTTTCAGCAGATCGCTCCGGAGATTCTCCAAAGCCACTCCGGAGAATCTTCGAAGAATCTCCGGAGCATCTACAGAGATTGCACCCCTCTGTCCCCCAAAAAACCTGGGGTGATGGGTGGGCCCCACGTGGGTCGATCTGGATCTGCAACATGGGTGCTCCGGCATTTCCACTGTAGGCAGGCTAGCACCCATTGCTATTGGGTGCTTCACCGCCCGTGGGGACGCATTGGGTACCTCCCTTAATCTGGATTGGTTGAAGTACCCATTCCTTAGATCCAGATCATCTTAGATCCGGATTAAGGGAGGTCAGTGTGGGGGGGGAACCCCATGGCACCAGCAGGTGATCTTGGCAACCTCACAAACCTGAGACGAGGAAGACTGTTTCATGGACTGAAGGAGAGATTTCAAGAATTGCTGATTCCTCACATGTCTTTATTTTAAAGAATGATCTACTGCCTATTCACTTTACATTGGCAGCGACTCTTCTCATTATAAAGCCAAAGAGCAGGGAAGAGGTGCTTTGTATTCAGAAAAGTAACCCAGGTGTCCAATGAAGGCAGATGAAAATGCCCTTGGCATGACGCAAATTAGCCATTGTTCCAACTGTGATCCACTTCTTTGTGCACGCTGGTAGCATTTAAAATCAGTTCCCGATACTTATGCTTTCTAAGTTATTATTTAACTACCCCAGTGCTATTTTTCTTGCCTAAGGCGATATCTCATAAAATGTGCTTCATTATCATCAGCAGTGGTGTCTGCCTTTGGGATAGTTTGCAATTCAATTGAATTTTGGGGAAAGCATGTTACATATATTTTAGTGATGCATAGAGGCAGATTCAATCTCCTCTTTTTCTGTGCTTAATATACACACACACATAGGGAGAAAAGCATATACAGGCCTCCTGCATCCTGGAAAAAAAATGTTATCTCTTTTGGATTGCTTTGGAAATACACATATGTCCCCCTCGGTCTAGAATTAGAATGATAGAATCAAATAATCATGGAGTTGTGAAGTTGGAAGAAGCCACAAGGTACTGATGATCCTACCCGACATGGTAGCAAAATGCCTCCAGAAAGCAAATTCAGCTCAGGGAACTGTGATGGTGTAAGAACGTAAGCACATAAAAGGAGCCCTGCTGGATCAGACCACAGCACATCTAGTCCAGCATCCTGTCTCACACAGAGGCCCACCAATTGCTTCTGGGCATCCCAAGCAGAAGAAAAGGGCAAACCTTCACCTGCTCTCAAATTCCAGCAAATGGTATTTATCTTTAGGGGCATCCTGCCTGTGGCATCTGGAGGCAGCAGCAGCAGCAGCAGCAGCAGCAGCAGTAGTAGTAGAAGTAGAAGAAGAAGAAGAAGAAGAAGAAGAAGAAGAAGAAGAAGAAGAAGAAGAAGAAGAGTTGGCTTTTCTAACTCGCTTTTCCCACCCATTTAAGGAGACTCAAAGCAGCTGATAAACCTTCTGTTCTTTCCCCACAACAGAACAACCTGTGAGTTAGGTGTGGCGATGAGAGCTCAGAAGAGAGCTGTGACTAGCCCAAGGTCACCCAGCTGGCTTTGTGGGGAGTGTGGAATCGAACCCGGTATTCCCAGATAAGAGTCCGGCTCCCTAACCACTAGACCAAACTGGCTCATAAAAAGAACATCAATCTTTGTATGGCTTAAAGGAAGAAGAGAATGGTGGGTCAGGTAGGCACCCCTATTGATTGGTCCTAATTCATTGTGAGTGGCAATCAAACTGGAGAAGTCATGGGGAGAACCAATTGAAGTACAAAGTGAGGATGATTAACCCCCTAGTGCTAACCTTCCCCAGTTGTTTTAAGGAGCACTTCTAGCTTTACTATGCACCAGCGTCCTAGCACTGTGCTTACTAACACACCATGATTGGGCAATTTTCCCTCGGTCTCTCCAATCAAATCCCAGCTTTTCGTTCTCTCTCTCCATGCTTACCATCACTCTTCTCTGGCTAAAGCAAGAGTTGTATTTTTTTTCCTTTGCACTCCCCTAACATTGACCCAGGGGAAACAATCAGGAACTGTTCCTCAGAGCCACAGATGCAATCACCAGAAAGAACACATAGGTTGCTGCTTTCTAGGGACCTATTTGCACTACAACAGGTAGTGCATGATTAGGGAACTGCTGGGGAGGGGCAACCACACTTGGAGGAGGCTGCTACAGCCTCCAGGCACCCCCTGCCTTCCCAGAAGTTCCCTAATAGTGGAACAGGTATGGAGCATGAAATAGTGCTCCACACCTTTACCAACGTTAACTAGAAGCTTACCTGGTGGGTCCAGGCAGTGGCCATTTGCACCTCTTCATGTGCTCCGAGGTCATCTGAAGTGCTGCGCAAGGGCTCTGGGACCTCAGATTACCATGGATGTGGCTGCGACTGCACAGAGCGTCAATGTCGTCATGGCTATGGCGCTGATGCAAGGAAAATGGTGCCATCCAGAAGAGAGCTGGTTCTAGGATTGGTCACAGGTGGCTTAGGCTGTTGTTACCCAGTGATTGCAAGTGCGAACGCTAGTTAACGTTGGGTGACTGTGCTCCTTTCCCGTCCAGCGGATGGGAAGGGAAGTGCAAAAATGCCCCAGATCCAGGCTGAATAGGAGGACAATTTACCTGATGGAAAGATCTGTACAACAATGCAAAACTGTAACTATAGAGGTGATGGGTTTACCACCTCTAGAGGGTTTCAAGAAGAGACTGCACAGCCACTTGCGAACCATGGAGCTTTCTGCACTTACTTGCTAATCTGGATCTAGGAGCTGCTAAGGGGTGCTTTCGCACAGGCCCTTTAACACCCATTAAGGACCCTTTTGGAAGCGCGCGACCGCACACACATTGCTGTTTGGCACACTTCCGGTGAGGTGTGTCTACACAGCAACACCGTTTTCAAACCGGTTTTCGGCGGCACGTCCGCATTTACGGGGTCTATTAGACACACTTCCGGTAGGTGCATCCGCACCTATCCGTGACTAAAGTGTGCCTAACGGGTGTTAATAACACACCACATTTCAAGTGGTCTTGCGCCGTGCGCACGCATCCACTTAGGATGCATGCGCATGGCGCAAGTGTGCCTAACCAGGGCCCTCCCCCGGCCTGCCATGATTGGCTGCCCTTCCTGGACGGCGCACCTGCGCAGAACGCCTCCCAAGGGCAAGGGTTGACAGTGGCAGCCCCGGCCACTCAGGAGACGCGCAGGACACAGGTGTGCTGCATCCTGGGCGCCGACCCTCAGAAACAGGCCGACGCTGACAAGGTAAGGAGAGGATTCACCGCGCTTCCCACCCACCCACCGGGTGGGCTAGGGTGGGCTTTAGGGAAACTTGCCCTGGCTCCAGAAGTGGCGATCTGCTGCTTCTGGGGCGAGGGTGAGCCGCGGCAGCGAGGTCCCCCCGGTCACCATGCTTGGCTCCGAGGAGCCAAGCATGGCAGGCCGGGGGAGGGCCCTGGGCCACGGATGGGAGGCAGGTGCTGTGCGTCCACACAGCACCCGCCTCCAATCCAGATCCACACCGCGTGTGCGGAGGCACGGGGCAAGGGGAAATTTCCCGACTGTAAAAGTGGTTAATAAACCTGTTATACTCAGCTGTGAGCACACACACCCCAAGATTCCCAGACTGGGACTGTATGGTCATCGGTTGGTATGGTTGAACTATTTCCAGCACAGAGCTAGAGTGGGACTAGATGATCTCTTTGGCACCCCTTCCAATTCAAATGCTTTCTCTGATCCTATAATCTGAAGGACGAGTCTCCGTCCTTGTTCTTCCAGGCTTATTTTTATGGTTCTCTGGGTTTTGATCTCATTTTTGTTTCTAATGCTGTCAACAAGAGAAAGAAGGGTGGGTGTGTTTACTTTCCTGGCAATGCTTACCAGGTACCAAATTCTGGAAGATTATACACATTGCATGTTTCTGTCCTTCATATTCCTCATTCATAATGGATGAGAGAAGACATTAACAAAGCAACATTCTGGCTGATAACATCATGGATGCGTTCTTCCCTCTGTCGCTCTTCAGCTAGAACTAACAATACCTAGTTAATATGTATGTGCTTAGAGAAGCTAAGAGGAGCACTAAGGGGCCATGGGGGGAGTTAAATGTTTCACATTACTCTTTCGGTAGGGTTGGGGCTGTAGCACACGGGCATTTATATCCAATCATTTTCCTAGGAGATTCCAGAAGAAAATCAAATATTTTTCCTCCCCATTTAAATGGGTCCTTTATGCGATCATGCAATGCAGAAGAATTAATATCATGTAAACTTTCAATACTACTTATGTTAACCTGTGTAATAAGCTGCAAGATGTATCACAATCAAGGGACATCCACACCTGTGATGCTGGGACTCCTCAGGTGTCATCCCCCCCCCCCAAGCGCAGTGGTCAAACAGTTGTACAGTGCAATGAGAGGGCATGGAGGGGCTCTTGATTACCTGCCAACACATCCTTTGTAAGCCAGTTTGGTCTTGTGGTTTGGGAACTGGACTCTTATCTGGGAGCACTGGGTTTGATTCCGCCCTCCTCCACGAAGCAATCTGGGTGACCTTGGGCTAGTCACAGCTCTCTTTCTGAGCTCTCACAGCCCCACCTATCTCACAGGGTGTCTGTTGTAGGGATGTGCACAAATATTTGTAACATTTGAAATTCTTATGAATTGTCTGATTTAGGGTATTCACATTTGAATTGAATGTTGGCACATTTGAAGACTGACATTCGAATTTGAATCAAACGCTTCAGAACGTTTGCACAAAGGTTTGTTACATTCATGAACCTGCAGAGGTGGGAAAGTCATGATCCTATGCCATATGTCCCCATGGTGATTGGGCCTGCCCTGCCCTGTCCATCTGCACTTCAAATGCTTCTGGCTCAGTATGGGTCTTGTCCAGAACTCGAAGTGTGGATGCCCACTGCTATGCTAGGCCTCTACCTAGGCTTGGTAAGTGCAAAAAGGCCCTAGGATTCCCCAAATGAGAAAGCATGGAGAGTCCTAAATTTACTTTAACATTTGCAACATTGTTAGCCCAAGAGGTGACCATGAGCAATCTTGTTCATTTGTTTTATTTGTTATAAGATTAATATACTTCCCTTGTCCATAATTCCAGGATAATGTACAGAATAAGGATCTGCTCAAATATTCAAAAACATGTGAAATTTGATCGAATTTGTCTTAACTTTGATATTAGAACTCAAATCGAATGTCCATAAATTCAAATTTAAACATTCAAAGGAATTTCAGATTTTTGAATCTATTCGTTTGAATTATTTGGACATTTTTATGTGTATGGGTTCATACATGATGCGTACTTACATGTACACATCTTTCCCGCATCCGTACATGTCTGTACGGATCCATAAGGGATGAAAACAGGTTGCATGCAGGATAAATGCGGGATGTATACAGGCATGTACGGATGTGTACAGATACGTACGGGATGCGTAACGATGAGTATGGGCACATACGAATGTTGCCGACATTTGTAAGTGCAAATTCGAATCAAAAATTCAAATGAATAGATTCAAATTTGCTTAATTTGAATAAAATTTGGGTAAATTCAATTTTAAACATTCAAATTGAATCCCAAGAATTGCATCCATGCACACCCCTAGTACAGAAAAGAATAGTAGAAGAATAAAACTCATCTAGAAAAAGAAACAGCTAAAATAAAAATATACATACTGAGGGCCTATCAAATAAAGTAAACCAAACCAAACCAATATGGAATTTTCTTATTCAGAAATGTCCAAGTGATCAAATGGAATTTCAACAGATGCGTCAAAACATCAACACATCTATGAAGCTGATGGGTAGGAGAGTCAGATTCGACACGGGGAAGTATTTCTTCACCCAGAGGGTCACCGTTTTACGGACTTTGCTGCCGGAAGAGGTGGTAACAACTACAAGTCTAGATGGCTTTAAGGCAGGGTTAGACAAATGTATGGGTGACAGATGTATCAATGGCTACTAGAATGAATGTCTACGTACATCTTTCAGATGGGGGGGAAGCAGGATGCTTCTAAGGCCATTTGCTGTGATTCAAGAGCAGGTGAAGGTTTGTGCTTGTCTCTGCTTGAGACGCCCATGAGCATTGGTGGGCCACTGTGTGCGACGGGACGCTGGACTAGATGGGCTGTGGCCTGATCCAGCAGGGCTTCTCTTATGTTCTTATGTTTAATAACACTGGACCTCCCTAGAGAGGTTATTCCATGAAAGTGAGGGGGTCACCACAGAGGAAGCCCTGTTCTTGGCAACTGTCCCATGACACTCGTGAATTGTGGTATAATCAGAAAAGATTCCCCTGACGGTCTTAGATGATGGGTAAGTCTGTAAGCAAGAGGGTGGTCCTTGAGATAATTAGGGCCCCAGTCGTATGAGGCTTTTGCCCAACAGTATTAAAACCTTGAATAGGCTCTGAACACCAACAGGGAACCATGTCAATGTGAAAGTCATGTATTCGTGTTCTTTTCCTAGATCAGAACTGCCTCTTTTCTCTCACTAATCCCTCTGGGTGTAGACAGTGGAAATTTTTTTTTAAAAAAAATTAAAATTAAAGCCATCTTCAACAGGATCAGGCTTCATCCAGATGCTGCTGGTTATAACCAACCCTTATCGACATGAAAGAAAAAGTGTCAGTTTGAGGAAAAGCTAAACACAGCGGCCGCTGAGTTAACATTTCCGTTTCTTTTATCTGCACTAAAATGATTCTCAACACAGTCATGTTGGAGAATAGACTACTGAAGTGATGTCTGTGGGTAATTCGAAAGCCTGCTTTTCAGAAATTAAATAAAAACAAACTGGTATAGAGTTAGCTTCCAATCAATAGGAAACAATTCTAATTGATTTCCTGTATGGAACCGTCTGGCCTACAGTATCAAAAAGCCATTAGTCAATGTGTCTTTGAAGGAATTCATTTATTACAAAACACAGCAATCCAACCACACCACAGACTCCCTCTCAAAACTTCACCAGAGTTCTTCTAAGGGAGGAGGTACCTCCAAGAAGTAGCTCAGTGATGGGGCCCATTGGAGGCTGGTATTAATGAATGTTCCTTCTAAGAAAACAAATGGAGATGCTGGTACCAGGATGACAATACCAGCAGCACCAACTTTCTCTCTAACAGAACACAGCTGGCAATGAAATGATCTAAGTGCAAGCCAACGGCTCATTCTGCTGACTCAGCTTTTTGACAGCTCTTTCTTGTGGCCGCTTCCTTATTCCACCATTGGCTGGGCCCTGGTCACATAAGTCTAGGACAGGAGGGCCTAGTCATTAATTCAGTCTGAGGTCCTACCAGTGCTGGTCACACCTAGATCATTATAGGTTGTCCTCGGACCATCCCCCGCCTTGGGCCACATCACTCCCACCTTTCTCTGAGATCAACCTTGGTTCTCAACCTTGGTTCTTGGTTCTCCGCCCCTTTTCCTGTGTCAAATCTTTCTGATTGGATGCCATTCTGTCACTCAAGGGAGGCGAGGCTGGATCTTTTTTAAGCCTGCTTCCCCACCTTCACACACCCCTTCCTTTTTTCTGTGCTTCCTTTCTCTGTGCAATTAATTTTAAAAAAATCATAATACATTTGCATAAAAATGCTAGATAGAGGAATAAACTGAGGAGAGAAGGGGAGGTGCCTCACGAACTCTGAGTGTGCCAATTGCCCAAAGGAAAGACTGGACACCACCCACCACAGCACAGTTCAGCCTCCTTTAGCCCATCTTCCCACTCACACTTGAGGAATCAAAGATGTCTGGAGGTGCCAGGATGGGCTGAGTCCTCCTCAGTCCTGTAAAAATGAGGACTACGGTTATGGCAATCTAACAGAGGGAGGCTGGCTTGGAAAATGAATTCAATTTGTTTATATTGTTCCAATACCTTCCCATGCCAAAGGCTAATTTGTACAACAGCCCATAGTGCATGATTAGTGAACTTCTGGGGAAGGGCATCTGGACTTGGAGGAGGCTGCTACAGCCTCCAAGCGCCCCCTGCCTTCCCAGAAGTTCACTAATCATGCAGTACCTGTGGAGCATAAAACTGTGCTCCATATCCTCCCCAATCTTCCCCCAATCACTTACTTGTTGTGTCGAAACAGGGAATATTCACACCTCTGCTGGACGAGGAGGTCAACAGCGCTCGTGCGCAAATGCGCTGGCAGACCTGCTGCCCTCCTGACCTGACTGCAGTTGTGCAGAGCATCATCATCATCATGGCAATGGCGCTGATGCACACACAGTTGCACAGGGCACTGCAGCCAAAATGGTGGCACACTGAAGAGGACCGGCCCCACAATCAAATCAAAGTAAGTATTCAATCATGGCGGGTGGGAATGGACAGCTAACAAAATTCATTGTGAAATTGTCCCAATTCTCTAATGTCCATTTCTGGCTATCTTTCCAGCTCATGCTACCACTAAAAGAGCAGACGCTAACAATTGATTGAGTAAATACTGACGTTGAACTGGTATCGTTTGGTCCCAGTAAAAGACACTGTAGCTACACCAACCCTGTGTCTGGGGTACAAAAGCCAACTCTTCTTCTTCTTCTTCCAGCAGGACACCACTTTAAAGAGTGGCCTAGACCCCATTCCAGGGCCTGGAGTCATTTGGCCACACCTTTTTTCTCTGTTGGTCAGTGATAGCTTACTAGTGATATTTTACTGGTGAAAATAGACATTTTCAATGGGTGAAAAAAAATGTTCAGCTGTGAAAACGAAAGTTTGAATGTTCAAATGTTTGAGTGAATGATTCAGTGAAGAAACCCATTTTCAGACATTCATTTCAATTGCAAATCCAATGTGAATTTTCATTCCTGCAAATCCCTAGGACCGCTAGCGAATGGTCATTAAATTGTTGGGTGGCGAGGAATTGTACATCACTGTCTTGACACTTTTTTGAGTCCCAAACTGGCTTCCTATCAAAATAAAAAAGCAGCACAAGACAGGATTATATCTATGTATCTAGAACGCAGAAGACTAGCTGTGGATGAGTCCCTCTGGCGTTCTTAACGGGACCTGTTATCTTGCATGCCTTCTGTTCAGCTGCTTCTACTGAGCTCACATCTCCATGATACATATTTATCTCTTCCATTCCTAAAACTTTCCTTTATTTTAATTAGGCACCTCTTTTAATGAAGAGGAGATCAATTAATTATGACTGCAGGTACATCTGGAACACATATGCTAACGTTTTGGATAGCTTTAAGGCAGGTATACAAATTCCTACGAAATGTGCATTAAGAAGGACTCATTACAATAGTATTCCAGCTCTTGCTTTCTTCTTCTACTACCTGTCCCAACTGACAATTCCTTTCCCTCTAAAACATACAAAAGCCCAATAAACCCACTGAGGTCACTTGACATTCAGGGTTCTCTGAATATTCTACAGTGAACATTGATAGAAGGGCCTGTTGGGCAGATCCAAGCGTGTGTGGTAGGTTTGTGCATGGATATTCAAAATATTTGTTATTCGTACAAATTTCTCTTCTGCTTGAGAAGCCCAGAAGCACTTGGTGGGCCACTACGTTTGACAGGATGCTGGACTAGATGTGCTATGGTCAGATCCAGCAGGACCAGAGGGCACTCTATGAAGCTGATGGGTAGGAGAGTCAGATCGAACAAGGGGAAGTATTTCTTCACCCAGAGGGTCATCGGTTTATGGAATTTGCTGCCAGAAGAGGTGGTAACAGCTACCAGCCTAGGTGACTTTAAGGAAGGGTTAGACAAATTTGTGGATGACAGATGTATCAATGGCTACTAGAATGAATGCCTAGGTACATCTTTCAGGCTGGGGGGTGGGGGAAGCAGGACACTTCTAAGGCCATTTGCTGGGATTCAAGAGCAGGAAAAGTTTTGTCCTTGTCTCTGCTTGAGATGCCCATGAGCATTTGGTGGGCCACTGTGTGCAACGGGATGCTGGACTAGATGGGCTGTGGCTTGATCCAGCAGGGCTTCTTTTATGTTCTTATAACTCCTCCTATGTTGTTATAACTTTGGAGATTGGGAAATTCCATTCCCAGTCTCGAAAGTTGTCACAGGATGGTCCTTGTCCCGCACTAGTTGGCTGTCTGATTTTGGGACAGATCCCTCAGTCTAGCCATAATCAGCCCAACACAATGCAGGACATCATGAGCCATGCAGAAATAACCTTCCTTTTCTACAAACCAGCATCCAAAAACGAAAGGAATACTGCAACATTGGGTGATCAGAGGTGAGAGGCAAAGGTCTTTTGATCTTCTTCGGCTGGCCCCATCCTCCTCAGGACCAGAACCCAGCTTGGTTCAATCAAAATGTGCCGTGACAATAGGTGCTCTGCACTTCTTCACTGTCCCACCAATTCTGGTTTGCAGCTCTTGCAAATGTAAGCAAATGCCTTTTAGTACCTGGCATAATAGCTTTTCTCTATCTTTATTAGACAGAAGGTGGGTGTTAATCTTGCAAAGGTTATTACTAGAAGCATTAACTCCCCCTCTCTCTTGATATTCCTATCACTGAAGCATGAGCCATTACTTTTATGGGCCCTTTTTGCATCACAGCCAGATGCTCTATAAGAAAAGTTATTTCTCCCCCAAAGTTTTTCCTTTAAGTAAAAGAATGTTTAAAAATACACATCCGGTGGGAGCACAGAAGCCTTTCTTTGCATGTGGATGTATCTTGGGCCTTTCTGCACTTAGCTGATTAGGCTGCCATGCAGGAGGTCTGGTAAACGTCTGGTAAAGGTGAACCATTCACATTTGCCATGAGGAGAGCTTCCCCAAAGCATCCATTACCAGCCATAAGTGTGAATGGTCCTCCCGTTTACCAGCCTGCGCCACTGCATCTGAAGCCCAAAATTCCACCTCCTTGCTGTCGCAATTGGCTGCCATCAGCTGCATCACTGCATAACATGACATGTCCGGATGCCATTGCAAGAGGATCGTGTTTGAGCACAGGAACTTTTTGCAGCCAATCACATCAGCGACCAGGGGACGTGACCGAATGTGGTTGTGATGGAACGGGCAGTGCCTACTACTCCGTCACTGACTGAACACCCCTCTCATGACTCTATGGGTGTTTTTCCACTGTCACTAAAAGTACCCATTAAGTACCCATCAATGAGTACATAATGGCCTTTTTGTACCCATTAATGGGTACTTCTAGTGACAGTGGAAAAACACCCTATGACTGGACACCACTCCCACCACAGCTGAGGGCGGTCCTGGGGATCGGAAGTCTGGTCAGGTCGAACACGGCTGCCACCATGACTGTGACCGCACCTGTGCAGACAGCACATTCCCCGCCCACCGAACACAGGGAACTGGAAGTAGAGCCACTGGACACTCCAGGTAAGGTTAGGTAGCTTATGGAGCGTGATTTCATGCTCCACACTACATCAACATTTAGGCAACTTGGAGGTAACAGCCTCCTCCAGGTGCAGATGCTTTTCCCCAGAAGCTGCCTAATTTTTGACTCCCAGGTGAAGTGGGAATAGGACTCTTATTGGGTAAAGATGATGAGGACTTGGGGGAAGAAATTTAGACCAAAAAAGCGATCACCATTATGTTTTGGAACACTCAAACTTTGTCCAAATGTTTAAATTTGAATCTGTAGACATTCTATTTCAATTCGAATGTTCACATTCGATTGAATTCCAAAACTTCAGAACATTCATGTACATCCCTAGGGTGGAGCACAATTTCGTGGTCCACACCTAATCAACAGTTAGTGCACTTCTGGGGTGGGAGGGCACACTTGGAGGCTTTAACAGCCTACTCTGCGTGCATATGGTCTTCACCAGAAGTTCACTAATCGTGCACTAGAGGCCATAGTGCAAATAGGCCTGTGGTGTTATTTCCACCCAGTACGGATACAGCCTTTTCTTCCAAAAAGGCTCAAACTAATGTTACCTCTGTTCTGCCTTTGGCCACGCCAATGAGCTACAAGTATTTAGCATACAGGTTTCATATTTTATTTAACCCAAAAGTCCATTAAAAAACCCTCAGAATAGAAACAAATATTTGAATAATTTATCGGCGCATCCTTCCCCTTTTCTGTAAAGACAGTTCAAAGTCTCACTGATTGTTTCTGATTGATTCTAGAAAGTAGTAAGTGATGCTTTAATTGCAGAGTTCCTGGAAGAAAGGAAAGATACAAACATAAAAACATGTGTATGTTTCTCCTAATTATTTACGACTTACTATAGCTGTGCTGTGTACTGTTACAAAGGCTGATTCGCCCAACTCCGACAGCCTTAATTCAATATATAACCAGCAAGTTCATGGGATGCAGGTTGCACTGAAAATCACTTCTGGTTATGGGCACACATCATCTGCATCACCACATAAAAATCAGATGGCTCCTTTTTGGGACTTTGGAGGAAGGTGCCATGATTGGCACATATACTATCTCCAAATATTGCTTACAGTCCTCCAGATCGGAGAAATATAGTGACATTAGAGCTTTGCTATAATGGAATTGCGACACGCATCTGTAACAACCCTGCCAAAGCAGTGTCAGAGGTCAGAGGTGCACCGTTTGCATGGCTGGAAGACAATTATATTTTGTCCAGCATTAAATTGTCCTGAATGGAAATTGCCCCTGGTGAACCTCATAGAATCATATAATTATAGAGTTTGAAGGGACCTCTAGTGTCATCAAGTACAACCTTCTGCTCAATACAGGATTTCCTAAACCTTCCCAGACAGATGTAGGTCCAGCCTCTGCTTGAAGACCTCCAGCGAAAGAGAGCTCACTACTTCCTGTGGCAACCCATTCCACTGACTGATCACCTTCACTGTCAGGAAGTTTAACCTAATGTCTTAGCTGTATTGATTCCCTTGAGTTTCATGCAGTTGTTTCTAAGGACAATCACTCTGCACTGTGACAGCCCTTCCGATACTTGAAGAACACTACCATGTCTCCTCTCATCTTCTCTTCTGCAGCCTAACCATGCCTAGATCCTTCAACCATTCCCTGTAGGGCATGGTTCCCAGATCACTAGTCATGTAGGTAGCCCTCCGTTGAACTCGCTCTAGTTTGTCCATGTCTTTCTTGAATTGGGCTGCCCAGAACTGGACACAGTAGTCTAGATGAGATCTGACCAAAGTAGAGTAAAGAGGAATCATTACTCCTCATGATCTAGACTCTATGCTCCTTTTGATACATCTTAGGATGCTGTTTATCCTTTTTGCAGCTGTATCACATCTCTCTCATCCCTCTACATGGTAGCTTTGGAGATGCATGAGGTTGAAAATGTCCTCAAAAAGCTTTATTGCACTCTGTTGCTAGGTCATGTCTGAGGGTAGACCCTATGCCTCAGAGACAGCTGATAGAGCTGATGCCGGTGTGGTCATTGGCCATTTTTGCACTTACGTTGCTGGCCTTATCCAGCAGGACAGGGTTAGCCTGAAGTACTTCCTCAGTAGAAGTAGCCCCACTGTTCTGGAACAAGTCTCCCGCACTCTGAAGGTTGTTCCTGGACAGCCACTGCTTTGGCTCTGAAGATCATATGGTTTGGTCTAGTGGGTGAGCTAGTTTGGTCTACTGGTTAAGGAGCTGGACTCATATCTGGGAATACCAGGTTTGATTCCGTCCTCCCCATGAAGCCAGCTGGGTGGCCTTGGGCTAGTCACAGCCCTCTTCTGAGCTCTCATGGCCCCACCCACCTCACAGGGTGTTCTGTTGTGCAGAGAAGAACAGAAAGCTTTGTCAGCTGCTTTGAGTTCCCTTAAACGGGTGAGAAAAGCGGGATAGAAAAGCCAACTCTTCTTCTTCTTCTTCAGAGCCAGCTTCTGGGCTTTCTAATGACTAGGAAGTAACGTTCCTGGCTTTGGAGCCCTAGGGGGAGCCATCTTGGTAGCACAATTTGGTGCACTGCCAAAATGGGTCCCCCTGCTCAACCCAATACAAAAGCTTGCACCCTTCTTCACTTCTGCCTATCCCATTCCAGAGTCCACAGGACTGCCAGTAGGACTATTGAAACAAGTCTACCATTATCCCAATCTAGGCAGCTGTTATGGTTGCCAAGACT
This sequence comes from Aspidoscelis tigris stejnegeri, assembly GCA_023333525.1. Lineage (NCBI taxonomy): Eukaryota > Metazoa > Chordata > Lepidosauria > Squamata > Teiidae > Aspidoscelis > Aspidoscelis tigris. Next base: position 105,181,508 of record JALMGA010000003.1, on the reverse strand, counting down.
GGTCTATGCTCTGTCCAATGTGGACAGAACCACCTAAGCATGGGTCAAGGGCTCTCTCTTCCCCTCTAGAGTGCACAAGAGGGACACCAGAAGAGTTCCAGGCCGTGAATTAAGACGTTTTCGCATTACTCCCGTTCCATTTGGAACGGGAGTAGGACGGGAAGATTAAGACAGCTCCCGGCGCTTTCACCTTTCACACACAGACGCGCCAGAACGCGTGTAAACGCGTTCCGGCGCGTCTGTGTGCGAATGCTCAAAGCATCGTGAGCTGTCTTAGCCGGCAAAGGCCGGCCAGGGGCGCGGAGACAGCCGCGGAGGCAGATCGGCAATCAGCTGATTGTCAAACAGCTGATTGTCGAAGCCGCGCCGGCGTCGGAGGCGAGCCCGCAGCTGTTCGGGAGACAGAAGCAGGCGCGAATGCTTCTCCTCCCGAACGCCTGCGGGCGGCTCGTCCGCGTTCGAACGCATGTAGAGCACTTTAAAGTGCTCTACATTTCGAACGCGAGAAAGACAGCTGCGGACACGTCGGAGCGCAAGCCCCGCTCGGGCAATGCGGATGCCGTGTCCGCAGCTGTCTCCCACGCGTCCCGTTCAGCCCCGTGCGAAAACGTCTTTAGCCCAGACTATAAGCCAGTGCAGCCTGAGGGATATTCTAGGATGGCCCGTTTTTGATCATGTTGATAGTGGAATTGCAGTGGAAGGAAATCATAGCTACATGACATACAATATTTCCATTTGGTAAAAAATATAATCTGTCCTCCAGCAGTTTAGATGATGGCTGAAAATTGTGGTTAAGAGGAAGGGGGGAAATAAGCAATGTTCATCATTAAATCAATAAGCTTCAAGATGAAACAGCTTCGCCTCCCCGCACTCAGACATTGTTATTGTTTTTAGTGTGTCCATTTTACATTTTCTTTCTATTTCTGTGACCTGTCCTGGGGTCTTTGCTTCTAGGGCAGAATAAAAATGCAAACAAACAAATAAGGGTTTAGTGTCAGTTCCGCATTACCGATTATCCTGATGAGGATGTTTATAGTCAATTTACTTTTCTGCTGGGGGATAAAAGCATCAGAAAAACATGACGGATGAAACTGTCTATAACGTTAAGTTCAGCGGTGTCTAGGTGATCTTAGTTAGGCAATTTGCGCAAGAAATTCAGCCGCCGGAGCAGAATAAAATTGTTTAGCATTTTCTGATCCATGTAGACATTGCTTATTTATTCTGCTATAATTAGATATTCCGGCATATCCATGCTTTATTCTGGAATGTCCAAATATAGCAGAATAAATTAGCAATCTCTGGATGCAGGTTCTGTGGAACTGGTTGAAGAGGGGATAAAAGTGGACTTGGACTAAATCATGTTGGTTGCTATGTCTCCACCAGGGTGGATGAGAACCAATTGGAAGGGAAGATGGCTCAGCCACACCCTAGGTGTCTCAGTTTGGTGAGCCAGTTTGGTCTAGTGGTTAGGGAGCCGGACTCATATCTGGGAATACCGGGTTTGATTCCACCTTCCCCAATGAAACCAGCTGGGTGACCTTGGGCTAGTCACAGCTCCCTTCTGAGCTCTCACAGCCCCACTGACCTCATAGGGTGTCTGTTGTAGGGAGAAGAATAGAAAGCCTTGTCAGCCACTTTGAGTCCCCTTAAATGAGTGAGAAAAATGGGGTAGAAAAGCCAACTCTTCTTCTTCTCAGCAAGTCATTATCACTGGCCCTGTCCAGTTTGACATGCAGGGTCTCAGTGCCCAGCCACAAAGGCTACTTTTTCAAGCAGCCAGCCATGCTGTAGAGGCACGGGCAAGCTGCTCAGTTCAGCTCACCGGTGCTGTGAACAGAATGAATGGGACAAATGTCACAGCAGGAAAATCCCACTCCATTGGCAAATGATCCTGTACCTGCCTCAAGGTGGTGGCACATGACTCAGCAGCCATATTGACACAAGGGGGCACGGAATGAGCAGGGCAGGCTGTGCGCTTGCCTCCTGCTATGCAGTAAGAAAAGGTGGCTGGACTAAATGGGCCATGGGACTGATCCAGTGGGGCATGGCTTATGTTGTGATGTCTTCTTGATGGTACCATGGAGATATGGTCTTAGATATAGAGAATTTGAGGCAAAATCCACCAAAAATGGATCTTCAACAAATCTCAAGCCCTCTTGAAGTATCATTGCATCCATGGCTTTTCCATAACTTGCTTTGGTGCAGAAAGTAGACAACAACTGGGATGGGTCAGGCATCCGCACTTTGTAACACCCAGTACATCCAGACCTACCCACTACTTCAGCAAGCACTGGATAAGTGTGACCACGGCAAAGGCCGTGCATGCTAGATGTTGTCACAGCAACCAGGCAACACGGCACACAACTGTGGCTGTACCACCCCGACCCACACAGCCTTCACCTGGAAGAGGTGCATGCTGGGCTGTACTAACAACATCCCAGACAGAACTAGGGCCTGTCCCCAAGCAATTTAAAGTCTGCTAAAAACCTTATTTTGCCTCTGAGCGCCCCCATGCCAGGGTTTTTAACGAGCTTCCAGCACTACAAAAGCAGGAAAACCCACGACAAAAAGAGTGCCCTTTAAAGAAGAGTTTCAGCGCTCTTTTTGGAAGTTGCAGGTTTCCCTTGCTGCATTTACCTTGGGATGCTTCGTGGCAAATGAAGCGAGGATTGCCGCCTGCACACACAACAGTAACACATTCACACATCTCCCAGAACTGCAGCAGCTTCCCTTCCCTTCCCTTTCTAAAGCTCAGAACTTTCAAAGAGCCAGAAGAGCACAGAATTGCAACATTGCTGCAATTGCTATCAGGTGTGAAGTGGGTGGATTATTGCTACAGTGTAACGGCTGCTGTACGGAGTGGATTTTGACAGTCAGAGGGAAAGTGTTCAGAGTGAAGTCTTGAGAGAGGTTGCATGGCTGCAGCCACTGCCTTTGCCGGGGTGGATTTTGACAGTCAGAGGGAAAGTGTTCAGAATGAACTCTTTAGAGAGATCGCATGGCTGCGTCTCCGATCTGGGAGATAAACAGAGAACCAATGGCTATTTTTCCTTGTTGGGGGTTTCTTTCTGGTTGTGGCCATGCAGAGCGCAGTCCCTCCCCGTTCCCGCCGGCACCCTATCAACAAGAGAGGGGGCCGGGAGAAAAGGACGCGGACAAAGAAAACACGCTTCCGTGGGGACGGAAGGTGTGTTTTAAACGCACGTTTTGCTAAGCCTCATGCGGACGCTTATTCCGGAAGTGCAGGGCACTTTTAAAGTCCGCTTCAATAGAGTGATGGCAGAGGGGACCCAGAGAGGCAAATAAGTCTTTTGGGGACTTGGCCCTAGTATAGCTGTGGAGCACTTTTTTGTGCCCCACGGCTATCCGGCTTGGGGACAGTCTTGTATCTGTGGAGCAGCTCCCAGAGCAGAATCAGCTGTATGTGGCGCGTACGCCCAGTACAGGAGCATTCCTGAACAGGACTTTTCACCAAGTGCAAAAAGGCTTGATGTAATTAACATCACAGGGATAAATTTATTGACCCCAGCTCTTTGTTTTTCTTTTTCACAAGTTGAAGAAGGGCAAGAGTTGGCAGCAGGAGGACTCACTGGCTGTGGTCACACTGAAGGATTAGTCCAGCTTCAGTCCACTTTCAGTGTGAGATAATACATTAGTAAAGTGACAAATGGTTTTCTTTCAGTGTTAAATAACTCAGGAAATTCACCTTTGGGACAAATAACATGGAAAGAAGATTACTGGCCACTTTGCTGATGTGGTCTCTCGCTCTGAAGGTGGACTGAAGCTGGATTAAACCTTAGGTGACTTACATAGGCTTTCCAAGGTGTAGACTCAGGCCATCTCCAGTTTGGTCTAGTGGTCAAGGAGCCAGACTCTTATCTGGGAATACCAGGTTTGATTCCATACTCCTCCACAAAGCCAGCTGGGTGACCTTGGGCTAGTCATAACTCTCTTCTGATCTCTCACAGCCCCACCCACCTCACAGGGTGTTCTGCTGTGGGGAGAAGAACAGAAGTTTTGTCAGCTGCTTTGAGTCCTCTTAAATGGGTGAGAAAAGCCAGGTAGAAAAGCCAGGTACAATGACATCATAGCTTATTTGTACATCTTTCAGTTGTTCTTAATGATGACTTCCTCCATCTTTTCAGATCTCATTTTGGTATCTCTTCTTCTTTTGCTGCCATCAATGTTGCCCTTTTTCTTGTCCACCAACCATTTGACTAACAATCAAACCCATCCGTGATTACACCAATTTGTTGTAGCTAGTCGATGAAGGGGTTCCAATAATTTACAAACAGATCTATTTTTCTTTCTTTTATAAAATGTGTTAATTTGTCCGTTTCCACCAGTTCAGTTAATTTAATTAGCCACTCTTCCACCGTGGGGATTTCAATGTCTTTCCATTTTTGTGTGTATAACAATCTTGCTGCAGTTGTCACATACAAAATAAATAATTCATTTTATCTAAACTTTCATCTAATATTCCTAACAAAAACATTTCTGGTCTAAAAGGAAAATGTCTCCTCATACTATGTGTTTGTACCCAGTTTTTTTTTTTTTACTTTTTCACAAGTCCACCACAAATCTGTTGAATTTTTAAGGAGTTTTTAACTGTGTACCTTATTTTAATTTTGTTTTTAATATGTTGTTCTTAGTTGTTTGATCTTTTGTTACCCACACAGAGACCTTCAGGTATGGGGCGGGATAGAAATGGAAATAAATAAATAAATAAATAAATAAATAAATAAATAAATAAATAAATAAATAATATGGTAAGAAGTTCCTTCCAAGCCCTTTCATTTTCTTCCATGATTCCAAAGCATTCTGAACAGAAGAGTGCAAAACACAGTTCAAATGTTTTACTCCTAGGAAACTCCACTGTCATTTAAGAGGACTGTGACCATTTTAAAAGACTTCACAAAAGATTCAAAATGGTGTTTTGCCCACCCTAATCCTGACCATTCCTAGCATTTTTAAAGAAAGGATATTGGCCTCTCTCTCTTTTTTTTTTCATTCTTTGAGCTTCCTTTGTGTATATGAATTTCCCCATTCCTTTGAATATAGGAGTCAATCTTTTTCTTTACTAATTTAAAACATTGTTCACAATGACAAGCAAATGATGGGCTGCCTCTGCAAACAAGTAGACATGAAAGGCTCTTCCTACAATGATTTGTAATTTGCATGTGAAGAGGGTAACTGCTACATACACACACACACACACACAAATTGTTCCTAGTGATTTTCAGATTCACTTCAGACACAGAAACAGTAGCCAAAGTTGTTTTGAAGGTGTTGGTAACTCAATTACAGCAGCTTTAAATGAGATGTGAGGGCAAACGAAGACAAATGAAGGGGGCAGGCTTCCTGTTTTCCACACTTTGTTAACATGCCAAGATCAGGAAAGGTGTATTGCCGCCATCTTGATGAGTGGCACAGTGTCTTCTTGCATCCTCTTAAATCTCACTTTTGGGATCGCTGAACATCTAGTGGACAACTCCTGATTAAAAAACCCTATGCAAGAGATAGCAGTTCAAATTGGAACTGTTTCCAACCAAATTGGGTTGTTCAATGGATTCCAATTTGAACTGAAACACCACCCAGCTTCAGGGTATGGTTCTAACACAAACTGAATCAAGGAAGTGCGGTCGAACCAGTTTGATATTGTTCTATTGAGAATTCTCCATATAGTGCAGGATATACAGTAAACGTGAGTCAATAATCATAGCTCCAATCTTTATAAAGGAGTCAAGAGGAGAAACATAAAAGTATAGGCCTAGCTATATCTATAGCTCAGGGTTGGAATGCCACATTGCTGGAGATCTCTGAGATTTTTTTTGTTTTTTAATGTGTTTGTGCAAAGTCTCTTGAGTGTATCAGGAAACATGCAGTAGAGGTGGTCCAGTGAAGATTGGCTCCACCTACAAAAGGCCCATTTGGGCTGACCGTTGGGATGGAACATATGAAAATGGGAGCCATTCTTGAGGTGGAAACTACAGGATCACATGGAATTTGTCTCACCTTCGCCTCTAAAATACTACTGGGAGGGGAACACCTATTTTCATAGAATCATAGAGTTGGAAAGGACCTTAAGGGTCATCCAGTCCAACCCCCTGCTCAGTGCAGAATTTCCTAAACCATCCCAGACAGTTGTAGGTCCAGCCTTTGCTTGAAGACCTCCAGCGAAGGAGAGCTCACTACTTCCTGCGGCAACCTATTCCATGGACTGATTGCCCTCACTGTCAGGAAAATTTTCCTAATATCTAATCTGTATTGACTCCCTATAGAATCAAAGAGATGCTATGATTTGTGCTGCCCAAAACTCCAATGAACCTAAAATGGGTGACTTCTGCCCTTTTTTTGGGGGGGGGGGGTCCAGTAGCACCACATCTGAGTAGAAATAGCGCCACATAAGTTGTTCCTTCTAACTCTGTGCTTCTGCAGATGTGGAAAGGGAGAGCAATTCAGTCACCACAACGTGTCCTGAAACAATTTCACCTGGCTTACATGGAAATTACTCCTGGGCCAGCTCCAGCTGCTCAGGGTATCATGAGGGGATGGCAAATTTGGATACCATGCTCCCAGAGTTCCTGAGGGGGCACATCAAACATTCATATGGATGAAGCCTATGGACTTTTTCACACTTAACTACCTGAGACAGTATCCTAGGGAAGTGAAGATGAGGAATAGAAGGCAGCATTCACATTGCCTCTTTTGAGATGTCTGAATATACCCCTAGAGTTTCTTTCAGGATCTTCTGGTCTCTGGACCAGGGGTGTGGACGAATGCAATTTTCAGGATTCGATTCGATTTGGATCTTTAAAATTCAAATTTAACCAAATTCTATTCAAATTAAGCAAATTTGAATCTCTTTGTCCAAATTATCAATTTGAATTTTGCACTTACGAACGTTGACGACATTTGCATGTGCCCGTACACATCATTACACATCCCTTACGCATCCATACATGTCCGTATGCATCCCGTAGTAATCCCGTATGCAACCTATTTTCATCCCGTACCTATCCATACAAATGCGTACAGATGTGGGAAAGATGCGTATGTGCAAGTACACATTGTATACGAACCTGTACACATACGAATGTCCAGGTAATTTGAACAAATAGATCTGAAATTCAAAATTCATTCGAATCTTTAAATTCTCATTTGTGGACATTTGATTTGAATTCAAATGTCAACATTCAGTCAGATTCAATCAAATTTCGAATACAGCTGAATATTCGTGGACACCCCAACTCTGGACTCTCCAAAGCCATTTATTTATTTCCTTCATTATTAATGTGTTCCCCTCACCAGATCTCTGAATTGGAAGGAAAGCAGCTTTAGGACTGACGGCAGGTTCCCTCAGGCGTGTTCTTGAGAACAATATGGTTGCCGTGTTCTTTGCCTGCCGAGTTTTTTTCCAAGGTAGCCCTACAGCAGCGTACATTAACTCTAGGAAGCTAGCCAAGGCATTTTAAAGCCCCTTTCAGTATGTAGGGCAGAGCGTCTCAAGGAACAATCTCATTTTTTGCGCATTATTATTTCATTGATTTATTGAATAATTAATTACAACCAGAAGTCAGCCTGGCTAGATCAGATCGAATCAAACCGAGAGCAAAAACAGGGGCAATTGCCCTCTCATGTTATTCAGGATCCTGCCTCTGATACCAATGGCAATTCATATAACGATCTTGTCAGCCTTAACTCCCATGCATGTGTCTAATCCATTTTTAAAATGAATATTATTTCATTAGCTCCACTTGACCCATTGCTCTGAATAATAAAAGCGGTGGGTGGGGGTGGGGGGGAGAAACCAGCTCTGCCGATTCTGATCAATATTTTAGTAAGGATCCTTACAGTGGCGCAGAATGCAAATTGGGCTGAAGCCCTGGAAATGTTACTGCAGCTACAAAACTTTGCAGGGTCATTGAATGATGTTTTATAGCGCTACAAAATACAAGCTGCTCTTTTCTTTTGAGAATCAAGTGTTCCATCTGCCTCACTCTGGGAATAGTGCTGCTCAAAACAACAGGGCACGGCCGTGACTTTGAGAAGTTGACAGGATTTTATTTTATTTTTTGGAGGGAGGGTATTGAATTCAGACTATGTTACATTTAGATTGAAGAGATATAAATAGGGTCAGGGAAGATAATAAGTGATGCAGGAAATTACAGGATAAGCAACAAGATGGAGGCTTCATTATGTTGTGGCGCTCATGAGAGGTTATTCTAATGACAATCGCTTACTCCTAAGATCTTCAGAGAAGGCCTGCTGGATCAGGCCACAGTCCAACTGGTCCGGCCACCTGACCCACACAGTGGGCCACCAATTGCTTCTGGGCATTTCAAACAGAGGGCAAAGGGTGCATCCAGACAGCTTAAAGCTGTCTTAGAAGAAGAAGAGCTGACTTTTCTATCCTGTGGGTCAGGGGACTCAAAGTGGCTGACAAACCTTCTGTTCTTCTCCCCACAACACAACACACTGTCAGGTAGGTGTGAGCCAGTTTGGTCTAGTGGTTAGGGAGCCAGACTCTTATCGGGGAATACCAGGTTTGATTCCGCCCATGAAGTCAGCTGGGTGACCTTGGGCTAGTCACAGCTCTCTCCTGAGCTCTCACTGCCCCACTAACCTCACAAGGTGTTCTGTTGTGGGGAGAAGAATAGAAAGGTTTGTCAGCCACTTTGAGTCCCCTTAAATGGGTGAGAAAAGCGGGGTAGAAAAGCCAACTCTTCTTCTTCTTCTTCTTCTTCTTCTCAGAAGAGAGCTGTGACTAGCCCAAGGTCACCCAGCTGGCTTCATGGGGGAGGGTGGAATCGAACCTGGTTTTCCCAGATAAGAGTCCAGCTCCCTAACCACTAGACCAAACTGTCTTAAAGCTTCACATTCCCTGCACAGCCACTTCCCATTGTCCCAACGGTCCAGTCCCTGGAGAGCCACATCCTGCTGTGTCTTCCCTCCAAGCAAGGGAAAGTGCGAAGTTAAAAGTTGCTGATAAAGCAGCAGCTTTTAACAATGCACTTTCCCTATTGCTGCTGCTGCACCACTGCTGCTGATTGATGGCCACGTGACAAATCATGGGACCGCCAGATGAATAGTGGCTATGGATTTTTTGCCACTCTCTGGAGGCACTCAAAGGCAAAACCTTCACCTGCTCTTGAATCCCTGCAAAAGGCCTTTGGAGGCACCCTGCCTTTTTCTCCAGCTTGGAGGTGGTACCAAGAGGGATTTCCGCACTGCAACGCGTTCCAAACGGAACGCGTTCAGGCGGAAAGCTTAAGACAGCTCCCGGCGCTTTCACCTTTCACACACAGACGCGCCAGAACGCGTGTAAACGCGTTCCGGCGCGTCTGTGTGCGAATGCTCAAAGCGCCGGGAGCTGTCTTAGCCGGCAAAGGCCGGCCAGGGGCGCGGAGACAGCCGCGGAGGCAGATCGGCAATCAGCTGATTGTCAAACAGCTGATTGTCGAAGCCGCGCCGGCGTCGGAGGCGAGCCCGCAGCTGTTCGGGAGACAGAAGCAGGCGCGAATGCTTCTCCTCCCGAACGCCTGCGGGCGGCTCGTCCGCGTTCGAACACATGTAGAGCACTTTAAAGTACTCTACATTTCGAACGCGAGAAAGACAGCTGCGGACACGTCGGAGCGCAAGCCCCGCTCGGGCAATGCGGATGCCGTGTCCGCAGCTGTCTCCCACGCGTCCCGTTCAGCCCCGTGCGAAAACGTCTTAGGTCTCCATTCTAGTAGCTATTACCCCAGCAGGCACCTGAATATGCATCTTCACTTGCCTCAACTAGATTTCTCACTCTCCCTGTCTTAATTTCCATTCCTTTATCATCTCTCAAGCTTTACAAATCATTCTTAATGTGAGAAGCAGAAGAAAAGTTGACTTTTCCACCCCGCTTTTCTCACCCATTTAAGGGGACTCAAAGACACCCTGTGAGATAGGTGGGGCTGTGAGAGCTCAGGAGAGAGCTGTGACTAGCCCAAGGTCACCCAGGTGGCTTCATAGGGGAGGGCGGAATCGAACCCAGTATTCCCTTGTAGATCTTAGGCTGTGTTCACACCAAAATTTTAATCCAGCTTCAGTCCATTTTCAGAGTGGAAGAACACATAAGCATAGCGACTTATCATGCTCCTTCCATATTATCTAACCCACAGGTGGGTTTTATGGGGTAAATAAAGCCAAAAGCGAACTGCTGGTCTGCCAATGTGATATCTCACTATGAAAATGGACTGAAGCTGAATTAAAATTTAGGTGTAAAAGCAGCCATAATAGGTAATATCTCCTGATTTGAGCCTGAGAAATCAAGGTAGAACAGGAACGCCTAAAGAATAAGTAGTAAGCAAGTCCAAACCAATTGGCAAATCAATGAGCTCGGTCCATTCCCTTCCGGTTTGCAGGCTTTGTAGAACTTGGGGCAACACAGCACAGCATAACACACAACATAACACCACACAACTTAACATAGACTCCCCCTTGCTGTAAACTGATGTTCATTTGTACACAAGGAGCTGCTGCATCTGTTGTAGTGACTGAATGGGTCTGACAACTCCACGTTTGGCTGCACCTCCACCTCCACTTGCCATTGGGGCACCTGATCATGCACCTGCTGCCACCACATGTCCACTTGCCCCATCACACCAGCCCATTATCTAGTGCAATAACTGAGGCACAATTATTGGAGGCTCAAATATTGCTGCTCTCAACAGAGGCCCCAAAGTTCCCGGTGAAAATGATGCTGCTCTGCTCAAAAATGGAGATAAGGGGCATTTTCCCACTTCCCTTTCTGTCTGTTGGACAGGAAAGGAGAACAGTAACCAATGTTGACTACTGCTTGCACTTGGAGCTCTAGGCTGCTTCCGCACAGGCCCTTTAACACCCATTAAGCACACATTGGGAAACTCGCATCCGCACACACATACCTATTTAGCACACTTCTGGCGAGGCGCGTCCACACGGTAACACCCATTAAGCGCACATCGGGAAACCCGCGTCTGCACAGGCGGAGCTATTTGGCACACTTCCAGTGAGGCGCGTCCGCATGGTAGGGCAGGCACCCAGCTACGGTGGCAGAGGCACAACCAGCTGGACGAGGGGCCCGGGGGGAACCCCAGAGGCCATTTGGCCCCACAGGAAGGGCCCCACTCGTGGATGGGTAGCGATGGCGTTTCACCCAGGGCACGGAGCCTCCTGTGGCAGTGGCATCACCGACAGGGACAGCCATGGCTCTGTCTGGCTGACAAAAGGGGACCCGCAGCCATGGCAGCCCCAGGCTGCATTGGAGTGCAGGAGGGAGCCCCTCGCTGGCCCCACTGCCTGAGGGGAAGTCTCTGGAAAGGTGGTTCACCTATCCTGCTTCTCCCTTTCACATAAGGGGCATCCTAGCGGCTGGGCATCATTGCTGCGATCTGCCCTGCCCTGTCCCCCGCGGTGTCGGCAAACCCGGGATGCGAGGGTGAGAGGGCTGTGACTGGAACTCTGCAGCCGTCAGCACCCACGCGGCTCCCCTCCCAGTCGCTTGCCTGGCTGTCAAATGCAGCAATTCTATTCACAAAAAGCAGGCTTCGTCACCCAACGGGCATGACTGCCCGGGCACGCCGCTGATTGGTCAGTGGTCCATCACTGGTGTGCCCACGCACGGCTGGAAAGTGGCAGTGACTGGTGGCTGAATGCTCCAATCACGCCGCTCCTGGGGCGGCCGTCTTGAAATCTGTGCTACTGCGTCCGCACAGCGATTGCAGAATCTGTTCCTCGCAATCCATCCTTCCCACGCGTGTGCGGACAGAAGGGGTGTTGGTAGATCCATATCTAATAGATATGGATCTACCTTAAACCAGAGTTTGTTAAGCCGGATCTACCTTAAACCGGAATTAGTTAATCTGGATCTACTGCAAACCGGAGTTAGGAAATCCAGATCTATTGTAAACTGGATTTAGTAAATCCGGATGTAATAGATCCGGATTTCCAGTGGTAAATGCGGAAGCACCCCTAGTCAACTTTGGTAGTTCCCTCCCCCCGTGATTGAATACTTACCTCATTTGGTCCCAGGGCTGCGGCGCCCTCTGCACACACGCAGTCACGTCTGTGGTTGTCTGAGGAGCCAGCTCACTTGCACAGCACCTCAGACAGCCTTGTAGCACCGAAAGAGGTGCGGATGGTTGCACCGCTGGACACATCAGGTAAGTTCCTGGTAAACGCTGGTCAAGGGGCCTATTCGCACTTGGCTTTATTCTGGAATATATCTTGGAATAGGCGTATGCTGTCCACATGCTAGTGCAGGCTATAGGATGCCCCAGATGAGGCCTGTCAGAGTCTGCATTAGCAAGTGGACAAGAACCCCCTGTCCTGAGATATATTCCAAAATACAGCCAAGTGCGAATAGGCCTAAGGTGTGGAGCACAATTTTCTGATCCACACCTAATAAACAATGAGTGAACTTCTTGTGAGGCAGGGCATGCCTGGAAGCTGTAGCAGCCTCCTCAAAATGCAGATACTCTTCACCAGAAGTTCACTTATCACGCGCTACGGGCCATAGTGCGAATAAGCCCCAGGAGGGATCATTCCCAGTGGTGATTGTGGTCCCTCCCCTGCGTGCCCATGACAAAGCTGCCTCCATTTCAAAGCAGAGGCCTAACGCTGCCTTAATTAAACAAAGGGACAGAAGGTCCCCAAAGTTCAGAACTATCCGGAGGGCTCCAAGCTGAGCAGCCATGCTCCAAGATGTGCTGTTCAAGAAGGGGATGGAATGAGATGCAAGGCAGGTAAGCCGTAACTTACCCAAGTGACACCATCCAGATGGTTTCTGCAACTCCAGCCTTCTTCTGCACTTGAAACATGCTCCAGCAAGTGGCAAATCATGTCACTCCTTGTCAATGCAATGCATGCAGATGAGTAGAATAAGATACCTAATGCCTGAAAATTAGGCAAGAATGAAGGCTACGTTTCCACACCCTGAAAAGCAGAAGAACAGCTCTGATGGCCGGAGCAAATTGCCCTCCGGCAAAATATTCTTTTCTCAACTGTTTATCTATTTTTGTGCTGGGAACTCATCACAAGAGAATAAATGCTTCACCACTTCCTAATTTTTTTATAGCTACTAGAATGGATGCCTTGGTAAGCCAGTTTGATCTAGTGGTTAGGGAGCCGGACTCTTATCTGGGAATACTGGGTTGGATTCCACACTCCTATACAAAGCCAGCTGGGAGCACGAAATGCACTAGCATCTTTGCTGACCTCCTGATGCAACTGTCTGTGCAGAGCATCAGTGTTGTCATGACAGCATCACTGACACACACACAATTGCGGAGGGCGCCACACTCAAGAAGGCAGCACCCTGAAGATGACCAGACCATCGATAAAACAGAAATATTCAATCATGGGGAGGGGGGAGCCTTAAATTGCCTAGCGCTCCCAAATGTGAGCACTAGTCAACATTAGTTCATGGCACACCTTTCCCATCCAGCAGGCAGGAAGGAAAGTGCTGGATTAAAGGCTTCCTTAATCCTGTCCTGGCTCTGTCCAGTGCAGATGTAGCCAGACCAGCAGGGGCGGAGCCTCCTTGATTTGGATTAAACATGGGGGTAAGGAGGCCCATGATCCAGATTAAGAGCCTCCTTAATCCACATCAGAAAGGGCCAAAGAAGAAGAGTTGGCTTTTCTACCCCACTTTTCTCACCCATTTAAGGGGACTCAAGGCAGCTGACAAAGATTTCTGTTCTCACAACAGACACCCTGTGAGGTAGGTGGGGCTGTGAGAGCTCAGAAGGGAGCTGTGACTAGCCCAAGGTCACCCAGCTGGCTTTGTGGGGGAGGGTGGAATCAAACCCGGTATTCCCAGATAAGGGTCCGCCCCCCTAACCACTAGAACAAACTGGCACACAAAAAGTAAGGAAGTAAAATATACCATCCCTTCCTCTTGCTCTCTGGACTCTACCCCGATGGTCTCCAGTGCATGCCCTCCTTAAATTCAAAGACTGCTCCGACGAGGCCGAAAGGGGCTCCTATGTGCCTTAGCATCTTTGAAAGCAATGCGCTGCACAGAGACCAAGCTGTCAGCCGAAGCCCTGAGAGCCAGAAGAGAATTGCAAGCCGCTGAATTGCCACTTTAAAAAGCAAAGTTTTTCCAAAACAACCCATCAGTGTTTGACCTAAATTTACTTCATATAGCAACTATCATTCTCCAACACTCAGGAAAGCATGAGCGAATTCCTTTGACAATCGCAAGTGACGCTCTTTCCCTCCTCCCAAAGCCTTTTTGCTGAGCCCTCAAAGGACTGCGAGTAGAGATGAAAGATTAATCCACCTGGGGACCATCTCTGCAAGGAGAGGAGCAGCAGCAGCAGGTGCAGATAACAACATGGAAGTGGAGGGAGATTGATTGACATGTTGGAAGTTGTACCTGTGTGCAAGAAGGTGAGAGCCCAGTCTCTACCTTGACAGCTCTTGGAGATTGTTTCTTCTTCTTCACTGCTGTGCCGTTTTATTCCACGGTCAGAGTGCAGATTTAACTTCCATACTGATCACTGGCTCAAAACCAACACAGATGAATAGAATCCTCTAATATGTATTTGAGATGGTCTGTGGCTCAGGGGAAGAGCAAAGTGCCCAGAAAGCAGAGGCTCACCAGTTCGACCCACAGCTTCTCCCCAGAAGTAGGTAATGGCAAACCACGTCTGTATCTCTGCCAAGAAAACTGCCTAGAGGTGCCCCTGGAGTCTGGGAGTGGCTGTAACTCAAGGCTAGATCTAAGGCCTATTTGCACTGTGGCTGGTAGTTAACAATTAGGCAACTTCTGGAGAAGACCATTTGCACTTGGAGGAGGATGCTACAGCCTCCAAGTGTGCCCTGACTCCCCAGAAGTTCCCAAATTGTTGATTAGGTGTGGAGCATGAAATCGGGCTCCATACCTTTACCAACGTTAACTGAAAGCTTACCTGGAGCGTCCATTCACTCTGTTTCCAATTCCCTGTGGTCAGTAGGCAGGGGAGACAGTGTTCGTGCAGGCATAGTCACGGTGGTGACCATGTTTGATTGCTGAACTATGACATGACTAGAGGCGTTTTCGCACCAAGGTGAAGACGCCTCGGAACGCTTCCCCCCGAACGGGTTGAGAACACTTTCCCTTTTGCACAAGTGCAGGTAAGGAACGCTTTGAGAGCAGTTCTCTTACCTGCCAGTGTGAACGGGAAAGTGTTCTCAACCCATTCGGGGGGAAGACCCTCCCCCAGGCTGCTCCCATTGGCTCCCGGGTGCCTTCTGTCCCTGGGTTCCTACTCGCTCCCAAACCCCAGATCAGGCTCCGGGGGTGGGCAGGAACCCCAGCCAAAAGCCCCCAACCCATCCCCAGGGTCACGCACGTATGTGTGAGGGGTCTTACCTTCTCCTGTAGGCCCGATTCTGCACATGCTCAGATGGGCAATAGAGGCCAGGCAGGTGCCCAGACAACGAGGGGCTGCCCCCTCGAGCATGCTCAGAATGGCTCGGCCTTTCTACACAGAATCGGGCCTGCAGGAGAAGGTAAGTGCGTGTGACCCTGGGGATGGGTTGGGTGCTTTTGCCTGGGGTTCCTGCCCACCCCCAGAGCGCGATCTGGGGTTCAGGAGCGAGCAGGAACCCAGGGAAAGAAGGCACCCGGGCTGCCCACACTGGCATTCCGCGTCCAGCAGCCTCCCTTACCTCCATAGTCCCATCACCACTGCTCCCACTTGCTAGAGCGGTTGCATCCTGATGTGGCAAAGAACAGAAGCTTGCAGCCCCATTGGCCACCACTAATGGCAATAAATTACTCTGCCTGCCCAGCAGACAATCAGAATCTACCCAAAGGCAATAATAGCTGCCTGGGAGGCTGGAATGGAACTGGGGAACGTGGGAGCAGCCCGGGAGAGGGGCCAAGCTGTCACAGAGAGAGAGCATGTGAATGCTTTCTCTCTGAGACAGTTCGGAATGCATGGAGGGCACATTGGGACGCTTGCGGGCGGCCTGGAATGGATCCCGCCGCCCGCAAGAGCGAATGCTGCGTCCCAGCATGCCCTCCAGCGACGGAGTATGGGCACTGTGCTTTCGATCGCAGCCATGTTGGTTCACGCTTTCAGGTGCGTACGAATTTTGAAGCTGATGAATATCTTTCACCCATCCCAAACTGGCAGGATTCTCATGGCATCTTTATTTGCATGACCCTGCCTCTTCTAGGCACATTCAGTGCGCTGGATGAGGGTGGTGTCCACATGGACCACGCTTGTACTGCCATCGTGCTCATACAAGCACCCCTTTCAGCACTTGCTTGAACAGCAGAGTGGGGGAAAGAGCTCTGAGAGCTATGTCTCCCCCTTGTCTTGGACTCTGCTGGCAGTGTCTTACCCCACCACCAATGTCACTCAAGGAGATCACCTAGGTGGGCACCCAGGATAGGGTCTTTTCAGTGGTGGCTCCCAGATTGTGGAATAGTCTCCCTCCTGGGGTGCGTCAAGCATCTTCACTTTATGCATTTAGGAGAGCTGTGAAGATGCACCTCTTTGCCCTCGCCTTTGGCTAAACAAAGAAATGGCTTCCCTCCCCACATTCAAGCCCTGTCATGGTTTTAATGCCCGCCTTATACATCCCGTAAATAATACAGGGAATGACCCATAGTATTCGAGGCCTCTCTTCTGGTGGAGATGTAAACCTGGGGTTTTGTAGCAGCAGTTTTGATGGGTGGGGGGAGTCCAGATGGCAGCTGGGGAATCTCAGCGGACAGGGTGTGTCCCTCCACCCATCAAGATCACGGATAGGGGAACCCCAGGAGTGAGCAGCATGTAGTTAGCATGCCACCGTTTTAAGAGGGCAGCACTCCTCTTACTTTGTGTAGGAGAGGACTACGTTTGCCATGTAGACCTTGGAACTGGCAGGCAATATGGGCTGAATCTCTGGCCCTTTCCACACAGGCTCTAAAAACGGATTTAGAGCCTGTTCGGGGAGGGATTAAGATGTGGCTTCCCCATTGGAGGCCACATTGGAGCCCCTTTGGGGACGCCGAGTCTGCATTTCGGCGAGCAAGACCGATTTCTTAAACTGGTTTTGCCACTGGAATCCTACCCAGATGTAAGACCTAAAAAATTAGGTCTCACATCTGGCTTTTCCCCTGAAACCATTTCAGAAGCAAACGCTTCCACAATGGCAGGGGAAAAACCCAATTGCCGGGAGAGTGCATGCTCTCCCTGTTTGACAGCTGGGCCTGCCCACCGGCCTCCACCATTGGCTCCTTCGGAGCTGGCATGGTGAGTCCAGTAGCCGGATTCGCCAGGTTCCCCTTCATCCGAGAAGGCGCAATGGCGCCTTCTTGAGCGAGAGGGAAGCCGCAGCCACCACCACCCCGCCCAGGGTTGTGCGATCGCCGCCTCACCTCCTTGCTGCCGGGCCGCTTCTGGCAGTGGGAGCCCCAGCGTCCATTGCACGTGCGTGTATCACGGCCTCCCATTGGCCAGCTGCCCTCTCCAATCCAGCCCTGTTGCCGCCGCCCCGCACGTGTCTTTGGGACAGATTATCGGAGAAAACGTTTCGCCGGAAAACAGATCTTATAGATCCATTTTCCGGCGGCATGTGCGGAAAGGCCCTCTGTGTGAGTGATGTCCAGTTTGCAGATCTGTAGATGACAGAGAGCTGTCCCAGTATCTCTGGTTGCTGGCAGTACACACACACACACACATTTACTTTGAAGACTGCTGCACATTGACTGACAGCCTAGAAGAGCTGATCTCCTTGGGTTTTCTAAACACTTGAAATCACACAGCATAGCGTGCACAGTAGGGGAGCAATGAAGCAAACCACTAGGGGAATTTCATTTCTTTTCATATATTCTTTTGGCTTTGACAGGACAGTACTCTGAAGACCAAACAAGCAAGCACTTCAGAAGGTGTCAGGAGTAAAAACTGCACACTTCTCTCCATCACTCACAGCCCCAAATATGAGCAAAATTCTAGAAAGCTGATACCGCAACCCAGAAGACTTAGTTCTCCAGGAAATGCTAAACTTCAGTGGCAGAGCCAACTCCAGATGTTTGGCTTCAAAAGAAACGAAGGAACCCTCTTCCTGTTCGATGGGTGAAGAGCCAATTCCAGAGACACCTGAATCATTTTGTCCAGTTACATGGTAATCTGGAATAAGGAGATCCATAGTTCACATCATTTGCACAGGGTTAGTGTCATCTGGATCCGATCCGATCAGTACTAAGGGTGTAGCGCGCTGGGTTAGTAGTTTGTATACACTGATATAGAACAGCATAGGGATGTGTACAAATATCCAAAAACTCAAATATTCAATTTGAATCTGACAAATTTTGACATTCAAACTCGAATACAGATTTTTGAAACTCTGATATGAATGATTAGAATGTGTAGATTTGTATTTGTCGTATACGAATCTGCCCCAAAATTATCCTTATCTAGCGCTTAAAATACGGGATTAAAATGGGATGCGTACGGGATAATACGGGATGAATACGGATTTTTCCGGCATGCACACAGATACGTATAACAGATAAGAATGTTGTCGACATTCATATCTTTAAATACGAATCTAACATTCAAACATACGGATTTGAATGTTAAGACATTGGAATCTTAAATATCCGAATTAAATCATTTTTATTACATTCAAATTTGAATGTCAAAAATACATTTGTGCACATCCTTAGAACGGCGCTTAGGCATCTGCATTGCGCCTCCGGTTAGAAGGCATTTAATCTAGACACCTCTTGCAGTTGATCTAGATGTAGCTAATCTGGATTCACTAATATTGATTAAGAGCCTTTTTACAGTTAGTGAAAATGGGAAGCCCAAGTATGCCCCAGCACAAGGCATGTGCACTGTGTGGAGATTAAAGATGTGCAATCACACACAGTGGGCCACGAAATGCTCATGGATATCTCAAGCAGAGACAAGGGCAAACCTTCTCCTGCTCTCGAGTCCCAGCAAATGGCCTTAGAAGCGTCCTGCTTTCCCTCCCAGCCTGAAAGATGCACCTAGGCATCCATAAATTTGTCTAACCCTACCTTAAAGCCATCAAGACTGGTAGCTGTCACCACCTCTTCCGGCAGCACATTCCATAAGCCGATGACCCTCTGGGTGAAGAAATACTTCCCCCTGTCATGCCTGACTCTCCTACCCATCAGCTTCATAGATGCCCCCTAGTTCTAGTGTTGTGCGATAGAGAAAAGAAATTTTCTCTATCCACCTTTTCTATACCATGCATAATTTATATACTCCAATCAGGTCCCCTCTTAAATGCCGTCTCTCCAGACTGAAGAGGCCTAGACGTTGCAGCCTGGTTTCATAAGGGAGGTGTTCCAGACCCTTAATCATTTTGGCTGCCCTTTTCTGCACCTTTCCCAGTTCCACAAGATCCTTTTTGAGATATGGTGTTGGCACCCTGGTGTCTCCTGTAAATCACCCTGGACCCTCCAACACTTCAAAAAGTGGAACAAATAGTCTTGCCCATGCTCTCTTAGAAGATTCCCATTGCTGTTTGTTTGTTTGCTGTTGGAGATTGTTCCCCCTCCTTTACAACCACTTCAGCGAGTGCTCAGAAGAGCAAAAACAAATTAAGCCAAAAGCCACCCAAGTTTTTAAAAAGCATAACATGAATACAAAGCAGCATGAAGCCAATCAACAGAGACAGAAAGGTCAGATTAAAATAGCACTAAAAATGGCACTAAAATGATGAGCGAGAGAAGTTAGAGGAGCCCAGAGAGAGTTTTTCATGGCTTCAGAGCCATGCCATGGTTGAGCTTTGGCAGGATCCGGGCAACAGAGGGAAGAGTGTTTCATGGGTGGGTGGAACATGCAGGATCTGGGTTAGACCCTGCAATTGCCTCTTGCCATCCCTGCCAGACATCAGGGTGACACTGTGAGGCAAGGCTGGGCCCTTACCTTGTGCCACACCTCTTCTCACCTGAGGCGATAAACCTCACTTCCCCAGCTTCACTAGCCTCTATGGGGTTTTATTTATTTAGAGCCAACCTTCTATCGAATAAAATAAAAAGGCTTATTTAACTTTCCTCAGTTGTTAACATAGGCCACACTATCCCCTGTACAACTCAGATACTTTGTAATCAGTCCCGTTACCAAGGCAACCACAGCCTGAGGCACATTCTTGAAGTCAAGAATTGCTTTTATTGACACGCTTTAAAAACAGGTAACAAGTTTCAACTTATGAACTTTCCTCTTCCATGCTAAAACCCTTCATTCAGTCTTTCTGCTTCCTTTCAGGATCCTACCCATTAATTCTCTCTTGAAGGGCTTTTCCTAGGGACCGAACCACTATCAATCCAACCCCCTTTAGTTGAGGAGAAGAAGAAGAAGAAGAGCTGGCTTTTCTGCCCTGCTTTTCTCACCCATTTCAGGGGACTCAAAGCAGCTGACAAAGCTTTTCTATTCTTTTCCCCACACAGAATACCCTGTGAGAAAGGTGGGGCTGTGAGAGCTCGGAAGAGACCTGTGACTAGCCCAAGGTCACCCAGCTGGCTTCATGTGGGGAGAAGAATAGGAAAGCTTTGTCATCCGCTTTGAGTCCCCTTAAATGGGTGAGAAAAGCAGGGTAGAAAAGCCAGCTCTTCTTCTTCAAATAAAGTGCAATTCTCTCAAAACTAGCCAAGGCTGGTTTCACAGTGGATTGTTAAAGGCTCCTGTAGTCCAGTGAAGGAAGAACGATGCCAAAACATATGGAATTTAATGCATTTTCTAAAATAAATAATTTAGCACACGTGATTGCTGGAAGGCCTTTAGAATCCTGTTGCAATGCAGAACACAGCCAATGTACAGTTGCAGACGTGGTCGGGTTTGCCTTAATTTAATTGCTGCAATAAGATGAAATTTCCTTCTCTCTTAAGCAGACATGATAGGCCCATAATTGCCATACGAGTGGCAAAATTGTTGTGTAGTTTTCTCGCTTGCCGTTCTTCTGCTGTAATTGAAATAAAACTTTTTTTAGAAAGCAGGCAATTGCTTGACTATGTCTGGGGCATTTAGCATTAGCTCCTTATCTCCTCCATTGCCATGCTTGATAATGTAGTGTATAGACAATCTCATTGAATGTGAACAACTATTCAGGCTACTTACAGCCTCTGAAGTACAAAAATGTAAATACTCTTTCCAATTGCTTTAGTGTCCATACTGGTGAGGAAAACTACTCTGCATGGTCTAGTTTGGTCTAGTGGTTAGGGAGCCAGACTCTTACCTGGGAATACTGGGTTAGATTCCGCCCTCCCCCATGAAGCCAGCTGGGTGACCTTGGGCTAGTCACAGCTCTCTGCTGAGCTCTCACAGCCCCACCTACCTCACAGGGTGTCTGTTGTGAGAACAGAAATCTTTGTCAGCTGCTTTGAGTCCCCTTAATGGGCGAGAAAAGTGGGGTAGAAAATCTAACTCTTCTAAGAAAATAAGAACCCTTTTCGATTTCAATAAGAACATGAGACCATAAGAGGAGCCCTGCTGGACTGAGCCACAGTTAGGAGTGTGCATGAATGCAATTTTTGATATTCGAATCGAATCAAATATCTGAAGATTCAGTTCAATTCGAATGTTTAAAATTTGAAAGTATTCACAGTTGATTCAAATCGAATAGATTTGAATCTATTTGTATGAATTTTCAATTCGTATTTGAAGATACGAACGTTGACAATATTTGAATGTGCCAGTACGCATCTGTACACATCCATCCGCATCCATATATTTCCCATTTTTATCCTGTATGCATCCCATTTTTTCCCATACGTATCAGTGCAAATGAGTAAGGATACAAATAAGATGCGTACAGATATGTATGTAATGCGTACATATCTGTACATATATGAATGATTTGTACAAATATTTGAAAGATTCAAAACTTCATGTGAATGTTAAATTCGAACATATAAAGACAATGTCTGCCCCAAACACCTATGTGAATAAGAAATACAAAACTATAGAGCAGAAAAGCAAATATAATTACTAAAAGGGTAACAATACCCCACTAGGTTTTAATGAAAAATAATAATGGAAAATTCTTCAATAAATTTAATGAAATATAAAATATAAAAGAGGCCAGACGCGTTTCGAACAAGTCTTCTTCAGTGGCCTATATGCAATAAAATTAATAAAATACAGCTCACAACTGTGACTCTGTAAAGTTTTGAAATGACATTCGATTCAAATTTGAATGTCTGAATTTGATCACATTTTGAGTGTTTCGAATATTCATGCGCATGCCTAACCACAGCCCATCTGCTTCAGCATCCTGTCCCACACAGTGGCCACCACTTGCTTCTGGGCATCTCAAGGAAATCAAATCAAATTCAATTCGAATCGAATCGAATCGAATCCTGAAAGTTGCATTCGTGCCCACCCCTAGTTGTCGGTTCTATCCTGAGCGTTTCCTCTAAATACGCAATGGCAAACCACTTAAGAACATGATAACCCAAGGCCAGTAGCCATTTGGTCCATCATCCTGTCTCACCCAGTAGCCCACCAATTGCTTCTGGGAATTCAGTGACAAAACCTTCACCTGCTCTTGAATCCCTCCAAATGGACTTTAAAGGCATTTGGTAGTACCTAGGCATCCATTGTAGATAAGAACATCAGAGGAGCCATGCTGGGTCAGGCCACAGCTCATCTAGCCCATCATCCTATCCCACACAGTGGCCCACCAATTGTTTCTGGGCAACCTGAAGCAGAAGTTGATTTCGAGGCATCCTGCCTGTCTCTCCACCATTCTCATAAACACTGTAGCACAATACACTAGCTGCATGCCTGCTGCTGCTGTCCTGGCTGTTAAAACATTGAAATGCAGGAACTTTCATTCCCCGGTTTCTGTTTCCACCCAGGAGTGTTTTGCTGAGCTCAGGAAATGGTCGTGGGAGTTGGCCATTCTCTGTATCCTGCAAAACAGGGAATGCAATAAAAAGGAGTATGCATGGTGACGTAGCAAAAAGCGGTAGGAAGAGCTGCCAAAAAAGGTCCCTGCTAGAAACTCCAAATGTCAGGAACAAAGAGTTCCCAGGCTCAGAAACTGGGCACCGCTCTCCAAGAGCCAGACCTGCCTTCAGAGTGAGCAACGGAGGTGGGACAGCCCCATCCAATCTCTCCCACCATGGGACTAGGGATGTTCACGAATATTCATTAAGATTTGATATCCATACAAATTTGTAGGAATTTGAATGAATTCAGACATTCATATATGAATCAAATGCTGCAACATTCATATTTGTACGAGTGTTTCGGAACATCTGTCTGAATTTTTCGGAACATTCGTGAACAGGGGAGGTGGGAAAGCAGTTGTGCCAGTCACATCTGCAATGGATCCAGAGTGAATTTGACATGGTTTGAGAGCAAATTCAAAGTGGATTCAGGGCAGATTTGAGGCTTTCAGAGTGGATATGTTACAGGATATGTATCGGATATTTGTACAAATACATCCGTATCGAATAGATTTTGAAGGGGATCTATTCAAACAAATAAAAAAATTCTTACATTCAATTCAATATGAATTGAATACAAAACACACACACACACCATTTGTGCACATCCCTACATTGGGCAGATCCTATATCTTGGGCCAAGTTACCTTGGCCTGGCCCATAATGCACTGGGAGTCGAGGGGAGTGCAGAAACGGTCTAACGAGCCATCCAGACAAGAACAGATATTGCTTGAATCAGGATTTTGATGGAACAGGTTGGATATCATCTGCAGAAAACTCACCATAGCTACAGCTCCCCTCTAAACCCCACCATAGTCTATATTGGAAAACCTAACTCTGATGACAGGTTTCCCCAAAAATAGCGCTATAACTTATTATGTGGAGGGAGCTGCCATCCTGGAACACGGTCGCCTTGCATGCGTGAGGGCCAAAAAGATGGCCGTGCGTGCGTGGTGGTGGCAGTTGTGCAGTTCTAGGTATTTCACACAAAGTACATGAATGAGTGTGTCACTTAAACCCACAAAGACGGCACAAGGCCCCGTGTTGTCTAGCCAATAAGCATGATATCTAGGCAGCGTCTGGAGTCTGCCTGGGTCTTTAAAGCACGCCATCTAAGTACCTACTGTAGTACTGTAAAGTTGAATTTCAAGATAGGGATTGCAAACTTGAGGAACGATTGCCATCTTGTGTCCGACGATGGTGTTGCATGTCCTCCTTTAGCCAGCAAGCTGGTCCTACTAAGGGCAAGTACAGAACATAAAGCATAAATTACCCTTATTTTTGCCTCGCAGAAGACACGGTTTACTAAAATGACTGCTCAGTTATAGGAATGTGCATGAATGAATTGAACTGAATGCAAGAACATTTGTATTCCTACTCCGTAATTTATTTCAGGGAAGGTAACAGCCCATATTGGATATTTGTACAAATCCGTATGGAATCATTTGTATAGAATAGAATCCTATCACATTCGAAGGGGATCTATTTGAACAAATAACCATTTTCCGCCATTCGATCCATGATGAATTGAATGCCAAGAAACCAATTTGTGACCATCCCTAGTCACTACACCTAAGGAAGAATATTGTGGAAAGTGAAAAAGAGCACCGAAGAGCCACCAGAATGACCGAGTGGTTGGAACACCTCCCTTATGAAATCTGACTCCAGTGTCTAAGCCTCTTCAGTCTTGAAAGACATCATTTAAAATGGAACCTGACCGAAGTATATAAAATCATGCATGGGGTGAAAAATTCTTTTCTCTGTCTCACACCACTAGAACCAGGGGACACTTCTATGAAACTGATGGGCAGGAAGAGTTAGGACCAACAACGGGAAGTATTTTCTTTTTCATTCAGGGGGTCATTGATCTGTGGAACTTAACTACCAGAAGAGGTGATGAATCGTCAGCCTCAATAGCTTTAAGAAAGGCTTAGACCAGTGATGGCGAACCTTTTGAGCTCGGTGTGTCAAAATTCGCAAGAAAACCTAGCTTAACTTGGGTGCTGTGTCACATCTAGAAATATCCATAATTTTGTGATATTTGTAGCTCTAGTAAAAAAGTTATATTTTTGATATATGTATTTTGTTAAAAGCAAAAACAAATAATTATTTACATTAGTGACTTTTGTTGCTAAATCTTCCATTGAAAGTTGGTATTTCGCACACTTCAAGAACAAGCAAGCACTACACGCCCAGGTGCCAGGGTGACCAGGTGTGTCACCCAAAAGGGCTTGGTGTGTCTCCTGTGACACGCGTGTCATAGGTTGGCCATCACCGGCTTAGACAAATAGAATGGATGCCTAGGAACTGCCTTCAAGAAGGAGAGACAGGCAGGACACCTCTAAAGGCCATTTGCAGGGATCCAAGAGCAGGAGAAAGTATTGCTTTTGCCTCCTTCTTGGGATGCCCAGAAGCAGTTGGTGGCCACTGTGCGAGAGAGAGAGAATGCTGGTCTAGAAGGGTCGTGTGGCCTGATCCAGAAGGGCTCCTCTTACATTCTTGTGATCAGGGTTATAGGAAAAAGATCTTTTAGAGGACTAGTCTGGATGGGAGAAATATGGTGATATTATGGCTAAACTATCGTGGGGTTGCCACACATATCTGTGGAAGCTCCACTGTAGCTCTGCTATATCCAACCTAAAACACACAATAGCCCATTGCAGAAAAACCCAGTGCTGGTATGGATGTCAGACGTATCAGTGGCTACTAGAACAGATGCCTAAATGCATCTTTCAGGCTGGGGGCGGGGGACAAGCAGGATACTTCTAAGGCCATTTGCTGGGACTCGAGAGCAGGAGAAGGTTTGCCTTTCTCTCTGCTTCAGATGCCCATGGGCCATTGATGGGCCACTGTGTGAAACAGGATGCTGGACTAAATGGGCTGTGGCCTGATCCAGCAGGGCTCCTCTTATGTTCTTATGGTAGCTGGTTTTCCAGCAATAGCACTATTACTTACCTTGTGGAGGGAGCCAGGATCATCCTTCTGTCCACCATGCATGTGCAGAGTTCAAAACAGATGCCCCCACATGTACGGTGGCAGCCAAGCATACTTCCAGGTAAAAAGTGCAGAGACAGCATAGGTGCTTACACTGTCTAGCCAGCAAGAGCACAAATCTTGTGTGTGTTTGATTCTAATAGAATGCAAGAAATTCACATTCGTTCAAATGGAGCCCCTTGGAATGTGCTAGGATTCAAATTTAATACGAATGTTCTTCGAATGCTCTCCGAATCCAATTAGAATCTTTGCTGCCGGTCACGCCTACAAATCCCCTATGAATTTGCTCTGAACATGTCAAATCCTCTCTGAGTCTGCTTTGGATCTGCTCTGATTCCACTGCAGGTGTGACTGGGCCCTCCCACCTCCCCAGGTTCATGAGTGTAAAACGAATATCCGTACAAAGGTATAGAAGCATTCGATTTGCATCCAAATGTCAGTCTTCAAATGCACCAACATTTGATTTGAATTCGAATGTCCTAATTTGAACGAATTTGTATGAATTTCAAATATGACGAATATTTATGCACAAGTGATAGTGCCAGAGGGACAATACTCCAGGGTCATTGCTTGCTAGCAAGATGTTCAGCTGCCATCTGAAGCCGGCCAGAATCAACTGCATCTGAACCATGGCACAGGATTGCTATTACTAAGCAGAACCGGCAAAGATCAATTGAAATGAAAGAAATATAGGCCAGTGTTATTTACAGATAGTGCAGAACATCATATGGCATAGCTGCGCCATCGTGGACAAAACATCCTTTGCCTGGAAAAGTTGTGAAGGGTCTGTGCTGGGCTAGGGCTAGGGCTAGGGCTAGGGCTAGGGCTAGGGCTAGGGCTAGGGCTAGGGCACTTCTGGAAAGGCAGGGGGTGCCCGACCTATATTCAATGGATGGTTTTAACCATTTCTTTGTAAACCACTTAGTGCTTTCCGTGTGAGAAGTGGTATAAAGATGTCTCAGATAGAAAGGTAAGCAGATTTCATCTCTAGACAGCTGTCTTGCTAGCTGTGATTACAACTCTAGATGCATTTGGAAAGGATCCCTTACTTAGAAATGTCAAAACATTCCATTCTTTTTTGAAATTCAGTACTACAGTCCTGCAAAAATTAGATGCTCAGAGATGAACCATCAATATATATACTGTATACAGTTGAGGCCTGCCTTAAGGATGAGCTTGCATTTCATAATAACCAAATAGCATGCACAGATTTCGAAGAGTTTTGCATTCTGCTTCCCCACCCTTTCAAATTCTGACAGATAATATGCGTGGGAGGCTTTGAGCACTGCCCTCAAATCCCTTTCTCCTTGACAGTTGTGGCAGCCAAGGCTGTAATTTAAAATGATTAAAAATTAGTATAAACTGTTAAAACGCAAATTGTCAACACCACATGTCAAAGCAAGCATTAGATTTTAAAGCAAAGAGGTACAAAGGAAAAGACCTGATTCTACCCGGAAAATCAGAATGCTCTAGGAAACCTGATTGTTAATTTGTACGAGACGTCTTGAGTCTGGTAGTGAAAAGAAACGTAAAAAAATGAAAGTTTACATAGAATTCTGGGATATGGGGCCTTTAAGAGGCTATAAAGAAATTTTATTGGAGGGGGCAGTTGCTCAGCAATAATGCAAGCAGCTTAGAAAACAAAAGGTTGCCAGTTCAACCTCTCCTTGGAAGTAGGCAACCGCAAACCACTTCTGTATCTCTGCCAATAAAGCTGCACAATGGTGTCTTGGAGTGGCTGTAGCTCAGTGGTAGAACAAACTGCCTGGAATCTGAGCGATTCCTGAACGCCCTGGGGGATTTTCCAGTTGGTATGACTGGTGCTCCTGTCGAAGCTCTGGTCTCTCTCTGGAATCAGGAGATGAGCAGGGCTATTGACATAATCGCTCCCAAGTGTCCTCGACATGCCTGTAGAGCCCAGAAAGTTCCTTGGTATTCCATGGAGCTATGGGCCATGAAACAGGAAGGTCGACAACTGGAGCACAGGTGGCATGAATCTGGCTGTGAATCCGACCAATCACTGGTTAGAGCACATTATCGTGCCTGCCACGTGGCAGTGATGGCGGCGAAAAGTAGTTTCTTTCCCACCACCATTACATCCTCAAGTAGCCATCCAGCAGAGCAGTTTAGAATAGTAAATGGCCTTATAAAACTAGGCTCAAGGAAGTGCAAGCCAGGGCCAGGTAATATGTGCTGTGAGAGTTTTGCAAAGCACTTTGAGGACAAAGTCGCTCAGATTCACAGGGGATTAGATGTCACAATTAGACAAAGTCCAGGGGAGGCGTCCAGGGAACTGTCTGGTCCAGTTCTTTTGGATCAGTTTCAATTATTGTGGCCTGAGGACATGGACAAGCTGCTTCCAAGGGTATGGACAACAGTGTACTCTTTGGATCCTTTCCCTTCTTGGCTGATAAAAGCTAGCCGACAAGGTATGACTGGGTTTATCCAGGAAGTGGTGAATGCCTCTCTGAGGGATGGGATAGTTCCAATGGCCCTTAAACAGGCTGTGGTGCGCCCCCTCCTGAAAAAGACATCCCTGGATCCAGAAGACATAAACAACTATCGCCCGGTGGCCAACATACCTTTCCTAGGCAAGGTACTAGAGAGAGCTGTTGCTATTCAACTGCAGGCATGCTAGGAAGAAGCTGATTATCTAGACCCATTTCAATCTGGCTTCAGGCCCGGTTATGGCACTGAAGCCACGTTGGTCGCCCTGGTTGATGACCTTCTCTGGGAGAAAGACAAGCGAAATGCAATCCTGTTGGTTCTTGTGGACCTCTCAGCAGCTTTTGATACCATTGACCACGGTATCCTTTTGGAGAGGCTATGGAATTTAGGAGTTGGAGGCAATGCTTTGGCATTGGTTCTGCTCCTATCTCCAGAGCCGATCTCAAACAGTGGTTGTAGGAGGTATTAAGTCGACATCCTGAGAACTTACTTGTGGAGTTCCCCAGGGGTCAGTTTTATCTCCCATGCTATTTAACATCTACATGAAGCCGCTGGGAGAGGTCATCAGGAGATTTGGAGTGAGTTGTCACCAATATGCAGATGATACCCAGCTCCGTCTCTCTGTGCCATCTAAATCAGGAGATGTGCTTGCATCTGATGCTTTCAGAGTGGATATATTACAGGATATGTATATCGGATATGAATCGGATATGCATGTGTTCGTGAGGATACATATTGGATATTTGTACAAATGCAATTCTATCGAATAGAATCCTACCACATTCAAAGGGGATCTATTCAAACAAATACAGATTTTCCAATATTTGATTTGTTACATCCCTGTTCATCTCTCATTTCACTGATCAGCCACGGTTGTTCTGGTAAACAGAACAAACAGCAGAGGGCAGCAGAGCTAAGGAAACAGGACAGTAGATCTTCAGCATTCTTCCATGTTAGAGAGAGTGCTCTGTAAAGGTTCGCCCAGTGTCCCTCCCTTTGCTGTATATGGGTGTTTCCGCACTAGCTGCAGAAACCGGATTAACCACCCCCTAGAACACATTAAAGACACTTACCTGGAGTGGCTTCTGCATTGGAGTCCTCTCCTGGCACCCTTTGCAGAAACCACGTCTGGGGAAGCCAGGGGAAGGGACCGATTCCCTCCGCCCACCACATTGGGAAGGGTGGAAGCAGGACTGCCTGCTTCCAAAGCCCTTCCCCCATGCACCGGTCACCACTGGAAACACGCGGTGACTGGCAGCTCCATGCTCCAGTCCCAGAGCTCCGGGGGCGGCAGTGCCGGCGCACAAGCCAGAGGACAGATTGGAATGGGTGCTGGTGCATCCGCACAGCACCCACTCCAATCTGTCCTCTGGAATCCGTCCTCCCCGCGCATGTGCGGATGCATGGGGGTCCCTCCGATCCATCACAAATAGTGACCTATATGACAGAGGACGGTTCGCTGAAAAGCAGATCTATTTAGATCCGCTTTTCAGCGGCAAATGCGGAAGCACCCTAAGACTACCTGAACATGGAATTGTCACTGAAGGATTTCGAATGTGAATTCTCAAAAGGGCAAACTAATGATTAAAAAACACACTCCAGCACACAAGGATGATATTTTCACTTCTGAAAAACAGGGACAGCACTCAGCCGTCTCCCTTATTTGAATTGTCCTCAAAGCATCAGGTTTTTTCAATGCAGTGGTTCTTTGTGTAACAGAGGATGGATATCACAGTGGCCCAACAACTTTTGGTCCATCCATGGCATAAGAAGAAGTGTATGTCCTGCTGGATAACTCATGTGTAGTGGTTGGCTAGTTCCTTGCAGGGACAAAGCAGCGCACAAAGCTTTCTATTCTTCTCTCCACAACAGACACCCTGTGAGGTATGTGGGGCTGTGAGAGCTCAGAAGAGGGTTGTGACTAGCCCAAGGGCAACCAGCTGGCTTCTTGGAGGAGGAGGAGGAGGAGGAGGAGGGGGAGGGGGAGGAGAAGGAGGAGGAGAGTTGGCTTTTTACCCCACTTTTCTCACCCATTTAAGGCACTCAAAGTGGCTGACAAAGCTTTCTATTCTTCTCTCCACAACAGAACACCCTGTGAGGTAGATAGGGTTGTGAGAGCTCAGAGGAGAGCTGTGACTAGCCCAAGGTCACCCAGCTGACTTCATGGAGGAGTGCGGAATCAAACCCGGGATTCCCAGATAAGAGCCCAGCTCCCTACCCATTAGACCACACTCCTTCTTCTGTGCCTGATCTTTGCCTCAATGGGATACCATCCCACCGAGTTAAGTACAAACAGGTAGGGATGTGTGCGAATATTCGAAGACATTCAAAATTCGATCAAATTTGTCCAAATTTTGACATTCAAATTCAAATCGAATGTACATAAAGTTGAATTTAAACATCTGAATGAATTTCAAATTTTGAATCTATTTGTTTGACTAATTCGGACATTCATATATGTACGAGTTCATACACGATGCGTACTTGCACGTATGCGTCTTTCCCACATCCGTACACATTTGTAGGATCCGTATGGGATGAAAACCAGTTGCATGCAGAATAACTACAGGATGCATACAGACTTGTACGGATGCGTGTGGATGCATGTGGTATGTGTAACAATGCACACGGGCACATATGAACATTGTTGACCTTCACAAGTGCAAGTCTGAATTGAAAATTCAAACAGATTTGAATTTTCTTAATTTGAATCTAATTTGAGTGAATCCAGATTTTAAGATTCAAATCGAATTGAATTTTCAGATACTCAATTTGAATCAAATCGAATCGAATCCTGAAAATTGAATTCATACACACCCTTACAAAGAGGACCTATTTATTTATTGCACCTCAACCCTGCCATGTGCAAAGTGCAATAGAACCTCGCCAGGCTATAAACAAGTGTGAATGGGCCCCGTGACCAAGTAGCATGCACCATGAATGGCCAAAGTCAAGGCCTTCTTTACATGCCTAGCTGGACAACCCTTCAAACAGACAATGCCTTCTAGGAAACAGTTTCCATTTTGCCTTCTGTAAAGTGGGATAGCTAGCCACCCTAAACATTAATACATGCACGGTGTATCAGTGTATGTACATGTTTTCTCTCTCTCTCTCTCTTCAGTGATACACAAGCGGTCATTCCATCTAGCCATGTGCCTTATTTTATTTATTTAAGAACATAAGAACATAAGAGAAACCCTGCTGGATCAGGCCATAGCCCATCTAGTCCAGCATCCCATTGCACATGGTGGCCCACCAAATGCTCATGGGCATCTCAAGCAGAGACAAAGATGAACCTTTGCCTGCTCTCGAATCCCAGCTCTCCCCCCACAGCCTGAAAGATGCACCTAGGCATTCATTCTAGTAGCCCTTGATACATCTGTCATCCATAAATTTGTCTAACCCTTCCTTAAAGCCATCTACACTGGTAGCTGTCACCACCTCTTCTGGCAGCACATTCCATAAACTGATGACCCTCTGGGTTATTATTTATTTATATTTCTATCCCGCTCTGTACCCAAAGGTCTCAGGGTGGGTGACAACCTTTAAAACAGCAGTTTACAAATCAGTATATATTAAAACAATAAAATACATAACAATACTTTTTAAAGATTCGGCACGTTTAAAAGAATATCCCAAATATTAAAATAAAGGTATTTACAGTGGGGGGAGGTATAATCACCTTAGCCAAAGTCCAGGGCAAAGAGCTGAATCTCCATCAGCTTCCTGAATATATACAGGGAAGGGGCATGACGCACCTTGAGGGGGAGACTATTCCATAACCTGGGGGCCATTACCAAAAAGGCCCTTTCCCCTATTCCCACCCAACTCACTACAGAAGGCAGTGGGACAACCAGGAGGGCCTCAAAGTCTGGAGAGGGACACCCTTGATCTTAGACAAGTAACAACAGAGGCCACTGTCAATTTTGCCTCCTTATACACCTCTGCTGCTAATTCAGATTTGCTTGTCTTGGCTCACAGAGTGAAACACACAGCCAAAGGTCCTTTCAGGATGTCAACTCAGAAAGAACTTCTGTTGCCTCTGACACTGGAAGGGGAAGCTCTGAGAAGCCTTTGATTTGTTAGATTGTGTTTTGCATCGGTGGAAGGGATCCAGCATGATTGCCTACCATGCAAAAAAAGGAATCATTACTGCAACTAAGTAATGCTCCATTACTATGCTCCTAAGATGAGTAGGAACAGGATTGATTTCTTGGTTGACTAATGCAACCAAGAAACAATTCCATTGAAAGACAATATATATCTAGAGATGTACCTTAGGGATGTGAGCGAATGTTCTTGTGTATTCTATTTGTATCAAATCGAATTGAATGCAAGAAAATTTGTATTTGTTCAAATAGCTCCCCTTCGAATGTGGTAGGATTCGTATTTGATATGAATGTTCAGTCCCATAGGAATGCATACAACTTGTATCTGAATCCCATACGAATCCTATACGAGTTCCATACGAAGCTTCATACAGATGCATCGAAACATTCTATTTGAATTTGAATGTCAGCCTCTAAATGTGCCAGCATCCAATTCGAATTCAAATGTCCGAATTTGGCCAAATTCGGACGAATTTCAAATGTTACGAATATTCGTGCACATCCCAAATTTGCATAAAATGATATTTGTGTTTGGTTTACGGCATGGAACAAAGCACAAAATTCAAAATGTTTCATTGGAACACCAGGTGGAGGGTCGGTTCTCATGAGGCAAACCCTGAGAAAATTGCTTCTTCCCGCCTTAGAAATCTCTGGCCCTTTCTGCACTTTGCCTTAGCCTGAATTATATCTTGGAACAGGAGTCTGTTATCTTCATCCTGGTCCAGACTATGGCAGAGCACCCATTCCAAGATATAATCTAGAATAAAACCCACTGCAGAAAGGACCTCTATTGTTGCTCATGAATAGCTGCTAGGAACAGCAAAATAGGCTAGATGTTAGCCATGATCATCTATCACAGTGATGGCGAACCTTTTGAGCTCGGTGTGTCAAAATTTGCAAGAAAACCTAGCTTAACTCAGGTGCTGTGTCACATCTAGAAATATCCATAATTTTGTGAATTTTGTAGCTCTAGTAATATTTTATTAAAAGCAAAAACAAATAACTCTTTACATTAGTGACTTTTGTTGCTGAATTTCGTTTGCTAAATTTTCTATTGAAAGTTGGCATTTCGTACACTTCAAGAACAAGCAAGCACTACATGCCTAGGTGCCAGGGTGACCATGTGTGTCACCCAAAAGGGCTTGGTGTGTCACCTGTGACACGCGTGTCATAGGTTGGCCATCACCGATCTATCACTTGGCCCACAAATAAAATAAGCAAACAAATTAATGTTCTTGTTTTAATTCAAAAAACATGCTTAAAAAAACAGTTCAGAAAGCTAGAACACGAGGGCTTAAATGTCACTGCTTTGCTCTGAACTTGAAAGAACCCAATTCCGTTCTGAGTTTGTATTTGGTAATATTGCCAGTACATGGCTGTTTCTGCACCTACCTCTGTTAATCTGGATTTAGAATATCCGGATCTTGGCGAGGACCCCGTGCGTCCACACTGGCTGTCTATCACCTGACGTCAATGGGCCGTCAGTGGTGTGGCACAACTGACCAGGGCAGATGTCACTCGGGGCACACTTCTGTCGACAGTGGGTGTTGTGAAGAGGCACAGCTTTGTAGCTGCCTACACAGCAACTAAGAAGCCTGGCACGGATTGTGTAGCTGACTTGCATAGTCTAGCTATGAAGGACGTGCTGGCTGTGAGTGACAGGGTGGATCCGGAGCTGCCCTGCTGCAAATGGTGGCCACTAAGCCTGCCCCTGAACCCCATTGCCCCAGTATCAGAGCGAACGCACATCCTCTGATCCAGTCTTCACAGTAGAAGACCAGATTGAAGACACCATTAAAGGGGTCTACCATAAATCCAGATTTAAGGGCCCAAAGACCCCATTAAATCCAGATTTTGCTGGTGCTAGTGCAAACAAATGGCGTCCTAAGGTGGTCTTTTGTGCAAACAGTGCATGACAGATCAGTACCAATCAGGTTCCTAATGGGTTCTAAAGGGGGTCTTCGTTGCTAGTGCAGAAATGCCTCTAAAGGCAAGGGGGCACTTTAGGCATCAGATTCAATCCATCATGGCTAGAGACCAGACAGCTGATAGAGTTACAATTGCAGGCTTCACTTTTCTGGCATCCTTTTGTGAAATTCAACAGAATCCTCTGGTATCCCTTCATCAGTAGGTAGGCGTGTGCATGAATGCCATTTTCAGCATTCAGTTTGATTCAAATCAAATATCCAAAGATTCAGATTGATTTGAATGTTTAAAATTCAAACGCATTCACGTCCGTATCTATTTGTATGAATACTCGATTCGTGGTTTGAAGATACAAATGTCGTTCATCAGTACGCACCCATA
The DNA here is from genome assembly GCA_023333525.1 of Aspidoscelis tigris stejnegeri. NCBI lineage: Eukaryota > Metazoa > Chordata > Lepidosauria > Squamata > Teiidae > Aspidoscelis > Aspidoscelis tigris. The sequence goes on along the minus strand of JALMGA010000003.1, from coordinate 105,146,732 downwards.
AGCATCCGTACACATCCCATTGTTATCCCATATGCATCCCGTATGCGTCCCGTTTTTGTCCCGTACGTATCCATACAAATGCGTACGGATGCAAATAAGATGCGTACGGATATGTATGCAATATGTATGTATCTGTACACATGCAAATGTCCAAATAATTCCTATGAATGATCCTAAAAATTCAAAATTCATTCAAATGTTTAAATTTGAATGCAGGGACATTTGATTCAAATTGAATGTCCGAATTTTGAATGTTTCGGATAGTTGTGCACACGCCTACCCATAGGTTTTATTCACCATTAGACTTCCTGCACTTTTGAGTCCGACGCCCAAAGCACAGGACTATCATCTTCCAGGTAAGCCTGGATTCCTTCCCAAACTGCTCTATCGTGAGAGCTTCCTTACTCCAGTGTTTCCTAAACTTTTGTCATATGTGTACCCCTTCTATAATTTTCGTAACGCTGAGTACCCCTCATAAAAAACAGCTAAGCACGGTGCAGTGGATATTCCCACTGGATCCCCACCAAATTCTTCCCGTACCCCTGGGGGAATGCGTACCACACTTTGGGAAACACTGCCTTACTCTGACGCGGAAGCTAAAGACATGTAGGCCTGCAGCCGTTGCTTCCCTACAGACATGCACTTGTTATATACAGCTGTGAAAATCCTCTGCTGTTTCCCACATTTGATCAGCCGTCTCGAATGAATGACATGTGCTCCTGTGAGAAACCTCAAGTCTTTGCATAGCTGGCATTCTTGCCTCTCGGGCTCAATTTGCTAGCCCTCAAATTCCATGGCAGCTACCAGAGTTCCCGTCTCATCTTACCGTGTGTGCACAAAATACATTTCAAAATTTTACTACAGAAGTTTTGCATCCTGGATCGCCTGATCAGATTTCATAAACCCTCCAACCGGGACACCGTCAGACTAATCTGGTTTGGTGCCAAACTATAGAAGACTACTAAGGAAACAGACGCTTAGAATACAGGAGCAGGCACATTCTGTACATTCACTTGTTCGCCGTTCTGCATGGGAATATTTCTGCTCTGCCAGGATATGTGGGCCATTTCTAATCAAACTGCGGGATACCACAAGCTAGTCTAACTTTAAGATTGGGATCTTGGGGTCTTTTCACACTTACCTTACTGGGATGTTATAATAATTCCATCCTGGTCGGGTACGTTAGTCGTGCAGTGGTGGCCATCCACACGGCAGATGTTGGAATAGCCTTGGATTTGTCCAGCAGCGCATGCAGTGTGAATGGCTCATCCGGGACTTATTGAAACACCAAGGCAACATCTGAGGCAACAACTGGTGCATGCGCTGACAGTGCTATGGTGATGGGGACCCTGCACACAACTGCACAGATGCACAGCCATACCCACTCACCACACTGCATCCCAAAAAGGGCACAGAGTGATCCAGGTCACTCTTGGTGAGCTGCAGCAGCACCCAGGTATAGACATACCTGACCAATGAGTGGACCAGAGCTTGCTAGAAGATATGCCCAAAGAGGCCTGAAGAAGACAAGAGAGATGCTCTGTCAAAAGAATCCATCAAACTATTTTGTACCTGTTCTTTACCTGTTACATTCATGAGCCAGGGAAGTGAAGATCAAGCTAGAGCTGCTCTACATCTAACCATGTGTGGAGCTGCATCTGGGAAAGAAGCAGCTCTGAGCAATGCAGGTGATCCGTCTTTCCCCAATATTCCCCCTTCAAGGAAGTGCAGAAATGCTTAGAGTTCAGTGCTTTCTTCCCTTGAGGTTACAGAGCCCTCCAGTTTTGCAGAAAAAGTTAGTAGATGTGTCCATTTCTGTTGTATTTTCACTCTTGATTGGATACCCGTGAACATCAGAAATGTGTTGCAATCTACAGGTGCAATCAGAATTATTCCGTGTTCGGTTTGAAAAGTGTCGCATTTGAGACTGGGGGCTAAAATTAGTGCCATCATAACCAAGGAAGACGTGTCTTCCTCTTGCCATTGCGTCTGCTGTTATAATTGTAACTCAGCCTGTGGTTTCCACCTTCTTTTTTCTCCCAGTTCATTCATGTGGATCCTTCAGCTCAGCACAACAATGACAAAAAGTTTGGAAAATGTTGTTTTTGTTATGTAGGTCATGGTTGCCGTTAGAGGTGTGTCAAGAATATTTAAAACATTTAGAATTCCATTGAATTCGTTCAAATTCAACGAATTTGAGGCCCTCCTAGCCTCAATATATATTTGTTTTAACATGTTGGTTTTTAAATGTTGTAGATATTACTGTTTTAAGATATATTGTTCTGTTTAATGCACTGAATTTTGTTACCCTCCCTGAGACCTACGTGTATAGGGCAAGATAGAAATAGGAAGGAAGGAAGGAAGGAAGGAAGGAAGGAAGGAAGGAAGGAAGGAAGGAAGGAAGGAATTCGGACATCCGAATTCGAATTGAATGTCTATACATTCATTTCTTAAAGATTTGAATGAATTTGAATGTTTTAAATCATTTGTACAAATTATGTGGACATTCGTATCTGTACAGATACATACACATTACATATGTAACCATACTCACGTTATTCATATACGTACACATTTGTATAGATACGTACGGGATGAAAACAGGATTGTATGGACATATACAAATTTCATCAACATTCATATCATCAAATGTGAATTGAATATTTGCATGAAAAGATACAAATGCATTTGAATTGCTTCGAATTTGAATACAGTATGGACTCAGACGTTCAAATATTCTATTCAAATCAAATCAAATGTTGAGAACTGCATTCATGCACACCCCTAGTTGCCATCTTCCAAAAAAGAAAGAGAAAGAGCTTTCGCTGGTCTTTCCGGAATAGAAATAGACCCCTGCTTTCAATACTACAAGCACTGTAATAATCTCTCTCTATTGGATAATTGCAATGCATGCCATAGACAGCTGCTCTTAAAGGTTCTTTGGAGCTACAGCTAGTTTAGAATGCTGCATTCATCATGCAGTGTGAACTTGGGAGATAGTCAAATTTTACTCGTGTTACAAGCGCTTTATTGGCTGCTAGTAGTGCGTCAGGCCCATTAAAGGTTGGCTTTTACTTACAAAACCCTAAGGCTGCTTCCGCACAGGCCTCTTAACACCCATTAAGCACACATTTGGAAACCCGCATCTGCACAGGCAGACCTATTTAGCTCACTTCTGGAAAGGCGTGTCTGCACAGTAACAGCCATTAAGCACATTTCGGGAAACCCACGTCCTCACAGGCGGACCTGTTTAGCACACTTCCGGCGAGGCGAGGCCGCACATATCCGTCTCTAATGTGTGCTTAATGGGGTTTAACGGAACACCACATTGAAGGTGGTCTTAATGGGTGTTTTGCTCTAAATCCACATTAATGGAGGACGTGTCCGCACATGGACAGGAGAGAGAACACATGGGGCGGGGCAGGAAGCCACCATGTTGAGAGAGGCAGTGGCAGGAAGCCGCCATGTTGAGTGAGGCAGTGGCAGGAAGCCACCATGTTGAGAGAGGCGGCGGCAGGAAGCCGCCATGTTGAGTGAGGCGGCGGCAGGAAGCTGCCATGTTGAGTGAGGCGGCGGCAGGAAGCTGCCATGTTGAGTGAGGCGGCAGCAGGAAGCTGCCATGTTGAGTGAGGCAGGAGAAGCACAGTCCAGCCACGAAGTCCATCTCACGTGGGCTTTGCATCAGGCAGGTGCCCAGCTACGGTGGCAGAGGGACAGCAAGTCTGAATGTAGCGATTCTATGCACAAAATGCCGGATTTGGTGCCAGGCGGGCACTGGATCTTAGACACGCCACTGATTGGTCCGCACACGGCAGGAAAAGAGCAGTGACTGACGGCTGAAGGCTCCAATCACATGGCTCCTGGGGCAGCCGTCTTGAAATCTGTGCTACTGCATCCGCACAGTGAAGGCAGAATCTGTTCCTTGCAATCCATCCTTCCCACACACGTGCAGACGGAAGGGGTGTTGGTAAATCCGTATCAACTAGATATGTATCTACCTTAAACCGGATTTAGTAAATCCGGATCTACCTTAAACCAGAGTTAGTAGATCAGGATCTATTCTAACCCGGATTTAGTAGATCCGCATCTATTCCAAACCAGTTTTAGTAAATCTGGGTGTAATAGATCCGGATTTAAAACGGTAAGTGCGGAAGCACCCCTGATGACTCTGGACCTGGATATCTGAAAGATAGATAGCCCACCCCATACTAATTACTCCAAAGTCAGAGATCATCTAGAGGTTAAAAATGTGCATAACTATTTGTAACATTCAAAATTTGTAAGAATTCGGCCAAACTCGGACATTCGAATTCAAATCAAATGCTTCAATACATTTGTACAAAGCTTCATTACGGACTCGTATGCAGTTTGCATGCAATTAGTATCTAACATTCATATAAAATTCGTATGAAACATTCAAATCGAATTTGAATCTTACTACATTCAAAGATTTATTCCATTCCATTCCATTTCCATTCCATTTTTTATTTATATACCGCCTTTCCAAAAGAGACTTTTGCCCAAGGCGGTTTACAACAAATGGAAACAAAATACAAAGCAAAATGCAAACATTACAGCGTAAAATACAGCAAATATAAACAACTTAAATCAAAGATAATTTTTCCCCAAGTCAGTTTACATGCCAAAAAATATATAGCATATTATAACAAATAAAACATTATTTAGTAGTTAAAAAAACTAGCTGGAGGCTGGCTAGTCACACATACAGCCACACACGTGCACACACATGTACCCCCCCCAAAGTTTAAAACAATTCAAATGTTTTATTCGAATGAATACTTATTTTCTTGCGTTCGATTCGATACCAATCGAATACAAAAAAAAAAAGTCATGCATATCCCTAGTAGTGGTTATTTGCTGACAATTCCACCTGCCAAAAGTTTTATTTTCTGACTGGCTGTCATGCCCTGTCCTGCCTCTCCACTCTCCTTGGAGGAGGAGGAGGACGCGATTGCAACAGTAAGACAGCCTGGACAGCAACTAGGGCACAGCACTGCAAACGCTGAGGGTCTGAGGCCACTTGTGGGGGAGCACACAGACAGCTCTAGGGACAAGAGCTCAGACAGTCAACCCCAAGATTGTCCCTCCCCTATGCTTCTTTGACAATAGCAGCAGGTGAAACGCCCTTCGCAGCATTTACTTCAGCTGCGCTGGCAAGGGTGTGGTGATGACTCCCCTACTTAGTTGAGCAGCACACACTGAGCCAGTGTTGCAGACAACTCTGATGCAACTCCCGCCGTGCCTGTATTCTGACTCTTGGACCCCCTTGTGACTTTGCTGTACCTCTGGAATCCTGACCTTGGACTGTCTGACTCTTCATGTGACTTTGCCATATCTCTGGAACTCTGATCTTGGACTGAATTGATGCTGACTACTTCTGAGCCCTCAAAGGACTGCCATAAGCATCCGCGTGTGTTTGCCTCGCTGCCCTCACCTGCCTGGGACATGACCCTGGCCTTCTTTGAGGTGGCACCCATCTTGCTATGCATCAAACCTCTCCCTCTGCATTTTCAGGGAACCATTAAAAAACATTTTCACCTGCCCTGGCACACTCTGTTAGATGGTTATTTTGAAGGAGGTATTTCCCTTTCAATTTCTTTTTTTTTTTAAACTAGTTTCCTCATTTTGGGGAGGTTTCCTTTATGGATGTTTAAGGTCTCTGTGCTAGGTTGTGGCAATAAATCACTCTCAGCATTTAAGTTGAAGGTTGTCATGTTGTGGTCACTGTTCCCTATTGATCAGCCACAGTGACATCTTGTACCAGATCCCGAGCATTACTTAGGATCAAGTCCCAGGATCCCCTTTTCCCCAGTGGCTTCCTCTACCAACTGTTCTAGGGAACAATCCTTTCACATGTCTAGGAGCTTGTTCACACTTAACGCACTGGGATGGTCGAACAATACCATCCCACTGAGGTTAAGTTCAGGAGCAGAGGGAGGCATCCACACTTAAAATGCTGGTGCATATCACAATCATCATGGCAACAGCTGAGCACAAAGCAGAGGTTGCTGCAGCTGTTGCCATGGTGATTCAGATGGTCCGGGACAGTCCATTTGCACTGCAAGCACTGGGGGGGGGGGAGTTGGAGGATACACCAGCACTCATAGTGGAGAAGGTGCTCCTCCATCCTTGAAACTAACTGCAGTGGCATGGCATGGCATAGTAGAGATGCGCATGAATGTTTTGTTGACATTCTATTTGAATTGAATTGAATACCCAAAAATCCAATTTGATTCGAATCTTTGAAATTCAAATTTAAAAGATTTGGTTCGTATTTACCAAATCCGAATCTATTCTTTTGAATTTTTGATTTGAATCTGCGCATACGAATGTCAACAACATTCGTATGTGCACGTAGGCATCTTCCCCGCATCCGTACGCTTCTGTACACGTCCATATGCATCCCGTAGTTATCCCACATGCAACCCGTTTTTGTCCCGTACGGATCTGTACAAATGCACACGGATCTGGGAAACATGTGGATCTTCAAGTACGCATCGTGTATGAACCCATACACATAAGAATGTCTGGATAATTCGAACGAATAGATCAAAGTTTGAAATTCAATTTGAACATTTACACTCAAATTTTGGGACATTCTATTTGAGTTCAAATGGCAAAATTTGGCAAAATTCGATCAGATTTGAGTGCCTACGAATATTTGTGCACATTCCTATAGTATAGTACATGTTTGTTCCTTGCATTTTTAACCCACCCTATACCTGAAGATCTCAGGGAAGGTAACAACATTATATCATTCCATGCAGGTCCTTTGACTGCCTCTAACATCTTTCCACTTGAATACCTACTACTGACTAGTTCCCACATCAGTTCAAGTACCATGTGCCTAGCTCCAGCCCTCCTCACTCAAATGTCAACTTTCTCAAACCAGATGCTGCACAGTTCCTGCCTGCTCTCCCCCAGGGATCAGTTTAAAAGCTGCTCTGCAACCCTTTTAATACTAAGCACCAGCAGTCTGGTTTTTCAACCAGTCCCTTTCCTATAGGCTTAGCTTGTCCCGATACGTTCCTACGTTAGCCCAGTTCCTAACAAATCTTAAGCCCTGCCTGCCTCTCAACACCACTGTCTCTTCCACATATTGAGGCTCCCGAGCCAGTGTGGTCTAGTGTTTAGGGAGTCAGATTCTTATCTGGGAATATCAGGTTTGATTCCACACTCCTCCATGAAGCCACCTGGGTACCCTTGGGCTAGTCACAGCTCTCTTCTGAGCTCTCATAACCCCACTTACTTCACAGGGTGTTTGCTATGGGGAGAAGAATAGAAGGTTTGTCAGCGGCCTTGAGTCCCCTTAAATGGGTGAGAAACGTGGGGTAGAAAAGCCAACTCTTCTTCTTCTTCTTCTTCCTGAGCTCCTATCCGTTGACTTACTGGCTCGTTGCAAACTGATGCGAGTTGGAATCTAACAATGCATGATGGCAAGCTGGCCAGGCTCAGCCCAGTTTTATTATTAAGACCACCTGTCGCTTGCTCACCCACTGCAACCATGTTAGTTGATGGGGCTATTTAACAGTCCCTCTGAGAATCCCAGGCAAAGCGTTGCATTAGCTCTTCAAGCCCTTCAGGTGCCAGCCACGGTCTCCCATCTGCTGCTAGCTGTCTGGTCGCTCATGCATTTCAGCTCTCTAGAATGCCTGTCTTCATTCATTTTCCCTCCGACTTAATTATACTTGTCCTTAAAATAGAGAGACTTGGGCCTCTGGAAGCTGAAAACCTGAATTTTATTCCTTAAATGACAACCCTATAGCTACTATATTTCTCCTTAACCAACTCCGGTTTTACTCTTTTGGTGTTTATCACCTAACAAATCTGTTGAAGATTATTATTTTAGCCTTTAAGAAAGATAAAAAATAGTAGCACAGTCTAAAAAGATTATCACTCTGTTGGGAAAACATATGCAAGCAGCCTGCAATTCATCATATGCCAATGGTGATATATATTGTATATTAATTTTGCGTGCTATTTTGGTTGTCCAGTCTGGTAGGGAATGGAGTCAAAATGTGCCCCCAAAGAAATAAAATGACATTTTATGAAGTATAAATCAAGGCATTGTGGAGAACCACAGCAGCAGACAATCCTATTGAATTTTGTTTTTAAAAATAAATGCTCGTATTGTTATTGGAATAGCTTAATGATGCTGAGAAAAAAAAGCGTAGTTTCCTGGTGAAGGTTAATATATTATAACAAAATAAATGGAAAAGAAAAAGAATGTGGTGGATTTTTTAACAGTGTTTTAATGCACATAATGTAATTCTTGACATGGAAAACATTCCTGGAGTGAAACATTGTTTAGAACCAAGGGTCATTTCAGAATGTCGGCAGCCAGGACCTAAATTTCTTTGTGTTGGAATAGTAACAACAGGAAACTTAAACAATAGTTCTTATGTTCAACAAGAAAGTTTTCCAAGCTCTTTTGGAAAAGGTCCCCCCCCCCCATCACCACCCTTTTGTAGTTGCTAGCAGACTGGGATATTTTCAAGCCCCTTTTCATGGTCATCTTAAACAAACTTTGAGAAGTGATAATAAATGTTCTTGTTTCTCTTCTCCTTTGTCAACCTCCCGCTTTCCTTTCATGTCTCATCTTTAAGGGCCTTTCTGCACTCACCACTCTATGGTCCAAATCAGTGGGTCTGGACCAGCCAAGCATGCTGGATGGGACCATGAAAACTCGTGGTCTGAAAGAGCACCATCTGCATGAAGTCTCAGGTCCAGACCAGCCCCTGCCCCAGCCAGGACTCCAAGGACTCCAAAATACTAGGAGCTTTTGGAGAACCCATTTCAGTGATGCACATTGAAGCGCTGTCATGCCCCATCCTACCAATCCAGCCTCCTTAGAGGAGGAGGGTGTGCCTGCAATGGCACAGCAGCCAGGGCAGCAACCAGGACATAGCAGCATGGACGTTGTGAGTAAGAGCCAGCGTTGGGGGAACTCTCAGACTCCTCTGGAGATGAAAGCTTGGAGCCCCTAGAGCACCCCTCCCCGCACCTTCGCCACCAGCAAAAGTGAATCGAGCATAGATCACAGCGTTTGGCCCAGCTGCACCAACAAAGGTGTGGTGTTGCTGCCCCTACTTAATTGAGCAGCACACGCTGAGCCAGTGTTGCAGACAACTCTGGTGCAACTCCCACCATGTGTGTATCTTGACTTTGCCGAACCTCTGGAAACCTTGTGCTTTGGACTGACTGACCGTGCTGATACTTGCTGAATCTCTGGATGCCCCGACTTCAGACTGAACTGACGCTGAGTACTTCCGAGCTCTCAAAGGACTGCTGTAAGCATGCCCATGTGTTTTGCCTCACTGCCCACTCCTGCCTGGGACATGACATGCACTGCCAAAATGGATCCTGTGGCAGTCCTGCACCCATGTTCAGGACTGCCACAGGTGGACCTTCTGAATGCCTTCGTATTCTGGACCAGGGACTCCTGGCTCAGTGATTTCCCTACTTAAACAGGTCTACTAGTGATCCAGATCTCTAGTCTACAGTGCAGTGTGAAGAGAGAGTCCCAGAAGAGGGCTAGTCCATCACTGGACTGTTCCAACTGTAGGTGTGGAAAAGACCCCAAGACTGTTATCAAGCCTGTGACTCATTTTTAAAAGCTCTTAGAAGTTTGGATGGGAAGTACTGAGTAACCGAAGGGGCAATCCTCCCAATGTAGACAGACAATATACAATCTTTGTTTTTATGTCTTTTGTGGGAATGGTGTTGTTATCATAATATTTGTTGTTTTTGCACTTGACTTCTGCTGTAAGCTGCCCTGAAGCTCATGGGCAATGGGGCAGGATAAAAACAAACAGTGGACACAATTCAAGAGGTGGAGCAACCTCTCCTTCCTCTCCCATGTCAAGATCACACCTGATATCGATGTGGGGGGCATTTTATGGGCTGGTGGTGTGCATACAGCCAAAACCAAGCTTCCCGTTTTCCAGGTGGATCAGTACGAAGAAACCATGCATGCAACATCGTTTGTGCCCTATGCATCCCCTATACGCATGCAGTGTGTATGTTGTTATTTAATTTAAGTATATTAAGAGCTTAAAGAAGTTCACTTGTCATTGCTCCCAAGACTTCCAGAGACACCTTGCGGAACTTTGCCCCCCTTCTGTGCTCATCTGCCTTAAATTGTTTAAGATTATGTTTAAGAGGGGACCTAACTGAAGTATATAAAATCATGCATGATATAGAAAAAGTGAATAGAGAAAATTTCTCTTCTCTATCACACAACACTAGAACCAGGGAGCACTCTATGGAGCTGATGGGTAGGAGAGTCGGATCCGACAAGGGGAAGGATTTCTTCACCCAGAGGTCATCAGTCTATGGAATTTACTGCCAGAAGAGGTGGTAACAGCTACCAGCCTAGATGGCTTTAAGGAAGGGTTAGACAAATTTATGGATGACAAATGTATCAAGGGCTACTAAAATGGATGCCCAAGTACATCTTTCAGGGTGGGGGGACAAGTAGGATGCTTCTAAGGCCATTTGCTGGGATTCGAGGGCAGGAGAAGGTTTGCCCTTGTCTCTGCTTGAGATGCCCATAGGCAATTGGTGGGGCACTGTGTGTGACAGGATGCTGGACTAGATGGGCTCCCCCTTGAGGTGCGTCAGGCTCTTTCGCTGTATGTGTTCAGGAAGGCGATAAAGACACACCTCTTTGCTCTAGTCTTCAGTTAAATGAGGACACACTTTCTCTCCCCACTTGCAGACACTTTTATTTTAACATATGCTCTTATTATTTTAGTATATTTGATTTTAAATGTTGTTACCCACCCTGAGACCTTCAGGTATAGGACGGGATAGAATAAATAAATAAATAAATAAATAAATAAATAAATAAATAAATAAATAAATAAATAAATAAATAAATAAATAAATAAATAAATAAATAAATAAATAAATAAATAAATAAATAAATAGCTACTACATTGCTGGCCACTGGTTGCCTAGCTCATCCGTGTAATTGTTCTATGAAGAGAGAACATAGCGGCTACGTAGGCCCACCCCTGGATGCCACTGGCCCAACATGCACTCTGAAATCCTAAAGTGGCCCACAGTGTGGAAAGTACGTAGCAAATGTATACCAAATCTATACCAATTAGACCCTTAATGGGGTCTACAGTGTCATGCCTCGTGTGCTCTCCAACTCCTCGGAGGAAGGTCCTGCCCCTGCCTGCCAGCTAAAGCAAGGGGAGGTGCACCTCAGGAGCTAAATATGGAAAATGCTTCTGTCCATCCTCCCCCCCCCCAAATGGTGATAGTCTAGAGTCAGACAATACGCAACGCCCAGAACTAAGTTCTCTCAGGAGAGAACAACAATAGCTGCGCTGCTCAGCTTGCCTCCATGCGAAAACAGCTGGGCCACTGGGGGCGTGACTCTCCGTCTCCTACTTAAGAAACGCCCAAGTCTGCATTCGCTGTTGCAAACAAAGAATCTTCTTGGCAACCCCCAACTCATGTGTATTCTGATTCCTCACTCCCTACTGACTTCCCAAACTTGCGACAACTCTCTGGAACTCCAACTCCTGGCCTGTTTGACTCTGCGTACTCTGTATCACCCCAAGAACTCTCATAACTGACTGGGTGTTTCGCTGTCGCTAGCTGGGCGCATGTGAGCGCTTCGCTGTTACCATCTGCTATGGCCTGCATGGACACAGCCGTAGGGGCAAGAACCATGTGCTTTATCTCCGTCAAGTCCAGGTGTAGTTGAACTGCTTGTTACACAACGCACCTGTGGCAGTGTTAGCAGGTGCGATGGAGTCCCACCATATTGCAATATCTCCACGTGCCATGTGAACCAACCCGGGCATCTCACTGTGATGCTTGAGAAAATTGGATATTTCCCCATCCTCTGCCAAGGCTCATATCAGTTGAATCACAAGCAGGGACAGCCTTAGACTGCTATTCAGAAAATCATAATGGAGAAGCATAAGCCTGATAAGCAATCTCGTCTTTCCCAGCAACCCAACCTAACCTTATAAAGCTGAGAAACAATAAATTTATTGAAGGCTTTTCCAAAATAGGAGGAAATTATTACTCACTTGAATTCTGTCCATGGTCAGGTCAATGGCCCTTCCCCCTCCCATTTTCCCAACCCTAATTGTTAATATTAGATGAAAGGACACTTCCTTTACATTGTACGTAGCCCATTCAATGAGACAGAATGGACACATAATACATCTCACCCCAGCAGCATTTCAGTGCAGCACAATGTTTGGCAGTAGGGCCATTAGTTACCTTCCCTTTGACCTTTATGCTCATAATGCCACAGTTCTTGACATGGCGTGTAACAAATGGACGAACTGAGGCACGAGGAGACATAATCACACAGAGAATCTGGGATTGGGCTGGTTGATACAAGCTCAGGCCACAATAACAGAGTTCTTTGGGAAAACCTTCTGGACACCAAAGAGGATTAACAGTATGGTATTGATCATTGAAGTCCGGCAAGCAGAATGTTAGTGTGCGTCCCGATGCTGAAAATACTCAGATGCTAAGCTTATTTTGCCTCGGAGCGTTCCCATAAACAGCTTAACTCTGGGTTACATCAGGCACAAAGGAGAAAAATCCACGGCAGGAAAAAAACCCTTTCCAACAATTCTACATCCGACTTAGGGGGCAACCGTGCATTATCCTGGGAGCATGGGGACGCACATATTAAAAGCATTTGTCTTTAGTGCCTGACAGTGGCTGTCAGGCGGGGATAGGGCTCCCTGTTCCTGCCAGCCACTTGGGGATTTCTTTAAAGTGTCTTTCCGGCCACATTTATTAGACACCCCTCCCCTGATGCTGATCCAAGGACACAGGTTGTCTCTTCATCACCGCAAAATCCCTTTTCATCTTTCTTGGACTTTAATGCATGTGTGTGTGTGTGTGTGTGTGTGTGTGTGTGTGTGTGTGTGTGTGTGTGTGTGTGTGTGTGTGAAAATAGATGTTTCCCCCTCCCTCCAAGAAACAATCACCATCTCACTGCAGCCCATCAGCCCTGCAGCTTTCATATCCAGCGCTTCCTCCATTCACATAACAGCAGCTGTTTTAGTGCACAAGCAGACCAGCGATCTCTCCCTTTCACTTTGGAGGCTGCATTATTAGGAGGGGGAGAGAGATCAGGGGAAAGAGATGCTAATTATCATAACAATGGAGATTGTTCCTTGTAGGGAGAAGGAAACATCTATTTTCACACACACACTTTTCCATCTGCCCGCCGGCAGAGCGAGTGAGGTTATTTTCCTATTCATCCCCTCCTTGCCCATGGCTGGCAGGGAAGAAGGGGATGAATGGGAAAATAACCTTGCTCGCTCTGCCGGCAGGCGGATGAGGAGATACTGCAATGTTCTTCTCGCTGCCGTCACCACAGCCGCTGTTCCCACCTTTCTGCAGCTCTGAGTACCCAGGAAAAGGTGGGCAGAGGGAAGGCTACTACTGCCCCTTTGTCCCTCTCTCATCCAGCTGCTTTCCACCTTCCTCCCTCTCCACGTACCTCTTGGGCAGCCTTTCCTTTCTTTCCTTATGGCTGCTAGACTGAGGAAGATGAGGCACAAGTGAGTAAAGCTTGCTGTCAGATGGAGGTGCGCACCTCCATTTGACAGCAAACTTTACTCACGCATGCCTTGCTGATCCGGCGATGACAAGAAGGCTCTGCCTGTCTGTAGCTCCTGTTTTTGCTCACTGTTTAGCTCACTGACAAGCAGAGTTCAGGTTAACATGCAGCTTCCATGGGGAGAGGCACTTACGGTTTGAATCCACATTGCCCCAAACCACATGGGGGCGCTTTATCGTGTGTTACAACATGGATTTTTATGACACGCATCAGAAGCAAAGCAACCAGCTTCCATGGGGATGCACCCTTAATGGTACCCAGTAGGAATAACCATCTATACACACACATATACATTGACATATACATATGAAGTCTGAGATGGGGCACTTCTAAGATCATCTGATGGGACTTGAGAGCAGGAGAAGGTTTGTCCTTGTCTATGCTTGAGATGCCCGTGAGCATTTGGTCGGCCACTGTGTGTGACCGGATGCTGGACTAGATGGGCTGTGGCCTGATCCAGCAAGGCTTCTCTTATGTTCTTATGAGAATTTTGGATCTTTAAAGTATTTTGTTGGGGTGCAGTAGAGATGTGGACGAATATTCGAATGCATTCAAAATTTGATCAGATCGACTAAGTTTCAACATTCAAATTCAAATCAAATGTCCTTAAATTCAAATTTAAAGTTTTGATCCCAAGTCTGAATTTTGGATCTATTCATTCGAATTATTCAGACATTCGCATGTGTACAGATTCATACACGACGCGTACTTGAAGATCTGCATCTTTCCCGCATCAGTATGCATTTGTACAGACCATATGGGATAAAAATGGGTGCCATGCAGGATAACTACGGGATACATATGGATGTGTGTGGATGTGTACGGACCCAGGGAAAGTGCCTTCGGGCATCTACTAATGTTGTCAACATTCGTAAGAGCAAATTCGAATGAAAAATTCAAAAGAATAGAATTTGCTAATTCAAATTTAACAAATTTGAATCGAATTGAATTTCTGAGTATTCAATTTGAATCAAGTCAAATCCCAAAAATTGTATTCATGCACACCTCTAAGGTGCAGGCCATGGAGGAAATCTTTGTCCTATAGTATGTAGGGATAATCAAAAGGCCTACAAGCAGTTTGAAAGTGGTTTAGAGATAGTAGCATGGAGTGAACACGGGCAGTCAGGGGTCATAGAATCGCAGCACTGAAAGGGACCTCTAGGGCCATCGAGTCCAACTTCCATCTCAAAGCAAGATTACCCAAACAATCCCAGACAGATGTAGGTCCAGCCTCTGATTGAAGACCTCCAGTGAAGGAGAGCTCACTACCTTCTGTGACAACCTATTACATTGACTTTTTGCTCTCACTGTCAGGAAGTTTTTCCTAATATCTAATCTGTATTGACTCCCTAAAAGTTTCACACCATTGTTTCTAGTCCTCCCATCTTGTGCAAGTGAGAATAGGGACAATCCCTCTGCACTGTGACAGCCCTTCAGATACTTGAAGACCGCTATCATGTCTCCTCCCAATCTTCTCTTCTGGAGGCTAAAAATTCCTAGATCCTTCAACTTTTCCTTGTAGGGCATGGTTTCTAGACCACTCGCCATTTTCGTAGCCCTCCTTTGGACTTGCTCTAGTTTGTCAATGTCTTTTTTGAACTGGGTTTGGCCAGAACTGGACACAGTACTCTAGATGGGGTCTGACTGAGGTAGAGTAAAGAGGAAGAATTACTTCTCACTGACTGTATCTACTGAACCTCTCCCAGCTCAGGATCGTGGGAGCTGTCGTTCAAAAAAAGACAGCAAATTCCGAAACTCTTCGCAGTTGAATTTGGTAGGAAGATTATACAGCACACCCAAATAAACAAGCTGAAAAACAACTACGATGCTCTTGGAAACAGATCACACTTACCTGGAGCCTGGAGCAAAACTGACAGTGTCCCAGTGTTTATCGTCATAGGTTTTACATCTATTAATGAGAATTATGATGCCCTGGAGGAACCACAGGCAGGTTTCGTGAAATGTTTTTTCTTCCCAACATGACAGTTCAGAAGGGAAAATTAGTTGATAGTTGTGTTTTTGTTAAAACTGGTTGGAAGCCTTGGAAATATCAGTGGAGTATTTGGGAGGAAGGATAGTTAGTGACTCAACAATTAAAAAAAAAAATCTCCAGCCATTTCTCTTGTTTATTTCAGCAGCAATTATTCAAAGCTTCTTTAAACCCAAGAAAAGCATTCAAGGGATGGAAATAATATCATTTTTATGACTTTTTGCACTACCCTAGGCCTATTTGCACGAGGGCCTCCAGAATGTGTGTAGGACGCCCTGGGATGGAGCATTTGCTCCACTGGGCCAGTGGTTCCATTTGGAACCACCCCAGCCTGTCCCAGGGCACCTTACACACGTTCCAGGTGTAGAGCACAAAACTGTTCCCGACCATCACAGCCAGTCCCACAGGGTGTTCCCGGCTGTCACGGCCTGTCCCACAGCTGTTGGGGAGAGAAAGCATTCGCATGCTCCCTCCTTGACAGCTGCAGGCCCTGCCCAGGACTCCCGGCATTGGGTCAGGCAAGACCCAGGGGTGAGCAGGCCTGTCTGGTCCCTTCCCCAGGTACCCGCATGCTCCAGGGGACTGGCTCGTGTCCCTAGTGGCCACAGTAACCCACCTGAACACACGCGTCCACGTGAGGCACTTACCTTGTGGGCACCGGGTTCCAAAGTGGCCAGCGCGGCCGGCGGCGCTGTGCATCTCCACGCGCCGCCAGCTCTGATTGGCTAGTCCACGCGTGCCCACACATTCCTTACCTGCCTAGGTGTGAATAGGCAATCTATCCCCACATGTCCTAGACATACTGCACTACAACAGTAGTGTGAAGAGGCTTTCTGTCCCCAAAGCTTGCTTCAGGGGTTCCCTCATAGGAATTAGCTATGTATTTTTTCCTTGGCTCATCTTTTGTAATGAAGAATTGAATTAATTCTAGCATTAAAGTATACTGAGTAGGATGTGCACTAACATTTGAAACATTCAAATTCAAATCAAATGTCTATACAGTGCACTCGGTGCTGTTCTCGGCCTCCAACCGTAACCGTACTCTGATCCAGAGTAATCCGGATTTGCTTAGGATTCACGTTAGGTGGGAACACGGCCCTAGACCCTAACGCACCATCAGCACCCTGCAAAATGATTGTGGCAGCAGTCATAGAAATGAGCTCCCGACAAAGCCAGGCCAGGATTAAGTCCCCTCCCAGCGGTCCCTGTTCATCCCCACTTGCACGCAACCCAGATTCTGACTAATTGAAAACTTAGGTTCCGTTCAAAGAAGAGATCGACTGAGTGGTTGACATTGCCCAGTACTTCTGGAGCACAATGCCACACCATCTGCACATCTCCATGATCTCGATTACAGCCCTTAGGTCACATTGTAACCCTGACACCTACAGTAAATCCAGATCAAGGGCTTGATGGTTTGGATCTGGCTCCATCTCATGCAGACAGTGATGGCCTGATGGGGAAAAGGACCTTCATGATCTGGGTGACTGTGTGGGTGGCCCTGCGTGCTGATAAGAGACCCTCTGATCCAGATCAAGACATCGGTGCAGAAAGGATTCTAGTGAAAATTGTCCTCTGCTTATGTATGTATGCATGCATGCATGTGTGCACGTATGCATGCATTTACATTTTTATCCTGCCCTATACTCGGGAGTCTCCTGGCAGGTAACAGCATTTAAAATCAAACATTATTGAAACTATAACAGTATGTATTAAAACAATAGCATCTGCAACTGGGAAGGTAAAAGTATATCCCCATTTAACCAAAGGCCAGGGCAAAGAGGCGCGTCTTCCTTGCCTTCCGAAATACATACAATGAAGGTGGCTGAAGCACCTCAAGGGGAAGACTATTCCGTAGCCTAGGGGCCAACACTGAGAAGGCTGTCTATCGGGTGCCTAGCCCTTTTCTTGCTGAGGGTGGTGGGACAACCAGGAGGGCCTCCCTTCCAGATCTTAAGGCATGGGCAGGTTGATGTGGAAGTAGGCATCCCTTTAGGTAGAATAGTCTCCTAAGTGTTGATAGCTCCAGAAGCTATCAAGAGCGTATCAGATGTCCCCGAATGAATCATTCCATCCTGCAATCTCTTCTAATAAAAGTCACGTGTTGCTTTTGTGCTCAGGGATTCCTTTGACACCCCACCCCCCGCCCCAAGCTATTTTAAAATACTCTGCCCTTTAACCTCTTTGCCCTTCCTCTTGCGCGGCGACAGGCACAAAGAATTCGTCGGACTGACTTTGAGTAGATGCAGCAAAGAGAAATGAAGGAGGAACAGCTGGGTGGGGAGGGGCAGAGGGGGGGTCAGGTTGCATGTGTCTCATCAAGAAAAGCCACAGGTCTGACCTGCAGGAATGAGGGGGACAGCTGAGGGGAGGGGGAAGAGCTATTTAAAGGCCACTGTGACCATGGTCTCCAAAATGTTCAAATGAGGTGGGTTTGATGTACATAGAAAGGAAAGAAGCGTTCCATTACATCTTGCAGGACTTGAATGGCATTTATGGCAGGGTGGATACAGAAGACGAGCCCTGCAAAATCAGCCCTAATGTACAATCTAGCCCAGCAGTCTGTTCCCACAGTACCCCAAAAAGATGCCCCTGGGAGCCCCCCAAGAGGGCATTAGAACAGCAGGAGGCGCTGCCTTTCAGCTCACTTCATCCTCATGACTAACAGCCATTAGGAGACTCATTTTTCACACACATTTCCCTAATCCCCCTTTAAAGTTAGCTAAGCTAAGATTCAGAGGTTAGTCCCTTTACTTCAGGAGGGGGTCAGCCTCTGAAGGTCAGCTGCTGAGAAACCATAGCATGGTAGGGGTGGAACGGATACTTCTGGGCCTTTCATATGCCATTAAATGGCTCCAATTTAGGAGCACATTTCCTTAGTCGCCCTTCAATGTTTACCAGGGACTTCCAATAAAATTTGCCAGGCAAGTGCTCCACCTTCAACAGCCAAACTCTGCTTGACCCATTATTTTTGAAGCCAGGAACTGTGTTAGAATGTTTTAGAAATATAAAAATTAGGGATGTGCACAAATGTATGGTGTGTGTTTTTTTAATATTCAGTTCATAACAATTCAAATGCAAGAAGATTCATATTCGTTCCAATAGATCCCCTACGGAAGTGGTAGGTTTTGAATTCAGTACAAATGTTCAGTCCCATACGAATCCCATACGAAGCTTCATATGAAGTTACTGAAACATTTGATGCAAATTCGAATGTCAGTCTTCCAATGTACCAACATTCAGTTCAAATTCAAATGTCCGAATTTGGGCGAATTTCAAATGTTACGAATATTTGTGCACATCCCTAATAAAAATGTTACATAACTAAAGCAACATCCAAGCTATAGTGGCATAAGCCCTTCACCAACGTTGAGGTTTACTCCTGCCCAAGGGCTGGGACATCCAATGCCCCAATGACATACACCTTACTCCTCTGCTTTCTTTGGATCCAGGGATCTTTGGCTGCATCTGCACAATGCTACTTACTGAATGCAATACCAGCACTCTGGACCAGTCTACAAGGTAACACAGCATCCCAGTAAAACAATGTGTCTGCATGGTCACAATATTGGGCCAAGCGATGGCATGAAATTGGTGCCATAGCCTACTGCAATGGGAAACAGCTTGAAAGCAGTCTTGGAAGCATGCTCCAGTGGTAGACTGGTCCAACACCACCTAGCCTTGTCTACCAGATACAAGGAGCTCAGTGCCATTTCAGTGGACTCCTGGAAGTGGCATCAGAAGTGTGTCACTTCTGAGTATTTGGCTTTAAAAAAACCCTCCAGCCAGCAATTTGGGAGGTTGGGGACTTCCTCCCAGCCTCCAACGTTGGGCCAGGATGAGCCATCTGTAATGGAGATGGCCTTTGGTATGGGTTGCTGGCCACCCCTCTGATCCTGAGGCCCAGTTGGCCCAGTGTCAGACCTGCATGGCACGAAATAATGAATGCGGCCCTGATTTTGCCTTAGAATCTTCAGATGTTCCCAAGGAAAGGATGTCCCATCAAACCAGGAATAGCCCTGGAGGTGGGTCATCTACAGCACAAGGCCTGCACAGGTCAGCCAAGAAGAGTCAATCTCAGCACTGCCTTGTAAATACCCTGAATGTAAGAGTCCTTAGAAGGCTTTGTGCTGCTCTGTGGAGGGCCCTGGCTGGCCCCTCAACCCCCTGCTGGATGCCTCTCCTTGGGGGCTGGGTGTGTGTGTGAGGAGTCAAATGGGGGCAGATGCGTTTGTCCTCCCAGAAACCCAGATACCTGGAATCTTGGTCCTGTGGACTCAGCATAGGACAGCATAGAGTCCCCCACAGGGCCCTTGCCACCACCTGTGTGGAAGATCTGGGGAGGTAAAGATCAAGTTACACCAATTTTGGAAAACCCTCCTCAAGCTTTCCTAAATACAGTCAGTGTCACCTACAGGGTAGATATCCAAAGCGCTTTTACTAGTGAGGACATGAGCTGACAAGGCAAGTGACTCCAGAAAACATTTTACCTGGCCCACCAAAGAGAACAGTTGGGAATCTCTCGCTCTGGGAAGAAAGGTTATGCAAAGATAGAGCAAGCAAAGACAAGCTGTGGATATAGCTGGCAGCTACTTTCCTCCAATACTAGCTCGAGGTTTCTCTTCCTGTTTAAAAGCACATGGTTAAAGTCTGCCTGAATTGCTGCGGGTGAAAAGTGAGCAACTGCAATTGAACAAACGTGTGGTGAATGGTCTTACTCATGCCAAGAAGGCACAGGGGTTTAGAAGGGAACAGCAGCAGTCTGAAACAACCTCAAAGCATGAAGTTTGATTTTATCTTTCATGCAGGTTCTCCTAATATAGGACACACACACACCTCTGGACTTTTGGATTGAGGACTTTTCTTCACTTCCGGGTAATTAAATCTGGATCAGTAAGTTCAGAATAGTCCAACCCACTGATCTGGATTGTGGGGAGACCCTAAGGAGCCTCCAGACTAGGGATGTGGACGAATATTCATAGGCATTCGAAATCCGATCGAATGTGCCAAATTTCAACCTTCAAACTCAAATAGAATGTCCCAAACAAGATTTAACAAGATTCGATTCGTATTTACCAAATTTGAATCTATTCGTTTGAAGTTTTGATTCAAATCTGCACGTATGAATGTCGACAACATTTATATCTGCACGTATGCATCTTCCCCACATCTGTACACATCTGTACACATCCGTATGCTTCCCATAGTTATCCTGTATGCAACCTGTTTTTGTCCTGTACAGATCTGTACAAATGCATACAGATATGGGAAAGATGTGGATCTTCAAGTATGCATCGCTTATGAACCCATACGCATATGAATGTCCAGATAATTCAAACGGATAGATCCGAAATTCAAAATTCAATTCATATGGATGTGGGGAAGATGCATACGTGCAGATATAAATGTTGTCGACATTCACACGTGCAGATTCGAATCAAAACTTCAAACGAATAGATTCAAATTTGGTAAATACGAATCGAATCTTGTTAAATTTGAATCTTAAAAATTTGAATTGCATCAGATTTTTGGGTATTCGATTTGATTCAATTAGAATAGAATGTCAAAAAAAAAACATTCATGCACATCTCCAGACTGGATTATGCCAGGGATACATCTCAAATTCAACAAAAGTTTCAGTCAGGAAGACTGTGGAAGGATTTTAGTTCAAATTTTCAGATTTCAGAGTCTTGGCTCATATCAACTGGCCAGAAATTTTGCAGAGTTCTAATATTGGAATTTTGAAAATGTTTGATTTTGGAGCCCTGCCCATCCTGGCTGTTGGACCATAAATCCTAGCCTCTCACAGTTTTCTGGAGATAAGTTATTTTAACCATAGTTTCTCCCTTCCAGAGGACTGTGGATCTGTATGGAAGAACACAGAAGCTTCAACACAGAATTTTCACAAATGTCAATGACTGAATTGTTATTTCTAGGATCCCTTGAAAGGAACCCTGAATATTATATCTAAAGCTGTCATAGTTGTTGATTGGCTAGTTAACTGGGGAGTGTCCACCAATCACTGAATGTTATTTTCCGGTGTCCTACAGCTGGGTCTTATCTGTGGTGGTGTCTACACTCTGAAGTGGGAAAGTTCTGGCAACTTCTGACAGAGGTATGGGAGTTAGCTAAGCCCTTCCTCAGCTAAAAATGCAGGCCAGTACAGAGAAGGGGGCCCAGATAATTTGGGGGAAAATCAGTACAAAATACCCCTTTGGATCAACCTAAGCAAGACCCTATAATTAGCTGACGAAAGGACCTGAAGTCCAGCTAACCATACCCTTTGCAAATACCACGTCAAGTACTAACGTTGGGACATCTCATACCTCTACAATGACAGAAGAGCTTAGAAGGTCCAGGAATGGCAAGATGGCACAGATCTCTCCTCAGTCCAAATAGTGATTTCATTAGTGAAGGTCAGTCCTTAGTGAAATGGGTGCGTGCACACACACACACACACACACACATACACAGAGCAGCATTCAATCTTCTGATGTTGCTCAAAAAATACAAACCACACACAACCTTAGTGCATCCCTTGGATGACTCCAGCATAACAATCATGGCAATGGACCAGCATGCTTGGTCATTGTTGCAATCAGGTGGACACTCCCAGAGAGAAACATTCACACTTTGACTGCTATTAGGTAGGTTCCAGTTAGGTTGTGGAACAGAGGTCAGCAGCCACCATCCCTGATCGTAACTTCCGTGGGACGCTGTCCAATGGAAATTAAGGGCAGAAAGCCCCAAGGAACTCTTATTCACCCATGTGGACGTAGCCTATGTGCCCTTTGAGGCCATCTCTGCAGGACAGGAGTGGATCATCAACAAAAATCAACAGAGAGCCCACAGATAAGAGTAGTGCTGAACCAATCTTGGTCATCTGAAAATAAACAAAGGCCCTGAAGGACAGAAAGATCTTGCCTTTGAGAGATGTTTTTGACACCCAATGCCTCCAATGACAAAGTGGACCAAGAAATCCCCCTGGGGTGCAAAGCTGATCCTCCTGGTGTCATGCGGCTCCATTTAAGAAAGAGTGAACAACTCACCTGGATGAATGAATCATTGAGTAATAATCCTGTATTTTGTTTTGCTTTGGATTGAGTCTCAACTCGTTTTCCCTTGTCCAATCCATTGTCAAAGCCAAGCGTGAGCTCAGGACACCTGAATCACTTGGGTCAAATGAAAAGTGAGAAAAGGCTCCATGCCTGGTGTATGCTGGTGTAGATGTTAAACACTACTGGGGTGGGGTGGGTGGGACCAGGGCTCTGCAGACTGGAGAAGTACAATTTCCCGGGAATCAAGCAATGTTTCCTCAGCTCCATCTTCTGGAAACATCCACTCAAGTAAAAAAAAGCTCTTCCAGAATCCAGGAAGAGTAAGAGTTGGCTTTTCCACCCCACATTTCTCACCCATTCAAGGGGACTCAAAGTGGTTGACAAAGCTGTCTATTCTTCTCCCCACGCCAGACACCCTGTGAGGAAGGTGGGCCTGTGAGAGCTCAGAAGAGAACTTTGACTAGCCCAAGGTCACCCAGCTGGCTTCATGGAGGAGTGAGGCATCAAACCCGGTATTCCCACATAAGAGTCCAGCTCCCTAACCATTAGACCACTAGAAAGGCTGCTGAGATGTCTCAGGGACCAGTAGGGTTGTAGTACTCCTATAGTACTCCTACCTCTGGCAAGATCTGCAGTTTGGTCTTGTGGTTAGAGTGTCAGGCTCTTATCTGGTAGTCTTCCAGTTTGGTCCCACACTCTTCCATGAAGCCAGATGGGTGGGGGATGTTTTCAGCAGTGTACTATGGCCAATAATCCAAAACACAGGTGATGAGCTCCTGCATGCTTCTCATGTTCCGGATCAGGGCCCTGATCCGTCTGGTAGGAGCGATCAAATGGTACTAGTAGAAATCCAGATTAAGGGCCTCCTTAATCCGGATCAGCCTCCATCTAATGCAGACAGAGACAGACCAGCAGGGGATAGTGCCTCCTTGATACACATTTATGTTTGTATACAGAGTCCCAGAATGTGTACTATATCTGTGCAGAAAGGTCCTTGTACTTCTACAAAGGATCGCTAGCCCTGTTCCTCCCCCTTAGTATATCCTACCTGTCAGGGTTGTTGTGATACTAAAATAGTGAAACTTTGTCCACCACGCCATTACCTGGAAGAAGAACAGCACAGAAGAAGTGTCACGCACAAGGAGATTCAGTATCTCTCCACCCCCTGCTGCGCCCTCAGAAAACCTCTGGGCCACCCTAAGGAAAGGATGTTTACAAAGGGTTTCACTGCCCTCAGGCGATCTCATGCTGACAATGTGAGTCACCATCTCCCAATTCATGAGCAATAAATTTCCTCCATATATCAACTGAGAAGAAAGGAGGAAAACATAAAGAGATCAGCCAGATGTCCTACTCTAGTTTTATGTAACCACAGCAGCATGTACCTCCCTCTGTGTAACTGAAACTTCCTATTCAAATATACTAAAACACCTCCCAGGTCCCGTCCACCAGCTGTGCTTTAATGGTGTTTGCCAGGCCATATAATTCCACCTGGGTGCAGAATACAAGGTAACCTCAGACTGAATATTGGCTATAGTGAGATAGCATCAGGACATAAAAAGAGCACGGCTAGAGTAGACCAAACCTCTATTCAGTCCATGATTCTTGAGACCTTTTCGCACCTCAGACTGACGGCTGAAGTGTACTAAGGCTGAAACACATGGTACACTCTCAACACATCCCTTGCTGGCCAAGGTGCAAATGATCACACCATCCCCCGCATGTACCAGCCCAAAAAGGCTGCTGTGGGGGGCGGATGCCCCACCCCGGGCTCCTGACATTGGGCCGTATCAGCCCGCCGTCTGGTACCCCTTTTGGGGGTGGGGTGAATCTGGGTCAGGGATGTCTTGGGGTACCACAGGCTTCCGCCACTCTGGTTGGGTGGGCGGCAGCCAGCGGGGACCTCCTGGGTGCTCACCCCTACCCAGGGGTGTGTGCCAACCCCCAGTCCCCCACACCCCACTTACATTTCCAGACCCCTGGTTCGATCTGGATAGGTTCCTGGCCTTCCCTGCCACGTTCTATGCAGGCACGCGCAGTGACAGACAACTCCCACGCTGACCTGCCCATCCCTGAAAGGGCTTGCCAGCCGACGGGGAGATACGGCCCAATGGCGGTAGCGTGGGGCAGGACTCCAGAGCTGTCTGGCAGGGAGAGTGCAAATGCTCCCTGGCTGGAACTGAGGGCACTGAAGGCATCTACTGTATATTGCTAAAGCATTAATGCATGTTTCATGCATTCATATTGACACCATGAATGAAGGTCAGTAAGAATGGAATTGGGAAGAAAGGGAGAAATGCATTCAAGTGGAAATACATTCAGCACATTCCTCAAGGTGTGCTCCAAAATGAATTATCGCTCCATTTCTAGTAGCATTTAAAAAAAATAATCCCCTTAGAAGTAGACATAGCAAAGATTATTTGACTGATAAAAGTTTGAAGAGGATAAACACAAAGGAATACGGACTTCCACACCTATTCTTTTCTTTTTTAATGAGAGGATGTATGTTTGTTAGCTCTTGGCTGGACTTGTCAGTTATCTCCTTGTGCCACAGCACTCTCGACATTTAAATAATAACAAATGAGTAGTGAGGACAGGACTATTTCCGGTTGCAAGCATCAATAAAATGAAGGACCAGGATACAGAATTGCGACAGCAATCCTATTTATCAAAAGAAGAAGAAGGGTTGGCTTTTCTACCCCACTTTTCTCACCCATTTAAGGGGACTCAAAGTGGCTGACAAAGCTTTTCTATTCTTCTCCCCTCGACAGAACACCCTGTCAGGTAGGTGGGGCTGTGAGAGCTCAGAGGAGAGCTGTGAGTAGCCCAAGGTCACCCAGCTGGCTTCATGGGGAAGGGCGGAATCGAACCCGGGATTGCCAGATAAGAGTCCGGCTCCCTAACCACTAGACCAAAGGTAACTTCAATTAGAATGAAACTTGACTATTGCCTTGGTTTTTATCCTCCTGGTATGGTCCAGAACTGTTTCCTTCCATGCCCTTCTGAAGTCAACGGTTTGGTTCAAATAGTTACTGACAAACCAAATATAAGGCCATTTGTGCATTTATCAGAGGCCAGTTCACACTTGGCCTGCTAGTGCACGTTGGATTAGCTTCTGGGAAGCACCATCTGCTCTTGCAGGAGGCATTTCCACACCAGAAATGTCTCCTGCCGTCTTGGAAGCTACCCCAGTGTCCACTAGCAGTGGTGCATAAAATTGTGCACCACATGCAGCCAAAACCTTTCCTTTTGTGGCCAGCAGAGAGACCATTTGCACCTCTTGTGGGTGCCAGGGTTCAGCTGAGGTGCCACACAAGCACACTGACACCTCACATGACCGGAAACACAAGTGCACATGCATGGCACATCACCGTCCTGCTGATGGTGATGGCGCACACACAGTCATGCCAACATCTGGACCCAAGATGGCAGCACCTGGACTCAAGAGGATGGTGCTGAGACACATGACTCCACTTGGGGTAAGTATCCCAATACATGGGGGGGGGGGTTGGCCTGAACTGGCATTTGTGAGTGCAAATGCTAGTGCACGCCGTCACTATTGCCATCAAACCTGCAACCAGACCAAGGGGCAGTAATACTGCCCGTAAACCCAGACTGAAGGCATCTTCTCCCCTCAGGTGTCCTCACTGCCACTGTCTGAAGAGATAGCAGAGGTGGCCTATTTGAGCCATTTTCTGCCCAGTGCTACATGGGAACCTCAAGGCTTTTGAAGCATGGAAGGTGGGAAGCTACCGGCCATATACATGCCATGCCTTTCACAACAGCACCAGGATCATTGGATCCCACTATGCATGTGGCCCTTTTGTTCCCCACTTGGCCAGGTCTTGGTTACCATTCCTACTGCTACCATCAAGATAGTTGAGAGCAAGAACAGCATCTGTTTGCAACTCTTGGGCCATCTCCAGGGTCACCGAAACATATCCCTGGCCTCCTTCAAAACCAGGGAACTTGCATTCTCCAGCTTCAGAGCCAAACTGGGAAATGGAAACCATTATGTGCATAGCAACCAGAATGCTCCACACCATTCCACTCAGTTTCTGGCCTAGCACACTTGTTCCAGGCCAGGACTGTCCATAGCACACATCCAAGACTTCACGTCAGATTCAGGTAGCACGTCAGGAAAAAAAAAAAAGCTGTACACCAGAAACGTGCGTACAATGTGATGCTGACACCTACTGCCAAGAGAAGTGATGACTTCAGCCAATTTTGCACTTCTTTCCTGTCTGCTGGACGGGAAAGGAGCGTGATGAACCAAGGTTGATTAGCGCTCACACTTGGAGCGCTAGTCAACATTAGCCGTTCCCTCACCCCCGCAGTGGAATACTTACCTAGATTCAATTGCAGAATCGGTCCTCTTCAGGGCTCTGCCATTTTGGCTGTGGCGCCCTGCGCAATGCGTTCATTTTGGCTGGATGCCTCAGGTAAGTGATTGGGGAATGTTGCACTTGGCACCATAGTATACAATAGGGGAACATCTGCTAAGGTGCATCTGCACTTAACAGATGTTACCATATCATCTGCTAGCGGTGGTGCATAAAACTGGGCACTGCACACATCCCAACCCTTACCCCAAGCTTACCTGAAAGGTCCAGTGCCACAACCATTCACACCATTTCCGGTGCAAGGGGTCATCTGAGCAAGTGCACTGGCACCTCAGATGATCCCCAAACGTGACTGTGTATACACAGAGCATCATCATCACCGTTGCGCATGCCACCATGCCGGGTTCTCACAGACAGTGCCAGATAGCTTCTGGAGCTGGCCTAAAGCAGCCTTGGATAGACCTCACTGGGGTACTTAGATACCCCATGATCGTTTGTAATATTTTAGGCTCCATAACAATTGGAAAGGGAAACTTCATCAGAACCAACGTGAAAAGGATTCTTTAAAAAAGAAGAGTTGGCTTTTATACCCCACTTTTCTCACCCATTTAAGGGGACTCAAAGCGGCTGACAAACCTTCTGTTCTTCTCCCCACAACAGAACACCCTGTGAGGTGGGTGGGGATGTGAGAGTCAGAAAGAGAGCCATGACAGGCCCAAGCTCACCCAGCTGGCTTCATGGAGGAGTGTGGAATCAAACTCCATGACTTCAAGATATGAGTCCATCACTCTAACCACAAGACCAAACTGGCTCATACTTTTCTAGATCTAGGGCTTCTACGATGAAATGAAAGGACGTGCTCACCTTCAGGTGGGCACTTCTGCAGTCCAGCATGTGTTTCTATCCTTACCCCCAGCTTTCCCCACATCAGGCTGATTGCTTTCTCTTCTCTTTTGTCAGAGTACAAATTCACAAAGCTTGTTTGCAAGCCATGCCCTGGATTTTAATCAAGTTCACAGTGAAATGAGATAATAGTTTAAGGAGAAAAGGAGATCCACAATTACTCTACAGCTGACTTCCTAAGAAGAAAAGCACTTCTTCGGATGGCAGATGGTTGGTGGAGCGTCTCTGTCCACAGCCGTCCATGAGGCTGAAAAACTGCACAGAGATATGCTCACGCTACAGTCTTTGATTTCAGACACGTCTTATCTGCCTTCATGTTTTATTCACGGAGGAAATCAGATCCTACAGGTTTCGGTTTTGGTTTTAATTTGACAGAAGGGGAGGAGAAAGGTGAAGTGAAAGGAACATTATCCATGCACTGCAGTCTCCAGACACTGCAAGCCAAGATGAGACAAGCAGCAGGGGTTTCAGAAGTTTCAACAGACACCTCTACCTTAGAGTAGGGGTATGCACAAATATTCATAGGCATTTGAAATCCGATCGAATGTGCCGAATTTTGACATTCAAGCTCGAACAGGATGTCCCAAAATTCGAATGTAAAAATTCAAATCGAATGTCAAATTTTGAATTTTGGATCTATTTGTTCGAATCATCTGGGCATTCACATGCGTACAGGCTCGTACGGGTTGCGTACCTGAAGATCTGTGTCTTTCCCACATCTTGCACGCATTTGTATGGATCCGTACGGGACGAAAACGGGTTGCATACAAGATAAATATGGGATGCATATGGATCTGTATGGATGTGGGCAAGATGCATACGTGCACATACAAATGTTGTCGACATTCGTATGTGCAGATTTGAATCAAAAATTCAAACGAATAGATTCGAACTTAGTACATTTAAAAGATTTGAATCCGATTTTCAGGTATTCAATTCAGTTCAAATAGAATGTCAAAAAACATTTATCCACATCTCTACCTTAGAGATGGATTAATTTTTAAAGGAAGTTCAAACCCTCTGAATCAATCAGGAGAACATTGACAATCCTGGCAGCAGAATAGTTCCATGACAAGCATTTTACAATAAGAGGTCTATGTAATTCTGGATACTTCGTCTTGCCACATGGTATCATACAGTTTACCAGTTCAGAATCTAGGAGGCTACCTAGAAAGTTGCCCCATTCAGGGTTTCACGTGACAGTATCTCCTAACCCTACAAAGAGACACCAGGGATGGAATCTCAGATCTTCAGTTTGCAAAGTATGTGCTGGATCTCCTACTGGAGAACTTTGCCAGCTCCCACAAGCTCTTAAGGATCAACAACTGCAGGGAGATTACCCTGTAACAATTTATTTGGGGTTTTCTGCATTGAAAAGCCGTGATCTGGATCAGTAGGTCTCAAGCAATGAGACCCAATGGTCCATACCATGACCCAGCATGGTCTGGAACAGTGCCATAAGCACAATGGCTGTAGCCAGACCTCTCCCACCCTGAACATAAGAAGACAAGAGGAGCCCTGCTGGATTGGGCCACAGCCCATCTGGCCCAGCATCCTGTCTCACACAGTGGCCCACCAATTGCTTATGGGCATCTCAAGCAGAAGACAAGGGCAAATCCCTTACCTGCTCTCAAATTCCTGCAAGTGGCCATTAGTGGCATTCACGTAGCACATGGAGTCTGGTGCCATTTTGCCAGGCTCCAGAAATGTTCCGGGATCACTTCCGAATGCACCAACGAATTCCATTCCAGACTTTTGGAACACCTGGAGGGCCCCTAAACTACCTCCAAAGCTGGTTTGACTTAGGAGCCAGGATGTGGGCTGGCACAGAACAGGCCATCCCAATGCAGGTGGCCTTGTTGCATGTCGGGAACATGAAGAGAGGCATATACCAAGATGATGCTCCTTACCTATTATTGTCCTGCTCAGTAACAGCCAGATTATCAATTCATTGGATACGGATACCATTTTAAGAGCAGAGCCACCATCAGCCACTTCCTATATATGGATGATATCAAGCTGTATTTGGCCCTCTTCAGCCTCCCTGGAGCATCTCTGGAGGTAGAACATCACATGCAGAGGTACAATATATGCCCTAACCCAGCTCTCCCATTGACTGCTGAGCTGCCTACTGGTTTCCAGTCAGGGTCTGGAAATGCACCCACAAGTCGAGCTGCCTACAATGAAGGGATGTGCATGAATACAATTTTCGGGATTCGATTCAACTCGAATCACATATCTGAAAATTCAATTTGATTCGAATCTTTAAAATTCAAATTTACCCACATTCGATTCAAATTAGGCAAATTTGAATCTCTTTGTTCAATATCTATTTGAATTTGCACTAGCAAATGTCAACAACATTCGTATCTGTCCATACACATCGTCACGCATCCTGTATGCATCCCATATTGATCCTGTATGCATCCAGTTTTCATCCCATACTGATCCGTACAAATGTGTACGGATGCAGGTATGATGCGTGCAAGATCTTGTCTTCTAAAGATCTTGTGTCCTCTGGAATGTGTCCTCTGGACTGCAGTCACATCTAAGTATTAATCCAGTTTCAGTCCACTTTCAGCCTGAGGGATCACAACATGAAAGTGTCGAACTGTTTTCTTTTAGCATTATCTAACTCAGAAATGCATCATTGGGTTAGATAAAGTGGAAAGAAAACAATCAGTCACTTTCCAGATGTGTTCTTTCACTCTGAAAGTGGACTTGGGGTGTTTTTCCACTGTCAAAAAGTACCCATTTTTGCACCCATTTAGGACACATTTGGGTGTGAGCTGGATGATTCCATTTCCACCATGGCACCCATTTGGGACCCGATTGTTTCCACTGCCATGGGGGAAATCTGGATCTAATGGCTATATTTTGGCCTTTAATCCGGATTTTCTGTAGACCCCATTAATGGGGTCTACAATGGGGTCTTCTGCCAGAAAATCCGGATTAAAGGAGTCTGTTTCCACTGGAAACAGGCAATGGGGTCCAAAGGAGGCTAGGGGGAGGAGATGCACCCATTGGGGCCCCCCTAAACCTAGGCTCCGAAGTCACTTCGAAGCCACTTCGAAACCACTTCAAAGTCATTTCAAAGTCTGTGCAAAATATCTCTGGAGTGCCTTTGAAATCTGTGCTGATCTTTGGAGTGAACTTCGGAGTGACTTTGAAGTGACTCCAAAGTGACTCCGAAGTGACTCCAAAGTCATTTCGAAGTTCACCCCAAAGACCAGCACAGACTTCAAAGGCACTCTGGAGCTATTTTGCATGGACTTCAAAATGACTTCGAAGTCAATTCAAAGTGGCTTCGAAGACTGCCCCCCCCCCGAAACACCTGGGGTAATGGACCAACCCCTTGGGGGTCGATCCGGATTCCTCACATGGGTGCAAAGCTGTTTCCACAGCAGGGGTGTTAGCACCCATTACTAATGGGTGCTACACCTCCCGTGGAAACACGTTGGGTGCTTCCCTTAATCCGGATCTACTAGATCTGGATTAAGGAATGTACCCATTCCTTAGATCCGGATCTTCTTAGATCCAGATCTAAGGGCTGCAGTGGAAAAACACCCTTGGACTGGATTAAAACTTAGGTGTGAACACAGCCTCAGCTGGCTTCATCTTAACCACTGCTCACTCCATTCCAGAGCCCTTCCTTTTAGAATCCCGGCTCACAGGAAAGCGCCAAATTCGAAAGCCTATTTTGGGCAGCTGACTCCTGCCAATCACTGTGTGTACCATCACAGGCATGTGTGAAAGTCTTTAAAGATCGAGCAAATATTATTCTTAAACCTGAAATCTTAATTAGAGCAGTTGCGAAATGCTCACAGCTAGAGTTGCCTAGCCTGTTTGACTATTTACATATTTAACGGATGGCAAACAGACCTTCTGCTGCAGATGGAATGGCTTGTTGGCACGGTCAAGACCAGAACACCTTCCCTTTCCCTGCCAACTTTGCAGTTACCCATGTGCGTATCAATAATGCACCGGTGAACACTTGTCATTTCATATGGATAAGTTACAAGGTGCATCTTGAATTTCAGCAGTACTGGATGCTACTATTCCATTTCCCTGCATGGAAGATACTCTGCTTGCTTTTTCTAATCTGAAGATTTTGGAGAAAGGGACAGTTAAAATGGAATAAGCTTAGCTATGCATGGCAGTGCAGTGTGTATATATATATATATATATATATTTTACTCAAGCTCCTCCCTTTTTGATAAACCATCATTAAACCCCCAAATTGTCCTTTGGAAATTGCTGGCCATCCAGCATCAGGTTGCATTGGTTGCATTAGTATGAACATGCTTACCGCCCTAGCCAGTTTTGGGTAACTGGCCAATCAGAGCCGGTGGTGCACGCAGATGCACAATGCCGCCAGCCAGGCCCACCAATTCGAACCTGGCAATGAAGAGGCAAGTGGCGTGCGCATGCGCGCATCCCCAGATAGGCCCGTGCCCGGGGAGGGGAGTGTTCCTGCAGGCTCTAGGGGATCAGATCATGTCACCTAGAGCATACAGGAAATGGGGAAGGGATGAGACAGGCCTACCCACCCCTGGGTCAAACCTGACCCAATGGTGGCAGGCCTGGGAGGGGCGTCCCGCCCTGTGCTGGCCTTTTCAGGCTAGGTCACATGGGGACGGGTTCTGCATTCGCACCTAGGGAGGTAGGAATGTGTTCCCACGTGTTCCTTACCTACCTAGGTGTGAATGGGGAATGCATCCCCATGTGGCCTAGCATTCGCGCACTACAGCCAAACGTTTCTACAGTCACAGCCGATGTTTCTTGACGACATCTAAGGATCTAT
This sequence comes from Aspidoscelis tigris stejnegeri, assembly GCA_023333525.1. Lineage (NCBI taxonomy): Eukaryota > Metazoa > Chordata > Lepidosauria > Squamata > Teiidae > Aspidoscelis > Aspidoscelis tigris. The sequence continues at coordinate 105,114,001 of JALMGA010000003.1, read as the reverse complement.
CCCTTGAACAATTTTAACACAGAACTGGAGCCAGGTAGTCTCTTTCTCTAAGATGCTATATCGTCAGGGTTGTAATATTGTCTGCGCTTGCCTAAGCTCATAGAATCAAGCTATTGAAATGTGGCTGTACATGTTGGGTCTATGGGCCATAGTGTTACTCATTTGAGCAACCTCAGCTCCATCTCCCTAATTCTTTTGAAGATGTAGCTTCTTTCTGGGAATGTTGCTGTAACTAGGACCCGAACCTAACACCCAGGGGCAACTATAACAGCAATATGGGCAGTGCTTCATCATGTCCAAAAGCTCAGAGCCTGAGTAAACTCTCCCCTTCATGCATGTTTTCAGTCTATGTTTGGGTAATCTGTGCGCAATGTTTAATAGGGCCAGTTTTCATATATGTTTACATAGAATTCCAGCCTTAGATTGCTTCACCTAGTATTGTTTCTACCTACTCTGGGCTGAATTCGCACTTCAGCCCGTAGCATGCAATTAGGCAACATCTGGGCAGGTGCATCTGCACTGTCAGGAGGCGTTTAGATGCTAGAAATGCCCCCTGCCTGCCCAGAAGTTGCCTGATTGCATGCTAGCCGTCGAGCACAAAATCAAGCTCCATGACCTTACTAACCTGAAGCATCTAGCTGTGACCATCTGCACCTCTGCTGGCCAGAGAAGTCATCGGAGCTGCCGCACAAGCACGCTGGCAGCTCTGGTGACACCCTGATGTGACTGTGACTGCGCAGAGCATCCGCGTTGTAACAGCGACAGCACTGGCACACGTGCGGCCGAGGAGGGTGCCACACTCAAGATGACAGTGCCCAGAAGAGGTCTGGCCGAGGGACCGATCACAGGTGAGTGATCAATCATGCGGGGGTAGGGGGGGTAGGCATGACTATTGACACCATGACTATTGATCGCAAGTGTGAATGCTAGTCAACGTAGATGCAGGTTCATCCAAACCCTGTGCTCCTCAAATGGACTTACGGCCCAGGAGAGGACTGGCCCCTGGATTGAATAAGGTAAGTATTTGATCGCGGGGTGGGGACAGCCAAAGTTGACAAGTGCTCCAAGTCAACGCTAGTCAACATTGATTAACCACGCTCCTTTCCCATCCAGCAGATGGGAAGGAAAGTGCGAAAGCACCCCAGATGTATTAAACTGCAGCTCTGAGCAGTTCCATACAGAACTGTGTTCTAGTTTGGGAGAAGGATGTTCAGAATTGTAATATATATTTAAAAAAAACTCGAAGAGGACACCCAATTGGCAAATGGCTGTCCTACCCATTGCTATACGAAGGAATTCATCTGGCTCCATTTCCCTCCTACAATCACAACTAGGTGGTGTTGGCATGCCAATGAAATTCCTTTTTGATCTCACTTGGGGTCACCAGTTTGAGTGTTGATGGATATTCCATAGGGTGAATGAAAGCGTGGGCAGAGTTTGTTAGCGCCCTTCATCTGCATTAAGAACCAACCTTTTGTGCTTAAGGACACGGCACAGCTACAGGCGAAATACAAGTAAACAAGTTCTCTGCAGAATGCACACAGGGCCATCCATGAAGCGAATGGGAATGATTAATGGTGATCAAAGAAAGAGAAAAACAGGAATCAAGGCAAGTCCTGACAACTAAGCTTTCTGATGGAAATCTGAATAAGCGCCAGTGCTGTCTCGGTGTTAATAAACCAGTCTAGGGTGGAAATATTCGGCAGTGTGGTTGGCTTGACAGAACGTTAAAATACGGGCCACACTGTTTACCAGACTGGTGGGACAACTGAATAGAGAGTCGATAGAGAAGGTCCCTGATATATTTGCACTCTATGAAGCTGACGGGTAGGAGAGTCGGATCAGACAAAGGGAAGTATTTCTTCACCCAGAGGGTCATCAGCTTATGGAATTTGCTGCCAGAGGAGGTGGTGGCAGCTACCAGTCTAGATGGCTTTAATGAAGGGCTAGACAAATTTATGGATGACAGATGTATCAATGGCTACTGGAATGAATGCCTAAGTACATCTTTCAGGGTGGGGGGTGGGGGGCAAGCAGGATGCCTCAAAGGCCATTTGGTGGGATTCAAGAGCAGGAGAAGGTTTGTCCTTGTCTCTGCTTGAGATGCCCATGAGCATTTGGTGGGCCACCGTGGGCAACGGGATGCTGGACTAGATGGGCTGTGGCCTGATCCAGCAAGGCTTCTCTTATGTTCTTATGTTATGTTCTTATGTATATTTAGCAGACTTGGCATCACCCCTTGGCTCTCCTGGACAGCAGCAGAGAGTCAACATGATCCATTTTGCATGTCTTTTTTAGCTTATTAGCCTCAGGGCAGGGATTTATCTAAGGTTGCATAATGTGAGACATTCTGGGGCTTTTTTTAGGCTGAAGGGTGGCATATAAATGAAACAAATACACTATTGGTATCTGCCCTTACATTCCAGTGCCAGGATAGGGGCAATTTCAAAAGCTGCTCTTTTTAGACTTCCCATAGGACTCTGAGGAACACCTCCTGTGCATGAAGGACCAGAGCAAGGAATCATGGGGATTTAAAATGGCACATCATGATGACCCGCCAGATCTAAAGGAGCTGAGGGTGCTGCATGGTAGGGAACCAAAAGGGAGAATTTGTAGAGGGATTCCCTCAAACTAGGAATTGACCCCAATTATGGATAGTCAATTCTATCCACTCCAAGAGAGGCTACATTAGAAGCGGATGTGGACTAAACAGGGCTCAGCAGCCTGTTGTCTAAAGATGAAACAGCTTACACCCTGATGAGAGTTGACTTTTCTATGCCACTTTTCTCACCCTTAAGGGGACTCAAAGCTGCTGACAAAACTCTGTTCATCTCCCCACAACAGACACCCTGTGAGGTAGGTAGGGCCATGAAAGCTCAGAAAGAGAGCTATGACTGACTTTGTGTAGGAGTGCGGAATTGAACCGGGAGTAGGGATGCGCACAAGTATTAGTAACAGTCATTATTCATGTGAAGGGTCTGAGTTGTGTTTTAAGCCCTAGAAACTCAGAAGAGTTGGCTTTTCTACGCCGCTTTTCTCACCCATTTAAGGGGACTCAAAGCGGCTGACAAACCTTCTGTTCTTCTCCCAACAACAGAACAACCTGTGAGTTAGGTGTGACTGTGAGAGCTCAGAAGAGAGCCCCAAGGTTACCCAGCTGGCTCTGTGGAGGGAGAATTCCTAGTTAAGAGACCAGCTCCCTTACCACTAGACCAACCTGTCCCAGTCTGGCATTTTAATGCGGCATCACACAAGTGCGAACATAGCATTTACTCAGAAGGTTAATGGTGATCAGTGTCTTAGGCCCTTTCACCACTGGGCCTTATTCTGAGTTATATCTGCACTAGCATATGAATCCAGAATGACGCCTAGAGCAGAAAGGGTGGCAGCCTTTTGCAGGATCTGCTTTTCCCTTTGGCTACAACTCAAGTAATGAACGCAGTGTTCTCATGCCCATGCAAACACCAACACCACACAAACACATGCTGCAGGTAGGTGCGTCTCCCAAAATTCCTTCAACATTCCAACTACATTCCTGGTGACTGGTAATCAAACACAGCCTGATTCAAAGTGATACAAAACTCCACAGAGGTTTGGATGACGACAGTGTAAAAGCTCTTACACCTGCAGCCATTACCCAGTAGAGGTCACTACAGAATGAGCAGTGGAAGTGAAATTATTTGCAAAATAAATTCTTGCTTAAGATCAGCCTTTCTCACACAATTAGAATGCACTGCAGCCAGGTTGCCCTCCATTCCCTTGACTCGGTCTTCCCCACAGACTAGGGGAGTGTTTCCCAAAGTGTGGTACGTGTACCCCTAGGGGTATGCGAAGAGTTTGGTGGGGGTCCGCGTTGCACCGGAGTTTGGTGGGGATCATGTGGGAATATCCACTGCACCGTGCTTAGCTGCGCCCACAGAACAAGGAAAGAAATAGGCGCGTATCACAGTTTTTACACAGGAACTGGGGCCATCGTACATCGTATCGCAACTCATTATGGCGGGAACTTCTGCGCATCCTTCGCGCAGTTTGGGTTCGGCCATTTTTAAACTGAGGGAACATTAACAGTTGATGTTGAGCCGCAGAACTGTTTAGACGTCAGAGAATTGCAGTGTTATCTAACGGTCTTGTGAGGCGTGACACGGTGTGAATATACTGCACTTCAATGTGTATTTACCAAAAAAAGAAATATATATATATACTGATTTTTATTAAAGCATATGTTTTTTATGAGGGGTACTCAGCGTTATGAAAATTATAGAAGGGGTACACATATGTCAAAAGTTTGGGAAACACTGGACTAGGGATACTCACAAATGCATTTTTGAGATTTGATTGGTAGCGAATTGGTTGCTAGAAAATCTGTATTCATTCGAATAGATCACATTCAAATGTGATAAAATTCCATTCGATAGGAATCCATGCGTACATATTCATATGAATATTCAATATGTATCGGATACGAATAAATACGTATCTGATACATATCCAATACAAACAAATTCATACCTGATATGAATGAATACGTACCGTATTTTCCGGAGTATAAGACGACCCCCAACTTTCCAGTTAAAATATATAGTTTGCGATATACTCACCGTATAAGAAGACAACACCCTGACTTTTGAGAAGATTTTCCTGGGTTAAAAAGTAGTCTTATATGCCAGAAAATACAGTATTTGATACATATCTGATATGCATCCATAACATATCTGCACTCTGAAATTGTCAAATCCGACCTGAATCCATTTTTAATCTGCTGTCAATCCATCTTGAATGCAATCTGGATCCATTGCGGATGTGACTGCCACTCCATTTTTCCACACCCCCAATCTAACAAATGTCCAAAACATTCATATTCGTACGAATGTTAGTATATGAATATCGTAACATTCGATATGTGTACAAATGTCTGAATTCATATGAATTCATTTGAATAACAAATGTCATGAATATTCATGCAAATTCCTACCACGAACAGAATCATTCGCTTTGCTAAACCAGTTCTAGTGATTAAGGAGCCGGACTCTTATTTGGGAATACCGGGATTGATTCCACCCTCCTTCACAAGGCTAGCTGGGTGACTTTGGGCTAGTCACAGCTTTCTTTCTGAGCTCTTATGGCCCCACCTACCTCACAGGGTGTCTGGTGTGGGGAGAAGAACAGAAGGTTTGTCAGCAGCTTTGAGTCAGCTGAAATGGGTGAAAAAAGTGAGGTAGAAAAGCCAACTCTTCTTCTTAATCATGGAGACTGTCTTTCCATTCTCAGACTCAACCCACATCTCTGTAGTTTCTGGGCACCATCAAGTTCTTTTGCACCACATGGGCACCCCAGACAGATTCTTGGCAGAGATACAAAAGTGGTTTGCCATTGGCTACTTCCATGGAGAGGCTGGTATTCAAACCGCTGACCATTTGTTTTCCAGGCAGCTTGGTTTACCACTGAACCACCAACACTTCCTAGATCCCTGTGCAATTTCTAAAATAAATATTTCCAGTCCAACTGTGTAAAATAAATAAATACTGTGTGTGTTACCCATAACTGAATGAAAACTGGTTTATCCTTCACAGTGCTTTGTCACCTGCCCTGACATCTCTGGTTAAAGGAAGGATAGAAATTTCTATGTATGAATGAACATAAAGCAAATTGTCGTTGCCGGGTACCGTCAAGTTGTGGCCGACTCCCAGTTGACTGCACGAGCACCTCCATGTGGTTTTCTTGGCAGTGGTACAGAAGTGGTTTGCCATTGTCTACTTCTGGGAAGAGGCTGGGGATCAAACCGGCAACCTTCTGCTTTCTAGGTAGTTTGCATTACCACTAGAGTAGGCAATAGCAAACCCCTTCTGTAAGTGAATTAGTCATGATTAATCACGTATGCATATGATTATTTATCCGGCTGCCTAAAGAATGCATCAGGACTGGTGAACAGTCTTAGGAGATGCAGGGAAAAGGTTCCACTTAGCAAATCTGATGAGGAGAAATGTTCCAATGGCTGCAGCTTGTCTCCAGTTGCAGCTGGGAATGGAAAATAGGTGCAGCTGTCCATCAGCAGCTTCCGCAATCATAGCGACTGGAACTTCTGGGAGCTGCCATATTGAGCTGAAAACCTATAATTCTGCTATTATGGGAAACCCAGCAACAGTGCTAGATTTCATGTAGTACCAACATTTGTTTTTTGTGTCTGTCTGGATAGGGACTTCTGGGAGCCAGCCAAAGTAGGGACGTGCACATATTTGTATGAATTCATCCAAATCCAGACATTCGTACACAAATTGAATATTATGACATTTGTGCATTAACATTTGTACTAATATGAATGTTCCGGACATTCATACGAATGTTTTGGACAGTCGTACAAATAGTTCAGACATTTGTACAAATAGTTTGGACATTTGTTGAACTGGGGAGGTGGAAAAACGGCTGCACCACACATTTGCAACGGATCCAGATTGCATCTGACACAGATCAAGAGTGGATTAAAAGTGGATTCAGGTCAGATTTGATGCTTTCAGAGAGTGGATTTGTTATGGGATACATATTGGATACGTATTCGTTGGTATCGGATATGTATCTGATATTTGTACAAATTTGTATGAGAACATTCATATCAAATAGAATTCTATCACAGTTTAAGGGGATCTATATAAACGAATACAGATTTTCTAACATTCAACTCGTTACAAATCTAATATCAAAAAACCCATTTGTACACATCCGTATGCCAAAAACAAGAGAAATAAGAAAGGGACATGGGTGGGCATCTCACTTCCAGAAGTCCAAATTGTTCTGAACAAAGAAGCTGCCAGCAGGTAAGGTAAGGTAAGCCAAAGGCCAATTCGCACTTGGCCTGCTAGTATAGGATCGGGTAGATTCTGGGAAACACCATCTGCACTTGCAGGAGGCAAGTATAGGAAAGCTGAAGTAGGAGAGGAAGCAATGGTAGCATCATGACAACTGTAAAATCAGGAAATCACATATATAGTAATATTCTCATTTCCAGAAATTGGAAATTGAGAAAATAAGAGTCAGTGAGTTGAGGGAAATGTATCCAGTCATGGAACATGCAAGGAACCATCACTTAGATGGAAAAGTGGGCAGGTCAGTGGCCAATCCACAGACAGCAACCATTATCAGGGGAGGCAGTCCCTGATGTGAAAGCAAATGCAGGCTGCAGTGTGGCAAAATCGAGCAGCTTCTCAGCTGTAGATACAAACAACTATTTGGAAGGCACTTTCATTGTGCATTTGATGATTAGACACTTTCCCCTAAAGGAACAACTTGAAAAAGCTGTGTCTGATCGCACTCTTTTAATCACTCCATGCCTGTTCCAGACGTGACTAACATTAGTTGTGATTCAGGTACAGAGGGTTTCACTTGAGCATGGCTGCTCCATACAGACCACAAAGAGGAGTTGTGGTGATTAGGGATGTGTGTGGAATATTCAAAATATTTGTTATTTGTACAAATTTGAATTGAATTTCCAGACATTCAGACTTCCAAATTCAACTAATATGAATATCGTGAGTTATTCATACAAATAATTCAGGCATTCGTATCTGTACGGGTACATACGCATCTTGTATGTACCCGCACGCATCTCGTTCGCATCCGTATGCATCCGTATGGGATGAAAGCAGGATGCATACGGGATGTGTACAGACGCGTACGGGTATATATGAGATGCGTATGTACCCATAGAGATATGAGTGTCGAAATTATTCATATGAATACATGCAAATGTATTCATATTGATTCAAATGTCCAGACATTCATTTTTCATTATTCGGTCAAATTCAGATTTTTGAATATTTGGTTCATTACAAATCAAATGTCAAAAACTGCATTCATGCACACCCCTAATAGTGATTCATTTGTGGGCCTTCTGGACTCTTGATGGCTCAGCCTAATGTTCAAATAACTGGAAATTGGAAACTCTTGCCATTTCATAGGCCCAGATAACGGCCACTAACTCCCCAGCCACTTTCTCCACTGATGCATTTTTAAACATAAAATACCATAAGATATAGATTGTTGCTCAGCATGTGCATGTATATACAACACTGCTTTTTTAAGCTGCTAGCTATGGAGAAAATGTGAAGAAGGCCTCTTTTCTGATCTTAAGCCACTTGACTAAAGTGGGATATTACCTTGGTGACCAAACAATGAACCATTCTTTGTTCACACAGGTCATTCCCAGCACCTTTAATTTCTTCTTTTTGTGTGTATGAGGTATTTTATGTTGAGATCCTTGAATGGGGATGACACAAATATCTTTGGAAAGTACAGACAGGCCAAATATATGAATATACACGCAGAGAAGAAAAATATATAATGTTGAAGCATATACACATAAAGGCCTATACACATTTCTGTGCCCTATTTGCAAAATGTGAGGCAAAAGACTTCCACTGGGTGCAGGCCTGCAATATTCTACACTAGCATGTGGACAGATGGTGCCCCCTCCCCCTAGCCTCCTGTAGACCCCATTGTCAAACTAATGTGGAAACAGGCTCCCTTTAATCCGGATTTTCTGTCTGAAGACCCCATTGTAGACCCCATTAATGGAAAATCCGGATTAAATGCTGAGATGTACCCATATGATCCAGATTTCCCCAGCGGCGGTGGAAACAAATGTATCCCAAATGGGTGCTGTGGTGGAAATGGTGTCATCCGGTTCACACCCAAATGGGTCCTTAATGGGTGCAAAAATGGGCACTTTCTGACAGTGGAAAAACACCCTAAAACTGAGGCTAGGTTCATACTTAGAGACAGTATTGTAAAGTCCTTATCGCATTCAATTTCTAATTCTCCTTTGCTACCCTAGAAGGTTCATGAGAGAAGTAGGAGACTAGAATTAGAGATATGCAAGAATATTTGAAATATTTGTTAGTCGATCAAATTCAGCCAAATTCGAACATTCAAATTTGAATTGAATGTCCAGACATTCTTTAATATTCGAATACAAGTATTTGAATCATTCGTATGAATAATTCAGACATTCATAGGTGTACAGATATGTATGCATTACATATGTATCGGTATGCATGTTATTCATATCCGTATGCATTTATATGGCTATGTATGGGATGAAAACAAGACGCGTACAGATGCGTATGGATGCGTACAGACACATACAAATGTTGTTGACATTCGTATCATCAAATATCTATCAAATATTCATACAAATAGATACAAAGGTATTTGAATCGCTTCTAATTTTAATACATTCATTTTTTTTCTCTACTTGTACGAATTTGGACATTTGAATATTCAATTTGAATTGAACAGAATGTCAAAAATTGCATTTGTGCACAACCCTAAGAGGCATAAGAAAAAAATCTCACCTCAGAGCCACTTCCAAGTCCGAGCCATGCTTTCATTCCATATGAACATGGAGGTACAGGCCCTGGGTGCAGGCCTGCAATATTCTACACTAGCATGTGAACAGACGGTACCTATTACAGGATGCAATCCAGAATAAGGCCAAAAGAGCATTACCGCAAGTGAATCCCGCCTTAGGTGTGGCTGGACCCTTTCCCTTATTTGTTCAGGCAGACACACCACACAACATTTATAAGGCGTGTTAATATCCAAACTGCAAGTCAACCAGCTGCCCTGTAGAGACATTCTCCAAGAAATTATTGAGCTAGACAGGGCTTTTTCTACTTGAATTGCTATGATAACAACCCTTGCTAAGAGGCAGGTTAATTATTGATTGAATTAACAACAGTAAAAAGATGCAGCCCATGCAAACCAAGCGGCTGCCCTTTCCAATTTTCTTTTACTTTTTGTTATTGTTGTCACCATTCAAATTCCACCCCATGCAAAGAGTTGCTAACAACATCCTATTTCCAACTCGAATGTGCTATACAACGGTAAAAACGGCTTGTGCGATCATTAGTAGCTCACCCGTTGGAAGCAGGGGCCACTTTTCTCGCATGGCTTGACATTCTCGGGTCAGCAAGTGGCTTTAAGAAAACATTGTTTTATCGTTGTGTTGTGAGTTAGTTGCCTTTGGCAAAGGTGTTGGGCATTTCAAGACCCACAGACCAAATACCTTCTCTGCCCGGGTCCTAATCATCACTGACGTTATACTGCTTATTGCAGGCAAGATCACTAATGCTTTATGAATTATAAAATTGCAAATTAGTATGTAGTAGGGATGTGTGCGAATATTTCTAAAATGTGTTATTTGTACAGATTTGCCAAAATTCAGACATTCGTACTCACGTCAAATGTTACAACCTTCGTATATTAACATTTGTAGGAATACAAATGTATTTGGACATTCGTGTGAATAGCTTGGAAATTTGTGAAACTGGGGAGGTGGGAAGGCAGCTGCACCAGTCACATGTACAATGAATGCAGAATGCATTTGACATGGATCGAGAGTGGATTAAAAGTGGATTCAGGCTGGATTTGACATTTTCAGAATGGTTATGTTGTAGGATATGTATTGGATACATATGCGTTCATGTCGGATACGTATCGAATACGTATCGGATACATATTTGCTCATATCAAATGTTCGTACAAATTTGTACAAACTGAATGGAATCCTACCACATTCGAAGGGGATCTATATGAAAGAATACAAATATTCTTACATTCGATTCATTACAAATTGAATGCCAAAAACCCCATTCATGCACATCCCTAGTATGTAGTTTTTGTAGGGAAGCTGGCTTCCAGGCATAAGATGGGAGGAGGACGGGTAGCAGGCGTCCAATGGCCATCTGCAGGGGTTCAGGAGCAGTTGAAGATTTTGCCTTGGTCTTCTTCTGCTTGAGAATGCCCAGAAGCAATTGATGGGCTAGTGGGTCAGGCAGGATGTTAGACTAGATGTTTTGTCCAACATTTGTTTTGTGGCCCAATCCAGCAGGGGTCCACTTAAGGTCTTGTGTCCTAAGTCAGTAGATTAATCACCTAATGCTATTGTCTCAGAAGGGGCTTATGTCCTCCTGAAGCCAAACAGAAACTAAGCTTTTCCTGGGCCCTATCATGATATCTTCATTTGAAACATCATGGTAGGACCAATAAAGAGCTGAGATGCTTTTTGGCTTAAGGGTAATAGAAGGCCCCTGTCAGAAATTCTGGGGCTTGGAGTCTCATCAAATAGTGCAATAATTCTTTCCAGTTATCCTCTGTTTTGGCTTTTAAATCTTATTGCCAGCCGAGTAGGAATGTGCACAAATATTCATAACACTCAAAATTTGTATGAATTTGGCCAAACTCGAAAATTCTAATTCTAATCAAATGTTGGCACATTCAAAGATTGATATTTGACTTCAAATTGAATGTTTTGATACGTTCGTATGAAGAAGAAGAAGAAGAGTTGGCTTTTCTACCCCGCTTTTCTCAACCATTTAAGGGGACTCAAAGCGGCTGACAAACCTTCTGTTCTTCTCCCCACAACAGACACCCAGTGAGGTAGGTGGGGCTGTGAGAGCTCAGAAAAGAGCTGTGACTAGCCCAAGGCCACCCATCTGGCTTCATGGGAGAGGGTGGAATTGAACCCGGTATTCCCAGACAAGAGTCCGACTTCCTAACCACTAGACCAAACTGGCTCACATGGGACTCATATGCTATCCATATGCATCCATATGGGATTTGGGTGGGATTGAATATTTATATCAAATACGAATCTTACCATATTGTACACCACTTTCTTTGTACACTGTCACAATGTTTTTTTCCTCTTTTCTACATTTGTGTTGGTATTTTTATTAAAAAAAAATTAAAGGCCCCACTTTGATTGGATCTTCAGTTGATTAATCAACTGAGTGAGCAAATGGAAAATATATATATATTTCTAGAAATAATTCAGAACAAAAGCCATAATTAGCAACGATTATGTATAGTATTAAAAGGCTCCACTTTTGTAAGCTGAACAATCCACGTGGACACAGAGACATATATGAAATATGTTTATTCCCTCTATTAAGAATTCTTCTGTGGGGGTTGCCTTTTTAAACTGCTCAGGGTTATAGTGACCTGCATTATTATTATGATCAGCCATTAAAACCTTTTGAAAAATGAGCTTGCCAAGGAGAATGAAGGCAGTTTGGCTTCCGTGAAATAAAAAGACTTCATAAAAGTCAAGGTTTCTTGTTACAAAGAACTTCCATCAACAGAAAGGGAAAATGACGCAACTTTGGGAGGGGGGCTGTACGGTGAGGGTGATAGATCCAATTGCAGTTATTATCAACAGATTTTACCTGAATTCGGGATGACTCAGGTCCCACTTAACAAGCAATGAGCCAGACAGAATTTTTAACAGATGCCTGTATGTCTTGTCGGTGAATCAATAGGCACTGATTGTGAACCTTCTCATTTTCTTTAAGTAGGAAGAACCAAATACGACTTTCCCCTCTTTTTTGTTACATTGTTGGGTGCCACTGAATTGTGTTAAATGCCTGGCGATTCCATGAGTATATAAGAGGATCCACAAGTCATCTAGTCCAGCATCCTGTCTCACACAGTGGCCCACCAATTGCTTCTGGGCGTCTCAAGCAAGAAGATGGAGGCAGAACCTTCACCTGTTCTCAGTTCTCAAACTGTGAGCCAGTTTGGTCTACTGGTTCGGGAGGACCCATCTGGTTTTATTTGATCCAGGATTGATCTGTTCATCACTACTTCAGTTCTGATCAAGAAATCTGTTTTATTCATGGGGTACTGTATATCACGCTTATCGGAACCTTGGGATCTGGACTGGATGGTGCCATAGACCATATGGAGAAATTGGGCTTGGACTCAGGTCAGACTCCCTACGCCTGGAAACAGAATTGTGACTCATTCCGTCATCACACACATCCCCTTCCTTTCTAGGTCCACTGACTCAGAATTTTTGACCCTTCCTTTCTCCCTGCCCAAGTTTGTTTTTGTGTCTCAACTTAATCCTGTTAATGTGTTGCAGGAAGGTGACACTTAAGCTGTTAAGGGTTCATGCCTTGGGCGTAAGCAGCTGCGTGACAATGTGGGTGCCCTGACGTAATACCTGCTGGAATTAATACAACTTGTTTGAATGACCTGGATGGCCTGAATGTTGCCCAGTTTTCTTGTTTACTCTGTATTTCATCTGAACAGCCCATTTCCCCACCTGTCTCAAGGTTAGGATCTGGGCTATCAGAATAGGTACCCCTGTATGCTCAGGCCATTGGGTTGCGTGGGTCCACTGCTGCCATCTTTGGGTATTCATTGGCATCCCAAAGTCTACTTCGTTGCCTTGGCTTTCACTGGGTCTGGTCCATTCTCATCTTTTGCTTCTGCAGTGTCCACTACATCCTGCCTGCAAGAAGAGCTGGACTTCATGTGCTGCTTGCTTAGGTTCCAGAGACCTATGGGCTAGCTAATTTACTGAAATCACTTGGAGGGAAGGCTCAAATTCATTCTTCCTTGTTATAGGCTTGCTGCATGATATCCCAGCGTACTTTGCTAGATGAATGGCAGGGGATAACCGTGGGTCAGGCATATGATCAAATGTACTTGCTTTCTTGTGAGTCTGAATCCTCAAGGGGAAGTAAGACCAATTAACATACTGATTTCCAGGACCCTATATTTTGCTTTGCTAGTACTGAGAGGTAATAAGTTAGCCAGACCGCTGGCACATCTAAAATCTCCCTTGAGCAAAAGGTGACCCTGGAAAAGTGCATTTCCCCTGCTTTCTAGGTTAGCTGACTTTCCCCCAGCCTTTCCATTGCTTTCCTCCTTAATATACACCCAGCTTCCCCTATTCTATTTCTCTCCTACCTTTACACTGTAATGCTAAATTTTGGCTAAAGAAACTCTTCCTAAAGTGAAAAGGGAATATTGTTTTTCTCCTTTTCTCAGAAATCTAAAACAGAGGCCACTCACTGAAACTGAATTCTGGAGATGTGGTGTTGACTACCATCAGGGATGGTTTCAGAACAGTGTTGAAGCAATTCACAGAAGCTGGGCTATCAATGGCTGTTACTCCTGATGGCCCAAGAGCCCTTTCCTGTGTTCAAATACTAGGAAGAAGAAGAAGAAGAGGAGTTGGGTTTTCTATCCCGCTTTTCTCACCCATTTAAGGGGACTCAAAGTGGCTGACAAAGCTTCTTCTCCCCACACCAGACAGCCTGTGAGGTAGGTGGGGCTGTGAGAGCTCAGAAGGAAAGCTGCTGTGACTAGCCCAAGGTGAGCCAGCTGGTTGCATGGAGGTGTGCAGAATCAAACCTGGTGACTCTGAGATATGAGTCCGGCACTCTAACCTCAAGACCAAGTTGCCGTTCATTTAAGTTATCCCTTTCATTGCTTCTTTGACCATAGCTCTCAAAGAATCCAAGCCTTTTTTACACTGGGCTTTATTCTGGATTATATCTCAGGATAGGGAGGGACTTGCCACCCACATGCTGGTGGAGCCAATGCCGAGCCCATCCATGTTGGGATGTTCACGAATGTTTTTCTTTTTGCACTCAATTTGAATCCAATTTAATATCCAAACATCTGATTTGATTCAAATGTTTGGAATCTGAACGCAACAAAATCTGATTGCAATCAAATACATTCAAATCTATTTGTTCAAATGTTAGATTCGAGTCTGAAGATACAAATGTCAACAACATTCGTATTTGAAGATACGGATGTCGACAACATTTGTATGTGTTATACGTATCTGTACACATTTCGTACACATCCCGTTTTATCCAATATGCATCTCATTTTTGTCCTGTACATATACATATGAGATTTGTATAGATATGTATGTAATACATATGTATCTGTACATTTGAATGTTTCAAATCATTCAAACGAATGTTTTGGGAAATTCGAAATTCGCTTGAATGTTTAAATTCAAATGTGTAGACATTCTATTCAAGTTCGAATGCCCATATTTGATTGAATTCGATCAAATTTCAAATGATTAGAATATCTGTGCACATCCCTACATCCATGGTCTACTACAGTCTGCTGAAGCATCCATGCAGCAGGTTCCTATTCTGTGATATACAGTAATCCAAAATTAAGTCCAGTGAAGAAAGGGTCCAAATTTCAAAATGAGATCTTGACCTTATCTCAGAACAGTGACCGGCCTGCCATGCGCTTGCCGGTACAGACTGTAATAGGCCCCATCCAGGGTCTGCTGTAGTCTGTACCAGCATGCAAATGACAGGTCCCAGTTCCGGGATAGAATCCAGGGGTGCTTCTGCACTGGCTGGCGAGAAACGGATTAAAGAAAATCCATTTCCCAGTGATCCGTCTTCTGGAGGATCCATCCAAAATAGGGATGGATCCAAAGAGGCCTCACGCGTCCACACACACATGCAGAGGACAGGTCTGGCAGGCCGGATCTTCTGGGTGCTGTGCGGAGGCCACAGCACCCATTCGCAAAGGCAACCGGCCTCCCGTGCCACTGACGCTGCCTCCCAGAGCCACAGGACTGGAGCATTCAGCTGCCAGTCACCACGCGTTTCCACTGGCATGCGGCGTGTAGGGGAGGGGCTCCAGAGTCAGACCGGCCTGCTTCCGCCCCCTCCCAAGATGGTGGCCACTGGCACATCTGTCCTCTCGCCTCTCCATGTGTGGAAGCGTCCTGCTTCCAATGGGATCGAGGCGAGGGGACAGACTGAAGACCTAACTTTCCAGGTCTTCATGGAGGATGGATTTTATGGTTATGAGACCTCATTAAGAACAGATCATGCGTGCCGGTGTGCAGAAGCGGATGCCTGGAAGGGTCTCTCATCTGTTCTCCAGTGTGGAAGGTAAGTTTTGTATGTGTCTTGTATGTGTCTCTAATGGGGTTTCCGCAGCCAGTGCGGAAACACCCCAGAATAATTTCCACAGTGCAGAAAGGGTCCTAGATTTGACCTTCACAGCAACTCTTCAGCCAGAAATGCCCCACCAAAAATCTAATTCTGGGATTTAGTAGAAAACATTGTTTTAAATGCTATTTAATTTTTCTTTAAAAAAAGCAAAAACAGACCTCTCCCTTGCCTAAAAAGATGCGGCTTGGTGTTAATGAAACAATTGGCTAATAATTCAGTGTACAATATTCTCTTCTCAAACAGTAGTTATCAGCTGAGGCAGCTGTTACCATCTTTCACTGCGATACTTTAAAAAGCTAAAAGCCCAATTCAATAACTTATTGTTTGGGTAACTGTGTTTGTTTAGAAATAAATCACTCATAAATGTGTAATTTCCTGCTGATACTTGCTGACATTTGGTGACAGGAAGCCATTTGGGGCAGACTGAAATGCCAAGATATGCCATTCTTAAAACTTACTGGTAAGTCTGACTTCAATTTTACTGTCTTCATTTTCTCACTTAAATGCGTATCTAAAGGCAGCATGTGAGCAATTTAGGTATGCCCTTGTTTTATAGGATGGATTGTTTTTAACCTTCTTTTTTTAAAAAAACTTTGGATCTGGGTTTGTTTTGGCTGTTGAAGCAATCTAGGATTTGGAAAGGATACTGTAATCAACATCAGGCACATTTTGTCCAAAAATATATCCCTCTTCCTCTGATTAAAAATCTTCAGTGATTTTTTTTTTTCTCAATGCACAAACATGTCATTCCAGTCCCCACTCTGGCCAAATACTTTTTAACCACTAACAACTAAATGTTAAATTTAATTAAGGTTATTTGCAACATGAAAATACATTGAAGAACAGCAGCCCGGAAAGCAGAAGACTGAAATTTCGATCACTGGCATTTCCCTAGAAGAAAGCAATGGCAAGTCACTTTTCTATCTGCCAAGAAAACTGGGTATTGATTGGGGATGTGCACGAATATTCGGAACATTCAAAATTTGATCGGATTCAATCGGATTCAGACATTCGAAATCAAATCGAATGTCTCTACATTCATTTTTTAAGATTCAAACGAATTTGAATGTTTTGAATCATTCGTACAAATTATGCGGACATTCGTATGTGTACGGATAAGTACACATTACATACGTATCTATACACATCTTATTTGCATCCGTATGCATTTGTACAGATATGTACGGGATGAAAATGCTATGCATATGGAAGGGTACAGGTGCATACAGACACATACAAATACAGTTGACATTTGTATCTTACATAAGAACATAAGAACATAAGAGAAGCCATGCTGGATCAGACCACAGCCCATCTAGTCCAGCATCCTGTTGCACACAGCGGCCCACCAAATGCTCATGGGCATCTCAAGCAGAGACAAGGACAAACCTTCTCCTGTTCTCGAGTCCCAGCAGATGGCCTTAGAAGCGCCCTGGTATTGAATCTTCAGTATTCAAATTGAATACTCGGATTCAAGTTTGAATACATTCTTTTTTCTCTACTTGAATTCAAACATTCAAATATTAGATTCAAATTGAATCGAATCTGAAAATTGCATTAGTGCACACCCCTAGTGTTGATATAGTCACAAGAAGTTACCCTCTAATTCAATGGAAGCCAAAAGCAACAAAAGCTGTGGGGAAAAGGGATCTTTCCTGCATTCCTGGTGGTCCTGCGGAGAAAAACCAGGGTTTCTGGTGTCAAATTATGACTGCTGTTGGTGACATATTCATTCATTCATTCATTCATTCATTCATTTGCATTTTGAACCTTCCCAAAGGTCTCAGGGTAGGTTACAAGATTAAAAATCAAATGAAAAATGAGCATACTAAAACAATAGCAGTGCCTGAAAGTGGGGAGGGAACATGTGAAGTAAAGGTGCCTAATGCACCTCATGGGGTAGCCTTTTCCATAATCTGGGAGCCATCACTGAGAAGGCCCTATCCCAGAAGCCCACGCCTTTTGCTACTGACAGTGGTGGCAGAACCAAGTGGGCTTCCTCTGCCAATCTTAAGGCACAGACAGCTTGGCATACTTAAAGAGCATAGCAATACCAGAATTATGTTTGTTATCAGTAATTAAGAATGAAAATGGTAACTTAACAAATCATTAAAAAAAAATATTAAGCAGGCTTATGCTGGTAGTAGCCAGGAGAATGAATGCAAGATACTGGAAAGGAAAGCTAACCAGATTGGAATGGGAGGACAAAATTTGGGACATGGCTGCAAATATTCACAGGAATAACAAATGGATAAAGTCGATGAATATGTGGACACTTGGAAGCCCTACCTTCTGTGTATTTCCATAGGTAACATATCACAATTTTGCCAGTAAATGTCTAAGAGACTGGCTTAACAAATATATTTCCCTAACTCTCATATAGAAAACAACGTATTCTTATAGGCATTCGCATATCTGCAAAAATTCTATGTATCATATTTATTTGCAAACACTCCTGTATGTCACACTTGTTCAAAAGTTATGTCAAAGTTTCAAGGATTGTAATATGATGATGACGACGACAACGACAACGACTACTACTACAACTACATAATAATAATAATAATAATAATAATAATAATAATAATAATAATAATAATAATAATAATAATAATAATAATAATAATAATAATAATAATAATAATAATAAATAAAAGCAACATATTTGCCTATGGGCAAATCCACACATACCTGACCAACGAACCCTGGGAACATTCCGGCACAGAACATCTGCAGTTCGCAGAACCACGTCTACACTAGAAATGGCTCTGAATGTGCCGGGGTATTCTGTGGCCAGAATAGGTGTGGATCACATTTTTGTGCTTTGCAACCTACATAACCACTTGCCAGGTAACTCCTGCACACTTCATTTGCACCTGTTCTGGATGGAAGAGGTGAAACGGAATGTGTGCCGCTATTGGCACCATTGCTGCGGCCATATGATCACCATCATGGCAGCAGTTTGTATTTAGCTAACACTAGTGAAGCACTGGCTAGGTTTTGAACGGTTTGGGTGTCTCAGACTGCAGATGCCCAAACCATGCTATGACTTCACCTCCCTGGGACATTTTCCCAGGGCAGGTGAAGTGTGAAAAGGCCATTTTCCTCATGAGCATCCATAGGACACATAACATGATCAGTGACATATCAGGTTAACTTATGCTTAGACCTCCCATAAATTCTAACATCATCATAGGACAAGCAGTACAGAACTGCTTCCTTCCTTCCTCACATCATCAGCACTTTTACCTTTTGTTTGAAAATTCCAAATTCTAATCAGTGACCAGGAGCAATTCAAAGATTGTCACTAATTTGCCAGCACGTAGTTACTTAAAGCATAAGGCCATACGTAAAAAGATTAGAGGGAATGCAGAAGGAAAAGCAACAGAAAAGAGCCATTTAGAGACCCTAATTAAAAGTGCATGGTGGGTGCAATATGCTAGCCATTAAATCATGTTTTGATATCCATCCGTGTTGCTTTTTCATAATATATAGTTGCATAGCTGGAAAAAAAATCAGCAATACTGCCTGACTGATTTTCAGTTACTTGGAGATGCTCTGAACATAAGAACATAAGAAGAGCCCGGCTGGATCAGGCCACAGCCCATCTCGTCCAGCACCCTGTTGCATAGCATGGCCCCCCAATTGCCCATAAACATCTCAAGCAGAGACAAGGGCAAGCCTCCTGCTCTCAAATCCCAGCAAATGGCCTTAGAGGCATCCTGCCTGTCCCTCCAGCCAGAAAGATGTACTCGGGCACCCACTCTAGTAGCCATTGATACATCTGTCATCCACAAATTTGACCCACATTTCATTAAAGCCGTCTAGGCTGGTGCTGTTACCTCTTCTGGCAGCAAATTCCATAGACGGATGACCCTCTGGGTGAAGAAATACTTCCCCTTGTCTGATTCAACTCTCCTACCCACCAGCTTCATAGAGTGCCCCCTGGTTCTAGTGTTGTGTGATAGTGAAATGTTCCCTATCCACCTTTTCTATACCATGCATGATTTTTTAATTCTTCAATCAGGTCCCCTCTTAAACACCGCCTTTCCAGGCTGAAGAGGCCTGGACGTTGCTCCAGATATATTGCTGCAAAGGCTCTTTATGTTATGGCAGCCTAGTCTGGGTCAAATAGGTAAGAACTGGCCAGTATTTGGACTTCCCTTCCCCTTGCTTTATGCTGGGCAAATCGTGCAAATTCAACAGATGCTCTTTCCGTGCCAGTTTTTAGAACTGTGTTTCCTTTTCTTATTTCCTGAGTTGAGTAGACAGCCTGGTTATGGCTGTTTTTCAGACTTTTTTTTTTCCCCAGGAAGCTTCTGACAGTCAGGGGGAAAAAATCCAGGACTGTGTAACCTAACTACTTGAAGTTCTTGACAAAACAACTTACATTGCTGCTTAAGATGTGGAATTTTGGGAAATGATGTCAAAACCTTGCATGAGATTTTGTGTAACATCATCCTATCTTCTGTCTCAATGGGCAGCTAGAAGCACCAAGATGTGAAAAACATGATGGAGCACGCAGGCAATTTTCCCTCCTGTCGTTCCCAGTATGTGATCACAAGAGTCTTGCTATAGCAACCTTTTTGTGAACTATCAGCAGGTGAATCGGCCACTGTAATACATGCAGCCAGGAATACAAAATTCTTAAAGAAGCCCCACAGGGGCTGTGTTCCCATTTGACTATTTTAATCCAGATTGGCCTATTTTAATCCGGATTCAGAACCGAGTACACATTGGCCCTTTAACACCCATTAAGACCACATTGGGAAAACCGTGACTGCACAGCGGCACCCATTAAAGACACACGGGAAAACCGCGACCACACAGCAGCACCCATTAGACACACATCGGGAAAGCCGCTTCCGCATTGATGTGTGTCTAATGGGTGCTAAGCGGCCCTTAGACAGGGTTCCCGGAAGACCACATACAATGTGATCTTAATGGGTATTTTCGCTGTTAGGACACATCCAAAACAGACATGTCCACACAGCGAAAAGGGTCTCTAATTGGGCCCTCCCCTGGCCCGCCATGATTGGGGCGAGTCGGGGGACTCCGATTTTGGGGCTCGCCCTCACCCCAGAAGCGGCGGATCGATGCTTCTGGAGCCAGGGGGAGCTTCACCTAACCTCCCCCTAACCCACCCTGGGGTGACCGACAGCGAACACCTCTTTACCTTAACGCAGCCAGCCCGATGCTGGCTGCGAGGTCCCAGTTTCCTTCGCGCCTGCATCCTGCATGACTCCTGACTGGCCAGGGCAGCGCCTGGCGTCAGGAGGCTCTCTGCACAGGCACTGACCCTGGCCAATCGGGAGGCACGCTTTGGCCAGGGCCGCACGCCTGCGCAGAGAGCCTCCTGAAGCCAGGTGCTGCCCTGGCCAGTCAGGAGGTGCGCAGGACACAGGCGCGAAGGAAACTGGGTCCTTGCAGCCAGAATCAGGCTGGCTGTGTTAAGGTAAGGAGGGGTTTGCCGTCAGTCACCCCAGGGTGGGTTGAGGGGGCTTAGGTGAAGCCCCCCCTCTTGGTGATCCACCACTTCTGGGGCGAGGGGGAGCCCCGAAATTGGAGTCCCCCTGCTCGCCATGCTCGGCTCCGGAGGAGCCAATCATGGTGGGCTGGGGGAGGGCCTCCATAGATCCAGATTGATAAATCCGGATCTAAACTCGTCCTTCCATAATAGATACAGATCTACCTTAACAAGGATCTCTGAAATCCAGATCTATTAGATCCGGATTTTGGAGGTAAGTGTGGAAGCACCCATTCTGGCAGTTTCCATATGCTCGATGGTAACGTGGGTTCAATTTGAATACCACAGTTCCCATTCAAACCACCCAAATCCCCAATGCAGAGAAACAGGATATTTTCAAATTTGTTCCTTGTCCAAACCCTGTAAGCCTGCCCACTCAGATTCAGCTGATCAAAAGGACAGGGCAACCACTCTCCCTTTCAAATTGAACGCTCCCTCCATTCACTATATTACCAGGAAGGCAGCAGCTTTGCGCAGAAACAGCTGAGTGAAAGAACAAACAGGGCAAAATGATCTCTCCCTTTCAAATCACCAAGGGGTGGGAGGAGAACAATTGTGATCCCTGCACAGGTTCAAAGAGAGAAGAGGGGATTCCCTTCCTTCTTCTTTACTTTGAATGGGCGGGGCTAAAAAAAAGATTTCATCTCCTGATTGCTGCTGTAATGTAATATATCTCTCGTAATTACAATGGCATTCACAGAAAGGGGAAATCTATGTTCAAAGGATCGACACTTGTTTTGATCTCCAGGACCTTCCCAGATGTGAAATCCCACCCATCTAATGCCACACCATCAGTGGTGGCAGACGTGGGTCAGAAGGATATGTGTGTGGGGGGGGGGGATATCCTGAAAGGCAGATCTCCTCCTCAAATAGTCTGGTGGCATTCCCATTAGGAAAAAAAAAGCTGGCTATGCACCAAAACGGAACCAAGAACAGTTTTTCCAGGGACCTTTTTTTCTGCGGACTTTAGCAATATACTCCTCGTAAAGTCTAGGAATAAAAATTTAAATGGGATCACACAGTCCCAAAAACGGACTGGATTTGCTTTTAATCTTGTATGGAATGGACACAGGAACAGGAAAGGAGCAGAGAGATAAGCATGTTAAGGAACATGTGTAGGTAAAAGGAGACACAGCAGGACAAAACCTCTGCCTATATGTGACGCAATGCGCTCGCTCAGAATCACACCTTTTGAATGAAAACTGGATGCGTGGGCAATGTGTCATTATCTTTCTTTAGCCTGCGATTTTGCATCCTTCCCAGCTTCCAATTCCTGCACACAGTGGCTTTAATTTCCTATTCTTCCCCTTCGTTTCCTCTTTTGGATTCACCCACCCACCACAGCAGTTCCAATAAACTGATAAATGAAAACGCTGTTGGAAAAACCACACAAATGGGGGGGAAGTGCATTCGAATTTAATTCACAAAAACAAAAACAAAAAAAAGACAGAATTTCAAAGAGCGCTGGAGAACATCTTCACTCAGTCTCCAGAAGACATTATTAATGTAGAACCATCATATCCTATAATCATTATCACCCCTGGATGACACAGATTGTTAGGTTGGTTTTTTATAATTAAAAAAAAACCGAGTTGTTTAACTCACATCTAAATATATCTCTTTTTTTGCCAGGACTTCCCCTTTGCTGAGGGAAAAGAAGCCTATTTATTGGTTTCCGCTTTAATTACACCATTGCTAAAAAAAAAAAAATTAAAGAAGCCTTTTGTTTAGTAATCCACTACCTTCTATTGCATTCAGGTGCAGCCATGTTTAGAACAAAAGAATAAAAAAAGTAATTCAGGATTAGTAAGCAATCTTGTCACTCCGGAGGAGAGGAACAGCTACAAGGCAATTGTACATTTCCTCTGTTTACTTGCCAACAAAAAGGAACATCTGTGGCTCTGAAGGCCGCAGAAGCACCGCGTCAGTGATGCTGAAGAAAACAGTAGCAGACAGAACTGCAACATGAGAATGGACACCATTATGTTAATATCTAGAGGCCATTTATAGACTATGTACCACATCCATAACTTTGATATTGGAGTGCAATCAGCTATATGTAAAGAGGTGCCCTCTGGGTGAATCCCAGTCCAAAACAACAGACATAGTTTGCCTGCATTTGCCTTTATCCCATCTCAAAGCCTCAGAACGTTTGCCTCTGTCATTCAAAATTTCAAAGTGCCGAAGGCATCTCTTTTATCTGGGTTGGGTGGGAAACCATCGAAGCAAAAAGGTGATTGCGGGGTGTTCTGCCATGAGAGAAGAAGGTCCAGTGATGTTGTGTCCTCATATTTGATTTTTCCATTTTTCTGCCTTCTGTGTAAACACGCAAGCAAGAAGCAAGGAACACAGTCGATCACAGCAAGGAAACCATTGCTATGAGTGGATAACCAATTAAAGAGACAGAAAGGTGGGCAGACAAGAGGCCATTCGGATTGGGCTATTTTAATCCGGATTCAGAACTGAGTGTGCATTCTCATGGTTTCCATTTGCTTGACGATAACACGGGCTCAATTTGAATACCACAGTTCCCATTCAAACCACCCAAATCCTCAGCATGGAAAAACAGGATCTTTTCATCTCCGCCCCTTCTCCAAACCCTGTAAGCCTGCCCCACTCAGAACCAGCTGAGCGAAAGAACAGACAGGGCAAAGCGATCACTCTCCCTTTCAAATTGGATACTCCCTCCGTTCACTATGTTACTGGGAAGGCAGCAGCTTTGCGCAGAATCAGCTGAGCGAAAGAACAGACAGGGCAAAACAATGTCTCCCTTTCAAATCAGTGAGGACTGGGAGGAAAATGGAGGATCGTGGTTCCTGCACAGGTTCAAAGAGAAAAGAGAGGATTCTCTTCCTTCTTCTTTGCTTTGAATGAGCTGCTCAGGTCAAAGCGGGGCTAAAAAAAGATTTCCTCTACCAATTGCTATTACACTGCAATCGATCTCTCACAATTACAGTGGTATTCACAGAAAGGGGAAATCTATGTTCAGAGATCCAACACTTTTTTTTTTAATCTTCGGGACTCTAGCATTGCAGGGATGGGAAGGACAGGGGGCAGACCTTCCCAGATGCGAAATCCCACCCGTCTAATTCCACACTGACAACGAGGCAGACATTGGCCAGAAAGATATGGGGAGACAGTCCCAAAGGCAGATCTCCTCCTTGAATAGTCTGGTAGAATTCCCACAAGGGAAAAAAACAGTCTAGCCGCTAAAATGGGACCGAGAATAGTTTTTCTGAGGACTTTTTTTCTGCAGATTGTAGCAACATAGTCCTCATAACGTTCAGGAATAAAAATTTAAATGGGATCAGACAATCCCAAAAATGGACTGGATTCACATTTAATCCTGTATGGGAATGCACCCTAAGACTTTTATAATGTAACTATTGTTGTGCAGCTTCTGTATCATTTATTCTACTTACTTTTAAGTAATGATTCATTACTAGACATCTCCCTTTTTATTTATTTTTTAAAGAGTAAAACATAAAACCCTCCTTCCCTAATAGGAGAGCACCACAAGGAAGCTATTTAGATATTAAAAGCCTGCATGAAAAGATGTGTTTTAACCAGGTGCCTAAAACTATACAGTGTAGGCACCTGGTGAACTTCAAGAAGGAGGTTATTCCAGAGTTTGGGGGCCACTACAGAAAAGCCCATCCTTCATGTCCCTATACCTCACACCTCTGAAAGAGAAGGAACTACAAGAAGGCCCTTTCCTTAAGATCTCAGCACACAGGCAGGTCTATATGGGAGAAGGTGTTCCTTCAGATACCCAGGGACCAAACTGTTTAGGGCTTTATATATTAGTGTCAGCACCTTGAATTGGACTCGGTAGCAAATAGATTTCCAGTTTCAAAGGGAGAACACAGTCATCTTTTTCATTGCACTGGAAATGGCCCCAGACGGAGGTCATTCTCTGCATGATGATAAAGATGTCTATACGGAGGTAAGACATTCAGGTGGCCAGTGTAAGAACCTGAGGGCAGCTCCCAGAGTCCTTTTTATTGCTCTGTGAGAAGAAAACCTCCAAGGGAGGGGCCTGCTGCAGTCTCTGAGCCAGCATCTGGACAGAAGACCCCTTTTGCAGAGAGCAAGATGTTTATTTCTTTCTCCTTATAGTTGCAGTGACATTGCATATGTTTTCCTTTCCTATGTTTGTATAAGGTCTTGTCTAAGAAAAATCAAAATTTCAAAACTAGTGTTTATCTTTCTTTTCTTTTTTGGGCAACATCCTTTTTATCTTTTTTTTTCTGCCTATACTTCAAAGATTCTATTCTTAAAACACTTTTTCCTAAAGTAACTATTTTATCTGCCTGGTTATTGTCTTCTTCTTCTTCTTTGGTCTAGTGGTTAAGGAGCTGGACTCTTATCTGGGAATACGGGGTTTGATTCTGCCCTCCTCCATGAAGCCAGCTGGGTGACCTTGGGCTTGTCACAGCTCTCTGCTGAGCTCTCACAGCCCCACCTACCTCACAGGTTGTCTGTTGTGGGGAGTAGGATAGAAAGCTTTGTCAGCTGCTTTGAGTCCCCTTAAATGGGTGAAAAAAGTGGGGTAGAAAAGCCTCTTCTTCCTCTGTTCTCTTAATTACTTTGGTGTACATGTTTGCTCACGTTTCTGCTACAACCATCTCCTTTCCAGAGGTCCCAGTGGGAAATAATAAACAGCCATTTACGGTTAGCTGCAGGGCTATGTCTCTGTACTTAACGTGTGTTTTCCAAGAAATCTCTCTCTGTCTCCCGTTTCAAGTCTCCTGTTTACAACAGCAGCTCATACACAGAAATTTACAGCCCATTGTTGTGTATCCCATAGTCCTGAAAAGTTCAGGGTCAGTAGCAAGAAACAGAAAACCTTGGATATCATCTGTCAATTGAAAGAATAGCTGGACATTTGGGTGGTCTGAAGTAGCACCAAGAAAGCTCTTTAGCCTATGACCTGCACCACAAGAGGACTTGAACACATGCTCTAACAGACTTAGGCTGCATCTACACACATGTCAAAAAGGGTTTGCCTCATGGGTGAGTAGGTCCGCCACCAGCAGATCAATAGGTCATCTTGGAAATGTGAAATCAACTCAGGTTCCGGATACCTAAAGCATTCTAGCACTTTGCACCATAGTGCATAGAGGCAAAGTGCAAACTGGCCTAGTGGTTAGAGAGCCGGACTCTTATCTGGAAATACCTCCTCCACAAAGCCAGCTGAGTGACCTTGGGCTAGTCACAGCTCTCTCCTGAGCTCTCACAGTCCCACCTAACTCACAGGGTGTTCTGTTGTGAGGAGAATAGAACACTTTCTCGGCCACTTTGAGTCCCCTTAAATGGGTGAGAAAAGCGAGGTAAAAAAGCCAACCCTCCTTCTCTTCTTCTTCTTCTACTACTACTACTGCTACTACTGCTATCTGTGGTAGCTCCCATTTAAATTTCCTGTCACTGCCTTGAGCTAATAACTATATTGGAAGCACTGTAGTAAACAAAATGGCAGCTTGTACACCTCAGGTCTATTGGCACAAGGGCCTCTGGAACATGAGTGAGATACCTTGGGACAGAGCATCACTCCGCTGGGCCGACAGTTCCGTTCGGAACCGTCCCAGCTCGTCCCAGGGCTCTAATCAGGCGCCGGTAACTGGCCAATCAGAGCTGGTGGCGCACGCAGATGCACAACGCCGCCGGCCGGGCCCATCACTTCGAACCTGCCGGCTACGAGGTAAGTCACGTGCACACACGCGGCCCTGCTAGGCCCCAGCCTGGGGAGGGGGGTCTCTGTGGGCTCTAGGTGACCTAATCGGGTCAGGTTGAGTCCACAGGAACCCAGGGAAGGGAAGGGACCGGCCTGCCCGCCCCTGGGTCAAATTCGACCCAATGGCAACACGCCCGGGGAGAGCATCCCGCCCCTGGGCTGGCCTTTTCAGGCTAGGCCATGCGAGGACAGATTCCCCTTTCGCATCTAGGCAGGAAGGAACACGCTCCCACGTGTTCCTTACCAACCTAGGTGTGCATGGGGAATGCGTCCCCGCATGGCCTAGCCTTCATTCAGCTGTAGTGCAAAAAGGCCTCTCCTTTCTTCCTAAATGGGATTTGTGTAGCAATGAAATTCATTAAATGTATAACATTTTCCTTTAATTCTGCAGAGAATTTCCCTTTTGTTGTTTCTGCATTGTTCAGATATGTACAATAGGCAAAATGGCAAGTGGTTGGAAAACAACAGCAAAAAAGAATTATTGTATTATAAAACAAGACTATTTCTGAACACCTATTCATTCTGGAGCTTTTCACTGGAACTCTTTCCAATATTGTCTAAACTGAGAAGTGTGTGGGAAGAACTATCGGGAGGGAGCAATCTGATATTAGGTAGCACTGCCTTTTTATTTAGGAAATCTTTGAAATCAACAAAGGAATTCAATTTCTGGATAATTACATGTAACTGTCTTTCAACTTGCCTTTCAGCTATTCCCCGTTGCAATCTTGAAAAGTTCTACATCTGCCAGGGGTTGGAGATCCAATGCACAATTTAATACTTTTAAGTATTTTGTAAGTGTACGATCAAAGGCAGCGCTGTTATTTCTGTGGTATTCCAGGGAATAAATCAACTACTTAACATCAAGAGTGTGTGTGCATGCATGTGTGTTTTAAATACATTATCTGCAATGATTTTAAAAAGGATATCAGTTAAAAGCTGTTCTGGGTATAAGAGGTTGTTCTGTGATCTTTATTATTTTGATGAGGAGAAGGAGAAGAAGAAGAAGAAGAAGAAGAAGAAGAAGAAGAGGAGGAGGAGGAGGAGGAGGAGGAAGAAGAAGAGGAGGAAGAATTGGTTTTTATACCCCGCTTTTCTCACCCTTAAGGGGACTCAAGGCACCTGAGGGGTAATTGCCAAAACTCTGGCCCTTTCTGCACTTAGCTTTACTTTGGATTATATCAGGGAATAGGGGACTTGCCATATACAAGTTAGTGTGGACTATAGCAGGTTCTGCCTGGGACCTGACATAGGCTGTGGTCACACTTAAGGCTTAATCCAGCTTCAGTCCACTTTTGGAGTGAGAGAATACATCAGCTGTTTTCTTTCAGTGTTAAATAAGACAGAAAATTCACCTTTGGGATAGATAATGAGGAAGGAAAATTACCGGTCACTTTGTTGACTAGAGGCCAATTCGCATGAGAGCCTCTGTAGAACAATTAAGCCAGCCCTGGGACAGAGCATTCACTCTGCCGGGCAGGCAGTTCCATCTGGAACTGTCCCGTCCCATCCCAGAGCTGGCTAATTGTGGCCAGAGTGTGGAGCATGAAATCGTGCTCCACACCCAACCCAAGCCATCCCCAGCCATCCCCGAGCTGTCAGGCAGGGAGAACATTCACACTCTCCCTGCCAGACAACTCTGGACCTGCCCCGCTGCCATTGGGCCCTTTTTGGCTCTCTGGCCAACAGCCCCTTTTGGGGGAGGGGTGAGACCGGGCCAGCCAGTCCTGGGGTCCCGCAAGCTTTAGTCAACCAGATCAAGTCAGCTGCAGCCCACAGGGGCCCCCTCACCACTCCACCCACCCAGGAGACTGCGCCATTTCCAAGATGTGTGCACGCAACTTACCTCTTTGGAGGTCAGGATCAGACTGACAGGCCCCAGGGGGCAGGGCTTGAGAGTCTAATCTGCGGCACTGTGGAACGCCAGTACACGTCAGACTAAGCCCCACACGCCCCTAGACTTACCTGTGTCTGGGCACATGTCCGATCCCCAGCAAGGTACTGCCATCTTGTATGTGGAGCTTGGCGCAACTACACGTGTGCTGTCGCTGTCACCATGGCAACAGAGATGACTCACCCACACGCAGTAGTGTTTGGAGTCATGTGAGTTGCCAGCATGTTTGCGCAGCAACTCAGACAACTCCTCACAGCAGAAATGGTGTGAATTACCACAGGCTGGACGGGATAGGTAAGCTTTAAGTGAAGGTTGGCATGCGTGTGGCGAGCGATTTCCTGGACCACCGCCAGTCGCCAATAAGGCAGGAGGTGTTTCTAGGCTATAAACACCTCCTACGAGTGTGGGGGGGGGGGCAAGGGGGCCAAGTGCAAAAACACCTTGGGTCTTGAATTTTTGTAAATGCCTTTGAAATTTTTGGTACAGTGGTAAAATAATGTTTTAAACCAATAAGCATTGATGTATGGGTGCACATGGGATTAAGAATGTGCGCACAAAAAAGTTCACATTTGTTTTGCTATCAAATCAAAAATCCATTAATTTGTTTTGTTGTCGAAAAGCCAGATTTTTTTATTTGCTTTTGAACTTTTCATGAACTTTTATGTGTCTTTTTCCCCATTGAAAAGGTCCTTCTTCACGACCAAAAACACAGCAAAATACAAATATTCAATCAAATTGTTCATTTCCACAAGCAGGAGGCTAATTTGCTTTAATCAATTTTTCCGATATTCTAAAAACTGGACTTTTGATTCAGTGCAAATATCTGCA
Organism: Aspidoscelis tigris stejnegeri; assembly: GCA_023333525.1. Taxonomy (NCBI): domain Eukaryota; kingdom Metazoa; phylum Chordata; class Lepidosauria; order Squamata; family Teiidae; genus Aspidoscelis; species Aspidoscelis tigris. The sequence continues at coordinate 105,084,236 of JALMGA010000003.1, read as the reverse complement.
AATTCAAAATATTTGATCAAATTGGTGAATGCGGATTTTTCCCCCCCATGCATTTAGCTAGTTGAGATTACACAGGGATTCTGGTCTACCCAAGTCCTTTTGAACTAAAATGCCATGGTTGGAACCAGTGGGCTTGGACTAACTAGGCCCACTGGTTTAGACCATGGAAAAGCATTGGCTGGGAAAGTATCATCTGCGTGACAGCATTTGGCCCAGCTCTAAGCTCACATGAGCTTCAGACCATGTCCCAAAGTCTCTGAGGGCTATGAATGAAAGTTCCTAGACTCATAGAATCATAGAGTCGGAAGGGACCTCCAGAGTCATCAGTCCAACTCAGAGCCACTGAGGGACACATTTCAATGGCATACCTTGGTTCCAAACAAGGAGGTATGCATGGCATGTCTCCTAATTTGGGATTAGTGTCCACTGGTACACCATAAGACTTGTTTAGATTAGTGTACCAGTGATCCAACCAGCGCTTCCCTTATCAGGATTGCACCCAGCCTAAAGCAGACAGAGTGTACCAATGTTTTAACCAGACACCGAAACATAAGAACATAAGAACCTAAGACAAGCCCTGCTGGACCAGGCCACAGCCCATCTAGTCCAGCATCCTGTCACACACGGTGGCCCACCAAATCCTCAAGGGCATCTCAAGCAGAGACAAGGGGTGTTTTTCCATTGTCACTAGAAGTACCCATTAAGTACCCATTAATGGGTACTAAATGGCATTTTTGTATCCATTAATGGGTACTTAATGGGTACTTCTAGTGACAGTGGAAAAACATCCAAGGACAAACCTTTTCCTGCTCTTGAATCCCAGCAAATGGCCTTAGAAGTATCCTGCTTTTCGGATATGCATTCATTCGTATTGGATATTCCTACGAACTCATACAAATACATTTGTATCGAATGGAATCCTACCACATTTGAAGGAGATCTATTTGAATGAATACAACTTTTCTTACATTCAATTCAATATGAACCGAACTTAGAAAACCCCATTCGCGCACATTCCTAACCCCTGAGCGCCAGAGACTTTTCCCTATGGAAAGTGTTATGGGTTCCCTAGAGCCATTTCTGGCTTCCCTCTCCCAGCACAGAGGTGCCCCGTGGTACATCTGGCCTGATAATGGCCGTGTTGTGTGTTGACTTCCCTGCACAAAGGACTTGTTTGTATAACTCCGATCCAGTCGGCATGCTGGGATATGTGTTCAGCAGAAAACCATACAGTGTAGGATTGATGAAGCACAGAAGCATACCACAGCAGCTCCTGGCTGGAGCTAAGACCCAGTGCAGAATGGGTCCAGGCCTACCCCATCTCTGTCTTCTATTCCATGGACACTGTGAGCAGAAGGTAAGAAGAACTAGTCATTTCCACGAAATATTACTTCAAGCAGGGTCTCAGCATTGGTGGATTCAACACTACTGCTGTGAAGGGCTGTCAGCCAAGGAAATCATTGCAACCAGTTTCCACCTTCAACATGGCAGCTTCACACAAAAAATCCTAACAGAAAATGCAACTTTTCTGCTCTAATCTGATGTTAAGTCCAAACCATGTTTAAAAAACAAAGGGCAGATGAATGTGCCATCAGAGCAACTTGTTCCTAGCACTTGAGATGCTTGGTTTCCTCTTTTTGTCAAAACTATAAGGACATAAGAACATAAAAGGAGCCCTGCTGGATCAGGCCACAGCCCGTCTAGTCCAGCATCCTGTCTCACACAGTGGCCCACCAATTGCCCATGGGCATCTCAAGCAGAGACAAGGAGAAACCTTCTCCGACTCTCAATGATTTTAAAGACACCAGTACCTTTTTCCCCTTTCCCCTTCTGTCTTTCGCATAGGTCAAAAAGAGAAGAAGCCTTAAATGATTTGCAAAATTAACAAAGTTTGCTTCTGATCCTTGGAAAATCTAGTGCGTGCATACACGCACGCACCCATTCCATTCTTTACCTCCTAGCCATGTTTGGAAAATGCCATTATATTCTTATGGGAAAGGGCAGACATGGTTCTTTTTATGCACAAGCACAATGGCAGGATACAGGAGGTACCGCAAGTACCTAATCAAATTGGCTAAGACCAAATATTGACTTCCATGCCAAGGGTGCGTGACATTCCTTTCTGTTAGCTCACTTCCATAGTTTTAACAAGGCTTAAACATCAAATCACTGCTGAAAAGCATTGAATTTAACTTATATAAAGCATTAAGAATAAACTGTGTTCAGGACATTTTATCTGAAGGAGCATTCATACATAAGAACATAAGAGAAGCCTTGCTGGATCAGGCCACAGCCCATCTAGTCCAGCATCCTTTCGCACGCAGTGGCCCATCAAATACTCATGGACATCTCAAGCAAAGACAAGGACAAACCTTCTCCTGCTCTCAAGTTCCAGCAGATGGCCTTAGAAGCGCCCCGGTTCCTCTCCCCACCCCCCCAGCCTGAAAGATGCTCCTAGGCATTCGTTCTAGTAGCCATTGATACATCTGTCGTCCATAAATCTGTCTAACCCTACCTTAAAGCCATCTAGACTGGTAGCTGGGGGTCCTGAACAAGCCCCATTGACAAGGTGACCAAAAATAAGGGTGCCTCCCACTTTATAGCACTCTGACAAGATTACCAGAGACAGCCTACAAATGCCATTCACAGGAGGGATGTGCCAGAATGGTTTTTTTGCATTCGAATTTGAATCAAATCAAATCAAATTGAATCCAATTCAAATCCAATACATTAAAATCGACTTGTTTCAATGGTAGATTTGAATCTGAAGATACAAATGTCGACATTTGTAGGTTATACATATCTGTATGCGTTTCATACGCATCCCATTTTATCCCGTATGCATCCTGTTTCTGTCCCATATTATCAGTGCAAATCCGTACAGATATGTATGAGATTCGTACAGGTACATATGTAATACATGTGTATCTGTACATTTGAATGTTTCAAAACATTTGAATGTTTTGGAACACTTGAAATTCATTTGAATGTTTAAATTTGAATGTGAAGACGTATTCTAATTCGAATGTCCACATTCTATCAAATTCAATTGAATCTTGAATGTCTGGAACATTCTTACACATCCCTAGTTGACAGCACTTGCCCTTCCTACAATTAGGGATGTAGAGTTCTGAGGACACCTACCATCCTTCAGTGCTTTCACCACTGCTGTGTAGATTCATGATGGCATCATGAGCAAATTTATGGATGACAGATATATCAATGGCCATTTGCCGGGATTCAAGAGCAGGAGGTTTGTCCTTGTCTCTGCTCGAGATGCCCATGGGCAATTGGTGGGCCACTGTGTGAGACAGGATGCTGGACTAGATGGGCTGTGGCCTGATCCAGCAGGGCTCCTCTTAGGTTCTTCTGGTAACTTTGTATGTAATAGTTGCTTCCACTAAAGTTTTGCAAAATGTTTCATTTCAAAAAGGGCTTCCTCCCAGCTGGGTCCTGCTTTCTTGGAATTTCCTGGTTTGCCACCAGTGTGGCACTCTGGGGCCACCTCATCCACACAGCTGATGGCAGGCTTTCTTTGCCTTTCAGTGATAAGTCTGACTGCTTCCAAATAGGGGAGAACAGTGGAGAGGCTTTCCAATTTTCTGCAACAATCAGGATATCTATGAGAAAGGAGGAGACATAGGGAGCTAGGGTAACCAGATGGAAAAGAGGGCAGACATGGGGAGGCAGCAGTCCCACCCTTTCAGCAATAGTGCTATTGACCCATCAGATAGCTGACCTGCGGGGAATTGTAGCTTGAGTGCTCTGCCTCCAAACCCATTCAGAAGTCCACACAGAACAGCAGGCTAATGGGTTAGATGGGTTATATTTTAAATATGTTTTGTTATTTGTGATATCGTACATTGTGACCTACCCTGAGACCTCCCATGGAAGGTGGGATACAAATGCTATCAAATAAATAAGGTTTTTCCATTGTTCTTTATGGGTAGGTAGTTTTAATACAGTATTAGGTGGCCATTCCAATGAAACACTGAGGTTTTCTGAGTTTTGTTCTGGGCTGGAACTTAACTCCTTCTTGCACACCTCTGCTTTCTACTATCATCCTCAAAACAGTTATTAAAGCCTATAATTTCCCAGGTCCACCCTTAGGACTTTTTAAAACCAACTTTGACTAACTTCCTGTCCTCACTCAGTAGACAACTACTTCGGTCTGGTTCCACCTTCCTACCAACCTGCTCAGTTTCTGAAAAACTCAAATGCATGCTATGCCAAAAAGGTGAATGGAAGTCTTGGCACAATTAACCTTTTTTATTTTTTCATGCCAAGCTGCTGTCTGCCTGGCAAAGCAATTTGGGTAGTCCGGCTAACTAGTTCATACTGGCTTAGCATATTTTGGATTATCTAAACTGCCTGAATCATCATGCCAGGCAAATAGCAGCTTGGCACAAAATTGGGATAGATCATGCCAAGCTACCCGCTTACTTCCCGCTGCATGGCACATCTGAAGCATTTAGAAACAAGAGTGGCCTGCCAGGAAGGAGGAACATGTGTCTGATCTGAAGCAGATGCCTGATTCTCAGCAATGGAGGCACAGAACAGTGACAAAATGATCATAGTATCATAGAGTTGGAAGGGACTTCTAGAGTCATCAAATCCAAACCCCTGCTCAATGCAGGATTTCATAAATCATCCCAGACAGATGTAGGTCCAGTTGCTGCTTGAAGACCACCAGTGAAGGAGAGCTCACTACCTCCCATGGCAACTTATTCCATTGACTGATCGCCTCTATATAAAAAAGAGGACCATATCTCACCTGAGTTCTCCAGTGATGCTTGGATGAATGCCTTCTGGGCCAGCTTGCTTGCTGATCCTTAACTTGTTAACAAAGCCTACCATTTCTTTTAGCAGCATGATTTGCTTCATTTTGTTATGCTCTTTTTCTGAGAAAAACTCAGGTTCTGGAATCTCTCTGAAAAGCAGATCCAAGGTGTCTTGGCAATTTCCTTCACTCATTTTAGCACCTCTTTGTGTTCCTCATTGACCAAGGGACTAGGGCCATCCTCAGGTGACTTCATGCTTCTAGCATGTTAATTTTAAAAATTATTATCTTCATGTCTCAGATTTGCTATTTGCATTGTTTTACTGCATTTCTTTGTGCCAAAATTTTATGTTCTTTGTTTTCTTCATATGTCAGGACTTCCATTTTCTGAAGGATGCTCTCTTGTATCTGATAGTTTCCTTGACTATGCTAGACAATCATGATCTTTAGCCTTTGCGATTCTTTCTGTAACCTTTACAATAGAGTGCAACTGAACATCTGTTATTGTGCTTTTGAGTAGAAGCTCCTCACTGAAATAAAAGAGGACCAATAAAAGAGGACCATGCTGGACTTGTTTTGAAATTTCCCACTTTTAAAAATATTTACATTTCCAGCTCTGTAGTTACTACTATTCCCAACCAGTTCAACTACTACTGTTGTTGACCTATCCTGAGACTAGTGATGTGCATGAATATTTGAAACATTCAAAATTTGTTCAAATTTGGACATTTGAATTCAAATTGAATTCATGAAGATAACAATTTTTAAAATTAACATGCTATAAATTCAAATTTAAACATTTGAACAAATTTTGGATTTTTCAATCTATTCGTTTGATTTATTCAGATATTCATATGTGTACAGGTACGTACACGACACATACTTGCACATGTGCATCTTTCCCGCATCTGTATACATTTGTACAGATCCATACAGGATGAAAACGAGATGCATATGGGATAAATACAGGACGCGTACGGATGTGCCTGAATGCATACGGATGCATCTGGGTCACGTAATGATGCATACAGGCACACATAAATGTCAACATTCATATGTGCAAATTTGAACTGAAAATTATAATGAATAGATTCAAATTGATTGTGAATACATTCAAATTTTAAATATTTCATTCGATTTGAATTTTTGGGTATTCAATTTGAATCAATTCCCAAAAATTGCACTTGTGCACACCCCCACCTAAGACCTTTCTTTGGAGGACAAGATATAAATACTAAAAAATTTGGGCTCTATCTCTGAGGTAGGCTCCAGAACGTAACGATGGGGGGCTACTGTTCAACAGCTCAGAAGTTCCTCAGGGTTGGTTCTGCATCCAGTGATATTAAAAAATTTTATGAAGCCACCAGGAGAGGACCTCAGGCAATCTGGAATAGAGTGCCACCAATATGCCAATGCCACCCAATACTATCTCTCTATTCCTTCTGAGCCAAGTGAGGCAGTTCAAGTGCTTCATTATTGTCTGAAGGCAGTGGTCAGTTGGATGTGGACCAATAAAGTGAACCCAGACAAGGCAGAGTTTCTATTTGTCATGCAATCTAAATCCAAAAAGAACTAGTATGCAACTTGGGGGTGCTCTTGGACTCACCACTGTCACTTGAGGCTCATTTGGCAGCTGTTAGGTTCAAGGTTGCCTGCCATAAAGCTGGCATACGTAGACAGATGGCATACGCTGATTGGATATTGTAGATATGCAAATAGGATATTTGTGGTAGTTAGGCAGCTCAGGGCATTCCATACAAAAGTAAGGTATTATAATGAATTCCTGCTTGTTCCTATGAACTCTGGGTCTGGTTGTTAGGTGCAGTCACTGAGCTGACCATTACAGCAGCAGTCACCAGCTCCAGGCTTTTGTGGATAGCGGCAACTACATAGGACTACTCTTGACGACAGTGCAGAAGCTGGAACTAGTGCAGATCACAGCAGCTCAGCTGTTGACAGGAGGCTCTGGCCAGAACCATATCACACAAGTCTTGAAGGAACTACACTGGTTGCCAATATGCTACCAAGGCGAATTCCACATCTAGAGATGTGCACAAATATTCGTAACATTTGAAATTAGTACGAATTCGGCCAAGTTTGGACATCCGAATTTGAATTAAAAGTTGGCATATTCAAAGATTAACATCCAAATTCGAATCAAATGTTTTGATACATTTGTATCAAAATTCCTATAGGATTCATATGGGATTCTTATGCTATTTGTATGGGATTGAACATTTGTATCGCATACAAATCTTACGACATTTGAAGGGGATCTATTTGAATAAATACAAATTTTCTTGCATTCAATTCAATATGAATCAGAAATAAAATTGGGGAAATTCCTAGTTAGCATTGAGTTATAAAGCTTGGGCCCCAAATATCTGAAGAAGAGTTGACTTTCCTACCCCGCTTTTCTCACCCATTTAAGGGGACTCAAAGCAGCTAACAAAGCTTTCTATTCTTCTCCCCAAACAGAACACCCTGTGAGGTAGGAGGGGCTGTGAGAGTTCAGAAGAGAGCCATGACTAGCCCAAGGTTACTTAACTGGCTTCATGGAGGAGTGCAAAATCAAACTTGCTATTCCCAGGTAAGAATCCGGCTCCCTAACCACTAGACCACTGATGGCCAACCTATGACATGCGTGTCACAGGTGACACGCCAAGCCCTTTTGGGTGACACACATGGTCACCCTGGCACCTGGGCGTGTAGTGCTTGCTTGTTCTTGAAGTGTGTGAAATACCAACTCTGAATTGAAGATTTTAGCAAATGAAATTCAACAAAAGACACTAATGTAAAGAATTATTCATTTTTGCTTTTAATTAAATATATATATATCAAAAATATAACTTTTTTACTAGAGTTACAAATATCACAAAATTATGGATATTTGTAGAAGTGACACAGCACCCGAGTTAAGCTAGCTTTTCTTGCGAATTTTGACACACCAAGCTCAAAAGGTTAGCCATCACTGCACTAGACCAAACTGGCTCACCTTGCATCCATGTCTTAAGATAATAAAGTGAGGTGCAAGGAACTGTAGGGCTTGTGATGGCCTTTTCTGCAGTGGCCCCCAAATTTCAGGAACAGTCTCCTAGCAGAGGTTCACCAGGAACCAACACTGTACAGTTTTCAGGACCTGGTTAAAACTTCACTCAGGACCTCAACAGTTAGCTTCCCTGTAGTCATGCGAAGAGGTGGGGAGGGGGAGTTTTATTTTATACTCTTTACTATTTATTTTAACTCTTTACTATTATGTGTCAAGGTGGACTATTAAAACTATATAAATAAATAGATAAATAACTTTTTAATTATTACTTTAAGGCAAAAACGTGCCTCCGCTATTTACTAAAAACAAGTGAATCATATATCTCCACTTCCTTGGTTAAACACTGCAGCACAGAGAAATGCTACAAGGGACATTCCTGTGTGTCCAAGGTAAACATCCAGCTGCTGCCTGAGCAGATGGGCTGGGCAGGGCCAGGCGGCAGAAGGCCCTGCTGACTCATAGGCCCCACGTGCTCACACAGGTGCAGCCATGCTCTGCCCTGCACAGCTGCAAAGGGCGAAAGCAGGACAAAGGAAAGCAGCCCTGGGCTTGCACAGGAAGCTTTTCCTCGGCAGCAGGCCTTACAGCCATCGGATATTAAAACACATTACGCAAAGTCGCTGCGAAGCAACTTTACCCAGAACGCCATATAAATAGCAATGGAATCCCAGAGGAAAGGAGACGCTATTGGAACCTCATTCATTGCATTTAACCACTGATCTTGAATCACTGGTTCTCAAACTATGGTCCTCTAGGTGTTCCTGAACAACCTTAAGCAATGTTTCCCACTGAGTCTGGCACTGAATGCCGGAAGAGGAATGCTGGGAGTTGTTGTCCAGGGGTATCCCAAGGGTCACACTTTGAAACCATTAGCTCTACCTCCAGCAGCCATAGAGGGAAGATTTTAGAAGATCCCTTACCTGGAGCAGCTATGTTCTTTATAGGAATGGAGAATGTGGATTAGTTATCCATGTCCTTCATTGCTCCACGTACTGAAAGTTACACCTTAAGGATTATCACTCCTATTATAAACAGAGTTCTTTTAAAAAAATCTGATGACTTCTCACTTTATCCTGTATGCATCCCATTTTCATCCCACATTATAAGAGCAAATATGCATAATTTTCTTGCAAATTCGAATGGGATAGATATGAATCTATACATTCAAATCATTCAAATATCCATATCAGATTTTTGGAATCCAAAAATACATTCGAATGTTTCTATTCGAATATTTTTAAATCCAATTCAAATTTGAATGTTGATATTCGTCGGACTTGAATCAGATTTTCGAATATTTATGCACATCCCTAATCCAAAGGTATATTTGCTTTTTAAAATGCTGATAAATCAGCATCTTTTTAACACACACAGGGGGATGGAATACTTCCGACACTGTCTGGAGGTGCCCCTCATTTTCTATAACTGTTATGGAATTTCCACCACCGCACTTGAAGGAAGAAAGGCAGGATGCATTTGAGAGCCAATTTTCGTGCCGCTCCCAGCTGTAATAACTTTGAAGCTAGGGGACAAAAGTTCCTTGGCTTTGAAGTTTCTGTCCAGGCCCGTTTGAGAAGGTACAGGAAATGGCCCTAGAAACCAGCCATTTTCTGCAGCAGAATGGCGTGGAAGGAGGACCATGGGTTTATGTTACTCTGTGCAAAAAGTGACTATAGTGAGATGGTGGTCTGACAGGTGCAAGAACATGCCATCCTTGCACGTTTTGGGTTCCTTTGTGGCACCAAACACATTGGGCAGATCCTGCTTACCCTGAGGCGAGGAGGAGGAACTTCTCTTTTTCCCATGGTAACCCTGTAGTTCACATCAAGGGAAACATCTGTTGCCTCCATTCTGTATTCTGTGAAAGGAAAATTGTGCAGTATTAGATGTAAGGGGAACTTGTTCATGCTTGCATGGCAGATGGGAAATGCCCTTTTCAAAAAGGTAAAGTGTGGGTTAGGGCTTTCTTTTGTTCGGTTCCATACTTTAGTGCCTGCAGCTTACAAACGCTTTCTGGTGTAGTGGAGTGAGTCTGAATGGCCTGATTACAGAAATGAGCAATAAAAGAAAGACTAACAACACTTTTAAGAACTATGGATGGCCATCAGAGCCAAACAGATTAAAACAAAGTGCCAAGGGTTTGAATTCCTTCTTCTGTTTGTGGGATGAACAAGATTTAGGTTGGTGTAAGATGTTCAAATAGTTTTATTTTGCTTTCAAGCTTCATTTGTAGATGACTGTTTGAACTGTTTTTGACTTCCAGTCCTGATTTGATGGTGAAGACTATTTTGCCCTATATTCCGATTAGCCATGTGCTGATCATCAAACCCCAAACAGTATGGGGAGCCCAGACTAGGGGTGTGCACTAATGCAATTTTCAGGATTCAATTTGAATTGAATATCCGAAAATTTCAGTCGATTCAAGTGTTTAAGATCTGAAAGTACTCACATTTGATTCGATTAGAATACATTCTAATTGGCAAATACAAATGTCGACAACATTCGTATGTGCCTGTACGCATCCTGTATTCATCCTGTCTGCATCCCATGTTTGTCCCGTACGGATCCGTACAAATGTGTACGGATGCGGGAAAGATGAGTACAGGCAAGTACATATCGGGAAAGTATCTGTACACATACACATGTCCAAATAATTCACACAAACGATTCAAAAAATTCAAAATTCGTTTGAATGTTTTAATTCAAATTTATAGACATTCTATTCGAATTCGAATGTCCAAATTCGAATGAATGCGATCAAATTTTGAATGTTTAGAATAGTTGTGCAAATTCTCACTTGACAACCCCAGGCTCCTCCTCAGCACCTGCAGCAACTCATACGTAGGTAAGTCCTACTAAAAAGATGCAGGGAAGTCACTTTTGCAGGCAACAGCCACAGGCGGCTTTCTGCTTCCATACAGCATCACGGCAGAGGCGCACACATTGGCTGTTGCGCTTCTGGCAAATGTTGAGTTCCCACGCCCTTTCTTTCAATGGGGCTTACCTACTTGTGAGTCACTGCAGGTACTAAGCAGAGCCTGGGGTTGTCGGGTGAGGCGCTTGTCAGTTCCAGGCCTCTCACAACAGTTTGGCACATGGTCAGGTCAGATGGTATAGCCAGTAACAGGTGACTCAGAGCAGAAAGAGACGGATGGTCTATGGGCCTACCTTTTGATCTAGATCTAGGAGCCTCTAGTCCTCTTTCACAGGTTAATTCAGATCAAAGAGCCCCCACCTGTTACTCTGGTTCTGTTTGCAGGAGTCAAATATGGGCTGTAGTCACACTTAAGGTTTAATCCAGCTTCAGACCACTTTTAGGCCGTATCCCCATTACAAGCTTAATTCAGTTTCCCTAAACCGAAATAATAGAACCGGATGTAAACGCGAATTTGCCTGTTCCCATTACTTTCAGCTTAATTGCGTTCGATCCGGATTCTGAGGATCCTACATGGCATACGTGACTCAAGGGGGGACTCAAGTGGCTACTTTCTAAAAGCTGCCACCCATAAGGGACCCCTTCACCGAGCCTGGCTGGGTGGCTGCACTTGCCTGGATGGAGGAAAAACGGCAGTGGGCAGCCAGCAATTCTCCCCATTGCCCAGGGCACACAGCAGCAGTGCCAACTCAACCAAGGGGGCTTTAAACATTCAAACATCTCCCAAAACATGCCCTGCTTTCCCCTTTAAAGGTCAGAACTCCAAAGAGCTAGAATTGTACAAAATTGCAACATTGTTATCAGGTGTGAAGTGCCTGGATTGCTACAGTGTAGCAGCTGCTGTGAAGGTTGGATTTTTACACTGAAATCACTGTCTTTGGAAGCAAGCTATTGGGAGAGGGAAACCCTAAACATGGATTCTCATCCCTTAAAATGGTAGGGTCCCCACAGTAAAAAATGTAACACGTATCAAGCGCACGATCCAGAGACCTGTTGAAATGCGGGTTAACATTTACAACGCTTTGGGGCGATTTAACATGCAGAAAGCGTGTTAAGCCAAACTGATGTGGGGTCTGCGAGGACTGAAAACAGTTTGAAACCAAAATAAGCTTGTAATGGGGATGCGGCCTTAGAGTGAGATAATACAAGAGCAAACTGGCGAGCCCCCTCCCCCCCCCAGTATTAAATAACAAAGAAAATTGCCCTTTGGGATAGATAATGTTTGAAAGAAAATTACTGGTCACTTTGCTGATGTGTTCTCTTGCTCTGGATTAAACCTTAGGTATTACCACAGCGATGGGTTTAAGAGGCTCTTAATCCAGATCTGTTGTAGACCCCAAGGGCCTTGTTCCAGATGGCAGGCCTCTGTGATCTGGAACTACTGGGGGGGGGGGGTGCTAAAACCACCCCGCAGACTTCAAGGCTAGGAACTGTCATTCCTAGTCTTTGGAGTTGTGGGGGGGCAGCTGCAAAGCTAGCATGAGCTCTGCAGCCACAGGAAGCCATGAGCCAATGGTTCCACAAGATTTGGATTAGTTGGTCTGGTTATTCCAGATCCACTGATCTGGATCTAACGCAGGCAAGTGCAGAAAAGGTCTATGATTCTTTTGGGTACACCTGAAAGGGGCTATGTAACAACTGAAGGTCCATTTAGCCTTTAGGGCCATTTGCTGGGATTCGAGAGCAGATGAAGGTTTTGCCTTTGTCTTCTTCTTGAGATGCCCATAAGCAATTGGTGGGCCACTGCGTGGGACAGGATGCTGGACCAGATGGGCTGTGGCCTGATCCAGCAGGGTTCTTCTTATGTTCTTATAACACGAAAGCAAAGCATCTTAAAGATGCTGAGATTCACTCTGGAGTATTTTTTTTCTCTTCTAAAAAAGTTTGTATTTCTTCCTCATACAATTCAAACACCCCTTTGGTCACTGGTGCTTTCGCTCCCAAAGGAAACTGAACCTGATAGCATTATCTAAATATGTTCCTATAATTTAATCTGTAAAATGCAGGGCAATTAACGTCCTTCCTACAGATTACAAAATATCCTCTCCTAAGATAGCTCATACTGCAACACCTGGAACGGAAGTAACAAACACCAAACATCCCTGGCTGAAACCCAAACGGAATTTTATCTTCATTCTGTCACACTAATTCTCATAAAAATAGTAATTTTCTCACAGTAGCACATTTTTATGGCTTTTAAAAAAAAAACACGGAAGCATCAACAGACATTGTGAGTAGAGATGTGCTGAAAATCCAAATCGATTATTTTTAATTCGAATTTAACAAGATTGGATTCAAATTTACCAAATTTGAACCTATTCATTCTGTATGGGACGCATACAGGTTGCATATGGGATAACTACAGGATGCATCCAGACATATGCACATACGAATCTGCACATACAAATGTCAACAACATTTGTATATGTGTGTACACATCTTCCCCACATCCGTACACGTCCGTATGCATCCTGTAGTTATCCCGTATGCAGCATCCCATATGGATCTGTACAAATCTGTACTGATGCGGGAAAGATGCGGATCTTTAAGTACGCATAACGTACGAACCTATACACATACGAACGTCCAGATAATTCAAACGAATAGATCCAAAATTTGAAATTTGATTCAAATATTTACATTTGAATTTCGGGACATTCTGTTCGAGTCCGATTGACAAAATTTGGCACATTCGATCGGATTTCAAATGCCTACGAATATTTGGCACATCCCTAATTGTGAGTGAGTTCCTGTTTGTCACTAATAGGGTGAATCTCTCCTGTTGCTCCTTAACTCTTTATTGGGTTGCATTAATTCTCGAAACAGAAGTTCCAGATTCATTACAGTCCAGTTTGTACTCCCTTTCTAGGCAACAGCAAGGCAGATGAATGCAGGCACAACTGTTTGCTAACCACTACATTAAGTGACTTATGTGATTGTATTGATTGTACGAAAACATTATTCTGAAATTCCGGCCATCTGCCACTTTGCCTTTTAATGTGATAGTTACATCATCTAATTGGCATTTCAAGCTCCAGTTAAAAAGATTCACCAGTGTGATTACAAAAAAGGCAACTGATCACCAATATATAAAGTAATTACCATTCATAATGGAAGACTTGCTGCAGAATCCTACCCTTCATGATTGGGGTGGTCTTCTCACCCATTTAAGGGGACTCAAAGTGGCTGACAAACCTTCTGTTCTTTTCCCCACAGCAGACGCCCTGTGAGGTAGGTGGGGCTGTGAGAGCTCAGAAGAGAGCTGTGACTAGCCCAAGGTTACCCAGCTGACTTTCATGGGAGAGTGTATTCCCAAATAAGAGTCCAGCTCCCTAACTACTTTTACTGTTTACACAAAATGGTGTTTGGAGACTGCTTGCACTTTTAATTTGGCTCCAAGCAACTAAGCAAAGGAGAGACAGGAAGCAACATTAATTAGGATTTTCAACAACAATGGCTGCTGCTTCTTTTTTAACATGTAGAGATGCAGGCTTTGCACCCCTTTCTGTGCTAGCCCTAATTCTAGAATATATCCTGTAATAGGGATCTGCTGTCCACATGCTAGTACAGGCTATGGTACCCCCCGGCTGCCATAGGCTGCCCTCGCATGTAGGCAACAGGCCCTTGGTCTGGGATATATCCCGGAATAAGGCCCAATATGAAACGGGCCTGTGTCTTTAGCTACTTAAGGATGCCCAGTTTTTATGTATACACTTACCTGTCCAATGTCGTTATACCCCACTAAAGCTGGGATCAGACACGGGGGGGGGAGGGGAAGCATCTCTGAGGGTGCATCCCTATGGGTTGTCTTCACCTGGAGGTGGATTTGGGGCAGCCCTAATGCGAATCCTAGTTCACATTAAGAAGTCCCCATGGCAACTGAGGACAGTGTGGGTTCAAGCCGAACCTGCCTGTCCCCATGAAAACTGCGGTAAACCCCTACATTGGGAAACTGCGGTTTTCTCCAACCCCTCCTCCCTCCTTACTGCCCCATTGGGCAGGCATGCCTGAGTGAGGGCTTGATTTAGCGCATGCAGCACCTGACAGCCTCCCTGCACTTAGCTGACCAGGTGTCAGATGGAGGTATAGGGGCTGTCGAGCACACGAGTGGAGCTCCGGTAAAATAAAACACAGCCGCAGCTTTCAATTATTTTACCGGAGCTCTGGTCGTGTGCTTGACAGCCGCTATACCCATCTGACAGCTGATCAGCTGAGTGCAGGGAGGCTGTCAGGCGCTGCATGCGCTAAATCAAGCCCTCACCCAGGCGTGCCTGCCCAATATCGCGATGAGGCCAGGGGGGACAGTTGTGATTGCAGCACGCATGGCAGGGACAGCAAAACCCCACCCGCTAATGCTGCAATCGGCCTCCAAGATAACCCGTTCCTGCCTCCTGATTCAAGGCGAGAACAGTGGGGGGGGGGGGGTTCCTCCAGGTTTTTGCCTTTTGTGGCGCATCTGAACTCAGGTTTGCCTTGGAGTATTCTGATCACGGGGACTCGCCCTGAGGCGGCTTATAGAAGGTTTCCTGGACATGCTGTGTGCTAGAAAAAGTGAATTAGACAAACCTTGGGAACACCAGGGTCATGCACTGTTTTCTCTGAGGTGCCCCTTCTGTTACCTCTGACAGCCTAAGATGCTTCTATCCCATTCCCTGCGCTCGTAACTATTTGCCTATCCACTTGGACATCGCATGGGGGCCTCTTTCTGCCTCTAGCATCAATATCAACACAATTCTCTGTGTGAGAGATAGATTTTTGAATCTACACACCAGGGTGGGCTGGCTCCGTACCTGTCTACCTCCCCTACATTATGGCCTTGTGCAATGGTGGTGCATAAACAGCAACCAAAAAGCCACGTGTGATCAGGAAGCATCTCTCCCAGACTTCCTGTTACTAGTTATAGAAAAGGAGAGCCACTGCAAGGTTGTGGTCACACCTAAGGTTTAATCCAGCTTCAGTCCACTTTCAGAGCGAGAGAACAGCAAAGTGACCAGTAATTTTCTTTCGACATTATGTATCCCAAAGGTAGATTTTCTGAGTTATTCAACACTGAAAAGAACCAGTTCATCACTTTGGCTGTGGTCACGCTTAAGGTTTAATTCATCTCTGAGGGTGAATTCACTCCACTTTCAGAGTGAGAGAATACACCAGCGAAGTGTTCTTCCATGCCATTTTCTTTCACTGTTAAATAACTCAGAAAATTCATCTTTGGGATGGATAATGTGGAAAGAAAATTACTGGTCACTTTGCTGATGTGTTCTCTTGCTCCGAAGGTGGCCTGAAGCCGGATTAAACCTTAGGTGTGACCACAGCTTCAGCTGGTGTATTCTCTCTCTCGGAAAGTGGCCTGAAGCTGAATTAAACCTTAGGTGTGACCACAGCCTCAGCTGATGCATTCTCTCACTCTGAAGGTGCCCTGAAGCTGGATTAAACCTTAGGTGTGACCACAGCCTCAGATGACGCATTCTCTCACTCTGAAAGTGGCCTGAAGCCGGATTAAACCTCAGGTGTGAGCGCAGGCTAAGCTTGTAAAGAGGAAAAAAGGAAGTATTTTTTCCCCTTCCCCTTTTCCCCACACACCTCCTATTCTGTTTCCTTCTTCCTCTCCCTTCGTGCCCGCCCGCCCGCCTGCCTGCCGGTCTCTCGCGCCTTCCTCCGCCGCCGCTTCGCTTCCCTCAGGCGGCTTCTTCCCTTCTCGGCTGCCGCTGTGGCACTGCAAGAGCCGGGTGCGGGCGGCGACTCATCCGCCGCAGCGGCAGGCAGAGGGTCAACAGGCAGGGCGAGCAGGCAGGCGACGGTTATTCCTCCCTTCCTTCTCTCATGGACGCCATCGAGGAACTGGCGCTCGGGCCTTGCACCGCCTCCCAATACCTGCGGCCCTTTCGCCTACGCTACCGGCAGGTAAGCTCCCTCGCTGCTTCGGCTCGCTCCCTCGCTCGCTCCGCCCGGGGCGGCCTGAGGAGAAGGAGCGGCGGCGGCTCGGGCCTTCTGCTACGGCCTTGTCCCGCTGCCAGCGCGTTTCCTGAGTAGGCCCCGCCGGCCAAGGCTCGTGGCACCCGGCCCCAGCTCCCCCTGCAGACGCCGGGCTGGCCGCGCCTCCTCCAGCAGGGACGGTGTATAAGCCCCTCTTGCCGGCGAGTGCGGGGGGAATTGGGCGCGGGCTTTCTAAGCGGGAGGCTGAGGCCAGCAAGGGGCGGATATGGAATTTGAATGCACACTGTTTCCAAATAAAAAATAAAACAAAGCTGAGAGAATTAAGATACTGTGAACCTGCACATCTGCTACACCAAGGAAATGTGTTAAATTCTCTTGTGTTTTGGGATGCACACACACATTGATTTTGTTTGTAGAAAAAAGAAAGCGTTCGTTCGTTCATTCTGGGGACTCTGCCCCTTTCTGCAGTAGACCTTATTCTGGATTGTATCTTGGAGTACCCCGACCTGTCGTGTCATCTTCATGCTAGTGCAGACCATTCATTCGTTCATTCATTCATTCTGGGGACTCTATCCCTTTCTGCAATAGACCTTATTCTGGATTGTATCTTGGAGTACCCAGACCTGTCATGTCATCTGCATGCTAGTGCAGACCATTCATTCATTTATTCATTCATTCTGAGGTCTCTGCCCCTTTCTGCGGTAGACCTTATTCTGGATTATATCTTGGAATCCCCAGACCTGTCATGTCATCTGCATGCTAGTCCAGACTATTCATTCATTCATTCATTCATTCATTCATTCATTCATTCAGAGGACTCTGTCCCTTTCTGCAATAGACCTTATTCTGGATTGTATCTTGGAGTACCCAGACCTGTCATGTCATCTGCATGCTAGTGCAGACTACGGCACCCACATCCCCTGGGTGGAGGCCTGCTGTAGTCTGCACCAGCATGTGGAATGACAGATCCCTAATTGGGGGACATAATCCAGAATGAGGCCCACTGCAGAAAGGGCCCCAGTCAGTGTGTGTGTGTGTGTGTGTGTGGACCAGTAGTAGTAGCAGTTATACAGAGCAGTTTTCAAAGAGCATTGGATGTGGGATGAGATTCTAGTTGGGACCCTCAAGTCAATTGTAGTTTGGAAATGATCTTTCTATGCCTAAAGTAGGCCTGAGCTGATTTGCTTTGGAGTGGTGTGTCCCAGGTGCTGTTGCCTAAGGCAGATGTGATGGGTGGTGCCCTTTCGATAGGCCTGAACTTCAGCTCTAGCGTTTTGTGAGTGTTGTAGTTTAAGAACATCTGGATGACCACTGTGAGCACCCCTGGCCTAAGAGGAGAAGGCTCCCAACATACCACTCCTGGCATTCTGAGATAGTCTTTAGATTGTAAGCCTGAGGGCAGGGACCTGTCTAAGATTTTTATAATATTGTAACCCACCCAGAGATCTCCAAGTATAGGGTGGGATAGATAGATAGGTAGGTAGGTAGGTAGATAGATCTGCTGGGAGTTGTTGTTCAGGAACTTCTGAAGGAAGGCCATAGTAACTTTTCTCGGACACCTTTCCTTTCCTCCTTTTTCTGCTGATTCAGCAAAACTACCACACTCTTACAGGTTTGGTATTCCTGATTTTTTTTAAAAAAAATTGAATGAGAATGCGATAAGAAAAAAAATACAGGTGGGCAAAAGTAAAATCCATCTTAGTGTTCCTTATGCAAAATACAGCCCCTTGTCTCCAATGCCTCATTAGCAAACAGATTTTATAAATTAATATTTTCTATGTGAACTTTAAGTCAAATACACTTTTTCCCATCTAAACAATCAAGAGGCCTTTTCATTACCTGGTATACTAGACCAGGTATACTGGAGAGCTTCTTCTGCATGTGTGATCTGCTGAAGTATTCCAGAAGTGACCTAAGAGTTTGCTATTCCAGGCCAGTTCTGGACTGATTAAAAGCTGTCCACAAGTATACCTGTGGCAGCAGGACCCATCCAGTTCCTGTGTTTTGAGGCAGGGAACTGGGGCCTCATGGTCGTACAGCTAGATCAAAACCTGCTGCGCTTTGCCCTCACACATTGGAGTGGTGTACACATCATCCCGTCCTGCATAGGGTTAGTGGAACTTCATCAGAAGGACAGTTTGCAAGGGACAGACCTGGGGATGAACCATCTGCATTGTTGGTGCTGCTGCATCATAACAATGGCGGTTCAGCCCTTGCAATGCAAATGGCAGCCAAGCTAGAAACTGAACAGCCTGGGCCAGTCTAGCAGTCTTCCCTAGTAAGGTAAATATGAAACGGCCAGGGTCTTCTCTTTGTAAAATAACTGTAAAGACAGGCACTCTATCCTTTTGAGTCCTTATCAGGTGTTTTTTGTGGGTTTTTTAATGGATCATTCTAGTTGACCTTTTCTGCACTCCTTCCAGGTCCATAATATTCTTCCTGAAGTGTGATGGCCAGAACTGTGGCCAGATAGTATAACTGTTTTTCAGTGTACGTAAAAGAGGCCTACATTTCAGTGCAAAGCAGTAACAACAGACATTCATGGGGAGTCACTATATGGAACTTTTTGGTTCCAAGAACTTCTGCAAGAAGGCAGATCAAAGTTTCTCCCTGGTCTTCTAGAGCAATCGTCTCATGCTGCAAAATATAGTAGTAGCAGTAGTTATTTTATTTACTTTTTATTGTTTTGGCTACAGCTTATAACAAAACAGTGAACGTTTACTGCTGGAGTAAAGGCAAAAAAAGGTGATCTTAAAATAGATAGGTAGATTTGTCCTTGAGTCATGCTTGGCTCTGGGTGAGTGCATAGAAATGTTCAAGCAGTTTTGTTGGCAAGTGCAACAATATGGAAGTTGTTTCTCATCATCTTCTTGCAAGAAGATGATAGGGATTAAACCTATCTACGCAGACCAAGATACTTTATCACTGAGTTCTGACCATTACCTGTTAACTTTATGCCCTCCTTTCTTTTTTTTTCTTATTTATGGTGTTTGTTGTGTTTTTGGAGGTGCAACCTGGATGCATTCACCAGGGATTTCCCCTGTCATCGCAGCACCGGGTGGGACAGGACATGGTGACATCAGCTGGGCTTCCTATCAGGCAGAGGGGATGGAGAAAAAAGGATGTGGTTTCCCCGATGTAGGAGGGTACCGTGTTTGCTTGGGGACAGGTGGATTTGAATTGAACCTGCGCTTTCCTCAGTCGCATGGGAACATGTTAATTCGAACTACAGTGCAGATTACGGATGCCCCAATTCAGCAGCGACATAACTAGGGGCCATGGGGACGCAGATCTCAGATCTCATTAGATCAGTCTTTGGATCCAGCAGGGCCTCTCTTAGGTTCTTATAATGATTGTTCCTTATAAAGAATGCTGCTTTTAATATTCCCATTTCAGAGTTCCACCCGCGTTTATAGATGAGGAGAGGTTAAAACTACTTCACACCTATACTAGGAGCAGGACTGGTATTGTCATGCATGCTGCGTGGAAGAGGCGAGGGGGGAGCATGTGACCAGCAGTGTAGGCACATTTGTGCACTGCTTTGCCCGCCACCATCTTAATGGCAGGAATTTGCATTTAGCTGGTGCTTAATTAACTGCCAACTAAGTTTCAAATGCTTTGTCCATCCACAGGTGTAGGCTTCCAAAGTATTCCAGAACTTTGCCTCCCAAGGACAAAAGGGGAAGTGCTCCCAGCACTGAATACTTAAGCTTAGGCGGCATCCAGACATCAGTTATTTATTCCATTATATTTGGATATTCAGAAATTAAGCATGGATATTCTCGAATATCTGTGCTTTATTCCGAAATATACAAATATAGTGAAATAAGTAACTGACCCCTGGATGCAGCTTTAAGCTTTTAAAGGGGTGGATACAAGCTTCTTTAAACTCCATAGGACTTGCCTCCAAGGCTACACATTTTATTACTAGATGTTTACTACTAGCAAGATACAGACTTAATATTTCATTGTCTCTTGTTTACATAAAGGGTTTCCTTGGGTATGATTTTGCTAGGTGAAAAGGTGAGAAATAGTTACACCATTCCTCTTTTTGCTTTTATTCTGGTACTCAAATTCTTCCTGTAAGATGAAACACGGTCCGGTAGTCTGTGTTTCTTTTCTTAACAGTTCAAGAGGCATACATGTATAATCTGTACTGTATACTCTTAGATGTTCAAGAATTTCAACAAGATGAAACCCTGTCATATGCACCTTCCATCAGCGAAAGTGAGGGGAAAAGCTATAGATAAAGTTTGCCTTCTAAAAGAATTTCAGAGGTGTATACTGTATTTGCAAAGGTTACAGGCTTGATAACCTTGTATTCTTTATCCTTGGCTTCTCACTATTTTTTTAAACTACTTTTCCTGTGCAAAAAAAAGCAGGTGGAACATTTTCCATCACCAGGGCTCTTGGGCAGCTAAACTTCTGTGTCTTATTGCTGCTAAAGACCCAGCTAGTCTCAGCAATTATCTTTGTGTGTCTCTGTGTGTGAGGAATTAGGAATAGTAGGTTTGTTTATTGCATTGTGTTTATGTTTTATTAGTACAACTGAACCACTTACCCATATTTAGTATTCACATTTTACATTCATTGCAAGAAAGCTTGCTAATAAATACTAGCTTTGCAAATATTTTGGAACCATCAACTAGTAAGAGAATTAAAGCCTGACTAAATCTGTCCCTTTTCAGCTGAAAAGCATCTTCTCCTTGCCTTATTGAAGAACTTGTTCTCAATTTTGTCTCTTAAACATTGACCAGAGTTTCATTAATAAATTAACACTCAAGTTTAAACAAACTTTTAAAGGTTACCTTCCTTCAGTGGTCCACCCAAAATAATGCACCAAAGTCATGAACATCGATCGAAACAGCATTAATTATTTGCTTAAGTTTTCTTGGTCAGGTCAGGATCTTCTAAAAACATTTCGTACAGACGCTGGGAGAGAATTTTGAAGCCTGGGACAAAGCAGCTGTCCTGGACATGGGCTGATGCCCCAGTTGACAGGTTGCTGGATTAGAAGGAATATCAAAGGCAGCAGGCAAGATTAGGGATAAGTGAACATCTGACAGCCGTTTCCAGCAGGGGAGAACAGATGATAAACAATGAAAATGGGGTACCGGGGAGGTGGGGGAGAGGAGAGGTGAGAAGGCCATGGGAAAAGTGTGGCAGCAATCATTGGAGCGCCAGGTTACTGTGCCTCATGAATAGAAAAGGAAATGGATTTACAGGGACAGATGGGGATGAGCATTGATGAATCCATTATAAGAAAACGAAGGGCGGGACTCTTCAAGGTGAGTGATGTTCTTTCCATGAATTTGTTCACCATGATTATGGGAAAGCATTTGCCTTTTGGAAGAGGCAGCTTTGGGGAGATGTGCTACAACCATAAAATACAGTTTGCCATAGCAAGGGTTGTTTTGTATGTTGAAAGTATTGCTCTTGAGAATTTTATGTTACTGTGATGAGCATTTTATCAAGGCACCGAAACAAAAGGTAGATAGTGATTGAACTTGCCTGTGTGCAGATCCACTTATAATAAAATAGCATTATCTTAAGGACCACCAGGACTACCATTTTGACTTCCCTGGATGGTTACTGTGACAAAGATAGCATATGGAGGCCATTAGATCTTCTGGGCCGCCAAGATATGCCAGGGAACAGTTTACCTGCTCATTCCTGCAAATTTGGGAACCATGGGCACAGTGGAGGAGAAGTACCATCTGCTTCACACCCTCCTTTCCTAGCTACAGGTAATGCTGGTACCCAGTATAGGGAAAAGAACCATAGATTGGACGCTATACCTGGAGAGGGCCCTGCAGCTCTAGGCCTTGGCAGCCAATAGCACCAGTACCCCTGTGGGGGACAAAGGGTTTGGGCCTGGGCCTGGAGGGAGTGCCAGAGCAGCCCTTCAGTGGGTTTGTTTGTTTGTTTACATTTCTATCCCGCCCCATACCCGAAGGTCTCTGGACAGGTAACAACAGATTAAAATAGAATATACGTTAAAAGACATCACAAATTCAGCACGTATAAAACAATATACAATATGTTTAAAATGATAGTGTCTGTACTGGGGGAGGGAACATTAACAGCTCAGCCAAAGGCCAGGGCAAAGAGGTGCGTCTTCACTGCCTTCCTAAATATACATAAGGAAGGGGGCTGACGCACCTCGAGGGGGAGGCTATTCCATAGTCTGGGGGCCATCACAGAAAAGGCTCTCTCTCGGGTGCCCAACAACCTCACTGTTGAAGGTGGTGGGACAACCAGGAGGACCTCGCCACTTGATCTTAAGGCACGGGTAGGTCGATATGGAAGGAGGCGTTCCTTTAGATATTTGGGGCCCAAGTCATTTAGGGCCTTATAAGTCAGAGTCAAAACCTTGAATGGGCTCGGTAGCGAATTGGCAGCCAGTGCAATTCTTTTAAGACCGGCGTGATGTGCATCTGGCTAGATGTTCCGGTTTGTTCCTTTACTGCCCCAGTGAGTTGTGTAAAAGCCACATTCCTCAGCAGGAGAGGAGGGAAGTCAGGCTCTGGATTGACAGTCCTCTGACATGCAGGCCCTGTGCAGACAGTCACACAGCATCAGCTGAACTCTATCTATACAGATAATACAGAATTTGAGGTGGTATTACTGCTCAACTCATCTGCCTTTAGTTGTTCCAGGGATCTCCTGCCGTTTTCTCTTGCCTTGCAAAGCGAGGCACGCTCACAATTCTTATAATCAGTAGTAAGGGGGATTGGTAGAGGCATCTTCAACTTCATTTGTTATAATTGGAATTTCATTTTTTTTTCCCTATGCCTCAGTTACGGATGTCAAACTGTGCTGCTGGTTTTTAGGTTCAGGAATCTTTCCTTTAATTTGGTTACTCAGTTTACAATCCAACCCACTGTAAAATGTTAAAAGTGGCATGGGTTGGATTATCCCCAGTACTTAGTTCCACTGAAGTCTACAGATCTAATCTGGCTCATGATTTGAATTGTCAGTACCTGGACTTCATGATTTCTGTGCCTTTTAAAAGGAGGTCATTGCACATTTTAAGTATTCCACTTTTACCTTATGCCTCTCTACCTAACCTGATGAAAACTTAGGTCAGATGACATGGTAGTGTCAACATAAGGTGCGCCTTGCATCTTAGATCAAGTAATATAAGGAACAAGGCAAACACTTGCAAGGATAAAACTACAGCTGCGGGGGGGGGGGGGGACAACAACCCCACCTGCTCCACAATTGAAGTATTCCTTCACCCAGAGGGTCATCAGTCCATGGAATTTGCTGCCAGAAAAGGTGGTAACAGCAACCAGCCTAGATGACTTTAAAGTAGGGTTAGACAAATTCATGGATGACAGATATATCAATGACTACTAGAATGGATGCCTAAGTACTTTGTCCAGGCTGGGGAGACAGGCAGGATGCCTCTAAAGGCCATTTGCTGGGTTTCGAGGGCAGGTGAAGGTTTTGCCCTGGTCTTCAGCTTGAGATGCCCATTAGCAATTGGTACACTCTTTTACGCAAAAGGATGCTGGACTAGCTGGGCTGTAGCCTGATCCAGCAGGAATCCCCTCATCTTCTTATGTTCTAACATTGGTGCATGTACCTGAGCACTCATTCTGGGAAAATGAATAAGCCACCTCACAAAGGCATGAGGAACTTTACTGTTTTTGGAAGGCAGTGACCTACCCATATAGTGTCTCTTACTCTGACTTCAAGAGTAAAGAATACTTTTATTTTTAGTACAGGAACAAGAATGAAGCTCACCGGGCACTGAATTGTTTTGAGATATCCCATAAATTTCTGGCTGAGATGAAATTGATTTCTTGTGGAGTTAAGGTTTGGTTCCTTCCCAAAAATTATGAATGTAACTTCTGAGATTTTCTAGGTGAGAAATATCATGGCCCTGTACAGTATAAGATAAATACCAAACTCAAACATGCAGGAACTCACACGTACACCAGGAAAAAAGCAGATAAAATCTTAAAGACAGCTCAAAAGCGTCCAATTAACTTTTTAGTGATTATCATTTGGTGTTTTAAGTGATGCCCAGAAGACATAATTTATCTTCTCTTTTATTGTCATTGTGATATTATGCTGGGGGCTTCTTTGCCTTGTAGAATGTTCTGTTCCGCGTGATACTTTTAAAAAGTACAGAAGCCCTCAGGGAAAGTTGTCCTTAATTGGCACATGTCCGGGGTACCCTTGAATAAACGTGTGATGTTCCTACAGTCTTTATACAGTCCTTTTCTTACAAGCCCCAAATGATCATTTTTCAGTTCATTGGTTTACTTTTCTTTGACTTTGGCTTCTTACGCATATATAAATTCTGTTAACTTAAAACAACCTTACAAAAAATGTCATTGGTTTGAATAGGAAGGCATATTGCACTGCAGATAATTCAGGGAGTGAACCAGATATTTAGGCCTTTTTTGCAGTTGGCCAGTGAAGTGATCCAGGGCACTTGCTGCATTGCTCCATCTGCACCCATCTGCTGCCACAGTTCAGTCAGAGTTGCCTCAGTTCTCCCTGGAGGAATCCAGTTGTGGACAACTGAAGAACATTCCACAGGCTGACAGTCCATGGCCTCTTCTGATGTCTTCTTGAAGCACGAAGCGCAGCTTGGCATATCCCGAACACAAATCTGCCATTGAAAACATATTTAAAAAGTGGAAAGGACAGATGTGTTAAAAATTCCTGGTCCATGTGAGATATCTGGAACTAGGGCAGGAAGATGGCCTTTTTGAAGATCCTTGTTGCTGTCACCTTCAAACCCTTTTTTCTTCACTTTCATCTCGAACCATTTCGTAGGGTAGACATTGTTCTATTTTAGGTACATTCTAGGTCTTTCATTTTTCTTGTTTTTATTAAATGTTTTGACACACCCTCAGACCTTAGAGTGAAGGGTGGGATATAAATATTTGAAATAAATAAATAATATGATTTTTATAATATGTATTTTGGTTTTTTCTTTGTTTTGTTTTGTCAATGGCTACTGGAATGAATGCTTAGGTACATCCTCCAGGCTGAGGAGACAGGCAGGCCGCCTCTAAAGGCCATTTGCTGGAATTTGAGAGCTGGTGAAGATTTTGCCTCTGTCTTCTGCTTGAGATGCCCAGGAGCAATTGTGTGAGACAGGATGGTGGACTAGATGAGTTGTGACCCAATCCAACAGGGATCCTTTTATGTTCTTATGGTTTCTTTCTACAATTGTTTAACTGGTAAACTGTGCAAAACCATTTGAAATCCACAGTAAGCCAAATAAATTAACAACACTAGATCTCAGTTGACTTCAGTCTTTTTGACTTTAGCTAAGGAGTCCCATCTAGATTTAGATGTACCGAAGATCACAGGTGCAATAGAAGTGCAGAGTTTCGGAGTATTGATAAGGCAATTATTTCCAGCCCCCAATTGTAGTTTCTTGTGTTCCACTGACCACTGTTTAAGTTGCTGAAGTGAATGGGTTTAAGGGGTGTACAAACTGGCTTTCCATGGCACAAGATCTTGACCTGCATTTATTGACATGGAATATAATTTAACCAGCATGCCTCCATTGTTCTCCCTCTTGGGATCCCGTCGACACCAAACTTCACATGCACTCACTTCTTCAAAAGATTTTTTTGCCTTCCGTATTTGGAAAGGAGAGATGACTAATCATTGTGTGTTACGAAGTGCGTAGTTTTAAAACCTGAAGTTAGTAGCATCTGCCTGCTTTTGTACTGACTGATGCAGAGGAGTGGGGGAGGTTTGAATTTTGTCAGAAGGTCCTGTGAGAAAGTCTTAGGGGAAAATCAGAAAACTGAAGCTAAGCTGTGCCTTCCATTAACCCCCTGCTGATGCTCTTCATCAAGTTATTTTAATGGCTTTCAAAGCAAGTGAGCGGAAAATGGCTTCTCCGGAACTTTTGAGGAGGCCGAGGTGGAAACTCCAATTGCTTTTTGAAGTAAAGCATAACCAGTGCGAGGACTGTATGTTTAAAAACTTCCCTGATTCTAATTTAAAATATGAAAAATGTCCTTGTCATTAGGGATTGTGCTACACCTACCCAAATTGAGCATTGTCACTTGCTATGTACCTAGTTGAGCTGTTTTTCTCATCACTTATTTTTTGAAGAATAACATAGCTTTCCTCTCTTACATGTTCAAGCATTAAGCATGTAAAGAAATGCTGTGAGTCCTTGAGATGATTTGATTTTGTTCCTTAAATGATGCTTGCTCTCCAAATTTCTTAGACTGATACATGTTACTCTCACCACCTTGAAATCTGCATCCCTTGGATCAAGAAGGCCTGGTCCCATGGCAGAAGTCTCATAAAATGTCAGTAAAGGGTAAAGTCAAGTCTTCTTTAGCTTTAGACTGTTGCCCTGTTTCTGTCAGTGAAAAGTTCATTTTCTTGCATATACACCTTTGTGAAATCTTGGAGGTTAAAATCAAGTGCTTTTTGGATTTTATTATTCTGCCTGCTAAATTGGTCATCACCCATGGTTTGAAAGATAATACACTTTATAACTGTTGAATTTTGCTACCACGAATGTCTTACATGCATTTGTAATGGTGGTCAGCTCCCTAAATTATCTTTCTCTGATATCTGGTTCCTCCTGACTTCTGCTTTGCTTACACTTCCAATCAATTATATACCAGATGTGCCAGTTCTCAAGCTATTAGCAACTTCTACCTCTCCACATGGCTGTGGTCAAACCTACTGTAAGCTTTAATCCAGCTTCAGTTCACCTTCAGAGCGAGAGAACACATCAGCAAAGTGACCAGTAATTTTCTTTCCACATTATGAATCCCAAAGGTGAATTTTCGGGAGTTATTTAACAATGAAAGAAAACAGCTTGTCATTTTGCTGATGTATTCTCTCACTCTGAAAGTGAATTGAAGCTGGATTAAACCTTAGTTGTGACTACAGCAGGGTGGATTTGATTTAAATCAAACTGATCCATATATATATTAAGAAACTTAGACTGTCAACCCAGCCTATACCTCTTCCGGCAGCACATTCCATAAACCGATGACCCTCTGGGTGAAGAAATACTTGCCTTTGTCGGATCTGACTCTCCTACCCATCAGCTTCATAAAGTGCCCCCTGGTTCTAGTGTTGTGCAATAGAGAAAAGAAATTTTCTCTATCCACCTTTTCTATACCATGCATAATTTTATATACTTCAATCAGGTCCCCTCTTAAACGCCGTCTCTCCAGACTGAAGAGGCCTAAGTGTTGCAGACTGGTTTCGTAAGGGAGGTGTTCCAGCCCCTTAATCATTCTGGTTGCCCTTTTCTGTACCTTCTCTAGTTCCTCAGTATCCTTTTTAAGGTGTGGTGACCAGAATTGTACACAGTATTCCAAATGTGGCCTTACCATAGATTTATAAAGAGGCAAAATGACACTTGCTGACTTATTTTCTATTCCCTTCCTAATTATTCCCAGCATTGAATTAGCTTTTTTCGCTGCTGCCGCGCACTGGGTTGACACCTTCATTGAACTGTCCACCAGAACCCCCTTGTGTAATGGAGGAGTTTATCAAGCCCTTTGCTGATAAGAACATAAGAAATGCCCTGTTAGATCAGGTCAGCAGGTTGTCAGATATAGCAGCTTGTTCTCACAGCCACAGCCAGTAGCATATGAAAGCCCACAAGCCAAGATGTTAATACAAAATTTCCTCTATTCTTAGTCTCCCAGCATCCTGGCTTCTGCTTCAGAGAGGTGCACAAAACCATCAGGCAGCAGGTATTGATAGCCTTGTCCATCATAAGCTGATCTGGATCCTTCCAATCTGATGGCTAAATCATATCTTGGGGCAGTTAATTCCATTGTTTAGCTGATCACTGGATGGACAGATGCTTCTTGTCTGCCCTGACTTTTCCAAGACTCATGTCATTGGGTGATCTCCTAGTTTTAATGTTTTAATATAGGGGACAAAATTCTTATACGATCTGTCCACATTGTGCCCAGAAGCAAATGGTGGGCCATCTTGGCAAACAGGAAGCTGGATAAGATGGGATGTAGCCTGATCTAGCAAGGCTCCAACTTATGTTCTTTATGTTAGTCTGTCCTCATTGTGGAGTCGCTCTAAAATTTTTGTTGCCCTTCTTTGAACTTTTTCAGTTCTGCTGTATCTTCTTGGAGATATGGTAGTCAAAACTGTGCCGCTATTCCAGTTGTCGTTGCATCATTGCTTTGTACAGAGCGTTATAATAAGGGCAGTTTTATTTTCAATACCATTTCTTCCTGCAGTTGGCCTTTTTGCGGGGAGGGAACTGCCAGCGCATAATCCTGTGCAAGATTTCTTACAAAGAGGCATCCCAGCCCTCACTATTCACGAGGAAGAGGTTCTGTCAAAGTGATGTGAGTGCTAAAACTTGTGGTTAGTAACAGAGCTGGAAAGCAATATTTTAACCACTCTTCTTTCCACACTGGTTTCTTAGTACAAGCATTTAGATATGTCTAGGGAAGTGCATGAATTTTTTTATTTTTATTTTTTGCATTTGATTCGTTTTGAATTGAACATAAGAAAGTTTGTATTCATTCGAATAGATCCCCTTCAAATGTGGTAGGATTCTATTCCATACAAATGCATTTGTATGAATTTGTACGAATATCCAATGCGAACGCATATGTATCTATAGGTATCCAATAACATATCCACTCTGAATGCATCAAACCAGCCCTGACTCCACTTTGAATCCAATCTCAGTCCATGTCGAATGCTCCCTGGATCTGTTGCAGATGTGACTGGCGCAGCCGCTTTCCCACCTCCCCAGGTTCACAGATGTTCCAAATCATTCATATGAATGTCTCGAAACATTCATACGAATACGAATATCAGTGTATGAATGTCATAACATTCAATTCATATACAAATGTGCGAATTCATACAAATTTGTACGAATATCGAATATTATGAATATTCATGCACAACCCGAGATATATCAGTTTATGAGGAGCAGGTCCCTTTACAAAGAACAGGAAGACTTTCAAATGCTTCGTTGCAGATACAGAAAGCTTGCAGGTTTCAACTCTTGCAAGTTTTGGGAGACAGTGATATACATATGCTCACTTGCATACAACATGCATGATGTGCCAGATGCAACCAAACTCTAGAAGAATGGGCATAAAAAATGGTCATAATGCCCAGTGGCATAATGTCTACCTTCAGCTTTTTCATGTGTTTAACTAAAGCACTGCGATTTGATTTGCTTTTCCTGGAATCAATTTGTGCCGGTGTAGGTTGTCTCACATCTCTATCCTAGGCTGTAACCTTTATTTAATTGTTGACCTGGCGGTAAAAAAAAAAAAAGTCAAAAGCTTAACTTCTGAATCATTTTAGGATATCAGTATCAACTTACTACTGTACTTGAAGAAGAGGATAGGTTGGGGTGGTAATTGCTTCACATGGTGGAGTTTGCATGTAACACTTTATACACAGCTTTCT
Source organism: Aspidoscelis tigris stejnegeri (assembly GCA_023333525.1). NCBI lineage: Eukaryota > Metazoa > Chordata > Lepidosauria > Squamata > Teiidae > Aspidoscelis > Aspidoscelis tigris. The sequence continues at coordinate 105,054,119 of JALMGA010000003.1, read as the reverse complement.
GTATATTAATGGCAGATGTCCCATTATGACCAGGAGAAATGAGAGTAAAAACAGCAGTGACTAAGCCCAAAATTACTCTTATCTGTAAAGTAGGTAGTAGGCCCTGTTATGTCTCCCACCCACTCTGAATGCCCCATGCTGACTGAAATAACTACTTAAAATTCATTGGCATTAGCTGCATTGTCAGAAAGTAAATTGAGTGCTTGTAAATATTCAGAATAAAGGGTGTGTTGGCTTGTTCCTAGAAAGCTTGTACCTTGTAGATTTTAACGTATTTGTTCTGGGAGCTGATCGGAATGAAATGAACACAGTGCCCTGGCGCGCTGTATCGTATTAACAGTTAAATAAGTGAACGTGTCCTCCAATGTTTGTTTTACCTCCTAATGAGTGGAAAAAATGGCACCTTTGAACAGTAAACTGTACCGCCATAACCATCTGGATGCAGTTTCATTGCAATCTCCTGCCAAAATGCAGCATTCACTTTGAAGGTGAGAAGGGATACCGTTCAGAGAAATTAACAGTGTCTGATTTGGGGATAAAGTGGGAGTTTTTGTTTTTGTTTTTGTTTTTTTGTGATTCTTGCGTGAGGAAGAATGTTGATACCCTTTCCATGATTGATTGGTTGACTATGTGTATTTATGGTAGCTTTCAGGATAGCCAACTAAAACCCAGTAGGTTTTCATGTCCGGATTCACATTAGGCCTATCACTGTGAGAACCCAACATCTGCTGTGGCTGCTGAAGGTACTTTCTCAGGTGGGAACATTCTTCAAAAGGGTGTAAGAGAATGTGTCTCCGGCCAACCTGCTGCTTGAGACATGAGAATACACAATTAATTAATTATTATTCACTAGAGGCTTCATTGTAAATAATAATTAATTAATTAGAAACTAATGAAAGGAAAAATAAAGCTGTCCTCAAGTGGAGTCATCAGATGGTGATGACTACATGGACACTACTGTGTAGTTTATATGGTAATGCTACTGAAGTAGATTATAATTGCTTTCTTATGAGACCCTTTTTGTACTTGTTCTGGCCCATGTTTGTTTATTTTTATTAATTTCTGTTTCTATCCCACCCTATACCTGAACGGCTCGGGGCAAGTCATAGTAAACAACGTAGTAAGTATAGATTAAAACTCTGACTACATCAGTGGCAGTACCTGCGTGGGGAGAGAATATTGTTCCCTCAGCCAAAGGCCATGTTATGTAGACTGGATATCATAGGCCATGCTGCAGTGGGTTACCTGTAGGCGCACTCAAGGGTTGTTTGCAAAGAAGAGACGAAGAAAGGCCGAGCAAGTATTGTGCAGGCAACCTTTATTAAAAGACAATCTCCAGGACAATTTCCAAACAATGGTGTCCACTCTGTCCTTCTCTTTCAAACTATTGCCCAGATGGTCGTTTCGAATCTAGCCCACCTAGATTTCCACTCTTTTTGCCATCTGTGGTATTTATATTCTGCTTTTCCCACTGTCAAGCGAACTCAAAGCAGCTGATCTTTTTTTTAACCTTTTCACAGACACCCTGTGAGGTAGATAGGACTGTAGAGCTCAAAAGGAGAGCTGTGACTAGCCCAAAACCACCCAGCTGGTTTCATAGAGGAGTGTGTAATGGAAGTGGGAAGCTACCAGCTAAGAGTCTTATACTCTAACCACAAGATCCAGCTGGCTCAAACAGCCCATTGTGGCCCAACCTCTACTGCTGTTTCAGATGAACCCTCGGAGGCACCATGGGGACAGCTGTCATCCTGGTCTTTGTCGTTTCTGGGAGGGGCCCTTTGGTGACATTCAACTTCCAGTGGTGTTTCCTGGAACACAAACAAAAAGAGTTCCACAGTATATTCTGACCTATGAGGACATAATGTCTGCACACTCTTTCTCAGCCAGAATATGGACACTAGTTGTGCTGTGGACATTTTTAAAGAGATCCACATCAGGATTGGGATAAGGTGTTTTGGTGTCTAATCTTGGGCTGGAGCTTTGTCCAGTATGGGAGGAAGCATGATTAGGAGAGTGAGGCCTGCTGTAGTCCATGCTGGTGTGCAGATAGCAGGCTCTTATTACAGGATTTAACCAGAATAAGGTAAGTGTGGGAGGGGCTTGAATTGCCCTTTCTGAGAGTAGGCTTCCATCCAAATGCAAACTAGATCTGCCCTTGTTTAGCCCTATTGTGTTTGGTCCTTTGGTAATCACCTTGCCTAGCACTAAGCCTAGCTTTTGTGCTATACTTTGCTGGGTGATGAGAGGGGGAGTTAAATGCCGAAATAAAGCTTGTTTTTGGTTTGACAGGCATATTATTTTCTTTACCTTGTCTTAAGGGCTGGCACTGTCTTTATGCAGTGCACAGCTCCCATGGGTGCCAGGAACCATGGTCTTAAGATTAAACATTCACTTCTGGTTACTTAGCATTGTGATCTACAACCCATCTACCCATTGATCAAATTTGTATTTTGCCTTTCCTCTAAGGCAGCAGTTCTCAACCTTCCTAATGCCGTGACCCCTTAATGCAGTTCCTTATGTTGTGGAGACTCCCAACCATGGGGGTGGGGCAGCTCAGGTGAGGATGGGGGGAAAGATGGGAGAATTGTGGTGACCCTCTGAAAGGATAGTTCAATCCCCAAAGGGGTCGGGACCCACAGGTTGAGAATCGCTGTGAAGGAATCTGCATTGTGCCATACAGAAATCTGACTCACATTATATTCAGAAGAAGAATAGTTGGCTTTTCCACCCCACTTTTCTCACCCATTTAAGGCTGACAAACCATCAAAGCGGCTGTCAAAAGTTTATATTCTTCTCCCCACAATAGACATCTTGTGAGGCAGGCAGGGCTGTGAGAGCTCAGAAGAGAGCTGTGACTAGCCCAAGGTCACCCAGTTGGCTTCATGGAGGAGTGCGGAATCAAACCCAGTATTTCCAGATAAGAGTTCAGCTCCTTAACCGCCAGAACAAACTGGCTCTGTGCTGTAGATTGTGGCCCAAATGACATAACACCGCATTTCTACATTAAGTTTGTGGACAGCATGTTTGCAGAGGACAGCAAGACTCCCAGTCAATTTGGTCTAGTGGTTAGGGAGCCGGACTCTTATCTGGGAATACCGGGTTCAATTCCACCCTCCCCCGTGAAGCCATCTGGGTGACCTTGGGCTAGTCACAGCTCTCTTCTGAGCTCTCACAGCCCCATCTACCCCACAGGGTGTTCTGTTGTGGGGAGAAGTACAGAAGCTTTGTCAGCCGCTTTGAGTTCCCTTAAATGGGTGAGAAAAGCGGGGTAGAAAAGCCAACTCTTCTTCTTCTTCTTCCCCTGTCATCCCTCCCACGTGTTCAAACCTGGGAGTTAACAGAGTGTCATACTCCTCCTGATAGTGTGTAGAAAGGAGCGCATTTTAGTTCACTTCGTAGAAATTTGGGCAAGCCCAAACGTGCTGCTTTGTTCTTGCAGTGCACAATTTATGTTGATAACTTGGATTTCGCAATCTCATACGGAGAATTGCCTCTGGGCTTCTTTTCAAAATCCCCTGTGATTTCAAGTAGCTTGCTTCCCCCCCTCTATCTTGTTTTGTTTACATGAAGGCTGCTCTCAAAGCAACACACATGACAGCTTGTCCCAGGCAGAGCTCATTAAAACAAAGCAGAGTCCAAGGCAGACAAATGGACATGCACAAGAACAAACCACGCCAAGTACAGGTTGACCTAGGTACAAAATATGCAGGGACATTGCCATGGTCACTGCAGAGGATGGGATGGCTATTGACTTTAAATGACAGTAACTAGCATTAATAATGCAGCTAGCTTTAAAAAAAAGGGAGAAAGAAATCCCTGTATACTTCTTTTGCAAACTGCTGTAGATGCAAAATCAATTTCCATTAAGTATAAATGGAGGCCAGATAAAACAGAGTGGCATTTTCACCTGATGAGAACAGTGAGTGCAACAGAGAGATAGAGGGATGGAGGCAAAAGTTCATATTAAGGTGAATAATGATTAAGCTTCTTCTCCCTTTCACTGATATGCACACATAATCCTGACCTGATTTATCTGTAAAACTTTTGCGTCTCTTTACGCCTATTAAGTCTCTTAGTAGTTTACTGAAAACAAATTGTAGAAGTGTACATATGTGTAGGAATAAACCAAATCTTCCAAACTCTTTCTCTTCCCACTTTCAGACACTGTTATTGTTTTAATATACCAGTATATATTTGATTTTCAATGTTGTTACCTACCCTGAGACCTTTGGGTATAGGGCAGAATCAAAAGGCAAATAATAAATCTTATCCGTAGCATTTCTTGGTCTATTATGCTGTGTTCCAGGTTTCTTCTGAGAACCTAAACTTATGGATATATTTGCAATATCCATCTTCATGAAGGGTATTGCAGGTACATCTGAAAGCTTAGGTCCTCAGAAGAAACCTGGAACACAGCGTAACAACCCCAAAAATGCAACAAATAAGATTGAAACCGGCCATGAAAACCTGCATAAAACGATTATAGATAAATGAATAAATACCATGCATAAATAAAATATGTTATATTTGATTATATGCTGTTCCCTTCTACTGTGTATGATGCAGGCCTGGTTAAGTTTCCAAAATCTTCTCAAATGTGTAGGACAGGACAAGAGAGAGAACGTCACTACGGCAGTGATTGTTTCACTAGGGCATCCCCATGGTGAAAAAACTGAGGCAATCGCAAGATCGCCCCAGGAATGTCCCCAAACAAAGCACTAATATGTGGCACATGGGAGTCAATTCATGTTTTTTAAAAAACCCACTTTGGAAGTGTTTTTCATGCGAAATAGGGGGTTAACACATATTGCTCAGGGGTCATGCAGACGCTCCTGGGTTATTAATGGGTGGGGCTTTGTTGTCCCAGCCGCTAACGCTGCGATAGCAATGAGCACAACCCCACAAAAATGTTTAATATTTTAGCAGAGTTGTGCTTGTATGCATGACAGCCCCTCTATCCACCTGACAGTTGCCCAACTGGGTACCCTGTGCCCACCTGTCAGCTGGCAAATGCCAGGTGGATAGAGGAGCTGTAAAGAGAAGGGAAGATTTTTAAAAATAAATGCGAGAGCCATTTGAAACAGACAAGGCTCTCGTCTGTTTTTTAAAATCTTCCCTGCATGGGGACAGGCACGTGCGTTGCCCCAAACCACATGGGGATGCTTTATTGCGTGTTACAACATGGATTTTTATCACACGTGTCCAAAGCACATCAGCCGGTTTGCGTGGGGACATGGCCACAGAGTTTGACTGATTCAGTGATAGGCCAGGTGCTGCTGTCCCATGACTGCAATGTTTGGGGGTAACCTGGAAGATAAAAACAGACTAGTGACAGACCATTAAAAGCAAGTAGGGAAAGGGAGGGTTTGGATGAAGACTTGAGTGGGCAAATGACTCCTAGAACACATTAGTTTTGGATCATTCTGCTGTGCAGTAAGAAGATAAGAGAAGCCCTGCTGGATCCCATTTATTCTAGCATCCTATCTTCCATGTCAGTCTACCACTACATCCTGTCTTCCATGGTAGTGTACTACTACATCCTGTTTTCCATGGTAGTATGCTACTACATCTTGTCTTCCATGGTAGCCTACTACATCCTCAAGGTAAAGGTGAAACTCTCACCTGCTCTTGGCTCCCTGCTTTTGGCTTTTAGAGGCATCCAATCTAGGCATCCATTCTAGTACCCATTGATAAACACCTGACCTCTGAATTTAAGTAACCCTTTCTTAAAAAGTCATCTAGGCCATTACCACATCCTCCCCCACTGGTTGAAGGTGATTTGTCTGTCCTAGTTCAAATTTAAAAAAAAAAAACAGGTTTAAACCTGCATTTTTTGACAAGTGAAAACATAGCCTTAGATCTTTCCTAGCCATTCATTCTAGAAATGACAACAATTGAACGTAAATGCCTCCTGATCTCATGCTAAAAGGCAGAATCTCAGAGGGCAGTGGTATGTGAAAGCATGATGGCTTCTCTGTGATGACTTCTTAGGCTTTGAGAATAAACTCCCAGCACATCAGGTGCCAATGTTCTATTGGTTTCCATGCCTGGTTAAAACTCATCTCTTCATCCAGGCCTTTCATCTTTAGCTTCTTCCTGTTGTGGTACTGCAGAGGTGGAAGGATGCTATTTTAACTATGGTTTTTAAATTTAAAGATATTCTATTGATTCTATTGATGTTTTATATTTTTATGCATGGTATAATCTGCCCTGTGACCATTTGGTAAAGGCAAGATACACATATGTACATACAAACAAACAAATAGATAAATGTATGTCACCTTTAGACAGTACACAGTACAGATTGTTTTCTTTAACCTACAAAGACTTTTGTAGCAAGGAGTGAAAACCATGTGGGTTTTCTTGTTTTCTGGCTTTATGGTTTTCATTTTTAAAAAAATGATGGCAGTAGCAAACTTCCAGAGTGGGGCCTTTTCTGTTGTGAATTCATGGAGCTAAGTCCATAAATTTTTAAATAGATAAATACCTTGGGCCATATTTATTTAAAGTAAGTTTTGAAGAAGGCAGCTCTCCAGTCCTTTGTTTTAGCTGGTTTCTTGGACAGCTGGCATAGATTCACTTAGTTACTCATGTTTAAAAGAGGAAATGCATAAACAGGTTGCAGTATGAACAATTCTTTAAAAACCCAAATACTTAAGTAATGTCTTAAAGGTTCCTTAAAAACCCAAATGGTAATGTTTATTCTGTGGCTGAATTTTTAAACTGAGCAAAAACTTCTTGGAAATAGAGTCACAAACGAAAGGATTTCCCCTTTCTGGTATGAATAGCTGACCGCATGGTTACTGGGCCATTTGTACTTTTACATGGCTCAGTTATGCCTCCAAGACATGGGCAGAAACTCTTGGTAGCTGGAAATATATTGGTAGATGTCTAGGTTTGCCATTTATGGGCTATGCTAGACACTCAAGAAGACAAATGTAAAGCAATCTATTTTGCGAAGAATGTGCACGTTTGTTGAACAGAAGGATGATAAATCAGTGCCATGATCTTGCCTATTGCTTGATAAAATCATCATAAGCATGTTGAATTTAGTGTGCTTTAAAGTACACAGAGCCATATAACCATTGGTAACTGTTTACTTGCTATTAATAATTAGCAGCCTTCAGTACTGTACTGTTAGCAAGGCATTTGGCACAATAGAAACTCAGCTGCATATGGCTGAGTTCAAATTACATTACACAAGGACAATAGCAGCAAATGGTACTCATTTGAGTTTCTGCCACTATAAACAATGTGATGTTGGACAGTTTCATTCGTTTATTGCTTTATTTATTTGGACAGGTGCAAACTGCCCCCATGCAAAAAAATGGATCTGATTCATAGATAAGCAGAAGATACTTTTACAGCCATTATTGGACTTGTACAGAGGAATAGGCAGTCTCTTGCTGTTTGCAAGAATTCCATGCTACAAAAAGGACAGAAGTAGAGAATCTTATGACTAGGAAGGATGCCAAAGAACAGTCCTCTTTTCTGAGGCTGCGTCCCCAAGCAACTTATTTGCCTCTCTAGTTTTCCTCTATTGTCCCTCTATTCCAGCGGACTTTAAAAGTGATGTTTAGTTCTGGAATAAGCGTCCCCATGAGGTTCAGTAAAACACGCATTTTAAACGCACCTACCGTCCCCAAGGAAGCCTGTTTTGTTTGCCTGCATCTTTTTCTCCCCTCCCCCTCTCTGCTTGATAGGGTGCCGGGGAGACAACCCCCAACAAGTCCAAAAGAAAAATAGCCATATTTACAAGTTCTCTGTTCGTCTCCCCTGCCTGCAAAATCCACCAGAGCCATTTATCACTTTGGGATCCAGAGCTTGCTTCCAAAGATAGTGATTTTAATCACTGTAAAAATCCACCAGTACAGCAGCCATTACACTGTAGCAATCCACCCACTTCACACCTGATAACAATGTTGCAATGCTGGCTCTTTAAAAGTTCTGATCTTTAGAAAGGGAAAGGAAGGGAAGGTGCTGCTGTTCTGGGAGGTGTGTGAATGTTTAAGGCTGTGTGTGCAGGGGGTGGCAGCAGCAGAGCCAGGGTGCTTTTTTCTGAGATCTTGGCTGCCAATCCCTGCTCCTTTTGCCACAGAGCATCTCCATGCACAATGTTGCTTGGAATACCCGTGGCTTCCAAAAAGTGCTCTGGTAGTCTTCTTAAAGGGCAGTCTTTTTACTGCACATTTTTCTCCTTTTGTGCTGGTGGAAGCTCGGAGAAAAGCCAGGCATGGTGGCACTCAGAGTCAAAAGAACCTTTTTAACAGACTTTTTCTTGCTTGGGGACGGGGCCTGAGTCTTCTTTGCTTAAATCAAGCCCAGTTCAAGGTATTGACATTAACTTAAAAGGCCCTAAATGTTTTGGGCCCCAAACTTTTAAAGGAACTCGTCCTCTCATATAGGCCTGAGATCTGCTGATGAGACCCTCTTGGTGGTCCCACCACCTGCAGTAATTAGGGGGGTTGGAACACACGGGTTGTAGCCCCCTAGTTATGGAATAACCTCCCCTCTGAGGTACATCAGGCACTCTCATTGTACATGTTCAAAAGAAAGGTGAAGACACACCTTTATCCTGGCCGTTGGCTGAGGAAACAACATACAGCCACTATCAGTGTTTTAGTGATTTTTTAATTTGTTTTTATCGTAATGTTTTTGTAATTCACCGTGAGAACTTTGGGTATAGGGGAGGATAGAACTGTAAATTAATTAAATAAATAAAATTCTCTCAATAGCCCTGTTTTCAGGCACCAAGCCTAGGAATCCAAAATCCTGACCACCATCTTGGGCTGTAACCAACAAGAGAGGGTCCCCATACTTCTATCATGAATATGTGAAAGTTGAGGTTTTTTTAAATATCAGACATTTTAAGGGGTAACTGTATATCCAGCATGCACTTAATCTGTTTATGGCTTTTTTTCTAGTACATGACACCATTTGTGTGAGCCAGTTTGCTCTTGTGGTGAGAGTTCTAGGCTTTTATCTTGTAGTCACAGGGTTTGATTCCGCATTCTTCCATGAAACCAACTGGGTGGCCTTAGGCTGGTCACAGCTGCCTTTCTGAATTCTCATAGCTCAACCTATCTCACAGGGTTGTAGGAGAAGAACAGAAAGCTTTGTCAGCTGCTTTGAGTCCCCTTAAATGGGTGAGAAAAGTGGGGTATGAATGCCAGCCCTTCTTTTCTTACTCCTCCTCCTTCTTCCTGCTCTAAATTTCATTTCCTTATAAAGTTTGCCCTACAGAATTCTAATACTATTTAATAATAATAATAACAACAGTATGCACAGAGCTATTATTTATATCAATTATTCTCCTGTAGAACAGAAGAATTTAAAAATACACACACACACACACACACTATATTCAACATTAATGTGAATTGCGTGGAAATGTGCCTTTTTGGTCAAAGTGCTCTGGGAAATTCTCCCCAAATATCTGAAGATAATAAACTGTTCAATGTTTGGTATTTACCAACTATTCATGTTTAGTTTTACTCCAACCGGAGACCATAACTTTTCTTTTGTTACTATTAATCCTCGGTTTCCTCTTTGCCGCAGTTAACTAGACTAGATAGCATTCTTCCGTGCATTATCTTTGGGTAAGGAAACAGAGCTTCGTCATCTGCATTCATCAGAATAAGGATTTCACGTCCATTTCTTGCAAGAGAAGAAGAAAAAAAGATTCTGTCAATAGTGGAACAGTATCATTAACATAGGAACTGACCCTTTTTCAACACCTTATGAAGTGGAGGTATCTGTTAAAGCACCAAGCCAGTATCCTGGCACAAGTAACTGAATGTAATTTAATCAGTAGGCTTGACCTTTCGGTTCTCACAAGGGTGTTCGTGAATGCAATTTTCAAGATTCAAGATTGAATTCACTTTGAATCGAATACCCAAAAATTCAAATCTATTCGAATCTTTAAAATTCAAATGTATTCACATTTGATTTGAATAGATTTGAATCTATTCGTTTGAATTTTTGATTCGAATTTGTACATAGGAGTGTCGGCAACATCTGTATGTGCCCATATGCATCCGTATGTATCCTGTATGCATCCCATGTTTGTCCTGTATGGATCCATACAAATGCGTACAGATGCGGGAAGGATGCGTACATGCAAATACACATTGTGAATGTAACCGTACACGTACGAATGTCCAGATAATTCGAACGAGTAGCGTCGAAAATCTAAAAGTCATTTGAATGTTTAAATTCAAATTTATAGACATTTGATTCAAATCCGAATGTCCAAATTCAGATGAATTCAATCAAATTTTGAATGTTTTGAATATTTGTGCACATCCCTAGTTCTCTCTCTCTCCAACACAAACACACACACACACACAAAAAAAACATGCTGTGATGTGGAGTGCATTGTGCAATCTCTGTGCTTTGTAATCTGCCCACTTTGGCTGCCTGAACTTCATGGCTCTGCTGGCTGACCCAGGGAGATGGCAGTTTGAAGCTATAAGAGCATAGATTGTGCCAGGCCTTTACATTTGCTTTCCAGTGCAGTGGGTGGGTATCCAGGACACTTAAAAAAGGGGGGTCATTGTGGAAAGGGCAACCAAGATTAGCGTGTTACCTACCATTTAGGATTCTAAACAGACTTTTATCAAAATTGCCCTTCAGCAGCTTATCCCACAACCCAAATCTGTGTATTAAACTAGAACCAGATGAGGGATCACAGGTGGCCCCAATGTGATTTTTAAAAAAAAAAAATCATTTATTTCTAAAAAGCCCTTTCATACCTCCTGTTTCCTAGGGCAGTGTCCCAGGAAAATGAATATTCAGGGATGGGGTGGGCGTTCACATTTCGAACACCCTCCCTGCCCCAGAGTTATCTGTACAAGTGGCAGTTGCCTTGCTGCAGCAGTGCCCATGCATGCTGGCTGTTGCCACAGTGACTGGATGATGCGGCACACGACTGCAGCCGTGCCATCCCACCCTCAAACACTCATTGCATGGAAGCAATGTGAAGGGCGCATTCCAGAGTATGCTGGCAGTGTCCTAGGTGCTGCTAGTAATGGTGTGGAGCACGTTTTAGTGTTCCACAGCTATCCCAGCCAGGAAATGGTCCTGCATGCTTGGAGCTGCTTCTGGAATGGAAACAGCTCTGCACAGTGTGGATGCTCTGCAGAGGACCCTCCTCAGACCTCCCCTTTCACCTAGGTGTGAGAAGGCAATCAGTACTTGTTCCAGTCACATACTTGTTCCAAGTAGAAATTTATGCTTGATCTACTGATCCAGCTGTTTTGTACAGACAGCAGCACTGGCACATGTGGGCACAGTGAGAAGCATCCAACACTGGATCTTGCCATTCTAAGCGCTTCCAATATGCCCTGTGCTACCAGTGGCTTTTGCATATAAGCTTTATAAGATGTACACCAATCCCCCTGTTTATCCGTCCTTTAACTTCCATGATCTCAACTTTACTACCTCGTTTTGTTATGGATACCTAAATGTTCACATTTGTGGTCTGTAGTCTGTGCATATCATATCAACTCAACAGGGAACTTTCCAAAAGAAATAGGAGGAGTAAATAAACGCATACAAACACATACAATGGTCTTGCTAAGATGGAGGAGCAGCACAGCCTTACCAGTCAAATGCCAGCCATCAGGGTCCCCTTTGACAATCTCCGTGCTCTTCAGTGTGGGTGGGGCCCCTGCTCCCCAAACTCTTTTCTTGTTTCCACTCCCCCCCCCAAATACGACTAGTGCAGCAGCAGTCCATCTTTGCTTTGGTGGGTTGCCGTCCACATTGCAGCTTCAGCAATATCAAGTCTGTGGGCAAGTGCATGATGATAGACCTCCATTCATCAGACTGTCCACTGAACCGAGATACATTAAACAGGATTCACTGAAAAAGATTGGTTCTGTGGAAGCAGACCACAAACTGATCTTATGATGGCCTTTTGTTTTCCAGAATGGCGTTTCAAAGATTTGGGACTTTATGAGGACTCATGACAGGTAAGCTACCCAGAGTACATTTGGTGCTGAAACATCATTTTCTTCATATACTTTTTTCCTAAGGTTCCCCACCCCGAGACATGTTGCGGGATAAAAATGCAAAATAATAAATCAGATAATTAAATATAATAAGGCTAATTAATTGTGTGATACATTTGAGAGTTCATATACAATGTCTATAATGTAATATCTATACCAATCTTAGAAGAAGGGGCAGTTATTACAATCTCCATATACAGGATGGTGTTGCAACCGAGAGTGATTTGCTAAGAGCCACTTAGTTCATAGCAGAGGGGAGAAAATCAAACCAGGTATTTCCTGTATTGCAGCTTAGCCATTTAATTCAAAGGACATCAGAGCGTAAGAGGAGCCCTGCTGGATCAGGTCACAGCCCATCTAGTCCAGCATCCTGTCCCACACAGTGGCCCTCCAATGGCTTCTAGGCGTTCTCAAGCAGAAGGCAAAGGCAAATCCTTCACCTGCTCTCAAATCCCAGCAAATGGCCTTTAGAGACATCTTGCCTCTCTCCTCACCCTGGAGGCCCTACCTAGGCATCTGGTCTAGTAGCCACTGATACACCTGTCATCCATGAATTTGTCTAACCCTTTGTCTAACACGTCTTGGTTCATATCCTTTGCTTTTCTCCTTATCAAACCTCCAGCCAGTATTAGAGCAGAGGGAGGCAGATGCCTGTGGGGACGGTCCCCAAAGTTCTGAATTTTGCTTCATTTGCAGTAAATATTTATCAACATAATTTTGATGCAAAATTCAATATCAGAAATTTCACTGGCTTCTTTAGAAATGAATGCGTTTTTCAGGAAAAACAAAAATGGGTATGTGATGGAAACTCACCTGGTAGTCCATAGAATAGCATCACACCTGTTCAGAGCAGCTGACAACTGCTTCTCAGGGGAGGGCAAGTGGGACCACTCCCCTCTTGGCCCCAGGGCCAGCTAGAACCTTAGCAGACCCTGTTGAGTGGGAAAAAGTGCTATTAACCTCACTTCCCGCTTGTGTTTTCCCTATGGGATCAGGGACGCAGTACTTGTTCTGACCCAGCAGGACTGATCATGTATTTATTTTTAAAATCCCTGATCTGGTTCCGCATGATGCATTTAATGCATTATGTAGCTTGACCACTAGTTTGTGTTCCTTCTGTGCATGCCAAGATACGGCCATTCCAAAGCTAGGGAACAGCACTTCAAAAGCACAACCACTATAGGCATTCTTGGAAACCTGTTTTTAGGGGATTAGAAGGGGTCATTGTGCCTGGCTGTTGAAGAACATAATACAGTAGCTCCATAAATTGTTTCGCTGGCAGATCTTGCCTTGTAGATATTCCTGCTGTGAGTCCTTGAAGCTTTATATACTTATGGTCACAGAGGAAAAGTTTTCAAGAAGTCTGATTTCCAGTTATTCTTTCTAAAGGGCCTTTTCATAAAAGACATTTTTTAAAATAGCTGGGAACACGATTGCATAAGATGCACATGTCATGCCAGTCATCTCTGGTCACATAACATTTGTTGCGTTTACACATACAGCAGCTGTCACCCTTTAACTTTTTTAGTGACTACAGAGCACAGGATTCAGTCCAGAGTGTGCCAAACCCTAAGCCCAAACGTTGTCATCTGAACTGTGAACGCTAGTTTAAATTTATTTGGGGTCAGAATCTCTCTTAACACAGAAAAGCATTATTTTCTTCCTTTCTCTGGGGATCTGTGTTTTATCTGCCCCCCTCATGACTGGAATCAGCCTATTGTATCCTTGCAACATGGAACTGGTAGAAAGACACTGCTGCAGTGATTCACAGGTTCTGTTTATTTGGCCAGCGTTGGGCAGATGGATCCTAGCCTCTGTACAGGCAGTCAATATGGAAATTGGCATGGGTAAGGCTGTGGCTCCATTGTAGAGCAAAGGGTTGCCAGTTCAAACCCCAGCTTCTTTCTAGAAGTAGACAGTGGCAAGCCACTTCTGTATGCCTGCCAAGAAAACTGCATAGAGCTGCCCTACGTGATACTTATGTAGTTAACCAGGTGTCACCCACAACTTGTTAACACCCAACAAAAAAAGTGTGCCAGATAACACCAAACGTGGAAGTATGTTTGGAGCTTTGGCACAAACATTACCAAAACTGTGTCCCCTCATTTGGTATTTTTCACTGCCACTACCTGATCTCCACCAGGGGAAAGTTTTTTATCCGTCCCATCCACTGAATATCTAGATTTGAGCAGAATAGGATAGAAAATCAGTTGTCTTCTAGGGAAGGATCAGTAATCAGTGGAGTTGGCCCATCTACTGCTTGAGAAGGCATGGTAACTGGGCAACACCATCCTCCTAACAGAGCACTTTTTACCTAAAGGTAAAAAATTAACTGCAACAAATAGCTTTATTTACTCATTTTTCACTCATAAAAGCAACCCTAACAGAGTCTGAAACACAGATTGCATACAAAAAATAAATGAAGGGTAATCATCTAATGAAGGCTAGCTTCTTCAACTGACTTCTCTGTCTCCTTCTTCTGCCCCTAGACTTTGCCTGGTTTTTCAAAGGTCAGTGGAGCTGACCACTTCCTTCCACATCCAAGTTCCAACTCTCTCATCTGGGGGGGGGGGGGGGGAGCCATCAAAAACCCTCCTCCAAAAAGAAAGGGAAAACTGCCTTCAACCAGTTACCGGGTTTCTGTAGCCTACTTGGTCCTAGCAACCAGATCCGGAAGTTTTTAACATCTTACTCCCTACTCTGGTAAAATGTGGACACCAGTCACCATTTGCTTAAAGGATTGGCCTATATGAATGTGTTCTTCCTGGCAGTTTTGCCTAAGAATGATCCCACCACCAGATTTGGGAAATACATTCTGCATCAGAGGAAATACATTCTGCAAGCTGGCTGATGCCATTTAATACGACCATATATTTTATTGTCCTTTAGTCAGCCCACAATACGGGATACAAACCAGCTCTGTTGAAGGCCAGGTGCTTTTTCTGTCTTCATTGATGCCTTTGAAATTGGTAAAAACTTTGTACTTGCTACGCTACAGAGTATTCATTTCATGAGATGTCCTTCCACAACTCAGAATTTATTTATTATTCATATTATTTATAATAATAGAATGGAGGACCAAGTGATGAGGATGGAGGGCTTCAGTGACCATTTAGGCTGATTTTCCACATACCTCTGTTAATCTGGATTTAGAAGATCCGGATCTTTGATCCTCGTTTAATCCAGTCCTTGAAGAACTCCATCACAGCAAGGATCCCATGCGTGCACACCGGCCATCTAGCACCTGATTGCAATGGGTGCTAAAGAGGGCTGCCGTATGGCTGCCGTAGCACCCATCCTGATGCTCTGATTAGGCCTGAGCAGGAAGGTCCGCCAGTGGCGTGGCGCAATTGGCCCATGTAGCTGTCAATGAAGGGTCACTTCCAGTTGCAGTGGGCGTGGCAGAGAGACCTGGCTTCGTAGTTGCCTATGAAGCCGCTACGAAGCTTGTGCTCAACATCGTAGACTGCTACGAAGGACGTATGGGCCTACGTAGTGTGTGTGTTGATGGGTGGAGCCGGAGCTGCCCCACTGCAAATGGCAGCCTCTAGGCCCTACCTTGGAACCCATTGCCCTAGTATATGGGTGGATGCAAAGCCTCTTATCCTGTCTTTGCGGTGGAAGACTAGATTGAAGACATCATTAAAGGAGTCTACCGTTAATCTGGATTGAAGGCCCCGAAGGCCCCATTAAATCCAGATTTTGCTGGCACTTGTAGGTACAGCGCATTCAGAATGGGGTTCTTAGGGGGTCTTGTGTGCAAAAGGTACATAACTGATCTGTACCTGTTGTGTACCTATCAGGTTCCTAATGGGGTCTTCGTTGCTAGGACAAAAACAACCTCAGTGTGGGTAGTTACACTTAAATCCTTCTATTTTCTGTAGCCCAAAGTGAGATGCATGTTGTCTGGAGAAGTCTGTCATCCGGGCACCAGATTTGCTTGGCTTTAGCAAGCTGATCATTTCAGATCCCAGAAGGTTCAGGTTAGCATAAAGGCAGCTCGCTGAGAGGGGAACAGTCTAGAATGGCCTACAGGAAGCTGATCTATATAGTGAGCAAGCAATGCTGCGCCCATTTGGAGTTCCACATCCCTTGCATTACAAAGTTAAGAGAGGCAGCAGCCTAAAGCCAAATGCGTTGCAGATGGACCGAGCCATTGGTTAAATCAACTGCAGGCAATAGTGCTTTATTTATTTATAGTTTTATTCAGGGCAGGTTACAGCTTTAAAACCAAACGTAAAATGAACATGCTAAAGCAATAACAGTGCTTGAAAATGGGAAGAAAAAGCTGTTACCTTATATAGCCAAAGTCTTTATAGCCAAATAGGTGCATCTTCACTGCTCTCATGGAGAAGTGAAGTCACCTGACGCATTTCATGGCAAAGACTATTCCATACTCTCAGAGCCATCACTGAGAAGGCCCTATCATAGGTGTCCATCCCTTTTGCTACTGAAAGGGGTGGTACAACAGATCTTCTAGAACTGAGTAACTTGAACCATCATACTACATAATTGCAGTTTCATTCCTGTCTCATTCGACATTCTGTTACTCTTCCCCTTTCATTGCAACTGGAGACTTGTTACCAGAAAATAAATTATTTAGTGCCTTTTTCTGTCTTCACAGTCATAGCTGTGACGTAATGCATGCTGAGCTGTGGGTTGATGTTAAAATAAACTCTCCTTTTTTAGTAATGATACATTAAGATTGCAAAAAGATACTTTCAATGTGCCCATAGCATTCTAAATTTGAATAACCGCTGAAGACAGCAAGTTTCAAAAACTATTTGGCTTTGGACCCCAAATCTCCCTTAGAAGAACAAATCACTGTGCTATATTTTCTATAAAACAAGCAAAATACATTAAAAGAGCAAGTGTGAGTGTATCCTAGCAAAATACACCAGTCTGAAAAAGGGACAATAGCGTTAGTATACTTAAAGGGGCTATGAAATCATAAAATATTTGTGGGTGTTGTGTATGTCCAAAGTTGCATTTTTGTTGCTAATTAGACACACTTGTGTTTCTCTGGCAGTAGGTACGTATCCTTAGGATGTATCACTGTTTTCCTATATGGGATAACGTGCATGCAAAGAAGAGCAACCCTCCCCCAAAATGTTTTAAGGTGAAAATCTTCTTGCAACCCCAATGCGCACCATTCAGACCCTGTGATTAGCCTTGACTTCTATTTGTAATATAGATTTGTACTATTTCCTAGACGATGGGAGATTTTGTTGGTTTGTTTATTGTTTGAGATCTGTTCATGGATTTGGATTTACTTCGTAAATATGAAGTTCCAGACCATTGGGGTTATCCTGGACACTCTGCCATGGTCATACGTTCCCCTCTCTTTAGGAAAGTCAACAAATAAAATGGATAGAAACGAAGACCTGTGAGCAGTCAGGCCTGAAGATGGACTCAAGAAGGTTAAAATGAAGGTGTAACCATGGCCTCAGATGAAATCCAAGCACATTATGTTCTCTGGTGCTGGTGCAGAACTGAGCTTGTGGTTGGCTATGATGGTTTCACAATGCTTTTGAAATATTTATCTAGTGGTTTCAGTGGATTCTTAATTGCAGGAGCAGATTTAGAACTCTCCCTTTTTGATCAAGGAGGCTGTTAGGCAGCAAGGTGGAAAGGTCACCAATAGCATTCCCAGTTTTGTCTTGTCAGGCCAACAGGCAGAGAGTCATTCCTAGAATCCATTCGGAGGAATTTTCTAGTGAAAAAGACCTTCTTTTCCATTTTATCCTTCATTACAATTTTTTTTAAAAAAATTTATCTGTACAGTGTGTTTTTGAGCCGGATTGGTCTTGTGGTTAGTGTGCCGGACTCATATCTCTCAGTCACGGGGTTTGATCCTGTGCTCCTCCATGCAGCCACCTGGATGACCTTGGGCTAGTCACAGCTCTCTTTCTGAGCTCTCATAGCCCTGCCTACCCCACAGGGGTCTGTTGTGGGGAGAAGAATAGAAAGCTTTGTCAGCCACTTTGAACCCGCTTAGATGGATGAGAAAAGCAAGGTAGAAAAGCCAATTCTTCTTCTACTACTACTGCTACTAGGAGGTAAATGGATAGGATACAATGCACATTGAGCCATATGAATTTGAAATCGCTGAAGTTTTGTGGATTTTGACCTCATGGGGTATATTAGTAAAAGGAAGAATCAAATCAAGTTCAAGGTGGAGGATAAAAAGTTGTATGAATAGATAGAAGGAGAGGCAGTGCAGTGCACCTGAGAACTGACTGTCTAAGCATGTTTTAAAGAGTTTAGCTCAAAATCTTGCTTTGATTAATATAGGCAACTTCATTTGCTACTGAAAGTTCTTCAACTCCTTCAGTGTGCCATCTGTGTGTAGCATGAGTTCTTTGTATTGATAGTGTTGTTTGAGGGGGGGGGCTAGGAAGATCAAGAAGCACATCCAACTCTGAAACATTTGCATGAGTTATAAGCAGATTTGCAAAGGTTCCCTTTTGAGCCTATAACTCCAGAGAGAGAAAGTGTGTGTATCCATACACACGTATGGTAAGTGTCTCTGCACCCCTCTCCATTCTGAGACCTGATTGGGCAGCCCAATAACCATAGGAGACCTACTGATAAATCTTTAAGTAGCTCAAAAGGTTACGGAAATCTTCCAAGCTGAAGAAAGATCAGAGGAGACCAGGCAAAGATACCAAAAGAAAATACGTGGAATTGTTACAGGAACAAGGGCATGTTCATACTTGAGTTGTGAATGCTTAGGGGAAGATGAGAGTACTTTTTGCAAACATGTAAAGAGATCTTTAAAAGAAGTAGGTATCAATTATCTTCCTTGGCCATTGAGGACAGAACAAGTAGACATCTAAAGCTGAAGACAGAACATTTCAGGTTAAACATTAAGGAAAACCTTTTTGAACAAGCCATGAAAGGAAGTTGTGCAATCAACAGTCTGGAAAGGAATCGAGTCTAGACTTGACAATCGCTTAAGGATGGTGCAAGGATAATGAATTTCATCTTGCCTTGGTAGAGAGAGAATGGAGCAAAGAACTCAACTAAATGTTTCTTTCAACAGAGATAATTATCTGATTTGTTTGCATATTTGCATTCACAGGCACCCTTAGGCAGGACCTTCTGTCCTGTATGTTCGGTTTATACCTCATTTACATGTTAGAGCCAAACTCAGTGAAATGCCTTCACAGAGGATGCGTCCAGAGAGGGTTAAACATGCGTGTGGAATGCGCGGGAGCCTTCAATTTGACAAGCAAGTTTAGAGAGTCTTCCCAGTAGCTGTGCATTATAACCTGTTACTCCAGGTTTTTAAAGTAGTTTTAAGGACTTTCACTGCAGAGTATTATGTTAATGCACATTTTCCCATGTGCAAGAACCTTTGAGAACTCACCTTCACCGACATGGACCTGTCAGAGCTGAACATGCCAGAAGGGGCTGAGCACATGAACAGAATAATTTTCACTGCTGCGATGTTTCAGTCAGACCCCCGTATCCACTGATTCGGTAACCACGGTTTCAGTTAACTCTGGTTACTGGACTAGCCCCCCCACCCCCCATGGGTGCCATAAAGGAAAAGCACCCAGAACCAGAAGACCTGTTTCAGCCTTCAGAAGGCCTATTTCGGCCTCTGTACAGCATTGGAACAGGCGCATGATGTGACCAGAGCCCGTCCCATAGTTCTCTTTCAGAACTCTCAAAGGCCCACCTGCCTCACAGGGTGTCTACTGTGGAGAGAAGAACAGACTATTTGTCACCCAGTTTGAATCCAGTTAATGGTGAGAAAAGGAGTATAAAAGCCATCTCCTACTTTTCCTCCTCCTTCTCCCTCTAAGACCAGATTTTTAAGGGTCATAACAAAGAAGGGAAAATGACTTGTACTTCAAGCAAAATGCCTGTTTAGCAAGCAAATCCACACTTTTCTTCACTTTCATTGCCTTGTTCTAGTCTAGTAGTTAGGGAGCTGGACTCTTATCTGGGCATACTGGGTTCGATTCCACCCTCCCCCATGAAGCCAGCTGGGTGGCCTTGGGCTAGTCACAGCTCTCCTCTGAGCTCTCACAGCCCCACCTACCTCACAGGGTGTCTGATGTGGGGAGAAGAATGGAAAGCTTTGTCAGCCGTTTTGAGTCCCCTTAAATGGGTGAGAAAAGCCAACTCTTCTTCTTCTTCTTCATCGCATCTGCGCACTTCTTATCTTTGACCAATGAAGACGGGTCATATTTCCCCGAGCCCATTTCTGCTTAAAAAGATCTGTAGAAAACCATGAATACCAAAAGAATGAGCAGGTAATGTTTCCCACGTTTCTCACATTTCTACATTTTTATGCTTTGGGAATTTTTTATTCTTGTTTTAGTCGTCTGCCTTGCTGGAATAGAAATATATAAACTGTTTTGATGTTGATAATTTGTCCCCCCCCCCCCCATTTTTCAATGGTTTATTTATGTTTTGGAAGTCAGCTTGAATCAATTGGGGGGGGGGGGGAACAGTACAAAGAGTACCGTAAATAACAACAAAATACCACCGTAGAAGTATCCTACTTTGAAAAGATTCTAAACATTTTCTTCCCAGATTTTGACTTCATTTGCCATGTTGGATTTACCACCGTGGTGACACACCTGGGTAAGCTGTTGGGTTAGCATGATGTATTTGGGGGCAGAGGAGGTAATTTTCATACATAATTAAGGAACAGTATAGCACGAATTTCTGACAGCATCTCCAGAGAACATCATAAAGCTACAAACACAATGATTTCAATTTGATTTCAATCTGTATCTTTGTAGAAGCAATTTTGAACTCCCGAGGTCTCTTTGCCTTGTGGATCTTGGGATATGGGCCAAGGTATCTCACACACAAGAGACACAAAGAATACATTGTGCTTAAAAATGCTGTGACTAATGTAATGTATTGCATACAGAATCTTGGCCGCCAGCTCATTTCCCTTTTTTGTTGTTGAATTTTTATACTCTATATTTTATTCATTATTACAAGGGCGCTGGTACTGCTGAGCATCTGTGTATCTTAAAAACATTTTCTGGCACCTCATTCCTTTGTGTGCTGATTAAATAAAACACTGTAGGAAGCTTGGGCCTCAGAAATAGTAAAGAGGTATAGTTTATACAGTCTTTCAAAGAGAGATGCTTATAGGATTGTTAACATATCTTGCAACTTACTGTTATTCTTCCTTCTTTACCAAGACCAGTTGTTAAAACAGCAGGACTTGTTGCTTCCAGTGAGGTATTTTCTGCTGAATTGCTTTAAATGCCCTTGCCTCTGCTTGAGATGCCCCTGGGCAATTGGTGAGCCACTGTGTGCGACAGGATGCTGGACCAGATGGGCTGTGACCTGATCCAGCAGAAGGGGTGTGCAAGAATGTTTTTTTTTGACATTCTATTGAGTCAATTTGAATAATCACAAATTTGATTCGATTTGAATTATTTAAATTCGAATGTTACAAAATTCAATTCGAATTAAGCAAATTCGAATCTATTCGTCCAAATTTTTGATTCGAATTTGCACTTACGAATGTTGACAAGATGCGTGGATGCCCGTACGCATCTTCCCAACATCCGTACACATCTGTACGCGTCCGTACACGTGCGTATGCATCCTGTAGTTATCCCGTATGCAACCTATTTTTGTCACATAAGGATCTGTACAAATGTGTATGGATGCAGGAAAGGTACAGATCTTCAAGTACACATCGTGTACTAACCCATACACATACGAATGTTCAAATAATTTTTTAAAACTATTTAAATTCAAATTTCTTGACATTCTATTCTAATTTGAATGTCAAAATTCAGCACATTTTGAATGCCTATAAATATTCATGTGCCTTCCTATCCAGCAGGGCTCCTCTGCTGTTCTAAGACTAAACTACTTTTCCTCCAAAAATAAAATAAATTGTGGAACAGGTTAAAACTTATGTATCAGGTGGTCATGATTGAACTTTAACTTGAATGAATATAGTTATACAAAATGTTTTCAGTATGGATGGATGTATTGCTGTATATGCACAAAGAAAGGGAGAAAGAATAATGCACAAACACAGGTGTGGATGTGGCTGAGGTATCTAATGCTGTCTAATTGTTTCGTAGTGTTCCCAATATAGTTCAGCACGTAGACCCGATTTACTGGGTTATCGTTATTCTGGTAAAATGGATTATCGTTTTCATGAGCCAGTTTGGTCTAGTGGTTAGGGAGCCAGACTCTTATCTGGGAATACCAGGTTTGATTCTGCCCTCCCTCATGAAGCCAGCTGGGTGACCTTGGGCTAGTCACAGCTCTCTTCTGAGCTCTCACAGCCCCACCTACCTCACAGAGCATCTGTTGTGGGAAGAACAGGAAGCTTGTCAGCTGCTTTGTGTCCCCATAAATGGGTGAGAAAAGCAGGGTAGAAAAGCCAACTCTTTGTCTTCTATCACGATGCAATATCCTGTGATTCCATAATTGCAGCTCTGTTAGGATTACCGTGTGATAAATACAGTGATTTTTGCGGTGTGAGCTGTTGCTGTACCTGGAACTACTTCATGTGATATTATTGGGAGGGTTAGGTCCTATGGAAAGAAAATATTGCAACTCTTAATGCCCCTCTGCTGCTCTGGGAATCCTAAAACCCAGAATATCGATCAAATGTATAGCCAATGAATGATTGCTCCGGATGTACCAGTAAATCAATAAACTGTAGAATAAATAAGTGATGTCTGGAGGTGACCTAAGATACTTTACGACTGCATTTCTGTGCAAACCCACGTGAGAATTATTTCACACAACAAGCAAGATTATGCAAGCATCATCTAGCCTTGCACTGAATGAGAAAGAGAGAGTTGACTCAAGCCTGCAATTATGGGGTATGCCAAGGTCCTGCCAACTTTGCAGCTATGGACTATCCATGCCATATGTATACTTAAACAAGAGGTTTGATGGTCAGTTGGCTCTAGTTCAAGTGCACTGGGGGAGAGGAAATGAAGGTCTTGATTTAGCAACCCTGCTTTTCAGTTTAGCTTGGTATAGAACTTAATATGAGAATATATCAAATCTTTAGTGTCATTTTGGCTTGTAAACCTAACTGTAGAGTAAGGGTGTGCACGAATGCAATTTTTGGGATTCAATTCAATTTGAATGTTTAAAATTAAATGTATTCACATTTGATTCAAATACATTTGAATCTATTCATACAGATTTTTGATCCGTATTTGCACATACGAATATGACATTTGTATGTGCCCGTACGCATTTGTACACATCTGTATGCATCCCGTTTTTGACCTGTACGGATCTGGACAGATGCATACAGATGCCAGAAAGATGCATATGGGCAAGTACACATTGTGTGCACACAGGGTGGATTTGATTTAAATCACTAGTCAATAAGGCTTGATTTAAATAATAGTTTCTACATAAACTAATTCTTGCTACTTTAATATGCAAGTAGATGAAGATTTTTAGAATAACAAATTTTCGTATTTTTTTTTATCCCCAGTTTAATAGGTTAATCATTCATATTTGGATACTTTTCTGTTGTACCTAGGAAGGAGAAAAATAATCATTACCTTAATAATAACAATGTAAATAGATTTATTCAACTGAAACAATAACATTTACAGCATATGTTATTTGCTTAAACAAACATCCATGTTTGTTAACTAATTTGGCTAAACAATATATATATATATATATATATATATATATATATATATATATATATATATATATATATATATATATATATATATATATATATATATATATATATATATATATATATATATATATATATATATATATATATATATATATATATAAAGAAACTTAGACTGTCAGCCCAGCCTACACATGAAAAACTTAAATACTGTCCTCAAAAAGCATTTTATTTTTAAAAAATCCAATTCAAAAAATTGATTTTTTAATTTTTTTTAAATCATTCATTTTTATCCACCCTGTGTGCATATCCATACACATACAAATGTCAGAATAATTTGTACTACTGTTTCAAAAATTCAGAATTCATTCAAATGCTTAATTTTGAATATTCAAATTTGAACGAATTCAATTGAATTTTGAATATTTCAAATATCCCTGTGCATCTCTACTGTAGAGTAAGAACAGGCTATTTTTTTTAAGGAAAATAAGTAGAAAACTTTGCTTTGTTGCAATCCTAATGATACTGTATTTTATGTGAATTATCTTCTGAATGTTTGCTTGCATGAAAAAGCAGCATAAAATCAATCATCCCATTATGCAGGAAGAACTAGAAGATGTATACATCTCATTAAGTATGAATTAGTCCTGTGAAACTTCATTGAAAATTAATGTGGGCTGTTAACTTGTACTACCACTCAGTCTCAAACCTCTTTTTTAGAGATTCTTGAGAAGATTAGTCTGGTACAGGTTTAGAGTACCCTGGAGGAACCTGATTATCTAGATTCCCTAGAACTATCTAGATTATCTAGATTATCTAGAAGTCTGAATTCAGGCCACAGCATAGCTGAGAAACTGTACTGGATGCCCTTCTGGATGGTCTTCTTAGAGAGTTAAATGGAGGTCTTGTCAGATCTCTCAGTGGCTGTCAGTACTATCAATCATTACATTCTTCTGGAGCACCTTCATGAGTTGGGTATGAGAGGTCCTGTTTTGCAGTAGTCCCAGTCATGGGGCATTTCCAGTTAGTGTTTGCCTGCCTTTACCTTTTGTGGAGGTGCCATGGATTCAGCCTACAACCCTCTGCTTTCCAAGCAGTTGTCCTTTCATTGAGCTACAGCCATTCCCATATGTGGGCTGCTGGAGTCACAATGGTTTGTTGCAAGAGTTTTTTGAACTTCATGCTAGTGGGGAATGTGCTCAGAGAGTGGATATGTCCATAACATCATATGCCCAACAACAATTCTTAGTAGCACACACTCTCCAGAAAGGTCCCTGGGCTCTTCCCTCAGCTAGTTCATGTGAATCAGGCACAGGTAGCAAGCACCTCTTCATTCGACACTGAAATGAAACAGAAGAACACTGTTTGAAAATGTGCTGGAGTGTGGTCACATCTAGTCAAAGTAGATGGAGCCTGCCTAATGTTCCTCCCAAGTGCTGCAGTGAAGATTGCCTGTCGTGTTCCATATACGCAACGCATGACTTGTCTCAGGAAATAGCCTTGGCAGCAGGGTTGCTGCTGTGATTCTAAAACACCGGCTTTGTTGCGATAGATCCTCCCAGGCTTCGACTGGCTTGATCCTGGAGATCAACCACGACCGCTGACCCAAATAGACTAGAAACTGGGGGAGGGAAATAAAGAGTCTGGAGTGAAGAGAGTGTTTTATTTTGTCAGGGGTTTTTATACAGCCAAAGGAGGAGTGTGGGGAAAATGACATTGAGGCAGCATCTAGGGAAGTGATTGGAGCAAGGCTGGGGCCAGGCAGCTCAGATGTCCTTGTGATGTCACATCCTCTGGTCAGTTGCGGGAAAAATCCTCAGCTGGAAGAGAAGGGACAGCTGTAATTTTTTCTCCATGTGGGTTAGAATCGCCATTATGCTGATCAGCATCAACATGGAGTAAAAAGAGGTCAGCACCTTGGACAGTGCCGAGCATGTAATGTAGGTCTGTGGAGAGAAAAATTCCTGGCGCTTTTTATTCTCAGGGCTTATCAGCAAACTGCCCCATTTTAAGTGAAGGGCTGAAGAAAGGGAAGACCGGAGGGGGGGGGGGGCTGTGTCCACATGGACCAAAATAACCAATTTAGGACTGAAGCATTTCTATGCTAGCAGTGGCCACCTCCCACCCGATAACTGAAGGAAGTGACTTCTCCCTAGAGAAGGCGAAAGAACTCTGAAGCTGTCTCATGGCAGACTAGAGAGCATGGGAGCAACATGTGTCTGTTCTGTCATACCACATGCCAGGCCTGTCCCTGGACATCTGGGCTGTGTACACAACTCAGCTGCTGGGCCAACATGTGGTCCCCAGCTGCATTCTGCTTGCAGAAAGGTTCCGAGTGGCAAGGAGGGCCACAGCAGAGGTATGCAGTCAGCCATGTCTGGGGGTTTGTCTAGAAGATACCTGAAACAAAGAACTCCAGCAGAAATATTCCAGAAACAAAAATATACTTCACCTGATTGAAGTATATAAAATCAAGCATGTTTTAGAAAAGGTGGATAGACAAAAAATATTTTCTCTGTCACACAGCACTAGAACTGGGGGCATTCTATGAAGCTGATGCGTAGGAGAGTTGGATCAGACAAGGGGAAGTATTTCTTCACCCAGAGGGTCATCAGTCTATGGAATTTCCTGCCAGAAGAGGTGGTAACAGCAACCAGACTAAATGACTTTAAGGTAGGGTTGGACAAATTTATGGATGACAGGTATATCAGTGGCTACTAGAATGGATGCCTAAGTACATCTTTCAGGCTGGGGCCACTGTTTGGGACAGATGGCTGTGGCCTGATCCAGCAGGGCTCCTCTTATGTTCCTGTGTTCAAAGCCGAGCAGTTGCTGAGGGCTTAGTCTACCTTATAGTATTAGCTATTCACAGGCAGTCTCCCAGTGAAGAATTTACCAATATAGTCACAGCACTATATTAGGGAATTGTTTGCAGTTTCATTTCCTAATTCTGTTTCCCTAGCTGATGATGTCTTTCATCCTATGTTTTTTGCCAAACATGGCAACACTTTAGGTGAGGGAAGTTGCATGTCACCAGCCACGTAAAACAAAACTGCAGTATGGAAAACTGCCCAATACAGACGACGACTGTATGTCTCATATCCATAATATGTTTATTATGGTTGTTTCCCTTCTATTGTATAATTAACTGATTTTTCCTCCAAACATTATGTGACGAGTTTCCTCCACAAAGATACTTCACAAGGTGAATAATCTTTTTTTTAAGGCTATGACCAAAGGAAGAACTATGCAAGATGTAAAATGCTGACTAGATTTATAACTAGGGTTCAGAATAAGCTTCTGTTTAAAGGCAGAAGTGATGGAAAGCAGATCGGGGGAGTGATTGAGAATGAAGGAAGAGGCTACCAGCTACAGAAGAGCTCGTTAGGTTGCTACAGAACAGTTCTGGAGAAAAAAAACAGATGGTAACAGGGAATTCTCCAAAACTGCTGTAGATACCACTTCTACCCTGGAGATGTTGAAGGTTTCATTCTGCACTAGGAGAAGTAGAAGTGTCAACTTTTCTACCCCACTTTTCTCACCCATTTAAGGGGACTCAAAGTAGCTGACAAAGCTTCCTGTTCTTCTCCCCACAACAGAACACCTTGTGAGGTAGGTGGGGCTTTGAGAGCTCCGAAGAGAGCTGTGACTAGCCCAAGGTCACCAAACAAGCAGTGTCTGCTTGGAACAGCAGAGCAAGAGAAGAATTTGCTGCAGCGGCACTGAAAGGTTGCTAAGGAATTGCAGTCAGATGCAACCTCAGAAGCTAAGAAGAATACCTCATGGCACAACAGAAACTTCAAGAAAAGCCTGTGAATCTCTGTACGGTTGCTGAAGGACAACCAAATCTGTTGATCTCAACCGTCTTTTAATGATTGGGCAGGCAGGGTGGAGGCTTGTCCATCACAGCCACATTAATGGTCGGGCCATTCCACGACCTGGAAGTGAAACATCAGGTCTCCATCAATTTAGCACCCAACTTTTGTTTGTTAAGACGACGTCTTCCATTGCTTTGTGTTGGACTTTCTTCTTTGTTTTAATTAAGTCTTATGTTCTTTGCTATTGCTAGGTAACATTGAGTCATATTAAACTCCTGTTGGCTTTATGGATAGTACTCTTAACATGGTTAGGTTCTGTTAATTTTTATTTGTTCTTTATTTCTATTAACATTTCATCTACTAGGGGGGCATTTGATACTTGGCGTATCCCTCTTTTGTTTTTGTAAAACGTTTCTGTAGCGCTTCTTCATTCAAAAAAGCCAAAATCAATTTACAATACAACTTAAAATTTTAAAAATGAGGTTAAAACCAGTTAAAACAAAATATAAACAATGATAAAACCAGCCACAGTATAAGAAGCTTTACTTAATGATGCATAAATTTCCTACCTCTTCTTGTTTCTAAGAAATTGCATTATTAACTATAAGGAATAGAAATGGGTACTTGCTATAGAATCTGTCCAAAAACCTGCAGGAGAAATAGGAACTCACAGTAAGGACCTTTCTGTGTTTCCTTCTCACAACAGTGCTGGCCCAGACTAACCCCCCACCCAACCACAAGGCTTGTGTGAGCTTTGAGACTAGCCTCAGAGCCTCTGGTGGAAGCGGTGGGTCCCCCAGTAGTCCCAAACATGGAGATGCCTAGGTACTGCCTCCAGG
Source organism: Aspidoscelis tigris stejnegeri (assembly GCA_023333525.1). Taxonomy (NCBI): domain Eukaryota; kingdom Metazoa; phylum Chordata; class Lepidosauria; order Squamata; family Teiidae; genus Aspidoscelis; species Aspidoscelis tigris. The sequence continues at coordinate 105,025,825 of JALMGA010000003.1, read as the reverse complement.
TTAGAGAGACAGGCAGATTGCTCCTGAAGACCATTTGCAGGGAAGTGAAGGTTTTGCCTCTGCCTTTTGTCTGAGATACACATAAGCAATTGGTAGGCTGCCATGTGAGATGGGACGCTGGATTAGATGGGCTGTGGCCTGATCCAGCAGGGCTCCTCTTATGTTCTTATGAGATGTACATTCTGCATGCCTCTGTGGCCTAGACAGGTCTATTTAACAGGTTTACCAGTAATCCTGATGAAGACCCCCCTCCCCCCAAAAATGCAGATCTTGCTCCATCCATTGCATATGGAGCATAGTAGCAAGGGGTGGGACCCCACAGACATGGATCAGTGAGGCTCAGAAGCCTACTTGGGGGGGGGGGGGAGATCTTAATTGGGATTTAAAGTAAGTGGAGAAAGGGCCTAAACCTTTTCTCTTTATGAGCCTGTTTCACAGGTTTCACAGACCAAAAAGCTCATACAATGAAGGGTAGCTGTATTCCAATTAACACAAAAATCAATTGCAAGTAGATGCTACTCCAAAGTGAAACTGTTGCTGTTAGATAGGCTGGGGCCAACTTCATGCGGTTTGCTCAAGAGACACAGAATGTGTGTGTTATTACCTCTGAAGCAGCTGCTATGCCACTGAGCACTGGCTACACCCAAGCTACAATTAGCACTGTCCAAAATGTCAGCATATATTGCCATGTTCTAACTTGGGGCTGATTTTTCCCCTCCCCATTTCCTATTTTATATATGTCTATATTTTGAAAATGGTGGAGGATTGCTACATACAGATCAGACGGAGCTCCCCCTCTGGCCAGAGAAGCCCCCCCCCCCCCGCCCCCCATTTCACACTGACTCTGTCTGTGTGGGCTGCACACTTTTTCATCATACTCCCTGCATCCCGTTACACCTAAAACAAAGTCTTGTTGACTGTATTCTCCAGGGAAGCAGCAAGAACAAAAACAAATTGTATGCATTTCTGGCATGTTTGCACATGAGACCTATTGTTCAGGTCCTTTTGATGTCAATTTCAGATTAAATTCTTGTATGGGCTTTGTACATTCCAAGGAATGTCTACTCTTTTCCTGCTCTTGTGTTCCCTTTTGACATTCCAGTAAAACCGTGCGTTATTTGGCTCTAATCTTTTGTTCTTTATGTTGCCAGATATGAATCTACTACAATATGAGGGAAATATTAAGTCATTTCTTCTGTTTTTAATACATTCTGTGTGTTTTTTTACTAACACACACATATATATACCATAATTAGAATGAATTTTAGTTAATCAGAATTTCTATTTTTGCTCTCCAGCTTTAGCTTCAAGGCAGTCCGCTTCTGCCCTCGACCTTACTTGCATGTGAGCAGGTTTGGTATGGTGTTAGGGAGCCAGACTCTTATCTGGGAATACCAGGTTGAATTCCACACTCCCCCATGAAGCCAGCTGGGTGACCTTGGGCTAGTCACAGCTCTCTTCTGAGCTCTCACAGCCCCACCTACCTCACAGGGCGTTCCGTTGTGGGGAGAAGAATAGAAAGTTTGTCAACCACTTTGAGACCCTTTAAATGAGTGAGAAAAGCAGGGTAGAAAAGCCAACACTGCTTCTTCCTGTTCTTCTTCCAATTCCAGATCATACCATGGAACAGGGGCCTGCCATCCACATATTGGTGCAGACTGCAGCAGGCCCTGGGCAGATCCTGCCCAGAACTGTAGCAGTATGCAGATGACAGAACAAGGACAAAGTGCAGGAAGGACTTAAGTCTTAAAACTAGTTGAAACTGAAACATCTACTGGTAGTTGAGCTTCAGAAACATAGATGTGCTTCACCTACTCACAAGTACCAACTTATTAACAGCTGGGACAAAGCGTGGCTGGCAAGTTGTGAGGTGAAGAAAGGTGGAGTAGAAAAGGTTTGGAAGATGAGGAATAGTTCCCTTTTCTACCTCACTTTTCTCACCCATTTAAGGGGACTCAAAGAGGCGGGCAAAGCTTTCTATTCTCCCCACAATGGAACACCCTGTGGGGTAGGTGGGGCTGTGAGAGCGCAGAAGAGAGCTGGGACCAGCCTAAGGTCACCCAGCCGGCTTCTGCTCTGGAGAGAAGAACAGAAAGCTTTGTCAGCTGCTATGAGTCCCCTTAAATGGGTGAGAAAAGCGGGGTAGAAGACCCAACTCTTCTCCTGGCATCAGCTTCGTAGAGTGCTCCCTGGTTCTACTGTTGTGCAACAGAGAAAAGACTCTGCCGTGCAAAATATATTATATGAATTACCTTCTGATCACAATTACTATATTCACACTTATTTAAAAGCAAAAAAGGAGGGAATTCTTGTCACTCCCTTTTGTGAATATGCAAGAAAGCTGAATTAATTAATAAGATTCTTTTATGTCCCAGTGTTCTCGGTTGTCTTAAGATGGAACAGAAACGCGCCTGTTATAATTTGCCGATATTCGCTAACTTGGACAGCTTGGATCCTGATTATTCCATCTGTTCTGTACATGTCTTTAAGTGACTGAATCTTCAAGGGGAAAAACAACCCCTTCTTCAGTGAGTTAACACATGTTACTTTGTTTTCAAGCAATTCATAATTTTCCATCTTCTTTTCTTTGTCAGAACGTAAACTCTAGCTTTATCAGCCTTTTAACATCTATGACTAGTAAATTAACCAGTGTTGATAGACTGAGGAAGAAAAGCAACAAGTCAAAAATATTTGGGAAGTTAGTACGGTGTTATGTGTTGCCAAACTATAATAAATTAAAATAAATTTGGGAAGCAACGTCCCCCCCCATCCCCAGATTAAAGGCTAACATTTTTTTGCATCCTTTAAATGTTTGTTTTCACTTGTTTTTCTTGTAAATTTTAATGGACTGCTTTTAATTATTAGGGGACACCCTAAGATCACTAGTACAGAGAAGATTAAAAATTGAAATTAAAAAAAAAGACATTCTGAGAATGTTGAAGTCACTGGTAGAATCTTTGCCCATTTGGGAATAGCCTGGAACCTTCTCTGTGTGCATTCGGAGACCCAGTGAAATGGCATCTCTTTACCTTTGGCTAAAGAAAGAGCTTTCCTTCCCCTTTCACGTTCTTTTTTTGTTGCTTTAATCAGTTCATTTTAATTGTTTTTTAATTTTTTTTTCATTGTAACCCAGTCTGAAGAAGCAGTGGTGATGGCAGCCAGCTTATATAGCTTTAAAGATTAGATAAATTTGTGAAGGACCAGTATATTAGTGGCTACTGGACTGGATGCCTAGGTACTGCCTCCAGGTTGGAGAGACAGGCAGGATGCCTCTAAAGGTCATCTGCAGGGATGTAAGAGCAGGTGAAGGGTTTTGCCTTTGTCTTTTGCTTGAAAATGCCCAGAAGCAACTGGTGGGATACTGTGTAAGACAGGATACTGGACTTGATGGTCTAGAGTGGGAAGGAGTGTGATTAACCAACGTTGACTAGCGGTCGCACTTGGAGCACTAATCAACGTTGGCCATTCCCTCCCCCTGTGATTAAATACTTACCTGATTCGATCTCAGGGCCAGTCCTCTCCTGGGCACCGCCATTTTGGCTGTGCCCTCCAGGGCTGCATGCGCATCAGCGCAATCGCCATCATGACTCTGACAGCTCTGCACATGTGCAGTCACATCTATGGTCATCTGAGGTACCAGTGTATTTGCACCCCGGAGCACCAGAAGACGTGCAGATGGCCACGCTACTGGATGTTTCAGGTAAATTCCTGGTAAACGTTGGTTAAGATGTGGAGCATCTAATAAACAATTAGTGAACGTCTGGTGAGGCAGGGCACACTTGGAGGTTGTAGCAGCCTCCTCCGTGTGCGGATGCTCTCCGCCAGCAGTTCACTACTTCACTAGAACTCATAGTGCAAATAGGCCCCATGTATACAACACAGAGTTTCCTGTCCATTTTTCTTTTCTTTCTTCAACTCCATTTCAGCTCTGGTAGTTTCTCTTTCATAAAAGTCTGTGCAACAAAAACTGTAAACGCCTTTTTTAGAGCTCTGGCGAGGGGTAGAAAAGGCAACTCTCCTCCTCCTCCTCCTCCAGTGCCCTTTTGTGCCCCTCAAAAATCTCACTGGTATTACCAGTGCTGACAAAAAAAAGTGGAGGGAGTTGAATCTGCACCCTGGTGAAGATGCAGAAAGGGGCAGTAAGTAGTCCCTTTTGCCCACTGTGTAAATAAACACCAGGATATATTGATCACAAGAATGGTATATTCATGTAAATAGTATTGACTGGTTTGTATTCTTGGTTTGTATTTATGTGTTAATCTATGTGTAATGTATGTGAAAATGTGAATAAAATGTTTTTTTAAAAAATGACCAGTGCAAGGGTGGCATACCCAGGATGGTTGTGTTGTCATGCGCATTACTGGCCAATCCCACTGTTAGCGAGTCAGGTAGCGAGGCCTGCTGCACTGAACCTCTGATATCATTCATCACTGTATGGTGTTCTTTCCCCTCCCATGTTTGCTGGTGTTGGTACTTTCCTGTCTGATGTCACTCTTAACACCCATAATTAGCCATTTCTTGTTGGATCGGGTCCCAAATATGTCCTGTCTCTGCAAAGATTTCTGATATTTTATAATGGTGTTTGCAGAGGGCTTCAGTATAATATTTTTATCTTTCCTTGAGCTCATTTGACACTATAAGATCTCAGTTATGTTTGTTCTTGATTATTCTCATCTCAAATGTAAACTTCCCTACGGGTTCTCTGATCTTTAAAAAGCCTCTTCCTTTCCTGTCTTAATCAGTTCCTCTATTTGCTGACATTTCTGACTGAGGTCTCTTACTTTGTTCTTGCTAAAGCTGGAAGACCACATTCAGTTATTCCTTATTTTCATTTGTATCCTGTCCTATATCATACGGTCTTAGGGTAGAATACAACAGGTTGAAAACCCATACAACCCAGGTTAAAAACAGAGCTAAAACAGATTAAAATCAGCAATAAGATAGTACCCAGAGGGAAAGGATAGATTACTCAGTACTAAAAGCTTGCTAAAGCTGTGCCTCTCCACCAAATGTCTGAACATGTATGGGGAAATCCCCTGTCAAACCTTAGAGGGAAGGCTATACTTGGGGCTAACACAGAGAAGTCCCTCTCACACATTCCCATCCATTTAATTTCTGAGGGTGGTTGCAGAAGCAAGAGGGCCTCCTAAGACACAGGTAGGTCTACTTGGGGGAGACATTTGTTTAGGTATTTGGGGCCTAAGCCGTTTATGGCCTTATAAGTTAATATCCATGCCTTAAATTGGGCTATGTAATAAACTGGCAACCAGTGCAGTTCTCCTAAGATCAAGAGTGCAAAGTTACCAAAAAGGAGTTTTTGCAGGACCCAGGACACTTAAGAAATTTCAGCTGCAATCCCAAGAAGGGCTATGAATGTTTCCCATAAGTCTATGTGGGACTGGAACTTGTTCTTGCCAGTAAAGAGTCACCCAGCTTTATTTTCTATTCCGACTATGATTCCGGCTTTTTCCTATGTTCTGCACCTTTGTCAGTTGTCTTTGTCACCAGTATCCACTATAGTGAGTTCTGGCGCTGGCCAGTTCCTGGATCCTGACTCAAGAGGAAAGCCAATGTGAGCTTCTGTGTGCTGTTTCAGCCAGCGCCAGTGAGTTTCCTACTAATACTAGCTGAACCTGACACCTCTGCAAATTCCGCCTGAGCTCAGTTTTTCCCAAGGCAAGCAAAAAGATTCATTTCATTTCTGCTGTCACAATTTCACATTCTTCCTGCTTTGTGCATCTCACATTCCATGGTCAGATTGCGTGTGTCCTTGTGAGGACAGGAACTCCTCTTTCATTGTTGGCCTCACTGGTGACCAGGGGCGTCTTGGCACTTCCCGTCTGCTGGATGGGAAAGGAGTGTGAGGACCCAACGCTAACTAGCACTCACACTTGCAAGCGCTAGGTAACTGCAGCCCAAGCCCCACATGATTTTTTTTTATTATTATTATTATTTACATTTATATCCCGCCCTATACCCTAGGGTCTCAGGGCAGGTAACAGCATATTTAAAAGACAAAAATACTTAAAATAAAACCATATATAAAAACAGTATAAGACAATAGTATGTGCTGTAGGGGAAAACTGTGCCACATTTAGCCAAAGGCCAGAGCAAAGAGGTGCGTCTTTACCCCCCTCCTGAACATATATAGTGAGGGGGCCTGACGCACCTCAAGGGGGAGGCTGTTCCACAGATTGTGACCAATCCCAGGGTTGGTCTTCTTCTGGGCACCGCCATTTTGGCTGTTTGACAACAGTGATGCTCTGTGCACGTGCAGTCACATCTATGGTCATCTGAGGCGCCAACGCACTTGCGCAGCACCTCAGACGACCCCAGCACACTGGAAGAAGAACAAATGGTAGTTGCCCCAGAGGCTTGACGTAAGCTTTTGGGTAAGGTTGGTTAACGTGTGGAGCACCCAATCAGCTATTAGTGTCCTTCCGGTGAGGGCGAGCATGCTTGGAGCCTGTAACAGCCTACTCCGGGTGCGTATGTTCTTCACCAGGAGTTCACCAATCATGCACTAGAAGACGAAGTGCGAATAGGCCTCAGGTGTCCTTTGGTGTGGCAGAATCAGCTTATCCAACTCTACTTACCACGTGGGTTAGAAGGATGCTGTTCAGCCTAGAGCTCGCATCACCTGACTTTTATAACTCACCTCAGTGGTCTAAGCAGTGCTGTGCAGCAGCACCAAGACTTTCATGTGGAAAGTTTTAACTGTAAAACTATTGGCCTGGCACTGCAATGGCGGAAAGGCCATAGAACAGTTGGCGAGGTATTATTTCTTGTGCCATGCCAGACTCCTTTCATCAGTTTGCACAATGAACAGGGTTCAGATGCAGCGTTTCTGTGATCAAACTGCCACTCCATCAGTATGGTTTCGACAGCATAAGGACAAGATACAAACGATGCAAATTTAAGGCGGCAGGGAAGAAAGGGCCCTGCTTGATATATTTACGAACTTCACACCTCCCACAATTGCAATGAAAATATTGAATCAATATGATGTCTATTAAAGTTGATGTGGCCTTGGAAAGTTGTTCTGCATATTTTTAAGTTAAAAAAAAGAAAAGCATACAGAGTATTCCGTGCCATATAAGATGCAATGACTTATGCCAAGGATTATTTGGGAAAGATAACTAGAGGGCAGAATTATTTTAGGAGAAATTGTTTTTTTTGGGGGGGGGGGAGGTGTTCTTATGTAGCATAAAAACAATATCTAATTTTTGGAAGATTTTTTAAAAATATGTATAGACATAGAAGAGTGATAGTGCTAATTATACAGTGGGGGCTAAAGAGTAATGATAATGCATATGTCTTATAAGGATGGGCTAGGGGTAGATATCTGCTGAGGTTATCAAACCTTGCTTATTCAGTTGAACAATTAGAAGAAGAGTTGGCTTTTCTACCCTGTTTTTCTCACCTTTAAGGCAACTCAAAGTAGCTAACAAAGCTTTCTGTTCTCACAACACCCAGTGAGGTAGGTTGAGCTGTTAGGCCCCAGCAGAAAGCTGTGACTAGCCCAAGGTCACCCAGCTGGCTTCATGGAGGAGTGTGGAATTAAACTTGCTCAGTAGAAGATATGAGTCTATCACTCTTAACCACAAATTCAATCTGGCTCACCATACTTGTCTTTAGTTCATATTGGGGAAGGCTTGTAGCTAACCAGTAGCTAACTGTTTTGTATTGGTTGTCCAGAAGACTCAAGTAGCACCACTTTCTAGTTGTGACTTAAGAAATATGTGTAGATGCATCCATGTGGTTGCTAGGAGTCAAGCTTGTTTAGTTGGTGCTCTTAAGACCATGTCATCTTTTCATCTAAAACTGAGCTGTAAATCCACCAAAACCTTGGACTGTCCTGCAGAATCTTTTGTTTTGTGTCTTTATTGTTGTTGTTATGGAATTTTTATATTACCCATCACCATAGTCCCAAGGCAGAGTCCAAAATAAAACACAAGAACTGTAAAAGACAAAAACAGTAAAACGTTAAAACTATCACAATAGACATAATAAAACAATGAAACAGTTTTAAAATACTATGTGCCATAATTTCAAAATGTTGAGTGCTGAAAATGTAGTTAGATCAGGCACTTAAAAGTATCAGCAGAGAGCACCTGGCAAATCTCACCTGGAAAGTTGTTCCATAGAAGGGGGCCATTACTGAGAAAGCCCTGTTGCTAGCAGCTTCCCCCCAGCACTCATTGAGGGCCAGTATAACCAGAAAAGATTCTCTTGATGATCTCATACAGCAGGCAAATAATAAACAGGGCTTGAGTTGTATAAAGCTTTACTCACAAACAATACTTTGAATTGGGGCCAAAAATTGAAAAGAAGCCAGCATAGCTTTTTGAAAGTAAAGATAATGTGGCCACAGGTAGAAGTGTCCATCACTACCTTGGCTGCTGTATTTTTCAGTAACTGTTTTCCACTTTGGAGGTCACAAGTTATGGGTTAGAATGATCATGTGATCATATACCTAATAAGGTGAGGCTGGCCATAGGACCTCTTGGTCACCACTGCCACCACTGACAAAGCTTTCTGCTCTACACAACAGACACCCTGTGTGGTAGGTGGGGCTGTGAGAGCTCAGAAAAGAGCTATGACTTGCCCAAGGTGACCCAGCTACCTTCATGGAGGAGTACAGAATCATACCACATGACTGCAAGATATGAGTCTGGCACTCTGACCACAATAAGAAATGAACTGAAGAATTGTAACTGAAGACCTCAAACGCTTGCTTTTTGCTGTTCCCTGTTCCCTCCCACACCCATTTTCCTTTTGTTTCTTGTCTCTTTAGATTGTAAGCCTGAGGGCAGGGACCTGTCTAAGATTAATGTAATATTGTTACCCACCCTGAGACCTTTGGGTATAGGGTGGGATAGAAATACAAATAAATAAATAAATAAGACCAAACCAGCTTGTTGGAGATGTAGAGCTATGTGTCATCTACATCCTGGTGACACCAAATTCCATCTCTCGTGATCATAGCCAATGGACTCATACAAATATTAAGAAGCATAGAGAACATGAGCAATCCCTGGGGGAACCCCACAAATTGTCAAACAGTTTAGAATGTTTAGAACGTTGTTTTCAAGAACTGAAGAGTCACAAGTTTCATGCTGTTGCAGTAATTAGATGACATCATCCTAAAACCTCATGATGATGCCTTGCAGTTTGTGGGCTATATATCTGTGTTGTACAAGATTTTGTCTTTAGTTTGCTGTTTAAAGAGAGATTCTGAAATAAAGCTCCTGAACCTTCCAGTGAGGAAAGAAATATTTTGTCTCTGGATTTATTTGAATGAATGACTGTCCAGCTATTCTCTGAGATTGACAAGTGATCTGACTCCAGTCCAAATCTGTTACACTACCTGACAGGTTAGCTCCCAGAGAGATGAATGGAAATCTCTCCATGTGTTCACTTTGAAGTTCTTCTCCAGTGATAGCACCAGAACGATTGGAAACAATGCTTCCAATTCCTATATTGACTATGTACAATTGGTCAGTAGTATCAAAAACTGCTGATAAGTCACAAAGTACCAACAGACTGCATTCCCCCTGTCTTTTAGCATGTACACTGATTATTTTCTTTCTCTCTTCCTTCCTTAGTGTGGCTATTCTGATCTTTAATACTTCCCGGAAGTGCTTTGTTGTGGTGAAACAGTTCCGCCCAGGTAATCCATCTACTTTGCTTTGCTCTTTTTATTTTTTTACTCTCCAGTGCATCAGTGGTCTTTGGAGTTTTGAAGTAAAAAGTAGGTGGAACTCTAAATAGCTTTGGTGCAATATTTTGTTCTGGAGATGGCAGATATTGTGCTCATCCTTTTGGTAAATTAGAGTGCAAAAGATGGGTTTTTCTTCTCAACAGGTGGGTGTCTTTTGACATGTTCATTATCAGCTTATGAATTTTTTAATGGAGTAATGGAGTAATGACTCATAAGTCATTGGCTGAGTATCCTGCTCTTCCTCCAAATTCAAGGCATGTTGAGGGACAGTGATTGGGCCAGAACCAATTAATTTTTTTTTAAGTTATGAAATTTACTCTGGTTCTGCTTTTTTAAAGGATCTATTTTAAAACTGGATGCAGCAACATAGTACTAAAAAAGAAAGTATGATAGACCAGAGTCGATCAACTTGTGGTGCTTCAGGTGTTCCTGAACTACAGCTCCCAACATGCAACTCCCAGCATGGTCTGCCAGACTGGTGGAAATGCTGGAAGTTGTAGTTCAGGAACATGTCAGGGGTTGCAAGTTGAGCAACCCTGTAATGAACCAAAATAGGAATTGTTGTAGAATTGTTCTTTTAACAAATCTACAGAAAAGGGGATTTTGGCAGGAAGCCCTACTCACATTTCCTCTTCTATATCATTCCTAAAGTTGTAGTGGCATTGGTGCCTTTCCATATGTGATAAGGCAGTTTTTAGTCTGCATAATTAACAGGTGAAAACACCATTGCTTTCATTAGGGAGCTAAACAGATCCTTGTCTAATTGGTGATTGAGAATGTCTCCCAGGTAAACTCCTACAGAGCAGCACCTGTGAAGGATGGTTCCTTGTTGGTGAGGAAGCACAAAGAGCGATGTTGATCTTCTGTGCCCAAGCGTTGCCCTGCTGAAACAGATCTAGAAGCTATCAAGACCTGCATCCTTCCTCCTAACCAGGGAAACCCATAACCAGGACTTAGCCACAAAAAATAGCAGGCACACAATTCATGTTCCCTAGCAATGTAAACTTCAGCCCTTTCTGCATTGGACATTATTCTGGTTAAATCCCAGAATAAGGCCCTGCAGTCTGCACAGTCCCCTTGTGGCACTTTAAAGAGGTCCAGATCTGGTTCACTGCTGATATTCTGGACTGTGGGCAGCACAAGGACAGCACATCCCTATATCCTGGAATATGCTGGGAGACCCTTTTTATAGCACTCTAGGGCTGCATCCCCATGCAGGTAATTTAGTCCTGAAATAGTCTCTTTGGACTATTTTTTGGGGACTGCTTTTAATCCGGATTGAGTGCCCATCAATTAATCCAAATATAACTGTCCCCATGCAGCTTTTTAGTCCTGGTTTTGGGACAATTTTAAAATGTAAAAAACAGGGCTACTAAATCTCCACCCCACCCCATGCAAACCCTGTCTGCAATAAAAACAGTGAAATGGAAGTTTTAAAAATAACTTCTAGCCTAATACTTTCTTTTTCACGCCCCCCCCCCCTTTTGAGATTTCTGGCCAAAAGTGCACTCATCTGCAGCTGCAAGGGATGGTAAAAAAAAGGGGGGGCTTTCAATTCCACCCCCCATGCAAATCCTTCTATAGCTGCAAGGGAATGTAAAAAAAAAAGGGCTTTCAAGAAGCACATGCAAAGGGAAGGGATTTCAAACACCAAGTTCCTTTCTCTTTCCTCTCCCTTTCCGGCATCTAACGCTGCGTGATACATGCCTCATTTCAAAAATGTATTTTCAAAAAAGTATTTCAGGCTTCCTAAGCATCTCTCTTTAAAAGATACATGTTTCAAGCGAAAATGTTAAAGCCCCTTTAAAAAAGACAAGCTCTTTCTGCCTTTTTCATACCACATGGAGCTCTTGCAAAGCTGGCAAAGACAGGGGAGCTTTACATCTGCAAAAAGAACCCCACAGCTGGCTGCCATTGGCCAGAATGCTAGACCTCCACCCCAAATAGCCCGGTATTGTCCCCATGTGGGAGAAATAAAGCAGAGTCTGCTCCAAAAAGGGCACGGAGCCCAGTTTTCATCAGGACCTTTTTTCTCTGGATTTAGGCAGGATTGTCCTCATAAAATCCAGGAATAGGGAATTGCATGGGGACTCTGGGTGCCGAATTTGGATTCAGTTCGGATTAATTACAGTAGCCATGGGGACACTCCTTCCTGAATTCAAATCAAATTTGTATTAAAGTGCTCCTGGGGCCGCAACCTAGGAAGCAGTGCCAGAAATGGCACATTTCCAAAAAGTGCCCTTCCCAGCAACCACCTTTGCAGTCTCCACGCTGCCTCCAAGGGCTCTTTGGGGGCAAAGGATAAGCCGTAATGGGTTAGGGTTAGCATTAGGGTGCAGACAGCCCTCAGAACAGGCCATGTAGTGCAGAACGTGTCTTAGGCCATGGCCATGCCTTCACTTTAAACTTGCTTCAGTCCATCTTTACGTCTGACTGCTCACACCTTTTTATTTCTGTTTTATTTGCCAACTTCCCACCCTCCATGTGGACTTGCCTGAATGGAATGTCTACAAATACAATGGATAGAAATGAAAAGGCATGAGCAGTCAGACCTGAAGATGGACTGAAGAAGGTTTAAGGTGAAGGAGTGAGCCTGTCCTTAAAGACAACCATCTCCCGTAGGTGGAGACCCACCACCTTTCACTTGCACCTACACCCGACAGACTTTGAGGGAAGAACTGTATCCCCTGTGTGAGGCAGAAACTTTGAGCCCAACCTTATCCAGATCCAATGCTTTGCTAAAACATAGTGAGCCACTGAATATATCACGGATGCAGCTGCCGTGGATAGAAATCGGCCAAGAATTCTGTAAACCAATTGTTTTCCTCACCTGGCACTGGAAGCCCTTCCTTCCAATTCTGTTAGTTATTTGTACTGATTTTTTTTAAATGACCGCAAAAAAGAAAAGAAAAAGGATTGCCACCATTTTCCTTAAACGTACCCTCTGCCTTTAACAGAATCCTGACGCTTAGATCTCTTACAGACTAAGTGTTTTCCTACTGTTTGTTTGCATGACAAGAGAAGAATTATCTCCTTAGTTCATGTATCTCAGAGTGCCATGAAAGTCTCAAGAGGAAGACCAACAATAAAGGGAGAAACATACATCTAAGGTTATTAGTAATGACGGCTTTCCCTCTAGCAGAGATGGAATCAGTAGTAGAATTCTGCTCTTTCTATTTCCTTTGATGGTATTACATGGCTCTGAGCATTTCCTTTAGGAGAGCATTACCACAACAGCTGTTTCCAGATTAATGCAAAAGGTCTTGTGCAAATTCCACTCAGCAATCTGTCCAGGGGGTAGTATATGTTCAAAAGGGGCTTTTTCAAACAAACATGCATGCTTTTCATAACTCTGCCGAAACAGCAGCTGAGTTGACAGCCTGAAAGACTCATCATTGTGCACATGGTACATCATGCTCAGTCCAACTTCCCAGCAAATATCAATGGATCCTGTGAAATATGCTTGTTGGCTGACAAACGGAAGTTGTCTTGAAACAGATTTTTTTTCCCAAGAAGAAGATTTGGCTTTTCTACCCTGCATTTCTCACCCATTTAAGGGGATTCAAAGTGGCTGACAAAGCTTTCTATTCTTCTCCCCACAACAGAACACCCTGTGAGGTGGGTGAGGCTGTGAGAGCTCAGAAGAGAGCTGTGACTAGCCCAAGGTCACCCAGCTGGCTTCATGGGGGAGTGTGGAATCGAATCCGGTATTCCCAGATAAGATTCCGGCTCCCTAACCACTAGACCAAACTGGCTTGAAACAAAACCAAAGGGGAAGAAATGGAAATTTAACATACAGTACAACATTGAGTGTGCCCCACATTCTTTTAAGTACCAGTAACTGATTTCCATGCACGTCCTTTATTCTTAATGACTGTGAACACTAAACACTCCAGGGTTCAACTGCACCAACTTGCTAGTCATACACTCAGTTACTAGAAATTTAGCTTGCATAACCCATTAAGTGGCATTCAGATAAGTTATATCCAGGATCCAAAGATTGTTTAAAAACTTTTCCAGTCTCAGTATACACAAAGTTATTAAAGTGGATTTATTGTATGCATTCAAGTTCTAAATGGCAATACATTTCAGAGAAGGGTGGATAAATGCTTTATTCTGTGGCTCGTATATTTTCATCTGTACTTCTATGTGCTATAGCTCCTTTACCCTGAAGAATCTTGAGCTCTTGCTCATTAGCTCAGCAAAGCTTAATTATCTCATTAACAGAGCTGTTCTTACCTCTTTTGTTTCAAGAGGAACAGGCCCAGCCATGAAGCTGTGAACCAGCAAGAGGTCTAATGTTATTTTTGCCTGAGAAAGCACAGAGTTAGAAAACTAGAAAGGGCCAGAGTATCAGCTAGAATTCCATTGAAACTTTCAGTGTGAACATTGTAAAAATTGCATGCCACATCCATCGGACAAGCAATGCTTTAGAATCATGTATCATCAAGTGTTGATAGTACTTCTTATCTGTTTATTATTTTGTATTTTTATCCCACCCTACACTCTAAGGTGCAAGGATGGACCTCAATTTTTAAGACGCTTAAAACAAGGGAAAGATACATGTCAATTATTTGAGTAAAATTGCAATATAGTGCCTTCTCAGCCAAAGCCCAGGTTAAGAGGCAAATCTTCACCAGCTGTCTAAATCCATGCAGTTATGGTGCTTGGTGTACCTCAGATGGCGGTCAGTCACTTGTTGAGAGCTATCAGAATCTTCTTATGCTTCCTCATATCCTTAACTGCTGAGGTTGATGGCATACCAAGTGGACCTCTCTAGCATATATCTTTGAAAAGCAAATACTATTATAAAACCTGATGGTACACGTGATCATGTCCCAAGGTACTTCTGTTCTCATTCAATTTGTAGACCTGGGCCTCATCCCCACAGTTTGATTGACTTCCACCAATTGACTTGGTTTTATCCCTCCAGTTGCATTGACTGACTTACATTGGTAAGCCAGGTCTCCGTGTAATTTTCTGCATAAGACAGGTTGGTACTATGCAGTGGTTTGCGGGAACCAACCCATAGGGTTATAGGCTCCATCTGCTCCTGGATGCGTATAGCACTTGCGCAGATCTGCACTTATTCTGCTGCCAAACCACCACAAGCAGCATGCTTGAATGGAAGGCATCACTGGAGAAGATTTATTGGTTTCCTTGTGAAGTGAAATGACCCACCCTTCCTTAGCTGTCAAGATTACAGCCAGGGAATCGAAGTTCCCCGGCTGTGATCTTGCCAAACATGCTGTTGCTTTAAGAGGAGTGGTACTACTATAGTACTCCATAATTTGCAAAGGGAAGAATGATGCCCTTAAGAGTATTCTCCCTCCTGTTCAGATCTTCCCTATTTCTCTACTTCCATTTTTCACCTTATGGTATCATTATCATCATCTGCCATTTCTGCATGTGAACTGGGTAAACGTAATATTTCACAGAATTGACACTTAAGAGGTATAATAGCTTTTTTGCATCCTTCAGGTGTGATTGGTTAATCATCTATGAATATATATACTCAAACCCTGCGCATCTGTGTTTGCTCGTATTTCATTTTTTCCATATAAGCATGTTTTAAGCATCACAAGGTGTAAATCCATATTTCTTAATTTATGGCATTTTGAGTAACTCTAGCTCATTCGTGTTTTTAATCAACCATAGTTTTGCCTTGATTTCCCTTTGGGTCCAATTTGATTTCTCTAACGACTGCCGCCACCCCATAACCCTTTTTCCAAACTCCATGCCTGATCATACATGACCTCGTGGTTTGAGGTGCTGCTATCTAGTGTGGCTGTGTGACAGGCTCTGTTCCTTCTTAAGAAAGAGGGCAACATGACCACTCATGATCGAGATGGCGGATGAAGTGACTGGGCTTACCTTTTTGCATTTTCCCAGCTGTCTATATGTGTGAGATGGAACGAAGCTATCCTCAGAACTTTGAGTATAAAGACCAGGAGAACTGGTGTCCTCTATCTGATCATTTGCCTGCTTCGTTGGGAATCACCTATGAACTCTGTGCTGGCATTGTGGACAAGCCAGAACTCACCTTGGAAGAACTCGCTTGCAAGGAAGTCTTAGAAGAGTGTGGCTATGAAGTCCCCATAACTAATCTCAAGAAAGTTACTTCATACAGGTGAGTAGATTGGATAACTTGGGGAAGCAGTTGACAAGCCAGGCCTTCCCTAAACTCCCCAGACTGTCAGGGTAGCCCAAGCTTATAATGTTATAGCCTGCAAGATCATCTAACCATTATTTCTTCTTACGTCAAGTAGGCAGCAAAAGTGAAAAAATGGTTCAGCCTCTGAAGATCTATACTGTTATCAGGCCAATAGGTCAGCAGCCATGGTTGCAAGCTTAATATGGTAGTCCTATATGTTTACTGAATTTCTAAGTACTGGGAGAACTTCAGAGAGGAAAATAGGGAAGGCATTTTCTTCCCATTTGCCTGCATGAGTGCATCATAGATCCAGTTCACTTGAGGGGTGTAGAGGAGGAGAAACAAGCCAGGAAGAACCTCAGTCAGATTCCAGGGGGTGGGTCCTCCCCCTCTCCCGTCTCCCCTTTCCCCCAGATGTCAGACAGAAAGCAAAGGTGGGTCCATCTTGTCTGTAGGGAGCAGAAGAGAAAAAATAACCTAACAAACAGTGGAGTCTTTCTTCAGGCTCTCTTGTTCCACCAGCTATACACCTGGCCAGGGATGGTGGAAGTGAGGGTGAATTTGCATAAGGTTGAGACCACTTCGGGGCCTCAGGGTAAAGAGCAGTCTATAAACGAAATAAATTGAACAGAAGTACATGTAGCCCAAATCCTTCTCTTGCTTCCCTTTAGCTACTGTGTAGACAGTTCAGAGGCCAGCTGCTTTTCATGGAGTCCGCAGCGATAGTGGAAAGCTCTGCTCTTTATTTATCTCATAGTCACAGAGTTTGATTCCGCACTCCTCCATGAAGCCAGCTGGGTGGCCTTGGACTAGTCACAGCTCTCTTCTGAGCTCTCACAGGGTATCTGTTGTGGGGAGAAGAACAGAAAGTTCGTCTGCAGCTTAGAGTCCCCTTAAATGGGTGAGAAAAGTGGTATAGAAAAGTGGAGTATTATTATTTTTTATTATTTCTATTATTATTATTATTCCTAAATAATTTTATTTGATCAGGGCATCTTAAGTGTGAGGTTGTTTTACATACAACTCAACTAGAAGTGCCCTTTGCGTACTTACTGGTACTTGTGACCATAAGAAATGCTTTGCTGTGATGAACCATGAGCCAAGTAATCCTCTGTATTTGGAAGTCTTCTAAATAAGATGATAGATAGAAACCCAACCCCTGAAATTGCCAAATAGTCATTTTAAAAAGAAAGAGTTATTTAAAACAATACACTGAAAATTAGATCAGAAACATCTCTGCCAAGAGAGGATTGCATAGCATACAACAATGATACAGGGAAGAGTTCCGCTCTTTTTTGTAATTACAGCTCCCAAGATCCTTAGCTATCGTTGTGACGAAGGATCATGGCTGTTGTAGTTCAGAAATACATTTTGGTGATACTACCGTCTGATGGCACCACAAATGTGCGAAGCAGTCTTACAGTGAAGGGAGGGGAGAAAGAAGTAGTCTGGACTCTAGCTGCCATTAACCCTGGCCATTAGTGTTAATTCTGGCCAGAGTTAATGAGAACCAAAGGCTAAAAACTACAGGGACCACATGGTCCCCACCCTCCTCTGATATTTAGGTTATTGAGCTGCTTAGTCCGGTCTTTTAGCCACGTGATCATCAACGTTTCAGACCGACATCTTCTCTGACCCTACTTTCTCAAATCAATTGGCTTCAGCTAAACCAGTTGATTTTAGGCCCTAAATGTGTGCTGTCACACTGAGGTGTGGCCAGTTCCTGGTCAGTCAGTAAGCACCATAAAGCCCGTTCAGGTATCAGCAACCAGTATAAAAGAAATCAAATAGTAAGCTGAAGAAAGCTTTTATCCCTTGGTCAACAGTGCCCTAAAGACTGAGGTCTTCACCTGCCTTCATCTGTGACTGTTACGTAACTGAAACGCATTTCATTCCCCAGGCTTGGGAAGAGACACTAATAACATCCACCTGAGATTCGGCTCTGTGTTGAGACTTTTCCTTTCTGTTCGTGTTACATGAACAGAGATATTCATGGGCTCTTTTTGTACCTACCTGCAATCAGGAGCATCTGCAGTTGGCTTCTAGACTTCATCAATCTTCACATTGGTCCCTGTTCCACACTAGAATGCTCTGTCTGCATTAGACGGAATGTCATCCAAATCAGCAAGGTCCTGATGGAAATCACTGCTTCTGCTTGAGAATGTCCATAAGCATTTGGTGGGCTACTGTGTGAGGATGCTGGACCTGATGGGTTGTGGCCTGATCCAGTAGGGCTGCTCATGTGTTCTAAGGGGTTGGACAAATTAATGGATGACAAATTCAGTGGCTACAAGAAGGGAGGCTGAGGTGTGACCCAGTTTGGTCTAGTGTTTAGGGAGCCAGATTCTTATCTGGGAATACTGGGTTTCATTCCTCACTTCTTCACAAAGCTAGCTGGGTGACCTTGGGATAGACACAGCTCTTCTGAGCTCTCACAGCCCACCCACCTCACAGGGTGTCTGTTGTGGGGAGAATAGAAAGCTTTGTCAGCCACTCTGAGTCCCCTTAAGTGGATGAGAAAATTGGGGTAGAAAAGCCAGCTCTTCTTCCTCTTCCTCTTCCTCTTCCTCCTCCTCCTCCTCCAGGCTGGAGAAATTAGCAGGTCTAAAGACCATACACAGGGATTTGAGAGCAGATGAGTGTTTTGCCCTTGTCTTCTGCTTGAGATGCCTATGGGCAATTGGTGGGCCACTATGTGAGACAGGATGCTGGTCTGTGGCCTGATCCAGCGGGGTTCCTCTTATGTTCTTATATTCTTACAATACTCCCATGGATCCAGCAGCTCCCCGCATCCCAGTGTTGCCATTTGAATAGCAACACTCTTTGCTTTTCTTTCTTGACAAGAACTGGCTGTCATATTTATTTATTAAAGTTGAAATGCAGTCAGAATTCAGAGGAGAAGCCAACTGTGTGTGTAGTGTGCGTCTACCATTTGGAATTAAGGAAATGTCAAGAATTAAATAATCTAAATGAAAATGTGCTCGCAGCCTTCTGCCTTTCCAGATTGTTGCTTTGTGGGGGGGCAAAAAAGCATCTGCTCCCAGGCTTGGAAATACATGTCGAAATGTATGGAGCCTGGGTGACTTCAACAGAAAACTAAACTTTATTTGCTTTTCCTCTTAACGACTCTATTGAAGTGGACACTGACAGGATCTTTAAAAAGAAGAAAAGGGAAAAAAGGGGTGGTTGGGGGTTGTGGGGACTTACATACAAATCCACAGCTGTCAATCCTGGCAAATGTCGTTTCCTGGTGGATTAACGAGCTTTTGCAAGGGGGAGGAGGAATGAAATGAAGAAGCCCTTGCTACTCCTTGGAGCTAGATTAGAGGGCTGGTTGGAGAGATGAAAAGGTGCTTTTTTTTCCATGTGAAACAAAAACCCCAGTGCTAGACATAGCCATTCAGGAATCATTCTCAGTGGATGCAATAGGACGTAACCTCTGAGTAAATCTCTCCAAGAGCCAGAAAATGCCAATAGGATTCTACCTTTCTATCTGTTTAATTTGTTCGTTTGTTTATTATTTGTACTTCTATCCTGCCCTATACCTAAAGGTCTCCGGGTGGGTATCAACATTTAAAATCAACATATTAAAAGAATAACAGTATAAAAACAACAGTGTCTGTAAGTGGGAAGGGAAAGTGTATCAGGGCAAAGAGGTGTGTCTTCACTGCCTTCCTAAATGTGTACAGTGAAGGTGATAGATGCACCTCAAGGGGGAGACTATTCCACAGCCTAGGGGCCATCACTGAGAAGGCCCTCTCCCGAGGGCCCACCCCCTTTGCTACTGAGGGTGGTGGTACAACCAGGAGGGCCTCCCCTCAAGTTCTTAAGGCACAGGCAGATCAATATGGGAGTAGACATTCCTTCAGATATTTATTTACCCGGATGTTAAAGTAACAAATGATACAAATCTAAATGCTTCTGTGGTTAAGGAGCTGGACTCTCATCTGGAAATACCGAGTTTGATTCGCCAGCTGGGTGACCTTGGGCTAGTCACAGCTGTCTTCTGAGCTCTCACAGCCCCACCTACCTCACAGGGTGTTCTGTTGTGGGGAGAAGAACAGAAGGTTTGTCAGCCACTTTGAGTCCCCTTACATGGGTGAAAGAAGTGGGGTAGAAAAACCAACTCCTCTTCTTCTTTTAAGATACAGAGGGCACCCCTTGCAAGTAAGGAAGTCACATGGTGTTAACTGGAGCCCTTCTCCTCTCAGCGAATGATTCCCTGTTCAGCAGCCTTGGGACAGTGTAAATTTTACAATTTTTATAAAAGTTGAATGGATCCTGAAATCCTGCACATTGGCTCGCACAATGACAGTATCATTGCTCTATTTTTTTCTATATTCCATCAAATTCCTAGCCACAGTGCAGTGATATTGCAATCTTTTGTAAAAAAAACAAACGTAAATAAGGTGTATGGGTTGGTACAAAAAAGCACCAAGAATGAAAAGAATAAAAATACTACCGCGTTAAAATTTCAAAATAAAAAAAAATTATAGGATGTATTTTGAATACTGTATTTCTTACAAAATGATGTAGTCCCTTCACAGTCAATCCAGATTTCCCTAGGTACGAATTCTGAGCCCATCTGCCTGAGGTTTCTTTCGCCCTTTTTTGTAGTAAACTGGCTCTAGCTTATAAGCAGGTATTTTGTATTTTACATGCGGTGCTTTTAATCTCTTTAGAAGAGGCTTCAAGTAAAACTCTCTGCTAGAAGGATAAGAGCATCAGAGAAGGCCTGTCGGATCGGGCCAGAAGCCATTTAGTCCAGCATTTTGTCTCGCGCAATGGCCCACCAATTCTTCTGGGCATTCTCAGCAGAAAACAAAAGTAAAACCTTCACACCTCTTCTCAGTTCCCTGCCAACGGCCTTTAGAGGTATCCCATCTGTCTCCCTAGCCTGGAGGATGTACCTGAGCATCCATTCTAGTAGCCATTGGTACACCTGTCCTCCATGGATTTATCTAACCCTTTCTTAAAGCTTGCCTTGGCTGGTTGCTGTCACCATCTTTTCTGGTAGTAAATTTCAAAGACTGATGGCCCTCTGGTTGCAAAAATACTCCCCCTGGTTGGTAGTAATTCTGCTGGCCTTCAGCTTCATAGAATGCCCCTTGGTTCTTGGTTCTAAAACCTGCTCAGATTCTCTTGCTTAGCCATTCCGAGTTCAGTATTGGGAAGAACAGCACTTCGCCTGTGTAGGCAATTCTGAGCAAAATGGACTGGTGACCTGTTGTGCTTAATCCAGGGTGATACTCAGAATTAAACTATTAAGACTCCACGGAGGCAAGCTGGGATTGTAAACATAAACACACACTGAGAACAGCTCTAAGCAATGTGGTCTCCCTTCGCTAACGGAAACTGAATTTCAGAAAAACATAAGCATTAATTACTGTTTTATTGGGGGGGGGACCCTAGATGTTTATTATTCTATTTATTCTTAGTATCTGTAGCCAACCTTTCATCTGGAGAACCTAGGTTGAGTTATAATAAAAAGGCATCAATAAAAGTTTAAAAATACTTAAAACACAACTCCCCCTAGCAGGACAGCACTCAGGGGAAGCTAAAGATCAAAGGCTGATATATTTTAACAAGGTGCTTAAAGCTATATAATGTAGACACCCAGCATGCCTTTACTTGGCAGGCTATTCCAGAGCCTGGGAGCCACCACTAAAAAGTCCCTTTCACATGCCATTGCCCCGCACGCTCTGAGGGTGGCATATGGGAGAAGGTTTTCCCTCAGATCTTTGAGGCCTGATACATTTAGACCTTCATATCAACACCTTGAATTGGGCTCAGTAGTGAATAGCTAACCAGGGCAGATCCTCCAAACCCAGTAAGATGTGTTTCTGACCAGGGGTTCCAGTCAAACTGTTGAATTCTGCATTAGTTCCCAGCTAGTTATTTTTATTTGTGTTTGTTTTATTTATAAATGGAATTCCATGAACATTCTCTAGATCCAATATACTGTACTGGATGTTGCTGGTAGAGTTAACGTTAAGTAATACAGTGTTCTGTATGGTAATATATGTATAAATTGCATTTAACCTTATTGCACCATGGTTAATAGCCATAGCACATGACATGCTTTGTAATTAGTGAGATCACCTGCCGGTACACCTGTCTACTGATAGGATAATAGAATATAATTTTGTGTCAATTACTCTGTGTGTGTGTGTGTTTTCCTGCACCTGCTGCTTGCAACTTCAGAACTGTACAAAGGTCCAGAGACATTACCTTGGGAAATTACCTCAATTGCTCATCAGCAGACCCATTGTCCTTCTATGTGGATTGGAAATGCTCTACAAAGAACACTGTGATTTTGCATTTACTTTTTTTTAAAAAATTATTTATTGTAAATATAAATACAGTTTTTTCACGTAACAGCTTGAACAATTCAAACAAAAGAATAGGAACTATTAGCAATGAACTGCAGAAGGGTAAGGAGTACAATAAGATAATTTCAATAACATTAACAATTAGATAAATACCAAGTGGGGAAATGAGATTTTCAAACGGGAGTTCAAGAAAATTGGGGGTAAAGTTTCAGCTATTCGAAGATCTGTGTGACATTTTGCTGCTTTTAAGAATGGGGACCAGCGTTTAGTGAACCAATCTTTAGAGTTTTCATAAGACATATTGTCCATTTGCTGAGAAATGAAATCATTGATCAACATATTCCAAACCCTAGATAACCATTTTTCCGTACTTAAACTCTGAGCTGATTTCCAATTCATGGCTATCTCTGCTTTAGCAGCAGTAAGTAATGATTTATTGCATTTACTTCTAAGCACCACATAATACATTCTCTAGATAGCATCTTGTGCATTTGCTTAAATTGCATTAGGAATGTGCACAAATGGGGGGGTTTTTTGCATTCGATTTGTATCAAATCAAATGTAAGAAAATTTGTACTCGTTCAACTAGATCTCCTTCCATTCAGTATGAATGTGTTTCTGTGAATTTGTACAAATATCTGATCCAAATGCATACATATCCAATACATATCCTGTAACATATCCACTCTGAAAGTGTCAAATCCACCCTGAATCCACTTTGAATCTGCTCTGAAACCGTGTCGAATGCGTTCTGGACCCATTGCAGATGTGACTGGTGCAGCCGCTTTCCCACCTCCCTGTTTCACAAAGGTTCTGAAGTATTCATACAAATACTAATGGCCAAATTCATACGAATATCGGATGTTACAAATATCCCTAATTTGCACTGTTAAAATATTAAAAAATCAAATATCAGCTTTTAATTGGAATGCAAAAACCTAGAATCCAAACGCTATCATGAACAATGGATGTCTGAAAGACCAGTAATATAATTACAATAAAGTTATCGTTACAGGTTGTATATTAACTTTTCTTCTTCTTTCCACCTCTTAAAGATCTGGAGTTGGCGTGACGGGTTCAAAACAGACATTATTTTATGCCGAGGTAACAGACGAAATGAAAGCGGGTGAAGGAGGTGGTCAGCCGGAAGAAGGAGAACTTATTGAAGTCGTAGAAATTCCTCTGCAGGACAGCATGAACTTTGCACTTGACGAGACTTTGCCCAAAACTATGGGTGTCATCTTCAGCTTCATGTGGTTCCAGACCAATGTGGCCCCAACACTGGTAAAATAACAGCAGTGGGAGTAAATAGGCCTGAGATGTGGTAGTGGAAATAAAAGAAGAATGCATTTAAAACAAACAAAAAAACCCGGAGCCAGATAAAAATGCTGCTGAATATCTACAGTCCAGGAACCATTTTCAGGAAACATTAGGCTGTGGTCACACCTAAGGCTTAATCCAGCTTCAGTCCACTTTCAGAGCAAGAGAACACCTCAGCAAAGTGACCAGTCATTTTCTTTCCACATTATCCATCCCAAAGGTGAATTTTCTGAGTTATTTAACCTTGAAAAGAAAACAGCTTGTCCGCTTTTTGCTGATGTATTCTCTCACTCTGAACGTGGCCTTAAACCTTAAGTGTGACCACAGGCCCAATGAAGAATGGAAATTAGGAAGTGGAATCCCTTGATCTGCCTCAGTCCTCAGCACAAGTAAAGCATCTTATGTCCTTTGTGATCCCATAAATAATTATGTACCCTATGTGCAATATATTTACGACAGTCCATCATGAGTCTCGTTTTTTGTATATTCACAACTGGGAACAAGCAGCATCTTGCAAGTGGGGGCAACCTGTCAAGAACTTTCAGAAATATGGTTTGAGCACAGTACAGAAGTATGAAACAAATTTTAAACATAAAACATAATAGGTAACCGTATTACATAATCATTTAAAATGCATAGAAAAAAACTTAAGCATATAAGGTTTTAAAATCTATCCTATTGACAGCTGAGATTAAACATTCACCCTGGATGTGTTGAAAAGAAAGGTCTTTAAGACCTTCCAGAAATGGGCTAATTTTTCTTTTAGCCTGAGATCTAACGTGAGGGAGTTCCAGAGCCATGGAACCAGGTCTTGAAATGCCTGCGGTCTAGAGGAAGCCATTCATGTCACTGGGACAACCAACAAGGCTTTGTCTATTCCCCTCAAATTCCTGGTCGGCATACACCAAACTAGCCTGGATGCCAAGTAATTTGCAATAGTTCGTCTGAGGGTCTTGAAAGTCTCACAGGGTGTTCTGTTGAACAGGAAGCTTGTCAGCTGCTTTGAGTCCCCTGAAATGGGTGAGTAAAGCAGAGCAGCCAACTCTTCTTCAGTTGATAGTTCAGGCAGGGAAGGAGAATCAGTGGAACAGGTATTTCTTTGGCCTGAAAAGGTTTTAATAATTTTCCTCTTGTTCTTCCCTTTCTTATCATAGGCTTGCCTAGAGTATGCTTTGTCTAGATGGATGGCTGTTTTTTGGTTAAGTAGGCAGTTACAGTTAACAGATGGTTAGAGCGCCTCATCATTCTGTCCTGTTGGCAGCCATCTTGGAATGTAGGCTTAAATGGAACCACCCCATCCCTCTCCCCTGCCATCCACAATGGATGCTCTGCTCTGCCTTCCTTTCCCTGACCAATGCTTCCTTTCTGTGTTGATTTTCCCAAAGTAGTCCCCTTTTCACCCTCTTCTGGAGACAAATCGTGCAGGGAGGGCCTTTCTGCAGTGGCCAAAATTCAGGACCGACAAGCGTACTAGGAGCCTCCTTCCCCCACCCTTGAGTGATCTATGGGAGACTCCAGGCATAGGAGCCTCCATTCCGCACACTGGTGCAGTTGAAATGTGGCCACATGTGGGTCCAGTACACTGGTCAGTGCAGAATCACCCAAGGTTTTTTATTTATTTTTTAACTGGTTCTTCTAACTACTTTTCCATGTTGGTAAGAGGCAGATTCCATTAAGTCCCTCTTCACTGGTCACGAGGAGGCAGCCATCACAACTATCTGCAGAAACTGGACATTGGAGAAGCACGCCTGTCTGCCCTGGAACCGCAGCAGTGACTCTGGCGGCAGGCACAAGCCATGCTTGAGGAGAGGGGCATAAAAGGAGAAGAACTCCAGCTCAGCTAACATAGGAACCCTAAGCATGGCTACCTCTCCACTACTATTGCTTGCTAGAGAAACAGCACCAGCCACAACGTCTTTGCACATTTTAGTGACATGTGCATCTGGGTATTCAGCTGGAGCCAAATACCCAAAAGTGTGTGTTGTTACCACCATGCATGTGCCACCATCACTTCCAGCCTTCATGCATGCACAGTTGCCGGAGCAATGATGGGAGCTCCATCCATAAGTTAAGTTAAAAAGCTGTTGATGGAAGACTGACCACCAGTGTTGGGCTTTCCAGCAGTAGTTTTTAATATGTTAACAGGTTCTGCTTGCATGATGTTCCTTTGTGGAACGAACTCTTGTGCAGCACATAACTGGCCCTCTGTTTCTTTTTTTCAGTATCCCATTCTGCATCCATTTTATATCGTTTTCCTCATTTTTCGTTGCAGCGGACAGCATTTTGTTTTGCTTTCAGATTTTAAACTTGGCTATAGGAATCTTTTATTTAACACCACACCCTCTTTGGGTGTATCTGTTACTGTTTTTTTTTCTTTGCCTGATTCTTTGCCTGATTGGTCATGTTTTCTTTGACCAATAACCCTCTGAGTGAAAAATGCTTCCTCTTGTCTGCCCAAACTCTCCTGCCATCAGTTTCGTAGTGTTCGCTGGTCCTAGTACTGTGCAGTAGGGAAAATAATTCTTCTCAATGTCCCTTTTCTGTACCGCACATAATTTTGTATTCACTCAGACCCCTGTATCCACTGGGGATGTGTTCCACCTCCTAGCGTGGTTGCCTGAAACCATGGATAATCACGAACAGGCCTTCCAGTTCTGGGGTCATGCAACCCCAGAACCGGGAGTGCTTTTCTGGCCCCCGGAAGGCATATTTCAGCCTATCTTCCACATGCCCTTACGTTTTGGGATGGGTTCCAGTGGCATCACACACCTATTCCAATGCTCTATAGAGGCAGAAATAGGCCTTCCGGTTCTGGGTGCTTTCCCCTTATGGCGCCCATGTAGGGTGGGGGTGCTGATCCGGTAACCGTGGTTAACTGAAACCATGTTTACCGAATCAGTGGATACAGGGGTCCGACTGTAGTGCAATCAGGCCATTACTACATTTTTACATCCCAACCACCATGACTGTGTTTTAACTAAATAGCCTGGCTGCCTTCAGCAATTGTTAATGTTATCTCTCTTTTTTTGTTATTTTTATGGAGCGCTTAGTGGGAATTCTCTTGGCATTCTGCTCTTTCTGTCACTACTACCGTTTACAGTTCTTAATTTACAGACCTTAAGGTTTCCAAAGTACTGTGGATTGCTGCTAATGATCAGATATTTTCTGTAAAACCAGTAATGTAAATTCTTTCGCTTTCTGTTCAGAATCACCTGTAACCATATAGTGTGTTTTCAGCTGTCAGAGGAAAGGAAAAAAATCTGGAAATAATGAGAGATCTTGTGCAATTACAGAAGCTACAGATGGCTTTAAGCTGTTTTTTTATTTATAATTTTTCTAGGTGCATCAATCTGTAACTTTTTTTATGGTAATTTTTAAGCTGCTTTGCTAATTTAGCAGTGTGGCAGGAGATGGGCTCTCC
This sequence comes from Aspidoscelis tigris stejnegeri, assembly GCA_023333525.1. NCBI lineage: Eukaryota > Metazoa > Chordata > Lepidosauria > Squamata > Teiidae > Aspidoscelis > Aspidoscelis tigris. The sequence goes on along the minus strand of JALMGA010000003.1, from coordinate 104,998,874 downwards.
AAATGAAATAAAAGAATGCCAAAATGTGGCTTGTGATTCCAAAAAAACTGTTTGTTGTTCTCATTTTCAAATGCATTTTCTAGAACTGTCACTCCATCAGACTATTTCGACCTCTGAAATGCAATTGTTAGTAGAGATGTGTGTGAACCGGGGTTTGCTGTTTCGGTTGTAATTGAAGAGAACATCGTTTGGATCAGTTCAGTCTGGAACCAGCGCAAACAAGCTAGATCCGTTCTGATACAAACATCAAATGGATCACAAACACTTGCAAATATTTTTAAAAATTAAAATACATTTAAAAAACCCCGTTTAATGAGCAAGAATCAGGTAATGTGTAAATGGTCTGAATCGAGACAATTGGTTTGACTCGCTTCAAATGAACACCCCCCGTTTGCTTCAGATCAAACCAGCAGGTCAAACTGTTTGGTTTGGCTTGGTTTGAACCAAACAAACACAAACCAGATTTGTACATCTGTTAGTGATGCATTAAAATAAGCTGTTAGTGTAGTCCCTGTGCAGCTATCTTTCAAGGGGTGAGCATTCAGTCGAAGAGTTTTTGCTCATAACATTAGCATAAATTAACAGTAATGCTGTCAGTGCCAGTGGGGCAGTTTCAAATGCACCTTTCAGAGTCACTTAAGTGCAAGAGATGTGCAAGATAAGAGGCAGCGATGGTGCAGCCATTTTGCCAAGTCATGAAATGCGGTCATGGTATGCTATAGGGCTCATAATTCTGTAAGCACTGCCTTTACCCAGAACTGTACCAGATCCCATCATTAAGAACATAAGAATAGGGGTGTGCACAAATGCAATTTTTGCATTCCAATTCGAGTCGATTCGAATATTTGAATATTCAATTCGAATTTCTAAAATCCGGATTTTCAAAAATCCAATTTGTATCCGAAAATACAAATGTCGGGAACATTCATATCCAATTTTCAAATCTGCGCGCATCTCATTTTTGTCCCGTACACATCCCGTTTTAATCCCACATTATAAGCGCAAATACATGCAATTTTTGAAAATCCCATTCGAATTTGAATGCTCATACTTGACGGGTTCGAATCAGATTTTTGACTATACGTGTACATCCCTACATAAGAGGAGTCTCACTGACTTAGGCTGCTGTCCATCCAGTCCAGCATCAGTCATGGCTGGTGGGGCTCAGGGCAGAGCAACTAAAAGAAAGGGTAGGTGAAACACTGTAAGTTTGCAGGTGCTGTGAAAATCCATATGAAAATTGGCTGGGCTGAACACAGTGGATTCTGCACACATTTCCTGCTCATCAGGTCTACAGTTCAGTGGTGGAAAAGCAAGGCTCCCTTCTCATCTGCTCAAAATATCCTTTGATCTCCTGTGGATCAGATTCTGTGCATGAAAACAGGATGAAACTTCAAGGGAGTCAATGCAGATTAGATATTAGGAGAAACTTCCTGACAGTGAGGTCAATCAGTCAATGGAATAGGTTGCCACGGGAGGTAGTGAGGCCTCCTTCACTGGAGATCTTCAAGCAGAGGTTGGGCCTACATCTGTCTGGGATGGTTTAGGAAATCCTGCCTTGAGCAGGGGATTGGACCCAATGATCCTAGAGGTCCCTTCCAACTCTATGATTCTATGAGTCCATCCCTTATATAATGTTAAGGTAATTGCTGCCACCTGTAGCAACCTGAAGGTTAAAGGAACCACAGAGGCCCAGGTAAGGCCTGTACTATCACAGAATCAGCAATGCTGTGGATAGCAGATCCAGCCAACTGAAGTAATTCAATAGCATCTTAGAGGCCAAATTACTGAATAGTTCCAGGATAGCATTTTAACAGCTGCAATTTAAAAAAAAAAGAAGCAACAACAGCTGTATTGCACAAGTCACATTTTACCACCCGTATCATTGTCTTTGACATGTCCTGCCAGATCAGGGAGTTAGATGCAGGATGCGTGCCTCCCGCAATAGCTTGATGGGAAGCAAGGCCATGCGACACAAAACTTGTGTTATAGAAAGCATAGCTGAATTGGTAGCTGTTGTTATGGAACAGCGTCACGCTCCCTAACCCTCTTTGAGAAATCTCACCCTTGGCCTAATTCTAGAACATGGAACAGGGGGACTGGTATCCACATGCTAGTGCAGGCTATGGCAGACCCCAGAGGATGACTGTTGTAGCCTGTATTAACTTATGGACAACAGAGCCCTGCTCTGAGATACATTCCAGAATAAGGCCAAGTGCAGAAAGAGCCCGGATGTGACTCCAGTGGTTGTCTGCTATCCATTCGTTGCAGCGTTGACGTGTTGTCCCTTGATAGCCTAGACCAGTGGTTCTCAACCTGGGGGTCGGGACCCCTCTGGGGGGTCGAACTACCCTTTCAGAGGGGTCGCGACGGGTCTCCTGCCGCCCTTCCCTCCCACTGCCCAGCTGCTCCGCCCCCATGGTTGGGGGTCTCCACAACATGTGGAACTCCATTAAGGGGTCGCGGCATTAGGAAGGTTGAGAACTGCTGGTCTAGACTCTAGAGTAGGGGTGTTCCTGGATCACAACCCCCTGAATTCCACCCTGAGCACTGGGGCAGGCATGAAATGCTGGGAGCAGAACTGTGTGTGAACTGTCATTTGAGAGCATTCTGTACAAACACCAACTTTTTTCTGTTCCACGGCCTCTCGGGGCTTTTGGGACAGCTAACCTTTAAATTAGGGAACATCTGTAACTCGGGATTAGAGGGACTCAGTCATCGGTGTTCTCATAGCTGAACCTTCTTTCTGCAGATGTTTTGTAACAGTGTAGAGGCAAGTATTCCTTCTTGACTGATTGGTGGCGGGACACAGAGCAGCCAGCCCACTGTGCTCCTTACATGTGGAGCACTGCTGGATCAGGCCACGACCCATCTAGTCCAGCATCTTTGTCTCACAAGGGCCCACCAATTGCTTCTGGGTACCTCAAGCAGAAGACAAAGGCAAAACCAGGGGCCTATTCGCACTTGGCCTTTTTCTGGAGTATATCTCAGGATAGGGGTCTGTGGTCCACATGCTAATGCAGACTCTGGCAGACCTCACTTTGGGCCTACTGAAGCCTGCACTAGCATATGGACAGCAAGTCCCTATTCCAGGATATATAACAGAATAAAGCCAAGTGCGAATAGGCCCCTTCACCTGCTCTTGAATCCCTGCAAATGGTCTTGAGAGTCATCCTGAAAGCAGTAGCTAGGCATCAGTTCTAGTAGACATTGATACCACTGTTCTCCAAGACTTTGGCTAACCCTTTCTTATAGATATCACCACCTCCTCTCTACTAAATTTCATATACTGATGACCCTCAGGATGAATAAATACTTCCCCTTGTTGCTCTCAGCTTTCCTACCCATCAGCTTCAAGTGCTGCATTATAGAGAATTCTTCTCTATCCACCTTTTCTATACCATGCATGATTTTATACACGTCCGTCAGGTCCCCTCTTAAACGCCATTTTTCAAGGCTTCACAGCCTCGCCCCTTTTTGCCTTCTAGTTCTGTCTGCTTGTATATCCAAATGCGTGGCATATGAATACCTGTGCAAATCAGCTGGTGGGTTCCTGGAGACTGATACAGAAAAAATAAGGAATAAAATTGCATTTGCAGACCAACCCACATCAATCCATTCTTGTGTAGATCCTCCCTGACCGCCAGCGGAAGCTGCCATCAGAACAAGCTGGCTGTTGTGTATCTCCAGACATTAAACCACAACTCTTGTATCATCATCCCTGATGAAAGTAAGAGTTCAGTTCAGCCAGACAACATTTCTTCGCTTTTCCCCAGCTTGGTCTAGTGGTTAGGGAGCTGGACTCTTACCTGGGAATACCAGGTTTGATTCTGCACTCCTCCATGAAGCCAGCTGGGTGACCTTGGGTTAGTCACAGTTCTCTTCTGAGCTCTCACAGCCCCACCTACCTCACAGGATGACTTTTATGGGGAGAAGAACTGAAGGTTTGTCAGCTGCTTTCAGCCCCCTTAAATGGGTGAGACAAGTGGGGTAGAAAAGCCAGCTCTTCTTCTTCATTATCATCCTCTTCCCCTTGCATAGCTCACCTACTGTCCTGAAGGCTCCTCCAATAACCCAGAGCTCTCCTTTAGGTGAAAGGGCCAATTCACACAGCTGTCTCCCCCACTCATCCTCCATTGTGAGCAGTGCTACCAGAAGTGCGCATAAGGGCTTGTGACCTGAGCCACTGTGGGAAAACAAAACAGTGATTCTAATAATTGCTGTACACTGTGTCTCGTTGACCATTCCAAGTGGGCCTCACCAGCTGCAGCATGTCAAGGGACAGAACAGAGGACGCACGCACACAAGAGAACAAGACACATGTCTTCCTTGTCTTCGGTTTTGCAGCAGCTGGGCACCAGGGCTGAAATGAAACTGGACAAATGGCAGTGCTGGCAACTCAAAAGGACTTAAAAGCAAAAGCAAAAGAAGGCAGCACGGGCAGGGTAGTTCCCTGGAATGAGGTCACCATTCGTACACCGCTGAAGAAGAGTCAGGGTGGACCACACACAAGGACAGCAGGTTGTGTCCTAGGCTGCATCCAGACAGGAGGAATACTTCACAGGGACTGTGGAGCAGTTGTCAAGATGCCAGACAGGATTTACAATGCTCCGCAGTCCCTGCGAAGTAAAGCCTGATGCTGCAAAGTAAAAAAAAGAAAAGAAAAGCTACTCATGTCAGTATTAGCTGCAAAGTTTCCCTTCCCTCCACATTTTCCTGGGTGTTCGAGTGAGATCTCACAAAATCTCACGAGAGTTCACACACACACACACACACCCGCCAGGAAGCAGCAGGCCTCTCAGAGTACTTCTTAGAAAGGGAGACTCTGTCCACGTGGCCGGAAGGCCCCCCCCTACTGCTTCAAAGTATTGGGAGAATGCAGGGACATTCCGCTCTCTCTGTGAAGCTCTTTACTTTGCAGTAAGCAGGCTTCGCTTTTTAATTTCTGTCTGGAGGACCCTTTACTTATGAACTTCCTAATAGTTGGGCTTACCTTGAGCAAGCCTTTACCTTTACATAAAATCTGGCAGTGCTGAGACCAGGCTGGTTTTCTTTTTTCCTGCAGGACGACTCTCGTCATTGCTATTGTTATCAAAATCCTGGATCACCATCATTGAGGCTAATAAAATACAGTTTGGAAACTGTGGGCCTTCTCCAACTTACTCTAGGTGGTGTGATTCCATCAGCTCCCTGGTGAGGCCCGTCTGCAGGTTGCTGCTCCACCGCCATCCTGGGGCTCACCAAAACATCCCCAGTCCTAATTAGCTGTGGACAACAAAAAAGTTGTCCACAGCTTGACCAGGAAGAAGAAACAGGAGTTGGCTTTTCTACCCTGCTTTTCTCACCCATTTAATGGGACTCAAAGCGGCTGACAAACCTTCTGTTCTTCTCCCCACAACAGACTCCCTGTGAGGCAGGTGGGGCTGTGATTGCTCAGAAGAGAGTTGTGACTAGCCCAAGGTCACCCAGCTGACTTTGTGGAGTAGGGCAGAATCAAACCCAGTATTCCCAGATAAGAATCTGGCTCCCTAACCACTAGACCAAACTAGGTAGGTCCTGGGTGGCAGCGTTTCCTCCTTGACAGTGAGCAAGTTTGGTCTAGTGGTTAGGGAGCCAGATTCTTATCTGGGAATACCAGGTTTGATTCCGCTTTCCTCCATGAAGCCAGCTTGGTGACCTTGGGCTGGTCACAGCTCTCTTCTGAGCTCTCACAGCCCCACATGCCTCCCAGGGTGTCTGTTGTGGGGAGAAGAACAGGTTTGTCAGCCGCTTTGGCCGCATCCCCATTGCAAGCTTATATCGAATTCAATACGGTTTCAATCCTCGCAGACCCCACGTCAGTTTGGCTTAACACACTTTCCGCATGTTAAATCGCCCCAAAGCATTGTAAATGTTAATCCTCATTTCAACAGGTCTCACTCCAGTTCCTGCGCTTGATACCTGTTACATTTTTTACTGTGGGGACCCTACCGTTTTAAGGGATGATAATCCATGTTTAGGGTTTCCGTCTCCCAATAGCTTGCTTCCAAAGACAGTGATTTCAGTGTAAAAATCCAACCTTAACAGCGATCGCTACACTTCACACCTGATAAAAATGTTGCAATTTTGCACAATTCTAAAAGTTCTGACCTTTAGAAAGGGAAAGGGAGGGAGGAAAGCAGCTGAGGTTCTGTGTGAATGTTTAAAGCAAAGGGGCTTTAGTTGCCGCTGCTGCTGTGTGCCCTGAGCAATGGGGAGAGGAGGGAAAAGAATTGCTGGCTGCCTGCTGCCATTTTTCCTCCATCCATGGAAGCGGCAGCCACCCAGCCACCCAGCCACCCAGCTAGGCTCCGTGAAGGGCTCCCTTATGGGTGGCGCGTCCATGCCAGGAGGAAGAGGGCAGGGCAGCCCCGAAAAGCGACTTTTAAAAAGTAGCTACTTGAGTCCCACCTTGAGTCACGTACCCCACGTACGATCCTCAGAATCCGGATCAAACGTGATTAAGTTTAAAGTAATGGGAACAGGCAAATTCGCGTTTGCATCCGGTTCTATTATTTTGGTTTAGGGAAAGCGAATAAACTTGTAATGGGGATGCGGCCTTAAAGTCCCCTTAAATGGGTGAGAAAAGCGGGGTAGGAAAGCCAACTCTTCTTCTCTTTCAGATATGATGCTGTGAATGGCTGTGGTAGCTTGACTGTAGCTGCACAGTTGTTCCCTGCGTCCCGATCACCTTGGCAATGACTGGGCATGTACCAGATGTTGCTGCAGCCATAGCCATGGCAATGCAGCCTGCCCAGGCCACCCAGACTCAAGTGCTGGGACCCCAATTCAGGACATCATTTAGCCATCAAGTGCTGATGATTCCCTCTATGCTCCATCTTCCCTTGGCTGGAATGGTAGTATTATACCACGGCAGCGAGGTTACATGCACACAAGCCCACAATAAATAAGCAAAACATCGTTGTTGAAGAAAATGCAGTTAAGGCATCATTTTCAAATCCTTGCACCCTGCCTCTGAGTTGAGCATCCTTCTCGGAAAATGCAAGAAAGTGCAATTCAATTTGCATCTGTCAAACATGGGCAGAAACAGAGGCAAATTCTCTGAGCCACATCTGGAAATAACTTGCATCCTTGCCTTTCTTTAAGACTCCTGCGACAGGAGAGTAAACCGTTTAACACAATTAAGCCTTTTGGGTACAACCCTAGAGCTTCACTGAAATGCTTACAAGATGTTCAGTTGGGGAAGTGAAGGAAGAAAGTCTGCCCATCAAACCACATTCATCAGTTTTTAGAAATTAGTTCTTTGGATGTTCTATGCTGAACTTCAGTTTGCATATCCAATCTAATCTCCTGATCATACCCCCCCCCCCCAGACAGCATTCTTCAATTCAAATCAGTTTCATTCCCGTTTCAATTAGCTTCTTAATTGGGTTCATCTTGAAGTATGTTTAATATTAATGGTGCTTTTGCAAATAAGTAGAATTCTGCTGTTTGATTTAATCAGGAATTTATGAGCGAGCCAGAGTCGTATTCGGCAAAGTGACCAGTCATTTTCTTTCCACGTTATCTATCCCAAAGGTGAATTTTCTGAGTTATTTAACACTGAAAGGAAACAGCTTGTCTCTTTGCTGATGTATTCTCTCACTCCAAAAGTGGACTGAAGCTGGATTGAACCTTAGGTGTGACCATAGCCCAAGATGCTGATAGTTCTATCATGGGAAACACAAAGGTGTTAAGGGAACTCTAGAATACTGTGGTCTGAACCTAATGTTCCAGCAGTCTTCCTCCAAATAGTGAAACTTGTTTATACGTACGTGATCCAACAAGGAGAAGTATTTCTTCACCCAGAGGGTCATTGGCTTATGGAATTTGCTGCCAGAAGAGGTGGTGACAGCTACCAGTCTAGATGGCTTCAAGGTAGGGTTGGACAAATTTATGGATGACAGATGTATCAATGGCTACTAGAATGGATGCCTAAGTACATCTTTCAGGTTGGGGGTGGGGGAAGCAGGATGCTTCTAAGGGCATTGCTGGGATTGGAGAGCAGAAAAAGGTTTGTCCTTGTCTCTGCTTGAGAAGCCCATGAGCATTTGGTGGGCCACCATGTGCGACAGGATGCTGGACTAGATGGGCCGTGGCCTGATCCAGCAGGGCTTCTCTTATGTACAGACTTGCGTATCTCTCTCTCTCCCTCTGGGCAGAGTTATGATGTTCACATAAAAAGCACAATGGGCCTTTGTTATTAGTTATTTGTTTCAATATTTACTCTCTGTGCTTTAGTGCCAAAGGTCCTGACAAACATCAGGTTAAAAGCGGCAAAATGTAGCAATAAAAAATCCATTAAAGGCAAACATAACATTGCTCTGTCGCCGTGAGAAGCGTGAAGGGAACTAAAAGCTTTAGGAGGCTCCACACCTGCCCCCTTTTTAAAGCATTTTCAAATATGGTTGCAATATGGAATCCACAACTCCAGATGTCAGAATATCCCACTAGCAATCAATAATCTGGAGCTTTGCCCCTCTGGAGTTATCACTTGCTAGCTAGACAGTGCAAGGCCCAACGCTGTCTTTGTGTGTTTTAATGATACATACATCCAGCTATTTGGCCAGCACAATCCACCCAGAAGTATGTGTTGCCACCACTGTGCATGCGCAGCTCTCTTTTACACCCCCCTGCACATGCGCAGTGGACAGAGAAGGTGGCAACTCCCTCCACAAAAGTAAGTGCTATTGCTGGGAAACCAACACGAGTACTAGGTTTTCCAGCAGTAGGCTATCACTCATGTTAGGGGGATATAGCAGAGCTATGGTGGGATTGCCACAGACCCATGGCAACTAGGTGTGTGCATGGGGGTGTCCCGTTCCCTCTGGGGCACCCCCTTACCTTTGGGGAGGCCGCAGTGGCCTCCCTGGGCATATTTTCACACTCTCCTGAGGCCAAAAAAAGCACTCCTAGGTCTTCAAAGCACTCAGATCTCCATTTGGGGATTTGTGCAATATGGTGGGAACTGCATGCGCAGACGCAGAAGTGCTTAGAAAGCATGAAGCAGCAGTGGCGGCACAACGAAAGGTAGGTGGAGGGGCAGGAAGGAAGGAGTCCGTGTGTTTTAGTGATGCACACATACACGAATCCTACTTAAATTTACAGTACTACATTCGTTTTATTGAGGTCTTACAATATAGGGATGGATGGATGGATGGATGGATGGGTGGGTGGATGGGTGGATGGGTGGGTGGGTGGGTGGGTGGATGGTTTGGTGGATGGATGGATGGGTGGGTGGGTGGATGGGTGGGTGGGTGGGTGGATGGATGGATGGATGGATGGGTGGATGAGTGGATGGATGGGTGGATGAGTGGGTAGGTGGGGGTGGGTGGGTGAGTGGATGGGTGGGTGGATGGGTGGATGGATGGATGGATGGATGGATGGATGGATGGGTGGATGAGTGGATGGATGGGTGGATGAGTGGGTAGGTGGGGGTGGGTGGGTGAGTGGATGGGTGGGTGGATGGATGGGTGGATGGATGGGCGGGCGGACGGACGGACGGACGGACGGACGGACAGACAGATAGATGAATGACCCTCTAGTTCTTCTTCACCCACAATCAAGAACTGCTCAGGGGGATAAGTTGTTAATTGGTGATACTGAGCCAGGCTTGAATCCTGATGTCTATATGGGCACCTCCATGGAGATTTCTTGGAAGGTACATGCTACTTCCTTCTTCCAGGGCCATGCCAAGATCAAACCTGTGTCCCTTTCGGTTTCTAGGCAGTTTCTCTACTGCTTTCATCTGGCCACTCCCGATGCATTCACACATGAGTAGCTTTCTTGCCAAACCTTCCGCCACAAACAAATTTGCCATTGCTCAGTTCCAAATTAACAGATGGGTTGGGCAGACTATGCATATGTGCACAGCTATCAAATACAAAAGCTCATTTGAATAAAAATTCAAATGGTGCCAGTGCAACTTTGCCAGTGTTATGGATGTACGCAGCATGGCTGTTGTCAGATTATCTTTCTCATAGCTGAGCTGAACTTACCAGAAACCATTGTGGCTTTGTCAGAGCTGTTTCTGCTGCCCTAAGGCCATGGAGCAAAGGTATCATTTTGGCACCTTGAGCATAGGATAGTTTGTTCAGATTGGTAGGAGGTGCTATGGAGACCTGGGGGGTCAGACAGAACTGGGTCGATGCCACATACTGGGTATGCACCCGGCAATTTCTTTTCTCTATCACACAACACTAGAACCAGGGGGCATCTATGAAGCTGATGGGTAAGAGCATTGGATACGACAAGGGGAAGTATTTCTTCACCCAGAGGGTCATCGGTTTATGGAATGTGCTGCCAGAAGAGGTGGCGACAGCTACCTGTCTAGATGGCTTTAAGGTAGGGCTGGACAAATTTATGGATGACAGGTGTATCAATGGCTACTATAACGAATGCCTAGGTACATCTTTCAGGCTGGGAAGGAAGCAGGACGCTTCTAAGGCCATTTGCTGGGATTCGAGAGCAGGAGAAGGTTTGCCCTTGTCTCTGCTTGAGATGCCCATGAGCATTTGGTGGGCCACTGTGTGCGATGGGACACTGGACTAGATGGGCTGTGGCCTGATCCAGCAGGGATTCTCTTATGTTCAATATGGGAGTGACAGTAACTCAGTGATAGCAAGAATATGGATAACAGGACAGATGTTCAAGAGAATCATAGTAGAATGATATTAAGTTCTACTGAGGAGCTGAAGTCAAGGAGAAGCGTCTTGACAGCCCATCACATTAGTCCTTAGCAGAAGCTAGACCTTTTAAGAGACCACACTCATCCTGTCTTTAACTGCATCCAGATGCTGGTTACTTATTCCACTGTATTTGGACATCCCAGATTAAAGTATGCGCATTCTGTAATATCTTCCAAACACCACTTGCCTAGGGATTTGAGAGCAGGTGGTTTTGCCTTGGTCTTCTGCTTGAGATGCCCAGAAGCAATTGATGGGGCGCTGTGTGAAGCAAGATGCTGGGCTAAAAGGGCTGTGGCCTGATCCAGTAGGGCTTCTCTTACATTCTACGTAGGGATGTGCACAAATATATCATTCAAAATACGTATAACTTTGGCTGGATCCAGATATTCATATTTGAACACTCGTACACACTAGACTAACCCCCACACATCTGGAGACTTACCAGTGTCCAGGTGCATGTCCAATCGCCCACAGGGTGCCACCATCTTGGTTTCAGTGCCCAGCTGCACATGCGTGGGCCCTGGCGTCACAGCAACATCGGATGACCCCTCACACTGGAAATGACCGTGCACAGAATTAACATGGCCAGTCATAGTGATCTTTCTCCTTCATTTTGAGCCAACTCTTCCGTTCTGGTTCATAAAAATCCAGGAATTCTTCATCCACCGGGCCTGCAGCCCTAACTGAAAAAAACTTAAGTATGGTGTGAATGATCACATGCTGGATGGGGCAGGTAAGCTTTAGGTTTATTTATTTATTTATTTATTTATTTATTTATTTATTTATTTATTTATTTATTTATTTATTTATTTATTTATTTATTTATTTATTTATTTATTTATTTATTTATTTATTTATTTATTTATTTCCATTTCTATCCCGCCCCTTACCCGAAGGTCTCTGGGCGGGTAACAACAAATCAATAGCAATTAAAAACATATTAAAAACAAGACACAGGTAAACATATTAAAATTGAATAATTAAAACAAGGTATTAAAAACAGGGCACAGATTACGCTATGGTATACAATTAAAAGTTCTAATATAAGCCCTACATCTAGGGGTCTATTACTAAAACTGTGACCAAGGGGGGAATGAGTCAACCTTGGCCAAAGGCTAAGGCAAAAAGATATGCCTTTACAGCCATCCTAAACAGGGAAGGGGCATGGCGCATCCCGGAGGGGAGACCATTCCACAATCTAGGGGCTGCCACTGAAAATGCTCTCCCCCGGGTGCCCACCAACCTCACTATCGAAGGTGGTGGAACAACCAGGAGGGCATCTTCTTCAGATCTTAAGGCACGGGCAGGACGGTATGGGAGAAGGCGTTCCTTTAGATATCTGGGGCCCAAGTCATTTAGGGCCTTATAGGTCAGAATTAACACCTTGAATTGGGCCCGGTAGCGAATTGGCAGCCAGTGCAATTCTTTTAAAACTGGCGTAATATGTGTCCAGCTAGTTGTTCCAGTCAGCACCCTGGCCGCTGCATTCTGCACTAACTGCAACTTCCGGACCGTCTTCAAGCGTAGCCCCATGTAGAGCGCGTTGCAATAGTCAAATCTAGAGGTTACCAGAGCGTGGATAACTGTGGCCAGGTCGTCTCTATCCAGGAATGGCTTAAGCTGAAGTACAAGCCGTAGTTGGGAGTAGGTTAAAGTTAGTATGCATGTGGTGCATGATTTCCTACCTGACGATAGGTTATTGATGAACGAACTTGGGACAGTATTGGGAATGCTGCAATTATACCTGGCATTCCTAACAAAGTCCTGGGGAAATTGTGGGTTTCAACCCATGTCTGGAGACAGCCCTGAAGTGGAATGTTGACCCTGTAGTTCAAGAATTTTACCTGGAGGGCCAGAGATGAACACCCCTGTGTCAGGGTATGCACAAATGCAATTTTCTGGATTCGATTGGATTCAGATCAAATATCTGAAAATTCGATGAGATTCTTTAAAATTCAAATTTACCCAAATTCAATTTGAATTAAGCAAGAAAATCGAATCTATTTGTTTGAATTTTCAATTCGAATTTGCACTTACAAATGTCAACAACATTTGTATCCACCCATATGCATCCTTACGCATCCCGTACAAATCTGTACATGCCCATATGCATAAGAAAATAAGAGAGGCCCTGCTGGATCGGGCCACAGCCCATCTAGTCCAGCATCCTGTCGCACACAGTGGCCTGCCAAATGCTCATGGGCATCTCAAACAGAGACAAGGACAAACCTTTTCCTGCTCTTGAATCCCAGCAAATGGCATTAGAAGCATCCTGCTTCTGCTCCCCCCCAGCCTGAAAGATGTACCTGTCCTAGACATTCATTTTAGTATCCATTGATACATCTGTCATCCATAAATTTGTCTAACCCTACCTTGAAGCGATCTAGACTGGTAGCTGTTACCACCTCTTCCGGCAGCACTTTCCATAAACCGATGACCCTTTGGGTGAAGAAATACTTCCCCTTGTCGGATCCGACTCTCCTACCCATCAGCTTCATGCATCCCATAGCTATCCCATATGAAACCCGTTTCCGTCCCGTACGGATCCGTACAAATGCATACAGGTGCGAAAAAGATGCGTACGTCCAAGCACCCATCGTGGATGAACCTGTACACATACGAATGTTGGAATAATTTGAACAAATAGATTCAAAAATTCAAAATTTGCTTGAATGTTTAAATTCAAATTTATGGAGATTCGATTCAAATTTGGATGTCAAAATTCAGACAAATTCGATCAAATTTCCAGTGTCTTCGAATATTCGTGCATGCCCATACCCCTGTGTAGATCCCAGTATTGATCAGGAGATTGCAAACCATATTTGTGATTTTAAAAGTGGTGTTGTTGTGATGAGTTTTTGTTTTTGGTCTAGCTCACTTTTATCATGCTCAGCTGTGTTGTTTTAAAGCCCCATCTTCCCTGAGTGGCTATTGGCCTTGATAACAAAGGCGATGGAGAAAAAAGAGGAGATTTAAAACCACCCTGCTGCCAGGTGGCGGTTTCTGGCTTATCCTCGTGCCTGGCCCTTTGTCCGACCCCAAGATGGATCGGCAAAGCTTTTTAATTCAAGTCTGTAAGCAGGATGATCACTCTTCTACTTAGCTTGCCTGTGGGTTTCTGCTGTCACTGGGAGCCCAGCAAGATATCACTTGAAAGACCAAACTGACTTAGAAAGGATAAGGAAATTGAGACACCACACAGATCCCTTGGACCTTCTAATGGCCTTCCAAAAACCTCTCACCCCTCTATGTTGTAGCACGAATATTCGTCACATTCAAAATCCGTACAAATCCATACAAATTGAACGTTGGCTACAATCGAGAGCTGACATTTGAATGCAAAGCAAATGCATTTGTGCATTCGTTTAAAGCTTCCTGATATTCGTGAACGTGGGGAGGGAGTAAAGTGGCTGCCCAGCCATATCTGCGGTGGATTCAGAATGGATTCAACACAGATTCAGAGGGGATTTAAAGCAGATTCGTAAAAGATTCGCAGGGCCGAGGGGCGGCAGGGATTCAAATCAGATCTGAATACAATTTTAAGAACACTTGCAGAAGATTTAAATCTGACCATTCACACAAGTACGAACTTCCTTTGCATTAACTTTGTTGCAAAGCAAACATGAAAAGAGCTTCATGCACATCCCTGTTGTATCATGGCTCTGGAATCCTGGTGAGTTATCTCTATGGACTTCAAACAGCATCAAGAACCCCTCCTTGTGAGCCAGTTTGGTCTAGTGGTTAAGGAGCAACACTCTTATCCGGGAATACCAGGTTCGATTCCACCGTTCCCCACAAAGTCAGCTGGGTGATCTTGAGCTAGTCACAGCTCTCTTCTGAGCTTTCAAAGCCCCACCTACATCACAAGGTGTCTGTTGTGGGGAGAAGAAGATAACGTTTGTCAGCCGCTTTGTGTCCCCTTAAACGAGTGAGAAAAGCAGGGTAGAAAAGCCAACTCCCTTCCTTCCTTCCTTCCTTCCTTCCTTCCTTCCTTCCTTCCTTCCTTCCTTCCTTCCTTCCTATTTCATCAGTCTTCTGATTAACAACATGCTTTTGAAAACCTCAGGAGTCCTTCCCCAAACATCAGGACTAGGAATGTGCAGGAATGGGTTTTGTGATATATGAGTCATAACAAATCGAATGTTAGAAAATTCATATTTGTTCAAATATATCCCCTTTGAATGCAGTAGAATTCTATTTGATATGAATGTATTTGTACAAATTTGTGCAAATATCTAATACTTATCAGATACGTATACGACATGAATGCACATGTATCGGATACGTATCCTGTAACATGCCCACTCTGAAAGCGTCAAATCCAACCTGAATCCGCTTTTAACCCGCTCTTGATCCATGTCGAATGCAATCTGGATCCGCTGCAGATGTGCCTAGCTTAGCCGCTTTCCAGCCTCCCCAGTTTAACTAGTCCAAACTATTCATACAAATGTTAACGTACAAATGTCGTAATATTCAATTCATGTATGAATTAATGAATTAGAACGAATAACGAATGTTACAACTATTCATGCACATCCCTAATCAGGACCCTCCCAAGTCCTTTGTCAGTAATGTTGCTCCAAAATCCACCTGTTTCTTAACTGCTTCCTCTCTGAGATATCTGCAAGGGAAGATTAAGGGCCTTTCCCCACTAGGGCTTAGAACCCTTCTGAGACCTCATTAGGTGCCCGATTAGTACCTGGTTGGTATCAATACGGAAAGCCCTGTCCTCACCTAGACCCCATTGAAGGCCACATCTGCAAGGCCCTGTCCCCATGAGGGCAAGGGAAATCCCTATTTAATAGGTCCTTAAATCTGAATTTCATATGGACCTGATTAAAGGTGTCCACAATGAAGTTTTCAGGCGTCTTCAAGATCCGGATCTCCAGGGGTACCCCATCTCAAAGATCTGGATCAGAAGATTCATATAAAAAGCAATCATCTTCCCATCACTGCAGAAACACACACGGAGCTTCAGGTCTAAACACAAGCGCCCTCAGCTTAGGCCAGCCTTACGCACAGAGTTCTTACCTGCAGAAGAATATGGACACATGTTAAGGGGAAAATAAAGAAAGAGCCATCAGATAAAGCTACGAAGTGCTTCCAACCCAGAGCTACCTTTGTAGAAGCAGAAGCAGCAGAGGGCTCCTTGGTTCCCCCGGCTCTTCCAACCTTTTTTTAAGGTTCCTGACCCTGATCCTTGCCCTCAACCACCTCCTTGGCATGCCCTGAGATTCCGTGCAGACTTGTCTTCATTTTCTGGAAAGTAGAAGTGAGCAAGAGATTTGGGTCCTGAGCACCCCTTCCTCAAAGTTTAAGTCCAATAATCTCATGTGTCACCTATAACAGGCTTAGCCGCCATCATGTTTCTTTCTCTCTCTTTTCCCCCAGCTGTCAGTGTCTTGGTCAAATGCCATAGAGGGAGTGAGTGAGGTTGCCAGTATCTATCTATCTATCTATCTATCTATCTATCTATCTATCTATCTATCTATCTATCTATCTATCTATCTATCTATCTATCTATCTATCTATCTATCAGAAGAAGAAGAAGAAGAAGAAGAAGAAGAAGAAGAAGAAGAAGAAGAAGAAGAAGAAGAAGAAGAAGAAGAAGAAGAAGAAGAAGAAGATAAGAGAAGCCCTGCTGGATCAGGCCACAGCCCATCTAGTCCAGCATCCTGTCGCACACAGTGGCCCACCAAATGCTCATGGGCATCTCAAGCAGAGACAAGGACAAACCCATTCCTGCTCTCGAATCCCAGCAAATGGCCTTAGAAGCGCCCCGTTCCCCACCCTGCCGCCCCCAGCCTGAAAAATGCACCTAGGCATTCGTTCTAGTAGCCATTGATACATCTGTTGTCCATAAATTTGTCTAACCCTACCTTAAAGCCATCTAGACTGGTAGCTGTCACCACGTCTTCTGGCAGCACATTCCATAAGCCGATGACCCTCTGGGTGAAGAAATACTTCCCCCTGTCAGGCCTGACTCTCCTACCCATCAGCTTCAGAGAGTGCCCCCTGGTTCTAGTATTGTGTGATAGAGAAAAATTTTCTCTATCTACCTTTTCTATACCATGCATAATTTTATATACTTCAATCAGGTATCCATCCGTCCGTCCGTCCGTCCGTCCGTCCGTCCGTCCATCCATCCATCCATCCATCCATCCATCCATCCATCTATCATTTCTCCTGCCCTTCATCAAAAGGTCCCAGGGCAGGTCACAATAGTAAAAATATAAATATCCACTCTCCCTGGTACTGGCAGAGGAAGCTAAGCATCAAAGGTCTAGATAAAGAGGTATGTCTTAACCAGACAATGAAAACCATGTAATGAAGGCACCTTGTGAACCTCCAGAGGAAGGCTTTTCCAGAGTCCGGGGGCCACCACAGAAAAGGCCCGCTTGCATGTTCCTGCCCTTGCATCTCTGAGGGGGAAGGAACTACTAGAAGGTTAATTTCTTGAGATCTCAATACCTGGGTGGGTCTATACGGGAGAAGGCATTTCTTCAGGGCCCAAGCTATTTAGGGCTTAATACGGTAGCATCAACATCTTGAATTGGTCTTGGTTGCAAACAGGTATCCAGTACAGCTCTTTCAGGACCAGCACAATGTGCATCCAGCTAGAGACTCCCATCAGCAGCTTAGTTGCTGCATCTGCACTAGTTTCAGCTTCTGAACTGTTTTCAAGGGTAGCCCCATATAGAGTGAATTACAGTAGTCTTAATCTAAAGGTTACCAGAGTGTGGATCATAGAACAGACTTTCTGGATGACTCACTGACCCTGTTTTTCATAGGTCAAGCTCTCTCTCATGTTCCCTCGTAGTGCAGAATCAACATTAAAACCATTGACTGGGCCAGCCATGGTGATTTTTCTTATTCATTCTTCCATTTTGCTTCTGGTTCATAAAAATGTGGAGCTTCTTCATCCATTGTGCCTGCAGCCCTAAGTGAAAAAACTTTTAAGTATTCAGTATCCTATGTGGGCACTGTACTTAGCATGTCCATCAGCCACTTGTATGCATATAAGCAAGCTTGTTGTTATCAGTCGAACCATTGCAAACGTCCCATGATTTTAAGATGGCTGCATGCACATTTTTTATAAGCTCGACGTTTTCTCGAGCCAATATAAATACAAAGGTTAGAAATCCGAAAGCAGACTTTGAATAAAAACACTGGAATGCATTCTGTGCCATGTGAAGTATCCCATGTTAGTCAGGGGTTTTAAACGTAGCTAGCTCAGGCCTTTTGCATCTTGCTTTCAGGATTAAACTGCTGAGATCAGCGCACAGATCTTATCTGGCAAAGAGGCAGATATTGGTTTTTAAAAAAATAAAGCCTGATCACAATCCACAGCAAGGATTCAGAAGTTATCCTCCACTGACCATTTAATATATCAGTTAAAATAATATCTGGGTGATGTACAGTTTTGTGTATTCAATCCCCAAAATGTTCAGCCCTTTGTCAAGGGCATATTCAGCAAATGCCCCTTATTAAACCAGTCTGAATTCTGCTACTAAGAAAGCTGCTTATCTCTTTCTTGAGGCTTAGACCACTCAAATGCCTTTTAATTATTGCAGGAACTGAATGATTGCTTGCTCCGAACCAAAATAAGTTACAGAGGTTCCTGGAGATTTCCCCCCCCCCCTTTCGTTTCAAAGCAGGGCTAATGCAATAATGCCGCCTAAGGAAGAAATTGACGTTTTGTTGTTCTGGTTGCTATCCTTGTTGCTGGGCAGAAAGGCAGTTAGTAGCTATAATTTTGTTCCGGGTTGCAGGGTTGCCGTTATCTCCTGGAATCTGAAACACGTCATGAAAAATAATTGCATATGGATATCTATCCTATGGAGCTTTAACTTACTTGCCTCCTTGAGAGCAGGCAGGTATGGGTGACTGACAGCTATCACAGAGAAGGCAGATATTGGGAATCTCCAGCTCTTGGGCGGCAGGGCTTTTGCGGCTTATGGTTTGCTTTAGGGATATGCATGGATATTCAAAATATTTGTTATTTGTACGAATGTTATTTGTACGAATGTTATTTGTACGTATTTTAGTATTCGTACGAATATGAACACCTTGCGTAATTTGTACAGATAATTCAGACACTCACATGTGATGAAAAGAAGAAGAGTTGGCTTTTATACCCCGCTTTTCTCACCCATTTAAGGGGACTCAAAGAGGCTGACAAAGTTTTTCTATTCTTCCCCCCACAACAGGCATAGGTGGGGCTGTGAGAGCTCAGAAAAGAGCTATGACTAGCCCAAGGTCACCCAGCTGGCTTCATGGAGGAAGAAGAAGAGTTGGCTTTTCTAGCCCACTTTTCTCACCCATTTCTCACCCTTTTCTATTCTTCTCCCTACAACAGACACCCTGTGAGGTAGGTGGGGCTGTGAGAGCTCAGAAGAGAGCTGTGACTAGCCCAAGGTCACCCAGCTGGCTTCATGGGGGAGGGCGGAATCGAACCCGATATTCCCAGATAAGAGTCCAGCTCCCTAACCACTAGACCAAACTGGCTCATGGATGGATGTGTATGAGATTCATATCATTGGATACGTATCGAATATTCACGCAAATAGATATGAATGTATTTGTATCGGGTTGAATGTCGAGACATTTGTTTTTCTTTATTTGCGCAAATATGGATTTTCAAATATTTGATTTGTTATTAATCGAATGTCAGAAATTGCATTCTTGCACACCTTCAGTTTGTGTAAGCGCACAGCAGCTTCCCCTCTTCTGCTTTGTCCTGTGTTCACCTAGTTGCATCAGCTGTTAGTCACCCATACCTACTTGCTGTCAAGAAGACAAGCAAATTAAATATACAGTGGTGTTTGTTTGAGTCTTGATTGTGTTAAAGAGGATTGGTGTACCAGAATTGCAAGAGGATTGTGTTAAAGAGGATTCATGCACCAGAATTGCCCATTTTTAAGCTCTTGGGGGGAGGAGAGATAATTTGGAGAGGAAGTGCCATACCTGGTCTTCCTTGTATTTGAGGGTGAGAGTCCATCAAAGAGGTTGCTGTGCTAGTGAAAAGTTAACTCTTTCCTCTCCACTCACATTTATCATGGAATGGTTTCCCCCATCACTTCTTCAAAGATGTCTTGGTTCACTTAAAAACATTTCCCCCTTCCTTGAAGGAGTAGCTGACCCCAGGAGATTTATGCCACCAGCGAGAAATAGAATGAGTGTCCCATTTCCCCCCCCTAAATCTGTTATTACTTCATGCAAAGGAGAGATGGAGAGGGGTTGTTTACGTATTTTCAGTGCTGTAAATCTGGATATTATATCCAGGGGGAGCTTAATAAATAAGCCTGCAAAATAGCAGTATTGCTTTAGAATGTTGTTTTTAGAAAGTGTGGGGTAGGAAACTAAAGAAGATTTTTCTTTTCTTTTTTTTTTAAGGTGATACAGTCCATTATAGCTGTCCAGTATTGTGTGATTTTGCAAATAGGCTTGAACAAGGAGCTGGAGGAGGTCAGACATTGCTGATGTCCCATCCCCAAAGGGCTCAGCCAGTTTGGTCTTGTGGTTAGGGAGCCAGTTTGGTCTAGTGGTTAGGGAACCAGACCCTTATCTGGGAATACTGGGTTTGATTCTGCCCTCCCCCATGAAGGCAGCTAGGTGACCTTGGGCTAGTCACAGCTCTCTTCTGAGCTCTTACAGCCCCACCTACTTCACAGGGTATCTGTTGAGGGGAAAAGAACAGAAGCTTTGTCAGCCGCTTTGAGTCCCCTTAAATGGGTGAGAAAAGTGGGGTAGAAAAGCCAATTCTTCTTCTTCTTCTTAGAATGCTGGACTCTACCTGTTAGTCTCCTGGTTCGATTCTGGACTCCTACACAAAGCCAGGCCTTTTTCTGAGCCCCACCTATGTCACAGGGTATCTGTTGTGAGGAGAAGAATAGGAGGTCTGCCAGCCACTTTAAGTCTCCTTAAGAGTTAGAAACGCAGGGTATAAAAGCCAACTCTTCTTTTGTGCCCCAAATGCTGTGGGGCAGCTTCACCAATGCATGTGTGCGCATGCACACAGCTGCCACACTTATGAGCATAAAGTCCTGGCACTTGCTGACATGCATAAACCTTTGGCAAAAAATGGCTCTACCATCAGGAGAGGAACTAGACCTTGCATATATAAGGACCCAACAAGTACAATGGGATTGTACATTCAGGTTTTTCAAAATAATTCTCCCTGACAAGGCAGCCTTCCTGTCTTGCCAAAGTTCTGAAAAAATCAAAGGCCGCATCCCCATTGCAACCTTATATCGGTTTCAAACCACCCCAAACCACCCCCAAGCATTGTAAATGTTAATCCTCATTTCAAAGGTCTCACTCCAGTTCGTGCGCTTGAAACGTTTTACATTTTTTAATGTGGGAACTCTTTCATGTTAAGGGATGAGAGTTTCCCTCCCCCAATAGCTTGCTTCCAAAGCAAGCTGTAAAATCCACCCCTTAAAGCAGCAGCCCTAGTAGCAATCCAAGCAATCCACTGTAGCAGTCCAAGCACTTCACACCTGATAACGATCTTGCCATTTTGAAAGTTCTGACCTTTAAAAAAGGGGAAAGAAAGAAAAGCAGCTGCAGGTTTGGGGAGATGTGTGAATGTTTTAAAGGCTGTGACAGTGACGGGCAAAGAGGGCTTGAGTTGCTGCTGCTGCTGCTGCTGCTGCGTGCCCTGAGCAATGAGAAGAGGAGGGGAAAGAATTGCTGGCTGTCCGCTGCCGTTTTTCTTCCATCCAGGCAAGCAGCAGCCACCCAGCCACCCAGCTAGGCTCCATGAAGGGGCTTATAGATGGCGCGTTCATGCCAGGAGGAACTAGCCACTGGAATCCCCCCCTTGAGTCACGTACATCCTCAGAATCCGGATTGAACGCGATTCTGGCTGAAAGTAATGGGATCAGGCAAATTCGCGTTTGCATCCGGTTCTGTTATTTCAGTTTAGGGAAACTAGATTAAGCTTATAATGGGAATGCGGCCAAAGTCATATTACCCATAACCCCTTCCATTGTAGAGGACTTAGGTACACACAAGACTTACATCTCGCTTTAAAAGGAAATCTACTTGAATTCTGCATCAGGAGAAAAAAAAAACCCAAAAATCATGCATGTCCAATGTGGTTTTTTCCTGATGTCAAGGGACTTACCTTGGCTGAAGCATAAAGAGTTGCTCCTAAGGATGTGCACAAATATATTTTTTAATTCGTATCGCACTGAATGCAAGAAAATTTGCATTTGTTCAAATGGTTCCCCTTTGAATGTGGTAGGATTCGTATTTGATATGAATGTTCAATCTCATACAAATCCCATATGAATGCATACAAATAGCATACAGATCCTATATACGAAGCTTCATATGAATGTATCAAAACATTCCATTCAAATTCGAATGTCAGTCTTTGAATGTGCCAACATTTTATTCAAATTCAAATGTCCAAATTCAGTCAAATTCAGCTGAATTTCAAATGTCACAAATATTCATGCACTTCCCTAGTTGCTCTGTCTCCCACCCCATCTAAGGCTCCTCTTTGCCACTGTAAATGATTGATCACAACTTGCCAATCTCTGGCTTTTCTCCTCCCTTTTTTTGTGTTTCCTGCTCCGGTGCAAAAGCTCCCCTCGCTTTTACTGTTCGCTGCTCTAGTGCAAAAATGGTCCTGTGCAGATTTCTTTTTTTAAGCAGGAATGTCCCTGCACCTGTCTATTTTTAGTCTCACACAGTTGCATGTTTCCCCTGTCCCGTCTGTGCAGCTATAGTTAGCTTTGCCATGCAGAAATAAATTTTGACAGCAGGACTGCGTAGTTTAGTAAGAAGGTCGAAAGAAGCACTCTTGCACAAAACTGTAGACTGTAAAAGAATAAAGGCAAAAGGCAGGAATCTGTTCCCTCCCATAACCACCTGTGAACATGTGGTTAGAATCCTGCACTGCCATAAGTTATTGCTTGCTAAAACAAGAAAAGAAAAGGAGGGAACATCCTCTCACTCTCCCATGGAACACCTAAGTCCAGCCTCTATATATTGGCAATATGAGCACACTTTTATTTTATTTTTTAAAAAAGCTCTGTGCAGGAAGAAGCAATGCACTTCCCAAACTGTCATGCCCTGTTCAGCCTCATCAGAAGAGGAGGATATGCCTGCAATGCGACCACAGGCTGAGGAGCAGCCACAGCAGGGCATTGCAGGCATGAAAGAGCTAAGGCCGGGTCCAAGTGAGCAGCCAGACAGCTCTGGTGATGAATCCACCAGCAGTGAGCCTAATCAAAGGCTCTCTCATCGCTTGCTTAGGCAGCAGAAGCAGGTGAGACGGAGATCAGAGCAATTAGCCCAGCTGCACCATGGGAGTGGCTCTGACTCCTCTATTTAAGAACAAGCTCACCTTGCCTCAAGTTGCCTCAATGTCTTAGCAGCCTCTTGTTACCTGAGCTTGAAATCCTGGACTCCTTGTGACCTGCTGACCCTTTGGACTGCCTGACCCTTGCTGATTTGCTGGACTCCTAGACCCTGGACTGGAACTGACCTCGAGAACACCTGGAACCCTTGGGACTGAGTAGCTGTGCAAGTGTCTGCCTGTTGCCTGACCGGCCTGTGACGTGACACAAACAGAAAAAAAGCACGCTAGAGAAAACACCGATTGGAAGGAAAATACTGCACATTAGACTCAAGATTATCATTGTGGAGTGAATTCCTTTGAGCAAATAGACAGATTTTGCACTTCCCTTCCCATTCCCAGGACGGGAAAGGAGCACGATTAACCAACATTGACTAGGGCTCGCACTTACAAGCACTAGTCACTAACAGACTAACCATTTTGGTTTTGGCGCCCTCCACAACTGCATGTGCTTCAGTGCCATTGTCATGATGCTGATGCTCTGCACACATACAGTCATGTCTATGGTTGCCCAAGGTGCCAGCATGCTTGCATGGCACCTCAGACAACCCTAGAGCTCTGGAAGAGATGCAAATGGCTGCTGCCCAGACGTTTCAGGTAAAGGTGGGGAGCACCATTTCATGCTCCACACTTAATCAACCATTAGTGAACTTCTGGGAAGGCAGCGCATACTTGGAGGCTGTAACAGTATAAATATGTTTTGGGTTTTTTTAGTATTAAGGTATTTGGGCGTTTTGGAATTTCTTATTTCTACTGTTCTTACTCCGTAATGTGATTGCTGCTGCTGCTGCTAGACAGTCTTTGGCACTGTGGAATATTTGTGCCTCACAGAACTGGGTCCAAGGCAGCTGGGGACTATTAGTAACACCTGCCTGGTTCTGCAGACCTATACAGTTGGACCCCCATATCTGCTGGGGATACGTTGCGGCTCCTACCGTGGTTACCCGAAACCATGGATAATTGCAAACAGGCCTTCCAGTTCTAGAGGCGTGCAAACCCAGAACCAGAAGCGCTTTTCTGACCTCCAGAAGGCCTATTTCAGCCTCCAAAGAGCATTGGAGTAGGTGTGTGATGCCACTGGACGACTCCCACCTGCCTCCCACACGCACACTTACATTTTGGGACAGGCTCCGGTGCTGTTACGTGCTATTCCAACACTCTGTGGAGGCCAAAATAGGCCTTCCAGTTCTGGGTGCTTTTTGCTTATGGCGTCGGCCATCGATGGGGGTGGGCTGATCTGGTAACCATGGTTAACTGGGCCCAGCTGTATAGTCCTACTGCTTGTGGTGGCAGGCTTTACTCCCACCACAAAGGGTTACTCCCTTTGGACCAGGACCTGTGGGAATTGTCAGAGGAAGAGACACCCCCTACCCCATGGCTTTAAGATATGTCAGTGATGCCCTCTTGGCTCTGCAATGTCCTTCAGCTGTGATGTGAGGAAGCATGAGAGGGTCTTCTCAGTGGTGGCCCCCAGTCTATGGAGCAGCCTTCTCTCTGAGGTCTCAGGCACCCTCGCTGTATATGTCTAGATGCCTGGTGAAGAAGCATCTGGACATATACAGTGGTTTTGGTTTTGGGATGAAGTTACAATCTCCACTACCCTTTTAGTGACTTTTATTGTTGTTTTAATCAGTTCTTTTTAAACATCTGCGATGTAGATTTTGTTGTAATTTCAGCACTTGAAGGAGCTGCCATTTTCTGAGATTGTATAGATGGTTCTTCTTTTAGCTCCCGGATGTCTATTGGTTGCATTGAAGTCCCTATGGTACTCATATAATCTGGGTTCTTTTGACTTTTGAGTTGCAGCAGGATTTGAAATAAATCCATGCATCTTTGTTTGAAAATAGCTGTCACATTCTTTTTAAAAGTATTTTTATAAGCTTTCTTGTGACCTGAGGCCTTTTCGCACAAGGGGTTTTGGAATGCGTGTAGAACCCGTTGGGACGCAGCATTCGCCTGGCTTCAACTGGCCACCTGCGCAGGCGTGGGTGCTTGGCCAATCAGGCCCCGCCCCATGAGCATGCGCAGAGCTCAGCCAGCCCGATCACCTCAGTTGCAAGCCGGCGGTGAGCAGGTAAGAAGCGTTCACATGCGCCCCCCCCAAGGTGGGTTGGGGGGTGTAGGGTGTGGGTCCTGCTGGCCCTAGGAGCCCAATCTGGGCTCCTGGAGCAAGCAGGAACCGAGGGAAAGGCAGCCAACAGGCCTCCAGCCCTGGGTCTTACCTGACCCAATGGCGGGAGGCCGGGGGAGGAGTATCCCGCCCCCATCCTAGGACACGCGGGAACACTTTATCCATTCGCATGTAGATGCATTCCTGCCACCCTGCATGTGAATGAATAAAGCGTTCCCACATGTCCTAGCCTTCTTCACTACAGCCATTCCAGCTGTGGTGCAAACAGGCCTCTGATCTGAGACTTCCAGGTATAGGGCAGGAAATAAATAAAAGATAACTTATCGTTTGTAAATTAGACATACATACATACATACATACATACTTACATACATACATACATACATACATACATACATACATACATACATACATACATACATACATACATACATACATACATACATAAAATTAATGTAAATAATGAAAAAGTAAAAACTGCAGATGCCTTCAGCCTAAAAGAGGCATTCTGTCCTTTTCCAAAGAAGTTGCTGAAAGCCTCTTCGAAATGTGTCTCCCATAAGTTCCATCTGTCTATTTGGTCTCCTCTCCTTTTGGATTATCTGTTTTCATTCAGCATTATTTGGATTTAATTAGCTATTAATTGACTGGAAGTGTCCATTTCATTATATTTTTATTAATTAGATGTCTGCCGGCCCAACATTTAAGACTGCAGTTCCTCTTGGAGAACACAGACTTTCTATTATAATTAACCCACTAGTAGGCACCTCAAGCGAGGGTGTATCGCAGCCAGCGTTTCTCTGAGCTTCCATAAAGCTGTGCAAAATATTTCCCTGCTTTGATTTTCATGTCAAAACTAGCAGTGTGGTCAGGATAGAGATTTTTCCCACTCAAAAACCCAGATTGTGCAAGAATTTTGCTTTTGTTGATGCTCTTTGGCACTAATGTTCTTTCCAGGTGTTTTCTTCCCATTGCCTTCCTGGAATAGTTACGTGGGCAGTGATCCCATCAGATATCATGCAGTATAGCACGCGACAAATGCATCCCGAGTCATTCCCATTTGGCTATGAGGCACACACAGCGTGTACGTTAAGAAAGGAAAGAAGTTTCTTGTGTTGTCTGGATCATTTCATCCAATCGAGGATTATGCAGTAAAAGAAGAAGAAGAAAAGTTGGCTTTTGTATCCCACATTTTTCACTCAAAGCAGCTGACAAATCTTCTGTTCTTCTCCCCACAACAGACAACCTGTGTGAGGTAGATGGGGCTATGAGAGCTCAGAAGAGAGCTGTGACTAGCTCAGAGTCACCCAGCTGGGTTCGTGGAGGAAGAAGAGTTGGCTCTTCTATCCCTCTTTTCTCACCCATTTAAGGGGACTCAGAGTGGTTGACAAACCTTCTGTTCTTCTCCCCACAACAGAACACCCTGTGAGGTAGGTGGGGCTGTTAGAGCTCGGAAGAGAGCTGGGACCCAGCTGGATTTGTGGGGGAGGGTGGAATCGAACCCAGTATTCCCAGATAAGAGTCCGGCGCCCTAACCGCTAGACCAAACTGGCTACGCGAAAACTGATGCGAACTGGAGCAAAGTATTCTATTTCTGTCTGCACTTAGACAGCCTGTTCCAGGACCGACCTCCCACTAGGGGGACCCATTTCAGTGGTGCAATTTGGTGTGCTGCCAAAATGGGTCCCCCTACCCAGAGTTGTGTGTTCTGGTCTAGAGGCTTCTGGGTTGCTATTAGGGTCTAGGAAGCCATTTTGGCTACCCGGAACAGACTTCACTGCATTCAGCGCAGATGCAGAATGGTAACACGGGGTGCGGCCTCTGTAGTCCACACCAGAGTGCAGACTAGAAAGGCCACAGGTGAACTAGGCCTCTTGCTGTACTGGAATACTGGTAAAGTGTAGCAAAGGTTTATGTCTACCGGTTCAAGAGCTAAGGCAATTCTCATCACCATACCACAGAAAGGATATTACCACAGCCCTTCTAGTCCAGCATCCCATCTCACACAGTGCCCCACCAATTGCTTCTGGGCATCTCAAGCAGAAGACAAAGGCAAAACCTGCTCTTGGCTCCCTGCAAATGGCCTGCTGGTCTCTCACACCTGGAGGTGGTACCCAGGCATCCATTCTAGAACCTGACCTCCATGAACCTATTCTACTTTCTTAAAGCAAACCAAGCTGGATGCTGTCATCACCTCTGGTAGTAA
This sequence comes from Aspidoscelis tigris stejnegeri, assembly GCA_023333525.1. NCBI lineage: Eukaryota > Metazoa > Chordata > Lepidosauria > Squamata > Teiidae > Aspidoscelis > Aspidoscelis tigris. Next base: position 104,971,458 of record JALMGA010000003.1, on the reverse strand, counting down.
ATTCCATGGACCAATGACGCCCTGGATGAAAAAAAATACTTTGCCTGATTGGTCCTAATTCTCCTAACTTCTTAGAGTGCCACCCCTATCTTCCTCTACCACTCCATGCATGATTTTATATACTTCAACCAGGTTCCTCTCTTAAATCCCATCTTTCAAGGGTGAAGAGGCCTACCACTGCAGCCAGATTTCATAAGAGAGGTGTTCTTTATTGTCCCTTTCAGCACTTTTTCCACTTCCACAATTCCACATTGGCAAGTGTGTTTTTCATATCTAGAGTAGCCTTTACACTGAGGTCCCAGAGTGGTTTACACATTAAAAGAGAGAGAGAGAGAGAGCGCTTGGACCATCTTACAGATTCACTCCCTGTTAGGTGTGGAGTTGGGGTGAATTAGGGGATCCTGCTGAACCTGATGGAGGCATCTCCTCCTCCTCGATTCTTCTCCACTCATCTCAGGGCAACACAGGGCCACCTGAGGCATAATAAGCTCTGGTGATGTGGAGTTTTGTTGAGGGAAGATTCTACAGAGGGAAGGTCTGAAAGATCCCTGTATCTCTTTTCCTCCTGTTTCCCTTCTTGGTCCTGCCTTAATTAAAATTGACTGTTCCTCACTATTTTAGCTCATTTATTGTCCAAAGTGCTGTGATGACAGGGTGATCATCCCAGACTAGGTGCACTATCGCCTGGAACCTGATCATAAGAGAAGCCTTGCTGGATCAGACCACAGCCCATCTAGTCCAGCATCCTGATGCACACAGTGGCCCACCAAATGCTCATGGGCATCTCAAGCAGACAAGGACAACCTATTCCTGCTCTAGAATCCCAGCAAATGGCCTTAGAAGCACCCCGTTCCCGCCCCCCCCCCAGCCTGAAAGATGCACCTAGGCATTAATTCTTGTAGCCATTGATACATCTGTCATCCATAAGTTTGTCTAACCCTACCTTAAAGCCATCAAGACTGGTAGCTGTCACCACCTCTTCCGGCAGCAAATTCCATAAACTGATGACCCTCTGGGTGAAGAAATCCTTCCTTTTGTTGGATCTGACTCTCCTACCCATCAGTTTCATAGAGTACCCACTGGTTCTAGTATTGTGTGAGAGAGAAAAGAAACATTCTCTATCCACCTTTTCTATACCATGCATAGTTTTATATACTTCAATCAGGTCCCCTCTCAAACGCCGTCTCTCCAGACTGAAGAGGCCTAGATGTTGCAGCCTGGTTTTGTAAGGGAGGTGTTCCAGACCCGTAATCATTCCGGTTGCCCTTCTCTGCACCTTCTCCAGTTCCACAATATCCTTTTTGAGGTGTGGTGACCAGAATTGTACACAATATTCCAAATGTGGTCTGCAAAGCGTGGTTTCAGGGTCATTCCAAAGCGATATCCCACCGTTCCTGGAAGACGTGAACAGACATTTCCTCTGTGTTTCTTTGAAGCATTCTTACTCACCAGGAACAAAGATTGGGCATGCCTTCTACTTCCTGTTTCAACTTGTCTTCCTGGAGGCACCACTCTGCCTGCCCAATCTGCTACCAACTCGCATTCCTTATGGTGAGCACAGCCAGGAGAGGCAGAGATGACAAGTTTAACTGTCTCCATCTCTCCTTGCTTTACGTTCTCCAGTCCTCCAGGATGAGTCATACATTATGTATGTGCTACCACTCCTTCTACCTATCCTAGTTTTGTCCCCCACCCTCATTCCTTGTCTCCATTGCAAATTCTGCCGGAAAATCTTTTCCCTAGGTGGGAAGGGAAAGGAGATGGCGAAGTTGCTCATCTCTTCTGAATATCTTGTATGTCATGAAAAGAACACCGCACAGATGGAGGGTCATTGGTTTATGGAATTTGCTGCCAGAAGAGGTGGTAACAGCTACCAGTCTAGATGGCTTTAAGGTAGGGTTAGACAAAATTATGGACGACAGATGTATCAATGGCTACTAGAATGAATGCCTGGGTACATCTTTCAGGCTGGGCGGGGGGCGGGGAGCAGGACACTTCTAAGGCCATTTGTTGGGATTCAAGAGCAAGAAAAGGTTTGTCTTTGTCTCTGCTTGAGATACCCATCGGCCACCGTGTGCGACAGGATGCTGGACTAGATGGGCTGTGGCCTGATCCAGCAGGGCTCCTCTTATGTTCTTATGAAAGGTAAAATCAATGTTGCCCCCAAAAATCTTAAGAAAGTAAAGGTTCTCCCAAGTTAAACTTGACTCTTGAGTATGACAAACACAATAGGAAATCACTAGGGAAACGTTGCCTTTTCCAAGGGAGATGTGAAGTTCATGTCTTATTGCCATTGAGCTTCTCCCACTAATTATGCTTGATCAAAATCTGGTAAGAAGAGGTCTAGGTGGTGTAAGAAATCCCTACTATGGTATGCAATACAGGACAGTAAGAGAGGCATGCCAACTAGGGATGTGCACAAATATTTGAAATATTTGTGATTCAGACGAATTCCGATGAATTCAGTCTTTTGTATATGAATCAAATGGCCAGACATTCATACCTTAGTATTTGTACAAATATGAATATCTTGAGTTATTCGTATGAATAATTTGGGCATTTGTATGTGTACGGATATGTACGGGATAAAACAGTATGCATATGGGAGATTTGTGTCATTGGATAAGTATTGAATATTTGAATGAACAGATACAAATATATTCGTATCGGCCCAAATGTTCAGACATTCATTTTAATTTATTCATACAAATTTGGATTTTCGAATATTCAATTCGTTAGAAATCAAATGTTGAAAATTGCATTAATGCCAAAGAAGAAAATGACCAAAAAGCACAGATCAGGAAATATAAAAATCTGACAGTGTGTGACAATATGACAATTCCCTACCAGGCCAGTAAGGATCCAGCCTGGTGGCAACTATTTACACTACAGGTGCTAAACTAGCCCCATACCTGGCCAGCAGCGCTTGTAGTGCAAACAGCCAACCTGGGGCCGCCTGGATTTGCAACATTTGAAGCAGCATGCGGTGAGAGGTCAGATGTTGCCGTGGTGATCCGGCAGCTGGACACGTCTGAGGTGTTCCTGAGGGAGCTTAAAGCAGGCTTCAAGGTGGGATTGTTCACACACCAATCTGCCCCTCCCCCTCTCCTGAACATTCGGTGCTAGAAAAGGTGGATGAGAGAGGGGGTGGGAACTCTGAGGTGCCCCTGTTTTTGCTGTATTTGGAGACTGCCTTAGGGGAGACTCTGAGGTGGGATTGTTCACACACGAGTCTGACCCTCTCTCTCCTCATAGACATCCGGTGCTAGAAAAGGTGGATGAGAGAAGGGCTGGGACCATGAAGACCACACACTGTCTCTTTGAGGTGACTCTGATGCACCCTTCTTGTTGTACTTGAACACAACCTTAGAGGAGACTCTGAGGTGGGATTGTTCACACACAAGTCTGGCCCTCTTTCCTCTCATGGACATTCTGTGCTAGAAAAGGTGGATGAGAGAAGGGCTGGGACCATGAAGACCACACACTGTCTCTTTGAGGTGCCTCTGATGCACCCTTTTTGTTGTATTTGAACACAGCCTTAGGGGAGACTCTGAGGTGGGTTTGTTCACACACGAGCCTGGGCCTCTTTCCTCTCACGGACATTCTCTGCTAGAAAGGTGGGTTAAAGAAGGCTTGGGAACATGAGGGCCACAGACAGTCTCTCTGAGGTACCTCTGAGTTGTCCTTTTTGCTATGTCATAGCTGAAGTTGTGATAGTGGAACTGACAGCAACAGGAATGGTGCCAATCGAGATAATGGCAGGGAAAACAAAGAGACTGGAGGGAGGGGGAACAGGTGAATGAGTTCAGAGAGGAGAAGAAACTAGAAGAAACTCACCAACTAGAAGAAATCCATTGGTCCCCTCTTTGTACATCTGTACAGCCAAAAAAACAAAACTGTACCAATGAAATTCCATAAATATGGAACAAAAGCTTTTTTAAAAGGCCTACAGCTTTCAGCGCCTGGTTCCAACCACCTCTCCACCCAGACCTCTTATGTTTAGCTTCTTGCCAAGAAGGAGGGAGGGTTATATTTTAAATATGCTTTAGTCTGTTTTATGAATTTTAACTTTTTATTGTTGTAACTAGCCCTGGCTAGTTCAGGTAAAGGGTGGGATATACATATTTGAATGAAGCAAAAAAAGAGCTCAAATTAATATTTTTGAAAAATCTTTTTCTTTACTTTGTATGTTTGCTTCCTTGTTGTAAGTTTAGCCAGTTATAATATCCTATATTCTGTCATTTTTGGCAAATAATTCAGACATTGGAATTTGTCTATAAAATTACAGTGTTTCTTATGTTGCTGTCCTCTTTTCTCCTGCTTAACCTTTATAATCTAATACGAATTGTCAAAGAGCACGTGTACCTTTAGTTGAAAGCTTCCTGCCTGCTCCTTCCATTGCTTATTGAGCCAATTTGGACTTGGGGTTGGAGTGTTGGACTCTTATCTGGCAGTCCCCTAGCTTCTATTACGCACTCCTACACAAAACCAGCTGGGTGCCCTTGGGCTAGTCCCAGCTCTCTTTCTGAACTCTCACAGCCTCACCTACCTCACAGGGTGTCTGTTGCGGAAAGAACAGAACGTTTGTCAGCTGCTTTGAGTCCCCATAAGGGTGAGAGAAGCAGGATGCGAAAGTCCTAACTACTGTTTTCTTGCCATTTTTCCTAAAGATTCTTTTTTTTTTTAGCTGAAGTATTGTTTTAGAAATAGATAGAAAATCAACTGAGGGGAAATTCCCTCTCCATAAAAACAGGAATTGAGATAAAGAAATAATTAAGGGAAGCAATTAACAGGCATCAATTACATCACTAACCCTGTTGCCAATCCCAGGAGAAGGCAATAAAGATGGCACAAAGTGCTCCTAGCTGAAGCTGCCAAGGAATTTTTTTGCCGAAGGGCACCAATTTCTGAGTAAACATTATGCAAGGATATTTGTCATGGGGTAAGGAAATACACTTCCATATATAGCGGGAAGCACCATTCTCCTTCCTGCTCTGCTTCTAAAACACTCATAGGAACACGGATTGAGCGATCACAAAGAATCTTCCTTTCTAGCGGTGTGCACAAAGCCATTTTTCACAGTCAATTCAGTGTGAATCGAATGTGGGGAGATTTCGCTTCTGTAGAATAACTGGGCCAACAGATCTGGATCATGTGGAGGAATGGGCCGGATTAGCACTGTCTGCATTGAGAGCACTGATCTGGTCCATGCTTCCCTACAGCTACAAAACTCACAGACTTTTGAGCCACCCCCTCATACATCTAAACCTGGGAGTGCTGCCTGCATTGATGGTGCTGATCCAGATGAATCCATGCCACAGCTCAAAGCTTGTATGATCTTCACAGCCTGAGCCTATCTCTACACCTCTGAAAGCTAGGAATGAATGTTCCTCACTTCAGGTCCTGTAGTGAGTGGCTTTTCTATGGCATACTAAGGTGCACTGCTGAAAAGTACCCTCAGGTAATCCGAGAAAATGGTGGCGTGCTTTTCACATACCTCAAAAGTTTCAGACCAGGGCTCCGGTCCCTCTATTAGTACTGATTAAACAGTACTATCAGAGATCCGGATTAAGGACCTCTTAATCCAGATAAGGCTCCATCTAATGCAAATGGAACTGGACCAGCAGAGGGTGGGGTCCTATGATCTGAATTAACATGAGGATGAAACTCCCAGAATGATTACTACACAGATCCTTAATCCGGATCATGGGTCCATGCAGAACGATCCTCTAATCCTGGCAAAAGTGACATTCCATCTCTTTCTCTCTGTCCTCCCCACTTGTTTAGCTGGAAAAAAGGACCCCAGAGAAAACACCAATGTTGCTAGTACTCTGCAGAAACTAGTTGATAGAAGGGGTTGAAAAATGCTCCCTAGACCAGTGGTTCCCAAAGTTGTCTGGGCTACGACCCATCTAATATAAATTTACCAACTCGGGACCCACCTCTAGGGAATTTAACCGTTACCAATATGAATAAAGGCTCGGTCGGTTGGTGTGTCGTTCTACAGGCAGGGCCCACTCAATATTCGCTCGTGACCCATAGTTTGGGAAACCCTGCCCTAGACAGATTTTTTTTTTTTTTTAGGAGTCAATATTGAATGTTTTCAATTCTCTTCAGAGGAAACCTATAAACAAGCAATCCTTTTGGCCGCATAGCACCCCGAAGCAGGTCTTTTAAAGTAGCTGTCTTCAAACTACTTTTAAAAAGATTTCAAATGATCCAGTTTGCCAGTTTGGCCATGGGTCCACATAGTGTTCAAAACACATTAAAGGGGCATTGAATTCTGCCTATTCCCACCTCACCTCACACTGAAGGGGTGTGACAGCACATGGAAGGACTTCGGTGCCCTCCAAGTCATAAAAATCTTCAGCACATGGAAACCAGCTCTGCAGCTGCTTCTTGGGCACTGAGCTGGGCACACGCCACAATGAAACAGGCCACATTTCCATGCACACCTTCTGAGATGGTCCTCCAATTGCAGGTACAAAGACTAGAGCAATCAAACCCATAATCTCCATCACTTACTCTTAGGCTCTGTCCCCAAGCAATTTAAAGTCTGCTAAAAATCTTCTTTTGCCTCTGAGCGCCCCCATGCCAGGGTTTTCAACAGGCTTCCAGTGCTACAAAAGGAGGAAAACCCGTGACAAAAAAGTGCCCTTTAAAGAAGAGTTTCAGCGCTCGTTTTGGAAGTCGCGGGTTTTCTTCGCAGCATTTACCTTGCGGACGCCCCATGGCAAAAGGGGCGGGGATTGCCGCCTGCACACACAGCAGTAACACATTCACACATCTCCCAGAACTGCAGCAGCTTCCCTTCCCTTTCCTTTCTAAAGCTCAGAACTTTCAAAGAGCCAGAATAGTGCAGAATTGCAACTTTGTTGCAATTGCTATCAGGTGTGAAGTGGGTGGATTATCGCTACAGTGTAACAGCTGCTGTATGGAGTGGATTTTGACAGTCTTGAGAGAGATTGTGTGGCCGATGGCTGCAGCCGCTGCCTTTGCTGGGGTGGGAAGCCATTTTGGGGGGTTGGAGATCTGGGAGACGAACAGAGAACCGATGGCTATTTTTCCTTTGGACTTGTCAGGGGTTGTCTTCCTTGTTGTGGCCGCGCAGAGCCCAGTCCCTCCCATTCCCACTGGCAGCCTATCAACCAGGGAGGGGGCGGGGAGAAAAAGATGCGCGCAAAGTAAACTTGCTTCCATGGGGACGGAAGTTGCATTTAAAATGCGTGTTTTGCTGAGCCTCATGAGGACGTTTATTCCGGAAGTGCACGGCACTTTTAAAGTCCGCTTGAATAGAGTGATGGCAGAGGGAACCCAGAGAGGCAAATAAGTCTTTGGGGGATGCAGCCTTATGCCTCAGGGACCTTCTTCTTTGTTCATTCTGCACTTAATCATCTATTAAGTAAGACAATTCAGGGTAGCAACACAGCTCAGAAGGACTTTCCTTGTAAGTGTGCTCTCTAACACTGTATATAGTTCTACTGCTGACAGCTCATGTTTGGATGGATTGACTACCAAGGAATGTTTGGAAGAATTCTTGGACTGAAGTTCCATGTTTGAGTTGCTGGAAGCTCTGGCTACTGCAACCTCTTTTCACAGAGGAACCAAGATCAAGTTGCCAATATTTGCTGGATTGTGGAGAAAGCAAGGGGGTTCCTGCCCCCCCCAAAAAAACCTACTTCTGCTTCACTGCCTACAATAAAGCTGTGTGGATCACAACAAACTGTGGGAAGTCCCTAAAGGTGTGGAAGAACCAGAACCTCTCATCTGCTCCTGAGGAAACTGTATGTGGGTAAAGAAGCCACGGTGAGAAGCAAAGATGGCACGACTGATTGGTTCAAGATCGGGAAAGGAATACAACAAAGCATTATATTGTTATTTATTTATTTATTATTTTTATTTAACTTATACACACAGTATGTCATCTGAAATGCCCAGCTGAATGAGTCGAAAGCTGGAATTAAGATTGGAGAGATATACCAAGAAGAGGAAGAGGGCTTTTCTACTCCGCTTTTCTCACCCATTTAAGGGGACTCAAAGCAGCTGACAAAGCTTTCTGTTCTCCCCACAACAGACACCCTGTGAAGTGGGTGGGGCTGTGAGAGCTCAGAAGAGAGCTGGGACTAGCCCAAGGTCACTCAGCTGGCTTCATGGGGGAGGGTGGAATCGAACCTGGTATTCCCTGATAAGAATCCAGCTCCCTAACCAGGGGCCTTTCTGCACATGCCGCCGGAAAACGGATCTATAATACCCATTTTCCAGCGAAACGTTTTCTCTGATAATCTGTTCCAAAGAGGGACAGATTCTCAGAGGCCCCATGCGGCCGCACATGTGGGGAGGCGGCAGCAGGGCCGGATTGGAGAGGGTGCTGGTGTGGACACACCAGCCTCCAAAGGCCCTGCCCTGTCAAAGAGAGAGAGCGCATGCTCTCCCTGCTTGACAGCTGGGCCGGCAGCTGGCTTTGCCGGGTTCCCCTTCGCCCAAGAAGGCATGATGGCGCCTTCTCGAGCGAGAGGGAAGCTGCAGCCGCCACCCCCCACCCCACCCCACCCTGGGTCGCGCACTCGCGATTGCCATCTTACCTCCTCGCTGCCAGGCTGCTTCTGGCAGCGGGAGGCCCAGCGTCCATTGCGCGTGTGTGTGTGTGCCATGACCTCCCATTGGCCAGCTTCCCTCACGAGGGTGGCTGGCCAATGGGAAGGGGCCTTCTCAGTGATGCCCCCCACATTATGGAATAAGCTTCCCCTGAGGTGTGCCAGGCACCTTCATGTTCATCAAAGCAGAAGATGCGTCTCTTTACCCTGGCCTTTTGAGAAGAATGAGAGAAGAATCAGCTTCCCCTCTCCATTTTCAGACATTGTTGCTGAAATTTGGTTTTTAATGTTGTAATTGGCCCTGTGACTTTCACATGTAGGGCAGGATAAAAATACAAATAAAAAATAAATGCTGAATATTAACGAAGTTGTTGAGATGATGGAATAAGCCTGGGCTTCACTTAAAAGCCTGTGCCCTAGAGATGGTGCATTCCACATGTATCGTTTGTGCCTCTCAATAGACGGCCAATGCTTTATGGGGTGCTTTTCCACTGTCATTAGAAGTACCCATTAAGTACCCATTAATGGGTACTTAATGGGTACTTCTAGTGACAGTGGAAAAACACCCATGGTTTCCTCAATAGTTCCTTCCTTACCTCCAGTGCCAATTTAAGTATTTGCAGGCCTTCAACTTACTGTTTATAAAAGAAAGTTGGTCTTCATCACCCTGTAATGCAATTATTATACTTTTTCATAATATGGTATTTCCATAAAGGTGTGGTCACCCAGGAGAGGGCCTTCTCAGTGGTGGCCCCTAGACTACGGAATTAGTCACCCCCTTGAGGTGTGTCAAGCACCTTCATTATACACATTTTGCCCTGGCCTTCGGTTAAAAGGGGATACACTTTTCTTTCCCACGTGCAGACACTGGTGTTTTAATATATACTGTTATTGTTTTGTTTGATGTTAAATCTTGTTACCCACCCTGAAACCTTTGGATATAGGCAGGATAAAATGCAAATAAGTAAATAAATATATGTTTTCTCCTCTCTCTCTCTCTCTCTCGTCCCTTTCTCTCCCTTTCTCTTTTTTTCTAAACTGTCACTTAATGCCTTTAAACACGGCCGAAACTGAATCCAGTACTGAGAAATGGCTTGCGTTTTTGCACTGCTGGAGTGACATTGCATGCCGTGAGAAATCATGTGTAACACAGCCTCGGGCCAGAATGCTGTACTATTTTGGTTTCCTCATCTGTTGCATCACACCTGACCAAGTATTTTATTTCATAGCTGTCATTGTTCGTCAGTGACTGAAACGCATACTGCAATTGCACGTTAGGATCTGGCTTTTCGTTTAAGGACTTTATCCAGGGATACTTGTTTAAATTGCGTTATTCAACATCCTTCCTTTTTAAAACACCCCCCCCCCAACTTTTTGGGTAAGCTACGGCAGAGGTGGAAGGTGATCAGCTGGGAAAATGGAAAAAAAATCCTGTTTATTTCCATAACAACCTCCGTGTTCTTGGCTTTTCCCAACTGCCGCACAGTGCTGACTTTTGGTAACCTTTGCAGCCCAAACTGAATGAGGTGAAGGGGGGTGGGGGAAGGATGATTAAGGGGAAACAAGTTTAAAATTGCAAATATTGCACGCACATGCCCTCAAAAAATGTTAATTCAGATCTCCATGGAAACGCTCTCCCCAAATATAGGCCAATCCCTTCATTATGAGGGATGCATAAGACATGAATCAGTTGAACATGTAGCGTTAGGGCCCAAGCAGGATCCATGCACACACGCTAAAAAACCCACATTTGAATTTAGGCACTTGGAACAGCTACAGCACGGCGCAGAAGCGGCACCACGCCGGAGGGGCGCAGTGGTTCCACAGACCCACACCCATCAAGCCTCCATTCTGCCCCAGGGGTGCAGAGACTGTTATCAGAGGCCTCCTTGGCACGAGGAGGGAAAAAACAACTCCCATAGCACTTTCCACCAGTCCCGCTGCCATGTGGATCTTCCTGAAATGTTCCTTTCTGGCTTCCTGCCCAGCCCTGTATCAGAAAGCACAGAAAATGGCCGACTTCCAGGGACACTACCGGCAACATCCAAAATAGGACTGGGCAGGAACTGCAGAGCCAGAATCTTGGGGCCTTTCTGGACATGCTGGTGACCCACACCACCAAGTGGACTAAGCAGGGGTGTGCAAGAATGCAACGTTTGGCATTCGGTTCAATTCGAATCGGAAATCCAAAGATTCAAATTGATTCGAATGTTTACAATTCGACTGTATTCGCATTCAGTTTCATTTGAATACATTCAAATCTATTCATGGGAATTTTCAGCTCGTATTTGAAGAGACGAATGTTGCCGACATTCGAATGTGTCCATACGCACCCGTATGCATCCCGTTTTCGTCCCATACTTATCCGTACAAATGCGTACGGATATGAATAAGATGCGAATGTCGAAGTAATTTGTACAACTGATTTGAAAGATTCAAAATTCATTCACATTTTTAAAATTCTAATGTAAAGACCGATCCGGATTCAAATGTTCGAGTTCAAACGAATTAGATCAAATTTTGAATTTTTGAATATTCTTGCTTATTTTACCTGTTTTTATCCTGCTTTTATTGTGGGGGATGGTAACCCTAAACCAGAGCCTTGGTCCTCCTCCCCCACCAATTCTGGGATCCCAATCTGACAGATATTGCTTGCAAGACGCCTCCTGATCTACACTGCATCGGTTTTGCAGACTTTGGGCTTTTTCACACTTGAAAGATTATGACAGCCCATACATTATGGGACGCTGCATCTGTACACCACACTACTGACCCCAACCCAGAGCCTGCAGGGGCGTTTCAATCTTCTGCAGCTGTAGAACCGTAAAAAGCACTCCACAGCTTTACCGGGAGCACTTAGGGCCCTCCCAGTACAGTCTCAGGTGCCGTGTTCACCCTACTTCTTTGTGCAAACGCTGTGTAGAGGCAGGGCAGCATTGCTGCAGCTGCACTGCCACATACCACATCACAATCACCATAGCAATGGCCCAGCGCAATGCAGATGGTCTGGGACAGACCATCCACACTTCAAGCGCCAGTAAGTAAGTTTGGGATGGTGCCAGCACTCTTAGTGTGAACGCTGGCCAATGTCCCCAAACCTAACTGTGGTGTGATACTTTCCCACTGCACTTAAGTGTGAAAAGGCCCATTATCTGAGCAGGCTTTACTGGGTTTGAGGTGGCCCTTCAAACTGGTCTTATATGCATTCAGCAGGCTGGGATAAGCTTTGACCTGTGTGGTGTAGTGGTTAGGAAGCCAGACTCTTATCTGGGAATACCGGGTTCAATTCCACCCTCCCCGATGAAGCCAGCTGGCTGACCTTGGGCTACTCACAGCCCTCTGCTGAGCTCTCACAGCCCCACCCACCTCACAGGGTGTCTGCTGTGGGGAGAAGAACAGAAGGTTTGTCAGCCGCTTTGAGTCCCCTTAAGTGGGTAAGAAAAGTGGGGTAGAAAAGCCAACTCTTCTTCTTCCTCCATGAAGCCATCTGGGTGACCTTGGACTAGTCCCAGCTCTCTCCTGAGCTCTCACAGCCCCACCCACCTCACAGGGTGTCTGTTTTGGGGAGAAGAACAGAAGGTTTGTCAGCCGCTTTGAGTCCCCTTAAGTGAGTGAGAAAAGAGGAGTAGAAAAGCTGACTCTTCTTCTAAATAAGGCAGAAGCAAGTGTATGGATTATTTAAAAAAGGAAAACAAACCCAGAGTCACTGTGTATTCTTTTTGTCTAAAAGAAGCCTTTAATTGCAAGGAAAGCTTATCAGAAGGAATCAGAGTGATGCAGCTGAATTTTCTTATTATCCATAATGTGGTGGTGGCAGCAGCAGCTGCTAATGGAGAGTTCATTGATTTCAGCCGTTCCCTTTTCCATTTACTGTAAGGTAACTTGGAGCAGGATTGTAACAGGAAACTTAGCAAAGCTCTTCATGGGAGCTATATTTAGTCAGACACACTGACATGATCCTGCGGAATAAAATAAACATGCTGGAGATGGACACTCCTCGGGGGGCCTGGTGCTCGCCCTCAAGACCCACAAGGAATAAGCAAGTTATTCTGCCAGCCTCCTGTGATCCTTGCTACAGAAAACATTCAAAATTAAAGAGGCTAGGCAGGTTCTCTGCTGTGAAATTAAATATTTAAATCATGCTGCTTATAGGAAGCAGCAAGTTATATAAATGTCAGCCCATCAAGCAGATTTACCATATTTTACTAACACCTAGGCCCCAGCTGCACCTCAGTTTTAATCCACATTCGATCCACTTTCAGGCCCTTTCTACACTTGGACCTATTCTGCAATAGATCTCAGGATAGGAAGCTGTTGCCTGCACGCTAATAAAGACTACAGCAAGCCTTTCCTGCTGGGACCTGCCATAGTCTGCACTAGCATGCAGACAGCAAGGTCCTATTCCAGGATATAGGCCAGAATCAGTCCAAGTGGAGAGGAGGCCCTCCTGGTTGTCCCACCGCCCTCAGTAGTAAAAGGGGTGGGCACCTAGGACGGGGCCTTCTCAGTGATGGCCCCTAGCTTATGGAATAGTCTCCCCTTTGAGGTGTGTCAGGCCCCTTCATTGTATAGGTTTAGGAAGGCAGTGAAGACAAACTCCTTTCCCCTGATCTTTGGTTAAATGGCGTACACTTTCTCTTCCCACTTTCAGACACTGTTATTGTTTTAATATATATATATATATGTTTAATTTTAAATGTTGTTAGGGTAGAACTGAAAATAAATAAATAAAATAAAGTGCAGAAATATTGTCAGAATGACATCGGCAAAATGTTGAGTTGTTTCCTCTTTGCATTACCCAAAGCAAAGGTAAGTTTTCTGGGTTAGATCACATGAATGGAAAACTGCTAGTCACTTGGCTAATGCTTTCTGTCACTCCGAGGCAGGATCCGGCACAGGCAGAAGGAACTGCTACAACCCTAGTGCCTTCCCCCTATTGCATTTTAGGCTGCATTCTCACCTCAGTTTTAATTCAGCTTCATTCTACTTTCAGAGTGGGGTATTGCACTGACAAAGCTCTTTGCTTTTTGGTTTTATCTAGCTCAGAACTCCCACCTTGGTGCTAGGATAACGTGGAAAGAAAATGAGTCACTTTGCTGATGTCTTCATGCACACTGAAGGTGGGCTGAAACTGGATTAAAACTTAGGTGTGAATGCAAGAAAAGGTTAGCTCTGCATGCCATCCCTGCCCGCCCCCATCTTCCTGGTCAGATGAAACATTGTCTTCAGTCTGACTGTAGGTGGAAAGAGTCTTCGAACTCAGGAAATGGCCCCAAAGTTCAAAGATTAGGAATGTTGCCTCCCCATTGGGTTAAGGGAAGCTCTGATCTTGACCTGAGGAGGAGTGCTGACCCTCTTCCACACACACACCAAACCAAGAACAGCCTCTCTGGGGCCAGAGGGGATGGGAAGCAATCTTTCCCTCCTCCCAACATTGTGGTGCCACCAATGTTGATGGGATGGGAGCAGAAAACCCTGACCATGGCGAACCCAGTCAGGATGGAAAGGGCTACACGGAACTGAGAGCAGGTGAAGCTTTTGTCTTGGTCTTCTGCTTGAGATGCCCAGAAGCAATTGGTGGGCCACTACAGTTGTACTGGACCAGATGGGCTTGGGCCTGATTTAGCAGGGTTCCACTTGTCTCCTTATATTCAAAATGGTGGGATAACTCTGGCCCTTTCTGCACTCGGCCTTATTCCAGACTGTATCCTGGAATAGGGGCCTCCCACCCATCCACATGATGTTGCAGACTATGGCTGGCCTCTATTCCAGGTAGGGATGTGCGTGAATATTCGAAACATTCAAAATCCGATTGAATTCATTCGAATTCGAATAGAATGTCTTCAAATTCAAATTTAGACATTCAAACAAATTTTGAATGTTCTAAACCATTCATTGGAATGTTTAAAATGATTTGAATGTACAGGTACGCATTTATTACATACGTATCCGTATGAATACGCTTATGGAATGTGCTGCCGGAAGAGGTGGTGACAGCTACCAGTCTGGAAGGCTTTAAGGCAGGGTTAGACAAATTTATGGATGACAGATGTATCAATGGCTACTAGAATGAATGCCTAGGTGCATCTTTCAGGCTTGGGGGGGGGGGAGGAACTGGGGCGCTTCTAAGGCCATCTGCTGGGACTCGAGAGCAGGAGAAGGTTTGTCCTTGTCTCTGCTTGAGATGCCCATGAGCATTTGGTGGGCCACTGTGTGCGACAGGATGCTGGACTAGATGGGTTGTGGCCTGATCCAGCAAGGCTTCTCTTATGTTCTTATGTTCTTATGAATATCATACACATCTGTACGCATTTGCACTTATAATACAGAATGAAAACAGGATGGATATGGGATAAAACGGGATGCATGCAAAATGCATACAGATACGTATAACACATACAAGTGTTGTCGACATTCGTATCTTCAGATTCGTATCTAACGTTCTAATGAATAGATTTGAATGTATCATATTCAAATCGGGTTTTGTTGCTTTCGGATTTAAAACATTCAAATCGAATCAAGGCCGCATCCCCATTACAAGCTTAATTCGATTTCGATACGGTTTCAGTCCTCGCAGACCCCACGTCCATTTGGCTTAACACGCTTTCCACATGTTAAATCGCCCCAAAGCATTGTAAATGTTAACCCTCATTTCAACAGGTCTCACTCAGGTTTGTGCGCTTGATATGTATTACATTTTTTACTGTGGGGACTGTACTGTTTTAAGGGATGAGAATCCATGTTTAGGGTTTCCCTCCTCCAATATCTTGCTTCCAAAGATAGTGATTTCAGTGTAAAAATCCACCCTTTACAGCAGCCCCTACACTGTAGCAATCCAACCACTTCACACCTGATAACAGTGTTGCAATTTTGTGCAATTCTAGCTCTTTGGAGTTCTGACCTTTAGAAAGGGAAAGGAAAGCAGCTGCAGGTTCTGGGAGATGTGTGAATGTTTAAAGCAAGGGGGCTTGAGTTGCCGCTGCTGCTATGTGTCCTGGGCAATGGGGAGAGGAGGGGAAAGAATCGCTGGCTGCCCGCTGCCGTTTTTCCCCCATCCAGGCAAGCGGCAGCCACCCAGCCACCCAGCTAGGCTCCATGAAGGGGTCCCTTATGGGTGGAGCTTTCACACCAGGAGGAAGAGGGCAGGGCAGCCCCAAAAAGCAGCTTTTAAAAAGTAGCCACTTGAGTCCCCCCTTGAGTCACGTACGCCACGTACAATCCTCAGAATCCGGATCAAACGCAATTGAGTTGAAAGTAATGGGATCAGGCAAATTCGCGTTTGCATCCAGTTCTATTATTTCGGTTTAGGGAAACTGGATTAAGCTTATAATGGGGATGCGGCCCAAATGTTTTGACTTTCAATTCAACTTGAATTTGAATGCAAAAAAAATTGTGCACACCCCTAATTCCAGGATACAATCTGGAATAAGTCCCAGTGCAGAAAGGGCCTCTTCAGGGCACATTTTGGCTTCCAGAGAGGAGAGAGATGGAGAAAGATTCATACACATTCTGACAATTGGATGTGTTACATTATACGAGCTCAACCCTCACTATTTTTAGCTAACTGAGCACCAGGTGAGCCACACAGGACTAAAGCCATTAACAATAATCAATGGATGACCTCATTCCGCTGCATTCAGAAGCTTTCAAGCTTTCTTATACAGTATATCAGGAGGCTTTCATGGGCTGCCAGCCCTTCTACATTTTCTGTGCCAGTTCCTGAGACATTGGGAAAGGTGACACACTGTAGGAAGGACCATTTTCCCTTCGCAGCTCCGATGATTTGCAAGACACCAGAAACAATAGAAAGCACAGGCCTTCTTCCTGTGCGGTAAGCGCGAGGCAGTAAAGGTCAGAAAGAAGAATGTGAGGTTAAATTTCCAGGGCTCTGCATGTGTGTTGATGCATGCAGAAATGTGGCAACATTTGGCATTCTGGAATTCATAGGTGGTGTGTTTTTGTTTGTTTTTTGGTAAAAGCAAAGTAAAAGGCTGGGAAGAATAGCTTCTATTTGCAGCTATCAAGGAGGCGATGATGGAAACTGTGTAGAGGGGAGCAGCAGCTGAGCTTCTTGAGCTACATCTTAAACTGCTGATTGTGGAATGCTGGGAGATGTAGTTCAGGCACACCTGGAGGAGACTGCAAGTTAAGCAGCCCAGGTATAGAGTAGTAAGAACCTAAGAGGAGCACTACTGGATCAGGCCACAGCCCATCTAGTCCATAAGAACCTCAGAGGAGCACTGCTGGATCAGGCCACAGCCCATCTAGTCCATAAGAACCTAAGAGGAACACTGCTGGGTCAGGCCACAGCCCATCTAGTCCATAAGAACCTCAGAGGAGCACTGCTGGATCAGGCCACAGCCCATCTAGTCCATAAGAACCTAAGAGGAGCCCTGCTGGATCAGGCTACAGCCCATCTAGTCCATAAGAACCCAAGAGGAGCCCTGCTGGATCAGGCCACCGTCCATCTAGTCCAGCAACCTGTCCCACACAGTGGCCCACCAATTGCCAATGGGCATGTCAAGCAGAGACAAGGGCAAACCTTCTCCTGCTCTTGAATCCCAGCATATGGCCTTAGAGGCCTCCTGCTTGTCCCCTCAGCCTGAAAGATGTACTTAGGCATCCGTTCTAGTAGCCACTGATAGATCTGTCATCCATAAATTAGTCTATAAAAACATAGTAGTATCTTCAACCAACAGTAGCTGGTGTGGGTGAGTGCAAATGGCTGTCCCTGCCCCTGAACATGTGACGGAGCTGCTCTATGCCAAGCCAGGAACCAATTCACACTTGGCTACTCTTAACATCTGGTAAGGAGCATCTGTGCTTGCAGGAGGCATTTCAACCAGCCTTACCAGAATTACCCTATCATCCACTAGCAGTGCTGCACAAAACCACACACCACACACATCACAACCCTAACCCAAAGCTTATCTTTTCCGTCCAACGCGGCAACCATTTGCACCATTTCCGGTGCTAGGGGTCATCTTGGGTGCCCCACAAGCATGTTGGCACCTCATATGACCCCAAATGTGACTGCACGGGTGTGGAGCATCACCATCACCGAGGTAACGGCACTGGTGCACACGCAATCGCACCGGGCTCTGCAGAGAAGATGAAAGCACCCAGACAGAGGTAGGTTTCCGGGGCACATGGGGCTTCGTCTGAAGAGTACTAGCATTCCCAAGTGTTAATGCTAGTGCACGTTAGTAGGAAATGCACTTTTTCCGTCCAATGGACTGGAAGCTAAGTGCAGAAACTCCCCAGGTGGCTTGCCTTTGAGGCCAGAGATGGATGGGTTGAAGAGGCTGGGCGTATTGCGTTCATTTTGCAAGTTCCAGTGGCACATAGATGTCTCTAATGCAGAGCCAGACTAATGGACTGGAAGAACCTTGGACCACATTTCAACACTAGGTTGGTGCTTGAGGAATACCTACTAGGAATGTATGGTATACAGATTTTCAGTAAGCAGCTTTCATCAATGGCTTATATCTGTTATGACTTACCATAAGGATTAACTAGTGACTCTGTTCCTAATTCTCAGAAGCCAAGATTTTTGACAGCAGGATTTCCTCATCCACAGGACCGGAGCCTAATCCTCTAAACCAGATCTGGAATCCTCTGCCCATAACACATGTGCTTTTCCAGTGAACTATGACCCCTTTCCTTATTTGAATTTTCCCTCAGCAAAGCCTTCTTGCTGTAGAGTTCTGGAGGCCAGATTTGAGTTCCTGTGCCTTTGTTAGCCTGGCAGAAAATGGAATGCCAGCAGGGTTTGCTTGTTTTAGAACATAGCAAAGGCCCCTGAGGCTTTTCTGCACTGGGCTACCCGTCCACTGGATGGGGAAAGTGCAGAACCAAATAATGTGTACTGTCATTTGCACTTCAGAATGCTAGTACACAGCACACCCCTACTCGCTACTTCACAGTTGCATGCTGCGGGCCGATCACCATGGCAGCATCCCAGGGCAAGCGGGATGAGGCGGTGGATGTTGCCGTGGTGATCTGGCCATGCCATGCCATCTGCACTTTAAAGGCTGGTGGTCTGGTTGGGGTACACACCAGCGATTCACATGTGGACCAGTGATTCACGTGCGGATTTATTTTCTCTATCACACAGCACTAGAACCAGGGGGGCATCTATGAAGCTGATGGGTAGGAGAGTCGGATCTGACAAGAGGAAGTATTTCTTCACCCAGAGGGTCATCAGATTATGGAATGTGCTGCCAGAAGAGATGGTAACAGCTACCAGTCTAGGTGGCTTTAAGGAAGGGTTGGGCAAATGTATGGATGACAGATGTATCAAGGGCTACTAGAATGAATGCCTAGGTGCATCTTTCAGGCTGGGGTGGAAAGCAGGATGCTTCTAAGGCCATTTGCTGGGATTCAAGAGCAGGAGGTTTGCCCTTGTCTCTGCCTGAGATGCTCATGAGCATTTGGTGGACCACTGTGTGTGACGGGACGCTGGACTAGATGGGCTGTGGCCTGATCCAGCAAGGCTTCTCTTACGTTCTTATGCTCATATGGACAACTCCTTCTGCACCTGATCTTCGTTTCACTGGAATGTTGAGCAAAGTGGACACGGTGAAGAATGCAAGAAGGAGTTAATGCCCCTCCCGGTAAAATGAACCATTCTGTGGAGTGAAGGAGGCAGACACATGAACCTTCTGTTTAAAATTATAGCTGTAAGCAAAGGCTACATCGTCCAGGCCTTATTAGGCAAAGTGCAATCTTTTCTTGTAAAAACGCTCAAGAAAAGTGGCTCTGCTGTCCCCACTTGTAATCAGTCCACTTGTATATCTGGACTAATGAAAACAAGAAGAAAAGCTGGGAGAGGAAAGCTCCTCATTGCCTGGGTTGGGAGGGAGGCCGCAGGAGCAGCGGGAATTAAAACTGGGGAGGGGGAAGAGGATTCAATTCTGCAGCCATTTAGCTTGAAACAAATCTGAAAATCACCATTTCCTCTATTCCCCCTCAAATGCTCAACACTATAGCTAGTAGTTTTTAATCCATTATTTGAAACTGTCTATGTAAAGAGTACAAAACACCATCATTCTGTCTCACACTAAAAATACAGGTTATGTACTTGGAAGAAGACACCCCAGATATTCCTGAACTACAGTTCCCATCATTCTGTGGTGTCATTCCAGGCTAGGATTGAATGATAGGCATTATAGTCCAGGGCCATCTGGATGTCCACAGTGCAAGGCAGAATACTATACAATGGTTGGTCCATCCCATAACTCACCCAATCACACTGAATAACTTAACTTCAATAGTATTGGGTTATACAGTGGTACCTCGACATACAAGTGCCCTGACATACAAGTGTTTTGAGATACAAGCCGCCGAGCGAGTGATATTTTGCTTTGAGATGAGAGCAAGATTTGAGATACGAGTATGTAAATACAGTACAGTACAGTGGTACCTTTACATACGAGTTTAATTCGTTCCGTAACCTTGCTCTTATGTCAAATCGCTCTTATCTCAAAGCAATTTTCCCATTAATCCATTCCAGCTCCCAAAACACCACCTCAGTTGTTTTTGTTATGTACTGTACTGTATTTACATACTCGTATCTCAAATCTTGCTCTCATCTCAAAGCAAAATATCACTCGCTCGGCGGCTTGTATCTCAAAACACTTGAATGTCAGGGCACTTGTATGTCGAGGTACCACTGTACATAACAAAAACAACTGAGGTGGTGTTTGGGGAGCTGGAATGCATTAATGGGAAAATTGCTTTGAGATACGAGCGATTTGACATAAGAGCAAGGTTACGGAACGAATTAAACTCGTATGTCAAGGTACCACTGTATATAGTCATATCAGTCAGATTCCAGATCTTTTCCTAAGTTTACATAAACAGTAAGAAATTAAGAGGATCTCTGCTGGATCAGGCCACAGCTCATCTAGTCCAGCGTCCTGTCGCACACAGTGGCCCACCAATTACCCATGGGCATCTCAAGCAGAGACAAGGGCAAACTTTCTCCTGCTCTTGAATCCCAGCATATGGCCTTTAGAGGCATCCTGCCTGTCTCCCCAGCCTGGAAGAAGTACCTAGGCATCCATTCTAGTAGCCACTGATAAATTATCCTTCAAAATAAGGATGGCAGAAAAGCATTTTCTCAAGAGCAGATACCTTGAAAACAGTAAAGCCCTGCTCACATCTATCTTAAGGGACTGGTTCTGGACGCTCTAAGGGAATTCTATCCACATGCTTCACTACTGCTGTTATCTGGAACTATCCAGTAGGAGCTTCCTCCAGCTGCCCCAATCTTCCATAGATAGGGATAAGTAAAAATTTGTCCACAGCTTTACCAAGGACAGTGGTAAGCTCCCCATCACAGTGTCTGTACTCTCTTCTGGGTGTGAGTGGGTGGGGGTGGCACAGCTGCAGCTATTCAGTTATGCTCATGGACCAATTGCCATGGCAATATCAGGGCAGACGCCAGATGTTGCTCTGTGCATTGCCATGGGAATCCAGCCAGTCTGAGCCATTCACACTTCAAGTGCCGGTGGTCTGGTTAGGGAGTGCACCAGCACTTGAAGTGCAGATGCCTTCCTCTGAACCTGAGCCTACTCACATCCCACTGAGTAAAATGTGAGTAGGCCCTAAATCACTTGTGTGACTGCCATGTATCATGGCTGGCTGGCTGGGTCCAGACGGACGGACAGACGGTGCTTCTAAGGCCATTTGATGGGGTTTGAGAACAGGTAAAGGTTCGTCCTTGCCTCTGCTTGAGATGTCCATGAGCATTTAGGGGGCCACTGTGTGCGACGGGATGCTGGACTAGATGGGCTGTGGCCTGATCCAGCGGGGTTTCTCTTATGTTCTTTGAATGTATGCTTTGAAACTAATTTGATCAAGTGTTGAATATGGCTGGTACATCCACTGAAGCCTTTGTTGGACAGAGACAACATGGCCACAGTTATCCATGCTCTGGTAACCTCTAGACTGGACTACTGTAATGCACTCTAGATGGGGCAGCCCTTGAAGACAGTTTGGAAGTTGCAGCTAGTGCAAAATAGAGCCACCAGAGTGCTGACTGGAGCAGCTAGCCAGATGCACATCACGCCAGTCTTAAAAGAGTTGCACAGGCTGCCAATTCACTTCCGAGCCCAATTCAAGATGTTAACTCTGACTTACCAGGCCCTAAATGACTTGGGCCCCAAATATGTAAAGGAACGCCTTCTCCCATACCAACCTGCCCGTGTCCTGAGATCTGGAGGTGAGGCCCTCCTGGTTGTCCCACCAGCCTCAGCAGTGAGGTGGGTGGGCACCTGGGAAAGGGCTTTTTTGGTAATGGCCCCCAGGTTATTGAATAGTCTTCCCCTTGCGGTGTAGCACGCTCCTTTTCTGTATACATTTAGGAAGGTGGTAAAGACGCACCTCTTTGCCCTGCCCTTTGGCTAATGTGACTATATTTTCCCCCCAACGTAGATATTAATATGTTAATATTTAGCATACACTTTTAAATATGTTTGATCTCTTAAGTGTTTTTAATGGATATTATTGCTTTGAATTATACTTTGGTTGTAATTTGTTGCTTTAAAACTTGAAACCTGCCCTGAGACCTACAGGTATAGGGTGGGGTATGAATAATAAATAAATATGGTGAATATTTGTGAAAATCCCTAGAGTCTGTACTTGAATTCTCTTGTTGGCCCACCTGTTGAGTACCCAGTGTGCAGAGCTGAGTCTTGCTTGCAATATATTAGAAGTGAGTGCTATTGTATAATAGGAATAAACAACAGTCTGCTGCCTGTTCTTTATCAGCATTTGCCCTCATGTGCCTCTCTCTCCACTCAATCTTAAGTGTACAATAGCGCATGGAAAAGTAACAGCATAAACAAAAAGTTAGCAACCTTCCCCAGGAAGATGATTGGGGTGAGGGGAGGGAGTGAAGCATAAATTACTAGACCATTAAACAAATGGTAAAGGCTCTCCTTATTAGGCATTAGGGGCTCCTGCGTGTATGCACACATCCCTGGTAAAACTTTGTCACACTAATAGCTGGAGACTTTTTTTTCATAGATTCAAGAGCCTGCAGCTGGAATTCTGCAGAACAGCCAGAAATGGAGGGTCGATTCATACAGCGCAGGGGGGAACATGTTGCTTTTAAAACAGCCATTTCAATGAATAGCAAAGCAATGGAGAGGTGCCCAATTATTTTATTATTATTTTGTATTTGACTCATATCTAATTGAATACAAGAAAATTCACATTCATTCAAAACAGATTCCCTTTGAATGTAGTGGGATTCAAATTCAATATGAATGTTCAGTCCCATACATATTCCATAGGAATCCCGTATGAATATATCAAAACATGCCATTTGAATGTCAATCTTTGAATGTGCCAACATTTGATTTGAATACGGATATCCGAATTCAGCCAAATTCCTACGAATTTTGAATGTTACGAATATTCATGCACATCCCTACAAAGCAAGGCTGGATTTATGGTATAATAATACAATACCAGGCTGGTAAGGACTTAGCATGGGGGCAGCCATTTGCACTTCAAGCGCTGGAAGAGCCCTATACCAGCTGAGCAGCACTTGTAAGTGTGAACAGCCAGTCCAGGTCTGCCCAGACCACCCAGCAACTTCTGAAGCAACATCTGGCGAGGGGCCAGGGGCCTTTCTGCAATTCCTGTCCCACCTGGGGGGATGGTGATAGTGCACTTCCACTGGTGTTCACGAGCATTCGCGTTCACAAATGCTAGTGCACACCACCCCTCCCCCCCCCACGTGTCCACACACCTATTCGAGGTGCAGACATGTGTCTGGGTGCTGCCATCTTTGTCCCAGAGCATGGTGTGACTGCACATGCACAGTCACCGCCACTGAGACGATGGTGATGTACCATGCACACACACACAGATGACCTGCCCAGCACCATAAGAGGTCTGGATGGGCTTTACCAGAGATTACAAAGGCCGTCTCTGGTTGAGGTAAGTTTACATGTGGAGCACAAAATCATGTTCCATGTGAAGCTGTAGTGCACTCCGGCATGGAAGGAGCCTTGTCTAGTTTTGAAATGGCTCCTTGCAATGCAGATGCTCCATCTGGGACCGCTCTGCAGCTTCACTACAGGGCGAAGTGAAGAAAGGTTTCAGATGCTGACATGGCAATGAGGCAGCTGCAGTCTTTTTGGAAGAAGAGTTGGCTTTTCTACCCCGCTTTTCTCACCCATTTAAGGGGACTCAAAGTGGCTAACAAACCTTCTGTTCTTCTCCCCACAACAGACACCCTGTGAGGTAGGTGGGGCTGTCAGAGCTCAGCAGAGAGCTGTGACTAGCCCAAGGTTGCCCAGCTGGCTTCGTGGAGTAGAAGAGCTGGATTTTATGACCCACTTTTCTCACTCTTAAGGGGACTCAAAGCAGCTGACAAGCCTTCTGTTCTCCTCCCCACAATAGACACCCTGTGAGGTAGGCGGGGCTGTGAGAGCTCAGCAGAGAGCTGTGATTAGCCCAAGGTCACCCAGCTGGCTTCATGGGGGTGGGCAGAATCAAACCCGGTATTCCCAGATAAGAGTCCGGCTCCCTAACCACTAGACCTTAATGGCAGGCAAGTTGTATTTCTTTCACTTTGGTTCCTGCTCCAAAGAACAATGCAGCTGTGAGGAGGAACCTCATTCCAAAAATGGACAACTCCCAGCTATGCTTCCAATCCATTGGATAACTGACCAGCCGTGTGGATGGTGCATTTATGGGGCTTATCTCCCTCCTGAATAGTTTTTCCTGCCTTACAGGAAAGGGGACCCTGGGGACAGTTGAACCGGGATGGTGGGTTGCCTATGGATAACCCATTTTTTCCAGGCCTCACTCAGGGCTCCCCAGGGGGTACCCGTTGCATCTACTGTGTTTCCCTGAAAATAAGAGAGGGTCTTATATTGATTTTTGCTCCTAAAGATGCACTAGGGCTTATTGTCAGGGGTTGTTTTACATAACACTTATATAGGGCTTATATTTCAAGCATCCTGAAAATATCATGTTAGGGCTCATTTTCAGGGTAGGTCTTATTTCTGGGGAAACATGATATTTTTAGCTCCAGCCACAGTCTCCCAAGCCAGATTTTTCTTTTTTAAAAAAAGTTGATCCATTGCTACGTGAATTGCATGCCATTTGTGGTTTGCCACGGTAAATGCAAAGGTTATCGAGCTTCTAATAATTCCTCAAGTGAGTTGCTCCCCGTGTTGATAGATTAAACACAGTTTTGTGTCCTTATCTTGGGGAATAGAAAGATTCCTGTTGAAAGGTTAAGACTTCCTGAGTGCAGTATCGAAATCTGCCCTCTATGAAATAAGCCCACCTTGAAGTCTGTGCCTCCTTCTCCATAGTTTCCTTCCCACGCCTCACCCACCTGGGGAGGAGAGACTCTTCATCTGTGGGATCCAAACAGTGGAATGTCTCCTCCACCAGCTATGATGACCAGGGCCCTGTCCCCAAGCAATTTAAAGTCTTCTAAAACTCTTCTTTTGCCTCTGAGCGCCCCCATGCCAGAGCTACAAAACGAGGAAAACCCGCAACAAAAAAAGTGCCCTTTAAATAAGACTTTCAGAGCTCTTTTTGGAAGTTGTGGGTTTTCCTTGCAACATTTACCTTGGGGAGGCTCCGTGGCAAAAGGGTGGGGATTGCCGCCTGCACACACAGCAATAACACAAGCAGCTTCCCTTTCTAAAGCTCAGAACTAAAGAGCCAGAATCACGCAGAATTGCAACATTGTTGCAATTGCTATGAGGTGTGAAATGGGTGGATTATTGCTAGGGGTGGATTTTGACAGCAATAACAGGGAAAGTGGTGAGTGAATGAGCGATCGTGCGCTGGATAGGGTGGATTTTGACAGCAATAACAGGGGAAAGTGGTGAGAGTGAATGTTTGCCGGCACAAGAAGCCATGACGGGGGGAGGGGGGTGGAAGATCTGGGAGACGAACAGAGAACCGATGGCTGTTTTTCCTTTGGACTTGTCAGGGATTGTCTTCCTGGTTGTGGCTGCGCCAAGCGCAGTCCCTCCCCATTCCCGCTGGCACCCTATCAACAAGAACAGGGGCAGGGAGAAAAAGATGTGCGCAAAGAAAACATGGCTCCCATGGGGACGGAAGGTGCATTAAAAACGCACATTTTGCTGAGCCTCATGCGGACACTTATTCCTGATTTGCATGGCACTTTTAAAGTCCACTTCAATAGAGTGACAGTAGAGTGACAGTAGAGAAGTAAATAAGTCTTTTGGGGACGCAGCCCAGGTGTCTCACTCTACCCCAAGGGACGTGAAAGTTTATAGACTGCTGTTGAAAGAGGTTCTCTGCTTGGAAAAGGAAAGCCATTCCAAAATACTTTAGATATAGGGTGTTTTTCCACTGTCAAAAAGTACCCATTTTTGCACCCATTTAGGACCCATTTAGGTGTGAGCCGGATGATCCCATTTCCACCACGGCACCCATTTGGGACCCAATTGTTTCCACTGCCATGGGGGAAATCTGGATCTAATGGGTACATTTTGGCCTTTAATCCAGATTTTCTGTAGACCCCATTAATGGGGTCTACAATGGGGTCTTCTGCCAGAAAATCCAGATTAAAGGGAGCCTGTTTCCACCAGAAACAGGCAATGGGGTCCAAAGGAGGCTAGGGGGAGGGGATGCACCCATTGGGGCCCCCCAAAACCTAGGCTCCAGAGTCACTTCGAAGTCATTTCGAAGTCTGTGCAAAATAACTCCAGAGTGCCTCTGAAATCTGTGCTGATCTTCGGAGTGAACTTAGAAGTGACTTCAAAGTGACTCCAAAATGACTCCAAAGTGAATTCGAAGATTGCACCCCCCCTGCTCCCCAAAACACCTGGGGTAATGGACCGACCCCTTGTGGGTCAATCCGGATTCCGCACATGGGTGCAAAGCTGTTTCCACAGCAGGGTGTTAGCACCCATTGCTAATGGGTGCTACACCTCCCGTGGAAACTCATTGGGTGCTTCCCTTAATCCGGATCTTCTTAGATCTGGATCTAAGGGCTGCAGTGGAAAAACACCCATAAAGAACACTAAGAAAACACACTGGAAGAGCAATGAAGTTTGTAGCTGGACCACAGGCACGCATATCCTCGCTTTTCCCTCTAGAGTGAGATGTTATTCTTTCCAAATCCTTGCGCAAATTCACAGTTCCCATCCCATTCAGTGGAAATGGAAAGGTGAACTTTCCCAAACGTGTACAAGTGTTCACACTAGTGAATTCTAGCACTCCCCCCCCCCCACATGTCCAAACACTTACCTGGATGTGGAGGTGTATCCCCTGGACAGGAAGGGAAGTGCAAATTTGTACCTAGCTTGGCCTGGCCATCTGCACTTCAAATGCTGATGGTCTGGTACAAGGATTTACTAGCACTTGAGGTGGGGATGGCCACTACCACGCAGAGTGTTTGCCTGACTGTGAGCCAGTTTGGTCTAGTGCAGTGATGGCTAATCTTTTGAGCTCGGTGTGTCAAAATTCGCAAGAAAACCTAGCTTAACTCAGGTGCTGTGTCACTTCTAGAAATATCCATAATTTTGTGATCTTTGTAGCTCTAATAAAAATATATATTTTGGATATATGTATTTATTAAGGGCAAAAATGAATAATTCTTTACATTGGTGACTTGTTGCTGAATTTCGTTTGCTAAATCTTCAATTGAAAGTTGGCATTTCGCACACTTCAAGAACAAGCAAGCACTACACGCCCAGGTGCCAGGGTGACCATGTGTGTCACCCAAAAGGGCTTGGCATGTCACCTATGACACGCGTGTCATAGGTTGACCATCACGGGTCTAGTGGTTAGGGAGCCAGACTCTAATCTGGGAACACCGGGTTCGATTCCACCCTCTCCCATGAAGCCAGCTGGGTGACCTTGGGCTAGTCACAGCTCTCTGCTGAGCTCTCACAGCCCCACCTACCTCACAGGGTGTCTGTTGTGGGGAGGAGAACAGAAGGTTTGTCAGCCACTTTGAGTCCCCTTAAATGGGTGAGAAAAGTGGGGTAGAAAAGCCAACTCTTCTTCTTCTCCTCCTCCTTCTCCTTCTCCTTCTTCTCCTTCTATTACTATCCCATACCAGTCAGGTAAGTGCAAATAGGCCCTAAGAGACCTTGAAAGTAGGGATGTGCACAAATATTCATAACATTCAAAATTTGTACAAATTTGTACCTTCAAATTCAAATAGAACGTTAGCACATTTGAAGATTGACATTCTAATTCAAATTGAATGTTTTGATACATTTGTACTAAGCTTCATTACCGATTCGTATGGGATT
The DNA here is from genome assembly GCA_023333525.1 of Aspidoscelis tigris stejnegeri. Classification (NCBI taxonomy): domain Eukaryota; kingdom Metazoa; phylum Chordata; class Lepidosauria; order Squamata; family Teiidae; genus Aspidoscelis; species Aspidoscelis tigris. The sequence goes on along the minus strand of JALMGA010000003.1, from coordinate 104,943,590 downwards.
TGTATCAAACATCCGTAGCAAATTCATATGGAACATTCGTATCAAATTTGAAGCCCACCACATTTGAAGGGATTTATTTGAACGAATATAAGCTTTCTTGCGTTCAGTTGAATACAGGAGAAGGTCTGCCCTTGTCTCTGCTTGAGATGCCCTTGGGCAATTGGTGGGCCACTGTGTGCGACAGAATGCTGGACTAGATGGGCTGTGAACTGATCCAGCAGGGCTCTTCTTATGTTCTTAAGAATAAAAGAAATACCAATTGGATCAGAGTCATGGCCCATCTAGTCCAGCAGTCTATTCTCACAGTAGACAACCAGCTACCCAGGAAGCCCACCAGTAGAACATGAATGCGCGGCTTGCTGTTCTTGGTGTCTCCAAGCCATTGATAGCCCTGACATCTGTAAACTGGCCCACAGACTCCAAACCTTTGTGAAATAGGAGGAAAGCAAGAGGAAACAAGACAAGCATCTGCTCACAGTCTTGAGGCAGACCTTTTATAGCAATACTATGTGGACAAAATTGCAGGCAATTCTCTTGATATACGTTCTATGTTATAAAATATTTATCTTTTAATTTTGTGACATATTCTCTTCTTAATGACACTGGGCACAGCAATTTCTCATTCTAGTTGTTGTGTTCTATCACAGTTGGTTTCACACCCTGTTCCTTCTCTTTAATGCTGGCATAAATTTCATTTCTGTCCTGGAAGTTTTGAAGACATTGGAGGCCCCTTTCAGAAGAAGCTCTGAAATGTTATAAACCCTTCACTCCCCACAAGAAATACTTCAAAGACTGAAAACACAGTGGTTTATCTAGTTTCCAATAATTATTCGGTTCAGCAAGTTAGAAAAAGGCATCAGGAGCTCACATTATTGACAGATTAAATATTGACTTTTAAGAAGCTTTAATCTTGGCTTTTGGCAGAAACAGCGTAGCAAGGTGGTTACAAGCAGAGCTTGTTCAGCACGAGAGAAAAGCACAATGGGATGAAAACAAAAGGAGTTAGAATTTTATATCATGGTCCTCTTCTTGACTGGGTGGCTCGTCTGTGGGGAAATTCGCAGACATCTCAGTAGCACGCTTTCCCACAGTTCTGGGGCATAGCCTAGACCAGCGGTTCTCAACCTTCCTAATACCGCGACCCCTTAATGGAGTTCCTCATGTTGTGCAGACCCCCAACCACGGGGGCAGAGCAGCTGGGAGGTAGGAGGGAAGGGCGGCAGGAGACTCGTTGCGAACCCTATGAAAGGGTAGTTCGACCCCCAAAGGGGTCCCGACCCCCAGGTTGAGAACCACTGGCCTAGACACTCTGTGGTGGTACGTTCATCTGACAGTGTCCCAGGAGCTGACTACAGCTGGTCAGGAGGCAACTAGTGGTGAAGCACATTTGCCCACTCTACATGTGCACTAGAAGCTGCTGGTGAGCATCTGGGAAGGACCTGTTCTGGCCAGCGTGTAGCGGTGTGTGGTATCAGGCTGGCAAAGAAAGACCACAAGACTCTTTTGTTTAAAAAGATGAACAGTGATTTATTTCAGCTCAGCATTAAGGCATTTCTTGTTGGGAGCAACTTGGAACAGAAAGCCCAGCATATTTATATGTTTCATAGCTGAGCGGGATTTGGCCTTCAACCAATGAACAACAACTATTTTTCAAAACCCAGTTTAAACTTGGAGCCGGAATGTATCACTCGACCCCAACCGTCACTTCCAAAACAACCAGCAACTACTATATACATATATACAGAATCACATAGGTGGGAGATCTTACATTCAAATATTATGGCAGGCAGCTAGCCCTGCCTGACAGATGGGGACCTTGGTTTCATATGTGTGTACAGCTGTGTCCAAACCAATGCACAGCGGAGTTCAAACATGTAGTCCACCCCCTCTGGCACCAGTGGTGATCGGATGGAGAGGCAACAGAGCTATGCTCAAACATACTCCTTTGCTCCGCCCCCATGCACTGATGTCACATCACACCACTTCACTGATTGACTGGTCATGGTGGGGAGTGGGTGGGACTTCTGGAATGTGGCAGTACTACAAGTACTATGGTTGGGGAGGCTCATTCACAGTTTTATGCAATCCTGAACCCGTGAGAACCACTGCCCATCCATGTTTGGTTCTCACACGGATGCAGCTCTGCTTTCCCACATTTCTGCTCAATCCAATTTTTCCATGGAAAACACCTTAGCCGATTATCATGTTTTTCTCACACCACCTTGGCACTGACAGGGGGAAGGGAGGTTCTGTGGGAACCTGTAGTGCTTTGCCCAGCCCTGCCTATGGCCATTGTCTTCTGCTATCAGCTCAACAAACTGAAGAACCTGCTTTTGCAGTAACCTTGTGTGTGTGCAGGAGTCCTGAGCTGCTGGTGGGTGATTCCGACAGAACCTCCCCAGGGTTTCAGTAGCACCTGGACGGTTCCGCCTGATCAGTAAGTGTGAAAAGGCCCTGTAAGGGCTTTGCCACATCCAGGATGCCTCCAGACATGGGTTAAAACCCACAGTTCTCCTGGGTCTATATATCCGTGGCATTCCCAACAGAGTTCTAGGTTAATATATCCAAAATCTAATACATCAGTATTACGGGAAATCTAGCAACAATGCCGGTTTTCCTGTAAACCAATTGCTTATCTCTGTCTGCTGGCTCCTTGCATTCCCATTACTGTTCCAAATACTGAGAGCATGGGGGGGGGGGGTTGTAGGCGCTTAGCTAGCACCCAATACATCAAACAAGAGGGCAATTTGCAATTGGCCCACTGGTGCACGCTGGGGTAGCTTCTGGGAAGAAACTTCTCCTGCCAACCCAGAAGAAGAAGAGTTGGCTTTTCTACCCCATTTAAGGGGACTCAAAGCAGCTGGCAAAGCTTTCTGTTCTCCTCCCCACAACAGACCACCCTGTGGGGTAGGTGGGGCTGTGAGAGCTCAGAAAGAGAACTGTGACTAGCCCAAGGTCACCCAGCTGGCTTCATGAAGGAGGGCAGAATCAAACCCAATATTCCCAGATAAGAGTCTAGCTCCCTAACCCCTAGACCAAGCATCCACTATGCGCCACATGTTTCTGAAAGCTTACCTTTCCCAGCCACCAGGGACAAAATTCACACTTCTTCTGGGTGCTGGGGGTCATCTGAGGTACCGCACCTGAGATGATCCGAAATGCAAGAGCACATGCATGGCATGTCACCATTGTCATGGTGACAGCACATGTGCAGTTGCGCCAACATCTGGACCCAAGTTGCCAGAACCCAGACACATGAGTACAAATGCTAGGGCACATTAGTGGGAGTACATTATTCCTGTCCCCTGGATGGGAAGTACAGAAAGACCCAGTCCCAGTGGGATCTAAAAGTCTCATAATCTGGAGGCATTCCCAGTAGCTCAGAACTTCTGCCTACTCTCCCATTATTCTTCACAACATTACACCGAACTGCAGCCTGATAGTTCCTCACCCACCATTAGCTGCCCAAGCACCTATATGGTAATGCAGTGACTATATAAATATATAAATAAAATTTAGGAAACAGATTGTTATAAGCTTTGCTTCAGTGCGTTAAAGATTTAGATGGCAGGCTGAGGTCCCTCCCACTGGCAGGAGATGCCAACAGACTTGTTCAGAATTTGGAAGAGAATATCCCAGCTCTTCATCAGCTAGCCAGATGGCTGGTATGTGTATGTACTCATTAATGTCAGTCCCTGGGTTTAGTTAAGGATATTTCCTCTCTGTGCAATACCTACCCAAGCTGATTGGTTGTACAGAGCTAATTTCCATTTTGGAATCACTTCAGCTGGCAGTACCTTTGAGCTTCTCCAAGGGTATGGTAAAAGTTACAAAAGATAGCCAAGGATTCCACTCCTATCCTAAAGAGGCCTTTTGCTTTTCTTCCATCCTCTGTCCAGCATTGTCAACCCTTTATCTTGCCCTGTCTGGTTGATCCCATTGAGTTCCTATGGGAGAAGAAGACTGGAATGTGGCTGACAGTTTTATGTTTCTATGATGATTCTAAGGGCATGTGAATGGTGGATAATAATGGGCTGCAAAGAATGTTAAAGAGGCGTCACACTGGTCCTAGAGTGAGTGCTATTGAGAGAGCATAACTTGTAGCTTAATTGCATTACCATGATTTCTTATTAGTTATTAACCATGTAAGTGTAGCGATAAAGTTTTCTTAGCAACTCTGCATTTTGCCTGATTTTAAAGCCAAGTTTTCACCAGTAACACACTGTAAACGTGTGAAAATTAAACTGAATTTTTGTGCTTGTATTCGCAAGCTGGGAGCATTGTTCACTTTGTTCAAAGGTCCAGATATTCAAATGTCCGTATTTTTGCTTTGATGCAAAAAGTTGAAAAATTTGCAAATTCAATCAAATTGCAAATGCAAAATTGTTCACACACATCCCTATCTGGTTTGGCGGTTCTTACCATCAGGCTACAGCAGAAGGGGAGAAAAGATATGATAGTGAGTAGGATGGGCAAGAATATTCTAAACATTTGAAATTTGATCACATTTGAATTCAGACATTCGAATTCAAATTCAAATGTTTTGAATCATTCACATGAATTATTCAGACATTCATATGTGTTTGGATACATACACACTACATACATGTCCGTACAGATCTTATTCATATCTGTACACATTTGTATGGATACATAAGGGACAAAAATGGGATGGATTTGGGATAAAAATGGGATGCGTACAGATGCGCATGGAAATATATGAATGTTGTCGACATTCGTATCATCAAATACGAATCAAATATTCATATGAATAGATATTAACGTATTCGGATCAGTTCAAATTTGAATACTTTTTTCTCTATTCGTACGAAGTTGGACATTTGAATATTTGATTTGAACTGAATGTCGAAAATTGCATTCGGGAACACCACTAATAATGAGTCAAATTCCTTGACATTTGGCAGCTGGGATGCTGCCATAACTCAGTCCCTTCAACGGATGCTTTATGGGGATTCTTAGGGGGGCATATTTACCTGCGCCATCCTGCTCTCAATCCAAAGCATCTGAGGAGCACCCCATTTTTTTCTTCCCAAAAGTTCTCTTTTACTTTAAACCATAGGGTTGTATAATACTACGTTTCCTGGGCTTCTAAGAGAAGCCAAAAATGATTCTGAGAACGAATCACAGCCTTGGATTTATTACGTGAAATCTGCCTAGAACGCAAGAGGAGCCCTGCTGGATCAGGCCTCATTCCATATAGTGCAGCATCCTGTCTCACACAGGGGCCCACCAATTGCCCATGGGCATCTCAAGCAGAAGACCAGGGCAAAGCCTTCACCTGCTATCCACTTCCTGCCAATGGCTTTTAGAGACATTCTGCTGTCTCTTCAACCTGGAGACAGTATCTAAGCATGCATTCTAGTAGCCATTAGTACACCTGTAGCTTGGTCTGGCCAATGGTAAACTTCCCCAAAAGAAGCCATTGGAGAAGCTACCCTGGTGCACTAACTCATCACTAGCAGAATTCAAAGAAATTCCTTTTAGGCTCACATCTCCATTTTACATTTTGCTTTTATGGCTGTAACCCACCAAGAAACCCATGGATAAAGGGTGAGATTGGTTGGTTGGTTGGTTGGTTGGTTGGTTGGTTGGTTGGTTGGTTGGTTGGTTGGTTGGTTGGTTGGTTGATTGGTTGATTGATTGATTGATTGATTGATTGACTGACTGACTGACTGACTGACTGACTGACTGACTGACTGACTGACTGACTGACTGACTGAGTGAGTCCTTTGCCCAAGCCATGCAAATGTTTCCCTTCAGTTCTCCTATGATCACAACCCCTTCTCCCTGTACCAGGAACTTTGGCAACACTGCCCTGTTTGTATGAGGCTAAAGTTGTATCTAGGCAGCCAAGACTTTAAGGTTTGGTACATCTGCTTATCACACAAGCCACAATTGTTTGCAAAAGCATCTTTGCCAGAACAGATCCATCTCTCCAAAAGCAGCACTGAGAAATGCAAATGAAGACTAATTAATGTTTTCCTGAAGTCATGTTGGCAATGGTAGCCCGATATTCATGTCACTTCATTACGGGTGACAAGGCGGCTAATGGAACTGGGCGCAGATGGGTGGGATGTTGAGTGAGGCCACGTGATCATTCATCTAACAGCATCAAGTTGCTGTGTTGCTGGGCGAAAGATGCAATGTATGTCCTGGTGGCAGGGAAGCAGCAATGAGTTTTAATAAGGACAAAAGAGTGGAGGATATGCTCTGCGTATGAGGGCCTTTGATAAAGGACCCTTCATCTTTGAAGAATACATCTAGCAATGGCACAGAATTCCACAAAAGAAATGTCCCCGCCAAACGGAGCGCCTCCTGCTTCACAAGAGAACACTTCATTACATATTTTGCATCCACTTTGGTAGGGAATTTCAACACATTCAAAATTCATCAGAATTCAGACATTCGAATTCAAATCGAATGTTAGTACATTTGAAGATTGACATTAGAATACAAATCAAATGCCTCAATACATTCATATGAAGCTTTGTTACATTCGTGAACCTGGGGAGGTAGGAAAGTGGCTGCCCTAGTCACATCTGCAATGGATCCAGAGTGGATTCCATTTCCACTGCAGACCCCATTAGAGCCACATTTGTTTCCACCAGTTCTAGGGAAATCGGGATTGAATGGGTCCTTCAGGCATCAAAACCAGATTATATGGAGCGTGTTTCCGCCATGATTGGGCTACGAGGTCTAGGGGGGGCTCCGGAGGGGGCACACTCATGGGGGTGTGCCCCCAAACCCAAAGCTTCGAAGCTGTGCACAATCTCCGAAGCTAGCTCCGAAGAATAGCACAGGCTCCAAAGAGGACCCCATGCGAGAGCAATACCAATCCCATGGACCTTTGTCAAAAGCTCTGGAGAATCTTCGAAGTTTGCGGCAGATTGCTCCAGAGAATCTTCAAAGAATCTTGGAGCATCTATGGAAATTGCACCCCTTGTCCCCCCCCCCAAAACCTGGGGAGACGAGCTAGCCCCATGTGGGTCAATCCGGATTTGCCACATGGGTGCTCCGGCATTTCCACTGCGGGCAGGCTAGCACCCATTGCTATTGGGTACTGCATCGCCTGTGAGGATGCATCAGGTACCTCCGTTAATCCAGATCTACCAGATCTGGATTAGTTGAAGGCCCCATTCCTTAGATCCGGATCATCTTAGATCTGGATTAAGGGAGGTCAGTGGAAAAAAAACCCAAAGTTCACTATAGGTCATTCCAAGAAGCTCTTACAGTTGGACCTCCATATCTGCAGATCCAGTAACTGCAGTTTGAGTTTTCCATGGTGACCAGACCAGCCTCCCCACTCCCATCCCCACTGGTGCCATTAGGCCCACCTGAAACTTCTTAGAGACCTGGGGCAGGAAAAGATGCAAGATTTCCCATAATTCTTGGGAGATTTCACAGGAATTATGGGAAATTGAGTGCATCTCCCTGTGTTTGAAATACCCCTGGAATGTATCCCCCTCTGATACGGAGGTCCAACTGTACTTTAATAGATATACAGAAACAATTCTTAAAAATGCCTTTTGGAGTTTGTGGAGCTTTAGTCCATAATGAAACACAGTCACAGGGCTATATTTTGCCCCCCCTTTTTTGCAATGCCTACCAGGGATATGACTTTTTTCATATGTCTAAACTAACAGCTAAGACTGTTCATATTTTTCAGATACAGTTACGATATCCATCTTCAGCAGACCTGATTTCTGGGGACCATCAGTCGCATTTCACTCTTCCAGATGTCATATCCTTTGAGGATGGATATCATAACTATATCCAAAAGCTCAAGTTCACAGACAAAGTATGGAACATGGCATAACAACCCCAAAACTGCAACATGTGAAATAAACAAACAAAGCTCTGACCTCATGCTATCCTTCTAAAACGTTCCATAAGCCCAGAAAAAGAATTGTTCCCTACCATTAGAACAAATTTTGGAAGAGGGCACTTGGAATCAAAACAAGCCCAGACTTCTGGGGGTGGGGGGAGGAGTAGGACACTTCTAAGGCCATTTGCTGGGATTCGAGAGCAGGAAAAGGCTTGTCCTTGTCTCTGCTTGAGATGCCCATGAGCATTTGGCGGGCCACCGTGTGCGACGGGACACTGGACTAGATGGGCTGTGGCCTGATCCAGCAGGGCTTTTCTTATGTTCTTATGTTCTTACACAACTTGACAGCAAGGATACTTAATTCTTTCAGCTGCCAAGGCGCATTGTAAAAGCTTTTGGAACCCAGTTTAGCTGCAGACTTCGTCCCAATCATCTTGGACGCATCTCCTTAAAACTGGAAGCCAGCTTTGCTAATCATCCTTGCATGCCAGTTTGGTCTTGTGGCTAGAGTCATGGAGTTTTAAGTCCACACTCTTCCATGAAGCCAGTAAGTCACAGAATCATAGAGTTGGAAGGGACCTCTAGGGCCATCGAGTCCAACTCCCTGCTCAAAGCAGGATTTCCTAAACCATCCCAGACAGATGTAAGTCCAGCCTCTGCTTGAAGATCTCCAGTAAAGGAAACCCACTACAGTACCTCCCATGGCAATCTATTCCACTGACTGATTGCCCTCACTGTCAGGAAGTTTTTCCTAATATCTAAACTGTATTGACTCCCTTGAAGTTTCATACCATTGTTTCTAATCCTCCCATCTTGTAGAAGTGAGAATAGGGATGATCCCTCTGTACTATGACAGCCCTTCAGATACTTGAAGACTGCTTTCTGAGCTCCCACAGCCCCACCTACCTCACAGGGTGTCTGTTGTGGGGAGAAGAACAGAACTTTTGTCAGCCACTTTGAGTCCCCTTAAATGGGTGAGAGAAGCAGGGTATAAAAGCCAACTCTTCTTCTTTATTTACAGCAGCTATAAAGTGAATATTCAGTGCCTTCTTTTAAAAGAGTAGCCTTTCATTGCTTCAAGGAGTTTACAGGTGAGTCACCCTCTGCCCTAAATATGGCAACCGTCCATAGCAGTTATGCCGTAGCTTCTTTCAACTGTATAACTTCTTCTTGATTACCAGAATTTGCCATTTTCCTGATTTCAAAGAAAATGCAGAGCATTGATGTACACTGTTGTTGTTCAGACTGAAAATAAAAATAAAAATAAAAACCTTCAGGAGAATTTTCTGAAAAACAGAAAACATCTGATCTCTCTTCTTCCTGGAATGAAGTGAACTGAGCATTAGTCATGACATCTGAAATATTAGTCCATCATGAAAACAAGGTTACTGGGGAGAAGAGTGCTATTTAAAAGGAAACTATTGCTGCTCTAATTCTGTTATAGGAGCAAGGTTGCAGTTAAAAGCCTTTTAAAAGAAAGACTTTCCTCTTGATGGGAACTTTCTTTCATGTCATGTCGGGTACAGAGGGTTGCATCTAATGCCACATTAGGAAACTGATCCTTGGTGTGCTGGGTTTCTGAAATATGGCACCATTGATTTTTAACTGCATCTCTCTTTCAATAAGATTCTGATGGAGCCAGTTTGGTCTAGTGGTTAGGGAGTCAGACTCTTATCTAGGAATACCAGGTTTGATTCCTTCCTCCCCCATGAAGCCAGCTGGGTAACCTTGGGCTAGTCACAGCTCTCTTCTGAGCTCTCACAGCCCCGCCTACCTCACAGGGTGTCTATTGTGGGGAGAAGAATAGAAAGCTTTGTCAGCCGCTTTGAATCCCCTGAAATGGGTGAGAAAAGGGGGGTAGAAAAGCCAGCTCTTCCTCTTCCTCTTATGATGAAAAAAAAAGAAGTCAGTTGGAGTTCTGGCCCTTGTCACAGTTCTGAGTTCAAGAAATACTGGCCTACTGACATTGGTTGGTTATGACTTCTGGCCCAGCTGATTTTGGCACTGAAATCTGCCACGGTGTCCATGGAGATGCCCATACCATCAACTAGGAATCCACCACAAGTTGGTAGTTGCCAACAAACAAACAACAGAACATACATAAGTACACAAAAGAAGGCCCGCTGGATCTAGGCCACAGCTCATCTAGTCCAGCATCCTGTCTCACACAGTGGCGCGCCGATTGCTTATGAGCATCTCAAGCAGAAGATGAAGGCAAAAACACCTGCTCTTAAGTCCCTCAAATGGCCTTTAAAGACATTCTGGTTGTCCCTCCAATCTGGAGGTGGTATCTGGGCAGGCATTCTGGCAGCCACTGATATAACCGCCCTCCAGGAATTTGTCTATAAGAACATAAGAGGAGCCCTACTGGATTAAGCCCACAGCCCACGCAGTCTGGAATCCTGTCTCAGACAGTGGCCTACCAATTGTCTCTGGGCATTCTCAAGCAGAAGACACCTCCAGTCCCTGCAAATGGCCTTCAAAGGCATCCTGTCTGCCTGCCCAAGCTGTAGAAAGTACCTGAGCTTCCATTCTAGTAGCCATTGACACACCTGAGCTCCAAGAATTCATCTAATGCATTCCTAAAGCCATCCAAGTTGATTGCTGTCACCTCCTCTTCTGCTCATAAATTCCATAGACCAATGATCCTTGGGGTGAAAAGCAAGCAAACAAGAGAGGTTGTGACACGTGGAAGGCAGTTGCATCTATTTGGCAATGACACCTATGCAGGCCTCTGCAAACAGGCATTCAAACATTTTCAGATGGGTGCAAAGATGCCCAGGACTGCTAGATGAAGCAGCTAACAACCACAAGCTCTTGACACACAGGACTATCAGGGAATTGGTGAGTGCCATGAAGAGAGCAAAGGAACTCGCTTGCTCCTTTCTGACACAGATGCCTCTGTCGGAGGGCTCTATTGCACAGATGTGCATAATGTGAGGCACATTGGACAGCAGATCAAGATGTCTGCCCAAGTGTAATTCTAAAAGATGAATAAAACCTTTGGACATGCCCAGCTGTATCATGGCAATGGTCCATTTATTTCAGCAGCCTATTCTCACAGTACTCCTCCCCCCTGCAAGGCAGAAATACATCAGGTGGCTTCTCACTCGTGGTCACCCAACACCTGGACTTTAGGAGACATCACCTCCAATGCAAAGAGATGCTTATAAAGCATTGAAGTGGTCCAATCCTCCTTTTGACCCAGATTAGAAATCTTGATAACAACCTCTTGATATGTTCCATCCTTTAGCTACATGCAGTGTAGGTAAAGCAGCTGCACCAGTCACATCTGCAACGGATCCAGAGTGCATTGGACACGGTTTGAGCGTGGATTCAAAGTGGATTCATGGTAGATCCACTTTCAGAGCGGGTATGTTACGGGATACGTATCAGATACATATTGGTTTGTATCAAATATTCATACGAATTGGTACAATACATTCATATCCAATAGAATCCTACTGCATTAAAAGGGGATATATTCAAAGAAATATGGATTTTCTTATGTTCGATTCAATACCATAAGAACATAAGAGAAGCCCTGCTGGATCAGGCCACAGCCCGTCTAGTCCAGCATCCTGTCGCACGCAGTGGCCCACCAAATGCTCATGGGCATCTCAAGCAGAGACAAGGACAAATCTTCTCCTGCTCTCGAGTCCTAGCAGATGGCCTTAGAAGCGCCCCGGTTCCTCCCCCCGCAGCCTGAAAGATGCACCTAGGCATTCATTCTAGTAGCCATTGATACATCTGTCATCCATAAATTTGTCTAACCCTACCTTAAAGCCATCTAGACTGGTAGCTGTCACCACCTCCTCCGACAGCAAATTCCATAAACCAATGACCCTCTGGGTAAAGAAATACTTCCCCCTGTCAGACCTGACTCTCCTACCCATCAGCTTCATAGAGTGCCCCCTGGTTCTAGCATTGTGTGATATCCACCTTTTCTATACCATGCATAATTTTATATACTTCAATCAGGTACCAAGGCATCTTTTCCAGACTTCCTGTTCAAGGTGAATTCTGTGCCCTCAAAGGGATAGAAATATCACTCAAACATCTTTCAAAGTTCACAGGCACAGCAATGGGGGGTGGGGAGGGGCGCGGCAGAGATATTTGAGGGAATATTTCCAAGAAGACACTCACCCTGATTTTCATCAGGTGCTGCCTGATCTCTTCTTTAGCGTGCATGGACATCCGATGAAGCAGAGGACAAAGTGGTAGTAATTAGAGTAGATCTTGTGCCCATCATACTGTTTGGCAAGTGTGTCGTACTGCCAAAAATGGAAGCGTGATCCCAAGCCCCTCCCAGAAAGCATCTGCAGCAGTCAGAGTGTGATCAGACAGGGCTTTTTTTCAGTCGCTCATTTATGAAAAAGCATCTCTTCTGCAGATGCACAAAAAAAGCATTATAATAGTTAAAAGATTAAGCCTACCTTGTTTTTCCAAACATTGCTTTTCATTCACCTTGGAGTCTGGCAACATATCCTAACAACAAGTGGGTGCTAATGATTGGCCACTGCCATGCTTCCCATGGCCCTGATTCGTCACTAACCGACACGGTTTGTTCCTGTGCTATGATTGGCTACATTTCCTGCCTCTGTGCTTATGAACCTCCCCACCAAAAGTGAATAAGAGGAAGAGATACTTTTGATGTTATTTAAAGCCATATGAGGAAGAGGTACCCATTCCCAAGCTTTAGGATGGAGTAAAGGCAATTTGGGGGGTTTTATGCCTGCCCTTACAGCATCAAATTCACCCAGAGGGTATCTCATTAAGCATTTCTGATTGCACTCTCAGCCTTTACTCTTCTTCTCTATTGCAAACATTATGCCAGACTTTTAGACAACAGCATCTTTCTCTTTCTCTTCTCTACACATGCTGCAAGGAACCTCTAGGGGCAATTATTAAGTCCAAAAGCCTTCACAAATCATCTTTACCTTGTTGTGCCTTTTCTGCATGCACTCAGTGCACGCATTTGGTATGCAAAGGAGGCCCGCTCAGGAGCAGAATAGGATCTTTGGCTCTCCAAGTGATCAGGTCTGGCACTGATTTGAAAGAGCAGCTGCGTTAGCTGAGTCCAGCAGGGACCCTGTAATACTTGGCATGGGTGGAATTCTCCTGACATTCCTGGGTTTCTTTCAGCAGGGAGTGCAAGGTAATTTTGCAAAAGTTTTTTTTGCCAGATTTTTGTGTAGATCCCTTTTAGGGATTGCATGCCTCCTTTAGCAGTGCAGTGCTGAGCCTTTGGTCTGGAAAGGGATGCTCGTATTCCAAGACTTTGTCAGCCATTAAGTTCTTAAGAAGCTTAGCTTTGTATGCTAAACCTCCATAGATCTCATGAGACACTGTCATTGGTCTTATTGGAGAACTAATTGGGGACTCTGGCAGATGTTCAGCTGTAGAAACCAAGTCACTGAAGGTTTGCAAACTGGTAGTAATGTTTGCTATGAGCAGGACAGAAGTAAGGTGTCAGGGATCTGGACAAAGAGAGCAAACGGAACCTCACATACCGTGCATAATGAGATGAGAAGCAACTACAAAATGAACAGCAAGAACCAAGTTCAGCAGAAACCTTGCTTTCTGTGCCACCAGCAGAAGTCTGGACTTGCTAGCTACTAGGGGTATGCCAAATTTTGACATTCAAACTCAAATCCAATGTCCCGAAATTTGAATGTAAACATTTGAATCGCATTTCAAATTTTGGATGTATTCATTCAGATTATCCAGACATTTGTATGTGTGCAGGTTCGTACATGATGCGTACTTGAAGATCCGCATCTTTCCCGCATCCGTATGCACTTGTACAGATCCATACGGGACAAAAACGGGTTGCATGCAGGATAACTACGGGCTGTGTACGGACGCGCATGGACGTGTACGGATGTGGGGAAGATGCATACGTGCACATACAAATGTTGTTTGACATTCGTATGTGCAGATTCGAATGAAAAATTTGAACAAATAGATTCAAGTTTGGTAAATTCGAATTGGATCTTGTTAAATTTGAATTTAAAAGATTCGAATTGAATAGAATGTCAGAAAAACATCTGTGCACATCTCTACTAGCTACAGCTCTGATTCTGAGCCTTAAAAAGATAAGCACAAAACCACAGCAATTCGGAACACATAAAAGAGGTTTGTAAGATCAGGCTGGGCAGAGGGAAAAGTGGTCCTTTGACTTCTTCCTAAAGATTACAACATTGTGACTTCATCCAAGGAAGATGACGGTTGGATAAACCAGGAGAGGCTAAAAGAAGTATTCTGAAACATTTGTACGAATACAAATGTCAATGTACGAATGTCTGAATTTGTACAAATATCAAATATTATGAATATCCATGCACATCTCTACTTGGGGCCTGTCCCCAAGCAATTTAAAGTCTGCTAAAAATCTTCTTTTGCCTCCGAGAGCCCCCATGCCAGGGTTTTTAACGAGCTTCCAGTGCTACAAAAGCAGGAAAACCCGCGACAAAATACGTGCCCTTTAAAGAAGACTTTTATCACTCTTTCTGGAAGTCGCAGGTTTTCCTTGCAACATTTACCTTGGGGACGCTCCATGGCAAAAGGGGCAGGGATTGCTGCCTGCACACACAGCCATAAAGCATTCACACATCTCCCAGAAATGCTGCAGCTTCCCTTCCTTTCCTTTGTAAAGGTCAGAACTTTCAAAAAGCCAGAATTGCTCAGAATTGCAACATTGTTATCATGTGTGAAGTGGGTGATCTGTGAAAGTGTTAAGAGTAAATGAGTGCACGATCGCGCAGCCGATGGCTGCAGCCAAGCCATTTCAAACAGAGAACAGAGTGAAAGTAAGTGCTGAGAGTGAATGAGCGAGCGATCACTCTTTGCCGGCACGGGAAGCCATTTCGGGGGATGGAGATCTGGCTATTTTTCCTTTGAACAAGAGAAGGGGTGGGGAGAAAAAGATGCGGGGAAAGAAAACACGCTTCTGTGGGAACGGAAGGTGCTGAGCCTCATGCGGACACTTATTTTGGAAGTGCAGGGCACTTTTAAAGTCTGCTTGAATACAGTGACAATAGAGGGAGACTAGAGAGGCAAATAAGTCTTTCGGGGATTCAGCCTTGGTGCAGTTTGAATAGGTTTCCTGCTTGTTTTTGTGGTTTTGTATTTGATGGTGTTATACATCCCAGGCTCTTCAGAATGTAACAGCAAATACTATTCTATATGGCTGATTATAGACTCTGAACTCGGGTTAGATATAAATTACAAACTTCTGCCACTTTTCCATAAGATTAACAGTTCTGCTTATTCTCAGAACACCGGATTTTGCAGAGGATTCTGTTCCAGATCTTATTCTTGCCTCTTTTGCACCACTACAGTTTGAATTTCTCCCAGAACGGAGAGACTAACTGTTCAACTAGTTGGATCACCTGTGCAGACACATCCTTAGTATTCATATTCTAAAAAAAAAACAAAAACCACCAAAGCCACTAAGGGTGCATTCCCATACAAGTTTAAATCCGAATCGAATCCGGTTTTTCGGGACCAGGAGATCCCATTAATTTTTTTTCCCCAGACTTTGAGGACTATCCTGCAAAATTCCACAGAGAAAATGTCCTCACAAAAACTGTTCTCGGTCCCCTTTTGGATCCCAGCCTGCATTATTTTTTTGCCTTTGGGAATGCTATCAGACTATTTGGGGTGGGGATCTATACTTCTGCCCAATGCCTGCCAGATGTGGGTGGGATTTCACAGCTGCAATGGTCTCCCCCCTTCCCTCACCATGCCTGCTCTGAACACACTGTGATTAGGAGAGATACGGCCACAGGAAAAGTTTTTAAAAACACAAGCCTCAAGCGATACCTTGTTGCAAGGCTGGCACAGCAGGGAAAAGATAAGCCTTGAGCCTCCAGAGGGAAACTGAAGGAGAGAGTAATAACCCCTCTCTCTCCTCTCTGTGTGAGCTGTTAGCCTCCATTCTGAAAGGGAATTTGTACTGTCCATTCTCCTGTTTAAGCACAACCAGGGAGAACCGGCAGAGAGGGAGCTTCTGATTTGAAAAAGATTGTGAAAGGAATCACTGCTTTGTTCTTTCCCTGAGCTGATTCTGAGCAGGACAGGCTTAACAGTGGTTGGAGAGGGGCAGAGATTAAAAGGTCCTGTTTCTCCACGCTGGGGTTTTTTTGTGTGTGTGTGGTTTGAGGGGAAAACCAGTATTCTCATTCAGCCCGTGTTATCCTCAAGGAAATGGGAACACCCAGAATGCACACTCTGTCCCAATCCGAATTTAAAAAATCAAGTGGGAACACAGCCTAAATAGATTCCCCTCTTCCAAATAAGCACTTTTTATATGGCAATCGTTAGGGTTCTTCACGATGGCATCATATTTCTGTTTGGCTGCATATTGTCATGGCGTCACCATGCTGGCAACATAATCCACAGTACCTGAGATTATGCTTCCAACATACAAACTTCTTCTAGGTATCATCACAGCAAGGAGAGACAAGACGTTAATGGGCAGGAGAACCTTCTGAGCTTTCAAACAACCCTTTCATGGGTTGCTTGATGAAACATTTGGGCGGCAGCACTGCAGAAAATTGGTGCCCACATTAGTTTAGCATGCCTTACTTTCAACCTTCCACCATCTGCAGGTTGGGTACACCATGTATCATCTTTGTCCATTTTCCTTTGTCTTCTGCCATACTTGGTGCCTTGACTGTGTCAGAACTGAACTGGTTTTGATGCTGCCCATCCGAGCCATACTGTGGCTTCCTTTTGCACATGAGACTACCACTGTGTCCTACATCAGCTTTTCTTTCATTCAGTGCCTACCTCCTGCCTATTCCATTGATTCAGTTTCACCCTACAAATCCTGTGCTTTCCCCAATGCGCCTCACCTTTCCCTGGGCCATTGACGACAAAGGCACACAAACAAAATGGAACCCAGAAGTGCTTATACTCGTGTTGTCCTTGGGCCTTCAGGGAAGTTCTACAATGGGCATGCAATCCTTTCCATACCTCTGACACAGCAATCCAGTGCTTACTACAACTTTCTACAGCTGATTTCATTGCAACCTTTCTCCAGAAGCAGGAATCGCATCTCCGAGATGCCTGGCTCATAGCCCAGCTCAGGAAGGATCAGATCTCTCTACTTCCCTGCACAACACATTGCTGCTATCAATTGCCTTCCACCTCTTTCACTCTCATGGCTGTTTCACATTTTGCAGTCCACATGTGAATGCCAAGGGAACCATGACACACAGCAGAAAAGGCACCCAGCTTCTCTTGAGGTTTGTTCTATCCTGACTCATCAAATGCACCATTGCAGAAATATGGATTATAAACAAAACATTAGACTGTCTTGTTAGATTATTTGTTTTTGTTGTGTACTGCTTTCATCATGCTGTATACACCTCACATTCATTCATTCATTTCCAGCCCTTTACCAAAAGGTCCCAGGGCAGGTCACAAGAGTAAAACTTTGAAGACTCTCTGGAGCCACTCTGGAGGATCTCCAAAGAATCTCCAGACCATCTACAGAGTTTATACACACACACCCTTGACACTGCCCCCCCCCAAAAAATGGAGTGACAGGCAGGCCCCATGTGGGTAGATCCAGATTTGCCGCATGGGTGCTCTGGCATTTCCATTGCGAGCACACTAGCACCCGTTGCTATTGGGTGTTACACCACCCGTGGAGACGTATCGGGTACCTCCTTAGATCTGGATCTACTAAATCAGGACTAGTTGAAGGACCCATTCCTTAGGTCTGGATATCCAAAAATTCAGTTCAATCTGAATCTCTAACATTCAAATTTACACAAATTCAATTCAGTTAAGCAAATTCAAATCTATTTGTTCAAATTTTCAATTCAAACTTGCACTTACAAATGTCAACATTCATACAGTAAGGGTGTTTTTCCACGGTCACTTAGTACCCATTTTAGCACCCATTAATGACCCATTTGGGTGAGAGCCAGATGACCCCATTTCCACCACGGCACCCGTTAGGGACACATTTGTTTCCACCCTCAGGAAATCCGGATCATATGGGTACTTTTTGGCTTTTAATCCGGATTTTCTGTAGACCCCATTAACGGGGTCTGCAATGGGGTCTTCAGCCAGAAAATCTGGATTAAAGGGAGCCTGTTTCCAGGTTAGTTTGGCAATGGGGTCTAGAGGAGGCTAGGGGGAGGGGCACCCTTGGGGGGGGAGCCCCAAAACCTAAGCTTCAAAGTCATTTTGAAGTCACTTCGAAGTCTGTGCAGAATAGCTCCGGAGCGTCTTTGAAGTCTGTGCTGATCTTTGGAGTGAACTTCGAAGTGACTTCAAAGTGTCTTCGGAGCCACTTCAGAGATTGCACCCCCTGTCCCCCCAAACACCTGGAGTGACAGGCAGACCCCTCATGGATAGATCCAGATTTCCAAATGGGTGCTCCAGAGTTTCCATGGCAGGGAGGCTAGCACCCATTGCTATTGGGTGCTAGACCACCCGTGGAAACACATTGGGTACTTCCCTTAATCCGGATCTACTAGATCCGGATTAAGGGAAGTACCCATTCCCTAGATCCAGATCTTCTTAGATCTGGATTAAAGGAGCATGGTGGAAAAACACCCTATGTGCCCGTATGAATCGTTATGCATCCCGTACGCATCCATACAGGTCTGTATGCATCCCATAGTTATCCCGTATGCAACCCATTTTCATACTGTAAGAATCCGTACAAATACGTATGAATGTGGGAAAGATGTGTACAAGCAAGTACGCATCGTGTACGAACCCATACACATATGAATGACCAAATAATTTGAATAAATAGATTCAAAAATCCAAATTCGAATGGACAAATTCGATCGAATTTCGAATGTCTTTGAATATTCATGCCCATCCCTAGCACAGCCACAATCTCTCCCATGCAATCTAGTCTGCTGAAATAATTGGACTGGACTAGAGTTGCAGAGAGGATCACAGACACATGGGTGGGACAGAGGAAAGTTCAGACAAAGAACAGACCTCTAACATGAACAAGCCTGTTTCAGAGACTGTGTGTGAATGTGCGGACTAGTGATATATTTCTTTTTAAAAATAACTTGTCCTTTGCCTTTTGTCCTTCGCTCTGGCCACCCCCAACCCCCAAAAGCCTGCATGGGCAACACACACCCTACTAACAACATATGTCAGCAGTTAAATGCAAATTCAGACTGAGTTTTTAGCACTCTACATTAGGGACTGCCTTCAAAACTTGCCTATCGAAAGGGAGACGGATAGGTTAAAAATACAGGTTTTATTTTGTTTTCGTCATAGATGTTCATGGGATACTGGAGAAAGAAGAGGAGGAAGAAGGGGAGACAACTTTTATACCTTGCTTTTCTCACCCGTTGAAGGAACTCAAAGCGGCTGACAAACCTTCTGTTCTTCTCCTCACAACGGACCCCTATGTGAGGTAGGAGGGGCTGTGAGAGCACAGAAAGAGAGCTGTGACTAGCCGAAGGTCACCCAGCCAGCTTCATGGGGGAATGTGGAATCAAACCCGGTGACTATGAGATATGAGTCTGGCACTCTAACCACAAGACCAGACTGGCTCACCTGCTTTTGGCTGTGAAATTGTTTTAGATTACAGCACCTCTTAACACCTGAGGCCTCTTCGCACTACAGCTAAAATGCTGTAGAGCGCTTCAGCCCGAACGTGTCTTAAGACACTTTGGCATCCATAATGGCATGTAAAGGAAGCATTGCAAATGTGCTCTTTACCTGCCTACGTGCAAATGGTAAAATGTCTTAGACACATTCAGGCCAAACGGCTGTCCCAGGACTCATAAGTCCCGCCCCCGGCCTCCCCTTATTGTCTCCTGTGCAGCCAGGGGCGGGGAGGCCTGTTTGGTGCCTTCCTTGGGGTCCCACGCGCTCCCCAGGTAGAGATTGGCCTCCCGGGGCCGGTGGGACCCCCATCCACCCCAGGAGTGCACACACGTGAACAGGGATTACCTGTTTAGGGCCGAGCAACAACTGGGGTGAGGAGGCTGGCCACGCTGTGCACATGTGCGCGGCTTGGGCTATTACTTGCCAGGCACCTGCCTGGCTTCGACAGGCGATCTGAGCAGGCACGGGTACCTGGCGAATCAGAAGCCATGACGCGCACCTGCACACAGCGCGGCCAGTCTCCTTGCCCCAGTTGCAGCCCGCCGCTGAACAGGTAAGCCCCGTTCACGTGCGTATGCCCCGGGGTGGGTGGGGGTCCCGCCGGCCCCAGGAGGCTGATCTGGCCTCGAGGAATGTGCCCGATCCCAGGGAAGGCACCCGACAGGCTTCCCCACCTCTGGCTCCACAGGAACCAATGGGGGGAGGCCAGGGGAGGGGCCCAGCTGTCACAGAGGGACAGCACGCAAATGCTCTCCGTCGGAATGGGCCAAACGGTTTCAGAGCACTTTTTTGTGCTCTGAAACTCAAAACGTGTCTATGACGCATTGGGGGGCTGGGGCAGGTTAGAACAGATTCGGCTGCCCCAGAAGAGCGAATGCCCCATCCCAGCACGTTGTATTTAAAAAGCCCTAATGCGAAAAGGCCTCAGGTTGTCTTTACCTCTTCAGGAAGATTTCAAGCAACAACTGAAGCCTGCCTCTAATTGTTTAAATGTATCCTTTTCATCATTGTTATGTGTACAACCGCACATGTAAAACATACATACTCTGGAATTGTTTAACTTGTGTTTTAATCTTTTACTTGCAGTATTTATACCACAGTCCAAAACCCACGGTGCTCTGGGCTGTTCCCAAATTTCAAGTTCTGTAATCCAACACAGCATAGCTTCACCATAGCAACTACCAACTTTGTTAGAACATTGCTATTTGTGTTTTTTAAAAAATAAAAAACACCAGGCTGTTTATTTACCTCTCACCAAAACTGCTAGTGGTTTGCTGTAAAAAAAAAAAAAAAGATTGACAGATTGAATCCAATAGGCTCAAATAAAGCAGAGATCAATTGTTTTTAATAAAAGGAATAAAGCAAAAATAGAGTGATCCAAAAATACAGTTGTAACCACAGGCACCAGACGCAGAAGGACAGTCAGAAGTTATCAAGCTTTGCAAAAAAAAAAACCCAACAACCTACCCGTGTCTTAAGATCTGGAGGGGAGGCCCTCCTGGTTGTCCCACCACCCTCAGCATCAAAAGGAGTGGGCACCCCGGACAGGGCCTTCTCAGTGATGGCCCCTAGGCTATGGAATAGTCTCCCCCTTGAGATGCATCAGTCACCTTCATTGTACACATTTCAGCAGTGAAGATGCATCTCTTTGCCCTGGTCTTTGGTTAAATGGGGATACACTTTTCCCTTCCCACTTGCAGATGTTATTGTTTTAATAATGTTTGATTTTAAATGTTGTTACCCACCTGGAGACCTCTAGGTAATAGGGATGGATAAAAATGCAAATCAATCAATCAATCATAGTTAGAGAACTCAGACGTAAGAGATGCTTTAAAGGTCCCTTTGGCAAAGGATCATTTTATTTATTTACATTTCTATCCCGCCCCATACCAGAAGGTCTCTGGGCGGGTAACAACATATTAAAATAGAATATACATTAAAAGACATTAAAAATTCACACAAGTGTAAAACAATATACAATATGTTTAAAATGACAGTGTCTGTACTGGGGGGGGGGGGGGACATAAGCAGTTCAGCCAAAGGCCAGGGCAAAGAGGTGTGTCCTCACTGCCCTCCTAGATATACATAAGGGACATGACACACCTCGAGGGGGAGGCTATTCCATAGTCTGGGGGCCATCACAGAAAAGGCCCTCTCCCAGGTGCCCACCAACCTCACTACTGAAGGTGGTGGGACAACCAGGAGGGCCTCACCACTTGATCTTAAGACACGGGCAGGTCGATATGGGAGAAGGCATTCCTTTAGATATTTGGGGCCCAAGTCATTTAGGGCCTTATAAGTCAGAGTCAAAACCTTGAATTGGGCTCGGTAGCGAATTGGCAGCCAGTGCAATTCTTTTAACACCGGTGTGACGTGCATCCGGCTAGATGTTCCGGTCAGCATTCTAGCCGCTGCATTTTGCACTAGCTGCAACTTCCGAACCGTCTTCAAGGGTAGCCCCATGTAGTTAACGATTCCCTGTGAAAGAGAACAACCCCACAGTTATCCATGCTCTGGTAAACTCTAGATTGGACTACAATTGTAATGCAAGTGTCATTTTACCTCCAATATCTCTACTGTATTTGTATGGGGTTTATGTGATGGGGTTGGCGCAATGATGTCATCACGCCAGGTACTCATATGTGGGCGTCTCTGCATGTGGGTGGACCCACCTGGAGACGGATAGAGGAGCAGTGTCTCGGTTCCTATGTGTTTTCCAGTGGTCTTAGATGACCCCTGTGAAAGAGAACAACCCCCCAAAGGGGTCGCGACCCACAGGTTGAGAACCGCTGAGCTAGACGTTCTTCAGAGCTACTGTACATGTCTTCTTCCAAACAAAACAGGTCTAGGGGGAAATTGATGCTTTGCATTTTGTCTGTGGATGGCAAAGGCTCACCGGCAAGCCAAAGACAATTCATATTTGTTCAAATAGATCCCCTTCAAATGCGGTAGGATTCTATTCAACGCAAATGTATTCATATGAATAACAGATCCAAATGCATATGTATTCCATTCATATCCCATACATATCCACTCTGAAAGCGCCAATCCACTTTCAATTCATTCTCAATCCATGTCGAATGCGATCTGGATCCATTGCAGATGCAACTTGCGCAGCCGCTTCCACACCTCCCCAGTTCATGAATGTTCCAAAGCATCTGTACAAATACGAATGTCAACGTATACATTTTGTAACATTCGATTCATATACGAATGTCCGGATTCATCCAATATCGGTTACGAATATTAGTGCACGTCCCTAGTTTTAACTGCTCTCCATCTACACACATGGAGAAACTCCTGCACGGCCAAAGCGGCATCTGTTTAAGATTTGGCTCCACGCAATGCGGAAGGACAATGCAGGAGCTCCCCCCATCTTCACCTTTTCGACAAGTGTGAAAAGGCTCACAGCCTGCACTGACACGCAGATGGCAAGCCCCTGTTCCAGGCGATAGCCCAGAATAAGGCCCAGTGTGGATGTGGTTTTTGTTTGCCCTTTGGACTGTGTTATTTCCTGTTAAACAGCAGCAGTAGCAGCAAGATTAAGGTGGCCAGGAAAGAGGATTGCAGCAAAACGGCTAGTAGGGTTTCTATAGCAGCTGGCCAGATGGTTGTCCTTCAACAGCTGCTGTTGTGCCAGCTGCAGAGAGGCACTGCAGGCCGCACCCTGCCCCAAACAGCAGAATATGCCAATGGCTGCAATTGAGGAGCCAGACTGGGACGTGAAAAGAAGTGTGAACATATGTGGGAGCGCACACAGAGTGTCATTGTGCAAAGCTCACCAGCAAGCCAAAGAAATGATCCCCAGCCCAGCAGGAAAGCCACAGATCCGACTGGTTGGTTATTTGTTCCCACGGAGCCCTTTCACAGGGACAGGGGTAGGAAAGGGTTAATTTATGGTGAGGGGAAAGACAGAAGGGGGGGGGTTCTGCTCCCTAAAAGGTGGTCCCTTTCTGTGGCTGTGCTTGGAGCAGCTGCCAAGGATCAAAGTTGTCAGCCTGGAGCAGCTGGTGCTTGAAAGAAAGGTGCCTCTGCTACAGGTGCTGTAGCAAAGCCCTTTGAAGGGAGATGCCCTGTTGTGGCAAAGCTAGTGATTAGGCTGGCCAGCTGAAAAAGATAACAGGAAGTGGAGGTTCCACCAGGCCCCTGGGAGACGATCGTGTTAACCCACTCTCTGCCGTTTCTGCTCTCTCAGCAGCAGCAAAATCACCACTCTTCCCACCTTGGAATGAATATTTCAGCTCACCTGATGAAATGCTCAGTTATTCAAACTGCACAAACATTGGTGGCGCCACCCCCAGCCCCCCAAAAGAAACCTGTCCACCCGAGCCATCAAATTGACAAGGATCCCACATACTCTTCAAAAGCTTTGGCTAAAATACCTGTTGTGCAGAACTCCCATTCCTTGAGTTCCATTGATGAGCTCTTTAGGAGCTTTCCAAAGAAGGTAAAAGATAAAACTCCGTAGTTTAGTAGAGGGGAGCTTATTCATTTCATTTCTTATTCAAAGAAAGAGAAATGGCATCAGGTTCCAAATTCACAACTGCCGGATCCAGCTTTCCATTTCATGGGGCCTTTTCACACATACCTGACTAGAATGGTACACTAATACTATCCTAGTCAGGTAAAGTAGAAGCACAGTAGCAGCTATCTGCATTGCACGTGGCTGGACTAGACCCATATTTCGCCAGCAGTGCATGCAGTGTAAATAGTCAGGGCAGGCATGGCCAGATTGCCAAGAAAACGACCAAGGCTACATGCTGCACACGCTCAGATGTTCCCATGGTGATCTAGTTGCTGCGCATGACTGCCCGCTCACTGCTTTGCATCCAGAAGAGGGTGTGCACTCAGTGTCCACTCCTGGTAAGCTTGTCACCTATTTTTTAAGAGTCCGACACTGGATGGCGCCGGAGGAGCCTGTTGCAACTTCTGGTAAGTGGCCATGGCTCCCTGATGTGGGAGGTCTCAACAGTGAGTGGGCTGGAGCTCACTAGAAGGCAAATGCAAACTGTGTTTCCTGGTTCAGCACTGGGAATTTCACTGATAAGACTTCGAGTGAAAGATCATTTGCTTTCCTGACAGCTATAGAACTTTTGAGCCTTTGCACACTTCGACTTCCCTCAGAAAACATCCCAGGGAAGTAAAGTTCTGGAATAGTTGAGCAACCACACTTAGGGATGTAAGCTTATTCAAAACTTAACCAGCACTTAACTAAATCCTGGCTACGTGCAAATCACCTCCATTTAAGAAGAAGACTTGGATTTTCTATTCTGCTTTTCTCACCCATTTAAGGGGTCTCAAGGACAAAGCTTTTCTATTATTCTCCCCACAAAAGACCCCCCTCTGAGGTAGGTGGGGCTGTGAGAGCTCAGAAGAGAGCTATGACTAGCCCAAGGTCACCCAGATGGCTTCACGGGGGAGGGCAGAATTGAACCTGGTATTCCCAGATAAGAGTCCGGCTCCCTAACCACTAGACCAAACTGGCTCAAGAGGTGATCACATTGCCACAGCAACGATACCAGTTTGGATGTAATTTCTAGGAGTCCCCCCTCCATCTTCAACTTTTCACCTAGTGCAAAAAACTCAGTGACCTCACACCTCAGCAGCCCAGCAGCCCAGATCTGTCTACTGAGAGGCACAGCCTCTTGCTAGAAGACTGCATCTGCACAGATGCAGCCTTGGACTGAGCTACAATTTGAGATTGCTTCAAAGGTGAACTTGCCTACTTGTGAATGCTCCCCACACCCTCCTGGACACTCACCTGCAGTTGAGGATGCATATCTCGGCCCCACCATCTTCTCTCCGGATGCCAACACCAGCACCAGCTCTGGCACTGGCATGTGTCATGTGTCGACACACCACTGCACTCCTGTGGTGTGTCATGAGCTCCTCCTTGCACCATAGATGGGCTGCACAGAGACAGGAAAGGCCAGAGACAGAAACGGCACACTTCAGAGATGGAGCAGGTTCAAAGGAGAGCTA
Organism: Aspidoscelis tigris stejnegeri; assembly: GCA_023333525.1. Taxonomy (NCBI): domain Eukaryota; kingdom Metazoa; phylum Chordata; class Lepidosauria; order Squamata; family Teiidae; genus Aspidoscelis; species Aspidoscelis tigris. Next base: position 104,918,158 of record JALMGA010000003.1, on the reverse strand, counting down.
CCAAGATGGTGAACGGTCTGCAAACCATGTCCTATGAGGAACGGCTTAAGGAACTAGGAATGTTTAGTCTACCAAAAAGAAGACTGAGAGGAGACATGATAGCTGTCTACAAATACCTCAAGGGTTGTCACAAGGCAGAGGGATCAGCCCTGTTCTCACTCTCTCAAGGAAGGACTAGAAACAATGGGGTGAAACTGCAGGGGAAAAGATTTAGTTTAGATGTTAGGAAAAAATTTCTAACAGTAAGAGTGATCAACCAGTGGAACAGGCTGCCAGGGGAGGTGGTTGGTTCCCCTTCGATGGAGGTCTTCAAGCAGAGACTGGACGGCCATCTGTCTGAGATGGTTTAGGAGATCCTGCCTTGAGCAGGGGGTTGGACTCGATGACCCAGGAGGTCCCCTCCAACTCTACCATTCTATGATTCTATGAATGCACTTTCCAGTGCAGATGCTCCATTTGGGAGTGCACTGGAAGACAATTATGGGGCCAAGTACAGAAGGCACCTGAACGGTGCCACTTAACCAAGACTACTCAGGGGTAAGCTGTACTGGGCTCAGGGGTGCTGATTCCCAGATTTTTGCCAAACTGCACTGTTAGGAAGGACAGCAGGAAGGCACTGAAGCTCTTTTCACCAACAATGCATTTCACCTAGGGATGTGCACAAATGTTAAGAAAATTCATATACGTTCAAATGCATCCCCTTTGAATGTGGTAGGATTCTATTTGACACAAATGCATTCACCTAAATTCATGTGAATATCCGATACGAATGCATGTATCTACTGGATATGGATCCTGGATACGGAGCCTATACAAATGCGTTATTATCGGATACGTATCCATTACCAACACATACATATTAGATACGTATCCTATACGAACGCATATGTATCAATACGTATCCCCAGTTTAACAAATTTGTACAATTTGTACAAATGTTCTGAAACATTTGTATTTGTATGAATGTTAATATACGAATGTCGTAACGTTGGATTTGTGCCCGAATGTCCGAATTCATATTAATTTCTACGAATAATGAAGCGAATATTCATGCACATCCCTAGTTTGACCTGATCTACAGTCTTTCCTGCTACAGTGAGGTGTATTCTTCTCCGACTGATAATAATCAGACTGTTTATTAATGTCCTTTCCTCTTCCCCTTCCACCTGAGTTTATGGCTATGCTTTAATACTTATTTACTGAAGGAATGAACCACCTGCTGATGCCCAGGGGGTAGGAGGGAAAGAAGGATGGGGCTCCTATTCCTTGAGAACAGCATTCCTGAAGAAGAGAGGATTTCGGTGGATTGGCTCTTCATACAGGCAACATGCAACCAAATTCCTTCTTTTATGCAATGGGTACCGGTACAAGTCCTCGCCTCCTTTCTGTGTTGTATCTCAATAAACAGGTTTTCCATGGATAGCCCCTGTGTTGGAGGATGGTACGCAAGTGCTTACACAAGGGGTTACAATTCCACGCAAAACACTCATGGAGAAATTAACCAGGCATTGTTCTTAGGGCTGGGGCATACTTAACTGCAAGGAACAGTATTACTATACCATTCCAGTGTCGTTAAGATCAGGTGCAGAGGGATGAATTTGCATCACAAGTGTTGGCGCAGTCTCCAGCTGGACTTCCAGGGTTTGCAGTGTGGAAGGTCTGGCCCGGACCGTATGGATCACCAAAGCAATGGCTGCGGCAAAACCTGCTGCATACCCGGCTGTTGCCATGGTGATTGAAACAAAGTGCACAACTGCAGCTGGACCTCCCCCATGCGGCGTTTACCAGGGATGTCCAACGAAGTCAGAATTCATACAAATAGGCAGGGGCGGTGGGTAGTGCTGTCCGCTTGTACCGGCAAACACCCCACCCCCTTGGCCAGCAATCAAAATAGAGTATAGCTGCAGCCAATAGGAAGAGGGTTGATTTGGGGACCCTATTTTTGATTTGGGGACCTGTCAAACGTTAACACCTTTTTGGTCCGCCGAACAGGCAACCAAGAACCAATAAGGTGCCAACATTCACAGGCTGGCTCCTCCCTCCAAAACTAATGATCCGCTTGGCTTATAGCTGCTCCCCGTTAAAGTTTTGGCTGCTCAGTCAACAAGAAGAGTTGACTGAACAGGATGATGACAAGGAAAGTAAGTTTCCCACTGACAGACCTAGGCCCTTAGAGGCCTGGTGGGTCCCCTCCTTCCCTCCACTACCATGGCCTGGCCTGCAGGCAGGGGATGGCCCCAAGCCACCGGTTTCCCCCACCGTCCCCCCCAAGCCATCATTTCCCCGCCAGCACCATTTCGGCCCGCCACCCTCACATTTCACCACCACCCTCATCGTTTCCCCTCCCCCACCACCATCATGTCCCGTCCCCCCCCCCTGCCATGCCTCCATCACCACTAGGTCTGCAGCAGGTGGCCACGGCACCTGGTTTCCCCACCCCCCTCGCCATTACCACCACCACCACCCCAATTGTTACCCTCCATTGCCACTATCTGCCGATTTGTAGGCAGGTGGCCGCGGCAGCAAACAGGTACAAATTCTGACATTCACTGGTGAATCAAATCGGGCCCCATTTGTCTACGATTTGGATATTCAAGGGTCTTCAGGCCCGCCACCTCCCACAGGCTCCCCATTCCCCCCTGTGGGCCCCATTGCCCCACTTACCTGCCGCTGCTGCTACCGCGCTTTATTCCTAGGCCTTCCAGTTCTGCGTGCCTGTTTTGGCTTCTGGCCTATTTCACACCAAATCAAATGTCAAAAATGGCTTTGTGCACACCCCTAGCATTTACACCTGGAAGGGAGTGTGACTTCCGCATCCAAGGACTCACCAGCTGCTTCTAGTGAAGCTGAGGGCAAGTTTTGACTTGATCACAGCTCACAATGATTGGAGCAGTTGCAGCTGCAGGTAAGTCGAATATGGCCTTAGTCGCTTTGTAAGGGCATTTTGCAGGAACTATTGAATCTTTATCACTCCTTCTACTTCGAGTGCATACCTAACTGCTCACTGTCTTGCTCAAGTTGTGACCTGTGGTGAAGTTGATTTATATTCAGATTCATCTGTATGGTTACTTTTTAATTTTTTTGAAATTTCTCAGTCTTTCCAGATAACCTATGTGGAAAGTTGGTGCACATATAAACCATGATGGTGATGATTCATGACTCATCTCATGTAGGGATGTGCACAAATTTGTTTTTCCCCCATTCAATTCATATCAAATCAAATGTTCGAAAATTCGTATTCATTTAAATAGATCCCCTTTGAATGTGGCAGGATTCTATTCGATACAAATGCATTTGTACAAATTTCCAATACGAACGAGTAAGTATCCAATACATATCCCGTAACATATCCAACTCTGAAAGTGTCAAATCTGCCCTGAATCCACTTTGAATCCACTCTCAAACCATGTCAAATGCACTCTGGATCCGTTGCAGATGTGACTGGCGCAGCCGCTTTCCCACTTCCTCACAAAAATGTTCCAAAACATTTGTACAAATATGAAAGTCAATGTATGAATGTTGTAACATTCAATTTGTATTACAAATGTCCAAATTTCTACAAACATCTAAGCAGTGATGTAGAACCTTGTGAGCTCGGTGTGTCAAAATTTGCAAGAAAACCTAGCTTAACCCAGGTGCTGTGTCACATCTAGAAATATCCATAATTTTGTGATATTTGTAACTCTAGTAAAAAAGTTATATTTTTGATATATGTATTTTATTAAAAGCAAAAACAAATAATTTTTTACATTAGTGACTTTTGTTGCTAAATCTTCAATTGAAAGTTGGTATTTCATACACTTCAAGAACAAGCAAGCACTACACATCCAGGTGCCAGGGTGACCAGGTGTGTCACCCAAAAGGGCTTGGCATGTCACCTGTGACATGCGTGTCATAGGTTGGCCATCACCGATCTAAGGTTGCGAATATTCATGCGCATCCCTGATCTCATGCTCAGCCACTGTGGATGGCCAAGATGAGAGACCTTCACATTAGAGCAAAGTGGACATCCCTTGCTAGCTGCATCCCTGCCTTCTGAGGTGCGCTGGGGCAGAAGCTAAGTGAACTAACAGCGGGCAGAGCCAATGGTAGGGGCAGCACTGCAGAGGTGCAATTGTATCCACTCATGTGAAACCCAAGGCCTTTTCAGCCAGAATGCGTGGTGGACAGTTTCCCATAAGTGTTGGCAGGGATGTGTTTGCAAGGTGTCCCTTACCTGCCTAGGTGCTAATGGGAAGCTGTCCTCCATGTGTTCCATGCCAATCGGACGTTCCAGGAAGGATCAAAGGATTCCCCTCCCTCTCGGGGCATCGAACCAAGGGAGGCGTGGCTTGGGCAACATTCCCTGCCGGGCGCCTCCCACCAAACCAGGGTCCCACAGGGATATGGGGTGACCCAAGGGAGGGTGCCAGCTTCCCCCCAGGATGTGGGGACCCGCTTAGGACCCCCGCTTGCTGCTTGCCACGCATCAAACTGCCCTCGCATCAAACCGCCCCCCCCCCATATCAATCCGCTTCCATGGTTCGATGTGCCGGGTGAGAGAGGGGAGGCAGGTGGCAATTGGGGGGGCACGGGTCCCCACATCCTTGGGGGAGGTCGGCGCCCTTCCGCGGGCCACCCCGTGTCCCCCGAAGGACCCTGGCCTGGCCCACCTAGCTGTCAATGTGCTATTGAGCCCTCCCCCTCGTCCTTCGGACTGCTCCCAATACGTCACAGGACGACGTGTCGACAGCAGCCAGTAGGAGCGACGGGAGGGTGGGAGCCCTGTGCAGCCAAGAGGCAGTAATGCAAATCATCTCCCTCTGAAATGCAGCAGGTAAGCCCAGGGATGTGTTGGGATGGGTGTAGAGCACAACTAAGTGCTCTACCCCTGGAATGCATATAGAACACTTTGGGATGGGATGGGGAGGTTCCAAACGGAACTGCCCACCCAGCTGTGTTTATGCTCCATCCCAAGGTGTTCTAGATGCGTTCGGGAGGGCCTAGTGCGAAAAGGCCTCCACTCTTAGGTCACAAGAGAAGTCCTGCTAGATCAGGCCACAGCCCACCTGCTCCAGTATCCTGTCTCTTAGAGTGAGCCACCATTTGCTTGTGAACATTCTCGAGCAGAAGACAGAGGTAAATCCTTCACCTGCAAAAGGCCTTCAGAGAAATGCTGTCTATCTTCCCAATCTGGAGAGGCATCAAGGCATCAGTTCTAGTGGCCATTGATAAACTAGTCTTCCATGAATTTGTCCAGCTTCTTAGAACATAAGAACATAAGAGGAGCCCTGCTGGACTGGACCACAGCCCATTTAGTCCAGGATCCTGCCTTACACAGTGGTCATTCTCAAGCAGAAGACAAAGGCAAAAAACCTTCCTACACTCTTGACTCCCTGCAAATAGTTTGAGAGGCATCCTGCCTGTCTCTCCAACATCCTTAACATAATGCACATCAGACCAGACTGCACCACCTCTTACTGAACTACAATTCCCATAAGCCTTAGTCAAGCTGGCCAATGGCAAGAATGCATAAAAATTAACAGTCCGGTAACATCTGAAGGAACCAGGCTGCTTGAAAACCCAAAGGGTGCCAGTCTGATCCCCAACATCTCCCGGAAAATAGGTGGTACCATACCACTTCTGTATCCCTGGCAAGAAAACTGCCCAGCAGTATCCATACAGACAACCAGGAATCAGCTACAACTCAGTGGATCCCATCAAGAACACCTGAAAGTCTATCAGAGATGAAGCATTCACTGGACTTCAGCCATTAGGGTCCCTATTACCAAAGCTTACCTGTGCTGTAGATGGTTGGTTGGGGCTTGGATGTGAGATCGGGGGCAAATTCACACTTCCCATCTCACCCAGGGGACAGAAAAGGTGAACTTGCCCACACAAGTACTAGCATTTGCACTAGCAAATGTTAATACACACATTCTCCCTTTCCACACATCCACGGACTTACCTGCAGTACGGATGTGTATCCAAGTGCCGCCATCTTCTGTCCGGATGTTGGTGCCCCTGCACCGTTACCGTCACCAGGACAACAATGACACGCCACACACATGCAATGATGCCGGTGTGTCACCTGCCCCTCCTTGCACGGTACAGGTATAAACGTGGAGTACTTTATCATGCACTACACATAGTTGACCCACAGTGCACTCCTGGACAGGAGGAGCCAAGTGTGGAAAGACCCCACGTTGGAAGAGCAACTACTATAGGCTAGACAGCAAGAATAGAAGATGTCCCTGAAGATCACACGGGGACAGGGAAGCCAGACAGAAAAGAAGGAAGAAAGGGTCTCCGCAGCTTTAATAAGTGCACAGAAGAGGGGATTTGATTACTGGATGCCAGCATGACAAGCTCCATCTGCCAAACTTCCCTCTCCTAGGTAATTGTTAAAGGTGCAGGAGCCCTGTCTTCCACCTGCCATTCTATCTGGTCCAGCTGCCCATGAGCAGGAAATGGCCTGAGCAGTCACCGGAAGTTGCGCTCAAACTGGTAGCATCCAGATACCCACTGGAATATAATGGGGATGCTGCAGTTTTGGCTTCAGGCACACCACAGACACAAAGTTTGGACAGACTTGGGGAAGTATATTTGTTACCCAAAGAGTCATTGGTCTATGAAATTCACTAGCAGAAGAGGTGGCGGCAGGAACCAACCTGGAGGAGAGGTCCATCGATGACTATTAGAATAGATGCCTAGACATTGCCTACCAGCTTGGAAAGGCAGGCGTGACCCCTCTAAAGGCCATTTGCAGGGAGTGGAGAGCATGGTAAAGTTCTGACTTTCTCCTCTGCTTGAGGGATGGTCAAAAGTAACTGGTGAGCCACTCTGCTAGGTGGGATGCTGGACCAGATGGGCTGCAGCCAGATCCAGCAAAGTTCCTCTTATATTCTTATGTTCCAAGGGGGTTGGACCATAATTCATGAAGGGTGGGGTATTAGTGGCTACTAGAATGGATGCCCAGGTACTGCCTGCAGATTGAAGGGACAGGCAGGATGCCCCTAAAGACCATTTGTAGGGACTGGAGGGGCAGGTAAAGGCGTTGCCTTTGCCTTCCACCTGGGATGCCCAGAAGCAACCGGTGGGGCCTGTTTAAGAAGGTAAAAGTAGCCCTGCTGGATCAGGCCACAGCCCACCTAGTCCAGCATCCCGTCACACACACTGTGGCCCACCAAACGCTCATGGGCATCATGGACATCTCAAGCAGAGACAAGGAGGAACCTTTGAGAAAGGATGCAGGGCTAGCTGGACATCTTGATCCAGCAGAGCTCCTCCTGGCTTCTTAAGCGCCAGGTTTCCCTGTGGCTTCCCCCATCCGGGCAGCGTTGTGCAGTCCACGCTTTGGGCAGCCGGGCATCCCCAGGTGAAAACGGTCTCTTGGGCACGACTACGGAAGGCAAAAAAAAAAAGTCTCTCCGTGTGGCCGAAGGAGTCAGCCATCCGCATTCTGTGCGCAAAGCGCGCCACGCTCTCCACGGTCGCTTTCCCCCTGCCTTTCCAGTGGGGTGGGAGAAGAAGGGGAGGGGGGGGAGAAACGCAGCACGCGAGCAGGGCGCACACGCACGCACGGTGCCTCCTCTCGCTTCCCACGTGCGGGCGGGTCCACGCGCAACAAGTCGCTCGCGCAAGGCAAGGCGCGTGGAATGAATGGCCCCGGGCCGGGCCGGGCGGGAACGCAGCAGCTGCTGCCCCAGCCAGCCAGCCAGCCCGCTAGCCAGCCAGCCCGCGCGCCTCCTCCGCTGTGCGCCCCGGTGCGTGTGCGCTTGCGAGGTGCCCGCCTGGACCAGCCCTTTAAGGCTCGGCGTGGCCACACCCGCGCGCCCTCCCCGCTCATGAATATGAAGACGGAGGCGCTGCTGCCTAGTGGGCGATGAAGCTGTCACTCCGGCACCTACTTGTTGGCTGTGCGCGCCGCCAGGAGCGCAGAGAGCGAGGCGCAGCGGCGCTGGAGAGGAGCTGCCCGTGCCCACGGACCCGGTTGCTGCTGCTGTGGCTGCTGGCGCAGGCCGCTAGAGCGCTCCAGCCCGGCAAGGAGGGGCGAGATCCAAGCTGACCGGCGCTCGCCTGGCTTGCCAGCCGCCGTGCCGGAGCTGCGGGGAAGCGGAGGCATCGCGGCGGCGGCAGAGGAGCGCCCAGCCCCAGAGAGACCTTCTTCTCCCTTGCGCCCGGCGGCGGCGGCGGCGGCCCTCCTGCCCTTCCCGCCGCCGATGCGCCGAGCGGCGGGCGCCGGCCGATGGCTCGTGGACCCCTGGCCTCTCTCCCGTGATCCCGCGGCGTTGGGCGGCTCTGGCACGAAGAGCAGCAGCAGGCATGCTGGAGCCTGGCAGGAGGAGGCGGCGGCACCGGGTTCTCCTCGCGGCGGCGGCGGCGGCGCTGAGATTGTCGCTGTTCTTAACTTTCGGGGTGCAGGTGAGCGGGGGGGGGGGGCGCCGAGCCGCGATCCCTCACACACACACGCACGCCGCTGTGCATTGCTCCTGCGTGGAGCGGGGAGGGTGTTTGCAAATGCGCCCAAAACATAGAAAGCGGGGAGGACGCACGGACTCTGCAAGGAGCGCCTTACCTTTTGCACCTTCGCTTTTTGCAGGGTGGGGGTGGGCAACGGCTTGCATCTCTTCTCACCCCACCTCACCCCACTGCCTTTTATTTTATGGAGAAACTTCAAAAGGAACGAATCTGAGCTTTCCTGGAGATGGGTCTATCTCCCCTTCTTGTTCTTCTTCCTACCCCTATTTATTCGAGGTTTCCCTCCCTTCCCTCCAACTTGGCGTGGGGAGGGGGCAGGCTGTTGCATTTGCCCCTTCGGAAGTCTGCTGCTAGCAAACTTGGCGTGGGTCGCATGCATGCATGCATGCATGCCGAAGACGGTGCCCCCCCCGTTCAGATTTCCTAAATCGTTCGCAAACGCTCACTTTGCCTTATTAAAAAAAAAATGGGGCAAGACAGGGCAGTGGTTTGCAACGTTCCCGATCGCTAGATTGGGAAAAAAAGGGGGATTTCTATTTATTTAAGCCTTTAGAGATTCCCACCCACCCACCCCCCAAAAAGTGCTTATTTCGCTTGCAGATGTTAGAACGTCCTGCAATTCCTTTGCACGCGTTCCAGAGCGTTCCTAACCGGAATTAGGGCCCCCGTTTTTGCTTTGTTCTTGGAACACCCTTGTATCTCTCCAGCATCTTTTAATAGCACGCGTAATTTTAATAGTTTTACTGAAGAAAACTCGTAGCCCGGGGGGGGGGGCTTCCCGTTGCTTGCAAATCGTGCGCTTTTCTTCCCCCAAGGCAGCATAGAAAAATGAGGTTGGCCTTTCTGTCTCTCTCCTTCCCCCCCGTCCTACTACCGCCATCACCCCACTTTTTTTCTTTTTTTGCTTTATTTATTTATTTTTAGGTGTCCCAGTCCAAGGGCTATTTTGAGCTGCAGATCAACTCCGTGAAGAATGTAAACGGCGAGTTGTTGAATGGGGAATGTTGTGATGGCATGGAAAACCCCCAGAACTTGGACTGCACCCGGGACGAGTGCGATACTTACGTGAAAGTCTGCTTAAAGGAATACCAATCCAAAATCGCGCCCACTGGAACGTGTAGCTACGGCTCCGGATCTACCCCCGTGCTCGGTGGAAATACTTTTTATCTCAACAGCCGCAATTTGCATCAGGGCCACAGCCCCGACATGGGCCGGATTGTCATCCCTTTCGAGTTTGCGTGGCCGGTAAGGTCCTGCTCGATTCTCTTTCCTTTGGAAGCGATCGCGGTTTGGATTCGGATGGAGAGAAAAAGAGGTTTCGGTGCCTGGATTTATTTATTTGTGTGTGTATGCGTGTATGTGCTTGGAAGGTGGGTGTTAATGTGTTGCAATTCTAAACTCCTGTTGGCTTCTTAATACTTAGGCCCAGGGGGAGCGAGGAGGTTAGGTTTTTGGTGCTATTTCGGCTTCGATCCACTTCGGGGGCGAGAGTGTGGACAGGAGACGTCCGGATCGGCAGATCGGTTGCCTCTTCCCCCCCCCCCCTTGCCGCCTTCGCTGGTTTATGGAGGATAAAGCGGGTTAAAAGTGCAGGTGGTGGTGGTGGTGTGAACGGTCTTAAACCTGGTTTGTGATTCTTGCAGGAGCGACTGCGGGTTATCCTCCAGGGCGCGTTGTTAAAAGGCGTTCATAGTCGCGTCTCCTTCCCTGCGTGGTCTTTGCAAAACCCCCGAGAGAGAGAGAGAGAGAGAGACGTTGGCTCGCATGACGGTTTTGCACACCCTTTCCCCTTGGAGGCTGCGTGCGCTGCGTTCCTTGCTGGGTCCCCTTTTCCTAGTCTAGGGGAAGGGTTGGGGTTGCGGGTGGATCATTTGCTTGGGCCGGGGGGGGGATCTTCGTTGGGGGTCTTCTCCTTAAGAGGCCCGCCGTGCATGCGAGACGCGAGACCATTATCCCGGTGTCTATGCGGAGGTTGTGGAGGGATCCCCCCCCCTTACAGTCTAAAAGCTGCAGGCGGTGCGGAATGCAGCGCAGGCCTGTTGCGCGATGGGTGCGCTTTGCAAAGAGCCAGGTGCGTTGCAGGGCGAGGATCCTAACTTGCACGGGCGCGCATTCACACCGTCTTGCATCCGTGGCCAAAGGTGGAGCAGCAGCTGCTGCTGCTGGTGGTGGTGCAACTCTTAAAAGGCTTTTTCCTTCAGTTCTTCCCTCTCTCCTGCCTGCTTGCAACCCAGCCAACCCAACCCACCCCGTCGCCGCCGCGGGCGGGGCGTGGATTTTGCAAACCGAGGCGAGCGCGCGTCGATGTCTGTCTTCCCAGCAGCTCCAGCAGGGGGCGCCGCTGCCGTGTGCGGGTCTCCCGTGGTTGCGTTGCACAACACACACACACACCATAGCCGTCGGCCACACGAAATCCGTGCACGCGAAAGCATGCAGCGCGGGTCCTAGAGCAACAGCAGGGAGGCGGGGAAGGGAGCGGGCGTGTGGATGCTGGTTGGGCGGGGGACTAGCGGGAGGGGGGAGGAGGAGGAGGGGGGAGCTAGCGGGAGGGGGGAGGAGGAGGAGGGGGGAGCTAGCGGGAGGGGGGGAGGAGGAGGAGAGGGGAGCTAGCGGGAGGGGGGAGGCGGCGGCAGCCAGCGGCTGTTTGCAAAATGCAAGGAACACGCGCGCGCGCGCATAGCAGCTGTTGCTGCTGCTGCCGCCGCCGCCCTCACTTCTTCTTAGCCCCGAGCTACTCCTACTATAACAGGGAGGGGCGGCAGGGCGCGTGCTGCTGCTGCCGCCGCCGCCGCCTCTGCTTGGCTCCTGCCTGGCCTGCCTGCCTGCCTGGCGGGAAGGGCGGAGGCGGGGCGGGAACGGCGGCGGCGGCGCCTCCCTCGCTCACCACCCGCCAGGCGCGCGCCGCCGCCTCGCCTCCTCCTCCTCCTCCTCCTCCTCAGTGACCGTTGGAACAAGAAGCCGCGTGGCGGGGCAGGCAGGAGCGGCTGCGGGGTGTTCTTTTCCCTCCCCTCAGGTTGTGGCGGGGGCTGTACGTGACGACGTGTGTGTGTGGAAGCGCTTTATTTCTCCTTGAGGGGGCTGGGAAGGAAAACACTCCCACACCGTCAGGACCTGGTTGCTAAGGGCGGTAGCAGCAGCAGCAGCAGCAGCAGCAGCAGCAGCAGCTCCCTCCCATGGTTTTACTCCTCCTCGGCTTACCTGGGTTGAAGGGGCAGCTGCTCTTAAGGCCGTCCTCGTCGTGGTTCCATCCAGGGCGCTCAGCACCTGCTGACACTTGGGTTACCTCAGCCGGGTTGCCAGTTTGGTCTAGTGGTTAGGGAGCCGGACTCTTATCTGGGAATACTGGGTTTGATGCTGCCCTACTCCACCAAGCCAGCTGGGTGACCTTGGGGTAGTCACAGCTCTCTTCTGAGCTCTCGCAGACCCACCTACCTCACAGGGTGTTCTGTTGTGGGGAGAACAGGTTTGTCAGCCGCTTTGAGTCCCCGTAAATGGGTGAGAAAATTGGGGTAGAAAAGCCAACTCTTCCTTCTTCTGTGGCTTTTAGTCCTCCTTGGCTTACCTGGGTGAAATGCCAGCTGCTCTTTAGTCCGTCATCATTCCAGGACTCAGCAGCTGCTGACGTTTGGTACCCTCAGAGTCATCTCAGCTTTGGTGGGAACACAGTAGAGCTCCTCTGAGGCTGTGGTCTCACACCTAAGGTTTAATCCAGCTTCAGTCCACATTTGGAGTGAGAGGATACATGCATTAGCTGTGGTGACACCTAAGGCTTAATCCAGATTCAGTCCACTTTCAGAGTGAGAGGGCACACACATTGGCTGTGGTCACACCTAAGATTTAATCCAGCTTCAGCCTACTTTCAGAGCGAGAGGTAATACATCAGCAAAGTGCCAATGTTTTCCTTCAGTGTTAAATAACTCAGAAAATTCACCTTTGGAATAGATAATGTGGAAAGAAAATTACTAGTCACTCTGAAGCTGGATTAAATCTTAGGTGTGACCGCAGCCTGAGTGGGGGTATGTGAGCACAGAGTATGTGGCTCTTTTGCCTTAGCTGCCTTCCCCCCCCAAAAAAAATAGTTTTAATCCAGCTTCAGTCCTCTTTCAGAGTGAGAGGACACATGCGCTGCCTGTGGTCACACCAGAGGTTTAATCCAACAAGAGACCACATCAGCAAAGTGACCAGTAATTTTCTTTCTGCATTATCTATCCCAAAGGTGAATTTTCTGAGCTATTTAACACTAACACCTTGTCACTTTGCTGATGTATTCTCTCACTCTGAAAGTGACCTGAAGCTGGATTAAAACTTAAATGGGACCACAGCCAAAGTGGCACAAAGCTCTCTTCTTTCAGCCCTTTCTAACTCAGAAAACAACAACTTTGGGTTAGGTAATGTGGAAAGAAAGTGATGGGTTATTTGGCTTGTGTTTAAAGGTGGCCTGAAGCGGGATTAAAGCACAGGTATGAGCACAGCTTTGGTGGGAAGCTTTAGAGGGTGCATTTGCAGGTAGTTTCTTGAGGCGCCCTCGGATTCTCTTAAAAACCAATAATCTAAGGGCTTGGTGGAGTCACCCAAGGGGAAGTGTTCCTGTGTTAGTCAAGGTGTTTGAATTGCTACACTTTGTAGCTTTTTGGTCTTGGAGAAATAGATTCTTTACTGGAAGGCTGAGGCAGAATTGGATGATGATGATTAAAATAACTTAAAACCTGGTTTGACCTAGAAGGACTATAAATATATTGAACTGTAATGGAATTATGCAATGATACAATAGAGTCCCCATCCAGTGGAAATTATCAAGTTATAGTAGATCTGTTCTAGACCTTCATCTGGGAAGTTTGCCTATCTCCTTAGGTTCTAGGATGTTGCAAATAAGCACTCAGGATGTTAATAACTACAAACAGCCTGCATGCAGCTCATAGTTCTTGTCCTGTCTCAAAGCACACAGTGGTAAAACATGGCTGCACAGATAAATAGCTTGAGAATTTGGCCTCTATCTATCACAGGATGATGTCTAACTTGCAGTGGTTTATGCATGTAATAAAAGGAAGTATTACAGTATTTATGCAATAAAAAGCAAATAGGAGGGGTGATGTAGTATAAGTAAGCAGCTGGTGTCAGTAAAAACATGCTATGCAGAAGAAGCTTGTAGAGCTGCTTTTGGCTCCATAAATGTTAGGGAAGGATATATTTTCCCTTAGTCTGGTGTCAGAAGCCAACTGGGAATATGTGGCTAGACAAGCACATGCTTTTCATCTTCCTTCTTAAAAGCAGGTACCCTTGTTTGTTTGTATTGGAGCCTTTTGGAAATTTTGGAAGGAAAATTTCTTTTCTTGGTAGACATTAAGTGGAGCTGGGGTTGTACTTCCAAAGTCATAGTTTTCTATTATTCAAATATTTATTTTTTATGCTTACTCTATGGGACAATAGTCTCTATATTAAACTGTATTTATTTATTGTGAGATCTGTAGTGCCCTTCATAGTTTAAAAAGAATATACAGAATGAAACTAATAAAATACTAAAACTAAGAATTGAAGTAGTAAAACAGTAGGGAACTATCAGTTTTACATTTTACACGTACTTAATTTCCAAATGAAACGAAGTGTAATTTCATCAGGTGCCTAAAAATAGCAGCAAAGGCTATTTTAGCCAGTTCTCTTTTAAGAGTACACCTAATCAGACTTGAGGTTGACTTTATGCTTACTGTAGTGTAGGAGATACTTATATCCGGAAATGATTTGGTAACTTCTCATTTCTTCTATTAAAAAGGTACAGTTGCCAAATTGGCAGCATATCCAGAAGTCTGACCCCAGATGGCATTTCTCTTTTACAACCATGTTGCTTTCTGATGTTGACAGTAATTCCACGTTGTTTCTATAGCTGTTGATCCTTGTGACATTCTTAAATGGTGTAGTGGTCCAGAGACTGAGTACATGGTTTTTCTGATCAAATGTGAAGGTATTGATGGGAGTCCTGTAATACTGTACTTGTGTTGGCCAGCATTTCTCTACTCCAGTTTCATGTATCCACTGTGCGTAAAAGCACAAAATGGAAGTTGGCTCCAGTTTTTTCCCATCTCAAAGGAACTTTCTCCAGGCATCAATGCAGCATTGCAAAAAAAGTTGTGAGCATGTCTCCCAGTAGCCAGGGCTAATGACTAGCACAGCTATTATCTAATACCATTTCTTTTAACTGTGACTTGCCTTGTGAGTGCAAGGTTCTAACTAGCATATTGCACTACCTTATTTCCAGTTGTGGACAATCCTGTTGTATCTGATAGTTCAGAGAAACTCCTGAAAATTGTTTCAGGATACTTGCTGCTGTAGTATACAGTAAGTGTGATGTGCTAAAATCCACTATCTGTTGGCTCTCTGAAAAACGGTGTACCTTTTGGCTGATGTTCTCAAACTGCAGTTACAGAATTGGGTTTGGGTGGGTCTCGGCATGAGTAAACCATGTGCATCCTATACTGAAAATATCCCTTGTATATATGAATCCTTCACCCCAGAATCTCGGAGCAGAATTCACACTACAAGGGAAAACACAATTTGGTTGTCAGAAAACCTCACAATAGAACAGAAGAGGCCCAAAATTTTAAAAGTCTAAACTTCTTACATAAGTGCATTCTAACATACAGTGGTACCTTGACATACAAGTTTAATTCGTTCCGTAACCTTGCTCTTATGTCAAATCGCTCGTATCTCAAAGCATTTTTCCCATTAATCCATTCCAGCTGCCAAAACACCACCTCAGTTGTTTTTGTTATGTACTGTACTGTATTTACATACTCGTATCTCAAATCTTGCTCTCATCTCAAAGCAAAATATCACTCGCTCGGCGGCTTGTATCTCAAAACACTTGTATGTCAGGGCACTTGTATGTCGAGGTACCACTGTACTTTGTAGGCATCTGGTTTAAGATACAAACTATTGTTTCTGAACTTTCCACCTTCTATCACCAATACCTTATTTTTTTCAAAGTGATTGAGGTTAAGAAAACTTTTTTCACTGGCTGTGTTGTGGTGGAAAATGTGAGTTCACAACTAAGACCTACATTTTTTTCCAGAATAATTTCTCCCAAGATTATCCTATTTATCTTTTCTAAATATTTCTTGACATATTATGGGTGCATTTTATGCGAGTGCATCTTACGTGGTGTGAAATATGAAATGATTGGTTCACCTATAGCTACTGAATGTGTCAGAGGATGCAGGTGGGGAGGGTGCTAGATCATGATGTTTCTTCAGCAGATTAACTGAAAACAAGCTCAAGCTGTTGATTTGACCCTCCTTCATGGATTCCAGTGCTTCCAGGGAGACAGCAGAGTACATGCACCCCTTCCAAGAAGTGTAGTAAACACGTGCAGCACTTTTGAATAGTGTTTCAAGGGTTTTTCACATCTTTAAAGAGCACTGAGAGCTTGCACAAAATATCATCAATGGGAAATTTGTTTGGTAGAGCACTTTTTGTTTGTTCCTCATCTCCTGTAAGGTTGTTAATTGGAAATGCAAGTTAGTTAGCAATTATTGTAGTGATTGAAAAATGAATGCTTAATGAACTGTCATACAAGGGTCAGGGCTGCTCACTCCTTGATCTTGTCTGGTTAGAGTAGCACACTTTTTTTGTAGCTACTAGGAATTTTGAAATTCTGAAAATTTTGGATCCAGAAGCCCCGTTGAAGGAGGAATGAGAATGTTGAGGGGAAAGGAATGGACGTAGTACTGTGGACACCCTTGGTAGTCTTAAGGTTCTTTCTGGTTCTTTGTGCTGCTTTGTATATCTGCTTTAGTGTCAAGATTTCATCCACCTTCAAAACCTCTAGACTTACCCTTAATCTTTTCCTGAACCATTTGAGCAGGCAACACTTTGATTTTAAGATCTGCAGAAATAAATAAGTCCTTTGAGGCCTACTGTCCTTGCTATCACAAGGTGATGGAAACCATCATTAACGATAAAATTAGTGTGTACATGGAGGAGCAAGCATTGTTGAACAAAAGCCAGCATGGCTTCTGCAAAGGTAAATCATGCCTTACAGACTTGTTGGAGTTCTCTGAGAGTGTCAATAAACATGTGGATAAAGGCAAACCACTAAATGTTGTCTATCTGGACTTTCAGAAACCTTTGAGCAAAGTCCCACATTAAAGGCTACTGAATAAACCCATCAACCATGGAATAAAGACAGGTTCTGTCCTGGATTAGTGACTGGTTTAAGGATAGGAAACTGAGTAGTATGGGTGTGCACAAATGCAGTTTCCAGGATTCTAATTGAATATTCAAAAATCCAATTAGAATCTTTAAAATTTGATTTTACCCCAATTCAATTTGAATTAAGCAAATTTGAATCTATTTGTTTGAATTTTCTGTTCGAATTTGCACTTACAAATGTTGACAACATTCATATGTGCCCGCACACATTGTTATGAATCCTGTATGCATCCATACACATCTGTATGCATCCTGTATTTATCCTGTATGCAATTTCTTTTCTCTATCACATACCACTAGAATCAGGGTGCATCTATGAAGCTGATGGGCAGGAGAGTCAGATCAGACAAGGGGAAGTATTTCTTCACCCTGACAGTCATCAGTCTATGGAATTTGCTGCCAGAAGAGATGGTAACAGCAACCAGCCTAGAGGGCTTTAAGGAAGGGTTAGACAAATGTATGGATGACAGGCGTATCAGTGGCTACTAGAGTGGATGCCTAAGTATATCTTTCAGGCTGGGGGGACAAGCAGGATACTTCTAAGGCCATATGCTGGGATTCAAGAGCAGGGAAGGTTTGTCCTTGTCTCTGCTTGACATGCCCATGGGCAATGGGTGGGTCACTGTGTGTGACAGGATGCTGGACTAGATGGGCTATGGCCTGATCCAGCAGGGCTCCTCTTAGGTTAAGTTCTGGGTAAGAGCAGATCCACCACCTCTAGAGGAAAAATCAACAATAGAAAGTTCACAAATAAGGGAAGCACAAAATCTTTCTCCTTTCCCTTCTCAAAGTGTTAACCTTAATTTGAGGAATTTGTTGTTTCTGTAGATGGTTCCCTTAAATCACTTATCATACATTACATAATCTTTGGAAATCATGTTGCGGGAGTAAAGGCCAGAATATCTTTCTTATACAATGATACTTGAACACTTTCTTTGTCCACTTTATTCATCAATCCAAAATAAAATATTCCCTGACGCAACATTTTTCTGCGTTTAGGTCTCTCGTAGAACAGCCTACAGTTGTTTACTACAGCAAATGACAAAAAGTCATTTCTGTTTGGATTATGCTTGTGTTGTGCTTTAATGTTGAAACTATCAGATAATTTGAAGCAAATAAAATGCAAGGATTATATATGATTTAAATTTTAATCCTTTGCAAGTGGCCACCTGTGCTTGTTTCACTGTGCATATCCCACAAATAATGCAGGTATTTTTCAACTTATGGAAATCTTTTACAGTGCTGAAGGTGAAACTCAGTGCAAGTTGACTTGAAAGTCTCAAAGCAATGGTGGCTTCACACCTTAACACTATGGGTGTTTCTCCACTAGCACGAGAGTACCCATTAAGGACCCTTAATGGGTACTTTAGTGCTATGTGGAAAAACACCCTATATGTCACTGTTAAACATTATGTGCATAGGACTCCATATGTTACTTGCTCTGCTCTAATTAAAGGAGGCAGATGAGGCAGTTTTTCTTACTTTCAGACTACCCATTGATGTTTTTCTGTTACTATGTATTTCACTTTTACAAATCACCAATACTTTTTAAGTTGACTAATAAAATGAAATCTCAAAATAACTGTATCAACTTAAAGTCATTATGAGAGTTTATTCAATGTTTATATTTGGACTGTGGATGTTAGTATCCCTAAGCTTGGAAAACAACAAGGCGTACATAGATTTGTTTAAAATCAGAGGGTGAAGGTGGTGCTTGGCCTGCTAATAAAATGCAGGTATTACATTAAAGAGAAAAGTAAAGTTGGACATTAGTTTCAGTTTATGAGTTCAGTAAAGCTTCTGTGTAAGTTTTCCCATCTAGTTTGTTGGAAAAACTCATCCTTTGATTGGCAGACCTGTTGTGACATAAACTTTTGGGTACCATGGAACCTTAGACTGCTGGTTAACCTGTTCTTAAGTATAGTTTTTTTTAAAAAAAATCCTTGCTGAAAACTGGGCTGTTAAACTTTTTAGACTAAGTACTTAATTTTGCCAACACTCAAAGATGCAGTCCTAAAAATCCTATGAACTCTGGGACTTCTGAGTAAACGTACTTCAAATTGCACTGTCTAGCTCCCTGTCCTCTCATAAATAAGCCTGTAATGACAGTAAGATCTCAGATTGTGGATGATGTATGATATATGTGGGAACAGTTTAGTGAATGAGCTCCTGGTCCCTCAGAGATCCTTCAAGAATGTTACCTTGAATATTGTGGAAGAACTAAACCTTTACTGCTTTTTCTTACTTTTGCTCTAGACTTTGCTCGGACCTTAATCCTTTCTTGCTTAACTGTATAGGTTTTAATTAACACATTATTAAACTGTAAAACACTGGCCAGATTATTGGATAAGCACATGTCTAAAATGGGATCACGAATATTAGACTACAGTTACTTCATTTAAGATAATATATTTTGATGCATAGTCAGTAGAGTTTCTTTAAACTTTCAGGCAAGATCTTAGGAATGTGAAACCTTATGTAGATTTATTTTGCTTCTGATAAATTAGGCTTAGTCTATGGAGACTCATGTTAACTTTTTCTGTTACGTCTCTAAGGTGTTACGTAGACCCTCTTTATTACATGTGGTTGGTATGACACTTAGTTAAATAGCTAGCCTACTTTCCTATTGGAATTTGTTTTGGTGTGCTGTGTATGGAATCTTGAGTTTTCTAGGAATTTTTATACATTTTAAAAATCAAGCTCTGCGGAGATTCAGATTTAATATCAGAATTACAGTTTAATAACCAGCAAATATTGCATCACATCTTGATTGGGATTGTTTATCTCCCATTTCAAGCCCTTTCTACCCCTTTGACAGGATTTTATCACAATGCAGTACATAATTTTAATAATACTATTCTAGCTGCTTAAACTTTTACTATTTTGAATAAACATATTTGCTTGTTACAGTGGAAATTGCAAGCCTTTACTTCCTTTTTAAGAAGACAAGTACAGGATTGCTTAAGAGAATGTGACTCATACTTGGGACATTTAGGTCTTAGCTATTCCAGTACATTTCAAGACTTGGTTTTGGAAGGCTGAGAAAGGATCCTGCTTCTTTGTCCAACTTCACAAGTTTCTTCAAGCCTAAACATTCTTCCTATATTATCTGCTTAATAGAACACATCCTCTGAGTCAGGTTGGAGTATTGCATAGTAGAGTTCAGAAAAGATGCAAGGAAAAAAAGCCAAAGGTGTGTAAAGGACAAAGGATAAGTTTGAACAAAGTTGTATGAATCAGGCTGGTGGCACTTTATGATGCAGAGTGAGTTGGAGGTTGGAATCTCTGACTTGAGCAATTTGGTCTGAAGAAGGCTGATGAGGGTCAACAAGGGTATTTCAGCATGCAAAATGAGAGTAAATTTGTATGTTGATATGATCAAAGACTCACTGGTATTGCAGACACCAGTGTTACTACAGTCTTAGGGCTTCATTTGCTGTCTTCGTTACTCTAGCACAGCCTATGCCTTCCTCTGATCTTGTAAGTTACATTCCTTCTAATGAGTAACCAGAAAAGCATCAGCCTCTTCTGTCATGTATTTGGACGTATAATATTACAGTGAGTAGAAATGAGGTAAAGCTTATTAACAGTACCTCGTAGTAGTATTGATGTTGGACTGGTCAGCAGCTTTAACTCTCCAGTATATCTTCTCTCTCATCTTCCATCTCCTTAATAGTCCGGGTGAAATTAGCTGGGTTTATTTTCTTTGCATCTTAGAGGTGTGGGACCTGATTTGGAGAAGTGTTCGTTTTTTTGTTTTAGAAAAGAAACCCAGTTGTTTCTCAGCCTTCTACTGCAGCCTTCACTTTTCCTGTTGGAAATGGGAAATTTCCAATATTGGGGGTGGAGGGAGGTTTGTGACCTGTGCAAAAGAGTAATTCCAACCAGAACAAGCATTAGATGCTATATGCATATTCTTCACAAGTGCTAGGTAGTGGTGGGGGTGAAACTTCCCAGAGAGTGGAGGTCCCAGTGTCCCTTAAAAAGCACCACCGCTTTTGGGTAATGATTGGGCACACTTACACAGATAGTCTGCTTCATGGGTACTTTCATGTACAGCTTGCTTCTCCAATGTCAAAGCTAACAAGTGGTATCAGTGCATAGAGTCAGGATGAGGCCACAAGTTCCTGCTTCCTTGCTGTGTCCTGTCTTTTTGGTGGGCATAGTAAGCCAGCCTAGACACAGGCATATGATCTGGCGGCATGGTGGCACCCTCATTCTCATACCCTCTCTCCACCCAAAGCACATTTGCCACACACTCTGTACACACACATGCCTTTGTGTACACACATACACACACGGAAAGGAGATGTAAAACCAAAACAAGCAAAGGGAATCTAAAGAAACTGACGTCATTAACAGCTGGTCCTCATTGTAGCTAAGGTATCTGACAAAAGGCACCAGGTCCTTCAAAGAAACATCTTCCAGGGTAACATTATGCAGCTGAGCAGGAGAGGTAGTTGGAGGGCAAAAGAACAGGCACAGTTCTCTTCCTCCTTGGGCAGGGCTTGCAAAAGCTATCACCACAAGCAGCAGCCCTTCATAGCCTCTGGAGTAGCTGAAGTCAGATGAAGTCCAGAGCAGCTGACAGGAAATGGCCCAGTCCTGCCAAGAAGCACCTTTGTCATATAAGGCCCTTAACATCCTGGGACCAGCTTACTTAACAGACTGCTTTTCTCAGTATAGGTCTGTGGGATCGTTAAGGCTGTGTTCAGATAGGTGTTAAAATGTGAGATTATGTTGTAGCTATGTTGGGATTTCTACATGTTTATCTGACAGCCCAACTGCAACATAGCCCTGCTATATAGGGGTAAAAATCTCACATTGTCCTATTCTAAGAATGGCACCAAAACCTACCTGTCTGGAAGCTCGACAGTGTGGCCCTTACTGAATAAAATGGTCCCCTGCCCATGGTACATGTCAGTACCAATGATGTTGGGAAGGCAAGACAGAGTGTCCTGGAAGCCAAATTTAGGTTGTCAGGTAGAAGACCAAAATCCAGGACATCCAGGGTTGCATTCTCAGAAATGCTACTTGTTCCACGTGCGGGACCAGCCAGACAGGTAGAGTTCAGGAGCCTTAATGGGTGGATGAGGCAGTGGTATCAGGAGGAGGGGTTTAGATTTGTTAGGAACTGGGGAACATTTTGGGACCAGCCAAACTTGTACAAGAGGGATGGCTTATACTTGAACCAAGATGGAA
This sequence comes from Aspidoscelis tigris stejnegeri, assembly GCA_023333525.1. NCBI lineage: Eukaryota > Metazoa > Chordata > Lepidosauria > Squamata > Teiidae > Aspidoscelis > Aspidoscelis tigris. Next base: position 104,896,294 of record JALMGA010000003.1, on the reverse strand, counting down.
CCAGATTGCTGGTGCTTAACATTAAAAAGGTTGCAGGGCAGCTTTTAAACTGATCTCTGGGGAAAAGCCGGCAGGAGCTGGGCAGCATCCAGTTCGGGAGAGTGCACCCTTGAGTGAGGATGGCTGGAAATATGCACATAATACTGGGCGAAGTGGGGATTAGTCAATAGTATGCAAGCAGAACGATGCATAGGGCAGTATAAGGATTCACATGTTCCTTGATGGCAGAATTTAGACCAGAGGAGTGAATACAAATGTATATATGCAAACACCAGAAGCCTTTAAGCTAAAATAGGGGAGCTAGAAACCTTCGTTATGGATAATAGTATTGATATTATTGGTTTAATTGAAATCTGGTAGACTAGTGAAAACCAGTGAGATACAGGGTGTTTTTCCACTGTCACTAGAAGTACCCATTAAGTACCCATTAATGGGTACAAAAATGCCATTTTGTACCCATTAATGGGTGCTTAATGGGTACTTTTAGTAACAGTGGAAAAACACCCACAGTCATCCTAGGTTACAAATCGTACAGGAAAGACAGGGAGGGGCAACATGGACGTGGTATAGCCTTGTATATTAATCTTACGAACTGGAATGTCTAGGTAAGTCTGACTCTTCCACAGAAGCAGTGTGGATAAAAATACCAAGCCAAAAAAGAAGCCTACCAACAGGGACATGCTACCATCTCCCAACGAAACGCCCGAAGGAGATCAGCAATTGGGAAAGGAGGTAAAGGTAATTAGCAGGACTAATTAATAAGACTATCCAAAATGACAAAACAAAAGCATAAACAAAAATTGCAACAGAAGCAGCAGCAGCCGGTTTAGATCATCTTCTGATGCTGAAACCCATTAAATAGAGAAATGCAGGTAGCTATAAATTATTTTCTTGCCTTCAAAACTAAAAAGAAAAAAGATTAATGTATGTACTGTTTTATTTCATTCCAACCTTTGGAGAAAATGGCTTTTTATTGTCTCAGAGTTTATAGAAACTTTCCTTTTCCTTTCTTCCTTCCCTCCCTCCCACCTATAACTTTGTTAATCTCTATAGGAAAGCTGTATTGAGAATTCCAAGACCTCTAGTTGTCCTGTTGTTCAGACTCATTTAAAAAGGTTTTAAAATATTATTCAGTTTAACATTCACTGTGTGACAAACTTCAGAATATTTTAATAGTTCTCTTTAAGTCTCTTGGACAAAAGTTCACTGTGGCTTTTCAGCTTTAAACTGTGAAATAAATCTCCCTGTACAGCATGCAATGAGAATATAGTATATAGCCTTTGGTCCCAAATTTAAAATGGGTTTCTGCTAAGGTGTTAAGTTTTGTACCTAATTAAGAAAAAAGGACTTTTGATTGTTCCGTATCATCTTGTGAAGACGAATAGTGTGGAGAACACTGTTTATTCCTCTGTGGTTTAAACTTACTGTTCATCGGTTTTATTGTACACAGCTGATTTTCCTGGGATTAGATGTAATTTCCCTCATCTTCATACAAGATTATCCCATATATTCTTGTCCAGTGACATTTAGGTCCTTCTGAATATCTGTAAAGTGTTTCCATTTCTTGCAGTTTGGTAGCAGTAGGGTTTGTGCCCACAGCTAAGTTGTGTTTCATCCATCAGTAATTTGGTCCTTGTGGATTCTTTGCTACTTCTTGGGTCCCCAGTGGTTCATCCAAATGAAACATACCTAGCAGCACTATTGGACAGCTTCCGTGTGTTATGTGATCTACTTATTATTGCTCATATTTCTGGGCGAGTGGAAGGCTGATTATTTGTTTATAAGAGCAGTGCATAAGAACATAAGAGGAGTTCTACTGGATTAGGCCACAGCATCCTGTGTTATGCTTCTGGGCATTCTCGAGCAGAAAAAAGAAGGCAAAATGATCACTTGCTCTTGACTTCCTGCAAATGACACTTAGAGGCATCCTGTGTCTGTCCCTTCAACATGGAGGTAGTACCTAGCCATCAATAGTTCTATCCTCTGTGAGTTTCTCTGGCCCTTTTTTAAAGCTATCCAGATTGCCTGGATGAAAAAAAAATCCCTTTTCTAATTTGTGCCCATCAGCATCATATAGTAACTTCTGGTTCTGGTTTTTCTGATTTTGTATAGTTCAGTCAGGTCACCTCTTAAATACCATCTTCTGTAGCTGAAGAGGCCTTGATGCCCCTGATCATGGTTCCATTCTTTCTGGAGCAAAGGAACCCCTTCCAAAATTGAGTGCCTTCCTGAAGCTGGGACCCTGTGCCACACAGTGCTTCTGTCTTGCTTAGATTTAGTTTCAGTTTATTGCTACACATCTGACCCGTTACTGCCTCCTTTCTGTGATGAGCACATGGAGCTGCTTCCCCTAACCTAGAAGGAATGGAAATATAGTATTGGGTGTCATCAATGCACCTCACCCTAGAACTCCTGATGAACTCTCCCAGTGGCTTCGTATAGATGTCAAAGGGCATAGGGCATAAGAAAGTTCCAAGGGCATTCAATAGAAATCTTCCTGGCTTGCGTGTTTAGAAAACTCAATTGCCTCTGTTGGCCTCTGTCTACAAATCCTGAGCTCCTTTGGCCCTAAAGCCGTCCCGGGGTGGGGTGGGGTGGGTGGGTTCCGCTAGTACTAAGGACCGATTTGGGTGAGAGCTGGATGACCCCACTTCCACTACACACCCCATTAGAGACACATCTGTTTCCACCACAGCTAGGGAAATCTGGATCATATGGGTCCTTCAGTGGGGTCTTCAGCCATAAAATCTGGATTATAGGGAGCCTGTTTTCACTGCAATTGCCACTAACTTTGAAGATCCTCCGGAGCCTTTGACAGCTGCATTGCTCTCGCAAGGGGTTTTTCTGCGGAGCCTTTGCTAATCTCCGAAGGCAACTTCGGAGGGATTCTGGAGCCTTTGCTAATCTCCAAGGGCAACTTCGGAGATTGTACCCCCTGTCCCCCCAAACGCCTGGGGTGACAGGCAGACCCCTTGTGGGTAGATCAGAATTTGCAAATGGGTGCTCCAGTGTTTCTACAGCAGGCAGGCTAGCACCCACTGCTATTGGGTGCTACACCACCCATGGAAACACATTGGGTACATCTCTTAATCCGGATCTACTAGATCTGGATTAAGGGAAGTATCCATTCCTTAGATCTGGATCTTCTTAGATACAGATCAAAGGAGCTCTGTGGAGAAATACCCCTGCTTATTCATCAACAGGATTTGGACATTGCAGCACAAACTGACGTAGCTGCCATTGCTCAGGACACTAGCTACATCTTATTTGGCCACGTTAATGCCAGGTTAACATAGAGGCATACCATATTCTCCCAATGCCATTTCATCTTCACAAGCTATTTACTAGAGTGAGATTTGAACAATTGGACATTATGACCAAACTGGGCCTTTATCAGGGGTTACCTTATGATAGGAGAATCTTTGTATGTGGAGACTACTGTTGAAGACTTTATGCATCTATTTCTGAACCATTGTCTATATGAGAAAATTAGGAGCCATTACATAGCCCCTCTTTTAGATAACTATAACCTTGTGGATGACACTGGGGAACTTCATATACTACTTAGGGGCTCGGATAGGCAGTCCGTTTAAAAAGTTGCACTTTTTATCTTGATGGCAATGAAGCCCCTCCAGATTTTTATTAGGTTTTAAGTTCCTGTGCTGTGTATTGTACCTCTGTATTTTGATATGGTCTAATGGACTAATCAGTAAATGTTTATTAAAAATATAGAAATCTCCAATTGCTGTTTTCTGAGCCTAACAGAGAAATAGGAACAGAATAATTGTAAAATAGTGCTTTCCAGTCCCCAAAGCAGTTCTGACGGTACCATGTTTGATGGTGTCGAAAGCTGCTGAGAGGTTGAGGAAATTCAACAGGATTTTCCTCTCCTAATGAAGGTAATCCATCACGGTGACCAAGGCTATTTCAATGATAAGGCCCTACTTGAAACCAGTTTGCAATAGCTTTAGATAATCCATTTCCTCAAAGCATTCCTGCAGTTGAATATCCAGTGCCTTCACCACCACTTTCCTTAGAAGGGAATATTAACCACTGTGAATTAATATCTCTGGGAGAGCTTCTTAAGGAAGGAGGGATACTACAGCTTCTTTTAGAACCATTGGCTTGTCTCCTTCCTGCAACGATGCATATATTAGCCCTTGCACCATCCAAGTTGTATCCTTTAGCTAGCTTTTATTATAGCCATGAAGGACAGGGGTCAAGGAGACAAGTAGTCAGTCGATCCCTTGTCAGCTTCCTTGGACTGCAGTAATTCTCATCGATCCATTAGACTAGACCAGCGGTTCTCAACCTGTGGGTCGGGACCCCTTTGGGGATTGATCTTCTCTTTCATACGGGTTGTTATGAAGTAGCAACGAAAATAATTTTATGGTTGGGGGTTAGCGTTAGGTTGGGGGTCACCACAACATGAGGAACCTGTATTAAAGGGTCAGGGCATTAGGAAGGTTGAGAACTACTGGACTAGACTGTGCTCTGGACACCTCCAGCAGACAAATCTGAGCGTGGGGCCTTCTAGTTCACCCATCCAGGTCTCTATAATATACACCAGATCAGCTGTTTCATCCACAATCAAGCCATGGAGGATAGCTGGCTTGTTTTGGAGTCCTGGCATTTAACTGGACAGCACCAAACTAGTGGGGGGAATAAGATGCCATCTCCATTTTCTGAAGGTTAGGAGGAACAGTAGAAGCAGTGATAGACTGAATGTATTTAACACTGTTGCTCTGGGCCTTTCTTCTCTATTCCACTTGTTAGCACTGATATGGAACTCCACAACTTCCCTCTCTTCTCTCACCTAGTCACACAGCTCCCTGTTCTTAACAGTTCCCTTCTGGCAGAATGCCCTGGGCTGTGCTCCCTCATGTGGTCATCTGCCCACCAACACTGCGTCTCACACAAGCTGATGGCCCAACTGGTGAAGAATCAGCTGCTTTCTCAGACCCTATCCTTACCTAGTTTCATGTAACCCAGAGCTGGCCAGGGGAGATCTAAACAACTTTTAACAAATTATAAAATGCAGTCCTAGCCCTAAAAGCAATAAATAATAAAATAATAAAAAGCAATTAAAAACACTACCCCGACCCAAGCCACTTTGAACAGCCCCCAAATGGGTCACTTAGACCACTACCCAAGGTTGCTGCCTTGTTCCCTCTGCTGCCTGAATAGCTGCTTGGTCTTTTCTGTTCATTTTTCTAAGTTTGTCCCATTCTTAAAACCAAAGTTGCTCAATTCTGAAGGCAGAGGGTTTAACCCTCTTTCTGCTTGTACTATGCTCGAGATTTTAACTGTTACCTAACTTTAAAAGTACTGTGTATAAAGGGAACATAAAGTGTAGGCTTACTCAGCTAAATAAATAAAATGTAGGGTTGTTCAGATGGTCCAGATTGCAGTGACACTTTCTTAACCAAACATAGGAAGTATGACACACACACACACACACACACACACACACACACAAGCTTTGTTTGCTTCATTGTCTACTACTTTGTTTCCAGGCTCAATTCAAAGTGCTTGGTTTGATCTCTGAAGTCTTATAGGGCTCAACACTTGGACACATCTAAGCCTGTCTCTCATCCCCAGCCTGATAGCTATCCTGTGCACTTGGCTTATTCTTTAAATATAAATTTCCCTAGTCCGTGTGAGATAGCAGCAGCCAAATCCAGGAAGATATCTTCCGTTTTTTCAGTAGCAGTCCCTATTTTTGGAAGTCTGTATTCTCTTTTTTTGCCTTTATTATTATTTAACTTGTGAACAGTGCAAAGCCATTTGAAATCTGTTGTATCTAAGCCAGAGAAATGGTGTATCCTCTGGACCATTCATGTTGTATATGTAGTTTGTGTGATGTTAGTAATACAATTTACAGCTTCATCTTTGGGTTTCCCCTGATATTTGACATTGGTTAGGTGTATCTTAATTGCTTTTGGTTCAACCTATTACAGTCTTGTCAATGTTCTTGTGTGTTGTAGCTGTAGAGCACTTAAGGGCTTCAAATACAAGTGGGCTTTGTGCCATAAAGTGTCAGACGCACTGAGATGTTTCCATTGAATTGTATAAAGTTATGTAGTCTATATTTCACTTAACTGAAAATACTTTGTATGGAAGAAATTGAGAAGAACTAAGATATATGTCTTGAAAAAACTGAACTCTTGTTGGAGAAAGGAAAAAGAACAAGTAGTCAAGATGCTGGAGAAAACTTGAGGTGTTGCTACATTCGTGAGTCTGGAAAGGCCTGTATGGAAATAATTAAACTGCTCACAAAGACTATAATTCAATGTTCCTCAATGTTAAGTAAAAATATACTATATTTGTTGGGTTGAAATATTTATGCACCTTTCTTGAACTTGCCCAATTGTGTATATAGTAACTTTAATGCACAGTATAGCTGTCATTGAACTCTCACATATGTGGTTTCAGCAGTCAAACCTTTAGAGTTAGAACTTTGGTTTGTTGAATATCAATCAGTTTCAGTGCTTGGAAACTCCCTCTTCATGATAAAGTACAGCATTTTGGATGTGTGTACATCTTTACGTGCATACAGTTATACATGCTGGGAAAAGAAGAACACATACCGGTCTAAAGATACTTAAATCTCAAGAGAGTATGATGAACAATAATATGGGCTTCCTTGTTCACTTTAAGATCACATCATACTTCAAATTATTTCTTTATGGCAAGAGCAGATATGTAGGAACAGAAATGTCACACCAAAGCACATGCACACAGCACCAAATTTTATACAGCAAATAGGTGTATACCTGAGTTTCACTGCCCAGTCTTCTCACACTGAGATATTTCTCCAACACATCCCCATCCACTTACAAGAGTTCATGATAGATTTTGTTAGGAAAGTGCTCAGATAGCTATTGAAGATTTGGTAAATTCACAAATCAACCTAGTTTAATTGAATTACTTTGAATCATACTGAGTGAGTCTAGGGCAGGTCTAATTTAAGCCTGGATCAGTAGAGCCAGGTTTAGAGATAGAGGCACCTTCCCTAGCACAACAACATGGGGAGCAATTTCATTTTAACAGTCCTTTGTGAGGTAGATGATATCCCAATTGCCTCAGTTCCGCGCCAAGCCAAGTTGGGTTTTCAGCTTGTGCTTGTCCCTAGACTTCGGAGTCCACAATTGCCGGGCAGTATCAGGATTCCGAGCTTTCTGGGAGTCAAGAATCTTTATTATTCTTTTACACAAGAAAGTAAATATAAGTTGGAAGGAATTTCAGAAGGACATAGATGTTGGAACAAGTTCAGAGGGATAATGAAGACAATACAGGGACTTGAGAATGTAGGCTATGAAAACAGGCTGAGGGGCTGGTGATATTCAGTCTGAAGAAAATAAGACCTGAAGGAGACATGGTACTAGTATTCAGGTACTTAAGAATGTCATAGGGAAGACCATAAGAAGCTGTTCTCCAGAAACAAATAGTGGGTACAAGCTGCAGTTTCTTAGGTTCTGACTGGTAATGGCTGTTCAACAGAGGAACAAATTGCATGTGAAGTTGTGTGGTTGCCATCTTTAAAAATTTTCCATAAGAGACTGGATCATGAGTTCTCCCAGTGGTTTAATTTGTTTTTATGAATGTTGGAGAGCTTGGACTGGATGATGCTTGATGATTCCACAATTCTGTGATTTTATGACTTTTACATAGTGTCCGCTACTGCTGAATGATTGCGAAGACATGCAGCATAGTGTTTCATATTATTTAATATTATGTAAATTTGAAATCAGATTTAGGTAAGTGCATTGGTTTCAAAAAAATAGCCTTGAAAACTTTACCTGAGAAATACCTAGGAAGATTGCTATTAGAGCAAATGATAATTTGGACTAAAAATAGTTAGATGTAGAACAGTGCAGCTTCATGTACGTAGTTTTGTGTAGACTTTTTTTATTAAAGTCAACAATACAGCAATTGAAAGACCATGACAACAACAGTTAAACAATATCAAATGAAATTTGGTTCAAGTAGTTTGTGTAGACTTGAAAAAAGGGATTGGTTAGTTTTAAAAATTATTTCCTTATTGCTAAGAACTCTCATAAATGAGGAATTCACAGTCCTGAAAGTAGGGAATGCCTCTAGAACCAATTGCAGGGAATTGAGAGCAAGTGAAAGTTCTGCCTTCGTCTTCTTGAGAATGCCTAGAAACAATTGGTGGGTCACCTTGTGAGACAGGATACTGGACTAGATGGGTTGTGGCCAGATCCAGCAAGGTTATTTTTATGTCCTCATGATCCTGTGGGAAAATGAGATTTGGGGAGTAGTCATATCCCCATAGAATCAGTGACTGTATTTTCCCCACTACACTGTAGGAAGTGTGAGGAGAAACCTTAGTAGGCTTTGGTGGTGACTAGAGTGCTGTTGGAAGTAGGAAGGAAGCTATATAGGAAGATGCAGATAATGGAAACAAGACAAAAATGCAAGGTGGGAAAAGAGAGGGTAGTGAAGATTCTTAGGAAAGAGAGTGTAGGAATTGTGGGAAGTTGCTCCATATCATCTTAGTATATCAATATATGGGTCATGACTACTGAGATTCTGTAATATGTCCAGTGTGCAGATACGTTTGTTTTGTGGATATTGAATCTGCAGATACGAAGAGTTTCCTGTGTACTAAATCTTGTGAAAATGGATGAAAGAATGAGGTCTGTGCAAGCCACTATGGTATTAGGGATGTGCAGAAATGAAATTTGTGTATTCGTTTTGTTGTTTGTTCATTTTACCATTTAACTTTAAATGAAAAAAGGGTTGTTCACATTCCATTTTGCACTGTTTTCAAAAGAAAAACGTAGTTTCATCCTTAGAGGAAGACTTTTCATGGGCCAAAACACAGCAAAATCTGAGTGTTCAATATGCAAACAACCACGTATTCGTTTTGATACAAATATTTGCATATAAGGGACTACAATATTCAGTTGAATTTTTGAATGTAAATTGAATTTTGTACTTTTAGAAATTACTGTAGACAATTACCTGTTGTGTTTTTAATTGCTTCATGAACTGTTCTGATTTTCCTTAACAAAAAATAATAGAGAAAAGGTTCAAATAAAAATGTAATATAGCTCAAAGGTAGTGGTATTCTATAAAGGGCTTTTTAAAAAGTAAAAACATCAAAATAGCAGATGGAAAAAGATTTTCAGTATTTCATGCAAGAGGACTGATTTCAGTCTAGAAATCTCCTTAGACAGTTTTATTTTGTGTGCTAATTTAGCAAAAGTTTGAGTATGGGAAACGATAGAAATGCCATGATATAATTTCAGTGGTTTGCTCATCTTTTGAGTGTTCTGCTAAATCAGGTGATTAGAATGGAAGCAGATCAACTCTTCACTGGAAATTCATAGGTTAAATAGCTGATCATTTGGGAAGGATCGTAAAACTGTTATGCTAAAAAGAGTTTGTATCTTTAAAATTCCTTGAATCAAATGATCTATGGATGAAGTGGGTTTTGAGGACTGTGTGGATGCTTTTATAGGAGAAACAGGGAAAAGTTTATATCTTGTTATTACTGAAGCCTAACACTGGAAAAAACAAAATCCTGGGCTGGACTTGTAAAAGACAGACACTAGGGAAAAGTGATACATACCAAAATATGTATACTAGTCAGGGAAAGACAAAACAACACCATTTTATAAAGGCTGCATACATATAACAAAGAGAAAAACTTTGAACACCTATGATAGCAACTGGTGTTCTTGAATTTTAGTAATCAAGCTCTTGTTTCATTCTTTATTTTTTCTTGTCCTGCAACAGGTGCCACCTGAAGACTGGCACAGAAGCTTAGTTTTTGTCGACTACCGTATTTTCCGGCGTATAAGACGACTGGGCGTATAAGACAGCCCCCAACTTTCCAGTTAAAATATAGAGTTTGGGATATACTCGCTGTATAAGAAACAACACCCGGCGTATAAGACAACCCCCAACTTTTGAGAAGATATTCCTGGGTTAAAAAGAAGTCTTATACGCCAGAAAATATAGTAATTAAAACTCAAACTGGTTGTAGTTGGTTTGTTCATAGGGAAGGATGAGAGGTTTAACTGTTCCCACAGTGTCCTCTGGGAAGGCCATAGGCACTTCAAAATGGAGGTCATCAAACATACTGGGGCATATAGGACAGGGACCAAATGTCCTGTATGCCCCAGTAATTAAAATAATTACTTATGGATTGTTTAAAATCCAGTACAACGTTAGCAGCAACACAAAAGGGTAAAATGTAATTTTGTGTAGGGAGATACTTGATGGGATTGCCTGTCATGTAGAAAATAGTTTGCCGAGGAAAATAAAAGTTGGGGATGAACTTTGCTGCACTTGGTACTTGTCACCAACCAGCTGGGATTAAGGACTAAGTGACAAACATAGTAATATTAAATAGTAATGGTTGTGGTTATGAAGTCCTTGGCCCTTTCTACACTTGGCCTAATTCTGGAATATGTGTTGGAATAGGGGTCTGTTGTCTGCCTTGCCTGGGGCCTGCCACAGATATTCCAGGATATATTCCAGAACAAGACCAAATGCAGAAAGACTTCTTGATAGCTGATGTCTTCAGGGCTAATGAAGTTTGGCTGTTTGCTTGTTCCCACAGAGTTGTATTAACATGGGATTTGCCAGGAAGTGGCATATGAAATTTGACCAGTGTTGTGTTTTGACTAATTTTGAGTACTACTAGTGCAGAAACAATACAGCTGAAAAGTTCAAGTTTTCTTTGTAAAGCTTTCTAGAATAACCTATCAGATAGCTTTGAAGTGAAATCTATTTTTAAGATTGATAGTGGCAGAAGGAACATCCATAGACTGTTGCATCAATTAGGAATCAAATTCATGTTGTTCAGACATGCCAGTGTATAAATGGTTTATAGAGGCAGTTTTTTTGCCCCATTGTTCAGCTCTTTGTACTTAGTAAGAGTGAAGTGCATTTGCTGCTTGATTGTCCACTTACCCAATTCCAAGAATTTCTGCTACCTTGAATAATTTTGTATCATCAGCAAACTTTGCTATCTCATTCATTATGCCTACTTCTGGGTCATTCATGAATTAATTAAGCACAGGTCCCAGTACCAAAGAGCATCAGACACAACACCAGGCTACATACTTTTTTAAAAATCAGGCTACACACTTGTTTGATTTCTGGGGATGAAGCTCTTATTCCTCCTAAGTCAAGGAGAACCAGAATGTTCTGCAAGTAAGAAATTGTATAAATTCAACAGTTTCATTCTGTAAAAGTGAGTAGTGGTACATTCTTCCTCTCTTGTGTTCCTTGAGTCATGCAGAGCAGACTTACTGGTGTGTACAATTATCTTAGTGTTTTAACAGATACCGTTTTGTGAAATTGCTTGGCTTATTTACAGTTTGAAATTTTATTTGTTCACTTCATATTACATGCCAAGTAGAAATGGAGGGAATGAAGAAACCATAGTAGACATAAAATAGGAGACATTGTAGCTCATAATGGAAACATTTGTAGTTTAACCTTAATTGAAACATTTGGGGCATTTAGCTTGCTTCATACTACATGTATTTGAAACTTTCTCTTAGATGTGGATAGAAAAATATCTTGAATTTCCAATTAGTTTGTAGCAATTTAATGATACACAAAGAAGAGACTTTTTGAAATCTCTAGTTTGCTAGTGATGTGTTTCTGTGTACATGTACACAATACATCTATGGGACATTTGAGTACTCTGATCTGAATGGAGATGAAGCTAGATTAGAACAGCTTATGGTTGTAGTAAATTGCATGAGTGTAACTGGATATCCTGGATACCTCTACATTTACTTATACTGGCAGTAACAGATGGCTTCCTTTTTTAAGGTGCCCTGATTGCAGGCATTAGGCTGAAATGGACTTAGCAGAATTGTAGAATAGGATTGGTTTTATATTAGAAATGCAGATCTTTATCTTCTTTTCCTCTCATGCTGAACCGCAAAGATTTATACGAAGTCAGAGAATACTACGTTTTGGTTCTACTGATACACAGTGTTATACTTGGTTTGGAATTGAATATCCCTTCTATTGTGCCTCTTTACTAAAGTAGTAAAGAATGTAGCTAACAACTAAGAGCTGTTGCTTTTAATGTAGAATACCACAAATCTGTATCTTTACATTTTAAAAGTGGTACCCCTACTTACAGAGAAAATATAGAAAAGAAAGAACTATTACCCACAGCCTCTTTTTTCTCTGTAAACTGGAATTAAAGTTAATGTTTTCAAGTAACTATTTTCAACCTGGGAATGAGAGTATGTTTTGAGACTAAATAAGATTTTTCAGCCAGTTATATGCAATCAGCTGGTACATGTAGCCTTGGTGAAATGAAAAACATAGTGACAGAGCTAGAAATACTTTGGTTGCATAGGAGAAACAAATATTTTAGGAGCTTTTTTACTCTGATCTAGCTATGCAGAGGCTGTAGATCACTCATTCCTATGCAGCTTGGGGTTGCCTGATGTTGCAGAAAGCATGAAGAACATTGTTCTTTTGCTCCAAAAACAAAAGGGAAGCATTTTCTCTGCCTCAAGCTGTACTTCTTCATTGCCCAGACCAGCAGAAAGAATTAAAAAGTAAGTTGGAACATTTCAGACTTTTTAATCCTGAAGCACTGGAGGTCATAGGGTGATATGCATGCCTGACAGTCTTGGATCTACTAGTCTAGTCTGGTGGATCACCTCTGACTTACCAGCCTCCAAGAAGTACAAGACAATTCAGTTCCCTGAACGGCTCAAAGATATTATCTTGACAGGGTGGAGATTCTGGCTCATTGTATCCCAAATTCTATGCCTTTGACAGGGCCACAGAGGGTCTCATAGTGACTTCCCTCATGAAGAAACCAGTAGGTTTTTCAGTGTATTGTTCTGTTGCCACAAATCATGGATAATGCCAGCCCAAAGATACAGCTGATGAAAGAGTAGATACTCTTAGGCTGTGTTCACACCTTAGTTTTCAATTCAGTCCATTTTTAGAGTGAAAGAACCCATCAGCAAAGGGTCAAGCTGTTTTCTGTGGGCATTAATTAACTCATAAGATCCACCTTTGGATTAGATAAAACAGAAATAAAATAACTAGTCCCTTTGCTGATGTGTTCTCACACTCTGAAAGTAGAGTGGAACTAGATTAAAACTTCGGTGTAGATGCAGCCCAAATAAAAGATCCTTTGAGTCCTTAGCATGGACACTCAAGTCTCTCAGCCACGGCTTTCATTCTTATCAGGAAGGTTATGGTCTGTTCACAAGAGGTCTTAGCAAATTAGTCAAAGCCCAGACATTTTTAGTGGATGCCACCCGGTTCATTTTCCCCATGTTCTCTGCCCTACATGATGCCTGAGCTGTATAGTTGCAATACTGGCAAGCTGATCCTGCTTATGAATCAGATTTATTGAATAAGCTCTTAAAGGGCATTCATCTCTTTGATGATGAGGCTCTGTCTTCTGTTCTAATAGAGAGAAAAGACAAAAGTTGGTCATACCTATTGTAAAGCACAAAGTGCTACTGAACTTTCAGTGATCCTTTTGTTCCAAATCTAGTTAGTTTTTTCCAGCTATTTCATTCTGTGAACTTTAGGATCATTTCTTCCTAGTCTAGGGTCTGGAACAGTCCTAGCAAATCAACTCATTTCTTGAAATCATTTTCATATCTTCCTTTTAGGCCAAGCCATACTCTTTAAACAAGCATGTGAGTCCAGTAGGTACACTGCTGTTAGAGTTCAGTAATGCCTCAAATTCTTTAACCCAGGATTGTTGCTCACTTGGGATTGTCTACCAGGCTTCCACATAGAGTGCTGACAACAACCACTGCCACATTTTCTCCCCTCGCCAGTATTTCCAGCTCAGATTCTTCTCGTTCCTCCAGTTCTTCAGGCTCTCATTGAGGCTTTAAGTCCTATTCCATCTGATCAGGAAGATCTAGGGGTTTGTTGAGTTTTGTTTATGGTCTTCACAAAAGCCAGCTGATGGAAAACCATCCTTAACCTCATGTATCTGAAATGGTTTGTCAAGTATAGGAGATTCAGAGAGGAATCCCTGTCATTCATCAGTGCTTGCCTTAGCCTCTAGGGACCATTTGACCTTAGTTGACGTGATGGGTTCTTATCTGAATGACCAGATAAGTCTTGCCCGCTGTTGATTTCTTCATGTTTTATCTTCAAAAAAAAATGCCTGGAACCTATCTTCAACTCAAGATTCTAAGACATTTTCATTTCAAGGTGACTAATTTCGTTGGAATTGAAACTTAACAGAATGCAACTACTATATACTTTTCTTCCCCAGCCGAGATCAGACCATAGCAAAACTTTGCCACCTAACTAATGGCTTTGAGATGGTCAACATATTAAACTATTCATTGCCACTCCCCTTCCCTCTGTTGTTACTTGCACTTATTGGTTATACAGCATACATTCATACATATGCAGCTACTGTACATCAGTCATTGTGATTACATGTGGGCTACATGGTACCAAAATGCAGTGTTATGATACTTCCATAAATTCCATGGCATGCTTACCAGGCTAGACATTCTGCCCCACTGCTTAGCAATATCTACCCCCAAAATAATAAATATGTGAAAACCCATGGACATGAGATTACACAAGCAACTTTTGTATCATCCTGGACCTGGTTTTTCTCAGTACTGTAAGGGAAACCTTTTAAGCAATCTGGAAGTTTCAGTGAGGGAAAAATCTTTCCAGCTGAAAAAATACTACAACTTATTTCTTGAATGTCTAGGGATCGAGGATTTCTGAGATTTCAAAACGTTATTGTTAATTCACAATAATTGGAGGTGGTAATACAAGTTACACAGTGAAAGAGTTTATAAGTCTTTTTATAGGAAAGGGGTCCATGTACTTTGGCCTCAGTTTCTTGAGGGCTGATGATACCTTAGGAATTTAGTGGGCAAATACAATTGGGGTGTTTCCACACTGGCTGCAGAAACTAGTTCTACGCAAGATTTAAGACACATAGAAGACCCCTTGGTACTTACCTTCTGCACTGGAGACTTGTTTAGAGACCCTTCCTGGTGGCCGCTTCCACATTTTGGCGCGTGAGATCCATCTTTAAATCGGGTCTTGCCACCGAAAAATGGATCTAAATGAAGATCTCAAAAATGAGGTCTTCAGTCCATCCCTTCGCCTGCATCTGTGTGGAACCAGAATGCTTCTGCACATGGACAAGCGAAGGGACGGATGCCCCTGCGGCTGCCATCTTGGGGAGGGCGGAAGCAGGACGGTTTGCCTCCTTCCACCCTCCCCCGCACACTGTGCATGGCCGGGAACACACGGTGACGAGCAGCTGACTGCTACAGTCCTGCAGCGTTGGCAGCCTGGGAGTCCGCACAGCACCCAGACCATTCGTCCTACCGAATCCAGCCTACCTGTGCATGTGCGGATGCACGAGAGCCCTTCGGATCCATCCCTATTTGGGACGGATCCTTGGGAGGTTGGATTGCTGAAAAACAGATCTTCTTCGATCCGTTTTTCTGGTGGCAAATGCGGAAGCACCCTTGGTCTCCTACTTTAAGGTCCCATCCTGGGTCTCTTATTCTTGCATTATTTCTTGGCATGCTCCGGCGCTTCTCATAGGCCAGATCTGCATGGGACAACAAGTCCACTCAGTCATCCTGCTGGAAATTCATAGAACACCTCAAATACTGCTCAATAGCTTTATTGATCCGTTCCATTTGCCCATCAGTTTCTACGTGATGAGCAGATGACAATCCAAGTTCAATCCTCAGCATGGGCAAGAGTTTACACATATGTGAGGAGACCTTTGCCCATTTATTCTACTAATTCGTCTATCAGGCTGGAATCATAATATATAATGTGAAGGGTTTTAGTTGGAAAGAACAGTAACTTTTTTAGTTACTGTTGTACAAGGCTGTACCTAGCAGTTTGGATGTGTAGGCAAAATGTAGTGCTGTGAGGGAAAGGCAAAGCTGAAATTACGCTGAAATTCTAATGCATGTTCAATCAAAATCAAAAGAAGAAAAATGAGCTGTATTTTCTTCACGTTACGTTGTCTTATTTTCTGAATATAAAATGTACCTGGAAAGCATTTTTTTAATCCCTTGTTAAGTGAACCTGTTTTTAATTGGGGGAATTAGCCACCAGTTCACACAACTTGAGAATCTTATAGTGAAAAGGCTGATTTAACAATCAGCTGGCTGGTGTGGGTTCTGAACAGAGGGATAACAAAGAAAGAGCCCAAGCTTGTCTGGAGTTTCCAGTACAAAATAATCTTGATTAGAAAAAAAAAATCAAAAGTATTTTTCCTTACAAAATCACCATTAAAGCCAGTGCAGGGATGCACGTCCTGTACTGAAGCAGCAGCAGCAGCTTTTACAGGCAGAAAAAGAGAGAACAAGACGTTATCACTGTCCCATTTTAACATGATTCTCAGTGCTAGGAAGCACTTGATTAATTCTTAGTGTTCTGTGTGAATCTGGACTACTTTCCCTACTCTCAGCGAAGCTGCCCTACCTGATTTGTCAAAACACTTTCACACAAGTGCTCACTGGTCTTGACTGATGCCCCAAAACAAACATCAAAGTATTAACTCAACTAAAACGAGATTGAGACAGAATCTCACCACTATGATCTTTTTCTTCTGGCTCTTCTGTTTGGAAAAAAAAGAAATGGAATATGCAACAGTGATGACGGGTCCTCACCGGTTCTCTCTTTTCTCTGGTGAAAGAAAGGAACTTTTAAGTCAAGAAGACAGAAATAGACCCAGTGACAAGGCCCCTTGAATAGAATCATGAGAAATACTCTGTGTGTATTGAATACAGTCATGAGAATACTCCCTGTGTGTAAATATTTTATTATTTTACAGAAAACATAAGATTTGCTTCTAGTTACCCCATGGGGACACTTAGAGATATTATCATGTACTCTTACAAACGCTGATTGTTGACTTCCTGTCTCTTTCTGGAGCTTCTTTCATATTTCTTATTTCCTGCCTGTGTATTATTATCTTGTTCTCTTCTGCATTGTCTTCTTTATTCAACAGTCTTCAAACCCAGCAATTATGCAGTAATTTTCTACTTCTTGTGGGAAGTCAATACAAGATTTCCAGTTTTTACCAAATTTACCAATTTCAAAAAGTTAAAGTCAATCAAAAGCAAATTTTCACTCTAGCCACCAATACAGAATCAGTTGTAATAGTACATGGATATACCTTATAGTCGTATCCCAGTTAACACAAAGTATTAACTTTTAGTAAGTTTAGTATCACCATAGATGTTAACAATTCTAACTTATGCATGACTATTCTTAGTAATTTATAAGCCCATATTTCAGCATTATCTTTAAGTATTCTCCCTACATCTATTTGTATTTTACCTTTAGTTAACTGAGATTTCTAATTTTTTCGCTTCCTCATAACACCGGACTTTTGTGCCAAAATCAACCATTAAGAGATCTTTAAGGCAATCTCTTAGGGTGTTTTTCCACGTAGCACTAAAGAACCCATTAAGGGCCCTTAACGGGTACTCTAGTGCTAAGTGGGAAAACACCCTTAAATTTGCTCCCCTTCTAGGGGCATTTTGATAAGACTTTTTTTTACATCTTTTGGCCATCCATTTACAATAAACCATCTCAACCCCCTATACATAATCAAGTTTAACACTTTAGATTTTGTAGAACCACAGATTTATGCTGGCTAGAGAGTCTGCCTGCTTCCTGTTTTAAAGCATCAATTTCTGTAGTTCACTTTGCTAGACTATCTCTCACTTTTTTTCCCAGGCTATTATCTCTTTGAATCTTAGTCATGGTAAGATTCAAGATTTGTTGATATTCTAGATTCCCCTAGCTCTTGAAAACTTCGAAGCCCCTAAATATTTTAGAGCTTATGCAGAGTTTAGCATTTCAAATAGTTGGAGATCCCCAGGGTGTTTTTATTGAAGCTTTTTCCTGAAAGCTTAATTGGTTTCTCTTAAGTTTCAGACCTTCATTGGGTTAAAAAGGAACTTGGCTGAGTTTGGTTGCTTCAAAAGCGCATGCAAACATGATTGGATGATATTCCTGTGGTTCCACCTATATACAGCAATTGCACTGAACGCTGCTTCCTCTGTGAGGGAATCCCTCTGTCTCCCTGTCACTTCAGGAGATAAAAAGTTTGAGGGAGGAGAGAGGTGTTGCCCTCCCTCTCAATCTTTCCATATTACAGTTTGGCAGTAGATCAGATTTGCTCCTGTCACATCAGCTCGCCATTTTCCCATCAGTCATGAGAAATACTTGAGAGTTATTTTGCCTCAGACACTGTCTTCCATGCATTCTCAGATCTTAACCAAACCAAATTTCCAAGAACTTAAAAGTGCAATCTCTCTCACTTGTCACTCAATGGAGAAAGAAGGAAATTTTCCTCTTTGCTCAATGGGTCTATCTGGGTTTACCGCAGCAGGTTATCTGGGCTTGATTACCACAGATTGGAGAGTAGTGGGTCCCCCTTTGCCTCCCCAATGCTAAAGTGAGCTGCACCTTGGAGGTTGAAGGGACCAGATGAAAATGGAAATCTTAAAATGTTTAATAAACAATAAGTAAGAGTAACCTGATCTCACTGCATGCCGATCACCAACACTGATCACTTTGATAAAGTATATTCTACAACTTGAATAACTGTGGATGATTGATAATTATGTAGTAAATAAAATTGCTAATATAAATGGCTAATCAATATTGGTTTCTGGACGTTTTAACAATAACACAATGTGGATTTCACCTTTAATGTTTTTGGATGTATGGAATCCCTAGTTGCTATGTTAATTTGAAAACTGCTAATTGGAAAATTATGTCTGGTATCTTTTTCTGAATTTCTTTGGTCTAAGATCTCTAGAAATGGGAGGGTTTGGATTCCCCCCTTCCCTGTGGAGGCTTGGTTGCAAACTGGATTGTATTTAGCCAATAACAGGAAGCACTTTCCTAGATTTTTGTGTCTTGTGGCTAGGGATGTACACGAATAGTTATAACATTCAAAATTTGTCCGAATTCAGACATTTGTATTTGGAGCAAATGTTAGGACAATCAAAGGTTGACATTTGAATTTGAGTCAAATGCTTCAGAACATTCATATGAAGCTTCATTACATTTGTGAACTTGGGGAGGTGGGAAAGGGCTGCCCAAGTCACATCTGCAACAGATCCACAGTGGATTCAGGGCAGATTGATGCTTTCAGATTGGAAAAGTGGGGATTCATAAGGGATTTGTATGGGATTCATATCAAACATTCGTATCAAATTGAATCCTACCACATTCGAAGGGGAGCTATTCACACGAATACAGATTTTCTTGCATTTGATTTGATGCAGATCTCTACTTGTTGTCCAAAGAGATTAGCAGACTACCATAAATAAATATACCATAAAGTCACTCCTGGATTAAGATGTTTTGGGTTGTGGTTTCAAAAACTGCATGCACTGATTCTTTTTGTTATTAAATGGATCACACTACTTGAATCTGACTAGGCAAAAATTGAACAGTTGCTGAATGTTTTAAGAGATTAAGCATTTTATATGCTGCTTTCTGACAGTCTAATTGCCAGATGACAAGAGCATAATGTAATGAAAAGTTTAAAATGTGATAGTGTGTGACTGGTCAGAGATCATTGCAAAGTTTGCAGACTACCAAGCTGAAGAACTTTTTTTGAAACCCATATGCAATAAAATCAGATGGTTTGGTAGTTGAAGTAGAATGGTGGAAAGGTACTTGTTATAGATTCAAACTAGGACAAGTTGTGATCAGCATATTTACTATGTCTACTAACAGCAGGAAATGAAAAGTTTCAGCATTTAACAAATTGCCCATGATGCAAAAACACAAGAAAGCTGGGATTTGTGGCCAATATGTTCTTAAACATCCAAATGATGGTTAGTTAGTCCGCTGAAATATCCAAGAGAAGAAAGGAAGCAGAGAGATCAGGAAGAAATTCAAGCTTTTCAACAGAAAAAGTAGTAGTGAAAGAAGAGAATAAGAAACAAGTTCTCGTGGATCTCTTGGTGGTTTTTGATCCCATTAACCATGCTGTCTTACTGGAAGGGCTACAGAGTTGGGGAGTTGATGCAAACACATTGCAGTGGTCCCACTCTCTTCAAGGCTGTTGCCAGAGAAGGGCTTTGGATGATTTCTACTCTGTGCCCTAGTAATTTTGGGGTTCCTCAGCAGGTCAATCTCATCTCCCATGCTCTTTAACATCTGATGACTTCTCCTAGCAGCTTCATATAGGAGTTCTGGAGTGAGGTGTCATCAGTACACAGATGGTACCCAGGTCTGGGTCTTTGGGTCAGGAGAGGTGGCTGAAGTGCTTGGGATGTAGGAATGAGCTGGATGAAGAACAATAAATTGAAACTGAATTCAGTTTAAATGGGGATGCATATGAATAAGGGAGGCATCCTGTTCTTGATTGGCCCTAAATGTGACAGGTGTGTGAAGTCTGTATAGAAACCTGAACCTCAGGTTAGGGCTATGGCCAGGAGCATCTATTTCTAGCCAGGGGCTGCTTATGGTAATTCATGGTCTGGTAACTTCCAGGTTGGACAAGTGTAATGTGCTCTGCACGGGGCTCCCTTAAAGATGGTTCAAAACCACAGCTGGTGCAGAATGCAGCAGCTGGACTTCCATCTGTACTGCTAGCTAAACCTAAAAGAACTGCAGTGACTACCTACTGTGGTGGCTACTGAGAACAGTTTAAGATATTAGCATAACTTATAAGGCCTTCCCGCATCTTGACCTACTTGTGCCTTAAGATCTGCAGGGGGGTTCTCCTAGTGGTGCCACCCCTTCCAGCAGTTAAGGAGGGTATGCACATGTGGAAGGGAATTCTTGGTGATAACTCCCAAGCTGTTTTCACACAATTGGTGAAGATGCATCTCTTTACCATGGCCTTGGGAAGAGGGAAGAGCATCCTTTCCCCATGCAAGCATTGTTTTAGCTAATTTATTTTATCTTTTTAATAGTTATTTTGTTGCAAACTGCCCGAGACCCTTGGCTATAGGGCAGGATAGTAATATAAATAAGAAGAAATAAAGTAAACAGATAAATAAAAGGAAGAGAAAATGATTCAGAATTAAAATAGAACTCAAATTAGAAAGTTACTTACATTGTGTGCTTCCTAACAATGTAAGATTTGTAATGAACATCATAATATTAAAGTTGTATCTTTTCCTTTACTTTTCTGAATTTTAATTTTAAAAAATTGAAACTTCCTGGATTCTTGAAGTTATGAAATAATGTTCATAAACAAAAGAAGAATTAGAGAGTTTAGGAATTTAAAAAGAAATTCTCAGAGATTCTCAAGTTAGTGCATATCGTTTAGAAAAAAATTCAATACTACATAGATATCTGAGCTGATGAAATTCCAATATATAGATAGCCACAGGGTCAGTACCCCTGCTTTTATCAATATAATATTTGTCATTAATATTAGTTTTAAAGAAAAGTTTTGACTGTGGGCTGATATAGACAGCGTGTACAATCTCTAATTTTCATTGTGAACTATGGCTCTGTTCTGTGAAAATAAGACACTACAAAGATTTTTCTCTTTTCAGAAAGGAAGCTGTGAGGATGATTAGTTCAAGACTCTAATGAGGCAGTAGTCATGTGAGTAAATCACTCATGTGCATGGCTTTTTTGGGAGTTTGTTGGACTTGCAGGACTGATGGTATAATTTGGGTTATTTTTAGACAGCTGTCTTATGTGCTAAATGTAGCTGTTGTGCAGAGCAAATAGATACCACTGATAATACCACAAAACTTTGTAATAATTTAACGAACCATGGATTATGAAAATCTTCTGTGTTGTAATACAAGGGAAAATTGACCTCTAATGGCATGCTTTCAGTTACTGTTGTCATTCAGAGCTGGAGTTAATGTTGAACCATAATTATATATGAAATGATGTATGACCAGGTTGTTGATTCTGTTTGCGCCCTCGAGTTTTTATTCTTGGAGAAATCTCTCAAATTAAATGCAGATAGATTGTTTATAGAGATTTCTTTGGATTTAAATGGGCACCTTTGAGTTTATGGAGCATGGTGAATGCCTTTCAGATGGATGTTATTTCTGGGGTACTGTATGAATATATCTAGAAATCAGAAGGTTTGTAATACCATATGTGAGAAACCGACAAATTCATTCATAATAAGTATATAACTGTTGCTTAAAGAGTTTTGGACTTCTGGATCTTGGCTTATGTCATTATGCATATATGTGACTGTTACTAATTCTTGGCTACCATATCTATCAGATCTTCTCGTTGTTTTGGAATTTTCATATTTGATTTCTCTTAAGTGCAGCTTACGAGGCTTAATACAGGATAGATGAGTTACTTCCTGCTGTTTGCTTGACTAGGATGATATGGCATATGTTTTATCAGTTACACTTCGATGCATTTTGTTGTCTAAATTAACATTGTAGGGCAATCCATATATTAAAATAGGAGAGAAATCATTGGTAAAAATGAGAAATTTATGCAAATCATTCATGTGTGTTTTCATGTGATTTTTTTCAGTTTTTCACATCTTTTTCTCATAGAAGAAGGAAATGGAATCTGTATATATTTTCTAATATTTTACTAATCAAAGTTGGGTTGCTTCAGGCCGATAATTTGCTACAGATCCATAGTAAAACTACTTGATCAAGAGGTGTGTCTTCAAATCATAAGAAACACTTGACTAAACACAAATGATAAGACTGCTGTCTTTAGATATGTCCTTCACTTTGTATTCTTCCCATGACTTATCATCCTCATATACACATTATTCCATGATGAATATTGAAGGCTTACCCCGATTTGCACTCTTGTCCACTGAGCTCCTGTCTGAATTATGCTGAGCCAATTTGGCCTGTCCAAACCATAGAGCAGTGCAGATACCATCTTGGTGTGAGGAAAGGCTAGTTCATGGTAAGTTGTCCACTTGCTCACTGTTTCAGCTCAGGTATGGGAGAGGGTGGAAGATCTAGACCAGTGATTCTCAACCTGTGAGTGTCGAACTACCCTTTCAAAGGGGTCGCGACAAGTCTCCCACCGCCCCTCTCTCCCCACTCCCAGCTGTCCCACCCCCATCCATTTCAGGCAGGTATTTTGATTTTTTTGTATTATTGCTCTTGTAATTGGTTTAGAATGTGTTAGCTTACCTTATAAACGCTGGTCCTTTTCTTACATATCCGTTTTTATGAAGTGTGCTTGATGGAAATTCATTTTTTCATTTATTTATACTAGTCAAGCAGTTACTGAGAGTGAGAAAAGGGCTAAGCTGATTTTTGTGTATTTAGACATGATTCTGCTAAGCACAAGTTTGAGTGCTTCTTTATTAAGTCTACAAATAATGACGTTACATTAAAAATGCTTGTCACTTTGCTTTGGCATGAAAGATTATTCACTTTTTCATGGAATGCTCCAAGGAAATCTTCTGATCGCTTCTGGGAATGTAAATGCAGCTGTTTGGATCATAAATGAGAAATTTTAATAGCATGGGCTGGTTGCCATTAACGTTTTTTACTTAATATTTATGTTTTTAGAGGAGAGTACCTGATCTTGTTTGCTATATATTAAGCCAAAACATTCCATTTTCCCCTGCAGCCTATTAAATAATCTTTGCAAATCTGATGAGTAGAGCATCTTTGCCTTTAAATAGTTATAGCTACAAGCTATTGATATACCTTTGATCTACAAATAAGACAGAAGGCCTTATCACATCTTAAGTTGGTAGATTTTCTGAACTTAATATTACTCTTTATCTGTCATCCTTAGGGAATTTATCAAATACGGTGGTGATTAAAGCTTTCACCTTCCTCTTCTGTTTCATATGCCCTTCAGTTTTACTTTGAACTTAGGGGAGATGACTGATGTTTGTCTTCCCTTTCTCCCCACAGTATAACTTTTATACAGGGCTTGAGTTTTTCATAAAGTGCAGTTAGATGTGTGCCTTGGAATATGTCAGTCCAGAACGTAGAAATACATATGCTATTCTGAGTTATTGTTCCTTTAATTGAGCCTGGGTATAATCGATAGAGTATCTTGTACTGTACAGTATTACATCAGAACTAGGTGTTAAAGTCTGGTTTTCTCCAGGCTATAATGTAAATTCAAAGTTTGCTCTTGGTTTCTCAGTTGTGGTTGGCTTTGTTCCTATGATTTTTTATTTGGGCATAGCATAAAACCAGGTGCTCTATGGTTTGTTTCACCATTTAGCTAAGCGGAGCATGAAGTTTTGGGTGTATGGGCTGATATACGTAATTCCCAGAGTATACTAAGATGTTTTACATTGTGTGAGTGCAAGATTTGCTTAATTTTTCATTTTCAAGTTGGATTGTATACGTGTCTTTTAACATTTTCTTTATCAAAGTCTTAGTTACCCTTTCCCAGATTAGGCTTTGAACCCAGATTTGGGTGTTTGCTGATAAGTTCCTGCAGTTTCTTTTCTAACGTGTGTCTTTTCAAGGCTTTGATTTGCTAAGCACCAGAATTATATACCAACATCTACATCACCATAGATGAAGGAAGTAGAAAGTTGGACACTTTGTTAAATTTCCCAGATTGGTTTTGGTGAAATCTTTCTAGTTTTGATCTTAAATTTGAATTACAGTACAAGCACTTATTCACACATAATGCTTGTTATACAAATAAAAACAGGACTAGTAATAGAAACCTCTCATGACAGGCTGCTTCCCTCAGTAGCAGATCAGATAAACTACATGCCCTATCCTTGTTGGATCACGTGTAGTTCCCTCCCAATGCCGATTTCCTCCACAGGAATGAAAAATGGGTGAATTCCTCAAGTCACTTATGATATAAGAACATTAGAACCTGTTATATTTCATTGTGAGTGGGAGAGGGCTAAGGTGCTTTTGTGGCTCTTTTTGTTTAACATGATGATTTGCAGGATATAGAATCATAGAGTTGGAAGGGGCCTCTGGGGTCATTGAGTCCAACCCTCTGCTTAATGCAGGATTTCCTAACCCTTCCCAGACAAGTTTAGGTCAAACTACTTTGCATTCTAATCAGTGCAGGCCTCTCAAAGTTAGAAGCACCAGACTTTGTTCTCACATTAAGGCTATATCTACATGCAGCTTTTATGCTTGCATAGATTTAGCTTCCTACATAATTACCCAGAGAATGTGCAGCCATGCAAGCATATCTAAAAGAAATTGTGTGGTGAAATTTCTGCTGTGTTAACTGCCCTTTCTGGCAATTGATGTTATCGAAAAGTGCAGCCATGGCAGAAATGGTGGCTTCTGAGACTTGTAGAGGAGCTGTTCCACTCTCCCCAGGCATCTGGATAGTGGGTAAGCAGCAGTTTTCTTTATTACCCTGTCCTGACCTATTTCAGAAGTCTGTGGGTGCAGTCTAATTCTACTTTAACTGAATTTTGTTAATCATGATATTGATAATGCAGTCAGGAAGAGAGCATATAAAAGGTTTCAGTGACACCTATTCTAGCAAATAGTCCTAAAGAGTTTCTAACTTTTGAGGAGCCGTTAATAGCTTGAATTTATTGTTTTACTGATTAGATTTTAGAAACAGTACAAGGACAACTGGACTTATCTCTGAAGATAGTGTTTTGTTCATCTTTGGTTTGAACCAATACCATTTTCTTCTTTTACTCAAAGCTGTATAAAGTGTGCCATGTCAGATGTTGGACGGCAGCTGACATTAGTCCCAGGCAGCATAGGAACTGCCCAAGGTTGATAACTACAGGCTTCCAACAGCTATCGGGCTACATTTTAACCACTTCTGCATTTAGAAATTCTTCTTTCAAATTATTTTTGAAGCTTTCCTCAGTCAGGAAGGCTGGCAGTAAAACTGGAGTTAGGTCAGATTAGTTTTCATGTAATAGTTATTCACACATCAGCCTGATAGCCCTTTATAAATGCAGTAAAGGTTCTGAGATTTTCTGAATGTCTTACCTATGAGAAATAACTGATCTTGGAGTCTGGAGTGAGTAATAAGAGTGGTTGCTCTCCAAGTGGTTGGTCTGTTGTCTTGGGGGTAATAAGGGGTAATGAGCGGTCCTAAGTAGCCTTAAGTTTGCCTAAGGGGCAAGTGCCATGCCCTTTCCTTGTTATCATTTAGGTAGGCTGTAAAGGCATATCTTTTTAACCTTTGGCCAAGATTGATTCATTCTTCCCTCTGTTACAGTTATTATTACACCATTGAATGCACGGCTTAAATTAGAGCTTTTAGCTAAGTACCTTGTTTTAACCTATATCTTGTTTTAATGTTTTTAATTGTATCTTATTTTTAATATTTTTTAAAATGTTGGTTGATTCGTTGTCACCTGCCCAGAGACCTTTGGGTATGGGGTGGGATAGAAATGGAAATAAATAAATAATAATAAATAATAGGGACACCTTCTTTATCAACCTTATTGTACAGAATGGCAACAAATCTCTTGTTCTAATACTTGGTTTAAATTGCCCGTGAACATCGCTTGCTTATATATAGTTAATGTGCAAGGAGAAGCATTTTAAATGCCAGTGTACATTATTCTCAGGATTCTGTATAATTATCAGAAAGGAAAAACTCTGGAGGTATTTTCTTACTGATATTTTAACGTCTGTACAGCATGAATCACTTCTATAGTGTGTTCTGTGTGTTTTGTTAGAAAAATCTGCAGAAGTTCATGTGCTACATATATATTTCTTCAGATTAGGTTGCTTAGACCATTACTGTTACTTACTTCACCAGGGGATCAGCTGACCCAGGTTGCTTTGGGGTGTGTGTGTCTGTATTTGACATTTGGTCAGAAAGAGGGCTTAGGGGGATTCAGTGAAATCACTATTTTTTCCACAAGTTGCACACAAGGCAATTTACAAATTTCAGTCCAGAATGGCATTATAAGAACAATTAAAAACCACAATACCAGAAAGCAGTCTCTTAAAAAAGACAAAAAACATTAGGTAAGTCTTCCAGAGCCAAAGAAACTATGACATTCTGTCTGCTCACATCAGATTGAATCTCTTGAAGTGACTGTTTTCTTTGGCAGAGAATGGTAGAAGATGGTAGAGCAGTGGTCTGAGGAAAAACTCAAGAGATAAAAACCTGTGAACGTTTCAGCACGATGCATCATCATAGGTATTGTGTGTAAAGGCTGACACACACAACACTAATATACAGGAGCACAATAAAGGTGGTTTTTGTTACAATTAGTCTACTTCAGCATCCACATATCGCTCAATTCAGGAAAAAAAGTCATGACTCAGGAACGTTTCAACACCAGTCTGAAATCTTCTATGTTAACGGTGTCTCTAGAGTGGCCTGAAGATTTTTTTTTCTGCTCAAACAGTGCAACAGGATGTTAAGCAGATATTTGCAGTACTATTTGATGTAGTTGACTTACAATCCTTCTAACACAGTGGTTCTCAACCTTCCTTATGCCGTGACCCTTTGATACGGTTCCTCAGGTTGTGGTAACCCCCAACCCAACCCTAACCCCCAACCATAAAATTACTTTCATTGCTCCTTCATAACGACCCCTGTGAAAGAGTAGATTGACCCCCAAAGGGGTTGCGGCCCACAGGTTGAGAACCACTGCTCTAACACCTAAAGGTGTGTTTCCACTGAAGTTTTTAAGCAAATTGAATCCGTTTTCAGAGCTGAACGTTCCCAAAAGATTAGAGGAATCTGCAGTTTCTGAGGATTAAATTTCCCCAAATGTGGACTTTCTATATTTGGATAAAAAAGTAGTCTCGCAACGGAATTTACAAATATCCGTGGTTTCTGTGAATGGGAACAGACACAGGTTTTGGGGGGCAAGAAGGGGCGTTCTCTTCAGTCCTGGCATCTTCTTCAGTCCCAGTAATCACCCATTATTTGCCTCCTTTTCCCGGGCTGTAGCTACTAGACCAGAGCTGGCAGCTGCTGTTGCTATGTTATGAGAGATACAAATGTAACAGCAGACAATCAGCAGAACAACTCCTTCAAAACTCACACCATTTCTCCTGGTCTTTCCCACTTTCTCCCCTCTTTCCCCATCTTTGCTGTCTTCAGTCATTGTCCTTCCTTCCACCACCACCCAGTGCCCTTCACACACATGCCCAAGAAGTACCTCTCTGGCACTTCTTCCTCAAACCCTTCTCCTGTTTGGCAGAAGTACCAAGAGTATGTGTGCTCTGTGTGTATGTCTGAGAGAGAGTGTGTAGAGCAGTGGTTCTCAGCCTTCCTAATGCTGCGACCCCTTAATGGAGTTCCTCATGTTGTGGAGACCCCCAACCATGGGGCCCGAGCAGCTGGGAGGTGGGAGGGAAGGGTGGCGGGAGACTTGGTGCGAACCCTCTGAAAGGGTAGTTCGACCCCCCAGAGGGGTCCCGACCCCCAGGTTGAGAAACACTGGTGTAGAGGAAGGGAGAATCCGCCCTTCTCTCTCTCATTTTGAACCTGCGCAGTAACTAAAGGTAATCGATCCTCCCTTCTCCTCCCACCCCACTTTATCTCTCCCCTCCCCTTACTGCTTTTAGTGAAGCCAGGAGTCTACTTTGACAACCATCAGAAAGACGTTGCCCTTTCATGCTGAGCTGATGATCCACAAAGCTGCTCCTCTCCCCCCTTGCTCCATTCTAATACCATGAGGGACAGGCTTATAGGGTTTAGATCCCCGCTCCATAAAGTCAGGGTATAATGCAAAAGAGGGAGGGAGGGGTTCCCCCCATAAATCCACATAAAAAGCCGTAAATGGAAACATGAAAAAATGGATTAAATTAATCAGGATTTAAAACTGCAGTAAACTTGTGCAGTGGGGATGCAACCTAAGTTTTAATCCAGCTTCAGTCTTGCAAGAGACAGAGAGCACATTAGCAAATTATCTAGCTGATATTCTTCCATGCTATCTAACCTAAAGGTAGATTTTATGAGTTAGATAATACTAGAAGAAAGCAACTTGCCACTTTGTTGATGTGTTCTCTCACTTTGAAAGTGGACTGAAGCTGGATTAAAACTTGCATGTTCTTGTAAACCACTTAAAGCTCCTTAGAGAATGTTATTTATTTGGAATGAACCTCAGAATTAGATTTGATACATTTCGTCTGAATGTTTTTTAGTGTTGTCTACAGACAAATATAGTCCCCCATCAACTCATAGTGAGGTAAATGAAATAAATGCATACTTTGGTAAATTGAAATGTTCTGTGTATATGCTAATTATTTATGCTTGGTTTGTGTAGGTATTTTGACCATCTTTGGAGGATTTTGTAAGTGAATGACATATCAACATAGGTCGTGGTTTTGAAATTCAGGACTCTCAGGATACCATAGCACTTCAGAAGGAAGGGTATGGGCTGGTGCTACAACAAGGGGGATCTTGCTTCAGTGTCTGAAAAAGAATCCTACCCGGTTGAGATAGTAAAGTGCTGAAACTGCTTTTTTAGGGACGGTTGTACAGTCATCTATTAGTAGTACTTTGTTTGTGATTTTTGAATGGAGGATGGAGTTAGACTTGATGGTCTAAATGACCCCTTCTAATTCTGTGGTAATATTATATGGATGTTGAAGAAGAGCTACAGACAAAACGAGATAGGCCAGGCATTGACATTGGGCAGTTTAGGATGTTGTAGTTCTGATAGGATGATACAATTTTTGTGTAGGATGGTGTTTAATTTTCTAAAAATATAAACAAAAATTCAGTATGAAGCAAAAAAATTTTATGGATGGTATTCCAAGTTGCAGGAAGGCAGATTTCATTCACACATGTGAATAAACTTTCTTATGCTAAGAAACAGTGGAAAAAGATAACCACAGGAGGTGGTAGAACCTTTCTCACTCATTGCGTTCAAGTGGACTGGATAGCAAGCTCCTAGAGATGCTTTGATTTGGATTTCTGCATAGGGCAGGGATGTGTACTCCATGTGAAGTGCATTCTTCGAGTTCTTTAATACAGTACACCAAAATAAGTTTTGAAGTTTGTTAGAAGTTTGCTCTTGATTTTGTCAATCTACTGTTGCTTTTTCTTTTAATCTAATGCCTATACATTACAAGGATCTGTTGCTTTAAGTGTTTCAGCTACTTAGTGTGGATGATTTGTGCATATAGTCACCAGAACTGAAGCTCAGTACAGTGGTTTTCCAAAGTAGTGTTCTCCTTCTCAATGCACAGGGGATATGCTCCAAGTCATGGAATCAAAGCAAGGACTAGGTACATACTGGGCTAAGAAGGAAGGAGAAGTAGTGAAGAGCAAGGATGAAGTTAGTTTTGTACCACCATGCCTACTTCTGATAATTTTAGAATGCTGCTTTCTATGTAAAGTGTTAAACAAGTATTTGGATAGGAAATTTAGAAATTGCATTGGGGTTAGAAACATTCAGAGAAAGGAAAAGTGCTCATGGCTCTTAAGGGTGCTTTGCTCTAGACCTCTTGTTTCTTAGAACTGTTCACCATGGACAGTGGAAATATCTGCAAATTATCTTCATCATGGAGATTTCACTCATTTGTATGTCCTTTTTTTTCTGTCTACTTCATAATGACCACAGGAAATCAAAGAGTTAATAAATATTAAAAGAAGAGGAGGAACCATAGGTATAAATTAAAACAATGAGATGGTAGCACTGAAATTAGGGGTAAGCCAGATGGAAGAGGCGGTAATGACGTTATCACCTATAAGTAAAAGGGTAGTGTATTCCACAGTGTAGGGGCCACAGCTGAAACCTGGTTGAGCTCCTTTATAAAATGTGGACCAAGGACTTGCAGAAGGCCTCATTGCACACTTCTCATGGGCTGGGTCCTATTTGTTTAGGAAAGGCAGTTCAGAAGGTATACGGGTGCTAATTCAAGTGCATTACCAACACCTTGAATTGCATCTGAAAACGGACCAGAAGTTGGTCCAGTGACTGCAACAGAGGAGTTTTATGGTAATGTTTTTGAATCTGGTGTTTCAAGATTAGTGCAACTGATCGAGGTTCTTATAACCAAATTATAACTGGAAAAAGATTTCAAAAACAGTATTCTGATTTGAAGGGATTGAGTCTGAGGAAGTGTCTCTGTGGTGCCAACCTCAGTAGCAGATCAGTCTTCTTGCAGGCATTAGGCAGAAAAGAGTTGACTGGCTTTACTGCCACTCCAAAGCTGCTGTTCTGAAGTCACTGTGCCTGTACTTAGAGGGCCTTCATACACAAACACCAAAGGTCTGCATGGAAATGTAGTCTGTATCACTGGGACAAGTACCTGACTTAGTGCACAAGAAGCAACTTTGGAGCTGCTTTCATACAACGAGATTCTTGCAGTTTGGACAAGAACTGAAGTCCCTCTGCTTTCTTTCACACCACTTTGGCATGGGGTGTTATAGAGACAAGCACCATCCAAGGCAGTATGCCTCTAAAGCCCACCTGCAGGTAGTTGAGTGCAGGTAAAGGTTTTGCCTTTGTCTTCTACTTGAAAATGCCTAGAAATGATTGTTGGACCCCTCTCCAAGACAGGATACTGGACTAATTGGACTGTGGCCTGATCAAGCAAGTCTTCTCTAAACTTCAATTCACTTTGACCCAGTAAGAACCTCACAGCCTCCAGTCACTGGCTGGCACTACCCCTGCATCTCTCCACTTTGAAATGAAACTGAATAAAATATATTTTTAAAAATTACATAAAATGTCATAACATCACAAGAGATTAGAAAGTGACGAAGTTAATCCAAATGCTTTTGAAAGAAAAATGTTTTTACTAGATGCCAAAAATTGTTCAGTATCAATGCATGGCATGTCCCTGACAGAAAATTGTTTCAGAGTCTGGGGGACCACCACAGAGGAAACTCTTTTTCTCTCTGACCACCATAGTACAGAACTCATCAACTAATGTCGTTTCTAAGAGCACCTAGAGATATGCCAAACCAGTTCTGCGTGCACTGAATATGTATAAAACTAGGGAGTCCATGGCGTTCATTTCCAGTCTGAACTGCATGAAATATTTGGGATTTGGTCTGAAAATGCACTTGGGGGAGATTTTGGCAGATGATTTATCAGTTTGAATCCCCCTCATGTTACACTCCTGGCTCCCCTTCCTGGCTGTCTGCTGACCCTTGAACCATGCTTCTGTCTCTTCCCAACTACCAACCATGTCTCTGGGCCAAGCCTTGCTGTCCTCCTTCCCTGGTTGCATCCTGCCAACTCCTGGACTGCATTTTGCCATACCATCACTGGGTCTACAAGGTCCTACATTGTCCCTATTAAGCTGCTCTGCTCCACTATTGTCAACTGCTTAGTCTAGGGAAGATGGCAGTGACTGACATCCTGCACAGCCTGTTGGGACCTGTTGGTGGAAGACTACAGGGCACAAAGGCGGCAATCTCCTCAAAGAAGCTCTCTTAAATGTTTTCTCTCTCTCTCTCTCTCTCTCTCTCTCTCTCTTTAATGTAAGTGGTCTCACTTACCAAAACCCATGACTTCTCCTGATTGGCTGTTCCTGGCACTTCCTTGATTCCCTCAAATGCCATCTTTCTGGATGGGGCAGATGTTCTAGCTCCACAGATTTGGTTCATTTAAGGGCAAGAACAAAGTCTTCTTGCCTTAGTTACCTCTTGCCCTAAGACAATGAGTCTTCTAGTCCTCACACATCTGTCTAAGGAGATGATTCTACTTAACTCTCTGGTGTTTATATTGCAAGGGAGTGTATCCTAATACAACCTCATGAACAGTTATGTCACATAGTCTTGTAGTCTGTACATTCTTCTATGGATGGTAAGAAAAATACTGCACATGATTTTATTACTTTTATTTATTCACTGTATATGTATATTGTGTGTATGATGCAGGTTCTGGTCTACTGGCAGTCATAGTTGATAGGGGATTCAGAGTGTTAAAACACTTTACCTCATCTAGTTTGTTTTTTATTCTGGTACCTTCTAGCCAAACAATTTTTTCAAGTGGATTGTTCTTGCTTTTATTAACTAGTGGGGAATTGAAAAGTGCAAACACTGTTATTTCTCATCTACACTGCATGTCCAATTAAGTGAAGCTGTTCTTAGTTTAGGAACCTTATCTCCATTGTCAAAATACTGATCTATCTGGAATGGTTTCACATATGCTTAGCATTTGCCATTGGAATTATTACGGTAGATAAAAACATAAAGGGCTGTTACTGTGATTAAAAGATCTACTGTCTGTTTACAGGCTGTTTTAGTAGAGGAAGAAGAAGAGTTGACTTTTCTACCCCGCTTTTCTCACCCATTTAAGGGGACTCAAGGCCTATGTTGAGTAGGGTCCATAGAGTTATTCCTGAAAAATCTGTTTACAATTTGTGTTCTCTTTCATGTGAGAACTCCATAGATTCTAATTTCTATCCAAAAATGGGATGCTTGAGCGGCATACTAAGGATTCAGATAATTATTTAAGGAAAGGAAGTGGCATTTAGGCAAAGTACTTGGGGAGTATTCCTTTGTAATTGGTTGAGATGCCAAAATACAAGCATTTATCTGGATAAAGTGATGAAAGTGCACTCAAAAATAAATCAGCAGCTACTAGATTGGATGTTTAGGTACTGCCTCTGGGTAAGAGGACCAGGCAGGATGTCCCTAAAGGCCATTTGTAGGAAGTTAAGAGCAGATGAGAATTTCTCATCTTCTGCTTGAGAATGCCAAGAAGCAGTTGCTGGTATAGACAGAATCTGAAGTAAATAAATGGTTTGGCATGCAGCTTTGCCAGTTGTGTGGTGATAACATGTCTGGTTGGAAGAAGATGAAAGACTGCCTGCCTAATGATGTCCGGTTTCACTTCAGTTCTTAATAGATGATAGTGCCAGAGACCACAGTTGGGCTAGTGCTCTGTACCCAGAGGTCTGTTGGCAGAAGAACTTGTATAGACTATAAAACTCCAGCTTTGACTGTTAGTCTCCTGTTTCTTCCTCTGCCAACTGAAATGTAATGCTCACCAGAGAAAAATCTATGTTAAAGCAATGAGATGTATGTATATGGTGTATTATGATTGCAGAAATATTTCTGGCATAGTTGTCCAAAAAGGCTAGATGCCAGAAAGTGACAGCCACTGTCTAGGTCTCATTGACCTGGTCTGTTTTAATGAAGCAGGGCTATAGAAGCTCTTCATATGGATCACTTTGGCCTTCCTAGTTTGAGCTAAATGAACTATAAATAAATAGGGAGGAGAAGACAAAGGTCCACATATCAACATATTATTACTAGAGTAGTACATATGGTTTTTTACTGTTCTGTCCTCCTCTGAGGCTTGGCAAGACCATTATTATAATGAAATCTAGGAGAAAAATGGCACAGGCATCTGGCAGCCATCCCTAGTTTGCTAGGTTACTTTTAAGATGCCACAGATTGTACTGATTTTTAGATCCTCTCTATCTTAGATTAACAACCATCTGCCCTAACTTTCACTATACGTAACTTGTAGTTTTTAAAGTAGTTACTCGCTTCATGGAAAGAACAGTTCAATTTTTCAAGAAAGATTCAGAACAACTATATCTCCACATTTTTGTGGCACTGATGTATTTATTACCGAAGAACAAAGTGGTGTAAAAAATGAGGCTGAATTATACTATTATTGCAATTTTTACAGAGGCGGAGCCAGTGATGTATTACTTTTCTATTATTAATGCTGCTTGTTTTATAGTTTTCTGCTTCACTGCTTCAGTTGCCTCCAGCTTTGCTGACCACCTTTTTAATGTCCAACCAAGGATGCATAATTTACCAATGTTACAGATGGTGAACTGGGACCTAGGAGGCAACTGCTGTTCCCAGTTACACCATCAGTGGAGCTGTATAAGAATATAGTCTGTGGCAATGGGGCTACTACTAGTTGGGGTCACTACTTTTGGGGACACCTTTGGGGAAACAGGCGAGTGCCACCTCTCTTAGCTTTGTATCTTTGTTTGGCTATTGAGGTAGATGAGTAGTTCTTAAATTGCTTTTGTGTATTTTGCACAGGGCATGGAATCATGGGGGAAGGATGTGACACGTCGGGGAGTACAGATCCCTTCAGTGTTTCAGGGAGACCTAAGAGGACACTGTTATATTGGTAAATTATCAGTGTGTCATGAAACTCACACATGCTTCGAAAGGCAGAAAATTCCACTTGGCAGTTGCCGCAAGAAAGAAGGTGTTAGCATCTGATCTTAGTGGCTTGGTTACATATTGGGAGAAGCATTCCATCAGATGAGCATGGTGGTCACTATTAATACCATAGATTTGATGTAAATGAACACCTTGCCAATATATCTTATAGGATATTGACATAAAATTCCCCTTTAACTATGAAACTGCTATTTAGATGAGTAGAATGACCATAATAACTTGCCTGGCTCACAGGGTTCTATACTACAGGTGGTCACACCGTCGTAAGATCTACTATACATTGATAGTCTTGATTTCCATGAGCTTGCTCAAACTTTTTTCTCAAGACATCTTAACTGGTGGGGAGCACCTTATCTCATTGTGGTTGTTAATAGGCGCAGCTGAGCGACTACATGAATAAAAGTTTGCCATTTTAGCCCGTTTGCAGTAATATCTCATCAGTCTTCCATGATCCTTCCAGTAGCCTCTCTGATATCGTCTATTTGTTGCTTCCTCCTCTGCCGCTGCCAGGCACAGCTTTCTTCTATTCCTTCATTTACTTTTCACAGTATCCCCAAAGTACATGAACTTCTGTTTGATGATTATTGCTTCAAGGTAGCCGTCAGGTTTTATTTGACACAGGGCTGATGTATTAGTTCTTCTTGTAATAAGCAATATCCTTAGTTACTGTCTTCAAATCCCTAATGCAGAGGTGTTTATTTTCTTTGCCTTGCTTTTTCCCAGGAAGTTGCCATGCTTAACACGAAGGTGTCCTGCCTGCATCCCAGAAAAGCTCCTGTGCTGTGTTGGGCCAGTGCGCATGTATCCAGCCAAAAGGCAGATTAAAGGAAGTGTAGTAGTTCCCACACTCATTATTCATCTGGGAACTTGCTGCTGTGGTGGAAATAATAAAAACATTTTTGCTTTGGTTTCCACGGGCTTCTTTTTTTCCTACAGCTCTTCAGGTTCTCTTTAGCATAGGTTAAGCTTAATTTGTTATCTGTACCACAGTCTGTACCTCTAAGTGCCTTGACTCTAGTTTTCTGTTCCAGTTATGGAATCCGTTGGACTTTGGTAGTATTTATCTAGTTACATCCATATTCATAGTCCGTGTTTATGCTGCTTGGAAGTACAGTATATTCCGGCGTATAAGAAATACTTTTTAACCCAGGAAAATCTTCTCAAAAGTCGGGGGTCATCTTATACACCGTGTGTTGTCTTATACAGCGAGTATATCCCAAACTCTATATTTTAACTGGAAAATTGGGTCATCTTATATACCCAGTTATCTTATACGCCGGATTATACAGGTACTTTCTTTGTAGAATTTTCATCTCCGTCATTGTGAATACTTATTCCAAATCTTTTTGTTAGTCCAAGTCTTCCATTTTTTCTAGTTTTATATTCCAGTCTCAAGTTACTGAAATGGTGATGTGGCTGTTCAGTTGAAAGGTCTCTTACATGCCCATTCTCTGCCTTCGTTGTCAATAAAGATCTGGGTGCTAATTTGACTGGATGGTGCCTTGGAAATCGCATAGTTTCCTTCCCAAATAATGGCATGCATGGTAGTCTGGTGCGTTTGCTGCTCCTGAATCTTCTGGCTTTAGGATGGCCAAAGACAAGACTAAAGTCCTGCACCTAACAAGGTACAGATGTAAGACATTTTAACTTGAAGAGTTTAGTGTATTGCAGCCCGCTTAGAAGTGAGTGGGAAGAAGGTGGATAATATACTTGAAGGGAGATGACTTCCAAGTACATACAGCTCCCAAAGCTTTCAAGCCAGCATCAAAAATTCAAACTGTGAGAAGGGATCAAAGCTGAAGAGAGTGAAGGGGGAGGAGGCAGGAGAGATGCAAGAGGATAACTAACAGTATGTTTAAGAGTGTGAACTGTGGTGAATGTGTGTGGATAGATGCTGCTTTCAGTACCGAGTACAGATCAAATGCTGCAAGTCAGACTTGGTCTTTCAGATGCCCCCGTCTAGATCAGTGGTTCTCAACCTTCCTAATGCTGCGACCCCTTAATGGAGTTCCTCATGTTGTGGTGACCCCCAACCACGGGGGCGGAGCAGCTGGAAGGTGGGAGGGAAGGGCATCGGGAGACTTGTTGCGACCCCTCTGAAAGGGTAGTTTGACCCCCAGAGGGGTCCCGACCCCCAGGTTGAGAACCACTGGTCTAGATGCATCTTGGCATCATTGTAATAACTGTGGTTTCTTGAACCATCTTCAGATTTGGACCGCTGTGGAGTATTCTGTGCTCAGGCTAAGGTTACAGTGGCCAGGCTGTCCCAATTTGTGAAAGACCATGCCTGGCGAACCTCATGAAGTTGGTAAAAAGTACTTTTTGTAGTTTAATAGTCCATGCTTCTAATTAAAGCTGGGTCTAGGTACAGCCACATTATGCACTTGCTCCTTAAAAGGCAGCGAGAGAATGGAGCAGGAAATCTTACAAGGCCCCTGGGTGTGGGAACTGTCAGCCAAGAACACCTTTATCTTCACTGGAAAGGATTCAGGATCGATTTACTGTTCGTGATGACTATAGAATCAATAAAACGATCAATTGTACATAGTGCCAGTACATAAAGTTGTGCGAAGAGTTCCACGGAAGAGTCTCCAGGTTGATTGAGGGAATGAGTATCACGATAGCAAATAAAGTTTAATGTGAACAACTGTAATGTGGGACATAAAACCACACATAGAGAAATGCAACTGCGTGTTTAGGGTATGCACTGCTAGATTATAGCTTGGCAGTTTCTGACCAGTGTCTGAAATGTAAGTAAATACAATTAATAAAGAGTCATGGCACCAGAAAAAAGTGCCATTTTCCCTCAAATAAATAAGTCTCCTTCTTGAATCACCACTAGCTTGGTTTTGTATTTGTTGGTACTCAGATTCTTGTCTTTGTCAAGCTAGCCTGATACCTGTCACATAGGTAGGGCTGAGAAGGCTAATATCACATGGACAGAGAGGAGGGCCCAGTGCCCATCTCCTCTCCCAGTGTAATTCAAACACTGAGCAGCACTCTGGAGAAGAGAAGCTAGTATTGCACTGTTTCAGATTGCAAAAGATTTCTTACTTGTGCCAAGCGGTACTGCTTTTAGATCATTGACACTTGCCAACCTGATGGGCATCAGTTCAGCAGCCAGGCATCTCAGGAAGAGTTGGGAGTGCTGCCTTGAAAGTAAGACTGGCAAAAACACCTGGCCAGAGAACAGTTCAAAGCATTGCCTCTGTAATTTCAGTTTCAGCCAACCCTTCGTCCCATATGTTTGCAATACCACATGTCCTTGGCATATTTTATTTTTATTTATTTAAGAATTTATATCCCACCCTTCGCTGAAAGTCACAGGGCAGGACACAACAATAAAAACATAAAGTATTTATAGCATATACTGAAGATTTATTTTAAATGTATGTACTTTCTATACCTGTAATGGCAAATGATTATTGCTAGCTAGGGATGTACATGAATAGTCATAACATTTGTTATTCTTCCAAATTCAGACGTTTGTGCATGAATCAAATGTTACGACATTCATACATTAACATTCGTACAAATAGTTAAGACATTTGTTAAACTGGGAAGGTGGGAAAGCAGCTGTGCCATTCACATCTGCAATGGATCCAAATTGCATTTGACATGGATTGAGAGTGAATTAAAAGTGGATTCAGGTCAGATTTGATGCTTTCAGAGCGGATATGTTACGGGATATGTATTGGATATGTTTCGGATACATATTCATTCATATCAGATATTCATATAAATTTTTATGAATACATTTGTATTGAATAGAATTCTACCACATTCGAAGGGGATCTATTCAAACAAATACGAATTTTCTAACATTTGATTCATTACGAATCAAAAGTCAAAACCCCATTCGTGCACATTTCTATTGCTAGCGATGGAGTAAAATTAGTGGATAAAATGTACCCGTCTAAGTCTACTTTCCATGGGGATTTTGTAACTTAGAGCCCCCTTAACATTGACCTTTCCATATATTTCAGAGTACAAAGGCTTAATTAATATCATTAATCTGAAACCTATTTATAAATCTAGCTTTTTTCTGTTAAAAGTTTCCTGTTAATTAAACACTGCATTAAGATCAATGAAGGCTGCAAAAATGCGTGAGAATTTAGTTAATGCTTTTTTAATTCAATATCTGCTAACAGTTGAGTCAATTGGTCTTAAGCCTGCCTGTTCTTCCACTACTGTTGTATTTTCATCTATGCGTATTTCTACCTTGTAAAGAATATAGTATATAGCACAGTTGTTCACCACTGCATATAGCTTTCTAATATTTTTGATAGGAAGAAATGAGTTACATTTGCCCTCCATAAATATGTTTGTCGATGGCTACTTGTATGGATTCCTAGATAGTGCCTTAAGGTTGGAGAGATAGGCAGGATGCGAGGAGGTGAGGGTTTGCCCTTGTCTTCGGCTTGAGGATGCCCTGAAGCAATTGGTGGACCATTGTGAGGCAGGATGTTGAATCATGTGGGCTATGGCTTTTGCATTTTCTTTACCTTGGGCCTTGTTATTTTTCAGTGGTAAAAGGAAGGGAGTTTGTTTTCTGTAGGGTTGTGGGAGTAAGGGCAACAAGATAAGTGTTGTGATCTAATTTGAGATTGTTTTCATGTACTACTATTCTTTCCTTAGCCACCACCCTCCCATTAAAATCTGTGTGTAGAAATCCTCTCACATTGAAGCAGTAATCGGAGTCTTGTAGCAAAATATTATTTCTTTCAGCTTCCTTTGAAGCTGGGTGCCCCGGAACCCCTGCAATGCCATAATTACTGATCCTAATTTACAAATGAGCAGTTTGTTATTTATTTATATTTGTATCCTGCCCTATAATTGAAGGTCTCCAGGTGGGTCACAATAAAATCATTATAAAAACAGATAAAATAGATTATTGTGGAACTGTATACCCATAAAGTGTGCAAATACCAGACTCCTGAGCAAAGCTGAGAAGAAAAAGAGTTGGCTTTTCTAGCCCACTTTTCTCACCTAATTAAGGGGACTCAAAGCAGCTGACAAAGCATTTCTATTCTTCTCCCCACAACAGAACACCCTGTGAGGTGGGTGGGGCTGTGAGAGCTCAGAAAAGAGCTGTGACTAGCCCAAGGTCTCCCAGTTGGCTTCATTGCGGAGGGCAGAATCGAACCCGGTATTCACAGATAGAGTCCAGCTCCCTAACCACTAAACCTAATTGGATCACAAAGGGGAACCTTCTGGCTTTTTGAAACATTAAATGTTCATCTTTAAGCTGCCTTAGCCTTTGGCTAAGGAAACTGCTATTCTCCCCACTTTCAGGCACTGTTATTGTTTTCAGTGTGTTCATTTTACTTTTTTTTTAATTGTTGAGATCTTTGGAGTCATTCTCAGAGTTACCAGGTAGACAAAAACAAACCATCACGGAAGTGAGGCAGTTACTGCCTACCATATGCTTCTGCTGTACGCTAAACTGAGCACTGACCAAGAATCCACTGTGAAAGGAAAGGTGGCCAAGAACAATCTCAATTTTTTTTAAAAAAAAAATCCTGCTTGAATTTTTGGCTTTTGACTGGTTGGTAGTAGACCCTGGATGCAATGATTTTCCTTTCCCTACTTTTTCATAGGGAGGAGTCACATTACACCAGTGATGGCCAACCTATGACACGTGTGTCACAGGTGATGCGCCAAGCACCCTGGCACCTGGGCATGTAGTGCTTGCTTGTTCGTGAAGTGTACGAAATGCCAACTTTCAATTGAAGATTTAGCAAATGAAATTCAGCAACAAAAAGTCACTAATGTAAATAATTATTTGTTTTTGGTTTTAATAAAATACATTTATTTATTTATTTATTTATTTATTTATTTATTTATTTACATTTCTGTCCCACCCCAAGGTCTATATAACTGTTTTACTAGAGCTACAAATATCACAAAATTATGGATATTTCTAGATCTGACACAGCACCCGAGTTAAGCTAGGTTTTCTTGTGAATTTTGACACACCGAGCTCAAAAGGTTCGCCATCACTGCATTACACTGTTTTGCACTGCACAAAAATTTTCAGGGCGTTTTAAGAGGGCCAAAGCAGGAACCGTCCTTATAAAAACCTGTATCGCTTGGGAGAACCAAAATTGTCACCACAGTTTTATATACCTGCTTGCATCCAGAAATAGCACATATTAAAATAGTTAACAGATACTTGGCTTAGCATGTCCTTCAGTCATTTGGTACAGTGAAATAAATAGTTGGCTTGCTGGATCTCCTCCTTCTGCACAGCCTTTTACTATATTTTATTTCATTTGCATTTTTAACCTCCCCTATATCCAAAGGTCTCCGGCTGGGTTACAGCAATAAAAAACAATGTGAAATGAACACACTAACGAATAACAGTGTCTGGCTTTTGTGAGTCCGACTTTGCATGGCCGTGCTGTAAATGTCAGATACAAAGGTAAAGATAAAGATGTCCGTCTCTTGGGCAGTTTTATTGGCAGTAGTATCAAAATGGTTTACTATTGCCTTTTGCTGCTTGCTTCTTCCCGGGGCATGCTGATGTTTGAACCTGGGAGCCTCTTCATGCAAACACATGCTTTGCTCCTGAGCTTTAGGTGCCGCTTTACTGTGCAGAAGGATTACACAGATGTTGTTCTCACCTTGTTGTTCTTGCCTCTGGCAATGAATAATTCTTTATACCTGGGAAAGGGTGAAGAATGTGGCAAAGAGGAATGATTAAGCAGCAGCTGCATCAGGTAAAGTTATTCCAATCTTCTCTTCCTGCCCTGTCTTTCTCTCTAAATTGAGACATTACCTATTAAACAATTCCATCTCATGTTTCACATCTCGAGAGCACAAACCGTTTCAACCGTTAAACACGGAGAAAAACAGAATACGGATGATGCTTTAGGTCCTGTTTTATCCTGAAGTAGAAGCTCATTTCTGTCCACCTCTGGTTGATTTTTCCATGAAGAAAAAAATGCTGCTTTTACTTCACAAGTCGTTATATAGACATCTAAAAATCAAGAATGGCAATATCCAAAGCGCTCTCTGAAAATGTGCCATAATATCCAAGAACGGACAAGTATACCTTATCACCTGATTTGTTTTACCAAAACCTAGTCATTTCTTATAATATACCCTTTTTAAAAAATATAAATTTAACAATGGATGCACACCCCTTTTATTTTCAAGTTAAGGGGAAGTTGTACCAACACTGACAAACACAGGAATCAACACATAACTTTTCAAAAGTTACTGAGTATTATGGACAAAGAGGAAGATTATTCATTTCTGTTAAAGATGCATATTTATTGAGTTTTATCATTGCTTTCACCTCTTACCCCATATTAAGGTCTCAAGGAGAGGGCCTTTTTGTAGTTCTTCCTCTCTGAGACACAAGAAGGCCTTTTCTGTTGTGCCTTCCAGATTCTGGAGGTTCCCCAGATGCCTATATTATATGGCTTTTGGCACTTGCCTTTGATGGGTGTTGTCCTGCTAGGGGAGGAGGAAGGGGAAGGCCGACAAGGGGAAGTATTTCTTCACCCAGAGGGTCATCAGTGTATGGAATTTGCTGCCGGAAGAGGTGGTGACAGCTACCAGTCTGGATCGCTTCAAGGTAGGGTTAGACAAATTTATGGACTACAGATGTATCAGTGGCTACCAGAATGGATGCCTAGGTACATGTTTCAGACCGGGGGGGGGGGGGATCAGGACGTTTCTAAGGCCATTTGCTGGGATTCCAGAGCAGCAAAAGGTTTGTCCATGTCTCTGCTTGAGATGCCCGTGAGCATTTGGTGGGCCACTGTGTTTGATGGGACACTGGACTAGAAGAGCTGTGGCTTGATCCAGTAGGGCTTCTCTTACGTTCTTATGAGGGTAGGAAGGTTACATTTTAAATGTGTTTTAAGAGCACTGTATACCTTTTTATATTTGCAATCTTCCATGGGACCTTTTGGTGAAGGGAAGGTTACAAGAAGCGGCTACCAAGTCCATCCATTACAGTTTGCCTCCAGGTACTGATGACTCTTAAACTAATCATATTTCTATCTGAATATCCAATACTTTGATCCATCTGCTTTCCATTCTTTAGACAGAATAGCAAGGATAGTTAAGGATTTCAAGCTGAGATCTCTTTTCTGGCATAACTGGAGATCCTGAGTCTTAAAATTGTGTCTTTTGCATGCATCTGCACAGCTGTGCCTTCTCTTGTTGTCTTGTGGGTACTGACCCCTTAATGAAAGACCATCACCACGTGGTAAAAAGATGTTCTTCAGGCTTATTAGGCAGGGCTTAATATTTGGATCTTCTTAGGAGCTTTGCTGGTCAAAAGACCAGCACAGCTTAAGCCTTCCCCTACTTAGATAACTGGCCAGCAGGAATTAAGGTGTTTGTTAACACATGTAAGACTTAATTGAAAGTAAGACTATATCCACATAAGACTGGTAGGGCAGCAATCTAGTGAGCACTTTGAGCAGATGGAAGCATTCCTTTTCTGACCTACCTATTCATGTCCCAGAGAGACCTAATTAAAGGACATAATAAGGAACTCACAGTGCTTCTTCTCAAAGCTTGGCACCGAACTACTGTATGACACCTTGGCTGTACCCAAAGGGCAGTTTTTTTGTCAGGGAAACCTGGAAATGCCAGGAAAATGCAACAGTAGCAGCCAGAAAGAAAACCAGATGAAAACTACATGCTGGTATAAACATCTGAAGTTTAGAGATTGGAGGATTTCATCTCTGAATATTGGGGCATTGTTTCAGGTTAGACATTGCTTTGGGAGTTGTGGTCAATTGTGTGGGGGGGTTGCCAACTGTTGATGGGGTAGGGTGGAGCTTGTTCAAGGACACATTGGCTGGAATCGAGATGAAATGTGGTAGGGAATTAGCTGATCTGTGGTGCTGTTTCCCTGCTTAAAACAAAAGTTGCCTTAAAGGTTGTACTTCATTTTTTCTGTGGATGCAGCTTAAGTTA
The DNA here is from genome assembly GCA_023333525.1 of Aspidoscelis tigris stejnegeri. Lineage (NCBI taxonomy): Eukaryota > Metazoa > Chordata > Lepidosauria > Squamata > Teiidae > Aspidoscelis > Aspidoscelis tigris. The sequence continues at coordinate 104,852,353 of JALMGA010000003.1, read as the reverse complement.
CAGAGGCGTCTCAAGTTTTGAACCATAATATCTTGTTTGTTCACCTGAATGTCCAGTTATCCTGAAGGCTTAGAAAGTGATCTAGCATGGCATGATAAGGTTTGCATGGAAACATACATGCATGTAGAAGAAATAAATATACTGTATTCTTTGCCACAGTAAGACCCACATTTTTCCAGAACAGTTTCTCATAAAATCATCCTGTATTCTATTTTCTAAGATTTATCTTCCCTAAATATTTATTGGAAAATTATAGGTGTGTCTTATATTGCACAAAATATATGTTCTATTAAACGGTTTGCATCTCACTGGGTTTTAAAGGAAACACCAAAATGACTATTCAATAACAATTCAAAAGTACGGAACGAGTGTAGTGGATGAACAAATTCACACTAGAAAATACAATTGAATATTTAAATTTGCAATTTTTTATATTGAAACAAATGTCTGGACGCTCAAAACAACTCTCCCAGTGTGCCAATACAAAAATTCAGTTGCATTTTCACACTTTCACCATATTTTACCAATGAAAATAGAAAAAAGCCACAAAAAAATGTTTGACCATGAATGCGAGTGTTCAAACAATTTGATGAAACAAATTTTTGGATGTTTGATTTAATTGCAAAACAAACATTAATTTCAGTCATGCACATCCTTATTAAAAATATTCAAGGTTATAAAAAGCCTTCAAATTAAATGTCAAATCATAAAACCATAAAACCCTGAAAAAAAATGCAATCCAGCCATATGCTATATAACAAATATTATGTATTCAATTGTTTGATGGACTTTTATCCTACTTCTGTCTAAAAAGCTGTTCAGGATGGCTTAAAATATGTAATCTTAGGGATAGCCTTGCCCTCAAGCTTATAGTTAAAAAAGATATGACGCCTAAAGGGTGACGGTGGGGAAAATGTAGTAATAGAGCGGATGGGATGTCTGGATGACAATTGAGCACATGAATTTGATGCTGCTAATTAGTGGCAGGGCATCTGGATAGGTCCACTAGTGCTATGCATGTACCATAGTGGAGTGATCTGTAGGTTTTGACCAAAGTTTGTGAAAAAGAAACATAAAGAGGAATGTGTTTAAAATGATATCTGCCTAGACAATTCAACACAAAAACTTCTAGATAGCTTGGCATCCAATAAAAGATTGTTTTCATCTGGGCACGTTTTGAGAATTCTAGGACTTTTGATGTGAAATGGTTTTCATTTTACTATAGCTGTGATAGTACCAAAGTCTTCTGAAGTAGAAAGTAGATCATTAATGTTAACTTCCTGGTTAGCATCTTATTAAAGCTTAATGAGTATGTGTGCATACTTGTGTGTATCTTTTAAAGCTCTCTTTGCATAAATAAATTACTTGGGAAGAAACAGCCACATGTCAAAGCAATGGATAATTCAGCCAAATCAGATTTATGCCACCTTTAAAATTATGGCTTAATTTGTTCCTGTCTCATAATTAGTCTGTTTGTTTTGTTTCAGAGATCATTCACATTAATAATAGAAGCCTGGGATTGGGATAATGAGACAAGAACTGGTGAGTATATTCTTTAAACAGATCATTATAAGTTCAAAATATTTCTATCACTGAAGAGAACATCTGGTAGCCTTAACAGATAATACAAATTCTTTGAGGTTAATATTTAATCATGAATCAATTTTGTCCATTAACAGTGCTTCCAGACAGCAGGAGACAGTTGTGGGATCTAAAGGAGATCCTGTGATTGCCTCTCCCTGTCCCCACCAGAGACAAGAGTTAGGCCATGTCTTCACGGCAACCTTATCTCAGATTCAAAACGTTTTCAATCCTCGGAGTCCGCACGGCAGTTTGGCTTAACACACTTTCCCCTTGTTAAACCACCCCAAAGCGTGTTGAATCTCAATCTTGATTTCAACAGGTCTCACTCCGGATTGTGCACTTGATACGTGTTTCATTTTTTTACTGTGTGGACAGTACTGTGTTAAGGGATGAGAATCCGTGTTTAGGGTTTCCCTCCCACAATAGCTTGCTTCCAAAGATAGTGATTTCATTGGAAAAATCCACCCCTCAAAACAGGCACTATAAAAATCCACTCATTATAGCTACACTGTAGTGATCTAGCCACTTCACGCCTTATAACAATGTTGCAAATTTCTGCAATTCTGAAAGTGCTGACCTTTAGAAAGGGAGAGGAAAAGAAAGCCCTGGAGGTTCTGTTTTAAAGCCTGTGGCTGTGAAGGGGGCTTGAGTTGCTGCTGCTGCTGTGTGCCCTAGGAAATGGGGAAAGGAGGGGAAAGAATCACTGGCTGCCCGCTGCCGTTTTTCATCCATCCAGGCAAGTGGCAGCCACCCAGCTAGGCTCCCTGAAGGGGTCCGTTATGTGTGGCGCGTTCATGCCAAGAGAAAGAGGGCAGGGCAGTCCCGAAAAGCGGCTTTTAAAAAGTAGCCACTTGAGTCCTCCATTGAGTCACGTACGCCATGTACGATCCTCAGAATCCGGATCAAACGCGATTAAGTTAAAAGTAATGGGAACAGGCAAATTCGCGTTTGCATCCGGTTCTATTATTTCGGTTTAGGGAAAGCGAAATAAGCTTGCTGTGGGGATTCGCCATTAGTTACAGGCTCTTACTTCATCTGCTAGCTTCTTTAGTGATTGTTCATTTTGCACATACTCAGTAGCAAGCAAAGGGCCCAAGCACTTCCCTTTCGCTTTTTCACATGCTTGGCTGACTTCCAGGTATTTGCAAAAGCAATGATCACAAAAGGAGCTGGCTGGCAGAGGTAAGCAATCACTGTTACAAGAAACCCAGCATTGTTACCCTATTACCCGTATCCTGGATGTATATTGGGAATGCTACAATACAATCCTGGAATCATCACAGGATTTAGCCCAGTGGTTCTCAACCTGTGGGTTGGGGCCCCTTTGGGGGTTGAACTACCCTTGAACTACCCCCTCACTCCCCCCTCCTAGCTGCCCCTCCACCCCATGAGGAACTGCATTAAGGGGTTGGGCATTAGGAAGGTTGAGAACCGCTGCTTTAGCCCATGTTTGGAGGCACTCTTAAGCAGTCTTAAGACTGTGCTGATCGAGCTGAAGATGAGTTTGCCTTCTCTATTTACTGAAAACAACACTTTTTAATCTAATGTGCGTTTCTCTAAATGTGAGATTTAGCAGAAATAGTTGCTGAAATATGCTTTCAGTGAATGTGGCAGCATTGTTCTAAGCACTTTGTTAATGGAATCACTATGTGTGTTAGTTATTGGTAGATTAGATAGTTTCATACCTGAATTATTCCTTGATAATATGCTGTGAAAAGGTGGAATGCTGCACACAGAACAAATCTCATATAGCAGTTGCAGTATTTCCAAATGTGTAAATGAAAAGTCCGCAGAAGGAGAGCTCTTTTGTTTTTGCTTTAAAATTGTCTGTCTTTGGAAAAATCCAAATATATCTTAAAATCTCCCACTTGAAGTTGTATTACTTGTGGCTTATAATACAATTGATATTCACTGAGTAACGTCAGTTGTTATAGTTCATTTAACTTTGACTCTTCCCTGTGTATTTAGTTAAACTTACTAAAAATAGCAACTCTGGCCTTAGAAGTTGCTAAGGGTTGACTGGGTTCAGCAGATAGGTCGCCTTTTTTTGGTTGGCAGTAAGTGGAACTCCATGTCACATTTCAGATGATTTGTGGTGTCTTGACATTTTTGGTGTGTTGGGATCAGAATAAAATCCTCCAAGTTTCTAAGACAATCAAAAATTCCCTTCTGCCATCTTTCCTCTTATTTCTGTGTCTGTTGATGCTATGTTTATATGTAATTTGAAAATACAATGTGAGCTAATCTGTTGAGGGTTAAATTATTTTTTTAAAGCACGAGTTTTAGGACAGTGATTTGCCTTGTTATACCTAGGTAGCCCATTCATAGGTTTCCTTGATGGAATTTTGGCATATAGTCTTTCAACTCAAATGCATACAGCTTCCTGAATAAAAAGAAAGAGCTTGCTAATAAAACTTTGGTCTTAGAGGACAAGCACTGTTAACTTAGGAGTGTGTCAGGATTGTATTTGTTAATACAGTCCATTCTTTTCTAATACAAAGCATTGGTTAAGAAATAGTTGAATTAGAAGAGTTATAGAATTCATTGTATATCTAGGGGCTGGATAACCATGAGAAAAACCCTCCAGTAAACTACAGTGTGGCACATTGGCTCTGTTAAAAATTAGTTTTCTCTATCAACTCCCTCTGATCTTCTGTCAACATGTTTTTAGTTATTACCTTCATTTTTTGGATGTTTGTTCTGAAACCTACCACAGAACCAAAATATCTTATCAGTTCCCTCCAGAAGGTCTTTCACAGTTTCAACTGAATCATTTGCAAATGCCATTAACATCATTTTCTTTATTTTAATCCAAAATTCTTCCATCTCTTTTTATATCTCTAATCAGTACTTCAAATGCCAAGATATATGAACGTGGCGAGAGTGGCCATCCTTGGCTCTTCAGGATCTCAGTTCTCCATTTATTATTATTTAGGCTTTTTTTTTTTTGCTTAATCCATTTAATGAAATTATCACCAAACTCCATAATGTCCAGGATTTTATATAGAAAAGTTCAACTTGAGATGCCAAAAACGTTCTCTGCATCTGAAAAGATCAAAGCTGTCTTTTTTCCTTGTGTTGTTTCTGATATTCCAAAATATCTATAACACTTCTCACATATTTTTATAACTTTCTTTTAGGTAAAAATCCAACTTGATTTTTCCCAAATAAAATTCTGTAGAATTATTTTCAATCTTTCTGTCAAAATTGATGTAAATAATTTATAGTAATTATTCAATAACAAGTTTAATTAATTAATTTATTGCACAGTTAAATCCTGATCTTCTTTTGATAGTAAAGACATGTTGACTTCTTTTCAGGTGTCATGGATCTTCCCCATCAATAAGATAGCATTCATTGTCTCTTTTAAGGGGAATAGTGGTTCATCGCCAAAACCTGTATAATAAAGTGTTGGCAGGCCATCTGGGTGGAGTGCCTTGCCTATTTTTGGTTTCTCAGTAGCGTCACAGATTTCCTGTGTGGTTATAGGTCTATTGAGACACTATTTTGGTCAACAATCTTTGGTATTTCCTGTTTGAGTAGAGATTTATCCTTTCAACAGGAAGTGCTACTTGTATTTTATAGAGAGTCGATAGCATGAATGCATTTTCTATATGCCAGCCATTTCCCCCAGCTTATTGGTAAATTCGAAGGTTGCTTGCTTTACCTAATTCATCTTTGTTTCTATCTGTATCACTGTCATCACCATCAGTGGTCTGTGTAACACGTTTTGTTTTCTCTAATTCTTGTTCTTTCTTTCCATCTTGCCCAAAATTAATTTAGTCTTCGTTGATCAAAGTTATATAGGAAGTTATCTCTTATAAGAACTTTACATCATTACTTCATCACAGATTACTTCCAAATTTAAATTAATTTCAGATCTTTTTTTCCATCTTACACAATTAAATAGTTCTGCAGTAATGTTTTGTTCAGTCTCCATCTAAAAGTATCTTTTGTCTTAAAATTTATTGTGAGTGGATTATGATTTGAAAAGGTTCTTAGTAAAATATGCACTTTACTCATGTTGGTGGATAAAGTCTTGAAGGTCCGTATCATAGCTATTCTTGAAAAGAATCTGCATTTCTGAAATGTATGCATAGTCTTTTGATTCACCATTTTTAGATCTCTGAACCACCATGTTCAAAATAGTCTACTAAACCAAAATATGATTTTGGTAGTTTACTTTGGAACAGTTTGATATTTTTTTCCTAAGGTTCTGTCTGTTTGAGGAGAACCACTCCCCCCACAATACTAATTTTTGTAGGGAAATTATCCAAAAACTCTTTATAGAAAGATGTTGTGTTTTCATTAGGTGCATAAATTCCTAGAATCAATGTCTTAATTCTCTAACTAATAATGTTAATTCCAATATTTCTTACTTGGTCATTAGTAAATTTCATTTCTGTAAATTTTCTTCTATCCTGCTGCAACCAATTATTACCCCAGACTTTTGTGTGTCAAGTTATTTGACGTTCATTCTGCATATGTGAATTTCCTTCAGGCAAATCAGATCATATTTTAAGTTTTGTGAAAAAAAATATTTTTCTCTCTCTTCTGTGGAGCATTGGCTCCATTGATATTCCATATTAAACATACTAGTCTATATCTTTGGCACCCATTGCTGAGTTGTCACCATGTTGTTGCTTTCCATCTGGTGCTGTTTCTTCATCTTTTCAGAATTTATTTAGGAATTTCCTTGCTTCTTGTACATAATTTAATTTAAATATTTGTTGTTTAAAAGTCAAGATCGCACAGCTTCCAATCTACCTCACCTGAATGGGATCATTTCCCACTTAAATTTCTGTGTCAAGGGTACGCATTTCTTGCATTTTCACAGTATTCAAATTGGAATGTCTTAAGAACAGTCACCAGCAAATTGTCTATTTTCAACCTATTCTCATTGTATAATTTGTAGATCATAGTCTTTTGGTTTGTTTTCCTAACAAAATGCATCAAACCATATTTTCTTATATCCTCTTTGGAATTTTCTAGGATTCCTCTGAATCTCAAGCTGGATTATTCTTTTTTCTTAGTTCTGCCAGTGCTGCATTGTCCAAGTCCTCAATTTGATAATTTAGAAGAAGAAGAAGCGTTGTTTTTTGTATCCTTTTTTCACCCATTCAAGGGACTCCATTGAGATTTTTCCTCTTTTTGTAAACGAATCATTTTTCTCAGAATTCTACTTCTAAGTCAAACTATATTCAAAATGTCCAAGGCAGATTAGCCAAGCTTACATAATTCTTTCCTTATTTTATGGAAGATTTTTCTTCCCTTTTTTGCTTAAAGCTTTGCTGAGCTCCCTGCATTTTAATCAATTTTTACAGCAATTTTTTACAAACAGAAGGGTCCAACTCACCAGAGCTTTGACACACTGTCAGTGGGATAAGCTCTTTCTTCAGATGGTAATTACTTGCTTTCCAAAGTCATTAAGAAAGCGAAAGTTTGCATTTAAGGTTTCTTAAAGTCCTTAATGGCTCACTTGAGGCAACTCAGGCTTGATGTTCTTCCTGTCCCCATTTCAGCTTAAAGCAGGCTTCGGACTCCTCCACAGTCTACATACAAAATAGCTTAGAAGCATTTGTATCCCCCCTTTAGAAATATTTGTATCCCAGTTTGCTCCCTCTTTATCCAGAAGGGTTTTAGAACAGGTGAGATAGATTCCTTACTGCTATTGAGTTACCAAAGCTTTCCTTTGTGGAGCTCCTGCAGAGAATGCCAGCCTGGCATAATTTCAAACCAAGGGCAGGGGTATTTTCAATCTCATGAATGAGTGCCTTCTGAGGACTCAAGAAACACATGATCTTATGGCATTTAGTCAAGTCCTAGCAATCTAATTTCAACAAGCGAAGCTCAAGGGAGTGGCCAAACTACTAAAAATCAGGGACTCTTAAGAGTTACCATCCTTGATCTTCTTGTTTTCCTCCAAGGACCAGGGCTGTAACCAGTTTGGTAAAGGAGCAATAACTGTCTGAAATAAGACAGTGGTATTGGGACCTGAGGAGACTATAGAGCCAGAGTTTTCCAGGCTACTCAATCCAGATGATATTTATCATGTTTGCTAGGTCTGAAGAGGTTTTTGGTGTCTCAGATGGCCGTGCCTCTTCTGTGTCTGCTTCTGTGGCACCTGTGAATCATCTGTAGCCTTCTGCATCCAAAGTGTTTAGATGCTTATCTTTCTGTGGGAATTACATTCCACTTCCAAAAGGTGTCTCTCTTATGCTCACTGTTACTAGGCCTTCAATGCTGGCAATGCCCCAAGTGGACCACAATGGCCTCCTTGGTTTCACACTCAGGTCTTTCAAACACAGGAAATGTAAACCTAAATAATTTTATAAGTATATTGAATTCCTGGTAAGCAAGATGTTTGAAGCCTCTTTCCATGACTGGAAAGTTGCAGCTTTGTTTTCCATTTTTCTCAAGCTGCTCTAGTTTGGCCTGAGGAGCTCCTTTCAGACAAAACCATGTCCTCCAAAACTAGGCACAAGATCTAGGCCAAAACTAGGCACAAGTTAGGTAGCTCTTGGGACCTTTATGACTAATATCTCAGTGCATTTTGTCCAAATAATGGCTTAATCTGCAACCAGCAGAAGAGCCCTTTGGTTAGAATTTTGGGAGATAGATATGAGGTTCCATGACTAACATCATAGAAAAGAATTTTAAAGGGGCTGCTTAGTTGATGAGAAGACACTGGGCTGAATTCCAGTTGAAATCTAAACCTGGCAGTCATCTTTTGTTCTGAACCTTCATCCACACAAACAAAGCAACAATCCTTTCCAGTGGGACTCTTATCTTTTGGTACTTCAAGAAACAAAATCTGTGGAGAAGATGGCCATCTTTGTCTAACGGAGTGACCAAGGCTCCTTCTCTACACTTAGCTGAAGACTATTTCAAGTATACCTTGGAACGTCTTTCCACTCTGAAGTTTGATAAATTACTCCAAGGGTCATTTATCTCCATCCAAAGTTTAGAACACAGTGAAAAAACGAAATAGCAAGTCTCTGAAAGAACTGCGGTGTCTGCCTCGAATAACAACCGCAGGAAGTCTGGCTCTAGTCACGTGATGGGGATTCTTATACTCCAAAGAAGAGCCACCTAGCAGTCGTCTGCCATCAATACACCTAAGGATATACCCCGGCCGTAGTATGCTGGAATCCGTCCGAGAACATCTGAGGCAATTTCTGGATACTTCGTCCGATCTGATTCAAACCCCACCTTGAAGAATTTCAGATCTTTCATCCATTGCATCCACAACACGGAAGAACTAGGGGGACACCAACCAGGATTGCTGTTATTTCAATCAATTCCATGATGCATTTTGAGCCGAACACTTTTTAATGTCCTACAATAGAGTTACCTTTTTATCAAAATCAGGAGTTATCCTTACCTTCTTTTGGGCCCAGGCCTCCCATGATCTTGAGAATATCTGGCTTATTTTGGTGGGCTCCTTATGTGGGTCACATAAAGCTGATGGCTTGCTACCATTCATCAGGTTTGAGACAAAGAGTTTCTTCACTGGTTTAAAGGCTTGCATTCTCTTAAAATACAGCTTCTTAGATGAGGAAACTCTCTGTGGTGTCTCAGGACTTGAGGCACCACTGCTTCTATAGCATTCTTGGCAAACGTTTCAGATTCCTTCCAACTTCAAAACACCTTTTTCTGAATTCAGCGTGTGCTTACAGATGTCACAGCGTGTCACTATGTGGAAAGTCAGTAGATATGTACTTGTCTGGAATCGACAGAAGAGCTTGAATACATAAAATACAGTACTGAGAAGTTGTCTGGAAAATGGATTTGCAGCAGTATCTGTGGAAGAGCAGATATTCTTTACCATAGGAAAAAACTTTTTCTTGTTAGTTTTAGTTGAAAAGATCTAAGGTGCAGGAGAGAGTTGTGATAATGGAACTATTTAATACCTGCTTCTGATCCAAGATCCATTAGTAGATGCCTAATGGAAGTAACTGTGGAAGAAAGCAGGAGGGGGGAGAGGAACAATTACCAGAGCTTTATCCTTTGCTGCAGAAACTTAAAACAAAAAGAGCTGAAAATATAAGGAACAGCTGAATGCAGCAATAGCTTGAGCATGTATAAGACAGAGATACAGTACACATAATTTCCTCTGTCTGTTTCAGTATTAGGAACAGTGTTCCTTGCTTTATTATAGTAATGATCTGTAGCTTCACTAGTCCTGACTACAGACCACGTGAGTCTAACTTGAATCCCCTTCCCTGCCCCCAAAATGGATTTTCCTTAAACTGCCTTATCTAGCAGCTATCAGTTGCTAGTCACCGTGATAGCAAGACCGCCATTCCGGGACAAACTGGGCTCTTACCTTGTCTGCCAACCCTTATGGCCATGAGTGCCTATTCCCAACTACAGCTGGTTCAACAGCTAAGGCCCCTCCTGGACAGAGATGCTTTGGCCACAGGTGTCCATGCTCTGGTAACTTCCAGACTGGACTATTGTAATGTGCTGTACATGGGGCTGCCCCTGAAGACGGCTTAGAAGGTGCAGCTGGTGCTGAACACAGCTGCTAGACTGCTGACAGGAACAGCTGGCCAGACACACATCGCACCAGTCTTAAAAGAGTTGCACTGGCTGCCAGTTCGCTACCAAGCCCAATTCAAGGTGTTAACTTTGACTTATGAGGCCCTAAATGACTTGGGCCCCAAATATCTAAAGGAATACTTTCTTCCATATCAACCTGCCCATGCCCTAAGATCAGCCCTTTCCTTCCCGCATTCCAACACTGCCATGGTTTTAATATGTTTAATATGTTATTGGTTTTAATGTGTTCATTTTATATGTTGTGACCCACCCTGAGACCCTTGGGTATAGGGTGGGGAAAAATGCAAATAAATAAATAAATATGTTATCACGGCTGCTCAAAAGTACCTGGATGTTAGCAAGCACCCAGCCACTTCCCTTTGCTTTTTTTTTTTTTTTTTTTAGTGCTTGCTAGCATCTGGGTATTTTTCAGCACCAAATAAATGAGTGCTATTAAGGAAAACTCAGCTTCTGTTACTGAATTTTCTGAAATAGCAGTATAAGAGATTTTCAGTCAGCTCACCTTGGACTGTATTAGGAATGCCATGTGCATCTGGAGCTGCACCCTATTTCTCTGTACTGTGTAGCTCCTGCAGTGTCAAAAGTTAATTTGAGAGTTACATTAAAGGAGAATTCCGTAATTGGGAAGGCAAAAAATCCCCACATTCTTGATCTTCCCCAACATGACTGTTTTTTCTATCTATCTTAATCTTGGACGATTTGGAAATCCCAGAATTTGCTTGTTAATTGCTGTTTTTATTGTTCTTACTGACAAAATGATTACACGTGGCTTGTTCATAGCAGCTATCTAAAGCATGACACTTATAAAAACTACCCAGACTGCTCTGCCCTGCCTTCATTTATTGGCCATCTCATGGATTTTTTTTTGGGGGGGGGGGGTCTTATTGCAATGACAAAATCTCTTACAAGAGACAAGTATTTTATTATTTATTATTTACATTTATATCCTGCCCCATACCCAAAGGTCTCTGAGCGGGTTACAACAACAGATTAAAACAGAATGCACATTAAAAGACGTTAAAAATTCAGTACATGTAAAACAATATACCACATGTTTAAAATGATAATGTCTGTACTGGGGGAGGGAACATTGACAGCTTAGCCAAAGGCCAGGGCAAAGAGGTGCGTCTTTACTGCCCTCCTAAATATATATAAGGAAGGGGCCTGACGCACCTTAAGGGGGAGGCTATTCCACAGTCTGGGGGCCATCACAGAAAAGGCTCTCTCCCGGGTGCCCACCAACCTCACTGTTGAAGGCGGTGGGACAACCCGGAGGGCCTCGTCACTTGATGTTAAGGTACGGGCAGGTCGATACGGGAGAAGGCGTTCCTTTAGATATTTGGGGCCCAAGTCATTTAGGGCCTTATAAGTCAAAGTCAAAACCTTGAATTGGGCTTGGTAGTGAATTGGCAGCCAGTGCAATTCTTTTAAAACCGGTGTGATGTGCATCCGGTTAGATGTTCCGGTCAGCACTCTTGCGGCTGCGTTTTGCACTAGCTGCAACTTCCGAACCGTCTTCAAGGACAGCCCCATGTAGAGCGCATTACAGTAGTCCAATCTAGAGGTTACCAGAGCATGGATAACTGTGGCCAAGTCGTCTCTATACAGAAGTGGCTTCAGTTGACGGACTAGCCGTAGTTGGGAGTAGGCACTCCTGGCCACGGCTTCCACCTGAGCTGAGTACCCCCAAGTTACGCACCTGTCCCTTCCAGGGCATTGCAACCCCATCAAGGACAGGGTATCTCCCAACTACCCGGACCCGAGACCCTGTGACACACAGCACCTCTGTCTTGTCTGGATTCAGCTTCAATTTATTCGCCCTCATCCAGCCCATTACTGCCTCCAGACACCTGTCAAGCACTTCCACCGCCTCTCCTGATTCAGATGGTACAGAGAGATAGAGCTGGGTATCATCTGCATACTGATGACACCTCACTCCAAATCTCCAGATGACCTCTCCCAATGGCTTCATATAGATGTTAAATAGCATGGGAGATAAGATTGACCCCTGAGGAACTCCACAAGTGAGTTCCCAGGATGTCGAAACAGTGTCTCCCACAGTCACTATCTGAGATCTATCCCAGAGATAGGAGCAGAACCAGTGCCACGCATTGCCTCTCACTCCTAAACTCCATAGTCTCTCCAAAAGGATACCATGGTCAATGGTATCAAAAGCCGCTGAGAGGTCCAGGAGAACCAACAGGGTAGCGTTCCCCCTGTCTCTCTCCCGGATAAGGTCATCAACCAGGGCGACCAAGGCGGTTTCCGTGCCATAACCGGGCCTGAAGCCAGATTGAAATGGGTCTAGATAATCAGCTTCTTTCAAGCATGCTTGCAGTTGAACAGCGACAGCCCTCTCCAGAACCTTGCCTAAGAAAGGTATGTTAGCCACCGGGCGATAGTTGTTTAGATCTTCCGGATCCAGGGAGGCTCTCTTCAGGAGGGGGCGCACCACAGTCTGTTTCAGGGCCAGTAGAACCACCCCATCCCTCAGAGAGGCATTCACTACCTCCTGGATCCACCCGGTCATACCTTGTCGGCTAGTCTTTATCAGCCATGAGGGGCAGGGATCCAGAGAACACATCGTCGGCCGTACCCCCGCAAGCAGCTTGTCCACATCCTCAGGCTGCAGCAATTGAAACTGATCCAACCAAACAGGACCAGACAGTTCTCTGGATGCCTCATTTGGGCTATGTCCAATTGTGACATCCAATTCCCTACGAATCTGGGCGACTTTGTCCTCAAAGTGCTTAGCGAATTTGTCACAGCAGATATTACTTGGCCCTGGCTCATGTTTCTTTGAAGACAGCTGTGGCAGATCTGCCTCCTTACAACATTTAGACTTGAGATCATCAGAGAAATCAAATGATACTTGGTAGGATGTCCTTGGCTTGCAGTGCAATGCTGGTAATCCGTATTGCAAAGGTAGACCTTCCTGCTAAACTGACTAGTTAGGGATGCTGTCTTTTTTGCCTTGCATACAAAGGGCTAATTCTAGCTTCCCTTCTCTGCTTGCACAGGTGCTGGTGGGTTGAAGGGCAGAATGCCAGTGCAATAAGAGAAGGTCAAACGGGAATTAACCCTTCTGTATTCAAGCAAACAGGAATCGTGTGCTTTGGATGGAAAAGCATGACTATATATAATAGTTACTAACTATGATTTTTAAAAATGGTTATCTCTCATCCTCTGATCCCATTTTGTATTACGTTGTGCTCTCTTCTGTGTAGTTGTGCATGCTTTCTGTCTGTCTCTGTGTTCCCAACCCCAACCCCTCTGGAGAGAAAACTCACTCCAGTTTATTGCTCACGGGATTTTTTCCCCCAATCTAAATGCTGCTTTCAGATCTAAAATACAGTTTCAGGCTGGCCTTCTTTAATAAATAGAATTGCCACCTCTTACATAGGGGAGAAGATTACAGTACCCACTCTTCCCTTCTCCAACAATCTAAAATAGTTTCAGATGAAATTTGAGTTCAATGCTAGCATAGCGTAGCTGTACATTCTTAAGTGGGTGTACTTCTGAGAAACAAGCTCCAAGAATGTACTGACTTACTACTGCCTTTAGTATCTTCCTCTGAATGTAAGCAAACCTCAAAGGATCACCAGTAAAATGACTAGACTATATATGATTTTATTTGATGTGCTTTCTACGTGGGATCGGGAGAATGGAGAGGAGAGAGGGGAGGCTTTAGGCTTTTGATCAGTCTCTGGACCGTTATCTTTATCTGCATTTTTCTTCTGCCCTGTACTCAAAGGTCTCAGGGTGGGTTACAGCAATAGAAAATATAAAATGAACTTAGTAAAAATAATAGCATACTAAAATGATAACTGAATGTGTATGTAGGGGGAACATGTTCCTCAGGCCGAGGCCAGGGTAAAATAAGGTGTGTCTTGAGCAATCTTCTGAACATATGCTTCTCTATGCTTCCCCCCTTGCAAACACTACTGTTTTTTAAACTGTGATGTATCAGCGAATTATGCGAGCAGACTCCAGTAAAGTGGCTTTTTTTAGTTGGCAGATGGTTATTATTATTATTATTATTATGCTGGATTTTAAACCTTGTACAGGTTTTAGTACAGTCTGATACAGTTTTAATATGTTCGTTTTTAAATGTTGTGAGCCGCCCAGAGACCTTTGGGTATGGGGTGGGATATAAATATTAAATAAATAAATATGTAGTGAACGTGCCTGACACACCTCGGTGGGGAGGCTATTTCACAAACTGGGGGTCACCACCAAGAATGCCCTATCCTAGGTCCCCATCCCTTTGAACTATTGAAGGTGGTAGTACAGTGATTTGGGAGCTATGCTTAGTTGTACATTTTTCAAAAAACCATATTCACAGTTTGTGTCACATTTAGTTTGCCCCATTATAATAGTTTTGCAATAGCAGCATAATATGATTATCGTTTATTGCATATTGAGCATTATGCCAACCAACTTTCTCCGATATAGCAAGTCATAGGCCTCTGGTCTGCTTTGCGATAGTCTTCTGCTGATGACTTTTGTCTTTGTTGTAGGAGCTATCCTGCTTCTAAATGAAGAGGGAAACTTAAAACTCACTGATCCTCTCTCTTTCTTTCATTTTCAGATGAAAAATTGCTCATTGATAGAGTGCCACACACTGGCATGGTCAACCCAGAAGATCGATGGGAACCGCTCCAGATCAATGGCCATGTTGCTCATTTTGAAGCACAAATAAGGGTGAAGTGTAATGAAAACTACTATGGTCCACAGTGCAATAAACTTTGTAACCCTCGTGATGACTTTGTGGGCCACTACACCTGTGACCAAAATGGAAATAAAGTTTGCATGGAAGGCTGGATGGGTAGTGAATGTAAACAAGGTACCATTCTTAACTGTTCTAAAGCTTCTGGTGCTTGAACCTTAATTTTGTTTTTTACCCTGGAACACCTTTTTTTAAATGAATGTTTTGCAGTCTGCTGCTCATCTGTATAGCCTGGAATTTGTCCAGTTAGCTGCTGACATTTAGCAGTGCCTAGCTTTATTCCTTTTGAGTTTTCCATGTTGAAGGACACATTAGCAGTGCAGAACGAAGCACAATTTTTCATTGTATTCATTAAAGAAGCTATATCCTACTTTTGCATTTGCCTTAATGTGCTAATGATAATGATACTGCAGGATTTTATGTATCCTGAGTTCTTTTATATGTGGAAGGTACCTTATCAGTGTGCTTCAGTTTGATGAGCAAAATTATAGATTAAAATATTGCATTGCTCCAAAGTGGCAATTTTAAAACCTGTGCTTGTTGGTAGGCACTTTAAGGCTAATTGTGGTGCAGGCTGTTTATGACAGGATTTAGTGAAGTTTTCTTAGGTTTAGGACAGTTAATCTCTGTCTTCACAGAATCCAAATATCCTTGCCAGTGAACCTGAGATGAGTAGCTGCTGTAGAGAAACAGGAAGCACAAATGGCCTTGTGCATCCTGCTCATTTGTATCTTGTATGTAGCTTGAAATAGAACAACATTTTTCCTGCCTGGAAAAAGTGTTTGGCTGTTTATATTCAAGAGATGATGGGTCTGGTTATTGTGATTTGATGCTTTAGCTGAGATGTAGTCAAAAGTAGTTAAGTCTTATGTATTTAAATTACATTTCAAGAATAAAAGGGTGTGATTAAAGTATTATTCCATTTAATTGCAAAATTTCATTCATTGTGAAGTGTTGATACTAACTGATACCTATTTCTTGTCATAGCGGTATGTAAACAAGGATGTAATTTAGTCCATGGGGGCTGCAGTGTACCTGGGGAATGCAAGTAAGTATATATGTAGATTTGGGATATTAAGATGCTTTGGTATTTTTCCACTTTTCTTTATGTTCTCCAGAACCTAACGTATACCGGGATATTAAGTACGCTTCATATAGTAATAGGGGTGAAGCCATGCCCAAGTGGTCCTCCACTGTGTGCTATAGCGGCATTTTTCTTTTTTCTTTTTTTATGGAGCATTTAAAATCGACTATCAGTAGCCAGATCCTGCAACAGAGTCTTATTTAAGTCTAGGCATTGTTCATGTCTGTTTCCCAAAGTATGATAGTCTTTTCATAAGAACAAGGTGGTGTCCCCAAACAGGATGCTTCTAAGGCCATTTGCTGGGATTCGAGAGCAGGAAAAGGTCCGTCCTTGTCTCTGCTTAGATGCCCATGAGCATTTGGTGGGCCACGGTGTGCGACAGGATGCTGGACTAGATGGGCTGTGGCCTGATCCAGCAGGGGCTCTCTTAGGTTTTTATGGACTAGATGGGCTGTGGCCTGATCCAGCAGTGCTCCTCTTAGGTTCTTATGGACTAGATGGGCTGTGGCCTGATCCAGTAGTGCTCCTCTTAGGTTCTTACTACTCTATACCTGGACTGCTTAACTTGCAGTCTCCAGGTGTGCCTGAACTACATCTCCCAGCATTCCACAATCAGCTTATGTTCTAACTACCATATAAATCATATTTTTCACAAAATGTACAGAAAAATGCACCTTTATTCTCCACTCAAATTAAGTACGGAGGTATAAAAGTACAGATTAAGGTTAGGAAATGCTCACAAGTTTTTCAAATGTATATTCGTGCAAGAAGAAGGATCTTTCTAGCAAAATAAAACGTGTGTGTGTGTGAGAGAGAGAGAGAGAGAGAGCATGAGAAATAGAAAGAGTGCATGCCAGAATAGGTGGAATTGAGGGAAAGTGATCTTCAGTAATTAATGTCAGTTTACGGAAAGAGTACCAGAGAACAGTTCTGAGGGTAAAGTTCTGAGTTTTCTTGTTCTTTCTTTAGAACAAATTTAAAGAGATACATGCTTTTTGGAGGGGTTGATTAAAATGAAACCATGCCCAGTTATGCAGGGTGGCAGACCTGTGTGCATTACTGCAGATT
The DNA here is from genome assembly GCA_023333525.1 of Aspidoscelis tigris stejnegeri. Lineage (NCBI taxonomy): Eukaryota > Metazoa > Chordata > Lepidosauria > Squamata > Teiidae > Aspidoscelis > Aspidoscelis tigris. Next base: position 104,835,323 of record JALMGA010000003.1, on the reverse strand, counting down.
ACTCTTCCTGAATGTGAATGGCCAATACAGCTTCAAAGCAGGCTTGTCTGCCACCTTGCATTCATAGGGGACTTGAGGTGAACACATAAGGCAGGGGTCCTCAAACTTTTTAAACGGGGCCTGTTCACTGTCCCTCAGACCATTGAAGGGCCAGAATATAGTTTTTAAAAAAACTATGAACAAATTCATAGCAGGACAGGCAGCAGTGGCAAAAACACCCAGCGGGCCGGATAAACATCCTTGGCGGGCTGCATGTGGCCCGCAGACCATAGTTTGAGGACCCCTGGCATAAGGCATATTTTCTCGAAAAAATGGGAACAAGTGGCTGAAACATAGATCTATTCTTAGTTTTCTAAAACTTGTCTAGGCTTTGAAAGACAGTGTTTAAGAGGGGATCTGGTTGAAATATAGAATATCGTGCATGGTATAGAAAAGGTGGATAGAGAAAAAATATTTTCTGTATTGCACAATACTAAAACCAGGGGTCACTCTAGGAAGCTGATGGGTAGGAGAGTCAGATCAGACAAGGGGAAGTAATTCTTCACCCAGAGGGTAATTGATCTATGGATTTGCTGCCAGAATTGGTGGTAACCCAACCAGCCTGTGAAGGCTATGTGCTGTGATTCGAGAGCAGGTGAAAGTTTTGCCTTTGTCTTCTGCTTCAGATGCCTATAAGCAGTTGGTGGCCCACTGTGCAAGACAGGATACTGGGCTAGATGGGCTGTGGCACAGTCCAGCAGGGCTCCTCCTGTGTGCTTATGTTCTTATATGTGGAAACTGAAAGCCTACAGCAGGTTGGGTTTGCAGACCAACTGATGGTAGTAAGTTGTTACAATGAATGCTTTATTAGACTGTGCACCATGAGTGATCCTGGGACGCTCCATTCACACCCTTGAAAAGAAAAATGGAGTCTCCATCTTTTCTTCTCAAACATCCAGACCTTCAATCTGTTGGAGGTCTTGGTCCAGGCTTGTAAGGTAATCTGCTCTCAATCAAAGGTGTGTCTGCAAAAATGAACTATTGAATATCACAACTGTGCTTAGTGCAGACAGGAAAATGAACCCTCAGCAAGCACTTCTTTCTAAAAACGTCTAGTAGAAAATGCAATACTGTCAATGTTACCAGGCAAAGATGGGGAAAACTATTTGTGGTTGTATTCTAAATTATTTTAGGAATAGAGCTGTTGCAAAGATAATATAAAAGGGAAAAGAATAATGTGTGAAGCCTTGAGCTCTCTGGAAGAAATGTGGAATATAAATACTGGAGATACTAAACCATATACTTCTATTGGAGTAGAAACAGCTAACAGTCACTTGAAATCCAGTTCAGAATTGTGGCTCTTGAATAATGGCACTGGCTCAGTTAGCTCAATGAGCGCAGATACCTTTTTGGGTGCTCCAGAGCTTTATGTAATTTTGTGAAGGGTTGGTGCTACCTAGAGTTGTTGCAGAATGTCTACATCCAGCGTACATGCTCTGCCACTGATCTGTGACTTTTCACAGTTCTCTGCATGCTCCTAAGACAAAACTGTTTGTTCCATTTGCATTAACACTTTCATGTCTTAGATGTATTTTCCAACATTTTAAGTGGAGCTTGGTTAAGTAGTCTGCTCTTGGTATAATTCACTTTTTGAAATTAGTTTTACATATTTAGGATATAATGGTAATGTGTGGTTCAATATTAGAATCATAGAGTTGGAAGGTACCTCTAGGGTCATCGAGTCCAACCCCCTGCTCAATGCAGGATTTCCTAAACCATCCCAGACAGATGTAGGCCCAGCCTCTGCTTGAAGACCTCCAGTGAAGGAGAGCTTACTACCTCACTATCTGTATTGTTGTTGTTTCTTCTTTTTTGTCTAGTTTGTGAGCCACTTTGGTCTAGTGGTTACGGAGCCAGGCTCTTATCTGAGAATACTGTGTTTGAATCATCCCTCCCCCTTGAAGCCAGCTGGGTGACCTTGGGCTAGTCACAGCTATCTTCTGAGCTCTCACAGCCCCACCTGCCTCACAGGGTGTTCTCTTGTGGGGAGAAGAATAGAAAGCTTTGTCAGCCACTTTGAGTCCCCTTAAGTAGGTGAGAAAAGCAGGGTAGAAAAGCCAGTTCTTCTTCTTGCTTTATGGCAGTGATGGAAAACTTAACATTAAGTATGCATAGAACATGCTACATTGCTGGACCAGTTGGTCTTATTTCATGCTAACTAATAAACGTGCCAACAAAGGGCCCTTATGGAGGGCTCCAGTGCAATGGCACGTTTTTCACATTTAGAAGTATGCTAGAACCTTGCTTCACATGTGGAGTTTCGTTCTTCAGAAATAGCACATTGTATGGAAACGTTCCATATGGAGAGTAGAAATTTGCAGATGCCCACCATTTGTGTTTTCGTGCCAATTCATTTCAGTCTTACCCCCTTCAAGCAAACTCTCCGGTGGATGTACTGTAGAAAATTCTGTGCTTTGAGTTAATGTTTGTGAGACACTCTTTTGCTTTTTCCTTACCCCCCCACCATCCTCACTACAAGAAAACTCTAGCATGACTTGCTGTTATGGAAGGTAGTCAAACACATGCAGTCGTAATATAGGAAGAGCTTTTGTCTTATGAGCACCTAGCAACCTATGTTTACTGAAACTCTAATTAACCAAATGAACTCATTGTCCCTTGAAACATGTTGATAATACAGTGTGAGATCAGCTATATCTTAACAGACTGTGTGCTATGGGATCAAGTGGATTTGGGTAGTCTTGTGCTAATTTGCGTATTTGGTTCTGTAGAAATTTAGCAACTAAGTTATAAGCACAGATAGCTTAGCTTCCATGTGGATAAGCAAAATTGATGTAAATTACTTTTCTAAAAGCTCTATGGCTTGCTTTGTTCTCCCAACATAATAGCTTTATGCTGTTGCCAGATAAGTTCTTAGAGACAATTCTAACTATTTAAATGGAACTGCTATTCCCCAGAGTACTAAAATTCATTCTTGACTCCCTTCCCAAGTGTCTTCTAATTTTCCATTTACGTTCTGTGTTTCAAAGGAGGCAGTGCTTTATAGTATAGACATTTTCTCATACAAGAATGCAGCGGTCCTCATTGGTTCCAGGTTGCAGGGGCACCATGTTGTTGGTTACATTTGGCTAAATCCTGCACATATTAGGGAGATAAATTGCAGAGTGAGAACCCTGAGGAATGTAGGAAAGCTTAGTAAAATGCAGAGCACTGTGGGAAGGAAAGAGAAGGGAAATAGTCAATGTAGTGATGTAGTGCAATGGCAATATGTCGAACAGTTGGGATAAGTCCTGGACTTCATTCATAAGTTTCCTGTAACCCATACATTGTTGAACTATTTATCAATCTTAATTAAAAATGCACAGACTCAGAAATTAGTTGTTGAAGGCTGGGTAGATCCAGAATTTCCTCTCCTCACTTGTCCTGACACACTCAGTTCAGTCTCAGGTCCTCGCTGATCTCAGTACCTCATCATTTGAAGCGGCTTCTAGAAACTGACTGCACAGTGAAGCCAGTTTCCAGTTCCAGGGAAATCCTCTCTTCAGTTTTTAACCCAAACCATTCTAAGTCAAAGGAAATGTGCCCCTTCAGATACTGTGTTCAAATATTCTGATGCTGTCGTCCTGATTATTAAGCATTTGGAAACTCAAAACCTTGGTTGGAGTGTAGCTCATCAAGATGATAATGGTGATCCAGATAGATCAGCAGTTCTTTCTACCCACTCATTTTAAACTGAGACAAATTTGGCATTACACCTGACATTAGCTTCCAGGCCGAGAAGAGGCTGTTTTAAACACCTCCATGTTATTAATATACCACATATCTTCGTTAAATACAAGCTGCCTTTATGTAAAACTTGGACAAAAATCAAGGCATGAAAATAAAACCTGACTGTGACTGTTAGGAATAGGATGCTAGATGGATGTCATGCATGAGCCAACAACATTAATCACGGTGTTGTTGTTTTGTTTTTACTATTATAACTTCTTAAATTTTTCGTATACATATCAAGGATAGTTAAGGCCCACCACAAGGTAATATTGTTCCTATTTATAGACCACTCTTAGAAACAAAAATAGTCCCAAAGCCTTAAAATTATACCTGTTGTCAGGAGACTCTCAAAAATTATACAAGACCACTTTTGTTGGTTGCCTTTAATAAGACTGAGTAATGATTTGAATGTTTTGTTGTCCAGGTATGTCTTAAGAGGAAGGTCAGGATTTATAAAAACTAGCAAGTTGTTAATATTATCTAGGCTATTTTATTTCAGACAAATAGAATTAGAAGCTTAAAGAACACTGTCAATGTAGATTGCTGTCCTGTGTGCATGTATACAGAAAGAGAATTTCCTTGTTCATTTCAATTCATTCATCTGTGCATTCAATTTATTTATAGGTAGCCTTTCCAAACAAAGATGCTGAAATTAATTTATAGTACACCAAATGATTAACAACAAAAATAGAGACAGATAACAGCTATTTCCGTGCAAGGTGTCCTACATGGTCCCTAGCTATAGGCTCAAGTTAAAAGCCTCAAGATTTACACTCTTTGGCTTGGACTATAGCCTGACTTGCTTGGTCACAGATTTTACATTCCAGTCTGGTGCCTGAAAGAGGGTGGAGACAAGGAAAGAGTAAGGCTCAGACAGGGATACCAAACTGTCTCCAATTGCTTCCTCTAAGCCATGCCCTGACTTCTTGCATTGCTCAAGGAGGCCTTGCAGATAAAAGAAATTAGAGCATTCAAAAATACATATGATATTTCAATGTAACATTTTAAATAAAATTATGGACCCCAGGGCCTATTAACGTAGATAAATTCCAAGATAAACAGGTAAGCCTTTAGCTGTTTTCTGACTCAGATTAGTTATAAAGAAGAAATGGGCTTGAGATCACTATAATTGTGGTTTTGATCTTGTCAAAGCTGTTTACTATACCTTTGTCCTTAAAGATGGTAGAAAGAATGATTTCGTAGAATCATAGGTGCTAATGTAGTCATCCGCATACTTCTGGTATATAATTTTTGTTAGGAATGTATAGAAGAGATTGAATATGGACTCAGTTGGAAGACGGCTGCTCTCTGGTTACTAAACCAAAAGAAAAAGTAATAGCAGTTCAGCAGAAGAACTTAGTGGGATAACTGCTGGTACTCTTGAGTTTGTTGGGCCAATCTTGTAGATTTTGGAGGATTTGTTGGGCACTTGATATGTGGTTTCACTCCTAGAGGGGGCTGATTTCAAAGGTAGCCTGAGTGCATGGCTTGAGGAGTGCAAGCCAGCATAGTTAGCTTGGAGTAGAATATTAGAAGCACAAAAAAGCACCAAAACGGGGTGTTTTCTATTTTGTTCTTTTTTTCTCAATCTTGTGCTGATTCTGTTCCTCCTCCTTCTCTGTGCCTCTCTCTGTATAGTTCTTTCTGACCTGTATGGAAGGAACTAGTGGCAAGGATAGGGAGGAAAAAAGCAGCATTTCTTATTGATCTGTGGTTTGCCTGCCTCTGCTGATGTGTTTGCATACGTATGTTTATATATACGTGAGTTTGCGTGAGAGTGTGTTTGTTTCTGTGCAAGCTAGCATAGTGGCAGTGTTCACTGAGGCAAACCATTGAACAAGCCTTTTTACAAGTATACCCATAACTTTTTAAATCCTTTTTAGGTCTTTAGAAAAGAAAACCATTTTACATTAGTATTTTCCATTGCATTTTTAAAGTATATATTGTAGTTAAAATTGATATGTTTTAGGGAAAAATATGCTAGGATACTGTATTAAGACTAATATGTACTGTTATGTGCATCCTGGAAAAAAGAACCAAAATGGCACTTCATTGTTAGGTGTGAAATGGTTACCCTGCTTTGAATAATAAATGTGACGATCTCAATAAATGTATTATGGGTAATGAAGCACAACTTTAACTTTTCTCATGCACTTTCATCCAGGTGTAATTATGGTTGGAGTGGACAATTCTGTGATGAATGTGTCCCTTACCCAGGCTGTGGTCATGGGAGTTGCAATGCTCCATGGGAGTGCAAATGTGAAACCAACTGGGGTGGTCTCCTCTGTGACAAAGGTACAATACTAAAAAAAATTCATAGCAAAACTTTAAATCTGAGTGGACTGATCACACTTATTATCCTTGCATCATCTTCTGAGTATTTTGTTTACATCAGACATTAGTGAGGTGGTTGGGTGCTCTGGTGATTGTCTGGAAATAAAAAATCAGTTGAAAAGGGCAGCTAGCTAGAAGTCCACTCACATTGAAAATGGAAAGAAGTCTTATCTGTGTGAATACATCTCTCTTGAAAAATCTCTGTGTAGTTGATCTGGCCCATTTTATGTGAAGGCCCTAAGATCAGATAGGCAATATGCAAACCACCATGTAAGATGCAACGTTGGACTAGATGGGCTGTAGCCTGATCCAAGTGGGCACCTCTTACATTCTAAGGGGTTAGATAAATTCCTGAAGAACCAATTTATGGCTATTAGAATTGATGCCTTGGTTACCACTCCTAGGTTGGAGAAAAGGCAAGGTACCTCTAAAGGTCATTTGTGGGCACTCAAGAGCAGGTGAATTTGTATTGCCCTCAATCTTCTGCTTGGGAATGCCCAGAAGACAGGATGGTGGATTAGATGGGTTGGGGCATGTTCCAGATGGGTTCCTCTTACATACAAAAACAAACAAATAAATAAAACTTTCCCTTTTCTGCCTAGATTTGAACTACTGTGGAAATCATCATCCATGTGTGAATGGCGGGACCTGTATGAATACAGAACCTGATGAATACAGCTGTGCGTGCCAAGATGGCTACTCTGGAAAAAACTGTGAAATTGGTACGTGAGATTTCCAGTGTATTTTGATCCAGTAAATGTATGTCAAAGTAATATGTGAAGGAGATGGCTGTGTGGGCTTTGAACAGTGATAAGCATGAGCAGTCCATGAGCAGCCCATTGTTGTGAAAGAAGGTGACTTTTGAGTTAGACAGTAAATGCAAATTGTTTTGAAAATTTTTCAGGAGTTGATGATTGGTTGGTATTTGTTGTCATTGCTAACTAATTGTGAACCAGTCAAATTAGGTTGCGGCTTGGTTTTCTGAATGCCAAAGGGATAGGCTCAGTCAGGCATGTATATAAGATAGAAGCAGACTCTCTTGGTCGTTCTGTCTCACTTTAAACCCTGTATGCAGGTAGCCATAATGTATTGCTTCAGCTGTGTAGGCCAAGTAGGGAATCTGTTTTAATCAGCAATGACCGATAACTGGAGGTGCCAGTTCATTGCTATTCTTTAAAGTCCGAGCACAGCAGTGAATCCCCCCCCCCAGACAATAATTCAGCCCGCTCTACCACTTTTAAGACTACAAGGAATAATGATCAACCAACGAGCACTGGTTCCAGGGATTTCTGGTGCCTACATTTGTGCTGGCCATTGCTGACTTTAAGTATTCTGTAGTTAAACAGCTTCATGCTGCTTTTGTTGTGCAATTAAAATCAAACATAAAAGCATGACATTCAAGTATAGGAGATCAGCTCTGACTGGCAGCCGAGTCTCTTGTTTCACACACAAAACCGTTTTGCTTCAATCCCTACTTTTCATTTGTTTAATATTTAGTAAATGCATATTTTGACTTACTGTACTTTATTGATGTTTTGTTCCTCTGATTTTATTGCATTTTAAATTGCATAGAGTGTTCCAAGCACCGTGAAGTGATAGTTGGATATCAATATATATGTATAAATTAAAAAGAGCTTCATAAAAGTGCCTTCTCCAGCAAGATGTTGGTCTATAATTTTTATCATCCTAACTATTGGTTGTGCTGATGGAGACTAATGAGCACTGTAATCCAAAATATCTCGATGTCACCAGCATAAGATCATTTACATTAGTGTTACATTAGAAAGTTTCAGATTTGAAGGCATCTATATAATAGTAAATACTTGTACATTTAGAAATGTGGATTTTTCTGCTATAGAAGTAGAGGAAAGTATTTTCACAAAGTAGTTACAGCAGTCCAGTAGGCTAAGGAAGATATCCAGAGACTTTTATAAAGGAGACTGCTACCAGACTAAGTAGCATAATCAATGTACTGTATTTTCTGGCGTATAAGACTACTTTTTAACCCAGGAATATCTTCTCAAAAGTTGGGGGTTGTCTTATACGCCAGGTGTTGTTTCTTATATGGCGAGTATATCCCAAACTCTGTATTTTAACTGGAAAGTTGGGGGTCGTCTTATACGCCCAGTCGTCTTATACGCCAGAAAATACGGTAAATATCTTTTTTTTTGTCAATGATGGGTTATAGAGCAGTCAGACTTTATTGCTCTTTACATGTACCTGGCAAATATGTTTTTGCTTTTTGGCAGTTGCATCCTATTGAGCTGATTCCCTGGTAGTCTTCCTCAGTGGTTTTTCTTGTATCCATCCTTCCCTTTAAGTCTACTTCAATAGTGGTTGGTAATTTTTCTTGCTGATTTCTCCTGGTTGTTTGCATCTTGTATAACTTCTCTGCTTAGGTGTTGGGAAACAATAGTAGGATTTGATAAATCTTGAGAAGAAGTGGACCTAGTCATCTCATTGTTGGGTTCTTGGCTTTTCTTTGTATAGCCAAATGATTTTCTTCATTGAGTTTTAATTTGTTCCTCTTGAGTGATCCATAAATGAAGTTTTAATCCATGTATTAGTTGATAATTTGTCTGAATGTCAGGCTTTTAGAAATTTTCAAATCCTCTTTGATTTGGTCTGGTTTGGTATTTCCCAGTTGAATCTATGTTTATTCTTACCTGTGAGTAGTGCAACTAAAGATCTTTTGTCGTGTCTTTCTACTGGTCAGGCACAGATGCTGCTCTTCCTAATGAGAATTATTTTCTTTTCCCAATAGCGGAGCATGCTTGTGTGTCAAATCCTTGTGCTAATGGGGGAATCTGCCATGAAATTTCATCAGGGTTCAAATGCCATTGCCCAGCAGGATGGAGTGGACCAACATGCGCAATTGGTAATATGACTAATAATTTGTGGACAAAGTGAAGTTTCATTAAATTACAGTTCTTCTTGATTTAATAATGCAGTTGTCATCCAGTTAAATATTAATTGTAAAAATACAGTTCATTTCATAAAATCCAAATAAATGTGCATTATAAAGCAATAATGCTTAGCACTTCTGAAGAAAAATACTTGCACATGCTGAAAATGCCCTTATGAATACTAAATGACTTTCAGCTGTGCAGTTGCTGAAAATTTTATTGTCTGAAGATTTTAAAATGAGTTTGTTGTAGATTTAGCAATTAAATGTAAGTTCTCAGTAAATACAGCTGCACAGTGCTCTTTGTTAACAAAAATCCATGCTATCTAGCATACATAATCTCTATTATTCTGTTCTTTATTATGGGCTTTACGACATCACACTTGGAACTGTGCCTGTGTAAGATCATGGCTCATTTCACATGCTAACAAGGTGATGCTCACGATTCAGCAATGTGTGAACTGAGAACTATCAGAAATGCAAGCTGATCTTTGCAGAGGCCGAGGAGCTATAGAAGCAATGTACATGGGCTTAGGAGACAGTGGGGGACAAATGGTATTGGCATACTGCAGACTGTGGGGTTACAAAGAGTCAGTCACAACTAAACAACAACAAGAAGACGACGACTGTGGCAGAAAAACAATCTTGAAGGATATGGCAAAAAGGAAAATGTTCTCTCCACAAAGCAGCCCAGGTGCAGGCCAGAGACCACAAGGTGTTGTATAGATGTGCTAATTTGGATGGCAAAATTTTGAGAATGTTCTCTTCCTTTTTCAGGCACAAGCTCTGTAATTGGTTAACTGCCACAAAGATGACATGCTAACTAGTTTAGGAAGTTCAGGTGAACTTGCTTCCAACATCAGCTAGGAGCATGAGTGCCAAACAGCTTTTGTTCTGTAACTTCTGCTCCCTCAAGCTTCTTTTTCTCACCATAGTGTGTAAAAGTTTTCATATACATCACAGCCAGTTTGGCAATATTGTGTTAGATGGGAAACCATTAGTAATGAAACACAGTGAGAATATAGATATTAAGGTCTAGAGGGGGTTGCAGTTTTGCTTAAATAGTTGTAATATCTATTTGCCTTGTATTTTAAGAAGGTTTTCCACACATTCTCTGCGGTGTCCATCTGGCTGTTTCAGAACAGCCATGGGGCCCAGTGTTTAGGTATGTTAGCACACTTCTGGGTCTCTTGGAGCATAGAATTGCTTTTACCTATGTCCGTGAACTGTGCTGAATTTCACTAGAAATATGTGGCTGACTTTCACTAGAAATATATGGCTATATCCCTTTCCGTGCTGTGAAAATAAAACATGAACCTAAAGCTTTTTGTCCTCTGCTTTCCTCTCCAGATATTGATGAGTGTGCGTCTAACCCATGTGCTAGAGGTGGTACTTGTGTTGATCTCATTAATGGGTTTGAATGCATATGTCCACAGCAATGGATTGGAGCAACGTGTCAACTTGGTAAGTCTTGAAAGTGACCTCAGTATTATTTTTATTCACTAGTTTAAAAAGGATCACCCTCATTTTGTGAAGTGGTCACTTTGATGTTCTAAGGATTCCAGATTCTGTCATTTATTAGTAGGGCCTCTGTACCTAGGACAGGCATTGGAATAGTGTGTAAACCATTCTTCTTCTCTGCCTTGATTCATTAATTGCAAGTTGGGTGCATTACTTTCAAGTTGGCTAAAATGAAAGCATGCTCCCATTGTTAAGCTGCTTCATTTACTTGTGGTATAGGATTTGTTTCAGTGCTGTGTGGCTGTGGGCTTCCTTATTTCTGCACGTTGCTTGATCTGTGAATGGTTTCTGTGGTATTTGCATGCCTGAGAGCCGTGCAGAAGCATATGAGCATTATACAGATGAATGAACAGACTTTGCGTGTCCACACTTTTTGAAATCATTACAGTAGACAATTAAGTACTCTCTCAAGACATGAACATCGCTTCTCAGCCTTTTGGCTAAGATCAAGTGTAGTATTTCCAAGACGTGAACAATTGGCTTGTTTGTTTGAAAGATGGATGGTAGAATCTTACTGCCATGTGCACGGCAAACGGAGAAGGCCACATGGCATAACCAAGGTGGCAGTTCTCCAGGATAAGTGCAGGATGTCTTTCTGAACATTCTTACATTGTAGAAGTCAGTACTGCATTTTTAGCCACTTCTATGTGTTTTTGATGCTCAGAGTGCTCAGTATGGCTTGCCTGAACCCTAGAAAAACTGTGCATTGAAAAAATGTCTTAATACTCTAGCCATTGCTTTCATTTCCCCTAGGTAATGTAAGCTAAGTTCTTTTCTGCTGGAAAAACCCCAGGAAAGCTTGTTCAAATTATCTCCCTCAACTGTTTAACTGGATTTAATCACTGAGTCTGGCTTTTTAATCAGTGACACTTTCTTAAAGTAAAGGGAGAAAAATGCAGCATGTGTGTATTGAAAATATCAGCAAACATACAGCAACATAGCTGATGACGTGACTGATATTTTGATGCAGTGGAAGCTTTGCTTTGGTGCAAGGGTTAATCTATTTCTGGGTTTGTTCTTCACTCCCTGCTTTTCTTTCTCTTCTTTCACAGATGCTAATGAGTGTGAAGGGAAACCCTGTCTTAATGCTCATTCTTGCAAAAATCTTATTGGTGGATATTACTGTGACTGCATTCCAGGATGGAAAGGAGTTAATTGTCACATCAGTCAGTATTTAATCTTGAGTATATACATAAAGGAGCTTCTATTTGTCAACTAGATCAAAATACCTTTCTTCATTCCTAATTTAAGGCTTCTGTACAAGTTCTAAGCCTTTCAGACTGCTATCTATTGGTTACTCCTTAGCAGATATTTCCTTGCATCTAAAGCTTTAGCTCTGGGTTTGTGGAATGAACTAACTAAAAGTAGCTGAGCAATTCTGATCTTAACTAGCATATTGCCTGATATTCAAATCTGCAACGCCTGTGTATTTCCTTTCCTTTCCTCTGGAAGACCTCAGATATACTATTTGAAATGAACAGACTTTGGAAGCTTTCAATCTGCTCATCTCAATGAAATTCTTAGGGTTTTTTTTGTAATTTCTTACATATTTTATCCCTAGATATTAATGATTGTCATGGCCAGTGTCAAAATGGAGGAACTTGTAAGGTAAGGCTAAAAGCTTTTTCTTTTCTTTTAATTTTGTTTCTTTGCTGATGAATGCATCTTATTATTTGTTCAGAAACACTCTAAAATCTTTCCAAAAGCATTTCTTTCCTTCAAATGTTTAGTCTTCCATCAACTTAAATAAACTTATTTTAGGCCATAGATGTCAAACTCATGCCCACGGGCCAAATCTGGCCTGCAGTATAGTTATATTTGGCCTGTAAGCAAATACCAGAAGTCCACTAGAGCTGGCCCCCTGGTAGACAGCACATGCACTGCTAATACTGCAAATCCCAGAGTGCTCTGCTCGTGCGTTGGCGAATCAGTCAGGACCCACCGGCGCCCCCTCCTCTGTTGACATTCATTAGCAACCTCAAGCAACCTCATGCTACTAGTCACATCAGGCTACCCCTCCCAAAAATGGCCAAATGAAAGGTAGAAAGCAGAAGCATTCTGAAAAGGTGAATTCCACAGATGTGTCTTTTATTTGACATTTGATTTCACATGTGTTTATAGTATTAAGCTTTGCTTGTTCCAGATTCAGTGTTTCCATATGAAAATGGTTCATTGTTATATCGGATAAGAAAGAACTTTTTTCAATAAATATCAAGGTTGGCCCAGGACTTTTTCCAAGTTTTTAATTTTGGCCCACTGGGTATTTGAGTTTGAGACTCCTGTTTTAGGCTGTCTGTGTCAGCATCTATGCCTGTGACTGAGGGAACAGAGTGTCTACCACGGTGCAGGCACTGTCACTGTTTTAACTTGTTTTATCTCTTTTAATAATTATATGTTTGGCCCACCTGAAGACCTTCAGATTTAAGGTGGGATGACAGACAGATAGATAGATAGAAAGCATTTGAAAATCCTTTTGTAGTAAGCATTTTTTTCTATATGTCCCAACCTTAATAGTAGAAACTGTCCATTTATATACAGGACTTAGTTGGCATTTATTATTGGATGGATATGTGCTGGAGAATTTTGGGATAGGAGGCTGAAGGATGAATTCACAAAGGGATGTTCTCAACTGAATGAGAAGCCACAAAAATGAAAGCATATGGCATATATTCCACACTGTTGAGATCTGAACATAGAAATGGCAGATGCTGTACAATGTGAACAAATTTAAAATGATGGCACATTGGAGCAAAATATCTTAACCACTGATACGTACCAGTGGGATTTGAGCTGGCTGTGAATGGCCAGGAAAGAGAGCTTAGTGTAATAAAAGGATAAGCTTCAGCTGGGTGATTTTGTTAAAGACCCACATCATGCTAAGGATAATAAGAAACAGTTTTGAAAATAAAAGTTCCAGTATTATAATACCATGGTAGAAATCAATTGTACAGTTGTACCTCTTTCCATAGTTCAAGAATCAAGTGTCACTCCATGAAACCGCATCTGGAAAAAATAAAAACAGACAAAGGGATTTTTTTTCCCCCACACAACACTTGGTTCCATCTTGGAATTCAGTATCAGAAGATGTGATGTCAGCCATTGGCTTGAGTAGCTTAAAAAAAGATATCGACAAATCCAGCAATTGGAAGATTGTGGCCCTGACAGTTTTTTGTGCATATACCTTGTTCACAGGCAGTTGAGGGAGCAGGCTGCTGGTCTAAATAGATGACTGGTCTGATCCAGTAAAGCATGTCTTATGTTTTTGTGATCTTAGTGCCTCTTCCTAGCTAAGACTGAAAGAGAGAAACTATAACTCTGCTTTTCAGTGACAGCTGTATAAAAGCTGGCTTCTGTAAAAGTAAAGTGGATCCATGACTTACAGTCAAATGATTTCATGATTACAGGCAGTAGACATTAAAAATGCATGTAGGTTGCTGGCACACGGCAATACTAGTACACTGTCCCTGTGTCATTTTGAGGCGCAGCTGCTCTGTTGCTTTCATAATCCAAAGTGTTGGAAGTCCTGCGCTATAATAGCATGCTGCCAAATGATCACTTGTCTGATAAGCCCCTCCTGTGGGATCATATTGGAAGGAACTTGGAGGAGCTTGCTCAACACAGGTGGTGGAAAACAGGGCTGGCCATTGTGAGTTCCGGGAAGCTGCTTCTGACACAATGCTGAAGTAGCCTGTGTGTATCTAGGTGACTCACATTGGGGAAAATGCTGGCATCTGTGATTGTTTCCTAAGAAAATCCATGCATGGCACTACTGCAAGCTTTGGCATACCATTACTGGAAGCACACTCCCCCTTCGGAATACATAGCAAGTTTTTGGCTGAGTTCATTGCTTAATATTTTGTGTTTTTATTTTATTTTTTTTCTTATTGTAACCCATCATGATACCCTTGGGTGAAGGGTAGGATATAAATTTCTTAAATACATGAGTTTACAGACTACCTCAATATATACCTGTGAGATTATTAAAATCTTTAGGGAAGGTCCTACTGCAGGTCCTGTGAATCATTGAATGTCATATTTTGACTTTTGGCAGTCAGGCCACCCCTCTGGATTAGGGATGGGCGGAAAATGTTCATCACCTTCACAATTTGTATGAATTGTGGATGTTCAAAATTTTGCATTGAAATTAAATATTGGCTGTATTAGAAGACTACAGTTTTTATACCTTCATTTGAAGCTTTGTTACATTCAAAGCAGCTGCCTAATTGCCTCCAGAGCTGATTCACATCAGATTTGGAGGCACAACTGGTGGCACCAGGGATTCAAAGAGAATTTGGAGCAAATTCTAATCCTAGCTCATTTGAAGTGGTTTCATTTGGACAAATGTGAATTTCCAACCCATTTGTTTCAGTGTGAAACGAATTGGGGGGGGGGGAGTTCTCACACATCTCTCCTCTGGAATACTCTCCTCTGTGATATCCATAGAATGCCTCTACTTGGTTGGGTGTCAACTGCAAACTTGGCTTTAACCCAGGTCTTTCCATAGTGAATGCTTGTTTCTCCAGTCCTTTATTTTAATTACGGTTTTATATAATTATTGTGATTTTAGCTGTTCTTAGTACACAGCTTCAACATTATATTCTAACTGGACGTAGTATATAAATATTTTAATATATAAATATTATCTGACTACTGACACAAAAAAATCAGCTCCCAAATGAGAAAATGAAAAACACATTCCACCTCTGAGCATTTGGATGTATAAATTAAAATGGTAGCTCTGAATTGCGCATAGGATAGCTTTGAAACAAATTGATGACACTGTAATAATGGATAATATTTGTCCTGGAACTTTTAAAATTTCATAACTGTGTCTCTTGAACATCAAGCACATTACCCTTAGTAGAATATTTCTGGTAGTCACAATTAGAGTTAATATTTCTTTTGCTTTTAGGATGAAGTGAATGGCTACCATTGCATATGTCCCCATGGTTTCATAGGCAAAAACTGTGAAACGGGAGTTGATATGTGCACAAGCAATCCCTGTCAAAATGCAGGACGTTGTGAAAACCTGGCTAGCGGATTCCGTTGTGTTTGTCCACAGGGCTTCTCAGGAGAATTTTGCGAGGTAATGTATACTTTGAAAATGTTAACAGTATAAGTGCTATAATTGTGAAAAGAGTGGCATTTATAGCTTAAAGAGATCATGTCAGGGCTCTGGTAGCACAAATTTATACAGCTTAGGTATTACTGCTTGGGTGTTAAACAAGGAGTACTGACTGTGGTATACTTAAAATATAAAGTTATCTTGAAGAGTCTGATTTTGTACTGCATGTGTATGTTTCTATACCTTTTTCTATTGGCATTTCTATCCCATTCTAAAGCTTTAAGATATCATGAGGGGTTACAGTCAGATCAGTGTAATAAAGCAGCTATGTGCAATGAAAATTTAGTTTAAGCAACATTTGTTTCTTTTCTGATGATTATCAGAAAGATACATTTTATAAGCAAAAAGGCTTTGCAAAAAGCTCATTGCCAATTATGCTGTTCTTGCTCCTTCGCTGATCTGCTTGGGTGCACAGTTCCCGGTAATGTTGAAAGGGAGAAGTGTGAAAGGAGAAAGTAATCGGGTTTAAGGGGAAAAAATTAAAAGCTTTTAATTTAAGCTTTCTGGCTTCAGCATGACTTAAAGGGAAAGTGTTGGTGCTTTGATTGCAGGCAGTGTTGGGGGGGTGGTTAAAAGTCCTGTTCTGGGGGGGACGGCTATATTCGGATTAATTGCTAGGCACTCTATTCGGATTGAGAATAGTCCCAAAAAATAGTCCAAACAGGACTAAACTGGGACTAGAAAAGCTAAGTGGGGATGCACCTTTAGAGAAAACAGTCTTCAATTAACTTCTCCCAAAGTCTACTTTAGTTTTCAAACATTCAGAGAAGATAACAAATCCAAATTCCACTCGAAAGAGTACATTTGTTTTCTAGAAATGGCATGTGTTAACACACTTGTTTTATTTAGAGAATTGATATACATTCTATACCTCAGTCTCAGAATAGTTAACAATAAGAGTAAGAATAACATAAAATATACTAATTACTAAAAGCTAAATTAAGCAGTTAAGTTTTCACAAAGTGTTGGTAACTACCCAGTGTTGATGCCTGGCATCTCTGTGGGGAGGTTATTATGTTTATTATGGTTGTATAATGAAGAGAAAAGAACTGTACATGATGCCTAGAGATCCTTGGAGTAAAGGGAGATATAACTAAGTAGAAGTCCTTGCAGTGTCTTAAGTTGCAGAAGTCTTAAGGCCAAGTTGAACAGTATTCTGAAGGCCTAATTGTAACACGTCTCCTATACAGTTTATGAACACTTCTGTGGTTTTCTGTGGAAGTGTATAGGGCCACCCCAAACTCATTAAAAATGAGGCTCCAGAAGCCAGTGATACAATTTATATTAGTAATTTGAAATCCATCTGCCACAGGCTGTTGTGTGTTTACACTTTAATAGTTGTTTACATGAGTGCTTTTTTTGTACAAAGATGGCACAAACAGTACGTCAAGCTCCCGTGAGATCCTATTATTGGCAGAAGGTAGTGCAACCTGCAGGGTTTTTGTGTTGCAGTCCTCTATGGTTTGTATGATCCAAGTACTTTTAAGATGGTTCTGTTTTGCTTCCCCACACCCCAAGGCTGTAAGGACTAATTGAAGGAATTGATGGCCTGTAGGAACGTAGGCTTAAGACACTTGAACTCAGATTTGGGCTCAGGACGTGACTGAAGAGAGACAGAAGATGAGATTGTGATAGCGGAGGGAAAGCAGAAAACAAGTATACCGAAGCATAACTGAAATAGTCCATAGATTATGAGGTGCACAGGAAGGATGGATGTGGATTAGTGATAGAAACTAAAGCTCTTCTGCACTGGTCCTTATTCTGGATTATATCCCTGGATTATATCGCTGTCATCCACACTCTGGTGCAGCTCCCTATTCCAGGATATAATCCAGAATAAGGCCTAGTACAGGAAGGAAGGTTTTGAAAGAGATAATGCTTTGACGATCACCTGTCATTCTGTTACTGAGAATATAGATTGCCCACTTCCCATGCATACACCCTTTTGTTTTCCACTCTGTTTCATGGGCAGGGGTTATGTGGGCTGCAGTTACAGAATAGTTCTTTCTGATGGGAACTTATTAATGCTGTTGCCCTATCTCACGTGGAGGAGTAGCTGATACTGGTAGTTGGTACATAATCCCACCTTTATATTTCATTCTGGTACAGTGAAATTGCCCAGAGAGAAAACTCGTTTCACACATACAGTGGTACCTTGACATACGAGTTTAATTCGTTCCGTAACCTTGCTCTTATGTCAAATCGCTCGTATCTCAAAGCAATTTTCCCATTAATCCATTCCAGCTCCCAAAACACCACCTCAGTTGTTTTTGTTATGTACTGTACTGTATTTACATACTCGTATCTCAAATCTTGCTCTCATCTCAAAGCAAAATATCACTCGCTCGGCGGCTTGTATCTCAAAACACTTGTATGTCAGGGCACTTGTATGTCGAGGTACCACTGTATACCTTTTTAAAAAGAAACATTCACAAACATCACAAAAGCAATTGAAAGGTATTTTTAGAAGGGTTCAGAAAGATCTAATCTGGTGCAGGCCGAATGTTGGAATGGATTAATAGCATGGTAGGTAAATTACAATTTGGATTGGGCTGCAGGATTCTTCTGTCAATACAAAGGCATAACAATATAAGCCATAAAAATGTTAATAGTGTTGTCTAAAACTTCTTTGCAGATTGATATTGATCTCTGCAAGCATAACCCTTGCCAAAATGGAGCTAAATGTTACGATCTGAGAGACGACTATTTTTGTGCTTGCTCTGATGATTACGATGGAAAGAATTGCTCTCACCTCAAGGATCACTGCAAAAATAACTCTTGTAAAGGTACTTTTACTTGTGCAAATAATACCTTGGAACAGCCAATTACGCCCTAAGAAAACTGGTGTCTTGTGAACAATTTGAGCAGTTTTGGGGGTCTTTTTTCCTTAAATAGTGTGACAAGCGTAATTCAGGCTCACAGTGACTGGTTCTGCACGAGTAACTTGATTTTAACCATTTGAAACACATGACAGGTAAAAACTAGAACTCACTGTGTTGCTTTTGGAAAGTAAAGGTGTGGGAGGGCCTTTGCCTTTTCTTTGCCTTTCTTTTTAGGTAGTATTTTTAAATGTTCTTAAATAAAATTTTACTAGATTGTAAAACACAATCTTACTCTGTTTATCAGAGATGCATGCTGTTCATGTTTATTTTGTCTATCTACCAAATATTTGTAATGCTAAAGTCAAATACAATTCTTGAAACTTAGAACAAAAACCTCACATGTTGTAACAGACCTCTAGCTTTTGTGTAAGGTTTGTTGTTATCTTCATTTTAAACTCTTGTCTATCTTATTCTTAGTAATAGACAGCTGTACAATTGAGGTCTTCACAAATACTACTCAGAAAGGCATTCGCTTGATCTCCTCCAGTGTGTGTGGGCCTCATGGGCAGTGCATCAGTCAACCTGGAGGCAATTTTACTTGTGCCTGTGAAAAGGGCTTCACTGGAACATACTGTCATGAAAGTAAGTGGAATGGGGAGGGAACCATTTTAGTAAATATTATCCACTAAAATTTGTACTAGGAATGGGCATGAATAGAAATCACGTGTTGAGTTCACCATCAAACCAAATCCTGTTCGTTAAGTTTGATAGCTAACTGTTTAATCAAAGAAAAGACTGTTCATGCTTGGCTTTAAACCAGTGGATCTCATTTTTGGACATGAGCCACATTCGCACATCTGTAGTACTGTGTAAATGAAATTATCTATATTCCCCATAGTTTGTTTTATGTGGTTTTTATGTTTTATATCGCTTGTTATTTGTTATTTGAAGTTTTTATAACAATATGACCTTTTGAATTGTGTGTTTTATTGTATTTGATTGTGAACTCCTGTATGCTGCTTTGTGTCTCTTCGGGAAAAAGACAGGATATAAATAAAAGTATCTATCTTTTGAGCGTCACAACTCTGAAACTATTTAAAGTGAAAGTTTTTGAGGCTTATGAGATTTAAAGAATTTTACTCTTGAGTCCTGTATGTTTCAAAACTTGATTGTGGCTGGTGGATTAAGTGAATAGTATCAGTTTTCTGTGCAACAGAGGCAGGCATGTATATTGCGTAAATATTAAAGATTGGCTGTTTATGAGTCCTTGAAAGATTTGTCTGTTAAGGAGTCAGTCATTGTCATTTTGAAGGGACCATTTACATTAAAAACAGTCTGGGTGGGATCTATAAGCAAAGTATTTACCTCCTACAGTAATTGCTCTTTTCTGCTCCTGAGAACCAAAGATTCTTCACTGAGTTAGGCAGAGGTAGGAGTGTCCTGCTGGATCTGATGGAAATTTTCATGATACCTGCAGGGGTTTTTATCTTGTAATTGTTTAAAAATTGCAGTTAGAAAAAACAGGACTAGACTAGCGGTGCACAGAGTTATCTTGTTTAATTCCATCCTTGTTTCCTGTTCTGTTTTGCGCATGACTGCAAATGATGGAAATTGTTGCATTTTTAAAAAAGATGATCCTGTAAATCTGAGGGTTCCTCCACTTCTTTCTACATTTTATGGTACTTCTAAAAATTGATCGGCGGTAACCAATTTATCAAAAACTATTTGGAGCGAACAAGACTTGGCACAGTGGATGTAGTCATGTAGACAACAGGTTAGCTTGGTAGGGTTCTGCAGATGGAGCAGATGGAGTTTCGATCAATGTGGACTGAAATATATAAGTGCTGCTGCTATAAAAATATATGATACAGCATAGTGAACAGTGAAGGTAACAGAAACTTTCACTTAGTGTGGACTTTAACAGAAGAGGGTTTCCCACCCCCTAAGAGGGGGGACGTTGGAGGCATGTACAGGCTGGGTACACCTCTTGCATAGGAATGTCCATGAACTGAAATTCAGCAGTTCACTTCAAATTGAACCAAACTATCCTTGATTAGGTTTGCATTTGTGTATGATTCCTTATTACAGCATTTAAATTTATTCTACCCATGCTTGTTTGTTGTTTCCTTAGATATCAATGACTGCCTAGGAAATCCATGCAAGAATGGTGGGACTTGCATAGATGAAGTCAATGGCTTTAGGTGTTTTTGTCAGAGTGGCTGGGAAGGAAAATTGTGTGACATCAGTGAGTATATTAAATAGATGTACATTAGTTATTATAATCATACATGTAAATGTAACATATTTATATATCTTTTGGTGCCTGGATAAGATCAAGGCCTTCAAAGGTTATCTTCCTCCTTAGGTTTATTTTTAGTTGTTTTTAATTGGGTTTTAATTTATGTTTTTTATAACCTGCCCTGAAATCTCCTGGTAAAGAGTAAGGTATGGATGGATGATTTATTTATTTCAGTATTTCTATTCTACCATTCATCTGAAGATCCCATTAATAAAACATTAATAAAACAATGGAAATTAATAAGAACAGGCAGAAATATGCCCTTTTACTCATTTGCCGTATAGTTCTAATTAAACTGAGTTCATTACTTCAAGGAAATACAGGGTATTTCTTGTTTCTACAGGGTAACCCATTCGTAAAAATAAAGATCCAGGGTGGAAAACTAAAAAAGAGTTGTCAGTGTAGTGTGATGAGAATTTGGCCTCTTTGACCTTAGTAAACAGGTCTCAAAATTAAAATAAAATTGTTGGTTCTGACTACATATCTAAAGCATGGGTAAAATCTCCTGATTCTCCTGGGACTATATTGGAAGTTCTATACATATCCATGGCATCCCGCAGTGCAGTCCCAGTTTAGTTGATTGAAAACCAGATATATTGGTATTAAAGAAAATCCAGCAATAATGCTGTGTTTTCCATTATACCATAGAACAGTGATGGCGAAACTTTTGAGCTCGGTGTGTCAAAATTCACAAAAAAAACCTAGCTTAACTCGGGTGCTGTGTCACATCTAGAAATACCCATGATTTTGTGATGTTTGTAGCTCTAGTAAAAAAGTTATATTTTTGATATATGTATTAAAAGCAAAAACAAATAATTCTTTACATTAGTGACTTTTGTTGCTGAATTTCATTTGCTAAATCTTCAATTGAAAGTTGGGATTTCGTACACTTCAAGAACAAGCAAGCACTACATGCCCAGGTGCCAGGGTGACACGTGTCATAGGTTGGCCATCACCGCCATAGAATCATAGAGTTGAAAGGGACCTCCAAGGTCATTGAGTCCAACCCCCTGCCCAATGCAGGATTCCGTAATCCATCTCAGACAAATGTCTGTCCATCCCCTGCTTGAAGACCACTAGTGAAGGAGAGCTCAGTACCTACCATAGCAATCTATTCCATTTACTGATCGCCCTTACTGTTGGGAAGTTTTTCTAATATCTAATCTGTATCGACTGCCTTGAAGTTTCATACCATTGTTTCATGTCAATTGCTTACCTCAATCTGCTGGCTTCTAGCATTCTGTTAATGTTCAGAACCATGGAAAAGGGAAGTGGGTGGGTGTTTTGCTAAAATCTGGGTATTTCAAACAGGAACAGGAAAAGTCAGTAGGCAGAGCTAAGAAGCTGGGATTGCCTCCTGCTGTCTGGCAGGGACAACAAGAAGCAGTTGTGGGAAGATCCCATAGTTTCCTTTTGCCTCCTGGGACCATCCTAAGTTACACTTTATATTAGCAGATTGTGTTTAATTGCATGGATGAAACACTTTATTATGGTGCTAGAAACAATTTTAGTGTACTCCCATCTGATCAAGGCGGCTTTTTTATTTATGTTTAAAAAACAGTTGTCTGTCCCAGACAAAGCTGATGCATAGAAAGTTAGGTGACAATCCACCTGGTCCATGGTTGAGTCTAGCAGTTGATAGTAACTTGTCTCTGCAGAGATATCGTTCCCCATCTTGCAGTGTAAAATTCCCTTGTCATCTGGAGGGATTCATAGATATAGGTACATAGATAAATTTGCACAGATGCTAATTTCAGTTAACTAACATTTAAAAATGTTCAGTACTTAGTTTACTGGCTTTCTCAGCAACCCGGTACAATGGACTAACTTTTATTATAACTTCTGTTATCTTCATTAGTGTGCAAGATGGCCATCTTCCTCTAATGGTCAAAGGTTAAGACATAGATGAGGGAACTACCAGAGAATCAGTAATTTTAATATGTCATTTGAACATAGAACAGGTTTGACCTTGTAGTGCTCTTCAGACAACAGCAATCTCTGGGTTAGGACTTGTTGAGGGTATTGTAGGTTAAGAAAGCCTTTGGTTGGAGGTCTCACTTTGATTTTAATGAATAAGTTTAATTCCAGCATATCAAAGTAAGTTTTTCCACAGCTTCTGCAGCTTCAAGTTGTACTAATCATTCCTAGCCATTGGTCTAAGCTTGGACTGGTAGAAAATGATGTCTGAGAAAACAAAATATTGGTTATTCTTGGTCTCTTGTTGTGCATCTCACTTTGACTAGTTAGGTCATGTAATACTAATAACATTTTAGAAAAACCTGTTGGACGTTGCGAACATTCTTTTTTGTACTTTACTAAAATAATTGACCTTTGAATATTTAGATTTCGACGACTGCTTTCCAAACCCCTGTCACAATGGGGGTCGATGTATTGACTTAGAAAATGACTTCTACTGTGAATGTACAAGTGGCTGGAAAGGAAAAACATGTCACTCAAGTAAGTATATTCTTACTTACATATTATTCAATAATATTTTCCATATATGATCAGCAATACAAATACCGTACTAAAATTTTCCAAGAAATAAATTGGTGATGTATTTATGCATTTTTCATTATCTTCCCCAAGCCCCTCTTCCTCCCCCCCCCCCCCAAAGCTAGGTGGGTTAGTAATCTATAAGCCCATTACTTACAGTTGGAGAGATTATTTTTAATGAAAATAAAGCAAATGGGCCCTAAGCTTTTCTTCATAAAATATAGTAATAATACAGCGGAGTCTATATAATTGTCAAGAGTCAGCCTAGTGCTTATCAGTATAATTTTTAGGCAGGTCAGTCAACTCAACCTAAGTCAGCAGGGAAAGTGTGAAATAGCAAAGCAGTAAGGGATGTATAAATTGAACTGTGTCACAGTTTCTCAGAACTACTCTTGAAAAAACATGTAAACTGAGGTATAACTGTGTACCCAATTGTAACAAGTACAAAACTCACTTCTGACTTAAATTAAAAAATGCCTGTATATACGATTCATTTCTGTAAGGTTTAGGATTAGATTGAGGTGTGAGGCAGTAGCTCAGTTGATGTAATCTGCGGTTCCCCAGCAAAGCAACTGAGGAAGACTTGGGAACATTGAGGAATGGTGATTTTTTTTTTCTATTGGGAGCGGTCAATCCTCTTGGTCTCCTGGCAGACTGGCTGGCACACTTGGATATCCGCATCAGTAAGCTATTGCCGTAAAATATCTGGACTCTCTGCTACAAGGACTAGCTGGTTCTGAAAAGAAGGTAGTGGGTGTGTCCCATCAACTTCACTTCCCACTTAACTGACACGACAATCAGAAATCACACAAGGAAAGTTCAGTCGCTTCCGGTCCGCCTGACAGGGCACTTGGAAGTTGTATTGTCCCTCCAACATGGCTTCCCATTGGGGTGCAGTGTGTCCCCAAAAATGCAGAGTGCAAAGATGCTGGTTGATCAGCATCTTTTTACTTTGATTAAAGCTCCACTGCTGCTGCGAGCTTAAGAAAGCCGTCCTGCTTTGATGCAATTCTGGATGCAGCCAGCATTACCAGGGGTGGGCTGACATATTCCCACACATAATACATAAGATGGCAAGTGTGTCATTTCTGAGCACATTTAAAATTATGCTAGTTGTAGCAATTATCAACTGATTAAAGTTTAAATGTTCATATTTTGTACTACGTTAGGATTTTTGGCTTGGATTAATTGATTGTACCCTATTGTGGACCTGTTATAATCCATAGTTACAGTAAATACACTGTGGATTTGGATTTTGTATGAATAGCTGGTTAATTTTATCTTTATAAATCTTCAGGTGAATACCAGTGTGATGCAAATACCTGCACCAATGGAGGAACTTGTTATGATGATGGTGATACTTTCCGGTGTTCATGTCCTCCAGAGTGGAAAGGAAGCACTTGCAACATTGGTGAGTGTTTAATGGGCTCAGTATGGTTTTGTTCAAAAATTTGGAATCATATTTTTCTCAAGTATTAACTGTAAAAAATCTTTGTTCTTACTTTTCCAATCTCATCAATGATTAGATAAACCCATGGTCATTCTGGAGTACTGTAGTTCTCTGGGAAACTGTTTTTCAAGACTTGGGCCCTTTCTGCACTGGGCCTTATTCCGGATTATATCACAGATGAGGGCCATGTAATCCACATGCTAGTAAACTATGGCAGTTCCTGGGCAGAGCCTGACATAGTCTGCACCAGCATGCAGATAACAGATCTATATTCCGGGTTATAATCTGGAATAAGGTCCAATGTTTATGTGCTGTTTTCTGTTTTAAAAGAAGTACAATGTTAACTAGACCACAAGGAGAAAAAAGAAAATAAGACTGGTTCCGAGTCATGTAGGCTCATTTAAGTTGACTGCTTCAGAAAATAAAATAAAAGTGATGAAGGTGGAAGTGAGTTCCCTAAACTAATTTGAGCCAGGTACCAATATAGTTTTCGTACCAATATCACAATTAGATCACCAGGAGAGACCCTTTCTTCTATCCAAATGCACACATGGACATACTTGAATAAGCAAATTCTCTCTCTCAGTCAAATATTTGGCCACTATGACAATAATTTGTGTTTTATAAGTTACTATTCTAGGTTGTTGTTTTTTAAAAAATCTGTAGGCTAAAGGCTAAGATTAAAATGCTTTTGATAATCCTATATGTGTGTCTGTAAGTGAATGGTTTCATTCTGAAATCCCTCTGGTTATTTTCCCCCCAATTAAAGCCAAGAATAACAGCTGTGCTCCTAACCCATGTATGAATGGTGGAACCTGCGTTGGCAGTGGAGATTCCTTTTCTTGCATCTGTAAAGAAGGTTGGGAAGGACGGACATGCACCGAGAGTAAGTCCCTTGTAATTGCTATAGTTAGTTTTGAAGATGTAATTATTCCAAATCAGCAGTCTGTATCAGAAGCTTTACAGCAATAGAATTCTCTTTATTATACTTACTTGAAGGCTGGAAGAGGAAAGAAAGGCTTTTGTTCAAAGCACCATAAATTGAGACTTTGTGTGAGATAGTAATCTTTGGTACCTGGAAAGTGTTTTTATTATTACTAGGTTCACCAAGACTCAATTGAGGGTTTGTTTTTAAATAAATGAAAAGGTCCCTCAATTAACTTCACTCTGTCAGAAGGTTAGTGAGAAACTGCATCCTTTTGGAAAAGCAGGAAAGCATTTTATTCAGATATAAAATGGTTACACTTCCTGTGCTAATATGAATGATACGTGCAAGACCTGATTACATTTATGCCCTTAAGACAGTTGTGTGAAGATTAAATAACAGGGAATTTTACAGAAACCAGTACTTGACATAGTAGAAATTCAAAGCAGATACTTGTGAAACAGTTTGTTTATTTGTTTGTGTGTTTATAACTTCCTCTGGGTGTAGTCCTGCAAAGGAGGGAGGGAGGAAGGGTTATTTTTTAAGGATGTTTTAAGAATAGTTTTATCTTTCATTGTTTCACCCACCTTGGGACCTTTTTTTGAAAAATGGGATATAAATACACTGTTATGAGAAACATAGTCAGGGAGACCTGCATTTGGACATGTCAGCACATCTTTACCTGTGCGGTGGGAGTAGCCTGTGCCTGGGCATACTTGTATCAGACATTTGTACTCCAGCCCTCTGAAGGTCACTTCATCGTATTATTCAGTGGCATCATTGTAACATGTTCCTTTGAGCCTGTTAGAGATTCCCTGGGCTTTACCAGCCATACATTTCACATACAACATCTCAGGTAAACAACAGAAGACTGGGGGATATAGGTGTTCCCAGGGAAGTGCTTCTTTCTCCTCCTAGAGGCCCACTCAAGGCTTGCTAATGCGTCTAAATTCCTGGATCCATTGTGCCAGATACATGACTGTTCTGAGTGCATAAAGGTTATGAGGATATATAGCTGTATTTATCCTTTTATATATTTTTGCATCTCATCTTGATATAATCTCATATTTTTCCTCATTTGTTGTGGCAAGGTCTCAAAAGATTAGTGTTCTGTCAGTGAAAAGATTCATTCATTCATTCATTCATCCCGCCTTATACTGAAAGGTCTCTGGGTAGGTAACAACATGTAAAGTCAAGCATCATTAAAGCAATAACAGTACAGTATGTATTAAAACTATCCCCATTTACTCGAAGGCCTGGGCAAAGAGGTGCGTCTTCACTGACCTCCTAAACGTGTAGAATGCAGGTGATAGAGCCAGTTTGGTCTAGTAGTTAGGGAGCTGCACTCTTACCTGGGAATATCAGGTTCAATTCCACCCTCCACCATGAAGCCAGCTGAGTGACCTTGAGTTGTCACAGCCCCACCTATTTCACAGGGTGTTCTGTTGTGGGGAGAAGAATGGAAAAGCTTTGTCAGCCACTTTGTGTCCCCTTAAATGGGTGAGAAAAGTAGGGTAGAAAAGCCAACCCTTCTTCTCAAGGGGGAGACAATTCCATAGCCTAGGGGCCATCACTGAGAAGGCCCTCTCCTGGGTGCCCACCCTTTTTGCTGCTGAGGGTGGTGGTACAATCAGGAGGGCCTCCCCTTCAGATATTAAGGCATGGCTAGTTCTCATTTAAGTTAGTCTCTTGGACAGAGACTAATTATTCAGGGTTAACGTTCTACTTCTGTAGGCATTCTCATAGTTATCTCTCTGACACTTCTGGTGATAGTTGTCACATTTCCACATGTCACCATTACATGGAAATGTTTGTGCAAACTACAGCACTTTTTCTGAGCTTTTACTATTTATGTTTTGTTTAAATTGTCTTATTTTAAGACAAATTATTTTAAGATTAATTTTAAAAAATTAATCATTGCTGGGCTAAAGCAGGATCCTTGGCTTGTTACCAAAAGATGTGGTATTGGCCAGCAGCTTGGATGAGTTCAAAAAAGGTTTGGACCAGTACATGCTGTTAGCCCTCATGGCAGTAGGAGGTGCCATGCCTCTGAAGGCCACATATCTGGAGACTGCAAGCAGAGGAAGCTGTGTGTTCATGTCCTGTTTACAGGCTTCCTTGTGCAGCTGGTTGGCTGCTGGGAGAGCAGGCTCATTGACTATGTAGGCTATGGGTCCAGGCTATCATCTTCTGTAATGCTAAGCTAAGATTCTTCAGAAGCAAGTCTAAATAATGCTGAAGTTGGCCTTCTGTGAGCTAAGGACAAGCCCAGGAGCACTGTCTTTTTGTGGAGTTCATTCCTGTACAGTTAAAAGGATAGATTTGAATTGGGTGAGAACTAGGTATTAATTCTGACACAGCAGAAAGTGCAAACAGCCTTAAGCATTTTTATGCTGTTCCAACATGTATCAGTGTTCAGGCATGATAGAAATATGTCTGCAGTACGTCTGAAATTTTATGTTCTAATGTGCTGCTGCAGCCATTCCTGCAACTGTGTGTTGTGAGAAGAAGATAGTCTCATTGCAATAATGAAGAACATCAACAAATAGATATAATATAGCCCTGGGACCTTTTGGTGGGTGGGTGGATAACCCTGTTTCACTGAAAATGATGGATGGATGGATGGATAGATGGATAGACTTTTCCCCAAAAAATAAGACCTACCCTGAAAATAAGCCCTAGCATGATTTTTCAGGATGCTCAAAATGTAAGCTTATATGTTATATAAAACATTCCCTGAAAATAAACTTTACTGCATCTTTAGGAGCAAAAATTAATATAAGACTTAATATAAGCCTTATTTTTGGGGAAACACAGTAGATAGATAGATAGCGTTTGTGTGGCTTACAGCAGTGTTTGAGCAAGGTTTTCAGAAGCTTGTTGCCCTTGCAACAATCCCAAGCTGTTCAGGTAAACAAATAATAAAGCTCATTCACACAATTGCAAAAGAATGACTGTTCTTTGTGTATTTCTTAAGATTTGTATGGAAAAGCATAGATCTCCTGCCAAGATCAGATTCACTTATTGTTCAGTGTTAAACATTTAGTTTCTACACTACATTTAGTGTAAAGAAGACTGTATTTTGTATCATGATGTTCATAGAGAAGGAGCAGTGCATTTACACAACTTACATTAATTTACTGTGTTTAGTAGCCTTAAATAATGTTGCTATAGCCCAGAATTAGATCAGAAGACTCTGAGCGTCATTAACCTTTCTCATGGTTTCAGTCCACAGACAAAATCATTTCTATCCCACCTACCTTGAAAGAAACAGGGCAGTAATCTCATCCATGTGTTTGATTCTCCCTGGAGAATTGTTTCAAAGGATCAATAGTACGAGTCGGTTCTGTTGCTGCTTCTACTGAAGTGAATGGAAATACCATTCTGTACATGCCAAGGTTTAGTGCTTACATCTCTGGGCACTTATGAATAATTGTCCATCTTCAGTACTGTATATCTGTACAGTGATTTGTTTTCTCTCTTCCATTTAGATATTAATGACTGCAATCCTCATCCATGGCAAGTACATGAGGCTTATTCTTTTTTAAACATTCATAATTCAGTGGCTAAATGCTGGCAGCATTTTGTATCAAAACCTTATGTTTCCTTCATTATAAATTATTGTGCTGGTCTGACCAACGTCCAAATGATTGGACTACCTGTACTTGTTAGTTTGTGTTTGCCAATTCACTGCTGTGCCAATGTACGTTTTCCGTGGAATCTGATTTCTGCTCAGTAACGGTACTATGTTGTATGGATTGGGATCATTTGAGTTACAAAGTCTGACAGAAGTACATGAACAAAACCTTAAAGTCAGTACTGGCTCATTTCTGAGTATTTGGCATCCTTTTTGCAAGAGGGAAAAAACAATGAAAGATAGTAACAGATTGGGAATTCTAGAAATATTAGTTAAGAAACCACCTGTGTCTTTATCTTGCTGCTAGGGGACTGGGAAAAATCCCCCCCCCAAAATATATGGGGTGTACACTGCTATTCCAAGTTTTTTAGATTTAGATTTTGTATGTACTGTATATTCCGGCGTATAAGACGACTGGGCATATAAGACGACCCCAACTTTTCCAGTTAAAATATAGAGTTTGGGATATACTTGCCGTATAAGAAGATGACACCCGGCGTATAAGACGACCCTTGACTTTTGAGAAGATTTTCCTGGGTTAAAAAGTAGTTTTATACGCCGGAATATACAGTACCACTGATATTCTCCCACTGTATCATGTGTTTATTATTTTTAAATCCTTGCTTTATAATGTCTTGAATGGCTGCCTACGTACCATCTCCAGGTTGGAGAGAGAGGCAGGATTCCCCTAAAAGCCATTTGCGAGGATTCGAGAGCAGATGAAGTTTTTGCCTTTGTCTGCTGCTGAAGATTTCTCTGACAGGATGTTCGACTAATTAGGCTGTGGCCTGATCCAGCAGGGTTCGACTTATGTTCAAATAGTATTTTTCCACTTTAATAAAAATTGTTTCTGTTAATAAGCTACTTTTCTTGCACCGCTGAAGATGTAATTAACACTGTTTAATTAGAAAGTTAAGGCAATATGGATAGATACACATGGGCATACATTATGAATTACTCTAGCCTATTGAGTTTCTCATTATTGAATGATGAAACAGTGTTCATTGGTACAAAAAGGATCCTGTTCATATGCAGATTTTTCTTTTTCTCTCCACTTGCAAAGCCACCCTAACAGCCCTCATTGCAATGTTTATTATTTTTGTAGTTACAACGGAGGCATCTGCGTTGATGGTGTCAATTGGTTTCGTTGTGAATGTGCACCTGGGTTTGCGGGTCCAGACTGCAGAATAAGTGAGTACAGGGAAAGATGATGTTGTTGACCATAATTCTTCATTGGCTCTTATTCTTTTGATTTTCCATGCATTAAGCATCACTTGGCTATGCACTGAACAGTAAAGCAGGAACTTAGTGAGTTATCCATAGAAGCTGCTCCTTAGCTTATAAAGAATGAATATTTTGTTCATGTGTTTCCCAATCCTTAATTTGAATCATGTTTTTATATAACTATTATGATTTTTAACTGTTTTCTCTATGTTATATAAACCACTTTGAAGTTATATTTTAATGGGAAGCAGTGTACAAATATTTCAAATAAATAAATGAAAATGATAATCCCTTTGTTTTTGGAATCTTTTTTTTTTCAGTTGACAAATGTAACTATAATTTCTTTTTTTAAGCTGCATTCATACTGTACCCTCAATCTCCAAAAAATCTTTTTGTGCCATATTTTTTACATTCACATCTTGGGAACTTTAAAAACAACATCCATACAAAAGTAGAAATTCTTATGATGAAACCTGTTAATGCAATGATAGATTTAAAGAAGATAACTTCTCGAGTTAGTGTTTGTATTAAAAATAGAATAGCCAACTCTAAATCTTTAAGGAAAGAAATGCAGCCTTTTTGTCCTTGAAATGCTTACTTCTGTAATATTGCTAGATTATTAACAGGTTGTTGTGGTCTCATTATAACTGCTGAAAATGTGAAGGAAAAAATAACTAGCGTATTTAAAGTATAGGGGTGAACTGTAACCGCAGCTTAGATTATATGGCTTAATGGCTGGATATATTGCACAAGTGAGGAATGCTGTAAGAGACTGAAAAACAGTATTAGTACACTGTTTCTGAACTTGGCATTATATTGGATTATATCCCAGATATAGTCTGCACCAGCATGTCGATGGCAGGTCTCTGTCCCAGGATATAATTCAGAATAAGATCCAGTACAGTAAAAGCCTTTTTTTCAGTATGTGCTCAGACCACCACAGTTTTGAATTTGGGGCAAGTAGTTCTATCTTTCACCTTTTAGTTTAATTGATAAATATGACATCTGTTTGAACTGTATGATGGCCCAAATGTTCCTTGTTGAACATTAAGGTGTATCTTACCTTCCCTTCCCCTCCCCCCCATAGATATTGATGAATGTCAGTCCTCACCTTGTGCATATGGAGCTACGTGTGTCGATGAAATAAATGGATACAGGTGCATTTGTCCCCCTGGACGAGCTGGAACTAAATGTCAGAAAGGTAACTTACAGCTTTACATTCGAACCCAAAAGTGTATTTGTTGTTTTGTGTGTCTTCACCCAGGATATGCTGAAACGTCCTAGGCGTGTGCCAAAATGGGCCAGTACCAAACCAGGCAGGGGTTTGTGGGGTTTGTTTTCAGACCAAACATCGTTAAAAGTTCAAGATTCAGTCTGAGAGCAGGAACAGTTTGAAGAACACTTTCTCAGTTGGATTCTGCCCCATCACAGCATGCTCTTGTCTTAGATCACACCGTCCTGTAGATTCTGCCCCGCCACCCTTAGCCTTCCAGGGAGACCTGTACGTCTGTACTACAGAAGGCCTAGTAGTAAGTCTACAAGACAGCTCACCAACAGGATTATGTCCTTTCCAAAGGGTGGGGATGGGGCAAAGGTAGGAGATGTCGGGGTGAGTTGTATAGGGGCTTCACAAATCATTTAGCAAAAGACTGTCTGATTCTAAATTTGATATCGGGCGTTTCACTTGGATTGCAGTTTTTTTGTTTTACAACCATGCAGCTTTCCTTTTCCATACCAGCAAAGGAGAAACAACAGGCACTCTCTGCTTTTTACAGAAGGCTGAACCAATTCCAGACTCTTAAGTTCTCTTTATTTATCCACCCTGCTTTTAGAGAATTTTAGTGCAGACCATCTGTATCTTAAAAGGATTTATTAACAAAAAGTACATTGAACCATTTTTTAAAAGCACTGAAAATGTACTTTTTCTGCAAAATGTGTATTTTGTGTGTGTGTGCAGAGTTTCATGCATTCCTGATGGGGAAAAAATGAGGAAAGGTGGATTGGACTTTGTTCCAGAGAAACCAGAATGGGACATCATTAGTCTTTTTAATTCACTGACTGTCTCTTCTTCCTTTTCAGTAATAGGTTTTCTAAATTCCTGCTGGTTTAAGGGTGCGTCTTTCCCCGATGGCAGTAGATGGGATCAAGAGTGCAACAGCTGCCAATGTCTGGATGGACGCATCGACTGCACTAAGGTAAAATCTGGGTGATGAATTAATATTTCCGTCTCCCATTTCATCCGCCCTTCCCATATTCCCTTGTCTGATTTGCTAATTCTCTAGCATCTCAGTTTGCAGTGGATTGAAAAATTAACTGCTGTTCACTGGGTTGTGTTTCAGCTGATTTACTCTCAAGAGTGTTAAAATCTGCAACTGATCAATGATCAATACTAGGAATAGTCTCAGACTTGAAAATTTTGTTAAGTCCAACTGTTTCTGGCCTAAGAATACAAAAGACATATTGAATCCTAAAAGGATATACTGTACATTCTGTCCTAGATCTTGTAGTGAATATGCAGAACATAACCAAATCATGTTGAATTGACTGATGCTGACAAGCGTGCTGGTGCATTCAGCAAGTATGAAGTTTTGGGGTGGAAAAAGTTATATGTCTGCCTCTGTGAGGAGGCATAAGAACATAAGAGAAGCCTTGCTGGATCAGGCCACAGCCCATCTAGTCCAGCATCCTGTCGCACACAGTGGCCCACCAAATTCTCACGGGCATCTCAAGCAGAGACAAGGACAAACCTTCTCCTGCTCTCGAGTCCCAGCAGATGGCCTTAGAAGCGCCCCAGTTCCTCCCCCCCCCCTCAGCCTGAAGGATGCACCTAGGCATTCGTTCTAGTAGCCATTGATACATCTGTCATCCATAAAGGCAAGATGTCGATTGTGCAAACTGTCACTGAAAGATCTGTCTGCTGGCCACAGCACTGTATCTTGAACAAAACATGAAACCGTGATTATAACCATGCCAAGTGCAGAGAGGGTGACTGATGTTTGAACTAGTTGCCTTTGCATCTTTGTACATTGTTGTACACAGAAAATCTCTTTTGTTTTTCAATTTCCATTTTATTTGTATACTGCCTTTCCAAAAGAAAACGTACCCTAGATGCTTCCAGCAAACAGAAAGGATATAATACAAAATAATCAATAGATCTGTGTTAAATCCTAGGTGTGGTGTGGAAGAAGATCCTGTTTGGTAAATAAACTGGAGGGCCATGCTAACTACCAGTGTCCCAGGGGTCAAGAATGCCAGGAAAAAATGTACATCAAATGCTTTCAGCCCCCATGTGCAGACTGGGGAGAATGCAGTGAAGCAGAGCCTCTACCTGCCAACACCAGGTGTCCACCCAACTCAGGCTACTTGGACAACAGCTGTGCGAGGATCACTCTGATTTTTAACAGAGGCAAAGTGCCTCAGGTGAGGATTTTTGGTGATGTCGTGATACAATTCCTGTTTTCTGTTCTTGAACTAAGCATCTTGTCCATACAAATTTAGCTGTTCTGCAGCGATACTGAGGAACACACAGTGTATCTCTTTTTATTTTTGGTGATGCACGTTAGGGATGTGCACTAATATTCAAAATCCAATCAAATTCATTTGAATAAATTTGAATCAGGTGTCTATAAATTCTAATTTAAACATTTAAACGAATTTTGAATTTTCAAATCTGTCCATTTGAATTACCTGGACATTCGTTACGTGTGTGGATACATACACGATGTGTACTTGCCTGTATGCATCTTTCCCACATCCGTATGCATTTGTACAGATCTGTAGGGGACGAAAGGGGATGTATACGAGATAACTATGGGATGTGTATGGACGCATAAGGGCACATACAAATGTTGTCGACATACATATGTGCAAATTCAAATTGAAAATTCGCACGAATAGATTCGTATATTCAATTCGAATTGAATGTGAGTACATTCAAGTTTTACAGATTCAGATCGATTCAAATTTTTGGATATTCAGTTCAAATTAAATCCCAAAATTTGCATTCATGCACACCCCTAGTAGAGATGTGAAGGCCTGGAAAAATTTGATGAGAAATGTGTTCTCTTTCCTCCCCATGAGCCCTGCACTCCCAGTATGAAATATTTTTGCAGTCTTTTTCAAGAAAAGATTAGTTTGAGTTCATTCATATCAAATGCATATTCTGGTCTTCATTATCCCAGGACTATTTCTATGGAAATATTTATATGGAAATAGAGTATTGGATCCTTACAGTTCCTGTTTTTTGAGCTTAAGCAGTACAGTGCAACTTTCAAATGCAAGTGCAAGATGGGTTTCTCTCCTTAGGGACACTTCTGTTTTCACAACAGGAAAAAGGACCATTAAATGCCATTCTTGTGAGTAGGCTTCCTGTTGTTGATTTGTGTTTAGAGACTGACGAATTGGCTCCTGTTGTGCAGTTGAGTCCTAAATGAACTGAGAATAGAATAGATACCAGAATTCCTTGCTGCCCAAAAGGCTCAGGGGACAAATCTAAAAGTTTTGTGGCTCTAAAGAACCTTAATTTTTTGTACCAGCCCATAAGAGCAGATTCATTGACTTTGAATCATTAAACATTATTAAAAAGATGAAAAAGAGTATTTGCATATATTTCTGTTTTCTCTGAAATCTACTTTTTCGTCAGAAAAGAGAAGAAATTTCTCCTCTATGGGTTTTTTTAAAAGAATTGTTACATCTCCAATAAGGCATTTTTCTGTTGGGATCACAGAAAATAATCGCTGTAACTCTGTATCTGGGTACAAGATACTGGCAGGGTGAAGAGGCTTCTGTGAAAAAGATGCAAGAAGACAGGTTCCTGTTTGAAGGATAAGGATATGTGATTTGGTTCTTAAAATATGCTTTGCCTTTTTAATGAGACTTTGGCCTGGTTAAGCACCATCTGTGCAGTGTTAGAAGCACAGGATGTTACATAATACACAAACAGGAAACCAGTCCTCCAATCATAACAATGATAAAAAGAGGAGAAAGAAGGAATCCCTTACTCAGTATTTGCGATCTATAGGACACAATAGGACACAGTACAGAAGTATTACTGACTCCTGATAAAGCTTCTCCATCAGGAATAAGATGCTTCAGTGGAACACTGAACTAGTGAGACTACCAAACATTGTTAAAGGCTGTATGCACACAGGACCTAAAATGTGATGTTATCCCAGCACTGTATTGGGATTGCCACATCTATCTGTGACAATCCCAACGAAGCCCTGAGATATTAGAGTAAAATCCCACTTTTAGTGCTATTACAGGAAATCAACTCTCCACCCAGATTTTCCCAGAATAGTAATTTGGGATTACCTGTCTGGATGCTTTCTCCCAGAATCCATGTTGGTGAAAATCGCCACCGCACATGTGCCAGGCTGAAAATGGCCACTGCAGGTGCACAGTGACTGGTACTTGTGCAGTTCTGGGTGTGTTTTATTTGAAATGTTTTATTCTTATTGTAATCCCCCCTGGGATCATTTGGTGAAGGGCAGGATATAAATTTCTTATACAGATAAATAGATGTTTCATGCTATCAAAATACCCAAAGTGTGAGCTATGCCAGTGGTTCTCAACCTTCCTAATGCCGCGACCCCTTAAGGCAGTTCCTCATGTTGTGGAGACCCCCAACCACGGGGGCGGGGCAGCACGGTTGAGGGGGGGGACAGGAAGGCAGGAGACTCATCACAACCCCTCTGAAAGGGTAGTTCGACCCCCAAAGGGGTCATGACCCACAGTTTGAGAACCACTGGGCTGCCCAGGCAGCTAAGGGCCCAGGCTTGCCTTGATAGCTAGAGGCAATTGCGGAATCCAAACAAGATCCTGCATTTTCCTCTCACCATACAGAGGCAGCCAAAGTTATTGTTCTAATGTTTCTCATCTCCTGTTTGTGTGTGTATATATGATTAATTTGAAAAGAACAATGTGGGAAAAGCTTCATTTCTGCTTTTCTCTTAACCCATTATAACTTTTCTATTCCTCCTCCTTCTGAAGTATTTTGTTCCAGTAGATTTTGTTTAAAAAAATGGATCAACTGTTTGTCTTACAGGGCACTACTGTTGAAAATATTTGCTCTGAAATCAGATATCTCCCAGCCACTAGATCTGTTTCTAGAGAGAAAACCTTACTAGTGCTGTGTGATCTGTCGTACTCCATAGAGAATGCAGTAGAAGTTGCCATTGTAAGTATTTTCTTCAAAGTGGAAAAATTATGTAGTGACCTTAATTAGGGTAGATTCTGCCTGCTGTCAGTGTTAAGTGTACCTCTGATATGGATCAGGAACTCAACAAGGGGTTAAATGAAAGCATTGTCCGTAATGAAAAAGGATATGTGGGAAGCAGAAGCTAGAAGAATATGATTGTCACTCATAAGATAAACAGAAAAACAGAAGCCATTTATAGAAAAGGAAAGTGATTGAATTTTACACATTTGACAGTTACTTGAGTAAAGCAAAAGAATTGGATGCAGAAATATGCACAACCCCGCTTTATGGGGTTCAGTTTGCATTGAACGGAGCCCCAGTTCCATTTGATCCAGCTCGGGTGGATTGCTGAGCCTATCTAGTTTCTCTGTGCTCATCTTCCCATAGTAATGGAGAAATCTTGTTCACGTTCCCTCTTTCCTATGGGTCTTCCAGTTGGGGTGTCAAGGTGCCTAGTTGCCTCTCCCCCTCAGCTCCAAGCATTCAGTTCGAATGTCAAGAGAATCAATAATAGCAATGTGTGTCAAAATTTTACCTCAGTGATGGGATTAACTGGCTGACGGAGTTGACCCAAGCTGGAGAACTTCACACATCAACTGGGTCTGAGTTTGGCTGAAGGTTATCAAGTCACAGCCTGGGCAGACCGAAGGTTTAGCTGAAATTGCTTTACTCATTACATCCTCTAGATAGTTTGTGTGTGCCTGAAGTGGACCATTAAAATACACATATTTTTAATAGATTAAAAAAATTGTTCACCGTGTTCCACACCAACTGCAGTAATGGCAAAACTGTATGTTTTCCTATTTTATGGAAGCTAAAAACAATCTGAAGTAGGCTTTGTAGTGCCTGTCGAAGACCAACTGGTTCTCTTTGCCATGGAAGCCCAGCAAAAACAAAAATAATGATTCATGGCGGGAAGAAATCAAGCACCAGCAAGTGTTTCTTGCCAACACTAGATGGCGCTAAAAGCAGACATAGTGGTCGTCAGGATCAACACTGACTTGATGGTCAGAACTGGTTTGGCTTACTGAGTCTGGGTTTCCATGAGCCAAAACAGATATTAAACTGGAGATCCACAGATTAATGTCAGGTGAACGAGTGACAAATGTGACATTTCAGTTTTGGCTTGTTCAGCGCTGCTACTATTCAGGACATTTGATCTGACTTGTGAAGAGTTAGCCTCACAAATGGTTGTGTTTTCATGTACATACTTGCTTCCCATAATGAGGTTAAGAGAAGCTTGAAAGAAATTAATATAATTGTTAACATTACTTTCATTCCCCACTTCGATTGCTGTGGTTAAAATTGAACTCCACATAAAATGACTGTTTTAAACTAGAGGTGTGTAAATTCAGTTTGTGTTTGACCAGTTCAAATCAAACGGAATCGTTCAACCTAAACTGAACCAAACTGCCCCCTGTTCAAGAGGGGCTAGTTCAATTTGAATTGAACCAATGATGTTGGTTCAAACTGTTTCAAACCAAACCCTTCACTATTCTGGACCAGTGCTCGGAGCTTGAGGGCATTAAAGGGGGATGGTTCCATACCTCCAGCTTCTCCTGTGCTCCATGTCGCCTACAGCTTTCTTTTTAAAAAAGAAAAAAGATGTGTGCAAGTGTGCAATTCTTTACCTTCTTATGTTCTGGGAGGAACATTACCAGCTACAGTAATCATGAATGGGGGCCAGAGCACAACATTGTCCTGAGAATACCTAACATTAGGTATAGGGTGGTGTTTTGTCCCAAGGGCAAGCTATGAAACTTTGGGTGTAGTAAGGCCTCTGGCGCTCGGGAACACAGCCAGAACAAAGGACTTGTCCACAAACTTCTTAGATTTTCAAAGGCTTTACTTACTACAAACACAAATTAAACATGAAACTGAACTCTTCAATAAAGTGTCTCTCAGATACTTGCTTTTTTATCTTGTAGCTTGCTCTTCTCTGTTGGTTAACTTTCTGTTGTAAACTAATCTCTGTTTTCTGTGGATTTATTCTTATATTTTTGTGGACTAAGGCCTATATTTGTCAAAGGAAACTACTCTCTCCAGGTCTGACTTTACTGAAATCTTACTACACAACTAACAAGAACTGACTAGAGTGGCAGTATATGACCCTGGATTTTCCCCACAATCCTTTCTTTCTTAAAGCTGTAGATCTCAATTTCCCCTCCTGCACCAATACGTAGAAAAGACTATTATAATCTTAGCTAAATATATGTCTCAGAACATCAAAGAATCCCTGGAGACATGACAAGTGGAATAGACATACAAATAATAAATAAATAAATTCTGAGGAATGGTGTCACCTGCCACCTTCCTCCTTGCCCCCATATCACCCTCTACCCCTTTTTTTCTTCCAAAGGCAAGATTTGCACAATTGTTCACTTATTTTCAAAATTCAAACACTTTGCAAAATTGTTCATAGTTTGATTTAGCTTGTGCAACTTGTTATAGATTGAATCGAACTCAATTTGAGTTTGTGCACAAGTCTGCCTTAAACAAAAACCTGTTGTGGGAATCATGAAGTAAAGTCATTGGAACTGTTATAGAACTGATTTTCACTAAGTGACAAAGAG
Source organism: Aspidoscelis tigris stejnegeri (assembly GCA_023333525.1). NCBI lineage: Eukaryota > Metazoa > Chordata > Lepidosauria > Squamata > Teiidae > Aspidoscelis > Aspidoscelis tigris. The sequence goes on along the minus strand of JALMGA010000003.1, from coordinate 104,796,045 downwards.
CTGTCAGAAAAAAAGATGAGCTTCTTCAACTGTATCAGCTCCTGATCCCTTAACAGCTAGCACAAAGGAAGAATGAGAACCATGGGATATGTCACATGGCAGCAGGATGTCAAACTAGAAGTCTCAGGAGAATTCTAAGATACTGCTTAGAAAATAGTTGCTTACAACGGAATAGTACTGAAATTTGAACAGAAAAATAAAACTGAATATTTTCTAAAAAAATACATTACAACACTTGGACCGGAGGGCACTTTATGAAGCTGACAGGTAGAAGAGTCAGATCAGACAAGGGGAAGTATTTCTTCACCCAGAGGGTCATCGGTCTATTGAATTTCCTCCCAGAAGTAGGTGGTAACGGTAACCAGCCTAGATGGCTTTAAGGAAGGGTTAGACAAATTTATGGATGACAGATGTATGAGTGGCTACTAGAATAGATGCCTAGGTACATCTTTCAGGCTGGGGGGACAGGCAGGATGCCCCTAAGGCCATTTGCTAGAATTTGAGAGCAGGAGAATGTTTGCCCTTGTCTTTGCTTGAGATGACCATGGGCAATTGGTGGGCCACTGTATGAGACAGGATGCTGGACTAAATGGACTGTTGCCTGATCCAGCAGGATTCCTCTTTACGTTCTAAGTCCATATGCACATCACCGCTTCAGATCCAAAGTGTCTGGGAGCTCCTTCCAGTTGCTCCAATCATTGTGAGTTGTGGACAAAGAAAAACGTGTCTGCGGCATCACTAGGAGCAGCTGGTGAGCTCCTGAATGCAATGTTCTCATGGGGTGGATGTGCAATTGCACACCACACTTGCCGTGGCAATAGGTAGACTCACAGTAGATATTGCTGCAGGTCACTATCATTTGCCGCTGACCAGAGTGGTGGCCCCTGTGTACAGAGAAGAACCATGGGCAGCATCCATGCACAGGTGATGGTTGCCCTTTCAGACACCCTTTTGTGAGGTGCATGAAAGGGTCAGGGTGTGTGGTGGGGGCTTCAGAGTCTCCCCTTGGATCTTGAACCTAAGGTGCCCTTCCCAAGTCCTGGAGATATTAGTGCCCCCCCCCCCCCGGGGTAGAAGTGAAGACAGCAACTCCTTGGGGGGCTAGGTCACGTCAAAAATTTTGCGGCAGGAGGAACCCCAATCAGAGAAAGCGGGTGGGCACCATGACTGGCAATGGGTAGGTGCCGGGATCTATGAGGGAGGGGAGGTCGGCGGTGGGCACGCGTCAGAGCAGCAGAGGCAGTGGTGGGAGAATGAGAGACCATGTGGCGGAGGTGGCTGATCCTCGCTTGGTCCCCATCACCACCACCGCCGGAAGGGGGGGGGGAGAACGAGACACCTGTGGTGGAGGCGGAGGCGGCTGACCCTCGCTTGGTTGCCGCCACCAGAAGGAGAGCAGGAGAACGAGAGACATCATAGGAGCAGCTGTGGCTGACCCTCACTTGGTCCCGGTCACCGCCGCCACTGGGAGGAGGGAGGGGTTCGTGCGCTGCCCTCTCCCCTCACCTCAGGATGGTCGCCCGGGCGGGGGGGGGGGGGAGAGAAAATATGCTTTCCCAAATGAAGTTTTCAAGCACTTTCAGAATTGGGATCGAACACAAAGTTGAAAGTAATGGGATCAGGTAAATTCGTGCTTGCATCCAGTTCTTTTACTTCGCTTTAGGAAAATCATTTTAAGCTTGTAATGGGAACCGGGGCCTCAGTGAGAAGGCTTTAAGATGCTAGCATAATGTTTTCACACTGGCTTCAATCTAGTGTTTGGGATCTGGGATCCCCCTGCTCAGCCATTTAAACAAAATGAAAAAAATAAGACACAGTATAGAAAAAGTAGTTTATTGCAAACATCATCTTCCTGTCTGTCTTTTGTTCCCAGTCTTTCATCTCACACCAAGATGAGACTGATAACAGCCTTATTCAGAATGCCGCCAATACGATAGTGAACGCCATCACAAAGAGGCAAAACAGCACAGTGATGCCGGCGGTAATTGAAGTCAAAATAGAGACCACAGTGGTTGGGAAATCTCCATCAGGTAAGTGCTTTTATTTGCTTGCTTCACTGTTGAAAGAGTCCTTTGATGGCAAACTTTAGAGTATTGAATTGTGTCCCGTGCTGTTCTTTGATTCTTTAGGGGAACATCTTTTGGGTTGTATTCAGTTTTCGTAGAGTGCAGCTACTGAGGGTGTTTTTCAACATGGAAGACCATTGAAGATTTGCTTCTTGTCTCGCACAGGGGTTTTTTTGCATTGAATATAATCTCCAAGATTCTCCTGTGCTTGCCATCTAAATCGTTTGCCCATCAAGGGGAAAATGCCTAAGGGAGATTATCTTGGCAGAAAAATAGTGAAATTTAAAAGGGCAAAGAAGTTCTCATTTCCTAACTCCACCTAGAGTTCAACCTTCAGATTCTTTGGTTGTTTCATGCAATGCCAAGAGTCCCAATAAAACATCATGATGGTGTGTGGCACATGAAATGGCAAATACTAGCTTAGTGATAATCACTTGGTGAGTATTCTTAGAAAGGGTGTCATTTTAAGTGTTGACCAAACTATCTACAATGTTGTAACCCACACTTTTTTTTTGAAGTCCGGAATTATTACTAAGAGGGCTCAAGTGCTATTAAATGATTTAATATCCATTTGATGTTTTCTTGGGCAAACAGGTTCAAAAGTTTGTTTTAACTTAGTCCGGGTTTTTTTAGCTCTGTCAGTAACATTGCTCATATTAGTATTAAAAATACAACCTTTTTCAAAAAGCAGCATTACAGGTAGTATTGCCTGTTCAAACAAGAGAACAAGCTATAGAAACAACAGCTGTCGAAACAGGGGCTTTGCATTTTTGCTTCCCATATTCAATGTACTTTGCCTTTGTCTTCTGCTTGAGATGCCCATAAGCAATTGGTGGGCCACTGTGTTGAGACAGGATGCTGGACTAGATGGGCTGTGGCCTGATCCAGTAGGGCTCTTATTTTCTAAATGGTTATGCAAATTCTTGGAGAATAGGTCTGTCAACGGCTGCTAGAATGGATGTCTAGGCATTTCCTCCAGGTTAGGGAGACAGGTAGGATGCCTCTAAAGGCCATTTGCAGGAATTTAAGAGCTTGAGAAGGTTTTGCCTTTGTCTTCTGCTGAGATGCCCATAAGCAATTGGTGGGCCACTGTGTTGAGACAGGATGTTGGACTAGATGGGTACATAGCTTTCCCAATCTTTGGTTTTTATCATTCATTTTGGAGGCTTTGAACGGCACATGTCCTTCTATCCTATCCTATCATCTTCTGTTTGGTTTTCTTTCTAGATTACCTCGTTCCAGTCCTGTGTGCAGTCTTTAGTATTGTGTGGTTAACCTGTATAATAATCTGTGTGTGGTGGACACGAAAGAGAAGAAAAGAGAGGGAGAGAAATCGCCCAACTAGAGAAGAGGCTGCCAATAATCAGTGGGCGCCTCTCAACCCCATACGGAATCCTATAGAGAGACCTTACAATCACAAAGGTATTCATTATGAACAGAAAAATTATATAGCTCCTCAAAAAAGAACTTACGATGGAGTAGAAGAGTACACAGAGTATGAGGAGGAGGACGAGGAGGAGGAGAGAGAAGTCATGGAAATGGACAAGTTCCTCTCTCACAAACTCTCTAAGCCCTTGTCAACAAAGGCAGTGGACTCATTAGACAGTAGTCCTATTAAGAATTCTCTTCAGATAACCAAAATGGACAACAGATCTGTAAAAAATGTGAACACAGCAAATCTTGAAGGCGGAAGAGACTAAACGTATACTTGGACCATGCCCACGCCGTCTGTGTTGAACAGAGTTGGAGAAATTGGCTTCTCTGCCCTACACCAAGGACTTCATTGTCTGGAGACAAATGTTAATAGTTACTTTATTTTGAATAAAAAAATTAAAATAATAAAATAAAAACTTTATTTTGTTTCTTTTAGCCTTGTATAAATTATTCAGTGACTGTCAGATGTTAAGAGTAATCTTTGATAGTTGCTATTTTTGTAAACTTTACTTCGAATATACTTGCTGTGTGGCAGAGGAGGGAAGTTGTATTTTCCATTTCATAGCGTTTATCACATATGACTCTAAGCTGTTTACAGAATACGTTCCTTTTTACCTGTTGCAACAGTGGCTTAAAACACCTCCTGGTTGAGGAAGCTGCTGAACTTAAAGGAAGAAATTCTCACACGAGCTGTTACTTAAGTTTCTCCCTGCATGTAACTTCTGCAAGTTTTTCCCAAGAAAGAAAAAGAAAAATTGCCTTATTTTTGGAAAAAGAATTGTTTTTTATAGAGATCTTTCAAACTGTGGTTGAAAAAAGTGGCCTTTTTAATTTGACTTGGTTGGTTTCTTTTAATTACCTTAGGCCTGCAGTATTGAAGCACATGTTAAGTGCCTTGAAATTTCACCTTTCTTTTTCTATAGCAACTGTCAAAGACTGCCACGCCCATCTAAGTTTACTGCAAGAGGAGATCTGCTGTCCTCAGTCTGACACTGTTTATTTTCAGATTGTGCAAGTGCATTTTTGTAAATATGTACATATTTAAAAGAATCACTTCTGTATATTTGAGTTAATAACTTAAATATTTTTGCTCTTTTTTTAAATGTCATTCCTTTTTAATTTATGTCACAGAAAGGGAAGTTTTATGGCATTTTCTTTAAAAAAAAGTACAAATAAAACTTATTTTGGTATTATGTCCATATTAGAAAGTGATGTTAATACAATCAATGTCGGGGATTTGTTGGTCACTTTTTTTGTACTTCTCTGGTGCATTGCCACCATTTCACATGTAAATAGATCTAGACTGTGTTCTCCAATCTCAAAAATGCAGAGTAATTATACTGTACAGTATAAAGAAAAGGCAATATTTTTTTCTTTTGTGAATGTCTACTACATGTAGTATTGCTTTTTTTCATTTTTTAAAAAGAAATACAGGCCTAATGAAGGGAACAATATTTTCTCATTTCTTGTTTCTGTTATGCTTATGTCTCTTTGTAACAAAGGCTGGTAAACTTGGAGTGGAACTTGGCATTTCACCAGACTTACTATTATCACCAGAAATAACATCCTATGTCCCTTCCTCTCCTATTTCCTCCCGCAGCATCTAATGATTCGGACTACTTGATTGGACAGTGACGCTACACTAAGAAGCCCTGCCTCTGCCCCACTTCATTGGCTGCTATTGTGGGGGCAGGAAAACTTGCAGTGTAGAAATATCATGTCCTTGAATACTGCATCACAAATATTAATGGGGAGAGAGGGAAGGACAGTGTGGTCATCTTGGTGCCACGTCTGTTAAAATGCCTGGTTCCTTCGTGGAAGGTGGGATACCTCACAAGAAATGGCTATTCATAACGGAAGGCTTGTGCATTATTTGTGGGGTGCTTTTTTTTTTAAGCTTTATTAAAGAAATGAGCTTTATCGTTATTTTAATTACTAGGGAAACCTAAGCCTACATTACCCAACTATTCTTCCCTGCAAAGGGAATTGATGTTTTCTCTCAAAAGTTTTGGCCACTCAATGTAACTCTGAATGTTTTTGAAATGACGTTTATTTTATACATGAATTGCAAGAATTGCTTTGCAGGAAATTCGGTGCAGTACATTTTGTTTGACATGTTCTTCAATAGCTTTCAAAAGAAAACTATTTATTAAAGCATTTTATAACAATGTTGGCAGTTGAACTTTTTCCCTCCCTTTCTTTACTGTTTTTGAAATACTCAAAGGCTGCATCCTCACTGCACAATTTAAGCTGATTTAAATCAGGGTTTTTTAAATCAGCAGTGAAGTCAGATTTTTTGTGTTTCCTTTGTTAACTTATAATGCAGACTTCCTCTCCATTCTTCAGTGTCTGGATGGGGAGAACCCGTGGCAGCACTTTTCATTCCCTGTTCATTCCCACCCCCCTCCATCTTGTATATACTTTTCCCACCACTCCCACTAGCAGCTGTCTTCTGCTGATCTCTCCCATTTGCATCCTTAAGACAGAATCCATCCCACCAACCAACATTTTAAAAAGTGAATTAAAAGGAAAATTTTAATTTCACACACACACACATACACACAGAGATGGCTATCTGAAGAGGAGGGACAGGAGAAGAACTTTCTCTTTAATTTTTTTGCTGGCTGTTCATTCTTCCCGTCCATTCCCTCTCCTTTCAGTCATGGGAGGATTCCTTTAGCCAATAATAATGCCTTCACATTGGCTGAAGGAAACTCAGGAGAAGCCCCTAAAAAGTGTGCTTCCATTTGCAAAAAAAGGATTATTCCTGAATCAGTGAGAAATCCCGCAGCGAGAGTTCTTTTGATTTGAATATTGATAATCTGTGTTTCTGGACATTTAATCCCCAGAAAATGAATTTGTCTGATCCTTTGGGAATTGCCAGCTTTGAAAACGAATTCAAAGCTTTTTAAAAGTTGAATGTGGATAAAGCCAAAATGGTTTAGGTACTGGATTCTCACCCACTTTGGATGCTATCCCTTCCTCAGCTTTTTCTAATAGATCCTCAAGACTTCCCTTACCACATCCGGGGGGGGGGGGGGTATATAATGCCATTATTTCAGGCCTATAGAGGGATTACCACACTTACTTGTGGCAACCTATAGCCCTGCTGTATTCTTTTGAAGACCCACTATAACCCAACTCTGATCACCGGTTTTCCCAAAGTAGCCCTTTAACTTACAAATGGAGCTTCCATATATATGGCCACTGTGCATGTGAAAGATCTGAAAAAGATGTTCCACATGTGCAGTGGTAGCAATTGCACACTTTTGAGTATTTTGCCCCATCAAGATACCTGGATGTGTGTGTCACTATGGGTGAGTTCCCATTCAAGGAATAAAGTGCTATATACAAGGCTGTTTACATCGGGATTTACATTGATATGTAAAGTACGTTAAAAGGAAGCAAAGGAGCATCTGGCAATTGGATTCAACCCCAATTTTGTGTCCCCACTCTTAAACATTTAAAATGCTTCCAAAAACAGATTAGGGGAAGCTATTCTTTCCCCTCCTCAGCCTTTCCCCACCCCTCTCTCCCTGTTGCCCAGGGCGCATGGCGGCAGCAGCAACTCAAGCCCCATTCACCTGCTCCACCTCCAGAGCCACCATCCCTAGCAGGGATTCCCTCCGAAAAAAGCACCCTGGCTGGCTGACTCGCTCTGGTGCCGCCGTTACCATCTGCACACACACATGTAAACATACACACACCTCCCAGTTTCTGCAGCAGCTTCACCCCTTTCCCTTTTTAAAGATCAAGGAAGCAGGGAAACAGCCAGAATTGCGCAGGATTGTCTCTTTCAATCTTTAGGCTTGCGTGGGTGGGAAAGGAAACATTGTTATCAGGTGTGAAGTTGCTGAACAGTTACAGTGAAACTGTTGTATAGGGGAATACTCTGGCGTTCCCACAACGCTAAGGAAGAAACATTTTAAAAGCAAAAGCAGAAAAAAACACTGGAAAATCCGAGTGTTTATTCCATTTTTAAGCCAAATATTCCTCAAAGTACCCCTGAAACTGATTGGGAATGGGGACGACGAGGATCTAAGCCATTTTGAAACTGTTTTAATTGATTGGGGGAGTGGGAACGATGAGTAGCCAAACTGTTTTGAAACTGTTTTAAAGTGGTGATGGGAACTCGCCTTCTATCGCGCACAGCCAACACATTATATCACACAAACAATGCCGACCCCTGCACTGACTAGCCAACAAGAGGGCATAATTTTCTAATATAGCTTGTTAGCACCATATTTGGGTGACCTCTGGAGCCAGCCTTAGAATTGGTTACAATTTTCTCTCCTTTTACTGTGATAATTTGTTCGAGTAATTGTTGTGTATTAGGCACTTCCTTTTCTTTCTAGTCTGCTGTAACCCCCAGACTATGGAATAACCTCTTCTTTGAGATCTGCTGGGCATCTTCACTATATTTATAAAACTGATAAAGACACACCTATTTATTTTGTTTCTCCTCCCCACCCAAGACCTTGAGTATAGGGCAAGACAAAAATACAAATAAATAGCAAGATCACTAAACTTGCAGGCTATTTGGGGGGGGGGGGGGGCAGAGACTGGACTGCTGTCTAAATTGAAACAGTCCAGCTGAAGGCCACTTGCATTTACAGTGGACCTGCTTCACTTCCATGGCAGCGTTGCTGGCTTTCAGTATGCTGTGTTTCCTAGCATCCCTGGCTGTACAATAGAGCAGCTAAGGAGGTTACCTCTTCAAGCGTGCTCCAACTTTTCTGTTTGTTTGAGGGGTGAGGAGTAGAAAGAAGGAGCCAAGTAGTTTCCTCATGTTTGAAAACACTATTCTGGCACTTGAAAACAACTCCAAAGATTATCTATAGCAGTAGTTCTCAACCTGTGGGTTGTGACCCCTTTGGGGGTTGACCTACCCTTTCAGAGGGGTCGCAATGAGTCTCCCACCTTCCCTCCCCATCTTCACCCAAGCTTCCCCACCCCAATGGCTAGGGGTCTCCACCACATGAGGAACTGCATTAAGGGGTCGCGGCATTCGGAAGGCTGAGAACCACTTATCTATAGGGAAAGCCTCCCCCCTTGTGCTGGTACCTTTCAAGAGACACACTGACCAGTCAGGATGGGCTTCCTTTTTTGCTTATACTGCATACAAGGGATGCTGGTCCAAAATGGGCAGCAGCTGCCACACCCAATAGAGCAGTTGGAGTCCACTCTGGCCATGGTCACACTTTCACCTTAAACCTAGTTTGGTCCACCTTCTGATCGTAGCCCTCACAACCTTTTCATTCCTATCCCTTTCATTTGAGGACTTTCCACCCTGGAAAGTCCAAACGGATGATGGAAAGTCCAGAAATAAAAGGGATAGAAATGAAAAGGTGTGAGAGGTCAGACCTGAGAATGGACTGAAGAAGGTTTAAAGTGAAGGTGTGACCATGGCCACATTTTTTTCTGGGCATTTCGGTTCAGGGTTGCCTAACGGATACACTGTGCTCAGTTCCAGGGATAGATCCATAATGGGGGGAAAATGGGATATAAGAGGGGAAAGGCGATATCCAATGGCCTATCCTGCTTGAATGTCCTCATAACTGTTTTCTCGGTTTCTTACAATGTACCATCTTAATAGATAAGCCAGAGAATTGAGGGAAACCAGTCAGCTATCACTGCACCTGACTGATCACTGCAACTGACTGAGGCTTCCAGGGCATTGTGGCAAAGGCAAGGAAGAAAAAGTTGGGCAATGTTGTTTTCTCGTCTTTTATTTTACAAAAAAAATGTAATAAGAGTAGCTAAAGGTGGTGTCTCCTGGGTGAATCTGAGTCTGTAATGTAAGACATTTGCCTTACGCTGTCTTGGAGCCTCAGAAAGGTCACCTGTTCAACATCTGAAATTTTTTTTTGGATCCATTTTTTATTTATTTTCAGTAAGCATTTATATCACATTTCACTACATAATTATAATAAATTCTATTACAATGCCCTAAGATTTTCCATGTGACTTCCTCCGTTCTTCGGACTCTTCTTCTAATAGCCTTTTTATTATTTGCTCCGTACATATACCTGTCACTCTTTCTTTTAGAGGTCGAAACCTTCCGTCAGAATACCCAATCCCTGAAGAAACTCTATAAAAGGTCCCCAATCTTCTATAAACCTATTCACTGTTTTGTGTTAATAACTTCGTCAGTTTGTCCATTTCTGCCATCTCCATCAATTTAAGTATCCATTCCTCCTCTGTAGGTAACTCTTCTTGCTTCCATTTCTGTGCATATAACAATCTGGCAGCTGTTACCATGTATAATATCAAAGTCTTTACATCATTTTCTCAACCTGTGGGTCGTGACCCCCTTAGGGATCGAACTACCCTTTCAGAGGGGTCACAATGAGTTTCCCGCTGCCCCTCTTTCCCCTCTCCCAGTTGCCCCACCCCCCCATGGTTGGGGGTCTCGACAACACAAGGAACTGTATTAAGGGGTCATGGTATTAGGAGGGTTGAGAACCAGGCCTTCATCAACAATGCCCAACAAAAATAATTCTGGTTTAAACTCAAAATTAATATTCAAAATTTGTCTCATCCAACGCCCTATTGTATTCCAGTATTTTCTTGCTTTCTCACATGTCCACCACATATGATAAAATGTGCCCTCCACCTTTTTACATTTCCAACAGCATTTGAGATTTCATAGCTCTGAAGTAGGGATATTTGTAACATTCGGATTCGTCTGAATTCAGACATTTGTACATGAATCAAATGTTACGGCATTCATACATTAACATTCATATGAATGCAAATGTTTTGGATATTCATACGAATAGTTTGGACATACATTAAACCGGGAAGGTGGGAAAGCGGCTGCACCAGTCACATCTGCGACAGATCCAGATTGCATTCGACATGGATCGAGAGCAGATTAAAAGTGGATTCAGGTCAGATTTGACGCTTCCAGAGTGCAGATATGTTATGGGATGCATATCGGATATGCCTTTGTTTGTATTGGTTACATATTCATTCTTATCGGATACGTATCAGATATTCTTATGAATTCGTACAAATACATTTGTATTGAATAGAATCCTACCACATTCGAAGGAGATCTTTTTGAATGAATATGGATTTTCTAACATTCAATTCATTACGAACTAAATGCCAAAAAAAACCCACTGGTGTACATCCCTGCTCTGAAGGTCTCTCTTTAAGCCAAATTGGGTAGACAATTACATAAGCAAAGAGGTGGGGGTTCCTACTGAGTGGCCAGCTGGTGAGTAGCACTTGTAGTCAAGGTAGGTGTTCCCTGATTTGGATGTGAATGTAGGCTGCAGTGTGGCAAAATAAGACAGGCTATTTTTGTGCTTCTGAAGATAGGATGCGTTTTCTTAAAGAGGTGGCTTTAATAAGCCCTGTCTTGATTGCATTTTTTTCTTGGCCCAAGAGTTACATTGCCCCATCACTTACATCTTGAGAAAAAAATGAATGGACTTGGGCATGTCCACTCCATTTTCTCCCTTCACCCTCATGCACAGATCCATGTAGCACACATACAGAAGATTTACACTGCTGCCTGATCTTACTTATTTACTGTTTATTTACTAATTCAGTAATTTCTTTATCGATCTAGTAACTAAAAATGTTCTGGAATGTTTACAATCAAAAACAGGTAAAAAGTAAAGAATACATGCATGCACAAATGAGCAATATTTTAACCATTATATTTTAAAATACCATAGAACAGAATTCAGTAATCCCAGTCTGTTAAAATGCCTACTCTTTAAATTTATCAACAAGATGACTAGGGGAAGGGGATTATATTTCTTTTTCCGGCTGCAATAAAATATAGAATGGTCATCAAGGACCAGGTGGGGGGGGGGGGAAGAGATTTCAGAATGCCATTTCCCTATCTTGGGCTAGATCTCTAGGTTGCACCTAATAACCAAACTTGTAAATATACTGGTGGCTGCAGTGGTGGGCTAATAACTTCCAAATGCTACCTCCACTTCCTAAGCATTTAAAGAAAAGTGGTTGTTTTGAAACAAATGACATGTCAGACTTCTTGTGGGTAGAGTCAGCATTGTGAAGCCAATCACGTTTGGGAGATCATCCTCACTACGCATGCTGATCTAGGCCTGTGCTTGTCCAGCAGTGTTTGTAGTGTGAATCATGTATAATGATTAAAGATCACTTTGCTAATAAAATGGCAAAATGTTACCCCTCAAGAACTTGAAAATTAAAAGATGAGAACCACACAAACTTGTAGGTGTTTGGTAATTTTATCTTAATGAATGGTTTCCACTGCCTTCCCCTGCTGATAGGTTTGTCATTTCCCAGATCTCCTCCTGGGGTATTTAAAAAAAAAAATTAGGGTTGCATTGACCTACATCCAGTCCTTGGCCTCAATTCATCAGAGTCCTTCGTGGAAGATAAGGAACTCAGGTTCAGGGATCTGTCCTTTCCTTTGTTTTTTTTAATTCAACTTACCTTACAACGTACTATACAACCAATAAAATCAATAACATGTTTAAGAAATAAACTACATACATCAAAATATCCTAACTAAATTACCAGGGGGGGAAATTATCTCTGAGTATAATCTCATAATAATAGTTTAAAAAATGGATAGTCATTAATCCCCTTTGGTGAAGACATATGCAAAGTGTTTGTTTAGCTTTTTTGTAATTTCCTTTTCCTCTTGTAGTGTATCTTTGGCTCCATTGTCATCTGAGGGCCCATTTGCACTTAACCGTTGCAACTGGTTTCATCTGCTCCCTGGTAAAGCCTGTCCACATACTGCTGCCACTGCCATCCTAGAGTTCACCAAGTCATCCCCAGTCCTAGTCAACTGTGGACAACTAAAATGTGATCCACAGCTTGACCAAGAGAAACTAGGGAACTTCCAGGCAGCAGGATCCGCACCCTCTTCCGACTGCAGTGGTGTGAGTGGATGTGGCAGTGTGGCTACAGCTTGTGTAGTTGCTTGCCATGCCATGATCACCGTGGCAACATTTTAGTATGCCCCTTTGAGTCCCTTTAGGAAAAAGGTGTGATATAAATAAAGTAACAGTAACAGTAGCGTCCATTCACATGTTGCCACTGCCATGGTGATCCAACTGCAACCTGAATCCTTGGCTCTGGGAAACCTGGTGGGAGGCAGCTTATGGCCACCTCGATCTTGGCTGCAGTCCTGAGAACCACAATGATACTTGGTTACAACCCAAGGGCTGCAACGATACTTGGTACCAGTAATTACTGGTACGATCACCAGGTGTTGCGAAAGTAAATCCCTTATAAGCCACTGGCATGCTTATAAGAGATCACCATGTGCTCCTATGGTGAGTTAAAGGCAGAGAGCACAGGGGAAAGAAGTTAGGCGGAAGATGAGATGAGCTGGAAAAAGAGCGCTTTATTTCTGTGCAGAGCTTTAAATAGCCCGCCACAGGAGGGCGGGGAGGAAATGATGTAAAGCCACAATCCAGATAGGTCAAGCCACATCAGCTGAGCAGGTCAGAAATCCTTCTGATGTCACATCATGTGGTAGGCAGGAAGAGGAGGGTTGTTGTCTGCGTGCAACATGCGGCCAGACTCCATTAAGCCCCTGGGCTAAGAGTCCTGCTGGTGTCAAGTGTGTACTGCAAGCTTTTGGAAGCAGGAAAATTCTTTTTACTTTGAGGCTTAGGAAATGGACAACAAGGGCTTGGGAGCTGGAAGGGAAACTTAGGAAAACTTGAGCGGCATTTTGCGATTACAACATTCAGGCCTGGCTATCCACACTGCAAGTGCTGGTGGTCGGGTTCAGAACTTCCCTAGCCCTTGAAGTGGAAACAGCCTCTGCCACTCTTCATCTTTATCTGACTGGTAGGTGGTATTATACCATACCGGTCACATAAGTGCAAACAGGCCCTGAGGGTACCATCCTGAAACGATATTCCTCTTGGGACTTACATGACTGTTAGGGATGTTCACGAATGGGTTTTTGACCTTCAATTCATAATGAATCGAATGTTAGAAAATACATATTCATATGAATAGATCCCCTTCGAATGTAGTAGGGTTCTATTTGATACGAATATATTTGTACTTATTTGTACAACTATCCGATACAAACGAATACGTATCGTATACGTATCCGACACGAACACACACTTATCCAATACATGTCCAACATGGATGCATACATATCTGATACATATCCAGTACCTATCCTGTCACAAATCTGCTCTGAAAGCATCAAATTAGACCTGGATCCACTTTTAATCTGCTCTCGATCCATATCGAAAGCAATCTGGATCTGTTGCAGATGCAACTGGCGTAGCCGCTTTCCCAACTTGCCAGTTTAACGAATGCCCAAATGATTTGTACAAATGTCTGGAAACATTTGTATTCGTACAAACGCCAGTGTACGGATATTGTAACATTCTATTTGTGTACAAATGTCCGACTTTGTACAAATTTGTACGCATAATAAATGTTAGAAATATTTGTGCACATCTCCAATGGCAATGCCTTGGCAAACGAAAAATTCCCTCTGGCTTCTAGGAGTGCCAAAAAATAGAATTACCATCTACTAATGCTTTTCCAGACATCCAGGAAATGAAACGGGTTACTCTGAATAATTACTAAACAACAGCAATTAAAATAGACCCTTTTATTTTGCTTTATTTTTAGATAGACCCTTTTATCCAGGGTCCGCCCTGGTGTCCATTAAACAGCCCTTTCATTTTAGCTCCTAATTCATCAGTTTGAAGGTAATCTGAGAAAGGAAAAGCTTTTGTTTTGTTTTGGTGGATATGAAAAACAACCAAATAAAAATAGCAGACAAAGCTTTGGGGGCATAACAGCAACAATGCAGTTGGAGGTGCATGGGGGGGGGGGGGGCAGGGAAGTCTTGTTCCAGTCGTGAAGAATGTTAGGACAACTTAACAATGGACACAGTTTACATCAAGCTCTATGATCTGTTGCCAAGATCAGCTAGGAGAAAGGAACTGGCATGCAACTCTAAAGAGTGTGATGGTGGAGATATTACGGAGTACATCCTGCTCAGCTGCCTGAGTGTAGCTTAGAACTGGGTGTGAAGCCTTTAAGCCATTATAAGTTGAACGTTCTCAAAGGAGCCTGGGAGGAGATGGAGAAAGAAACCTCGCGATTTCTTTTAGTCCATCCAGTCCGAGCTGTGCTGTCTTTCTGCAGTCCACACAGCACAGAAAGGACAGAAGGAGAAAGACGGAGAATAGCTTTAATGGAACTCATAGGCAAAGGCAGCATTTTGCAAAAGAAGAAGAGTTGGCTTTTCTACCACACTTTCTGCATCCATTTAAGGCGACTCAAAGCACAATTTCATGCTCCGCATGTTGACTTGCTGTGCCCAACTGCGTCCACTCGCATCCGCCAGCGAGCTCATCCACATGGAGGGTCACATGACGCACTGCTCACGCATGTTGGTGCATCACGTGACGTGCTGGCCCCAGTGCATGTGTGTGCAGGGCAGCACCATGGTCCTGGTGACGGTACCAGTGCATTGGCGCATCATCCAGATGCAAGATGGTGGTGCCCAGACACACGTGCATACTGAAGTCTGCAGTATGTACTAGCATTCACTAGTGTGTGCTTAGTATATGCATGGGGTACTTTGACCTTTGCCATCCACAGACAAATGGCAAAATACAAATTTTCCTGCAATTTCTGGGATAGATTTGTTTCAGGAGACAAATTGCTTATGCATCACCACAAAGGAGGTTGCATTTTTACATTAAGCTTTCATCTCTCTCTCTCTCTCTCTCTCTCTCTCCCCATCCATCCATCCATCCATCCATCCATCTCTGTCCATCTACCCGTCCATCCGTCAGACTTGCCTATCTATCTATCTATCTATCTATCTATCTATCTATCTATCTATCTATCTATCTATCTATCTGTCTGTCTGTCTGTCTGTCTGTCTGTCTGTCTGTCTGTCTGTCTGTCTGTCTGTCTGTCTATCTGCCCAAACTCATGAAGATTTGCTTTCTGCGATTGCAGTGCTTCATGCTGCAGAACAGAAGATTTCCTTGCTGACTTCTAAACTTCTTAGTGGCCTGGTGCTAATTCCAAGGTGACTTCTGATCTCCCTCCTTGGAATTTTAACCAGGTATGGATTGAACAATCCTCCCAATGGAGAACCTTTCCTCTAGATCTCTGACTTTTGTTAAAGGAAGATCTGTAGCCACCTTAAAAGCAAAGCGTGGCACATCGGATGTTCTTGACGCCGCACTTCTGAGCAGCAGGCAAAATCGACCTCCCTAAGAATGTGGCATGAACTGACAGGCTCACCTGCTCTCACCTACGCAAACCATTCCTTGAGACAATGCTGACAGCCAGGGAAGAGAGAAAGAGCAGGCAAGCAGGAGCCCGTTGCTGTGCCAGAGATGCAAACAACCCTGTTATGATTCTGATTCGCCTACAGGGCCCTCTTGTTGATACAGTTCGCCCAGAGCAACAAGGGGGAACATATGGAGGCTCATGCCCTTCCTAAAATAACAGACGCCCCCCCCCTTTTGTTGCATAAAGGAGACAGAATGTCATCTGAGCAGGTGCCCAAGAGTTCACAGGGATGTGTTGGGTTAAGAGCACATGGACACGCACGGCCGCACATAGCCCAGGCTGTATCAGGCAGGAAGAACAGTAGGTTCCACACGCCAGCAGGACCTGTGCTCTAAACGGAGGTCGCCCCTCCAGCAACCTTTTGTACAGCACAATGTTCCTTGCAGTGGCACTGACATGCTTTTTGCATCCCTGCTGCTGCTCTGGGCGGGAGGAACATGGCACCAAGGAACTTTCAGGTTCACTATTTCCGCCTGAGGTCTTCTTGGAAAACACAAGAAATGGTCATGGAAGTCAGCCATTTTGCTGTGCTCTCCAAAGAAGGAAGTGAAAGGAAAGGCTGTCGCTGGCGAACCAGCTGGAGATGGAAGGAAGCGCACCTGGATCTCGCTGTCACCTGAGCCTCAAGTGACAGCAAGGAATCCATCAGCACCCCGAGATCACACGCCTGGGGACTTTCCACACTTGGCCCTGTAGTCGACCCCCAGTGCGCTCTCAGGCAGATCATCTGCATTCAAGGACTCCGAAATGCAGGACCACGCTGCAGGTGGCGCACGATACTGCGACCTTTGCCGTCCTTTCCTGAAACTTAAGGGGCCCATTTGCCCCTCTATGGTGCTAGTAGGGGCCTGTGCACATTACACAAGCATGCTGGTGCATCCCATGACATATCGACACCAGAGCCCGTGCACAGTGTGCCACTATCGTGTCCCAAGCCAGCCAGGTCTTAGAGAGCAAACACACACATGGCTAGCAGTAGTTGCGACCAGCCAAAGTTCAAAGTTCTTCCAGGGAGCAAGAGTAAAGCGTAGTCAAATGTTCTGAGTTCTACATAGGGTTGCCTCTGAAGATGATTTCCGGGGCGCTTCTAAGGCTATCTGCTGGGACTCGAGAGCAGGAGAAGGTTTGTCCTTGTCTCTGCTTGAGATGCCCATGAGCATTTGGTGGGCCACTGTGTGTGAGAGGATGCTGGACTAGATGGGCTGCGGCCTGATCCAGCAGGGCTTCTCTTATGTTCTTATGATTCAGAAGCTCCAGCTGATACAGAATGCAGCTGCTAGACGGCTGACCGGAACGCCTGGCTGAATGCACATCGTTACAGCCTTTAAAGAGCTGCCGTTAACCTTGACATACAAATGACTTGGGCCCCAGATGTCTAAGCAAGTTTCGTCTTGTGATTAGAGTGCCAGGCTCATATCTCGTACTCAGCGAGTTTGATTCTGCACTCCTCCATGAAGCCAACTGGGTGACCTTGGGCTAGTCGCAGCTCTCTGCTGAGCTCCCACAGCCCCGTCTACATCACTGGGTGTTTGTTGTGGGGAGAAGAACAGAAAGCTTTGTCAGCCACTTTGAGTCCCCTTAAGGGTGAGAAAAGTGGGGTATAGAAGCCAACTCTTCTTCTTCTAAAGGAATGCCTTCATGTCCACATGCTCACACCTTAAAATCTGTATGGGAGGCCTTCCTGGTTGTTCCACCACCCTCAGAAGCAAAAGGGATGGACCCCCAGGATAGGGTCTTCTCAGTGATGGCTCCCAGTTTATGGACTACTGTGTCAGGTGCCTTCACTTCACCTGTTCAGGAGGGCAGTGAAGATGCATCTCTTTGTCCTGGCCTTCGGTTAGATAAGGAAACAGGTTCTCCATCCCATTTTCAGGCACGTTTGGTTTTTAATGTCGCAACCCACCCTGAGACCTTCAGGTATAAATGTCCCCCCGTGTCACAGCCATTCCAGGCCTCCGTAAAGTGTCTTAGCATTGCATGCTCAGTTTGGAGGCCTCTCCCCATAGCACTAACTTAAGACAGTGGGAGGGTTTGCTTGAAATTCCAAGCTTGTCTTGCCTCTTCCCTCTTTGGCGGCCATCCACCTGCTGAACACCACTCCAAGGATCCCTTGGTCAGTCAGCAGTGAGCCTTGGTTGCCGCTGGATGGAGTTTCACAGCTTTTGCAGGGCCTGTTGCAACACTGCAAAGCACTCCCAGAGCAGCTGCAAAGATATTGGCAAAGTAAAAGTGCTGCAATGCTTGGGGAAAGGTGTTGTGTTGTGCTGTGTTGTGTTGCATTGTAATGTGGAAGGCAAAGTCTGTGATTTTTGCAAAATAATAATTTTTTTTAAAAAGGCCTGATCCACACGGGTTACCAAAATGGTTCCTCTGCACGCTATGAGCGGCTTGAAGAAAGCCGGCCGCGACATTTCCCTTCCTTCCCAGAGCAGAGGCTCCTCTTTCCAGCTTGCTGTGATGAGCTCACTTAATAATGCATGACCAGGAACTGAGGTGGTTTGATCTGCCAACCCAATAATAACGCAGACTGCATCCTCACC
This sequence comes from Aspidoscelis tigris stejnegeri, assembly GCA_023333525.1. NCBI lineage: Eukaryota > Metazoa > Chordata > Lepidosauria > Squamata > Teiidae > Aspidoscelis > Aspidoscelis tigris. Next base: position 104,777,693 of record JALMGA010000003.1, on the reverse strand, counting down.
GTTAAGCATCAGGTTACTGCCATTTGGGAATCCGACAGATGGGGACCCTGGGATTCTTTCCATCTCGCTTCTGCTTTAGAGGTCAGGCGTCCCACTATAGTAAATTACAAGTATGTCATAATCCCACCAGCGTAAGAGGTCTGGAGAGCAGGCGAGGGGGGAGGGCGGGGGGCAGAGCGGCTCTTCCCAAGGAGCTATAGTTAACTTTCTCTCCGCAATGCAGGGGGTGGTCGGGGAGCTCATGATGTGGCCGCTTTCCTGAAACGCTGGGCTAGGATGCGAAGTCGCCAGAGGATCTGCAGAGAAGAAATGGAGTAGAAATGCCTAAAGTTATACAGGTGGAACTGCAAAGTATTATAGATACGGATATATAGATACATTGCAGCTTGGATCACCCCTGTTTAGTGCTCTTCTTTGAGCACTGACTGACTGAAGGCATCAGGGCCGGATGCAAACAGTCAAAGCAAAGCATAAGAAAAGCATTTACTAAACACTGTGCCTTTACCAATCTTCTGAACGTGCATAGTGGAAGTACCTCGCACTCTTCAGGAGGAAGCTATTCAATAACCTAGGTGCTGCCACCAAGAAGGCCCTGTGCCAGGTACCTGCCCCTTCAACTACTGAAGATGGCAGTACAACCAGATGGGCCTCCCCTGCAAATCTAAAGTCATGGACAGTTCAATACAGGAGAAAGCATCCCCTTAAATATTTGGGGCCCTAGCCATTTAAGGCCTTAAATGTTAAAGTTAATACCTTCAGTTGGGTTTAGTAGTAGTGCACAAACTTTTTTTTCAGATTCTATTTGAATCGAACCACTTTGGAACCTGGTTTGATCACTAACACCTTCAAATCCAACATGAGACTTTGGCCCTTTCTCTTGGCCTATAGGGGCCAGGGGTGTGCCTTCCACACTAGTGTGGGATGGTGGAAGCCCTGCCCCTTCATTGTATACTCCGTCCACACTAGGGTGCCAAAATTATGCTCTAGCCTGGTCCTGTGGCAAACCCTGAGCCTCCTTGCACTTGGTGAAAAGGGGAAGCCTGGGTATGCCCCAGTCCGGGGTATGGTATATGCACTGCTCCTAGCCACTTCTATCCCAGAAGCAGTTTTGCGCATGCCAGACTGTCCTCTTGCCGGACAGCAGTACAGCACCATAAAGTGCTCTACCACTATACTACCTGCCAGCTGGTACAAGGCAGCATGCACCTGTTCGTGCATCTTCCAGGCAACGGGCGCTTGCAGTGTGGCAGCACAGATGCAGTTGCACACTACATCATCCAGTCACTGTGGCAACTGCCAGCACCAATAGTATACTGTTGCACTAGGCTGTAACCATTTTTGGCTGAGTCATCTGGCCTAGTGGTTAGGGAGCAGGACTCTTATCAGGGAATACCGGGTTTGATTCTGCACTTCTGATCTGCAGCATGGGAAAGCAGTGTGATGACCCAACGTTAACTAGTGTTTGCACTTGCAGGTGCTAGGTAACTGCAGCCCAAGCACTGCACAATTGGTCACTCACCTATGAGCCAGTTTGGTCTAGTGGTTAAGGAGCCAGACTCTTATCTGGGAACATCGGGTTTGATTCTGCCCTCCTACATGAAGCCAGCTGGGTGACCTTGGGCTAGTCACAGCTCTCTGCTGACCTCTCACAGCCCCACCTACCTCACAGGGTGTCTGTTGTTCTGTCAGCCGCTTTGAGTCCCCTTAAATGAGTGAGAAAAGTGGGGTGGAAAAGCCAACCCTTCTTCTCCTTCTTCTTCTTCTTCCTGAGAAGAGCAAAGGGTGCAGCTGAATACAATTGCAGGAGGGATGGGTGTCAGCTCAGCTCAACACAGCTGTATTATTAATGTCAGGTAAGTTTTTGTTATTCTAACTCTCATAAAATGAGATTCTTCAGAGATGCTGTGAGTCTCTCTGGAAGGAAGGCTCCCTTTTCCCTCCGCTTGTTGCTGTAATCTTCATTTGCACTGAACCTCTTGATGTTGTGTGCCACAAACGGTAGAAGAGGATGGTTACCTGACCTCGCCTTGATTTTGTGTTTGCCACAGTATACAGGTGATCACACTTACCCAGCAGTTAGCGAAGCGCTGGGCAAGCTTGGGATAGATCGAATGATGCAAAGTGCAGACACTTGATCCATCCCCCATCTTCACTTACTTTGGACAATATCCCAGGGCACTGAAGGAGTGGATTCGCCCTTTGTCATGCCCTGTTCAGCCTCATCAGAAGAGGATATGCCTGCAATGTGACCACAGGCTGAGGAGCAGCCACAGCAGGGCATGACAGGCATGGAAGAGCTAAGGCCAGGTCCAGGTGAGCAGCCAGACAGCTCTGGTGATGAATCCACCAGCTGTGAGCCTAATCAAAGGCTCTCTCATCTCTTGCTTAGGCAGCAGAAGCAGGTGAGGCAGAGATCAGAGCGATTAGCCCAGCTGCACCGTGGGCGTGGCTCTGACTCCTCTATTTAAGAACAAGCTCACCTTGCCTCAAGTTGCTGCAGACAACGTCTTAGCAGCCTCGTGTTACCTGAGCTTGAAATCCTGGACTCCTTGTGACCTGCTGACCCTTTGGACTGCCTGACCCTTGCTGACCTTCTGGACTCCTAGACCCTGGACCGGAACTGACCTCGAGAACACCTGGAACCCTTGGGACTGAGTAGCTGCACAAGTGTTTGCCTGTTGCCTGACCGGTCTCCGACGTGACACCCTTTGTCAAAAGTGCAGGCATTTGTGATGCGGCTTTCTTAGGTCGTGATCGCACCCATCCCTCAAGACATCTTCTGGCTGTCTTCTCTTCACATCACTCACTATTTTGGGGGCAGGCTGTGCCTCCTCAAACCGGCTTCTCCGGAGTCCACATTTACACAGGATGCAATCCATCTTAGGGAGGCAGTCCATTTTCTCTTTTCATGCATCAGCAGGGAACGGGGCTAGAGAGTGCTGAACCACACTGGTGTGGATGGATTCAGTCTTCCCTCCTGCCCAGTGCCCTCCCATCCTGCTCCCCCAATTCTCCTTTGTTCTGATAACAAGCTTGCAGACTGTCATTTTTTAAAAATATAATCTATTTGGCGCTAGACTGATAATGCAATAGATCAGTGGTTCTCAACCTTCCTAATGCCATGACCCTTTATCTGCATGTGGGCGGACCCACCTGGAGATGGATGGAGGAGTGGTGTCTCGGTTCCTATGTGTTTTCCAATGGTCTTAGATGACCCCTGTGAAAGAGTAGATCAACCCCCAAAGGGGTCACTACCCACAGGTTGAGAATCATTGTGTAGATCATATTTCTTTAATTGCTCTTTTTTGGTTTTCCGAAAAACTGGGAGGGATTTTAAAAAATGAATGGCCAGAAAAGCACTGTTGGGAGGAGCAGTGAGGGAAGAGTGGAGCAAGAGTATCAATGATACAATTCTAGGGACAATGTATCTTCCATTTCCTTCAACAATGTGCAAGGGAAACAATGTTTTCTTTCAGTAAAAAGTAAAAGTGGGAAGTGAAAACGAAGAAGTGACCTAGTGGTTAGGGAGCCGGACTCCTACCTGGGAATACTGAGTTCGATTCCACCCTCCCCCATGAAGCCATCTGGGTGACCTTGGGCTAGTCACAGCTCTCTTCTGAGCTCTCCCAGCCCCACCTGCCTCACAGGGTGTTCTGTTGTGGGGAGAAGAACAGGTTTGTCAGCCGCTTTGAATCCCCTTAAATGGGTGAGAAAAGTGGGATAGAAAAGCAAACTCTTCTTCAGCAGCAGCTTGAGGGAAAGGGCAGATTACAGTCTCTAATTTTTCTACCAGAAGAGTTGCAGAGGTGGAGGTGCGTGTTGGCTGGGATATGCCTCAGCTGCGTCTGCTTGGGGACGCAGTCCCCTTACCCCAACAGTACTCTGTGTTGGCATCAAGGTTGCCATCAGCACTACACAACTCCAAACACACCCTATTGCCACTATTGATTGACAGAACTTTATCCTATCGGAATGCAGGTGGGGCAGAAAACTAAAGAGTTGCACAAAGGAGACTTGGGGAGATAACAATACAGGTGTGAGCACAGCAGCCCAAATTGAGGACTGATTATCAGGGATTGGGTGTGAACAGGATTAGGATGGCTTCAGTTCAGTTTCTTAATGGGATGGCCTATTTCAGCCAGGTGTGTTCACAGCCTTCATGGTGGCTCCCAGACTATGGAATGGCCTTCCTTCTGAGCTATATTCACCACCTTAAGACTATACATTCAGACAGTTGTTGAAAGCACAACTTTTCTCATCCATTTAAGGGACACAACGCAGCTGACAAAGCTTTCTATTCTTCTCCCCACAACAGACACCCTGTGATGTGGTTGTGGTTGTGAGAGCTCAGAAGAGACCTGCGACTAGCCCAAGGTCACCCAGCTGGCTTCATGGGGGAGGGCGGAATCAAACCCAGTATTCCCAGATAAGAGTCCAGCTCCTTAACCACTAGGCAGTTCTCCTCATCCTCCTCAAGGCATTGAACAGTTTTTAAACACTCTTAATTTCTATTTTTAAAGCATTTAAATGGTTTCAAACTGTCCTGTGACCTCAGAGTTTGTAGCAGTATGTACATAAATTTATTTTTTATCTATTTTTAAAAAAGTAAAATATAAGTAAGTAAGCAAGGAAGTAAGTAAACTCCTGTTCTATCCTTCCTTCTAGAACCATTTTCATGCTTTTCTTGTAGAAATACAGTATCTGCACCAGGAAATAGCAAGAAAGGTGAGAAAAAGACATTTGCCATGAAAACATGCACGCTTTTACTTAAAAAAGAATAATGAAACAAGATGGTGTGTGAAACATTTGGACCCTAGAGCCATTATATTTATATCAGAAGAAGGGGCTATAGTTATGAACCTTGATTAATTAATTATTTGGATGCTCAATAACAAAAAACAGTCACCATGGCAACAGCAGCATGCTGGGAACCTTCCATCCTTGTGTTTCCATTAAAATGTCTCCCAGAGGACTTCTCAACAAATCCAGCAAGGGTTTTTTTAATGGGCCAAAACGAAAACGCACGCAGTTCTCTGTCGAAGCCGCGTGCAAACAGTTGCTCTTGGTTTTTAAGATTCTAGAGAAGATCAGGTACTGTTCAAAGGGATCTCAGCACTCACTAAAGCCAGGGACTGCCTGTGTTTTTCCATTCTGAAAGAACCATCACCCAAGTAAGCAATGCTTGCAACATGGGGCTGAATTATTGATACTTACATCCTTTGCTTTCTGTCTGAAAAGGAAAGAAAGGCTCCTTACAATGGTAACACTGCATTGTCAGATAAATAGCAGGGGTGGGTAGGGTAGTCAAGTGCAAACAAAACCTTCTCTTCTCACTGGCTTCTCACTTGGAATATTCTGGAATATATCATGAGACAGGTGTCTGTTGTCTGCTAATGCACACTATAGCAGACCTGACCCGAGGCCTCCCTTAGCCTGAACCAGCATCTGGACTAAGGATGTGGAAGAATGTTTTTTTTTACTTCTATTCAAGTCGGTTCGAATAACCAAAAATTCGATTTGATTCAAATGATTTAAATTTGAATTTAGCAAAATTCAATTCGAATTAAGCAAATTTGTTTGAACTTTTGTTTCAGATTTGCGCTTATGAATGACGACAAGATGCGTAGATGCCTGTACGCATCTTCCTGACATCTGTACACATCCATACGTGTCCGTACACGTGTGAAGTTATCCCGTACGCAACCTCTTTTCGTCCCGTACGGATGCGGGAAAGGTGCGAATCTTCAAGTATGCATCGGGTACTAATGGGTACACATGCAGATGTCCGAATAATCCGAACAAATAGTCCCAAAATGCAAAATTCGATTCAAATATTTAAATTTCGAGACATTCTATTTTAATTTGAATGCTGAAATTCGACCCATTCGATCAAATTTTGAACGCCTACGAATATTCATGCACATCCGTGGTCTCTATTCTGAGGTTTATTTCAGAATAAGGCCAAGTGCAGAAAGACCCCTGGTTTGGGCTTTCACTTTGGTTCTTTCTCCACTAGGCCTCATTCCGGATTATAACCTGGCATGGGGACCTGCCATCTGCCTGCTGGGGCAGACTACAGCAGACATGATCAAGGGGCATGAAATTACATATGGTGTGAACATAGGAGATGTTTTTCTCCCCTTCTGAACATGTTAGAACCGGGGTCACCCTTTGAAACACGTCCTTGACGAATCAGGACAGAGAAAAGGATTTAAAAAAAACCACAATGCATAAAAAGGGCCAAATTGCACCTTTATTAGGTTTGATGGCTAGTGCACATCTGGAATAGGGACGTGCAGGAATATTCAAAACATTTTATATTTGATCAAATTCAGACATTTGAATTTGAATCAAATGTCTATACATTTGTTTTTGAACATTCAAATGAATTTCCAAATCTTTCTAATCATTCATATGAATTATTCAGACATTTGTATGTGTATGGATACGTATACATTACATAGGTATCCATATGGATCTTACTCGTATCCATATGCATTTGTACAGATATGTATGGGACAAAAACAGGATGCATGCTGGATAAAAACGGGATGCGTACGGATACATATGAACTTTGTCGACATTTGTATCTTCAAATATGAATCAAATATCCATACAAATAAATACGAATGTTTTTGAATAGAATCGAATGTAAATACATTCATATTATAAACATTCGAATTGATTCAAATCTTCAGATATTCTATTCTAATTGGATAGAATGATGAAAATTGCATTCGTGCAGACCTCTAATCTGGAGTGGTTCAGTCGCCTTCACCTTTCGACACCCAATCCATTCCAAGCTAAACCAGCCCTTCTGCAAATGTTATCAGCTTTTTACTGGGTGATCACCTTGCCATGGCAAAGGACATGTGCACTACATTTGCCACAGCAAGCGGGAGACCCAGCATGCAACTGTGCCTGTGCCCCCATGTTGCATTCTCTGTTCACCCGGAAGAGCTGTGAGCAGACTGTGCCCAGCTATACTAGAGTACAAATTTGGCCAAATTCAGGCATTTGTATTCAAATCAAATGTTGGCACATTTGAAGATTAACATTGGAATTCGAATTGAATGTTTCGATACATTTGTATAAAGCTTCTTGCCTACAGCCATACCACCCTAAACACGCCCGATCTTGTCTGATCTCAGAAGCTAAGCAGGGTAGGGCCTGGTTAGTACTTGAATGGGATTCGTACTGATACCATTGACACAGTATCCTTTTGGAGAGACTATGGAATTTAGGAGTGGGAGGCCATGCTTGGCATTGGTTCTCCTCCTATCTCCAGAACCGATCTCAGATTGTGGTTATTGGAGATACTGATTCGATGACCTGGGAACTCACTTGTGGGGTTCCCCAGCGGTCAATCTTATCTCCCATGTTATTTAATATCTATATGAAGCCGCTGGGAGAGGTCATCCGGAGATTTGGAGTAAGGTGTCATCAATATGCAGATGATACCCAGGTCTATCTCTCTGTGCCATCTGAATCAGGAGAGGTGGTTGAAGTGCTTGACAGGTGTCTGGAGGTAGTAATGGGCTGGATGAGAGCCAATAAACTGAAGCTGAATCCAGACAAGATGGAGGTGCTGTGTGTCACAGGGTCTCAGGTCTGTGAGATGGGGTCACAATGACCTGGAAGGGACAGGTGCATAACTTGGGGGTACTCCTGGACTCAGCACTGAGACTTGAAGCTCAGGTGGATGCCGTGACCAAGGGTGTCTATTCCCAACTACTATTGGTGTGTCAGTTTAAGCCTTTTTTGGACAGAGACAACTTGGCCACAATCATCCACGCCCCGGAAACCTCTAGATTGGACTGTTGCAATGCACTCTACATGGGGCTGCCCTTGAAGACGGTTCGGAAACTGCAGCTAGTGCAGAGTGCAGCTGCGAGGTTGCTGACTGGGACAGCTGGCCAGATGACCATCACACTGGTCTTAAAAGAGCTGCACTGGCTGCCGATTTGCTACCAAACCCAGTTCAAGGTGTTAACTTTAGCGTATAAGGCCCTAAATGACTTGGGCCCCAAATATCTGAAGGAATGCCTTCTCACATACCAACCTGCCGGTGCCCTAAGATCTGGAAGGGAGGCCTTGTTGTCCTACTACCCTCAATAGTAACAGTCTCCCCCTCGAGGTGCATCAGGCCTCTTCACTGTATACGTTCAGGAAGGAGGTGAAGACGCACCTCTTTGCTCTGGCCTTTGGCTAAAAATGGCATAGTTTCTTCCCACTGCAGACTTTATTGTTTTATACTGTTGTGTATATATATATGGTTCTATTTTAAATATGCCTGTTTTTAAATGCTGTTACCCGCCCTGAGACCTTAGGGTATAGGGTGGGATATAAATGCAAATATAAATAAATAATGCTGTGGTCAGACCTACAGAATGCCAGATTTGCATCTTGAAATTTCAAAATGGTGGCAGTTTATGAACTTTTTCTCTGTGCTTTGCAGTTCTTTAGTGCATGGGTCGTTCATTCCATTTTCTTCTCTCTCTCATCGGTCCACCTTTGGAATTTGCACAGAATTTCACGTCTGCTTCAAGTATCGATTTACTTGGAGGCATTTAAAGATGAGCCTTCAGTGCCTCATCATTTATTAAAGAAGGGCTGGGCGCTTTTGTTAACGGTTGCTACTTTTGCTCCTCAGAGAAACTGCAACCTGTTTCAGTCACGCAGGCCTTTATAATATCTGACCGCGTTGAACAGAGGCGTGCGCTTGGGCCTGTGTGGTTTATTTCTCCAGAGAGAAAATGTATGCAAGTGGAAACCAGTTCGAAATAGATACAGAGAATCTGAGCTCTTGGGCTGCAGTCTTTCTTCCTCTGCACATAAAATTTTATTTTATTTTATTTATTTATTTATTTATTTATTTATTTATTTATTTATTATTTGTATTTCTATCCCTCCCTATACCCGAAGGTCTCAGGGCGGGTAACAACCTTTAAAATCAGACATGTATTAAAACAACAACAGTATATATTAAAACAGTAACAGTCTCTGGCTGCATCCCCAAGCAATAAAAAGCCTGTTAAAAAGCTTCTTTTTCCACGGAGCGTCTCCATGCACGGCTTTTCTCCGAGCTTCCAGTGGCACAAAAGGAGGAAAATGCGCAGAAAAAAAGTGCCCTTTAAACAAAACCACCAGTGCAATTTTTGGAAGCCGCGGGTATTCCTAGCAACACCTTTCCCCATATTGACCTGCCCGTGCCTTAAGATCAAGCGGTGAGGCCCTCCTGGTTGTCCCACCACCTTCAACAGTGAAGTTGGTGGGCACCCGGGGAAAAGCCTTCTCTGTGATGGCCCCCAGACTATGGAATAGCCTCCCCCTCAAGGTGCGTCATGCCCCTTCCTTATATATATTTAGGAGGGCAGTGAAGACGCACCTCTTTGCCCTGGCCTTTGGCTGAGCTGCTTATGTTCCCTCCCCTGTTCTCGTCTGTGGGGACTTAGCCAGTAGCAATGTCCTCCTTGCTATACCCTAAGTGGAAACCAGCCCTCACAGACCTTCTTGCACAGTTCGATTTGGCTGGAACTTGCTCCAAATTGTTTAACCAGCAGCTGAATGCAGAATACAAGAATTAGTAGTGCCAGAGTTTGGGGTCAAAGTTCCCATGATCCTTAGCTAAAGCACTGGATGGTGGAAGGGAGTTGTAGCCATCCAGAAAAGCATGAGAGATCATTTCTGAAATTCTGAACTGTATGCCCTAATACTAAACACTGGGCAGGATAAGTAATCTTTCTTTCTTTCTTTCTTTCTTTCTTTCTCTCGAACACAAACCCAATTATGAAGAACTTTTAAGCTGTGTTTGCACACCCCTGAGTTTTGCCAAGAAACCTGGAATTTCTACAGTTTAAGGGCATCAACTCTTCCATTTGTCTCTTAATTACAGGGTTGAATACACAATTAAACAGCAGCTTAGTCCGTACATGCATGGAATGTAACACAGCTTCACTTTGTCTCACCTGAAAGATGACTTGTAAATGAGGGGAGAGAGAGAGAGAAAGAAAGAAAGAAAGAAAGAAAGATGGTTTTCCGCCTTTGATCTTTTTTTGGTAAATAATTTTCATTTCTGTTGACAAATAAACATTGCTTCTCTTTCATAAAGCCAAAGCCCCCCAGCAAATGGCTAGAGAGTAATGAATAATTTCTAATTGATGAAATTAAAGGATTTTTTATAATGGTGCACATTCTGGAAGAGGTATAAATAAAAATTAAATTAAAAACTACTTGGAACAAACTCACTCTGACAATTATTACCTCCACCCTGAGGTTATTTGCATACTTTGGACTTCAAACAAAACCAGGACACTGCCATGTGATGGTCTCAGGTCCTTTCTGCACTCACCTGGTATAGATGCAGACCAGTGGACCAGGGAGGGTTGGGTGAGTCAGTGTCATCTGAGCTAACAATGCTGATCCACACCAAGGCTTGGTGGAGCTGCAAAACTCTCACAAGCTTTGCAGTTGCCCCCCAACACACGTGTGAAAGCTAGGAATGAAAGTCCCTAGCCTTGGGTCCTGGAGGGAAGTGCTTTTGGGGTCCCACTGAAAAGCAACCTCTAGTAGTCCCAAAACACAGGATCATACCTCCCATGTTCCACATCAAGGTTGTTGGTCCTCTGGTAGAACTGATGAAGCAGTACTACTACGGATCCAGATTAAAGGCCTTTTAATCTGGTGACAAGGCTCCCTTGGGTCACATTAACATGCGGATGAGGAGGGCCAGAATGTGGCCCAAAGAGCTCCTTATACTGGAAAGCTATGGGAGCTTAGAAAGAGAGCTGTGACTAGCCCAAGGTCACCCAGCTGACTTCATGGAGGAGTGCAGAAAGGGCACCCGACACTTCCATTTGCCCCACATCAACAAGTTTATTGATTACTACAATTTGGTCAATAATATTCAGAAGATCTGCACAGCACATTTTGGTACCTATATGGTGAGGTTGCCACATGTATCTGAGGCAATCCCACCATTGTCCCAATCCCTCCCCTTTTTAAAATGCATGAAAAAGTATTTCTGGAAAACCCAGCACTGGTCATGGATTGTCCAGCAATAATGTGCTTACCTATCTTGTGGACGGAGCTGCCAAGGTTTCTCTGTCCACCATGGATGCGCAGAGGTTGAAACAGCCACTCACACATGCACAGGGGCAGCGGAACACTCATCCGGGTATTTGGCGCGGTTTAGGGATCTGCACAAATATTGATAACAATAGTTATTGGTACAAAGTCGTACGAAGTTGGACATATGAATAGAATGTTACGACATTTGTACATTGACATTCGTAGGTTTCGGAACATGCATCCAAAGCTTCAGGACATTCGTGAAATGGGGAGTTGGGAAAGCAGCTGTGCCAGTCACATCTGCGACGGATCCAGAGTGAATTTGACATGGTTTGAAAGCGGATTCCAAGCGGATTCAGGGCGGATTTGACTCTTTCAGAGCAGATATGTTACGGGATACATGAAATTCTGCAATACATTAGTCAAATAAATAAAGCAAGTAAATAAATAAATCTTTCTAAGCCCAGATTATATAACATGTTAAACATTGGATATGAAACAGTGGTTTTAAAAAAAAGAAATTTACAATTTAGACCCATGGTCTTCAACCTCTGTGGGGAATGCCAGTGCATTTCTAATTGTAAGAGTTTTCTCTGGACACCAGCTCTTTATCCTACCTACCCCCTCCATAGGCAAAAAAAAAGAAATGCATTTTCCCCCTATTCTGCTTCCATAAGGGCTCATTCTCACCAGACTTTGGCCCAATCCAGATGGGGGATATGTAATGGAATAATGCTTATGCTATGGTGTACTTACCACATGTATCTGTGGCAATCCCACCATGGCCTCACTATATTGGGGTGGAAGTCTGCTACTTTGGGGAAACCTGATTCTGACTGCAAATTTCCCCAAAATAACGCTACCACTTACCTTCTAGACCAGTGGTTCTTGACCTGTTTGTTGCGACCCCTTTGGGGGTTGACCTACGCTTTCACAGGGGTCGTTATGAAGTAGCAATGAAAATAATTTTATGGTTGGGGTTATGGTTATGGTTAGGTTGGGGGTCACCACAACATGAGGAACTGTATTAAAGGGTCACGGCATTAGGAAGGTTGAGAACCACTGTTCTAGAAGATGCTCCCATCCTGGCCATGGGCATTGGTCATGTGTGGAGGGTGAAAAGGATGCTGCACATGCACACAGGTGGCAATTGCACACTTCTGTGCTGTCAAAATACCTGGATGTACACATCAAATACATCAAGTACAGACAGACCCAGGCCTCAACACAAAGGCTGAATCCCCAAAAGACTTATTTGCCTCTCCGAGTTCCCTCTGCTGTCACTCTAATCAAGCGGACTTTAAAAGTGTCGTGCACTTCCGCAATAAGCGTCCGCACGAGGCTCAGCAAAACGCGTGTTTTTAGCGCACCTTCCGTCCCCACGGAAGCCTGTTTCCTTTCCCCTCATCTTTGCCCCCCGCCCCCTCTCTTGTTAAAAGGAAAAATTGCCAGATCTCCGTCCCCTGAAATGGCTTCCCATCCCAGCAAAGGCAGTGATCGCTCACTCATTCACTTTCAGCACTTACTTTCACTCAGTTCTTGTTAGAAAAGGCTTCCCGTCCCTGCAAAGTCAGCAGCTGCAGGCATCAGCAGCGCAATCCTTCGCTCATTCGCTCATTCACTCTTTTAACACTTTCACAGATCACCTGATAACAATGTTGCAATTCTGAGCAATTCTGGCTCTTTTTACAAAGGAAAGGAAGGGAACCTGCTGCATTTCTGAGATGTGTGAATGCTTTTTGGCTTTGTGTGCAGGCAGCAATCACCGCCCCTTTTGCCACGGAGCGTCCCCAAGGTAAATGTTGCGAGGAAAACCCGCAACTTACAAATAGAGCACTGAAAGTCTTCTTTAAAGGGCATGTATTTTGTCGCTGATTTTCCTCGTTTTGTAGTGCTGGAAGCTCATTGAAAAGCCTGGTGTGGGGGCGCTCAGAGGCAAAAGAAGATTTTTAGCAGACTTTAAATTGCACGGGGACAGGGCCAGAGAGTATTCTGAAGGGCTTTTGTCCAGAATATCACTTGTTAGCATGATATTTGGGGAGGGTGAAGCTGGCTCTTTTTGTTTATAAATATTGCATTGCTTCATATTCACAACATGTGCAGAAATAGCGCCTAATGTTCACATTTGAGGAGAAAAAGGAGGAAGAGAAGAAGGAGACGGAGGAGGAGAAGAAGGAGAAGGAGCATTGACTTTTATACTGTGCTTTTCTCACCCTTAAGGGGACTCAAAGCAGCTGACAAACCTTCTGTTCTCCTCCCAACAGTCACCCTGTGAGGTAGCCCAAGGTCATCCAGCTAACTTCATGCAGGATTGCAGAATTGACCCGGGAGACTAGCAGATAAGAATCCAACCCTCTAACCACAAGACCAAACTGGCTCTCCCCTCCCCAGTGCCATTAAGGCTTACACAAGCGCACGCACATGATTTTATCTTCTTGCCAAGCGTTTCTAGCACCAAGGCAGATGTTGGGTGACAGACTATCGAACTTTAGAAATTTTGGATGAAGATTGGAAGCATTTAAAATAATGCATCTGCAAAAGAATAGGAGGTTCATGGCAAAGGATGGGATACAATCCAAAGCAAAAATAAATACTGACAAGTGTTTTATAAAGGCAGCTATGGGCTGATCTACTAACTTCTTAATCATCTCACCCTAATAAATCCAATGTGCTGTCCAAAGTAAAATAAATAAAGTTAATTTACGAGCTTAAAATGCGGAATACCTTTATCCTTCTGACCTTTTTATATGTCGACTGAAAAAGGACAGCACTCCCAGAAATAAATAAAATCATGTGGATTCTTTTTATAAAGAAAATGATGCTTCTTTTCTTCATGCCAGCTTTGCAAAGGCAACTGTAAGGAAAATGTGCACATTATTTGCATTGAGCATATAATCTTCACTTGAACCTGTAATTCCACCCCCTGCTGCAAGATCAAATTAAGTCCTTTAAGATACAGGCCTAATTAAGTGTTTTCCTTCTGCTTTCTTCCCTTCCCCCCTTCCTCCTCCTCCCTCAAATGGCAAATTCCTGTATAATAAAACAAGTTGTATCACCTTCCAGAATTAATTTTCGTTAGTTGGAACACGCCTGTCATTCCAAACAAATTAGGTATAAAAAAACAGGTAGGTTTAGGCACATCTCTGAGCAGTGATAAAGACAGGTAGTCCCCCGTGTGAAGAGAGCAGGAAACTTCATTCTTGTTCAGGTGAACTATGGATTCAGGTCTGTGTCAATTCTATTTGCTGTTTCCTAATCTGGGCTAGGGGGAAAGACCTTAAAATGGAGGTAGGAGCTATTTATTTATTTATTTATTTATTTACATTTATATCCTGCCCTATACCCTAGGGTCTCAGGGTGGGTAACAGCATATTTAAAAGACAAAAATATTTAAAATAAAACCATATATATAAAACAATAATATGTGCAGTAGGGGAAAACTGTGCCACATTCAGCCAAAGGCCAGAGCAAAGAGGAGCTAGAAAAAGAAGGGCCTGTTTATTACCTGTCTTTCCAAGAGTAGGTGATTTCAGATGTGGACAACTCATTCAGGAGGAAGAAGTAGAAGAAGAAGAAGAAGAAGAAGAAGAATTGGCTTCTATATCCTGCTCTCCTCACCCAATTAAGGGGACTCAAAGTGGCTGACAAACCACCTGTTCTTCTCCTCACCACAGAACACCCTGTGAGGTAGGTGGGCCTGTGAGAGTTCAAAAGAGAGCGGTGACTAGCCCAAGGTCACCCAGCTGGCTTCATGGAGGAGTCATGGCAGAATCAAACCCGGTACAGTTCTGTCTGCTTGCTGCCCCAGCTGCCCCAGAGTAGAGTAAACTCTCCCCCAAAATGATCAGGTTGTGGACTGGATTGGTCCTGGATGCAGCATCCACAATCTCTTCCAGGTGCAGCGAGGCATGGGGAGTGTGCGTAACCGCACAACTGCGGCTGTAGAGTTGCGCACAATATCTAACTCAGCGTGGTAACATCTGAGCATGCGCTGACTGTTGTTTCAGACATTTCCTTGGTGATCTGGCCAAATCTAGCCTAGCCATTTGCACTGTCAGCGCTATTGGTCAGGTACGGGCTGGTGCAGCACTGGACATGTGAATGGTCACTGCCTTGCTGGATTCCTACTGGCCGTTAATTTAATTGCCATTAGACTTTGATGTTCTCAAACCACGTCTAACGAGGGGCACCAAATCAAATGAAAGGAAGATGGGGATCCTGCACTTTTAATAGCAGCATAGAAGGAAGAATTACAGAGCTCCTGTGCCTTTAAGGGACGAGGAAATTTCATCATGGAATTCCTTCTTGTATGCAGGTACATATTCTTCCTCTCCACCTGGCCGCCCTGGATTCTGAAACCAGGGGATGAAATGCAAAATGATCGAATTCCAATAAAGAACACACAGTGACTGGTATTGGAACTAGGCCAATTTAGCATTTGGTCAGTAGTCTGGACTACTGTAATGTAAGAAAATTCATATTTGTTTGAATAGATCCCCTTCGAATGTGGTATTTGATATGAATCTTCAATCCCATATGAATCCTATACGAATCCAAATGAAGCTTCATACGAATGTATCAAAACATTTGATTTGAATTTGAATGTCAATCTTCCAATGTGCCAACACTCAATTCGAATTTGAATGTCTGAATTTGGCAGAACTTGTACGAATTTTGAATGTTGTGAATATTCGTGCACATCCCTAATCTGGATGAAAGGACCTCCCAGTACACTTTGTCTGCGTGGGACTAGTGCTATTCTGGCCCAGAACCATCCCAAGGGTTCCCTATTGTGGATTAGCCGTAGACCCCTTTTAACCATACCAACTGTGAGAGCCACTGACCTGCCCCTTTAGTTCTCACCAAAACCAGGCTCTCTTTCCTGACCTGCATGCTAGATCCTGCATATCCATGGAAGAAGAAGAAGAAGAAGAAGAAGAAGAAGAAGAAGAAGAAGAAGAAGAAGAAGAAGAAGAAGAAGAAGAAGAAGAAGAAGAAGAAGAAGAAGAAGAAGAAGAAGAAGAAGAAGAAGAAGAAGAAGAAGAAGAAGAAGAAGTTGGCTTTTCTACCCCACTTTTCTCACCCATTTAGGGGGACTCAAAGCAGCTGACAAAGCTTCTGTTCTTCTCCCCACAACACTCTGTGAGGTGGGCGGGGCTGTGAGAGCTCAGAAGAGAGCTGTGACTAGCCCAAGGTCACCCAATCGAACCTGGTATTCCCAGGTAAGAGCCCAGCTCCCTAACCACTAGACCAAGGAGAAGACAAAGTGGCTGACAAAACTTCTATTCTTCTCCCCACCACAGAACATCCTGTGAGGTAGGTGGGGCTGTGATTGCTCAGAAGAGAGCTGTGACTAGCCCAAGGTCACCCAACTGGCTTCATGGGGGAGGGTGGAATCGAACCTGGTATTCCCTGGTAAGAGTCCAGCTCCCTAACCACTAGACCAAACTGGCTCACACCTTAACAGCCTATGCTCTCACACCTGAATGGCTTTGACTTGGTCTGTGCTAAGACTATGAGAACCTGAGAAGGATGCACCTGCTAGAAACACCCTTCCTTTGCTTCCATTCCCTGTCTTCCCCTGTTAGCTCAATAAAGAGCAGAACCGTGTCTGTGTAAATTATTGCTTAGATTGGGGGCTGAGGGTGGCTGATGGCTATCCTGACACTAACACTGTGTGTTCCGGTCCAGCATTGGCATTTCTGTACCCGATCTAGAACAAGGAAAATACTGCAGCTCCATTTTCAATGCTCATGCAGGCTTTGAAGATGGTTTTCAAACTCCACCACAAAGGAAAGCGTCCTACTTTCAAAGGCTGTTCTGTTCAACCCTGCACCCTTGTACAGAAGGCATGATAAACAGGGGACGGGGATGGGGCCAATCCCTGGCAGGCCTGGTTGGTACCTTAGCCATAAGGACTGCAACAGCTATGGTGCCTCCATATTGCGGTCGGCATTGGTCCAGAATAGATTACACCCACACCCTCACAATGCTGATAGAAGTGGCTGTGCTTGGTCCATAGTTGGGGAAAGGAGTGTGATTAACCAGTGCTTGGAGCGCTAGTCAACTTTGGCCATTCCCCCCCCCCCATCAAATACTTACGTAATTTGATCCTGGGGGCGATCCTTCTCTGAGTGCCGCCATTTTGGCAACTGCACCCTCCATGACTTTGTATGCCCCAACAATGCTGACACTCCGCACACACGCAGCCATGTTTATGGTTGTCTGAGGTGTCAGGACACTTGCACAGCACCTCAGACGACCCTGAAGCACTGGAAGAGGTGAGGATGGTCGCTGTCCCGAACACTTGAGGTAGGGTTGCTTAAGGTGTGGAGCACAATTTCGTTCACTAATTGTTGACTAGAGGCCGTAGTGCGAATAGGCCTTAGGCTAGAGGGAAATAGTTAAACAGCTCCAAGAAGGGCCCTTTCTGCTCTTGGCCTTCTTCTGAAAGGATCTCTAGACGGGTCTGTTGCTCACATGATAACGCATAGGCCTTTTTGCACTCTGATGACAGGGATGGCCAGGGACACTCTCACTCAGAGCATCTGCACACTGTGAAACTGTTTGCATTCCAGAGCAGTTCCCAGCACACCCCCAAATCCTCAAATACTGCTCCACGTCTATACTAGGAGTGCCAGTGGTGCTCGTAGTCCAGCCTTTGCAGCTACTTCCATGCAATGACTGTGCGGCAGTGAGGCATCATGACTATGGCTGCACCGTTGTGTGCTGTCATCCAATCTCTGTAGCAATGGCCAGCCGTGCATGGCCAGTGCTGTAATGAGGTAGACGCTGCCAGATGCTAGTGTTTTCACTTACCCTGCTGTAGGGTAAGTCCCAGCTAGGTTTCAGACAGGGACAATGTCCACAATGTGAACACTGGCCTCCATCCCTGATCTTAACTTCCTTGGGACGGTCCTGGGGAAGTTAAGTGCAAATTTCCCCTTTAGTAGACCATGCCTGGGGCGCGCCATATAGTCTCCACTAGCATGTGTACAGCAGGCCTCTATTCCAGGATATATTCCAGAATAAGGCTGAGTGTGGAAGACCCTTAGTTCCGCTTCCCGTTCTCACCTGGCTTTTGATGTAGTCCAGGAACAATTTTTCTTACCCATTAAGAAAATTTCAGGAAATTTAAAGGGATGCCTAGGAAGAGGAACATTCTAGAAACAATAGCAGAACAGAGGCCCTTTCTGCACTTGGGCTTATTCTGGAATATATTTTAGGATGCTGGTCTGCTGGCCACAAGCTAATGCAGACTCTGGCAGGGTTCCCCTGGGGCCTTCCATTGTCTGTACAGATACAGATAGCAAGAACATTTTCGCACTTGCTTTCCCATCCCATGGATGAGAGAGTCACATTATAAACTAGCACTCATGACTGGTAACTCATGTGTGATTGGTCACTCCCCTTTGTCCAGTTGTGTGTCTGATTCTCTGCAGGGATCTTGGATCTGGAGTCCTGCACGGCAGCACATGCACTAAAGCCATCACTACAGCAACGTTGATGTTTTATGCAAGCGCAGCCGTGTCAGGGGTCATTAAAGCTGCCAGCATACTTGCATGGCAGCTCAGGTGGCCCCTGTTGCACCGGAAAATTTACAGATGGTTTCCACTGGACGTTTCAGGTAAGGCTTTGGTTAAGGTCGGTGTGCTTGTGGTGCACAATTTTGCCCACCACAGCTAGTCTGCAATTTGTCAACCTCTGGGCAGTCAGGGGTCGTTTGTAGCCTGTAAATGCCTCCTGAAAGTGCAAATGCACCTGCCCAGAGGTTGCCTAATTGCCGATTTCGGCCAGAAGTGTGAATTGGCCTCAGGTCAATTGGTGGTCCATTCTAGAAATGCCTCCATCTGGCCCTCCTGGATGAATTTTGACAGTAAGGAAACGTAACATGCTGAAATTACATTTGTCAGAAAGATTCACGGTGTTTTTGTTGCGGGTCGCCAGCCCTCTTTTCTCCTCCTTTCTTCTAGCATGTCAGAGCTTGAGTTTGCTCAACCTTAACTTGGACTTTAAGAAAAACAAAACAAACCCAGCGAAGGTGGATTAGGTCTCTTGCCAATTTTACGTTTGCTCCTTAAATAGGGGGAGAAGCAACACTGGTTTTCTTAGCAGATGCTTCGCAGTTCTTTTGCAGCAACTGACAGATTACTAGTAGTCACCTGCTTGAAGGACAGGTGTGTATGATCACACTTCCAAGGTGCTGATTAAATGACAGGCTGACAAACAGGCAGAATCCAATAGGAAGGGGGCCCAGCACAAAGAGAAGAAGCCAGCTCCAAAGGCCAAAAGATCAAGATCACTGGTAGCACTCAGCAGGTTATAAATTGCTGCAGGGGCTCTCAAGAAAATTATCTGATTGCACAAGGAATACAAAGGTGTAGTCTTATGCTGCCCTGGTAGAAAATCCAAGCAACCTCAGCTGCCCCTTGGAAATGCTCTCAAGATATTTATATTGAGCTCAGAAGAGAGCTGCGACTAGCCCAAGGTCAGCCAGCTGGCTTCATGAAGGAAGGCAAAATCAAATCTGGTATTTCCAGAGAAGAGTCCTGCTCCCTACCCATTAGACCAGCGGTTCTCAACCTTCCTAATGCCGTGACCCCTTAATGGAGTTCCTGACGTTGTGGAGACCCCCAACCATGGTGGCGGAGCAGTTGCGAGGTGAGAGAGAAGGGTGGCGGGAGACTCATCGCGACCCCTCTGAAAGGGTAGTTCGACCCCCAAAGGGGTCCTGACCCCCAGGTTGAGAACCACTGCATTAGACCAAACCAGCTCATAAGAACATCAGAGGAGCCCTGCTGGATTGGGACACTCAAATGAGTGAGAAAGGTGGGGTAGAAAGCCCCACTCTTCTTCTTCTTCTTCTTCTTCTTCTTCTTCTTCTTCTTCTTCTTCTTCTTCTTCTTCTTCTTCTTCTTCTTCTTCTTCTTCTTTCAATGTGCATTAGAGTTGGGATCAGCCCAAGGGGACTCTGTCATTGGATACAATGACCTCTAAACCATCTCTAAGCCACCTTCGAGAAGCTTTTCCTACTTTTTCTTTCACTGCCTATGAATGCAGTTTTCACCTCCTTCCGAGCCCCTAATACAATCTTAACAAAACGCTTAGCGGGCGAGATTCTGCTTAGAAAACCCCCACCACCACTTGTGATGTCAATCTTACGACGCCTCTTCCCCACCACATTCGCTGTTCTTCCATTAAGCACCACTCTAAGGAACACGTCAGTTTCCCTAAGACTGGGGTTGGTTCCTTCCCACTCTAATAGCAGGCCTCATGGGCTAAGAATAGCTGGTGCATTTGTTGGCTCTTTTCGACTTGCAAGTGACAAAAGAATTGTTGGCTCTGCGGAACAAAAGAACTGTTATCAGTATTAGCTACCAGTTTAAGGTTGCGGTTTATGTTCTGTTTGTTTGCTTGCTTGCTTTTAAAACTCAGCTCACAACAGCTGAAAGTCAGGTAGCCTTTGGTAGGAGTCTCTTGCCTTGCCGTTGGCCAATGTCAAAGGGGGCGAAAAATTCATTTACTATGCTGGCATGTGTGAATTTGCAAAAATTCACTTCACCTAAACTACTAAGGAGCATGGAATGTTGCAGATTATATGCAAGGGTCCCGCTACATCCAGTAGCTAAAGGTTGCATTTGGCTGTGCACTAGGGTTGTGCATAGATATTTGTAACATTAGATATTTGTACGAATTTGTACGAATTTGAACATTTGTATACGAATCGAATCTTATGACATTCATACATTGACATTTGTATTTGTAGGAGTGCTTCAGAACATTTGTGAACCTGGGAGGTGGGAAAGCAACTGCACCAGTCACATCTGCAACGGATCCAGAGTGCATTTGATGCGGATTGAGAATGGATTCAAAGTGGATTCAGGGCGGATTTGACTCTTTCACAATGGATATCTTACAGGATACGTACTGGATACCTATCAGATACGTATGTGTTTGTATCAGATATTTGAATGAACTCATACAAATACATTCATATCAAATAGAATCCTACCACATTTGAAGGGATTTGTATACAAACACAAATTTTCTTACATTCGATTTGATATGAATAAAATGAAAAAAAAACAACCATTCGTGTGCATCCCTACTGTTTACAAAATAGAGTTCAGGACAATCAAGCGAAGGTGTTGGCATCGCTCCCTCCCTGTCCCACTGCCTCACTGTGTGATCCGCCACCACCTGAAAGGGTCATAAGGGTGCCTATGCATGTCCTTCATTGGATCATCTGGCCTGCTTTGTCCACAGTTGCTGCCTGATTTATTCGGAACTACTGGGACCACAATCGGATGCAGTCAGTTCTGCAGGCCTGCAGAGGAAGCCAGTTGAACTCCTAAGCCAGTGGTTCTCAACCTGGGGGTCGGGACCCCTTTGGGGGTCCAACTACCCTTTCAGAGGGGTCGCGACGAGTCTCCCACCGCCCTTCCCTCCCACCTCCCAGCTGCTCTGTCCCCATGGTTGGGGGTACCCACAACATGAGGAACTCCATTAAGGGGTCGAGGTATTAGAAAGGTTGAGAACTGCTGTCCTAAGGGCTGCGGTCACACCTTGCTGAAATAATCCGTCTTATTAAGAAACAGGACTCAACATGCATTAACTCAGATCATCCTTCCTCAATTCGTCCTCAGATTGGATCACTCTGCTCACACTTTTCTGTTCCCATCCTGAAATTCCTCTACCAGACTCCCTGCGCTCTGATAGGATAAAGGTTCTATCAATCAACAGCATCTCATCACACACTGGGCAACAGGGAAGGCAAATCCATGCAGTATCCACCCATTATAGCACAGTTCAGCCCCTTTTAGTCTTCTTCCCCAACCACACACAAATAATGAAAACGGATTAACACTCTATAACACTCTTGAGACCTGTGAAAATCAGGACTCAGGAAAGTACGACTGAAGGGAAGAAAGTCTGAAAATAAAATGGATTGAACTAAAAAGGTATAAGGGGAGAAGTCCAAAGATGGACTGAAGGATTAAAGTGAACATACCATTTTGGGAGCCCTATCCAGAGACGTTTTCGCATTACTCCCGTTCCATTTGGAACGGGAGTAGGACGGGAAGATTAAGACAGCTCACGACGCTTTCACCTTTCACACACAGGAGCGCAGGAGCGCGTGTAAACGCGTTCCGGCGCGTCTGTGTGCGAATGCTCAAAGCATCGTGAGCTGTCTTAGCCGGCAAAGGCCGGCCAGGGGCGCGGAGACAGCCGCGGAGGCAGATCGGCAATCAGCTGATTGTCAAACAGCTGATTGTCGAAGCCGCGCCGGCGTCGGAGGCAAGCCCGCAGCTGTTAGGGAGGGAGAAGCAGGCGCGAATGCTTCTCCTCCCGAACGCCTGCGGGCGGCTCGTCCGCGTTCGAATGCATGTAGAGCACTTTAAAGTGCTCTACATTTCGAACGCGAGAAAGACAGCTGCGGACACGTCGGAGCGCAAGCCCCGCTCGGGCAATGCGTATGCCGTGTCCGCAGCTGTCTCCCACGCGTACCGTTCAGCCCCGTGCGAAAACGTCTCTGGTCTATTGCTGTATCTAACCTTCTTCAGCCTTTTGGCAATATTCAGAGAGTGGACGGTTAGGGGTCTGTATTTATTTTCTACAGGGGAGGAATATGTTAAGGCTTGAATTCTCTGTGTAGCTGTCGGACTCCGAAGGGGTTGGGACTTGCCATTTAAAAAACAAAGCCTTAATGAATTTTTTATCCTGATAGGAAGAAACACCTCCTCCCACCTGTGTACAATTCTGGTCACCACACCTCAAGGATATTGTGGAACTGGAAAAGGTGCAGAAAAGGGCAACCAGAATTATTAAGGGTCTAGAACACCTCCCTTACGAAACCAGGCTGCAACGTCTAGGCCTCTTCAGTCTGGAGAGACGGCGTTTAAGAGGGGACATGATTGAAGTATATAAAATCATGCATGGTATAGAAAAGGTGGATAGAGAACATTTGTTTTCTCTACCACACAACACTAGAACCAGGGGGCACTCTATGAAGCTGATGGGTAGGAGAGCTGGATCAAAAAAGGCAAGGATTTCTTCCCCCAGAGGGTCATCGGTCTATGGAATTTGCTGCCGGAAGAGGTGGTGACAGCAACCAGCCTAGATGGCTTTAAGGAAGGGTTAGACACATTTATGGATGACAGATGTATCAATGGCTACTAGAATGGATGTCTAACTACATCTTTCAGGCTGGAGGGACAAGCAGGATGCTTCTAAGGCCATTTGCTGGGATTCAAGAGCAGGAGAAGGTTTGCCCTTATCTCTGTTTGAGATGCCCATGGGCAAATGGTGGGCCACTGTGTGCAACAGGATGCTGGACTAGATGGGCTGCAGCCTGATCCAGCAGGGCTTCTCTTATGTTCTTATGTTCATATAGACCTCCCCATGTCCTAAGATCTGCCAGTGAGGCCCTCTTGACAGTCCCACCTCCATTAATTAGGGGTATGGGAATGCATGAAAGAGCATTCTAGTGGTTGTCCCCAAATTATGGAACAATCTCTCCTCAGAGATGTGTGAGGCACCCTCATTGTATGTGTTGAGAAGACTGGTGGAACCTACCTCTTCACTCTGATCTTTGGCTGAGGGAACAACGTCCCCTTCCCATGCAGACACTGTCAATGTTTCAGCCTTGGTTTTTACTCCTATTTTATTGTGACCCCCCCCTGAGACCTTCAGGCACAGGACAGGATATAAATAACCAAATAAACACAGGCCCCTGATTTATTTATTTATTTATTATTTACATTTATATCCCGCCCCATACCCGTACTCCCGCCCCCATACTCCTACAGGAAGCCAGCTGGGTGACCTTGGGCTAGTCAGAGCTCTCTTCTGAGCTCTTACAGCCCCACCTACCTTACAGGAGTGACTGCTGTGGGGAGAAGAACAGAAGGTTTGTCAAATATTCAATGGGTGTGAAAAGTGAGATATAAAAGCCAACTGTTCTTCATCTCTTCCTCCTCCTCCTCCTCCTCCTCCTCCTCCATGCACCTGTGCAAAGAGAGTCTACTTGTCTCCTCCATGTGCAAGTGGCCCTCAAGGAAACACAGCATGTTTTTTCCCACAGCAAGGGCCCAATCGAGTGCCTGAGAAGTCACCTCAGAGCTGAATCTTGCACACTGAACCTTTCGAACCTTGGCTGGACATTGAAGACATATTCTTAAGTCGCTGTGTTGGAGGCTGCCATGGTGATGGACAGATTTCAGCACTCCTTCCAGAGCATTTTGAATGGCCTGGGGAGACCCACCCCATGTTGCCCAAAGGCTAAGGAAACATGGAAGAGCCACAAGATGATCTCTGGCATAATGGAACGGTATGCAAAAATAAGCTGACTCCTCCTTCCTATTCACAAGGAAAGGATAGATAATTTGTCATTAATGAAAAACTTTTTACTCATAGGGTGTGTCCCCATGATCAAAATACTGCCAGGCGAACCTACTGCTGGAGGTGTGGGGTACCTGAGAGGCATTGTTGAACAGAGGATAAGAAAATGGATCCAAGCTGCAAGGGTTTAGAGCAGTGGTTCTCAATCTTCCTAATGCCGCGACCCCTTAATGGAGTTCCTCATGTTGTGGAGACCCCCAACCATGGGGGGGGGGCATCGGGAGATTTGTCACGAGCCCTCTGAAAGGGTAATTCGACCCCCAAAGGGGTCCCGACTCCCAGGATGAGAACCACTGGTTTAGAGGGAGGCTAGTGTGAATACGAGGCTAGCTGTCAAGTAAGGTGTGCTTGCTGTCATGCAGACGTGCGCACGTCCGCTAAAGTCAGAGCCATGAGCCCTTTTGCCATCCTATTATGTCCCCTTTTTGTCTCCCCCCCCCCTATTTATGGTGTATGTTGTGTTTTTGGAGGTGCAACCCGGATGCGTTTCCCCTGTCATCGCTACACCGGGCAGGACAGGACACGATGATGTCAGCCAGACTTCCTATCAGGACAGAGAGGGTGGAGAAAAAAGGATGTGGTTTCCATGATGCAGGGGTTTACCGCGTTTGCTTGGGGACAGGTGGATTCGAATTGAACCCGAGCTTTCCTCAATCGCATGGGGACATCTTAATTCAAACTACAATGCGCATTAAGGATGCCCCGATTCAGCAGCGCAATAACTGGAGACCATGGGGACGCAGCCATAAAGTGGTTACCAAAATGTTGGGCATTTCTTGCTCTTCCTTAAACTCAGCAAATTTGTTACATTTTATTCAGAAGGGCCACCCGCTTCCCAGACCATTTTACGGGCCCAGAATATTTGCAGAGGCTGTGTGGCCCTAATATAAAACCTCAAAAGCAGCTATTCAAAAGAGCAAGTATCAGACAACCCCCTTGAGCAAGCCAAGGCATTCAAGATAGGCAACTGAATAGGCCTCTGAACTGCTGGAACAGGTGTCTATCTAATGCTCTGTGATGTTGTCATAAAAGGGAAACAGCTGGGTTCATTCCACAAAAGAAAAAAAAAGAAAAAAGTTCTGGCAAATCTTGTTCTCAAATATGCTTTTTTAATACCTTACGTAATGAGCACGGATGGATTAAAAGACCAAAAGAGGCAAGCTATCTAAAAATAAAAAGAAATTCCTTTCCACTGACTAATATTTTCTGGTCCCCGTTGCCCCACTTGGACTAAAATACCACGCTTCCGTCCCCCTCCTTCTCTTCCCTGTGAATGCAAAGCGGGGATGTCCTAAGTCAGTGATGGCCAACCTATGACACGTGTGTCACAGGTGACATGCCAAGCCCTTTTGGGTGACACACCTGGTCACCCTGGCACCTGGGTGTGTAGTGCTTGCTTGTTCTTGAAGTGTATGAAACTTTCAATTGAAGATTTAGCAAACGAAATTCAGCAACAAAGGTCACTAATGTAAAGAATTATTTGTTTTTGCTTTTAATAAAATACCTATATCAAAAATAGAACTTTTTTAGTAAAGCTACAAATATCACAAAATTATGGATCTTTCTAGATGTGACACAGCACCCGAGTTAAGCTAGGTTTTCTTGCGAATTTTGACACACCGAGCTCAAAAGGTTCGCCATCACTGTCCTAAGTGATAATGCTCCACCTTGAAATGGCATCATGCTTCTAAGGAGCTCAGCACTGCACCACATGAATTGCACCCGTGAGCTAGAGATGTGCATGAATTTTTTTTTGACATTCTATTCAAGTCGAATCGAATACCCGAAAATTTGATCCGAATCTTTTAAATAGAATTTACCAAGATTTGATTCGAATTTACCAAATTAAAATCGATTTGTTCAAATTTTTTATTCGAATCAGCACATACGAATGTTGACAACATTCGTATGTGCACGTACGCACCTTCCCCACATCCGTACGCATCCGTACACGTCCATATGCATCCCGTAGTTATCCCGTATGCAACCCGTTTTCATCCCATATGGATCTGTACAAATGCGTACGGATGAAGGAAAGATGCAGATCTTCAAGTATGCATCATGTACGAACCAGTACACATACAAATGTCCGGATAATTCAATTTAATAGGTCTAAAACTCAAAATTCGATTTGAATGTTTAAATTCAAATTTCAGGACATTCGATTGGAATTCAAATGTCGAAATATGGCACATTCGATCAGATTTTGAATGCCTACGAATATTCGTGCACATCCCTACTGTGTGCAGACTGTCCCCAGGCCCTGGTGGCTTTTTATGCCAGGAGTTGCTCCTGTTGGATTGCTCTAAACCAATAAATGTGAACAAAATACAACATAGACCTTGTATTTACCCAGCTGTTCACAACTGCAACAAATTGCATTGTGTTCAATGAGGCTCTCTGCAAATGCCATCATACCCCACCTGTATGGGAGGCGAATAGGCAATTTTTGGACTTGTTTTTAATCCCAGGGGCCAATTTGCACTTTGGCCTGTAGTTCACGATAGGTGAACATCTGGGCAAGTGCATATGCACTTGCAGGAGGCGCTTACAGCCTTCAAGCGCTCTCTGCCTTCCCAGATGTTCACCTTTTGTGAACTAGCTGTAGTGCATGGCATTGTGCACCTCAAGATCACCAACCCTTTCCCCACGCAACCAGAAACTTACCTGTCACGGCCAGCCGGCAAGCATTCACACCTCTGCAGACTGGGGAGGTCACCAGAGCTGCGATGCAAGCGCCCTGGCAGCTATGATAATCCCCTGACGTGAGTGCACATGCGCAAAGCATCGGCGTCACTGTAGCAACAGCGCTGACACATGTGCTCTCACACAACACAGCACACTCAAGATGGCGGTGCCCTGCGGAGGAGCAGCCCGGCAACCGAACACAGGTGAGCGATCATTTGTGCAAGGGGCGGGCTGTCAGCAACTAGCACTCACAAGTTGGTCCATGGGATGGGAATGGAAATGCAAAATTGCCCCAGGTTTGGGGATCAGTCTGATTTCTGCAGGGATTTTTTTCCAGAGGAGGGAATCCTAAAATCATGCAAAATAAATGTGTTTTTCAAACTGCAAGCAAACACGCACTTACTCTCTGAAACTGCTGATCCCTTAATATAATATGTTTTAAGATCTTTTGGGAAAATAATAAAGATGAATTTTAAAAAACAAAAATGCATCTACACTTTCACTCTGCTGGGGTGCAACATTACCCCACTCAGTGCTGATGTAGGTTAAAATTAAGAGGACTTGTGCTATAGCAAGGCAGACATAGACCTTGTGGGTTCTCTCTCTCTCTTGCTATAGTCCCAGTGTCCACCAAAGTATAATGTGTCTGAGGCAAAGTGGAAAATCAGGGAACAGAGCCACGTAATTGGATTAAGCTCTGTCCAGGAGTCACACAATTTTGAAAATGAACTGCAACAGTCCCAGAATGGCTCCAAACATATGTGGACATCTCTGTCTTGATTAGCTGTTGAGGAGTAAAAACTGCTCCACAACCATACTAGAAGCAGCACTCCTGGTAAAGTCATGCATTATTTCCATTACCCATCACCATAGCAACAGCTTGGCATGCATGGCCATTGCTATGGTGAAGTGAATTGTCCCTGGTGGGGCCATTCACATGTCACTCAGGTAGGTTTGCATGAATGTATTTTTCACATTCGAATCTGATTCAAATCCAATGTTTGAAAATTTTATTCAAATCGAATTTTGAAAATCCGGGTTTCCGAAAATCCGATTCGGATCTGGATTATCCGGACCCATACATTTGTATATTCTATTTGTATCCGGATATACAAATGTCAATAAAATTTGTATCCAAATCTTATATTCTTATTTGTGAAAAATACTTCATCTTTGTGAAAATTCATATTTGCGTATTTAATCCGTATGCAACCCATTTTTATCTCGCATTAAATACGATAATACATATAATTTTTGCGCAGATTCATATTCGATAGATACGAATCTATGCATTTGAATTATTTGAAAATCCATACCGGATTTTCGAAAATCTGAAATCCGTTCAATTGAATAAATTTGGATTTTCAAAAATCCAATTCGAGTTCAAATGTCGACGTTCGTCAGATTCAAATTGAATATTCGGATTTTCGAATATCTGTGCACATCCCTAGTTCAGGACGGGCTAGCGCATGCAATGCAAACACCAGCCACCAACCCAGATCTTAACTGTTGTGGGCTGCTCTTCCATTGGTCTTCTGTACTTACCCAACTCCCACACAGTACATCTGCACCACACAGAGCTGCTTCTTTACTAGAAATGGCTCCTCACATGCCAGAGTTCCCCCTGTGCATATAGGTGTAGAGCAGTTAAAACTTCTCTACATCTTTACTAGCAGCAGGGCCAGGACAGCCCTGCACACTGCGTCTGCACCTCTTCTGCCCTGGCAATGATGCCACACATGAGTAACAGCACCATTGCCACAGAAAAGCAGTTGCCACTTCATGGCAACAGTTTGCACTTAGCTGGTGCCTAGTAAAGCGCCGGCTAAGTTTCAAATGCTCTGAGTGTCCATAAATGCAGGCCTGCAAAGCATTCCAGAACTTTGCCTTCCTGAGACGGGAGGCAAAACGCTAAAAGGGCCCATAGTCACTAAGTGCAAAAAATCTTCAAGAATTCTACAGGCTAAGTAGGAAGTGGGGAGAGTCCACACCAGCTCAGTGGCAGAGCAAACTACCTGGAGAGGAAAAGGTTGCAGGTTAAGGGTGTGCATGAATACAATTTTCAGGATTCAATTCAAATCTTCAGAATTCAAATTTACCCAAATTCGATTGGAATTAAGCCAATTTGAATCTATTCGTTTGAATTTTCTATTCGAATTTGCACTTACAAATGTGGGCAGCATTTGTATGTGTCCGTATGCATCCCATAGTTATCCTGTATGCAACCCGTTTTCATCCCGAACGGATCCGTACAAATGCATACGAATGAGAGAAAGATGCGTATGTTCAAGTACGCATCGTGTATGAACCCATACGCATATGAATGTCCGAATAATTTGAACCAATAGATTTGAAAATCTGAAACTCGTCCAAATGTTTAGATTTGAATTTATGGACATTGGATTCAAATTCGAATGTTGAAAATCAGACGAATTCCATCGAATTTCAAATGTCTCTGAATTGCAGATTCAATCCTTGGCATCCCCCCAAAAGAAATTGATGGTAAACCGCTTCCGTATCTGCCAGAAGAGCTGCATCGGTGAGCCCAGGTGGGCTCCAGGCATCAGTCCTGACTCAGTGGTACCTTATGGCAAGAACAGCATGGAAGGAGAGAACTTATGGTGGCTAGTAGCCCATGTTACTTGCTAAGTAAATAAATTGACTAGGGAGGTGCACAAATGGGTTATTGGGCATTGGATTTGTAATGAATTGAATGTAAGAAAATCCATATTTGTTCAAATAGATCCCCTTCGAATGTGGTAGGATTCTATTCAATACAAATGTATTTGTATGAATTTGTACAAATATCCAGTACATACCCATACAAATGAATACATATCTGATACAATTTAATATGTATCCAATATGTATCCAACATAAATGCATATGTATCCGATACGTATCGCATAACATATCCACTCTGAAAGTGTCAAATCCAACCTGAATCCACTTTTAATCCACTCTCGATCTATGTCAAATACAATCTGGGTCCGTTGCAGATGTGACTGGCCAGCCGCTTTCTCACCTCCCCAGTTTAATGAATGTCCAAACCATTTGTTCGAATATCCGAACTACTTGTGGGAATGTTAATGTACGAATGTCCTAACATTCTATTCATGTACAAATGTCGGAATTTGGATTAATTTGGATACGAATATTCATGCACATCCCTAAAATGGCCCCTTTTTTTTTTCTTTTTGCCACTGGCACCAAAATGTCTCGGATGAACCCTACAGGACCGGCACTAAATGGAAACCCTCCCTATGCTTTCCCTTTGAGATATGAGTCTGCAGGATCCAGATAGTAGTGGACTTAAATAGAGGAGCATCATAAGCACACGTTCTATATTAAACTCCTGCCGGCAACTCAGAGGAGCCCATGAGCTGCGCGAAAGCTCCCGAATTAGCTATTTTTGGGTCAATGGCAAGACCACGGCTTGCCTGACAGCTTTCCTTCCCAGCTGTTCTGTGGAGTAAATCTGTTCTATATTGGTTTGTTTACCTCCTCTGCTGTAGGAACAGTTCCCATGACGGGCTCCATTAACAGGAGCCAGGCAAGCGGCCCTCTGAAGAGGTAAGAGATGGGAGAGACCCCGTGAGAGTTTTTAGCATGGAGACGGCTTTTGTAGTTCTGCTGATGCTCCGGGTACGGAATGAAACGGGAGGCCCCTAGAAAATGGCACCAGACTGGGAACCCAAAGCTGCATTCACACCTGATTAGTTTTAATCCGGGCGCAAATTTGCACTTCCATTTATGTCTGGAGGACAGGAAAGGTGAACTTGCCCATACATGTTCAGGCATCTGCACATGTGAATGCTAGTAGGCACCATCCCATCCCCTATGCATCCGGACATCTGGGCGCGTGTCTGGGCACCATCATCTTCTCTCCAGATGCAGGGACCAGTATGCCATTGCTGTCACTAGGGGTGTTTTCACGCTTCCTTTCCCTTCCTCTGTACAGGAAAGGAGTGCAATCAACTAACATTGCTCTCACTTGCGATCACTAAATGTTAGCCCACCCTCCACGTGATTGAACACTTACCTATGCTCAATTGCTGGGCCAGGCCTCTTCTGGGCTCTGCCATCTTGTGATGTTGCACTCTGTGACCATGCGTGCATCAGTACCATTGCAATGATGCTGCTGACGCTCTGCGCAGGGCATTTGCGCGGCAACTCTAATGGTGTTCCCAGCCAGCAGAAGTGCAAATGTTTGCTGGCTGGACACGACAGATAAGTCTCAGGTAAGGGCTAGTGAGCTTGTGGAACATGATTTCATGCTCCATAGCTAGTACACTATTAGGCAACCTCTGGGCAGGCAGGGGGCGTTTCTAGTCTGTAAATGCCTCCTGACAGCGCAGATGCACCTGCCCAGATGTTGCCTAATTACATATAGGCCGAAGTGCAAATTCAGTCTGGCACAACGGTGATGCACCGTGTACATGCTCTGATGCTGGCATATCACATGACACACCCATCAACTTGAGAGTGGTGATTGAAAAGTGTAAATGAAGTGATTTTTTAAAAAAAAAAATCCAAAAGAGAGATTTCTGAGATGCCAACAGATGATTCAGATGCAATAAATATAGCCATCATTCCTTGCACAAGGCTTGAATTTGGCCCAAAGGATTAATGGATCAACTTTGGCTACCCGAGCCATGGTCACACCTGAGGCCTTTTCGCACGCTGCCAGCTGGGCCAGCCACTTCAAACCCAGTGTCGTTGAGATAAGTCACATATGCGAGCACGCATCCCTGCTAGGCCCCAGCCCGGAGGGGGGTGCCCGGGGAGGTCCTGCAGGCTGTAGGTGACCCTATCAGGTCACCTAGAGCCGACAGAGGCCGAAGATCCACCCCAGTGTGCTGACGGCTGGATGGCCCGGATTGGGCTGCCCCAGCTGCCAGGGCCCCCCTAGTTGCCCACTGGCATCCAGGGGGGTGGTGCCTCCCCCCAGCCAAGCAGCCACTTACCTGTGCACTCTGTGCAGTACCATGCTGTCAGTGCCTCCATTTTGAAGTGCTGACAGCCCGGGCCCCATCTACCAATAGCGGCAGGCAGGGGCGGGGCCCGCAGCTGTTCCAGAGGAAACTTGTGAATGCTCTCCCACCCATACAGCTGTGGCACAGCCTGGGACAGCTGGGAATGCCCTGGCCAGGTGTAGAGAGCAATTTCATGCCCTACACCCAAAATCCAAGTGGGCGCCCTGGGATAGGCTGGGTGGTTCTGAACGGAACTGCTGGCCCAGCAGAGCGAATGCTCCATCCTAGGGTGTTCCTCAGGCCCTCGTGTGAATAGGCCTCTTGACTTCAAACCTTCTTCAGTCCACCTTCAGGTCTGATTGCTCATACCTGTTCCTTTCTACCTGTTTTATTTGTGGACTTTCCATTCCGGAAAGTCCAAATGGAAGGTGGAAGGTCCACAGATAAAGGATAGAAATGAAAAGGTGTGAGCAGTCAGGCCTGAGGATGGCCTGAAGAAGGTTTAAAGTCAAGGTGTGACCACAGCAGTGGAGGTCGAGCAGCTACAGGGGCCTGTTCAGAGTAGGGGACCCCTCCCCCCACTCCAGCCACCATAGAGGGGGCTTGCCTCTAAAATGAAATATACTGGCCTGAGGTCACACTTTCTGTGCTCCACAAATTCATGCACCACAAGCATACTGTGCTCTGGTAACCTCTAGATTGGACTACTGCAGCAGTTCTCAACCTTCCTAATGCCGCGACCCCTTAATGGAGTTCCTCATGTTGTGGGGACCCCCAACCACGGGGGTAGAGCAGCTGGGAGGTGGGAGGGAAGGGCAGCGGGAGGCTCGTCGCGACCCCTCTGAAAGGGTAATTCGACCCCCAAAGGGGTCCCGACCCCCAGGTTGAGAACCACTGGACTACTGTAATGCACTCTACACAGGGCTGCCCTTGAAGATGGTTCAGAAGCTGCAGCTAGTGCAAAATGTACTGGAACAGCTAGCCATCTGCACATCACACTGGTTTTAAAAGGCCTGCATTGGCTCCCAACTCACTACCGAGCCCAATTCAAGGTGTTAACTTTGACTTACGCCTTAAATGACTTGGGCCCCAAATATCTAAAGGAAGGCCTTCTCCCATACCGACCTGCCCATGCCTTAATATTTAGCAGTGAGTTCCTCCTGATTATTCCACTGCCTTCATTAGTAAGGCGAGTGGGCACCTGGGAGAGGGCCTTCTTGGTAATGGCCCCCAGATTATGGAACAGTCTCCCCCTCAAGAGGCATCACACCCCTTCTCTGTATATATTCTCAGGAAGGCAGTGAAGACGCACCTCTTTGCCCTGGCCTTTGGCTGAGGTGATTATACTTTCCCCCCACCACAGACACTATTATTTTAATACAGAGTACATTGTTAGATATGCTGAACTTTTCAAAATGTTTTTATGTATATTATTGCTTTTAATGCATATTCATTTGTAATTTGTTGTTTTAAGGTTGTTACCTGCCCTGAGAACCTTGGGTATATTAATGTTAATACTAACATTAATCTAATACAACCAGGGACTTACTAAGGAGCATCTAACAGTGGCCGTCTGCACCTTCTCCAATGTGAGGCATCATCTGACCTGCTGTGCAAGCTCACTGGCAGCTTAAGTGACCCCTAATGCGACTGCCTGTGCACACAGCATCTGCATTGCCATGCAGTCATGGCACTGGTGCATGCGGTCATGCAGGGCGCTGCAACCAAGATGGCACCCCCCTGATGAGCGTCATATGCATGACCCGATAAAGGTAGGTGACTGATCACACGTGAACTAGGCTATCGTGTACTAGTGCTAGTACGCGTTAGTCTTTTCTCCACCTTTCCCGTCCAGTGGAAAGGGAAAGCAACACCCTAGGTTTGGTATAGATTCCACAAACATAGTGCGGACACCAGATGAGTCCCCCATCTTTACTTCCCTGGGACATCGACCTAGGGAAGCAAAAATGCGAAAAGGCCCACTGCCTGCAGCAAAAAAGATGGAAGCCTTTCTGCACTGGCCCTTATTCCAGAATAATAGCCTGGAACAGGAATAGGGATGTACACAAATATTGGTAACATTCAAAATTCATACGAATTTGCCCAAATTCGGACATTCGAATTTGAATCCAACATTGACGCATTTGAAGATTGACATTTGAATTTGAATCGAATGTCATGATACAGTCGTATGAAGAGGAAGCAGCGTTGGCTTTTCTACCCTGCTTTTCTCACCCATTTAACGGGACTCAAAGGGGCTGACAAAGCTTTCTATTCTTCTCCCCACAACAGACACCCTGTGAGGTAGGTGGGGCTGTGAGAGCTCAGAAGAGAGCTGTGACTTGCCCAAGGTCACCCAGCTGGCTTCACGGGGGAGGGCGGAATCGAACCCGGTATTCCCAGATAAGAGTCCGGCTCCCTAACCACTAGACCGAACCACTAGACTGCTTTTGTATGCTTGTATGCTTTCGTATGGATCCGCATGGGATTGAACATCTGTATTGAACACAAATCCCACCACATTTGAAGGGGATCTATTTGAAAGAATTCAAAGTTTCTTGCATTCGACTGAATACAAATAAAATCCCCCCCCCCACAAAAAAATCTGTGTACATCCATAATAGGGACTTGCTGTCCACATGCCAGTGCAGACTACGACAGATCTCACGCCTGCACAAAAGCTGGCTAGAGACCTGTCCACTCTCTCCCTGACAGAATGGGAACCAATTTCACGAGGTGGGTGTAGCACAGGGGATCCAATAGGCGGGACACAGATTTCAGGAATGTGTTTCCCTCCCACCTTTTGATGTCTGCCGTCTCACCGGCGTTATATTTAGCCTGGGCATCTGTGGTGACAGTCTTTTTTTTTTTTTTTTTTTTAGCTTTAAGGAAATGCTAGTGTGGTCTTCTGGGAAACATTTGTTCGAATTATTTTCGGCGCTTCCAGACCAGGGTGGCTGTCAGTCACTTGCATGAAGGCCATTCAAATTGGCCTGAGGCATTTCAGCTTCGCTTGCCAACGACGATAGGAGAAAAAAATGCAAGAAATCCCATCTGCTGACCATAAAATAGATTCTCCACTGATTTTAAGCATTAAAGACCACTGTCCCAGTCCCGCGCACCCTGACGACAATCCTCTCTGTGACTAGTGGTGCGCATGAAGCTTATTTTGCGCATTCGATTTGGTATGGATTGAATGTGGGAAAATTCGGCTGGGTCTGAAACCCACTCCCACGAATATGGGGGGGCTTCATATTCAAGCATGAATATTCAAACACATATTCATGCATGAAACAAATGCAGCCTCTCACCCACCCCTCCATCGCTGCCTCCGCCACTTACCTGTTCTCCTCATCGCCACTGCCGCACCTTTATGGCACTCTGGGTCTGCACGCACAGATCTGGAAGTGCCTTTTCAGCCTCCGGAAGGACTATTTCAGCCTTCAGAGCATGTCAAAAAAGGGAGCACATGGGAGATGTGTGGGAGGACTCTGGGAGCATTTCCAGGCCTGGCACTCTCCGGAGGCTGACATAGGCTTTCTGGAGGCTGGAAAAGCACTTCCGGTTCCGGGGTCGTGCAACCGAAGCTTTGACAGATACCTGAATATCCAATTCATGGACAAATAGGGCCCTATCCAATTCAGTAACGAATCTACAAATTCATACATATTCATATGAATTCTGGATGTCACGAATATTCATTCACATCCCTACTTATGATACCTACACACCTTGGGTGGCATCTAAACCTGGGGGGACCAGAGGGCCTTTCTGATGCAACAGTTGATTGCATTGTGCTCTTGAACACTCCTGGAGATCTGGAAGAAGCAAGATCAAGAACAGCATGGTATTCAGTGGGGACTATATGTGCTGCAACAGACTGCCTCTTTCTGAGGGTGGAATTGCCTGCCTTAGTATATGTGGTCAGGCTAGATTTAATATTGTAAATATTTTAAAACTTAAAGAAAGAAGACCTCCCCCGTTATAACCCTGGAAAAGCCCCAAGATAATCTGGAGAGGTCTAACTACAGGTTCCACGTAATACAAAAAGCCATCTTGTAATAGCTTAAAGATGGGCCTTCTCAGTGGTAGCACCTTCCCTTTGGAGTGTCTTCCCCTCTGCTGTTTCTGAGGTCCCTATACTTACAATTGTAGGTGCCTATTGGAGACAGTGCATTCCCTGTGCAAGAGCTTGGCCATTGCTGTGTTTGCAAGGGCTGGATTGCTCCAGATGAAACAACAGATGTGGCAGGCGCCAGGATCAACAGTGGTGACGAGAGCGGTCATGCGACTACAGGTAAGTGGGGTGGTGGGAGGCCCCACGGGTGCAGCAGGAGGCCCCACGCATGTGGCAGGAGGCCCCGTGGGGTGGCGGAAGGCCACGGGAGGGGACCCGGTCTTGGCCAAAGCTTCGTGAAGCTTCGACGGATGCCGGGTCAAATCCGATTCACAGACAAATAGGGTCTACGAAAGTTTGTCCACGAATGTCGGGATCCGTGCAAATCCGTACAAATTCTGAATAGCACGAATATTTGTGAACATCCCTAATATGGAATTTGTCCCAACCAGCCTGACCAAGAAAATCCCCAGTTCACCTTCTCAGAAACCTGCCAGCTTACAGCCTAGGGGACTCACTCAAGTCTTCTACACGCTTTTCAATTTCAAAGAGCTTCCTAAAACAATAATTAATTCCTCCAGCCTCCCCTGTGGGGCAGAAGAAGCCTGCCATCTTCCTGCAATGGACTTGGAAGCCAGAGCCAGAAGGCTTGTAGGGGAGTTTCCCAAGGAACATAAAGAAGAGGGGAAGAGGGAAGGAATGTTAATTAAGCAGCAATTTTTTTAAAAAGAATTATTATTGTTATTATTATTATTAGAAATAAGAACATTCTCTTCCAGCAGATTCAGAATACCTAGGAGTAACAGACCAGGAAAACAGTATTGTCGGGGAATTTCTTAATATCTGAACTCAGCATAAGATTCAAAGTAATCTTAATTAAGGGAGTGTCTATGGTTCATTGGTAGAGCAACCTGTCTGGGAATCAGGGAGCTGCCGGTTCAATCCTCAGCCTCTCCTTGGAAGTAGGGAATGGCAAACCACTTTTGTACCTCTGCCAAGAAAACTGCATAGAGGTGCTCATGGAGTCTGGGAGTGGCTATAGCTCAGCAGTAGAAGAAACTGCCTGGAAATCAGAAGGTTGTAGGTTCGTTCCTCAGCCTTTCCCCAGAAGGAGGCAATGACAAACCACTTTGGTATCTCTGCTAAGAAAACTGCATAGAGGTGCCCACAAGGTGCCCATGCAGTCAACTAGGCTTTGGCTACAACTCAGTGGTATCCAAGAACCATCTTAATGAAACTGAGGTCAGTTTGTTGCAGAAACAGCACTTTTGCCAAGAGTTGCTGCCTTAGGCCAATTTGCACTTAGGCCTCCAGTCAACAATTAGTGCATCACTGGTGAAGAGCATACGCACGTCCACAAGGCTGCTACAGCCTAGAATTGTGCTCCCCCTCCGTTGAGGTGCAGTAATTTCTGATTAGGTCAGGACTTTGTGCTCCACACCTTAACCAACCTTTGCGCCAGCCTTACCTGCAGTGTCCGGCAACGCAACCATCTTCTGGCTCACTGCGTGAAGAGGGCAGGGAGCGTGTCGTCTGCGAGGCACTGGTTGCTGGCACCGGTTGGTTGCTGATGCCTTGCACAGGCGTGGCTGCATTGCCAGTGCTGGTTGGTTGCCAGCCGCTGCTGCGATCAGGCAAGTGTCCACAGGCCAGCGCCATAGTGGCCGGCTGGCCAAGGACCAATCCAGGAGTGGGTGGGACATACCCCCCTAACATGTCACCGGGATCAGACACCACAATGATTGGACACCAGTATGCCACCAGGTGTGGGTGTGTTACTTTAAGTTGTACTCGCACTCCCAAGTGCAAACACTAGTGCACATTAGTCTCTAACACACTTTCCCATCCAGCAAATGGGAAACCAAGGGCGAAAGCAGTCCAGGAAAGGTGTACTTTCCTCTTCCTCTTTCCCCTGTTTCGCAGAGGTTGCCCAAGAGGGAGAATAAATGGGGCTTCTCTGCACTCGCTGCTGTTCATGCTCCCCATGTTAGTGTGGAATACTGGAGGTCCCGCCCACAATTGGTATGCTGTCTGCACTGGATGAAGTGCCATCCAGGTAAGGGTGGCCCTGATCTGGATGACTAGCAGTCCTTGACACTGAAGAGCATCACTGCACAAGTTTGGATCTCAGAGGAATGCCCCTCTGCTTTTCAGATTACCAAGGCTCAATTTCAGCTATGCCCTTCAGAGTCATTGGGGTCACCTCTAGCCCTTCAGAGCTGCAGGGCCTGGTCTGTACCAGCATCCCTGTGCAGATGGCGCTGTTCCGGACCGCACCTTCCTGTGGTTTGAACCAGAAGGCCTTTACTGCTCAGGACCCACTGAGTCAGATTGGGCAAAGTAAGCACAGAAAGGTCCTAGGCACCATCCAGATGCCGGCATCTGGCCAGCCTTCCACAAAAGGAAGTGACCCACCTTGAAAACTTGGATAACTACTCTAAGCCTTCCGCCCTTTGCCCCTTGCTGGAATATCAGGTGCCCACCACAGTCCATTGCCTGGCTTCCAAGTCCTTGGTGCTTTGCATTGATGCCTGAAGCACCAATGGGGAAGAGACAAGAGTGAAGGTAGCAAGAGAGGCCATGAGAGCCATAAGGCCCAGAAGAATGGAGGGTCAGATTAGTGGATGAACAGCTCTCCTAATGTTTTATGGTTAGGAGGACCACTTTCCTGCCTCTTTTCTTCAGACACTTTTTTAAACCAGCAGATCAGAAGTGTCTGCCATGAAGGCAACAAAGTTAAGGTACTTGAGCTCCATTTGGAAGATTTCCATGGTGAGGAAGAGAATCTGCTATCATGTCATGTCTGAAGTGTGTCCATAGCTGTTTGATAGCTTGGCATTTATGCATTTGCTTAGTCGCAAATCCTCACCCTAATTTCATGGGTACCAAAGACTTGGGGCAAGACAACAAGGCCCAACAGTGTGATATCCCACAGTGCTTTGCAGTTGCTTGATAGACCACTGAAATGAAGGCCAATGGATTCTACAAATGCTTACTAATCTCACAGATGAATTAGGTAAGGCACACAGATGGAAAGAGTAACTGGGAAATAAAGGATCACTAAAGGCTACTGAGTAAGATCCTTTTATTTACCTCTTCAGACTGCTCAGAGGACCCATGGCCAGCTCTACCATGGGCAGAACAAGGGGTCTGCCTCAGGAAACAGATCTGAACTGGCATACAAAGGTTATTAGGTATCTAATTTATTACTGTATCTTTACTGCCCCATGTGCCTTATTAACCTACCTGACCCTTGAATATTAGAGAGACTCAGGCCCTTTCTGCACTTCCCTCAATTAATCCTTATTAGCGAGATCAGCCCCTATTCTCCATGCACAGTCAAAGATCCAGATCTTCAAAGTCCAGATCTTAGAGGTGGGGCCCTCCTGAAGATCTGGATCCTGAAGATGACTGAAGACCCCACTGTGGACACCTTTAATCAGGTCCACAGAAAATCCAGATTTAGGGGCCTGAAGGACCCATTGAATTTGGATTTCCCCTGCCCTTTTAAAGACTGGGCCTTGCAGATGAGGCCTTCAATGGGGTCCAGGTGAGAAGGGTTCTGAGCCCTAGTAGAAAAAGGCCCCTGTATTAGCTAGATCCACAGTAACTAGATCCGGATCAACCACAGGCAGATGCATTTACACTGAGTGGGCTTTAGAAGAGCAAATGTGGGTGCTAAAGAGTGCTAGCACAGGTGCAGACTGCATTTATCTGGTCTACCACTAATCCCAATTAGTGAGCCCTTAGCACAGTTCTGATCCAGATCTACTCTACTATGCAGAGGATGAGCCTTTTTGCACACACCATGTTAGAGAACTCCATGCATGTTCCACATTTCACAGGCTAATTGTAAGCTTGCGCAGCAGCTTAGGGTACCTCCTCAGCCAGCCAGAGTGTAGATGGTCACCAGCTGGATGCGTAAGGTAAGTTCCCAATCAGGATTGGGTAGGGTAAGCTTGGGTAGCTTGTGGGGCAAGATGTCATGCACCACAGCGAGTTTACAATTAGTCAACATCTGGGCAGTCAACAATTAGTCAACTTGTAGGGTGTAAGCCCCTTCTGTAAGTGCAGATGCACCTGCCCAGATGTTGACTAATTGTAAACTACCGGCCAAAGTGCAAATCGGCCTGAGGTCCTGGTGCATTCACATTGTGCTTTGCACTGGATTTTATACTACCCACCTTGAGACCTCTCCATAGCGGGTGTGAGAAACACAAGATTCCACTGGTCCAGAGGTAACTAAGCATCGGAATAAAATGGGCAAAAGCTGTGAAATCCACACACCTCTGCCTTCAAGAGGCCGAGTCCTTTCTGCTTCTCTGCTATGATGCCCTTTATGCTAGCCCTGGAGATAAAGGGACGCTCTCTTACTATCTTTTCAGGGCTGGACAAAGTGAAATGCTGAGTGCTGACACAGTTTTTCAGAGCTGCGATAGGATCCAGGCCAAAGAAGCCACAGAGAGAATGAAAAGACAATCTCCCTGCCTCCAGAGAGGTTTCCTTTTCTCCAGCCAAGAGCAGAAGCTATGTGAGAAGGCAGCTCTTGCGAGAATCAGATAGCCGAGGGAGATATTTTATGGGATCAGCGCTTGGCACAGGGAGGCTGCCATGGTTAGAGCTTGTGAATGCCTTTAGCCAGCAGAGCCCAGCAGGGCAGCAAGGGAAGGATGAAGCTCTGGTTGGAAGTCTCTCCCATCTTCTATCTGAAGTGAATGTAGATCTGCAGAAGAAGAAGAGTTGGGTTTTCTATGCTGCTTTTCTCACCCATTTAAGGGCACTCAAGGCTGCTGACAAAGCTTTTCTATTCTCCCCACAACAGAACACCCTGTGAGATGGGTGGGCTGTGAGAGCTCAGAAGAGAGCTGTGGCTAGCCCAAGGTCACCCAGCTGGCTCTGTGGAGGAGAAGAAGAGTTGGCTTTTCTACCCCACTTTTCTCACCTATTTAAGGGGACTCAAAGCAGCTGACAAAGCTTTTCTATTCTCCCCACAACACAACACTCTGTGAGGTGGGTGGGGCTGTGAGAGCTCTGAAGAGAGCTCTGACTAGCCCAAGGTCACCCAGATGGCTTCATGGGGGAGGGCAGAATTGAACCCGGTATTCCCAGATAGAAGTCCAGCTCCCAAACCACTAGACCAAAGCATGACTCAGAATGGTCAAAGCAAGTCTTCCAATCCAGGCTCCATAAGTAGCAATGCCAGTGACTGGACCAAAGGTTGGGATCTAGGGATGTGCATGAATGTTTTTTCACATTTGAGTTGTGTTGAATTGGAGGCAAGAAAATTAATATTCATTCGAATAGATCCCCTCTGAAAGTGGCAGGATTTGAATTCGATTTGAACGTTCAGTCCCATACGAATCCCATACGAATGCATAAGAATAGGGATGTACATGAATTAAATTTTCAGGATTCAATTTGAATATCAAAATATTAAAATTGATTCAAATGTTTAAAATTCAAGTGTATTCACAGTTGATTCGAATAGAATACATTCATAGAATCACAGAATCATAGAATCATAGAATGGTAGAGTTGGAGGGGACCTCCTGGGTCATCGAGTCCAACCCCCTGCTCAAGGCAGGATCTCCTAAACCATCTCAGACAGATGGCTGTCCAGTCTCTGCTTGAAGACCTCCATCGAAGGGGAACCAACCACCTCCCGTGGCAGCCTGTTCCACTGGTTGATCACTCTTACTGTTAGAAATTTTTCCCTAACATCTAAACTAAATCTTTTCCCCTGCAGTTTCACCCCATTGTTTCTAGTCCTTCCTTGAGAGAGTGAGAACAGGACTGATCCCTCTGCCTTGTGACAACCCTTGAGGTATTTGTAGACAGCTATCATGTCTCCTCTCAGTCTTCTTTTTGGTAGACTAAACATTCCTAGTTCCTTAAGCCGTTCCTCATAGGACATGGTTTGCAGACCGTTCACCATCTTGGTAGCTCTCCTTCAAATCTATTCAAACTGAAATCTATTCCTATGAATGTTGACAACATTCAAATGTGACCATACCCATCCGTACGCATCTGCACACACCTGTATGCATTCATGCGCATCCTGTTTTCATCCCATATGTATCCGTACAAATGCGTAGAGATATGAATAAGATGTGTAATGTATACGTATCCGTAGACATACAAATATCCAAATAATTTGTATGACAGATTTGAAAGATTCAAAAATTCATTCGAACGTTAAATTCGAATTGAGAGATATTCGATTCAAATTTGAATGTCTGAATTTGATTGAATTTCAAATGTTTTGAATATATGTGCACATGCCTATACGCAAATGCATACGAATCCCCTACATATCCTATGCTGCCACGGAGAAGCCCCTTTACCCTGGATCCACAAAATGGGAAGAGTTGATTCCAAGGGTGAGGGCATGAAGCATGTTATTCTCCATGCGCTGAACTTAAGATGCCCTTCCTGAGCCCCGTAGGAGTTACTGCCTCTTCCCAAGGAGTTTGGCACCGGAGGGAATGAAGATGTGTTGCTGGAGGGTGTAGGAAGGACATTTCCACGATGTAATGGAGACAGAGCCAGAAACAGTCCAGTTCCCAGAGGAGCAGGAGGATAATTATTTCTTTAGTCAAAAGTCTGAACGGAGAGATGCTTTCCCACCAGCCTTGTGAGTATATACAGGGACGGCGCTTCCTGCGTTTCAGAAGGGAGGCCATTCTACGCCTTGGGGGCTAACACAGAGAAGGCCCTCTCACGGCTGAAGAAACGCATTTCCTCTGTCTTGGTGATTCTTACCATGAGAAACCTAAGGGATTGCAAACAATTATGAGAAGTTAGTATTTTAATATTTAGTATGCGTTCTTAAATATGCTGGAATTTTTAAGTCTTTGTATGGATATCATTGTTTTAATCTGTTGTTTTAAAACTTGTAACCCACCCTGAGACCTACGGGTAAAGGGTAGGAAATGATAGATAGATAGATAGATAGATAGATAGATAGATGGATGGATGGATGGATGGATGGATGGATGGATGGATAGGATAGGATAGGATAGGATAGGATAGGATAGGATAGGATAGGATAGGATAGGATAGGATAGGATGACGGACGGACGGACGGACGGACGGACGGACGACGACGACGACGACGACGACGACGACGACGACGACGACGACGACGACGACGACGACGACGACGAAGATAGATAGATAGATAGATAGATAGATAGATAGATAGATAGATAGATAGATAGATAGATAGATAGATAGATAGATAGATAGATAGAATCTTTCCAGCCCTTCCAGTTTGCTCCAGGCCTAATAACGTGCCAATTTCTGTTGCCTTCATCCTCCTTCCAATTGCACACACACACACAAAGACACAGACACACACACAC
The DNA here is from genome assembly GCA_023333525.1 of Aspidoscelis tigris stejnegeri. Classification (NCBI taxonomy): domain Eukaryota; kingdom Metazoa; phylum Chordata; class Lepidosauria; order Squamata; family Teiidae; genus Aspidoscelis; species Aspidoscelis tigris. Next base: position 104,734,077 of record JALMGA010000003.1, on the reverse strand, counting down.
ATTCTGTCTCTCTCTCCTTTCTCCCTTTCATCTGCTGCTGTCTCATCCAGATGGATCTAGTCTGGAGACTTTAAACCTTAAGAAAGTGATCCCAGGCCACTGTCTTCAGTCGAGGAACAAGCTCCCTGTCTGCTGCTGTAACTTGAGCCTCCCTGGAAGATTAATGCGACTCTTTTTTGGAGGATGAACCTGATCGAAAGGGCGGCGACAAGCAGGTGCACTTGTGGTGAAAAGGAAGAAAAGAAAAAGGGTGTCGGGAGGGGGGAAGCCGGATCAAATATAGCTGTTGAACGTGGCGGCTCGGCTGCGTATCAGATATCTGCCACTTCCCTTCCCGTCTTTCACTACCAAGCAGTTGTTAGGCGAGGCGAACGGGCAGAGTCCCTCCCTGTTGGCCCTAATGAGTCCAGGTGGGCTGAGGATTTTCCAAAAGGGGAGCAAGTGGGGGCTGAAAAGGAGGAGGAGAAGGAGGAGGAGAGAGGTGGTTTTTATCCCCCGCTTTTCTCACCCATTCAAGGGGACTCAAAGCTGCTGATAAACCTTCTGTTCTTCTCCCCACAACAGAAAACCATGTGAGGTAGGTGGGGCTGTGGGAGGGCAAAAGAGAGCTGTGACTAGCCCAAGGTCACCCAGCTGGCTTCATGGAGGAGTGCACAATCGAACCCAGTATTCCCAGATAAGAGTCCGGCACTCTGACCACTAGAGCACACTGGCGTATGTCACTTGGATAGAAAACGAGGAGGGGATGCCCGGATGGAGATTTAGGGAGGTCTGGGAGATTGCCCTAAAGTGGGAATTGCCTTTCCATTAGTGATCTTTTGTTTTATTTTATCTGCATCTTTATCCCACCCTATACCGAAAGGCCTCAGGGCAGAAGACAGAAATGAAAATAAAATATAAGAGAAACACTCTAAAAACAATAACAGTGCCTGAAAGGGAAGGGAAGCAGTCTCCTCAGCCAGAGGCAGAGGTGAATAGGCGTGCCTTCACTGAACATAAACACAGTGAAAGTGCCTGGCAAACTCCGGAGGAGGCAGTGAATAGGGATGTACATGAATATTCATCACATTTGAAATTTGTATGAATTTGCATAGAATGTTGGTACATTCAAAGGTTGACATTCGAATACTAATCAAATGCTTCAGTACATTCATACGAAGCTTTGCTACATTCATGAACCTGGGGAGATGGGAAAGCGGCCACCCCAGGCACATCTGCAATGGATCCAGAGTGGATTAAAACTGGATTAAGAGTGGATTTGGCATGTTCAGAAGAAGAAGAGTTGGCTGTTCTACCCCACTTTTCTCACCCATTTAAGGGGACTCAAAGCAGCTGACAAAGCTTCTATTCTCCCCACAACAGAACACCCTGTGAGGTAGGTGGGGCTGCGAGAGCTCAGAAGAGAGCTGTGACTAGCCCAAGGTCACCCACCTGGCTTTGTGGGGGAGGGTGGAATCGAACCCCGTATTCTCAGATAAGAGTCCAACTCTCTAACCACTAGACCAAACTGTATGTATAGGATATGTGGGGGATTTGTAGGAGATACATAGGGATTTGTAGGCGATTCGTAGCAGAGATTCGAATTGGATTCATATTGGACATTCGTATGGAATGCCAATTCTACCACATTCGAAGGGATCTATTCAAATGAATACAAATTGTTTTGCACTCGATTTGAAACGGAACAAGCATGAGAAAACCATTTGCACACATCTCTAGCGGTGAACTCTCCTTCACTGTAGAGTTCTTCAATCAAAGCCTGGATTGCGATCAGTCTGGGAGGGTTTAGTGAATCCTCCATTACACAGGAGACTGGGACTCAGTGATCCTGGAGATCCATTCCAACTCTATGGTTCTATGATTCCATGAAATAGCACACCCTAGAGGCGACTTTTGGTCCTGACTACTAGAACATGTAAAAGTGACCCATGCTTTCTGAGCATTGGTTGATAATTAGAAGGAAAAGTTTTTTAAACCCCAGTCAAGTGAGTTTAAAATAGAATAATCTAGAACAGAATATGGATGGCTAGATGACAGCCTCCTCAAGGCACAAAAAACACACTACAATATATGATTGGTGGGCCCACTGATGGTCCTCCCAGTCCAGGAAACAGTTTCTGCATTCATCAAAACACTTTTAAGATAAGCCAATACATTCCTTTTCAGCACTTCAGTCTTTCCATCTTCCAGGTTTGTGAAATATTATTTTTCCACACCATGGAGAGGAGGAGGATTACTTACCACAGCCATCAGTTCAAACACTTTTCTGTCACCTTGATAATTAATCGTGAACAGTTGCACATAACCAATGGCACTCATCTTAAAGAGTCTTAAGACACGTCCAATTTACACAGCTGCTATGTGTTAGAAATGATCATGCTGGTTATTATCGACCAATGTCTAGAAACAATTCATTTTTAATGACGGGAAAAGGCTAATTTAGTGTCATTGCTCAGGCGAAGCCAATAAAATTTGGGCCTGTTCACACTGTGGTGTTGAGGATGGGCACAAAATCTCCGTCACCTTCGCAGTCCATATGAATTGCAAAGGTCTGAGACTCTGCATTTGAATTTAATATTGGCTGCATTTGAAGACTGGCGTTCACATGCATAAGCAAAAGCTTTTGGCCTTTGGTCATAAGAACATAAGAACATAAGAGAAGTCCTGCTGGATCAGGCCACAGCCCATCTAGTCCAGTGTCCCATTGCACATGGTGGCACACCAAATGCTCAGGGTCATCTCAAGCAGAGACAAGGGCAAACCTTTTCCTGCTCTTCAATCCCAGCAAATGGCCTTAGAAGCGTCCTGCTCCCCCCCCCCGCAGCCTGAAAGATGTACCTAGGCATTCATTCTAGTAGCTATTGATACATCTGTCATCCATAACTTTGTCTAATCCTTCCTTAAAGCCATCTAGGCTGGTTGCTATTACCACCTCTTCTGGCAGCAAATTCCATAAACCGATGACCCTCTGGGTGAAGAAATACTTCCCCTTGTCGGATCTGACTCCTACCCATCAGCTTCATAGAGTGCCCACTGGTTCCAGTGTAGTGTGAAAGAGAAAAGAAATATGGTACCACGGATGACCCCTCGCACCAGAAATGGTGCAAACAGTCACGCCGTGGATGCTCCAAGTAAGGTTCTGGTTAGGGTTAGGTGGTGAGTAGGATTTTGCAGAAATGGGTTTCCGGGCACATGATTTGTAATGAATCGAATGTTAGAAAATTTGTATTTGTTTAAATAGATCCCCTTCTAATGTGGTATCTGATGCGTATCTGATATGTATTCCATAACATATCTGCTCTGAAAGCATCAAATCCAAATTGAATCCACTTTGAATGCGCTCTCAGTCCGTGTCAAATGCAATCTGGATCTGTTGCAGATGTGACTGGCGCAGCCACTTTCCCACCTCCCCAGTTTAATGAATGTCCAAAGTATTCGTACAAATGTTAGCGTACTAATGTTGTAACATTTGATTTGTATGCGAATGTCTGAATTAGTCCAAACCAAATTCGTATGGACAAGGAATGTTACGAATATTCGTGCACATCCCAAGTTGCGAGTCGCGCATGATTTAGTGCTCCACAGCTAGTACGCAGTCAGTTAACCTCTGGGCAGGCAGAGGGCATTTCTGAAGTTGTAAATGCGTCCCGCAAGTGCAGATGCACCTGCCCAGATGTTACCCTATTGCCGACTAGAAGGCCACGTGAAAATTGGCCTCTTGGTTCAGGGAGCTTTGGGGTGGAGGGTGGCAAGGAAAACTCCCTTCAGCTTTTTTTCAGGCTAGGAAAGGCATCTGTGCTTCCACTTCAGGGTTTTTTTTGTGTGTGTGTGCTTTACAATTTGGGTGGAGAGAGCCTTTGATATTTAATAAAGCCTGTTGTTTTAGGGATGCTAATTCCCCTTGGCACTGCAGAGAGGGCAGGAAGCAAGGATCATGTCATTAATTAATTCAACAGAAAGGCCCTGCCCTCAAAGGCTCCCCTGTTCTGTTGTTCACCGTCTCTTCTTTGCGCATAATCCTGGATGGAGGTAAATCGGCTCCCTCCACCGGGAGAGAATGGCTCGGCTTCAATGTTAGCTTTGCTTGAAGTCAGCAGCCAGTGTTCCGCACTAAGATTTGGCCTGTGCCAAGGGGCCTTGTTTTTTTGTTTTTGTTTTTTTAATCTTTATCATTTTAATTAAATTATAGAGAGGGATGTAGAATCCCAAACTGCTAGCTTGACGTTCACGGCTTTGGCATTTGCTTCTGGCTTCGGCAAGGATACGCATGCATTCAACAGAAGTGAGGGGTAGGAATATGCCCAAATTGGGGAAGGGGGGGTGCATTCAATTTGTAGCGAATCGAATACAAGAAAATTCATAGCCGTTTGAATAGATCCCCTTCGAATGTGGTAGGATTCTCTCGATATGAATGTATACATACAAATTCAGAAAGAGGGGAAAAACAGGAAATGGTAAGAGAGTGAATCGTCTTGGAGTCACCCACATTTTGATCACACTATTAATTCGTATGTATATATATATTTGTGTTTTTAAATAATTTACTTCCTTTTGTCAATACTTGTATTTTTAGCATTTGATATATCGGGTCTGTAGACCGTATAAATAAACTACTACTACTACTACTACTACAAATTTGTATGCGTATCCAGTACAAATGCATACGTATCCCATATGTACCCGATAAGTATCCTGCTCTGAAAAGTGCCAAATCCGCTCTGTGCATACGCAGTTGCATCTTTGGTTGTCAGAGGTGCCAGCATGCTTGCGCTGCACCACAGACAACTCCAGAGCGCCGGCAAGAGTGAATGGTCACACTGCTGGACACTTCAGGTATTAATGCACTTCTGGGGAGGGCCTGCACGCTTGGAGGCTGAAACAACCTACTCCACCTGTGTGTGCTCTTCCCCGGAGATGCACTAATCATGCACTAAAGGCCGTAGTGCAGAAAGGCTCTTGGTCTTAATGCTCTACAGAAATCCTGAATCTATCAAAAATACACCAAGGGGTGTGTGTTTACAGAAGACGGGGACCTGTTGGCGCTGGAAAGATAATTATTTTTGATTTTATGGAAATTACCACCACGGGTTTTTATTTCAATGCACCATCCCCAAGGCGAGGAATGTTCCTGATGGCTTTTGCAAAAGGAAATCCACCCAACCGAGCCTATATTTTTATCAACAATGAACTGATGAGAACCCCGGCCTCATGTCCCCTATAACAATCAGTTGCAAAGATCAAACTTGAAGGCAGCCCGCTAAGGTACGGAGAATTTCTACTGGAGGCCTGTTGACATGTTTGTTGCTGTTTGTGTCCTGTGTTCCGAAGTGATTTTCTGCTAAACAGATTAAGTGCTGCTGTTGGGTGGAGACTCAAACAAAGGACGTTTACACGAAACAATAATAAATGGTTACCCAGAGAAGACCTCAGCTATTTTTCCTATCCCTCCTCACCCTCTCTGTGCGCTCTTGATTATAAACATCTCTGTGTGCTTGCATGAGGCCTGCGTACATGCAAGCACACCTAAAGATATGGAAAAGCCTGTACTGGACCAGTACAGAGCTGGGGCAGAGATAATCAGGGTGCAGCATCCCATAACCATCTTGCCTTGGGGGAGGAAGAGAGAAGGAAGCTGGGTGAGCACCTTCCATCAAGCTCCCAGCATTGGCCCCTCCCTCCCAACTGCCACCAGGCAGGCCATGAAGGAACAATCTTGCCTGTGGGGAATGGAGGAGGAAAATAAAAGTTTTTACCTTTGCAAGGACTCTGCTGCCGCCAGAGCACCCCTGTTCCCTCCCACACCATTTTCCTTTTGTATCTTGTCTCTTTAGATTGTAAGCCTGAGGGCAGGGACCTGTCTAAGATTAATTTAATATTGTAACCCACCCTGAGACCTTCGGGTATAGGGCGGGATAGAAATACAAATAAATAAATAAATAAATAAATAAATAAATAAATAAATAAATAAATAAATAAATGAAGATGACAAAGATCAAACAAAATTGTTTCTTTGAGCATGCTTTAAAGTGGTCCCATCCTTCATTCAAAAATATCAGGGTTGCACAATTACGTCACATAATTTATTCTGTTTTACTTGCTTTAAAAATGTTTCTCACCCCATTTTCCGCTTTTATAGAGGGGCTGCCTAAAGTGGCTTATTTCCACACTCAGGCCCTTTCTGCACTAACTGTTGATTTGGATTAAGGGCCATATTCTGAGCCTCGCATCTGCATGTTCATGAGGATCAAAGAAGCCCTGCTGCGAGCTGAGGCCTATTCACACTTGGGGCTGTGGATGCAATTAGGCAAGCCGTGGGACAGAGCATTCGTTCTCTGGGCCAGGTGGTTCCATTTGGAACTGTCCCATCCCGTCCCAGGGCTGGCCTAATTGCGGCCAGAGTGTGAAGCACGAAATTGTGCTCCACACCCAGCCAAAGCCGTCCCTGTCCGTCCCAGAGCTGTCTGGCAGAGAGAGCATTCACACTCTCCCTGCCAGACAGCTCTGGAGCCCCACTCCGGACCGCCACCATCGGGCCCTATCAGTCCAGCTGGATGGGAGCCCCTTTCAGGGGTGGGGCGAGACCAGGCTGGGGCTATCCTGTGTCCCATGGGCTGCCGCCCCACCCCCCCAATCAAGCTGGCATCACCCTGTGGGGGCCTCCTGGGTGCCCATGCCCACCCAGGGGTGTGCACCACCCCAAGCTCCCCACACCCAACCTACCTCTTTGGACGCCTGGTTCGAACTGGGCAGGTCTTGGGGGCAGGTCTTATCAGGATCAAACCAAGCTTTCTGCATAGGTTCTGGGGCTTCATTTGGTGTGCACTAGCATTTGCAAGTGTTAATGCACTCTTCCCGTCCAGCAGACAGGAAGTTAAGTTCAGAAACACCCCTGAATTAGGAGGTCCATAATATGGATCTCTGGTAGACACGTTTAATCAGGTCCACCAAAGTGACCAGGGTTTATTCTGGAACATGGGAGGTATTCCATTCTGTCCTGGAGCAGGGATCAATGGATTAACCCCAGGTAAGTGCAGGTAAGTTTGTTCATCTGGGGCTGTTCTAGACACTGTTAGTACAGTTTTAACTGCTCCACAGTATTGAACGTGGGAACACCCATACATAGTCAGAATCATTCCAAGATGGAAACAGCTTCGCACTGAAGGTCAAGTCCAAAAGGTTCACACACTAAGAAAAGTGCTACCTTCCCAGGTGAAAATTTGGAGTGGAAAGAAACATGTCTGTCCATCCGTCCTAGTTTGGTCTAGTGGTTAAGGAGCCAGGCTGTTATCTGGGAATACCAGGTTTGATTCTCCACTCCTCCATGAAGCCAGCTGGGTGACCTTGGGCTTGTCACTGCTCTCTTCTGAGCTCTCACACCCCCACCTACCTCACAGGGAGTCTGTTGTGGGGAGAAGAACAGAAGCTTTGTCAGCCGCATGGAGTGCCCTTAAATGGGTGAGAAAAGCAGGGTAGAAAAGCCAACTCTTCTTCCTTTCTTCTTTTCTTTCTAGCACTTGTATCCTGTCCTTCCCTGGGAGATTCCAGGGCATGGCACAAAATATGATAAAACAAATACTAAAACATATTTAAAATTATAACCTATCTAACCTCCCTCCCTCCTGCCCACCCACCCTGGCAGGTATACAGTAAAGGCCTGGGTGAAGAGGTTCATTTTAACCAGGCACTGAAAAGCATATAAAATTGGTGCCGGGTATGCCTCCAGGGGAAGGCTATTCCAAAGCCAGGGGGGCACCACAAAGAAGGCCCTCTTGCATGTCACGGCTCCTTGCACATCCAAAGATACCTGAACTGGAAGAAGACCCTCATTTACAAGCTTCCTCTAAGTTTCCTTCTATTGCTTAGGAATACACAGCAAAAGTTAAATATACCAGTATATATATATTTGATTTGCCTTCAGTTTACTGCCGCTAAATGCAAGCCCACATAGGATATATTTAAAGAATGCTCTCCCTACAGATTAAAATGTCACCAGAAGTGGTGTGTAAGAAGAGAGGCTGTTGATAACACAGTAAGAAGCAAAGCTGTGATGTCTTAAAAACAGGCCTTTGCTTAGCTTAAGTGATTCTTCTTCTTCAAAGTGCATTAACATGCAATTGTTAACTTACAGAGCTCCTAGAGGGGATATCTGAAAACGTGCCAGATTGTCAGCTAAAGGTGTCATTCTGCTAACCAAGGAAGCCTCCAGCTGCTCATTTGCATATATTTCAACATTCAAATGAATGCATGTTTAAAATGTTTGCTTTTTTTATTCTGAGGATGCACACACTGACCTGTCAGGGATTTCTAACACAAAGGGCTGTTCACATTTCACTTTTGCAGTCTAAACATCGCACAAAGTGCAAGCGCCGTTCACTTTGGTTTGCCCACCGCTTGTAACAAATAGAAGAAAAGGCATCTTGCTTTCACTGCCGCTCAGAAACAAGCTGCCTTTAAAGTAGTTCCCTTGGAAGATTTTCTGTTCACATGAGTACACAGAATAAACTATTAGAAGTATCCATTTAGGGAAGAGATCTGATAATCTGGGGTTTAATCAAAAACAAATTTAATCTCATGTTTGGATGGATGGATGGATGGATGGATGGATGGATGGATGGATGGATGGATGGATGGATGGATGGATGTGTTCACTTGTTTGTTTGTTTGTTATTTTTGAATTTTTATCCCACCTTATACCCAAGGTCTTGGGTAGGCTACAACATTAAAACCAATGAACATATAAGATGAACATATTAAAACCTTAACATATTAAATTTATTAAAACCATATTATTATATCATGCCAGGTTGGTGAAGACCAAGCAAGGCAGCAGCCATCTGCACTTCAGAAGCCCTCAACCACGCCACCAGCACTTGAAGTGCAGACAGACAGGACAGGACAGGCTGAGTTTGCCATACCAACGGCCGCAGCAACATCTAGCACTGACCCAGATGTTGCCATGGCAACCGGAATGTGGCACACAACTGCACAGGTGCGGTGTCACATCCACTCACAGCATCCCACCAAGGTGAGGGTGCAGATGCTGCTGACTGGGAGCTACCTATTTGTTCCCAGTCAAACTGCACAGCTGCTTAGGTCCAGGGAGGGGTTGGTGAACTGTAGGAACAACAGCAGCGGTTGCGTGCATACACATTTACCCACCGCTCACTAGATAGTAAGTATGAACAGGGCCTTTAATGAGTCGAATTTCTGTTTTAAATTGCATAAACCTATGTGTAGATTTGCATTAAAAACACAGACATTAGAATATGCAAATGATAGGTATACCTTTTCCCATGTGTTTTCACACACAAAAAAGCATTTTTATTTTCTTTTTTGTAAGTCTACAAAAAGCCTGATGTTGTTTTTTAAACCATATATCCATACTTACTGGAACTATAGTAATACATCTATCACAACCAGAGGCCCTTTTGCGCTACTGCACCATTCGGCTGTAGTGCAGTAAGGCTAGGCCATGCGGGGTCGCTTTCCCCATTCACACCTAGACGGGTAAGGAACGTGTTCTCACATGTTCCTACCTCCCTATGTGCAAAAGGGGAATCTGTCCCCACGTGGCCTAGCCCAAAAAGGCTGGCATGGGAGTGGGACACCCCTCCCAGGTCTGCCCCCCACTAGGCAGAACATAAGAACATAAGAACATAAGAGAAGCCTTGCTGGATCAGGCCACAGCCCATCTAGTCCAGCATCCTGTCGCACACAGTGGCCCACCAAATGCTCATGGGCATCTCAAGCAGAGACAAGGACAAACCTTCCCCTGCTCTCGAGTCCCAGCAGATGGCCTTTGAAGCGCCCCAGTTCCTCCCCCTCCCTCAGCCTAGTAGCCTCGTTCTAGTAGCCATTGATACATCTGTCATCCATAAATTTGTCTAACCCTACCTTAAAGCCATCCAGACTGGTAGCTGTCACCACCTCTTCCGGCAGCACATTCCAAAAGCCGATGACCCTCTGGGTGAAGAAATACTTTCCCCTGTCAGACCTTATTCCCCTACCCATCAGCTTCATAGAGTGCCCCCTGGTTCTAGTGTTGTGGGATAGAGAAAAGAAATTTTCTCTATCCACCCTTTCTATACCGTGCATAATTTTATATACTTCAATCAGGTCGACCCCGGGGGTGGGCAGGCCTGTCATGTTCCTTCCCCGGATTCTAGGTGACTGGATCAGGTCTCTTGGGCACCCTCCCAGGCACGGGCCTATGTGGTGACGTGCACCCATGCAAGGCACTTACCTCATGCTCGCCGGGTTCCCAAGTGGCCGGCGGTGCTGTGCGAATGCTCCATCCCAGGGTGTCCTACACGTGTTCCTCTGGCCCTCGTAAGAATAGGCCTCAGTTTTCCCACTCCTTGCCCACTTGTTCAGGTAGCACTTTACCCCCCTTTTCACACTTACCTGCATTATCCCAGACCAGTGATGGCGAACCTTTTGAGCTCGGTGTGTCAAAATTCACAAGAAAACCTGGCTTAATTCAGGTGCTGTGTCGCATCTAGAAATATCCATAATTTTGTGATGTTTGTAGCTCTAATAAAAAACTTATATTTTTGATGTATGTATTTTATTAAAAGCAAAAACAAATAATTTTTTACATTAGTGACTTTTGTTGCTAAATCTTCAATTGAAAGTTGAAGAACAAGCAAGCACCACACGCCCAGGTGCCAGGTTGACCATGTGTGTCACCCAAAAGGGCTTGGTGTGTCACCTGTGACACGCGTGTCATAGGTTGGCCATCACCGTCCCAGACCAAGGTGGGCCACTGGAGCTTTTAAGGCCAGGAACAAGAGTCCCAGGTTTTCAGAGTTCCGGGAGGGAGGGGTTTGCCGGTACTCCCTCTTGGGCCTCTGAAATGTGCCCTCATATTCCAGAAGAGGGTGGATATGCCTTATCCACACAGCCCATAAACTAGTAAGCCAGGCTAGGCCATTATTTTGGCCCTCCCTTCCCATTTTATGCTCCATCCTGTGAATAAAATGCACGCTTAGAGGGGGCAGAGCTTCCCTTATCCTGCACTAGTGAGTAGAGGAGACACCCCTGAACCCATTCCTAGTAAAGAATAATGAAGTAATTAGGTTGCGTCCCCATGGGCTCCGGTTATTTCGGTGCGGAATCGCGCCATCCCCAATGTGCATTGTAGTTCGGATTAACAAGTCCCCATGCAATTGAGGAGCCTGCGGATTCAACTCGAATGTACCTATCTCCATGCAAACCACACTCTGTTTGAACACTGAGAAGAGGAGGTGGAGGTGGAGGTGGAGGAGGAGGAGAGTTGGCTGTTATATCCTGCTTTTCTCACCTTTAAGGAGACTCAAAGCGGCTGACAATCCTTCTGTTCTTCTCTGCACAACAAATGCCCTGTGAGGTAGACTGGGCTGTGGGAACTCAGAAAGAGAGCTGTGACAAGCCCAAGGTCACCCAGATGGCTTCATGGAGGAGCTGAACTGAGAGACTGCCAAGATAAAAGTCCGATACTCTAACCACAAGGCCAAGCTTGGTTTTGCCCAGAACAGCTCAAGGATCACTTCTGTTACCATGCCAGCTGGCACTGCATTTGCTCAGACACTATAGAATGTTTATAAACATTCCATACCCCAGATACTCAGGTGGGCAGGCGAAACTTTATTTATTCACTCACTCACTCACTCACTCACTCACTCACTCACTCACTCACTCACTCACTCACTCACTCACATTTCTATCCCGCCCCATACACAAAGATCTCTGGGCGGATAACAACCATTAAAACAACAGATTAAAAACAGAATATAAATTTAAAGACTGTAAAAATTCAACAAATCTAAAACAATACACAACGTGTTTAAAATGATAGTGTCTGTACTGGGGGGGGATATAATCAGCTCAGCCAAAGGCCAGAGCAAAGAGGTGCGTCTTCACCGCCTTCTTAAATATATATAAGGAAGGGGCATGATGCACCTCGAGGGGGAGGCTATTCCATAGTCTGGGGGCCACCACAGAAAAGGCTCTGTCCCGGGTGCCCACCAGCCTCACTATTGAAGGCGGTGGGACAACCAGGAGGGCCTTGTGGCTAGATCTTAAGGTACAGGCAGGTTGATACGGGAGAAGGCGTTCCTTGAGACATTCCGATTGCTGATGTTTAAGCCTCTTTGGTACATAACTCCAGTTTTGATCTCCCATCTTCAGATCCTCTCAGAAAAAGAAAAGGGGGGCATGCCAAAACGTATCCCATTCTCCCCCTGTAGCTGGTTGCATTTCAAAAGCCAGCCGTCCTAAGAACACCACCTCCGCAGCTCTGCTCCCAGATTAAACTTCGCTTCAGTAGGAAGTGTTTTGTCAGCTCCAGAGACCTGACAATGGCGCGTGCCCAGAACAAGGTTGGCAGCAGATGGCCCCGCATACTTGCACACTGCTTAAACTTGCTCCCTGATGACTTATTGCAAAATTACTGGAATCCTGACAATCCCTTCAAGGTGGTAACTCACCCGCTTCATGCAGGCATAGATATTTAAAAAGATAGTCATGCTTCCAAACAAAGAGCCACGGGCCATGGTTCTTTCTTATTCCGATCTCATGTAGAAAAGAAAACACTTTCGAGATGCTCCTTTATCTCCTTTATCTCCTTAATTTTATTATTGTTTTTTAAAAGTGTTCAACCATGCCCGCTGCCAACAAAAGGTGGAAAGAATGCAGTGTGAGACGTGGCTGGTCCTTTTTTCATCTATGGGTGTGTCCCCATGGCACTTTGGTACAGTTCCGAATGCGGGATCGGCAAGGGGCATCCCCATGCATTTTGGATTTGGCCTGCTTTCCTCAACTATTACCTAAAACCTTTCTAGACGATGGTCCACCATGGTCTGCCTCCATTTTATATCTGGAAGAGCAAGATTCAGAGAAAGCAGGTGATGGAATCATGGCTACCATGAAATGTAGACAAGGGACTTCCTGGCTCCCAGCAAAATTTCCCTCCATAAGAACATAAGAGAAGCCCTTCTGGATCAGGCCACAGCCCATCTAGCCCAGCATCCTGTCTCACACAGTGGCCCACCAAATGCTCATGGGCATCTCAAGCAGAGACAAAGACAAACCTTTTCCTGATCTCAAATCCCAGCAAATGGCCTTGGAAGCATCCTGCTTTCCTCCCCAGCCTGAAAGATGCACCTAGGCATTCATTCTAGTAGCCATTGATACATCTGTCGTCCATAAATTTGTCTAACCCTAGCTTCAGACACAGTTCTCCACATCCCGGGGCAGGGTGTCCGCAGTGGTCCCCATGTTGAAGCAATTGGGAGAGGCATTCTTTCTCCTGGGGCAGAAGAAGAGCATCTCAAGGTGAAGAAGAATTCCAACATTGCAATCTTGCTATCTTTGGTGGACCAACGAAATGCAGCAAGAAATGCTGAGGTGGGCACTTGCACCTACACATGGGGACCAGTTTATGAGGAGGATGCCAGTGCTGTCTTCCTTGCTCAGGCACTGCTGATTTAATGTCTCTTCAAATTCTTGTATACTATGGCACTATCAGAAGATACCCTACTGTCAATGCATTTGTTTCCTCTTCCTAGTATTTTATTCTTGCTGTCAGAATCCAGAAGAAGGGGAAAAAATCCAGAAGTTCAAATATGGGTCTTTTCTGCACTGGCCCTTATTCTGGATTAAACCCTGGAATAGGAACCTACCATTTGCATGTTGGTGCAGATTGCACCCTGCCTGGGGCCTATGGCAGTAAGCAGTAGCATAGGGATGGGAGGTCCTTATTCCAAGTATTATCCAGAATAAGGCCCAGTGCAGAAAGGGCTCTCTCATAATCAGTCTTTCAGTAGCCTTCTAGGTTTATTTAGAGAGTTAATTAAAATGCGAGTGGGAGTATCCTTAACAGCGCAAGGTCCATCTGTCTTCTGCCACCAACACCCCGTTTCATAGACTGTGTTATTCTGCCACTTGTTGAAAGCTGAGTTTAGCAAGAGCTGGTATTTGAAGCTCTTACCTCTTGTTTGTGGAACACTTTATACTCCGGACATGAAGCTACATGTCGATTTCATAAATCACCTAAAGAACAAGGTGAACTTTCCAGATGAAAAGGACAATGGTTTCAAGGAAATTCCTTTTTACATAAAAGTAGTTATTGGCTTAGAATATTATTTACTCTCTCACACACACACTTTGTATGTGATAAGCTTCACATTCCATATATCAGCAGAAAGAAAGAGATGCATATCAAATTCAGACTGTGAGTACAGCCTCTCTGGATGCTGCATCTGATGAAAATCCCCACGTCCTCTGAGTTGTATAGATTCATGTCCTCTTCCTTCACAAACACTATTTCATATAATGTGATTTTGTTCTTTCATGGTTAGCAAGAGGCGATTCCACTTCTTAAATACAGTCCCGGAAACTTGCAGTAATGCTGAGCCGCTTCTCTGCAGTGCTGTTGACTTGTGCCCTTTCTACACTCAGCTTTTTAAATCCTATTTTAGTCCTGTTTGGACTATTTTTAATCTGAATAGAGTGTCTGACAATTAATCTGAATATAGCCATCCCCACTCAGAACAGGACTTTTAAATCCCTCCCCCCCCCCAGTGCAAACCCTGCCTGTGATCAAAGGAACAACACATAGTCTTTTAATTTTTTTCTAAACCCTGCCTCCGATCAAAGCAGCCATTGACGTTACCAGGAAATGTGCGCTCAAAGAGATCAGCGCAAGAGCAGAGTGCAATCAGAAAATGGGGGTGAGCTACTCATGCTTTTGCTTTAAAGCCTTTTTGCTGATATGTATCTGTCTGATGATTGTTATCAGCTACTGGAATACAGCTACATTTCTAGTACCTGAAAACAATAATCAGAAAAGATACATATGTATCCAGCAAAAAGGTTTTAAATGCAAAACGGAGCTCTCCACCCTTTTTGCCTTTTTCAATTGGGGCTCTAGATCAGTGTGAAATCCCACCCACAGGTGGCTAGCATTGGCCAGAAGGCTAGACCTCCACCCCAAATAGCCCAGTACTGTTCCCATTGGAGGGGGGAGCAAACTCTGTTCAAATAAGGGGGGGGGAGTATTGTTTTCATCAGTACTTTTTTTCCCTCCGGATTTATGCAAGATAGTCCTCATAAAATCCAGGAATAAGAAATTGAATGGGGACCCTGGATACTGAGTTCGGATTTTTTACATAAGTAAATGGGGACTCTGGATACCAAATTTGGATTCAATTTAGATTTAAATGCGTATGGGGACACACCCTCACTGTTAATCCTGATTAAGAGCCTGCAAGTAATCCAGATCTGGCTATATCTAGTGCAGATGGAGCCAGACCAGCATGGGGTGGGGCCCCCTTGATCTGCCTTAACGTGCAATGGGAACCCTGTTATTTGAATTAAGGGGGTCCTTAATCCAGATCACCAATCAGTCGACAAAGGGCCTCAGACTACCTGGCAGTGGCCCATTGAGAACCTCCATGAAGGCAAGGAGAAGGGAAGGGTTCATTTGGAAGTCTCTTTTTCCAAATTTCCATAAGATCCACCAAGGACACCTAGCTCTCCATCTGAGTGATACACTGACCCTGCAACATTGCATGAAATCAAATTTTCTGTTCTGTTCTGCTCTGCTCTGCTCTGTTGTACTTCAGGTTTCCAGACATCTATTAAAGACCTGTCATTTTTACCCAGGCCTTCCCAGTGTGAGTGTTTTCCTTTCTCATTCATGGTTTTAATAACATTTTTATGTATCTTATGGTTTTATCTTTTTTTATTGACATTTGTGAACCACTCTGAGATTATTTTTAATAGGAAGCAGGATGGAAATGAATGAATAAGTGAATGAATAAATGTACACAACATATGTATTTGTTTTCATTTCTATCACAGTTTACACCATAAGGTCCAAGGCAGGTTACAATCAAAGCCGTAATTTGAAGAGAGTTAGAATTCAATTCATTAAAAAGCTCAAATAACAGTACCCCAAAAGGAAGGGCAAACTAATTCTTCAGCCATAGGATAAACAGATGTGTATTTACCATATCCATAAATGTTTACAGTGATAAGGCCAGAGCACCTCAATGAAAGATCAGTCCACAACTTAGGGCTGTCGTCACACTTAAGGGTCAATCCAGCTTCACTCCACTTTCAGAGCGAGAGAATACATCAGCAAAGTGATAAGCTGTTTTCTTTCAGTGTTAAATACCTCAGAAAATTCACCTTTGGGATAGATAAACGTGGAAAGAAAATCACTGGTCATTTTGCTGATGTGTTCTCTCAATCTGAAGATGGACCGAAGCTGGGTTAAACCTCAGATGTGACCACAGCCTCTGTGAGCCACCACAAACTCACCCATTGGGCTGTCCTGCAGATTTTAACTGATGGGCAGTTTAGAAAATCTGAGAAAGAGGTCAGCTATAGTATATTCCCTGCTATACTGTTTTTATAGTTCCATGACTGTGATCTAGGCAGCCTGACCCATATTCTTTTTATAGGGGAGTAGGGAAGCTAGCCATTATACTTATAATAAGACTTGAAGGACTCATCTGGGACTAGTCAGTTGACCACTTTAGATGACAAGTTCTTATCTTAGAAAAAGGGGGAAGAAAAGGGAAGGGAAAGGTGTTGTGAAGTGGGTAGAATTCCTGAGCTCTTATCTTTCAAATGACACATTTCCGATGTGCGAATGTCTTCTTGGATAACGTATCTTATCGACAGGTCCTTGTCTTTCTCCACATGGTCTGTCCAGAAGAAGGCAGAATGACCGCTCAGTGACGCAGAGCAGGAACCTTTTCTATCCTTTTGTCTTCACCTCAGTCTTCCTTCCTTCCTTCTTTTAGTAGAAGATAAGAGCATAATAGAACATAAGAAGAACCCTGCTGGATCAGGCCACAGCCCATCTAGTCCAGCATACTGTCTCACACAGTGGCCCACCAATTGCTTCTGGGCATCTCAAGAAGAAGATGAGGGCAAATCCTTCACCGGTTCTCACTTGGCCTTTAGAGACATCCTGCTTCTATCTCCAACCTGGAGGTGGTTCCTAGATGAGAGTGGGGTGGGCGCAGAGCCCATTCCTTTTCCTTTCATCAAAATGGTATTAACATATCAGACCGTCCACGGCACTTAGCAGCTTCACAGCAATCAAGTTTTAACCCGGAAGAAGCAATTCAGTTGCCCCTAAGTGAAACTCATTGTAGACATTCCCTGGGGTTGTTGAAGTTTAATTAATGAAGCCATGAATGTAGCCAGACTACAGTATCTTACAGAAGTATATTTTAAAGAGAGGATTCACTGTGCTTGGCCTATGATGTGTCATGCAACTGCTTCAAACTCTGCCGAGTTAAGCATGCTCCAACACGCCGGGAATTCAAGGATGTGCCAGAAACTATGTGTCGGCTTTCCTTTCTCAACCACTTCCTTCCAAGCTTATGTAGCCATGGGTAATGAAAATCTCCCTTGGTGCTTTGTTGTTCACCAGGGGCTGAAGATCTCTGTCACATGCATATTCATGCATCTTGGGCTCATAAACCAAGCAAATTCTGCATATTTCTCCTGGATTTTATTTTAAATATCTTTATTGAATTTTAATACATATTATTAATAATCAGCAATATTAACAATTCCTTCTTTAAACAATGTGCATTTCACCTGTAATTCTACTCCTCCCCACCCCCATCCCCCCACCCCCATCCCATTGTGAACTCCAAAGTTTGATTTTAAAATGAGATGTTTCCAATCCATTTCGTCAGAAATTCTCTTTCAGGTAATGTTGAATTAGTTGTTGCTAACATTTCATCTATACAGATTGTCAAAACATGTAACATCTTATTGGCATCAAGATCTCTCGAATAGCTTCGTCCTTGTACGTTCATTATTTCATTGAGCATAATATACCAAAGTTCGCGGCACCATTTGCCTATGTTTAAGTTATCTGCATATTTCCAGCTGATGACTATTCTATGGTGGGCCGCAAAAATTAACCAATGAAGTAGCTGGCGGAGATGTTCTGGTATATTGCAATCTTCAAATGAGTGCAGAATGAAAATTTCTGGCTGAAGAGGGATTGCTAGTTTAAACATAGTATTTATTTTCATACTAACCTCCAGCCAGAACTGTCTGATTGGGGGACATTCCCAAATTAGATGGAAGTAGGTAGGGTTCTGCCCACAGTTCCTCCAACAATTCATTCTGGCACTCCCAATTATTCTAGCCAATCTTAAAGGCGTATAGTACCGTCTATACCAAACATATTTCTCCTGGATTTTGTTCACATTGACATGAAGGATCTGCAGCTCCCAAAGAGGTTGCGGATATTTTGCTACTCCGTCCATCAACTTTCCAGCTGGTCTCGGAAGCCCATATCTTTAAAAGTATCTTGATCATGGAGCAGTTTGCAGATAGAGGTTTCCTACAGTGCAGAGATTGGTGTAAAGCCTGCATCTGAACTGATCAGTGGCTCACCCTGTTTTCTCCAAAGAATTTGGAATCAGCTTGTTCTTTGCCAATTTTGCTCAGAACGGCCTCAGTGCAAAAGGATTCCCACAAACCTTACACCTCCCCAAAACCACCTGCCTTGTTATTTATTTGTTTGATGAGACCCATACCACCATAGCACCATCTCAATCGGTCATTGCTTTGGTTGAAAATGGCAAAGCATGCCTGTAAAATGGCCAGAGCTCCACCTTCATGCTGAACTAACCTGATAGCCAGTTTGAAGGTCACAATGGAGAAATGTCGGCATTAAAGCTAGTGTCTTCCCTCATCATCACCTCAAGTCTTCCCATCTGCCCAGGCTGCTGCTATCCATTTCTTTCTTTTCCCCATCTGGCACCTGCCCTTTGTTCTGCTCTATCAGCCACCCAGGTGCATCCTGGGAAATGTCATTTTAGGGGCTCCTGACATTCATCCAATCTACCAGATTAATATCCAAACCAAAGGACACAGGAGAAGAGACTTACACGCCCCACCCAAAGCATACAAGCCACAAGAAACAATTATAATTAAAGAACCTTCATGCTTTTTATGTTTTTAACAGTTTGTAAAACTAGGATATTACTGGGTGTGCCTATTCACTGTGGAACAAACACCAAACATTGGCAATTCCTATGTACTTACTTGTATCTTTAAAAAAAAAATGGTGGAATGCCAATATAATCTGCAGCAAAATCTTCTGCACTAGTGGGAGCTGGATCAGCCCCCAGTTGGAGCAGTCTAGCTAGCCTGAAATATTGCTGGGTTTCCTATATCATTTCTGCACTAGTGGGAGCTGGATCAGCCCCCAGTTGGAGCAGTCTAGCTAGCCTGAAATATTGCTGGGTTTCCTATATCAGTCGTTGTTATCTCGACATCTGGAGAGCTTCTTTTGTGATTGAATTGTTTGAGGCTACTGGAAGATAGCCAAGCATGCAAAAAGAACAAAAGGAAGTAGTCAGGAGCTTGGCTGGCTTCCGGTAGCCCCAGACGGTGTAATCATGAAAGGCGCTCCTCAGATGCCAAGGTAAGAATTGCTATTACATGAAACCCAGCAAGAATGTTCCTTGGATCTTGTTTAGATCCTGTTTTGCCTCTTGGGGCCTGGAGGCAGCCTTAGTGGCTGTGCCACCGCCTTTTGTGTGCATGCTTCATCAGCAGACCACATGGCACAGCCCTGGTTCAACAACCACTCCCAGGGCCATTTCCTGGGTCTAGAGCAGTGATGGCCAACCTATGACACGCAGGTCACAAGTGACACGCCAAGCCCTTTTGGGTGACACGCCAAGCCCTGGCACCTGGTCATGTAGTGCTTGCTTGTTCTTGAAGTATACAAAATACCAACTTTCAATTGAATATTAACAAACGAAATTCAGCAACAAAAGTCACTAATGTAAAGAATCATTTGTTTTTGCTTTTAATAAAATACCTATATCAAAAATAGAACTTTTTTAGTAAAGCTACAAATATCACAAAATTATGGATATTTCTAGATGTGACACAGCACCCGAGTTAAGCTAGGTTTTCTTGCGAATTTTGACACACCGAGCTCAAAAGGTTCACCATCACTGGTCTAGAGAAAGGAAAGTACTGCATTACAACACTCTTCTTATTGTACTTCCTTATGCAGATTTTGCTGATGTCGGTCAAGATGGCAGCTCAGCATTAGGAGACACAAGGAGCTATCCACACTTCAAGTGCTGCTGCAGCCCTCAGCCAGAGCATCAGCACTTGAAGTGCAGATGCTCTGGTCCAGAGAGGCTGGATTTCAATGGTGATGGCCGTGGCAACAGCCTGGGCATGCCCAGATGTTACCATCAACCCATGGTATGTGACTGAGCAGCCACAGCCACACTACGATGTTCATTCACCCTCGGCAGAGAGTGTGGACACTGCCTGGGAGCTCACTAGCTGTTCCCAGTCAAGCTATGGACGCCATTTTACTTGTACACAGTTAGTGAAGACCGAGGTTGCCTGAGTGAGCAGCAGTGTGGCATGGTGTACAGACTGACCTCTCCAGGAGTGCTAGAAAGAGATGTGCAGAATATTTTTTTTTTGCATTCAAATTCGAATTGAATCAAATATCCAAACATTTTATTCTATTCAAATGTTTAGAATCCGAATGCAACAATATCCGATTCAAATCAAATACATTTTAATCTATTCATTCAAATGTTAGATTCAAATCTGAAGATATGAATGTCAACAACATTCATATGTGTTATACGTATCTGTACGCATTTCATACGCATCCCATTTTATCCCCCGTATGCATCCCATACTATCAGCACAAATGTGTACAGATACAAATGAGATTCATACAGATACATAATAATAATAATATTTAATAATAATATTTATTTGTATACCGCCCTGTGGCGAACCAATCCGGGCGGTTGACAACAATAAATATAAAAACATCATATAAGAATAAAACATTATGGTCCCTCCCCCCCCTTAAAAAGTATTAAACAATATGACAAATTAAAATACAGTATCAAAAATATAAGACAAAATATAAAACATAATTAAATGGGCTAGCAGCCCTAATATCCCTCCGGAGCTCCTCAACCAACATTTATTATGGGTCCACGAGGGGAATGAGGGGGTCAGGAAGCCCGAGCTGGGATGGTTTATCTAGGGAAAATTAATCTGGAAAGGCCTGCCGGAAGAGAGCCGTCTTGACAGCTTTTTTAAAGCTGTCTAGTGATGTCAACTGACGGATCTCATCCGGCAGGTCGTTCCAGAGTTTGGGGGCGACAGCAGAGAACGCCCTCTGGGAGGTCGCCGCAAGCCTGGATTTTACAGGCTGCAGTAAATTCCTCCCAGAGGAGCGGAGAGCGCGGGGAGGATTGTACGGGAGAAGGCGGTCCCTGAGATAGCTTGGACCCAAGCCATTTAGGGCTTTAAAGGTAATAACCAACACCTTGTACCGGGACCGGAAGCTAATAGGCAGCCAGTGTAAGGACCTAAGAACCGGAGTAATGTGGTCCCTCCTAGATGTACCGGAAACAAGCCTGGCTGCCATATTTTGTACCAGCTGAAGCTTCCGAACCAAGTACAGGGGTAGCCCCAGGTAGAGCGCATTACAGAAGTCCAGGCGTGAGGTTACCAGTGCGTGCACAACAGTTTCGAGGTCCTTTACTTCCAGGAAAGGGCGCAGTTGGCGTATCAGCCGAAGCTGATAGCAGGCGCTCCTGACCGTCGCATTTACCTGATTTATCATCAGGAGCGACGAGTCAAGGAGTACCCCCAGACTGCGAACACAGTCACTGGAGGAGAGCGTGACCCCATCCAGGACTGGAAGTTGCAACCCAATTCTTGGTTTCAGGGCCGCTACCGTGAGCACCTCCGTCTTGTCTGGATTCAGTTTCAATCTGTTTTTCCTCATCCAGCTCATTACCGCTTGAAGACATTCATTGAGCGAAGAGATGCCATTGGAATTCGAGGCCGACAAGCGAGACATGGAGAAATAGATTTGGGTGTCATCAGCATACTGATAGCACCTAGCACCATAACTCCGTATTATCTCACCCAGCGGCTTCATATAGATGTTAAATAACATCGGGGACAGAATAGCCCCCTGGGGAACCCCACAAGTGAGGTTCCTCTTACTGGAGCTACAGTCCCCGAGCAGCACCCTCTGGGACCGACCCGAGAGGAAGGACCGGAACCACTGCAAAGCAGTGCCCCCTATACCTAAACCCCTCAGGCGGTCCAAGAGGATGCCGTGATCTATGGTATCGAAAGCCGCTGAGAGGTCTAAAAGCACCAACAGGGTCACACTACCCCTGTCGATGCTCATGCGCAGATTGTCGGTCAAGGCAACCATGGCAGTCTCAACCCCAAAGCCTGTCCTAAAGCCGGTTTGAAATGGGTCTAGATAATCGGCTTCATCCAAGACAGCTTGGAGCTGAAGAGCGACCGCCCTCTCAACCACCTTGCTCAGAAATGGCAGGAGTGACACAGGCCTATAATTTCTCATATCCAGGGGGTCCAGGGAAGGTTTTTTCAGAAGCGGCCTAACAGCCGCTTCCTTTAAACAAGATGGAACGTGTCCTTCCCTGAAGGATGCATCAATGATATCCGTAAGGAATCTCATCAATGCATCCCCCCCCTGGACAGCCAGCCATGATGGGCAAGGGTCGAGAGGGCAAGTCGTCTTCCTCATCTTACCAAGCAGCTTGTCCACGTCCTCGGTACTCACAGATTGCCACTGATCTAGTATAATTACATCGGCGGGATCACTGGATGCCTCATCTATCGACTCTGTTTCAATGGTGGCATCTAAGTCGGCTCTTATCTGAGAGATTTTGTCTGCAAAGAAATTATTGAATGCGTCACAGCAGGCCGTAGTCGGGTTAAGTAAGGGATTTGGCGCAGGGGGCACCTGCGTCATCTCCCTCACCACCTTAAACAGCTCTGCTGGACGAGACTCTGCAGACGCAATCCGTGCAGAGGAGAAAGCTCTCTTAGCTGCACGTATTGCCTCCCGATAGCAACAAAGAAAGTTCCTATGGCGAGTTCTGTCAGATAAGAGACGAGTCTTCCGCCACCTGCGCTCTAGCCGTTGTCCAAACCGCTTCATCCTCCTCAACCCTGGTGTAAACCAAGGCCTCCGATTAGGAGCGGGATGGTAAGGGCGCTTGGGAGCGATCATGTCGATAGCCCTGGTGAGATCGGTGTTCCAGGTACTAACCAGAGCATCGACAGGATCACTGGCATTCCCAACCATTAAACCCTCTAAGGCTTTCTGGAATCCAATTGGATCCATCAGCCTTCGAGGGCGGACCATTCGAATGGGCCCGCCACCCCCAGAGGAGCAGGAATTGGCTCTCAGTTCTGTCTTGACCAGGAAATGATCCGTCCATGACAATGCGGAGGTGCTTACCACCTCCGCCCACGGATATGCCTGTTCGGTACAAAACACCGCATCGAGAGTATGACCCGCACAATGTGTAGGCCCGTTGACCAGCTGGGATAGGCCCATGTTTGTCATGGTATCCATGAACTCCCGAGCCGCACCTGTTAAGTTGGTCTCGAGCGGGATGTTGAAGTCCCCCAAAAATAAAAGTCTGGGGGTCTCCAAGATCAGCTCAGAGACCAGCTGTGTCAGCTCGGTCAGGGAGTCTGCTAGACAACGGGGTGGCCGGTAGACTAGCAAAATTCCCAATCTATCCCTGGTCTTCAGGCTAAGGTACATACACTCAAACTGGAATGTATTCCGAACAGGTATCCTAGCCAAGGTCAAGGTGTTCTTATGAACCAGAGCCACTCCACCCCCCTGCCCACTTCCCCTCACCTGCTCACTGACAGAGTACCCGGCTGGGAGGGCCTGCGCCCATATAGCAGCACTGTCCTCCCCCAGCAAGGTCTCTGTGAAGCAAGCCAGGTCAGCATCCTCATCCAGGAGAAGATCCTGGATGATATGGGTCTTATTTTTCACCGACCTGGCATTGCAAAGAAGCAAGGTGAGGGTCTGTGGAATGGTTGGTCCGTTCTCCAAGCCATTCTGGGAAACAGGGGGAACTGGAGGCGGGATAGCTTTCAGACAGCGATCCCGTCTTCTTTTGTAACATCTGTTCCCTCTGTTGCCACCATACCTCCCTTTCCCCAACGCAACTCCAATAGCTGCCCCTGTCTCATTCCCGGCCTCAGGTAAGGTGATGGGGTTAAGAAAGTGGACCTTCTGTTTGTTAGACCCTGCTAGTCACTCTTGAGAAACTATCTCATCGCATTTATCTCTGACTATACAACCATTTCTGTTTAAAATGGAAGGGTTTAAAGGACAAGTACATCCTGAGTGTTGAGGAACTGTAGTGTTGTTTGTGCCCAATTCCTCTGGATGCAAATACAGAAAATCCAGGAATTCTTTCTTGGACCAGTTCTTGTTTCCGAAATTGGGAGGTACTGGCATGTCCATTTCTAGATGATTTTCTTTCCAGAGTGGACTAAGATCTGCTGGGCCCTGTTTAGATGAATTTAGTTTATTAATACACACATATCTGGACTTTCGAATGTTTTGAATCATTCAAACAAATGTTTTGGAACATTTGAAATTCATTCAAATGTGTAGACATTTGAATGTGTAGACATTCTATTCAAGTTTGAACGTCCACATTTGATCGAATTTGATCGAATTTAGAATGTTTAGAACATTTGTGCCCATCTCTAGTGCTGGAACCATTCCAAGGAACCATAAATGCAAACAGACCCACAATATTTTATGCTTAAATTGCACAGGGTCTCTTTCTTCTGGTGGTTGTGGCTGTTTTCAAAGTATCCTTGCCTTCCAGGTGGACCAGCAGTCTTACCTGGTATAAACCAGCTTGTTCTATTGCTAAATTTCACATCACGGTGTTACAACTCTCAAGTGGAGCAATTACTCTCCTATGCCTAAGGAGAATTTGCTTGGAGCCAGGTAGTCTGGGCAGCAAGGTGTCCATTTCTATCAGTACAAAGCTGAAGACAGCACAGAGCACGCAGCAGCATTTCAGAAGGCCGGGAGGGCTGGAGTTGTGGTACTTAGTGCAGCTTAAATTGCTGCTAAATGCAGAAGTGTAGAGGCGAGGCAAGGCACTGGCCACCCCCATTTGCAAAACATGTTTATTCTCCCTCTGCTGTCAGCAATTCCCATCAGATAGCGCTCTATGCCAAGCTCCAGCAGGCATGTCCCAGCAGGAGACATTTAATAATTTCGCATTATTCTTGTGATAATTTGCACTTCCAGAATCAATACGCAGATGGGATTCTGGCTGCTCTTTGGGGCTGGCTCTGTAATTTTCTAACCTCTCACCAAACCAAAATTCATATTAGAAAAATGATATGCAAAAATAAATATATCAAAGGTGGTTGTGGGTTTTTTTTAACGGTTTAAAATTAAAATGTTTAAAGTTGCATTTTAGATCAGAACAGCATGCATTTTCTGCAGCTGCACTCCCATGCCACAAAGTACACCAGCTAGAGGGGAACTAATGCAGGAGAAATCTAGCCATCTCCGTAGCCTATTTCCATAGCCACTGGGCAAGTTGCGGTGAAGAGTGTCTGGGCCTTTCTGCCCTTACCTTTAATCAGGATTACAATCCCTTGTCCTGCATGCCAGAGTCTCTTCTGTCCACACATTGGGGCAATTACAGAGACCCCACCATTGCTGGTAAATATTGTGTGCTCCAGATGGGCCTCCTGTTCTGGATTACCAGTGAACCTGATTGACACAGCCTAAGATGGCCATGTGGATCTTGTCCAAAACATTGTCATAAGAGTCCAGTGATAAAGCCATATGCCTTAGGCATTATAGTAGTGGGCATTTTCTGTCCTTTCTTCATATTTCACACCAAGAAAGGATGCTTGAGGTTCTGTGAAGACTAGTTTTGGATACCAGGGGCCTTTTCACACTACAGTTGAATGGCTGTAGTGAACTAAGGCTAGGCCATGTGGGGACGCATTCCCCATTCACATCTAGGCAGGTAAGGAACGCGTAAGAGAACCTATCAGCGAAGTGATTAGGCATTTTCTTTTCATATTATCTAATTCTGGAATAGACTTTATGGGCCTTTTCACACTTGCCAGTAAAATGCTACAGTGTGAATCTTAGGAGGTGTTCCCATACAAGTTTAAATGCAAATTGAATCTGAATTTGGGATCCAGAGATCCCATTTAATTTTTTATTCCCAGACTTCAGGAGGACTATCCTACAAAAATATGCAGAAAAAAAAGTCCTCACAAAAACTGTTCTCAGTCCCCTTTTGTAGCCGAGCCTGCATTATTTTTTTGCCTTTGCGAACGCTACGAAAATATTTGGGGCAGGGATTTATCCTTCTGGCCAATGCCTGCCAGATTTGGGTGGGATTTCCCAGCTGTGAAGGTCTCCCCTTTCCCCTCACCACGCCTGCTCTGAACACAATTGCAAGAGGAAAAAGAAAAACATTCTTAAAGCACCAGCCAGCCTCAAAAGATACAACTGTAGCAAGGAAATTCTTGCAGTTACACAGAGGTACACCAGCAGGAAGTTTTTAAAAACTCAAGCATCAAGCAATGCATTGTTGCAAGGCTCACGCAGCAGAGCCTTCATTTTACAGAGGGAAACAGAGGGAAATTGAAAGGGAGAGTAGCTTCTCTCTCCCTTCTCCGTGTGCGATGGTAGCCTCCATTTTGAAAGGGAATTTGCACTGTCAGTTTTCCTGTTTAAGTGCAAACAGGGAGAGCTGGCAGGGAGGGAGCTTCCACTTTGAAAAGGAGAGAGCGAAAGCGATGGTTGGTTGTTCTTTTTCTCAGCTGATTATGTGGGGCAGGCTTAAGAGGGGTTGGATAGGGCCGGAGATTAAAAGGTCCTGCTTCTCCATGCTGGTTATTTTTGTGGTTTGAGTGGGAATGCCAGTATTCGCATTCAGCCCATGTTATCCTCAAGGAAATGGGAACACCCAGAATGCGCACTTGGTCCTGAATCTGGATTTAAAAATTCAAATGAGAATGTGCCCTTAGACCCCTTCTGGGCCTCTTTCTTCCACACTCTAGTGCAGAACAGATTGGTCATGCCCACTTCTAGTACATTCTGCCCTCATTAGACCAAGTGTACACTGGACTAGCTGGCCCAAAATGGCTGCTTAGTCCAGTACAGAGGTAGTCCTTTTCTCAGAAATGTCTACTGGCATCTACTCATGAATAAACTGGCCCAGGTGTAAAACAAGTGAAGGAACATTTTACCATATGTAGTAGACTTGTAAAAAAGCAGAAATAAAATAAATTGGTTACATATACATACTGTAATAAGAAGTATTTTAAAAATTAATGTACCATTAAGACCAGAAATGTTTTTTATTAGGAATGATAGATGAAAACTTAGATAATGTGAATCCTTTGATTCTGTATATGGTAACAGCAGCAAGGATATTATATGCACAAAAATGGAAAGAAGACAGAATTCCTTCTGTGGAGAACTGTCTAATTAAACCAACCAAATTAGCAGAGATGGACAAATTAACAAACTTGGTAAAAAAAAAAATAGGACAACAGATAAGTATGTAAAAGACTGGAGACCCTTCATCGATTATCTACAAGAAGTAGGAATAGTAACTGTTGGATTTGATTGACTTTTAAATGGACAGCCAAAAGGAGGAAAAACTACAGATAAGGAGCACCAAAAAGGAGATACTAATAAAGCTGCGTTTCCAATGGCCCTCTGGTCCGGCCTGAATACGGCCTGAGGGCCCACCGTCCCAACACAAGGATGGGATTTCCCATTTCTGCAGACTTAATATCCAAAAATCCGGGAATCACTATTCGGATTTTAAACAGCACTCACAGCAGAATCCTGTTAAAATCTGAATATTTAGGTAATGGGAACACCGCCCACACCATTCTGTCATTATCCCCCACTGTCAGTCTTCCGCCCCTTCGACCTGTGCCCTATTTCATTATTTCCGGGCCCTTCTACCCACCCTGTTTTGTTCTTCTTCCACTGTCTCCCCCCCCCCTCCTCCTCCTCATTTCTCTGTCCTTCTTCATCTCTGGTGTTCCCCCCCTGCCCCTTCCCTCCCTCTGCTGGAGAATGACAGGGAAGGCAAGCAGTGGGATGATGATGAAAAATGGAGGAATGCCAGGCGGGGGGGGGGGGGGAGGAATGGTGCCCCAATGCAGTCGGGGTGGCTGCAAGAGCCCTTGGTGCAGGCAAAAAAAAAAAAACCATCCAGGTTAAAACCTAGATTTTTTTTTTTTAAGTGGAAACGTAGCCTAAAAGAAGACCCAGAAGAATGGAGGAGGTGATTTAAAGTTAACAACCGAATGATGTGATATAAATGTATGTAAGACTATATCAAAAATCTGCAAGTTTTAAGGCTGTATTATAAAATAATAAAAATTTATATTAAACTAGTAAATAAACTGGCCCAGGGACCTGTGAACTGATTTAGGAGGAAGACCCATTTCAGTGGTACACCAAATTGTACCACCAAATTGGACCCCCAAGAGCCTCAAGGCCAGAAACCTTAGTTCCTGGTTGTCTGAGCTGTCATGGCAGGCTCCAAAGCTCGCTGTCCAAGCACAGATGGCCTTGTCCTGGGACAGCAGGAATGCTCCAGCTGGGAACTATTCAGTCCAGTGCAGAAATAGCCACATGGGTTAGATAATGTGAAGAAAACTGGCTTGCCATTTTGCTAATGTGTTCCCTCACTCTGTGGGTTAAAACCTATGTGGAACTGGGTTTGTAGAAAGCCACAGCACCTATTTCCACCCCACCCTTGGGTTCAGGAGATTACAATTAGGTTTCTAGTTAACAAGGATCTAACAGCACGGATCTTTCATTTCATAACCATAAGGTTATTCCTCAACCACAGAATTACAAGAAAGGATTCTTTGCCAGTGTAAACAACATGATTGTATACATAATTGTTTGTTGTGTCTTCTCTTCCCAGAGCAATATATCTTGTCCTCCTTCCCTTGTTTCCCTTACATTTGCTGAGATTCATGGAGGGAAAATCCAAAATGGCAATTACTGAGTTTTTACTCCATTAATCACAGATAGGTGGGGTTCTCTTTAGAAGCTGCTTATTAGTGGAATAATGCACAGAAATCATCATAATAAAACTGTTGGAATTTTTTTTTAACAAAACCAAATTATATAGCCTTTGGTTCCTAACAAGAGATACTGAGAAGGGAAGCAATCAAGGGAAGATGAAAAGAACAATGAACATTATGGCCACCTGGAAGGCACACAGGCAGCTTGAATATCTTTGATGTTTCCAAGGTTGGTGACTCCAACATAACATGAGAATGGGATGGAGAAAGATGAAGGAGAGTAGCCAAACTGTGAGGATGTGGTTTCTGAAGAGCTACATTGTTCAGAAAATTCTCACCAGGAATGCTTGCCCAGTATGGATCAGTAAACACAACAGTAAAGTCCAGTGCCCTGGGTTGGATGCTGGATTTCTTCCACAACCTGTTCCTAACTGGTGGTGAGCCAGGGATTGAAAATTTGAAGAACTGAGAATCTGGGCTTTGGAGTTCAAGGAAGGGTTGGCATAGACATTACTGTCCTCTGCCTCAGATATGAATCAATTTTAAGAATATAAGAACATAAAAGGAGACCAGATGGTGTACCTGTCTCACACAGGGGTTGGCCAATTGCTTCTAGGCCCCTCAAGCAGAAGACAAAGGGAAAACCTCCACTGTCAGTTCTCCTGTTTAAGCTCAGACAGGGAGATCTGGCAGGGAGGGAGCTTCCACTTTGAAAAGGAGAGAGCAAAAGCGATGGTTGGTTGTTCTTTTTCTCAGCTGATTACGTGGGGCAGGCTTAAGAGGGGTTGGATAGGGCCGGAGATTAAAAGGTCCTGCTTCTCCATGCTGGTTATGTAGGGAATGTAAGAAGTGATTGCTCCGAAGAAGTTCATGAATAGTGTGGAAAAGAAAGCACCATTCACTCCACCACAGGTCCTGGATTGCTGCTGCTAGTGATAGTCCACATGCACCCATGATATTTGTGCCTGGGCCCACTCTGGTAGATAAAAAATACAGCTGAAAGACAGCCATTTTCGGTTTCATTAGCATAGGTTTGAGTAGAAATCATACCCATTGAGTTGCTCCTTCCATCCATGCTTCTGCACAGGAGGCAGAGTGAGCAATTCAGCTTCCACAACCACCCAAAGAGTAGCTGTCCATGGACTACAGTCAGGTTACTCTTGGGGCCAGCTGAGGAGGCTTCGGGGCTTATTGGGAACTGGTGAATTTGTATACCCCAATCTCACAGTGTCCCAGGCATGTGTGTGGGTGGTGCTACTTTTCCAGAAATGTGCCATCCCAGACCAATTATTTCTTCCGCTATTTGTGGGATGGGATTATTCAGACCTGAATTCTCAAAGAGGAACATAGTTCATCTTGTTCAGTAGTATGGTCACACATCCATCATCAAAGGAAGACAGAAATTGTAGATATGATTTCAGTGAATCTACTTCCACTTCCTATTGGAACTTCAATGCACACCTACACAGATGCAACATTAATGGAGAGAAGGCCAACATCCATTCCCTTTCCTGCAACCCATCAAAACATGAGATTTCAAAAATGGCCACCTTATGATTGTCAGAAGTTGCTTTCATGGGTTCTTCTATTTAAATCACACATGGGCAACCTTTCAAACAGAGGGTTTCATCAAACAGGATGGCATTTTTGGCAATGCTATGGGACCGGCACCTGCCACCACTTTAGCAGGACTCGTTGGGACCAGAAAACCAGACCCAAGTCTGCCCACATTCTTGTGGCCAATGGGTGAGATGTTTATTGTGTCTGGAAGCCTACCATGCTTTCTGAAGGATCCTCCCTTGCATACCTGCAAGCATGCCACACCTTGCTCCATTTCTTTAGGAAGGACAGGGAGTAGTCCACCTGGCATAGCATCTTAGATCAGAACAAGATCTTCCAAAGGTGTTGTCTGTGTGGTGTTTTCATTTAAAAAGTCTCATGCGGCACAGGATCTTGCCATGCTCAAGATCTGCTCCAGGGCATGCTTTTGTGGCGCGCAAAAGCCAAACGTTGCTAAGCATTACGCAACTGGTCTTGGTCTTTATCTCTTGTGTCATTATTTCTGGATTAATGACTGGAGCAAGGCATAGCTACATGACCAGTTACAACTTACAAGCAATTCTAAAGCATCATTCATGAAAATATTTTTTTTAAAAAGCAAAAACTAATACCTGGGGGGGGGGGGGACGGCTATCTGGATTACTTACTCCCAGTGGTTTCATATCATACTGGGAAGACCAAGTCAGGGTGGGGTTAACAGTGATTCATCCATAGCCTTTGCTCCTTATAAACCAATGCAAACCTGAGTCTGATGCAAAGCAAGAAAAAGCCCATTTAAAGGGGATCAAAGGCAACCAATGAATTGCTGTCTACTCCCTCCCCTTCCTATGACCCAGTTACTGGGTGCTGCTCTACAAACCTCAGCTTCTCTCAGATCTGTGGAAGAAACATGGAGCCTGTTCACACTTAACTCAGTGGGACATTACAGTAGGACCCAAGCAGGCTGGACCACCACAGCAATGGCTGCGGCAACATAAGAACATAAGAGGAGCCCAGCTGAATCAAGCCACAGCCCTTCTAGTCTAGCATCGTGTTTCATACAGTGGCCCACCGTTTGCTTCTGGGCATCTCAAGCAGAAGACAAAGACAAAACTTCCACCTGCTCTTGAATCCTTGCAAATGGCCTTTAGAAGCATCCAGACATGTTTTCTGTTCCCTTCTGAATTATTCCCAGTGTTGGATTAGCTTTTTTTTGCCGCTGCTGCACACTGGGCAGACACCTTCGTTAAGCTGTCCACCAGAACCCCAAGATCCCTTTCTTGATGTGTTGCAAAAAGCTCACCACCACCCCATCAGCACATTTGCCACTTGGTTGCCCACTTGGTTGATCCCTCTGGAGCTCTTCACAATCCCTTTCAGTTTTTACGATCCTGAATCATTTAGTATCATCAGCAAACTTTGGTTTCTTAATATGTACCTCAACTTCTAGATCATTTATGAATCAGTTAAAAAGCTTGCACAGGAACATTGCCATGGTGATTGGCCTGCAGTGCGCTATTTATTTATTTATTTATTTATTTATTTATTTATTTATTTATTTATTTATTTATTTATTTATTTATTTATTTATTTATTTATTTATTTATTTATTTATTTATTTATTTATTTATTTATTTATTTATTTATTTACATTTCTATCCCGCCCCATACCCGAAGGTCTCTGGGCGGGTAACAACCTTAAAACAGATTAAGACAAAGTATACATTAAAAGACTTTTAAAAAGGATTCAACAAATACAAAATGATACACAATATGTTTAAAATAATAGTGTCTGTACTGGGGGGAAACATAAGCAGCTCAGCCAAAGGCCAAGGTAAAAAGATGCGTCTTCACCGCCTTCCTAAATATATATAAGGAAGGGGCATGATGCACCTCAAGGGGGAGGCTATTCCACAGTCTGGGGGCCATCACAGAGAAGGCTCTGTCCCGGGTGCCCACCAACCTCACTATTGAAGGTGGTGGGACAACCAGGAGGGCCTCACCGCTTGAAAAAGGGTGAGAACACTGTTATCAGCTGCTCCAGGCAAAGCTGTGGACAAGATTGTATTTGTCCACAGCTATTGACAATTAGGGAAGCAGGAGTGAGCTCCTGCATACACTGGGAGACTCCATTGCAGTGGTGGGAGCAGTGGCATGGCATGCGGACAGACCTCCCCTGGAGCTGCTAGAGCCACTCCAGGAAGGAAGGTGCGAACACGCTCACAGCATGACAACCTCTGGGGAGTTGCATTTCATAGTCCTTCCTCACAGCTGCAGCTCAAAGCGATCAAGAATTCTGCAAAAAGAAGCAAAGAAAGGGATTAAAAAGAGCTATTTCAAAGGTGCGAGCAAGCTGGAATGTTTTAACCTGGGGTCAAAAGGGGAGCTAAAAATAGCACAGGACGAGAATGTGAGAAATGAATGCCACAAATGAGATTCATATGTTTCTCTTTGCTGGATTCAAAAAGGACGCAACTGCACAGTCATGCAACCAGCCACGCATCAAAATGAAGTTAAGCAACTGTAGGATTGAAAGACGGAACATGTAGGTGAAAGATACAAAACAATCATTGTACAGTCTCTTCCTGAAGGAATGTGGACAGGAGGAGCTCCTTCCAGAAACAGCATGCAATAAAATCATAGAATCATAGAATTATAGAGTTGGAAGGAATTTCTAGGATCATCAAGTCCAACCCCCTGATCAATGCAGGATTTCCTAAACCATCCCAAACAGATGTAGGCCCAGCATCTGCTTGAAGACCTCCAGTGAAGGAGAGCTCACTACCTCCAGTGGCAACCTATTCCACTGGCTGATCAGCTTCCTCACTGTCAGGAACTTTTCCTAATATCTAATCTGTATTTATTCCCTTGAACTTTCATCCCATTGTTTCTAGTCCCCCCATCTTGTGCGAGAATAGGGGTGATCCCTCTGCACTGTGACAACCCTTCCTGTCCTTAAAGACCATGATCATGTCTCCTTTCAATCTTCTCTTAATAAATGTGAACACTTTGAAGAAAGAGCATTACGTGTGAACAGCCCTTTTTGCATTTACTGGTAATGCCAATCAGAAGCCCCCACAGTCAATGACTGGGTCTCATTGACCCACCAGTCAGAGCAGAACTATGAGGTCCCACCACCCACTGGTCTCCCATGCCTGTATCAGACTGAGTGTGATCCAGATCAGTAAACTGCTTGAACAAATCTACCTCCAGGCTCTAATGCAGACCATGGAGGCATACAGAAAGCACACCTCCATTTCTTCAGGACTAGTAGGGGATGCATTTTGGTGGGGCTTAAAAGTGCACTGCCAAATGCACTCTCTGGTAGCTTGGACAGACTTCAAGAATGGAACAGGGACTGGTCTGAACCACACCCTACACCCTACACCCCCCACCCCACCCCAAGGGTGTGTGTGCATGAACAGGGCTTACCTGTTCAGCGCCATGCAGCAACTAAGACAATTGCATTCCCTGATTGGCCAGGCACCTGCCTGGCTTCAACTGGCCATCTGCGCAGGTGCGTGGGCCTGGCCAATCAGGGAACGCACTGCGCCCGATCGCATCAGTTGCTGCGCACTGCCAAACAGGTAAGCCCCGTTCACACGCATGTGCCCCTGGGATGGGGTGGGGTGGGTGTAGGGTGTGGGTCACCCTGGCCCTAGGAGCCCAATCTGGGCACCTGGAGTGAGTGGGAGCCCAGGGAAAGGAAGCACCTGGGCTGCCCACCCCTGGCTCGAAGGGAGCCAATGGGTGCAGCCTGTGAATGCTCTCCCTCCAAAACAGCTGGGAACAGCCCGGGACAGGCCGAATGGTTTCAGAGCACAGAATGGAGCTGGCCGCCCCTGAAGAGCGAATGCTCCATCCCAGTGTGTCATAGATGCATTCCAAAAGGCCTAATGAAAAAAGGCCTCTTGTTAACAGAAGGCCTTAGTACCCTCTGGTATGGGTCTTCTTATGTTCTTGTGGAAGAAACAGTAGAAACAATGAGCCTTTCTACTCCAGCCCTTAATCTGAATTAAATCGCAGAAAGGGGACTGCCATCTATAGGCTAGGTCAAACTGGTCCTTGTTCTGAATTATATCCCGGAGTAGGGACCTACCATCTTCATCCTAGTGTAGTCTACAGCATGCCCCAGGTGGGGCCACCTGACACAGTCTGCACTACCATGCAGAGGGCCGGGCCTTATTCTGGGATATAATCCAGAATACGATACAGTGCAGAAAGGGCCTAGGTCAAACTCTCTCCTTTATTGCTCCTTCAGATGATATGCCTTGCCCAATGGCTTTGCAGCAAGGACCCAAATGCCCATTGTGAACCTTTCTCCAAACATGTCCTTTTAGCGCCGCAGATATTTCTTCCTTCCAGTCAGGGTGGGAGCATTTTTGCAGACCTAAGCCTCAGCCAATTGCTTGTATCATGCTTAGAGTGACGCACAGTTTTTGTCTAGAACATCCTTTGTGGCTATTTTAAGAGGTCCTCATCTCAGGAAAACACTGGAAACTGAAGTTAGTTGATCTTCAGTGAATTCACCACAAAGTCAAGATTTTTCAGCAGCTCGCCCTTTGAACCTAACACCAGGGTTCCCACCTGCCTGTTCAAAGTTTCTTGAAATTCTAAACCAATATACTTGATTGAAAAGCTGCAATAAGCAAATACCCTGTGGAAAAACTACAAGGGAAAATGAGGAACCGAAGCATTTCCTGGAGTCAAATCCCCTTGTGACGTTTTCAGAAATCCTGCAGTTCTGCCTGCAATAAAAAGGCAGGAAACCCTACTATAAGAAACATCCCTTGGGAGAAGAATTTGGAACCCAGCCTCCCTCCTTTCATGATTCTTCTGCTCAGACTAAATCTGTACAGAGACAGATATTCAACAGGGCAGCAGATTAGCAGCAGCAACCACAACGAAATGTGTGAACAAGAAAAGGCATCATACCCTTGCACATTACTTACAATAAAACCCCTTCTGCACTTATTTGTTAGTCCAGAGTTGCTGAGGACATGCCATCTGTCCAGCCATCCTTGTCAAGGAGCTGCTAAGATAACATCGTCTACATAGGGACAGAGTAGATCTGGATCAGAATTGTGCTAAGGGCTCACTTATCGGGATTAGTGGTAGACAGATAAATGTGGTCTATATTCATGCTAGCACTCTTTAGCACACATTTGCTGTTCTAAAGCCCATTCAGGGCAGAATGCCTCTCCCTGTGGTTGATCCATATCTGGCTAACACAGATCTAGCTAATACGGATTTACTGAGGTAAGTGGGAAAAGGGCTTTAGAAATACTGTAATTACCAGGGCCACATTGACATGGAAGTTAGAAAAAGAAGAGTTGGCTTTTCTACTGTGGTTTTCTCACCCATTTAAGGGGACTCAAAGCAGCTGACAAACTTTCTATTCTTCTCCCCCCAACAGACACCCAGTGAGGTAGGTGGGGCTGTGAGAGCTCAGAAGAGAGCTATGACTAACCCAAGGTCACCCAGCTAACTTCTGAAAGTGAAAGATTTATGCAATCTGAAGAGAAATCAGAGGGTGTTTTTCTACTGTCACTAAAGGTACCCATTAAGTACCCATTAATGGGTACGTAATGGCGTTTTTGTACCCATTAATGGGTACTTAATGGGTACTTCTAGTGACAGTGGAAAAACACCCAGAGTATAGCTGGCTTCATGGAGGAAGGTGGAATCAAACCTGGTATTCCCAGATAAGAGTCTGACTCCTTAACCACTAGACCAAACTGGTTACTCTCTTTCCACCCCAGTTTGCAGTGAAACCCCAAGTCTGGCCATGAGGTGGGTGCAGAACACGCTGACAAGGGAACCCCTTGTCTTCTTGATTTGGACTCCAGCAGCTGTTTGGAGAAGTGAGTCCAATCAGACGTGAACATGTGCACCAGTGTGGCATGGCCAGCATTTACAGATGGCCATAAAATCAGTTGGGATGTATCCCAACCGTTGGCCTCAACATGAGCCTGAGGCCTCTGACAGTCTACACTAGCACATAATCCAGATATAATCCAGAATAAGGCCTAGTGGAGAAAGGGTCAAGGTGTCTGGCCAGGCTGCTTTCCTGAAGCCCCAGAAATGGCTTCCAGAATTTAGCTATTTTGGGTCCTTCAACAAAGCAAATTAGCTAGAAACTGGGACAGTGAGTCTGCTCCTCCTTCATCTTTGTATCCACACAAGGGAGGGGAGACAACATAAGACCATAAGAGGAGCCCTGCTGGGGGAATTTCTGGTTGATATGGCCAGGGCTCCTGCTGAGGCTTACTTTAGAATTACAAGTAGGGGTATGCACAAATGCAATTTTCAACATTCAATTCATACCGAATAGAATATTCAAAAATCTGAATTCTTACAAATAACAAAATATGAATGTCCAGACATTCAAATCAATATGAATACATTTGCATGTATTTGTTCGAATAATTTGGATATTTGTATCTCTACAGCTACATACGCATCTCATATATAGCCATACGCATCCTATACGCATCCGTACACATTTGCCACATTTGTGCGCTTCCTGTATGCATCCCATTTTCATCCTTTACAGATGAGTATGGGTGCATATGAGATGCATATGTACCTGTACAGATCCGGATGTCTGAATTATTCATACAGATAACTCGCGATATTCACATTTGTTCAAATTCGGAAATCCAAATGTCCGGACACGCCATTCATATACGAATGTCCAAACTCGTACAAATTTGTATGAATAATGAATATTTTGAATATTCATCCACAGGTGCATATGAGGTGCATATGGATGTCTCAATCATTTGTACAGATAAATTGTGATATTCGTATATGTTCAAATTCAGAAATATGAAGGCCCAGACATTCCATTCCTATACGAATGTCCAAACTCATACAAATTTGTATGAATAACGAATATTTTGAATATTCATGCATATCCCTAATTACGCGACAATCAGGGCTCTCAACATGACTGCTTCCTAGTAGCATCAGCTATCAGGCACCCTCATTGTATGTATTTAGATGTCTGGTGAAGATGCACAGTACTTCTTTACCTTGGCCTTCAGCTGGGAGAAGAGCAACCCTCCCCCATGCAGGCACTGTTACTGTTTCCAATAATCTATTTTACATGTTTTTATAGTGAAGTTACTGTGATCTTTGGGTATAGGGAGTAATCTAAATAAATGAATATTTGTGCTATTCAAAATTTGTATGAATTTGTACAAATTTCAACATTTGCAGGTGAATTGAAAGGGGGCCTACATTCATAAGCCTCAATTCACCCACAAATAAAATGGATCCGGCTTTCATCAAAGCTAATCCTAATCCTAACCCTAAGCCTCCCACCTACCCCCACCGCCCCCCCCCATTATCCCTAAATAGAGCCATCACCACTACCACCACAATTACACGTTCCTGCAAGGCCCAACTAGACCTTCCAGGGGTCTGCATGCATCTGTCCCATCCAGGAATCATGGGAAATCTCATGAGATTTCCCAAGATTCCCAGATGGGGAGGTGCACACACAGACCTTTGGAAAGCCTAGTTGGGCCTCAGAGGGGTGTGTCGAGGCAGCAGTGGTGGCTGCAGGTGAGTGGCAGGGAGTGGGGCGGGACAGGAAGGGAAGGTTGTGAGGGAGTTCCTTTCCTGTGCAAACATTCCACAGATTTTCATGCATGAGGCCAAAATTCCTACATTCGCACACATCCCTATAAATAAATAAATAAATAAATAAATAAATAAATAAATAAATAAATAAATAAATAAATAAATAAATAAATAAATAAATAAATAAATAAATCTTGTGGAGCTTGCAATGCACCCTGGTCTTCTAAGGAACTGTGGGCAATTAAACAAGAGGGTCAACAGCTAGAGTTCAAGTGGCACAAATTTCAATGCAAAACTCATCAGTCATAGGTGAAGTCCATTATTGTCCCTAGTGTTGTGACCTTGGCAATGGGAAAAAAGGCTTATTTCTCCTCCACCACTGAGGGCTTTTGCTAATACCTTCTGGTAAAGAGAGAAGGAGCTTGCCACCTTCAGTAGTCTGATACCACACTTTTGCCATGCACCTTAGAGATAAAATCACTCAGATACCATATGGATTTAGAGATCACAATTCCAGATAGTCACGTGGAGGTGTCCAGAATGCCATCTGGTCCTATTTTGTTAGATGAGTTTCAAGGAGGGATGTGCATGAATATTTGTAACATTTGTTAACCAAATTCCGAGTTTCGTACACAAATTGAATGTTATGACATTCATACATTAACATATGAATATGAGTGTTCTGGACATTCGTACAAATAGTTTGGACATCCGTTAAACTGGGGAGCTGGGAAACTGGCTGCGCCGGTCACTTCTGCAACAGATCCAGATTGCATTCAACATGGATCGAGAGGGGATTAAAAATGGATTCAGGTTGGATTGGATGCTTTCAGAGTGGATATGTTATGGGATATGTATCCGATACGTATGTGTTCATGTCGAATACATATTAGATACTCGTACGAATACTTTCAAATACATTGGTATCGAACAGAATCCTACCACATTCGAAGGGGATCTATTTGAATAAATACACATTTTCTTACGTTTGATTCAATACGAATCTAGTGCAAAAAAACTCATTCATGCACATCTCTACTGCCAGCAATGGCCTGTGGCCAACGGTGCACCTGCCCTCATGATGTGGATAGAACCTGCTGTGTTTTGCATGGAACAGGCTGGTGCAAAATGGTGAAAATAGTGAGTGCAGAGGAACAATATTTGTTACCCATTATAGAAAGCAAAGCAACTGGCTTTTCCCTGCTCCTGCTAGGGCCTATTCGCACTTGGCTTTATTCTGGAATATATCCTGGAATAGGGACTTGCTGTCCATATGCTAGTGCAGGCTTCAGCAGGCC
Source organism: Aspidoscelis tigris stejnegeri (assembly GCA_023333525.1). NCBI lineage: Eukaryota > Metazoa > Chordata > Lepidosauria > Squamata > Teiidae > Aspidoscelis > Aspidoscelis tigris. The sequence continues at coordinate 104,694,715 of JALMGA010000003.1, read as the reverse complement.
CAAAGTGAGGTCTGCTAGAGTCTGCATTAGCATGTGGACCACAGACCCCTATCCTGAGATATACTCCAGAAAAAGGCCAAGTGCGAATAGGCCCCTGATCTCTTCAGTCTTCAGCATCCACTGTGGCCACCAGTGTCTTTTGTTTGTCCTTCAGCAAACTTGGATTTATTTATCTATTTGTTTGTTTGTGGCCTCTGGCTGCCTAAAACAGTAAAAGCTTCAGGAACCAAGTTTTCTCTTTAGCATCTTCTGCTATGGTGACATCAGGCGGTCCTGGTCTCTGAGCCTCTTCCTTCCTCCCTCACTTCTTAAGCTCCTCTGTCTTTTTACTCCCACCACCCCCTTCAGGAAGAAAAATTAGCACTAACCCTGCCTCAGCCTTGGAACACCGACTTCCTCTCTCAAGAGCAGCAGCAAATGGCTTCCTCTGACCGCTGCTGTCCCAGACACTCTGGCTCCATGAGACGCCCACCTCAGTCACACAAACAAGCCCTGGGAGCGCTTTGCTTTTTCCCTGTAAGAAGAATTCAGTCAGAGCATCAGAAACATGGGAGGGAAAAGGAAGAGAGAGAAAACAAAACCCACAGCACATTGGGAATGTTTATCTGAGCAACCCAAAGCCATGTTCACAGTGAAGGTGCTACTCAAGAGTACTCAAG